>CM060909.1:637349627-642159627 GCA_030737875.1 Allium sativum | reverse complement strand
AGTGGAATTGTTTCAAATTAATCATTGTCATAATATTCAGGCTATCCTAAGAGTTCTTATGTATGCTTATAACTATAATGATACATATATTTATTAATTTTATGTGTACTTGATGGTAAAAACTGCTTTTTTGTGAAATATGATGGTTGATTTTTTTATTTTTTCAGCATAAAAGTATATCCTTAACAATATAGTAGGTGATTTATTGTAAATTAAGCATTATAATAATCATCATACTATCAAATGGGTTCTTATGTATGAGTAAAACTATAATGGTACATATATTTATTTATTTTGATGTATGATTAGTGAAATAAATTGATTTTTTTTAATTAGATTTGAATGGGGACTTCCATTAAAATTTTGAAGTGCAAATTTATGTCAAAACATAATAAATGGTTTTGTTTCAAATTAACTAGGAACATGTGTTATGGTATGCGTTTCACACGTTACAATGGCATATGTTTTTTGTGTGAATTATATTTTTAGAAACTGTATATGTTTAACACATCTAAGAAAATAATTTGTAGTAGTTTTCAGAATATATTTTATGTTGAAATCATGTATAGTTAGTTTGAAAATTTATTCCTAAGTTCCAAGTAAGTAGTTTTTATTGGTATTTATTTTTCATTTGTGTTAGTTAATAACAAATGATGTTGTATAAAATGCTTATTTGTTAGATCCATTTTTAAAATATATCCAAATGTATTAATATCCATAAAAAAGCAGTTTAAATTTATAAAAAAGAATAATTTTTAAACTATATTTTTAAGCTATATATAAAGATAAAGGTAGATAAGTGTATAAAATTTAGCGACCGGACAAAAGTTTACTTTTTCAAGACTTTTATTAATAAAGATAGTTATCGAACCATCAAAAGAGTATTAAAGTACTTTTATTGAATAAGATGCCTTAGTCTTTCCATGTTTCCAGAAAATACCAATTTTCAATATATATATATATATATATATATATATATATATATACACACACACACACACACACACACACACACACACACACACACATATATGGGGCAAATGTTCAATGGCACCCCGAAAATGCAGCACTCCTTTGGCCGTCCTGAATTCCACCACCCATTTATATTAGTTTAAGTTAGCGGAAGGTGAGAGAATGAGTGAAAAGAGAGAGAGAATGTATAGTGGAAAATAGAGGGGTTTGATTCTTCTGTGCCCAAATCAGGTGTCCCCATATGTCCAATGACTGAGATTTACCTGATTTCACTTTTACAATTAAACCCTTCAACATTTCGAGGGTTGAACTGCAAAAAGTGAAAATCAGGAGGCTGCTAATGGTTGGGCACACATGGGGATACCTGATTTGGGACAGAACAATTGAGTCGAAAATAGAGAGGCCAAAGGGGTGCTCTACTATTTGAGTTGCTATTGAATCTGCCTCTCTCTCTATAATATATATATATATATATATATATATATATATATATATATATATATATATATATATATTCCGCTACACCTCTTATATTGCACGTGAACGCTCCCCCTTAATCTCAGTCATACAATGTTCCACTCATTCTCTCTCTTCCCACTAAGAGAATGAGTGGAGCATTGTATGGCTGAGATTAAGGGGGAGCGTTAACGTGCAATATAAGAGGTATAACGGAACGCTCTTCATATATATATATATGTATGTATATATATATATATATGTATATATATATATATATATATATATATATATATATATATATATATATATATATATATATATATATATATATATTAACACACACGCACATAATCTTGATGGGTTTGTACCATCCATTATATTAATGAATGATTTATGATAGCAAATGAACGACAAATTAGGGTGGTACACAATAAAAGTGCAGAAGTGAGGAGAAGTACAAAATGAGATACAAAACTAGACTGCATTTAAATAACTTGCGTCATAGTCCAGCCATAACTGAACTATGACGCAAGTTATTTAATTAGAATGCCATATAGACAACCCAATGCAATCAAAAAAACATGCTGTAAAATATCGAAGTTTTGACCTGAATGTGCAATCTAGACAACCCAATGCAATCAAAAAAACATTCCAGAACAGGTTTTTTTTTAGATTTTTACATTTAATTGTTTCTTCAAGATGCATGCTACAATCTCAGTATGCCTCTTTATTCTTCTTCCCACCATCCTATTCATATTCAATTCATTGTATCTTCCAAATCTCATATTCATCCTCATCCCTTCTTATTGCAGATAGAAGAAGAAAAGAAAGACCATGGAGTATTCACCTTCAAAGCGGAACATCAAGGGAATAACATCTTTAAATTGTCTGATACTCCTTTTCCTTTCCCTCAATGTATTTGTCTTCTTCTTCAATTCTTCCATAAAACCTACCTACACCATTAGGCACCCTGACAAACCCAATAACACATGCACCAACCGTTACATCTACATTCACGACCTACCTACAAAATTCAACTCAGACCTAATCACTGCATGTCACAATCTAAGCAAATGGACCGACATGTGTTCCTTCACGGCAAACTCCGGCCTTGGCCTTCCACTCCAAAACTCAGACAACGCCTTATCCGAAAAAGGCTGGTACAACACCAACCAGTTCACGCTTGAGCTCATCTTCCACCGCAGAATGAAAAGCTACCCCTGTCTCACTTCAAACTCCTCAATGGCTTCCGCTATCTATGTGCCGTACTACGCAGGTCTCGACATTGGCAGATATTTATGGGGTTACAATTCATCAATTCGCGATCATGGTTCAAAAGAGCTCGTTAAATGGGTCAAGTCCCAACCTGAGTGGAACCGAATGGGCGGTAGAGATCACTTTTTTGTAGCCGGAAGGATTACTTGGGATTTCAGGAGATTAAAAAAAGAAGGTGAATGGGGAAACAATTTACTGATTATGGAAGAAGTAAAGAATATGACTATTTTAATTGTTGAATCGAGCCCTTGGCACAGCAATGATGTTGGAATACCTTACCCTACCTACTTCCATCCATCTTCTAAAGTAGAAGTTCTCTCATGGCAGGAAAGGATGAGGAAGATGGAGAGGCCATGGCTGTTCAGTTTTGCAGGAGCACCAAGGCCAGGCGTGAGCACTTCTATAAGAGGAGAGTTAATAGAGCAATGTAAGAGATCAAAGAAATGCAGTTTATTAGAATGCCATATGGGAGCGGGTAACTGCCACTTGCCAAGCACCGTGATGAGAACATTTCAAAGGTCGGTGTTTTGCTTGCAGCCGCAAGGGGATTCGTATACGAGGAGGTCGGTGTTCGATGCGATGTTGGCAGGGTGTATACCTGTGTTTTTTCATCCAGGGACTGCGTATGTGCAGTATTTGTGGCATTTGCCGAAGGAATATGGGAGGTATTCGGTGTTTATAATGGAGGATGAGGTCAGGGAAGGGAAGGTGAAGGTGGAGGAGGTTTTGGAGAGGTATGAGGAAGAGGATGTGAGAAGGATGAGGGAGGAGGTGGTGAGGATGATACCGACGTTGGTGTATAGGGATCCGAGGGTTGAGGTGGAATATGGAGTTGAAGATGCTTTTGATGTGGCGGTGGAAGGAGTATTGGAGAGAGTACGGAGAGTGAAAGAAAATAGGAGTTTGATGGCTTTCGATCAGGAGCATAATAGTTGGAAGCGTGAACTTGGAGTCGACGGACCGCATGAGTGGGATCGTTTCTTCTTCCCGACTAAAAGATGATGTTCTCTTCTTGTATGTTGTTTTGTAACTAGATTTTTTGTTTTTCCCCCTCTCGGTTTTCATTTTGTTTCAACAAAACTCAATCGTTTATGATAAAGAATAAGGAAGTGATGAGATTAGATCAATGCTTGAGAATCGAGATTGTTACGATGGGCTCAATTCTTCTGTCTCCATCCCCGCTGTCCCTCGTGTCTCTCCAATCAAATCCTCTGATTTCCGTCTCCCAACAATTTAGAGGTTTAATTGCAGCGGAAATCAGAGAAACTGATTGAAGGGTAAAGAAGGAGGCAACCCATTTGGGGACAGAACAATTGATTTCTGTTATGACACATGAGAATAAATGAATTGAATCCACTATAATTTATAACATGTTTCAGACCTGGTCCACATGGAAGTCGGGCCTGAGAAAAATAAGGGAAGCTGAAATGTAACAACCCGTATTTTCAATAACCTGTAATAACATAAATCGAGGCAGAATTTAATTCTAAAATGGGAATCAAGGGAAACGGGTTATGCCATTGCGTTCGTCTCGGAAAAATACGCGAAATAGAGTCCGAGTTTTCGAAAATCGGAGTCCGTATGACCAAGATATGGCCTCGCGAAGTTTCACGAAAATTCCCAAATTAAAGTATACTTAATTAAGTGAAATGGGTTGTGTAGATATATATATATATATATTGATATATATATATATATATAATTGAAAATTTAATAAATAAATATGCAAAAATGCTCAAAACAGCGAATTGGGAGAGGGGAATAACCGAACCGGCCGATTTTTGAAGTCGACCCGAGCCCGCTGGGTCGACTAGGGGTTAATCCAGGGTGTTTGGCTGTCAACCCGTGGGCCGATTCGCTCAAGTGCAGATTTTGCATTTGAATGGTTCTCATGGTCCATCTTTAATCTAAAGGCCCTAGATGGTTCCTACACTTGACTTCTTCCCCAAGACATGCTTTGATGGCTTGGATTGAATCTAGGGTTAATCCTATGGCCTAAAACACTTGCCTAATCTATAAATAAGACCCTAACCTACCCTAATTCATTCATAATTAAACCTAGTGACTAAACTATGGCAAAATGCTAGCTCTCATGGCCTCCACTAATTTTATGAAGAGGGTTGCATACTAATCACTCTCTAATCAACTTCTAATCCCTTCTTAGCATCTTAATCTTCTTCATTTGGTGTTCAAAGTTGCTAGTTGTGAGTTTCTATCACTTTGATGATCTTTTGGTAAACTAATTAGATGAGATGTGATGAGATTTATGGTTTTGTATGTGGGTTAATGAGCTTTGAATCATATGATATGATGTTAGCATTAATCTTATGTTTATGCATGTTGAGTATGTAAGCTTATGCAAGTTTAATATGATGTATGTTATGTTTGCATGATGCTAAATATGCAAGTTGTGGGCTATGTAATCATATGCATGTTATGCAAGTTCATGGTAATATGCTATGCAAGTTACATGTATGTAAATATGCAAGTTACATGTTTGTTAATATGCAAGTTACATGTATGTAAATATGCAAGTTACATGTTTGTTAATATGCAAGTTACATGTTTGTTAATATGCAAGTTACATGTATGTAAATATGCAAGTTACATGTTTCTTTATATGCAAGTTACATGTTTGTTAATATGCGAGTTACATGTATGTAAATATGCAAGTTACATGTTTATTAATATGCAAGTTCATGATGACACATTATGCAAGTCTATAAGCTAATATGCAAGTTTGTTATGCAAAATGAATATGTAAGTTATGTGACATATTATATGCAAGTTATGTGACATGTTATGCAAGTTCATATGCAAGTTATGTGTTTGTTAATATGCAAGATGGCACCTTTGAAACATGTTCATTCATATGCAAGTTGACACCTTTTATATGTGTTATATCATGAACGAAATTACGTGGGAACGATGGGGTAATTAAATGCATAAGTTAATAAGATTGTGTGAAATTAATATAATTATGCATAACACAAAATAAATAAACATAGTATGGGAATTTGCCTATTTGGTTAGGTGTACCCATACTATGTGTTGGGAATTTACCTATTGAGTTAGGTCTACCCCATGGGAATTTACCTATTAAGTTAGGTCTACCCATGTTAAGAAAACTTGATTAATTAGGGATAATTAATATAAAATTATGAGGGTGATTAATTAGGTGTAATTAATTGACTAAGACACGAGGTTGGACTCAGTTGTAGCGTAAAACTGCCCGGACCCAACCGGCTTAACCAGTTGCTACAAATGTTAGCCCAATGTGAGAGGTCTTAGGCACAAACTAAATACGTAATTAATGTAAAGACACGAGGTTAGACTCTGTTATGACATAAGGCTGCCCGGACCCAACCGGCTTAACCAGCGGTCATAAAAGACAGTCTAATGTGAGAGGTCTTTACAAAGGTTACGTTCTTAATTAATTAATTAAGAAACACTTAACCATATTAGCATGTAGAGGGACATGAGGGGTTAAGTGGGTGCCTCGGGTGGCATGAGAAAATCTAGTGGTTGCCTTGGGTGGCAATAGAAAATACGATTAGAATACTTAACCAAAATGGAACATGTAATTAAAACATGATTAAAGGGTTAAGTGGGATATACTAGAAAAAGGGACAAGCTTAGGTGGGTAGCTTGTGGAGGCCCATTTCAACCAGTAACCCATACGTATCTTTGTGGGCTCGACCCATGTCGAGGACGGGACACGCATACTGGGCTTGACTGTAAGAGGCAAACGGGTTAGCGGTGGCAACGCAAGTCCAACGGGCTTCATATGCGTGAGTGGGCCCGGGCTGGTAGGTAAGCCGTTGTTGCATCGAGTAGATATAAGCCGTGCACCTTTAGTTCCATCAGGTTGCCACATTGGGGAATGATACATCCCACGGTGGGGCCAGCACGGGTATCTACGTTAGGGAGCCGATCGAATGGGAAGTAGTGTGTACACCTAGTGGATTGTAGGGCCCCGTGGCGCCTACTTGGTCACCTAGGGGTACGCAGGTACTAATTAGTAAATTTTATAAGTCCTTGGGTGGGATCAACCTTTAAGTTAGGAACGACTGGTGTGGTGCAGTTTAGTAATTTACCTTAGGGAGGGTAGATGCGTCTTTATCCTTTATCTTCGTTTAGTTGACTGCTTAGGGTAGCCATTCATCCCTATATGTTACCGTATATCAGTTTATGTCTTCTCTGGTTACTTTAACGATTGTATTGTTAAAGTTATAGGACTCGCTCAGACTTATGTCTGACCCTGTTGTTTTTATCTTTTTCCCAACCCTCAGGTCCTACGGTGGATCCTAGTAGTAGTGGAGCTTGATCGGATTGCTGTTCCAGTCTTTAGGAGCTTGGATAGATGTAAAGCTCCAGTTATCCAGTTATCTTTTCTTTTGTTTGGCTATTGTATGAGAGTGGGATTATGTACTTCTTTATTTTGATGGATATTGTACTTGACCTTTATTGTGGTTTTATGATGTAACCAGACATGTTTTACTTCCGCTGTTATGAGATGATGTTTTAAAATTTCAAGTACTATTTATATCTGTCTTGTTGTAATTTTTCTGTTCTATATTCACTAAAATACTCCACCGATGCTATGGCATTCCCTTAGTGAGTGATCATAGCGGGAGTGGGGTGTTACACGTGGTATCAGAGCTTAAGGTTACCAGAACAGATAAAATTTTTGAGAAAAACTACTTTCTAAGAGTATTTTCGAAGAAAGGATTTTTAAAAGCATGTCTTCTAAGAGAAAAAGTTTTTGAAAAAGAAAAGCATAATCCCCAATAGCCATATCTTTATCTTTCGGAATCTCCTTTTTGAATCTTTCCTCTTTCGTTTCAGCATGGCTGAAGATCTTAACATCCCGGAGGGTTTAGTTATACCACTATGGTATAGGAGGTTGCAAGAGGCTAGGGCCGCGGCTGCGGGTCCGGCCAATGCTACTACACCAGAGACAACCGCTCCTCCTCCTCAGCCTAGAGTGGATAATTTTGCTAAGGTTTGCAAGGAGTTCAAGGCTATAGGAGGAAAACCTTTTCTTGGTTCAGAGACTTTCGTAGAGGCTAGAGATTGGCTTAAGGAAGTGGAAGAGTTGCTAGATATCTTTGAAGTGGAAGAGGGAAAGAAAGTCAAGTTGGCGGCTTGGTTAATGAAGGGAGAGGCCTCATTCTGGTGGGAGGTCACTAATGGAGAACGCCCTGTTGACTCTTGGGCAGATTTTAAGCAAATGTTTGGGGCTAAGTTTCTCTCAAGGGCGGAAGAGAATCTGTTTATGGAGAAGTTCTTGAATTTGAAGCAAGGGAATCTCACGGTGAAAGAATATGTCAACAAATTCAATCAATTAGCAAGGTTTGGCATAGAGTTGGTGAATACACCGGAGAAGAAGGCTTTGAGGTTCGTTAGAGGCTTGAACGAACCATTGCAAGGAATAGCTATGACTCACATTCCTATGGGGGCCACTTTTGAGAAGCTTGTCTACATGGCACTTATGCATGAGGATGATAAGAATTCTAAGGCACCAGAGAAAAAGGGGGATCAGAAGAAACCGCAACAGCAACAACAAGGCAAGGGCGGAAAAGGCAATGGTGACAAAAAGAAGACGAAGAAGAAGTGCTTCAATTGTGGAACACCAGGACACCTTAGTAAGGATTGTCGCAAAAAGAAGAAAACCGGTTGCTTTCATTGTGGTGAAGCAGGGCATCTTGTGAAAAACTGCCCAAAGAAGGGGCAGAAGACGGGGTCTACCTCAGGAGGCCAGGTGCAAGCTCTTATAGCACCACCTCAGTCAGGGGGGCAAGTTCAGGTTCTCTCAGTTCCACCGATTCAGCAGAGAGGTAGAACTATTTCCGTTGAAAGTCTGGTTTTTCTGTTTGATCATCCAGTTCGTACTTTGTTTGACTCTGGCGCATCGCATTCTTTTATCTCATCATCGTTAGTTGAGTCACTGCACTTAGACACCAGTCTAGTTGATGATCCCTTGGTTGTCTCAAACCCAATTGGGGGCTCCATATATCTGTCTATGATATGTTTGGGTTTGAAGATTTCTATACTTAGCGTTGAGTTTAGATGTGATGCTTTTGTATTGGGCTTCACGGGCTATGGGTTGATCTTGGGCATGGACTGGTTATCCAGTAATGGTGCCGTTCTTGATTGCGAAAGGAGAGTTGTCAGGCTCATGACCCGCTTGGGTAACACTCTCGAGATCTCTTGCAATCCCATGGAATCTGTTTTGCTAAGTTATCTTGAATCGCTCGATGCTTCGGTCGAGAGTTTGTGTTCTGTCAGAGTAGTCCGGGAATATCCGGATGTGTTTGAAGAAGTAAAGGGTTTGCCTCTGAAGCGGGAGATAGATTTCCGAATTTATTTGGTGGATAATGCCAAACCAGTGTCTTTGCCAGTACGCCACATGGCTCCTCGTGAGAGAAGAGAACTTCATAAGCAAGTAGGGGAGTTGCTTGAGAAGGGGTTCATAAGGCGAAGTATATCGGAGTGGGGAGCTCCAGTAGTGTTTGCCACGAAGGCGGATGGGTCCCTCAGACTTTGTGTGGATTATAGAGAACTTAATAAGCTCACGAAGAAGAATAGACACCCATTACCGAGGATAGATGATCTCTTTGATCAGTTGGTTGGCGCGTCAGTATTTTCGCAGATGGACTTAGCTACAGGGTTTCATCAGTTAAGAGTGGCGGAGGACAGTATAGAGAAGACTACTTTCCGGACTCCGGATGGTTTTTATGAGTGGCTAGTGATGCCATTTGGGTTGACAAACGCCCCCGCATACTTTGTTGATCTCATGAGTAGAGTGTTCAGAGAGTATCTGAATAAGTTTGTAGTAGTTTTTGTGGATGACATCTTGGTCTTTTCCAAGAATGAAGAAGAGCATGCCTTACATCTCAAGGAAGTGTTGGAGACTCTTCGAGCGCATAGTCTTAAAGCTAAATTCTCTAAATGCCATTTTTGGAGAAGAGAAGTGCGATTCTTAGGGCATGTGGTCTCTAAGGAAGGGATAGCTGTGGATCCCGCAAAGATAGTATCTATCCAGGATTGGAAAGTTCCTAGAAATGCTACCGAGGTAAGAAGTTTCTTGGGGTTGGCAGGATATTATAGGAAGTTCATCAAAGACTTCGCGAAGATATCAGCCCCATTAACCCGCTTGACGAAAAAGAATCTGGTTTTCTCGTGGGATGTAGATTGTGATGATGCTTTCCGACGGTTAAAGAGAGCTTTGACCACCGCTCCAGTTTTAGTGCTCCCGGATGGGAGTAAGCTGTTTGTTGTTTATACCGATGCTTGTGGAACAGGATTAGGCGCAGTCTTGATGCAGGAGGGAAGGGTAATAGCTTATGGAGGGAGACAATTGAGAGTGCATGAGAAGAATTACCCTACCCATGATCTAGAGTTGGCCGCGATTGTTTTCGCACTTAAGTCTTGGCGCCATTATCTTCTTGGTGAGAGATTCGAGTTGTTCACCGACCATAAATCATTGAAGTACTTATTCTCTCAGAAGGATTTAAACTTAAGACAGCAAAGGTGGATGGAGTTCTTAGCATCCTATGATTTCGAGATAGCGTATACCCCTGGTAAGGGTAACGTGGTGGCAGACGCCTTGAGTAGAAAAAGGCTATCTTTGAGTCCATTGTTCGTGGAACGACGAAGCTTGGAGTTTCTTTCTTTGTTTGACTTCAGACCTTCTGTTGATTTTGTACCTGGTTTGTTGGCATCCTTGGAGGTTAGACCTACTCTTTTGAGACGGATTGGCGAGGCTCAGCGAGACGACCCACAGTTGGTTGTGTTGGTAGAGAAGCTTATAAGAGGGGAGTCGTCCAGCCATTTGGGTAGATACACCATAGATGATAAGGGATGGTTGCATAGAGACGGTAGACTTTGTGTACCGCAAGATGAGGGTTTGAAGAAGGCTATTTTGGATGATGCACATCGTTCAAGAATGACTATTCATCCCGGTGGAGACAAAATGTACCAAGACATGAAGAGAGTTTTCTTCTGGGCCGGTATGAAGAAAGATGTGGCCGAGTATGTGGCTAGATGCTTAGTGTGCCAACAAGTTAAAGTGGAGCAAAGGAAACCCGGTGGGTTGCTACACCCATTGGAAGTTCCACAGTGGAAGTGGGATAGTGTCTCGATGGATTTCATCGACGGGTTACCGAGATCGAGGAAGGGCAATACGGGAATTTGGGTTGTGGTAGACAGACTTACCAAGAGTGCCCATTTTATACCCGTAAAGAGTAAGAGGACCGCTCCATGGCTTGCTTCAGTCTATGTTAGAGAGATTGTTAGATTACATGGCGTACCATCCAGCATTGTGAGTGATCGAGATCCTATTTTCACTAGTGAGTTTTGGAGAAGTTTGCAAGAGGCGGTAGGGACTCAGTTGTGTTTGAGCACCGCATATCATCCTCAGACGGACGGTCAGACTGAGAGGGTGAACCGTATCTTAGAAGATCTTTTGAGGCTTTGTATCTTGGATTTTGGAGGTACATGGGAAGAACATCTTCCTTTGGTGGAGTTCGCATATAATAACAGCTTTCAGTCCAGTATTGGTATGGCTCCTTTCGAAGCTCTTTATGGAAGGCCTTGTCGATCTCCTACATGTTGGTGGGAATCTACGGATAAGATCTTGCTTGGGCCGGATATGGTTAGAGAGACTTCAGAGAAGATTGATTTAATTCGAAAAAGGATGAAAGCAGCGCAAGATAGACAGAAATCTTATGCGGATCGGAGAAGGACGGATCTTGAGTTTGAGGTTGGGGACATGGTTTTTGTCAAAGTATCTCCATTGAGAAATGTTGTTCGCTTTGGGTCCGTAGGGAAGTTAGCACCGAGATTTGTTGGGCCGTTTCCTATTAAGGAAAGGATTGGTCGGATGGCATATAGGGTGGAGTTGCCCGACAGACTTAGTGGTGTTCATGATGTATTCCATGTATCACATTTGAGGAAGTGCTTACATGAGACCGCGGAGGTGGTAGAGCCGAGCTTGCTTAGAGATGTAGAGGTAGAGCGTGATGCGACGATTCGACGAGCTCCTACTCGCATCCTTGGGTCAGAAACTAGGAAGTTGAGGAACAGAGAAGTTCAGCTAGTTAAAGTGCAATGGGGAGATGACGAAAGCAATGCTACTTGGGAGACGGAAGCAAAGATGCGTTCTTTGTATCCATTTCTTTTTGAGAGTATGTCTTTTAACTTCTCCTTTATTGCTTGTCTAGTACTTATCTTATCTTTAGTATATCCTCTCGCTAATACCTATGACCTTTAGATAGGGTAAAACCTATGGTTGAAACATGTGTTTGAAACATGTTATGGTTGATGGATGCATATGGATGCAATTGTTTGCTAGTGGTTGCTCGTGGATGCATATACACACACATTAGGCACTAGATCGGCTCAGTCACTTCATGTTGCATATTGCATAAATGGATGTGGTAGTTAGATTGATGGATGTATCATGGCTGTGTTATCATATGGATGATGCATTTTTGTGTATGGTTGTGCACGCATGTAGAAATTTGTATGTGTCAATAGGGTTTCGCATACATATTGGATGCATGGCACTATCATGGTTTGCATTAAGGAGGTTTACTGTATCAGTAACCGCCTGATTTTTGCATTAGGTAAGTACATATACACACACTTTTGCATATATCCATCCAGCATTTAGAATCTTGTAAGGACAATGATTGCTCGTGGATGATGCTTTGAGTAGATGGATGATTGGATGGTAGGATACGTTCTTCCTAACTTGAAGATTTCGGGGACGAAATCCTTTAAGGAGGGGAGAATGTAACAACCCGTATTTTCAATAACCTGTAATAACATAAATCGAGGCAGAATTTAATTCTAAAATGGGAATCAAGGGAAACGGGCTATGCCATTGCGTTCGTCTCGGAAAAATACGCGAAATAGAGTCCGAGTTTTCGAAAATCGGAGTCCGTATGACCAAGATATGGCCTCGCGAAGTTTCACGAAAATTCCCAAATTAAAGTATACTTAATTAAGTGAAATGGGTTGTGTAGATATATATATATATATTGATATATATATATATATATATAATTGAAAATTTAATAAATAAATATGCAAAAATGCTCAAAACAGCGAATTGGGAGAGGGGAATAACCGAACCGGCCGATTTTTGAAGTCGACCCGAGCCCGCTGGGTCGACTAGGGGTTAATCCAGGGTGTTTGGCTGTCAACCCGTGGGCCGATTCGCTCAAGTGCAGATTTTGCATTTGAATGGTTCTCATGGTCCATCTTTAATCTAAAGGCCCTAGATGGTTCCTACACTTGACTTCTTCCCCAAGACATGCTTTGATGGCTTGGATTGAATCTAGGGTTAATCCTATGGCCTAAAACACTTGCCTAATCTATAAATAAGACCCTAACCTACCCTAATTCATTCATAATTAAACCTAGTGACTAAACTATGGCAAAATGCTAGCTCTCATGGCCTCCACTAATTTTATGAAGAGGGTTGCATACTAATCACTCTCTAATCAACTTCTAATCCCTTCTTAGCATCTTAATCTTCTTCATTTGGTGTTCAAAGTTGCTAGTTGTGAGTTTCTATCACTTTGATGATCTTTTGGTAAACTAATTAGATGAGATGTGATGAGATTTATGGTTTTGTATGTGGGTTAATGAGCTTTGAATCATATGATATGATGTTAGCATTAATCTTATGTTTATGCATGTTGAGTATGTAAGCTTATGCAAGTTTAATATGATGTATGTTATGTTTGCATGATGCTAAATATGCAAGTTGTGGGCTATGTAATCATATGCATGTTATGCAAGTTCATGGTAATATGCTATGCAAGTTACATGTATGTAAATATGCAAGTTACATGTTTGTTAATATGCAAGTTACATGTATGTAAATATGCAAGTTACATGTTTGTTAATATGCAAGTTACATGTTTGTTAATATGCAAGTTACATGTATGTAAATATGCAAGTTACATGTTTCTTTATATGCAAGTTACATGTTTGTTAATATGCGAGTTACATGTATGTAAATATGCAAGTTACATGTTTATTAATATGCAAGTTCATGATGACACATTATGCAAGTCTATAAGCTAATATGCAAGTTTGTTATGCAAAATGAATATGTAAGTTATGTGACATATTATATGCAAGTTATGTGACATGTTATGCAAGTTCATATGCAAGTTATGTGTTTGTTAATATGCAAGATGGCACCTTTGAAACATGTTCATTCATATGCAAGTTGACACCTTTTATATGTGTTATATCATGAACGAAATTACGTGGGAACGATGGGGTAATTAAATGCATAAGTTAATAAGATTGTGTGAAATTAATATAATTATGCATAACACAAAATAAATAAACATAGTATGGGAATTTGCCTATTTGGTTAGGTGTACCCATACTATGTGTTGGGAATTTACCTATTGAGTTAGGTCTACCCCATGGGAATTTACCTATTAAGTTAGGTCTACCCATGTTAAGAAAACTTGATTAATTAGGGATAATTAATATAAAATTATGAGGGTGATTAATTAGGTGTAATTAATTGACTAAGACACGAGGTTGGACTCAGTTGTAGCGTAAAACTGCCCGGACCCAACCGGCTTAACCAGTTGCTACAAATGTTAGCCCAATGTGAGAGGTCTTAGGCACAAACTAAATACGTAATTAATGTAAAGACACGAGGTTAGACTCTGTTATGACATAAGGCTGCCCGGACCCAACCGGCTTAACCAGCGGTCATAAAAGACAGTCTAATGTGAGAGGTCTTTACAAAGGTTACGTTCTTAATTAATTAATTAAGAAACACTTAACCATATTAGCATGTAGAGGGACATGAGGGGTTAAGTGGGTGCCTCGGGTGGCATGAGAAAATCTAGTGGTTGCCTTGGGTGGCAATAGAAAATACGATTAGAATACTTAACCAAAATGGAACATGTAATTAAAACATGATTAAAGGGTTAAGTGGGATATACTAGAAAAAGGGACAAGCTTAGGTGGGTAGCTTGTGGAGGCCCATTTCAACCAGTAACCCATACGTATCTTTGTGGGCTCGACCCATGTCGAGGACGGGACACGCATACTGGGCTTGACTGTAAGAGGCAAACGGGTTAGCGGTGGCAACGCAAGTCCAACGGGCTTCATATGCGTGAGTGGGCCCGGGCTGGTAGGTAAGCCGTTGTTGCATCGAGTAGATATAAGCCGTGCACCTTTAGTTCCATCAGGTTGCCACATTGGGGAATGATACATCCCACGGTGGGGCCAGCACGGGTATCTACGTTAGGGAGCCGATCGAATGGGAAGTAGTGTGTACACCTAGTGGATTGTAGGGCCCCGTGGCGCCTACTTGGTCACCTAGGGGTACGCAGGTACTAATTAGTAAATTTTATAAGTCCTTGGGTGGGATCAACCTTTAAGTTAGGAACGACTGGTGTGGTGCAGTTTAGTAATTTACCTTAGGGAGGGTAGATGCGTCTTTATCCTTTATCTTCGTTTAGTTGACTGCTTAGGGTAGCCATTCATCCCTATATGTTACCGTATATCAGTTTATGTCTTCTCTGGTTACTTTAACGATTGTATTGTTAAAGTTATAGGACTCGCTCAGACTTATGTCTGACCCTGTTGTTTTTATCTTTTTCCCAACCCTCAGGTCCTACGGTGGATCCTAGTAGTAGTGGAGCTTGATCGGATTGCTGTTCCAGTCTTTAGGAGCTTGGATAGATGTAAAGCTCCAGTTATCCAGTTATCTTTTCTTTTGTTTGGCTATTGTATGAGAGTGGGATTATGTACTTCTTTATTTTGATGGATATTGTACTTGACCTTTATTGTGGTTTTATGATGTAACCAGACATGTTTTACTTCCGCTGTTATGAGATGATGTTTTAAAATTTCAAGTACTATTTATATCTGTCTTGTTGTAATTTTTCTGTTCTATATTCACTAAAATACTCCACCGATGCTATGGCATTCCCTTAGTGAGTGATCATAGCGGGAGTGGGGTGTTACATGAAAGGTACAAAATATACATGGTAGTCACAAATGCGGCATGCAAGAACCAAACTAAGCGCCTAGCGTTTACCAAATGCAAACACTACCATCCTCACCGATACATCTTTACTGGAAACAACGCAAACTTCTGTTTTAAAGTTAAAAAAAAAAAAATCAAACGGGCTACTCTCCTCAACTTGGGCCCTGGGCACTCGCCTAGACAGCCGAAGCCCAGGGCTGGCTCAGCATGTTTACTCGTGCAGGATGCTAGTAGCATTTAAAGCGTATTGCAACAACATGCATACTCAATGCAAATAAAATCAACTGTACCCAAAATTCTTTGTTCCTCTATATCCAACCAATCAGCACTTCTTGAATTTCACCTTTTTGCAATTAAACCTTCTTTTTTCTTCCACTTAATGGCAAAAGGATGAAAATCAGAAATCCTGATTGGTTGGGTACAGAGAATTTTGGGTACAGAAGTTAGCTCTGCAATGCAATGATGGATTGTTTTTAGAAATGTATTTACTAATTATTTTTATAAACCATTAAAAAAACCTATACTAGAAGTAGAGAAAAAAAATGTGTTTCTTCGATGACTCACAAAGACCGATTAAGAGAGTTCAGGGTGAACTCTTAGCCAAGTAGCAAAACCGAGCAGATAAAAAGCAAAATATAATAAAATAAATAAATAAAGAAAGAAAGAAGCATGAGAAGAATAGAAACAGGCTACAAACTAGCAACCTCCTGGAAAACCGACATATAATACAACAAGCCAAACAACTGCAAAAACAAACTCAAAGCCGCAAAACCCTCGCTAGACTGGACCAAGAAATAAAAAAGGGTGGAATAACACATCTCAAATCTCCAACATCGATCAAATGCAGACTAATTCAGTAGCAACGACGATGATCGAGCCCGAGTCTTGAATGACACCGATTAAGAACTACTTGTTCCATGGAACCCTCCCTGATCGCCCCAAAGAAAGGCGAGCGCTCATCCGCAAGTCGTCTCGATACATCATTCAGGATGGAGTGCTCTACCGAAGGGGATTATCTGTTCCACTACTCTGGTGTGTAGGCTACAACGACCCCGACCGTGTATTGCTGGATGTGCACGAAGGCGAATGCGGTGACCACATTGGGGGGCAAACTCTGACAAGGAAGATTCTCAGATATGGTTATTTTCTTCCCAAACTTGATCAAGATGCTGCAGATTACGCCCACAAATGTGACAAGCGCAAGAGGTTTTCTAAAATTCGAAGAGCCCCTCCTATCGAGCTAACACAGATGGTCAGTCTTTGGTTGTTTGCTATATGGAGAATAGATATCATCGGAACTCTTCCAATGGCCTGAGGCGTATGTTGTTGCAGTTGATTACTCCACCAAATGGGACGAAACCGAGCCCCTTACCACAATTACTACCAAGAAGGTGATCAACTTCGTCGTTCACAACATCATCACTTGTTTTGGAGTCACTCAAGCTATCATTTCAGACAATGAGACCCAATTCGAAGCGTTGAGTTCAAGACCTTCTGCCAACGATACAACATTGAAAAGAAATCTCGGCAGTAGCTCATCCTCAAGCCGATGGACAAGTCGAGGCTGTCAACAAAATGATCAGATCCATCTCAAGAAGCGTCTGGAAAAGGCCAAAGACTTATGGGTAAATGAGATCCCTCTAGCCCTTTGGGCTTACTGGACCACCCATAAGTCAGCGACTGGCCATGCTCCTTTTGCTCTCGCCTATGAATTTGAAGTTGTCATTCCTATTGAGCTCAAGCTCTAATCTCATCGAGTCACTTAGTATGATCTAAAGACCAACCAAGACCTCCTATTGGAGTCACTTGACTTACTCGAAGAGAAAAGAGACAAAGTTGTACTCAGAGCCGCCGCTCAGCGCTAACGAGTTGCCTGATACATCAACTCCAAATTCTGTCTAAAGCACTTTGATGTTAGTGACCTCGCCCTGAAGAGAATCTTTCCCACACAGACTGGTTTCAGTCCTCGCTGGGAAGATCCGTACGTCATACAATGGAGGCTTAGAGATGGAACCTTCAAGCTAATGACCGTTGATGGCGCCGAACTCCTAAAAGTATCGAATAGTGAATACCTCCACCGTTATTTTACTTAATCTATTATACAGATTTACTTCTTTCCAATAATGTTTTGTTTTCTTCAAATTCAAGGAATTGTAACGTAAAGGCCATTATTTCCAAAGTTATCAGTAAAGAAAGTTTCAGATATCCATGTACTTGGTGTATTTTTTTCTGCGTAGTATGTTTGAGTAACTATTACCACTGACTTGCATACATAGACGCATTACACTGGATCGACACCCTGAAGCTTGGAATCGATCCTCCCAACTCGAGTCTTGAATCAATGACGAGACTAAGTATAAGTAACTCAACTCGAGTCTCGAATCAACGACGAGACCGAGTATAAATAACTCAACTCGAGTCTCGAATCAATGACGAGACCGAGTATAAATAACTCAACTTGAGTCTCGAATCAACGATGAGACCGAGTATATATAAGTCAACTCGAGTCTCGAATCAACGATGAGGCCGAGTATAAATAACTCAACTCAAGTCTCGAACCCACAATGATGCCGAGTATAAATAACTCAAGACCCTCATTAACTTGAATATCCATCCTCGTTCCTAAGACTTCGGACTTAGGGGAAACCCACCCATCGAGTGTGCGAGATTACGACCGCTCGCTTGGCTCCATCCGACGCGAAGGGTCTAGATCTGGGTACTAAACTGGTGAACCAATAAAGCCCTTGAACTCTCACCCAAACGAAAATGACGGGAGAGTTTAAAGGAAAAATCAACGACGTCCATACCTTCTAACAACTCGGGATCAATGACCGCAAGGAGATCCCAAGAGGTTAGACATCAAGACCAAACTCCGCACGACATGGAGCTCCCGGCCAAGGGAAATCCCGAGGGTGGAGCCGACATATACAACCTTCGCATGACTTGGGAATCTCAAGAGTGAAGCCGTAGACGATGCTTGTCTAAGTGTGATGATGAGTACATTTACGCATTTGTAAATACTGGAAAGAGTAGACGAAAGTTCAAGCATTTAACACAACATGTTATATAAACAAAGTCAACCAAAAGCTTTCATTCACATCTAAAATAAGCTACAACCATCTATCTTTCTTTCTAACGACATGTTGTACATGAAAACCACACCATGCCTCCAAAAGTGAGGGTTATACTCGCCTATACTATCGGCTACATAACCAAAAACTCTATAACCGTCACTCGGACGGCGTGTCCTTCTCCTTTTTCTTCTTCTTTGCAGATTCAACACTAGGCGGGTCCTCACCGATCTTCCTCCTAGAGCTACCTCCACCTCTTCCCCTCTTACCCTTAGTCGGGGAGACGGACTCAAGAGACACCGCTTTGGACTTCCTGTCGTCATCCTCGCCACTCGTGATCTGAGTAATGTCCACAATTATGGGTGGCATTGTTTGCAGAGGTTTGGGAGTGACGTCGGTGGCAAGGGCTAGTATCGCCTCGATTTCTTCCTTCTCCCCTGTCTCTGTGGCCTTCTTTGCCTCCAGCTCATCTTTCTTCTTGGCTTCCCTTGCAGCCTTCTGTTCGGCCAACTGCCCGGTTTTGAGTTTTCTGGTTGTCTCCTCATGCAACCACTTAAATTCAGTGTTGGCCTTTTTCTTGGAAGCCTTGTCGTCAATCTTTTTCTTCTTGGTCGCGTCATCAGATCTCTTCTTGGCAGTCTCATTAGCAGCCCTTTTTCTTGCCACCTCAGAATTGGCTCTCTCCTTGGCTTCCTTTTTGGTTTCCTTCTGGGCTGCTTGCAGGGTCGCCTCATTGGCCTTTCTCTTTTCATCCCGCTCCTCAGACTTAGCAAGCAATTTGGCCTTCTGTGAATCCACCAGATCATGCATTGTTTACACTTCTGCCTTTGTTGGCATTGTCGCTTGGGACTCTCCATCTTTATTCTCCCCTTCCTCCGTGAGCAGATCCTTATAGAGCCCACGATCCATGTCGAAAAATGTATTTAGTGGGCCGCCACCTTCACTAAATTGTCTTCCTTGCAATCCTATTCCAGCCTCAGGTAAAAAGGGAAGTGTCGACGCTAATTCCGTTGTTACTTCTTCTCTAGCGGGGATTGCACAACAAAAAAGAAGACGAATTAGTCTACTTCAGCTTAGTGCTTACATCCTTCCAAGCATTCGTGATAATAAGACTTTACCTCCTAGCATTTATGGCGTAGTCGCGATAGGCATGATGCCCTCGGTTGTTGCCTGAAAGGAGTTTTCTTGTCCCAACCCCAGGGAAATGGCCTTCATACTCGGTAGTAGCGAGGGCTGGGATCATTGGACCGCTGGCAAAGGCAGATGGCGTGACTTGTTGCATATGAGAACTTCCTCCCACAAACTTGTGAGCGACAATCACGGTCTCTATAGTCACTGACTTTCCTTTGACAGCAGCCCGCCAACCTTGCCCTCTCAATATTAGCTCTTAGCAACCCCCTCCCTTCCTGCAACGTCGCGCCTCTTCTTCGGTCAGATGGGTTTCCATGAATTCAAACTCATCTATCACCTCCACCTATTGCCTCTGAGCCTCAAACTACAACAGTCTATCCTAAGTCCGAGCCATTATCCGGGGATAACCATCGATGCACGAGATTTCGTGGAATCAAAGCGCTTTAACATACATTCCCGAGATATATGGCTCCGGAGACTCTTCCATCTTGTCCTCGGCATCCTCAATGCTCTCCTTAAGCCTCTCCACTTCAGCTTGATGCTAAGCTTTTATACTTTCCACTTGAGATAGCACATCTCTGCTCGTAGTCTCCGCATCGGCTTTCTCTTTCACAGCCTACGTGTGACGGCCCGTCCCGCACCAACCGACATTTACCCCAAAAGTGCGTTGTACACATGTCCAGTTAGCACTGGACGGTCGTCAGAAGAAAAGAAAGAAGACGAAGAATCAACAAAGAACCTGTAGAATGTCTCACAGCGCATGGAACAAAATATAATAACAACATACTTGATATAAAACAGGTGAGACAGTGCATAAGCTGAAACGAACTATCATAGCAGCGGAAAATCCAAATACAACTTATAATCCAAAGCCAACGTTATTACAACTTTAAAACTGTCTCAAAAAGCTAAACGAGAAAGGTACACTACTAATGCCCAAAGTAGTGACCACCAACGACACAGGGAGAATATATATATATATATATATATATATATATATATATATATATCATATGTGGAAGCCTCCCGCTCGCCTCCGAATCAGCTACTCGTGCATCACCATCTAACCTGTCTCTAGTCTGCTCGTTTAGGAGCACCCAGAGTAATAAGAAGAGACATAAAACTCTGGGTCAGACAAAAGTCTGGTGTGAGCGATAAGTAGCTAAATAGAACAATAACAGGTATACTAAACCATATCTGAACGTGGACCTGCAACCAAAGAGTTAGCACTACATACTGTACAATAATCTAAGGTACCACTAACATATGGTGTACAAGCATACAGGGTGGGGGTGTGCATGTCATAGTGATGGCAACAAATCAAACATAGCAACCATCCTCACATCTCTCACTCAGTCTGTAAAGCATACGATATCCACCACTTCGATCACCCAATACTTTGCCATGATCACTCTGTCCCATGAAGTCACAATGGTTTCACTGCACTGATCCATAACCACTAATCCTTCGCTATGTCCACTTTGCCCCATGGAGTCATACACACCCCACTGCACTGGCTCATAGCCTTACTAATCCTTTACTATGTCCACTCTGCCCCATGGAGTCACAATGGCTCCACTGCACTGGCTCATAGTCTTACTACGATCACTTTGCCCCTCGAGTCACGGTGACTCTACTGCACTGATACGTAGTCCTGCTACGATCACTTTGCCCCTTGAGTCATAATGACTCTACTGCACTGATATGTAGCCCATCATTCCTTTTCGGTGGTGAATCGAAGTTATGAACGTCGACAACTCCTTAGCACACGTCCCGCAACAAAGCCCAACAATGAAGTGAACTCATTGATTTCCAACTGGATCCTGAGCTCTAACTTCCAACTTGGACTACCTTTGCATCTCAGGTTTTTGGTCATCACTGGATCGGTTCGGTTCCTTAGCCCTTCTTCTCTTGTCGGTTCGGATCGGTCTCTCCCAAGTGCTCTGGGTCGGATCGTGGCCTCCAAGTCCCTTCGTAGTACATTGGTTCGGTTCGGGTGTTCTCTGGCGGGTCGGGTCGGTGTATCCTTGCTCCATCGGTTCGGTTCGGGTTCCTGGTCATGATCTGATCCACTTCCCCTTTCTCTTCCGTTCCCCTTCTCTTCCCTTCAATCGATCCGATTCCCCCTTCTTTAGCTCGATCCGATCCTAGTTCAACCATTGTGGCCTTCCTTTTTGACATACTTTCCCTTGTGCCAAGCCTCAGTTCGGTGATCCCTTGCCCAGTCCACTATCCGGTCCGAGCCCATTCCCCCGATCCGATCCGAAAGCCTGCACCATTTTTCTGTAACTTTTTCCAGCGAGTGTTTTACGCCATTCGACGGCGTTTTCAACCATTCTAACTATTCTAATAAATCACAAAGCATACCATACAGTCATAGCAACAAGTAGAAGTGACCTCAAACACCAAAACATCAATATGATAGGTTAAAATGGATCAAACATAGCCAAAACCCCATATTATCCCTTAAGCATGTTCAAGCATAATTAATGATAGGATTAGCAAAACTTAACCAAATTAACCCAAGTTCATATCAGAGGTCTAAAACATTATTTAAGAATTTATAAATATTTTCCAGAAATTATTAGTGTATAAATTCGCTAATCAACACTAATTACCCCTAATTAATCATAATTAGTGAGGAACTATGCAAATCACTCACCTTAGCCACAAATAAACCTTAGATCTAAAATAAATCTCTGATATAGCACGAATACCAATGCTAAACAGCAGCTCTAATCTTGGTTTGGTGAAGATCTCCCTTGATTTGCTGTTGCTAAGCTTAATCCTTGATTAGAAAGTGATTTGGAGGTGACTTAGAGGTTAGAGGCCATTTTTAGGGTTTCTAAGAGGTAAGTGGAGGCTAGAAAACTGAAATGGAATGAAACCCTAACTCTTTTCAGCCTCCCCATAACCCTAATCCCGAAATGGGTTATGGGCCTATTCACTAATCATCCAATTTGGCCCGGTTAAGCAGTTTTTCACCTTCCAAACCTTATTTCAGCCATATCTCTCAAACAGTAAGTCTGTTTTCCACATGTGACCACTCTACGGAAAGGTAGACCATCATTCGAAGCCAATGGAAGTGGTTTCAGGTCAAAACTCCTTTCCTGTAACGACCCGCATTCTACGCATCATAGGATCGTAGGATATTTATTTCTGTCACATACGAAGTCGTATGGTCATGTAACTTTGGGAGACGACTATTGGGGTCATTTCCCATGTTCATGATTTTTCCCGATTTTTAAATGACCATTTTACCCCTAGTTGGCGCTGTTTTGGCCATAACTTTTGACTGGAAAGGAATTTTGACCTGAAACCACTTCCATTGGCTTCGGATGATGGTTTCTCTTTCCGTAGAGTGGTCACATTAGCCAAACGGACTTACCGTTTGGGAGATATGGCTGAAACAAGTTTCAGATGGCGAAAGACAGCTTAATTGGGCTTAAGCGGGTAATTAGCAGCTAGGCCCAAGGGGAATTTCGGGTTTAGAGGTATAGGAGGTCTGATTAGGGTTAGGTTATCACTTTCATTTCAGTTTTGAGCCGCCACAAACCTCCTTGAGACCTTAGTAATGGCTTCCTACATCTAAAACACCCCAAATCACTCTCTAATTGAAGATTAGGCTTAGCAACACCAAATTAAGGAGAAAAAGCACCAAAGCAAGGTTAGAGCTGCTGTTAGACATCAGTATTCGCCCCAAATCAGAGGAGTTTCAGTTCTGAGAATTTCATTTGTGGCCAAGGTGAGTGATTTGCATAGTTTTTGCACTAATTACGGTGATTAAGGGTAATTAGTGAAGATTAGCGAATTTATACGTAAATAAATTCTGGAAAAATTCTTAAAATTCTAAAATAATGTTTTAAGGCTCTGTTAGAAATTTGGGTTAATTTCGATGTGTTTTGTTAATCATATGCTTAAACATGATTAAGAGGGGTTATAGGCAAATGTGAGGTTTTAGCCACTTTTGATTCATTTTGATTCATCTAAATTGTTGTTTGCTGTTTGTGGTTGCTATTACATGTTGCTATGACTCTATGGTATGATTCATGATTGATTAGAATAGTTAAATTGCTCGAAAACGTCGTCGAATGGCGTAGAAAGCTCACTGGAAAGTTGCAGAAGTGTGCAGGTTCCGAACCGGTTCGGAACGGAGAAAAGGGGTCGGATCGGACTAGGGAACTGACCCAGGGAATCCGAACTGGATGAGGACTTGCCACTGGAAGAAGTTTGGCAGGAAGGAAGGCCATTGCTTAGAGTTGGAGTGGACAAGGGGGATCGGATCGGAACTAGGGAGCGGATCGGATCGAAACTAGGGAGTGGATCGGATTGGAGAGGATCGGATCGGAGTAAGCTAGGAAGCGGAGCGGATCGGATCGGAAGAGTGATTGGAGGCCAGATCGGATCGACATGGAGATGCAGGGCTCGGATCGGGAATACGTGAAGAAAGATTGGAGCGCTGGAGGGAAGGACACCCGACCCGACCTGGAGGAAGACCCTGACCCGACCCGGAGCGAAGTACCCGACCCGAATCGAATGAAAGAAGACAAGGAGAAGGACCCGAACCCAGAGGAAGGTGGTACTCCGAACCGAACCGAGCATGGGTGACCGAACCGAACTGAATTCTAGAGCTGCTACTGCACGACAACTTTTCTGAAGACCCACTCCAATTCGACCAAACCCGAGATGCAAAGGAAGTCCAAATGAGAAGTTCGAGCTTAAGATTCAGATGGGAATCAACGAGTTCACTTCATGGTTGGGCTTTGCTGCGGGACGCGTGCTAAGGAGTTATCGACACCTATAGCTTTGGACCACTATGGTAGGAGGTACGAAGGCGGATTCAGGGCCATTATGGCATTGGTAGAACCAAGGGCTACGACCAATGAAGTGGGTCATTGAAATGTTTGGTCATGACTCCAAGTGTTTGGCTTGGTCACAGCAGGGTTTCTACAAGTCGGGATTCGTCGTTGCCTCAGTTTGTCTAGTGTTTCAAAGTGGTAGATGCCGTACGCTTTACGCACTGAGTGAGAGATGCGAGAATGGTCGCTATGGATGATTTGTTTGCTATCATTGTGACATGCACACCCCACCCCCGTATTCTTACACTATTTATTATGGCACCTTGGAGTATTGTACGGTATGTGGTACTAACTCTTTGGTTGCAGGTCCAGGTTCAGGTATGGTTTAGTATACCTGTTATTATTCTGTTTAGATGCTTATCGCTCATACCAGGCTTTATGTCTGACCCAGAGTTTTATGTCTCCTCTTATTACTCTGGGTGCTCACACGAGCAGACTAGAGGCAGGTTAGCTGGTGATGCACGGGTAGATGATCCGGAGACGAGCAGGAGGCTTTCACGTGATATATATTTAGTATTCTCCCTGTGTTGTTGAAGATCACGGCTTGGGCATTGTTGGTGTATCTTCTATTTCAGCTTTCTTTTGTTTAGAGACAGTAAATTTGGAAAAATTGTAATAAGCTGTATTTGGATTTCCGCTGCTTTGAGATTGATGTTGGTTTTAGTTATCAGCTTATGCACTGTCTCGCCTGTTTTATGTCAAGTACATTATTATTATATTTTATTCCATGCGCTGTGAGGCATTCTACAGGTTCTTTGATTAGTTCATTCTCTTCTTTCCTTTCTTCTGACGACCGTCTTGTGCTAGTCGGGCATGTGTACAGCGCACTCTTGGAGGAAATGCAGGCTGGTGCGAGGCGGGCCGTCACACTTGGTATCAGAGCTCTAGGTTGCGTAGTTAATCTAGGGAAGTTATCAGGGAGAGATAATATACGTATACGAGAGAGCGTATTTGTGATTACTTTGGTTTTCAAAAGCTATATATATATACTATTAGTAGTATAAGGATGAAGTCGTACTGCACTAGCACCACTATGGAGTCGTTAATCATTTCCTTTTTCAGATTGACGATGAGCCGAGATACTAGAGGTGCTGGTAGGGGAACCAATAATGGGAATGCTGCTGACATGAGGACGATGTTTACTGACCTCATGAGAGAGATGCTTAGAGATGTACAGAGGGCAGCTCCCAATGGTGGAAATGGTGGTGGTCCAATAGTGCAGGCGCCAAGAGTCGACTTCGCCAAGCTGAATAAGGATTATACTAGCCTTGGTGGGAAGCCGTTCCACGGAACGGAGTCGGCTACGGATGTTCAAGATTGGTTGGATAGTTGCGAACGTATCTTCGAGGATTTGGGTATCGAGGATGCGATGAAGAGAAAGTTGGCATCCCGTCAGCTGCAAGGGCGGGCAATGAATTGGTGGAATGCTATAAAGGCAGCTACTCCCGAAGATCAGATTACTTGGGAGCAGTTTAAAGCTCGCTTTAGTGAGAAGTTCATTCCAGCTGCTCAGAAGTCAATGCTGTTTAAGAAATTCTTGGAGCTCAAGCAGAATGGCAGAGCTGTCTCGGAGTATATTGCTGAGTTTGACACTTTGTCAAAGTATGGATTATCTCTTATTGATACTGCCGAGAAAAAGAATGAGAAATTCATAACTGGTTTGGATCAGTACTTAGGGGAAAAACTTATTAACCACATCGATGAGACGTTTGAATCGATTGTGGGGAAAGCGTTAAGGTCAGAAAGTCTCTACCCTAAGTCGAAGACTGAGGTTGCATCCGTAGATGAGCCAAAGCCACAAGCTAGTGGTGGAGGTAAAGGTGGTTCCCAGAATAAGAGAAAGCAGAATCAGGCTAAGGATGGCCAGAAGAAAAAGAATAAGCAAGATGTGGAGTGCTTCAGCTGTGGTAAGAAGGGCCATTATGCTAGTAATTGTCGGGCCAAGCCAGCGGATAGGAAGTGCTTCAACTGTGGCCAAATGGGACATCACAAGGACAAGTGTCCACAGCCCCCTAAAGAAAAGCAAATGGTGAAAGCATATGCTCTTAATGCTATTCCTTCTTCGTCGAATGCCCCAACTGCGGCGGAGAAGGGAAAGAGTGTCGTCATTCAAGGTATGCTTTCTATTTATGATGTTCCCGTTAGAGTTTTGTTTGATACCGGAGCTTCCAGTTCTTTCATATCTAGTGACCTGGTAGATAGGTTGGGATTGGAGCCCGAGATTGTCGATAGACCTTTAGTAGTGACGAACCCGATTGGTGGTTCGACTAGCCTTAGCATGATTTGTCGTAATGTGGTCTTATCGAGTCATGGATGCATGTTTGTTTGTGATTGCTTTGTTTTGGGCTTTACTGGGTTTGGCATTATTTTGGGAGTAGATTGGCTCCAAAGATACGGGGTGGTGGTAGACTGTGAGGGCTTGTTGGTGACAGCTAGAGCGGATGATGGGCGGAGGATAGTGTTTGGTGGTCTACCCAGTAAGGGGGTATTGGCTAGTTTTCTAAACTCCCTCGACATTCCGCATAGTGAGTTGTCAGGTTTGCCCGTGGTTGGCCAGTATCCGGATGTTTTCGAAGAAGTGACCGGACTTCCACCACACCGAGAGATTGAGTTTCGTATTGATTTGGTAAAGGATGCCAGACCTATAGTGATGCCACTTCGTCGTATGGCACCAAGAGAGCAGCGAGAGCTCGAGGTGCAAGTCAGCGATCTTTTGAAGAAGGGATTTATCAGAAGGAGTGTTTCTGAATGGGGAGCACCAGTTGTGTTTGCTACCAAGGCGGATGGTTCCCTTCGTTTGTGTGTAGACTACCGCGAGTTGAATAAAGTGACGAGGAAGAACAAGTATCCTCTACCGCGGATAGATGATTTGTTTGATCAGTTGGGTGGCGCGAGAGTATTTTCCCAGTTGGATCTCGCGACAGGTTTTCATCAGCTTAGAGTGGAAGCTGAGAGTATAGCTAAAACGGCATTTCGAACGCCGTCTGGGTTTTATGAATGGTTGGTTATGCCATTTGGACTGACTAATGCCCCGGCATATTTTGTGGACCTTATGAATAGGGTATTCAGAGATCAGCTGAATAAGTCTGTCCTTGTGTTCGTTGATGATATTTTGGTCTATTCGAGGACAGAGGAGGAACACAAGGAGCATTTAAGAGTAGCGATGGAGGTGTTGAGAAAACACCAATTGAAAGCAAAGTTTTCTAAGTGTCACTTCTGGAAGAGGGAAGTGAGGTTCTTGGGCCATGTTGTATCGGAGAATGGTATTGCCGTGGACCCAGCGAAGGTGGCTACGGTACAAGATTGGCCTACGCCCAAGAATGCAACTGATGTAAGAAGTTTCTTGGGGTTAGCGGGATATTATCGTAAGTTTATCCAAGGTTTCTCCAAGATAGCAGCACCATTGACCCAGTTGACCAAGAAGAATCAAGCTTTTGTTTGGGATGAAAGGTGCGAGAATGCATTCAAAAGTCTAAAGGACAAGTTGACAAGCGCACCAGTGTTAGTCATCCCTAAGGGGGATGAAGAGATGACGGTATACACGGATGCCTGTGGTACCGGACTGGGTGCTGTATTGATGCAAGGCGGTAGGGTTGTAGCTTATGCAAGTCGGCAATTGAAACCGCACGAGAGAAGATACCCTACCCATGATTTAGAATTGGCAGCGATCGTGTTCGCGTTAAAGATGTGGAGACACTATCTCTTGGGAGAAAGGTTTGAGCTATTTACGGATCATAAGTCGTTAAAGTATCTATTCTCCCAGAAGGATTTAAATCTCCGTCAGCAGAGATGGTTAGAGTTCTTAGCTTCCTATGATTTTGACATCGCATACACACCAGGAAAGGGCAATGCGGTGGCTGATGCATTGAGCAGAAGACATGCCAGCTTAGGGGCTATGTTCCTTGAATGGAAGCAACTAGAGTTTATCGCGGGGTTTGACTTCAGACCAAAGTGCGAATTGGATCCAGAAATGTTAGCGAGTTTGACGATCAGACCCACTTTGATTGAGCGGATCGGCTCTAGTCAGAGGGACGATCCTAACCTATTGGAAATCATCTCCAAGTTAGAGATGGGTATCGATGAGGAGGTGAACAAGTATGGGCTTGATCGAGATAGATGGCTTAGAAAGGATGGAAAGCTTGTTGTACCCAATGTCACTGGATTGAGAGATGAAGTGCTTAGAGAATGTCATCACTCAAAGCTAACTATACACCCCGGTGGTAATAAGATGTATCGAGATATGAAGCAGACTTACTACTGGGAAGGGATGAAAAGAGACGTTGGAAAGTTTATATCCAAGTGCATGAATTGCCAGCTAGTTAAAGCCGAGCAAAAGAAGCCTAGTGGTCTGTTACAGCCATTAGAAACTCCCGAATGGAAATGGGAGCAAGTCTCGATGGATTTCATCGATGGGTTACCAAGGACTAGATCGGGATATGACAGCATTTGGGTAATTGTAGACCGACTGACTAAAAGTGCAAGATTTATACCAGTCAAATCGACCAGAACGGCAGCTAAGTTAGCAGAACTGTATATGAAGTGGGTAGTGAGATTTCATGGAATACCTAAAGGCATTGTGAGCGACCGAGACCCGTTGTTCACTAGTGGGTTTTGGAAGAGCTTACAAGAGGCTCTAGGGTCAGAGTTACATCTCAGTACCGCATATCATCCTCAGACCGACGGTCAGACGGAAAGGGTGAATCGTATTTTAGAAGATCTCTTGAGAGCATGTATGTTGGACTTTGGTGGATCATGGGATGACCATTTGCATCTAGTAGAGTTTGCATATAATAATAGTTACCAATCCAGTATCGGTATGGCTCCGTTTGAAGCTTTGTACGGAAGACCGTGTAACTCACCATCATGTTGGATAGAGACTGGCGAGAAGTTTATGTTTGGACCAGAGGTGGTGAGAGAAACGTCGGATAAGATCAAGGTCATTCAACAACGAATGAAGGCTGCCCAGGATAGGCAGAAGAGTTATGCTGATAAGAGGAGAAGAGACTTAAAATTCTCCGTTGGCGACTTGGTATTTGTCAAGATTTCTCCGTTGAAGAGCGTAATACGATTTGACAGGAGAGGCAAGTTGGCACCAAGATTCGTTGGCCCATTCCCTGTTCTTGAACTAGTCGGGAATTTGGCATATAGAATTGATTTACCGGAGAAGATGGCGGGAGTTCACAACGTATTTCATGTTTCCCAACTAAGGAAGTTCGTTCACGACTCAGACATGACTATTTCACCTGATCAGTTAGAGGACTTCGAAGTAGAACCCGAGGCGGTTGGAAACCGCAAGCCGGCCCGTATTGTCGAGTACGACATGAAGCAACTTCGAAGGAAGGCGGTGAAACTAGTCAAGGTACAGTGGAGCGAGGATGAGAGTGATTGTACTTGGGAAACGGAGGACGACATAAGGAAGAAGTGTCCAGAACTCTTTGTCTGGTAAGGTTTTGACTTTAATTTAGTTTTTCCGCATGCTAGGATAGGCTTGTTTGCTTGTTTTACATATTTGATTGTTATATATGGTTGTTAGGCATGCGGGATCCCTTGTATGTTTTGGGGTTAAGGAATTTCGGGGACGAAATTTCTTAAGGGGGGGAGAGTGTAACGACCCGCATTCTACGCATCATAGGATCGTAGGATATTTATTTCTGTCACATACGAAGTCGTATGGTCATGTAACTTTGGGAGACGACTATTGGGGTCATTTCCCATGTTCATGATTTTTCCCGATTTTTAAATGACCATTTTACCCCTAGTTGGCGCTGTTTTGGCCATAACTTTTGACTGGAAAGGAATTTTGACCTGAAACCACTTCCATTGGCTTCGGATGATGGTTTCTCTTTCCGTAGAGTGGTCACATTAGCCAAACGGACTTACCGTTTGGGAGATATGGCTGAAACAAGTTTCAGATGGCGAAAGACAGCTTAATTGGGCTTAAGCGGGTAATTAGCAGCTAGGCCCAAGGGGAATTTCGGGTTTAGAGGTATAGGAGGTCTGATTAGGGTTAGGTTATCACTTTCATTTCAGTTTTGAGCCGCCACAAACCTCCTTGAGACCTTAGTAATGGCTTCCTACATCTAAAACACCCCAAATCACTCTCTAATTGAAGATTAGGCTTAGCAACACCAAATTAAGGAGAAAAAGCACCAAAGCAAGGTTAGAGCTGCTGTTAGACATCAGTATTCGCCCCAAATCAGAGGAGTTTCAGTTCTGAGAATTTCATTTGTGGCCAAGGTGAGTGATTTGCATAGTTTTTGCACTAATTACGGTGATTAAGGGTAATTAGTGAAGATTAGCGAATTTATACGTAAATAAATTCTGGAAAAATTCTTAAAATTCTAAAATAATGTTTTAAGGCTCTGTTAGAAATTTGGGTTAATTTCGATGTGTTTTGTTAATCATATGCTTAAACATGATTAAGAGGGGTTATAGGCAAATGTGAGGTTTTAGCCACTTTTGATTCATTTTGATTCATCTAAATTGTTGTTTGCTGTTTGTGGTTGCTATTACATGTTGCTATGACTCTATGGTATGATTCATGATTGATTAGAATAGTTAAATTGCTCGAAAACGTCGTCGAATGGCGTAGAAAGCTCACTGGAAAGTTGCAGAAGTGTGCAGGTTCCGAACCGGTTCGGAACGGAGAAAAGGGGTCGGATCGGACTAGGGAACTGACCCAGGGAATCCGAACTGGATGAGGACTTGCCACTGGAAGAAGTTTGGCAGGAAGGAAGGCCATTGCTTAGAGTTGGAGTGGACAAGGGGGATCGGATCGGAACTAGGGAGCGGATCGGATCGAAACTAGGGAGTGGATCGGATTGGAGAGGATCGGATCGGAGTAAGCTAGGAAGCGGAGCGGATCGGATCGGAAGAGTGATTGGAGGCCAGATCGGATCGACATGGAGATGCAGGGCTCGGATCGGGAATACGTGAAGAAAGATTGGAGCGCTGGAGGGAAGGACACCCGACCCGACCTGGAGGAAGACCCTGACCCGACCCGGAGCGAAGTACCCGACCCGAATCGAATGAAAGAAGACAAGGAGAAGGACCCGAACCCAGAGGAAGGTGGTACTCCGAACCGAACCGAGCATGGGTGACCGAACCGAACTGAATTCTAGAGCTGCTACTGCACGACAACTTTTCTGAAGACCCACTCCAATTCGACCAAACCCGAGATGCAAAGGAAGTCCAAATGAGAAGTTCGAGCTTAAGATTCAGATGGGAATCAACGAGTTCACTTCATGGTTGGGCTTTGCTGCGGGACGCGTGCTAAGGAGTTATCGACACCTATAGCTTTGGACCACTATGGTAGGAGGTACGAAGGCGGATTCAGGGCCATTATGGCATTGGTAGAACCAAGGGCTACGACCAATGAAGTGGGTCATTGAAATGTTTGGTCATGACTCCAAGTGTTTGGCTTGGTCACAGCAGGGTTTCTACAAGTCGGGATTCGTCGTTGCCTCAGTTTGTCTAGTGTTTCAAAGTGGTAGATGCCGTACGCTTTACGCACTGAGTGAGAGATGCGAGAATGGTCGCTATGGATGATTTGTTTGCTATCATTGTGACATGCACACCCCACCCCCGTATTCTTACACTATTTATTATGGCACCTTGGAGTATTGTACGGTATGTGGTACTAACTCTTTGGTTGCAGGTCCAGGTTCAGGTATGGTTTAGTATACCTGTTATTATTCTGTTTAGATGCTTATCGCTCATACCAGGCTTTATGTCTGACCCAGAGTTTTATGTCTCCTCTTATTACTCTGGGTGCTCACACGAGCAGACTAGAGGCAGGTTAGCTGGTGATGCACGGGTAGATGATCCGGAGACGAGCAGGAGGCTTTCACGTGATATATATTTAGTATTCTCCCTGTGTTGTTGAAGATCACGGCTTGGGCATTGTTGGTGTATCTTCTATTTCAGCTTTCTTTTGTTTAGAGACAGTAAATTTGGAAAAATTGTAATAAGCTGTATTTGGATTTCCGCTGCTTTGAGATTGATGTTGGTTTTAGTTATCAGCTTATGCACTGTCTCGCCTGTTTTATGTCAAGTACATTATTATTATATTTTATTCCATGCGCTGTGAGGCATTCTACAGGTTCTTTGATTAGTTCATTCTCTTCTTTCCTTTCTTCTGACGACCGTCTTGTGCTAGTCGGGCATGTGTACAGCGCACTCTTGGAGGAAATGCAGGCTGGTGCGAGGCGGGCCGTCACACTTCCAGTCAAAATTTATGGCCGAAACAAGATCAGCTAGGGGTAAAACGGTCATTTAAAAATCGGCAAAAATCATGAATATGGGAAATGACCCCAATGGTCGTTTCCCAAAGCCACATTACCATACGACTTCATATAAGACAGAAATAAATATTCTACGATCCTCCGATGCGTAGAATGCGGGTTGTTACATTCTCCCCTCCTTAAGAAATTTCACCCCCGAAATTCCCTAACCAAAACACACAAAGGGTCCCGCATGCCTATCAGCCATAAAACAACAATCAAACATGCAAAACAAGTGAAACAAGTCTATCCTAGCATGCGGAATAACTAAATTGCAAAGTAAATCTTACCAGGCAAAGAGTTCTGGATACATCTTTCTAATGCTCTCCTCTGTCTCCCAAGTACAGTCATTCTCGTTCTCGCCCCACTGAACCTTGACTAACTTCACAGCCTTCCTTCGAAGTTGCTTCGTATCGTGCTCGACAATACGAATCGGCTTGCGGTTCCCAACCGCCTCAGGTTCCACTTCGAAGTCCTCTAACTGATCAGGTGAAATAGTCATATCTGGGTCGCGCACGAACTTCATTAGCTGGGAAACATGAAATACGTTGTGAACTCCCGCCATCTTCTCGGGTAAGTCAACTCTATACGCCAAATTCCCAACTTGTTCAAGAACTGGGAATGGGCCAACAAATCTTGGTGCTAACTTGCCTCTCCTGCCAAATTGTATCACGCTCTTCAACAGAGAAATCTTGACAAACACCAAGTCACCAACGGAGAATTTTAAGTCTCTCCTCCTCTTATCAGCATAACTCATCTTCCTATCCTGGGCAGCCTTCATTCGTTGTTGAATGATCTTAATCTTATCTGAAGTTTCCCTTACCACATCTGGTCCAAGCACAAACTTCTCACCGGTCTCTATCCAACATGATAGTGAGTTGCACGGTCTTCTGTACAAAGCTTCATATGGAGCCATACCGATACTGGATTGGTAGCTATTATTATATGCAAACTCTATTAGATGAAAATGGTCATCCCATGATCCACCAAAATCCAATATACAAGCTCTCAAGAGATCTTCCAATATACGATTCACCCTCTCTGTCTGACCGTCGGTTTGAGGATGATACGCGGTACTGGGATATAATTCCAACCCTAGAGCCTCTTGTAAGCTCTTCCAAAACCCACTAGTAAACAACAGGTCTCAGTCACTCACAATGTTTTTAGGTACTCCATGAAATCTCACTACCCACTTCATATACAGTTCTGCAAACTTAGCTGCCGTTCTGGTCGATTTGACTGGTATAAATCTTGCACTCTTGGTCAATCAATCCACAATTACCCAAATGCTATCATGTCCCGATTTAGTCCTTGGTAAGCCATCAATGAAATCCATCGAGACTTTCTCCCATTTCCATTCGAGAATTTCTGATGGTTGCAACAAACCACTTGGCTTCTTTTGCTCGGCTTTAACTAGCTGGCAATTCATGCACTTGGATATAAACTTCCCAACGTCTCTTTTCATCCCTTCCCAGTAGTAAGTTTGCTTCATGTCTCGATACATCTTATCACCACCGGGGTGTATAGTCAGTTTTGAGTGATGACATTCTCTAAGCACTTCATCTCTCAATCCATTGACATTGGGTACAACTAATCTTCCATTCTTTCTAAGCCATCCATTTCGATCAAGCCCATACTTGTTCATCTCTCCGTCGATACCCATCTCTAACTTTAAGATGATTTCCAATAGGTCAGGATCGCTCCTCTGACTGGAACCAATCCGCTCAATCAAAGTGGGTCTGATCGTCAAATTAGCTAACATCTCTGGATCCAATTCGCACTTTGGTCTGAAATCATACCCTGCGATATACTCCAATTGCTTCCATTCAAGAAACATAGCCCCTAAGCTGGTATGTCTCCTACTCAAGGCATCGTCTACCACATTTCCTTTTCCAAGTATATATGAGATATCAAAATCATACGAAGCCAAGAACTCTAACCATCTCTGCTGACGGAGATTCAGATCCTTCTGAGGGAAGAGATACTTTAACGATTTATGATCGGTAAACAACTCAAATCTCTCTCTCAAGAGATAATGTCTCCACATCTTCAACGCGAACACGATCGCTGCCAGTTCCAAATCATGGGTAGGGTACCTTTTCTCATGCGGCTTTAGTTGCCGACTAGAATAAGCTACAACCCTACCTCCTTGCATCAATACAGCACCTAGTCCGGTACCACAAGCATCCGTGTATACCGTCATCTCTTCATTCCCTTTAGGAATGTCTAACACTGGCGCACGCGTCAACTTTTCTTTTAGACTCTTGAATGCATTCTCACACACTCCATCCCAGACGAAGGCTTGATTCTTCTTAGTCAACTGGGTCAACGGTGCTGATATCATGGAGAAGTCCTGGATAAACTTACGATAATATCCAGCTAACCCCAAGAAGCTTCTTACGTCTGTTGCATTCTTGGGCGTAGACCAATCATGTACCATAGCCACCTTCTCAGGGTCCATGGCAATACCATTCTCTGAAACAACATGACCCAAGAATCTCACTTCCCTCCTCCAGAAGTGACACTTAGAAAATTTCGCTTTCAATTGGTGTTTTCTCAACACCTCCATCACTATCCTCAAATGTCCCTTGTGTTCTTCCTCCGTCCTCGAGTAAACAAGGATGTCGTCTACGAACACAAGAACAAACTTATTCAACTGATCCCTGAATACCCGATTCATAAGATCCACGAAATATGTTGGTGCATTGGTCAACCCAAATGGCATGACCAACTACTCATAAAATCCAGACGGCGTCCTAAATGTCGTTTTCGGAACACTCTCAGCCGCTACTCGGAGCTGATGAAATCCTGTCGTGAGGTCCAACTGGGAGAACACTCTTGCTCCTTCCAGTTGATCAAACAAATCATCTATCCGCGGTAGAGGATACTTATTCTTCCTCGTCACCTTATTCAACTCGCGATAGTCCACACACAAACGAAGGGAACCATCTGCCTTAGTGGCAAACACAACTGGTGCTCCCCACTCGGAGACACTTCTTCTAATAAACCCCTTCTTCAAAAGACCGCTTACTTGCACCCCGAGTTCTCGCTGCTCCCTTGGTGCCATACGACGAAGTGGCATCACTATAGGTCTGGCATCTTTCACTAAATCAATACAGAACTCAATCTCTCGGTGTGGTGGAAGTCCGGTCACTTCCTCGAAGATGTCCGAATACTGGCCAACCACGGGCACATCTGACAACTCATCATGCGGGATGTTGAGGGAATTTATAAAACTAGCCATTACCCCATCACTAGGTAGACTACCAAACACTACCCTCCGCCCATCATCCGCTCTAACTGTCACCAAAAAGCCCTCACAATCTACCACCACCCCGTATCTTTGGAGCCAATCGACCCCCAATATAATGCCATACCCAGTAAAGCCCAAAACAAAGCAATCACAAACATACATCCATGACTCGATAAGAACAAATTTCGGCAAATCATACTAAGGTTAGTCGAACCACCAATAGGGTTCGTCACAACCAACGGTCTATCGACTATCTCGGGTTCCAGTCCCAACCTATCTACCTGGTCACTAGATATGAAGGAACGGGAAGCCCTAGTATCAAACAAAACTCGAACAGGTACATCAAGAATAGAAAGCATACCTTGAAAGATGACATTCTTTCCTTTCTCCGCCGCAGTTGGGGCATTCGACGAAGAAGGAACAACATTAGTAACATATGCTTTCACAATCTGCTTCTCTTTAAGAGGTTGTGGACATTTATCCTTATGATGTCCCACTTGGCCACAGTTGTAGCACTTCCTATCCGCTGGCTTGGCCCAACATTCATTGGCATAATGGCCCTTCTTACCACAGCTGAAGCACTCAACATCTTTCTTGCTCTTTTTCTGGCCATCCTTAGTTTAGTTCTGCTTCCTCTTATTCTGAGTGTTACTCTTGCCTCCACCGCCTGCTTGCGGCTTCAGCCCTTCTGCAGATGCAACCTCAGTTTTTGACTTAGGGTAAAGACTCTCTGATCTCAAAGCTTTCCCCACAATCGATTCAAAAGTCTCATCGATGTGGTTGATAAGCCTTTCCCCCAAGTATCCATCCAAACCAGTAATGAACTTCTCGTTCTTCTTCTCAGGAGTATCGATAAGGGATAATTCATACTTTGACAAAGTGTCGAACTCAGCAATATAGTCCGAGACTACCCTACCATTCTGCTTAAGCTCCAAGAACTTCCTAAACAATTCCGACTTCTGAGCAGCTGGGAAAAACTTGTCGCTAAAGCGAGCCTTAAACTGATCCCAAGTAACTTGATCCTCTGGAGTGGCTGTCTTAATAGCATTCCACCAATTCATCGCTCGCCCTTGCAGCTGACGAGATGCTAGCCTTCTCTTCATCGCATCCTCAATACCCAAGTCGTCGAAGATACGATCACAGCTATCCAACCAATCCTGAACATCCGTGGCTGACTCCGTTCCGTGGAACGGCTTCCCACTAGGGTTAGTGTAATCCTTGCACAGCGCTGCGAAATCAGCCCTAGGCGCCTGCACTACTGGACCACCACCATTACCGGCATTGGGAACTGCTCCCTGAACATCCCTAAGCATCTCTCTCATGAAGTCAGTGAACATCGTCCTCATGTCAAGAGCATTCCCATTATTGGCCCCTCTACCAGCACCCCTCGTGTCTCGACTCATCGTTCAATCTGTAAAGAGAAAACGATTAACTATCTCCATAGTGGTGCTAGTGCAGTACGACTTCATCCTTATACTACAAATAGTGTATATATATATAGTTTCTGAAAACCAAAGTAATCACAAATACGCACTCTCATATACGTACTATCTCTCCCTAGTGTCTTTCCCTAGGTTAACTACGCAACCTAGAGCTCTGATACCAAATGTGACCGCCCGCCCCGCACCAACCGACGTTTACCCCAAAAGTGCGCGGTACACATGTCCAGTTAGCACGGGACGGTCGTCAGAAGAAAAGAAAGAAGACAAAGAATCAACAAAGAACCTGTAGAATGTCTCACAGCGCATGGAACAAAATATAATAACAACATACTTGACATAAAACAGGTGAGACAGTGCATAAGCTGAAACAAACTATCATAGCAGCGGAAAATCCAAATACAGCTTATAATCCAAAGCCAATGTTATTACAACTTTAAAACTGTCTCAAAAAGCTAAACAAGAAAGGTACACTACTAATGCCCAAAGTAGTGACCACCAACGACACAGGGAGAATATCTCTCTCTCTCTATATATATATATATATATATATCATACGTGGAAGCCTCCGGCTCGCCTCTAAATCAGCTACTCGTGCATCACCAGCTAACCTGTCTCTAGTCTGCTCGTTTAGGAGCACCCAGAGTAATAAGAAGAGTCAAAAAACTCTGGGTCAGACAAAAGTCTGGTGTGAGTGATAAGCAGCTAAACAGAACAATAACAGGTATACTAAACCATACATGAACCTGGACCTGCAACCAAAGAGTTAGCACTACATACTGTACAATACTCTAAGGTACCACTAACATATGGTGTACAAGCATACGGGGTGGGGGTGTGCATGTCATAGTGATGGCAACAAATCAAACATAGCAACCATCCTCACATCTCTCAGTCAGTGCGTAAAGCATACGATATCCACCACTTTGATCACCCAATACTTTGCCATGATCACTCTGTCCCATGAAGTCACAACGGCTTTACTGCACTGATCCAAAGCCACTAATCCTTCGCTATGTCCACTTTGCCCCATGGAGTCGTACACACCCCACTGCACTGGCTCATAGCCTTACTAATCCTTTACTATGTCCACTCTGTCCCATGGAGTCACAATGGCTCCACTGCACTGGCTCATAGTCTTACTACGATCACTTTGCCCCTCGAGTCACGGTGACTCTACTGCACTGATACGTAGTCCTGCTACGATCACTTTGCCCCTCGAGTCATAATGACTCTACTGCACTGATACGTAGCCCATCATTCCTTTTCGGTGGTGAATCGAAGTTATGAACGTTGACAACTCCTTAGCACACGTCCCGCAGCAAAGCCCAACCATGAAGTGAACTCATTGGTTCCCAACTGGATGCTGAGCTCTAACTTCCAACTTGGACTACCTTTGCATCTCGGGTTTTTGGTCATCACTGGATCGGTTCGGTTCCTCAGCCCTTCTTCTCTTGTCGGTTCGGATCGGTCTCTCCCAAGTGCTCTGGGTCGGATCGTGGCCTCCAAGTCCCTTCGTAGTACGTTGGTTCGGTTCGGGCGTTCTCTGGCGGGTCGCGTCGGTGTATCCTTGCTCCATCGGTTCGGTTCGGGTTCCCGGTCATGATCCGATCCACTTCCCCTTCCTCTTCCGTTCAAATCCCCTTCTCTTCCCTTCAGTCGATCCGATTCCCCCTTCTTTAGCTCGATCCGATCCCAGTTCAACCATTGTGGCCTTCCTTTTTTCCATACTTTCACTTTTGCCAAGCCTCGGTTCGGTGATCCCTTGCCCAGTCCACTATCCGGTCCGAGCCCATTCCCCCGATCCGATCCGAAAGCCTGCACCATTTTTCTGCAACTTTTTCCAGCAAGTGTTTTACGACATTCGACGGCGTTTTCAACCATTCTAACTATTCTAATCAATCACAAAGCATACCATACAGTCATAGCAACAATTAGAAGTGACCTCAAACACCAAAACATCAATATGATAGGTTAAAATTGATCAAACATAGCCAAAACCCCATATTTTCCCTTAAGCATGTTCAAGCAAAATTAATGATAGGATTAGCAAAACTTAACCAAATTAACCCAAGTTCATATCAGAGGTCTAAAACATTATTTAAGAATTTATAAATATTTTTCCAGAATTTATTAGTGTATAAATTCGCTAATCAACACTAATTACCCCTAATTAATCATAATTAGTGAGGAACTATGCAAATCACTCACCTTAGCCACAAATAAACCTTAGATCTGAAATAAATCTCTGATATGGCGCGAATACCAATGCTAAACAGCAGCTCTAATCTTGGTTTGGTGAAGATCTCCCTTGATTTGTTGTTGCTAAGCTTAATCCTTAATTAGAAAGTGATTTGGAGGTGATTTAGAGGTTGGAGGCCATTTTTAGGGTTTCTAAGAGGAAAGTGGAGGCTAGAAAACTGAAATGGAATGAAACCCTAACTCTTTTCAGCCTCCCATAACCCTAATCCCAAAATGGGTTATGGACCTATTCACTAATCATCCTATTTGGCCCGGTTAAGCAGTTTTTCACCTTCTAAACCTTATTTCAGCCATATCTCTCAAACGGTAAGTCTGTTTTCCACATTTGACCACTCTACGGAAAGGTAGACCATCATCCGAAGCCAATGGAAGTGGTTTCAGGTCAAAAATCCTTTCCAATCAAAAGTTATGGCCGAAACAAGATCAGCTAGGGGCAAAACAGTCATTTAAAAATCGGCAAAAATCATGAACATGAGAAATGACCCCAATGGTCGTTTCCCAAAGCCACATGACCATACAACTTCATATAAGAAATAAATAAATATTCTACGATCCTCCGATGCGTAGAATGCGGGTTGTTACACTACGCAAGTTTAGTGTTTCTCAACTCCAACATCATTTTAAGCTCCTCATTCTCCGTCATAAGACGTTATATCTTCTCTTTTTCTTCCTTCATTCTCATGTTCTCTTCCACAAGAGCCTCGAAGATGGTGCGGAGCTAGTGTAACTCCTCATACTCTTTCTCCAGTTCAAGATTTTTCTTTGTCATGGCCTCATTATCCTCCTTGAGAGCATGTTCTCTGATGAGACCCTAACCACCATATCCCTATACGACTCTCGAGCCTGCTTTGCATCCTCTTTAATCTTCTTGTTGTCCCACTTCAGTTTTGTTGTTTCAGAAACAAAGAGTTAGCATATAAATATTACTCGTATACGAGGAAATAGTTACAATTCGAGGACTTGTCTTAACCAACTCATTGTCTAGATCCTGGACACTCTCCAGCTCAACTTTGAGGGCCAACTCTAAGTCCTGGATCCCAACGTTCTTTTTTAAAAATTAGCTATGAAAGGGGCCTCATATACTTATTCGTTTCCCGGTACTGGAGGAAGACATCGAACACTTTATCCAACATGTCTTTTTCCATGTCCTAAGGGATCAGATGGATGTTTGTCAGCCATGCCAGCTCTTCGAAGTAAAACCCAGGAAATTTCTCCCTCGGTATTGCCTTTTTCCGTTCAGGAGTGAGCTTTGGAATGTCTAACATGTCAGGCAACTGATCTCCCCTCTTCACACTCATGTTTCCCTAGATCTTTTATCCTTAGACGCCAACTCCTTACCCTTGGATGTGGTCACAGGCGCCAACTATTTATCAAAGCTCCTAACTTCATCAATTAATTCTTGGATTGGGTTAAGAGGAATTGAAACTTTCAGTTTCTTGTTGACGGGACTGGTTGCGTTAAGAAAACCAGGTTTGGAACATCATCCAATATTCGTTTTGCATAGGGGTATATTAAGTGGAACATTGACATCATAGACACTTGAATTTACATCTTTCAGTAATTCAATAACTTCATTACTTAGAGTTTGCATTGCATCATCCTTATCACTCACTTCTTCATTTCTAATAAAAAATTCCTTTCTCATGATCTTTATCCCTGTTCACAACTTCCATGCACTCACTGGAATAGTTAACAATATTGTCCAAACTGTTCCCAACTTTGTTGTTCACCGCTGCATGGTCCATAGTGTGTTCACATATCTCTCCCTCCCAAACCTCCTGGGTATCATTCACAGTTTCATTGCCTTCACTTAATGCATCAAAATAATTGCTAGTTTGGATAGCATAACTTTGAGTATTATACATTCCCACACCTTTACTTTTCTTATTATTATTACCACCTACCCTCTTCCATTTCATTAGATTAGTAGATATTTGAAAACGTACCTTAGCATTAGTTCTAGCAGGAATGATTTTGAGGTGTCTGTTGGAGGAGACACTGCGGCATCAGCAGTTCCTATTTCTTGAGCACTCACCATTCTTTTTTCCTTGTCATCAATTGCCTTATTGCTTTTGCAATTACTTTTCTCTATAGTTTCCTCAAAACTGTTTGGGCAATCAACCACAGCATGTCAAAAAATCTTGCACAAGATACATATATCTGGTTCCCGGATGTAATTAACTAAAACAAGGTGCTCTGTACCATCACCAAGGATAACCGAGATCGTATTCGGATGCTCACTATCCGGAGTTATTTCCACCGTCACTTTCACGTAATCGAGCCATTCATGGATCTCAGTTTCCCGATCCATGCATAAGAACTTGCCAATATGAAAACCGAGCCAGCAAATACCAATCTTAGACCATGCCACCATGGGAAGATTGGACATCTTAATCCACACTGGAACATTTTTCACTCTTTTTCCAGTGTTCCCCATTGTCACATCCCACTTCTTGATGATAAACACCTTATTTCGAATGACCGAGGATCTGCTTCCAAGATTCTCTTCCTGTCTTCAGTATCAGAAAGTAAGAAAAAGAAGATATGGCAATTAGATTTCACTTTGATTGCTCCACAAGGTTTCTAGTGTCTTTTCAAATACGTGACCACTGATGTAAGGCAAAGGGGAATCAAGGAATGGTTTTGATGAAAATAGCGACATCCATTTAGCCTAAAGTAAGGGATAGCTAAGAGAAGATTGATCTAGAGGAGGGTGAGAGGGCAGTGGATCCAGTGGCCAGGGAATAGGTGTTGGAGGAGGGTCGATGACGGTGATTGGGGATTGGGGTTGGACACGAGGTGGCAGCGGGTTTTGATGATTTGTTTGGCTGAGGTGGTTGACAGAGTGGGTTCCATTTTTTTGAGTTTAGGAAATTTAATAGTATTACACATCATTATTGGTTAGACAATATTATTACTTCGGTAAGGCTATATTTGACTATATTATATTTTATCCATTCCACTGTGAGATGTTTACTTAGCTATGATATATTTTATCTCTGTCTTTTTTGTAGGATGCCAAACAAGCTGACTCGAGTTTCGATAGATTGGGATTTAGAAAAAAATCGGTTTATCGAAATTCGGATTGTTACAATATGATTCGTTTATAATAACTTTTTTATTTCGCTTGTAATTGATCTGAGATGTATGACTAAAACTTTATTAGATTTATTTACTGTTTTTGTCAAATCTAAAATAATAGGTTGTGGTTTGAATATTGAGTTTGTAGGCTTTTTGGTTAATTAAATTAAATTGCCTACAATTGTTTATAGAATTGTTTGTAGTTATTGTATACACCTTAGATCTGGAAATCAGTCCCAAAACCATTGTCAAAATTATTGTTTTATTCCAAATTCTTAGATTTGGTGTTAATTTGTAGTTTATGTAAATTTAGATTAAAAGATTATGCCTATTTATGTTTGATGTTGTTGGGGTTTTACTTGGTTATTGTAGGAATGCCCTTTTTGTTCTTTTTAATAAAAAGAACATTGTTTCAAATTAATAAGGAATACATACAAAAACAATTAGGAAGGGATGTGTAAATTTATGTATATTTGTACATAGTTTACAACAACAGTTCCAAAAACATTTATTTCTTGTAATTTGAAGTATATTCATATCCACATTTTAACTATTTTCGGAAATTTTACAATAACTACAGTAATTAACCTTTTTTATAAGATTTTGAATCCTAAACAATATTGAAAATAAAATGATTTGTTTTAGTCGTTAATTTAGGCCAAAATATAAATGGTTGATAACGATGAAATGAAATAAAGTAACTAAGTTAAATACGCTTATATATATATATTCATATTCATATTCATATCCATCCAAATTTACGTAAATAACACAAATATATTATTATAAAATGTTTGTTATTGTTGTATGTTTGAATAGTTTCATTTCTATGGAAATGTATTTGGAAATATAATCCATAATAAACAGAAATAGGTATTATGATCATTATAGCAATAAATAAATTTGATTTGTTATAAATAATGTCATAAATAAAATAAAGATTGTTGTGACCATCTTTGATTGGGGAACTGAGTTAAATAGGATAAATATGTTAAATGGTTACAATTAGAATTATGTCAGGAATTGTAACTCCAAGTGGGGAATCTAATAAATAATAAATATATATGTGTGAATACATAAATAGTAAATAATGGGAATTGAATATGTAGTAATATAAATGGAGTTACAATATATAGTATAGAAATAAATGGGATAGATATAAGCAGGAAAATAAATGACTTAGGAAAATATGACCGCTAGTGTCATAGATGGCATTTAATGGGTTAACTAGTGCCTTAAGAAAATGTGACCGTTACAGCCATAATGGCAGGAACCCTAATTAATAATAGTAAAGAAAAATTAAATGGGGATTAACAAATAGTGATTGTCGTCGTAAATACTAATTCCAACAAGGAAATTGGTAAATAAACATCCTAGGATAAAAGTTATAAGTTTTCCTTATCTAATTCTAGTTAATATAGAATTGATATAATTAAGAATCAAGATTTGACTTAGTAGATTAATGATGCGAGGTCAGTTGCCTTATTCGAAAGAAGTCTGCACTTCCAGTGGTCGGATATATGTTCAACTAATGTGAGATATCATTAACCATTGGAACCCGTGACGATAACTAATTATGTAATGATAGTTGACTGAGTAACAAGGGTTATTTCTCAAAACAAGGTTTATCTCAAGAGTGAGGTTCCCACCTCCCGTTCCAAAATGGGATACCTTGGGAAGGAAATAATTCACAGCATAGCCTTTTTCGGGGAAAAGTTCTTAAGTAGTTAGATCCACATTAAAAGTGTATTGACTGATCGCGTAGCTCGCCTCCCTATTTAATGGTTATTGGGTACGAACTTAGTAATTCCCACGTTAGTCTTCTTCCTCTAGGTAGTAAGAAATTGGGTTACGGGCCTGCCATGGGAATAGGTATTAAATGACCGCTGCGGAGGTACCAAAGATCTGCCTATCCTGCAGGAAGTATTAAGTAGTTAAGGGAATTATCCAATAAGGCTAGATAGTAACAAGGGGGTCTGCTGGTGGAAGGTCATAAATGGCAAAATGTCGTCTACCTATCCTGTGGGTAATAAGTGACCACTTACGATCTCTCATCTTATGCGGGACATAGTTATATGCGTGATTAGTTGGAATTAGTAGCTAGTATCCTCCAATTTATATTATGGTAGAATAAACCACCATATAAGGTATTAAGTGACCAAAAAGGTCCGCCTTAGGTATTAAGTGATTGTAAGTATCTGCCCTTACCTTACATAGGTAGTGAGGTCTTAAGTGGCTATATATATAAAATAATTACCCTCCTTGTGTGATAGTAGAAGTTAGTTGCCTGCCTCTTAATTAGTTAATGGTGGTTATAATGTATCTTACTTATGTGTAAGTGATCTATTTTAGTATTACGATACACCTAGGTGTAGAAAATTACCTTGGGTTTTGTGGCTAGTCGTCGTGCGTAAATTATAAATGGGTTAGGTTTGAATTACTGGCCCTATTAGATGTATGTTTTGGTTTTGATCGAACGAAGTACATATTCGTATTGTAGACAGTGTTATACATTTTTCTCCTCATGAGGACTTCTTGTTCGGACCCCTCCTCATAACAACTCTCAGGTATATCTAGGAGAAGACGGGTCTTGGCAAGTGTTTAAGTTTGGTCTTGGTTCTCGTTCTCTTATGCTCGATATCGATGTGGTGATATGCCTTAAGGTAGTCGTCTTAATCAGTATTTATTATCTTATTTCGTTTCCGCTGTGAGTTAGTTTTATTTACTCTGATTATGCTAATTCTCAATAATTTCAGGTATCATATTTATACTCGTTGTTCTTGGATGGTTTGAGTTTTGATTTTTGTCGAAATTCGGGCTCAGAATAGTGTGGGGTGTTGCAGGAAGTGAGTGACGGTTGAAGGACCTAGTCCATAGAAAGGTGATCAATGGTGATTATTCTTGGATTGAATATCATATTTTAGATAGGAGTCTTTATGTTGATGATGCTTGAAGGATCGATAGTGATCATCGAATGAGCTTTAGTCAAGTGATAAAGGGGTGTCGAATTGGAAAATCCATAAAGATAAGATGGAAATCTTTGTGGTATTACAAATGTTTTTATGACTTTTTTTGTGTGATGCACCTCATGGGGGAGATGCATCACTTGCAGGCGATAGTTGAGGTTTGTAACGAATTTGATTGAGGTATGGGGATTTATGAAAGAGCTAGTGAGATGACATGTTTGTATTTGTTAAAGCTTTTGATATGATTTCATGTCAAGGTTGAGTGTTGTGATGTTAATTAATATGTTTATTGAAGCCGACTATATGTGCTTATTATGCAAGTAGCTTCAACATGGAGGAGTTCGCAAATTGGAGCTCGGAGGAGGAAGATACAGAGTTAGGATTTTTCAGGGTATTTCAGCTCAAACGCCTTGAGAATGTGCCAGACGTCTAAGCAATGTATCTGGAAATTCCAAAAACCCAACTCTGACGTCTGGTCTTCTCCACCAAACATGTGCTAGATATATGTTTGACCGAATGTTTCTCCGGAATATATTTATGATATTATAAAGGGGAAATTCAGATGTTTACCTAGGTCTTCTACTCTTCTATATAAGCTTCCTTCATGATTAAAATATTGCGTGACTCAATTAGAAGATCTTAATCTTAAGATAACCTTTAGGTCAAGGGTTTTTCATCGTTCTTCATGGGTCTTCTTCTCCAACATTTTAGTCATCTAAATATTCTTTCCCTTTCTCGGTTTGGTTATTGATTCAACTTGTGTTTTGTTTATTTCGGCTTTGTTCCATTCAGTGTAAACAAAATTATTTGGTGAATCAATAAAGATGATAATTGGATAGAATATCTTGTGTTATTGTGTTTAGTTTCATCTTGTTTTCTATCAAAGTTATCTCTTTGTGGTTTGGAAGAATAAGATCCTTGTATACGCATATGCAAAGCGCGGCCATACCCAATTTTTGGAACAATAGTATTCGAAAAGACACTGAGAGTACTGAAGAATAAATAATTAAAAGAGAGTGGATTATGATCATTGATAGAAGATCGGAGGCCAAGATTAAGAAGAAAGAAGAAAATAGAAAATGTAATAACAAAGAATATTGAAGAAAACATAATTTAAGTAACAAGAAGTTAAGCCAATTTTTATTCAAACTGCATATCATTTGCATATCTTAATACATATATTTATGGTAGTACTCACAAAGACTATATTAGCCAATTCACTTAACAGACTACCCAAACCATAACTCATCAAATACAAAGACCAGTTGCATCAGTTCTTCAAGATATCATTATGCATGTTCATAACATATACAAACATGCATAATTGATACATGGGCGTACCCACACCGTCAGGTCTCAAGTTCTGACCCTACTCTACCTAAATCACCTTCATTGAGGTTCTTTGACAAACTTGTAACCAAACTCTTCTCAACTTGAACGGAGATTGGATTTACTAGTAATATTCTGCTAGCGTATAGGGTAATCACGGATGACTTGTTACATCTCCTTCCCTTCAAGAATAGACATTGTCTTAAGGTTTAGGGTTGGAAACCTTCAAAAATGTAATAAGCGTACAATCTGCACACTGAGTAATTATGGTAAATAAGTGGAATAACACTTTATATATGATTGTGTGTTGATGATTGAGTGTGCAAAAGTGCACTGTGTATTCTTTTGTATCCAAGATAAAACCCTAGGAAACTATTTAAGTGAAATTTGAATGATGTATGCATATGAAAAAACCTGATTTATAAACACATAAGCATGATCGAAAATAGTAAGTGGTTAATATGTCATAAGAACAAATATATGCTGGGTTGAGTTGTTAATTTAATTAAAAGGAAAAGAGAGAAAAATATTTATGCCAAAAATCTTAAATATAAAGGGAAGGCTATAGGAATAAACAATGTACAGTACACCTATAAGATTTAAATTTTAGGCATGTAATTTGTATGATCAAGGATATAAGAGGTAATATAAAAGCAAGCTTTTCCAAAATAATATAAGTACCTTTGCTTTCCACATCAGTTTCACTCAACATAATTAAAAAGTAGCATGGGTAAATGTCTTGTTTATCATTTGAATATTTCTGAGATTAATATTGTTTCAGGGTAATCTTGACATTTGGTAATCAAAACCCTAGCCTATGATTATGTAAATAGAAAATACCCAAGCTTCCCTAGACTGCTATGTTTCTCAAGAAATAAATAAAATAAGAAGGCAGCAGCAGTTATCATAGGAATTTGAGCCCGACTAAAATCTGATTTAAAAAGCTTAGAATAAGGGATATATTGATGAGCATTTTACTTAAACTATGGATTGAGAAGTAATAATATAATACCTTATGAACCAATAAATTAATGCAAGTTCTCTTATGCCATTATTATAGGAAATATAATCTATGAAAGAATATAGGGTTGTAGGGAGTGCGTCCTAGCTTAGTTCCTTTATTCTTATAAATAGGAAATAGAGATGCAATGAAATATCATTTTGAGCCTCTGATTTCTCTTTAAATTTCCTATTAATAAATTTTAGATTTGATTAAGATGAACTCAAAAATATTTGAGGTATATTTAAAGCACAAATTGAACGAAATTAGGTCTTAAGGGTATGCCTCACTCAATACCCTTGATTATATTTCTATTGTAATGTAACTCCGGAAAAACCAACATATAAGGAAGAAGACTTGTTTTATATGCTTACTGTATATTCACTTTGCATGATTAATAATTGGTTGCTCCTTTGTTAATGAATGATTATACATGCTTGGCTGAATTGTTGAGTTATAGTGTTTAGACAAATGACTCTCATAATAGAGTGACTGGAATATGAAAATGTGTAAGGCAAACTTAGTAAACAACTAAGGAACTCAGATCTGATGAGCACTTGATTTTAGCTTGGCATGGGACACAATGCAAGCTTTCACATGATTTGTTTAAGCCTAGGGATACGAGTGTACTAGTGTAATATATGGACCAGACAGTATGCACCAATGATTCAAGGGATAGATTTGATCTTGACGAGTTACAAAATGTTTAATTGATAAGCACATCCTATTAAGTAGCGTAAAGTAAAGCTAAGTGTAGGATGAGAAATATTTGATTAATTATATTTTATAGCATGATATTGATATGTTGATGTGTGATGCTTGATTGGGTTTAATTATATGCTGAATATTGTAGTGCACCTATGCATGCACGTAAAGTAGAAATGTAGCGACCCTGAGATTTTCGGCTCCGAAAATCGACATAAATACCTTTACTGTAACTCATGCCGACCTTTCAAACACCGAAAACACAAGACGTTATTAGAAAGAAATTAGAGGGTGAGATAAGAAAGAAAGAAATATTAGAATAGAAGAAGAAGAATAAACACCACAACACAGAATCAGAGTCTCACATCGCAGCGGAACAAAATATAATAAAAAATAAATCTTTACTGAGAGTTTTAAAATACTTACAATCATCAGAGTACATCACATCTGGACAGTTATAATAACATATCCTCGGATACAACACACAGCGGAATAGTAGCTATATAATATCACACGTCTGGACTCTTCCAGCTCGTCTCTTCACATCATTCGGTAACCTGAACCTGTACACCCAGGGCTAACCCGAGCATTTACAAAACACCGGGTCAGTCTGGTGAACTAGAGTGAGTAAAACTCGCACAGTATTAAGGGTAAATCATCAAACATGATTTTAAAGTTCAAAATCTTTTCAAAAGAAAAGGGTAATCGTAAGACCAAATCCACACATAAACACGGACGGTTTTTACCTTACGATAACCCAAAACATTTCTGAAATCAATATCTTTTCTGATATTATAATAATGTCTAAATACAAGTAAATAACAATCTAGTGGAACGCTTGCATCTCACGCTCCACATATAGAGTATACAATCAAAACTGCGGGCGCTTATTGGAGATTGGATTCCGATCTTGACAAGGTATGGGACCACCTGCAGATAGTGTATCTCTAGAGGCGAATACACTGGGTTCAACAAGAACGTCTTGCAACCCGGCCCTCACATGACTGACCACTTATTTCGCTTGAGTGTATCGAATGTATATCACTGACGGTTGGGCTCAAACCACCGTTTCTCGAAAAGGGACAACATTGAATATAGATTAATGAAACAAAAGGAATTTCTCTAGATAGGTGATTATACACCCTAATGGGAGCGACCCACATAGCCATGTTGCCTGCCCGATTTCTGTCATTTCCCTATTGATGAGGCTTGAGGTTTTGAATTTCCTTTACAACACTTGGCCACCATTCACTTTGGATGCCACATCGTCAGATCCGTCAGATATCACTAATTGACGTCCACAATAATACCCTGGTTAGGAGCGACCTAACTATGGTACGTTTGAAGAAATCAATGTGCGCGATCCCTTTGGAAATACTCTGCCAGACATCCATCCAGGAAAGTCATCCAGGAATAGGATGAATCGAAGGCACTCTCCTACTGCATCTCATATAGGAATCACCCCATGGATCAGTAGCGAGAAGTCCTTGCAACCCGTGGATTTCAACCACGACAGAATCACAGTGTATCTCGGGCCGCTAAGCCAGAGATTATAAGTAACCCTTCCGCGTATGAAGATCCACGGTCTTCAATGCTCCATCTCGACCGTCTTCTGATATCTTCACGTATTTGTTGGTCGGAATGGTTTCCAAATATAAATTCGATCCCGGACTTTCCGTACCAACAATCGTATTGGCCAGATTTGATAGTCGGTGATTTAACTATCAAAATAATCAGTGTTTCAATCATGACAACCTAATGAGTGCACTGGTTCAGTATTCAACATCAGTTGGCCTTTTAATTAAAACAAAAGTAAATTCAAAACCTCTAAAACATCTCGACATTTTACATATTGCTTTACGCTTCTTATTTAACGTAAGACTTTCTTTAAACAAGTTCATTTTAATATTTATGAAAATCCTATATTGTATTCAGTTGTCTATCTCCACTTACAAAACACTAATACATTATTATAAAATTTTGGGAAAATCATTTGCACTTACTACTCATAAAAACAAAGTTACGAGATACCTTTTATTCGTTACTTGAAAACGATAATCTATACTTATTCTTATAGAACAAAGCTCATCTTTTACATTTCCTTTTCAAATCACGATAATATCATTATAATTCGCGGAACCCCTTTATATTTCCACTTTTTACTTTGGAATCTTAATATATACACCTATTCCAAATCTTCATCAAAAATGTTGCTTTATTATTTCTCTAATGACATAATAACTTCTTACTATCCTCTTTTATCATTACGACTAATATCACCTTCAGATACTCCCGCTGTCGATCAAGTTGGGGTATTTTAATTACCTCTCAGACCTTAATCAACAACGTTCATATCTTAAGGTAAATACGAGTTGTAATCCGATACCGATATCAAATTCCAATATCAATACTAATCCCATTTCACTATTTTATTCAAATCTGGTTTCATAAAACCTTCTTACACTTGGAAAATCCCTTTCTCGGATATACTCGTTCTTTCTTAATTCAATAATTAAGTAATTTCTTTATAACCATCACTTTTAACTTGACCTCTTTAAACCAAGTTATTTTATAATTCGGATTCGTTATCAAATCTTATGATACACTTCTTTTACCATATTTACTTTTACAAATCCCTTCCCAAATCCATTACACCATTTTCCCTTTAAATTAGTTAATAATATAATTAATTTAAATAATTCTATTTAATTATTAACAAAACAATTATTCGCTTTAACCGTTAGTTTCCTATTCTCATACGTAAGAATCTGGTTAACATTAGAATTTACTTTGTTAAATCCATTAATAATAATTAATTATAACTTAAAAAATAAAAAATAAATATTTATTTCTTATTTAAAAACTTTTATTCAAAATAAAATATATTTCAAAATCTACTTCCAGTTATAAAAATAAACTTTTATAACTTCAGTTTTATCGATTCACCTGACCGTAAATCAATATTTATAAAACGGTTGATTTTATAGGCCATTTGTAGCCAAATACACAACCAATACTACCCCATTGGTTTTAAAAAAAACAAATCTGTTGAATATTCAGTCAATAATCGATAATCAAATCAATCACCCCATCGGATCAGTTCATATGTGATGATATGAAAATAAATAATATATTTGAGGAATCCGGTTGGATCCCTCCAACTTGTTCTTCCCTGTATACAAATGGTTATCTCAAACAGATTGTTAGATTCGAACAGATCAAACAATTCAAACAGATCAAACAATTCAAACCCTTAAACACGTTTATTTTTTAAACGTGAACAACAAGGTAAGTTACCTTTATTGGAACCAATCGTTAGAATAACGATTTGGTATTTTACTGAAATTAAACGACGGTTTAATTTCATCAGTTAAATCAGCAAATAAATGTATAATTGGAAAACAGTCAACCATTGGCAAGCATAGCACACAAAATAAAAACCCAATTTATATAAAAATATAAATGGGAAAAAAAACTGAGTGAGTTTAACTCACCTTGCGTTTCCATTTGTCGTCACAACAGTTTGATTTACAAGCCTCCATCTGCGTTCAACTTTAACAGCTCTGTAATGTAGTGCTCGTCATATGGTTCTAATATCTCTGGTCTGGTCTTGTCGGATTTTTGATACGTTACCGAGTGTTGGGGTTAGGCAAGGCCGACTGTTTTACTCACTTTCAAAATGAAAGACATAGTTCCGTTCTATTTGAAACATCACGACAACCTTGAGTTAAGGACCCTTCCACCAGCTGTTTCATTTCATTAAACCAATCTTTGTTTTTCATTTCTCACCATGTGCACACTGTTCACATCAATATGTGATACCAGCTTAAAATACCGTGGGTTGAAATAAACAGTTCCAGTATACCCATTATTTAATCAGTGAAATACCAGTTTAAATTATTACGATATGTGATACAAATGTTACTGGTTAATCTGATCACAGTTAAGCCACGCCAGCCCAAGCAATACCATGCTACAGAATTCTTCTCAAAACTTCCATTTCGTTCCCATGTTTCGTTTGCCTTTCCAGTTCAGTTCTTCTTCTCAAAACTATACCCAACACGTCATCATTATATATTTATATAAATTCTAACTGTATATGTGTATAAACCGTTATTAAATATAATTAAGTCGTAAATTTCAAATCGTTACCTACGTGTTCAAAACAAATCGAGCCACGTCTCCTGCTCCATCTTCCTCACCTGCTGCTGATTTGTTTCCTCATTCCCATTCCGTGTGTCTGGTCAGCAAACTTCGTCCCAGGCATTCTCTCCCGGTTCAAACCAAACTATCCCAAATACTTACGCATTTTAACACTCAAGACCCCCCTGTGCACCGGCTCTCTTTAGTCCACTGTTGCAACGCTCCATTTATCCCACTACATCGTTCTGTTCGAATATCCTCACCGCTGCTCACACTCGAATGTCACCTCATCCACCGACCCACTGGTCGCCGCTCCTTTCCTGTCCGAACCCACATCGCTGCGCTGCCCCTTTCATTTGTATAGTCACGGTGATTGCAGACATATTTGATGGTTTGTGAAAAAAAGAAGCTTACGTTCTAAGCGTGTGCAGTAGAAAGGGTATTGGGTTTCGGTTTTAACTTTTGAAGGACGAATGTTTGCTGCATGGTTCAGGAAATTTGCTCATGTATTTATAGAGGCCAACTCCTTGGCCATCACGTAAAATCTTGGTTTGGTGCACTTGTATCTGATGGTTTGTCGCAAGTCTTCTGTATTTGTAGCTTGTAGTATAACATTTGTAGTATAGGGCAGGTCTGCTTCTTGATGAGGACGTGCATGTCATAAAAGTCATTTTCATGATATTGGGTGGATAGGCATGTGGGATAGCTGTGGGTGTACTACTCAGGCAGGCTAGGTATTTCTTTTCATATATAGGATGCAGCTGTTATCCTTTGAGTTGAAGTGAGATTAAGTTTCCATGCTTAGGCGTCAGGTAAGAAGTCATGGTATTAGGGTAGCTGCATGGTCTAGTTTTGCTGAAAAGAAAAGTCATGGAAGAAAATAGGGTCTGTCGGCCAATACTAGAGAGATTTGCAAATTTGATTTGAAAATGCAGACTGTCTTGATTTTACCTAATGATGAAAGACAGGGCTATTATAGGTTGATAGCCTTTTAGGCATGCAGAGGAGAAGATAGAGGCAGCCGTAAAAATGAAGTTTGCATGTGCTTGTACTTCATTGCTTAAGGGTTGAAGTCCCAATTTATAAAATAGTATATAGCAAAACTTCATCGTGAAATAACACGCAGAAATCACCACAAACGACTTTTGTTTACTGATAAAAAAACTAATCTTCGTACAAAAAAGTATTTCGGGCCCAACGGGACTAGTTTCGTTGAAATCCGGCGTCATTTGAAAAAAAATCCTTTATAAAACCAGAAATAAACACGCGTTTAATTTTTCTCCGGTCACTAGATAAGTTAAATCAACTTGAAACCTTTCAATCCTATAATAATTCTTCAATACGAACCCAACGGTACCAGTTCCGTCGCATTCTGAGACTATTTTCCTGGTAGGCTATTTCTACGCGCACCGCAATGCCCTTTTTAACGCCAAATTACCCGGTCTCGAAAAATAGCAAACTATATACCTATCCTGACTCTAATTGACGATACAAACTCAACTGAATTGGTTTCGTGGCCTAATTCGATTGTCTGTTCAAGTTACACTCAAATATTCTTTTATTAAATTAATTACGCGCTATACAAAATAACTGGGCGTTTACGGCTACCGTGGCCACATACGACATCGGTTTGCCATGCCATTTTGAGCTCGTTTTATAATTATATAAATTATAACGTTTAAACATCGTTTTAAATAAACAAACTCAATATTAAAATTCATTAATACTCCAAATATAATATTTCAAATAATAAATTAAATATTAGACGATCAAAAATTCGGGACGTTACATTCTTCCCCCCTTAAAATAATTTCATCCTCGAAATTGCTAAGGTAAGAAAGAACGTTACAAATCTATTAATTTTCAAATCCAATTTATTTTAAATCGAAAACGATTCAATACCATATATCAATATTTTCAAAAATATCGAAAATTTTCTAACACCTTAAATTTCCGGAAAAATTCGGCAGAGTCTCCCCTGCACGGAGTGACATCTGCGATATCGTAGGAACAAATAATATATATACATCGACCAACGGTCGGAAATCAAAAAAATCAAAACCCCAAAATTCAAAATTTTATATTTTCGAGTAGACGTACCTTTTTGCGAGCGCTATTGAGCATATTTGCTCAGTGTATACGCGATTTACTCGACCAATATCAATCTGCTTAGCCATCGGGCACCGGTACTTACTCAATTCACATATAAGTAACGGGTATGTGAAATTCTTAGATAATATTTCACTAATCAACTGGTATAACCACACCGATTGCAAAACCAAACACACAACACCAATTCATTATCAAATACAAGGTTAAATCATAAATTCCAATTCATATGCAGTTTCATTTTAGTTATATTATACCAAAGATTTTTTTGTTTATAATTCATTAAGCTCCATTAAATTTGTTGATTATTTCTATCCAAACAAAACTATCATCCAATAACAAATAATTCACAATCAATAATCAATAAACAACCACATCCATTGAATTTACATTTAATATTAAAATTTTACCATGGTTTTCACATATTTGATTATTATTTGTTCATCAAATTTTTAATTTCCAACTTTGTTTCATTTAATTTCAATATCATTCTCAATTAAATTACTCTTAACCAAATTAAGTTTTCAATTTTCAAGCCATTTTGAATTCCATTCAAAACAATGAAACACACTAATATCCCAATAATTTTTTTTTCTTATACAAAAATATAATTTGGGTAAAATTATTACATTTACCCTCTTTGCAAAACAATATTGTATCAATTGTCAGTTCAACGCTTCTCAACACTTGAACCGATCAACCAACACAATACAAAACATTTGTATATGAAATTTACAAATACGTTCTCATATATACACACTCAATCTTGATCTAGGGTATTACTAACCCCATCTCTATCGAGTCACACCACAGAGCGAAGGTTATTACTAAACCAATAGCTCTGATACCACTGTAGAGACCCTGAGATTTTCGGCCCCGAAAATCGACATAAATACCTTTACCGTAACTCATGCCGACCTTTCAAACACCGAAAACACTGGACGTTATTAGAAAGAAATTAGAGGGTGAGATAAGAAAGAAAGAAATATTAGAATAGAATAAGAAGAAGAAACACCACAACACAGAATCAGAGTCTCACATCGCAGCGGAACAAAATATAATATAGACATAAATCTTTACTGAGAGTTTTAAAATACTTACAATCATCAGAGTACATCACATCTGGACAGTTATAATAACCTGTCCTCAGATACAACACACACCGGAATAGTAGCTATATAATATCACACGTCTGGACTCTTCCAGCTCGTCTCTTCACATCATTCAGTAACCTGAATCTGTACACCCCGGGCTAACCCGAGCATTTACAAAACACCGGGTCAGTCTGGTGAACTAGAGTGAGTAGAACTCGCACAGTATTAAGGGTAAATCATCAAACATGATTTTAAAGTTCAAAATCTTTTCAAAAGAAAAGGGTAATCATAAGACCAAATCCATACATAAACACGAACGGTTTTTACCTTACGATAACCAAAAATATTTTTGAAATCAATATCTTTTCTGATATTATAATAATGTCTAAATACAAGTAAATAACAATCTAGTGGAACGCTTACATCTCACGCTCCACATATATAGTATACAATCAAAACCACGGGCGCTTATTGGAGATTGGATTCCGACCTTGACAAGGTATGGGACCACCTGCCGATAGTGTATCTCTAGAGGCGAATACACTGGGTTCAACAAGAACGTCTTGCAACCTGGCCCTCACATGATCGACCACTCATTTTGCTTGAGTGTATCGAATGTATTTCACCAACGGTTGGGCTCAAACCACTGTTTCCTGAAAAGGGACAACATCGAATATAGATTAAAGAAACAAAAGGAATTTCTCTAAATAGGTAATTATACACCCTAATGGGAGCGACCCACATAGCCATGCTGCCTGCCTGATTTCTGTCATTTCCCTGTTGATGAGGCTTGAGGTTTTGAATTTCCTTTACAACACCTGGCCACCGTTCACTTTGAATGCCACATCGTCAGATCTGCCAGATATCACTAATTGACGTCCACAAAAATACCCTGGTTAGGAGCGACCCAACTACGGTACGTTTGAAGAAATCAACGAGTGCGATCCCTTTGGAAATACTCTGTCAGACATCCATCCATGCAAGTCATCCAGGAACAGGATGAACCAAAGGCACTCTCCTACTGCATCTCATATAGGAATCACCCCATGGATCAGTAGCGAGAAGTCCTTGCAACCCGTGGAATTCAACCACGACAGAATCACAGTGTATCTCGGGCCGCTAAGCCAGAGATTATAAGTAACCCTTCCACTTATGAAGATCCATGGTCTTCAATGCTCCATCTCGACCGCCTTCTGATATCTTCACGTATTTATTGATCGGAATGGTTTTCGAATATAAATTCGATCCCGGACTTTCCGTACCAACAATCGTATTGGCCAGATTTGATAGTCGGTGATTTAACTATCAAAATAATCAGTGTTTCAATCATGACAACCCAATGAGTTCACTGGTTCGGTATTCAACATCATTTGGCCTTTTAATTAAAACAAAAGTAAATTCAAAACCTCTTCGACATTTTACATATAGCTTTATGCTTCTTATTTAACGTAAGACTTTCTTTAAACAAGTTCATTTTAATATTTACGAAAATCCTATATTGTATTCAGTTGTCTATTTCCACTTACAAAACATTAACACATTATTATAAAATTTTGGGAAAATCATTTGCACTTACTACTCTTAAAAACAAAGTTACGAGATACCTTTTGTTCGTTACTTGAAAACGATAATCTATGCTTATTCTTATAGAACAAAACTCATCTTTTACATTTTCTTTTCAAATCACGACAATATCGTTATAATTCGCGGAACCCCTTTATATTTCCACTTTTTACTTTGGAATCTCAATTTATACACCTATTCCAAATCTTCATCAAAAATGTTGCTTTATTATTTCTCTAATGAAATAATAACTTCTTACTATCCTCTTTTATCATTATGACTAATATCACCTTCAGATACTCTCGGTGTCAATCAAGTTGGGGTATTTTAATTACCTCTCAGACCTTAATCAACAATGTTCATATCTTAAGGTAAATACGAGTTGTAATCCAATACCGATATCATATTCCAATATCAATACAAATCCCATTTCACTATTTTATTCAAATATGGTTTCATAATACCTTCTTACACTTGGAAAATCCCTTTCTCGAATATACCCGTTCTTTCTTAATTCAATAATTAAGTAATTTCTTTATAACCATCACTTTTAACTCGACCTCTTTAAACCAAGTTATTTTATAATTCGGATTCGTTATCAATCTTATGATACACTTCTTTTACCATATTTACTTTTACAAATCCCTTCCCAAATCCATTACACCATTTTCCCTTTAAATTAGTTAATAATATAATTAATTTAAATAATTCTATTTAATTACTAACAAAACAATTATTTGCTTTAACCGTTAGGTTAGTTTCCTATTCTCATACGTAAGAATCTGGTTAACATCAGAATTTACTTTGTTAAATCCATTAATAATAATTAATTATAACTTAAATAATAAATATTTATTTCTTGTTTAAAAACTTTTATTCAAAATAAAATATATTTCAAAATCTATTTCCAGTTATAAAAATAAACTTTTATAACTTCAGTTTTATCGATTCACCTGACTGTTAACCAATATTTATAAAACGATTGATTTTATAGGCCATCCGCTGCCAAATACACAACCAATACTACCCCATTGGTTTTAAAAAAAACAAATTTGTTGAATATTTTGTCAACACTCGACAATCAAATCAATCACCCCATCGGATCAGTTCATATGTGATGATATGAAAATAAATAATATATTTAAGGAATCCGGTTGGATCCCTCCAACCTGTTCTTCCCTGTATACAAATGGTTATCTCAAACAGATTGTTCAATTCGAACAGATCAAACAATTCAAACCATTAAACACGTTTATTTTATAAACGTGACCAACAAGGTAAGTTACCTTTATTGGAACCAATCGTTAGAATTACGATTTGGTATTTTACTGAAATTAAACGACGGTTTAATTTCATCAGTTAAATCAGCAAATAAATGTATAATTGACAAACAGTCAACTATTGGCAAGTGGAGCACACAAAATAAAAACCCAATTTATATAAAAATATAAATGGGAAAAAAAAACTGAGTGAGTTTAAATCACCTTGGGTTTCCATTTGTTGTCACAACAGTTTGATTTACAAGCCTCCATATGTGTTCAACTTTAACAACTCTGTAATGTATTGCTCGTCATATGGTTCTAATATCTCTGGTCTGGTCTTGTCGGATTTTTGATACGTTACCGAGTGTTGGGGTTAGGCAAGGCCGACTGTTTTACTCACTTTCAAAATGAAAGATATAGTTTCGTTCTATTTGAAACATCACGACAACCTTGAGTTAAGGACCCTTCCACCAGCTGTTTCATTTCATTAAACCAATCTTTGTTTTCCATTTCTCCTTTCTGAAGCCCCCACAGTGTGCACACTGTTCACATCAATATGTGATACCAGTTTAAAATACCGTGGGTTGAAATAAATAGTTCCAGTATACCCGTTATTTAATCAGTGAAATACCAGTTTAAAATATTAAGATATGTGATACAAACGTTACTGGTTAATCTCTGATCACGGTTAAGCCACACCAGCCCAAGCAATACCATGCTGCAGAATTCTTCTCAAAACTTCCATTTCACTCCCACGTTTCGTTTGCCCTTCCAGTTCAATTCTTCTTCTCAAAACTATACCCAACACGTCATCATTATATATTTATATAAATTCTAACTGTATATGTGTATAAACCGCTATTAAATATAATTAAGTCGTAAATTTCAAAATGTTACCTACGTGTTCAAAACAAATTGAGCCACGTCTCCTGCTCCATCTTCCTCACCTGCTGCTGATTTGTTTCCTCATTCCCATTCCGTGTGTCTGATCAGCAAACTTCATCCCGGGCATTCTCTCCCGGTTCAAACCAAACTATCCCAAATACTTCCGTGTTTTAACACTCAAGACCCCCCTCTGCATCGGCTCTCTTCAGTCCACTGTTGCAACGCTCCATTTATCCCACTACATCGTTCTGTTCGAATATCTTCACCGCTGCTCACACTCGAATGTCACATCATCCACCGACCCACTGGCCGCCGCTCCTTTCCTGTCCGAACCCACAACGCTGCGCTGCCTCTTTCATTTGTATATTCACGGTGATTGCGGACGTATTTGATGGTTTGTGCAAAAAAGAAGCTTGCGTTCTAGCGTGTGCAGTAGAAAGGGTATTAGGTTTCGGTTTTAACTTTTGAAGGAATGTTTGTTGCAAGGTTCAGGAAATTTGCTCATGTATTTATAGAGGCCAACTCCTTGGCCATCACGTAAAATCTTGGTTTGGTGCACATGTATCTGGTGGTTGTTTGGCACGCAAGTCTCCTGTATTTGTACCTTGTAGTATAGCATTTGTAGTATAGGGTAGGTCTACTTCTTGATGAGGACGTGCCTGTGATAAAAGTCATTTTCATGATATAGGGTGGATAGGCATGTGGGATAGCTGTGGGTGTACTACTCAGACAGGCTAGGTATTTCTTTTCATATATAGGATGCAGCTGATATCCTTTGAGTTGAAGTGAGATTAAGTTTCCATGCTTAGGCATCAGGTAAGAAGTCATGGTATTAGGGTAGCTGCATGGTCTAGTTTTGCTGAAAAGAAAAGTCATGGAAGAAAATAGGGTCTATCAGCCAATACTAGAGAGATTTGCAAATTTGATTTGAAAATACAGACTGTCTTGATTGTTCCTAATGATAAAAGACAGGGCTTTTATAGGTTGATAGCCTTTTAGGCATGCAGAGGAGAAGATAAAGGCAAACGTAAAAATGAAGTTTGCATGTGCTTGTACTTCATTGCTTAAGGGTTGAAGTCCCAATTTATAAAATAATATATAGCAAAACTTCAGCGTGAAGTAACACGCAGAAATCACCACAAATGACTTCTGTTTACTGATAAAAAATCTAGTCTTAGTAGGAAAAAGTATTCCAGACCTAATGGGACAAGTTTCGTTGAAATCCGACGTCGTTTGAAAAAAATTCCTTTATAAAACCAGAAATAAACACGTGTTTAATTTTTCTCCGGTCACTTAATAAGTTAAATCAACTTGAAACCTTGCGATCCTATAATAATTCTTCAATACGAACCCAACGGCACCAGTTTCGTCGTATTCTGAGTCTGTTTTCCCGGTAGGCTATTTTTACGCGCACCACAATGCCCTTTTTAATGCCAAATTACCCGGTCTCCAAAAATAGTAAACTATATACCTATCCTAACTCCAATTGATGATACGAACTCAGCTGAATTGGTTTCGCAGCCTAATTCGATTGCCTGTTCAAGTTACACTCAAATATTCCTTTATTAAATTAATTACGCGCTATACAAAATAACTGGGCGTTTACGGCTACCGTGGCCACATATGACATCGGTTTGCCACGCCATTTCGAGCTCGTTTTATAATTATATAAATTATAATGTTTAAACGTCGTTTTAAATAAACGAATTCAATATTAAAATTCATTAATATTCCAAATATAATTTTTAAAATAATAAATTAAATATTAGACGGTCAAAAATACGGGACGTTACAGGAAAACCATGATATATCTGATACATGCACACAACTGACACTATTATTATGATACATATACATACTGGAGTAAACTGCCCTTAATTCTTTCTTAATGAAGAATATAATGTGGCAAAACCTGCTAATCTTTATGTCATATATTACGTATGTTCTCATACCAGGCTTAAGCCTGACATCATTTTGCTTTGATGCTAAATAACCTCAATTGCTAATGCAGGAAATCATAAAGGATAGTGAAAGTAAAAGAAGAAAAACTTGGGAAGAATTAGATCTTGCTTAATATTAATATTCGCAGTTTCTTGTGATTAAGGAACAATTCAGAATCTTTGAACGTGTGGCTTTGTTTTGTACTTTGTACTCAATTAAGACCCGTTTGCTTATGCTATTTGAACTGATGTTTAATTGCGTAAAATTGCGGAAGTTGGTGGCTATAACTATGAAGGAATTTTGGAATTTTATAAGTTTAAAACAAGAAGAAATTGCAAGTTATAACTAATGTTTTGATACATGAGTAAGGGTATTTGTTATGGAATCAGGCAGTTTGTGAAACATAGAAATGCTGAAATGATGTGTATATCCCACAGTTAACATAACCGGACCCGACCGTGGTTCAACCGCGAGAAATCCTGAACCATAGAGGACGATGGTCTAGAATCGACTTCGACCTCCACCATGCGCTGACCGGTGGTTAAACCCTAGAACCGATGGTTGAACCGATGTTCGTACCCATGAATTTACCTCTTCTGAAGTTTTTTGGAACCCTAATTCCCAAATCGGTGCAATTGGATGCTGCGATGTGATCAAGAATGAAAAAGCGGCTTATGAGAGAGAAGGAGCTGGCATGTGGTATGCGATGTTGAAGGAGGAAAGAGTATTGGGGCTATAATCTGTAGCTATCTGGAAGTATAATAGAACCTTCCTTTCATTCGTTTGGTTCACTTTTTCATTTTACTCCATATAGTTTAGCCATTTAACATCAATCCAAGTTTATATCAACCTCAACTTTAACTTGTATGAACGGGTAATGCGTTTTATTCCTTTTGTATCACCCATTTCTAGTCCTATATTGAAATATAATTATGAGCATGCATATTTATATGATAACAAATTGTTACGTAGTTAGGTTATTTATTAAATTATGCAATTGATGAGTTGTGAAACTATTTGTATTGCTTCATATATCTTCGTCATTGTATGTTGTTGAAATTAATTAGGATATAGATTAATATGCGATAGTGTGATTTGTGACATTTTTTTAATAAGTTGATCATTTGTTTTATATTATTTGACAAAAGTCACATGCACGGTTTTGAGGGTCCGACTGGTCGGACCCTCAAAACCTTGAACCTTAGATCATGACAGTTCAACTGACGGTCCAGTCATGATAACATTGGTATATCCTATTTGCATGTGTTTGGACAAGTAAATGGAAGTATGGCATGATTTATATATACATGGGTTTTATACTCTTATTTTTGTCTAAAAGTACTAGGTGCCAGCTACATACATATAGTGTGCTTGCTGACATATAAGGTACAAGCCCTGTAAATAAACTACCTAGTAAAACAATATAGCAAGGAGCGTAATTCTTTGGGTGAGACAGTATAACAAGGAGCATAATTCTTTGGGTGAGACATGAGTTGCTGTTACATTATATTTTATATGCTTTCAAAGTACAATTGGAAATTGGTTTACATGAAAATGTGCCGGGTAAAAGGCAAATTTTAAAGCATTTTGGCAACATGCCTGAGAATATATTTCACATATGTTTAAATAATTTTTATATTACAAATATGAAGTTTTGCTAGGAGCCTGCCTACCTACAGTTGAGTGGGTTATAATGATTATTTTCTACAACTTACACTTCTTATTTAAATGGATTAAAGTAGTGCAGAAATTTGGAAATAGAGAATGCCATAGTTACTAAGTAATTAAGCTAGAGAAGCTTGGAACACGCTTGGAACAATTTACAGATGTGGAAAAGGTGTTGTATTTAAATCCTATATGAAAATCTGAGAATTTAAATAGTTTAATTGAAATAAAATTATGGAAAAATCATAATAGGCAAGGATATTGAAATACGCATGACTTTACTCTTTTTCACTGTGTATAACTGATTAAATTCAAATCAATAATGTTTACTTGCTGTTATATCTGAACATTGATTTCTAATAGCAATGAGCTTATATAACTTCATATATACAAGCTATTAATCAGTCTAGACAAAAACTAATAATTTTACATTAGTAATGAATGGATCCTGGAAGGAAATTAAATAAAAGTGGGAACCCTTTTTGAGAAGGTGACCCAAGAAAAAAATCAAAATCAAACCAAATAAATTCAGTAAAATATTGAATATTATTGAGAGGGTCATCCTAGTTGGTATCAGAGTTGTGTTGACAAAGTACACAGTTAAAATGATTAAATTATAATATTGGATAGTAGGATAAATTGATTTGAATATGTGTGAATGGCTGAATATATTTATTTGTTATAATATATCTAGAAAAGTATAAGGAGTAAAACTAACTCAAAGGCAATCATGCCTAGAGAATTATAGTAGAACTAAGGCATCAATCAGGTACAGTAAGCTAAAGTGGGCCTCAAGTTGTGGATACGCAAGAAATGAGGACTGTGAGAGATAAAGTAGGAAATAGGTAGAACAACCCTTATAAGGAATTGTCCAAATTACTGAAGACTTACACCCATCTAGAAGGGAAGAGTTTTGAAGGCGTTGAATGGTTGGGTTTCATACTTGGTTAAGGACCATAGATAGAATTTTTAATAACATGCAAATTGAAGATTAGAAAAAGAGACAAATTACTTTAAGGCAATTGAAGGGTGCTTCTTTAGATTAGTGGGAAGTTATTATTGCTGGAAGGCTAGAGAATTAGATAACATGGAATCAATTCAAAGAACTATTAAAGGCAAGATATGTGCATGCCTCAACAAAAGCTTCACCGCTAGAGGAGTTCATCAAATTAAGAAAAAGGATAATGAGTGTCACTAAGTATATCCAGAAGTCTAATACATTGTCCAAGTATGATACAATGCCAGTGGCCGATGCAGCATCCAAGAATGGTAGATATATCCAAGGATTGAATGTTGGTTTGAGTAGGGCAATGCTTCCCAACATCGAAAAGATTTTTGATCAAGTTTTGGACCTTACATTAAGCTTTGAACATCATGACAATGCAAGGGAGAAGTATAGAGATTTCAATAATAATAACAAGAAGAAAGGGAAAGGCATATTTCAACCATATGATAAAAAGAAAATGAGGCTGGAAGCAAGAAAACAGGAGAAGTTGGTGGTGCTTCTGAAGCCAAGTGGAAGATAGTATGTTATACTTGTGGACAAGAGATTCATATAAAGACCAAGTTCCCAGTGGGTAGGGTAGGTAGTATTAAATGCCATCACTGTGGAAAGGATAGCCATATCAAGAAAAATTGCCCAGACTATAAGCCACCAGGCAGGGTAGGAGCTCTGGAAGGAAAAGGAAAATCAATAATAGGTTCTAATGTGGAGGAACAAGGACAAGTCGAAGGTACAATATTTATGAACTCTTTACCTATAGCAGTAGTATATGATACTAGGGCAACCCAATTTCTTATCTCTCACGATATTGCACAAAAATTAAAACTAAATAGTATTTTAGTAAAAAGACCTTTGTATGTCCACATTCCTATTGGTAGTTCATATGTTATAGGTATGATGTGCATGCAAGTAAAATTAAATATTGGGGTTATGAATTTGTTTCCGACCTATATGTTTTGAAATAATCGGTCATAGGTATAATACTTGAGGTAGATTGGTTATGTAATATAAAACCATAATAAATTTGGAGACATCCATGATATAACTGATAAATGCTGAGAGCAAAAGAGTAATGATTCTTTCTGAAGTATCCAAACAAAAGAACCTCTATGAAGTGACAATAGACCAAATATCCATTGTAAGAGAATACCTTGATGTATTTGAAGAAGTTAAGGTGATACCATAACATAGACCTATAGAGTTCCAATCCAGTTGATGCCTGGTGTAAGCCCAATGGTCAAAAATCCAACAAAGATGCTACAAAGGGAATTGATAGAATTAAAAAAGCAATTGACTGAGTTAGAGGAGAAGGGTAGATCTAGTTGTTCATGTTGGTGTCCCCCTGTATTATTTATCAAAAAGAAAGATGGCACACTTAGGATGTGCATTAATGTAACGACCCAGAAAATCTGAACCAATTTAAAATTTTTAAATTGGCTAAAATAATGGATTTTAAATATTTAAAATAAATATTTTAAATAATAGCAATGAAAACTGAGTTTGAATCGACAATTGAAAACGAATATAATTAATTCTAATTATAAACAAGGCCTGAAATGGCGCTGTAGTTTCAAAAATTGAATTCAAACTTTGTCGGACTGTACCGGGTGCAAAACAAAACGGATTTTAGTGAAACCAAAAATATTTATATCTGTTAGTGAATACCTTTCTAACGAATCTGAAAAATCGAATTTTCATAGAGGAAAGCAAAAGTTATGGCCAAATGAATTTTCAGAAAGGTCGCTATGGAATTTATATAGCCCGTGAAATTGGCCATTTTGCATACGATCTCGGAATTCGACGAAACCATTTTTGTTGGATCCGGGATGTGAAGTTATCGCTAGGTTTCAAATTTCATAATTTTTGAAGCTAGTATGTGAGCGTGGCAAAGGAAAATGTGTTTTGGTCAATTACAGTTAAATTGGATCAACAAGAAATGGGCCTTTTTGCAAACAGTCTCAGAATTCGACGAAACTAGTTTTGTTGGGACCGTATCGTCAAAACATAGCTAGATTTATTTTTCTGGAACTTTTCGAATCAGTTTGTGGCCCTGGCAAATTGAAATGTACGTTCAAATTAAATATTGAATGTTTTATATTTTAAATTGAAGGAAAACTGACTGAAACATTCGAATGGGCCTTCGAAACATATCCCATTGTGTTCGGAATGGGGGTAAAAAGCTAGGGACGACAGTCGTTGGGTTTGGATCGGTGGCCGCGTCAGAAAACCCCTTATAAAATCTACCGACCAATCAGAATTTAAATAAAAAAATAGAAAAAATCCTTTTTCTCTCTCCCCGTAACAGCCGATCGACGGCGAAAACCATCCTCGCCGTTCCCATCCAATTTCCGACCAAACCAGGCAAAATTAGCCCCTCCTCCAGTTGAAGATTTTAAAGAGCTCAAGAAGATCTTCAAATCCATATATAGTTTGTATTTTTTCGTGCATCATTCAAAGAGATATCGAGCTCGAAAGTTACGAGCTTCCAATCGCCGCCACCGCTTCCTGCCAGCGTCGAACTGGCCATCTCCCCCCGACGCCTGAGCGCCTCTCCTCCCTCTTCGACACGGCGTAGCCCGATCGAGCTATCGATTCACGGATTGCACGAAAACTTCAAACCTAGTTTTGAAGATTTCAGAAAGGTAACGGCTATTTAATTTAAAAACTGATTTTAACAGTTTAAAACCGTTGCAAACTTCGAAAAATCATATCTTTTTCGTTCATTAACGTAATTCGATGAAACAGGAAACATCGTGACTGTGAGGACGTCTTCTACATTCTAGAAGAGACCGCATATTTTTCTGAGCCTTCTGCTATTTTTGGTGGAGTGGAACCCAATGTGAGATTTCTAATTTATAAACGATATGGAAAACGGCGATGTATAAATTATATAGTCGATGTATGAGTTATATAAGCGTTGTACACCTCTTGTATAAGCGTTGTATAAGTTGTATGTTCGATGTATAAGTTATATATGCGTTGTAAAAATTATATATGTGTTGAAATAGAAGTGTATTGCTATATATATATATATATATATATATATATATATATATATATATGTATGCCCCTCGTCCACAAACCATGGACGATATTTATTGATTGTGATTGGTGTGAAAATTGATTGATAGCGAATGGTTGTTTGGGATTGTTTGTGGTTGATATTGATTGATTGTGGTTGAAAAATACCCATTTGTGGTTGAGAAATATTTGGTTGAAACCACATAGGATTAGTTTGTGGAAATGAAATAAATATATACATGCCGCCTGCGTGCGAACTAGATGCATGATCCCCATTGTCAAAAACCGCGAGATTTTAAGGTAGAGCGAGGAGCCGTACTAGGTACGATCCCGGTTTTAACTACCCTGCCGTTATGCTGCCAAAATTTTGAATAATATTCATGTGTTTGAATTATTTTCATTTGCTGAAACTATATTTATTCGTTGAATAGAAAACCTTCATGTGTTGAATCGATATTCATTCGTTGGATAGAAATTCATGTGTTGAATGGTGTTCGTGTTTTAAATATAAAAATCACATTTTTATCTATATATATAAACTATAGAAAACCTTCATGTGTTGAATCGATATTCATTCGTTGAATTGAAATTCATGTGTTGAATGATTTTCATATTTTGAAAGAAATTGTTTTATAATAAAAATCCCAATTTTAACATCAATATGAAATGTATAAAATAATCTTGTTTTGAAATAAATTGTTTTACAATAAAAATCCTATTTTTATCACCTATATTAACTATACGAAATAATAGTGTTTTGAAATGAATTGTTTTACAATAAAAAATCACATTTTTATTATATACATGAATTGTTGAAATGTGAAGTGTTTAAAAATAGCAACTCGTTCAAATAAATATGCATGAGTTGAAATATTCATTAATTAGCTAATGATATGATTTTTGCCTATGCATGCAACATTAAAATGAATGGTGTTTTTAAACCAAATGGAATCAAATATGAAGTTGAATGGAAAATGATAAGTGATAAGAACTGTATCTATGGACATGCATATTTATTGAACAGGTTATAGCAAAGGGGCTAGAGAAGAGGAATAAAATTTTGTGCCCGACAAATAGGTACACATTTACTGTTTTGTTTGGGTGATGATTTTATGAGCCTGTTGGATAGCCGCTTGGCTTTTCCTTTTTTCTTTTTGACATGAGACGCCCGTGTGGCTATTTGGGAATTTTCCCAGTCCCTCCCGTACAAAGGAGGTTATAGCGAAATTTCCCAAAATTTAAAGGCGTTAGTGAAATATTAGAAGTGGAAACAATATAGGAATTTTTGAATCGATTATATTTATATCTATATATAAATATAATTATATTTAATCTAATAACGACGCTGCAGTTCGTATTTTGAAACCGTGATTTCAAACGATTAGTACGGGAGATCCGACCATCGGATTTTCCTGAAATCGCAACCGTTGGGTTCGCGTTGGAAAAATCTTTCCAACGGCACCAACTTTGTAAAAATCCAACGGTTGGATTGTCTGGAATGTTTAATTCAAATCTGAAGATTAATAGCGCCAGAATCGATTATATTTATTTATATATACAAATATAATTATATTTAATCGAATAACGACGCTGCAGTTCGTATTTTGTAATCGAAACTTCAAACGATTGTACCGGGAGATCCGACCGTCGGAATTTCCCGAAACTGGAACCTTTGGATTCGTTTTGAAAAGATCTTTCTAATGATGTATATTTTGTTAAGATCCAACGGTTAGATTTTCAGATATGTGTAAATCAAATCTGAAGAAAAACAGCGCCACGACCGCGTTATGGCCCGAAGCGTCGTTTGAAATAAAATGGCTATTTTAAAAATAAATAAAAATAGCGATAAATCGTTATAAAATATTATAAAAAATATGGATGCAAATTTAGAAATTAACTGAAGGTTGGCTAAGTCGAATGGTTTCTTGGGTATTGATCTGATGTTGGTTTCGGCCTTCGGGGTTAATATTTGGGAAATCGTTCTCTTACTGATTGACGGTTAGTGACTAATGAGTTGAAATGATGCGTGTATATGTTAGTGTTGCACTTGTTTATTATATATGCGAGTTGCTCAGAAAGACCGGGTTTTTCCCATTCTGAATAACCGAATCGACGATAAGAAATTGAAGATGAAGACGGTGGTCGAAGACCGGAGATCTTCACCTCGTTTGGATGGTAACCGAGGTCCTGATTGGGAGGCATCCCGAAATATGGATAATGTGTGGTGATCGTCCCGACGTACGTGGTGATCGATGGGTTTGCGAGGTATATAGTGCCTCCGGTTTCGTTCAGACCCAGAACGGACTTGTAAATGGACTGTGTCTCTGACATTGGATTTTATTCTATGTTAATTGATCTCTGTTAAATATACAACTGTTTGGCGGCGGAGAATTTATTCTTTTTCTTAACGCCCTTCTCTGAAACGCATGAGCTCAGAGGTTGTACATCGATGGACATCAGTCGCATGGCATGAATTGCTAATGTGGCAAGCCTAAGTGGCAAATGATCAGGGCTTCTGTTGAAAAGCAAAGTCTTGTGGTGATGATCAAAGCACCGCCTGTGTGGCGTAGCTTTGTGTATAACGTAAAATCACGAGCCTCACACCCCGGTATGAACCAGAAACGGGAGAGGACATCAGGGAGGGTCTGCGTTTCTTTCTAGCTAGGGTGGTGTCAATGACCTACCAGCCCTGACATTTATATACTTTTCACCTGTGTGGTTGTTGCTGTTGCGAGGCGCCTCGGTTAGATCGGACGATCCGGGTCCGATGGAGCCATTCGTTGGCTCATTTACACCCCAAAGGGTGGGGAAACGCAGTGTTTAGGAATTTTAATCCACATCGGTGGATCAGCCCTGACGATCCAAGGGTCACTCGAGCTCTGATCCTGAGGGGCGGACTAGAGCGTCTCGAATTCGGTAAGGACTATCTTTTGCCTTGGTTCATGACGGAAATCCAATTTCCAAATACGTGACTGTGCGGTTTTGATTGTATATATATATATGGCGACATGATATATGTATCCATGCCGTCTATGATTGATAGTTATGATTTGAAATTGTTTTCAAAACATATAAACACTAGCAATAATATCAAATGCCTTTGTTTTATTCGTATCAAGCATATTTTGACCGTTATAGGGTAAAAACTCTATCCTCCAGTTTGCGTTGCATTGTGTGATGGGAACTGAGTCTTATAACGGCTTCATTTTTATAAAAAGCATAGCGATGTTTAAAAGAAAGATTTGTTTTAAAGCACTGGCAATCCAATGGAGTAAACTTGTTCCACGAAAGTGGTGTGGTCCTGTGATTAGCCAAATTATAAATGTGTTGAGTAGATTTCTCATACCAGTCCCATGACTGACTCGTAGTTTGTTTCACTTTCAAACTCGGGTGCCCCTTTTTCTACACGGGCAGCCTTGTATTCAGGTTTAGCTGGCTTTCTCTGGATAGCTGGAGCTGAAGATGGATTCTATCGTTTATCTCTTTTTATGCTGATCAGCTCCTATTGTACATATTTTGGTTGTTTTCCGCTGTAGACATTTATGTATAGCTGAACTGTAATTGTACTAAGTAAGATCCTGTATACTGTGTAACTCTGATGATTACTTTTATCCAGTATATTCTATTGTGCATTATCTGGTGTGTTTATTTATTTCTGTTCTGCTATTATCTGTTTCTGTGTTATATTCCACGGATTACCCTTACCACCGTCAATACGGAGTTTGGGGTCGTCTCAATTAATTATAAGGAACTTAATAAAGTCACAATTAAGAATAAATACCCTTTACCTCGAATTGAAGACCTCTTTGATCAATTAAATGGAGTAACCCTATTCTCAAGGTTGGATCTGGCATTTGGCGTTCAGTAGATGAAAGTGGAGGAAGAAAGTATAAAGTACACAACCTTTAATGCTTGATAAGGATTATATGAGTTCATAGTTATTCCATTTAGCTTGACAAATGCCCCTTCCTACTTTGTTAATTTGATGAACATAACTTTTAGAGATTATTAGACAAGTTTGTCTTGATTTTTATAGATGATATATTAATCTATTTAAAGGCAGTGGAGGAGCATGAGAGTCTACATATAGTTTTGAGTAGATTGAGACAAAATGACTTATAGGTAAAGTTTACAAAGTGTGCTTTTTGGAAAAAGGAAGTACGTTTCCTTGGATATATCTTGTAAAAGAGGGGTATATCAGTTGACCCTACTAAGTTATGGCGGTACAAACTTGTAAGAGACCCAAAACAGTGACTGATGTGAGATCCTTTATGGGGATGGCTGGATATTATAGAAGGTTTATCAAAAATTTTAAAAAATTATCCATGCCACTTACAAGACTGACCAGAAAGGATCAATAACTACAAGAAAATTGCTTTTAACTGCATTTATTTTTAGCATTTAATTATGAAACACGGAAAATGTTATTTCAGTTGGGAAACAATTTGCGTTCAACTGCTAAGAATGCTTTAACTATTAATATCCATTGTTTTTTGACTCTATCATTATATATTTTACCAAAATTTTCAGTTTCTTTCTTCCATCAAAACTACGCTCCCGCGTTATTCTCTTTTAACTACGGTTTCCCTCAATTTTCGCTTGTTTTTCGATTTTCCTCTGGCGGTGTTAATCATCACTGCCCTAATTATGAGTTCGTACTTTAGGTAGAGCCCTAATTCCCCTTTTCTATTCTTTTACGATTCATCAATTTTAGGTTTATCTTTGTTTTTCGATTTCAATTCACATATTCAGAATTCTTCTATTTTTAGATTTATGTAAGTTATACTTCGTCCGATAATCTGTTGTAAGAATAGCTTTCTGAAAACTTGGTGAAGTCAAGCTGCTGGTGAAGTCTGATTGTTATAGCTAATTTTAGGTTTGTAGAAAAATGAACAAATAGTTTTATTTGATTTAGTTGGCCGTCTACGGTTTTGTTGGATTCTTATTTGGAAAAAGAAGCACTACTTTGGGCTTACTATACTTTAATGTGTGTTGTTGTATATGTCTGATTTTGAGCAGGCGATTGAATATGAACATGGAATGAGATTGTTATATTTTTATTGTTATGTTTTAATTTATTTATTTGCATGCTGCTTCTTTATTCTGTTTTTGTCGTTCAAAACTTAAATTTTCCTGTCCTTCAACTTGCACTAAAACTCCATCCCCATGCAAACAAAGATGATATTGGTGCTAAAGAAGTGCTAGAAAGTTCAACATGTATATAAAAGGTTATGTATCTCAATATTCATGCTCCATCTTCTGCCAGCATACAAGGTGGTACAAATGACGAACTTGTCTGCACTAATCCTGAATACTTATCGTCCCTTAGCATGCGTAACGACTAATGATCACAACTAAGGTGCTATATTTTCATAATTAGAACTCAAAAAATTCGCTGAAATATAATTCAAAATTGAAAGAAGTAAAATTTAAAGATTGTGGGATGGCTCTGTTGGTCTAAAGATTGAGCTCCTGTAGAATTGGCGTTGTTTTGTTTTATCTATAAGCAAGTGATATTGATAATTGTAGCTTTTGGGTTTTATGTCAAACTCACACATTTTATTTCATCGCTCATAGCTTACTATCTCATGTCCTTTCTTTCAACTTGCATAAATACTCCATCTTGATACAAAGATGAGATTGTTGCTGAAATAAGTTGTAGCAAGTTCAATGTTTATTTGCTCAGTCTATTGTTTCACCTGAGGGCGAACTGTATTGAGCATCAAGTATGCTCAATTCATTTCATGGTTTAAAATTTTGCCAAATGTTATCATGCATTTGTGTTTTTATTTGATTTGTTTTTTATAAATATCTGTAACTCTCTCAATGTTGCCTTTTGAAATAAAATTAGATGGTTAAAAAATTATAGTTTCATTTTTAGTTCTACCTTTTCTGCAGACTGTATTTATTGGAGTATTCATATAAATAAGTGATATGATTTCATATTCATGCGGGTTTCATATAAATCAGTATTGCATGTAAACACATCGTTCGAATGATTACTACATATGAAAAATAGACTAAAGCACACGCCTCATTGGAAGTTACTGCAATCAATTCTTTTACCAAATGTTGTTGAAATTTGTGATACGCAAATCACAATTTTGGGCAACAAATAATCTTACATATTTTGTGGAGAGATTTGTTGCTAGATTTCATGGAAAGATTTGGTGCTAGATTTGATGAAGAGATTTGGTGCAAGATTTGATGAAGAGATTTGGTGCTAGATTTTATGGAGAGATATTGATTGCTATATTTGTGGACATTTATTGCAAGGATATTTGGTGCTTATCCAAATAGTTTCATAACAAATATGAAGATAATTTGGATGTCAAGTTTTCTTGGGCATGAAGCAATTCTCTCTATAAAAAGGGTCAGCTAACATCTTCATTAGGTGTGGGTGAGAGCCACCAAGGTGTGGCTGAGAGCCACCAAAAGTGATCCTTTAGCTATTCCAAATTGAGTGTTCTCCTTCAAATTATTTAGCCATTAGATATTCTCTACCTATTTCTCAATAAGGTTATTGGTTCAAGTTGTAATTGTTTGTAACAATAATTGAGATCAATTGTAAACAATTTTTATTAGTGAATCAATAAAGAGGGTGGTTGGGTGGAATATCGTGTGCTCATATTTCCGATATTATTTGTGTTGTTTTTTTTTTCAATCAAATTCATCTTCAAGTGATTGGGTGATAAAGATCCCATTTTTCTTGACATTTTATCAAGCTTCCGCTGCTCACAAAAATCATAACAAATGTTTCTTAACCCGTTTTTATTGCTATGCTTTCTTGGTAATATTATTTGTAATCGCTATTTCTATAAAAAGTGTCTATTAAAAAATTGAGATAACCATAGCTATTAAGATCATGAATTTTACTTATTATAATTTAACTAAACAATGAAATTTGAATGGAAATCAATCTCAGTTTGGATTTATAAACATCAAATTTCATCCATGCGTCCTTTAAAACAAGTAAAAGTAATTATTTACGAAATGTTGTTTTCTTATTTTGCAAAAAAGTAAACTATTAATTATAAAATCAATTATCAAGGACCTGTAATTCACCTAGTTAGTGGTACGACATTATATTTTGGTTTCAGGGGTTATGAGTCTGAAACTTAAGACATCAAAATGAGTGATATTCTTGAATAAGTAGCTCTCTTACCAACACAAAAATTATAAGATCAATTCTTTCATAATGTTGTTAATGTTGTAAGCTGCTAGTGAACTAACGCGGTGTCTATTTAATATGATGGAAAAATTACAAGGACCGACTTGATTAAGCAAAGTTTGATTGATTTGCAGGTAGTATGGGGGTGAGGAGAAAGTATGATTGCATTGGAGAGGTTGTCGTTGGAGAAGGAACATAGATCTTGTATTCGATTGATTGGTCTTTATAAGTTTTTTTGTTACAATGCAAACATCAGTATTTTCTTATTTGTTACAGTGCTTAGCTTTAACCATTTATTGGTTGTTACAAGCAAACTGGTTATGTTGTTATCAACTCCTGCAGATAAATTTGGGGTCGAATGATCGGGTGATAGAAACAATTGTTATGTTTGAATAAACATCACTCTTATACTAGCAAAAGACACAATATTTTAGAATTTAAAAGCATATGGCAAACATCATTCAAAATAATTGTTCGGTTTTCAATGTATTCTCAAAACGTTCAAACACCTTTCAACAATCTTGATTTAGGTTTATTTTCGTTGAGATAACACTAGTCAGGCATCATTCATACAACATTTTGTTTGATCATTTCTAATTTCAGCTCATCTATTTTTTAATTTTAGCATTTTCAACATCATTCGGACCATCTGTTTGTAGTAAGCATTAATTGGAGCATCAAAACATGATTTGGTTTTTTAACTATTTAGAGCATCATTCGTCAAGCTAAAATGAAAAGGTATCCGATTAGTTAATGCTCCATCTGCTAATGATACGTGCTATAAATGCTTTTTAGTGTGTCTTAAATTCCTTGAGTTTAGATAACAATTTTTTTTTAATACATCTCGATTTCTCTAAGTTTTTGTTTGAAATGTTAAGGATCCTTGTGTGCAATTTAATTATATTTACTAATTATGCTGGTAGCATTAGCTTGGTAAAAGTTGGTCATTCAATACAAGTTGTGTTGTTTGACTGAAATTCTTACTTGCATTGTAAATTATTGAACTTTGATATTTCTATGCATCCTGGTTTTTGGCGTTCATTCATATGATGAAACACATGTTTCTCAATATTTAATGCATTGTCCCTTTTTCTACACATAATAATTCTTTCTGCATCAATTTTTTTATAATTAATTTTCCAAAGCAAATCGTATAGTTGAATGTTAGGTATCTTACATGATTAACAACAACTAACGATAGAACAAATATAGTGGGAAACATGAAAAAAAATCTAATACCTGTAAGTTGTGATTAAATACTGCTACATGTGCCAAGCTGAATTGGTTCCCTTAATTTACAAGTAGAGTGATATTATCTACTTTATTTTTACCTTGAGATGTGCAGTACCTTTTATACTCGTTGTTTATAAACCAAAGTTATATATCTGTAGCCTAAATGCAACACTCCCAATAAAGTTACATATTTATATTCATTTACTTGAAATTTTCTATTTTCTACTCTATGCGTAGACATTGTAAACTTCCCATATGCACCTCTATGAAGACCTACATCATTTATGGAGTCAACACCATATGTCGTTGGTTTGTCAACAACATGATCTATTACTTATGTCAAAATGGACTTGATTTCTGGTGAGTATTTTTTTACTTCTTACTATGAAATACATCGGTATCCACTATTACAGCTGGTTTGACAGTAGCATGACCTACTTCATTCTAAATCTGTTTAAGTGTAGCACAATATTTAGGTGAAGTATTAAAGCTAAAGACTGATGAGTGTGTAGTGGATCTATAAGCTGACCATGGTTTGGTTCAGTGACTAAATTTCGTACATTACACAAGCTATGATAAAAGGTATTGAAAATTTTAAGCTCTTTTATGGAGTTTGCTTATAATACTCTAATATGCGTGGAGCTTAGACGAATATATATAGCGTTTTCTCCACTGTATTATATTGATTAGTAGATGGATAGTAACACGAATACTCATTAAAACATACACTACTATTTCTCTTTTTTTAAACAACATGATTTGAACTAAAATATAAGTGAGAATTTGCATATTTGTGAATTCAACTTACTGATGCCTAATTATATATGAGTTTGCTAAGTAATGCGTGAATTCAACTCTCTTATGAATAAGCACATATAAACTAAAAACAAAAGATGCATCATACACAAATCCATAAAAGTTACAAATCTATAAAAATTTCATGGTATAAATTGAATAAATAGAAAACAAAAAGAAAAATATTTTACACACACAAATTGCTTGTCATGAGTCATGTTGTGGGGAAATATTCATTTTTCTAGTCCCATAAGTATAATTAACTGATCAAACACAAAATATCATAGTAATTAGTAACCATAAATGTGAACTACTTACCACGTTTTCATAACCTGGCAACATAATGTAATAACATAGCATAAGACAACATGAATGTATTTGGGAAGTTGAATTTAAATAGTAACAATAATGTATTTCAGCTTTTATTCAATAATCTCATGTTAAAATGCGACATATGTTCCAAATCCAATTGAGCATCACTTTCTTTCAAGCTAAATTACTGTATAGAATTAATATTGCAATAGTTTGACAAGAATTTATATATTGCTGACTTAGTATACGAAATGAATATTGCATTTTTCTAGACAAATAAAATATGTATAATTATCCATATATTTTGCATAATGTTAAGATAATTAAGTATCGTAAGCACATGATTATGTTTATAAAAATTAGAAAAAGAAAGATATTTTTTATGCTTGACTGTTCACTTCATCATTGTAATTGTACACATAGCTCCATTTCTGGTAAACATTGAGTTTAATGCTATGTTATATTTGTATTGCCTAGTGACTTTAGATATATAATTTTGAGCACGTTATGAGATAGAAAACTCTCCTTTTTATTCCCAAATAACATTAATGTTACGATCCGAAATCCCCCGATCTCCGAATAGACGAAAAACCTTGGATTGCGCAGAACACGACACATCGGAACGTAAAACGATAGAACTTTTCATTGCTTTTACAACAATTTCATCATAGTAAAAGAATACCAGAGTATGAATAAATAATATACACATCGGAAATACAATATTAGAGAATAAATTACATAGCAACGGAAATAAAAATGTACAAATACAATGCACAGCGTAAATACATCAACTATCGCAACTAAAAGAAATACACAAATACAAAGCTTCCTGAATATAGCTTTAGCTGTAAACAAGGATCCTGTTAAATAGGAATCTGCAAAACCAAAAATACTAGTTGCCTGTGTCGAAAATATGGACATCCAGAGGTTAGGCGAAAATAATAAATCCGGGTCAGTCATGGGAATGGTGTGAGAACTTAAAACAATTATTAAACTTTTACTTTAAAATAGGGTAAATCACGGGACCACGCCATATGTCACAGAACCGGTTCACTCCTATGAATACTCTGAAATAAAACAATTTATAAACAACATAATGCTTCTCGAAAAATGAGGCTATTATAAGACTCTGGTTCCATCACACAATGCAATACAAACCATAGGATAGAGTTTTAACTTATAATAGCCAAACATTCCTGGTACGCTTTAAAAAAATTTTGATATTATTATAAGTGCATAGTGTAGAAATAATCTTCGAATATAAATGTGTCAATCATAGACGACATAATACCCCATCCTATTATGTCGTCATATACGTTTACAACTAAAACTGAAAAATATCGTATTGGAAGTTGGATTTCCATCATGAGTCAAGGTAGGGTATGGCCTCCTTAACGATTCGGATCACCTCTAGCAAGATGACCCAGGATCACACCTACAGGCAACCCTTGGATCTTGCATGCCCGGTCCACACCTAACGTCTGTGGATTGGTTATTCATGAACAATACGTTTCTCGGTCCCATCAAACCTATTACTCGAGCCTTTTAGTCAGCTCAATATCCGAGGTGCCTTGCAATCCATCATCCATATAAGTAAAAATGTCTGGGCTCCATACCATGACACAACTTTTAGCTAGAAAGAAACATATGTACTCCTTGTGTCCCTTATACCGTTTCTGACTCATACCAGGGTGTAAAGCTCGCGAATTAATGCTATACACAAAGCTATGCTACCTAAAGTCTTGCTTTGATCATCATCCACAATACCCTGCTTTTCAACAAAAGCCTTGATCATTTGCATCTTAGCATGCCACATTGTCAATCCATACCATTTATTTATGCCAATATATAACCTCTAAGCTTGTACGTCTTAGAGAAGGGTGTTAAGCAAGAATTAATTCTTCGCCACCAAACAGATATATATATATATACACCAGAGATCAACGAATAAAGCACACAATACAATGTCGGATAAAATCCATTCACAAGTCCATTATGGGTCTGAACGAAACTAGAGGCACCTTATTTCTCATCCCATATGTCCAATATAGGAGAGAGGCCCTCGCGTATCCGAACAATCAATAAGTACGTCCGGACAACTACCACTATAACCCCTTCAAGGAAGCAACTTCAATCAAGGGCATCAGTAGCAATCTATTCGATGTGAAGATTGTCGGTCTTGTTCCGTCTTCAATATCTTCAAATTTTAATTGTCGTAACAGTTATTCAGAAAGGGTTAAACCTGGTCTTTCCGAATAACTCGCGCATCTTATTATCAAGTGATATATAAACACATCATACGCCTCATTCCAATCCTGAATATTCTTTTATTCAAATATTCATAAATCTGGAGAAGGTTCCATTAATCTTATCAAAGATTTAATTTATTTAAACCTCTTGTTTAAATCTTTCTTTAAAAAACTATTTCAAAAGATTTGATATGGGGAAAAAATTTTAAGGACAAAAGCCCACTCAAATTTATCCACAAGGACAGCCGCCTAATATTTTATCCTAAAGGACAACACAGAGAAAAAAATAATTCGGCCGCTTCTTTCTTCTTCTCTCCTCTTGCGCTTTCTTTCTTCTTCTATTCACGTGCGGTTTCTTCTTCCTCCGCTCCCAATTCACGTCCGCTCCGAAAAATCGAACCCAAAATCGGCCGGCGAAATTTATTCATAACAATTCATAAATCACGACAAGAACATGGACATCAGAATCGAAATTGCAATCGAATCCAAAAATTCGATTCCATAATTCACGAGAAACTGCAACCCGAAAAAAAAATTTGTCGAATAACATAAATCCATTGGAAATCGCAATTGAATTGAATAGTAATATTTTTCTAACGATGGAAAACCCGGTTGAAGAAGTCGAAATTGTTGAAATAATTTTTTCATGATTGGAAATGTTTTTTTTTCATCGTTAGTAGTATAGCAGTTCGTAGGTATCATTTTTCTATTTTTTTGGTTATCATTTTTCCGGATTTAACTTTAAAATATAGCAGCAGTTTTTAGTTATCATTTTTCTATTTTTTAGTTATCATTTTTACTGTAGTTTATGTGTTATGTTAAACATCAAAGCATTTTTAAGGTATCATTTTTATATTTTTTAAGGTATCATTTTTAGTGTAATTTCTCTGTTATGTCAAATATTACTGCAGTTTGAAGGAATCATTTTTACTATAGTTTATGTGTTATGTTAAACATCACAGCAGTTTTAACATATCATTTTTATATTTTTATGGTATCATTTTTACTGCAGTTTGTGTTATGTTAAACATCATAACAATTTGAATGTATCATTTTTAGCCTTTTTAAGTTATCATTTTTACTGTAATTTATGTGTTAGGTTCATATACGTCTTTTTTTTATGTGATAATTTTTGTGATGGTGTACTGATGCAAAATTGAAACAAGAAGAAAATCACATGGAAAAAACACATAACACAGTTAAAACATGAAAACTGTTAATTGAAAAAATAGAAAACTGATACTTACGAACTCCATCAATGTTTTAAACAGAAACCAATGCGAAAAATGTTTACATCACTGTTTGATTGAATATAATGAAATAAATTCGACCGAGTTAAAAAGTTGATGCAACAATATAGAAGATACAAAATTAACACAGCAATAAAATTGCATGGAAAAAAAGCATAACACAATTAATAATGTAAAAACTGATATCTAAAAAATTACAAAATGATAAATATAAACTGCATCAATGTTTTAAAAAATTACAAAAAAAATTTATCACAGTTTTATTGATTAAAATGAAAAATGTTCGGCTTAGTTTCAAAGCTGATACAACAATATAACTTCAAAATTAACACAGCAATAAAATGTCCTGAAATAACATGAAAAACAGGTAAAACGGTAAAAATGATAACTACAAATATAGCAAAATGATAACTAAAAACTGCTATTATGTTTTAAAGTTAAAAACAGGAAAAATGATAACTACAAAAATACAAAAATGATAACTAAAAACTGCTGCTATGTTTTAAAGTTAAAAACTGGAAAAATGATAACTACAAAAATACAAAAATGATACCTACGAACTGCTGTACTGGTAAAATGAAAAAAAAAAAAAAAACATTTCCAATCGAAAAAAATTGCTTCAACAATTTCGACTTCTTCAATTGTGATTTTCATCGTTTGTAAAATATTTTTATTCCATTCAATTCTGATTTCCATTTGGATTTTGTTGTTCGACATTTTTATTTTTTTTATTTTTTTGGGTTTCGAATGATTTTTTTCTCGATTTTGATTTCGTGATGTTGGCCGAATTATTTCGAATTTCGATTTTTGTATACTTTGAAATTCGTGATTTCTCGTTTTCTGATTTTACGATTTCATGATTTCATGATTTATGATGAAATCGGGAATGATGTGAGAGAGGAGAGAAGAAGAGAGCAGCGGCCGACGTGAGAGAGGGAGAAGAGAGAAGTAGCGTCGAATTTTTTTTTCAACTTATTGTCCTTCTGAGTAGTTTTTTAGTGGGCTGTCCTTTTGGATAAAAAGGCCTTATGTTTTGTCCTTGTAAGTATTTTCCTGATTTAATATTATCTTTTAACAATCTTAAACCGAATTAAGGTTTATAAAACTAGTCGGGATTATCGAGTCTTACCAAAGTAATCATTCATTTTATTAACCCAATCCCAACTTATTCATCCCATGAAGCAAAACTGGTAGTACTCCATATCTAAAACCCATCATTATCGGTAAATTTAATTATCATTTCACGTTCAAATCTAATTAAAAATTTAACTAACGCATGGAGTAAAACCGATGATACTCCATCTCGAATACTTCTCATGTTTGGCAAATTTAATTACCATTTAACTTTCAATCTAATTAAAGATTCATTAAAACTCTAACTTAGTTTTAATCTTCAAAAAATCATTACTTAAGGATTATTCAACCTTTGGAAATTAATCTTGTCTTTACTTGGGTTAAAGAACAAATGTCATATAAAAACGTCGTTCACAATAAACCCAAAATCATCTTTCATTCTATATGGAATCTTCAAGGAAATCTGAACCTTTTATAATTGATATAAATTTCCGTATCAGGCTAATATTATAAGTGGAATAGCAGAGAAACCTTTTTAAATTCCATAAATAGTAAATGTCTTCGTTCACAGAAGCTCATTTCGATTATTATGAATCGAATTCCATTCAATTCCAAATTAATTAAATAAAATGGAAAACTTCTCTAAATCTTAATCAAAAGGTTCATTCTATTCACAAATGGGTTATGAACAGTATTAATGAAAATACCATTCATGACAAACCAAAAAATCCCATTCTCCATTTAATTCTAGTTTATTGTTATGACAAAACCGTTCGCATATCCAATTTATTATTTCTAAAAATCATTGGATTGTTAATCTAGTTATTAACTAGTTCATTCGGATAAAAATACCTTTTATCTTTTCAAATGTGGAATATTTCATCCAAAATCTTTTCAAATAATTTATTATGATTTTATATAATTTATTCATATGTTTAATAATTTTATCAAGGCCCTTACAGTCGGTTTCCAATATCGGCCAACGAACTACATTCATAGTGACCTTTTCCAAAACTAATTTAGACATATTTTAAAATCTAGCCATTCGAATTTAAATCTTATATACTCATTAGAAAGATCTTTTCGATACGAACCAAACGGTTCTGGATCTAGGAGAATCCGACTATCGGAACTCTCATTATGTCCATTTCAAGTTAATGGTTGAAATTCGCGAACGGTCGCTGTGCGATACGCTCAATTCAAACCATTTATATATATATAATATCATCGATTCCCATTCAAAAACGTATTTTATAAAATGTTTATAAATTCATTTAAAAACGATTCCAACTTCCATTTCAATTTTTAATTAAATTGAACATCCCATTTTATTATGATCTCAAAATGATAATCTTTTCAAAATATCATATTATGAAATTCAGTCTTCTCAATATTCATTATATAAATGAATAAAATCGATACAAAAATCCTATTAGGTTAAAATAGTGTTTATATACTTGACTCGGCTTCCTCATTTTTATATTTTCGTGTCCATCCAAAATCGGACATCAAAATCAACTTCCTATTTTTCTTGAATATTACATTATAGAAATATTCATACTTATTCCAAATTGGAATAAAATTTCAACCAATATCCATATAAATAAATTTATATGGATTACATTTATCATATGCACCCAACAATAGTTGCAAACAACTATCAACATCCAAAATGACATCCAATGTGCATTTTATTTTCATATGAGCTTTAACAAATAATTGACGCTTACATAAATCCGTCAATCAATCGATTAACTACAATTTCACACAAGGGAGATATGTGAGTCAAATATCATCCCAAGGCTCGTGTAGGGTTTTCAACCAACAACAATTATTTAATGAATCATTTATTTCATCACATTGATTTTATCTAAATAAGCGAAAATAAACAAGCCGTTTAACTTGTAAATGTATTTTTACTCCAATTTTACTACTACAAATAACATGATATTTTTTTCAATCAATTAATTATTTTTAATTCTCATCCATATCACAACATAACCAATCATCCAATGCCATTTGTAGTGTCCATCCATGGAGTATGAAATGCGAGTGTCACATATTCACACAACGCTTCTAATGCAAATGATTTGTGAATAATTCATGTGTTGAACTCCAAAAGCGGTATTACATGCAACTAAATTTCTAATGAGTTTAGATTTCTCACTTTTTTTAATCACTTTAATTTTCTAAGTGACTTAACTTAACCGTAAAACAAATCATTTTAACATTTTGCTAACTCACAACTATTTATCATATGCAATCTATATATATGTAATCTATCATGATTATTTTAACTATACCAAAACAATTAGAAATGTTCTCACTCTAAATATTTAAGATATAAATTCTCACCCAAGCTAAACCAATCATTACGACACTTCTTATGTAGATTTCTCGTCGCGCACTCGCCGTTTGTCGCTCTCCATAACTCGAATTCACCATTCTGGCTCAGTAATTTGCATACGACCTCCAATCTTCACCAAACTTGGTCACCAACACGGAAATGTCATTCTAAACAACTTTTTCCTAGTGCACCTTCTTCCAAAAATGCACAGATTCGCCAGAAATCTCCAATATTTGCTCCAGGTCAATCAACATTAATCGCATTTTCCGAGCAGCTCCGAACTCCAAAATTCGATTTGATATGTTAATTTCGTAGAGAAAAATGAGATCTACTACTTTAGTTTACGAGGCCTTAGCCAGAAACGCACGGATGGACGAGAATTTTTGGAGCTGAGCTTAATTTCCAAATTGGATTCTTGCCAAAAGTTACTGGTGAATATGGCATCTCAATCACTAATCACTAACCTTAGAGCATCTCCAACAAATCGGGTGTGGGAATTCAATTTTCCACACTCCAAAAAATGAAAACAATAAAATATCCCAACAGCTTTGAAACCAGGCGTTTGTTCTACAAACGCCCAAAGATTAGTGGGCCAGCATACTAATTTAAGTGGGACAACTCGATTTTAAAAAACAAAAACTCACGAATAAATTCATGTCCTCTGGCTTTGCTTTTCTTCTTTCCTTGTTAAACAAAAATGGATCCACCGAAAACAAAATCAAATCAGTTCAGTCCATCTTCTTTTGTTTCAAATTTCCTCTAAATTGCGAAATCATTCCACTGTATAAAAAAAACGAAATCGAAAATTCAAATCAGGAATGAAGACATCAGTAATTTACTGAAACGCTCGTAGTTGAAATCACGACTGTTCTTTGAGGCTTGACATCAAGGACAGATGCTCAACATCGGATTGGAGGCACTGTAATTTTACAGATCGATTTTGGGAAGGGGCTTTCGACTTTTTTTGAGGTGAGATTAAAAAAGAGGTCACCACGGTTTTTGAGGAGGCGATGCATGGAAGGCCGACGCAAATTTTGATCGTGACTAGTGGAGTTTCTCAGAACTGTAGATGCCGATGGAGAGGGGTTTGGAGATCTACAATATGATGGATGAAGTGAACAAGTGGACGGATGCGACTGGAGGTGTTTCAAACTGGGAGGGTGATATTGTTTTTGGTTAATAAATAAATTGGTATTGGCAGTGGGAATTATAAGTTTTTGGTTAACAGGTCCCAGACGTTTGTTCAACAAACGTCTGGGGTTAGGCGCTTGTTGAACAAACGTCTGATTTCAGGCGTATGTTCAACAAGCGCCACACCAGTTTGCACATTCCAGAACTATTTCCTCCGAAATCTAAATTTCGGGTATTTTCACACGCTGCTGGAGAGCTTTTTGAGGTTGAATTTCTGAAAATTGAATATCCACGCATTTGTTGGATTTGCCCTTAGAATCTCATGTTGCTGGTAAACTCCATTGAAAAATATTTGACATATCTGAAGCTAAGTACTAGCGTTTGAGAGGAAAAAGAGCGCATGGTTGCTCAAATAGTGAACCACTACATAGATCATTGTATTGTGATTGCTTTAGGAAGGGAAGTTATAAAATCCATAAAAATGTTTTTCTATGTTTTTTTAGGACTGGCAGAGAATTCAATAGTCTAGGTAACAATATGTTTTTACCTTTAGTTCCTTGACAAGTATCATGGGACTTAACAAAATATTCTAAACTTTTTTGCATGTGCTTTCAGTTAAATAACTATTTTGATTTTTTAATTGTTCCTTTGACTCCAACATGACCCTCTAGTCATATTAAGTTATGTTCACCAACAAGTATTTCCAGTAATGATCCTATACGATGGTCCATCTATATTTTCCTTTATAAAATATTAAGTTATTCAACATCTTATATTTTCTTTTATCGACTTCTTTATTTTGAATTTTTTGAACTTGCTACTGATACATCCAGAAGTCTGCAAAGTCATTTTCAATTCTTCTGACAACGATATTAAAACTATTGATATTGCTTGAGATTGTAGTTTTTCATATTGTTTTCTTCTCTTTTTGATAGAGTATCTACTGCAATAATTTCCTTTCCATGTTTGTATTCCACCATATAGTCAAATATGTGTAGTTAAGCTAACTGTTTATTATCTATGCCAGTGTGCAACTTTTGAGATAATTGGTGATTTAGGCTTTGATGGTCTTTCTTAATAATAAATTGTATTCTAATTGGATATTGAGTCCACTTCCTAGTAGCAATGAGAATAGTCATCAACTCCTTTTCATACATAGAGAGGGCTAAATTTCCCTCAACAATGGCGGACTCAAATTTGAAACTAATGGCGGATGCTATGAAGGAAGGTCGGCCTCCAGATCCAAGGAAGGAAAATGAGTCAGCACAACTGCTTTCGAAAGCCGCTGGCAAGCAACCTCTGCACGGATCGTCTGGATCGAGTAGATCTAGGGTTTTTGAGAAAGGTAGTTCGTCGACACTGCTGGTCAGGGAGGCGACGGGGATCTAGCATCCCATAATCCTGCTACGGCAGGTCGTACCTCTTGGGTTACGTTCAAATGATTCAGCGTGATAGATTTAGCTCATTGTTCTATGATAGAAATTGGAAGAACATTCAAAAACGACATGGCAAGAGGATTGCCTAAATCTTGAATTCGGGCTGCTAACGGGGGTATTGGGCATAAACGTGATGAATTTGTGGATCTGAGTTTCATCCAACTAGGGTATCAGCGATAAGAGAAAGGCTTTTTGTTTCTGAACGTGTTGTTACAAGATCTGTTGGTAAGTGGAAACACTATATTGTGTTTCTATGTGTACAGGGCTAGACACTATCACATACACTTGAAAATTACATTGAACATAGGGAATTTTCAATTTTTATCGATATAAAATGGATTTTCATAATCCCATTTGACAATAACTTAGATTGTGAAAACATTTTAAAAGAAGGCCCTTATATGTTTGATAATAGAATTATAATTTAGAAAAAAATGAAATATGGGAATGAGATTTAAAAAAGATCTACTTTCGACTATACCTATATGGCTCAAACTGACAAATGTTGAGTAAGAATTATGGGACAAAGAAGCACTTATACTATTGCTAGTGTATTGGGAAGACAAATAAAAATGGATAAGATAACAGATGATAAAACTAGAGTTTATTTTGCTAAAATATTGGTAGAGATGGAATCGTCTTCGGATTTTCCAAATGAGGTTGATGTAGTGCTTCATACAGGCGAGGAATTGAAAGTCAAAGTTGAATATATGTATAAGCCACTATGTTGTAGCAATTACAAAGTGCTCGGACATTTAGCTAATCCATGTAAGGCGAAAATGGAAGAAATGTGGGGTACCAAAAAAACAAGGTAGAGAGGAGCTACAGGCTAAGCAGACAAATGCAGATAAGAATATAACTACTGATGTGAATGATGAACAAGTACATAGTATCAACCTTGTTGATAGTGCATAAAGTGATGAGGTTAACATGCATAATCAGAGTAATATAAAACTAAATGAGCCCATGCAAAATGTTGTAAACAAGGTACACATAACTTGAATATTTTAGCTTTGACTATGGATAAAAGCACATGCAACCTGAATACAATTTATGAAAACAATAATACAGCAGAAGTAAACAAGGGAACATATAGTTCAATTCAAAATAAAAATGGCAATGATAATCAGGTCGAGACTAATGAATTGAACATTGATATAATAGGAATTGACTTTAATGTTTTACAAAACAAATTTAACGGTATAGACTCTCTTGAAGATCAGGTTGAAAGGGTTAGACATCAGAATTTCAATGTAATGGTTGAGTATAATATGAAGGCAGGTAGTGACACTACAACAAAATTAGGTTTTGACTGCATTGGGTGTCAGCGTTCATACCTTTTAAGCTGTTGATTGTAAGTTGCCGAGGGTCATTTCTTGGGTTAAACGCTGAAGATATTAGACAATTACGATTAATTTTATTAGGAGAAAAGATAAAACGGTTCTCCCATTTCGTAGATAATTCATTTCCCCCTTCGCCAGTTTCATTTTCCCTCTTATCCATTTCGATTTCAATTGGCCTCGCATCTTCCTTCATCCTCTGCATTGGATTATGGTTAGGCATCTCTCTCGTTGGCTTTTTATGTGCGTCGAATCCGCATATTATTGCCCTAAACAGGCGTAACTGGTAAGATTTTTTATTCTTAACCCTAGTTTTCAGTCGAGTTCATAATTGCGAAGTTTCATATTTGACCGAGTCTATTGTTTAACCTGAATTCCTTTTGCTTTGTAGCTGAAATCTTGTGGATGTAAATTGTTTGAGCAAAGTATCATTTCTGTAAATTGTTTTTAATGGATTGTGTGACATACAAGGTCCCTTTTCTTTTCGGAAAAACAAGCGTTGAAGGTGGCCAAACAGTGTACAATATTCTAGATTCATCAATCAAATTTAAGAAGTTGCGGTCAGATGTTTATGGGTAAAGGACGACTTGTAGAAATGAAGGTCCTCTCCACTATTTTAAACTTTAGCAGGTCATTATGTAATATTTATGTAAGCTTTTTATTTACAAACATTGCTTAAATTTTAAAGAGAATATTTTTAACACTTTAATCCATTTTAGTCTCCTATTTGTGTTTATGAAAAGTACCAGGTGGACTAAGCAATCAGTTCATTAGTTCATCATGTTGGAAAAAGTCTTAGAAAACGATGTTCAAATATATTAATATGAAACATTCTGCATGTCCTAAAACCAGTTTGAAACATTGCTCAAACTACTTATGCTTACAACCAGATTTTGTTTTAGGACCATATGCTCAAGTCCACTCATGCCTTTTTGCCAAACCATATACAACGTCTTATTTTTTGGATGATGGACTATCAATTTTTTTGTGCTGAGCCATGAGGATTTGAATTTGTTTAACACAATTCCAAATTAGTTAGTTGTAAAGGTAGGATTGGGAACATTTTCAATTTTAAGATGTGGCACACTACTCTATGTACAGACACAAACATGTATGTATGTTCTAGATTTAGTAAATGCAAGCCTATATTAAAATTTTGTCTTTAAAAAATGAATCGGAAATGATTTGTATCTTTCAGGAAGTGTTAATTTAGGAATTAAGATATTGTCCGTTTGTATTCAAGATCCTAGAAGTGTAAAGTTTATTGAACATTCACAGAAGTTTGTAACGCTGATGAAGTTTTTTGGTGTATGAACAATCCTAAGCCAATTTTCCGCTTCAAGTTTTGCATAGGGATTCAGAATTCATCGTATATAGGATTCTAAGATGGTTAAGAGAGGAAGAGGACTAGAAAGTAGAAACAAAAACTGATTTCTTGACCGTAGAATTATTACGTATGGATTAGTTTCTCTTGTTTTCTCCCCAAGGTAATGTATGTTTTGTTTATGTTCTTTGATATTCTTTTTTTCCTTCCTGCATTAGTTACTTGCATTAGTGGCACCTACCTTCAGAAGATTTGTTCAAAGCACAGGAATAAAGAGATTGATGTTAGTAAATTAAATATTTTTTAATAAAAACACAAAAGTAAGTTTGTCTTTTTATATTTTTCTGAATTGAATCTTATGATGGCGCGTGTTGATCTGGTGGTGATAGAAAAACTGCAAGATCAGGATTTAGATTGTATGTCTTCTAACAGTAAATGAGTCGGTGATGTCTTGTGCATTGTGTACCAAAGGCAAAAGAAGAGGTATGAAAAGAGTTTTGAAGAGGCAAAAGAAAAGTCATGATAACAAAAGAACCTGGTCAACAACATGTCAATAAGTTTATGTGATTATATATACCAACTGATCAAGCTCTCCACCATCTACATAGTGTGGACCGCACAATGGAGAGTAAACATTTGGGAGAAGTATAGGAGAAATTAAGGGTGCGTTTGGTTAAAAATGAGTTTTGGGTTTTTAGTTTTCAAAATTAATTACAAAACATTGAAGTGATGAAAGAAGGAATGATAGAATGAAAGGAAGATGGAGGGGAACGCGGAGGGGATGAAGCAATCATGGAAGGAAGAATTGGTCTTCATGTTTCTCTCATTTCTCAAAACATGAAAAATGGATAAATTTTGTTTTTTATTTTGTGTGTTAGTTTTGTTTTCTAAAATGGTTGTTTTCGATGATGTGTATGCGTTGTGCACATTTTTGTATGGACGAAAACCCAAAACTTAAAATCGTAAACCAAATGCTACCTAAACTTCTCACTTTGAATCAATTTCAAGCTCATATCATAATACGTAAAAGTTCAAAAATCAGTAACAAAATGATATCATTGATGAATAAAATCGGTTTATATACACAATAAACAAGAATCCTAAGAGAATAAGTAATAAATAAGCATCATTGCTTCTCTACTACTTCGGGTATACTTTTCAACTTGGGCCTCCAATGTTGGCCATCTTCTCTTCTTTTCATCAACATCAATTCATTCAGCAAATCTTTAACTGTGAAGCCTGTAATGCTGCCCCTTCTTTTTAACACTTTTTCTAATTCCTCCTTTATCTTTGTCTTTATCACCATTCCCATTTCCTCCTCTTTCTCCTTCTTTTCTTCATGATTATCGATATTGCTATAGTTCACGCTATAGTACAAGAACTGCTCTTCATCGTACTCATCAGCCTGTGTTCTTGAAGCATTCCTATTAATGCAGCTGTTTCCAATTTTACAAATAATATCAAATGTATTATGCGGGAATGAAAGAAGTTTTAACTGATAAAGAAATGAAGGCTTCTTATATATACATAAGAGAAAAGAGAGGAGGTCAAAGATGCTGAATTGTATTTGGGCCTATCAATATGTATTGCCAAACCAAACCAGACTGAAATTTTTATGTTGTTCCTACTTGGCAGTGTCTACTTTACGTTCGCCTGCTTCATCTCACGATTCTCACCCCATTTTTCTACCTTTCTACAAATGTATGGAGTCATATACAAATTTTTAAATAAGAGAATAGGGGATTATTGAGGTCAGTTTTGAATAAAAATGTATGGAGTTATACAAATTTCTATATAACTCCATACATATAAGCAGAAGGGAGATTTTTTAGGACAGTTTACAAGAAATAGTTTTAATGCAGATTTATGAATTTCTCTTGCAATTAAAGGGGAGGCGGAGCTTAAATGCAAAGATTCAAATAAGAGAATTATGTTCAAACTGAAACTAATGCGGTGGGAAGCTTCTAAACTTTATGTAAATTGTTTGTAATGGGTTCGGTTAGAAGCGAAAATTAATCGACCTGTGTACTTTTGCTTTGTACATATTTGGTTTTGGTTGGTACATATATATTTAAAGTGATGGGTATTCTCTAAAAATACAACGAAGGATAAATATTTATCATTCCTAATCTTCTTTGTTGTTTTGTAGGGTAGCCTTTACATTCCATAAAAGAAAAATCATTAATTAGAGGATGTAGCTGAGCCCTTCAATTCCATTTGGGAATTGTTTGAACCATTTGACTTCCATCATTTCGATTTTCTTGACTTAGCTATAAACTGAAGATGCCATAAGCTGAACATTTGCAATATCAGGATTTTGAATTCTCACATTAGAATCATCTATCTTACACTTTTTAATATGATCAATATTTTCAAATTTTATGTTTCTTTATTTTTCCCGATATGTAAGTTGCATTATCAAAAGCCATTTTGTTTGAAACTGGTGCAATTATCTATATAACATACCACATACATGTTTGTTCTAGGATTTAGGAAAACAAAATTTAGTTTTCAAAGTACGTGGCCGCATTTACTAAAATGAATACAATAGAAAATTTGTAGTTGGAGACCATGATACATTTTTTTTCAACTATTTAGTATCCTTTGCTTAGATATACAGGGTCTTTGTTTTATTATCAAAATCAAAACTATAAAAATAATTATCAAAAAACTTAAAATAATAAAAATTAACACTTATTAAACTAATCAATTAACTTTGAAGTTGACAATATCAGAAGTGCTCGTCTTTTACTAAGACATGACAACTTCCAAATCCCACGTTTGGAATATTTATTTGATAGTGTAGCCCATGTCGTGTAGTCAATTCATTTATTTGAGCCTACACCGACATGTAGTCTTAGCCTGCACATCCTCGGCTTGTTCAACTGCTCATGTCTTGTAACTCCATTATCAGTTTACGTCTTTTTTTTAAACCTTATATGTAAAATTTGTTGTGTCTTCTTTGTATGGGTTCATGACCTATAACTCAAACTTTCCATATTTTCTCATTCATGCATGCTGTTCTTAAATTCAGTTTCGTAATCGTTCATAAGAAAATTTATGTATGATGATTTGGGAGTGATAAATGGTTAAAGATTATTAACTATTAGTCAAGATTTTATTTTGAGTCATGTGCCACTAACAAATCTTCCACACTTCCTACAGGGACCAAAGGCTAATCAACCTCTAAACTGGAGACAGCCATGGCTCCAACATAAGGAAGGCTTTTCTATTACAGCATCAGCAAGATCTGATATAAATGCAGGTTCACATCCTAACGAAGGCACACGACCCCATTTCTCGATTCCAGACTTTAAGGCCAGTTCTTTATACTCCACATTTATTTCATCCAGGGTCTCTATATGCTCACTTACAAAACTTAAAAGACCGTTGGTGCAAAAAAGAAAGACAAGACTTTCTTCTTTCGTAGCAAGCATATAAAAAAATTTGGTTGTTCATTTTATTGGTATTTGGTGCAAACTTGCTTTATATATATTGTGCTTTTATCTATAGGTATTATGACTTTGTTCAACGGATAGTGTGACAATATTGAATTTAGAAACACAAAAGTTTTGTAATATTAAGTTTAGAGACACAACAGTTCAAATATAAGTAGATTAGTTTTTGTTTTCTACCCTAGCCTATAAAATAGTTATGAAATATGAACCAATTTTCTCCCCTGTAGCTCTCCTAAAGCGCCAAGGTTTGGATGTGAAAGGACTTATGAAATCTTATCTTGTTCAGGAGGAACCTCGACCTACATTGAGTACACAGGAAGACTCCAGGTACTTTGATGGTTATAAATGTAATTAGTCGTATATTTCTATTTTCCAATTTGATGAAATATTGTAAATTCCGTACTTTGAAGGGTGAAAACGTTCCTTATTTTCATGTATGATAACACATTTATTTTGCAGGTCTGGCATGTAAATGGAAATGAAAAGACTCTTCCTTCCTCTGACCCATCAAGGTTATACACTGGAGACTGCAGTGGCCATGTCGTGATGTTGACAAAGAGGAGTAACCTGTAGGCACTTGGTTCGGGAAGAAGGGCGTTGAGGTAGACAAATCTTCTTGCTTATTTTCTGATGTTTTGCGTGCACTCACGCACATATTATACACATGCACACATACAGACACATAAGAGAAATTTTAGGTTATTGTATCATGCCATTTTTAAGCGTGTGCATAATATTGTATTCAAATAAGCACTCTATGTCTAGGTTTTCTGTTTTGCAAATGCACTTGCAAATTCAGAAATACTGACTTGTAAGTACGATACTTGGATCTTCTAGCTAGGTTTTATATTGGATAAATCTTCCGTGTCCTGCTACTTTGTGAAGGCAAACCAGAAAATCAAAACCATGCCATAATATTTACATGAGGTGAAGGTTTACAAACTATAGACATAGACCAGGTAATTATTTCTGTTGTTGCTTTGCTATATCCATACTTATTTCTAAAAGAATATCAATATTGTAGGAAAATTACCAAGAGGAGGCTTTCAAAATGAGAAATTTACTGCAAAAATTTGTTTAAAATCAAGATGGTGTTATATATCTCACTTGTGACGGCCCGCCCCGCACCAGCCTGCATTTCCTCCGAAAGTGCGTTGTACACATGCCCGACTAGCACGGGACGGTCGCCAAAGAAAGAAAGAAGGGAATGAACTAAACGAGGAACCTGTAGAATGTCTCACGGCGCATGGGATAAAATATAATAATAACATACTTGACATAAAACAGGCGAGACAGTGCATAAGCTGATAACTAATAATCAATGTCAACATCAGAGCAGCGGAAATCCAAATACAGCTTATTACAACTTTCCAAATTTACTGTCTCTAACAAAAGAAAACTAAAGTAGAAGATGCACCACCAATGCCCAAGCAGTGATCTTCAACAACACAGGGAGAATACTATATATATTACGTGGAAGCCTCCTGCTCGTCTCCGGATCATCTACCCGTGCATCACCAGCTAACCTGTCTCTAGTCTGCTCGTGTGAGCACCCAGAGTAATAAGAAGAGACATAAAACTCTGGGTCAGACATAAAGCCTGGTGTGAGCGATAAGCATCTAAACAGAATGATAACAGGTATACTAAACCATACCTGAACCTGGACCTGCAACCAAAGAGTTAGTACCACATACCGTACAATACTCCAAGGTGCCATAATGAATAGTGTAAAGAATACGGGGGTGGGGTGTGTATGTCATAATGATAGCAAACAAACCATCCATAGCAACCATCCTAACATCTCTCACTCGGTTCGTAAAGCATGCGACATCTACCACTTTGGAACACTAGACAAAATTGAGGTAACGACGAATCCCGACTTGTAGAAACCCTGCTATGACCAAGCTAAACATATAGAGTCATGACCAAACATTTCAATGACCCACTTCATTGGTTGTAGCCCTTGGTTCTACCGATGCCATAATGGCCCTGAATCCGCCTTCGTACCTCCTACCATAGTGGTCCAAAGCTATAGACATCGATAACCCCTTGGCACGCGTCCCGCAGCAAAGCCCAATCATGAAGCCCACTCATTGGTTCCCAGCTGGATCCTGAGTCAAAGCTCCTCATTTGGACTTCCTTTGCATCTCGGGTTTTGACCGAATTGGAGTGGGTCTTCAGAAGAGTTGTCGTGCAGTAGCAGCCCTAGAATACGGTTCGGTTCGGTGGTCATTACCCTCGTCGGTTCGGTTCGGTCCTCCTTCCTTGTCATCTTTCCATTCGGTTCGGGTCGGGTATTCCACTTCAGGTCGGGTCGGTGTCCTCCTCCGGGTCGGGTCGGGTGTCCTTCCTTCCAGTGCTCCGATCCGCTCCCTTATTTCTTCACGTATTCCGATCCGATCCCTCCTTGCCATTTGATCCGCGTGGCCTTCCCTCTTGCTAGTTCTCCCAAATGTTTACTTCCGATCCGAGCCCTGCATCCCCAAGTCGATCCGATCTGGCCTCCAATTATTCTTCCGATCCGATCCCCTTATCCACTCCAACTCTAAGCAAACGGCCTTCCTTCTTGCCAAGCCTCCTATGTGCCAAACTCCGGTTCGGGTCGGGTTTCTTGCCCAGTTCACATATCTGATCCGAGCCCCCATCCGATCCGAAGCCCTGCACAACTTTCTGCGACTTTTCCAGCAACTTGTTTACGCCGTTCGACGACGTTTTTGACAAATCTAACTATTCTAATCAATCACAATTCATGTCAAATAGTCATAACAACATGTAAGAACAACCACAAACACCTAACAACAATTCAAATGAACCAAAATGGATCAAAAGTGGCTAAAACCTCACATTTTCCTATAATCCCTCTTAATCATGTTTAAGCATACGATTAGCAAAACACATCGAAATTAACCCAAATTTCTAACAGAGCCTTAAAACATTATTTTAGAATTTTAATAATTTTTCCAGAATTTATTTACGTATAAATTCGCTAATCTTCGCTAATTACCCTTAATCACCGTAATTAGTGCAAAAACTATGCAAATCACTCACCTTGGCCACAAATGAAACACCAAATCTGAAATACTCTCTGTTTGGGTCGAATTCCTATGTATAGCAGCAGCTCCAACCTTGCCTTGTTGCTATTTGGCCTTGCTTGGATGTAGTTTAGGCTTAATCTTCACTAAAAATGTGTTTTGGAGTGGTTTTAGAGGATGGAGGCCATTACTAAGGTCTCAAGAAGGTTTGTGGCGGCTCAAAACTGAAATGAAAGTGATAACCTAACCCTAATCAGTCCTCCTATACCTCTAAACCCGAAATTCCCCTATGGGCCTAGCTGTTAATCACCCGGTTAAGCCCAATTAAGCTGTTTTTCACCATCTGAAACTTGTTTCAGCCATATCTCCCAAACGGTGAGTCCGTTTGACTATTATGACCACTCTACGGAAAGAGAAACCATCATTCGGAGCCAATGGAAGTGGTTTCAGGTCAAAATTCCTTTCCAGTCAAAAGTTATGGCCAAAAAAGTGCCAACTAGGGGTAAAATGGTCATTTAAAAATCGGGAAAAATCATGAACATGGGAAATGACCCCAATAGTCGTCTCCCAAAGTTACATGACCATACGACTTCGTATGTGACAGATAAATATTCTACGATCCTATGATGCGTAGAATGCGGGTCGTTACACTCTCCCCCCCTTAAGAAATTTCGTCCCCGAAATTCCTTAACCCAAAACATACAAAGGATCCCGCATGCCTAACAGCCACGTACAACAATCAAACATGCAAAACAAGTAAACAAGCCTATCCTAGCATGCGGAAAACTAAATCGTAGTCAAAATCTTACCAGGCAAAGAGTTCTGGGTGTGTCTTCCTAATGTCCTCCTCTGTTTCCCAAGTACAATCACTCTCGTCCTCGCTCCACTGTACCTTGACTAGCTTCACCGCCTTTCTTCGAAGTTGCTTCATGTCCTGCTCGACAATACGGGCCGGCTTGCGGTTCCCAACCGGCTCGGGTTCTACTTCGAAGCCCTCCAACTGATCAGGTGAAATAGTCATATCTGAGTCGTGAACGAACTTCCTTAGTTGGGAAACATGAAATACGTTATGAACTCCCGCCATTTTCTCTGGTAAGTCAATTCTATATGCCAAATTCCCGACTAGGTCAAGAACAGGGAATGGGCCAACAAATCTTGGTGCCAACTTGCCTCTCCTGCCAAATCGTATTACGCTCTTCAACGGAGAGATCTTGACAAACACCAAGTCACCAACGGAGAATTTTAAGTCTCTTCTTCTCTTATCAGCATAACTTTTATGCCTATCCTGGGCTGCCTTCATTCGTTGTTGAATGATCTTTATCTTATCTGAAGTTTCCCTCACCACATCTGGTCCAAGCATAAACTTCTCGCCAGTCTCTATCCAACATGATGGTGAGTTACACGGTCTTCCGTACAAAGCTTCAAACGGAGTCATACCGATACTGGATTGGTAGCTATTATTATATGCAAACTCTACTAGATGCAAATGGTCATCCCATGATCCACCAAAATCCAATATACATGCTCTCAAGAGATCTTCCAAAATACGGTTCACCCTCTCCGTCTGACCGTCGGTCTGAGGATGATAGGCAGTACTGAGATGTAACTCTGACCCTAGAGCCTCTTGTAAGCTCTTCCAAAACCCACTAGTGAACAATGGGTCTCGGTCACTCACGATGCTTTTAGGTACTCCATGAAATCTCACTACCCACTTCATATACAATTCTGCTAACTTAGCTGCCGTTCTGGTCGATTTGACTGGTATAAACCTTGCGCTTTTAGTCAATCGATCCACAATCACCCAAATGCTATCATGCCCCGATCTAGTCCTTGGTAAACCATCGATGAAATCCATCGAGACTTGCTCCCATTTCCATTCGGGAATTTCTAAGGGCTGTAACAACCCACTAGGCTTCTTTTGCTCGGCTTTAACTAGCTGGCAATTCATGCACTTGGATATAAACTTCCCAACGTCTCTTTTCATCCCTTCCCAGTAGTAAGTCTGCTTCATATCTCGATACATCTTGTTACCACCGGGGTGTATAGTCAGCTTTGAGTGATGACATTCTCTAAGCACTTCATCCCTCAATCCATTGACATTGGGTACAACAAGCTTTCCATTCTTTCCAAGCCATCTATCTCGATCAAGCTCATACTTGTTCATCTCCTCATCGATACCCATCTCTAACTTGGAGATGACTTCCAATAGGTTAGGATCGTCCCTCTGACTAGAGCCGATCCGCTCAATCAAAGTGGGTCTGATCGTCAAACTTGCTAACATTTCTGGATCCAATTCGCACTTTGGTCTGAAATCAAACCCCGCGAACTCCAGTTGCTTCCATTCAAGGAACATAGCCCCTAAGCTGGCATGTCTTTTACTCAATGCATCAGCCACCGCATTGCCCTTTCCTGGTGTGTATACGATGTCAAAATCATAGGAAGCTAAGAACTCTAACCATCTCTGCTGACGGAGATTCAGATCTTTCTGAGAAAAGAGATACTTTAACGACTTATGATCTGTAAACAGCTCAAATCTTTCTCCCAAGAGATAGTGTCTCCACATCTTTAACGCGAACACGATTGCTGCCAATTCTAAATCATGGGTAGGGTATCTTCTCTCGTGCGGTTTCAATTGCCGACTTGCATAAGCTACAACCCTACCGCCTTGCATCAATACAGCACCCAGTCCGGTACCACAGGCATCCGTGTATACCGTCATCTCTTCATCCCCCTTAGGAATGATTAACACTGGTGCGCTTGTCAACTTGTCCTTTAGACTTTTGAATGCATTCTCGCACCTTTCATCCCAGACAAAAGCTTGATTCTTCTTGGTCAACTGGGTCAATGGTGCTGCTGTCTTGGAGAAACCTTGGATAAACTTACGATAATATCCAGCTAATCCCAAGAAACTTCTTACATCTGTTGCATTCTTGGGCGTAGGCCAATCCTGTACCGTAGCCACCTTTGCCGGGTCCACGGCAATACCATTCTCTGATACAACATGGCCCAAGAACCTCACTTCCCTCTTCCAGAAGTGACACTTAGAAAACTTTGCTTTCAATTGGTGTTTTCTCAACACCTCCATCACTACTCTTAAATGTTCCTTGTGTTCTTCCTCTGTCCTCGAATAGACCAAAATATCATCAACGAACACAAGGACAAACTTATTCAACTGATCTCTGAATACCCTATTCATAAGATCCACAAAATATGCTGGGGCATTGGTCAGCCCGAATGGCATGACCAACCACTCATAAAATCCAGACGGCGTCCGAAATGCCGTTCTAGCTATACTCTCAGCTTCCACTCTAAGCTGATGAAAACCTGTCGCGAGATCCAACTGAGAAAATATTCTCGCGCCACTCAACTGATCGAACAAATCATCTATCCGCGGTAGAGGAAACTTGTTCTTCCTCGTCACTTTATTCAACTCGCGGTAGTCTACACACAAACGAAGGGAACCATCCGTCTTGGTAGCAAACACAACTGGTGCTCCCCATTCAGAAACACTCCTTCTGATAAATCCCTTCTTCAAAAGATCGCTGACTTGCACCTCGAGCTCTCGCTGCTCTCTTGGTGCCATACGACGAAGTGGCATCACTATAGGCCTGGCATCCTTTACCAAATCAATACGAAACTCAATCTCTCGGTGTGGTGGAAGTCCGGTCACTTCTTCGAAAACCTCCGGATACTGGCCAACCACAGGCAAACCTGACAACTCACTATGCGGAATGTCGAGGGAGTTTAGAAAACTAGCCAATACCCCCTTACTGGGTAGACCACCAAACACTATCCTCCGCCCATCATCCGCTCTAGCTGTCACCAATAAGCCCTCACAGTCTACCACCACCCCGTATCTTTGGAGCCAATCTACTCCCAAAATAATGCCAAACCCAGTAAAGCCCAAAACAAAGCAATCACAAACAAACATGCATCCATGACTCGATAAGACCACATTACGACAAATCATGCTAAGGCTAGTCGAACCACCAATCGGGTTCGTCACTACTAAAGGTCTATCGACAATCTCGGGCTCCACTCCCAACCTATCTACCAGGTCACTAGATATGAAAGAACTGGAAGCTCCGGTATCAAACAAAACTCTAACAGGAACATCATAAACAGAAAGCATACCTTGAATGACGACATTCTTTCCCTTCTCCGTCGCTGTTGGGGCATTCGACGAAGAAGGAATAGCATTAAGAGCGTAGGCTTTCACCATTTGCTTTTCCTTAGGGGGCTGTGGACACTTGTCCTTGTGATGTCCCATTTGGCCACAGTTGAAGCACTTCCTATCCGCTGGCTTGGCCCGACAATTACTAGCATAATGGCCCTTCTTACCACAGCTGAAGCACTCAACATCTTGCTTATTCTTTTTCTTCTGGCCATCCTTAGCTTGGTTCTGCTTTCTCTTATTCTGGGAACCACCCTTGCCTCCACCACTTGCTTGTGGTTTTGGCTCTTCTGCAGATGCAACCTCAGTCTTCGACTTAGGGTAGAGACTTTCTGATCTTAATGCTTTCCCCACAATCGATTCAAACGTCTCATCGATGTGGTTAATAAGTTTTTCCCCCAAGTACTGATCCAAACCAGTTATGAATTTCTCATTCTTTTTCTCGGCAGTATCGATAAGAGATAACCCATATTTCGACAAAGTGTCGAATTCAGCAATATACTCCGAGACTGCTCTGCCATTCTGCTTGAGCTCCAAGAATTTCTTAAACAGCACTGACTTCTGAGCAGCTGGAATGAACTTCTCGCTAAAACGAGCTTTAAACTGCTCCCAAGTAAACTGATCATCGGGAGTAGCTGCCTTTATAGCATTCCACCAATTCATTGCCCGCCCTTGCAGCTGACGGGATGCTAGCTTTCTCTTCATCGCATCCTCGATAGCCAAATCCTCGAAGATACGTTCGCAACTATCCAACCAATCCTAAACATCCGTGGCCGACTCCGTTCCGTGGAACGGCTTCCCACCAAGGCTAGTATAATCCTTATTCAGCTTGGCGAAGTCGACTCTTGGTGCCTGCACTATTGGACCACCACCATTTCCACCATTGGGAGCTGCCCTCTGCACATCTCTAAGCATCTCTCTCATGAGGTCAGTAAACATCGTCCTCATGTCAGCAACATTCCCATTATTGGCTCCTCTACCAGCACCTCTAACATATCGGCTCATCGTCAATCTGAAAAAGGAAATGATTAACGACTCCATAGTGGTGCTAGTGCAGTACGACTTCATCCTTATACTAGTAATAGTATGTATATATAGCTTTTAAAAACCAAAGTAATCACAAATACGCTCTCTCGTATACATATATTATCTCTCCCTGATAACTTCCCTAGGTTAACTACGCAACCTAGAGCTCTGATACCAAGTGTGACGGCCCGCCCCGCACCAGCCTGCATTTCCTCCGAAAGTGCGCTGTACACATGCCCGACTAGCACGGGACGGTCGCCAAAGAAAGAAAGAAGGGAATGAACTAAACGAGGAACCTGTAGAATGTCTCACAGCGCATGGGATAAAATATAATAATAACATACTTGACATAAAACAGGCGAGACAGTGCATAAGCTGATAACTAATAATCAATGTCAACATCAGAGCAGCGGAAATCCAAATACAGCTTATTACAACTTTCCAAATTTACTGTCTCTAACAAAAGAAAACTAAAGTAGAAGATGCACCACCAATGCCCAAGCAGTGATCTTCAACAAAACAGGGAGAATACTATATATATTACGTGGAAGCCTCCTGCTCGTCTCCGGATCATCTACCCGTGCATCACCAGCTAACCTGTCTCTAGTCTGCTCGTGTGAGCACCCAGAGTAATAAGAAGAGATATAAAACTCTGGGTCAGACATAAAGCCTGATGTGAGCGATAAGCATCTAAACAGAATGATAACAGGTATACTAAACCATACCTGAACCTGGACCTGCAACCAAAGAGTTAGTACCACATACCGTACAATACTCCAAGGTGCCATAATGAATAGTGTAAAGAATACGGGGGTGGGGTGTGTATGTCATAATGATAGCAAACAAACCATCCATAGCAACCATCCTAACATCTCTCACTCAGTTCGTAAAGCATGCGACATCTACCACTTTGGAACACTAGACAAAATTGAGGTAACGACGAATCCCGACTTGTAGAAACCCTGCTATGACCAAGCTAAACATATAGAGTCATGACCAAACATTTCAATGACCCACTTCATTGGTTGTAGCCCTTGGTTCTACCGATGCCATAATGGCCCTGAATCCGCCTTCGTACCTCCTACCATAGTGGTCCAAAGCTATAGACGTCGATAACCCCTTGGCACGCGTCCCGCAGCAAAGCCCAATCATGAAGCCCACTCATTGGTTCCCAGCTGGATCCTGAGTCAAAGCTCCTCATTTGGACTTCCTTTGCATCTCGGGTTTTGACCGAATTGGAGTGGGTCTTCAGAAGAGTTGTCGTGCAGTAGCAGCCCTAGAATACGGTTTGGTTCGGTGGTCATTACCCTCGTCGGTTCGGTTCGGTCCTCCTTCCTTGTCATCTTTCCATTCGGTTCGGGTCGGGTATTCCACTTCAGGTCGGGTCGGTGTCCTCCTCCGGGTCGGGTCGGGTGTCCTTCCTTCCAGTGCTCCGATCCGCTCCCTTATTTCTTCACGTATTCCGATCCGATCCCTCCTTGCCATTTGATCTGCGTGGCCTTCCCTCTTGCTAGTTCTCCCAAATGTTTACTTCCGATCCGAGCCCTGCATCCCCAAGTCGATCCGATCTGGCCTCCAATTATTCTTCCGATCCGATCCCCTTATCCACTCCAACTCTAAGCAAACGGCCTTCCTTCTTGCCAAGCCTCCTATGTGCCAAACTCCGGTTCGGGTCGGGTTTCTTGCCCAGTTCACATATCCGATCCGAGCCCCCATCCGATCCGATCCGAAGCCCTGCACAACTTTCTGCGACTTTTCCAGCAACTTGTTTACGCCGTTCGACGACGTTTTTGACAAATCTAACTATTCTAATCAATCACAATTCATGTCAAATAGTCATAACAACATGTAAGAACAACCACAAACACCTAACAACAATTCAAATGAACCAAAATGGATCAAAAGTGGCTAAAACCTCACATTTTCCTATAATCCCTCTTAATCATGTTTAAGCATACGATTAGCAAAACACATCGAAATTAACCCAAATTTCTAACAGAGCCTTAAAACATTATTTTAGAATTTTAAGAATTTTTCCAGAATTTATTTACGTATAAATTCGCTAATCTTCGCTAATTACCCTTAATCACCGTAATTAGTGCAAAAACTATGCAAATCACTCACCTTGGCCACAAATGAAACACCAAATCTGAAATACTCTCTGTTTGGGTCGAATTCCTATGTATAGCAGCAGCTCCAACCTTGCCTTGTTGCTATTTGGCCTTGCTTTGATGTAGTTTAGGCTTAATCTTCACTAAAAATGTGTTTTGGAGTGGTTTTAGAGGATGGAGGCCATTACTAAGGTCTCAAGAAGGTTTGTGGCGGCTCAAAACTGAAATGAAAGTGATAACCTAACCCTAATCAGTCCTCCTATACCTCTAAACCCGAAATTCCCCTGTGGGCCTAGCTGTTAATCACCCGGTTAAGCCCAATTAAGCTGTTTTTCACCATCTGAAACTTGTTTCAGCCATATCTCCCAAACGGTGAGTCCGTTTGGCTATTATGACCACTCTACGGAAAGAGAAACCATCATTCGGAGCCAATGGAAGTGGTTTCAGGTCAAAATTCCTTTCCAGTCAAAAGTTATGGCCAAAACAGTGCCAACTAGGGGTAAAATGGTCATTTAAAAATCGGGAAAAATCATGAACATGGGAAATGACCCCAATAGTCGTCTCCCAAAGTTACATGACCATACGACTTCGTATGTGACAGATAAATATTCTACGATCCTATGATGCGTAGAATGCGGGTCGTTACATCACTATACTTGGAGTTAGAGAGCACATGTTTACTAGCAGGTTTGTGTCTCAAAATTTCAACATCCTTTTTTTCTACCATTTTTATACATTGAAGTTTTAACTTAATCAGTTGGTCTTTTTTTTTATTGTGTGTGGGGGGGGGGGAGGGGGATTTATGTATGTAGAAGTTGGTCGGTACTACAGAGGTTATTGTTTGAATTAATTCAAGGGAACAGCTGGAATTTATACACGTAACAATAAAAGCATTAGAAATGGAAATAATAGCAGTAACAATAGTTGTACCATAAGAATCAACACATATATGCACGGTTTTGATTATATAAAATGATAGATGTTTACAGCACTCTCACAAAAGCGAGTGGGCTGCACGTCGGATCATTGCTGGGGAAAAACTGATTTACTAGTTAATTTTACACATGTGGGGCCCACTAGATATTTTTTCCCTTTTGGGCACGTATTTCCTTTTTACTTTGTTCTTACTCTTCTTTGCTTTCTTGGGTTCTTATATGTTTTTAGATTATTCCTGAAGTGAAGTGTATTATACTATCTTATCAATAATTATCAGCATGTTGTTGCCCTTATTTAGGATTTTCTGATCCTGAATTTTAATGCAATCATGCTTTCCTTCTTATCATTACATCTGGATATTGAATCCTAATTTTTTTATTCTTTTCTCTCATCATTATAACAAATTATCGTTATATTAAGCATGATAAATGCATGAGTTAGTGTCCCAAACACAACATTTGTGCAAGTCATATTAGACATTTCTAGTGTGTAGAATTTGATATGAGGGAAATGCCAGAGATTACTCTGGCATCAACACAATACATTATTTGCTGTAATGACATCATTACTGTAATGTGGTACTTGTGGCAAGTATTTTTTAAAAATTATGCACAACGTGTTGTTAGTTACCGTGCCTTAAAATTGCTGGACTTTGAAAGCAATGATGTAATGAAATATATTTTATATTGATGGGTGGCCATACGCTTATTGTTTAAACATCAATATATGGAGTTAAACATAACCCTCAAAATTATAGTAACATTTTTCCTTCTTTCAAATATCCTTATTATCTATCAAAATCATTAGGTGAATTGCTGATAACGTTGCTTCAATCAAGTAATGTAGGCTAAACTGAAAAGTAAAACTTTACCAGAGTTTGTTCTTTTTAACTACCATGATATGCTCTCATGTTCGCATCTTATTACTTGTCTGTAATATCTATGTCGGGTTTTTTGATCTGTTTTTCAAAATTTCTTTATTAATTTAACTATACAGTTTAATTTAATTTTTATTTCAATTTCTTGAGCTATACCATCCGCCTATGCATTATATCTAATGCAAATGTTATTCCCACTTCAAAAAAAAACGGCTTGCAGTGCATTTCCCTTCATATGAAATACCTGAGTGAAGTGGAGATGGTTCACTCTTGGAGTGGGAATGACATATTCCTCTAATTATTCTTTGCCCCTGCAACACTACAAAGATGCTTACTCAATTACCATTTCTTGTAGGCAATTACTGATACTAGTTAAATGCGAACTTTGCAGGACCAAAGGAATTTACCTCTCTGTGTTTTGCAGTCTTCAAAGATATCCTTATGAGAGCAGATCGAGACCGCAGTGGAAGAATTGACACTTCAGTGCTTAGAGATGCTCTTATGAGCCTTGTATTTGTTGTATCTCCTGTTGTTCTTGACTTGCTTGTTTCCAAGTTAGACAAATCTAGAGGCAAGACCTGGCCTATTGAATACGACAACTTCAGCGAGTATGATTTACTCCCTTTTTTCCCATCACTTTATTTCCTTTTTCTACTTTGTTAATTTCTCAATTTTCTAATGTACTTCCTTTTTTAATACTTTTTAAATCATGTTACAGGTGCTTCTTAACTATCAAGGTAAATTACATATGCTTTTTTATTATCATTTTTCTAATATATTTTTTTTATCATTTTTTATATTTTTTAAATCAAGTTACAAGTGCTGCTTAATTTGTATTGCTTCATTACTAAAATAACTAATTTGATGACTAATGTGTGTTTTTTATTATGTGTTAGTCAGAAGTATCTGCAACTGCATTTGCTATCTTAGCGGACAGTGGAGATATCGTGTTTTTGTCTAATGTTGTATGAAGTTTGTTTACGAGTATTATCTTTGTTCAGGAATTTATGTAAAAAAAATATGAAGACTATGTTCAACTTAATTTGTATGGAAATGATTAATTGTTCTCTTTTTATATAATAGTTTTTAGTCTGTTTTGTTTATGTTATGTATATTATCCGGTCGAAATATGATAAATTGTAGTTTAGGTTAATGATACATGATTAAATATTGTAATGGAACAATGTAATACAATTGCTGTGAAAATATTAGGAACAAACAACAGCGTTTAAACCATGTTGTCAGTTTTATGAAAGGATATTGTACATTACTATGACTGCATAACATAAAGGCTGTGAAAAATAAGTTACAGCGTTTACAAAACCGCTGAGGAAAACACTTTTAATGCTTTTAAAAGCAGATAATAAACGCTGTGAAAACTCAATAATATACCGCCTACATTTTGAAACAGCAACAAAACAAACACTGTAGAAAAATATCTACAACGGTAGAAAAACGCTGTCTATTATCGTTTTTAACAGCGTTTTATTTTTGCTGTTATTAATTCCATACCTGCGACAGCATGTCGTTATACAGCGTTTCTAACAACGCAGTTATAACCTATTACAGCGTTTTTTCAAACGTTGTTAAAAGCTCATTTTGGTGTAGTGTGACAAATCCAACTGCATTACATCTGGTGATGGAGATGGAAATGAGGCCATCAATGGTAAAGGAAGCATAGAAGACTGGGCTGAGTTTGAAGATGATGACGTTGCAGACCTGTTAAGTACTAAAGATAGAAATGCAAGGGAACCTGAAAAAGAACCTGAAAATGGACAGCATCAACAAAAATAATAAATATAAAACCTCTACAAAAACATTTGCTCCTCCTAAAGTAGCGAAAAGGGACCAAAGCAAGATTAAATGAATCTTGTTGCTTGGAATGTTAGGGGCTTGAACATCTCGAACAAGCAGTTTGAGGTGCTTGAATTTCTTAATAAATTTAGGCCTACTATTGTGGGCCTCTTGGAGAATAAAATGAATGACAATATGATAATATAGTTTCATCTTGGAATGCATAAGAACTGGAAGGTTGTTAAAAACAACGATTGTAATTGTAAAGGAAGAATTTTGGTGGCTTGGGACTCAATTATTTGACCAGATTAAATGGTTGTTAGTAAATCGTATCAACATATATCTATCATTGCTAAGAATATTGGGGATTTGAAGTGTCGTGCAACCTTAATTTATGCTAGTAATTTTTTACCTGATAGGGAAAAATTATAGGTTGATATTGTGAAGGAGGCTAATTAGGTTAATACCCCATGGATTTTAGTATGAGATTTTAGTAATATTTTGTCTGCTAATGACAAGAAAGAGGGTTCAGCTGTTCCATTTAGACAAATTTCTGGTTTCTTAAATTGTATTGTCGAGGCAGGTCTCATAGATATTTCGATCAAGGGTTTTAATATACATGGAGGAGGAGAGATATAGAAACCAAAATTGATGGATTGTAATGCAATTATCAATTTTTAGATATGTTCCCCGATTTGACTACTTTTGGAGAATCAAACACCAATAGTGATCTCATTCCCATATGTATTAATTTTAGGCCAAATGATACAAGAAAGAGTAACATACCTTGTAAATATATCAATACTTGGCATGAGGTTGAAGGTTACTGGGAATGTTTTTATTGAGAAAAAGAACAAATGGAAATGATGCAATGGAAGGGGTCTAAACTGTACATTTTTTTAAAATGTTTTTGAGATGCTGTAAGTTTAATTTGAATAGATGGAATTGGAACAACTGGGATTGTAGGAACAGTATAAAAAGAGTGGAAGAGGAGTATTGTGCTACTTTGAAAGAAATGGATGAAAACCCTAGTGACAATGACATGTTTGATAAATTGGAAAACGCTTATAGAAAATGGAGAGATCAATGCTATATAGAATATAAAAATGCAAGGTAAAAGGCTAAAATTTCTTGGTTAAATGAGGGTGACTCGTGTACGAAGTTTTTTCTTGCTAAGGTGTCTTTGAGAAGACATATTAATAATTGGGGAAATATTATCCAAGCGAATGAAAATATCCTACATGACTCTAACAGCATTGAAAAGGAGGTTTTGAATTATGTTTTAGATATTTTTTATACTGAGTGCCCTCAAAAAACTATTTTCCCTGAAATCAATTGTAAGTTCAAGATTAACGAAAGAGGCAGAGACCATCTTCTATCTAATATTACTTTGGATGAAGTTTATAAGGCCACTTTTCTATTCCTGATGATAAAATTTCGAGGAATGACAATTTTACTACCAAAATTTTCAAGACTCATGGGAGGATATTAAGATGTCTCTTATTGATTTAATTCAAGAAGTTTTCAGGATGGGGAAGCTTGCTAAAGGTACAAATCACACATTTATCACACTTATACCTAAAATTGAGAAGCCGATGAATATTTCTGATTATAGGCCTATTTCATGTTGCAATGTTGTTTACAAGATAATTACTAAGGTTGTTTGCAATAGAATTAAGCCATACCTTATGCATCTAATTTCTGAAAATCAATCAGTGTTCATACCTGGAAGATATATTATTGAAAATATTTCGCTTGCACATGAACAAATTAGACATTTCAATAGAGAAGGTAGTGGTAGCATGTGCATTAAAATTGATTTACAAAAAGCATATGATATGGTTAATAGGGGTTTTATTTGTCATATGTTTAATATGATGGTTTTTTCTAGAAGTTTAGTAAAAGTGATCAAAGCTTGTATCACCACACCAACCTTCTCCAACTTGATGAGGGGTAGCCCAAAAGGTTTTATTCATAGTAACAGAGGCTTGAGACAAGGGGATCTCCTATACCCTTACCTTTTTTGTATCGTTATGATTTTTTTCTATTTTAATGCATAAGGCAAATAAATTGGATTTGGTTCCACCAATTTTCAAAAATGAACCACACATAAATGATTTGATATATGCAGATGATTTGATGATATTTTCAAAAGCAATGACCAAAAGTGCTATTGAAATTTAAGGATTGGATAAAATGAGAGATTTGGCAGGGCTTAGGGTTAATTGTTTAAAATCAATTTTTTTCTTTTAGGAAATCAGTGAATAACAAAGGAGAATTGTTTGCTCTTCTTGATATGAGGGAAGTCTACCAATTAAATATCTAGGCGTGCCTTTATCAAATAATTATCTTTATTTCTCCGATTGTGGTAATCTATTTGATAAAATCAGAAGGAAAATGGATAGTTGGTAAAAAACTCGTAGCAAAAAGAAGTGGTACTGAGATCATTGTAGATTTCCATCTATGGCTAGTAGAATTGAATTCGTTAAATCTGTGATTACCCCTATGGTCATGTATTGGTTGTTAGTTTACCAATTGTTGGCTACGGTGATTTGTAAACTAAATAAAATGTGTGCTAATTTTATTTGGGGAGGGAAAAGTCACAAGATTGCATAGGATACTCTTTGATGTCCTAAAAATGAAGGAAGTGTAGGGATAAGAAAATTTGGCGATATTAAATTTCCTCCTGCTGTTAAACTGATATGGCACTTTATGAGTAGAAATAGCACATGGAAGAAGTGGATGGATAGCAAATATTGCGGAGATAATATATTATGGGTAATGCAAATTGATAATAATAGTTCCTGCACAAAGAAAGCTATGCTGAAGAATATATATTTGGGGATGAAGTGTATTAATCGGTGTATTTCTAATGGATACGACACCATGCTTTGGTTTGACCCTTGGCTAAACAGTGATATCCTTGAGAATATTTTGGGATGAGATTGTTTAGACATGTGTGGTGGTGAGAATTTGAAACTGGTCTGCCTAATTCAAGATGGAGTGTTCAACACCAATCGACTTACTGTAACTAGAATGGTTGTGGATAAAGTCAAGGAAATTCCAATAATTAAATTCCAATAAAATCTATTTTTGAATCTGATTTCTGGTGTTGGAACAACAGTAAAAATTGTTTTCCTTTCCACTCGGCATGGGATATTTCTAGAGAACATTAACCAGACATTGATTGGTGCGAAATTACTTGGCATTACATATACAGTGCGAAAATGTCCATATATATGTATAAAGCTTGTTTCAACAGACTCTACCAATGATCATCTCATAAATTGGGGTTATGACGTAAATCCTGCATGTGCTCTTTATATGGAGAGTAATGAGTGTTGAGATCACCAGTTTTTTACCTGCCTGTACTCGTCCTACCTCTAGGCTCGATGTAGAATGAAACTGGATGCTCCTCCCATGGCAAATCAACCATTGGTTCTGGAAGATGAATTGGATTTCCCTAAAATCCGAATACACAATCAAAGATATTTCACAAGAATTAGCCTTTAGTAGTGCGGTTACAACAGTTTATCGTATTTGGGCTAAAAGGAATTCACGAACGCACAGAAACGGTGCAACTAATAAATTTAGAAGATGGGATTTAATAGAGGCTGAAGTCAAATACCTGATGCTGAAATCAAGGAGAAAGAACGTGAGTTTGCATCAGAGAATTTTGCGAAATTGGGGTATAAATTGTGATGATCCTGGATGAATTGTTGCCGCCGCCATTGATGAGTGCTTTTAGGGTTCCTGAACTGGCTTCGTATTATGTATTTCCTTTTTTGTGTGGCTTATGTTCCCCTTTTGGATGTGGTTTGTATGAGTTATCTTTTGAGGCATGGGCCTTGGCTATGGATGTTGTTTGTGTTTTTCTTTTTCTTTTTTGGGTTTGGGGTATGTGAGGTTATGAGATGTTCACATGCCTATGTACTTATGTACATTTTTATTGATGTGTTACCAATAAAGCGCCACGCTTTTTATTCCTATCGTGTACTCATGCTGAGTACATGCATAGGTTTCGAACGAGGCGGTTTACCCAGTTTTAAAAAAAAGGAGGCTTACCATTTTGAGTTAAAACTACACCAATCCCTTTCCATTAGCATCACACACCAATATGTAAGGTTGGGAAAAGTTGGGTACTGCCCAAACTCGAGGTTAAACCAAGCATTGTGTGAGTTGTGCAAATGAACGTTTTGCCACTTCACTCCATCTAAAGGCATTTTTCTTTCGCATCACAATCATAGCCTTAGCAATAAGTCCATATTTCCTTATAAACTTTCTATAATAACTAGTAAGTCCAAAAACCTCCTTACTGAATTTAAATTTGTTAGAAGGGACAATTTCATGATTGCTTGCACTTTACCAGGATATATTGCAATTCCTTGAGTATATATAATATTCCCAGGGTACTTAACAGTCTCCCTTGGAAAACTGCATTTGGAGAGCTTAATCACTAGCTGGTGCTCTTGTAATACCTAAAAGGTTACCTAAGATGTTTTATATGCTGAGACCAAGCCTAGCCATAAATGAGTATATCATCTAAAAAAACACTATAATAAACTTCCTTGAATAAGGTCGGAAATGTTATTAATTAATGGATGATTAAAATGTTGAACCAAAAGGCATAACAATAAATTCATAACGGCCATTATGAGTTTTAAAAACAATTTTATGTATATCTGATTCATGTATTTGAATGATACCCCAAACTTCAAATATAATTTATAAAAACTGCAAAATGGGCTGGAGGACAAACATTTGAATTTTTTTGGCCAAAAAACGCGGGTCTCATATTTTCATCTTAAGGCCAAACTTCCCAAAATTTTTAGGCCTAACAAACTAATTTCGTCTTTTAGTTTTCTCTTTTCTCATTTTTTCTTTCTTTCGATTCTAATCGAAATACAAATCATCCATTGATTACATCCATTTGACATCATTAATTGGATTCTTTTGATTCTTTTACTAAATCGGTCTCAACATGTAATTTTAACCTAATTTACATTTGAATGTTCGATCGATATTATTTATTTTCTATTGTTCCTTTGTTTTTTTTTTTGTCGATCATATTTCCATATGAATTTATAGGTTATTTGCGTCAATATATCTGATTTGGTTTCAACCAGTAGAGAAGAACACGGGTATGTTTTTGGATACAATATGATTAATTTTTTCAGATTTTAATGCTATGTTCATTTAGCATTTTCTTGCTATTTAATATTTCCTCATATAAATAGCTATTATTTTTTCCTTTAATAATTACTAGTGCTTTTTTTTTCACTTGATAACTGAACTCATTTAATTTTGACTGTATATGTTTTTTAACATCTCATAGTATCCTATGTGATTTATTCTGAATCTGTTTATCATTTCTCTTTGGCAGGAGCAATGATAGGAATAGTATTTTGTTTTTGGTTTTACATGATGAGAGTAGCTACTCTATACGACTGGACATGAGTTATTCTTTAATTGTTGTTAAGAATAGCATATGTGAATATTGGACACATCTTACTTCTTGTTCTATTGAAATATCATATTCTTTGGAAAGTAAGATTATCAAAGTTGATACTGATTCAAATTTGCATACAATATTGTGCTTTCAAATTTGCAAGAAGAGTTCTTTTTTTGTTTTCACTGTTAAGTTTTGCCTTCATGCTTTGGAGCTCAATGTTGATAGTAGTTTTTCAGTTAATTTTGATCAATAGAGCATTTTAGTTTGTATTGGTTCTTATAGTATCAAGTCTTGTGGCTAATCAAGTTCTTATTTGAAAGATATTATGAAGAAAGGATCTCAAATGAAGCTTATGGATTTTATTGGTTATTGTTTTAGTGGTGCTGAAGTTTTTAGGGAGTTTCTAATGGCTTTTCAAACATGAATTAATTTTCGTTAAAAAATATCCTGAAAGAGTATCTGTCATTTGCTGTTGGAATAAGGAAGGTTGTAAATTCAATTTAAATGCTTCTTCGAATCCTAGACAACCTCTTCTATTCTTTAATATAATTTATAACTTTGAACATTCTTGTGGTGCGGGAGTAAGGAATGTTAAGAAAGTTCATATTTCTAGCAAATTTATTAAATCTTTGATTATTGATCAAATTAGAGACAACCTTATGAAGAAACCGAAAGATATTATGACTGAATTTAGAAGAGAGTTTTATTTTAATCTTTCTTATTATTATGCGTACTCCAGAAAACAATTGGCTTTAAAGGAAATTTACGGAGATGATGTTATGTCATATAATGATTTAAATTGGTATTTAGAGGCCTTGAAAAAAACCAACCCAGGAAGTTATGTTGCTTTGGATGTGGATCCATCGAGTCAACAATTTGAAAGAGTTTGCTTTGGATTTAATGCTTGCTTAGTTAGTTTCGACATTGTCGTCCTCTGATATTTCTAAATGCGGCATTTTCGAAGGGTCGACCATGAGTTTTATTAGCAGCCACTGTTAAAAATGGAAACCAAGGTTTGAGTTTTAGTCTTTGTCTTTTATATTTTTCAGTTGCTATTTAGTATTTTTTTTTTTTTTTGAATTCTTTAGTATGGGGAATTTTGGTGAACTTCATGTATTTTATTACTTTTTTATATTTATTTTGCTATATGTAATCCGAGTTCTTCTTTTGTGTGAAATGATAGAACTGCATATATTTATAACACTGAATATTGCATTATATTTGATAATGCTTATTTCATTTAACATTTTTTGTGTGTATAGTTTTGCAAACAACATTTGATATATAGTTATGAAATACTTCATGTTATCCTTGCTTATTTGACTGCTGCATTTTTAGTATGTTTAAGGCTATGAAATACATAATGCTAGTTTTTCTAATCAATTTTTTTCATTGCATTGTATATTACTGCATTTTTTTCCTGCATTCATGAATATATTATGCTAGTTTGCATTAGCATTTTTATCCTTCTGTATTATAAGAGTGCATTTAAAAAAAAAATCACTGCTGTGATTTTGAAGCACATGTTTTTTTTTTTTTTAGATTTAGCATTTTTTTTTCCTATGTATCATATTGCTTATTTTTTTTCCTTTCCTTTCTCTATTTTTCTGTGCGCTTGTCTTTTTTTGAGTGATTGGCATACAAATTTTTCGTTGAGCTATTTTAACTTTGAAGTAGGTTTTCTTTTATTATGAGACAACATTTTTTCATGTTTATTTAACAGTTATAATCCTAAAGTACATGATATTATTTTTCCTTTAGATTTTTTTTTATATCATATTGTTCCATTTTTTCCTATTTGCTTCATTACTTTAGTCATGAAATACATTATGCTAGGTAACTTTTGAATTTTTTATTCCTTGTGTATTATAAGACTCCTATGTATTATAAGACTGCATTTTTTTTCATACTTGTTTCATAGTTTCAATCCTAAAATACATGATGCTATTTTGCTTTACCTATTTTTTGTTGTGTATCATATTGTTGCATTCTTTTTATTTATTTCACTGATTTAGTCATGACATACATTATGCTAGGCTACTTTAGCATTTTTTAATTTCTACCATGTATGCGTAAGATATTGAATTAATTTATATTTTCGTATGTTTATGCTTCATTGGTATTCTTTTTTTACTGCTAGTATTTTAAATTTGTAATGCCTTTTTTTCAGGTTTCTTTCCACTAGCTATGGGAGTTGTCTCACATGAAAATGTATCAAATTGGACTTGGTTTTTGGAGAATATAAAATATATTCTTCACGAAGATCATGAATTAATTTTTATATCTGATTGTCAATGGGGTTTGCCCTTTGGTGCTCCAAAAGTGTTTACATCTTCTTTTCATAGCTACTGCACATTTCGTATGGAGCAAATATTAGTTCAGTGGTTATATCTTGCAAGGGTGATACTTCTATTGTTGATTTTTTTGAACTTATAACTCGAGCTTCAAATCCATCTGACTTTGAACGTTATATGTTAAAATTTACAGAAATTGGAGGTGCTTCTGCAATCAACCTCCTAAATGATAAACCTCCAGAACATTGGGCAAATATGTTTTTTCAAGATAGAAGATATGGAGAATATTCTTCTAACGTGGCCGAGAGCTTTAAGATTGTGGTTGATTGGTTTATGCCGATTACATCTTGTCTAGATGGAAATCGGGTGAAAGTAATGGAAGAAATGGCTAAGAGAAGGGAAGAATGTCATAATTGGACTAATGTTTTATGCCCAGTTATGGATCAGCGATTGGCACAGTTAGTTGAAGATGGGTTTGGATGGGATGCATATAAGTCTGCCGAAAATGTTTTTGAAGTTAGATCTCCTATATCACTTCATGTTGATCTTGAAAAAAGATTGTGTAGCTGTAATCATTGGAAAGTTGTTGGTTTTCCACGTGCACATGTTGTTAAGTGTATGAATAAATCAAGGCTATCGGTATATGAATTTGTGGAATATTATTTTACAGCTAATGCTTTTCGAGCTAGTTATGCACATGCTATTAATCCAATTCCAAATATTGGTAAGCCAACTGTTACTAAAGATGAAATCATAATTAGACCGCCTAAAGAAATTCAAGGTGCTGGAGGACCTTCCATAAACGACATGGTGGCTTTCCTTATTCTTAGAATAAGCGTAATAAATGCAGCGAGTGTGATCAAGTTGGATATAATAATAGTAATTGCCAAGCTTCAATGAAGATTTAAATTTGATTTTTTTTTTTGTTTTCTTTTTCATTGGATATGTTACAATATACTTAGTATGTGGTAGTCACAATTTTTTTAGTGTTAATGGGACATGTTACATGTTAATTTGTTGTTTTTAATGTAGATTTGACTTTCATTTGTGAATTTTATACTTTTGCTTTCATTTATTTTGTTTTGTGTATTTTTTTAAAATTATGAAGTGTTGTGTTTGTGATTGCTGGCATTTTATAACTAGTTGTTATCTACATCAATTAAACAGGCTAATGCTAAATTAGTTTAGCATTTTATTCTGTATAATGCGAAAGAGATTGGCTGATTAGATTATTAGTTGTATAAAGTAAAAGTGATTAGCTTACTTTATTAATATAAATTTAACTTGTATTTGTGCAACTTATGTGTTTGTTTCATTTATTTTGTTTTGTGTATTTTTGTTTAAAATATGCAATGTTGTGTTTGCGATTGCTGGCATTTTATTACCAGCTGTTTTCTATGTCAAATCTACAAACTATTGCTATATTTATGTGTTTGCTTTCATTTATTTTGTTTTCTGTATTTTCTTTTTAAAATATTCAGAGTTATGTTTGCGATTTGTGGCCTTTTATTACCAGTTGTTTTCTACATCAATTCAACAGACTAATGGTATATTGATTTAGCATTTTGTTTTGTATGATGTAAAAATGATTGGTTTACTTGATTAGTAGTTGTATAATTATATACTATGTGATGCTACTTTATGTGGTATTTGGGTAAAGCAGAATGCTAATTCAATGTAGCATTTTCTAATAATTTATTTTTAGAATATAGCTCTTTTCTAAAATAATTATAGTAAGAAATTTGAAGCTAATGCATACAATTACTTACAGTATAAAATTTATTGATCATCTTTTATAAGAGTACACTTTGTTGTGAAAATCTATTGCTATATATACATGCATAAATGCCTAATTACATTTTTCATTTGTATATATTTTATATTTTATAGTTGACTAAAAAATATATCTTGAATACAGATCATTTTTCATTGATTTTTTGTTATGTTTTAAATATAGTTGTCTTTTGTGGTCATTGTGGGTCACTTTGTTTAAAAAATCGAGTGTAGATTGATTTGTATATGTATACTATTAGGTTTAGAATCTAGTTATCTATACATGATTAGGTTTGGAATTTAGATGTCTTTTGTGTTTTTGTGTTTGCTTGGTTAACATTATAACTTGGTGCAGATTTGTTTTCACGGGTACCCGATTAGATTTGGAATCCATTTGTCTTTCAAATGCATATGTACCAGAATAGTTTTGGAATCCAATTGTTCTTTACATTCTTTTAGTTTGTTCGGTTAATCAATATATCTTTGGTATAGATTGGTTTTCAAAGATATCTGCTTAGGCTTGAGTCTGACCGTCCTTTGTATCTTGCAAGTACCCACTTAGGTTTGAGTCCATCCGTCCTTTACAATCGTTAAATTGTTCAGTTAACCAATATGTTTTCGATATAGATTGGTTTTCAAAGGAACCCTCTTAAGCTTGAGTCTGGCAGTCTTTTGCATCTCACAAGTACCCATTTAGGTTTATGTCTTGCCACCATTTGCATTCTTTTAGTTTGTTCAATTAATTAATATGTTTTGGGTATTGATTGGTTTTCAGAGATACCTGCTTAGGCTTGAGCCCACCTGTCCTTTGAATCTCGTAAGTATCGACATAGTTTTGAATCCGATCATCCTTTACAATTGTTTATATTGTTCAATTAACCAATATGTTTTCGGTATAGATTGGTTTTCAAAGATACCCTCTTAGGCTTGAGTCCGACCGTTTTTGCATCTCATAATTACTTGCTTAGTTTTGAGTCCGACCGTCATTTGCATTCTTTTAGTTTGTTCGGTCAACAAATATGTTTTGGGTATAAATTAATTTTCAAAGGTACCCGCTTAGGCTTGAGTTCGGTCGTCCTTTGCATCTCGTTAGTACCCGCATAGGTTTAAATCCGGCCGTCCTTTATAATAATTTAGATTGTTCGGTTAACCAATATGTTTTTGGTATTGATTAGTTTTCAAAGGTACTCACCTAGGCTTGAGTCCAGTCGTCCTTTGCATCTCTTAAGTACCTACTTAGGCTTGAGTGAGGTCATCATTTTTATTTTTTTTAGTTTGTTCAGTTAACCAATATGTTTTGGGTATGGAATGTTTCTCAAAGGTACCCGCTTAGGCTTGGGTTTGGTCATCTTTTGCATCTCTTAAGTACCCGCTTAGGTTTGAGACCGACCGTCCTTTGCATTCTTTTAGTTTGTTTGGTTAATCAATATGTTTTAGATATAAATTAGTTTTCAAAGGTACCCATTTAGGCTTGAGTCCGACCGTCCTTTGAATCTCGTAAGTACTCGCTTAGGTTTGAGTTCGGCCATTCTTTACAAGCGTTTATATTATTTGGTTAACCAATATGGGATTGGTGTAGATTGGTTTTCAAAGGTACCTACTTAGGCTTAAGTCTGGTCGTCCTTTGCATCTCATAAGTACCTGCTTAGGTTTGAGTTCGGCCATCCTTTATAATCGTTTAGATTGTCTGGTTAACCAATATGTTTTCGGTATAGATTGGTTTCGAAGGAACCCGCTTAGGCCTGATTCCAGTCGTTGTTTTCATCTCATAAGTACCCGCTAAAGTTTGAGTCTGACCCTTATTTTCGTTCTTTTAGTTTGTTCGGTTAACTAATAGGTTTTGGATATAGATTGTTTTCAAACGTACCCGCTTAGTTTTGAGTTAAGATGTCATTTATGTGTCATAGGTACCCGCTCGGTTAAACAATCACAACTGGGTGCAGATTCGTTGTTGAAGAACCCGATTAGGCCTTGCGTTCGCATGTCTTTTACGTGTCATAGGTACCCGATTACGCCTTGCGTCCGGATGTCTTTTACATGTCAATGGTACTCGCTCGGTTAAAAAGTCCTGTAACACTCCTCACTTTTAAGACAATTAAAAATATGCAAATATGTGTGTGTGTGTATATATATATATATATATATATATATATTATGTACATAGATACATTTAAAAGGAAGACTAAAATAATAATAATAATATATAAGTGCATTGAAATGAAGGAAAATGAATTGCATGCAAAATATATATATACATATATATAAACTAGAAAGAAGGTAGAATGGAAACGTAGTAAATTGCAATAAAAAGCATTAATGTAATTTATGGCATATGTGGCAAAGCAATTAATAAAAAACGTCATGGAAAATGCATGAAAAGAGAAAGAAGTGAATTGACACATGTAATTAATTATATACACATAGACATATGCAAGAATAAATTAATGCATGCAGTAGCGTTTAAATAGGGAGCATCGTGCAATTATGATAATAAACGCATGTAAGAGAAAGAAGGATTAATGTGCTAAAAAAATGCACGCAATTAATACAAAAATGCATGTAAATAAATTAATAAATGCATTAAAAGTAAATTGATTGATTACGTGCAACCAAAATAGAAAGAAAAGCAATTAAAGGATTGCTACGATGAAATAGTTAAAGGAAGAAAGTAGGCTGTATTATATATATAATAAAAGTAATGGTGATGCAAAATTTAAATAAAGTGGACACGTGTGGTAGAGAAAAGATTAATGCATTTAAAAAGAGAACATTAAAAACGTATGCATTAGAGAAGTGAGCAATTAGTGCAATCAAAAAAAAAAAAAATTGAATAATAAGCACGCTAAAAATAGTGCATTATAGAGAAAGATAGTATTGCATTAAAGATAGTGCATGTGGGCGATGCATTAAGAAAAAATGTTATAAACATTAAAATGCAACATGAATTAATAGCCAATATAAGGCATGTTTGTATATATATATATATATATATATATATATATATATATACATGCAATTCAAAAAGCAAGAGTATAAATCAACAAGCCACAATTAGAGGAAGGTTAATGTTATTAAATAACATTCAAATCAGATATGCATGCAAGAAGAAAAAAAAGGCATAGAAACAATGCAATTCAAATAATCAGAAGTGTATGTATCTATACATATGAAAATTTGAAATTCATAATAAATGAATTAATTGCATTAAAATGCATGCATATATGAGCAAGCAATTCAAACCTAATTGAGATGTATAACACACACAATTAATAAAAGGAAGTATAACAAGCAAGTAATAAGCCTTTAATTAGTAAACATTAGCAAAACAATCAACGCAGTCAAAAATGTGCGCCTGGACCCAACATGGTTCAGTGTGTGTGTGTGTGTGTGTGTGTGTGACGTTTCTTTACTGATGTGTGCGGTTTGGATTTGATTTAATTAAATCTAATGGTTCAGACCCTTCTACACACCTACAAATACATAGCAAGATCCAACCCTAATTCATAACAATTCCTTAAGACGCCTCCATGCTACCAAACTTCAACCAAACATAGCCGCCGCCCCAAAACTCTAAATTAAATTGCAAGTTATTCATCAACTTTGGAGTTTAATCAAATCGAGTAGCAAAGTTCTTCATCAACAATTCATGCTCTTCACCAATAATCAAATAAGAAGATTAAATCAGCGTTCTACATCAACAACAAATCGTTTATTTCTCCAATCCAGTCAATGTGAGTGGATTTGAACTATATTTGTTGTATAATATTGCTTCTATCATTTACCATTCCCCATAATGAATATGATGATAATTTAATAAGATCAGTTATTTTATTTATGCCTACGTTTGAGTTCTCTCCTTTTTATTCTTTCCCCTTTTTATTTTTATAACTAGGCTATCTTGAGCCTATGTCTATCATGGATTTATGCGTTGTAAACTAGAACGAGAAATTAAAAGGGAAAAAGGGGCTGTTTGGGCCTAATATGGATTGGTGAAATTTATTTGTGCCTTGAAAACAAGCCTAAAAGGTGAATTAGATTATATGTATGAACGTAGGAATGTTGGGGGGTGTGTGTGTGTGTGTGTGTATATATATATATATATATATATATATATATTGGGAAAATATTGATTATATGAAATTGCGTATAATTGGATATTGGAAATTGGCATATTTGGGTATGAATAACATGGAATTGGTGAATTTGTCTATAATTGGATAATTTGGGTAATATGAAATTTGGCTAACTATTATGTAATTGGTGTAGTTGATGACAAATTGGAGATAGGCATAAAATTGAATTGTAATTAAGTTGAATTTGGAACACATGACATGAATCTGGGGTTTGGATGGAAGACGATTATTAATGAACGCCTATGACACGAGGTTAGGCGCGTTTGTGGTGTAAGACTGTCCGGAATCGCCCGACAAATCCAGCAACCACAAGCGTACGTCTAATGTGAGAGGTCAACAGCAAGAACTATAGGCGTAACGGTTTATGACACGAGATTTGGCGCGTCGTGGTGTAAGACTGCCCGGAACCGCTCGACAAATCCAGTAGCCACGAACGGACGTCTAATGTGAGAGGTCATACATCGTTACGGCGTAATAAATAAATTAAGAAATACTAACCATAATAAGACATGTGGGTGACACGGGTATGGTTAGAGGGTTAAGTGGGTGATATAATTGACATGTAAAGCATGACTAAGGTAGACTTAACCGTAATAAGACATGTGTAAGATATGGAAACTATAATAAAGGGGGTTAAGTGGGACACGGGTGACATGTGAAATAAAATTTAGATATGCTTAACCAAATGGAACCCGTGACGGTATCATAAATTAATTGATTGGGTAAAGTTTAAGTAACGGGTTAAGTAAGTGGAAGGGTTAAGTCAAATCTAAAATTAATGAAAAGAAATGGGGAATGATAAATAACCTATTATGAATAAACTTGAATAAGGCAAGAAAGGATGATAGGTGGAAATTATAACTTATGGGACAAGATAAGTTATAGAAAACGATAAGGAAGATGAGATAACTTATATGTAAAGAAAGATATACTTAAATTAAGTGGTTTTGGAAGGAGAAATGTGAAATTAAAAATGATATAAGTTATATGAATGGAAAAGAAGTAAATTAGAATCATAAATGTTGGTTGGGTTAAGTAATTCTCTGGGTGCCAGTCTGATGTTGATTTTGGCCTTCGGGGCTGGTGTTTTGAGGGTTATTCTCCTAATCAGTGTATATGTGGGATAAGGCATACTTAACTATGAATTAAGTATAACATGTTGTTGTAACCCCAAAAGGGAATAATTTATGAAATTGGAAAATAACATGTTGTTGGCTTATTAATGGACTTAAGTAGGTTAAATATAAATTGAAGTAATAAGCAAGGGTAACTTGGTGAATACAGAAAAAAAGCTAATGTGAATAACCAAGTTAAATGAGAAAGTTGACAAGGTGGCACAAGCGTGAAATAAATGGTTAGACTTAGGGTCTAATGACATATAAAACTAAGGCGCTTGAAGCAGTCCGTACATTGTAGGATGAATAACCCAACAAGGTAGATCATGACGGTGTCATAAGGCACGAGGAGAGCGCACGTTCGCTATTTTGGCGGCTCCAACGGACTAGAAGGGGAAGCACGCGGCTTCCTGAGACGTTAAAGGTGCTCCTGGTAGTCCTTTGTGGTGGTTTAGCTTCGGGCTAGGATTACATAGGTTGGGTCTGCGCGGAACTACCAGGTGGGTGGGCCTTGACTGCACAAGTAGGGGGCAGTCAGAATACTGTACGTGGTGGCATTAAGGGTGGTTCGGCGATTGCCTCAGGCGGAGGTGGAGGGTCAAGACCAAACGATAGCAAGATCGTCGAATGCCTGTCACCAGCAGCCTAAGGAATGCGAAAAGACAAGAGCTAACCTTTAGAGATCGTTAACCTTTGCTATCAAGGATGGGTGCGAGGAGACCCCACATGGATGTTTAGATTGTTTTCTTGTTAGGGGTGGTCTCTTAGCTCGTGTGATCTTTACTAGTTGAGGGAGAGGCTGAGGTGGGGCCATAGCCACCATAGAAAAACAAGACCCGAGGGATATCTGTACATTGGACACTCTTAGAGGCGGGCCCGTACAGATATAGAAATGCTCCCGACAGAGTTCCGTGTTTTCTGGTGTAGCCCTGCCACGGAACTTGGTGCACAAGTAGAGGTTATGTGCAGTAGAAACATCGAGTACGATTGATGATACGTACGTGGGAAAGTCTAGGTACAACCATGTCTGCTCTGGGTGGTGTATCGAGACTAGAGGGCATTATTCGGTGATGGAGCCAAACTCGATCGAATACTTCGAGGATAGCAGTCAGTACGCTTACGTAGCACAGCGATAGTGGTTCTATGCGGATGTAGCATTGTACGTTACTATGGCATAGGATGAGGGACTGCGCATATTATTGTGGCGATACAGAGGAAACCGCGCGAGTGGGGTATCACGGGGTGTACCTCAGTTTGGGGGTAGCTACATATACATTATATTAGGTTAATCTATTAGAGGGTAGATGTGTGCGATGTGTGGGTAAGCTTTGAGTGCTAATAACACGTATAACCTAATAAATAAGAAAGTGTAATTGAATGGTATATGTAGGATTATTCAAGAAGTGTAGTTTAAATTCATTCACATAGAACTTATGTTCTGACCCCCTCCTCATAACATTCGCAGGTTAAACGGAGACTTATAGCTTTGAGAATACTGATTTAGCAGTATTGTGATTAAGGTAAAACTATGTTTTAAATATATTATATTTTACTCCTTCCGCTGTGAGGTGTTTTCCGAACTCTGACATATCTCTTTTCTCTGTCTTTTTCTGCAGGATACCAGAGCAACCAACTCGGATTTCGGTGGATTGGTTTTTTTTAAAAAAAAAATTGTTCCATCGGAATCTGGGTTGTTACAAGTCCTTACTTGGTGCAGGTTCGTAGTTGAAGTACCTGATTAGGTCTTGCGTCTAGATGTCTTTTACATGTCATAAGTACCCAGTTAAGCCTTGCGTCCGGATATCTTTTACGTGCCATTGGTACTTGCTCGGTTAAATAATCCCTACTAGATGTAGATTCATTGCTGAAGTACCAATTAGGCCTTGTGTCTGGATGTCTTTTACGTGTCATTGGTACCTGCTCAGTTAAACAATCCCTACTGGTTGCAGATTTGTTGCTGAAGTACCTGATTAGGCCTTGCATCCGGATGTCTTTTACGTGTCACAGGAACCCGATTAGGTCTTGCGTCCGGATGTCTTTTATATGTCATTGGTACCCGCTCGGTTAATCAATCCCTAATGGGTGCAGATTCATTGCTGAAGTACCCGATTAGGCCTTGTGTCCAGATCTTTTACATGTCATATGTACCCGATTAGGCCTTGTGCCCGAGTGTCTTTTACACGTCATTGGTACGGGCTCGGTTAAACAATCCCTACTGGGTGCAAATTCGTTGTTGAAATACTCGATTTGGCCTTGCGTCTGGATGTCTTTTACGTGTCATAGGTACCCGATTAGACCTTGCGTCCGAAAGTCTTTTACGTGTCATTGGTTCCCGCTCGGTTAAACAATACCTACTAGGTGCAGATTCATTGCTGAAGTATCCGATTAGATCTTGTGTTCGGATGTATTTAATGTGTCATAGGTACCCGATTAGGCCTTGCGTCCGTATGCCTTTTACTGTCATTGGTACTCGCTCAGTTAACCAAACCTTACTGGGTGCAGGTTCGTTGCTGAAGTACCCGACTAAGCCTTGTGTCCCGATGCCTTTTACATGTCATAGGTACCTGATTAGGTCTTGCATCCGGATGTCAAAGGTACCCGCTTAGGCTAGAGTCCGGTCGTCCTTTGCATCTCATATGTACCCTCTTAGGTTTGAGTCTGGTTGTCTTGTACATTATTTAGTTTGTTCTGTTAACCAATATGTTTTGTGTATATATTGGTTTTCAAAGGTATTCGCTTAGGCTTGACTCCGGCTGTCCTTTACATCTCGTAAATATCCGCTTAAGTTTGAGTCCGTCCGTCTATTGGATTTTTTAGTTTGGTTGGTTAAACAATATGTTTGCAGTATAGATTCGTTTTCAAATGTACCTGCTTAGGCTTGTGTCCGATCGTCCTTTGCATCTCATAAGTATCTGTTTATGTTTGAATCGACCGTCCTTTACATTATTTTAGTTTGTTAACCAATTTGTTTTCGGTATAGACTAGTTTTCAAAGGTACCCACTTAAGCTTGAGTCTTGCCGTCCTTTGCATCTCGTAACTACCCGCTTAGGTTTGAGTATGGACGTCCTTTCATTCTTTTAGTCTGTTCGATTAACCAATATATTTTCGGTATAGATTGGTTTTCAAAGGTACCCGCTTAGGCTTGAGTCCGACCGTCTTTTGCATCAGTAAGTACCCATTTCGGTTTGAGTCTGATCGTCCTTTACATTCTTTTAGTTTGTCCGGTAACCAATTTGTTTTCGGTATAGATTGGTTTTCAATGGTACCCGCTTAGGCTTGAGTCTGTTCGTCCATTGCATCTCGCAAGTAACCACTAAGGTTTGAGTTTGGTCGTCCTTTATATTCTTTTAGTTTGTTCAGTTAACCAATATGTTTTGGGTATAGATTGGTTTTCAAAGGTACCCGCTTAGGCTTGAGTACGGTCGTCCTTTGTGTCTCGTAAGTACTTGCTTAGGTTTGAGTCCGACCGTCCTTTACATTCTTTTTGTAACATCCCGCCTTTTTGACCGCTTCAAATCGGTAATTAAACCAACTTCAAACGTCCAAAACGATGGATGGTTATTTATCTTACAGAGTTTAAAAACTAAATTAATACAAAAACACATATAAATGAATAATAGAGTATTGAACATCAAAATCAAACTTTTGAATATTAACAAATACAAGAATTTTTCTATACAACGGAATTTATAAAAATATAATTTGAGTATAGAAAAATCTTTACTGTATGAAATCTTCAGAGCGCGTCGTCTTTGGAATCCCCAGCTTCCTCCAATCTTTGAATTCTAAGTTGTAATCTTTAAACCTGAAATGCTCAGGGTCTGACCCCGACCCGAGCGAAACAAAAACTCGGGTCAGGTTTAATCTTGTTCAAGTAAATAATTTTGATACATACTGAAATAGGATAGTTCATCGTAAAACATAAGCCAGCGTAAACAAACATCAAGTTGCACACGTATCCAAATGAGAAAGTAGTCCTAAAACTTTACTTAAAACTTGGTGGCACAACAAGTCCAACTGAAATGAATAAGAATGCACGGCTCAAATAGCAACAGATTAATAAGGGATGGTTGTATGAATCTAGCCATGCATTTCAGTTTTTTTTTCAAAGCAAGGTCAACAAGGTACTCATATGTGTAAAAAAAATAAGCATGGGTGCGTAAGAATTTAATGTAAAACTTAACTACAAACTATAAAAAAAAAAGTGAATGCAAACATTATGAACAAGGATGTAGAAACACTAACGTAAATGTACTACAATGTTTTATGAAATGAAAAGAGCAATGTAAACTAGTTACTGAAAAGAAGTGAATGCAAACATTAGGAGAATGCCATGTGTATTGAAATTTTAGTGTAATACAAACTCCACTTCAAATCCTTAGTCACAATGTAGGTTTCACAGTAAAAGGAAACAAATAGAAAACATTTTTTTTAAGAGAAAACCAGAAATTCTAATGAGAATAAATGCAAACAACAACCACAACAAAGAGCAACAAAAGGGACAACACAAATTCTGAATAGAAGTCTAAGCACAATGAAGAAAAGTATGATACTACTTATGAAGACAATTGATGCAGTATTATCACAAGCTTTGTAATGACCCTAGGGTTTTCGGCCCGGAAATTGACATAAATACCTTTACCATAACTCATGCCGACCTTCCAAACACCGAAAACACAGGAACGTTATTAGAAAGAATTTAGAGGGTGAGATAAGAAAAAAAAAAATATTAGAATAGTAGAAGAAGAAGAAACAACACAACACAGAGTCTCACATCGCAGCGGAACAAAATATAATACAGAAACAAATCTTTATTGAGAGCTTTAAAAAAAATACTTACAATATCAGAGTACATCGCACAACGGGACAGTTATAATAACTTGTTCCCATGTATAACACACAGCGGAATAGTAGCTACATAATATCATATGTATGAACATCTCCAGCTCGTCTCTGGACTTCACAACATTCGATAACCTGAACCTATACACCCCGGGCTAACCCGAGCATTTACAAAACACTGGGTCAGTCTGGTGAACCAGAGTGAGAAAAAAACTCGCACAGTATTAAGGGTACCACATAACTTGATTTTTAAGTTAAAATCCTTTCGAAAGAAAAGGATAATCGTAAGACCAAATCCACACATAAATACGGACGGTTTTTACCTTACGATAACCCAAAACATTTTTGGAATCAATATCTTTTCTGATATTATAATAATGTCTAAATACAAGTAGATATCAATCTAGCGGAACGCTTACATCTCACGCTCCACATATATAGTATACAATCAAAACCGCAGGCGCTTATTGGAGATTGGATTCTGACTATGACAAGGTATGGGACCACCTGCCGATAGTGTATCTCTAGAGGCGAATACACTGGGTTTAACAAGAACGTCTTACAACCCGACTCACATATGACCGACCACTTATTTCGCTTGAGTGTATCGAATGTATATCACCAACGGTTGGGTGCGACCCACCGTTTCCCGAAAAGGGACAGTATCAAAATAGATTAAAGAAGCAAATGAAATTTCTCTAGATAGGTGATTATACATCCTAATGGAGCGACCCACATAGCCATGCTGCCTGCCCGATTTTTGTCATTCCCGGTTGATGAGGCTTGAGGTTTAGATTAACTTTTGAACATCTAGTCATCATTCACTTTGAATGCCACATCGTCAGATCCGCCGGATATCACTAATTGACGTCCACAAAAATACTCTAATTGGAAGCTAAGAGAACGGCTATTCTCCGCCAACAACTATAGCACGTTTGAAGAAATCAACGTACGTGACCCTTTGGAAATACTCTGTCAGACATCCGTCTATACAAGTCATCCAGGAACAGGATGAACCGAAGGTACTCTCCTACCGCATCCCATATAGGAATCACCTCATGGATCAGTAGCGAGAAGTCCTTGCAACCCGTAGATTCCAACCACGACAGAATCACAGCTTATCTCTACTTGCCGGGTAGAGAATATTAGTGGTCCTTCCGTTTATGAAAATCCACAGTCTTCAATGCTCCATCTCGATCGTCTTCTGATATCTTCACGTATTTGTTGGTCGGAATGGTTTTCGAATATAAATTCGATCTCGGTCTTTCCGCACCAACAATCGTATTGGACAGATTTGATAGTCGGTGATTTAACTATCAAAATAAACAGTGATCCAATTATGAACATCCAATGGGTTCACTGGTTCAGTATTCAACATCAATTGGCCTTTTACTTTAAACAAACTGATTCACTTCTGTTTAATTAAAACTTCTAACTCTTTAATATTTAAAAATATGATATTTGAATTTTTACTTAATATACTACTGTTCTCTAAAACCATTTCATATTAATACTTAGTGAAATAACTTATAATCGTATCAAATTTCCACTTAATTCTCCTTTCAAAACATTTGTTACATTTTTCTTTATTATTTAAACTTGGGAAATCCACTTAACTCATTATTCGTAATCTGCGTTACGTAATATCTTTTATTCTATTCTTGAAACAATAACAAATATTTATTTGTATAAAATAAAAACTCAACCTTACATTTCCTCTTACTAATTTCCTTTACTTCATATATTCTCCAAATTTTCACCAAACATCGCATTATTATTATTTCTCTAATGGAAATAATAAATTATCACTAACATCTTTTACGATTACCAACTAATATCATCTTCAGATAATCCTGATGTTGTTCAAGTTGGGGTATTTAAATTACCTCTCAGACCTTGATCAACAACGTTCTTATCCTTAGATAAATACAAGTTGTAATCAAACCAATATTCTATTCCAGTCTCAAAACAAATTCCATTATAAATTGGATTTGGTTATACAATCCTACGACCCACTTTTTTTTTTCAAATTCACTTTTACTAATCTCCTTTCAAATCTATTCAACCATTCCATGCTTTGGAAATCTTATTTTAATTTTTCTCCTTTTTACTTAATCTCATTTTTAAGTAACGTTAATGTAAAATTAATGCCTTAACACTTTAAACCGCATTTACATAACCCTGGTTTATTATAAACCTTTTATCTTAATTTCCTTTGACTTAATTCAAATAATTAAGTAACATTTATTTTAAGCTCTCATACTCACTTAAATTTCCTTTTATAACTTCGTTATAAAACTCAGGTTTAAAATAAAACCTGTTCATAAGCTCCTTCCACCATTCACTTATATTTCATCTCAACTTTGATTACTTTTTACTTTAATTCAATTAAAAACTAATTTCCCAAATTACTATTAATCAGGATAATAATTTACTTTGATCATTAACTACTGTAAAAGTAGTTAATTCCTTTATTAACTAAAATAAATAGTAACTCCATTTTTTAAAAACTTATTAAAATTAAAACAATATTCATTAACTATTTTATTTGATTAATTCAAAACAACTAATTAATTAATCAATTCCAATTTAAAAGCGGTCGATTTATTCCACTCAAAAACACAGTTATTTTATTAACGGATTCCACTTCATTTCTCCTTTTTAAATTAATTAATAATATAATTAATTTAAATAATTCAACTTAATTGTTTATTAATAAAACAATTATCCAAATTTAATTCTTTAGATTAATTTCTATTCACTTATTCATAAATCTGATTAACATCAGAGATTTCCATATAAAACCAATTAATAGTAAATTTAAATAACAAATAATATAAATATTTATTTCCTTTTAAACAAACCTTTTGTCGAAAATAAGATAATTCAAATCTATATTCAGTTATAAAATAAATTTCATACTTCAGTTCTATCGATTCACCTGACGGCAAATCAATATAACAATACAATTTGCTTAGGCCATTAACTGCCGATTACTCAACCAATATTGCCCATTGGTTAAAACAAAACACAGGTTGACTTTTTAGTCAATGATCACAAATCAAATCAATCACCCAAACAGAACAATTCATATATGACAATATGAAAATAAATAATATATTTTGAGGGATCTGGTTGGGTCCCTCCAACCTGTTCTTCCCTGAAATCACAACGGTTATCTCAAATAAGGTCATTTTAGTTTCATTTAACTGAAATAAATAATGACCATTTAACATCAACCAATTCACAAGCAATTCAAACAATTAAACACGTTTATAAATAAACGTGAACAATAAGGTAAGTTACCTTCATTGGATCTAATCGTTAAAATAACGATTTGGTTTTTCACTTAAATTAAACAACAGTTTAATTTCATCAGTTAAATCAACAAATATATATATATATATATATATATATATATATATATATATATATATATATATATAATCATCAAACAGTCAACTATTGGCAAACAGAACACACAAAATAAAAACCCAAATTATATAAAATATAAATGAAAAGAACTGAGTGAGTTTAACTCACCTTGATCTGATTCTTGTTGAAACAGACGGTTTTTAATTAAATTAAACGAGTGTTTAATTTAACTAAAAATCCCAGTTGATTCCAGTTGTGTCCAGATCTGTTCCATAACGTACAGTTCGTCCGTGCAGTTCCAATGACACCTTGTTTGTCCAATTCTGATCATGTATGGTTGAGTTATAACATTTACAGTTAATATAATTTAATTATAAAATTGATTAACTATAACTGAATTATTAAACAAATTACGTTTTAAGTTCAAGTAATTTGGCCAATTTCATTCTTCCCGGTACACGTAATACCGCTTTGTTCCTTACTAGTTCAACAATCTGCACAATTCACAATTTAATATGTGTGATTAAATTTAAGTTATCCAACTAACTTTGAAATTATAAAATTATTAACATTTGATAACTGTATTAAACAGACCCAGGCCGATGATTCTTCCGTCCGTCCACTGTTTTGTTTGAATTTGTCTTTAGTGCACACGGTTCCTGTGTGCCAAACAAAATCAATTAAGGATTCCTTAAATCACTTCATTAAATTTAATTACTAATCATACTTAACCAAACTAAATTAGGTGATTTAAGACTTTTGTTCCCTTCTGAATTTGAGAACGGCTTCACTGCTTTGTGTAGGTCTTCAACACAGGTTCCCTAAAAGAAAACGATCAACTTACTGAGTCATTTGTTATTTAAACTATAATCAAATTGATTTACCCTTTTCTTTAGTTAAAAGGTGCTAATTACTTTCTTATTCAGGCCCAGGCCAATTGAATTCCTCTTCCTTCATCCCCGTTTATTCTGCCCAAACCTGAAATGAATTAATCTAACTTAATATAATTTAATTAACTAATAATTCCTAATTAAATTACTTAATTAATTTCATTATTATTGGCCGATACTGTTCCTGTTTCGTTCTATCTTCCTGAAGACACCACGCTCTCCTTCACGAAACCCTCTCGCACAAACATGCGCCACCGCACCTCCGTAACCTAGACCGGATTCTAATCTGACCTTCTCGAATCTCGCGCCTCACTCCCCTCGTTCGAGTGGTTCCAGGTTTCAATGAAACCCATGCTGCCTCGCTACTTCACCACGCCGCACCATTTTCAGATAATCGGAGTCCGATCCGATTGCACTGTGATGATCGCCTGAGCCCCCTTGACGAACTCCGTGAGTTTCCAGTCTCATGGTTTAGCCCGTCGCCCAAATTTGTGCTTCAAATACCGCATCTTCGAGGGTGAAAACCACCCACCATGCTGACCAATTTATGATCGCCGCCAGTCAAAACTAGAGCTCGATGAGACTGCCCCTTTCTTTCGTTAGGAGTATTTGATTTAGATTGAAGGGTTGATCGAATAAAAGGAAGAACAACGGATGTTTTCGTTCGTTGATGACAAAGGAGGCGGCGGAATGAGGGTGTTGATCGAACCTTAGGGTATTGACCAGAATTTAGTTGTGAGGTGTATTTATAGTGGTGTGAGTTAATATTATATTATTAATCGAAACTTCGTTGTGAAGTAACGCAATAAAACCACTACAGACAATCTCCATTTTCTGGTTAAAAAACTAATCTTAGCATAGAAAAATATTCCGGACTTAACGGGACAAGTTTCGTCGAATTCCGACATCGTTTAGAAAAAATTCCTTTATAAAACAAGCGAAAAACACACTTTTAATTTTTCCACGATCACTAGATGAATCCAATCAACTTGAAACTTTGAAATCGTACAATAATTAACTAATATGAACCCAACGACACCAGTTTCGTCGCATTCTGAGACTGTTTCCCAGTACGCTATTTTTTTACGCACCGAAATGTCATTCTGGACACCAAATTGGCCGGTCTCCAAAAATAACAAACTATATACCTATCCTGACTCTAATCGATGATACGAACTCAACAGAATTGGTTCCGTGGCTCAATTTGACCGTCCGTTCAAGTTACAATCAAATATCTCTATATTGAATTGAATTAATTTAATTACGCGCTATAGAAATTATATGGGCGTTTTTGGTTGTCGTGGCCACATACGACATCGGTTTGCCATGCAGTTTGATTTTCTTACAATAATTTAACAATACGGTTCCAATGAAACTGATTTCATCGAAAACGAAGTCCATTTGCAAAATCACTATTTTAAAGGCCTATATTTTAAATAACGATTTCCATAGCGACTATTTCAAAGTTTGATTTGGCCATGACTAACAAATTATAACGTGAAATCTGGATTTTTCTCTTCCATATGAAAATTATAATCGATACGGTTCCAATGTTTCTTGTTTCACAGAAATCCAACTTATATCGGATCCTGTATATCTAGTTGAAGTTCAAAACTCTATATTACGAACTGCAGTGCCATTTCGAGCTCGTTTTAAATTATAAATAAAATTAACGTTCTATCTTCATTTTAATCAGGGAGTTAAATATTAAAAAGTCATTAACATTCCACAAAAATATTTAAAATAAATAAATTAAATTAAATATATGACCGCCAAAAATACGGGTCGTTACAAGCTTAGTGCTAATCAAACGTGGCCTCTTGTCAACCTCAGCAGGTTTGTACTACACTATACACCTAGTGGCATTTAATTAGCCATTTGTGTTTTTTTCCTCCTACAATTGAAGTTTGCTAGTTAAATAAACATTGCAGGCATCAATAGTTGAGACATCGAACTCGATAATTGGAAACTCGTTTATGATCATTACTACTATATATATACAACTAAATACTTTTTTTATGTGTCCAGATTCTCAGCATACAATTAGTCGACAAACTGGTTCAAGTTTAATATGACTAGTGAAAGAGCACGACAACGATGAACAGGTCAGTAAAACCAAACAATGTAAACAATTATCAAAATACAACTACATTGTTTAAATTATTTTGGTGTTGATGTACGGATACGTGAGGGAAGGTAAAGCGTGCTTAGTATATATATGTATGCTGACTGTACACATATATATACACATGAAAATATGTATATACATGTCCCCATCAACCTCCACATACATATACCTTCCTTTTTTTTAAACACTTAACTCTAATATGCAACACTGGTGAACAAAGTTACTGGGTTGAAATTGAAACTAAAGTAGCTACAATATTCCAAGTCTATAACATATTAGGTTACCATTTAAGTTAAACATCGTATACAGTTTCATATTTACAACTACATATATACAGTCTATATAGTGTGCAACATTGAATGCCAGTAAAATATTTAATGTATACATAGGAAATAGACCACTGCACATACAACAAAACAAGTAAAATCAAAATATGCCATTATCTAGTTCGGTTATAAGCAAAAATCGCTTAGTGTTGATTTACGGTCGGGCAGATTTGTACACGGTAGCATGGAAAGAATTTCAGTATTAGGGCAAGATACATGGTTGTAGAATGCTAATGTCCAACGTGTGCAGTAAGATGGTACTAGGGCAAGATACATGGTTGTAGAATGCTAATGTCCAACGTGTGCAGTAAGATGGTACTAGGGGAAAGAATTTCAGTTACAAATACACAGGGTATCAAAAAGAATTGCTTGAGTTACGACCACAACAAGCAGGGTATGAATTTCAAATGGCATTAGCAACTAAGATGGTACTAGGGCAAGATACATGGTTGTAGAATGCTAATGTCCAACGTGTGCAGTACAGTTTAAGTGTGATAGAGGTTATGTTCGCTAGGTCTAAAAGTACAAGACCCTATGTCCACTAACAGCAAGTGTATAATAAGTACATGGGTTTTGGCATGTGCCACCATGAAATTAGTAGCAACCAAGGCGAATCAGGGCAAAGGTGTCAAAGCTGCTGACGCAAGCAGACATGGCCACCACTACAACCGATCATGAACAAACGTCATTGTGACAACAATTATCAATGGTACGAGGTCACTAAGCTCAAATTTGCAAACTGATCAATGACATATACTTATTTACTTAATTTAAATGTGTGTTAATGTATCCGAACAAGAAAAATCGTGAGTTTATAACTCACCTCTACAGCGAGACAACGGATTTGGTCAGAGCAATCAAACGGCAGCGGTGGCACACAAAGGTGGGAGCAAGCGTAGGCACATTTTTCTTTTGATTTTGGGGAAAAAATCGGTCTTTGCTCCGGCTGGTGACAAAAAGGAGGAGAAGACTTCATGGAGGAGCTGGTGGCTTTGCGGCGGCTCGATGGTTGCGTGGCTGAGAGACAACGAATAATGGGTTTCGAATTTAGGAAAGGAACTAATTTTTAGAGAAGGGTTTTTAGATGCCATTATAATTTAGAAGGGAGAGATGGATTTTGTCTGAAGAACTTGGAAAAATTATGATTTTTATTTAGGGGAAAGACTTTTTTTTGCTTGAAGGAAGGAGACGAGCGTGTGATTTATACAAGTAAAATTTACTAATGAGAAGAATGTAAAATCATAGGGTTATAGGAGAGAGGCGCGTACAGATGATAGGTCAAGGAAAGTTAGAACCTGGGGAGGTTTTATTTGTGATTAGTCTAATATTTAATCTATCGTGAACCGCCACCGAACGGTTAAACTCATGCCGCCAGCCCAATCTTCAAATACGACAAAAATTATACTTACATCTTCATTTTTCCATTCTTAATTCATAAAATTATTCTGGTTGAAATCTGACTCTATCTGTATACGATGTTGTTTTATTATTTATTGGTTCACTGATTCTTCTCGTTTGTTAATCAATAACTCTGTTAAATTCCAAATTTTGAAATGTTTAATTTCAATTCAATCGTTTATATTTTCAGTTGAATTCCAAACCAAATTTAATTATTTGATCAATTTCAAATTCAAATATTCAGTAATAAATATTTGATTTCTAATCCAAATATCAATATAAAATTGACTGTTCATAATTAAACATTTAATTAATTTAACATTCCAGTTGTCAAAATTTCCGAGATGTTACAATCTTCCCCCCTTTAAAACTTTTCATCCTCGAAAAGGAGAGATCGTTAGAGTTATACCAATTTGTCTCATTTATGTGAAATTTTTCCACAGCTAATTTAAATATTGATATTTAAATCATCGATCCTCTTTTATTTGTCTATCATATCCAATTAACTCGTGAAAATCAAATTCCCTTTCAAAACCAATCCCTTTATGAATTTCAATTTCTATATATTATCTCAAATTCTTTATAATCTCATCTCTCAATGTTTACTTGTTCGTTTCACAAGTCCAACCATCTTTCCTTATATTTAATTCATTTAATCTTCCCTAACACTCACAGAAGAGTGTAATTACCATTTTCTTTTCAAGTCACAAATCATTGACTTGAACTTTTTCCCCAAAATTCGAAATCATCTAAGATTTTGTACAGAAAATATTTTGTTAGTATCCCATAACTAAGGTTTTGAAAATATTCCAAAATCCATTCTTAACTTATTAAATTAGATATATTTTAAATTTTCAAATTATTTATTTGAAAATATTTGATAACTCGAAGTCTGATAAGTCTATCGTCATTCGCACAGACGTTAGGCATACGCTGGCCAGGCGCACGACTAAAATCTAAAAGTACTGAATATTCTTGCTTCAACTCCTAGTGAAAATATTTCAAAAATTTCTTTTAAAACAGATACGGAAAGTACCAATGTGATATTCAAAATGTTGATTGTTCATGAATCACAGATACACAATGGTTCCGTCTGGATTCCCCAGAAAACATTTGTATCCATAGGAAATCACCTCCCTGCGAATTTCGTCATGGACAAATCAACAAAAGATATTTTAAGAACCAAGAGAAAATCTGAGGTCATCGAGCGTTGGTTGCTCTATCTCGAAATCACAAAAACAAATTATCAAATGATAGAAATAAATTAAGTCACGAGGACTAATCCAATCGTGGAAACAAATCAAGTCACGAAGACAAACTGCTGCATTAAACAGGTGGCTCCATTCTACCATTAGTAACTCTAGTAGTTACATCTCTTTCACTTGTAGGTATATCATGCGGACTGCAGGTACACAATGGTTCTGCCTGGGTCCCCCACGAAACATCCATACCCGTAAGCTTTCACAGCTCTGCGGATTACACCCTTATAATTCGACTGTAGATCGCAGCAGTCACAATGGTTACGCTTGGTTCCCCCAAGAAACATTCGTACGCCATAGGCTATCTGCAGCCCTGCGAATCACACTACACGGTCGAATTTCATTGACTCTAGATCGTCGCGATCACAATGGTTACGCCTGATTCCCTTAGGAATCATCCGACCGCCGTAAGCTATCTGCATCCCTGCAACTTACGCTAGAAGTCGTACTCAATGGCAACTCATGAGTTTTATGTCCGGACAACCTACTGCCACCAACAGCATATTTCAGTTAAGCACGAAATTCAAGGAGAAAGAAGGTACTTTCCTTATCGTAATTTGATAACATATAATACTATATATTATATTTCATACTTCTCATAATTCATACTTATATCAATTTTCATAAGATTTCTAAATCACGTTTTTCAACCCATCGTTCTTATATAAATTCTATTATATACGATTTCATCTCAAATCACTTATCTTCCAATTCCGTAGTTTGCAAATTCGCTTCATTCTTATATATTTTCACATAAGATTCAGAAACTTTCTATATTCATCATCTAAACTCGAATATCCTCAAATTCCATTCAAATTTCAAAATTTTAATTTTGATCTCTTAATCAATTCAAATATTTGATATCTCTTTAAACTTAGCTTTTTGAATCCTTTGGTTATAAACCAATTTTTCTTTCAATTTTCCAATTATTAAATCTGTGACTAAACTCCAATCTTTATGCCCTCAAAATTTTCAGAATTTTCTATTTGTATAACAAATTTCTTTTTCACGTATCATTTCTCTTCCGCATTCACATCCTTCGATCGTAAATTAGCAAGCAAACAACTTCCTAAGTATCAACCCCGAAGGCCAAAACCAACATCAGATCAACACTCCGAAAATTATTCACTTAACTAACCTCCAATAAGTTCCTAAATTTTTTAACTCCATTTCTTAATTTTTTTTAAATCATTTCCTATGCAATTCTCGGATTCAATTTACAATTTTACCTTTTTTACGTTCGTTCGCCCTTCATTCTTGGCGTATGACTTTTTGTTCTTCGGTTCTTGCCATTTATAAAAACCCGCTAGCCACTCACGATCTTTTTGAAGACATTTCTAGTTATCATAATTATTTTCTACAATTTTAGAAAATCTCTTATTCACAAATCTTTATTTTCTATAGAAAATATACTTTATTTTCGTTCGTTATTGGGATTAAAACAGACGTTAAATAAAACATCATTATCCCTACTTAACTGTTAACACCTATTAACTCAATTTACTTAGCCAACTCTTTCTATCTAACTTTACCCATTTCTTAGTCAATAATGAAGTCAATCAAGTTGGGGTATATTTATCTCAGACCTTAACAGAATAACATTATTAACTTCGAAATAGATCAAATTCACACTTCGAATACCAACAAACACTTATTCTCGTCACTTCTGAATTCAAGCCAAGAATCTATTTCTTTTACTAAAATCGTTGATTATAACAATAATTCACGCCTTCGAAATTTTAAAATTGTATTCATTAATCTGAATCCATAAACAATTTATTAATAATATATTAATTTTTATTAAAAACGTAAATTAATAGTATTTTCTTGAAATTTTGACAATATTGACTTCCATGTTCCCTGATCCCTTCGAATAATCTCTTATCATAATTCATTCCGAACATCGGAAAAATATCATCATATTCCGAATTTTGGAATAATCTCACCCTACTGGTCAACTCCATTTCCCTTATTTCAAATTTCATTTGCAACATATTCGCTTTCAAATATTATTTACTTCTAAAATGTAAATATTATTCCTTTTATTGAAATCAAATTAGCTTTGGTTTCATTTGAGCATCGATTCAAATTTCTTTAAGATCTTCATTCACCTTCCGCTATATTTACGACTATCGACAATTCCCTTCATGTTAATTAATTTACAAGTTCATACTTTACTATCGATAATTCCCTTCATGTTAATTAATTAACAAGTTCATACTTTACTATCGAATTCATATATTCGATTACACATTATTGGTTTGAAACCAGTTATAATTTACATTGCCACATTTTGCATAATCTAAATAAGTAACACAATTTGACACAATCGAATTCCAATTATAACCTTTTCTGATTTTCATTTTCATTTATTTCTATCCTGGATATCAAAATGAAATACATCGTTTCTTCTTTGAAACAATTCAAAATTTCCCCCTTTCATTTAAATTTCCAACAGAATTCTTATTACCAATCAATTTTAGTTACCTTGATTTCTAATATACATGATTTAGGGAAATTGATTCATCAATTCTCCCATACTTTATCTTCTTTAGATATCAATCGATAACAAATTCGAGATTCAAATCTAAAAGGAACTTATCGAAGATTAGCTCTAGCAAGCCGGGATTCGAAGATTGGGGATTCTGAGAAATTTTAAATCTCAAAAACCTTTTTATTTCCGCTACATCATTTCCAAAATATATAGTATTCTCCAAAATAATTCACATTTCAAAATTTATTTTTAAAATAATTTCAAATATATTTTTCAAAATATCTTTAATTTCAAGATTTGTTTTTAAACCCAATAAACTAAGCTTTGAATAAACCAATTCTAAACCCAATAAGCTAAGCTTTGAATAAACCAAAGCTCTGATACCAATTGTAACGTCCCGCCTTTTTGACTGCTTCAAATCGGTAATTAAACCGACTTCAAACGTCCAAAACGACGGATCGTTATTTAGCTTACAGAGTTTAAAAACTAAATCAACACAAAAAACACATTATAAATGAATAATAGAGTAGTGAAAATCGAAATCAAAATTTTATATATTAACAGATACAAGAATTTTTCTATACAACGGAATTTTTAAAAATATAATTTGAATACAAGAAAAATCTTTACTGTATGAAATTTTCAGAGTGCGCCATCTTTGGAATCCCCAGCTTCCGCTAATCTTTGAATTCTAAGTTGTAATCTTTAGATCTGAAATGCTCAGGGTCTGACCCCGACCCGAGCGAAACAAAAACTCAGGTCAGGTTTAATCTTGTTCAAGTAAATAATTTTGATGCATACTGAAATAGGATAGTTCATCGTAAAACATAAGCCAGCGTAAACAAACATCAAGTTGCACACGTATCCAAATGAGAAAGCAGTCCTAAAACTTTACTTAAAACTTGGTGGCACAACAAGTACAACTGAAATGAATAAGAATGCACGGCTCAAATAGCAACAGATTAACAAGGGATGGTTGTATGAATCTAGTCATGCATTTCAGTTTTTTTTCAAAGCAAGGTCAACAAGGTACTTATGTGTGTAAAAAAAAATGAGCATGGGCGCGTAAGAATTAAATGTAAAACTTAACTACAAACTAAAAAAAAAGTGAATGCAAACATAACGAACAAGGATATAGAAACACTAACGTAAATGTACTACAATGTTTTATGAAATGAAAAGAGCAATGTAAACTAGTTACTGAAAAGAAGTGAATGCAAACATTACGAGAATGCCATGTGTATTGAAGTTTGAGTGTAATGCAAACTCCACTTCAAATCCTTAGTCACAATGTAGGTTTCACAGTAAAAGAAAACAAATAGAAAACATTTTTTTCAAAGAGAAAACCAGAAATGCTAATGAGAACAAATGGAAACAACAACCACAACAAAGAGCAACAAAAGGGACAACACAAATTCTGAATAGAAGTCTAAGCACAATGAAGCAGAGTAAGATACTACTTATGAAGACTATTGATGTAGTATTATCACAAGCTTAGTGCTAATCAAATGTGGAATCTCTTGGCAACCTCAGCAGGTTTGTCCTACATTATACACCTAGAGGCATTTCTTTAGCCATTTGTGTTTTTTTTTCTATTATAATTGAAGTTTGCTAGTTAAATAAACATTGCAGGCACCAATAGTTGAGACATTGACCTCGATAATTGGAAACTCATTTATGATCATTATTACTATATATATACAACTAAATACTTTTTTTTATGTGTCCAGATTCTCAGCATACGATTAGTCGACAAACTGGTTTAAGTTCAATATGACTAGTGAAAGAGCACGGCAACGACGGACAAGTCAGTAAAACCAAAAAATGTAAACAATTACCAAAATATGACTACACTTTTTAAATTATTTTGGTGTTGATGTACGGATAAATGAGGGAAGGTAAAGCGTGCTTAGTATATATATGTATGCTGACTGTACACATATATACACACATGAAAATATGTATATACATGTCCCATCAACCTCCACATACATATACCTTCCTTTTTTCAAACACTCAACTCTAATATGCAACACTAGTGAATAAAGTTACTGGGTCGAAATTGAAACTAAAGTAGCTACAATATTCCAAGTCTATAATATATTAGGTTACCATTTAAGTTAAGCATCATATACAGTTTCATATTTACAACTACATATATACAGTCTATATAGCGTGCAACAATGAATGCCATTAAAATATTTAATGTATGCATAGGAAATAGACCACTACACATACAAGGAAACAAGGAAAATCAAAATATGCCATTATCTAGTTCGGTTATAGGCAAAAATCTAGAATGTATGCTTAGTGCTGATTTACAGTCGGACAGATTTGTACACGGTAGCATGGAAAGAATTTCAGTTACAAATACACAGGGTATCAAAAAGAATTCCTTGAGTTACGACCACAACAAGCAGGGTATGAATTTCAAATGGCACTAGCAACTAAGATGGTACTAGAGCAAGATACATGGTTGTAGAATGCTAATGTCCAACATGTGCAACATAGTTTAAGCGTGACAGAGGTTATGCCAGGTCTAAAAGTACAAGACCCTATGTCCACTAACAGCAAGTGTATAATAAGTACATGGGTTTTGGCATGTGCCACCATGAAATTAATAGCAACCAAGGTGAATCAGGGCAAAGGTGTCAATGATGCTGATGCAAGAAGACATGGCCACCACTACAACCAATCATGCATCATTGTGACAACAATTATCAATGGTACGAGGTCATTAAGCTCAAATTTGCAAACCGACCAATGACATATACTTATTTTACTTAATTTAAATGTGAGTTAATGCATCCGAACAAGAAAAATCGTGAGTATATAACTCACCTTTACAGCGAGACAGCGAATTTGGTCGGAGCAATCAAACGGCAACGGTGGCGCATGAAGGCGGGAGCAAGCGTAGGCACATTCTTCTTTTGATTTTGGGAAGAAAGATCGGTCTTTGCTCCGGCTGGTGACAAAAAGGAGGAGACGACTTCATGGAGGAGCTGGTGGCTTTGCGGTGGCTCGATGGTTGCGTGGCTAAGCGACAACGAATAATGGGTTTCCAATTTAGGAAAAGAACCAATTTTTAGAGAAGGGTTTTCAGATGTCATTATAATTTAGAAGGGAGAGATGGATTTTGTCTGAAGAAATTGGGAAAACTATGATTTTAATTTGGGGAAACGACCTTTTTTTTTTTGCTTGAAGGAAGGAGACGAGCGTGTGATTTATATAATTAAATTTTAGCGACAAGGAGAATGTAAAATCATAGGGTTGTAGGAGAGGGGAGCGTTCAAATGATAGGTCAAGGAAAGTGAGAACCTAGGGAGGTTGTATTTGTGATTAGTCTAATATTTAATCTATCATGAATCGCCACCAACGGTTAAACTCATACCACCAACTCAATATTCAAATACGACAAAAATTATACGTACATCTTCATTTTTGCATTTTGAATTCAATAAAATTATTCTGGTTGAAATCTGACTCTATCTGTATACGATGTTGTTTTATTATTTATTGGTCCACTGATTCTTCTTGTTTGTTAATCAGTAACTCCGTTAAATTCCATTTTTGAAACGTTTAATTTCAATTCAATCGCTTATATTTTCAGTCGATTTCCAAACCAAATTCAATTATCTGGTCAATTTCAAATTCAAATATTCAGTAATAAATATTCGATTCTCAACCAATTATTCGGAATTGAGTTCAAGCAATATATTCGATTTCTAATTTCTAATCCAAATATCAATATAAAATTGAATGTTCATGATTAAACTTTTAATTAATTTCACATTCCAGTTGTTGAAATTTCCAGGATGTTACACTTTTAGTTTGTTCATTTAACCAATATGTTTTTGGTATTGATTGATTTTCAAAGGTACCTGGTTAGGCTTGAGTCTGGTCGTCCATTGCATCTCGTAAGTGCCCCCTTTGGTTTAAGTTTGGTCATCCTTTGCATTCTTTTAGTTTGTTCGGTTAACCAATATGTTTTGGGTATAGATTGTTTTTAAAGGTACCCACTTAGGCTTGATTCTGACCATCATTTGCATCTTATAAGTACCCACTTAGGTTTAAATCCAGTCGTCGTTTGCATTCTTTTAGTTTTTTCGATTAATCAATATATTTTGGGTGTAAATTGATTTTCAAAGGTACCCACTTAGGCTTGAGTTCGGTTGTCATTTGCATCTCGTAAGTAAGCTTAGGTTTGAATCCAGTCGTCCTTTACATTCTTTTAGTTTGCTCGGTTAACAAAATGTTTTGGGTATAGATTACTTTTTAATGGTACCCATTTAGCTTGAGTCCGATCATCCTTTACATCTCGAAGTACCCGTTTAGGTTTGGACTTCGATTGTATTTTACTTCCATGCGTACCCAATTACGCTTGGAGTGTGAATGCCTTTTGCATTTTTGGGTTTGCTCAGTTGAATAAAATATTTTGGATGTACATTCATTTGCGTGGGTACCCAATTTGGTTTGGAATCATGTTGTCTTTTACATCCATGCGTGACCGATTAGGCTTGGAGTCTAAATGTCTTTTGCGTTTTTGGGTTCGCTCGGTTGAATAAAATATTTTGGTTGCAGATTCATTTGTGGTTATTTTGATTAAATAATTCATTTTTATTTTAGATTGGTATGCCTAAAAAATTCATAATAATAATTTTATTTGTATATAGCATTTTTAATTTAAGATACTGTAAAAGGTTGGTGTTGCACATTCATAGTTTAATTTTTTATGTTTGCAACAAATCACAGTTTCAATTTTCAACACAACAAAAGTCAGTTTATTTCATTACAGTGTCACATTTCATTTCTACAAAAATGTGCATTTCAGACTACAAAATCATCTCACATTACAAAACTGTACATTTATACAATTCATCGCCATCTCCATTCTGTATCACTAATCAACTAACAATTGTCTCCTTGTCATTGACCTTTCCTTTCCTTTTTCAGACCATGTCACCATTAACCTTTACTTCTTAACCATCCTTTAACCTCCCCATGCACACAACAGTCACCACTGAAGCATCAAAAAGCCAAACTGATATCAAACAGCCACTATACAGTTGCCATAAACTAACTATCCTCCCAAAATTCTTATTGCACAAAATCCTCAGACATAACCCGACCCGAACCACATCCTACAACCTGAATTTTCATTACAACAGCAAGTCACAATCACCTGCTTCTACCACAGAAATAATAGTAAAAGGTTGGTATTGTACATTCATTCCTTACAATAATAAGATATAATAAAGGCTGGTATTTGCCTAGACAACCCTCAACTAATTTCAACTTTCTATCATTCATTCCTTACACAGCAAACCCTAAAAAAATAATCAAATACCAAACATTGCAATTAACAACAACATCTATATATGAAATTAGCACGGTTACAATTCTGTCTATACCACAATTTTTCAATCCATCTTCAACTACTATTTTAACATCAATTCAGCTTACTAAAATTCAATTACAATTAGAAACTAAATGTCTATACAGCAAGTCCAAATTGAATTAAAACAGGCGCTACATCAACAATTCAGTCTATCCTTCCTTTTTCTTCACAGTCCTTCTTCACAGCCTATTCAACTTCTTCTGGTAATGAGTTTGCAAAGTACTTTATAATATTCCAACTTCTTTGTGGGTCATTCAAAAATTTGAACACTGACTTAGCATGGAAAAGATTGATATCTTCCTCTTTATATTCATCTAGTAGGTTTTTATCTCTGTCCAATTTTTGGATGAATTTCGTCATAAATAATGCACAATCCTTGCTGTGAATTAATAAATAAATATGGATTGGTATAAGAAATGCAATGCTATGATCATTTAGCATTTTACCAATGGATTAAGTGGCAAAAATCATGTACTGTATTCATGGCAGAAATCATTCAGCATGAGATTACTGTTTGGATGACAAGTAGGAGGAGGAAAAATGTATAGTGTTGTATTTCTATTTTAATAATACTAAGGTTCCTACCTTAAGATTAAAACAAGAATGCTATTACAGTTTAGCATTTATATTAACAGTTGAAATTGGGTTATAAAGGATAATATGAAGGTGGTTTCAATGTACTATGGTAAAAGGCGGTGGTAAAGAAATATGAAAAATGTATGGTTTTGTATTGCTATTTAAATAATACTAAGTTCCTACCTTAAGAATAAAACAAAAATGATATTATAGTTTAGCATTTATATTAACAGTTGAAATTGGGCTTATAAAGGACAATGTGAAAGTGATTTCACTATATTATGGTAAAAGGTAGTGGTACAGAGATATAATGGTTTGAGCATTTAGTATTTATTTAAAAATATATTAATAAATTGCTAATGGTTACGAGTCAAAATCTTGTTGTTGGCATGGTTATAATGTTTATTTGATGTCGAGGATTATCTTTTTGGCCTCAACGAATCATAATGGTTCCATTGCACTGTAACATAGTCCAAAATTAGCAAAGTCTAGTGATTGATGTAATGCAAGGGAAAGAATATGGTATCTGCAAATTAGTCTGTGACAATATTTTGAACCAATGGGTAAACCAGTGATTCAACAACATTTTCAACTTTTGTTTGTATAACATGTTGCAAATAAACATACGATCTTAATTTGTTTCTCCGGTATTTAAAATTTTAAAGTAAAGAATTTTGTTTACCGTCATGATTGTACTGAACGTGTAGTAGTACTCATATGTTGTTACATCTGAAATAAACCAATCGATAACCTGCATTAGAATAATAATGTTAGCTTAGTGTATAATTTTACTATGGAATTTGCTTGTATATAATTTTTTTATATGAATATTACATTGCATGTTCTGATATTTGTGTTTTTTTATATATTTTGAAAGATATATTATAGTATGAATATTTGATTATTTTATAATAATTTAATTCGTATATGCAATTTACAATCATTAAACACTATATAATGCTAGGAGAAGACAACATTTTATTAATAGTACATTGTTTCATAAAAAAATATCATAATGCTAGGATACTTTAGCATTTTATTAATAGCACGTTGCTTAAATATATAAAAAATCAAAATTCTAGGAGAGGGTAGCATTTTTGTAATAGCATGTTGCTTACCCAAATAAAAATAAAAATGCTTGCAGAAGTTAGCATTTTATGAATAACATTTTGTATTATCAAAAATATTATTATAATGCTAGCAGAATTTAGTATATTTCAAACACCATATTACTCAATCCCAAAAGAAAGTCATAATGCTAAGAGAAATTAGCATTTCACGAATAGTATGTTGTTTATTAAAAAAGTTATCATAATGGTAGTAGTAGTAGAAAGCCTTTTCGGAACAACATGTTGGTTTATAAAAAATTTTATCAAAATGTTAGTGGAGGCTTGAATTTTAAAAAATAACTATGACAATGCTAGAAGTTAGCATTTTAGGAACATAATGTTGCTTAATGATTAAAAAAAATAGCTATCACAATTTACATCCACCTGACCATCTGTAAATTCTCCAAAATAGCAGTGCTTCTAGCATAGAATGTACAATTGTTATCCCTCCTCTCGTAGTATCATCATTTCGCCATGCTATCGTGCTATATTAATATTTTAATTTAAAAATATTAAAATAACGCATATTCTTTTAAATTATTTCAGATTTTAATGAGTATAAAATACTTACTCAGCTTTGTCTCCGCATGCGAAGAATGCCTTGATTATGTCCTGTTTGTATGATTCTAGGAGTTGAAATATATGATCTTTACAATATTTCGTTGACGATGGATTTTCCTTTTTAGAGAATAATTTTTGAGATCCAGAAATTGTTCGTCTTGAACTTCATCATCTGCACTGTCTTCTTCGTCTACTTCTTTCTCTTCTTCACTTTCTTCTACTTGTGTATCATTTCGATCACTTCCATCTTCATTCTCATTGTCATTGCTATTTTTTTTATTCTCTTCTTCACCATTCATTTCATCTTCTCTTTTATTCTCCTCTTCATCAGCTTCATCATCATTCTCATCTCCATGGTTATTTATTTCAGTCTCTTCATCATGGGTTTTATCTTCTCTTTTATTCTCTTCACTTTCTTCTTCATTCAAATTTTCTATTTCTTCATCATTTGTTTCCCCCACCATTCCACTGTCTTTTTCATCGTTTTTGCTTTTTCGTGGTATACTACTTCAAACTGAAATTGAGAATCAACTTTTGGCTTCCTCGTTTTTTTTAATCTTTGAATCATTGAATTTGGTGTCATTTTTTTAGGTTGCTCGCTTACTCTTCCCATACTCTTCTCTTCTTGGTTTTCCACTTTTTTGTACTCTTCATGAGTCCCTAAATCCGCTGTGTTGAATAGGTCAAAAGAAGGAGGAGTAATATTTTCTAAAGTTTTTTTGAACATTCACATTTTTTTGTTCCCATCGGATTGTTGGAGCAGTGATTTTAGCATGTGAATTTCTTTTTCTGTCTGAACTAATTTATTTTCCTTAGCTCCTTTTCTTCCTGTAACGTCCTGTATTTTTACGGCATAATAATTAATTTACTTAATTATTTAAATAGTGATTTAGAGATTTAAATCGTTGTCTAATTAAATAATATTTAATATTTAATTAATATAAATAATAGAACAATATATATATATTTAATTTCTGAAATAGTCGAAAATAGCCGAATTCATGATATTGCGTGAATTGAATAGTATATGGGATTTAATTCAGTTTATAATTGAATTATAATAACGAATTTATTGTTTGAACGAAGTTTGAATGTATAGATTATATTATACTTTTAATCGAGCTCGAAATGGCATGACAATTCGTAATTTTGCGATTTGAACTTCAATTGAACATACAGAATCCATTTTAAATCGGATTCCTGTGAAACAAGAAATGTTTGGATCTGTTGAACGATATTTTTCTAATGGAAGGGAAAATCGAAATTTCGTCGTGTAGATTGAGAGTTATGTCCAAATCGAATTTTAAAATAGTCGCTATGAAATCGTTTATCGGTCGTAACGGTTTATTAAATATAATTAAACATCGTTCTCGAATGTGAATGAGATTTCTGAGACGTAGTTATAATTTAATTTATAGAATTTTTCTGTAATTTTTATTTTGGAAAATAAGCAACTTTTTATTTGAAGTGTTTTACACCCTATACTAGCATTTTTGGATTTCACAATATGAGCTAACTTGTCTATATTATTACGTTTTTGAGATCGTGGCACATTGCTCATCTCAATAATATTTTTATTTTACACCCTATGGTAGGTGCAAGTTGCCTCCTTTGGTATTGAGGAGAAAGAGAGTTAGAGGAGAAGAATAATGGTGGGTTCAGTTTGCAATTCGGTGAAGAAATGGAAGTACGGTCGGGAAGGAAAGCGCAGGAATGGCTTTCAAATTTGTATGGCTGGAGCGAAGTATATAAGTTGGAGGAGATGGAAGGCGAGGCGGATCAGGTTTATACGTTTACAATGGAAATGGGCCGCGTTAAAATGAAGTGTTAAAGCCTAGTTTTTTTTAAAAAAAAAACCAGAATGGGAACGCAGCACCAAAAACCGAGGCTTTCGTGAAAACTGGGAATAAGAGGGGTTCGCGCAAGTAAGTCTTCCTGGACCGAATTTAAAAGGGAACGCCAAACAACTTTGGTTTTGGATTGGAATTATTTATAAGCTAAGGTGAAGTTTTAAAATGAAGTAGAGATTCATGGAGATATCTGGGAAGAACAAGTTTTAAATTGCGGTATGAGATGGAACCAGAATGGGCCTTATTTAAAAATGTGAGCCCATTTATATATAATTAAAGTATTAGTTTAATTTAGTAAAACATTCACTTGTTAGTTTAACATCTCTTACATGCGTTATCCAAATCTTACAAACTTAGATCAATTGGGAACGTAGGATCGCAGGCTACATATTGGAATCAGTTTGGAGCTATTCGGGGATCGTTACGATTTTAGGCAAAATAAAACGATAGGCTGGATCAACCGAACGTTAACCGGTATTTAACGATTAACGGTCAAGGTGAGTAAATATCACTAACTCTGCTCAGTTTATATTTTCATAACGTGTTTTTAGAACTGATAAATATTGGTTGATTACTGTGTGTTGATTGGTTGGTTGAACCGCTAATTGATTAGTTGAAAATATTGATATATATATATATATATATATATATATATATATATATATATATATATCGTTAATTAAATATTAATTCTGTTGATCAGAATATTTCATATAGAAATGAAATCGATGTTAATTATATTGTTTAATATCTGTGGGTGCAGGGAAACAGGTCGGAGGGATCCAACTGGATTCCTTAACATTTATTTTACTATTTTCATATATTGTGATATATGATGTGATATATAATATGTTGTTGATTATGAGTATTTGGATGATATTGATCATTGTTTTATGGTACGTTAAATACCACAAGGAATACTAGAATGTAAAAACGAAATTTTCAAAGTGTATTTTGAAAATAAAATATTTATATAAAATCAATGGACTTTATATAAAAGGAAATATTTATATGAAATAAATAGAATTATAAAAAGGAATATTTATTTAGAAAATAAATAGAATTATAAAAGGGATATATATGTAAAACGCAAATAGAATTGAAAAGGAAATATTTGTAAAACAAATAAAATAGAAAGGGAATTATTTGGGAAATAAATAGGAATTATATAAGGAATTATTTGGAAAATAAATATTAAATAGAAATATATTTTAACAGATAAATGGGAAAGATTAATTCAAAGTAGAATTAAATAGAATCTGTTTTAAAAGATAAATGAAAAGAATAATTTATAAATAATGTTTATAAATTAAGAAAATTATTTATCATTGGATAAATTGAGTATATAAGTCTGAACTTATCTTTTACTAATAATCGGAATAGGTTTGGTGTCACACTTTTTTGGTGTACATGCAAACTACCAAAAATGCCCTTTACTAAAAACAAACACATCTTTTTTTTTATCTTTTACTAATAATCGGAATAGGTTTGGTGTCACACTTTTTTGGTGTACACGCAAACTACCAAAAATGCCCTTTACTAAAAACAAACACATCTTTTCTTTTACTAATAATCGGAATAGGTTTGGTGTCACACTTTTTTGGTGTACATGTAAACTATCGAAAATGCCCTTTACTACAAACAAACATATATGATAAAAGAATTAAATCAAGAAAGAAACAAAAAGTAATTAAAGTTAAATAGTAGTGTTCCTTTAATTAGTCATGTGCATCATTAATGACATTAATATAGACGTAAATGAGAATAACATTAAAAAAAACCAGACAATTAAATCTAGAAGGGTAAATAAATGGAATTAAATCACGCATATGTTCGAATTCGAAAATAAATGCGCATCGTAAATGGAATTAAATCACGTGTATGTCTGGAAATATTTATGTCAAGAGTATGTGCACGCGTATTAAGATTGGAATTTTTTTCAATAAAAATGGAAATAAAAATAAATGTTTTGAATAACGGTCACATGAATTTATATATATATATATATACATATATATATATATATATCTTTTACTAATAATCTTTTACTAATAATCGGAATAGGTTTGGTGTCACACTTTTTTGGTGTACACGCAAACTACCGAAAATGCCCTTTACTAAAAACAAACACATATGATAAAAGAATTAAATCAAGAAAGAAACAGAAAGTAATTAAAGTTAAATAGCAGTGTTCCTTTAATTAACCATGTGCGTCATTAATGACATTAATAGAGATGTAAATGAGAATAACATTAAAAAAAGCAGACAATTAAATCTAGAAGGGTAACATAAATGGAAATAAATCACGCATATGTTTGAATTCGAAAATAAATGTGCATCGTAAATGGAATTAAATCATGCGTATGTCTGAAAATATTTATTTCAAGAGTATGTGCACGCGTATTAAGAATGGAATATTTTTCAATAAAACTAGAAATAAAAATAAATGTTTGAATAACGGTCACATGAATTAACATGCATGAATTAGAAACAGAAGAAAATTAATGTGCGGTAATGAGAATAGGAAAATAAAAAGAAACTATCGAGCAAATAAATATGCTGAAAAATAAAATGGGTAAGAAATATACCAGACCATGTACTAATGATATTTTTTATTTTGTTGAATAGCTCCACGCGTGCCATAACCACGCGCGGAGCGCGTGCCATCACCACGCGCGAAGCGCGTGCCTATACGTCTCGTATAGAGAAGTAGAAATCGGTTTTGACACCGATATTTTTAATATAATGTGAATTCAACATTTATAAAGGGAATTATAAATGAGATTTAAGTGTTAGAAATAAAAAGGAGATTTCGTATGAATAATTCTATAAATAGAAGTATAAATAGAACTATTCATAAAAAGCATACATTATAATATAAGAATACATGAATAACCAAATGCAAAATTAACTTAGCACTTTATGCAACATAATGCTAATATAATATAAGAATACATTATAATATAAAACTGTAGTATAATAAAATGCCAGTTGTCCCTATTTGAATTCTTTGTCCAAATGCAAAATTGATTATTTGATGGCTGTAGCTTTTCTCGATAGCATAGCATCATGGCCAGTTGTCCCTATTTGAATTCTTTGTCCATTGCCTTTTTATCTACTACCTTAACTTCTTGCTATTTTATATCCCTTGCTGTATATATGTCTTTATATCTTAGGTGGATTTCACTTGTAGCTTGTTTATATTTAAGGTGACTTTTCCCAACATCTTCGTCCATTGTGCCCCCAAGAACTACTTAACATCCTTCTAGATGAAGTATCAGGAGTTCAATTTGCATACTACATCCTTGTCACTTTAGTACAACATCTTTACAAACATTAGAGCCATAGATCTTCTTACCATTGGCTAGGGTCACTTTATATATTCTAGAATCATCTGCGTCAAGCTTATATTTCTGAGCAAGTTGCTCATTAATGAAGTTTTAAGGGGGTCCTAATTAAGTCAATGAGGACATGGACTGGCTTCCCCTCTATAATTCCTTGAACCTTAATAATAGAAAGAGTTGGTACGCCACAGTAGCCTATAGGGTAACTGAGTGTTTCTTCTTTGAGATTATCCTCTTCATCCAATTAAAGATCTTTTGATTTCTCTATGTCATTAAGAGTCCTAATTTCCTCTATAACATACACTTGAGGTCTTTATGCCAAATCTCTCTACAGTCATAGCAAAAGTTCGGCCTTCTTATCTCGGTTAAATGACTTGGTGTCAGTCCCTTACTCTTGGCCATTCTTTCCAAAGCTAAACCACTCTACTTCTTTTACCTAGAGTTACTGCTTGAATTCTTGGTGTAGGGGACAATCTAATTGTTATTATTTCTTGAGGTGGATAAAGGGATGTATGAAGTTTTGTGGTTTTCTTAGTGTTATTCCATTTACTTTCAAACATCTCGACCAGTGAGACAGCTTCACTAAAATCAACTAGCATTGAAGTCAGTAGATCATACAAGATCTCTTCCTTAATACCTCCAACAAATCTGTTTAGTTTAGTGGTAATGTCTTTATAGTAGCTTGCAATTTACTGAGATATGAGAGCATAGTGGTTTTTGTTTCAATTTAACTAAGGCCTCATAAGACATCCTATGTCTTTTGGATTAAATCTGACCACTATCTCTTCATTAAAGGTTAGCCAAGATCCATGGTTGGGAATATTTAAGTATGCCGGTTATACCATTTCATGGCATCTTTCCTCAAACAAGAAGAAGACACTTCCACCTAGAAATGATCCTCAATCCGATGAAACCTAAAAATTGCTCCACCTATCTAAGTCATTCGGTCATCATAGCATCCCGTGTCAAAGCGGAAAAATCGAGCTTAAGGGAGGATAAGGGAGAATGTCTATTCAGTTGGTGGAATTCTTGAATGGGCAGTAGGTTATGTTGGGGTGCAGGATAGTTTTGTACTATAGGTTGGTTGCTTTAGGTAGGAGGGAGGTTGTTCAATGAATTAATAATGGTTCTTGGAATATGGAGTGAGTTTCTTAAACTTTAGAGGAGTATTTGCGAAAGGATGTTTAATTTTGAAGCCAAAAATAGATTGGGTACCAGAATTCTCTAAGATAAATTCTGATGCGCTACAACCATATTTAGAGGAGGATAGGTAGGGAAGTTTGTAACCTGCTTTGCTACAAATCTTAGGAAAGAGAAGTTAAAGCATTATGCAAGCCTTCGAATATGGCCTCCAAGTTTTTTGATGAGAAGTATGTTCCATGGTTTATATCTTCTTATCTTTTCAAAGACTTCCCTTGATCTTGAATAATAGTGGTTAAAGTTGAGTGGTTGATCAAGTTTTAAGGGTCCGGATCATGCCCTAAATGGTTACTCTTGTACGAGTCTGTTAGCTACTGGTTGATCAGAAGCCATGCTCAAGTCTACTGGTTGTAAAGGGGTGGCTAGGAGAAGAAACTATAATGGTTTAATGATGAAGTTGGAGGGTCTAAAAAAGACACAAAGGGTGATTTAGGAAGGGATCGTCAGTTGCGAAGAGTAGATGGTCAAACGAGAGTGGAAGATGATCAAAGATAGAAGATTAGAGGTCAAAAGACTAAGGAAGAAGAAATAAGAAAAACGTAATAACATGAATATGAAGGAATACAAAATTTATGCAATAAGAAGTAAACTCTTTTTTTCCAATTGCATATCATTTACATAGAGCCTTAGTACATATATTTATAGTAGTGTTTGCAACGAATATGTTAGCCAATTAACTTAATAGGCTACCTAAACCATAACTCATCTAACACTAAGCATAAATAAATTAGTTCTTCAAGATATCAGTGTGCACATGCACAAAGTACAGTAGTACACAAACATGCACACACTAATACATGGCGACCATTGTCAGGTCCTATTTTCTTCTAGTTCCGACCTTTCTCCACCTCTTCCACCTCCCTTGAGTTCTTTGACGAACTTGGAACTAAACTCTAGCAAACTTGATCGGGGATTTAATGTTGGGGATTTTGCGGCTCGAGACTATTGGAGGAAGATAATTGATGTACTTCAGACTTCAAGGACCTATAAAATACATTCTTTCAGACAATAGTTCAACCCACCAGGTACAAACGGATTATCGAACTATCAACTTTTAGGATTCAATGAAGCTTTGGAACAACGTAATCAGATTAAAAATTTGTACGACTTTGATCCAACCAAGAACACCCTTAAAATTTGATTCTGATGATGCAATTACAGAAGAGAATGAATAGAAGAAGAAGAGTGATTCTGCAACACTTTACAAGCGTTGAAAATTCAGAAATTTGCAACACCTCTTGTGTTGGCAATGGAGTACTGCAGAAATTCAAGGAACAAGATGGATTAGACAGAAGTAATTTGAAACATATTCTGAGCGCTGGTATTTATAACCAGCGAAGGGAAATATCCCTTCATGAATTGACGTGTCCGCTTGAAAAGGTTTTATATATTTAAAATTCGAACCAGAGGCATCTCTTCGTTTGCAACAATCAAAAAGCATTGCAAAAACCGACGTGCCTTTTTCAAACGTTCAGAAAACGTTTCAAATAACCCACCCAGCTTTGAATTGCATTCGAGTCTGTAACGGGATGAAATTTGGCCCGTTACTGTTTATAAATTCTGTCCAAAAATATTCTTATTGGACCTAGATCCAAAAACCGTACCCGTCCCGGTTCGGTCGGACGAACGACGGTGGCGCGCTCGTGTATTTTGTAGATGCATGGCCTCCCTCCTCACAACAAAGCAAACACGTAGGAGTCCGAAGGTCCCAACACACTTGTGAGAAGGCCATTCAAGTACTTGAATACTTTTGTCACTTTCATAATGTAGGACTAATTCTTTTCCTCTTCTTTCTTCCTTTCTTACTTCCTTCCTCAAAATCAAACCCAAACCCCAAAATAAATTTTGAAAATTTCACAACAATCTCCCTCAATCTTCAAAAATAAATGAATAAAGTAGATGACTGAATCACTAGTGTGACTTTCTACATACATAAATGGGATCAAGCCTATGTAGTTAAAAGATCAAAATTTTGCATCATCGTATAAACAACACATAAATTAAAGGTACATTTTGGATTTGAACATTTACTTAGTGTAAACCATTCAAAGTTCTATCGAGATTATATGGTGAATGAATCTTGAACCAAGTATCCCTTAATAATAAAACCGGAATAATCACATATGTTGATTAACTTATTTAGAGTGATCTATATTGCTCAGCACGTTACTGGCCATGTGTTTTTAATCATGGTTCATGAGTCTACTTTAGAAACCGGTCTTACTTTCCTAGGAGATGGCTTGATTTCCATACTCATATAGGTTAGTCTCTTAAGGTGTTTCTGCAATACACCTTTTAAGATTTCTAGACTTATTAAGGATATTTATCTATCCTTTGTTCACACAAAATCTAACACTAAATATTATGGGATTATCGATTTAGTGTTCCTTAATCATTCTCTTAACGTGTTGGTACCTATTGAACTTTGTCTATCCCTTTCAAGACACAAGTTGGGTCTCTGTTAAGGATGATCAATCTTCATTCATATATTTTAGTCCCATTTCTTTTGACTTATGGAAACCATTGCCTTTGGAAGACCTTTTATACGTGGGTCAGCCAAGCTTTTCTTTGTTTTTATGTACTCAATGGTTTTAATTCCACTTTTGAGTAACTGTCTTACCATCTGATGTCTTAGACTCACATGTCTAGACTTCCCATTATATGTCTTATTAGAGATACTAGTATTTTTTGCCCGTTTTGCTAGGCATTAAAATTTATGTTATTAAAAAAAAATTGTAATGATTAAATATTAAAAATAGAAGAAAAATAAATTATTGTAATTAATATTAAATAGTTATATATATATATATATATTACAATTTATGCGGAAACAATAATAAATTATTCTGTTTTTCATCCAAAAATAATTTTATCATGAATGATTATTTTGATTAATTGTTATGTTATCCATCTGATAATTTATGCAGTAACAATAATTAATTGTCATGTTGTTCACGCAACAATAATTTTGCCATGGATTGAGTGTATTGAGATTATCAAGTTATTTAAACTAAGAGATAGGATGAAGTATAATGTCATTTAATACATGGATATCTGTTAAGGTTGTAGCATTGAATAATAAATGGGTGGTGAAGATCTTATTACATTGACGTTCATGACGTGCGAGGACCGAATATTTATAAAAAATCGATTAGAAAAAAATGATAATCGTCCAGTCATTTAAGTAGCTATTACCAGGGGAGCAAAAGTGAAACTGAAATATGAAATAACCGAAAGAGAGTTGAGAAATGACATCTTTAAATATGTAATTGTGATATAGAATTTGTTTTAATGGTTGATGATGTGTTTTTCTGCATTTTCATTTATTTATTTGAACAGGAAACCCTTTGTCGATGTCACATGTGTTTTTAATTATTTAACCCATAAATCATAATAATATTCAAATTTATCGAAAGACAATAGCACCTAAGCTATAATATAAAATGTTCACAATTCAATTTGCAGGACATGTATCTATTAAGTGCAAGATAGTTGATAAAACTAAAAGGTATGCACAAAAGTAAACAATACCTCACGTTTTGAACCAAATATTGATGTATCAACTTGAACAAAATTAAACAGTGATATCGTTTCTATGGTTAACGTATCAAATTTAATTTGCACACCTTTTATAACAATAATGTCCTAAGTATAAAATATAGCTAACGTGCTTAAGTGAAATGTTTCAAATTTGGCCCAAAAATGGATTCCCTACAATTGCATAGCTATATGTTTTTTCTTTAATTTGATACACAGGCGGTAGGACATTGTTGCGTTCTCTTATTTTTACGCATTCAGTATTACCTAAATTAGAAAGAAAAGATATATAGTTGCAGTCAGAAAACACTATATTTTCTGACTCACATAACATAATATAATCTAATTTAGATGTTCTAAATTTACTACTTTATATATTCTAGTTTAAACTTAATAGAGAATTAATGTATGTTTGTAACTTATTTCTCTTTGTTCTAATTCAAAATATTAATTTGGGAAATAAATACATATACTAGTTATAAATTAATGCTTCATGATGGCTTAACTAAAGGATTCATTATCAGCTATGCGCATATTGATTCAATTATAACGGAACACAATTCTAGTTTATTAGAAGACGTGCGAACAATATGATATGAACAGTACAACATGAGCTAATAAAGATAATGACAGAGAATGTAACACCCCACTCCCGCTATGATCACTCACTAAGGGAATGCCATAGCATTGGTGGAGTATTTTAGTGAATATAGAACAGAAAAATTACAACAAGACAGATATAAATAGTACTTGAAATTTTAAAACATCATCTCATAACAGCGGAAGTAAAACATGTCTGGTTACATCATAAAACCACAATAAAGGTCAAGTACAATATCCATCAAAGTAAAGAAGTACATAATCCCACTCTCATACAATAGCCAAACAAAAGAAAAGATAACTGGATAACTGGAGCTTTACATCTATCCAAGCTCCTAAAGACTGGAACAGCAATCCGATCAAGCTCCACTACTGCTAGGATCCACCGTAGGACCTGAGGGTTGGGAAAAAGATAAAAACAACAGGGTCAGACATAAGTCTGAGCGAGTCCTATAACTTTAACAATACAATCGTTAAAGTAACCAGAGAAGACATAAACTGATATACGGTAACATATAGGGATGAATGGCTACCCTAAGCAGTCAACTAAACGAAGATAAAGGATAAAGACGCATCTACCCTCCCTAAGGTAAATTACTAAACTGCACCACACCAGTCGTTCCTAACTTAAAGGTTGATCCCACCCAAGGACTTATAAAATTTACTAATTAGTACCTGCGTACCCCTAGGTGACCAAGTAGGCGCCACGGGGCCCTACAATCCACTAGGTGTACACACTACTTCCCATTCGATCGGCTCCCTAACGTAGATACCCGTGCTGGCCCCACCGTGGGATGTATCATTCCCCAATGTGGCAACCTGATGGAACTAAAGGTGCACGGCTTATATCTACTCGATGCAACAACGGCTTACCTACCAGCCCGGGCCCACTCACGCATATGAAGCCCGTTGGACTTGCGTTGCCACCGCTAACCCGTTTGCCTCTTACAGTCAAGCCCAGTATGCGTGTCCCGTCCTCGACATGGGTCGAGCCCACAAAGATACGTATGGGTTACTGGTTGAAATGGGCCTCCACAAGCTACCCACCTAAGCTTGTCCCTTTTTCTAGTATATCCCACTTAACCCTTTAATCATGTTTTAATTACATGTTCCATTTTGGTTAAGTATTCTAATCGTATTTTCTATTGCCACCCAAGGCAACCACTAGATTTTCTCATGCCACCCGAGGCACCCACTTAACCCCTCATGTCCCTCTACATGCTAATATGGTTAAGTGTTTCTTAATTAATTAATTAAGAACGTAACCTTTGTAAAGACCTCTCACATTAGACTGTCTTTTATGACCGCTGGTTAAGCCGGTTGGGTCCGGGCAGCCTTATGTCATAACAGAGTCTAACCTCGTGTCTTTACATTAATTACGTATTTAGTTTGTGCCTAAGACCTCTCACATTGGGCTAACATTTGTAGCAACTGGTTAAGCCGGTTGGGTCCGGGCAGTTTTACGCTACAACTGAGTCCAACCTCGTGTCTTAGTCAATTAATTACACCTAATTAATCACCCTCATAATTTTATATTAATTATCCCTAATTAATCAAGTTTTCTTAACATGGGTAGACCTAACTTAATAGGTAAATTCCCATGGGGTAGACCTAACTCAATAGGTAAATTCCCAACACATAGTATGGGTACACCTAACCAAATAGGCAAATTCCCATACTATGTTTATTTATTTTGTGTTATGCATAATTATATTAATTTCACACAATCTTATTAACTTATGCATTTAATTACCCCATCGTTCCCACGTAATTTCGTTCATGATATAACACATATAAAAGGTGTCAACTTGCATATGAATGAACATGTTTCAAAGGTGCCATCTTGCATATTAACAAACACATAACTTGCATATGAACTTGCATAACATGTCACATAACTTGCATATAATATGTCACATAACTTACATATTCATTTTGCATAACAAACTTGCATATTAGCTTATAGACTTGCATAATGTGTCATCATGAACTTGCATATTAATAAACATGTAACTTGCATATTTACATACATGTAACTCGCATATTAACAAACATGTAACTTGCATATAAAGAAACATGTAACTTGCATATTTACATACATGTAACTTGCATATTAACAAACATGTAACTTGCATATTAACAAACATGTAACTTGCATATTTACATACATGTAACTTGCATATTAACAAACATGTAACTTGCATATTTACATACATGTAACTTGCATAGCATATTACCATGAACTTGCATAACATGCATATGATTACATAGCCCACAACTTGCATATTTAGCATCATGCAAACATAACATACATCATATTAAACTTGCATAAGCTTACATACTCAACATGCATAAACATAAGATTAATGCTAACATCATATCATATGATTCAAAGCTCATTAACCCACATACAAAACCATAAATCTCATCACATCTCATCTAATTAGTTTACCAAAAGATCATCAAAGTGATAGAAACTCACAACTAGCAACTTTGAACACCAAATGAAGAAGATTAAGATGCTAAGAAGGGATTAGAAGTTGATTAGAGAGTGATTAGTATGCAACCCTCTTCATAAAATTAGTGGAGGCCATGAGAGCTAGCATTTTGCCATAGTTTAGTCACTAGGTTTAATTATGAATGAATTAGGGTAGGTTAGGGTCTTATTTATAGATTAGGCAAGTGTTTTAGGCCATAGGATTAACCCTAGATTCAATCCAAGCCATCAAAGCATGTCTTGGGGAAGAAGTCAAGTGTAGGAACCATCTAGGGCCTTTAGATTAAAGATGGACCATGAGAACCATTCAAATGCAAAATCTGCACTTGAGCGAATCGGCCCACGGGTTGACAGCCAAACACCCTGGATTAACCCCTAGTCGACCCAGCGGGCTCGGGTCGACTTCAAAAATCGGCCGGTTCGGTTATTCCCCTCTCCCAATTCGCTGTTTTGAGCATTTTTGCATATTTATTTATTAAATTTTCAATTATATATATATATATATATCAATATATATATATATATATATATATATATATATCTACACAACCCATTTCACTTAATTAAGTATACTTTAATTTGGGAATTTTCGTGAAACTTCGCGAGGCCATATCTTGGTCATACGGACTCCGATTTTCGAAAACTCGGACTCTATTTCGCGTATTTTTCCGAGACGAACGCAATGGCATAGCCCGTTTCCCTTGATTCCCATTTTAGAATTAAATTCTGCCTCGATTTATGTTATTACAGGTTATTGAAAATACGGGTTGTTACATTCTCCCCTCCTTAAAGGATTTCGTCCCCGAAATCTTCAAGTTAGGAAGAACGTATCCTACCATCCAATCATCCATCTACTCAAAGCATCATCCACGAGCAATCATTGTCCTTACAAGATTCTAAATGCTGGATGGATATATGCAAAAGTGTGTGTATATGTACTTACCTAATGCAAAAATCAGGCGGTTACTGATACAGTAAACCTCCTTAATGCAAACCATGATAGTGCCATGCATCCAATATGTATGCGAAACCCTATTGACACATACAAATTTCTACATGCGTGCACAACCATACACAAAAATGCATCATCCATATGATAACACAGCCATGATACATCCATCAATCTAACTACCACATCCATTTATGCAATATGCAACATGAAGTGACTGAGCCGATCTAGTGCCTAATGTGTGTGTATATGCATCCACGAGCAACCACTAGCAAACAATTGCATCCATATGCATCCATCAACCATAACATGTTTCAAACACATGTTTCAACCATAGGTTTTACCCTATCTAAAGGTCATAGGTATTAGCGAGAGGATATACTAAAGATAAGATAAGTACTAGACAAGCAATAAAGGAGAAGTTAAAAGACATACTCTCAAAAAGAAATGGATACAAAGAACGCATCTTTGCTTCCGTCTCCCAAGTAGCATTGCTTTCGTCATCTCCCCATTGCACTTTAACTAGCTGAACTTCTCTGTTCCTCAACTTCCTAGTTTCTGACCCAAGGATGCGAGTAGGAGCTCGTCGAATCGTCGCATCACGCTCTACCTCTACATCTCTAAGCAAGCTCGGCTCTACCACCTCCGCGGTCTCATGTAAGCACTTCCTCAAATGTGATACATGGAATACATCATGAACACCACTAAGTCTGTCGGGCAACTCCACCCTATATGCCATCCGTCCAATCCTTTCCTTAATAGGAAACGGCCCAACAAATCTCGGTGCTAACTTCCCTACGGACCCAAAGCGAACAACATTTCTCAATGGAGATACTTTGACAAAAACCATGTCCCCAACCTCAAACTCAAGATCCGTCCTTCTCCGATCCGCATAAGATTTCTGTCTATCTTGCGCTGCTTTCATCCTTTTTCGAATTAAATCAATCTTCTCTGAAGTCTCTCTAACCATATCCGGCCCAAGCAAGATCTTATCCGTAGATTCCCACCAACATGTAGGAGATCGACAAGGCCTTCCATAAAGAGCTTCGAAAGGAGCCATACCAATACTGGACTGAAAGCTGTTATTATATGCGAACTCCACCAAAGGAAGATGTTCTTCCCATGTACCTCCAAAATCCAAGATACAAAGCCTCAAAAGATCTTCTAAGATACGGTTCACCCTCTCAGTCTGACCGTCCGTCTGAGGATGATATGCGGTGCTCAAACACAACTGAGTCCCTACCGCCTCTTGCAAACTTCTCCAAAACTCACTAGTGAAAATAGGATCTCGATCACTCACAATGCTGGATGGTACGCCATGCAATCTAACAATCTCTCTAACATAGACTGAAGCAAGCCATGGAGCGGTCCTCTTACTCTTTACGGGTATAAAATGGGCACTCTTGGTAAGTCTGTCTACCACAACCCAAATTCCCGTATTGCCCTTCCTCGATCTCGGTAACCCGTCGATGAAATCCATCGAGACACTATCCCACTTCCACTGTGGAACTTCCAATGGGTGTAGCAACCCACCGGGTTTCCTTTGCTCCACTTTAACTTGTTGGCACACTAAGCATCTAGCCACATACTCGGCCACATCTTTCTTCATACCGGCCCAGAAGAAAACTCTCTTCATGTCTTGGTACATTTTGTCTCCACCGGGATGAATAGTCATTCTTGAACGATGTGCATCATCCAAAATAGCCTTCTTCAAACCCTCATCTTGCGGTACACAAAGTCTACCGTCTCTATGCAACCATCCCTTATCATCTATGGTGTATCTACCCAAATGGCTGGACGACTCCCCTCTTATAAGCTTCTCTACCAACACAACCAACTGTGGGTCGTCTCGCTGAGCCTCGCCAATCCGTCTCAAAAGAGTAGGTCTAACCTCCAAGGATGCCAACAAACCAGGTACAAAATCAACAGAAGGTCTGAAGTCAAACAAAGAAAGAAACTCCAAGCTTCGTCGTTCCACGAACAATGGACTCAAAGATAGCCTTTTTCTACTCAAGGCGTCTGCCACCACGTTACCCTTACCAGGGGTATACGCTATCTCGAAATCATAGGATGCTAAGAACTCCATCCACCTTTGCTGTCTTAAGTTTAAATCCTTCTGAGAGAATAAGTACTTCAATGATTTATGGTCGGTGAACAACTCGAATCTCTCACCAAGAAGATAATGGCGCCAAGACTTAAGTGCGAAAACAATCGCGGCCAACTCTAGATCATGGGTAGGGTAATTCTTCTCATGCACTCTCAATTGTCTCCCTCCATAGGCTATTACCCTTCCCTCCTGCATCAAGACTGCGCCTAATCCTGTTCCACAAGCATCGGTATAAACAACAAACGGCTTACTCCCATCCGGGAGCACTAAAACTGGAGCGGTGGTCAAAGCTCTCTTTAACCGTCGGAAAGCATCATCACAATCTACATCCCACGAGAAAACCAGATTCTTTTTCGTCAAGCGGGTTAATGGGGCTGATATCTTCGCGAAGTCTTTGATGAACTTCCTATAATATCCTGCCAACCCCAAGAAACTTCTTACCTCGGTAGCATTTCTAGGAACTTTCCAATCCTGGATAGATACTATCTTTGCGGGATCCACAGCTATCCCTTCCTTAGAGACCACATGCCCTAAGAATCGCACTTCTCTTCTCCAAAAATGGCATTTAGAGAATTTAGCTTTAAGACTATGCGCTCGAAGAGTCTCCAACACTTCCTTGAGATGTAAGGCATGCTCTTCTTCATTCTTGGAAAAGACCAAGATGTCATCCACAAAAACTACTACAAACTTATTCAGATACTCTCTGAACACTCTACTCATGAGATCAACAAAGTATGCGGGGGCGTTTGTCAACCCAAATGGCATCACTAGCCACTCATAAAAACCATCCGGAGTCCGGAAAGCAGTCTTCTCTATACTGTCCTCCGCCACTCTTAACTGATGAAACCCTGTAGCTAAGTCCATCTGCGAAAATACTGACGCGCCAACCAACTGATCAAAGAGATCATCTATCCTCGGTAATGGGTGTCTATTCTTCTTCGTGAGCTTATTAAGTTCTCTATAATCCACACAAAGTCTGAGGGACCCATCCGCCTTCGTGGCAAACACTACTGGAGCTCCCCACTCCGATATACTTCGCCTTATGAACCCCTTCTCAAGCAACTCCCCTACTTGCTTATGAAGTTCTCTTCTCTCACGAGGAGCCATGTGGCGTACTGGCAAAGACACTGGTTTGGCATTATCCACCAAATAAATTCGGAAATCTATCTCCCGCTTCGGAGGCAAACCCTTTACTTCTTCAAACACATCCGGATATTCCCGGACTACTCTGACAGAACACAAACTCTCGACCGAAGCATCGAGCGATTCAAGATAACTTAGCAAAACAGATTCCATGGGATTGCAAGAGATCTCGAGAGTGTTACCCAAGCGGGTCATGAGCCTGACAACTCTCCTTTCGCAATCAAGAACGGCACCATTACTGGATAACCAGTCCATGCCCAAGATCAACCCATAGCCCGTGAAGCCCAATACAAAAGCATCACATCTAAACTCAACGCTAAGTATAGAAATCTTCAAACCCAAACATATCATAGACAGATATATGGAGCCCCCAATTGGGTTTGAGACAACCAAGGGATCATCAACTAGACTGGTGTCTAAGTGCAGTGACTCAACTAACGATGATGAGATAAAAGAATGCGATGCGCCAGAGTCAAACAAAGTACGAACTGGATGATCAAACAGAAAAACCAGACTTTCAACGGAAATAGTTCTACCTCTCTGCTGAATCGGTGGAACTGAGAGAACCTGAACTTGCCCCCCTGACTGAGGTGGTGCTATAAGAGCTTGCACCTGGCCTCCTGAGGTAGACCCCGTCTTCTGCCCCTTCTTTGGGCAGTTTTTCACAAGATGCCCTGCTTCACCACAATGAAAGCAACCGGTCTTCTTCTTTTTGCGACAATCCTTACTAAGGTGTCCTGGTGTTCCACAATTGAAGCACTTCTTCTTCGTCTTCTTTTTGTCACCATTGCCTTTTCCGCCCTTGCCTTGTTGTTGCTGTTGCGGTTTCTTCTGATCCCCCTTTTTCTCTGGTGCCTTAGAATTCTTATCATCCTCATGCATAAGTGCCATGTAGACAAGCTTCTCAAAAGTGGCCCCCATAGGAATGTGAGTCATAGCTATTCCTTGCAATGGTTCGTTCAAGCCTCTAACGAACCTCAAAGCCTTCTTCTCCGGTGTATTCACCAACTCTATGCCAAACCTTGCTAATTGATTGAATTTGTTGACATATTCTTTCACCGTGAGATTCCCTTGCTTCAAATTCAAGAACTTCTCCATAAACAGATTCTCTTCCGCCCTTGAGAGAAACTTAGCCCCAAACCTTTGCTTAAAATCTGCCCAAGAGTCAACAGGGCGTTCTCCATTAGTGACCTCCCACCAGAATGAGGCCTCTCCCTTCATTAACCAAGCCGCCAACTTGACTTTCTTTCCCTCTTCCACTTCAAAGATATCTAGCAACTCTTCCACTTCCTTAAGCCAATCTCTAGCCTCTACGAAAGTCTCTGAACCAAGAAAAGGTTTTCCTCCTATAGCCTTGAACTCCTTGCAAACCTTAGCAAAATTATCCACTCTAGGCTGAGGAGGAGGAGCGGTTGTCTCTGGTGTAGTAGCATTGGCCGGACCCGCAGCCGCGGCCCTAGCCTCTTGCAACCTCCTATACCATAGTGGTATAACTAAACCCTCCGGGATGTTAAGATCTTCAGCCATGCTGAAACGAAAGAGGAAAGATTCAAAAAGGAGATTCCGAAAGATAAAGATATGGCAATTGGGGATTATGCTTTTCTTTTTCAAAAACTTTTTCTCTTAGAAGACATGCTTTTAAAAATCCTTTCTTCGAAAATACTCTTAGAAAGTAGTTTTTCTCAAAAATTTTATCTGTTCTGGTAACCTTAAGCTCTGATACCACGTGTAACACCCCACTCCCGCTATGATCACTCACTAAGGGAATGCCATAGCATTGGTGGAGTATTTTAGTGAATATAGAACAGAAAAATTACAACAAGACAGATATAAATAGTACTTGAAATTTTAAAACATCATCTCATAACAGCGGAAGTAAAACATGTCTGGTTACATCATAAAACCACAATAAAGGTCAAGTACAATATCCATCAAAGTAAAGAAGTACATAATCCCACTCTCATACAATAGCCAAACAAAAGAAAAGATAACTGGATAACTGGAGCTTTACATCTATCCAAGCTCCTAAAGACTGGAACAGCAATCCGATCAAGCTCCACTACTGCTAGGATCCACCGTAGGACCTGAGGGTTGGAAAAAAGATAAAAACAACAGGGTCAGACATAAGTCTGAGCGAGTCCTATAACTTTAACAATACAATCGTTAAAGTAACCAGAGAAGACATAAACTGATATACGGTAACATATAGGGATGAATGGCTACCCTAAGCAGTCAACTAAACGAAGATAAAGGATAAAGACGCATCTACCCTCCCTAAGGTAAATTACTAAACTGCACCACACCAGTCGTTCCTAACTTAAAGGTTGATCCCACCCAAGGACTTATAAAATTTACTAATTAGTACCTGCGTACCCCTAGGTGACCAAGTAGGCGCCACGGGGCCCTACAATCCACTAGGTGTACACACTACTTCCCATTCGATCGGCTCCCTAACGTAGATACCCGTGCTGGCCCCACCGTGGGATGTATCATTCCCCAATGTGGCAACCTGATGGAACTAAAGGTGCACGGCTTATATCTACTCGATGCAACAACGGCTTACCTACCAGCCCGGGCCCACTCACGCATATGAAGCCCGTTGGACTTGCGTTGCCACCGCTAACCCGTTTGCCTCTTACAGTCAAGCCCAGTATGCGTGTCCCGTCCTCGACATGGGTCGAGCCCACAAAGATACGTATGGGTTACTGGTTGAAATGGGCCTCCACAAGCTACCCACCTAAGCTTGTCCCTTTTTCTAGTATATCCCACTTAACCCTTTAATCATGTTTTAATTACATGTTCCATTTTGGTTAAGTATTCTAATCGTATTTTCTATTGCCACCCAAGGCAACCACTAGATTTTCTCATGCCACCCGAGGCACCCACTTAACCCCTCATGTCCCTCTACATGCTAATATGGTTAAGTGTTTCTTAATTAATTAATTAAGAACGTAACCTTTGTAAAGACCTCTCACATTAGACTGTCTTTTATGACCGCTGGTTAAGCCGGTTGGGTCCGGGCAGCCTTATGTCATAACAGAGTCTAACCTCGTGTCTTTACATTAATTACGTATTTAGTTTGTGCCTAAGACCTCTCACATTGGGCTAACATTTGTAGCAACTGGTTAAGCCGGTTGGGTCCGGGCAGTTTTACGCTACAACTGAGTCCAACCTCGTGTCTTAGTCAATTAATTACACCTAATTAATCACCCTCATAATTTTATATTAATTATCCCTAATTAATCAAGTTTTCTTAACATGGGTAGACCTAACTTAATAGGTAAATTCCCATGGGGTAGACCTAACTCAATAGGTAAATTCCCAACACATAGTATGGGTACACCTAACCAAATAGGCAAATTCCCATACTATGTTTATTTATTTTGTGTTATGCATAATTATATTAATTTCACACAATCTTATTAACTTATGCATTTAATTACCCCATCGTTCCCACGTAATTTCGTTCATGATATAACACATATAAAAGGTGTCAACTTGCATATGAATGAACATGTTTCAAAGGTGCCATCTTGCATATTAACAAACACATAACTTGCATATGAACTTGCATAACATGTCACATAACTTGCATATAATATGTCACATAACTTACATATTCATTTTGCATAACAAACTTGCATATTAGCTTATAGACTTGCATAATGTGTCATCATGAACTTGCATATTAATAAACATGTAACTTGCATATTTACATACATGTAACTCGCATATTAACAAACATGTAACTTGCATATAAAGAAACATGTAACTTGCATATTTACATACATGTAACTTGCATATTAACAAACATGTAACTTGCATATTAACAAACATGTAACTTGCATATTTACATACATGTAACTTGCATATTAACAAACATGTAACTTGCATATTTACATACATGTAACTTGCATAGCATATTACCATGAACTTGCATAACATGCATATGATTACATAGCCCACAACTTGCATATTTAGCATCATGCAAACATAACATACATCATATTAAACTTGCATAAGCTTACATACTCAACATGCATAAACATAAGATTAATGCTAACATCATATCATATGATTCAAAGCTCATTAACCCACATACAAAACCATAAATCTCATCACATCTCATCTAATTAGTTTACCAAAAGATCATCAAAGTGATAGAAACTCACAACTAGCAACTTTGAACACCAAATGAAGAAGATTAAGATGCTAAGAAGGGATTAGAAGTTGATTAGAGAGTGATTAGTATGCAACCCTCTTCATAAAATTAGTGGAGGCCATGAGAGCTAGCATTTTGCCATAGTTTAGTCACTAGGTTTAATTATGAATGAATTAGGGTAGGTTAGGGTCTTATTTATAGATTAGGCAAGTGTTTTAGGCCATAGGATTAACCCTAGATTCAATCCAAGCCATCAAAGCATGTCTTGGGGAAGAAGTCAAGTGTAGGAACCATCTAGGGCCTTTAGATTAAAGATGGACCATGAGAACCATTCAAATGCAAAATCTGCACTTGAGCGAATCGGCCCACGGGTTGACAGCCAAACACCCTGGATTAACCCCTAGTCGACCCAGCGGGCTCGGGTCGACTTCAAAAATCGGCCGGTTCGGTTATTCCCCTCTCCCAATTCGCTGTTTTGAGCATTTTTGCATATTTATTTATTAAATTTTCAATTATATATATATATATATATATCAATATATATATATATATATATATCTACACAACCCATTTCACTTAATTAAGTATACTTTAATTTGGGAATTTTCGTGAAACTTCGCGAGGCCATATCTTGGTCATACGGACTCCGATTTTCGAAAACTCGGACTCTATTTCGCGTATTTTTCCGAGACGAACGCAATGACATAGCCCGTTTCCCTTGATTCCCATTTTAGAATTAAATTCTGCCTCGATTTATGTTATTACAGGTTATTGAAAATACGGGTTGTTACAGAGAATGTGGAATATAATAGAATTAAGATGCTGATATGGTACTAAAATTATGATTATGCATGAGTGTTGTAGACGATAATATTTGGGATTGCTAGACATTATTGTGCTCATCCATCTCTGCTCTCCATATGATTTGAACACATTAGCAATTTGAATAATTTGTATGCAAAATGAATAATCAAAATATCAGATATTATGTCAAAATATACAAATCAATTAATGAAAATGCAACTAACACCTTGCACGTTAAGTCCCGGGTTATTAGCATTTAATGGGACGCATCAAAGTTCAAAACTTTTATGCTGTGTTTTCCATTTCAATTTCTTCTAATCCTCTGACATTGATGTACTTGTTGCCTGCAGTTATCCAAAATGATAGTTGTTTTATATCATTATTTATAAATATACAAAGTCTGCTTAATGGTTTTAAATGTGCTTATATGTCTACATCAATTTTAATATTCTAACTTTCTGTAACACACTTCTAGGCATAACAACATCATCTAAACCAATTTAAACTATAATTGCAAGCCTGTAAACCAAAAGTTACAATCAAAGAAACAATCTTACTTGAAGTATATATTGTTATTGCTATTTCCATTCTTCATAAGGAAGACTTACCTGAAGTATTAAATATAACTCCCAATGTGGAATGTGTTCAATCATAGAAATTGCCTCAGATGAAATAAAAACCAGTATGAAATGGTGCAACGGTAGAAATCACCTCAAATGAAGAAAAAAAACAATATAATAGTTGAAAGTGGCAGATGAAGAAGGTATGTCCCACATATACACACACATATTTTATATGAAAATTTGTGTTAAATTTGATAATTTTAGATCTTGTGGTCGACTTAAGGAAAGATCAACATTTTAAACAATAAATTAAAAAAGGAGCATAAAAATAATAATCGCATTATCCACTTTTTAAGACATATATATATAGTAAGCAAAAAGAATAACTAAGAAGAAAGAATAAAGATAGACATTCAATTTTTAACGAAATAGTACATATATTTTACGTAAATATTAGTCAAAATTAGGTAATTGCTTAATCAGCCTCATTTAGTAAAAGTATATATATTTATTTACAAATAGCATGATTTCAAGCTGGTTTCCATATGCACCAACTATCAAATATGCCATATTCATTTAAAATAAGTATTAAGGTCAACAAATCAAAACTTCCATACCTGGGTACAATGTGGAAAGAAGAGGATATCCTTAAAAAAGCTTTGTACGCTTGGTTCATATGCCTAGGAGTTCACCTAATATATGCAAATATAACTACAGAAATTATCACACTTCTAGTTATGCAAACACTACATACACATTGTAGCCAAACGCATATATGAAATATAGCTAATGAATCAAATAAAAGCTCTTTCAATATTTTTAATTTACGATCCAAAGAGAGTATTGAATAGAAAGGGATTAAAATTTGTTTTCTTAGCACAATGCTTTGACTATATATCCAAATCGGATTTATTTCCAGAGTAAAAATAATAGTTGAGTTTAAATGTTTATATATTAATTAACAAAAGGCTATGAAATAATTAAGAAGCATATGTGCACATGCTAAATGGATTACTGGAAAAAGTAGCTATCACCTCTGAACGATGAGTGAAATTTCACCAAAGGAAACTCTTTAACTTGGAAATAACTGAAATTAGAACAGTGAAAAGGTCCTTACTTTAACGTGACATCTTAAAGCTTATCAATATGTAAGATTTTTCCACTGCAATATTAATTATCTTTAAAGTCTTAAAAGTAAAATTGACATAAACTTTAGTTCCATCAACAACATAATACTATTAACTTTACCAAATATGATATGGGCAATTTTTTAATATCCTTATGTTTTCATGTTCGATGGATTTTTCCAAGGTTAGTATGTAAAATGGAACCAGAATATGTGTAGTGTTAGAAAAAACATTCCATAAATACTGCACTTACCATACAAACTTTTTTATGTACAATAAAGACAAAGAATGAATATTGGCCTATGTGATATTAACATAATTTTTTATTCATCACCTATTTTGTTATAAGATATTTTATGCATTTTAAAAATGTCAAAAGCAAATAAATTGATCTATAACGGAAATATTGTGGTTGCTAACCAATTATATTAGAACTATCCAAATAGCATCTTGAACTGTAACGCCTTTTTAACTAACATGGAAGACAACATGGATGTTTAAGGATTAAGTATCACAACCCTGTTAGCAAATCTCTATTGCATTACATCTAGTGCATAGAAAGTTAAAAAGGAATAAAACCATTGCATATTCAATATAAAGGTACTAAAACTCAAAATATAAAATTATAGTGTTAAAGTACATCAGTAATAACCTTCACCTCCAGGTGACGTTACCTAAATTTTCAAAAGCTTTTTTACTGCCGCCATATGCCACAGTCACCCTCGAAGTCTCATGGTCTGTAGTAATGTTATCAATTGTAGAATAAAAATCAAGTATTTTAATCATATTTAAATGATTTTCATCATCGCGGACTACAATCAGAAATCAAATTTTAATAGATGCAAATTAATGAATTTGTAAGTATAAATGAAATAAATATTTGTATGTAGATTAGAAGCCCACAGACGAAACATTTAGTTGCTGACCGATTAAGGCAGTCTATTGAAGACTAAAATTTCAACATGTTCAGAAAATATATGAGAAGGATAAAATCAACAGTGATAAAAAAATTCATTGTTGTATCTACTAGGAGATGTATCCACCATGAGATACGTCACTTACTTGGCCTCTTCATTGTCTTCCCATTATTAAATCCACCATTTTCCGAACTGATGTATTCATATTTGAATGAAACTAAGATAAATGCTATTTTATAGGTTGTGAGCAGATTTGAACTAATACAAAATAACATGAAAGAAAGAAATTTTAGAACATTGCATAGTACAAATATAAAGTGAATTTTACCTGTTTTCTAAATAGAAGCTCTATAAGGAAAAAGTAGCAAGTATGGTTCTGTAGGATTGAGAAAGAAAAGAAAAATCACTATATTTATATTAGTGGTACAATACAAAATTTTAGCAGTTATTATCAAGGCTTACGGAACTCTAGCACATATTTGACCGAGGCAGCTAAAGTAAAGATGACTCGGTAAGAGTTTAAAAATATATTAGATGCCCATTGATTCTTTTAAAAAAAATATCAGGATTGATTAATGCATACAGTGAGATTTCGGAATTCTAACATATATTGGCGTCATGTGCTAGCACTAAGTGACAATGTGATTAATGGCAACGTGATTTCAGAATCCTTTCCTTTCCATAATATCCTACTCGATATATTCGTCTCTTGGTGATTAATGGAATATTTTTACATTTTCCTTCCTAAATTATCCACCAAGGATAAGTTTATGGGAAATCAATTACCATTTAAATGTAATGTAAGTAAATGTTGAGGTCATATCAAAAAAGGAAGAAAATCTTATGATTTTTTACTTCTTTCATAACTAATCCTAATCGATATATTCATCTCCCAGTGTTTTATGGAACTTTTTTTTACACTTTCCATCTTAGATTAATATATAGGCATTTCTCCTAAAGCTTATCTCTTGAAATTAAGCAATGGAAAATATCCGTTTATTCATAGTATTATTTGAAATTAAGCAATGGAAAACATTAAGTTGCTGACCGATTAATATATAGGCATTTCCGCTAAAGTTTATCTCTTGAAATTAAGCAATGGAAAATTAATATCCATTTATTCATAGTATTATTTGATTCTTTATTTACTTCTAACTAATCACCAAGAATGAATATGTCGAGTAGGAATTATTCATAAGTAATAGATATATTGAAGTCATATCAAAAAGGTAATATATGATTTATGGAACTTTTTTCTACACTTTCCATCTTAAGTTAATATATAGGCATTTCTCCTAAAGCTTATCTCTAGAAATAATTGAATGTGATTTAAAATTATAGACAAAATTACTAATTATATATGTGGTGTAAATAGTGTAGATATGTAATATTGTGACTAATTATGAATTTTGGTACTGTCAACTTACATTACACATAAGTTGTTTTACATGGTAAGTGATGACAAATTGAAAAGATCAAGTTACCTTATAAATTGTGTTTTTTTTCAAACATAGATAGGAACCAAAATGATATCATAAGAAATTGGATAGGGATTAAATTAGTTTTCATCATAACACGTGCTTCAAAATAGATTAGATATGAAATTTCATTGGATTTATTAGATGCATTTCCCATGGCATTTATAGGTGAATTATATGTTTTTTCTGGATAATAGTTTATGCATATTATGTAAATAAAGCATTTCCAGAAATATTTGAATAGACAAAATTATTAATTATATATTTCATAAGAAATCAAGTAAAGAGCAATAAAAAAATTTATATTGTATGTTATATAAATAACAATGTTGAGTAGTTCTCTTAATGCATGAACATACAAAATTAGACAAACAGCAATAGCAGCAACATTTTCCTATGAACTGACATATATTCAACTAAATTACTAATACTTCTCATTATGAACAGAAATGGATGAAGTCGATTCAATCAGCCAATGTAGTAATGACAGTTTCTTATAATAAATATTCCTTCACTCAAGCACAATTGTTCTAGTCTTCTTAGTAAGTTTTGTATTATCACATATAAGCAACATTATAAATATTGAGAAAATCAACTTAGTCAATCAATAATGCAGAGTCATTTTAGTTAGTTTTAAATTTTTCTGCCAAAACTTGTGAATAGTATATTATGAAATAATAAGTAATATATTCTTATAAATTGCTGTGAATCCAACACTATTAATATAAACATCACAGGAGCCAAAAGTAGTGAGTATTAGGTGATATTTAAAAAGTTAGGGGCAATTTCGGTATTTCAAGGTCGGACCGAAGGTTGGAATACTTAAATGACCTTGATAAATATGGGAAATTTGGGTATTTTACGGTCGGACCAATTAGTAATCGTTAAAGATTAGTGGGAATTATTATATAGATAGATTATATATTGTCTCTTGATTATCACAGTTAATCAAGACTGGTGGAGATGGCTTCTTCCATAATGGAATTTCCATTAACAAATTTCTAAGCCATTCTGCTTCCTTACATGCATCTGCTAATGCAATCAATTTAACAACATAGTTGAGTCAGATATCCAGTTATACTTCTTGAAAGCCCATGACACAGCAACGCCTCCTAATGTAAATATCCATCTGGTCGTAGAGTTGGATTTGGATTCTACATTGTTCCAGGTTGCATCATTATATACTTCTACTACAGCAGGATATCATTTATAAGATAAACCATAGTTGATGGTTCCTTTCAAATAAGCTAAAACTATGGAAATAGCTTTCTAGTGTTCAAAACCTGGATTGCTCGTAAATCGACATAATACACTTATAACATGTGCGATGTCTGGGCTAGTACAATGCATAGCATACATAAGACTCCCAATAACACTGGAATATTCTAGTTGAGAAATGGTATGCCCAATATTCTTTTCTAATTTAATACTAGGATGTAAAGGAGTTGGTGCTAGTTTTTCATTATGATGACTATACTCTTTAGAAACTTATCAATGTAATGAGATTGATTATTAATAATCCCCCTCTTTCCTAATGATTTTAATTCCCATAATTACATTAGCCTCTCCCGAATCTTTCATATCAAATTTAAAAGATAGAAACTTCTTAGTTTCATTCACACAAGATATACTGGAACCAAATATCAGCATGTCATCAACGTATAAAAATACTATAATGTAACCGTTGTTATCCGATTTGCTATAAATACATTTATCTGCATCATTAACAATGAATCCATATAACAATGTAACTTTATCAAATTTCTCATGCCACTGCATGGGAGCTTGCTTCAGGCCATAAAGAGATTTTATTAATTTACAAACTTTCTTTTCTTGGCCCAGGGTTATGAAACCTTCAGGTTCTTCCATATATCTCTTCTTCTAAATCTCCATTTAGAAAAGCTGTCTTTACATCTGTTTGATGTATGACCAAATTATGAATTGATGCAAGTGCTATCAAACAGCGTATAGAAGATATGCGAGCAACCAGATCATATGTATCAAAATAATCTGCTCCTTATCTTTTCTTATATCCCTAAGCAACTAACCTGGCTTTAAACTTATCAATGGATCCATTTGTATTCAACTTTTTCTTGAATATCCATTTTCATCCTATAGGTTTAGCACTAGGAGGTAAATCAGTTAAAACTCAAGTTTGATTTAACATTACGGAATTCATTTCATCATTAATAGCTTCTTTCCAGAAATTAGAATCTCTGAACTCATAACTTCAAAATAAGTTTTAAGATCATCATCGATGTTCATTTCATATCTTATCACATAAAGGACTTCGTCCTTATTGCCTTCTACGAAAGTCAAGACCATAGCCCTTCTCTATTCTCACACCTTTACTTCTCCTGTGTTCAGTACTAATACTTCCTTGCTGTTTTGAGCAGGAGCATATTCATCATCATTGATATCATTAATCACAGTTGGATCTGGACTAGATGATCCCAATGGATTCTCAGTATTTTGATTTTTAAAGACTTCTACATCTACAAATTTTATAACTTCTAAGGTGTCAAGAATAAGGAACTGATAAAATATACTATTAAGAGAATATCCTATGAAAACACATTTAAATGTCCTATTACCTAACTTTGGTCATTTAGGGTTTGGTTTTCTAACATATCTAAGCAACCCTAAACTTTAAGTCTAGTAAGATTAGGGTTTGTATTAAACCATAATTCATAAGGGGAAATATTATTCTTTTTAAGTGGTACTCTATTTAAAATGTAACACGCGGATAACACTGCATCACCCCATAGGTTATAAGGTAAATTTGAACTTACAAGCATGGCATTAACCATTTCTACTAAAGTTCTATTTTTCATTTCAGTAACACCATTTTGTTGTGATGTATATAGGGCGGTACATTGGTAACTATACCATGTTGTTTACAAAACAAGGTAAATTCATTTGAAAAATATTCACCATCACAATCTGAATGTTACACTTCAATTTTAACTCTTAATTGTGTTTTGACCTCTGCTTTGTAAATTTTGAATTTATCAAAGGCCTCATCTTTAGATTTCATTAGATATACATATGCATATCTGGTATAATCATCAATAAATGTTATATAGTATTAGTTACCACCATAGGTGATATGACTTTGTAAGTCACCCATGTCATTATATACTAAATCAAGCAAACCAGTTTTCCTTTCTATAGATTTAAAGGATTCTCGGTGTATTTTTGCTCGAACACATATTTCACATTTAGAGATAGTATCAAAATCACAATCAGAAATTAATCCTAATTTATGCATATTTTTAAGAGATTTATAATTAACATGTCCTAAACTACTATGCCATAAATCAACAGAATTAACAATATAAGCAGAAGATTTCTTTATTAAATTCAACTTAACCATGTCACTACAAGAATATCCTTGTCCAATAAATTTGTTGTTCATGGGAAACACTAACTTATCTGACTCATTCACCATCTTGAACCCTCATTTATCAAGAAGGTAACGAGAAACTAAATTCTTGCACATATCGGGAACATAAAAATTGACTAATGTAATAAGTTTTCTAGAGGTGAATGTAAGTTTAATTGTGCATTTTCCCGGAATTTTGCTTGCAACTTTGTTTGCGCTAGTTACTTCGTTGGATTCTCCATTATTCTCATCGTAAGTCTTGAACAGATTACGGTCTTTCCAAATATGAATGATTGCTCCAGTATCAAGTCGCCGTTCGTTATCAATGCCACTAATGGAGTTCGTCTCTTTTACAACATCCACAAGCTTTTCTTCGACCACATACGCTTTTTGTTGTTTCTTCCGAAAAGGACAGTTTCTGGCATAGTGGCCGAGTTTGTTACAGTATTAACAGACCCTTCTTCTTGTTGTTCTTGGAATTATTTTTCTTCTTAAACTGTGTCTCGTTCTTAGGCTTCAACTTTTCAGTAAATTCAACATTATTTGCCTTAGATCGAGACTCGGTTTGCGGATTATCATCTACTTTGCATTTACGAGAATCCTCTTCAATACAAAGATGACGCTGTAAACCATCTAAATCATAATCCATTTCCGCATGTTTCATTTTTTTCTTATAATTATTCCATAAATTAGGAAGTCTCGAAATAATAACTCCAACAACAAAAGATTTAGGGAGATATATACCGACATCTTTAAGTTGATTCACCAACAGTAAGATTTCACTTACTTGTCTGACCATGGACTTGTTGGCGACCATTTTGAAATCCATAAAATTACAAATAAGAAACTTCTTATTACTTGCCTCGGATATGTGATACTTTCTCTCTAATGCAGTCCAGAGCGCCTTTGCAGTTTCCAAGGTCCTATGAGCGTTATAGACTGGAGTAGACAATGCATTCAGATTGTGCCCTCTGCATGGAAAATCGTCATGTTTGCATTTTACACGTTTCGCCTTTAGGGCGACATCATCCCTATTGGTTTCCTCCAGTATCACTTACAATTCATCTTCCAAGATGTAGAACAATTTGACGGTGATAAAAAGGAACTTCATTGTCTCTTGCAAACGAGTGAAGTTGTCGCCATCAAATCGCTCTAAATGAGTCAAATGTTGATTCGTGACTTCTAGCGCTCTTGAACCATCCATGGTTGATGTATATTGTCTGAAAATTTATTGGGGATTTTGCGGTTCAAGACAACTGGAGGAAGAAAATTGTCGTACTTCAAACTTCAAGGATCTATGAAATAGATTCTTTCAAATAATAGTACAAACGGGTTATCGAACTATCGTCTTTCAGGATTTAATGAAGCCTTGTAACAGCGTAATCAGATTCAAAGTTTGAATGACTTTGATCCGACCAAGAACACTCTTAAAATTTGATTCTGATGATGCAATTACAGAAGAGAATGAAGTGAAGAAGAATGATTCTAGAACACTTTACGAACTTTGCAAATTCGGAAATTTGCAACACTTTTCGTGTGTTGGCCATGGGTTGCTACAGAAATTCGAGGAAGAAGATGGATTAAGAGAGAAGTAATCTGAAACATATTCTGGACGCTGGTATTTTTAGCCGGCGAAAGGAAACATCCCTTCATGAATTGACACGACCATTTGAAACGGTTTTATATGTTTCAAATTCGAACAAGAGGCATTTCTTCGTTCCTAATAGTCATAAAGCATTGTAAAAACCGTCGTGCCCTTTTCTAACGTTCAGAACACGTTTCAAATAACCCGCCTAGTTTTGAATTGTGTTCGTGTCCATAACCCGAAACCCGTACCCGGCACGGTAGAACGGCGGCATTGTGCGCGTGTCTGGTGTAGATGCATGGTCGCCCTCCTCACAACAAAGCAAACATGTGGGAGCTCCAAAGCCTCAATACACCCATGAGAAGGCCACTTAAGTACTTGAATACTTTTGGCATTTTCACAATGTGGGGCTAATGTTTTTCCTCTTCTTTCTTCCTTCCTCAACAACAAACCCAAACCCCAAAATAAATTTTGAAAATTTCACAACATTTGATTTATTGATAATCATCTGTGTAACAGCCCAGGAGATTTTCTACCTCGGTAATCGACATACAACACCATGTCGATTATTCAAGGATCGAAAATAGCGGAACGTCAATAGAAAGAAGTTAGAGGGTGAGAAATAGAAAGAAAGAAAGTTAGAATAGAAGAAGAAGAAGAAGAAGATCACAACAGAACAAAATAAAAAAAACACGAATCTCACAGTAGAACGAATAATATATTTTATAACATAACTTTTGAAATACAAACTTATAACTTTATATACATACCATTTCAGAGTACAACACATAATATCACAACGGAAATAAACAACAACTATAAAATCCTGAAGCTTCCTGCTCCAAGCTCTTCTAGGTATATCTGTAAAATCCCAGCTACTTGACTGCCTGTACAAATTTGGGAACCCAAGAGCTTAGGGTAAAACAAAACAAAATAAACTCTGGGTCAGGCATGGAACTGGTTTGAGTAAACTCCAACCATTTGGTTTAACTTTTAAAATCCTTTTTAAAGAAAGGGCAATCATAAGACCGATCCACACATAAACACGGATGGTTTTTACCGCACGATAAACCAAAATATTCTTTATATCTAAGCTCTTTTGATATTATAATAGTGTCTAAATCAAATAAATAGAAATCCAGCAGAAAGCATTCATCTCACGTTCCATATAAATAATATATAATAGAAAACCGTGGGCGCTTATTTGGTAATGGATTCCAACTGGCAAGGTATGGGACCACCTTCCAATAGTGTATCTCTAGAGAGGAATACACCGGGTTCAACAAGTACATCTTGCAACCCATGCTAAACATGACCGGTCACTCATTTCGCTTAAGTGTACCGAATGTATTATCACCAACGGTTGGGATCAACAACCATTTCCCAAAAGGGACAACATCGAAATAGATTTAAGAAGCAAATGGATTTTCTCTAGATCAGGTGATAATACACCCTACTTGGGTGTCACCCACTTAGTTATACGACCTACCCGATTTTATACCATTTCCTAGTTGTGAGGCTTGAGGTTATAACGTATCTTTTTGACAGATCACACATATATTTACTTTGAATGTCACATCATCATACCTACCAAATCACAAATTGATTTCTCTAAAAATACCACGGGTATATAGCTAAGAGAAACAAATTCCTCCGCCACCAATGTAAATACGTTTGAAGAGATCAACTTACGTGATCTATTAAATATACTTTGTCGGATAGTCTTCCATTCAAGTTGTCCTGGGACTGGACAAACCAAAGGCACTATTCTGTAAACCCATCTTAGGCAATTTCTATCTAGGATTTGCCAGAACAGCCCTTGCATAAACTCCGTCTTTAATTATCTTCATCATATTTGATTCGCAATGCTAATACCCATACGGAGTGGTTTTCAGATAATAAATCTGATACCGGTATCTCCGTATTGACGACGGAAAAATGGTCAAAACTTTAATGGTCGGTTATTTAACTATCAAGTGAAAACATCCATGCACACAACGATCTTATTTCTAAATGGAAATTTTATCGATCAATCATCAATCAACATTTTTCCTGTTAAATTAATTTATCATTAATTTATTCATTTCCCCATTTCTCATTTCCATATATTCATAAATTCTTATTTTCTTAAGTTAGAAAATATACGTTATTAACATTGGAAAACGTTTCCATTTCTTATTCACGCATCATTACTCTTCTACATTTATCAGTCTCTAACTGTAAACTAGTAAGAGAACAACTCCATACGTATTAACCTCGAAGGCCGAAACCAACATTATATCAATCCCAGAAAGCTGTTCGACATAGCTAATCTCCAGTCAGTTTCTAATTTCCTTAACTCCGTTTTTAACTTCAAAATCATTTCATTTTCTATACTTAGTAAACATCTCTGGTTATATTTGGAAAAACATTTCCAAATTAATTTATAATACTTATTTCATCCTATTTCTAATTATTGTTTATAAACCCAACTTCTTGTAAATTATATACCATGTTTATAACTTAATCTTGATTACATATTTAGTTATAAATTATTATTTTTAAATCAAACACAAATTTTCTTGTCCAATTCTGAATTATATAATATATAATTCATAAAAATAAATTATTCAACCTCGTCGAATTCAAATTACAAATCCTTATGTGTTTGTTTTAATTTCCTTTACATTTCGAATATTGAAACAATTTCATCATTTTTCTTTCTAAACGATTTTCCTTTTCTTTTTAAATAAATTCATTTCTTGAATTTATATTTTAAAACTATTTAATAATAACCATTCTGCGTTATTTATCAGTACTGTTTATAAAATTAACAACTTGTTTTTATAAAAACAACTTATTATATTCTAGCTAATCGAAATTCCATTTCTATTTAAAAATACAAAATTCTTTTTTTAAAACCCCAGTTTCTTTTCTAATATATTCGAATATGGCTAACGGTAATTAAATACCAATTATTTCAGGTCAATGTAGTTCAAACATGCCAAACATACAATAATCAACCACAGATTATTTATCATATCATATAATGCAATATATAAAAACAACAACAATATAATTGTTGAGGAATCAGGTTGGATTCCTCTAACCTGCTTCGCAACATCCAAAGACGTTGATCAACATAATAACACTGATTTCTTATCAATATGGAATATAATAATAATTAGAATCAATATTTAACTAACGGTTTATATATATAACTGTATCTAAAATTTCAACCAATTAATAAGCGATTCATCCAAATAACCATCAGACAACGATCAATTATCATTTATCAATACTAATTTACGTTAAAAAAAAACTGGACAGAGTTAGTGAGTTTACTCACTTTGGTGGTTTATCGTTAAATAACGATAATCGTTCAATAGTTCTATTCAGATGTTTTATTTTGCCATAAATTGGAACGAGCTCCAAATCAGTTCCACAGCGTAGCCCTCATTTATACGATCCCAACGGATCTTGTTTTGCTGAATTTGGATAACGTATGAGAAAGTTATCGATTAAATAAGTTTATATATGTTATTCGGATAAAAATCTAATTATATATTATCGTTTTGGGCCTCACCTACTTCTACCCAGCCCATCAACCCACATGCCTGCTCTAAACAGCGTGTTCCTTCTCCAAACGCATTTTCGTGCTCCAGTATACCATCACGACATTGCCATAACTTCAACAAAACAATGCTACTTGCATACTCTATTATAAATCAAAATAAACCCACATAAATTCATCTCGTCTCGAGCTCTATCTCTTCATATCAATTTTCTTTAGTTCACATACTTCTCTTGTCATGCGACTTCGACCTCGCGCAACCTGGTACAATGATAACCACATCACCTTTAATGTCTGAATTCCACCAAAGTTTCACACAAGTTGCCAAACACCTTCCCGATCACCAATACTGTAACACCCCGCCTCCGCTAGGGTCACTCGCAAAGGAATGCACTAGCTTTAGAGGGGCATTATTGGTAAACATGCACAGAAATATCACAAGACAGAACATATAAAATAGCGGAAGTAAAATCAAACTTTCATAACATTAATATATGAGGTCAAAATCCTTTTTACATCAGAGTACATCAAAACCTGTCTTGCAATAATAAAGAAGCATAAAAACCTTTTTAATAAATTATTCCCCAAGTAAAAACAGTAAAGTAGCCATAGCCAAGAGAAGTCCAAGCCATCCATGATGACCTTCAAGCAGAAGAAGTCCGAACTAAACAGCATTGTTTCCTCCCTGAAACCTGGGGGGGAAACGGAAGAAAAGAGGCGAAACAAAACGGGTCAGTCAAAAAGACTGAGTAAGTCCTATCTACTTCCAGTATAAAAACAGGTAAAGGTAACATGACATGCATAAACTGAAAGTAAACATAAGGATAACTACAAGATAGATAAACCAGGGTAGCCGGTTGAACTACTGTGGCAAGGTAAACTAAGGTATCATGATAAACTACGGTGTTATGATAAGTCAAGGTATCACATCGTCAGATTTCTATCGAGTACATCCTCCCAAGGTATCTACCCCGTCTAACATCCCACGGTATCTATTATGTATACTCTTCCTAGTTCTAACATGTATATTTGCTCTGCACCTCTCGTACTAGTATCCCTACCCGCGTCATGTGTTAACCATGAATGTCACTTGCTCAAAGTCGTGTAATGGTCCATGTCAACCTAATATATCGCATATATAGGTTACTCAAATCATATGTTTCTTTCTATGTATATAAGTTCAGTCCTTTGCCGTACCTCGTACGGGCTTCCTCATGTCGTATTATCCTCGAAATCGTTTGGACTGTCACCCTTGTTCTAGCTAGGCTCTTCCATATGAATCATCGTTTGAACTACTAGGACTTACGCCACCTAGCACCACTAGGGATTACGCTTACCTATTGCACGCTTTCGTATTTCGGTTTGGGTTAAACCACCTAGGCCACTAGGGATTACGCTAACCCTCAACCGCGCCCTTTTTCCCACGCATTCATCGTGAATCGTTTTTCTATAACTGTATGCACATGTATCACATCGTGCCATCCGAGTCCTGTCACAGGGCAAAACAAGAAGTACAGGACTCGGTCGGGAGCTTTAGATTTATCTGCCGATGCAGATACTAAGGTCTGCTTTTCTACACGTGGCTATGGTCCCACGAGACCCCTCCCTCAACTAGTGAAAGGCAACACTAGAGAAAATCTTGCATGAGAACTACACTCCGGCCAGCCCACATCCTACGGCCTACCTCACCCATAATTAGATAGCAAATTATGGTCTGTTGGGTGTTCCCTGCCTTTCCGTACGTACACGCTTGACTTAAGATGGTAGATGATCGACGAACTTGCTATCTAGGGCACTATCATGTATTCGTCGACTCACTGCTATCCATCCCAGTCTTTAGGTCGCTCGTATAGCAACCAAGGCATACTCTTGGTTCTTCTAACGCAGACCTTAACCTCTTATGAGCCCAGGATGATCATCTGCGACCTCACAGAGGGATACCAAGAATATCCTCACGTTCCCCGAAGCCGCTGCTTCGTTACCCAGTTCGCTGGAGCCTTTATCTAAATCAGATAGCCTGCTCCTACACGTATACTTAAACGATGACCTACCGTATCGGGTTACTCATCTATCTAAGAAGTGGTCCAAATTTCCTTGACTAAGAATTATTACTTAGTTTCCCTTAACTAAGGTTTACCACTTAGCCTTATTTCCATTATCCTTGTTAACTATGGTTATTTACCTAATCCTCTGAATTAGGGTTTATCTAATGGGTTAAGTGTCACTTAAGTTCACAACATAACCCGTCTACAAAACATGTCGAAACTGGCTAAGTATCCAAGTCCAAGACTTAACCCTACAGACCATGTATCAAGTTGGTTAAGTATATCAAGCAATCCATGACTTAACCTCGCCTAATTATCATTTTAGATTGGTTAAGTATATATTAATTTGACCCTATCAAATTACCGAGTCAAATCGGTCAAGCGTATTCGAAACGATTCGTGACTTAGCCTTATCATGTTTTCACGTTAAGTTGGTTAAGTATTGATTAACTTAACCACATCAAATTATCGAATTGGATTAGTTAAGTGTAGGTTAACTTAACCCCCGTCCAATTACCATGTTTACATTAGTTAAGTCTAAGTTGACCTAACCCCACCCATTGACTGTATTATACGGTTAAGTGTCATTAAGGAAACTTACTTAACCTTATCAAGTTATCGTGTTGGATTGATTAAGTGTTGGTTAACTTAATCCCGTCCACTAGTCGTATAAAAATGGTCAAATGTCCTTAGGCAAATCAAGTTACTTAACCTACCCAAGCTTGTCATGTTTTGTTAAGTATCATTAGCCTAATCAAATTACTTAACCCATTTGTCCATGTCATATTTGGTTAAGCGTCATTAATCAAATTAACTTAACCCTGTTATGTGGCATTAATTATTTAATGCACCCCAACCTCTCACATTAGACTTTGTTGTGGTTACTAGTTAAGCCGGGCGGGTCCGGGTAGCTTTACACCACAACCTAGTCTAACCTCGGGTTCAAGCACAACATGACCAACTTCTCACATTGGGTCCTATTGTTTGCAACTACTAGTTAGGCCGGTCGGGTCCGGGTAGTTTTATGTTGCAAACTCAACCCAACCTCGAGTTGGTCATTTTCATGTTTAGCCTAGTGTCATGTTCATGGTCAAGTTTTCAAGCAATTGGGTAGACCTAACTTAATAGGTAAATTCCCAATGGGTAGACCTAACTTAATAGGTAAATTCCCAAGCCCATGTTTTTATGCATATTTACATGTTAACTTCCATGTTTATATTCCAAGTCATATTTTCAAGTATAAACACATGTCATATTCAAGTTAAGATTTCGCGACATGTTCATGTTTATCTAACTACCCAAAATCGTGTTTTCCCAACGCAAGCAAAGCGAGCCAACATAGTAAGGATACTATGTCACATATTGGTCTCAAAACATGCATGATGCCAAAAAGGGATTGGCTTCCACATGCACAACCTTGGCCAAAAACATGCATAGTGTCATAAGGTGATTTGGCCACAAACATGCATATTATCAAAAAGGGTTTGGCCATAAACATGCACAACTTAAAAGAGGGGATTGGCCACGAGCATGCATAATCTCATAAAGGATTTGGCCACAAACTTGCATGTTACCATGAGGGGTTTGGGTTCATAAACATGCATAAGCCCCAAAATCTTGTCTTAGCCAATGTTTTACACGTAAAGTTGTTCCTAAAGGTTCATGCTAGCATTTCATGCATAAAGATCCAAACTTGCAAGTTAAACTAGGTTATGCATAGCATGAGAGGCATGATTAAGTCACTCACATGGCCTAAAATCATAAACATGAACACAAGAGGCAAGGTAAGGTTCATATAGGTTCGCATAATCATGTTTAGCCTCATTTTATCCCATGTCATTATCAAAACTACCGTTTCCATCTAAAAGTAGCTAGAACTTACATAGTTAGGCCTAGGGAAAGAAGCATGAATCATCTTGGCTAAGAAAGGTGCCTCCTTTGTTGAAGAATCGTCATGGAACTCGCATAGCAACGTTAATCTTCCTCCGATTTGGTGTAGCAAACTTGCACCTCTTGATTTGAACCCGATTTAAGTGCTTAGGCTTTAGGAAAAGGGGATGGAGGCCATGATCACTTGGCATTTGGGCAGCACTTCGTGGAGAGGGTGAGTTATGAGGGTTTAGGAGGGGGCTTAGGGGTGTTTTTATAGAGATTAGGATAGTTTTAGGCCCTTAGATTAACCCTAGGATAGATCAGGACAATCAGATCTCGGAAGCTTCCAGAACCAGCCCAAGAACAAAACCAGGTGAGACAAACAGGTGCGCCAGGCAACTTGCCCCGGCCACCCCCTGTCGACAGGCAAGTCGACAGGGCTGTCGACTTGGTCTGGGCCCAAGTCGACAGGCCTGTCGACAGCCCAGTCGACATGGCCTAGGCGGGAAACTTCCCGCCTAGCCCCCAGATTTGATTCCCAAAACTGTTTCCGAAATTCAAATTCCCAGAAACCTTCTTTGGGCCTTTTATGGGTCATACGGACTCCGATTCTCGAAAACTCGGACTCTATTTCGCGTATTTTTCCGAGACGAACGCAATGGCATAGCCCGTTTTACTTGATTCAGAATTTAAAATTAAATTCTGCCTTGATTCTCGTTTTAACATGTTATCGAAATACGAGTTGTTACATTCTCCCCACCTTTTAGGATTTCGTCCCCGAAATCTCCAAGTTAGGAAGAACATATCCTACCATCCATCATCCATCTACTCAAAACATCATACACAAGCAATCATTGTCCTTAGATGATTTCTAATGCTATATGAATATATGCAAAACGTGTGTGTACATGTTCCTTAGCTAATGCTAATGATCAGGCCTGAATAATCTTTCTAATGCAAAGTATGTTTAGTGCCATGAATCCAACATGTATGCAAATAGCCCTAGTCATGTAAATACTATATGCGTGCACAACCATTCATTCATATGCAACATCCACATGTCAACACATTCAATTTTATCCATAAAGAAGTATAAATGCTCGTGCATATGCAACATGAAATATGACCGAGTCGAGCTAATATCTAATGTAAATTCGCGCATCCACGAGCAACCACTTGCAACCATTTGCAACAATATCAACCATAACATGTTTCAAATACATGTTTACATCCATAGGGTTCTACCTAAGATTCCCTGAAACAGGGTCGAGAAGATAAACAAAACAAACTCCGTACGGGGTTTGTAACAGAGATAGGACCGAGGGGATATCCATAAAAGATAGCCTACAAGCAAGCTCAACAGAAAACAGGGATCGAGGATATACTCCTAGAAAGAGATATCATGCGCGTATTTAGTCTTCAGTCTTCTGAGTCGCATCTCCTTGAGCTTAGTTCCATCGTGCCTTGACCGTCCCATGACTTCATGATTTCCCATTTCCATAACATGGGTTGGAACTCATTCCCTCGTCGCCTCTCGTTCCACTTGCACTTATTCTCCTTCTAGAATACTTGGCGCAAACAGGACTGCGTACACATTATCCCATGCGAGCCCTCAAAATTCACTAGTGAATCCTGGACCTTGTACCATAAGGTATTCCACGTAGAAAAACTTTCTCTTGAAAGTAAACAAGTTACCGTGCGTACTTACTAGGGTAATTCCCATAACCCATACATAATCGAAGTAAACCATCCGTCTTATTAGCGAACACCATTCGATCGGGTTTCTAATTTCCAACAAAGGCATCTAGGGATTCTAAGTAACTAATCATGACAGAACCCAAAAGGTTACGCGATACTTCAAGGGTATTACCAAAGCAAGCCAAGAGTCTAACTACCCTCCTTCTAAAACCGAGAGTGGCACCCCTTACTGGATAACCCCTTCATCCTTAGAATCCATCCACAACTTATAAACATAAGCATTATTTTCAAGCTCAACACTTGATATAGACATTCTCAAATCCAAACAAGCCATGAGTAAATGGACTGATCTTCCAATAGGACTTGAGACAAAAACGGGATCCTCTACTACGCTAGTACTAAGGTGCAGAGACTCAACTATCGAAGCGGACTTAAAAGATGCGGTGATCAAAACAAAGTCCCGACAGGATGATAGAGAAGAAAAGCTAAACCTTTAACAAGATCGTTACCCTCCTTCCGAGGTACCCTAGAAATGAGAGCATACTATTGCCCTCCCAATGATCTTGTCCTTGTCCCATGATACTTAACTATCTGTCCCGTTTCACCATGCCAAAGGTACTCTCTCGTCATGGGTTTCATTGTTCATCTTTCTCCCTCCTTTGAGGACTAAGCCATACCAACACGTTGCTCACCCATAAGATCATATCCTTTATCCTCTTTCTCACTATCCTTTCTTGTATAACTCTGCAATGGTCTCTCGAGAACCACCTCCATCGTACGGGAAACACTTACGCAGCTAGAAAGACTAGTCGCAGTCAAAACCACTATGACTACAGATGGAGGAAAGAAAGGAAAAGAGATTCAATCAAGGAAACAAGGATAATGCTAATGGCCTTTGGGGAATAGCCTTTTTCTTTTTTTAAAAGAAAATTTTCTTGAAAAAATGCTTCTTTGTAAACGGTTTTTCAAATAATTTTCAGAAGGTCTTTAAAAACTTTTGCCCAGTCTAGTAACCTTCTGCTCTGATACCAAATGTAACACCCCGCCTCCGCTAGGGTCACTCGCAAAGGAATGCACTAGCTTTAGAGGGGAATTATTGGTAAACATGCACAGAAATATCACAAGACAGAACATATAAAATAGCGGAAGTAAAATCAAACTTTCATAACATTAATATATGAGGTCAAAAGCCTTTTTACATCAGAGTACATCAAAACCTGTCTTGCAATAATAAAGAAGCATAAAAACCTTTTTAATAAATTATTCCCCAAGTAAAAACATTAAAGTAGCCATAGCCAAGAGAAGTCCAAGCCATCCATGATGACCTTCAAGCAGAAGAAGTCCGAACTAAACAGCATTGTTTCCTCCCTGAAACCTTGGGGGGAAACGGAAGAAAAGAGGCGAAACAAAACGGGTCAGTCAAAAAGACTGAGTAAGTCCTATCTACTTCCAGTATAAAAACAGGTAAAGGTAACATGACATGCATAAACTGAAAGTAAACATAAGGATAACTACAAGATAGATAAACCAGGGTAGCCGGTTGAACTACTGTGGCAAGGTAAACTAAGGTATCATGATAAACTACGGTGTTATGATAAGTCAAGGTATCACATCGTCAGATTTCTATCGAGTACATCCTCCCAAGGTATCTACCCCGTCTAACATCCCACGGTATCTATTATGTATACTCTTCCTAGTTCTAACATGTATATTTGCTCTGCACCTCTCGTACTAGTATCCCTACCCGCGTCATGTGTTAACCATGAATGTCCCTTGCTCAAAGTCGTGTAATGGTCCATGTCAACCTAATATATCGCATATATAGGTTACTCAAATCATATGTTTCTTTCTATGTATATAAGTTCAGTCCTTTGCCGTACCTCGTACGGGCTTCCTCATGTCGTATTATCCTCGAAATCGTTTGGACTGTCACCCTTGTTCTAGCTAGGCTCTTCCATATGAATCATCGTTTGAACTACTAGGACTTACGCCACCTAGCACCACTAGGGATTACGCTTACCTATTGCACGCTTTCGTATTTCGGTTTGGGTTAAACCACCTAGGCCACTAGGGATTACGCTAACCCTCAACCGCGCCCTTTTTCCCACGCATTCATCGTGAATCGTTTTTCTATAACTGTATGCACATGTATCACATCGTGCCATCCGAGTCCTGTCACAGGGCAAAACAAGAAGTACAGGACTCGGTCGGGAGCTTTAGATTTATCTGCCGATGCAGATACTAAGGTCTGCTTTTCTACACGTGGCTATGGTCCCACGAGACCCCTCCCTCAACTAGTGAAAGGCAACACTAGAGAAAATCTTGCATGAGAACTACACTCCGGCCAGCCCACATCCTACGGCCTACCTCACCCATAATTAGATAGCAAATTATGGTCTGTTGGGTGTTCCCTGCCTTTCCGTACGTACACGCTTGACTTAAGATGGTAGATGATCGACGAACTTGCTATCTAGGGCACTATCATGTATTCGTCGACTCACTGCTATCCATCCCAGTCTTTAGGTCGCTCGTATAGCAACCAAGGCATACTCTTGGTTCTTCTAACGCAGACCTTAACCTCTTATGAGCCCAGGATGATCATCTGCGACCTCACAGAGGGATACCAAGAATATCCTCACGTTCCCCGAAGCCGCTGCTTCGTTACCCAGTTCGCTGGAGCCTTTATCTAAATCAGATAGCCTGCTCCTACACGTATACTTAAACGATGACCTACCGTATCGGGTTACTCATCTATCTAAGAAGTGGTCCAAATTTCCTTGACTAAGAATTATTACTTAGTTTCCCTTAACTAAGGTTTACCACTTAGCCTTATTTCCATTATCCTTGTTAACTATGGTTATTTACCTAATCCTCTGAATTAGGGTTTATCTAATGGGTTAAGTGTCACTTAAGTTCACAACATAACCCGTCTACAAAACATGTCGAAACTGGCTAAGTATCCAAGTCCAAGACTTAACCCTACAGACCATGTATCAAGTTGGTTAAGTATATCAAGCAATCCATGACTTAACCTCGCCTAATTATCATTTTAGATTGGTTAAGTATATATTAATTTGACCCTATCAAATTACCGAGTCAAATCGGTCAAGCGTATTCGAAACGATTCGTGACTTAGCCTTATCATGTTTTCACGTTAAGTTGGTTAAGTATTGATTAACTTAACCACATCAAATTATCGAATTGGATTAGTTAAGTGTAGGTTAACTTAACCCCCGTCCAATTACCATGTTTACATTAGTTAAGTCTAAGTTGACCTAACCCCACCCATTGACTGTATTATACGGTTAAGTGTCATTAAGGAAACTTACTTAACCTTATCAAGTTATCGTGTTGGATTGATTAAGTGTTGGTTAACTTAATCCCGTCCACTAGTCGTATAAAAATGGTCAAATGTCCTTAGGCAAATCAAGTTACTTAACCTACCCAAGCTTGTCATGTTTTGTTAAGTATCATTAGCCTAATCAAATTACTTAACCCATTTGTCCATGTCATATTTGGTTAAGCGTCATTAATCAAATTAACTTAACCCTGTTATGTGGCATTAATTATTTAATGCACCCCAACCTCTCACATTAGACTTTGTTGTGGTTACTAGTTAAGCCGGGCGGGTCCGGGTAGCTTTACACCACAACCTAGTCTAACCTCGGGTTCAAGCACAACATGACCAACTTCTCACATTGGGTCCTATTGTTTGCAACTACTAGTTAGGCCGGTCGGGTCCGGGTAGTTTTATGTTGCAAACTCAACCCAACCTCGAGTTGGTCATTTTCATGTTTAGCCTAGTGTCATGTTCATGGTCAAGTTTTCAAGCAATTGGGTAGACCTAACTTAATAGGTAAATTCCCAATGGGTAGACCTAACTTAATAGGTAAATTCCCAAGCCCATGTTTTTATGCATATTTACATGTTAACTTCCATGTTTATATTCCAAGTCATATTTTCAAGTATAAACACATGTCATATTCAAGTTAAGATTTCGCGACATGTTCATGTTTATCTAACTACCCAAAATCGTGTTTTCCCAACGCAAGCAAAGCGAGCCAACATAGTAAGGATACTATGTCACATATTGGTCTCAAAACATGCATGATGCCAAAAAGGGATTGGCTTCCACATGCACAACCTTGGCCAAAAACATGCATAGTGTCATAAGGTGATTTGGCCACAAACATGCATATTATCAAAAAGGGTTTGGCCATAAACATGCACAACTTAAAAGAGGGGATTGGCCACGAGCATGCATAATCTCATAAAGGATTTGGCCACAAACTTGCATGTTACCATGAGGGGTTTGGGTTCATAAACATGCATAAGCCCCAAAATCTTGTCTTAGCCAATGTTTTACACGTAAAGTGGTTCCTAAAGGTTCATGCTAGCATTTCATGCATAAAGATCCAAACTTGCAAGTTAAACTAGGTTATGCATAGCATGAGAGGCATGATTAAGTCACTCACATGGCCTAAAATCATAAACATGAACACAAGAGGCAAGGTAAGGTTCATATAGGTTCGCATAATCATGTTTAGCCTCATTTTATCCCATGTCATTATCAAAACTACCGTTTCCATCTAAAAGTAGCTAGAACTTACATAGGTAGGCCTAGGGAAAGAAGCATGAATCATCTTGGCTAAGAAAGGTGCCTCCTTTGTTGAAGAATCGTCATGGAACTCGCATAGCAACGTTAATCTTCCTCCGATTTGGTGTAGCAAACTTGCACCTCTTGATTTGAACCCGATTTAAGTGCTTAGGCTTTAGGAAAAGGGGATGGAGGCCATGATCACTTGGCATTTGGGCAGCACTTCGTGGAGAGGGTGAGTTATGAGGGTTTAGGAGGGGGCTTAGGGGTGTTTTTATAGAGATTAGGATAGTTTTAGGCCCTTAGATTAACCCTAGGATAGATCAGGACCATCAGATCTCGGAAGCTTCCAGAACCAGCCCAAGAACAAAACCAGGTGAGACAAACAGGTGCGCCAGGCAACTTGCCCCGGCCACCCCCTGTCGACAGGCAAGTCGACAGGGCTGTCGACTTGGTCTGGGCCCAAGTCGACAGGCCTGTCGACAGCCCAGTCGACATGGCCTAGGCGGGAAACTTCCCGCCTAGCCCCCAGATCTGATTCCCAAAACTGTTTCCGAAATTCAAATTCCCAGAAACCTTCTTTGGGCCTTTTACGGGTCATACGGACTCCGATTCTCGAAAACTCGGACTCTGTTTCGCGTATTTTTCCGAGACGAACGCAATGGCATAGCCCGTTTTACTTGATTCAGAATTTAAAATTAAATTCTGCCTTGATTCTCGTTTTAACATGTTATCGAAATACGAGTTGTCACAAATACAAAACTCGTTTCATGAATTTATGTCCAGATTTCGAAAATACTTCAACCCTAGACCATGAGGACGCTCGCTGTGCTTTTATAGTGCGAAAAATGTTGCTTCGAACCCCACCGAAAACCATACCAGATCGAAGAATTTCGAGTAACGATTTCAAATATCCATGTTTCAAGATTTATTGAAATTTGTTTGGTTTGATTAGGATTTTTAAACCTTATGATGAAGCATACTTGTGGCGGTGGATTTTATGTTGACTAGTGGAGGAAATTGTTTAGGGTTAGGGTGAAAGAAGGTGGTGTATTTATAGGAACAAGTAGCTTCTAGGGTAAGCTTTCTATATTATTTTATTAATTTATGTCGTACTGTTATTAGCATTTGTCACATAAAAACCCATATGATCACATACAATATCCAAATCCGATAAAAATGGACAGACGACTATAGTCCGACATTACAGACCCAACGAAACTTTTTTCGTCGAATTCTGAGTCCGTTTACTCACACAATGTATTTTAAAGTCAAATTATTGAATGTCTTCTACATTATATTCCATACGGTCACATATTGACTCCAATCCATACGGTCACCTACTGACTCCAAAAATCATGAAATCAAAAATAATTTCGTCGAAAACGGAGGTCGTTTGCAAAAATTGCTATTTTTAAGGCTCTAAATAAACCAATAAAAATACTAATATATTCAAAAACAATTTAATTTAATAATAAGAAATTAATATTATCGTATATATCCACATAAAATATCATTTAGCTTTAAAATAAACATATCTGAATTTATAACTCGATATTTAAAAATCCAAGTTAATGGATATTAAATATATAATAAAAATCCTTTTATTATGTAAATGAATCGTTATAAATTATAAATGAATTCCATAGCGACTTTCTGGAAATTTGATTTGGACATAACTCTCAATCTAATAGACAATTTTCTCTTTCATTAGAAAAATATAGCTCACCAGATCCAAACGTTTCTTGTTTCACAGAAATCCGACTTAAAACGGATTTTGTATATTCAATTAAAGTTCAGAACTCAATATTATGAACTACCGCTACATTACGGGTTCGATTTAAATTATATAAATTATATTATAATTAATACATTCAAGCTTCGTTTTATAAATAAATTCATTATAAAAATTCGAATCTAAACTTAAACAAATATCTTATACTATCCAGTCCTCACAATATTGTCAATTCTACTATTTTCGATTATTTCGGAATTAAATATATTACTCTATTAATTATATTAATTAAATATTCAATATAGTTTATATTCAAATCATTTAAAATTACCAAACCATTATTTATATAATTAAATAAATAAATTATTTGATCATTAAAAATACGGGACGTTACATTCTGCTACTACATAAGGTATCATGGAAGAGTTGTTACATCTACTTGGTCAATTCTACAGTAAGAAAACATCAAATAAAGTGTCCTATAAACCCAGTAGGGAGCCGTCAAATGAAAAAAGGTTTATAAATTATTAAAGCATAGTGATTTTGAAGTTAGCTCAACCCAATAAGTAAACCCAAAGACTAATGAAGTCATTTTTGCTAAGACAACTCCACCTCCACCAACTTCTTCCATGTACTCTCTGAAATGCAAATGATTCTACTGATACATCTTAGGTCTTTTTATTGATTATTTGAAGCCAATGTAATAAATACCTATATATTATAGAGTCAGACAACTTGTTATTACATCCTGGGAATTGTTGTTAAGGTAAATGATCTTATCCCTAAAATGCAAGGGAGTTAAAAGGCTTAATGATGAAATCAATCAAAAACATGGAATGGGAGAGGAAAACCAAGGACTGATCTTTAGAAAAGCATGATCAAATTTTCAAAGACTAATAATAAGTACACCGAGATATATAGTGAAGAGGTTGCAAGTCTTAATAAATCACCTTATGGAGGCAAATAACAAGCTAACATTGAAGTATTTTGAGTTTGGGCGATATACAATATCACTGCTTCCATTAAAACTACGATTCTTAGTGTGCTTCATTCCAGTTTTAACTTACATACCTCTAAAATTGAATTTTTATGAGGCCTCAACATTTTCTATGGGAAAATTCACAAATGTAGGCTTGTTTGGAGAGAGTATTACTTGATTAGCCATGTTTCAGATTTATTTACACATATAGACCTGTTTCATTTTACATTGGCTAACTTTGAAAGCTCGCCAATGCATTTTAACATTTTCTGCATGCATTTTAACATTTTCTGCACAAAATGCATTGGCTAACTTTCAAAACTCACCAATGCATTTTTGCATTGGCGAGTTTTGAAAGTTAGCCAATGCATTTTGTGCAGAAATTATAGTATTATTAAATATTTGATATTATATTCAATACTCTTTGTCAATAATTGATTTTTTTTTTTGTATAACATCATAATGAATATTAATAAGTAATTAAATAATATTACAATCTAAAATGTATATTCTTATTCAATAATTATTTAAGTTAAATAATATATAATTTAAATAATTAGATTTTTATAAATGTTTAAAATATATATTTTATCTAATGTATATGCCATAACTAATATATATTTTACTAATATTACAATATTAATAAATAATTAAATAATATTACAATCTAATATGTATATTCTTATACAATAATTATTTAAGTTAAATAATATATAATTTATATTGTTAATTTTTTATAAATGTTTAAAATATATTTTTTATCTAATGTATATGCCATAATTGATATATATTTTATTTAATGTATATGCCATTGCAACATATGTATTCATTATTTATAAATATATATTAAGCAATATATTTGGATGTATGCTATTGATATTCGTATTAATTAAACAACTTTGAACATATAATGTATAATATAATTAAAAACGAGCTCATAACGTCGCAGTAGTTTGTAGTTTTAAGTTTTGAAATTCAACAAAATATATATAATTCGTTATAAGTCAGATTTCTTTGAAAAAAAACATTTGAATCTATTAAGCTATATTATTCTAACGGAAGAGAAAAATAAAGATTTTGAGTTATATCTAATTAAATTTTCAAAAAGTCGCTATGGAACCATTTATTAAATAATATATATTATAATATAATCTATTAATAATACAAAAATTATAATATTTTTATAATTTATTATTTAATATATTAAATAATATAATATATTTTTATAATATTGATTTTGGTTTACTATTATATTATTAATTATAAATATAATATATATATATGTATAAAAAAATTGGTGTAAAATAGAAAATAAATTGTAATTAATTATAATTATAATTATAATACATATATATATATATATATATTCATAAATCATATTTATTATAAACTTAGATTTTGTAATTAATTTAAATATGTGGACTTAAATATACCATTTTAGGAGCTAATAGTTAACAAAATTTATTTTTACTATTGAGTACACTATTTATTATAACTATAAACTATAAATATATATGTTGCATCTAATTAATTTAAACATTTATGAAATTAATTATATAAATTATATGTTATATAACTTTAATAATTATCGTATAAGAATATACATATTAGATAATATAATTAATCACAAAGCTATATTTGATTTAGTTTAGTATAATTTTAATTTAATAAATTTATATTTAAATTTATACCAACATACAAAAATTATACAATAAATTATTATAATTATATATATTTAATTTAATATAAATTACAATTTATTAAATTAATATGAATTATAATATTATATAATATAATTATATGTTATACGTTTATACATTATAATGTATATTATTAAATAAGAGTATAAATATGAAAACTATATTATTTAATAATTATAAAATTATATAATATATAAATTATTTTAATATATTATATAAATTATAATATATTTATATCTATTTAACAACTTTAATTTATAATTAATATTTACAATTATATTAGTAAATATATTACAGAATTATAATATAATTTTATATTAAATACTATTATATTATTTACTATAACAAAATCGTTATTCACTATTGAGAATTTGTATATAACAAATACTATTGTAATATGTATTATTATAATTATTTTTACATTTAATTATTGTAATATTATTTAATTATTTATTAATATTGTAAGTATTTAATTATTGTAATGTTATTGTGATATTAGTGTTTAAATATTAATTATGATGTTATACAAAAAATATCAATTATTGACAAAAAAAAATTAAACATAGTATCAAATATTTAATAATACTACATTTTCTGCACAAAATGCATTAGCTAACTTTATTGACAGAGTATCAAATATTTAAATATTAATTATGAAGTTGAAAATGGAGCACGACCATCGCTAATGGCGGCCTCGACATCTCTTTCTTTCTACTCAGCCTACGATTCCTCCTTTCCGCCTCTTCCATCTCACCCTCCTCCGCTCAATCCCTCTGTCCCTCCACCTCCTAATGCTATTCCTCTTCTATGAACCCTACTGTGGAGACTGCTGGAGCATCTTCCACGGGTCAGATCCATGTGAATCAAGAGAATTCCAGATCGGATTACCTTTTGCCAAGCAATTTCCTACATCGACTAATTTTAATTCGTCGAGTTCATCGTATCCTGCTTTTACTAAGCACGATTATGCTTCTCTTTTCAACTCCTTACCTAAGAATGCGGGCGTATTCATACCTCAACATTTTGAAATTCCTAGGGGTGGAGCTCCGAATCCAATCCCAGATCTGGTCAAAAAGGCAGGTATGGACTACTAGAGTAACTATCTAGTTGGTTTTTTCCTGGATGGTACCTTGAACTACCAAGCAGTGACAAATTTTTTGAGACGTTTTTGGAAGTTACAAGGTGAAGTGGAAATTAATTTTGATGGTTGATTTTATCATTTCAAATTTTCTAATAAAATTGAAAAGGACAGAATTCTTCATTCCACTACAAGAAAAGAGTATATATATAGCCTTATGTCATAGCATTATATTAAAGTGCTATAATAAAATAATTAAAAAGAATAAAATATCGTGGATTTTGTGCTATATAAATAAAGTAAAATAATAACTATTATATTTAGCTATCTATGCACACGTTCTGCTATATCAACCAAACCCGTTGAAAAGGCGGGACTAAAAAAGCTAAGCGGGAGAAAATAAACACATAGGCCGCCAAACGATAATTTTTGATGACCCCAAATCCCGTACTGACGGAGACAAGGGTTATCTTTGGAATATAACACAGAAACAGAAAATAGCAGAACAGAATTAAATAAATACACCAGATAATGAGCAATAGAATATACTGGATAAGAGTAATCATCAGAGTTACGCAGTATATAGGATCATACTTAGTACAAATACAGTTCAGCTATACATAAATGTCTACAGCGGAAATAAACAAAATATGTACAATAGGAGCTGAACAGCATAAAATGAGAAAAATGATAGAATCCATCTTCAACTCCAGCTATCCAGAGAAAGCCAGCTAAACCTGAATACAAGGCTGCCCGTGTAGAAAAAGGGGCACCCGAGTTTGAAAGTGAAACAAACTACGAGTCAGTCATGGGACTGGTATGAGAAATCTACTCAACACATTTATAATATGGCTAATCACAGGACAACGCCACTTTCGTGGAACGGGTTTACTCCATTAGATTGCCAGTGCTTTAAAACAAATTATTCTTTTAAACATCGCAATGCTTTTTATAAAAATGAAGCCATTATAAGACTCAGTTCCCATCACACAATGCAACGCAAACAGGAGGACAGAGTTTTTACCTTATAACGACCAAAATATGCTTGATACGAATAAAACAAAGGCACTTGATATTATTACTAGTGTTTATATGTTTCAAAAACAATTTCAATCATAACTATCAATCATAGACGGCATGGGTACCACATATAATGTCGCCATATATATATATATACAATCAAAACCGCACAGTCACATATTTGGAAATTGGATTTCCGTCATGAACCAAGGCAAAAGATAGTCCTTACCGAATTTGAGACGCTCTAGCCCGCCCCTCAGGAACAGCCGCAACTGCCCCTTGGATCGTCAGGGCCGGTCCACCAATGTGGATTATTATGCCTGAACACTATGTTTCCCCGCCCTTTGGGGCGTAACCGAGCCAACGAATGACTCTATTGGACCCGGATCATCCGATCAAACCGAGGCGCCTCGCAACAGCAACAACCACACAGGTGAAAAGTATATAAATGTCAGGGCCGGTAGGTCACTGACACCACCCTAGCTAGAAAGAAACGCATGCCCTCCCTGAGGTCCTTCTCCCGTTTCTGGTTCATACCGGGGTGTGAGGCTCGCGAATTCACATTACACACAAAGCTACGCCACACAGGCGGTGCTTTGATCATCACCACAAGACTTTGCTTTTCAACAGAAGCCCTGATCATTTGCCACTTAGGCATGCCACACTAGCAATTCATGCCATGCGACTGATGTCCATCGATATACAACCTCTGAGCTCGTGCGTTTCAGAGAAGGGCGTTAAGCAAAAGAATAAATTCTCCGCCGCCAAACAGATGTATATATAACAGAAATCAATCAACACAGAATAAAAACCAATGTCAGACACATAGTCCATTTACAAGTCCGTTCTAGGTCTGAACGAAACCGGAGGCACTAAAAACCTCGCAAACCCATCGATCACCATGTACATCTGGACGATCACCACTCATTATCCATATTTCGGGATACCTCCCAATCAGGACCTCGGTTACCACCCAAACGAGGTGAAGATCTCCGGTCTTTGACCACCGTCTTCATCTTCGACTTTCAATCGTCGGTCAATTATTTGAAATGAGAATTACCTCGGCCTTTTCAAATAATCCACGTATATTTAGAATTTCAAATCAATTTATTTCAATGGTTAAACCATTCGACAACACCAATTTTGTTCTTTAATGTAATTTTCACACCAAACACATTCAACCATCAAATACCACATAAATCGAGCAAATTCAGTTTATTTCTATTCCATATCGTTTATGATATTTTATCACGATTTATCGCTATTTTTAGTTATTTTAAAATAGCCAATTTATTCAAAATGACGCTTCGGGCCATAACGCGGCCGTGGCGCTGTTTTTCTTCAGATTTGATTTGCACATATCTGAAAATCTAACCGTTGGATCTTCACAAAATTTATATCATTAGAAAGATCTTTTCAAAACGAATCCAACAGTTCCAGTTTCGGGAAAATCCGACGGTCGGATCTCCCGGTATAATCGTTTGAGGTTTCAATTACAAAATACGAACTACAGCGTCGTTTTCGATTAAATATAATTATATTTATATTTATATATATATATATATATAATCGATTCTGGTGCTGTTTTTCTTCAGATTTGAATTAAACATTCCAGACAATCCAACCGTTGGATTTTTACAAAGTTGTGCCGTTGGAAAGATATTTCCAAAGCGAACCCTTGCGATTTCAGGAAAATCCGATGGTCGGATCTCCCGTACTAATCGTTTGAAATCACGGTTTCAAAGTACGAACTGCAACGTCCTTTTTCGATATATTTCAATTCTATTTAAATATATGTATCGATTCTTCGATTTCAAACCCATATGAATTTCATACTTTTGATAAAAATGATATTTTCATCTAACTTCCTTCTATTTCAACACTTCACTATTTTTAACAATTCATTTATATAATAGAAATGTGATTTTTATTGTAAAACAATTCATTTCAAAACACTGTTATTTTATATAGTTCATATAGATGATAAAAATGTGATTTTTATTATAAAACAATTTATTTCAAAACACCGTTATTTTATATAGTTCATATAGATGATAAAATTGTTATTTTTAATATAAAACAATTTATTTCAAAACACCGTTATTTTATATAGTTCATATAGATGATAAAAATGTGATTTTTATTATAAAACAATTTATTTCAAAACACCGTTATTTTATATAGTTCGTATAGATGATAAAAATGTGATTTTTATTATAAAACAATTTATTTCAAAACACCGTTATTTTATATAGTTCATATAGATGATAAAAATGTGATTTTTATTATAAAACAATTTATTTCAAAACACCGTTATTTTATATAGTTCATATAGATGATAAAAATGTGATTTTTATTATAAAACAATTTATTTCAAAATATGAACACCATTCAACACATGAATTTCAACTCAACAACGTTTCCACACATGGAGGTTTTCTGTTCAACGAATAAATATAGTTTCAACAAATGAAAATAATTCAAACACTTGAATATTATTCAAAATTTCGGCAGCATAACGGCAGAGTAGTTAAAACCGGGACCGTCCCTAGTACGTTTCCTCGCTCTACCTTAAAAGCTCACGGTTTTTGACAATGGGGATCATGCATCTAGTTCGCACGCAGGCGGCATGTATATATTTATTTCATTTCCACAAACTAATCTTATGTGGTTTCAACCAAATATTTCTCAACCACAAATGGGTATTTTTCAACCACAATCAATCAATATCAACCACAAACAATTCCAATCAACCATTCGCTATCAATCAATTTTCACACCAATCACAACCAATAAATATCGTCCATGGTTTGTGGACGAGGGGCGTATATATATATTTATATATAGCAATTCACTTCTATTTCGACACATATATAATTTTTACAATGCATATATAACTTATACAACGCTTATACATGAGGCGTACAACGCTTATATAACTCATACATCGACTATATAATTTATACATCGTCGTTTTCCATATCGTTTATAAATTAGAAATCTCACCTTGGGTTCCACTCCACCAAAAATAGCAGAAGGCTCAGAAAAATATGCGGTCTCTTCTAGAAGGTAGAAGACGTCCACACGAGTCCACTCTCTCTTGTTTCACTGAATTTCGTCAAGAAACGAAAAAGATATGATTTTTACAAGGTTTGCAACGGTTTAAAGGTGTTAAAACAGTTGAAAAAAATAAAGCCGTATACCTCGTTTTGATGTTCAAAACTAGGTCTTCAATTCTTGACCAAACCGTGAAGTATTACCACGATCGGACCACGCAGCGTTGACCAGCCTCGAGAGGCGCGCCTGAGGTGCTGACGGCGTCGAACTCGGAGGTCTGGGGGAGGCGGAATCGACCTGCGAACGGCGCGACTTCCCGAGCTCCGTTCTTGATGCTGACGCCACCTTACGAGGCGTGAAGGGTATGGATTGGAAGAGGGGAGAAAACTCTACAAAAACTTCCAAAGGAGCAAGGGGGATTAGTGAGAGGAATCGCCGGAATTTGTTCGGGAAGTTTTGAACTAGTTTCTGCCGACGATCGTGTTATGGGGAGAGAGAAGACCGGGGGGGGGGGGTGTCTGACCAATGATATTTTTATTTTATTTATAAATTTTCAAAATCCAAAAATACCCCTCTTCACGTACTAACCCCAATCCAAACCCAATGACTGTCGCCCCTAGCGTTTTATCCCCATTCCGAACACAATGGGATATGTTTCGTAGGCCCATTCGACTGTTTCAGTCAGTTTCATTCAATTTAAAATATATAACATTCAATATTCGATTTGAACGTACATTTCAATTTTCCAGGGCCACAAACTGATTCGAAAAATTCCAGAAAAATAAATCTGGCTATGTTTTGACGATACGGTCCCAACAAAACTAGTTTCGTCGAATTCTGAGACCGTTCGAAAAATGGCCCATTTCTGGTCGATCCAATTTAACTATAATTGACCAAAACACATTTTCCTTTGCCACGCTCACATACTAGCTTCAAAAATTATGAAATTTGAAACCTAGGAATAACTTCACATCCCGGATCCAACAAAAGTGGTTTCGTCGAATTCCGAGGTCGTATGCAAAATGGCCAATTTCACGGGCTATATAAATTCCATAGCGACCTTTCTGAAAATTCATTTGGAAATAACTTTTGCTTTCCACTATGAAAATTCGATTTTTCAGATTCGTTAGAAAGGTATTCACTAACAGATTTAAATATTTTTGATTTCACTCAAATCCGTTTTGTTTTGCACCCGGTACAGTCCGACAAAGTTTGAATCCAATTTTTGAAACTGCAGCGCCATTTCAGGCCTTGTTTATAATTATAATTAATTATATTCGTTTCCAATTGTCGATTCAACTCACTTTTTATCTCTATTATTTAAAATACTTATTTTATATATTCATAATCCATTATTTTAGCCAATTAAAAAAAATTAAATTGGTTTAGATTTTTCCGGTCGTTACAATCTCCCCCACTTAAAACTTTTCGTCCCCGAAAAGGATCAAAGTCGAAAGTGGTTTGATTAATCAATTCTACGTTCAATCTGGCTTCCATTCTCCAACTTTTCAGTTTTTGAGAATTTTCAAATTCTTCAAAAATTTGGCTAGCACCCGGAATTTTCGAAAAAATTCGCCATAACCTCCTTTGTACGGAGAGAGGTTTGGAAATTTATTGGGCCGTATTAGGTACCCAATAAATCCTAATAAGCATACACATATTTATAGTGATATATTCTGGTGTTTACAGGGGAGCGTGTATTGATAATAACTCCAGAGAATAAATTCTCGTCACCCTGTCAAAGCCTGAGGGAGTGTGTATTTTAAATGCTCTAGAGGATAAATCCTCGTCACCTCGTCCTGTGTGGGAAATAAATAGTCCATGTGCCGTATCTAATAACTAGAGAGACGTGATTATTGTCAACTCCAGACCCGTGTGGGGTTTTTATTAATCTGGCAATTTAATCGTTACAATTTAAATAGTCCATATCAGTCATCAGTTCAACCTGTAAAATATAGTCATCGCCATACAAGCCTCTCGCTCGTATGGTAAATCTTCCACCTCGTCACACAAGCTCCAAATGCTTATGTGGTATATGATGAAGTATGCCTATCTTCTGAAGTATGCCATGTAATGTAGTTCAAAATTAATTGTTACTATTCTATGGCGACGTTTATTATTTCACACAGAAAAACCAGCACTCCGCATCCAATGGCATTCACAGGAGTTGATATAATAATATTTCGCATCCAACTCATTAAGGTTTACCTATTTGTCGGGCACGCAAATAAAATCTTTACTCAACAGCTAATCCATTTACCTGTTCAAATATATCAAATGCACAAGTATATATATTTCTATCTATTTTCTAACCAGTTAAATGGGTGATATAATCGAATAAATTCTACCATTATTCTATTGTTAATTTAATTAACTATCGTTTCAATAATTTAATTAATCAAATCTACAATCACACAACACAACCAACTATCAAATTGTTCTTAACTTTTCAAAATCATACAAATCAATTTCTATATTCTTTTAAAATCATTCAGACTATAGAATTAAAAGTGCACATCCATGGAAAGAAAATAACAACAGAGTAGAGAATTGAACGGTAAAGCAAAGTATGGTAAATATACCTTGCACCGGAGTCAATCAGAGATATCCACTCGGCATCTAGGATAAGCTTTCTGAATGCTCTCCTCAGTTTCCCAAGTACAATCTCGCGGATCTCCACTCCATTGCACTTTGACTAAGTGAACCTTCTTGTTCCTCAGCTCTTTGGTTTCTTTTCCGATGATCTTTAGCGGCTCTCTTCTCACAGCTAATTCAGGGGTAATTTCAATATCCTGTTGAGCTGCTTCTTCCACGATCAAGTCTGAATCATGAACGTGCTTTCGAAGTTGAGATATGTGAAATACATCATGAACTCCAAGCAACCAATCAGGCAATTTAACCCTATAAGCGAGAGTTCCGATCCGTTCTAGAATAGGAAACGGACCAATGAATTTGGGTGTCAACTTCCCAGTTTTACTGAACCGGATAACTCCTCTCATCGGCGATACTTTCAAATATACATAGTCGCCAACAGCAAAGGATATATCTCTTCTTCTTCTATCGGCATAGCTCTTTTGTCGGCTTTGAGCGGCGAGTAATCGCTTCTTAATAAAATCGACTTTGTCGGCAACTTCTCGGATCATATCAGGCCCCAATACAAGTCTATTTCCGGGTTCGACCCAACAAGCAGGAGATCGGCACGGTCTACCATATAACGCTTCGAATGGCGACATTGTCAGGCTCGCCTGGTAGCTGTTGTTATATGAGAATTCAGCCAAACGTAGATGGTCTTCCCATGATCCACTGAAATCTATAACACAAGCCCGCAATAGATCTTCTAAAATACGATACACCCTCTCAGTCTGACCGTCTGTCTGAGGATGATAAGCGGTGCTTAAGTTCAACTTCGTTCCCAGTTCTACTTGAAATGCCTCCCAGAATTTGCTAGTAAATATTGTATCTCTATCACTGACTATACTCAGCGGCACTCCATGTAGTCTAACTATTTCCCTGAAGTATATCTGCACCAGACTCTGAGCAGTTCTGTTTGATCTAACAGGTATGAAATGGGCGGTCTTCGTGAAGCGATCTACGATCACCCAAATACTTTCATTTCCTTTTCTGGTTCTGGGCAAACCATCAATGAAATCCATAGAAATATGTTCCCACTTCCAACCAGGAACGTCTAGCGGTTGTAATAATCCAGCTAGTTTCTGTTGGTCGCTTTTGACTAGCTGGCAAGTAGGGCATCGACTAACATATAAGGAAATGTCCCTTTTCATCGACTTCCACCAGAAGGTGAGTTTGATGTTGTTATACATTTTGGCTACTCCCGGATGGATACTAAGTTTTGACTTGTGGCATTCATCCAGTACTTCCTTTCGAAGCTCAGGAATGTTAGGAACACAGATTCGACCTTTCAGCCTTAGAAACCCCTCATCATCAACTTGAAAACTCGAGGGTTCGCCCTTCTGAATTATCTCTCTGATCTTCTGAATGAAGTGATCATCCTTCTGAAGAGCAGATATTTTATCTATCAATGAAGTCGTGATGATAAAACTGGCGATCATTTCATTCTTTCGGCTCAACGCATCTGCCACGACATTGGCTTTCCCTGGAGTGTATATAATCTCAAAATCGTATGCTGCAAGGAACTCTAGCCAACGTTGCTGCCTCAGATTCAAGTCCTTCTGGGTGAACAGATACTTTAACGACTGGTGATCTATAAATAGTTCAAATCTCTCACCCAAAAGATAGTGTCTCCAGATTTTCAAGGCGAATACAATAGCCAATAACTCAAGATCATGAGTTACATAGTTTTTCTCGTGTGGCTTCAGCTGACGGCTAGCATAAGCAATCGCTTGGCCCCTCTGCATTAACACTGCGCCAAGGCCTTCTCTAGAAGCATCAGTCCAGACTTTCAAATCCTGATTGCCATCGATGATGGTTAACACTGGAGCTGACGTTAATCTTAACTTTAGCTCTTCAAAAGCCTCCTCACTTTCGGGAGTCCATTTGAATTTAGAGTGCTTCTTTGTAAGCTTCGTTAAGTGGCTAGATATCTTCGAAAAGTTTTTGATGAATTTCCGGTAATAACTAGCCAGTCCGAGAAAACTACGGACTTCTGTAGGAGTACTTGGTTGTTTCCAGTTTTGAATAGCCGTGATTTTACTTGGATCCACAGCAATTCCTTCTTTCGATATGACATGGCCTAGAAATTTCACTTCATCCTGCCAGAATATACATTTGGATAGTTTGGCTTTTAATACATTCCTTCTGAGGATTTCCAGAACCTGCTCCAGATGCTTTTCATGTTCAGCCTTTGATTTAGAGAAGATTAGAATATCATCAATGAAAACCAGAACAAATTTATTCAAAACTCCTCTGAACACTCTATTCATCAGATCGACGAAGTAAGCTGGAGCGTTACATAAGCCGAACGGCATTACTAACCACTCGTAGAATAAGTCGGGACCTCTGAATGCTGTCATTGGAACACACTCTTCGGCAATTCGAAGTTGATGGAAGCCTGTAACTAGGTCCATCCTTGAGAATACCTGTGCTCCATTCAGACGATCCAACAAATCATCAATCCGCGGCAATGGATATTTATTCTTTATTGTCTGCTTGTTCAAATCATGATAATCCACACATAGCCGTAGAGTACCGTCAGATTTTGGGACAAACACCACTGCTGCACCCCAATCAGAGAAACTAGGCCTGATCAGACCCTTCCATACTAGCTGTCGTGTTTGATTGTCTAATTCCTCTTTCTCTTTCAAGGACATTCTTCAAATAGCGTGAACTACCGGCCTTGCATTCGGAATTAAAGCAATTTTGAAATCTATTTCTCTCTACGGAGGTAAGCGAACAACTTCCTCAAACACACCCGCATAATTTTTGACGACAGGAATGTCTTTCACTAGGCCGGGGATATTCTCTGTGACTACTGGGGTATTTTCTATTTGGGCTGGAGAAATATCAAGAGCTGCCCAGAAGTCTTTTCTATTGGGATTCGGACCTTCACAGGGGATCGTTATATAATCACCTGATTTAATTTTCGCCTTAACGACTCTGTCGGCGCATTTAACCTCAACTTCATATTTGGTCAACCAGTCTAACCCCAAGATAAGATCAAACTCTGTAAAATTCATGACGGCCGCGATGGTAGGGAACCAATAACGAGAAAAGGAAACCGACACTCTACAAACCCAACTGAGATCAATGGAACCCCCAACTGGATTCTGGACAGTCATTGGTTCCTTCAGCTTTTTCAAATTTAAATCCAGTTTCTTAGCTGCATTCTTTGCAACAAAGCTTCGCGACGTGCCGGTGTCAAACAATACTTTAACTGGAATATCTTGACAGTAAGCATGCCTTCTAATACATCTGGCCTTTCCTGAGTGGCGGAGGGTGCTGAAGTTTCTACCACTTCACTTACCTGAGCTACATTGGTCTTTTTTAACATCCAGCAGTCTTGCTTTACGTGACCAGCCCGATGACAAAGATTACATTCCCGGGCTGAATGAAACTTGTCCTTGGATTTAGATTCATCCTTTCTTCGTTTGTTCTAAGACTTGCAATTTATCGCCAAATGTCCCTGCCTATTGCAGCTTGAGCATATGGCAGCCATTATCGGTTCTTTCTCAGATCTAGTCCTCTTCCTCATGGCTCTGGGCTTCTTACTGACCTCGTACATTGTACTGGCTACATGACGATCAGTTTCAGACTCAATTTTATTACTAGAGCTGACTTCCTCTTCGTACGGTAACATACCTTTCTTGTCTAGATCTTCGTACTGATAAGCCATATAAATCATGTCTGAAAAATGAAGCTTCACACTCCTCATTACACTGTTCTGATATTTTCTTTGAAGCCCATTGATAAATCTCAAATTCTTCCTCTTCGGATTTTGAATTAGATGAGGGGCAAAGTGAGAAAGTTCATTGAATTTCTTACGATATTCTGGAATGGTCATATCTCCTTGTATCAAATAAGAAAACTCATCACATAGTCGCTCAATTGCTCCTGGAGGAGTAAATCTTTCCAGGAAAATCACTTTGAATCTGTCCCAGGTGATATCACCTTCTGGATTATCCTTGATAACTGAATCCCACCAGAACAAAGATTCATCTTTGAGCGCCCAGGATGCCAGTAATCTTTTCTGGTCATCCCTCAGCTTTAATGCTTCGAAGATTTTCTCAGCAGAACGAATCCAAGCTTGTGTTTTCATATTTGATTCTTCACCCGAGAAAGGTTTTCAACCCAGATTTCTATATTTCATAAATAGGGCTTCTATATCCGAGTCAGTATCACTTCTTCTGTTTCTGGCACTCATTTTCTAGTTCTTCTGCAAATTGCAGATCAAGTGTCAGGTCAACAGAAAAGATATTTCAAAATATAAAGACAAATACTTGAATGTAAATGTGTCTATTTAGGTGTCATTTCATTCTGCTACTCATACTAGGATATTACTGATCCTATCTATAATGAGTTACCTGTCCTAGAACACTACTGGTTCTATTTCTGACGAGTTCGTTAATATATTATATTCCAGAACTAAGTTTAACCAAAGCTCTGATTCCACGTTTTGATGACCCCAAATCCCGTACTGACGGAGACAAGGGTTATCTTTGGAATATAACACAGAAAAAGATAATAGCAGAACAGAATTAAATAAATACACCAGATAATGAACAATAGAATATATTGGATAAGAGTAATCATCAGAGTTACACAGTATACAGGATCATACTTAGTACAAATACAGTTCAGCTATACATAAATGTCTACAGCGGAAATAAACAAAATATGTACAATAGGAGCTGAACAGCATAAAAAGAGTTAAATCATAGAATCCATCTTCAGCTCCAGCTATCCAGAGAAAGCCGGCTAAACCTGAATACAAGGCTGCCCGTGCAGAAAAAGGGGCACCCGAGTTTGAAAATGAAACAAACTACGAGTCAGTCATGGGACTGGTATGAGAAATCTACTCAACACATTTATAATATGGCTAATCACAGGACCACGCCACTTTCGTGGAACGGGTTTACTCCATTGGATTGTCAGTGCTTTAAAACAAATCATTCTTTTAAACATCGCAATGCTTTTTATAAAAATGAAGTCATTATAAGACTCAGTTCCCATCACACAATGCAACGCAAACCGGAGGATAGAGTTTTTACCTTATAACGGCCAAAATATGCTTGATACGAATAAAACAAAGGCACCTGATATTATTACTAGTGTTTATATGTTTCAAAAACAATTTCAATCATAACTATCAATCATAGACGGCATGAGTATCATATATCATGTCGCCATATATATATACAATCAAAACCGCACAGTCACGTATTTGGAAATTGGATTTCTATCATGAGCCAAGGCAAAAGATAGTCCTTACCGAATTCGAGACGCTCCAGCCCGCCCCTAAGGAACAGCCGCAACTGCCCCTTGGATCGTCAGGGCCGGTCCACCGATGTGGATTATTATGCCTGAACACTACGTTTCCCCGCCCTTTGGGGCGTAACCGAGCCAACGAATGACTCTATCGGACCCGGATCGACCGATCAAACCGAGGCGCCTCGCAACAACAACAACCACACAGGTGAAAAGTATATAAATGTCAGGGCTGGTAGGTCACTGACACCACCCTAGCTAGAAAGAAACGCATGTCCTCCCTGAGGTCCTTCTCCCGTTTCTGATTCATACCGGGGTGTGAGGCTCGTGAATTCACATACACAAAGCTACGCCACACGGGCGATGCTTTGATCATCACCACAAGACTTTGCTTTTCAACAGAAGCCCTGATCATTTGCCACTTAGGCATGCCACACTAGCAATTCATGCCATGCGACTGATGTCCATCGATATACAACCTTTGAGCTCGTGCGTTTCAGAGAAGGGCGTTAAGCAAAAGAATAAATTCTCCGCCGCCAAACAGATGTATATTTAACAGAGATCAATCAACACAGAATAAAATCCAATGTCAGACACACTGTCCATTTACAAGTTCGTTCTAGGTCTGAATGAAACCGAAGGTACTAAATACCTCGCAAACCCATCGATCACCACGTACGTCTGGACGATCACCACTCATTATCCATATTTCGGGATGCCTCCCAATCAGGACCTCGGTTACCACCCAAACGAGGTGAAGATCTCCGGTCTTCGACCACCGTCTTCATCTTCGACTTTCAATCGTCGGTCAATTATTTGAAATGAGAATTACCTCGGCCTTTTCAAATAATTCACGTATATTTAGAATTTCAAATCAATTTATTTCAATGGTTAAACCATTCGACAACACAAATTTTGTTCTTTAATGTAATTTTCACACCAAACACATTCAACCATCAAATACCACATAAATCGAGCAAATTCAATTTATTTCCATTCCATATCGTTTATGATATTTTATCACGATTTATCGCTATTTTTATTTATTTTAAAAAAGCCAATTTATTCAAAACGACGCTTCGGGCCATAACGCGGCCGTGGCGCTGTTTTTCTTCAGATTTTATTTGCACATATCTAATAATCTAACCGTTGGATCTTCACAAAATTTACATCATTAGAAAGATCTTTTCAAAACGAATCCAACGGTTCCAGTTTCGGGAAAATCCGACGGTCGGATCTCCCGGTATAATCATTTGAGGTTTCGATTTGAAAATATGAACTGCAGCGTCGTTTTCGACTAAATATAATTATATATATAATCGATTCTGGCGCTGTTTTTCTTCAGATTTGAATTAAACATTCCAGACAATCCAACCGTTGGATTTTTACAAAGTTGGTGCCAATGGAAAGATATTTCCAAAGCGAACCCTTGCGATTTCAGGAAAATCCGATGGTCGGATCTCCCGTACTAATCGTTTGAAATCACGGTTTCAAAATACGAACTGCAACGTCGTTTTTCGATATATTTCAATTCTATTTAAATATATGTATCGATTCTTCGATTTCAAACCCATATGAATTTCACACTTTTGATAAAAATGATATTTTCATCTAACTGCCTTCTATTTCAACACTTCACTATTTTTAACAATTCATTTATATAATAAAAATGTGATTTTTATTGTAAAACAATTCATTTCAAAACACTGTTATTTTATATAGTTCATATAGATGATAAAAATGTGATTTTTATTATAAAACAATTTATTTCAAAACACCGTTATTTTATATAGTTCATATAGATGATAAAAATGTGATTTTTATTATAAAACAATTTATTTCAAAACACCGTTATTTTATATAGTTCATATAGATGATAAAAATGTGATTTTTATTATAAAACAATTTATTTCAAAACACCGTTATTTTATATAGTTCGTATAGATGATAAAAATGTGATTTTTATTATAAAACAATTTATTTCAAAACACCGTTATTTTATATAGTTCATATAGATGATAAAAATGTGATTTTTATTATAAAACAATTTATTTCAAAACACCATTATTTTATATAGTTCATATAGATGATAAAAATGTGATTTTTATTATAAAACAATTTATTTCAAAATATGAACACCATTCAACACATGAATTTCAACTCAACAACGTTTCCACCCGTGGAGGTTTTCTATTCAACGAATAAATATAGTTTCAACAAATGAAAATAATTCAAACACTTGAATATTATTCAAAATTTCGGCAGCATAACGGTAGGGTAGTTAAAGCCGGGACCGTCCCTAGTACGGCTCCTCGCTCTACCTTAAAACCTCGCGGTTTTTGACAAAGGGATCATGCATCTAGTTCACACGTAGGCGGCATGTATATATTTATTTCATTTCCACAAACTAATCCTATGTGGTTTCAACCAAATATTACTCAACCACAAATGGGTATTTTTCAACCACAATCAATCAATATCAACCACAAACAATTCCAATCAACCATTCGGTATCAATCAATTTTCACACCAATCATAGCCAGTAAATATCGTCCATGGTTTGTGGACGAGGGGCGTATATATATATATATATATATATATATATATATATATATATATATATATAGCAATTCACTTCTATTTCGACACATATATAATTTTTACAACGCATATATAACTTATACATCGAAGTACAACTTATACAACGCTTATACATGAGGTGTACAACGCTTATATAACTCATACATTGACTATATAATTTATACATCGTCGTTTTCCATATCGTTTATAAATTAGAAATCTCACCTTGGGTTCCACTCCACCAAAAATAGCAAAAGGCTCAGAAAAAAATGCGGTCTCTTCTAGAAGGTAGAAGACGTCCACACGAGTCCACTCTCTCTTGTTTCACTGAATTTCGTCAAGAAACGAAAAAGATATGATTTTTACAAGGTTTGCAACGGTTTAAAGGTGTTAAAACAATTGAAAAAAATAAAGCCGTATACCTCGTTTTGATGTTCAAAACTAGGTCTTCAATTCTTGACCAAACCGTGAAGTATTACCACGATCGGACCACGCAGCGTTGACCAGCCTCGAGAGGCGCGCCTGAGGTGCTGACGGCGTCGAACTCGGAGGTCTGGGGGAGGCGGAATCGACCTGCGAACGGCGCGACTTCCCGAGCTCCGTTCTTGATGCTGACGCCACCTGACGAGGCGTGAAGGGTATTGATTGGAAGAGGGGAGAAAACTCTACAAAAACTTCCAAAGGAGCAAGGAGGATTAGTGAGAGGAATCGCCGGAATTTGTTCGGGAAGTTTTGAACTATTTTCCCCCGACGATCGTGTTACGGGGAGAGAGAAGACGGGGGGGATCTGATCAATGATATTTTTTTATAAATCTTCAAAATCCGAAAATACCCCTCTTCACGTACTAACCCCAATCCAAACCCAACGACTGTCGCCCCTAGCGTTTTACCCCCATTCGACTGTTTCAGTCAGTTTCCATTCAATTTAAAATATATAACATTCAATATTCGATTTGAACGTACATTTCAATTTGCCAGGGCCAAAAATTGATTCGAAAAATTCCAGAAAAATAAATCTGGCTATGTTTTGACGATACGGTCCCAACAAAACTAGTTTCGTCGAATTCTGAGACCGTTCGAAAAATGGCCCATTTCTGGTCGATCCAATTTAACTGTAATTGACCAAAAAACATTTTCCTTTGCCACGCTCACATACTAGCTTCAAAAATTATGAAATTTGAAACCTAGCAATAACTTCACATCCCGGATCCAACAAAAGTGGTTTCGTCGAATTCCAAGGTCGTATGCAAAATGGCCAATTTCACGGGCTATATAAATTCCATAGCGACCTTTCTGAAAATTCATTTGGACATAACTTTTGATTTTCGCTATGAAAATTCGATTTTTCAGATTCTTTAGAAAGGTATTCACTACCATATTTAAATATTTTTGGTTTCACTCAAATCCGTTTTGTTTTGCACCCGGTACAGTCCGACAAATTTTGAATCCAATTTTTGAAACTGCAGCGCCATTTCAGGCCTTGTTTATAATTATAATTAATTATATTCGTTTCCAATTGTCGATTCAACTCACTTTTTATCTCTATTATTTAAAATATTTATTTTAAATATTCAAAATCCATTATTTTAGCCAATTAAAAAAAAAAATTGGTTCAGATTTTCCGGGTCGTTACATAATTTCCTCTTTTTCCATTTCGACCTAATCTCTCCCCAAATCGCTGAAATTACACTTAACTTCATAGATTCCCAAAATTAGACCCTCTCCGATCCGCACCAACAGCCTGTAAATTGACCTACTCTGATTCGCTCCACCTTTAGTCGATTCCATCTCTGATTCTCTCCAGAGTCATCCAAAACGGGAGATTCTTTCTAAGAGGTATGTATATTTTTTAATCTAACCTTTAATCCTTCAAGTCATTGATTAATGTTAAGTTTTCTTTCCCATGCTTGAAGAATCGGTATTTTTTCACGAAGGCAAGTAGGTTTTAGGGGATTTGTTTATGGAAAATTACATGTTTATGCATGTTATATCTACTGTTAAGGGACCAGCGTAAGTCAGTCTTGATTATTGAGTCAGTAAAGCTCCCATTTCAATCCTGACTATTGAATTTCATGCGATCTTGTTTTCGTTCAATTTTTGATAGGCTTCTTCTTTTGTTTCTGCTGTTGAATTTTAAGATTTTATTGATGAAGATTAAGAATAATGGTCGCTCACTGCTTATCAGTTGAAAAAAGTTATTGTTCTGGATCCAAATCTCAAACGCTAAATTGGGACAAAGATGATAGAAATCAAGGTATACAACTTCTCTTTCTGCTTGAGAGTAAACTATAAACTTTGTCAATAGCTGAAGCTTTGGACCACACTAGTCTCAGACATTTATTTGACAGATGTTTTATTAGGTTGGCATCGTGTGTTTATGACATTAAAGTTGTGCATGTACTTTTTGTCGAGTTAACCGGTTTTTCCTATTTGGTCTTTTTTAATAGCTTTCAAAACACTGTAGAGGGGGAACTAGTGACGATTTTACTGAACACTTGCTTGCTTGTGTTCGAACAACATTGTGCCTTCTGCTACTTGAGGATGGGACAAGTTGTGTCTGGAGCATGCATTCAGACCTACAAATGAAGTCATTGATGACCTGGAGAGGAAGCAAATTATTTTGGAGATAACTATGAAACTGTATGTTAATACGTTCAAATTATTATTTCTGTCAATTAATTGTTTTCATCTGTAATGTTATGTTCTTTCTTTATTTTCTGTTTTTAGTTTTATGAGTCTTCTTGATCTCATGATATCTGCAAGTAATTAATGCTGCTGTGTTTATCTTTTCAAATGTAGGCACATGAAAGTGAAATGGGATAGCATCGAAGTCAGTTGTAATCGTCTCGAAATTGTTGAAATCTACGGCGCTGTGAGGGTAAAAAAACTCAAAGAGCCCTGAAGGCTGAATTGAAGAATATTGGAATGCCATGTAAGCAAGGATAGGTTCCTGACTTTTTTTGTAGTGATTATAATAGTAATATTGTACCAACACATTTTCCTTTTTGCTATACAAATTTTAACAATGATTACCTTAAATTGATTATGTGATTATTGGGTTTTATATAATTACATCAGTGATATAATTAATCTAAAATAAATAACTATTAGAATTTAATCCAATTTAACCAAATTTATCAACATACTAAAAACTTTAAACATGATATAAACGTGTTATAATTTTAAAAACGACATTGGATATGCAAGTAAATCTCTGAATGGTGAAAGGCACCATAAACATGGAGAACAATCAGAACTGTTATAAGGACAAACCAGTTCAAGTCTATGCTGACGGCATCTACGATTTATTTCATTTTGGGCACGCTCGATCACTTGAGCAAGACAAATTATCATAATTTTCCTTTTTAACCTTTCTATTGTACTTTTTTGTTGTTAAGTAGGGATATTTCGATTTAATCGATTTTAAAATGCGGAGTTTGATTATGTATTAGGAATCCTGTTTCTTATGGCTAAGTCTTAGTCACCACGTTTCTGTCGCAAAAGTGTTACTGTACACTGATAGCTCCAATTTTATGTATAATAAAAGTGCATGTCTACTAATATGGATGTAAAGCAGCTTGATCAGATCTGATACAGCTTTGTTCAAGCTCCACTTGATTAAAAAAGGAGACAAATTGGAGCTATTCAAAAGAGGTTACGATGAGTCAGATAAGGTTTGTACCGTCCAAAAAAATTTCATCAGAACAATTTAGTATTAGTTCAAAAAAAGCTGGGACATCTTTCCTGTCTTATGATAGTACTGGATAAAATGGTGTCATAGATATTAAGCTTATCTAGTTGACTAGTCTAATCCAAAAAGGCAGGCTACTATTGGGTTTGATTTAGACTTTAGAGCAATAAGCAGGCCATTTGAAAATTGAGCCATTAAAACACATGGTGTTGTCACAAACACGCTCATCTATGTCGTCAGGTGTTAATGTGACATGTTTGACAGATATAATAGTGGGATGCCGACAATAATACAACATCTTGGTAAAAGATCATGAAACTAGATTGTATACTTGTAGCTTAACTCTAGTCAACAATAATTGGTTTTGAAAATTCCATTATGATTCTGTTTGGGATTTTGTCGCTTTTCGAAAATAAATATAAACAGTTGTATATTTATTGTTATAATATAACAATTACATTGGATTTGTGTCTCTTGTTTGGTATACCGTGACTTAACACGTTCAATTCTTTAGGAAACCAAGTCCATTTAAATTTTAAATTTTCGGTGAAATTTACTTATTAAGACAAAAACCCAAAATCAAACCTTGTTTATAACATAGCTTTGTTCCAAACCCCAGAGAAAATGTGGCCTTCAGTAGTTCACTTCCACAAATAAAAAACCTAAATCATTTCCATTGTGTTTTATAAATCAAACTCACTATTGGTTATCTATGTCGCAGCCTTTCCTTACCCCAATCGTCGATGTAGCAACATTTTCTTTCTCGATGTCCCTTGTTGTGCCCTTCTCTCATTCCATCAGTCAAACCGCTCTCTATGCATTTCTCAAATAATCTTAATTCTTAGATCTACCTTTTTTACTCATCGTGTTCAAAAACTGGAGTTTTTTAAACCCTGACTCGGTCAACGCTAGAACCGGTCTGGAATGTTCGGAATTCCGATGCTGGCGGAATCTTAAACCATGTTTACACATACTGCTTTAAACCATGAGGCATCAACCAATAATATGTATTGGTGCAATCTCAAATCACATCAATACAACTTTTATATTAAAAAAACACGCTGACATTATTTTAAATTGTGCTCATCTTGCACCATCATTTTACTATGCTCTGCATTTCTAGATCATATTTAGTTTCTCTTTGACCCAAATGTTTGTCGACCCATTAAAGACACATAAACATATGGATAGCTAGATGCATCCACCAACCATCTTCCAACAATCACGATGACGTTTCCACAACGATTCAATAACACAACTGCAGAAAAGATAATTATCATCGTCCCTTGGTTTGATACCATATTTACTAATTTCTTCCATGTGTCCGTAAAAACTAGATGGCAAAGATCAAATTCTAACTATGAGAGAAGATTGCCTGAAGAAATCTTCAAAATTACTTATGTCACAATGAGGACAAGTAATACGTCCATCCATCCATTTTAAATGAATTTGTTGCTCATTTAGAACACTTTTCAAAACAAATTGCAAAATTTGAACAATTTTCAGGACTATTTACAGAAATAGGTAATTAGTTTCTATCAGTCTATGATAGAAGTGACAATCCGTACTGTTGTATAAGATTGGTACATTTTTTACTGGAGTCTGGCACTTTCTAAAAAAATATCAAGGCAAAATGTGTCATTTTTCCTCATATGCTACAGTTTCTAACTCTCATCCTTATCAGTTACGATCTATCTGCTACCTTTATTTGCGACAAGATGCAACATTATATCCCAATCATGTCGTGTTTGAAGTTCATCTAGTGTAATATTAAAATATCATTCAAATTTTGGACCATGGTTTCAATCCAATATCTTGTCCAAAATTATATTTTCTCTGATTTTTTTTGCATGATCGATACAGAATTATCCTACCAAATATTTTTTAATAATTCATCTTATCCTATTTTTTTTATTTTATCCTATTTTTTATATTTTATCTAGGTGAGTTAAAACAAATATAATATCATCGCTATATCTTTTATCAATGTTCATATGAGAACTTCTTCAGTTACGGTCAAATTAATTAAGCTACCACACTTATAAAATAAATAAAAGAAACTTCACTTTCTTGTGCAATGCCAATCTTCCAACGCAAATTAAGTATGTTACAATTTATTTTCTAATAACATTCTTAATAGATTCTTTTAGAAGTATCAAATTAAACTTATTACTCTGAGATAATTATTAAGATGTATTTTAATATTTGATGTGTCAATCTAAGATATACAGCCAATATAAATTTATATCATTTGAGATCTCAACCGATATGAAATATCACGTGTGAAAACTGCAAGACGAACGTGATTGAAATCCCTGCTTTGAATCCCCGATAGGAAAACTGTCATGTATTTTGTAAATGGTTTTGATGCTTTGTTGATTTACATTTTATACTTGCCAACGGGTAGTAGTTCAAATTTGCATGGTTAATAATATGGTAAGCTTGCATACGCAACTTAGTTTCCATTATATAAAAATATATCTGGAAACATATTTTTCGTTATTTGTGTTTTCATTACAACTGTTAATGTGTGTGAAAAATCTTATATGTATTGGTAAATATTTGTCTAGCATTTGCAAAGTATTAGTTTGTGAAAAAAAAAATATTTTGGTTATTCCAGTTTTTTATATTCTTTTGATTGTTATATGCTTATATAATATAGCTTGTTAGGCTGTATGTGTCACATAATGGAAGATTAGTTCTACTAGCACTTCTTATTTCCTAAAGAAATTTTATATAAATGATGAGATGACAAACCCATGTTTTTGTAATCGGTCCAGGCTCATTCTCTTCAGCTTGCTTTTTTTGACTGCAATCAGAAGACTTGATTCTAATTTCCTGACTCCAAAACTCCAATTTGTCGAGAGTTGCAAATAAAGACGATGAAGGTAAGCTGCAAAATTTAAAAGGGTAGATTGAAAGAATCACGTGTGGATTAGTCTGCTCACAAAGATGTGAGGTACACATAAGTTTTTGGATGATACTGTATTTCATTACATTTACAGTGCAAACTGGAATTTTAGCATGTTGATTTTACACTTAAATACCTGTTTACACTTGTGGTAAACTGATTCAACTTCTTATAGGTGCTATTGGTGGCCTTCATTCCATAACCGACGAACATTTTAGCAAAAGTGTAGTAGAATTCATGGCAGCTGGTGCCATTCCTATAGGTAAGCATTATAATTTTTTCTTAAATACAGAACATGAATAGAGAAATTGCACTATTTGAAATGAAACTTTTAGAGCTGTTAAAAAATAGTCGCATATTTTCCCTCTGTACTGCACTGTTTGCAAATGTCAATATTGTTAAAATTTGATATCTACCCATAAATTGTACTTTGTCTTACGAAAGAATTGAGATATCAATAAAAATATCATATCCTTGCTCCAACTGTGTAAATTCTATGACATATTCATTTTCAAGTTTATGGACAATGCCTTATTTATCAATTATTTCAATGTTAAAGTAAAAGAAAAGGATAACCTAGTAAAAAAAATTTTTACTAAAAATGGACATAAGAAGTTCTCTAAGTATGAATGTACACTTATGGTGTTAATTATATAACCATGATTTTAGGCTCAAGTGATGTTTTTGTGTTTGCTCAGGTGCCTATATATCTTGTAAAACAAACAGGCCACTGCTAAGACGATGAAGAGCTGTTGCTTATATATGAATTCCTGCCTCATGGAAGCCTGGAGAATCATCATTTCTAAAGTGAGTGACTACTTGTTTAATTTGCAATGACAAGCTTACAGTTATTAATCAGAATTATAATTTATCACATGAATGTCGGTAACTACGTCACCGTATGTACTTGAAGGTGTAGAATAATAAAATAAAATACAAATTGATTAGCTCTTACTATCTGCACACTCTTTTACTTTATTTTGGGAATGGTTTATTCAGAGTTTATAACATATCAGATTATCTATATCCAAAATAAAATACAAATTAATAAATTAAAATGGTAGCGATCATTTATATATAACAAAGTAGATAAGTTTGTAAAACTTAACTAATTTAAATAATTTTTATAAAATTAAACAAATCGACTATATGTTTACAGAAATTATATTAATTAAGTTTTGTAAAATGCTGACTGTCTTTTATAAAAAAAGTAACTAAAATTTAATAAGTTAGATAAGTTATAAAAACTAAACTAAGTTTATAGAGATTATTCCTGCCACTTTGAAAGTTCTGGGCATTGCTCCCGCCTTCTTCGTGATTGCGTTCGTTGTGTTTTTATCCGATACATCAGCCGAGTTCATGATGAGGTAACACTAAAATTTCCTCTATTTATTTTTATTTTAATGTTGCTTTTAGCCAATGTGAAGAAAAGGGGTCTTTGTTTACTTGGATGCAATTTCTGATTAATTAATTCGTTTGGTTTTACTTTTTATTCTTTCGACTTCATCTTGTCACAGTTGCAAGCAACACTTCTTAGAATTTGATGTGAAACTACTTCGTAAAAATAGGAATAATGTGCAATTTATCGAGGGCTGCCAGTTATTCCAGTTATCTGCCTTGAAAATAATTCTAACATTTAATGACATAACTATTTTTGGATTCCGATCTACAAATACAAATATAAAGTCGTACAAATTTGTCTTGCTGTGTCGTTTTAATGTATGTAAATATAATTTATAATATGTATATAAATCTGCTGCTATAGTTCCGTGTCACAGCATGTTTTAAAAAATAATGTTTCTACAGCTTGTACGTAAATGTGCAGTAAGTTCCTGTACATCTTGAGTCGAATCTGCATTATTTGTCTATACTATAGTTCAATCTTACCCTTTTTTTCTTTTTCATTTTCCTTCTTTGGATTATACAGTTTGTTTCAATCACAGAGGTAATGTGAAATGTGTTAACCCAATCAATTCAATGTCAACATTTGTGACTTCATGTAACAAAATGAAGAAGTGTAACATGAGAGAGATTAGTGTTGTCCAAATCATGTATAATTTCATACATTAATATAATAGAATATAGAGCGTTTCATCCAAATTGTTGTACAATTGTAACATTCAAAAAGGCAGACCAAGGTATCTATGCTTAGTAGTTGTATTGCAAATTCTCAAAATTCGAGTTTTCAATATTCAAATTTAAGTTTTATTTTAAAAATTCATTTTTTGAATTTTCAATATTCGTGCAAGTTTTTTAAATTTTCTTCAAATTTTTGAATATTAGTTTTTTCTTTTCAATATTCAGCAATATAAGGTTGGTACAGTGCTGTGAGGTGATGCACGGGGATGGTTGCGAACGCTGAACCGTTGATGATGTACATAGAGGAGGCATTTTAGAAGCAGGCGATGATTTGTAATGGTTGATGGATCGATTGAAGTGGTTGTGTTTGCTGGGTCAGTGGTTTGGTGAGTTGCAAGTCAGTCAGTCATGGTTTGTTGTGTTGTTTGCAAGCTATAAATGGAAGAGGAGTTGATGTATTATAGGACTTTAGTGTACTGAAGTGATTGTGGTAAGTGTGATGGCACAAAACTCTTGGTAAACCTTGGTAAACCTGTAGTTGCTAGCACAAAACTCTTCAAGGACATGCCTATTCATGTGGTAGCGTGAAATATATGACTTTAACTCTATCACTGGACATGGCATTAAAGCCACAGCTTGTAAAAATGAACTAATTATAGGTAACAAAAGCTTAATCATAGATTCAGGAATTAACATCCCGGAAAAGGCCTTTGAAAACTTGATGGAAGTAGTTGGTATTATAGCGATATCTGATCCTTTAAAACCTGAAGCCTCGGAGATTATATCTATATTGAAGTCAATGAATGTAAGGAGGATTATGGTAACTATGGACAATTGGGGTACTGCTAAGGCTGTTGCACTGGAAGTTGGAATTGATAGTGTTGTTGCTGAAGCTGAACCACATCAGAAAGTTCAGAAAGTGAAGGAACTTCAGGTATAGGAGATTCATTTTGATTTTTTTTTTTTTTTTTGGTTTGTAGTTAGAGTACACATGTCTCATTCATTTAGAGTAGACATCTATACATCTTTTATATTGGATCAAAATGTTAATTCAATGACCATATGACAAAAATTAGTACATATACCATTTTTGGGTAGATGTATTAGTTTGTTATGTAGTACACATGCTAAGAAATATTAGACTGTATCATAACTTGATACAAGCCTTCTTGTCTTGCTCCATATATGTCAAAATTTCACCTAGTAACTTGCAATGATTCTATCCCTTTTGTATTATTGTTTTCAAAATTATCTATGTTTGTGCTACTGCGTATGATTCTATCCCTGCTGTATTAATATCCACTACATCAATTTTTTGGAAATCCAATTTGTCATCTAAATTCGTTCTCTCTAGAACTGCTGCTAATAAAATTGTGATGACATCTAACACTGTTTCTTTTTTGCATTTTAATTGTGTTTCTTGCATTTCTCTTTGTTATAAGACTTTAACTTGTGCTATTGAATTGCAGGCTCTAGAAGTTTGACGAGCTCACAAACTGAAGACTAAGTGATTTTCATGTAACCTTGTTTTGAAACGATATTTGAATTATATGTATGTTGACTTATTTCTATATTTATTAGTAGACTTATTAATTATGACTTTGTAAATGAAATCAAATATGCTTTTGGTATTATTTTTATGCTATTGACAGTTTTGTCTTGTGAATTTACTGCTTAATTGTTTGAACTGTGCACAAATTAAATAAGAGATTTGCTATGTAAAGATTATAATTGAAATATGTGCTATATATTAAAACTATTAATAGCGGAAATTTCACCTATAGAAATAAAAGGTGAAATGCTATGTAAAAAATTAAATAGTGTGGAAAACCTTTTCATATCATTGAATGTGTGCTATGAAAACAGTGAAAACGCTATATATACTACAAATATTCATAGCGGAAAACTCCACTTATGGAATCAAAATGTGAAATGCTATATAAAATGTAAATTGTGTGGAAAACTTTTCATATCATTGAATATAAGCTATGAAAACAATGACAACGCTATAAAAAATAAGCTTAGATTTTAGTAAGCAAATATAATTGCAAGGTCTGAACGTTATGTAAAACATTTCATGATGGTGAACATGCGCTATAAAATGTACAATACTATTGCATTTAGATTTTAGCTATAAGATATACCAGGGCTATTATAGCATGTCGTTATACAGCGTCGTCACTAATGCTATGGTAACCTATTATAGCGTTTTTCACATGCTATTAACAGGTAAATATGTTGTAGTGTTCAGATCCTATATTCATTCAAGGTCGAATGTTTATTTTAATGAAGTGGGATCCTATGATTGGTAATGCTCAGTCTCAAATAAAGAAAGTCCCAGCGTGGATTCACTTTTATCGAATACCGTTGATTTTGTGGACTCTTATAGGTATAAACTGGTTGGTGTGTCATATAGGCAAGTTGATCTGTTTTGATAGTAGCACAGAAAGATTGAATAGATTTAGGTATGCTAAAGCTTTGGTGGAAGTTTCTCCTGATTTGAATTGCCTGATTTTATACCGATTCCTGATTTAGGAGATGCTTGTCCTTTTGTTAAGCTGTCATACAACTGGAAACCAGAGTGTAAGGTTTTTGGTCATGATACATATAATTGTGAGTTATATAAAAATAAGAAGAAGGCTAATGAAGATCATTGTGAGGCTAGAAATATGTATAAGCAGATGCTCACGTTAATGTTGGTAGCAATAAGCAAAGTGTTCAAGTGAATACATATCAGAATAATTGGAACACAGTCTATGCAAAGAAAAAGAAATATTGGAGGAAAAAGGATATTAGTAGTAATAAGGAAAATGTACATGGTTCTGATGTACTAGGTAATGGAAATGAAAATCCTTTTGATAAGCTGAACACTGTTGCTGAGGAAAATAATGAGGGTGTGCATGATGATATTGATGAATGTTTAAATCATGAAGAGGTAGGTAAAGGAAATGCAGATGTAAACGTGGATGTAAATGATATGCATGATAATGGTAGAGATATTTCTGATGGTCATGAGGAAGAGGTCCTGGTGGGAAATTTATTTGATGAGGTACATGATAATGTGAGTAGTGCACAAGTGGAAACAGGATTAATATCTGAATTGGGCTCAAAAACTGTTGCTTCTGCTTCAAGTACACTCAAATCTGCATCCTTGTCATCTTTAGCTGCATCTGTTACTACTGCTTCTTCTCATGCAGCTGGATCTTCTGTTTCAACTATGTCATGCTCTTCTACGTTTAGTCACAGCTTGCTTGCCTCTTCTTTTTTAAATGCATCTGGTTTTGGTGCATCTGTAATGTCTTCTCGTTCTTTGTCTTCATCACCTTATGCCCAGTTGAAACCTCCTGACCACCTTATATTACCTCCTCCAGCAACTGGCGCTGGGTTAACCATTCCATTAGTTGATACTGCATTGGCTTCTTTATCCTTAGCTATTCCCACTAGGGTTATCCCCTCTTCTAAGTCTAAGAGTAAAAAATTAAAAGGCAAGTTTTGGGATGAAGATTTAGACGAGGGTTATGATTATAGCATGGAAGATATTCTCCCTGTTGGTAGCAATGTGAAAACTAAGAGAAGGCACACTAGGAGCAACCCGTCCCCACTGTTTGACCCTTACCTTAATTAGTTTTTTGAGCTGTGGGATTTTGCTCAGGAAATTTTATATTGGTTGAAGCAAGTTATGTTCGGACATAAGAAATGAAGTTTGCTATGGTGATTTACTTGTGCAAAAACTTTCTTTTATCTTAAGCAAGTGTTTTTAGTAAATTTCGAGTATTGTGGATTTTGTAATGCTATGATGTGATTGGTTTATGCTCAGCTTTTGTGCTTGTGAGCTTATGTATTGTAAATATCAAGGTGATTAATAAATTTTGTGCTTAACTTTCAAAAAAATATTAAATATAGTATCAAATATTTAATAATACTATATTTTCTACACAAAATGCATTGGCTAACATTCAAAACTCGTCAATGCATAATGCATTGGCGAGTTCTGAAAGTTAGCCAATGCATTTTGTGCAGAAAATGTTAAAATGCATCAGCGAGCTTTCAAAGTTAGCCAATGTAAAATGATACAGGTCTATATGCGTAAATAAATCTGAAACATGGTTAAAGTTGTTATACTATTTTTAAACATGCCTAAATGGGTTAAAAGCCCTTTTCTATGTACTAAACTGGGGAGCCTGCCAAAAAATGGCATATCACTGTGCAAGAGACACTCCCAAGGATCTTCAAACACAAACATTGATGACTTTATTGTTTTTCAAATATGATTATTCCTAGAAAAATTACTGCTATTGGACATAAAACGTTGTCCAAATATGGAGTTCACGCTATTGACATGGAAAAGAAGTGTTGCTTCAAAAGGTTTATGCCAAAGACATCGAAGTAAATGAAGAGGAAGAAAGATGTTTGAAACTAAAGAGCACGAGCAAATGACTTGCATTATTTTATTATTAGTTAATTTGACAACAAAGTTGTTATGATAAATTTGTTTGTTTTATAATCAAGAATATGCCATAATTTAAACGGTTTAATGACATGCCAAACCTAGTTTGCTACAACCACGCCAACACAATTTAATGGCATGCAATACTTCCAAAATATTAAACAGTTTTTAACCTTTTGTTTCACCACTTTGTTGACCCTAGCCTGCCCATAGTAGCAGATGGTGGTACGCATGATGCAACAAAGTTGTAACATGCAAGGGTACTTATGGATGACTGCTAGCACAAACTTCCAAAATATAACTAAAGCACTCTTTTTAATGACAAAGAGTGGAATGTACCTAATGCTGAGAGTTAGAGGTGGATGTGGAGCATAACCATTCAACATCTGATGTCATACTTCAAAAAAAGAAAGCAGGTCTTGCAAATCAAAATTCAGAAAAATAGTGATGTTGCCAGAGATGATAAGCAAACCGAGTCCTATGCCAAGATTCAGAATGAAAGGATTAATCAGGTGCAACAGGTTCCATTTTCATATGAAACAAAGTAAAATGAAACCAAAGAAGCAGGTTTAGCAGCGTATAAAAACCATGCAAAGATACGCATATCGCACAAAAAAAAGACTACTAGAAGTCGTAGAAACCACAAAATAAGATTTCCCAACAATTCAATCTAAAAATTACTCAGATATTCAAAGTACGTAGACCCAAGCATTACATACTATCAAAAATTGTTCTCTTAATTTATAAAGAAATTCAAAGAAGGAGAACCACATAAAACAGGTACACAAAATTTTACAGATAGGTTGTGCATAGCAATAGACAAATAATCTAAAACATAATTTTTTGAACAAAAACAATCAGATGAGCGCTTGACTATACAAATTATAATGTAAAACTACCAAAAAGGGGGAAAAAGGAACAATCAAAAATCATGAAATAACATAAGAGAATCATCTAGTTTTGACAGTGATGACTGTAAAATATAATGTCTTGCTGTGGCGGCTTTTTGCTCCTGTTCAGTGGACAATGGTTGTTTGGCTTGCAGTTGCTGTAGCAGCATTAGCAAAAAAGAACTAATAATACAGATTATGATTAAAGAATTTCCTATACCTACCTGATGAATATATTATATTAAGGAGAATGATGGACATAAGAATATTTGCTAAATAATTAGAAGTTTAGAAGGATAACTGCCAGTAGATGAGCAGTGCCATAATTTCATAGGGATGGGGCTCTGCTGTAGCTCTAGTGCTCTACAGTAACAATAACATAATTAATTTGTATGACAAAGAACCGAACCTCTAATTTTGATCTCTGACTCAGATTCAAAGCAGCCCGATACAAATCATCAAGAAAGCGCTCCTGTGACACACTTTTATTCACTTTCCACAAAAAAAGTTCATAGCCACCTGCTGTTACTTTCTGCATGAATCCGAAACACTGAAGATGAAATATCGGTTCACACTTCATATCCAAGAATAAGAGAGATTTGGGTATTTTGACTCTCAATTAAAATGATAGAATAACCAAGAAAATAATTTATGTTAGTCATATCATTTCGACGTCTGATCATGAACGAATAGTAAAGTTATAGTGCTAAATACTGTTCTCAAACGTAAAAAAGGAAAATAGGTGCAACACATCGTCCCAATCAAATATATACAAAAATATGCATGCATAGATGTGCGTGCTATGTATGTACAAATATCGGGTGGGATTCCACATCCCAACATTCAAATTCCCACAAAATCCCTCTTCTGATGTTTCCCTGAAATTTTTGATGATTTCAAATTTACTCATGATATTCTATAAAACGTAAATCAACCTTTAACGTTCCGTTACTACTTTTAAGTTTTAACCATCAATTTAGATATCTAGTTCTGAAATGGTTAGAAGTTTAAAATTGATAAAAATAGTACTAAAATTGTAGAGATGATTCTGAGGACAATAAAATTAACTTCCTTTGAGAAAAAGGTGGAGAGTTTGTTTCAAATTAGTAGATAGGATAAAATATAAAGGAATATATTGGAGAAGGGTATTTATTGATCCTTATCAGTATATATGGGCAGAATTCCACATCCAAATGAATGTATGCACTATCCTTATCAGTATATATGGGCAGAATTCCACATCCAAATGAATGTATGCACTAGTATGCATTTATATGTATCATAAGTTAGGAGAAAAATTTGATGAAATAAGTTACCTCCATATCCAAGTATTCATCTTTCCAGAGCTTGTATAGAAGTAATCGAGATTCAGTCTTATCAGTGACTGTAGCTTCTGCAACCTACCATGAAACAATAGATGTATGCATGAGACACAAAAAGATACATCCTATAAATCGCACTGTGCATGAGACAAAAATATGACCCATTCTACAAATATTATATTGCGTTCAATTTATTACAAGCTTGTAGCATGTTCCACAAAAAACATTGATGGCTAGTCTAATTCTCATTCTGGAGGAAAAGCCAACACCGTACAAAAGGGCAAAATTCAAAGCAAAATAAAAAAGAATCGAAAATGTGTATCTGGATTTCCACAAAAGGTAGGTTACTTGATCGGTTTCTACTGGGAGATTTCTCTGGGCAAGCATTCTATATATTCTAAATGCTGATCTTCCATGCCTTTTCAAAACAAGGTCTTCAATCTAAGAGAATTAGTTAAACAAACTGGTTAGTACAAATTTGCACAAACTTCCAATACTTCATCTGAAAGTGTTGTCCGTTGTAAATTACAGGAAAGTAAAACAACCAAAAACCAAAAATAGGTACCTCTGCACTTCTACAAGCTTCAATCATTCCCTTCAAATCTATCCCAAATAATAAAAATATGACAGTAGCGTACATAACGTAGGATAAATTAATTATGTATGTCACAGGTAGCAACTTATTACCAATGGCGTATAATGCTTCTATCTCATCGGTACATAAACTGCAGCCAAGTTGCTCAAGACATGTTCTGACATGGTCTGATGTCATTGATATTCCTCCTGGTTTTCCTCTGACCCGTTCTAATATTGCATCCATGGATGCTGTGACTACAAGTCAAACAATTACCATAGTGACCTTTTTATTAATCAAGGAAAAGAGGTTCTATAGGGTATCAGCTCAAATTTTCAGAGTCACACACGAATAAGCTTGCACCTTGGTTGATAATTTTATTATCCCCCCAAAACGAATAAACGTTGGGTGCGTTCGTTCTACCCATTTTAGTTTTGGGTTTTCACCCATATAAAGGTACAAACGGCACATGTATATCATGAAATGGTCGTTTTAAGAAAATGAAGCTTATACATAAAACAGAAAACCTTTTCTTTTTTTTTTTTGGTATTTTGATAAATAATGGAAGGATGGGAGACATACATTTTCGTTTTAAGAAAATGAAGCTTATACATCCTTCCATCGTCCCTCCAATATCTTTGTCATTGCCTCCGTCTTTCTTCCATCGACTCATCGTCCCTCCAATTCTTCTACTTTTTTTTGTAATTAATATTGAAAACGCAAAATATAAAATAAACCAAACACCACCTTAAACTTTGAATTTCTACATTAAACATTTGACTCGTGTGTAACATATTTTAACAAATGACCATGCTGCATTCTAGGATTTAAATATTTGAATTTCTTTATATCTGTATGTATTATAACTATGTCAATATTGCAAAAATGAATATTTTAAGAATAATAAACAATTAAGCAAGATTTGTCAGGACAAAGCATAGAAAGCACAAAATAAACAAGTATTCCAATGGTAAATAGGACTGTCAACGAATACTTTCGGATACGGATAGTGCTATATCCATATCCGTATCCGAAATCATTTTCGGATATCGGATATCCGTATTCGCGGATACGAACGGATATTGGATAATTATCCTATCCGCCAACGATCGACAAATCAAGAAATATAACTGAAATTTTTTAGTTTAACATAAATGTTTTTCAATTTTATTGATCACAAAAATGTTAAAAATAAACAAATATGATGAGATTAAATAGATATGAGAAGCTAATATGCATTAGTGCATATAATATAAACCTTCAACTTAATAAAGCACTAAAAAAATCTCACTTATTGCACTAAAATACATATAATTTTGAGTATAGTTTAAAAAAAAAAAAATCGGACGGATAATTTTCGGATGTGGATACCAACACATCCGTTTTTTCGAATATCGGATATTATCCGCTTTTCGGATATGGATGCCGACGGATTTCGGATTTTTGGGTTATCCATTGACAGCCCTAATGATAAAGCGTGGAAATTTTGTTCAGCAAGCATTAAATATAAAATGTCATAAGGTTTCTACCTGCATCATTGTTGAAGGCATCATGATAAGACTCTATCATTGCCTCAAGGACATTGGCAGCATGATTATCAATGTTTGACCTTACATGTTCAACACATGCCTAAAAGAAAAGAAAAGAAACAGCATATTAGTACAGACAAGTAACAGAGAGGTAGAAAATGCTAGAAGACTATGAAATACGGCAAAGGATAAACAAATAAACAGGTGCATTTGGTACATAAAAACCCAATAATGAATGTCAAATACAACATAAACAAAATGCAACATTTAGTCTTCTCAATTACCAACTAAAGATGAAGATATTTTGCTATATTGTACCTTCTTTTTAAGACAGAGAACAAACTTCTCAAAATTTACCCGCCAAAGAATTTCATTCTCAGCAATGGTGGCTTCCAAATCATTAATACCTTCGGATCCCTCACGACAACACTGTTAATTTAAAAACCATATAAGAAAGATATGAGAAGTCAATAATATACTAATATTAATTAAAATAAAAAACTAACATTTGCTAACATCTGGCGTCGTTAAACGGGTCATAATTGTAAAACTAGCAAACTGAAGTATACTAAAACCGGATTACAGAAAATTATGTTTGGATCTCGATGAAATAGAACTAGACAGAAGAAAAAAACCAACAAAGGACTCAAGGACACATGACGATTGTTTACACCAAAATTGATCCGAATACCCTAGAATTGTACGTGGAGAGAAGAATTGTTTACACCAAAACTAAACCACTATATATTTATGGATGTACTTGGTATCTGCACTGTCACTCACTGTATGGTCTACAGTCTTCATGTCCATTTTACCTTAGTTTTGAACTCATATTAATGTTACTATGATTATGGCCTACAAGTGTACGTATCGAGGATATTTTAGTTACAGTTTAGCTCTTCTTTGTCCTTCTAAATCTGCATGCAACCATATGATCTTACAATAGTTCATTTCATATTTATGGTCCTTAAGGGTGAAGCAATGGGTAGTTTGCTTTGCAAAATGTAATGGAAAAAAAAAAAAAAAAAAAAAAGAAGAAGAAGAAGAAGAAATCAATCACAAACATAGCAGAGATAGAAATATTAACATAGAAAACAATCACGCAGCGAATTAAAAGTGGTTCAGTGTTTTAGCCTACGTCCAGTTTTGAAGGAGTTGATTGATTTTATTGTTGTTTTGGAGTTACATAAGGAATTATGCGTACAATTTTCAAGACGAGATGCAAATCGAAATTCGAGATTTAAAACCTTGATCTGGACAACTCCAGACGTCCATTTTGTATCTTATATGGTATATGAGAATAACGGTTAAAAACTCTTAAGATAAACTATAACTCTCTATTATCATATATATATATATATATATATATATATATATATATATATATTAGATATTATGCATCTTGTACAAATTTATTCTTCGTTTTATGATTTATTTATTAGTTTTATTTTACATTCTTACTAATATTATCATATGTGTTTGTAAATATGTTATAACTCAAATAGCGCTAATGAAATTCAACAAAGATCGTTTTTACTTATTCAAAATAGTTACAAAATATATGACTGTAGGATTTGTACCTGGATTTTAATAGAGTAAGAAAGGACTTATTCAGAAAAAAATACTTTTTAAGTAACTTAAGTGAATGTATTAGATAAAGGCAGTTAATTAGAATTTAACTCGATGCTTGGGAATAAAGTGAATCAAGAAAGCAAAATTATTTCACAATATATTTGACATAAGCATGGTTAGTTGGATTTAAGCATATTACCTTCTTGAAAGTGTAATAAGTTGATAATAGTTGAATAAACATAAACATAAACTATAACTCTCTCTCTCTCTCTCTCTCTCTCTCTCTCTATATATATATATATATATATATATATATATATATAAGAGTTGCTATTTGAACACAAATATTTAACACAGACCATGGGACACAAAATCTCAATCGTCGGATCAAATTGTCTTTATATGAGGGGTGGAAATCATGGGACAATCCAACAGTTGAGAATTTGTGTCCCCCATTTTGTGTCAAATTTTTGTGTTTAAGTAGGCTTTCCCTATATATATATATATATATATATATATATATATATATATATATATATATATATATATATATATATAGAGAGAGAGAGAGAGAGAGAGAGGTGGGGAGGAAGAGAGGGGTGTGTGTGTGATTATGTGTGTATATACATATTAGTTATTTTGTTTCTGTATTAATTTATTACTCTTCATTCTATACTTTATTTATTAATTTTATATTTTAATTCTCGATAAAGTTATCATGTGTTTAAAATTATGTTATAATTACAATAAAGTTTGTATTTCAAAAAAATAAAAATAATGGAATTTCAACAAAGATTGTGCTTGCTCATTCAAAATAGCTACAAAATATATGGTGGGAGGATTTGTACTTGGATTTTGATAGCAATTTATAATAAAAAAAACTAATGGAGAGAATATATATTTTTAAGTGAACTAAATGGTACTAAAATATATAAAATGTGATTAACTGAATTTGAACTTGAGTACTTAAAAGAATGTGAATCAAGAGAAGCAAATTAATTCCACAATATATTAGGCAAAGCATGGTTAGTGGAATTTAAACTTGTGGCAATTTTGAAGGTATACTGAATCAGTGAGAGCTGAGTATTTAAGTTCTGAACTTGTGATAAAAAAAGAAATGAAAATCAGTTAGGTCTGACTTTAATATATACTGAATCAATGAGGGTTGAGCATTTAAGTTGTAAACTTGTCAGAAAAGAGAAATGAAAATCAGTTAGATCTAACTTTAATATATAGTATAAGATGACCCTTATGATATGACATGTTGTAGGCAGGAAGTTCAGATGTTTATCAATCCAAAGCACAAATTTGCATGCTAATATATCAACATACTGATAAATACATGTACATATGTATGTATACGGATTACATCATAATACTAAAAAATAAGATTTACCCAGACATATCATTTTATACCTTTGATCTTTTGTTTCGGGTTGATTTATCATCGTCGTCGTCTGGCATTATTAGGGGATCCAACTTTGGGCACCGCTCAACATATCGAGCATGAACAAGTTTAGTGAAGCTTGCACGCACACTTTTTGAATCTATCATAGGAACAATTTAAATGTAACATATACGTATATAACATAATAATGTAGTACGAACTTTTGAATCCATGAATTTATTAGAGTATTACAGAAGTTGTATTCCAAGGTCATACTAATTCATGAAGACATATCAATCGCATATATCAGATAATAGTTTGCCACGTTATTCATTTCGACTATGCTTTTCTGACGCAAGTTCAAGATTTGTAGTGCAAGTTTTTCCAAGATAGTTTTAATGAAATTTTTAGATAAACAAGCCTACAAATAGGTAAAACATATGGAAGAGATTTTTCACCTTTATGTTTTTCAGTAGTTGCACTCTGCACAAGCTGTTGAAAGGTAAGTCTTCCATGCTGAAGTAAACCCTCTAGAAGGGCTTCACACTGCATATGCACAAGGCACAAGGCACAAGGCATAAGGTTAATCAAAAAAGTTAAGATGACTTAAAAGATGTATGAAAATAAATAGTAAACCCTACCACTGCATTAATTCAAACGCGGTGAAAACTATTTCAATTTACATTTTTAATAAAGGGGGTTTTCACATAAAGTGCTTCTTAATTCAGGGTAATAAGTTTCAAGGACAACACTTCTGAAAAATTAGTTTTAAGGACAATTTATAAGAAAAAGATCCAATTTATCATTTATAGTTATAGAGGAATAATGATAAATTCAATTTATCATTTTATTATTCCTATATAACTAAAAATGATAAATTGAATTATCTTTTTCCTGTAAATTGTCCATAAACCTAATTTTTCAAAAGTGTTATTCTTAAAACTTATTATGTTGAAATGATAAGCCATTGAGCCTAATTTCCACATTAATAAATAACTTCATTATATAGAATATTTATGCACTTTTTATATCCGTGTGCACATGCGCAGGCATGCGTCTTAACACATAGAAAGGGGGTTTTGCATCAAGATAGGGCAGACCAATAAGTTTCACCAATGATATGTTGAAGTCCAGGCATGGTCTCGTGAAATAGTTATTTACTTCAAGGGACAGCTAGTTCCCACCGGATCCTCTCAAACCCTTGCATGACTTAATTTTGTGCAACAAACAAATCCTCCATATACTCATTCACTAACCTGTTCACCAAGGTCTGCATTAACAATTGTCAAAAACTTCGCAAACCTCAGTCTGTGAAGAATATTGTCAAGCAATGCCATGTACTCAGTTACATTTTCCATATCCCCATCATCTCCTGCACAAGATATTTACCTCTCAATATTAAGTTGCTTACTTTAAAAGTATTATATATATATATATATATATATATATATATATATATATATAGGGAAAGTTTATTTAAATACAAAAATTTGACACAAATTAGGGTACACAAAATCTCAACCATTGGATTGCCCCTGATTTTCACCCCTCATATAAAGGCAATTATTCCAAATAGCCTCTACCTATATATATATATATATATATAAGGCAATTATTCCAAATAGCCTCTACCTATATATACATATATAACCATATCCCATATATATATAGCCACTAATTTGTGTCTAAATAGCCTCTCCCTACACACACACACACACACACATATATATATATATATATAACCATATCCCATCCTTCTAAGATGCATGACAAAGACTTCACCGGATCACCAAATCTCAAAGAAACTGTTATTATGTGAAACATTAAATTCATCCATCATAATTTGTTATCGGAACGAAAAGAAATAAACAATATATTGGCTTTGAAACAAAAATCCATGCAGCTTTACCAGGCTTACGTATAGAGAATGATTGAATGCAATTATGTTGAACAAGAACAAGCACAGAATTCTTCACAAGTTCTGAATTTCGTCTTTTATCAATAGGATCGAGCTCACAGAATTGAAGCAGTTCAGGAAAACTTAAAGTTCCCTTCTTGATAAGGCATTCACAAACTCTCTGGAAAAAAAATTGACTTTTAAGTGCAAGGAGACATAACAAGTAAGAAAAGAGACTATCACTTACAGACACAAGATCACCAAAGTGAGATTTAACAAGATATAGAGCAAGATGCAAGCAGTGCTGTGATACCATGGTAAGCTTTTCAAATCCTGAAAAAAGTATAAACGTAAATTATACAATAAAATATATTGAAACTAGAAGAGCCCATGTCCATCCACAAAATTTGCAAAATACTAATAATAATAAATACGAACGACAAGTGAAAGTGATTAAATAAGAAAAATAATCTAAAATGAGGGGAACTATAAACCTATTTTTGCCGCAAAATGAATCTCAAATTGAAACTTTGCTTTGAAATAATTTTGCGTTGACTTTGTCCATTCACTTTAAGGCGCGGCGAACATGAAAAGGTGCATCAAAAGGCGTATTCTTTTCAGTATTATTTTCTAAATCCAGAAATTCGTAGAATTTAGCATTTATCATATGATGATTATGATAATAATGATGATGATGATGATTATCAGCTGCTGCTGCTGCTGTTGTTATTATTTGCATGCTCTAATGGATTTTTTTTGTAATTCTTTTACTTGAAAATAAGAATATGCTGTAACTAACATGAAAAAAAAACTACTTGTAACATTCTCAAAGCATGTTGTAATATAAAAGACGTCATGTATATACATGAATCCGATTCAGATTTCAAGTTTATCGGTAATATGTATTACTATTTTAAATTTTGGTTTCTATGCTTCTGACATTATATTTAATAATTTTTTACGAAATGATTAACAAAAAAAAAAAATATCTTTGTTGTATGTTTCCAGTAGAATAAATATTAATCATATTGGACTTTTTCAATTAACTGCTATGTATAATACATACATACATACATACATACATACATACATACATATATATATATGTATGTATGTATGTATGTATATGTATGTATATATATATGTGTGTGTGTGTGTCTCTCTGTGTGTGTGTGTGTGTGTGTGTGTGTGTGTGTTTGTGTGTGTGTGTATATAGGAGTGGCTATTAAGACACAAAAATTTGACGCAAATCAAGAGACACAAAATTTCAGTCACTGAATCAGCTTGTCCTTATGTGAGAGGCGGAAATCAAGGGCAATCCAATGGTTGAGAATTTGTCTTTCAATTTTTGTGTCCAAGTAGATTTACCCGATATATATATATATATATATATATATATATATATATATATATATATGTATATGTTAGCCTACTTTGTGAACTAGGCAACACAAAGTCGAGATGTCAAGCGTTGAAGAACATTTCTTCTTAGAAATTATCGGGTCGGATCGGAGGGTTACTATCAAGTCGGGTCAGAGGGCTACTACCAGTCGGATCGGAGGGCTACTACCAGTTCGGGACGGAACAGAGCAAAATGGACAAGGACTCAGTTTCAGCTCAGGTCGGATCGGATGCCCCGATCCGAACCCCTTCTGCTCGCTCCTCCGAACCGAACCCAACATACCATATCCCTTCACCCCACGATCTCCTGAATGTTCGGAGTGGTTATGACCATTTCCTGCCCATAATTCGGATCGCTCCTCCGAACCGAGCCCAACATACCATATCCCTTCACCCCACGATCTCCTGAATGTTCGGAGTGGTTATGACCATTTCCTACCCACAATGACCACTAATCTGATGCGCTGTCAACACTGGAATCCATCCAAGCCCGAGAACGATGGGATGAAAGACACGTAGCTCCGACCCGAACCGAATTTGAGTGAATTTCCACCTATAAATACCCCGTCAAGAGACAATTAAAAGGATCTTTTTTGGCACTTTGAGAGTTCAAACACTTTCAAGAACCGAATTCCAGCATTCCCAGATAATCCAAATCGCCATTCAACATATATTTTGAGATAATTGAATGAATGTACGTGAAAAGTGAGTGAAATTGTGTGAACATCTCATTGTATTTACATCTATATCATCGAAGAAAGTGATTATAAAGTGGATGTAGGCTTTTCGACGCCGAACCACTATAAATTCTGTGTCTCCAATTTACTTTTGATCTTATTTTATTTCGATTTTAGTCAATTCGGGTGTTAGAACCACTTTTTGGTCTAACAATATATATAGCTATTTGAGCACAAAATTAGACACCAACAAAGAGACACAAGCCTCAACCATTAGATCTTTTTATCTTTATGTGGAAAGGTGGAATTCATGGGGTGATCCAATGGTGCAAATCAATTGTGCCACCAATTGTGTCAAAATTTTATGTCTAAATACTCTCTACTCTCTCTCTCTCTCTCTCTATATATATATATATATATATATATATATATATATGTGTGTGTGTGTGTGTGTGTGTGTGTGTGTGTGTGTAGACACACACACGTGCACTAAATCAAAAGGACGTATGTTGTTCGATGCAAAACTTTTGTTGGAAATAATATTATTATCGCACGTAATTTTTGTTATTTGATATAAAATGCGTTGCTGGTGTTGTAGTGTAGGACTTCAAACGATGATGCTAGAAAACCATGCAACTTTTCTAATGTTGTTTTAACTTAATGCATTTCATTGTTGGATAACGATAATTTTGTCTCAAAATCAAGCAATAACTTATGGTGGCCGACTATATATGATTTTTACATAAAGGGCTTGATTTTTTTTCAAGTTTAACTTAATCTCATCGAATGATTAATGCACCAAGTCGATAGTAGTGACGAGGCACTGGGAAAAGAAGCATAAACGTATGGCAATGGTGGGAGGGTGGAAATATGCAACACAAGGTGTAGTTGGAATCAGTGTTATCACGTCGACGACTAGTCGTCGACAAGTCGAGAAGTCGCTCTGAGGAATTCGACGACTCTCGACTTGTGCATTTCGACGATGGTGGGCCAAATCGAGCCCAGAACACTAATTCGAGCCCAGAAACCCTAATTGAGCTCACTCGACATCCATTTTCCTCCCTCCGCCGTCCGCCGCCAGCCCCAGGAATGTTATGATTTGTTTTTTTTCCATCGTAAAAATTATTTCAGAAGACCCGGTCGGTTTTTAATTAATTGATTTGTTAATAAGAATTAACCCTAGGCTTAACTGATTTGTTTTTAAGTGACTGAATTTTTTTTAATTAACTGATAAGTTTATAACCTAATTAAATAATTAACTGATTTGTTTTTAAATTTTAATTATATCACAGCGGTTGAAATGGGTATTATTATGTTAAGCCTATTATGGATATTTGTTGAATTTGAACCTATTATTATGTTATCTTTGTTGAATTTGAACCTATTATTATGTTATCTTTATATCTAATTATATTATATATTTAAGTCTAATAAATATATGTATATAAAAGACTTGTCGACTAGTCAGACGACTTGTCGACTAGTCTTCTAGACGGTAGTGGCTCGACTTGGCGTCGTAATAACCTTGGTTGGAATAAAACAAACTAGCAGAAGAAATAGGCCAAAGAGAAGAAGAAACGAATAACTATTAAAGACCGCATCTTTATTGAAAACTCAAAATTCATAGTAACCATAATTCAGGGCTCTTATTTGTTGACTTAAAATACAAAGAACAATAAAAGATAATCTATCCATCTTTATTATAATATTATATATATATATATATATATATATATATATTCTCTATAACATTTTCCTCAGGCTAACAATGCGGATCCAACATGAGTATCCGATAGAAAAACCAACAAGACACCGAACTGAAACAACAACAAACACCAAGTTGAACAAACTTTGAACACAAATCGAACAAATGTGTACAACATATTAAGCAAACAAATTTTTGCATGTAGCAACATAACCATGAATGAAAAAATACTGGCAGCATACTAACCTTCCATATCATCTGTACCGCTAGGTAGTATGTCATGTCAGTCTAAACAATACCAAATACCAACCGTAAACAAACAAATTCTACCAACAGTCTTCTGATGTTCAATGTCACATACTTCATAAAATATAAGTAAATGCTAATCTGAACCCCCCCCCCCCCCCCCCCCAAAAAAGGTCTTTAACATTAAACTCCAACATATAACCAGATAAATCGTTAGTCCAAACTCAAACAAACAGATTACAGCAAAATTTTGAATAGAGCAAGCGAACTCGATCATACAAACAACCCAACCTCACAAACTTAATTGTTATATCAATACACCACAGTCATCTTGTGCGCAGACTTAAAAATCCAGCATACATCGGTCAAAAACTCCTCAACAAATTATATTTGTAGGGGTATTGATGAGCGATGGATGCTGGATTTTAAGTATTTGAGGTATTGATGTGGGTACAGGTTGGACTGAATGGTAGTGGCAGTGGTGGTGCTACTGGCAGTCATAGTCCACTACCACCACCGCTAATAACTGCTACTACTTGCGGGTGATGCCGATTATAGATTCTGTGCTTTAGAGTTTTGGCATCAATCTTCATGTTGTGAATCTGCTCTAACTCTTTTATTCACGGCTACTTTATAAAAATATCAAATTAAGATTTAGAAAAGAGATTCTCTTAAATCTGATTCATGAAAACGGTTTTATTTAACTTCAAAATGGAAAATCAAATTCAAACCACAAATCGAACATCAAGTCCAGAAAATCATTTTCGAAAACAAACTCTGTTTGTAGGGGTATTGATAGGATGTACGGAATAAAACGAAGTAAATGGAGAAAGAGGGGAGAGAAGAAGAAACAAATAATAATTAAAGACTGCATCTTTATTGAGGGAGTGGCTATATAAACTCAAAAGTTTGACACAAACAGGAGACACAAAATCTCAACCACATGATTAATTTGTGTTTATGTGAGGGGTGTAAATCATGGGGTAATCTCATAGTAGTTAAGGCGCAAAGGTGCAAGGCATGAGCCCTGAGTTTTTTTGAGCCTTGGGCTTTTTTTTTAAGTGTCGAATGCGTTAAAAAGAAAGGGAAAACCCTAAAAATCGATCAAAACTATTCGAATTTGAGAGTTGGATCGGGTCCAAACGAATGTGGGCTTGGCATAAAATCAATTATTTCTCAAGGCGCGCTTATTTGAGCCTCGGCGTCTCGAGAAAAAGCATCAAAGGCGCGCTTTATTTGCACCTCAGTTAGTTGAGGCGCCTTGAAGGCCAGCGAAGCGCAAAGCCTGCGCCTGAGCCTTAGGCGCGCCTAGGCACGCTTAAGCGTGTGCCTTAACAACTATGTCCTATGGTTCAGAATTAGTGTCCCTCAGATTGTGCCAAACAAGACTTTCCCTTATTGACAAATCAAAATTCATAGTAAACATAATTCATGGGTCTTATATATTGACCTAAAATAAAGGACAATAAAGACTAAGTCACCTTATACTACTGATTAAGAAAAACATAATTAATAGGAAGCATTCTCTAACATTGTGTCTAAATGACAACAATTCAAGATTATCTAACCTTTTGCAGGTAAAGATTGAATGATCGACAAGTGAAAAGGAACTCTCTAATGCTTCAATGATTATTTATGTTTATTGAGTTTTAGATAAACTTGTAAAATCTCTCTTGAAAATATACACGCTTCAAAAATGCACATCGAAAAAATATGTTATAAAACCATACGTCTGGTTTTATAGTCAGACGTCTAGTGCATAAGGATTTTTGTGCACAACCATGCATCAAAGTCTAGAATTTAAACCAGAAGTCTGACTCTAAACTCGGGATTCTTTCCTCCAGATGTCTGGTTTATAATCCAGACGTCTGAATGCATGCAAGTGCCACTATTATGAAGAGACGCTCCCCTTCCTCTTCATGTTTCTGTATCTCTTCATTGATGGTTGTAACATTTAACCAAAGAGGAGCATTTCGATAGTTACAACCACTAAATAGAAACTTTTCCCAGCTATTTAAACATCTTGAATTATGTGAATTAGATCAACGAAATCTCTTTCGAGCACACTTGTTCTCAGAACTCTTATCGATCTCAAGATTACTATTGGGCTCAAATACTTATTAAAACTTATTATATCAGTACTCACTCACATTTTACACCCAAGAAAGATAATAAGAACAATTGTACTCAAAGGCGAGAACGGTGTTGAAGAACACATAGTTGTCAAGTCAAAATATTTTGAAAGAGCTTATTCCTTCAGATGAAGTGAGGGTTTACTTTTGTTAGTGAAGAAGGCCGAAGGAGAGCTTCGGGAGTGGAGGTAGAATGAGAAGTCTGAACCAATATAAAAACCCTGATGTGATCATTCTTTTATTTCTTTATTATACTTTTGACTTTGCTATTTATATAGCAAATCCTGTATATCACTTGTACACGCCTAGTAGATCCTACTTTACACTTTTAATTGGTATCAGAGCAGGTTCTAATGTTCTATCAATTACCATAAACACGTAGTTGGTATATTTATACTATGGCTAGTGCATTCAAGAAGTTCAGTCAACAACACGTCCATCACTTTTTACAGGTTGAAGTAGCATATTGGTCAACACGAATGTGAATATTTATGGAGTCAAACGATCTAGAAATATAGCAAGCAAATTCAAAATAAATATGAAGCACCAAGAACCAATATAAGTACTTGGACCAAAGCACAAAAAAATGAGGCAACTAATAATGCCAAGGCTATGTGTATTATTTTGCTCTTTAGATAAAAATAAATTTTCACCTGTTATGCTATGTCAAACAGCCTATGATATTTGGCGTACTCTTCAAATTACACAAAGGTACAACAAAAGTCAAGCAAAGCAAGATTTCAATTTTACAAAATCAATTCTTTTCTTTTAAAATGAAAATTAATAGGTCCATCACTGATATGCATTCGTGATTTCAAATTATACAACAAGACCTTATGGCACTTAGAGTCGAATCCACTGAGTTTGATTTAGTTATAGGACTTATGAATTCTTTAGCAAATGATTGGAAAGGGAAAGGGAAAGTATTAGCAATAGCAATAGAAGAAGCTAATGACCTCTCTCAATTAAAATCCAAAGAATTAGTAGAAAATATGATGTCATATGAAACTAACTTGCAGGCAAGAAAAGAACAAACTTAGAAGAAGAAAAAAAATATTGCACTTCAAGCAAATGACAATTCCAACTTAGATGAAGATGAAATAGTCTTTATTGTAAAGAATTAACAAAATTTAAAAAAAAAATAAGAAAATGACAGTCACGAGATGATGGAAATCCTAATCAAGTGAAGTGTTATGCATGTGACAAACTTGAACATGTTAAAAAACAATGTACATTGCTCGCTGAAAGTAGAAAGAAAAGCAAGTTCAACAAATTAAAGAAGAAAGGAGCTTTTAAAGTTAAGCTGGATGATTCAGATTCCTCTTCATCCAACAGTGATACTAACTCTAAACAAGCAAATGTCTGTTTAATGACTAATAGCGATGAAGTAGAGCATAAGCTTACTTATGATGAAATTCTTGAAATTAGTATGAAATTAGACGATAAATGCATTGAATTAAAAAGAGTTAAAAAGATGTTAAAGGAAAAATTAAATAGAGCTGAATTAGGAATAGAAATGCTAAAAGATGAAAAGACTATTATTGAAGAAGAAATAGAGTTACTACAAAACAAGCTTAAAGAAAATAATGTAGAAACTGAAATTTTGACTAATGATTTAAAAAAAAATAGAAACAAACCTTCAAAAGGCAAATGTTGAAAGGTGGGTCTTAAAATTGAGTTAAACAAAATCAATGGAAACATTTCAAAATTCAATTTTATTTACTACTTCACCATGAAGTCATAGGTTTACTCACCATGAAGTAATATAATAGATTTTATTTTATTTTTTCATTTTTTTCTTAATTATATTTATAACATGTCATTGTTTATTTGCATGAACCCAATACTTGCATTTTTCAGGCCATTTCCTTTTTATTACAGAATTACATGTTTTACAAATGTTTTCTGTAAATTTATTGTTTTTCCAACTTAATCCATATTTCGTGAATTTCCCTGATATACCGGCGGGCACCTAACGAAAAAAAATTGATCTTCCCAAGACTTAGTTTTGCTAATGTTGTCGCTTATCAACCTCTTTATGGGATTTGCACACTAAATGGGAGACTCGACGCTTTTAGAGAATCGTATCATATGACAAATGAGTTTGGGGATAAGAGAGGCCTGATTTGATGCAAACGCCAAAACCTCTAAGCAAAGAAGGTGAAGGTGTTGGGTGAGAGTTGGATGGGAGCAACCCCCAGATCGCACAAAAGCCTAAGCATGAAAGGTGGGAAAGGAAGGAAACCCTCGTGCCAAATATGGATCGCTGAGTATGCAAAGTACCTCTCTGGAGGGTCTTAGATAATATCTTGAGCAGAAGCCGCAATAGCATCTATGCCAGATATTCCAAAGCTGTTGAGAATGGTCTTCACCTTGTCTTGGGAAGTGATTAAGGAAGACTTTAAAGTGAACTCCTTGGTTCGTGGAGTACTAGAACTCTTGGACTTTGGCTTAACATGACTCTTTTTACTAGACATGATGCTGTCAGGTGATATCATTTCATAACATATGCATTAGCACTACATTCCTTTTACAATAATATACATATAGCATCCGTAAACGGATAAACAATAGTACAACATGTTAATATCGAGGGTTTAATTTGTCATATATCAAGTTGGTCCCAAGTATTGACCTTAGAAAGGTTCACACATAATTTACATTCACTTAGAAACAATTAGGCTTTTGGTGATGATAAAATTAGTTATCCTGACATCAAAGTTTAAAAGACGAGAGGCAGAAGCTAGAAAAATCAAAACTATCAATGATGTCCAATAGTGGCTCAGCCGAAACCAAATAACTCAATATTATCACCGAAAGCCTAATTGGTTCCCAAACCCAGTACGAGTGAAATCAAGATTTAGATATTCTAATGTTAAGTTTACAGACTTTACCGACACTTTCAAGCTAACCCGACACCCCTGAGACGGAAGCTAAATAAATACAAATGTCGGTGTCGGAAAGGTCAAAAATGAAATAAATTGACAGTAATGAATTAGTGATGACAATTGAATTAACCCGTACCAGAAGCATAGCATTTTACTTCATGATAAAAATTAACCTCTTATATGATAAGTTTTGCATATCAAACCCCCAAAAAGGGGTGCATTAGGCGAATTGATAATCCCTCGTATCGGCCAATAATTATTGTTCAAATTATCATCGTTGTTTAATTCGCATTAAGAATGTCAAATCCTTATCTATTTCCTAATCAATTTGAATGCTTAATTTAGATTTCTAATTATAGTAGAAATCAAGATACTTACAGAGAATCGATTTGGAAATTCTAGAAACAGGGCTTGAGTAATTCTTGAAAAATTTGCAGGTAAAAGGGTGGAGACGAAGAAGGAGAAGCATTTATATCAAATTGTCTTGCAAATCCAAGCCGTACAGATAAGAGCCCATCAACGGGTCAGATTAAAGGATGCCAAGAGACAAGGAATCAACACGTCGAAAGAAAGTCAAAGGTTCGACTTGAAAAGTCGAAATTACCCCTTCACAAGGGAGGGGCAAAATGTTACTACCAAAATTAACACCGAGACAGGCTATCGGTGAAGGGATAACGAACCGTCACTTGCATTAGAGAACGATCTGAAAGCAAGGCAATCGTCATCATCAGCAACGAAGGAAGCTTGAAGTTAATGAAGGATGAGGAATACCGACAGGGTGACTCCGACACATAAGTAGCCAACGAAAGCCCAAATCCGAAGGGAACCTGTAACCGAGAGCCAAAAGAAGCGAAAGGGGTATCGGCATTAACTTGTTTAATGTCAATACAAGGAGGAGCAGAAATATTGAAGGAAAGAGGAGATTTCCGAAAGCTAGTTACCAGGGCTAAAAAGGAACGGATGATCACCGAAAGGCAGTTCCAAGAGGCAACTAATTACGTTCCGTAAGCATTCATTCCGAAAGATTGAAATCCAACCTAAAGGATTACCGAAAACAAACCCAACTTTCTAAAAGAGACAAGTTATCTGCATCAATTCACTTAGTTTCGATACCAAGAGTGGTGGCGGATCCCATAATTATACATTTGAAACACAGCGGCAAATATCATGAAGGATTAACAGCAGGACCGAAAGCTCGTGACCGGAAGCCCTTAGCCGGAAGTCAAAATCCTTTCCTAAAGCTATCAATGCCAACAGGCTTGGTATTGATACAAAGAAAATAAAATCACATCAGAGAAAAGCTCCAAATACCGAGACCATCTTTCCGAGAGTCAAGACCGGCACCCTAAAAGCAATAAGCAAACCCGAAAGAGCGGCCAAGAGCCAAAGCAACCGGAATCAGAAGGAAAAACGACCGACAGGGGCTTCTGTTGACCCAATGACAAAATGAGCTCCGATTTGTCTATAAATAAGACCCCAAGGATCTTATTTTGGGGCCAATTTTCTCATTCCTCATTCTTATACTCTTTTCTTTTAGAGTAAACCCTAATTTCTAAATTAATTTGGGGATTTCTACTGTAATCACTTATGTACTCCGAATCAAAGATCAATATTTAGTGGATCAACACTTAGCATATTTCTTATGAGATTTCTTAGCTATTTCCTACACAACATACTATATGTTTTCTACATGGTTACAGTTTCCTTTTCAAGTTTAAACCCTTCCGAAAAGTTGTTGTAAAACCCCTTCCTACAAGCTATTTAGCCTTCTACCGAGTGTTGTGCTTAAGGAACTCTTGTCCCAAGATAACTGTTGGTTCTTAAGTCGCTCAAGCGTGATGCTCACCCCTTTGATGGAATAGTAACTAATTTTTGAGCTTTAGACCTTGATATCTAGGAAATGGTGAACTAACTCAACCTTGTGGAAACTAAATAACCCCATTTTTCCTTTTAGGTCCACTTCCGTAGATCTATCTCCGATGTTAACGAAAAATACCGTTAACACATATTAACTCAGAATTTGACAAGTTAAATATGGAAATTATCCAGAAAATCACAACATGCTCAACGGTGAAATCCTCGTAGCCAAGTTCAGACAATTTCATAAGCTTATTTATTACTTAATTAACTTCTCAATTAATCCATATTATTTAAATACCGCGGTGTTACAAATGAAAATAATGAAGATGTTTTATAGAGAATTAATGATAATAACAAATAAGATCATCACCAAGAGTGTTAAAAGATCACCTTATATATAATTTAATTGATGATTTAAATTCTAAGGTTTCAACCAGGCAACAACTCAATTATACGAGTCATGTAGCTTTTATTTCCTCAATAGAACCAAAGAATTATAAAGAAGTATCAAATAATGATTTTTGAATTTTAACCATGCAAGTAGAATTAAATCAATTTGAATGGAATAATGCCTGGGAATTTGTACCCAGACCACAGGACCAATCGGTTATTGAAACCAAATGGGTATTTAAAAATGTTAGTCTGCTTTGTGATCAGACTATCCAAAGCAAAGGACTTGAATATGAACATACATTGATCAGCTATCGCTCGGATGAAGTGGCAGAATATGGAACAACTTGGATTTTGGCATTTGTGAAGACCTGCTCGCCTCTACCGGCTCGCCCCTAGCGGTTCGTGGCTCCTTCCTGAGGGCGGTTCGTGACCCCTTCATGAGGGCGGTTCGTGGCCCCTTCCCGAGGGCGGTTCGTGACCCCTTCATTAGGGCGGTTCGTGGCCCCTTCCCGAGGACGGTTCGTGACCCCTGGGACCATGACCCGACCTGACCATCACCACCAGATCCTCACAGCGCTCCACACGACCTTGACCTATTATTTGGCCTACTTTCATGGATCGGACAACACATGTCTCCACATGATCAATGGAGACATTTTCCACTACTTCTTGAGATCTCTTCTAGATGTGACACATGACATCAATCTGGAGCTTCTCAACCTCTATAAATACACCATTACATGGCAAATGAAGGGGACTTTTGGCATCTCAACATCCATGGCTGCCATGGCTAACACTTCTCCATAGATAATCACCATCTTATTCAATAAAATTCAATAGATTCACTGGATTCGGAGAGAATTATTCATTGAATTCGAGTGATTGAGAGATAATATTCCTTTTAACTGTAATCTTTGAATAAAGTGAGAAAATATGAAGTGTGCGTAGACTCGTTAATGTCAAACCACTATAAAAATCCTGTTGTCTTGCCTTTTCTCGTATTTTTCAGTTATTTCCTTATATTCTATGCTCGAAATAGGATGATTTGGGTGTTAAGCCCAATTTTTTGTCTAACTAAAAATAAACTAGATGAAGATGGAAACATTGTTCGTAACGAAGCTAGATTTGTTGCTAAAGGATATAATCAAGAAGAGGATATAGATTATGAAGAAACATTTGCACCAGTTGCACATCTAAAAACAATTAAAACATTATTGTCCTTTGCATGTCATCATACCTTTAAATTATTTCAAATGGATATCAAACATGCTTTTCTAAATGTATATATAAAAGAAAATATTTTCGTCAAATAACCTCCTTTATCTGTTCACGAAAATTATCTTGATCATATTTTTAAGTGGAAAATAGGGAGAAGGACAAACTTAACAAAAAATTTGGTGAAAAGTATGAAAGGTTTAGAATTTAGTGAGAAAGACAAATGTTAGTGTAAATGGGAAAATGATGGTGGGCCCCTGAATTCCACTTTTAGTGTGAATGTGTCATTCTCCCTAATTTTGAAACTTTCCATACTTTTCACCGATTTTTCACCAAAGTTTGTCATTTAAAAGAAAACCCTTTATTTTTAAATTAAAAAAAGGTGTTATGTTGATTAAAACAAGCTCCACGTGCATGGTAAGAAAAACTGAAAAATCATTACTTAATGCAGGTTTTCAAATCAGTAAAATTAATACAACACTATTTATAAAAAGAGATCATAATGGTATTTTAACTGATCAAATTATATAGATGATATAATTTTTGGATCAACTGATGAAAAATTATGCAATGATTTCTCAACTATTATGAAAGATAAATTTGAAATGTCTCATACTGGAGAGCTAAATTTCTTTTTAGGATTACAGATTAAACAATTAGGAAAAGAAATATTTATTTGTCAAGAAAAATATTGTAAAAAACTACTAAAGCGATTTGAAATGGACAAGACTTCTAGCAAACTAACACCAATTAATACAACCTTATATATAAATAAAGGTGAAAATGGAAAAGATTTTGATCTAAAACTTTATCGAATTATGTTTGGTTCACTTCTTTATCTAAGAGTTAATCGACTGGATATGATGATAAGTGTTTATTTATGAGAAAGATTCAAGCACAACCTAAAGAATCACATCAAATGGTAAAAAAAAAAATTGTGTTACTTAACTAACACAAAATATTACGGACTTTTCTATCCTAAAGGTGAATCGTTTAATTTAATATCCTACAGCGATGATGATTTTGGAGGATGTAAAACAGATAGAAAAAGTATTAGTGGCACTTATCATTTCAGCGGTCGATCTTTAGTGTCATGGTTTAGTAAGAAGAAGAAATTGTGTTTCCCTTTTGACATGTGAAGCCGAGTATATACCAGTTGTCTTGGCTAGTGCACTAGTTATATATATGCAACAAACACTAGAAGATTTTGGAAAAATAATTCTAAAATTACCTATATATTATGATAATACTAACGTTGTTAATCTTTCAAAGAATCCTATAAATCATTCAGGAAAAAACAAATTGACATAAGACATCATTTTCTAAGAAATAATGCCGAAAAATGTGTAATAACTTTAGAATTCATAAGCAGAAAATCAAATTGTCGATATCATTACCAAACCGTTAAATGAATAAACTTTTATTAAGTTAAGACATGAACTAGGTATATATGCTCTTTAAGCGAACTATTATAACAATCAATACAGTTAGATGAATCAAACTTCGTTTATTTCTAACAGAAATCATCTAAAGTTGGCCAAAATTATTCAACTTTCAGCAATTTCTTTGGTGACTGCTACGGAAACTCTAGCGATGATCAAATTTGGTAAACTCTACACATTCCTATAATCTAATTGCGTTTGTGTCGTTTATGAATTGTAATCATTTTGATTTTTAGTTATTGCATTGTAAAAACATTTTGTTAACGTTATGTTGTTTCATCGTTGTACTTGTTCAGCTTGTCTTGTGTCATTTATGCAATGAAATGTTGAAGCATATGGTGTTATATTTTCGACTGGGATCTATTTATTCAAATTATTTACCTATTTTGTTAATGACGCAGGAAAAATACGTCATAATTTATAAGAGCACAGGCTCAGGTGACATAGTTATGAATGGTGCGCTACGGCGCGTGCCACGACGCACGGCGCGGCGCGACATCTGCGTCATTTCTTCTTGCAGCACGGAGCATATGAGAAGGCACAGCAAATGGCGGGTGGCGCAAAAAAAGCGCACGGCGCAAAATGGCGCGTTTTTTTTTTTTTTTTTTTTTTTTTTTTTTTTTTTTGCTTGTTTTTTCATTTTTTGTTTACTTTTTCATTTTTTGCATTTCACATAAAATTATTGTTGATCATACAAGCGTTCGCTAACGTTTTATATTTGGTTTTTATTTATTTTGTGGGTTCTGATGGATGGCTTTTCTACAGTACTGTTGATCATATTATTGCATTTGCTAACGTTTTGTATTTGGTTTTTATTTATTTTGTGGAATCTGATGATGGATGGCTTTTATACATTTCTTTTTCCTTGAAGAGAAACAAATGTATCAATATTGAAAATATATTTTATTTTATGTAATACTCTTATATCCAATGTAATACTAATATTGCTTGTACAGATAACATGTATTTCAATTGATTGTGTATATTATTTCAAATAGTTTGTAGATGCACCAAATAAATTATCAATAAATATTTATCACTTTTTATTTATTTATTTTTGCATACAATTGTCAATTGCATCAGGGAAACAATATTACCAATCGATATGTTATTCTTCCTCACCAATTGTTCTTTGTGTTGCTAAATATAACCACATCATAACAATAAAAAGACTTGATATAGTCTAATTGCCCTTATGAATCTGATGATGCAGATATTGATTTGGAAAATATGACTGTTGAATCGGATACGGAATTCTAGTTTATTAGTAATATATATTATTATTTTGGATTTTGAAAACTATTATGCTTGAAATTCTATGCTAATGATGTCAAATATGATGATGTTTCTTTTTGCAAAATAGTAAAAAATTTGACTGCATATGTTTTAGCAAAAAATACTGAACTTTTAAATTTGTTGTTATATGTTAAATTAAAAAACAAAAATGTGCAGTAAATCAGAAAGGCGTGCGCCATTTGCCGCGCCGTGTGCCAAGGCTCCAGACTGATGTGGCGCCTTTTTGCGCCGTGTGCCAAGGCTCCAGACTGATATGGCGCCTTTTTGCGCCGTGCGCCATAATAACTATGTCAGGAGAGATAGATATTATTATTATCTTATTTATAAAAGATTGTACAGTTGTCATCATTAAAAAAAAGATTGTTAGAACCTCACCTCTCGGGTTTTAATGACAACTATACAATCGCGTGTTTCAAAATTATCTAACCATTTGCATGTACACAACTCTAGATATTGAATGATCGAAAAGTGAAAAAGAACTCTCCAATACTTCAAGGATTATTTATGTTTTTAGAGTCTTAGATAAACTTGCAAAATCTCTCTTGAAAATATACACACAATTCAAAAATGCACATCAAAAAATATTTTATCAAACCAGATGCCTGGATTCATATTCAAACGTCTGGTGCACAGGGATTGTTTTGCACAACCCCATGTCAGACGATTTAAACCAGATGTCTAAAATTGGGATTCTTCCCTAGCAGGAACCAGACGTCTTGTTTATAATCCAGATGTCTAATCCATGATTCTAGAAACATTCCTGATAAGAGTCAAATGTATGGAATAGAATCCAGACGTCTGAATGCATGCAACTGCCACTAGTATGAAGACACTTCTCTTCCTCTTCATCTTTCTGTATCTCTTCATTAATGGTTGTAACCTTTAATCAAAGAGAAGCATTTCAATAGATACAACCACTAAATAGAATTTCACAACTATTTAAACATCTTGAATCACATAAATTAGATCAACGAATTCTCTTTCTAGCACTCTTGATCTCGAAACTCTAATTGACAAAATTCCTATATCTCAAATACCCTCTGAAGCTTCTTATATCGGTGCTCACTCGTATTTTATACTCAAGAGAGATTACGGAAGAGCTGTACTCAAAGGCAAGAACAGTGTTGAAGAACACAGTTGTCAAGTCAAACTATATTGTAAGAGCCTATTCCCTCCTAACGAAGTGAGAGTTTACTTTTGTTAGCGAATAAGATCGAAGGGGAGCTTCAGAACTGGAGATAAGACTGCAAGTCCAAAGCAGTATAACAACTCTGGTATGATCACTCTTTTATTACTTTGCTATTTATATATTGAATCTCATATATCACTTATACACGCCCACTAGATCCTACTGTACACCTTCTATGTCCACCTCAGTAAATCAATGATTTAACTCTTGTAATTGCATATGATTAACCTCAGCTTGATTTGATCGTGATGTGAATTTTATCAATACCTAAGATGTGTTTTGCTCTTTTATACACAACTCGACATGATAGTTCTTTATGCACAATTACACATGAAAAAATGAATGTATCATTTATAGACCCAAACTATCGCTAACAAAAAATAATCTAATTAGCATTAGTAAAAAGATAAATAGATAAATAAATAATATGTAGGGTACTTACTATTAACTAAAGATATGCAGATTTCAAGAGCTCAGTTTAGCAACCTCAACTCTACAACTCTGTAACCAAATTTGCCTGGTCAACCGACCTATCCAGCAGTTCAAACCCATAATTTCATATATCTAAATCAAAATTATGTTGCAAGGGAAACAAAATGAAGAAAAAGAATCGTGCATGAAGAGTACCAGTTGTTGGTTGGGTCATGGAAACCTGGTCGGAGGTCATAGATAAGGAAGCAAAAAAACTAACATTTTTCTTACTATTTTTAAAATTGCCCATGAATTAAAAAACAAATTTGTACGAATTTGAGATACTTATCCATGTTAGTTCTTTAAATGGTCACATACTAAAACTAATATGAGAATAATGAAGAATGATGTACACAAATTTTACATTTTAACCAAGTAAGGCAGCCGCAGTTTGATAAATGCAATATTGCATGTGCAGATTCAGCTTACCTAGTTTTGCAACAGTGCTTACCAAATCCTTTATTCTTCTTTATATATATGTGTGTGTATATATGTGTGTGTGTGTATATACAAGGAAAGTTTATTTAGACACAAAGGTTTGACACAAATTGAGGGACACAAAATCTGAACCATAGGATTACACCAAGATTTGCACTTCTCACAAAAAGATAAATTGATCATTTGGCTGAGATTTTATGTCTTCTTATTTGTGTCAAACTTTTGTGTTCATATAGCCGTGTGTGTGTGTGTGTGTATGGGGACAGGGGCGGACACACGTACATGCGAGCTAGGGCAGCCGCCACACCCGAAAATCCAGCAAGAAAAAAAGAAAATTGGTACTCAGCCCGGGCTGGATTTTCCAGCTTGCCCTACCTGATGGCTTAACAGGCCCAAACCTTGCAACGTTTTGATCCAAACAGCCTTAACGCATGACCATTTCAACTTGATAAAACTGTTTTATATATATATATATATATATATATATATATATATATATATATATATATATATACATACATGGTAACTTCCTTTACTTTAGTGATGTGGGACAATTTTTATTTTTTTTGCCATACCTGAGTTATAAAGCTGCGTCCGCCACTGTACGGGGATAGGATCAGGGAGCCCCCCTAAATTTCAGCCACATATTTATGTTTAAAGAAAGTAAGTGGGAAGTGAGAGAATGAGTTGAAGGAGAGAGGGAGGAAATGTGTGGTGGAAAAGTGGTAGGCTAAAGGGGTGCTAAGTCTTTGGGGTGCCATATATATATATATATATATATATATATATATATATATATATATATATATATATAACAACAACAACAACAAAGCCATATATCCCAAACAAGTTGGGGTTGGCTAGATATGGAACCCAAAATTAAGGTAAAATAACTAATAATAATATATAAAAAGAGTTTAAAATAACCAAACAGATTAAAGTAAAAAAGGTTCAATAAAAGTGAAATAAAGTCCTAAAAAAAAATTAAAATAATTAAACAGATCTAAAAATAATAATAATTAACATATATATATTTAAAAAAAAACTCCTAAGGTTCTGGTACATGGATTGCCAACTTCCATGCACTTCTATCTACCACAAACTCTTCAGATATACTCCAATTTCTTAGATCTCTCTTTATTATCTCTTCCCATGTCATTTTAGGTCGACCTCTACCTCTCTTTGGGCCTTCGGCACGACCTATAACTCCAACGTACACAGGAGCATCGCGTGGTCTACGTTGGATATGTCCAAACCATCTCAAGCGGTGTTGGACTAACTTCTCTTCAATAGGTGCAATTCCAAGTTTTTCCCGAATATCCTCATTTCTAATCCGATCTCGTCTGGTATGCCCACAGCTCCAACGCAGCATCCGCATCTCTGCTACACTTATCTTCTGCACGTGTTGCCTCTTAGTAGGCCAACATTCTGCACCATATAACATTGCAGGCCTGATTGCTGTCCTATAGAACTTTCCTTTAAGCTTCTGAGGAATCTTCCTATCACAGAGAATGCCAGATGCTAGCCGCCATTTCACCCATCCTGCTTGAATTCTAAAACTAACATCCATATCAATCTCCCCATCAAACTGCAACATAGATCCTAAGTATCGAAACGATTCCTTCTTGGGTACTACGCTACCAGCCAAGGTGACCTCTCCGTCATCTGACCTAGCACCGCTAAACTCACACTTCATATACTCAGTTTTAGTTCTGCTAAGCCTGAAACCCTTTGATTCCAAGGTCTCCCTCCACAACTCCAGTTGTCTATTGACCCCTATTCTACTTTCATCAATCAGCACAACATCATCGGCAAAAAGCATACACCAAGGGATCTCCTTTTGTATATCTTTCGTGATTTCATCCATCACTAATGCAAAAATATAGGGGCTCAAAGCCGAACCTTGATGTAACCCTATGTTAATTGGGAAGTCTCTGGTCTCACCATCGCATGCCCTTACACTAGCCACAACCCCCTCGTACATATCCTTGATAAGGGTAATATACTTTGATGGCACTCTCTTCCTTTCTAGCGCCCACCACATAACCTTCCTCGGCACTCTGTCATAAGTTTTCTCCAAGTCAATAAAAACCATGTGAAGATCTTTCTTTTGTTCCCTGTATCTCTCCATAAGTTGCTTAACCAAGAAAATCGCCTCGGTGGTTGACCTTCCAGGCATAAAACCAAATTGATTCCTAAATACACTTGTCAACCTCCTCAAACGTTGCTCGCAAACTCTCTCCCAAAGCTTCATTGTATGACTCATAAGCTTAATTCCTCTATAGTTTGTGCAACTTTGAATATCTCCTTTATTCTTGAAGATTGGAACTAAAATGCTTCTCCTCCACTCATCTGGCATTTTGTTTGATTTGAAAATATTATTAAACAACTTAGTTAGCCAGATTGTCCTTGCATCTCCAAAACATCTCCACACCTCAATAGGAATGTCATCAGGACCTACCGACTTGCCTGATTTCATCCGTTTCAACGCCCCCTTTACCTCAGCTTCTAGAAATCTCCGCACAAAATGTCTATTGGTGTTGTCGGCAAAGTCTTCCAAGTCGGTCGAGGAGCTATTACTTTCTTCGTTGAAAAGGTTATCAAAGTATTCTCTCCACCTATTCTTTATCTCATCATCATTCACCAAAAGTCTATCACTCTCGTCTTTAATGCATTTAACCTGATTGAAGTCTCTTGTCCTCCTCTCGCGTAGCCTAGCTATTCTGTATACGTCTTTTTCACCCTCCTTTGTACTTAGCCTTTGATACAAACCCTCGTACGCTCGTCCCCTTGCTTCACTCACTGCTTTCTTTGCAGTCTTCTTTGCCACTTTGTATCTATGCATGTTCTCTTCGCTCCTATGATGGTGCATGCATTTGTAGCATTCCTTCTTCTCTTTAATAGCCTTTTGCACCTCGTCATTCCACCACCACGAATCCTTGGGTTCTCGCTTGCTTCCTCTTGTTATCTCAAATACCTCAGTAGCCACTCTGCGAATGCAAGTTGACATCGCATTCCACATGACATTTGCTTCTCCTTCTACATTCCAAACCCCTTCTCCCATCATTCTATCTTTAAACTCCCGTGAAGCATCTCCTTTGAGTTTCCACCATTTCGTCCTACTAATCTTCGCTCTCTTATCCTTCACCACCCGAAGACGAAACACGCATACCAAGAGCTGGTGTGTATATATATATATATATATATATATATATATATATATATATATATATATATATATATATAACCAATACAAAATTCATGACAGGAAAAATTGAAGTTGGATGTGTTTAACCTGTTTAGTTGTTCTTTAGCTAAGAGTTGCTCAAATGAAGCAATTAAGAGAAAAGTAATAATTTAGTACATCTATCACTTATTTGAATGTTTTTATTGAAATTCATATGGAAATCCAACAAACAAATACATACAATGGTCAACGATATAATTGCATGAATTGAAGATGCATACAAGAGATGGTACAATACCTTTGTTTAAACAATCACTTGGTGCAACCATAGTCACAACTTCATGAAGATTTTAACAACTATGCAGTTCATTTTGCAACCCGATTGAACTTTTGTTACTAGTTTGAGTGCACAAAAGTTAGCGATCCATGTACCGAAACTTTGAGCTTTTGGTAAGTTTAAGAAGAGTGTTATTAGTTTTAGATGATAGGACTGCGTACAAAGACCTCGGGCGTAGTGTTGGTCTACGGTATCTAATGCTACTACTATTATTATTATCATCAGCAGCAACATCAGCATCATGATTTTTATTTATTTGTTCATTACTATTACTATTATTATTTGTTTAATTATTTCAAAATTTAAATTTTATTTTAAATTATATTTTATCTTTATTTATGTTTTCACCTTTATATCTCTTATTATTATTACATTTATATTGACTTTGTCTTTTAGTTTTGGGTTTCATCTCTAGCTAACCCCCACTTGTTTTGGATTAATGACTTAATTGTTATTGTTGTGTGCATGTTTCAAATAAATATTTATTAAATTTGTTGTAGACAAATCTCCCCGCAATTTGCAATGCATTATTATCCTATTTAAATGGGTTTGAAATGAGAATATCATATATTGTTATTAGGATAATTTAATAGCTATCATGTATCCAAATTCATTTCTTTTAAATTCATTGCTTTATGGTCTTGATGTTGCTTTATATGACCTTTATCATTCATAAGTGCTTGATCCACAGAACATATATAACCAATTTTGCAAAACCTATAAGACCAACATCCATGTCATTAGCAGAAACCTAGAAATGCATAAATGTGCAGGTGTACATGTATTTTTTTACAATGTAGGATTAGAAAGCTAACAACTATATGCGGTATAAAAGTCATACATTTCTGCAAAATGTTTGTTTGGGGGGGGGGGGGGGGGGGTGATGTGGAAATCAAATGAACGCAAGGCTAAAGGCTGTACCCAAAAAAATTGTGCAAAGATGCATTTCCATCAGACATACGGAAACCATTGTTAAGAAATTTGGAAAACGAATTGTGGAAGATGAAGAATACTTTTAAAGTGAGTGTTCATTCAAGTTCTCAGTGCACAACCATTCTTAGTACAATTTTGCATATTCCAAAAAAAACTGGGCGCAGAAAGGCAACAGTGCACAGACTTGTTCTAAAGGAATGGAATACGTCAAGGGTGCGTGTACAGACATACTTAAGGATATAGTCGGCTACAACCGACGATGCCATTAACATGTGCAAAAAAATGGTTTGACTTTTAGTTTGTTAAACCGTCTAAAGAAGAATAAACAGATGAATGTATCCGCAGCTATTTGAAAATGAAGAAAGTAGGATACCACCACACCTTCATATTTAAATAATGGACTTAATGGAAAGAGAGAAAGAAATGTTATTTAAATAGGATAGGAATGTGCAAATGTGATGTTGCACCATCTGAGGTATCAGTAAACGCTTTCCTCATGTGTGTGCGTGTGTATATGAGGAGTGTTCCACTGCATCTCAAAATGCCCTCTGATTTCGACCGTAAGTTATATCTCACTCCCTCCACTCATTCTCCCTCCCTTTCAAAGTATTACTTAAATAAACACTTGTGGTTTATAGTGAGATACTGCAAAACAAGGGAAATGTGGAGTGCAATAAAATCAAACATCAAGAGAGTAGATAAATTACAACGTGAAAGTAAAGTTTACTACGGTACTACATGAAGGGGCAAATGTATAAGTTAGTTAGCCATTAAATCGAGTGCAAAGCGCAAACATTACTTGAGGGAACTTAAATTAAAAAGAGTATAGTTAATGTCACTCCAAAAATGGTTATGGGTAGACAAGTTCAAAAACAAAATTCGGTATACACCCACCGAAATCCATTTTTCTCCATTTTCGGTGGCCCTTTAACGAATTTAAGGGTGAAACTCAATCACATCCCTGCCGAATTCCATTAATAAATTCGGCAAAGCCTCGTCGAGTTTCACTCATGTCCCCCTTTTAACAATACACATTAAAAAAATAAAAGTCCTCAAATTAAGTTTTTACTTCAGCAAAATAGAACATGGAAATTTACAGAAAAGAGGTTCTTTTGCCGAGAACTCGTACCTAAACGCCAATTAAGGGAGGATAGTAAAGGAACCACCAAAAGAAACCTTCAAAGCGAATAATTCTCTCCGATACTTGGTAGTATTTTCTGGATCACCAATTGAAACTGAGGAGGTCGGCGAAGACGAGGATGAAGAACAACGGCGGGGGGAGATGCAAGAAGGCGAAGAAGTCTTTATGTATTAACTTGATTTTTAAAACGAAAGGACGAAGAGAAGGGTGCCTGCAAGAAATCGATGGCTTTTTAGTGTGGCGCTAAGTTAGATTACATTAACTAAAAAATTTACACAAATTGGATTTTCCATGCTTTCTAATACCACAAATCTTAAAATAAATAAAGTCAATCAAAGGAACATGGATCAACCGTCACCGAACCAGTATATGTACGGCAATTAACCACCGTTCAAAAATATTGTTCGCTGCAAAAAAAAAAACTGTTGTTCCATCAATTTCGTTTACGTCAAATAATACTCAGTGCAATCTTACATTGATCAACCGCCACCGAACTAGTATATGTACGATGATTAACCACCGTTCAAAAATATTGTTCGCTGCAAAAAAACGTTGTTCCATCAATTTCGTTTACGTCAAATAATACTCAGTGCAATCTTCAACTAAACCAAATTTAGGGTTAATAACATACTTGATTGAGTTGATTGGGTTGAGACAACGATGCATGTGCAACTTTCTTCTTCCTCGGCATTGACGACATCGAACGATCTCATTATGATCGGAGTTAAATCTAGGATTTTCAAAAGAGAGAACGGACGAATTGAAGCTGAAAGGGAGAAATAGGAATAAACGGTGGTAGCCCTTATTTTTTATTGTGAGATATTAGGAAAAAATGAAAGGGTATTTTTATGATATTTTTTTTGTTGTGATAATAGGAAGAGAAAATAGGGGCGCCCTTAGCACCACACTTTTAAATTTTTATTTTTTATTTTAGAATGAATTGAAACCCATTAATAAGAGTTTTGAGAGGAAACCCTGAATGGACCCATTCAAAATTCCTTTTTACTGTAGATAGATTTTTGAACCTCGTTTATGTGTCGCCCCATTTCAATTCGTTCTCCATGCTCAAATCGCTCCAACTAAAGCGTGAGAGAGCGAATAAAAATGGGGACAAAACCTTATTTTTGCATCTTTAGGCATTGTTAGTGATGTTCATAGAGGTAAACAGATGGGTTGGCTCTAAGTGGTTCGGGAATCCAAAATTCATACTCTTCCATAACTGAAAAGCTAATAAATATCTAATATAATAAAATGTCACTGGAAGCAACTTAGTTTGTATTTTCTACCTTTATGATGTAATAGCCAAAAAACACAAATTTTTTTTTGGGTTGTACATGGTAGTGTGATGCTAAAAAACTCTGTTTTGTGTCTTTAACTATCACATGTTAGTGTTGGAAATAACAAATTGAGTTGCTTTTAGTGGCACGTTGTACGATATTCAAAAAAACGATACAAATATAAAAACATCCATTTTGAAAATTATTCATTTGGTTTATTAAAATTATAGTTTAAATTATACATGTTTTAGTAAAAAGAAAGATAAATTTCTTAATCAAGTTAGTAGTTTATATAACATGCACTTAATGCATATTAACTGCTCAAAAACATTTTAATATCATCAAATTAGTTTATTTTTAACACTTGTGTAATAAGCTGAATTGAAAAAAAAAATGTTAAACCTAGGGATGACAATGAGGCTGGTAGGGATGAGTTTTTTATGCCTAGGACCCGCCTCGGATTTTTTAAACTCTGACTTGACCCGTCTCGTTTGGATTTTCGCCTTATACCCGAAACCTATACGGGTCAAAGTAAATCCGACCCATCTCAAGATCTGATGATGCTTTACATAATCATGAAAAATTACTTATTATTTGAGACGATACGAAATTCCCCAATCCCTGAGGAGACGAGAAACACCGGATTGCTTTTAGAACACGACGCATCAGAACACAAACACTAGAACATTTCATTGTTATTACAACAATTTACATCAGAGTATAAGAATATATCAGAGTATAAATAAATATTACACAGCAAAAAAATAATATCAGAGATTAAAATACATAGCAACGGAAATTTAAATGTATAAATACAATGCATCGCGGAAAATACATCAACTAACACAACTGAAAGAAATACACGGATACAAAGCTTTCCGAATACAACTCCAGCTGTAAACCAGGATCCTGTTAAATAGAAATATGCAAAAAACAAAACTACTGATTGCCCGTGTGGAAAATATGGGTACCCAGAGTTTAGGTAGAAACAATAAACTCCGAGTTAGTCGTGGGACTGGTGTGAGAACTAAAACAATTATTAACTTTATTTTAAAGTAGGGTAAATCACGGGACCACGTCGCATGTCACGGAACGGGCTTACTCCACATGAATATCAGTTAAAACAAAACAACGCAATGCTTTTTGGAAAATGAAGTTATTATAAGACTCAGGTCCCATTACACAATGCAACGCAAGCCGGAGGATAGAGTTTTCCCTTATAATAGCCAAACATGCTTGGTACATTTAAAACAAATTATTTTGATATTACTATAAGTGCATAGTGTCATAACAATTTCAAATATAAATGTATCAATCATAGACGGCATAAGTACCATATATTATGTCACCATACATATGGTTACAACTAAAACTGAAAAGTGTCGTATTGGAAATTAGATTTCCATCATGAGTCAAGGCAAGGGATGGTCTCCTTACCGATTCGGATCACCTCTAGCAAGATGACCCAGGATCACACCTACGGGCAACCCTTGGATCCTCCAACGCCGGACCACACTTACTTTAGTGGATTAATTATTTCTGAACAATACGTTTTCCGGTCCTATCGGACCTCCAAAATGGTCAGTAGTCGACCAATCATATCTGAGGCGCCTCGCAATCCATCATCCACATAAGTAAAAATGTCAGGGCTCCATACCATGACACCACTTCTAGCTAGAAAGAAACGCATGCACTCCTTGGGTCCCTTATCCCGTTTCTGACTCATACCGAGGTGCGAGATTCGCGAATTAACACAATACACAAAGTTATGCTAATTAAAGTCGTGCTTTGATCATTATCCACAAATTCTGCTTTTCAACAATAAGTCTTGTTCATTTGCATCTTAGCATGCCACATTGACAATTCACGCTATACGACTGATGTCTATCAATATATAACCTCTCAGCTCGTAAGTCTCAGAAAAGGGTGTTAAGCAAGAGAATAAATTCTCCGCCACCAAATAGATATATATTTAATAGAAATCAATCAACACAGAATGAAATCCAATGTCAGTCACATATCCATTTACAAGTCCGTTCTGGATTTGAATGAAACTGGAGGCACCTTATTCCTCGTCCCATATGTCCAATACAGGAGAGAGCTCCTCGCATATCTGGTCGATCTCCATGTACGTCTGGATGATCACCACTTATTACCTCGTCTTGGGTGTACAACACAATCATGACATCAGTAATCATGCAGACGATGTGAAGGCCTCCGGTCTTCAACCACCATCTTCATTGTAACGGCTAGAGAGAAAAATTTCGGCGCTCGAATTTTCAACAATAACACAAAATCCTGTATTACTTGCCAAGAATCCAAGTATCGAACTCTGACTGTTAATAGAAAGAAGATAGAGGATGAGATAGGAAAGATAGAACTATTAGAATAGAAGAAATAAGAATATTAGAGTCTCACAGCGGAACAAACAAAATATAATATATCCAAATACTTTATACAAGGAACTGTATATATATGATTACAACATCAGAGTACACATTCATACCAATCAATAGACACAGCAGAAATAAACTAGTACCAGTAAATATAGGGAATACGTCTCGACTTCAACTCCATCTCTGGAACTCCAAGCGAGAACCTAACCTGGAAATATACTCGGTCTGACCCGAGCACATTTGAAGCAAAGCAAAATTCACCCGAATCAGTCTGGAATACTTTCGGTGATAAATTCATACATTAACCAACTTGTTTAACTTTAGAAATCCTTTTGAAAGAAAGGATAATAGTAAGATCAGTCCACACATAAACATGGACGGTTTTTACCTTACTATAACCCAAAACAGTTTTAATATATCAAAATCCAATGATATTATAATAGTGTCTATCAAATCACAAATAAATAACCATATAGTAGAACACTTGCATCTCATGCTCTACATATTTATTATATAATCAAAAACCGCAAGGCGCTTATTGGAGATTGGATTTTCGACTAGATAAAGTATGGGACTACCCTCCGATCAGTGTACTCTAGAGGGATATACACTGGGGTTCAACAAGAACGTCTTGCAACCCGGCCACACATGACCGACCACTCATTTAACTTGAGTGTATCGAATATATTGTCACCCTATGGCTTTTATTGCGCGCCTGCCATAATTCCCGGGAGATACAGAAATGAAAAGAAGTAACAAATATGAATGTTCTATAAATTGGTGACAATACACCCTGCTTGGGTATGGCCCACCTAGCCAAGCTGTCTGCACGATTTTTGTCATTTCCATGTTGATGAGGCTAGAGGCTACGTTTATCTTCTTAGAAAATCTGGCCATCATTCACTTTGATGCCACATCGTCAGATCCGTCAATTCACTAATTGATGTCCACAAATACACTCTGGGTGTTAAGCAAGAGGATTTCTCCGCCACCAAACTTGGTATATTTGTAAAAATCAACATACATGAGTTTTCAGGAAATACTCTGTCAGACATTCGTCCATACAAGTCATCTAGGAATAGGATGAACCGAAGGCACCCTCCTACCACATCCTAGGAATCACCCTATAGATCAGTAGCGAGTAGTCCTTGCAATCCACAGATTTCAACCACGATAGAGTCATAGTTTATCTCCAGGGATCGGCTATAGATTTTAAGTAACTCCTCCGTTTTATGAAGACCTATGGTCTTTAATGCTTCATCGTTATCCTTGCAGATTAGTTTTGAGCGCTACGTTGATTTGAAGTGGTTTTGGGTCTAGTTCTCATCCCGGTCTCTTCGAAACAACACGTCAAAAAAGTCAAATAATATAATTCATTGATAGTTTGGTGTTTTAACTATCAATCTCAAAACAGTACGATTGAGTATATTGGCAGCTCAGGTCTTATTATTCAAAATCATTTCATAAATTCTTTTATCGAATCTCAAAACTCCTTCTTCGATTAACATCAATTTCATTTACTAACCTCGACAGATCATAGTATTTCCATTAATTCGGAAACATTATCTATATCCCAATTTCTTAAATTAACATATATACCAATCTCCTGTCCGTTCATCTTTACTTTGAAAATATCACTACGTTTCCAAAACCCTACTCTTTTCCTTTAATTTGGAAATATTAATTTCCATTCTCAAAACTCTTCCATCATTCTTTTACTTTGGGCACTTCGCTATATATTATTAACTTGATTATAGAAAACCAATTATCATTTCTTATACGGGCCAATCGAATGTTAGTTTATACATTATTTATCTAAAATCCCAATATGCTTACTTACATTCAAACTCTCGCAACTAAGGTTGCAATGTTATTCAATTCAAATTCTTCAAATAACGCTGCAATATATTATATTCAATTTGAATTCCATATCTAAGTTGCAATATCCTTTCATAGAAATAATAAACTAATTTCAATAACGTTTATCGTTACAAACTAATTTCATTCCTCGATAGTAGTGAAGTCGTTCAAGTTGGGGTATTTTATTTACCTCTCAGACCTTGATCAACAACGTTCTTATTTTAGAATAAATAAAAGTTTGTAACTCAAATCTCCATATCATAATACCTCAAAACTTATTTTCTATTCTATTTGATCCATGGTTTTATAACCATAATCTTACCTTGAAAACTCAGTCGATTATGACCATTTAACATTACGTTTTATACTTTATTATACAAATCCATTTATATAATTGGAAAAATCTTACGACAATCCATTTCGGCTTACTTAACCTAAATAGTGAATATCATATTATAAACTAATTAGGATTTTATAATCAAAATCCATTTCACGATTTATAAACCATTAATATCATCCTTTGTTGTCTTGTCGACCTTCTCTTTCGATTCAAATCAATTGCTTAATTTAATTTAAGTAAAACACTTTATCAAAGACTATACTCAATTATTTTGGTAACTCTTCCTATAATGTTTGGAAGAGAACCTATATACACATATTTCAAAAATACATTTAATCCTTAGTTCAAACTCGGTTGCTTTCTTAAATGAGTATCATTTAAGAAATAATTATTTTAATGATTATTAATTAGAATAATAATCATTTTCCTACCCATTATTATAAAAGTAGATTTTAAAATTTAAAATCCATTTAACAATCTGTAAGTAGTTTATATTTGGAAACTTTCACTCTTTATCTCGATTCACTATTAGATAGAATATTTATTTCAATGTTTATCTCATTAGCCCAATTTCCTTTTCAATTATGTTATTCGATCTCTTCCTAGATTAGCCAATCTTATTACATGTTCTATTATCTTCTTAAATAATTTCATTTAAGAAGAAATTACTTCAATCATAACTAACTTCATTATTTATTGAAGTAAAACAATTTATTTCTTCATTAACTAAAACCGCTTAGTTAATCACCCTTGAAATTATTAAACACTATCTAATTATAATATAAATCTTTAAATATCATTAATTAACAATAAACCACACTGAAGAAATCTTTATTAAATTAACAACTATTTATTAATAACCACCTTTTGATCGAACAGTTGCTTCGGTCAGCTTTAAGTCATTAGTTAACTCCTTAACTGTTTCAATTTCTTCTTCTTATTAGATTAATATAATTAATCTAATAATATTTACTAAATTGTTTATTTAAATATATTATTTCAAATAATAACCAGTATAAACTGATTTAACCGTTCAATCCTGATCATGTAATCATTTTACTATTTTATGGAAACCCAATTCCTAGCATTTATTTATTTTTACAACATTATGTCGTATAAGATATAAATAAAATTTCTACTTTAGTTATAAATATTATAACTTCACTTTGTTAATTCGCCTATGGCGATTCAACGTTTAAACAAAACAGTGTATTTTGGACCATTTGCTGCCAAGCCCTCAATCAATACTGTATATCGATTCAAATCACATCAACGTTGAATTTCAATTCAACGATTAACCACCAAACAGATTTTAACATCAGTGGGGTTGAATCAGTTCCTGTATGTAAAATAATGTTAAATAAAATAGTATACAAAATATTTGAGGTATCTGGTTGGATACCCCCAACCTGTACTTCCCTGCATCAGAAATTATAACAACAGTTTATAGTAACAGATGAGATAACATTTAACCAACCATCCAATACGACGTTATTATAACCGTCGATAACTATTTAAACAATCAACAAGCATCCATTCATCCAACTTTATTTTATTAACGATAAATTTCATTTATATGAATTTAGCACATCAAAATATTTCAGAAGGTGTGAGAGTTAACTCACCTTTGTTTCCAGCTGACAGTTCACATTGTTCGTATAATTTAAATAAGCGTTTAAAATTATACGAAATTCCGGTTGCTTCTGTTTGTTTTCGACTCAGCCCAACAATGCAGTACCATTCGATACGATCCCATCGCTTCTGATTTCGCACGCTTCTGATTACAAATGAACGATTTATCGCAATGACCAGTTAACACATGATTTATAACTAAATTATGATTAATTATTTATAAAATTAACAAATCTCACCTTAATCACCTTTTCTATTCATTACGCGGTCTCACTGTTCTCCAACGCCGGGCCCTAGCGAACTTCGCCAGCTTTCGATCCATTCTGCACTTCGCTAGTATCCACGTCCACACTGCTACCACTGCAGTCAACAATAAACTCCTCCGACTCTTCACTGACCATCTTTCTTCCCAACGTTCCTCACTGCACCTGTTCAGAACAATCCCAGTCACCCAGCATATCTCCTGTTCACTAAACGAAACTTTAGCTTTCCCAAACCCTTCTATTCTTTCTTAGTTTTTCCAAACTCACAGTCCTTCAATACACGAGAACCTTTCTCCTGCTCCCCATACGTACTCCACCAGTCCACCTCATGTCCACATAAACACCCCTCTTGTATGCGTTTCTTACTTTACGGATTCACTTAACACTGCCCCGTCCTTTCTTGTATGCTTGCGACTTCTCCATTCATTCTCCCTTCCAACGCCACAACATCCACTCAAGCCACCACGCCATGCTCTTACATCCTACTGCTCCATGTTCTTGCGCTCTTCTCGTCACTCAGACTACCTCCTTCTCACGCAATATATGAAACACAACTATTAAGCTTCTCTTTTTGCGCAAACACCTTCTCCAGCTTTCCATGCAGACTTCCTCCTAGTCTTCTTCCATCAGCACGCCTGACTCTTCATGCTCTCCACCGTGAAAGCACGCACTGCCTCACCACCTCCAACGCTGCCGGTTTACCCACTTCCACTGTCATCGCTCAAGAGCATCGGATCTCGACCAGAGGCCAACGACAACACCACATCTCCGCCTATGAGTCACCGTCAATGACCGCATCACCACCTCTTGACATCATCACCAAATAACGGCCCTAGAAGGAGATCGACATTCACTTTGTTTTGAAGAGGATGACCATTCATTTCAAAGGAAGAAGATGGTTTCTTTTTGGAATAGTGGGTTTCAGTTTTCAAAATGAAGCGACAGAAGTATTAGGCTAATGTGTTTATATACGTGTTGGAGATATATATATTAGTGGATGAGAAGAAGATTGGAGCGTTTTGTTTCAGGAAAGAAGAGATTTAGTTGCTGGTTACTGAAGAAGAAAGGAGAAGGTGTATATTTATAAGGATGAGTGTTGCATTACCATTCAACCAATACCATTTACTCCGAACATGGTTTTAAGAAATTTTGTTAAAGATATTTTTCTGGTCTATTTTCTTCAGTTTAACGCAATAGGTAATAAGGAGCGTGTTATAATTATTTATATATACATATAGTTTGTCTTTACATTAGATATTTATTAAGGGTATTCGTTACATAAAATTTATCCGTTTATAGATCCCTATCGACAAAAATAAAGATACCGTTGCGCTTAACAGTGTGCCACGATCACAATCATATAATAAAATAGACCAGTTAAGTAATTCTGTGAAACCCCAAAATGCTAATGTAGGGTGTAAAACACTCCAAATAAAATGTTGCTTATTTTACGAAATAGAAATTACAGTAAAATTTAAAAAATTAGATTATGACTATGTCTCAAAGATCTTCTGTAAATTCGAAACCAATATTTAATTATATTAAATAAATCATTATGGTTTATAACGATTTCACAGCGACTATTTCAGAATTTTATTATTATTCAAGATCGTTAAATTCAACTATTCAAATTCCCAAAACAATATTTAAAACCATATTTGAATATTAAATAATACAGTTAAAATCTGGGATGTTACATTCATCGTCGACTTTTAGTCGTCATATTACTTATTTAAAATGGGATAAACCCGGTCTTTTCGAATAACTCGCGTATTTTATAATCAATAATCAATTGCTATAAAAACACATCATACGCCTCATTCTGATCCAGAATATTCTTTTATTCAAATAATCTTTTCACAATTTAAACCAAATTAAGGTTTATCAAACTAGTCGGGATTATCGAGCCTTACCGAAGTAATCATTTATTTTATTTTCCAATCCCAACCTATTCATCCCATGAAGCAAAACTGGTAGTACTCCATATCTAATACCTATTGTGTTATGGGTAAAATTAGTTACTATTTTCCGTTCAAATCTAATTAAAGATTTAACTATCGCCTGGAGTAAAACTAGTGGTACTCCATTCTCGATCATTCATGAATTCGATAAATTTAATTACCTCGTTCCCATTTCAATCTAATTAAAGATTCATTAAAACTCCAATTTGGTTTTTTTTTATCCTAAGAATCATTCCTTAATGATTATTCAACTTTAGGAAAATTTCTCCTTTCTTTAACTGAGTTAAAGAACTAATGTCATTTAAAACACAGTTCACGATAAACGCCAAAATCCTCTTCCATAAAAATGGGATCTTCACGGAAATCATAATAGTATATAATTGGTATAAATTTCCGTATCATACTAATAATATAAATGAAATAATGGCGAAGCCTTTTAAATTCCATATATAGTAACGGTCTTCCTTCACAGAAGCTCATCTCGATTATTACCAAATCGAATTCCATTCGATTCCAATTTAATATATTAAATTGGAAAACTTTACTTTGGAAATTTTCCATTAAATCTTAATAAAAAGATTTATAAATTCCAAATCATAACTTCACTATTAATTGGGGTAAAGAACAAATGTTATTTAAAACACAGTTCACGACAAACCTAAAAATCCAATTCCAATTAAATATTAATTAATTGGTAAACTTCTCTAAATCCGAATTAAAAGATTTATTCTTTTCTCAAGTGGGTTTAAGAATAGTGTTATTTAAGACACCATTCACGACAAACCCAAAATCCAATTTGATATTAAATACAAGGCTCTGAATATTAATTTTATCGGCTTATATTCAATATCAAATTCTGAAACCAACAAATATCATTTGGGAATAATGATATTTATATCTTCCAAATTCCTCAACAATATCCATATAATCACGTAATCCAATATCGAAATATTCCGAAGATTATTTCCATTCCAATCCATTCCAATTCATACGCTGGAAAATTCTGGTTATATCAAGATCATTTCAAATCCAATTTATTTATTTAAAAATATTGGACTATTATTCTAGTTAATGACTAATTAATTTCAATAAAAATATATTTTTATCTTTCCAAACTTGGAATTTATCACCCAAAATCTTTCTAAATCATTTATTATGATTTTACACAATTTCTCCATATTATTGATAATTTTATTAAGGCACATACAGTCGGTTTCCAATAACGGCCACCGTACTGCATTCACAGCGACCTTTTCTGAAATTGATTTGGACATATTTTAAAATCTAACCATTAGATTTCAAATCTCTTATTATCATTAGAAGGCTCTTTTCGATACGAACCCAATGGTTCCGGTTTTAGGAGAATCCGACGGTCGGATCTCCGGTTACATCAATTTGAAGTTAATGGTCAAAATTCGTGAACGGTCGCTGCGCGGTGCGTTCTATTCAAGCCATTAAATATATATATATATATAATATATATATATCATCGATTTCCATTTAAAACGTATTTTATAAATTCGTTTATAAATTCATTTCAAAACGATTTCAACTTCATTTTCAATTTTTAATCAAAATTAAATATTCCATATCATTATAATATTAAAATGATAATATTTTGAAAATATCAGATTTTGAATCCATTCTTTTTCGTATTCATTATAAATGAATAAAATTGATTTATAAACCCATTCGAGTAAAAATGGCGTTTAACTACTTAAATCGGCTTCATATAATTCAATATTTTCGTGTCCATCCAAAATCGGACATCAAAATCATATTTTGATTATTCATTGAATATTATTTTAAAATATTCATTATTTTCTGAATCGGAATGCGACTCAATCAATTACCATATAATTTTAGTAATATGGATTTTATACATCACATGTATTCAACAATAATGGTAAATAATCATTCAACATTCAAACATCATCCAGAGTGCAATTTACAACTATATAAGCATTAAAATAAATAAATAACGCTCACCACAGCCTGTCAACCCATCGATTGACATACCATTAATTACTGGGATCATGTATGTCAAATATCCTCCCAATACCCGTGTGGGGTTTTCAAACAACAACAGTCGATTTAAAAAAATCACTGGTTAGTAAATTTAACCGATTCTAATTCGGTTTGAATTATTTCTCTAATTAAACAATTTTCACTGTTCAATATATAAATGATTATTTTGTCCATTTTCCTCTATCAGTTTAACATTAACATTTCTAACATGTTAAATATCACAAAATCATCATCACAATACACCAATCACCAAATCATCCAAATAAATAAATATTCAACTACCCAATGCCATTTACGGCGCCATAAGTGGCCATTTGCGGAGTAGGAAATGTGAGTGTCGCTAATATCCATACATCGCTTCCAATTTATGTGATTTGTGCGAATTCGTGTGTTGAACTCCAAAAATAAATAACAGACAATAGTTAAAAATCTATACTAGCAATTTCTGTATATTTTTCAGTTATAAAGTAAATAAATAACTGTAAAGAATTTTTAGTGAGAGAATTCTCACATTGGGTTCCATTCCGTCCATCGTTATTTGAAGAATTTATTATTGTTTGGATTTGAATTTGCCTCAAATTCTAAATTTGCTTCGTTTCTGATCTAGTCAGTTCCATGTTGTAATTCGCGTTGAGACGATTCCAATGCACCCTTGCTTGTACAATTCCGAGGTCGTATGAAAAAGATACTATAGTTTAAACTATTAATTACATTATTAATATAATTATTAAACTAATCATACATTAATTAATTTAATTAATATTAAACCTTCTTCCTCATCGCGTTAATACTCCAGCCCCTTTTCAAAGACAATCGCCACGTTCCTTCGGTCACCACGCCTCCTACCGATCGTCGGAACCTGATCAGAACCACCCCCTCCGACTGCCTCGACTTCCTCTCCCCCTGCGCCGCACGATGGCCAATCGGTGGGCCCGTATGCCCCCAAAGCCCCTTTGAAGTCAGCGACTTCAATCCCGAAATCTGACCAATCCAAGAACCTAAACATGATAATGGCCATATCAAATTCAAGATTGGACTTTACTCTTTAATTTTCGTTCTAGAACTTTTAAATGAAATCATTTGGATAAAGAGAATTTGAAGGGGGACGAATTGAAGAATCTGGGCCTTTGAATGGAAATGATGGCGTAGAAATGTAAAGGGAGTTTTAAGGTTTCGATTCTTGTATTTATACCCTTTTGTTTTGTTTTATTTTATTATATTTAATTCTCCGATTACTTGTTTATCGATTCGAACTCCAAATCAAACCCAACGACTGTCGCCCCTAGCTAAATACTCCAATCCGGACACAATGGGATATGTTTCGTAAGCTAATTCGATTGTTATGACCAGCTTTCCTCAAAAATAAAATATAAATCAATATATATTAAATATGAACGCACATTTTAATTTATCGGGGCCACATACTGACTCCAAAAATTACATAAAAATAAATCTAGCTAAGTTTTGACGATACGGTCCTAACAAACCCAATTTCGTCGAATTTGGAGACCGTTTGAAAAGTGGCCTTTTTCCAGTCGATTAAATTCAAACTGAAATTACAAAACACGTTTAAATTCACTGCGCTCACATATTGATTCCAAAAATTATAAATTTTTAAACCTAGCTGTAATTTGACATTCTGGATCTAACAAAAGTGGTTTCGCCGAAAATGGAGGTCGTTTCTAGAATGGCTATTTTTAAGGGCTATATATCATTTAAAATATATATAAATTCCATAGCGACTATTTTAAATTTTAAACTGGGCATAACTTACAATTTATATTATGAAATCTGGATTTTTCACATTCCTTAGAAAGATTTAATTAAACAAATTTTAATGTTTCTTGTTTTACTGAAATCTGATTTATTTTGAACTCTGTACATTCATTTGAAATTTAAAATCGAATTTTCAAACTACCGTGTCATTTCAGGCTCCTTTTATAATTAAAATAAATTTATACGTTCTAACTTCGATTTAAAAAAAATTTAGTCCTTATTAATTAAAATAAATCATTTTAAATATTCAAAATATATTAAAATAGCTAAAATAAAATTTTGAATTGGTTCAGAAATTCCGGGTTGTTACAATCTCCTCTACTTAAAATCTTTTCGTCCTCGAAAAGGAACGGAGTTAAAAGTTGTTTAACTAGCCAACTCAACTTTCATTCCGGCTTTCATTCTTCAATTTTTCAGTTTCTAAGAATTTTCTAATTTCTCAAAAATTTGGCTAACACACTAAATTTACGAAAAATTTCGCCATAACCTCCTTTGTACGGGGAGGGTTCGAAAAATTTACTGGGCCGTATTAGGTACCCGATAAATCAATAAACAATATACACAATTTTCGTGACCTATTTGTGTACAAGGGAGAATGTATAGAAGTCGAAATCTCTTACCTTAGCCCAGTGTTGGAAATAAAATAATCCATGTGCCTTAATTAATAACAAGATAGACATGAATTTTTGTCATCACTAGACCTGTGTAGGGTTTTTATTAAATCCTGCCCCGAGCACCATTACATATGTTCCTTAATTATGTCCATAATCAGTCTTCTGTTCAACCTGTAATATAGTCATCGCCATACAAGCATCTCACCCGTATGGTGAATCAAACCTCGTCATATAAGTGCCAAATGCTTATATGGAATATGATATAATATGTTGTCTTCATATAGTATGTCATGCGGTGTAGTTCATAATTTATTTTTTGCTATCCTATGGCGTACAAAGTTGAACAGACAACTCACAGGTAACTCTAGCTTCTCTTCCCACAGGCCGGCTAGCAACATTAGCTCCCTTAGCTCAACTCCCATATCCCGAACTATCAGTTTATAGTCTCACACAGAACAACCATCACAACGCATCTAATTTCATTCACAGGAGTCTATATAAATGAAATTGCGCAACCAACTCATTAAGGTATACCTATTTGTCGGGCACGCAAATTAATTCTCTACTCAACAGTAAATCCATAACCTGTTCAACAAATATATATACATGTATATGTATGCAATTCCAATCAATTTTCAATTTAATTCAATATTTGATTTGGCTTTACTTATCATTCATTCTTTTATTGGTTCTCTCAATCCAATATTTTTATTAATCAAACAACACAACCAACAATCAATTTGTGAATTAAATTTCCAAAACATATAACTTTTGTATATATATTCAAAAAAAAAAAATTAATGCCAAACACAACAATGAACTCTAATTATGTTTTGGTTCTCACACCAGTCAACTGGAAATATATAGATATCCCACTTTCGAAACTCGAACATAGATACTGATGATGATATATCAATCACCAGGATCATCTCCAGGAACTAAAGTGTGATTCTATATCTACCCGGTATACTTGAGACTTCGAATACACGTGGATCAGACGTATATTAAAATCTCATTATCCCCGATAGTCCAAAATCAATTTAAAATAAAATACACATATACGAATAATAAGATATAATTTTTAAAACTAAATTTGTTTTTAAAAAATAGCACCCTTCAAACTCATTCTAGGGTATTACTAACCCTATCTTTAACGTGTCATTCTTATAGGATATTACTAATCCTATCACTGATGAATTCTTTCGTTTGGTTCTAATGTGCCTTGTTCTCTAGCTTTGTAAACCAAAGCTTTGATACCAACTATGATGACCCAAATTCCCCCTTACGAAAAAGCCCGAATTGCTTTGAGATCACGACGCATCGGAACACAAACAGTAGAACATTTCATTGCTATTACAACAATTTACATCAGAGTACAAGAATATATCAGAGTACGAATAAATATTACATGGCGGAAAAATAATATCAGAGATTAAAATACATAGTAGCGGAAATTTAAATGTGTAAATACAATGCACAGCGGGAAATACATCAACTAATACAACTGAAAGAAATATATGGATACAAAGCTTTCCGAAGATAGGTCCAACTGTAAATGTAACGTCCCGTACTTTTCGACGATTAACGTTGAACGATTAAAACGATTAAATATTTGATTGGAGATTTATATAGAATTTATTTATTTAATTTATTAAAAAAATAATGTTTTATTCGATAAATATAAAGTGTTTGAAATCAATTTATTATTTAAAACAACATTATCGATAAGTGTAAATAGTGATATTTCAAATAGTTTCAGAACTCGACAAGATAAATGCCATTGGATCAGTAATAGTGTATTGTTGTCTTCGTAATGTTTGGATTTATCAATTTAACGTACAACCATAAAACATATAGGAAATAATTTAAATTGAATTTAATGTTAAAGCGTGAATTTAATTTAATATCTCTTGTATATGGTCGAATTAGACCACGGAGACTGTTCCAGTGTGTTCATAAGGGTGGTAGAACCCTGGAAATGTCGTTCGTTGCGTTCAAATAGGGGTTCAATAGCGTAGGATATTTTAATTTAAGGTACATTGATTATAATCAAATAAATTAATCAAAGTATAAATAAAAAATTTAAAATAGGGGACGACCTATTTCTCTTCACCTAGGCTATTCTATAAAAACACAGCGTCTTCTCTTTTCATCTGTCACATACAAATTCCTTTCCGTCTTCTCTTTTCACTATAAACCTACCATTCCTGTATGTTAACGCCTAGAGTTACCTACCTTCAGCGTCTTCTCTTTTCTTTCATTTCAGTATGGCCCTCTCTTTTCATATCATTATGGTCGCGTCTTTTCTTCCCTGAAATGCCAATTCACTGCAAATCTATGACTATCCGTAAGCCTACATGAATTCGAGTTGTCCTTATCTTTGCCTCCGCATCTATAAATTAAGCCATTACCTTCGATTCCTTCTCAAAAACCAACTCAGTTCATTTCCTTCGTTTCTTTTCTTTTTCCTTCTTTTGTCCATCGCAAAACCGATCCTCTAATATCAATAAAAAAAATATACAGAACGCGAAATCTAAAATCGCGATTTTTTTATCAACGTAGGTATACTGAAGTTCGAAGTCTGAACTCAGTATTTGAAGATCACGAAGATGGTATCGCGATCGAACTACAAGGAACCCTACCGCTCGAAGATGTACTGGAGGAACTCGGTGATGGGGGTTTTCGAAGGATCGACAGTAGTGGTCGTACACGATGGATTCAGGTTGGGGATCAAGCAGTGTGGTTATTGAAGTATTCAATTGACGGATGCGACTAAAGTTTCAAACTGGGTAAAGTTCGGCTTCTGGTGACGGACATTAAAACTGTGGGGAGTTCGATCTAATATTGAGGAAGGATGGAGTTCTATGAATTTTTGCGAAACTATGGTGTTTTGGGAACGAGAGGAAACAAGTCTGTGTTTTGAAATGGGTTATTTCAACTTCCTAATGATGATTTGGGGATGGCAGATGATGAACTGGATGTTGCTGGAGGGTACGTGTTATCGGGAAGAGGGTTGTTGTGATCTTTGTTTGAGGTTGCTAAGTGGGTATTTGAAATTTGTTAGTCTGTTGGATGAAAGGAGTTCATACTGTTCTGTTTTGATGGGAAGATGCTGAACCGGTGATGAACTTTGGCACAACAATTGGTAATGGGAAGTATGAGTGCATTAGTGTATGTGATATTTATTCGATGATGAAGGTATGATGACATGAGACTATCACTGGGGTAGATTATTCGCAGATGAATGTTGAGCAGTTTTAAGGCACTATAGTGACCTTGCGGTAGTGGTCGAATTGCGTTGGTCGGATGGCGATGATGTTTATAAGGAGAGAGAAGTGTTTGGACAAAGATTCGCAGTAGTGTGAGGCCATTCAGAGATTTTGTACACCAATTAGTCAAGTAATTCGCAAAGCGGCAAGGTATACCGTTTCCACGAAATTTAATTATGTATATAATAATTAATTTGTTAGTTTAAATAAATAGTTAATCGCTAAATAAAAATTTATTTATCGTAGGAGCCAATAATTTTTATTCGAGACAAATGAAGTAGCCACGTAACTAAGGCGATATGGAAATTTAAAGCGAATAGTCAGCAAAGGAAAAATCCAGGTGAGTTAAACTCACTCAGTAAATTATTTGAACTGTTTTTAATAGTTCAAATTTATTTTATTGCTTGCTGGCTGCTAAATTGATTAATATAAAGTGATAATAGTATATAATAATATTATATAAAAATAATATTGGTGATTGGTGATTGGATATGCCCGCAGTATCATTAGCGGATGCCCGCAGTACCATTAGCGGAAGATTTCCCTATGCGCCCCACAATATATATAGTGGATGGCCTTCTATACCGTGATATCCTGCCTCGAAGCAGGATGGGTATTATTATTGTTGACTAACATCTGTGGATGCAGGAAAAACAGGTTGAAGGGATCTGACTGGATTCCTCAACATTTATTTGTTTTCACACATATGCTATGATTGATAACCTTTGATAGTACATGACATATTTAGATGAGTATTAAGAAGTGGACTTTGATTTTGATATGTTTGAATGTCAAAAATAATAGATGGATGTTAAACAAAAATTTAGTTAAATAAAAGTATAAAAAGGGAATTTTTATTTTCAAATAAAATATTTATTTGGAAACCAAATTTTAATAGGATTGAACAGTAAAGGTTTATTTTAACAAATAAGACGAGAAGTTGATTTTTGTAAGCGACATGTATAAAGAAGTGAAATTTTTATTTTTATTCAGAAAATATAATCTGAATCTGAAGATAGATGGAAACTGGGTTTAAAATCAGTATTGTTAATAAATTTGAAATTTTCAAGCTCAATAGAAATTTATAAATTGGACTATATGAAATTACTCTATAATTAGAAGTAAGAACGAGATTGAAACTTGAAATGTGATTTATGAAATCAAGTCTAGTATTGATTTGTACTGAATTATTATTCACGACTAAGGTGAATAAAGTAAGTGGTATGGAAAATAGAATTTGAGATGTAAAATGAGCATAAAAGAAATCATTTATCTTCATATAGAAATGTTCATTTAAAAATTTGAATTATAAGAATAAGTCAAAAATAAATATTTGTTTGAACAAATAAGATGAAATGGAGATTTTATGAGAAGTGGAATTATTATTGAGAAATTTGAGGAAAAGGGTAAATTATGTGGAAAATTGGGAAAGAGATGGAAATCTTAAAATAAACCGTTATTTCAAATTTTCCCAATTTGTAAAGGAGAATTTTATTTATTAGAAAAATAGAGAAGATTTTGAATTAACGAATGAAAATCGAAAAGAGGCTAAAATGGTAATGGTAATGAATATTAAATCGGTGAATTCAAATTTTCTTTTATGGATGAATGGTTGTTTTATTTGATAGTTAAATAACCGACTAACAAATCTGGCCTATACGATGGTTAGTACGGAAAGACCGGGATCGAATTTATTCGAAAACCATTCCGAACTAACTAATACGTAAACATAGAATATACGAATCGAAGATGGAGAAGTGAAGGCCGTAGATCTTCATAAGCGAAAGGACTACTGGTCGAATTCTCTAGAGTCGCGCCCAGAGATATTTTGATGGTGATCCTGTCGTGGTTGAAATCGACGGATGGAAAGGACTACTCGCTACTGATCCATAGGGTGATTCCTAAGATGCGGTGGGAGAGTGCCTTCGGTTTGTCCAATCCCAGGACAACTTGTATGGACAAATGTCTGACAGAGTATTTCCAAAGGATCACGTACATTGATTTCTTCAAACGTACCATAGTTGATGACGGAGAAAAGGTTTTATCTAGCCTGATAACTAGAGTATTTTGAGGACGTCAATTAGTGATATCTGACGGATTTGACGATGTGGCATTCAAAGTAATGGTGGCCAGATGATCTAGAAATACGATTATATCCTTAAGCCTCACAACCAGGAAATAACAAAAATCGGGCAGGCAGCATGGCTAAGTGGGTCGCGCCCATTAGGGTGTATTGTCACCATCTAGAGAATATTCATATTTGTTACTTCTTTTCACTTCTGTATCTTCCGGGAACGGTTATGTTGCTAGCAACCGTAGGTGACAATATATTCGATACACTCAAGAGAAATGAGTGGTCAGTCGTGGGCCGGTTTGCAAGACGTTCTTGTTGAACCTAGTATATTCGTCTCTAGAGATACACTATCGGAAGGTGGTCCCATACCTTGTCATAGTTGGAAATCCAATCTCCAATAAGCGCCCGCAGTTTTGATTGTATACTATATATGTAGAGTGTGAGATGCAAGCGTTCTACTAGATTGATATTTACTTGTATTTAGACACTATTATAATATCAGAAAAGATATTAATTTCAAAAATGGTTTGGGTTATCGTAAGGTAAAAACCATCCGTGTTTATGTGTGGATTGGTCTTACGATTATCTTTTTATTTCGAAATGATTTTTTAACTATAAAATCAAGTTGTATGCTACCAATAATTTAGTGAGTTTTTCTCACGCTGGTTCACCAGACTGACCTGTGCGTTTATAATGCTCGGGTCAGACCCAGTTGGGTCCGACCGAGTTGTACAGGTTCATGATAAGATGATACGGATTCCAGGAGACGAGCTGGAGGAGATCAGACATATGATATATATAGTATTCCACTATGTGTTGTAAATGAGATGAATTGAATGTCCGTTGTACTCTGATAAATTGTAAGTATTGTTCTTAAAGTTTTCAATAAAGGTTTATTTTTGTATTATACCTTATTCCACTGCGATGTGAGACTCTGATATTGTTGTTCTTCTTCTTTTCTTCTATTCTAATATTTCTTTCTTTCTTATCTCACCCTCTAACTTCATTCTTAAACGGTCTGGATTTTCGGTACTCGAGTTGGACACGGGATGTATTTGTGTCGAGAATTCGAGCATCGAATTTTCCGGTTCGTTACAGTAAACCAGGATCCTGTTAAATAGAAACCTGCAAAACCAAAACTATGACTTCTCGTGTGGAAAATATGGGCACCCAAATTTAGGTAGAAACAATAAACTTTGAGTCAGTCATGGGACTGGTGTGAGAACTAAAATAGTTATTAACTTTATTTTAAAGTAGGGAAATCACGGGACCACGCTGCATGTCATGGAACGGGTTTACTCTACATGAATATCAGTTAAAACATTTTTGGAAAATGAAGATATTATAAGACTCAAGTCCCATCAGACAATGCAATGCAAGCCGGAGGATAGAGTTTTACCTTATAATAGCCAAACATGCTTGGTGCGTTTAAAACAAATCATTTTGATATTACTATAAGTGCATAGTGTCAAAACAATTTTAAATATAAATGTATCAATCATAGACGGCATAAGTACCATATATTATGTCGCCATACATATGTTTACAACTAAAACTGGAGAGTGTCGTATTGGAAATTGGATTTCCATCATGAGTCAAGGCAAGGGATGGTCTCCTTACCGATTCGAATCACCTCTAGCAAGATGACCCAGGATCACACTTACAGGCAACCCTTGGATCCTCCAAGGCCGGTCCACACTTACTTTAGTAGATTAATTATTCCTGAACAGTATGTTTCCTGGTCCCATCGGACCTCCAAAATGGTCAGTACGTCGACAAATCATATCAGAGGCGCCTCGCAATCCATTATCCACATAAGTAAAAATGTTTGGGCTCCATATGATGACAACACTTCTAGCTAGAAAGGAACGCATGCACTCCTTGGGTCCCTTATCCCGTTTCTAACTCATACCAGGGTGCAAGGTACGCAAATTAACGCTATACCCAAAGCTATGCTAATTAAAGCCGTGCTTTGATCATCATCCACATGACTCTGCTTTTCAGCAATAAGTCTTGATCATTTGCATCTTAGCATGCCACATTAACAGTTCACGCTATACGACTGATGCCTATCAATATATAACCTCTAAGCTCGTACTTCTCAGAGAAGGGTGTTAAGAAAGAGAATAAATTTTCCGCCACCAAACAGATATATATTTAATTGAAATTAATCAACATAGACCGAAATCTAATGTTAGACACACATCCATTTACAAGTCTGTTCTGGGTCTGAACGAAACCGGAGGCACCTTATTCCTCGTCCCATATGTCAAATATAGGAGAGAGGTCCTCACATATCCAGTCGATCTCCAAGTACGTCTGGATGATCACCACTTATTGCCTTGTTTTGGGTGTATAACCCAATCAAGACATCAATAATCATCCAGATGATTTGAAGGTCTCTGATTTTTAACCACCGTTGTAACGCCCCACCCAGAGACCCACATTAACAAAGAGAATTACACAGTAATTTCATCTGCTGATGCAGAGAATAGGGCTGGTTAAGGGAGACCAACTATAACCTTGTCTCAACTATCTACTGAGCACACTGACAAATGCTATATTTTCTTCAAGAAGATTGATGTATTCAATAAATACTTGAGATAAATCTATAGATGGTTATGGATCTATCAGAATAAAACACTATAACTAAGTGAATATCACATTACAGAACAGTAATAGATACATTTATATACATGCATACATATACAATGATACATCTCAATATAATACAAATAATATATTAAAGTGATATGGCAACCACTCAATATACAAAAAGTAAAGACTAAACCTTCGACAATATGCCACAAGAATGTGAACAATCCCAAAATGATGACTCAGTCTCAAAAGATAGCGACAAGAACTAGCTAAGACCAAGAGAGGAGCTACACCTGAAACAAACTTAGTCTGACCCGAGTGAAAATACACAAGTCAGGTAGGCTAGAACTTATCATTAGTAAAGATGTTGATAATATGAGGCAAGGGGAAGATCGTTACATGCTAGTGGTTTGATATAAGTCATCAAGTTATCTCTAAATTAATACGTCAATGATTCATCTTGATTACATAAAGGAATGCAATATATCATGGCTAGATATGATTCATCTAATTATAATATAACTAAACGAAACAAGTAAAAGTGTGAACCACAAAGAGATATTTCATATGACAATTTAAACTTCACGACCATAATAAAACTCGAATTAGGCTAGTATCGTTCTTTAGCATAATAGATCACTAGATAAAGTTGAGAGATTGAAAGTTGTGATTCCTCTTATGAGAAGGATACCTTGCCATATAGGGACAATTCTTTATGAAAAGAAACGAAATCGCTTCAAGACACTATAAGAGATAGCTAAGTTATGACTGTGATCAAGAGACAAAAAAAAACACTTATACATATAGCATATCTACAAACTAGGTCATGATGGCAAGGCCCAATTCTTTGTTTCCTTCGCCTCATATCATTGGGAGTGCCAATTAAACATCAACTAAAACGTCTAAAGAATCAATTATCTCCATAAAGAAAGGTAACAATGTAATCATGCACCATAAGTACATAATTTTTAAATAAAGGGTATACACTTATAAATATGCCTCGTCTCATCGGCATAAATTCAATCCGAACACAATTCAATATATTAGAAAACTCATAAATAAAAACTTCTTAATTATTATACCTCATCTCATCGGTATAAGTATAAATACATCTCAAATCTGTTATTAATACTCATCACAAAAGATATCATAATCTATACCTCATATCATTGGTATAATCATAAAAATGTCTCAAACCTATCTTGATAGCACCCAAAAGGGCACAAAACGTTATATTCGAATCACCATAAAACATAATATAAACTTGGCTTTTTTCATGCTCAAGGCCTTATTCGAACATCATCATCAAAAAGGTGAATTCAAACACCAAAACATCATAAAAAAGCATGTGCTTAACTTCTTGACTAGTACTACATCTTGGTGCCATCCATCGTGATGACTAGGGCCATAAACATCTTAATGACTATAGCCGAAACATCGTGATGCCCTTGGTCACAAAATCTGAGTAATAACATCGTTGTGATTGGAGTCACAAACATCGTGATCATCGTGATGGATATAGTCAAACTCATCGTGATGACTCCAATCGAGTACTCGGTCATAGTACTAGTACTGAAACACCCCACCTCCGTTAGGGTCACTCTCAAAGGGAATGCCCTAATTTTGGTGGGGGTTTATAAGTATAAGTCACAGATATACAAGACAGATATAAGAACACATATTTGTAAACAGCGGAAAAACAACAACTTTTATTTCATAAAGGCAAATACGTGCTACAACAATATCACCATAATTGTCTTACATCTTTTCCAAAAACATAACATAACACTTTCATAACCTGTCTTGATTACATTATTTAAAGAAGCATGAATAAAACATAGATAAACTGCAAAAGCCCCATAGTGATTGTCCAAAGCCATAGTTCAAACGAAAAGGTCCAAGCAATACATTTCTCTTCTTCAAGCTGGATGTTAAGGTTGGTCAAGCTGCTGTGTTCCCTCCCTGTGGACCTGGGGGGGGGGGGAACGGAAGAAAAGAAGACGAAAGAAAAGTAGAGTCAGACATAAAGCCTGAGTAAGTCTAGTACTATTCTGTCTATGAATAAAGAACTGGGTGTGATAAGTATAAACAAGAAGTGGGCAAGCACTATAAACTTGGTTAAGTTGTCTATGGTCGAATATACTATCGTACCCCATGTTAATCTCTGAACCCATATAAACTAGTTTCCAATTGGCACCCCATAATCAGGGTGATGTGATCCATTCTATGATGATCGGCTCCTACTCGCATAGTTACATGTGTCTTACGGCCCCCGATGTTGTAGTTACCTATGCTGGTCCCACCATGGGGTGTATCAAGTCCCATGGTGGCGGCCCGACACAATCCTAGAATGCACAGGTATGCTACTGGTGCCCAGTGCCTTATTTTTCTGCGCCGGAGTGTGTGCACGTCCGCACCCCGTTAGAACCTACACTGCTACACCACCGTCGTCGATTTGACCTCTTACAATCAGCCCAGTAATCGTGCCCCACCCTGCCTAGTTTCAGGGTATCCTGATACACCTTCTAGGGTTACTGCTGAAAAGGGTCCCCCGTTACTAGGTTTTCTATCTCTAGCCAACATGCTAAGTTGGTTAAGTGTTTTCTAACCTAACCCCCACCAGTCTGTTTAGTTTAGCATGTTCCATTTTGATTAAGTTTTTAGTTCACTTAATCCTAACAATCCTGACTCGGCCTTAATTGTCTTATTAAAGCCTTGACCTCTCACATTAGACAGGTATTGTTGTGGCTGCCTGTTGCCGGTTGGTTCCGGGCAGTCTTACGCCACAACTCAGTCTAACCTCGGGTCCTTATTGGGCTCCATGTTTAACCTCCCACATTGGATAGGTATTGTTGTGACCACTGGACAGCCGGGCGGTTCCGGGCAGGTTTACATCACAACTCAATCCAACCTCGGGTTAAACACATCGTATGTTCTACATTTACATATTTTGTCTTTCTTCTTTATTTTCTTATATGTAAATATTTGCGGCCCGTTATTAAGTTAATGGTGTAAAGGTTACACCAATCGTGGGCCCAACCCATACTTGAATTTGGGCCCTTCTACTTTATATTTTCATTTATTAATTAATTTAACCCAACGTTATTTTCCCCCGTTTAATACGTTCGTTAATCATAATATATGTTGGGCTTAGGCTTTTAAGCCCAACTTAGCCATGAGAAGAAGGGGAGGCTTAAAGCGTGATTACATACGCAAAAAGGGGAATGCGAGCGCATGAACTTGCAACATAACGTTGGAATTGCAAAATAGAAACTGGTGTACTTGCATAGTGGTAACATATACTTTATCATAAAGCATAGGTGACATGAATCAAAGCACATAACTTGTAGTTGAGATAAGAATATCATTATTGACACATAGGCTTAACTACAACATAAACCTATATTTTTATTTAGGCATAATGTCAAACATAAGCAAATCATGTTCATAAGATTACTAGGTGTTTACTTTTGTTACTAACACAAAAGTATAGTTCGAACTAATCATGATTTTAAATCTATTCACATGGCATAAATATTTCTAACATGAAATTATGATTTTTACTTTAGTCTTGCAAACTTGCAAAAGGGATTTTTGAATCTAACCTAGCTATGTACCACATATGTCATCATAAAATTCTTGTTAACAATATGGATTTCAATTATGCAAAATATCAATCATAGCCTAACCATATTCATAAGTTTGCAAATCGGTTTTCTAGTACAAAAGCATGGCTTAATACATGGTGCCAAAATTTCAACATAGTTTCATATGAATTATGATAACCCAAACTTATTCCAATTACTTCACAAAAACGATGTTTGTATGAAAATACACATTATGATGGCATAGTAGCAAAACCCCAAACTTGCATGAATTTCAATTAATCAACTACATACATGTAGTTTCAACATGGATTACATCATTTGCGAATATTCCAAACGTATACTTGCATAAAACTACCGCATGTAGTTTTTCATAATTGAATAACATAATTCGAGAATATCCAAACGTATACAATATTCCAAATCGATAAGAACGCACAAATATGAATCACTTTATTGCCACAAATCAAGTATACAAACCAACACAATTATTTGTTCATACCAAAATAATACTCTACTTACAATTGTATGGCGAACTCTCCAATTTAGGGTTTTGGAGATGCGATTCCTTGTTGATTTGATTTGTTTAGGTTGCTTTATGCCTTAGAATTTGCCTCCTAACTCTCTCTCCAATTGGTGGCTACTCTTAGTCGTTCCTCAGCAACATGGCGGCTTTGTTCTTATTTTTGAATGAACAGATTAGGGTTAGTCTAGGGTTGTTTTTATAGAGGTTATAAACTGATTAGGACCATTGATGTTGCTTGGATTGATCGTAGCCATTCATTCGCAAGAGAGACCAATTAGAGCCTGCCACCTAGCCCTAATGACAAAGCAGACCACAGAAAATCGACCAACATAGAATAGGCCAGCCAGGTTGGACTGGGCTCGACCTGGCTCTGGACCAGGTCGACATGCCTGTCGACAGCCCTGTCGACCTGGCTAGACCAGGTCGACAGCCCAGTCGACCTGGGTGCATTAGGCGGGATTTTTCCCGCCCTGGCCAATTGGGCCCGGTTTTAATTTTAAACTGTTTTATTCTATTCGAATTTTAAACTTAATTCAGAAACTTCCGAAGGCCATATCTTCTTCATACGGACTCCGTTTTTCGAAAACTCAGACTTTATTTCGCGTATTTTTCCGAGACGAGCGCAATGGCGTATTCCGTTTCCCTTAGTTCTTTGATTTCAAATTAATTATACTTTAATTTGTTAATTTCACAGTTATAGAATACACGGGGTGTTACAAGTACTCATCTTGAATGTGTCTCAACCTCTCGGTTAGGAACCCATAAGGCGTCAACATATGTCACATACCATACGTTTACACCTAATGGTTTACTAGCCGTTAGTTGATACCACACTAGAAAACTTCGTAAAACATCGTCAAATATGCACCGCCTCATTCATTGGCGAGTGTAAAGATAAAACTTGTCTCATCTTCTCTCTTCACGACGAGTACTAAGTGGCAATCCAACTTGTCTCATCTCATGGACAAGTAAAAATTCATCTAAAACATCATAAATTCATAAACATCAAAACATCTTGAATTTATAAACATCAAAACATCATGAATTCATCATAGAATTGCTTGCCTCATGTCATTTTGGCAAGTTTACATAGCATCGTGGTTGGTTCATCATCGAGCATACTCCAATTAAGTAGCTCTAGAACCAATGGCATTCGCCAAAATTTGGCATCGCAAGACATCGCATCAAAAGGGTTTTAATCGTACAAGTCCGATATTAAGCGATAAAGTAAAAACACATGTCCCATACCATGTATTTTTACTAAATCATTTAATTCTCATTCTTATACGCCGAAATTCAGAAGAATAAGCTAATATATACATATTTAAAATAATTTTATTAAGAAAATAGGACTTTTAACGATTTTAAGAAACATATATATAACCTTTATAAAGAAAAACCCTTATTTAAATAGATTATCTATTTAAAATACTTTTAAATACCAAATAATTTGAATAAAAATCTTTTAAAATGACTTAAGAACATTTATTTCCCAAAACATTGTTTTAAAAAATTCACTAAAATTTAGCTAGAATTAAAACCATTCAAAATCATCAAGAATACTCAATGTCTATATAAACCGATATTTATATTTAAATGGGATTTAAATCAAATTTAGATCAAAAATTTCCACAAATCTGAGCTAGTCCATTGATGGAAATCATTGTTACCTAATAACACCAAATTTCATTAAAAGAATGCAATTGGAATTGTTGAAAGGACAAATATCATCAAAATCCAAAAATTAAACATTATGCTAATTTCAGCCCTACTGTAAAGAATTCAGATTTTAACATAACAAACTTCAAAATCTGAAAATACTCATTAAACAAATTTGATCTACTAATTCTAAGCTTTCTAATGATATAAAGATCATCAAATTTGGATAAGAAAAGAAGAAGTTATGATCAAATATGTTCCACATTCAAGCTTGAAAAATTCTGTCAATTATAGAATAGTTCTTATGTTTTCAAACCTATTTCAGGTCAAACTAATGATGGAATATCAGAATACAACCTGAAGACAAATTGTTTCCTACTAAATCCTCTTTCAAACAAAAAAGTTTGACCTAAATCGGATAAGTAACGAAGAAGATATGCATGTTTTACTACAGCCTATTTTCAGGAAAATGAGACAGAATTGTACTTCTATTTTCAATTCGATTTCAGCTCCATCAAACAGCAAAATATTAAAACATAACCTAAAGAATAATTGTTCCTTATAGAATTCTCTTTCAAACAAATTTTTTTTGACCTAAATCGGATAAGTAACAAAGAAATTATGCCTATTTTACTATAGTGCATTTTAGCAAATTCGATATACAAGAATTTTTGCAAGAATTTACTCAAAAGCTTCATTTCTTGCAAGTAATTTGTGAATTTTGATAGCTCTTACTGCAAGTATTACTACTTACCTTAGCTTGAATAATAATTTGATCAATTTTGCAAGCAAGGATTTGAAGAAGAAAGCCTCCGAGTTGATCAAAGCTTGAACCTTTCAACTTCTTTCAATGTTCAAACACATGTAGATTAAACTTCTATATATTAAATTTTAGGTGATAATTCTCTCTTGATTTGTTGTAGGTTGCTGAAATTCTAATTTGAGAAGGTTGAATCCATGAAGATTTGTTGTTTCCAGGAAGAAGATGAGTTTTCTTTTCTCTGGAAAATGAATGATACATATGTTTCTAGAGAACTCTCCATCTTTCTCCCCCTAATAGGCCTAATTAGTTGCTAATTAGATTATTAGCCCATTATTAGCTTAAAGAAGGCAATTAAGGCCACAAAGCTTTGTTTACACTATTTTTCAATGTTTGCTTCTCCAAATCACTTATGTTTACTTGTAAAAATATAATATTAACACATGATCAGTACTAAAACATAAAAAAATATTTCAACATGTTTTTATGTATTTTTAACAATATTTCACCATATTTTTTTTATTTTTCAATTTGTACATTTTTAGATAAAATCATTATTTTTGACATATTTGGCTAAATAAAAATTATATCTTAGCCAAATACAATGCAATAAAATGTTTTTTTTACATTTTCAAAGCATCAAAATGTTTATAATCAATTTTACACTTTCTAAAAAATTATTTTCTTCTCGTTTGTCCTTTTATATTACAATAAAAAGCTAACATTGGAACAAATTTCCAATATCATTACATTTGACTAAATAAATTACCATCATGGTTTATTTTCAATCTATTACTCAAATAAAATATTCAAACTTTATTTTCGTGACAACTTCTCAAATTTATTGATTTCCCCAAATAGACATTTTAAAATACCAATTTATTGCTAATTACTATATCAAATCATAACCTTCGTTATAATTTAATACAACTGGTAATCACCAAAAATCGGGTTGTTACAACCGTCTTCATCGTCGACTTTTAGTCGTCGTCGTATTAGTTATTCAAAATGGGATCAACCCGGTCTTTCCAAATAATTCGCGTATTTTATAATCAATAATTAAGTGCTATAAAAACACATCATACGCCTCATTCCAATCCAGAATATTCTTTTATTCATATGATCTTTTCAAAATTTAAACCAAATTAAGGTTTATCAAACTAGTCGGGATTATCGAGTCTTACCGAAGTAATCATTTATTTTATTTTCCAATCCCAGCCTAATTATCCCATGGAGCAAAGCTGGTAGTACTCCATATCTAACACCCACTGTGTTCTGGGTAAAATTAATTACTATTTCCCGTTCAAATCTAGTTAAAGATTTAACTATCGCCTGGAGTAAAACTGGTGGTACTCCATTCTCGATCATTCATGAATTTGATAAATTTAATTACCTCATTCCCATTTCAATCTAATTAAAGATTCATTAAAACCCCAATTTGTTTTTTTATCCCAAGAATCATTCCTTAATGATTATTCAACTTTAGGAAAATTTCTCCTCTCTTTAACTAGGTTAAAGAACTAATGTCATTTAAAACACTGTTCACGATAAACCCCAAAATCCTCTTCCATCAAAATGGGATCTTCATGGAAATCATAACAGTATATAATCGGTATAAATTTCCGTATCGTAATAATAATATAAATGGAATAACGGCGAAGCCTTTTACATTCCATATATAGTAACGGTCTTCCTTCACAGAAGCTCATCTCGATTATTACCAAATCGAATTCCATTCGATTCCAGTTTAATATATTAAATTGGAAAACTTTACTTTGGAAAATTTCCGTTAAATCTTAATAAAAAGATTTATAAATTCCAAATCATAACTTCACTGCTAATTGGGTTAAAGAACAAATGTTATTTAAAACACAGTTCACGATAAATCTAAAATTCCAATTTCAATTCAATTCCAATTAAATATTAATTAATTGGTAAACTTCTATAAATCCTAATTAAAAGATTTATTCTTTTCTCAATTGGGTTTAAGAATAGTGTTATTTAAGACATCATTCACGACAAACCCAAAATCCAATTTGAATTAAATACAAGGCTCTGAATAGAAATTCTATCGGCTTATATTCAATATCAAATTCTAAAACCAACGAATATCGTATTGGGAATAATGATATTTATATCTTTCAAATTCCTCAATAATATTTGTATAATCACGGAATCCAATATTGAAATATTCCGAAGATTATTTCCATTCCAATTCATATGTTGGAAAATTCTAGTTATATCAAAACCATTTTAAACCCAATTAATTTATTTAAAAACATTGGAATATTATTCTAGTTAATAACTAGTTCATTTCTATAAAAATATATTTTTATCTTCCAAACTTGGAATTTATCACCCAAAATCTTTCTAAATCATTTATTATGATTTTACACAATTTCTCCATATTATTAATTTATTAAGGCCCGTACAGTCAGTTTCCAATAATGGCCACCGTACTACATCCATAACGACCTTTTCTAAAATTGATTTGGACATATTTTAAAATCTAACCGTTAGATTCCAAATCTCTTATTATCACTAGAAAGCTCTTTTCGATATGAACCTAACGGTTCCAGTTTTAGGAGAATCCGACTGTCGGATCTCCCGTTACATCAATTTGAAGTCAATGGTCAAAATTTGAGAACGGTCGCTGCGTGACGCGTTCTATTCAAGCCATATATATATATATATATATATATATATATATATATATATATATCGTCGATTTTCATTTAAAGCATATTTTATAAATTCATGTATAAATTCATTTCAAAACGATTTCAATTCATTTTCAATTTTTAATCAAAATTAAATATTCCACATATTAATATAATATTAAAATGATAATATTTTCAAAATAGCAGATTTTGAAATCCATTTTCTTTTCATATTCATTATAAAATGAGACGACCCCAAACCCCGTATGGACGGCAGCAAGGGTAATCCTTGGAATATACACATAAACAGATAATAGCAGAACAGAAATAAATAAATACACCAGATAATGAACAATAGAATATACTGGATAAAAGTAATCATCAGAGTTACATAGTATACAGGATCATACTTAGAACAAATACAGTTCAGCTATACATAAATGTCTACAATGGAAAACAAACAAAATATGTACAATAGGAGCTGAACAGCATAAAATAGATAAATGATAGAATCCATCTTCAGCTCTAGCTATCCAGAAAGAGCCAGCTAAACCTGAATACAAGGTTGCCCATGTAGAAAAAGGGGCACCCGAGTTTGAAAGTGAAACAAACTACGAGTCAGTCATGGGACTGGTATGAGAAATCTACTCAACACATTTATAATATGGCTAATCACAGGACCACGCCACTTTCGCGGAACGGGTTTACTCCATTGGATTGCCAGTGCTTTAAACCAAATCATTCATTTAAACAACACTATGCTTTTTATAAAAATGAAGCCATTATAAGACTCAGTCCCATCACACAATGCAACGCAAACCGGAGGATAGAGTTTTTACCTTATAACGGCCAAAATATGCTTGATACGAATAAAACAAAGGCATTTGATATTATTGCTAGCGTTTATATGTTTTGAAAACAATTTCAAATCATAACTATCAATCATAGACGGCATTAATGCCCCATACCACTATGTCGTCATATATAGGTATACAATCGAAACCGCACAGTCACGTATTTGGAAATTGGATTTCCGTCATGAACCAAGGCAAAAGATAGTCCTTACCGAATTCGAGGCTGCCTAGCCCGAGCCTCAGGATCAGAACGCATCGACCCTTGGTGCGACAGGGCCGGTCCACACGGAGTGGATTAAAATGCCTGAGCACTACGTTTCGCCGCCCTTTGGGGCGTAAGCAAGCCAACAAATGACTCCATCGGATCCGGATCGTTCGATCTAACCGAGGCGCCTCGCAACAGCAACAACCACATAAGTCAAACTCGTCAGGGCGTGTAAAACCACTGACGCCACTTCTAGCTAGGAGGAAATGCAGGCCCTCCCTGAGGTCCTTTCTCCTGTTTCTGGTTCATACCGGGGTGTGAGGCTCGCGATTTCACGTTATACACAAAGCTATGCCTCACAGGCGGTGCTTTGATCATCTCCACAAGACTTTGCTTTTCAACAGAAGCCCTGATCACTGCATCTTAGCACGCCACACAGGCAATTCACACCATGCAACTGATGGCTATCAATCACACAGAATAAATTCCAATGTCAGATACACTGTCCATTTGCAAGTCCGTTCTAGGTCTGAACGAAACCGGAGGCACTAAATACCTCGCAAACCCATCGATCACCACGTACGTCTGGACGATCACCACTCATTATCCATATTTTGGGATGCCTCCCAATCAGGACCTCGGTTACCATCCAAACGAGGTGAAGATCTCCGGTCTTCGACCACCATCTTCATCTTCGATTTCTTATCGTCGATTCAGTTATTCAGAATGGGATAAACCCGGTCTTTCTGAGCAACCCGCGTATATAATAGACAAGTGCAACACTAACATATACACGCATCATTTCAATTCATTAGTCACTAACCGTCAATCAGTAAGAGAACGATTTCCCAAATATTAACCCCGAAGGCCGAAACCAACATCAGATTAACACCCAGGCAATCATTCGACTTAGCTAACCTTCAGTTAATTTCTAAATCACATCCATATCATTTATAATATTTTATAACGATTTATCGCTATTTTTATTTATTTTAAAATAGCCAATTTATTTAGAACGACGCTTCGGACCATAACGCGACCGTGGCGCTGTTTTTCTTCAGATTTGATTTACACATATCTGAAAATCTAACCGTTGGATCTTCACAAAATTTACATCATTAGAAAGATCTTTTCAAAACGAATCCAATGGTTCCAGTTTTGGGAAATTCCGACGGTCGGATCTCCCGGTATAATCGTTTGAAGTTTCGATTTCAAATTACGAACTACAGCTTTGTTATTCGATTAAATATATATATATATATATATATATATAATCGATTCTGGCGCTGTTTTTCTTCAGATTTGAATTAAACATTCCAGACAATCCAACCGTTGGATTTTTACAAAGTTGGTGCCGTTGGAAAGATTTTTCCAAAGCGAACCCAACGGTTGCGATTTCAGGACAATCCGACGGTCGGATCTCCCGTACCAATTGTTTGAAATCATGATTTGAAAATACGAACTACAGCGTCGTTATTCGATATATTTCAATTCTATTTCTATATATATATATATATCGATTCTTCGATTTCAAAGCTATATTCTTTTCATACATTTGATAAAAATGATATTTTTATCTAACTGTCTTCTACTTCAACACTTCACTATATTTAACAATTCATGTATATAATAAAAATGTGATTTTTATTGTAAAACAGTTCATTTCAAAACACTATTATTTTATATAGTTCATATAGGTAATAAAAATAGGATTTTTATTTTAAAACAATTTTTTTCAAAACAAGATTATTTTATACAGTTCATATAGATGATAAAAATGTGGTTTTTATTATAAAACAATTTATTTCAAAATATGAATACCATTCAACACATGAATTTCAATTCAACGAATGAATATCGATTTAACACATGAAGATTTTCTATAGTTTTTATATATATATAGATAAAAATGTGATTTTTATATTTAAAACACGAATACCATTCAACACATGAATTTCTATTCAACGAATGAGTTTCAATTCAATGCATGAAGGTTTTCTATTCAACGGATAAATATAGTTTCAACAAATGAAAATAATTCAAACACATGAATATTATTCAAAATTTCGGCAGCATAACGGCAGGGTAGTTAAAACCGGGACCGTCCCTAGTACGGCTCCTCGCTTTACCTTAAAACCTCGCGGTTTTTGACAATGGGGAATCATGCATCTAGTTCGCACGCAGGCGGCATGTATATTTATTTCATTTCCACAAACTAATCCTATGTGGTTTCAACCAAATATTTCTCAACCACAAATGGGTATTTTTCAACCACAATCAATCAATATCAACCACAAACAATCCCAATCAACCATTCGCTATCAATCAATTTTCACACCAATCACAACCAATAAATATCGTCCATGGTTTGTGGACGAGGGGCGTATATATATATTTATATATAGCAATTCACTTCTATTTCAACACATATATAATTTTTACAACGCATATATAACTTAAACATCAAACGTACAACTTATACAACGCTTATACAAGAGGTGTACAACGCTTATATAACCCATACATCGACTATATAATTTATACATCGTCGTTTTTCATATCGTTTATAAATTAGAAATCTCACCTTGGGTTCCACTCCACCAAAAATAGCAGAAGGCTCAGAAAAATATGCGGTCTCTTCTAGAAGGTAGAAGACGTCTACACGAGTCCACTGTCTCTTGTTTCACTGAATTTCGACCACATAGCAAAAAGATATGTTTTTTCAAAGTTTTCAACGGTTTAAAGGTGTTAAAACAGTTGAAAATAAAACAAGCCGTACCTCAGCTGAAAGGTTCAAAACTAGGTTTGGATTTATCTCGAAATCCGTGTAGCTATTCGTCGATCGGCCTTCGCAGCGTCGAAGGGGAAGGAGAGGCGCACGTGCGCCAGGAGGTGGGGCCAGTTCGGTGGTCCCAGGCGGCGGCGGCGAGTTGAAGTCGTCGACTTCAGGACATCGATTCTCCCTCCACAGGCCACGAAAAATTACAAACGTTATATGGATTTGAAGATCTCGAGAAGATCTTCAAAAAGTTCAACTGTGGCACGAGCTAATTCGGCGTGGATTGATTGGAAAATGAGGGGGAAGATTTCAAAGGGTTTCCGTCGTTCGTCGGGGAGAGAGAAAAGGAATTTTTTTTTATAAAAATTATGATTGGTCGGGGGAGTTTTAAAGGGGTTTTCTGACACGACCACCAATCTAAACCCAACGACTATCGTCCCTAGCGTTTTACCCCCATTTCGAACACAATGGAATATGTTTCGTAGGCCCATTCGACTGTTTCAGTCAGTTTTCCTTCAAATTAAAATATAAAACATTCAATATCTGATTTGAACGTGCATTTCAATTTGCCAGGGCCACAAACTGATTCGAAAAATTCCAGAAAAATAAATCTGGCTATGTTTTGACGATGCGGTCCCAACAAAACCAGTTTCGTCGAATTCTGAGACCGTTTGCAAAAAGGCCCATTTCTGGTTGATCCAATTTAACTGTAATTGACCAAAACACGTTTTCCTTTGCCACACTCACATACTAGTTTCAAAAATTATGAAATTTGAAACCTAGCAATAACTTCACATCCCGGATCCAACAAAAGTGGTTTCGTCGAATTCCGAGGTCGTATGCAAAATGGCCAATTTCACGGGCTATATAAATTCCATAGCGACCTTTTTGAAAATTCATTTGGCCATAACTTTTGCTTTCTGCTATGAAAAATCGATTTTTCAGATTTGTTAGAAAGGTTTTCACTAACGGATTTAAATATTTTTGATTTCGCTCAAATTCGTTTTGTTTTGCACCCGGTACAGTCCGACAAAGTTTGAATTCAATTTTTGAAACTGCAACGCCATTTCAGGCTTTGTTTATAATTAGAATTAATTATATTCGTTTTCAAACGTCGATTCAAACTCAGTTTTCATTGCTATTATTTAAAATATTTAAAACACATTTTTTTAGCCAATTTAAAATTTTTAAATTGGTTCAGATTTTCCGGGTCGTTACATAAAATGAATAAAATAGATTTAAACCCGTTCGAGTAAAAAAGGCGTTTAACTCCTTAAATGGACTCAATATATTTCAATATTTTCGTGTCCATCCAAAATCGGACATCAAAATCATATTTTGAATATTCACTGAATATTATTTTAAAATATTCATTATTTTAAAATATTCGTTATTTTCTGAATCGGAATGCGACTCAATCAATTACCTTATAATTTCAGTTATATGGATCTGATACATCACATGTATTCAACAATAATGATAAATAATCATTCAACATTCAAACATCATCCAGAGTACAATTTACAACTATATAAGCATTAAAATAAATAAATAACGCTCATCACAGCCTGTCAACCCATCGATTGACATACCACTAATTATTGGGATCAGTGTATATCAAACATCATCCCAATACCCATGTGGGTTTTTTAAACAACAACAATCGATTTAAATAAATCATTGGTTAGTAAATTTAACCAATTCTAATTCGGTTTGAATTATTTTTCTAACTAAACAATTTTCACTGTTCAATATATAAATGACTATTTTGTCCATTTTCCTCTATCAGTTTAATATTAACATTTCTAACATGTTAAATATCACAAAATCATCATCACAATACACAAATCACCAAATCATCCAAATAAATAAATACTCAACTACCCAATGCCACTTACAGTGCCATAAGTGACCATTCGAGGAGTATGAAATGCGAGTGTCGCTAATATTCATACATCGCTTCCAATTTATGTGATTTGTGCGAACTCATGTGTTGAACTCCAAAAATAAATAACAAACAACAGTTAAAAATCTATACTGATAATTTTTATATGATTTTTAGTTATAAAATAAATAAATAACTGTACAGAATTTAACTTGCGAAAATTCTCACATTGGGTTCCACTCCGTTCAGCCTTTATTTGAAGAATTTATTACTGTTCGGATTTGAATTTGCCTCAAATTCTAAATTTGCTCCGTTTCTGATCTAGTCGGTTCCATGTTGTAGTTCGCGTTGAGACGATCCAACGCACCCTTGTTTGTCCAATCCTGAGGTCGTACAAAAAAGATACGATATTTTAAACTATTAATTACATTATTAATATAATTATTAAACTAATCATACATTAATTGATTTAATTAATACTAAACCTTCTTCCTCATCGCGTTAATACTCCATCCTCTTTTCAAAAACCATCGCCACGATCCTTCGGTCACCACGCCTCCTACCGATCGTCGGAACCTGATCAGAACTACCCCATCTGACCGCCTCGACTTCCTCTCCCCCTGCGCCGCACGATGGCCAATCGTTGGGCCCGTGTGCCCCCAAAATCCCCTTGAAGTAAGCGTCTTCAATCCCAAAATCTGACCAATCCAAGAAACTAAACATGATCATGGCCATATCAAATTCAAGATCGGACTTTGCTCTTTAATTTTAATTCTAGAACTTTTGAATGAAGTCATTTGGATAAAGAGAATTTTAAGGGGGACGAATCGAAGAATCTGGGCCTTTGAACAGAAATGACGACGCAGAAATGTAAAGGGGGAATTAGGGTTTCGATTCTTGTATTTATACCCTTTTGTTTTATTTTATTATATTTAATTCTCCAATTACTTGTTTATCGTTCGAACTCCAAATCAAACCCAATGACTATCGCTCCTAGCTAAATACCCCTATTTCAGACACAATAGCTTATGTTTCGTAAACCAATTCGACTGTTTTTACCAGTTTTCATCAAAAATAAAATATAGATCAATATATATTGAATTTGAATGCAGATTTTTATTTACCGGGGCCACATACTGACTCCAAAAATTACAGAAAAATAAATCTATCTTTGTTTTGATGATACAGTCCTAACAAAATGAATTTCGTTGAATTTGGAGACCGTTTGGAAATTGGCCTTTTTCCTGTCGATTAAATTCAAACTGAAATTACAAAACACGTTTAAATTCACTGCGCTCACATATTGATTTCAAAAATTATGAATTTTAAAACCTTTCTACAATTTGACATTCTGGACCAACAAAAGTTGTTTCATCGAAAACGGAGGTTGTTTGCAGAATGGCTATTTTTAAGGGCAATATATTATTGAAAATATATGTTAATTCCATAACGACTATTTTAAATTTTAAACTGGACATAACTTACAATTTATATTATGAAATCTGGATTTTTCACATTCGTTAGAAAGATATAATTAAACAGATTCTAACTTTTCTTGTTTTACTGAAATCCGATTTATTTTGAATTCTGTACATTCATTTGAAATTTAAAATTTCAAACTACCACGCCATTTCAGGCTCGTTTTATAATTAAAATAAATTTATACGTTCTAACTTCGATTTAAATAAATTTTTAGTTCTTATTATTTAAATAAATCATTTTAAATATTCAAAATCCATTAAAATAGCTAAAATAAATTTTTAAATTGGTTTAGAAATTCTGGGTGTTACATTATTATACATGTATATGTGTTATATATATATATATATATATATAAGAGGGATTATCACTAGATGATACAACAAATATCGAGATAGATGTGTTTGTAATGGTAAGTAAGATGTTAAATTTGAAATGTATGACAATGGTTTAAGAAAAATATGCTTATGCTATTATATAATTTTTTTGATGACATAAAAATCATATGACTTATTGAATGGAACATTAGAATGTACATGTTAAAACACCTTATGCATAAAAGAATAACAAATCATCATTAAAGTAATATAGAAAGTTTATGAATCTTTGTTGTGCGGGTCGAGTTGGGTTGGATCATCCAAGTCTTGACTTGATCCTAGACCCCGAGCTCCTAAGAATTGGTCATGGGTATACCCTTCTTGACACTCCAAAGAGGCGGGTCTTCGCGTGTCAAAACAAGGGTGAGTCTACAAGGTTAGGCCCTATATCCGCCTCATTGTCATTCATAGTTAAACCAAAATTTTGTATTTATGTTTCTCGATTTATCCTTCGTTAGCAGATAAGATAATTATCTAATATCCATTTATACTGATGGGTGTGAATATTCAAAAATGATTATGCATGCATATACAGATATGACAATATTCATATCTAGAAGTATCTGTTGATAGGCCTACATAGGTATTGATAGGGTACTTAATATTTTAATGATTTAAAAATTCCATGGGACAAAAGTAGATATAATGGGTGACAGCACGGGTTTTAGATTGTCCTATAATTTCCATCTTTCATGAAAAAACGAAAAAAAAAAATCTAAGGACTCAGATCGTTGTGTAATCATTTGCGTTTTATTCTGTGTTTAAATAATCGTCTTTCTAAATAATGGCCAATTCTATTTGCAAATCATCACATCTTTAAAAATTATTTTTAAATACTTCATTTCCTCTTCTCACACCAATCATATTACCTTTTCTGTTGTTTTTTCTACCACCCAAAGCAGTAGAGTCGGTTCTAGGATTTACAGTATCCAGTGTTTTTTATTAAAATTTTACCACATTACGTATTGTAAAGTTTCGCATAACAATATTGAATGAAAGTCTTATTTGTAAAGAATTATAATTAATTTTTGAAAAATCAATACTACTACTATTAACTAACATTGCAAACAAGAAAAATGAAAATATTACATCTATAGTACAAAGTACTGCAAATAACTAATCCTAAAATGTCTTCATTTTATATACGAAGCTTAATTTGTTTTACTACTAAAAATCATCGTCTAATAATTTAAATTTCAAGGCATTGGACAAAAAACCAAAATTAATTAGTTGAAATGAATGCAATTTTTCAAACCACTTCCCTAATTCTGAAAGAGCAATATCCACTATCATAGTAAAATAATCATTTTAAAATATTCTTCAACGGACGGTTACCCCTTTCAGAATTCACAAATTCATCAAATTGATATTTTATAAAAACATGATGTTTTAAATGAAAAATTGAATTAATATATTTTTTAGTTACAACTTATCTTATTTCACTCTCAATAGAATCAATCCATTTTCTCTATAATTTTTCAAAAGAAGAAAAAAGACTTTGCAAAAAGTTTAATGCAACATCGATGCTCATATATTCAGATTGTAATTTTCATTTGTCATATTAGGTTTTATTATAATTTCATACGAAATAACTAAACTTAAGATAAATTCTAAACTAAATAGTTCTTAATTTGCAAATATTTTAGCATCCCAACATAATTTTGCATCATTACTCATATTTGCTAATTTAAACTAATGCAACCATGCTTTGAAAAAGTTGATGTGATATAGCTTTGATACTTTATACATGACTCTTAAACGTAGTTTCAGAGTAAAAAATGTCAATATGATCTAATAAAATAACCCGCTGCCTAGAAAACAAAGATATTGTGTATATGCATCGACATGCTCCAAAAATATATTTTACTCAAACCTAAAAACTTGTAGCATTACAAATAATTAAATTAAGAAAACGATAGCCGCAGGGTATGCAAAAAACTCTAAGATTAATATCAAATAATCTTATTGGTGCATCAAATTTTGTTTTTCTCTTTATGTTAGGACCATCATCATATCTTGCCTTCATACATTATAAATATCAAGATCAAGTGAGTTTAATGCATACTTCAGTTTCTTAACAAGTTCTAACCCGGTTGATTTTTAAACATTCAAAAACTCTAGAAAGAACTCTTTGACTTTAAGTGGACTATTTTCCACACACACACACACACATATATATATATATATATATTGTATGGTCAAAATCACTTGATCCTTATTATATGCATAAAGAGCAGTCGTGTATGCCAGAAAATTATTTTGTTTCTTTTATTTTTGAAATGATCACACTTCTTACTTTAAATCTTACCATACCAGTCAATTCCTAGATGGTGAATTTCCTTTTTTGGAACGTTCATGGTATAGGTAATGATACGTGTGTGGCTAGACTCAAGCACATTATTAAGAAGCATTCTATCTACTTGGTGACGCTTCTGGAACCTTTTATGGTTCTGGATGAGATCACCAAATCAGTTTTGTCCCTTGGCTTTGGTGGTGCCATAGCCAACGTGTCAGACAAGTTTTGGATCCGTTGGTTCAAAGACGTTGCCATCCACCCTATCTTCGATTATGCACAACTACTTTCAGTAGCCTGTTTGATTCCTTCTCCTGTTCTTTTCTGCTTTCGGTGGTCTACACTAAGTGTGATAGGATTGAGAGATTGGCCCTTTGGTCCGACATCCTCTCTTTATCCGATTTGGGTTTTTTGGTTTCGGTTTTGGGAGGCGACTTCAATGTTGTCGCTTGCTAAGCTGAGAAACGGGGAGACAATGCCGTTGACCGTTTAGCGGTAGCGGATTTCAATGCCTTCATCATAGTTCTTGTCTTTCTGAAGCCTCTTTCATCGGTTCGGCTTTTACCTGGTATAACAACCAAGACGGGCGAAATTGGATTCTTTCTAGACTTGACAGAGTTTTCGCATCGGAAGGTTGGTTCAGTCTGCCATTCACATTCTCTGTTTTCCACTTGCATCACACCTTATCGAATCATGCTCCTATGATTCTTCGTTGTTCTCAACTTTCCCTCTCTTGCCCTTCTTCTTTTTGGTTCCAGAGTATGCAGAGATCACACCACACATTCCATAGTGTGGTGAAAGACACCTAGAACTCCCATTTTCTTGTTTCTCCATATGTTTATTTTCTCGTAAGCTGAAGCGTCTTAAGGCTTGCCTTAAGGCGTGGAACATTCTTGTTTCAGGAATATCTTCGACCGCATTCGGGCAGCCGAAGAAACTCTTATTTTAGCAGAATTGTCTTTTGATGAGGTTCCCTCTGGTGCTAACAAGGAGGCTTGGGCGATTGCTCAATTGGCCTTCTCATCGGAGCTTCGTATTGAGCATGACTATCTTTGCCAGAAGGTGAAGATCAAGTGGATTGTTGAAGGTGATATGAACTCCAAGTTTTTCCACTCTTTTATCCGTAAGAAGAACTGGCTTCTTTCGATTCATCAGATCCAGCACTATGATCTTGTTATGGCTTCCACTCCGAGTGAAGTCAAAGAAACCATTCTGTCTCATTTTCCAATCCTTTCTCGGCTCTCCTTCAGTGTCGGTCTCTGACCCGACCCTGCTAACTTTTATTTCTCGATTGGTTCCCCCTTTGGATAGCTCTAATCTTGTCGCACCTCCTTCCTCGGAGGAAATATGAGCTTGCATATATGCTCTAAGTAAAGATAGTGCGAGTGGGCTGATGGTTTTGATGATGTATTTCTCCGAAGTGTCGCCGATTATTCAAGCAAACTTTTGTCTTGCTATTCAGTTTTTCTTCTTTGGTGGAGATCTCCCTGTAGGTTGGACTTCCACCAACTTGGCCCTCATTCCAAAATGTAAACCTCCTCGCGCTTGTGTAAATTTTCTCCCAATCAACTTGTGCAATTTATCTAATAAGGTTATCTCTAAGGTACTAGCCTCAAGGCCAACACCATTTCTCGGGCGTATTATTTCTTCCTCTCGGGCTGGGTTTGTAAAAGGATGCTTGATCACATATAACATCCTTTTAGGCGAGGAGCTGGTTTCTCAGATCGATAGGAATCCACGAGGTTCTAATTTGGTCGTTAAACTAGAAATGGCTAAGGCCTACGATCGCATGTCTTGATTTTTTTTCATCAAGTTTTGAGGGCTTTCGGATTTTCGGAATCCCTTATCGATATTATTTGGAGGCTGATATCCAACTATTGGTTTTCCGTTTTCATCAACAAATCAACCAATGGTAACTTCAAGGCGAGCAGGGGTCTTCGCTAGGGAGACCCCCTCTCCCCGTCTATGTTCGTCATCGCTACCGAAGCATTCATATGTGGTTTGCACTCACTTACGGTAGCTAGGTAGAATCATAAGTTTAGCATCCATCGGGGCTATCCTATAATATCTTCCTTATCTTTTGCTGATGACACCATCATTTTCACAAATGTAAGTCATCATTATGTCCGTCGGGATGTTAGTCTTATTCGGCTGTATGAGAGATGCTTGGGGAAACTCGTTAACTCTGCTAAAAGCCGCTTCGTCCCGCAAAAGATCTATCTTCCATTAGATCTTCTTGGATCGAGACCTTCACAAGTTTCAAGGCTGCCTCCCTTCCTCTACCTTACCTCGTTATTGTACTATATCGAGACAGGAAGCTTAACGCCATCTTCGGTCTTCTGACTGGCAAAACCAGGGGTAAGATCATTTGTTGAAATGCAACTCTTCTTTCTTAGACAGGGAGACTTATTCTCATAAAGTCTGTTCTAGACTCTATAGGATCACATGTATTTGTTGTTATGACTCTCACTTCTTCCTTCTTCCGTACCAATTTTTGGTATCGTCCTTTTTTTGGGGAAACAAGGACGATGTCAATCGTTATCATTGGATTTCATGGAATATCATCTATCTTCTCAAAAGTGAGGAGGTCTGGGCCTCCACAATCCCAAAGACATCTTCAATGCCTTTGCTTGCAAGCTGTGAGTAAGGTTTGGAGAAAACGAATCCCTTCGGGCGACATTCCTCCATGCTAAGTACCATAGACTTTCGCCCACGAATTACACTGATGCTCGGCTTACGCAAGTGAGACATGGAAATGGATGCAAGCCGTGAAGATCTTATCGGATTTAGATGGTGGTGGGACCAATTAGGATGGAAATCCCTTCTCGATTAAGGCGGCATGGAATTTGGCAAGGACACCGGCTCCACGTCTTCATCTTTTCTGTTTCATCTGGGATGTTCGACTTCCCTTATAGGTCTCTTTATTTACCCTGCGTAAGGGGTTACCAATAGACGAGAACCTTCAGAGGATTGGCATCCCAATTGGTTCCCGATGCAGGTGCTGTAGTTATGGATGTTCAGAATCCATTGTTCATTTGTTTTTCTTTGGCTCTTGTGCAAAAACTGTCTGGAATTACTTTGGGAATTTGGTGGGTTGTCAAGGTAATGCCACTTCGCTTATAGATTTACTAAGAATCTAGTGGACCGACATCTCAGGTAAGTCTATTTGCTCGATCCTAATTCGTCTTATCCCTTGTCTTATCTACTAGCATATCTGGTGCTCGCAGAATAAGGCAATATTCAACGAAATGCTTACGGATCCTCCTACCATTATCAGGATGGTAAGGAATGACGTATTCCTTGTGTTTCGGGATAGGCCTTTTAAGGGAGCAATTGGCTCCCGCTCTAGGAGATTGGCTGATACCTTTGGTGTTACATCGGTGCCGACTCCTTATAGGATGGGAAATGGTTGATACCTTAGTTTATGGGCTCATCCTAGTTGTCTTCACACTCTTCCCCCATTTTTGATTTGATGTTGTTTGCTAGTTATGCAGGGCTTGGATTTTTAGGTATATTGATTTCGCCATTCTTTGGGCTTTTATTTACTGAAAGTGCTACTGGGCAGCTGGGACTTTTGGAGATAGTGGAAGTGGAGCTCTTGGAGCCTTTGTTTGGAGTTTCTTGCCTTAGCCCGTTGTGACGGCAAGGAATTTCGCTCGGTCCGAACCAGTCGCTAAACTGACCCAAACCGTTCGAAACGCCCTATCGTTTGAGAACACGACAAAGCAGAACGCATACAGAAGAACATTTCATTGTATATTACAACAATGCATCAGATTACAAGAATATACAGAGTATAAATGAATATTACATAGAAATATCAGAGATTTAAATTACATTTAAGTACATAGCAGCGGAAAATAATACAATACACAACTAGAAGAGATATACGGATACAAAGCTTTCCGGATATCGTTCCAGCTGTAAACCAGGATCCTGTGAATATAAATCTGCAAAACCAAAACTACTAGCTGCCCGTGTCAAAAATAAGGGCACCCAGAGTTTAGGTTAAAACAATAAACTCCAGGTCAGTCATGTGACTGGTGTGAGAACTAAAACAGTTAATCTTTATTTTAAATCATTAGGTAAATCAAGGTACCACGCCGTATAACACGGAACGGGTTTCCTCCCAAGAATACCAGTGCATAAAACAAACAGCGCAATGCTAAATAAAGAAAAATGAAGCTTTTATAAGACCCAGGTCCCATCACACAATGCAACGCAGCCGAGGATAGGGTTTTCCCTTATAACAGCCAAAGAATGCTTGATACGTTTAAAACAAATCATTTGATACTATAATAAGTGCATAGTGTATAAAACAACTTCAATCATAAATATCAATCATAGGCGGCATGAATGCCCCATCCCACTATGTCGCCATACTAGGTTTTACAATTAAAACCGCAAATGTCACGTATTTGGAAATTGGATTTCCGTCTATGAACCGAGGCAAAAGATAGTCCTCAACCGATTCGTGACTCCCTAGCCCGAGCCACAGGATCAGAACGCATCAACCCTTTAGATCGTCAGGGCCGGTCCACCGATGTGGATTATTATGCCTGAACACTACGTTTCCCCACCCTATGGGGTGTAAGTCTGGTCCGTCAGCCGACCAAAAGCATCGGCCGAAACCGATATAACCGAGGCGCCTCGCAACAGCAACAACCACATAAGTCAAACTCGTCAGGGCGTGTAAAACCACTGACGCCACTTCTAACTAGAAAGAAACGCAAGTCCTCCCTGATGTCCTCTCCCGTTTTTGGTTCATACCGGGTGTGAAACTCGCGAAGTAAACGTTACACAAAGCTACGCCACAAAGGCCGTGCTTTGATCACCAACCACAAGACTTTGCTTTTCAACAGAAGCCTTGATCATTTGCATCTTAGCATGCCACACAGGCAAACCATCCTATGCAACCGAGATCAGTCACACAGAATGAAATCCGATGTCAGACACACAGTCCATTTACAAGTCCGTCCTGGGTCTGAACGAAACCGGGAGCACCTAGTACCCCGCATATCCATCGATCTCCAAGTACGTCTGGACGATCACCAACTGTTTCCATCTTCTTGGGTGTACAGCCCAATCAAGATCATCAGTTATCACCCAAACGACGTGAAGACCTCCGGTCTTCGACCATCGTCTTCATCTTCGACTTATCGTCGTATCAGTTATTCAGAATGGGATAAACCCGGTCTTCCCGAATAACTCGCGTATATTTTAAATAAGTGTTACACAAACACAACATACGCCTCATTCCAATTCATCAGTCACTAACCGTAAATTAATCAAGAGAATAATTCCCCAAATATTAACCCCGAAGGCCGAAACCAACATCAGATCAATATCCAGAAAACCATTCTGCTTAGCTAACCGACAGTTAGTTTCTGAATTTCACATTCATAGGGAAAGGTTCCCCTTAATTTTATCCAAGATAAATTCCTTGAATTTATTCTTTAATCTATTCTTTTGAATTTCGATTCAACTAGCCGGGATTAACGAAACTTACCGAAGTAATCATTTGTTTTAACTTCCCAATCCCAACCTATTTATCCCATGAAGTAAAACTGGTAATACTTCATATCTAACACCACAGTGTTATCGGTAAATTCAATTACCATTTCGCGTTCAAATCTAATTAAAGATTTAACTATCGCCTGGAGCAAAACTGGTGATACTCCATTTTCGATCATTTCAATCTAATTAAAGATTCATTAAAACTCCACTTAGTTTTAATCTTCAACTGGGTTAAAGAATCAGTGTCATTTAAAACACGGTTCACGATAAACCCAAAATCACATTCATTAATTATCGGGTTAAAGAACGAGTGTTATTTAAAACACTGTTCACGATAAACCCAAAAAAACAATATCAATTCAATTCCAATTAAATATTATTTAATTGGTACACTTCATTAAATCTAAATAAAAAGATTTAATCATTTCTCAACTGGGTTCAAGAACAGTGTTTGTGAAGACACCATTCACGACAAACCCAAATCACATTCGATATTCAATACAAGGCTCTGAATAGAAAATATATCGGCTTATATTCAATATCGAATTCTACGACTAACAAATGTCGTATTGGAAATAGCGATATAAATATGTATCTTTCAAATTTCCATAACAACACCTGTATAATCACGAATTCCAACGTCGAAATATTCCGAAGACAATTTCGATTCAAATCCACTCCAATGCAATAATTGGAAATTTTGGTTATTTTCAAAACCATTTCAAATTCAATTTATTTATTTAAAAATAAATAGAATTATAATTCTAGTTCAAAACTAGTTCATTTCGATAAAAATCTATTTTTATCCTTTCAAATATGGAGTTTTTCATCCCAATCCTTTCTAAATCATTTCTTATGATTTTACACAAATTATTACTATTTTTAATAATTTTATCAAGGCCTGTACAGTCGATTTCCATTAACGGCCATCGAACTGCACTTACAGCGACCTTTTTCGAATTTGATTTGGATGTATCTCCAAATCCAACCGTTAGATTTCAAATTTCTAACATTCATTAGAAAGCTCTTTTCGATACGAACCCAACGGTTCTGGTTTTAGGAGAATCCGACGGTCGGATCTCCCGCAATGTCCGTTTGAAATAAATGGTCGAAATTCACGAACTGCCGCGGCGCGGCGCGTTCTATTCAGGCCATTATATTATATATATAATATATATAATATATACTTCGTCGATTTCTATTTAAAACGAATTATATAAATAGTTTTAAAATCGTTTCAAAACCTATTTCAACTTCCATTTCAATTCAAAGCAAAATTGAATTCTTCTTTATAAATTCGTTTCAAAATTCATTTCTATTCAATTCAAATTTCAATTCAATTTGAATTCGTTTTCAATTCAATTCATTTCGAAATCGTTTTCAATTCAATTCAATTCGAAATCGTTTTTAATTCAATTCATTTCGAAATCGTTTTCAATTCACTTCAATTCGAAATCGTTTTCAGTTCCACTTTGAATTCGTTTTCAATTCAATTCATTTCGAAATCGTTTTCAATTCAATTCATTTCGAAATCGTTTTCAATTCAATTCATTATCGATATAAATATCGTTCACGTCAAAATGGCGTCAATCTAATCAACACGGCTTCATAAATTTCTATTTTCAAATATTCTATTTCAAATATTTCTATTTCAAATATTTTCATTTCAATATTTCTTTTTCGAAACTGGAATGAGGCCCAATCAATTACCATATAATGTTAATTATATGGATTTTCTACAACACATGTATATATCAACAACGATGAATAATCAACCATCATCCAAAGTGCATTCTACACTGTATAAGCATCAAATATGAATATTCAACGCTTATAACAGTCTGTCAATCAATCGATCGACACACAACTAAACAATCGGGATTAGTGTACGTCAAATATCATCCCAACACCCGTGTAGGGTTTCAAACAATCAAACACAGATTTTATTTGTGCAGTTGGGCGATGTGTAAAATTTATCATCCCAATCAATGTCATTCAAATAAGTGTACATAAACAAACCATCTGGTTTGTAAATGAATATTTATTTATTCACTTCACTATTTTCATATTCACGTTAAAAATTATATTTTTAACGATAAAACATTTTATTCCAACATATGAATTTCTATTCAATTCATTTATTCATTAAAAATGATATTTTTATTTTTCTAACATATTTTAGAAAATTTCGGCGGCATAACGGCACGATACTAGAAACGGGACGAGGCCTAGCCTTATCCCCGGTCTAGTGAAGGCCCACGCCATTCACACATCAATCATATTCAATTCGTTATGCAAACCACAAAATTTTGGAGTAAGAGTCTAACCTAGCCTTACTCCTTCGCCTTATAACGGCGCACGTCTAATCCTAACCAATTTATCGATTCGATTTTTCACACCACAAACCACATTCAAACCAATATCGCAATCAATCACCAAACAGCGAAACAAACAAGTCCATGGTCTGTGGACGATTGTGTCGGGTGCTACTAAACACCGTCTGCATCCTAGTATATATATATAACTAGAATAATTAAATTGAAAGGTGAGAAGTTCTCACATATAGCTATCCTAGCTCCACGATTCTCCTAATGTAGAAGTCTTCGCTGTTCTCGTCTCTTCGTCATCTTCGTTGCCCGTATTCACTACATATATAAAAATCGAATTTTTATTTCGTTATTCAATATATAAAAATCGAATTTTTACTTCGCTATTCAATATTTAAAAAATCATATTTTTCTATCGAAGTTCAATATATAAAAATCCTATTTTTCTATCGAAGTTCAATATATAAAAATCCTATTTTTCTATCGAAGTTCAATATATAAAAATTCTATTTTTCTATCGAAGTTCAATATATAAAAATTCTATTTTTCTATCGAAGTTCAATATATAAAAATTCTATTTTTCTATCGAAGTTCAATATATAAAAATCGAATTTTTACTTCGTTATTCAATTTATAAAAATCGAATTTTTACTACTATGTTATATAGATAAAAATTATATTTTTATCACGCTATTTTCTATATAAAGATTTTGCCTTTTTAAATTTAAAGATTTCGCCTTTTTAAATTTAAAGATTTCGCCTTTATAAAAATCATCACTTGATTTCAACGTATATAAAATAAAAATCAGATTTTTATTTTGCTACATATACCAAGATGATATTTTTATAGTTCCTACTATGCAAAGATCATATTTTTATCCTTCTACAATGTAAAAGATTATATTTTTACTACTTTAAAAATATATAAAGCATATTTTTACATCTTCTATATAGTAAAGATTATATTTTTAATACTTTAAAAATATAAAAATCATATTTTTAATTCTTTTATTAACTAAAAATCTCGCCTTTTTTAAATTTATAAAGATTCAGTCTTTCTATAAATCAAAAGTCATATATTTTTCTTTTAAAAACTAAAGTTATTTATATTATAAAATCATACTTCTATTTATATATTTTAAAAACAAATTTATTCAAAATCGGATTTTATATAAATTATGAAATAAAATAAAAAAGGAAAGTTAAATTATAAAGCTTACTGTTAAACGAAGAGGTGCTGTTGTATCATCGTCGGGGGGGGGGGGGAAGAACTGTCGACGGTCGGACTTGGAGGGGAGGCCGGTGGAAGTGCCAGGTGGGTGCGGTCTCCAGTGGTGCGACGCCGCTCGAACAGCGGGTGGCTGTGGCCTTCGCGAGGCGGTTCCAGGTTCGAGAGGAATGGGGGGGGGGGGGGGACAGCGGAGGAGGGGTCGATCGATGGTGGTGGGGAGGTGGCCTCCGGCGGCGGCGCTTTGGGCAGGGGCGATGGGTTTAGTTAGGGTTTTTTTTCTATTTTTTTCGATTTTGAACTTCGGAGGAGATAAGGGATTGAAGGGAAATAAATATATATTTAATAATTTAATTATTTTATTCTCTAAAAAGTTGACTTTTACATACGACCCCCGAACGAGGTCCACCGCCTGTCGTCCATAGCGTTTCACCCCCATTCCGAACACAATGGGATATGTATCGCAAGCTGATTTGATCGATTGAATCAGTTTCCGTTGAATTTACATTTAAATCACTATATTGAATTTTAAACGTACATTTCAAATTACCGGGGTCACATACTAACTAGAAAAATTCCAGAAAAATATTTTCTAGCTTCGTATTGACGATACGGTCCTAACAAAACTAGTTTCGTCGAATTCTGAGACCGTTTGAAAAATGGCCAATTTCCAGTCGATTAAAATCAACTGAAACTGGTCAAACACGTTTTCCTTTCCCACGCTCACGTATTGATTCGAAAAATTATGAAATTTGGAATCTAGCAATAATTCAACATCACGGACCCAACAAAACTGGTTTCGTCGAAATCCGAGGTCATTTGCAAAATGTCCATTTTTAAGGGCCTGAATTCCATAGCGACTATTCAGAATTTTCAACTGGACATATCTTTTGATTCCCGCTATGAAATTTTGATTATTCGGATTCGTTGGAAAGATATTATCAATTAGATCCTAATGTTTTTGGTTTCACTAAAATCCGGATTGTTTTGCACCCGGTACATTCAATTGAAGTTTGAAATCGAATTATCGAACTACCGCGCCATTTTCAATTCTATTTATAATTATATATAAATATTTATATTCTAACGACGACGCGTATAATATATACGTCGAATTATATTCAAAATAAATTTCTTGTCGATATTATTTAAAATAATTCATTTTAAATAATCAAAATTCGCTAAAATTGCCAAAATAAAAATTTTAAACTGGCCCAGATTTTACGGGTTGTTACACCCGTGGTCCTCAGCTTTTGGCCTTCCTTTGTCCTACCTCTATGACCGTCATCTGTGGAGCTACGGACTTTCTCGGCGTCGTCTCTTCTTTGGCGACTACTTACTAAGCCCTCGTCTGCTTGGCTAGTGTTCTTCTTCTTTTAGTTGACAGCCTCTTGTATTTAAGTTGTAGTTTGCGTTGTTTCTTGTATCTTTTATTTGTGTGTCTTCATAGTTTCTATAGCCATTTCTATAGAAATTCTTTTTGTGAGACATTGGAGACTGGCTAGATTCTCCTTTTTGTTATATTGTATTTATTTTGTTGAAAGAAAATAAAAATCAATCAATTCCTTTTGTATTTAATGGCTAAGATGATGAAATTATATATCTTGAATGATACGGAAATGATATTGCATTACTACATCAAATTCAACAATCATTTTAGCAAAGCATAAAAATTATTATCGCAGTTCTCATAAATTATCTCATTTGATCCACTAAATTTTTAGTTGTTAACGGTAAGACATTTGAGAACATCAATTATTCCAAGCATAACTAGTCCTCAGTGTTCTTAATTTTTATAATAAATTCTTGCATAATTTTGCAATTATTTGATGCATTATACCTTTTTTCAACTTAACCCAAGTATAGTGGTTAAAGTTACATATCTTTACTTCTTTCACGTTGTGTAAGTTTCCCGTTAAGTGTCTTAATCCTGAAGTTCATCTTTTGCTAATTGGCTTTTGGAAGTCATTACAGTATACAGCTAGCAACACAAACAAATACTTGGTTTATTGATTTAAAATAAACAAGGTATTTCCTATCATGATACTCTCTACTACACATTTTACTTTTGTAATAACTTGTGGAGGTATGTCTAGAAATTTCATCTTGAGGGTAAGTTAAAATAAATTCTCTAATACTACGCCATAGATGGCCTGTCGCAACGAAAATCCAAGGTGTTGCTAGCTACAATGTAACTATAGGTATGTTGTTTTTGTTCTATTGCAACACACACTTCAAAGTGTTACCATAGAGAATCCAAGGTGTTGTAGTAGCCACGTAAATAAATTTATCAATCCGGGTGATTACGATCCAATGATCCACGTTAGCAATCCGCGTGACGTGAAACAATCTTTAATGCGGGAAGCAAAAACAAAAAACAAAAAACAAAGCGGCAAAAAACTTAGCCAAATTTTCAATTAGGGTTTCAATCAAAAACTTAACAAAATACGTCGCAGCTCAATCTGTCAAAGACTCTCACTCCCAATTTCAATTAGGGCTAAAAGTTCAAGTTTACAAGCTTAATTGGGGTTCGATTACGGCAAGTTCAATTTCAAGTTCAATTAGGGCTTCGGTTTTTCAGTTAGGTCTTCAATTAGGGTTCGTTTGGGTCTCAAATTTCAGTTAGGGCTTCGATTTAATCTGCTGCTTAAGGTATCACTCAATGTATATTTCAAGTATTTCCTAATTTGATTGTTGTGTTGCTTTATTTACAGATTTACTTGTGTATTCAGGCATAATCATATTCCTGATGTTGTTATTATGTTTATTTTTGTAACAAACTTATGTTGAGCACTGCTTATATGATATTATTCTGTTTTTTTTGCCTTATAGTCATGGCTAAATAATATTTATGTATGTTATTTGTGTGTAAATTAGTGATGAATGAGGAAAGAATATGGGCAGAACTTCATAAGTTCAGATGGCTGCATGTTATTTGTATGTAAATTTAGGCCTTGATTACCAAAGAATACATGCATGTCCAAATGACTACATGCTATTTTAGGCAAATAATGAAAAGGAAAATAACTGCAAAACTTGTGGCGTTTCAAGGAAAATAACTGCATGCTATTTAAATAAGAAAATGTTGTTTCTGCCTTGATTATATGTTGTAACTGATGTATCATATTTGAGGCTTCTTTTTGTATCTTTTTTACTGTTTCTGCCTATATTACATGTTAGTGAAGTGACTGTTTTATTTTATAATGTGGTTGGTTTGTTTTATTTTGTAATTATTTCAATCGAAACGCTAATTTCTCCATTTTGTGCAGGATGGAGGCAAATCTTAGGTTCCACCACAAGGGAAAATTTGGGAAGAATGAATATGTTGGTGGAGAAGAGGCTATTGTCAAGTACTGATGGATTTTGTTAAGGAAGAGCTAGAGTACACCGAAACTGGAGGAATATATGCATGGAAAGGTCCAACGAGTGGGTGGAAATTGGTGGTCGATGATGCAGAGCTGTTGTTTATGATGCAAATAAAAAATAATGGTGATTACATTGATTTCTATATCGACACTGTTGTCGAGGATAGTACCGAGCCAATTAAACAAATGCAGCCACATGTCATCGTATGCCCGAGGAAGAATCTGTTCCTAGGTATACACATGTCTTCTCATTTGTACTATTTTGATAAATTTGGTCATTTTGCTGAATATGTTTTTCATTTAGGACTTGTTTGATTTTTAGTGTAGTTAGTAGAATAATAAAGAACTTGTATGTTGCAGCTGCGAAATCACAGAAATGGCAGTTTGCCACCGCTCACCATCTACAACAGGTAGCAAAAAAGAAGCAGCAGACCGATCAAGTCTTTACTCCTAGAAAGCCGACACGACTAAACAATTCTCAAATGATTAGCGAAGCTGCAGTGAGTCTGTAACAACCCGGAAAATCTGAGCCAGTTAAAAATTTTATTTTGGCAATTATAGTGAATTTTGAATATTTAAAATGAATTATTTTAAATAAACACAACGAGAAATTTATTTTGAATTGAATTCGAACGTATATATTTGTATAGATCGTCGTTAGAATATAAATATTTATTTATATTTATAAAAGGAATTGAAAATGGCGCGGTAGTTCGATAATTCGATTTCAAAGTTCAAATGAATGTATCGGGTGCAAAATAAACCGGATTTGAGAATATCTTTCCAACGAATCTGAAAAATTGAAATTTCATAGCGAAGATAAAAAGTTATGCCCAGTTGAAAATTCAGAATAGTCGCTATGGAATTCTTGCCCTTAAAAATGGAATTTTTGCAAACGACCTCGGTTTTCGACGAAACCACTTTTGTTGGATCCGTGATGTCAAATTATTGCTAGATTCCAAAATTCGTAATTTTTTGAATCAATATGTGAGCGTGGCAAAGGAAAACGGGTTTGACCAGTTTCAGTTGATTTTAATCGACTGGAAAATGACCATTTTTCAAACGGTCTCAGAATTTGACGAAATTTGTTTTGTTAGGATCGTATCATCAATACGAAAACTGATTCAATATATAGAGTTAACGACCCCAGTAAATAAAACGGGAATGGGGCCCCAGTAAATTGAAATGCGCGTTCAATTTTTAGAGTTAGTATGTGGCCCCAGTAAATTGAAATGCGCGTTCAAATCCAATATATAGAGTTATATGTTGATTTTGATGAAAACTGATCGGAACAATCGAATCGGCCTACGATACATATCCCATTGTGTTCGGATTGGGGGTAATTAGCTATGGACGACAGGCTTTGGGTCTCGTTTAGAGGTCGAAAATAAAAGTTGCTTTTTAGAATTAATTTAATAATAAAATAAAATAAATATATAATATACTATCTTACCCCCCTTTATTTCTTTTCTCCTAACCTAAATCAGAAACCCGATGGCTCCTTTTCCCTTTAGACGTCGTTCATCGCTCCAGTCACCCGCCTCCACCTCGCAACGGCCACCGCGCCCCTAGCCTGACGCCACCCATCGTCGGCCGACCTCCTCCCCCTCCGATCATCCCTCTCGCGCTCACTCTCCCCCTTCCTTCCTCGTTCGAGACCCGCGCTTCAAATCCCCGACGCCGCCTGAAAACCCCCAACCTCCGTGCTCGACAACTGCCATCGCCCTTGAAGGTCGCGCCCCCCGTTTGCAGTTCGACCCACAAACCCTTTCTCCCTTCTTCTTCTTCGATCAGACGACAGCAAGCACCACCCCGCTCGCTGAAAAGAAGTTGTAAGCTTTTTAATTTGATTTCCTTTTCAGTATTTAATTTTAACATAGCGAAGAAAGAACTGATTTTTATAGTGAAGGAGTGATTTTTAATTTAGAATAGAAAAGTTTATATTATTAGAGAATAAAAATAGGATTTTTCTTATAGGAAAGATACGTTTTTCTAAAGGAAAAAGATTATATATTTAACATAGAAAAGATTCGATTTTTGTTTATGAAAAGAGGTGGTTTTTATTTGTTAAAAGATCTGATTTTTAAAATATAAAAAGATAAGATTCTTATAAACAGAAAAATTAGATTTTTCCTTATGTAAAGATTTGATTTTCATATAAAGGAAGACTATACTTTTATAATAGAAAAGACTGAATTTATAGAAGTATAAAAATATAATTTTTATATAGGAAGAAGCGCCGAAAATATATGAAGTAAAAATAAAAATATGATTTTTATTTATTGAAATGAAGTGATAAAAATATAATTTTTATTATGAATAGCGGGGCAAGGACTACATTAAAATTTCAAACATATCCATACGGTTCAGCAGTTCAAAAGTAAAGCACGGTGGAGTGGAACCCTCTGTGAGAACTTCTCACTTTAAATTTTCTTGTTCTAGTTAAAATATATACTAGGATGTAGACGGTGTTTAGCAGCACCCGACACCCGTCGTCCACAGACCATAGACGACTTGTATGCTTGTTTGATGTGTTGTGAAGTTTGTTTGTGATGTTGGTGTGAAATGGATAATAAAACCTTCATGTGTTGAAATAAATTAATATAGTTAAAAATATAATTTTTAACGTGTATATAAAATGAAATAAATATAAACAAATCAGACGATTTGTTTATATACACACATTTGGCTGATATTGATTGGGACGATAAATTTTACACATCGCCCAATTGCACAAAAAAAATCTGTGTTGGATTGTTTGAAACCCCACACGGGTATTGGGATGATATATGGCATACACTAGTCCCAATAATTAGCTGTATGTCAATCGATTGATTGACAGGCTGTTATAAGCGTTAAATATTTATATTTGATGCTTATACAGTGTAGAACGCACTTTGGATGATGGTTGGGTGTTTATCGTCATTGTTCTATATATGAATTTGATGAAATCCATATAACTGAAATTATATGGTAATTGACTGTATCTGATTCCAGTTCAGAATTATCAAATAATTTAAAAATAATATTCTTTGAATATTGAAATGTGAAGCCGTGTTAAGTAGTTACACGCCATTTTAACACGAATGGGAATTTTGTCGATTTTATAATGAATATTGAAAGTGATTTCAAAATCTAATATTTAGAAATGAATTCGAATTGAAATTGAATAGAAATGAATTCAAATTGAAATTGAATAGAATTGAATTCGAATTGAAATTGAATAGAATTGAATTCGAATTGAAATTGAATAGAAATGAATTCGAATTGAAATCGAATAGAAATGAATTCGAATTGAAATTGAATAGAAATGAATTCGAATCGAAATTTAATAGAAATGAATTCGAATTGAAATTGAATAGAAATGAATTCGAATTGAAATTGAATAGAAATGAATTCGAATTGAAATTGAATAGAAATGAATTCGAATTGAAATTGAATAGAATTGAATTCAAATTGAAATTGAATAGAATTGAATTCGAATTGAAATGAATTCAAATTGAATAAAATGAATTCGAATTGAAATTGAATAGAAATGAATTCGAATTGAAACTGAATAGAAATAAAAACGATCTGAAATTGAATTAAAAATCGATTTGAATTGAATTCAATTTAAAGCGAATTTATAAGGGAAAATTCAATTTTGATTTGAATTTGAAATGGAAGTTGAAATTGTTTTTTAAACGAATTTAAAACGATTTATAAAATTCGTTTTAAATGGAAATCGACGAAATATATATCATATATATATTATATATATATATATAATATAATGGCCTGAATAGAACGCTCAACGCTGCGGGAGTCGTGAATTTCGACCATTGACTTCGAATGGATATTGTGGGAGATCCGACCGTCGGATTCTCCTAAAACCGGAACCTTTGGGTTCGTATCGAAAAGAGCTTTCTAACGAATATTAGAGATTTGAAATCTAACGATTGGGTTTGGAATTATGTCCAAATCAAATTTGCAAAAGGTCGCTGTAAGTGCAGTTCGATGGCCGTTGATGGAAATCGACTGTACGGGCCTTGATAAAATTATTAAAAATAGTAATAATTTGTGTAAAATCATAAGAAATGATTTGGGAAAAACTGGGATGAAAAAACTCCATATTTGAAGAGATAAAAATAGATTTTTATCAAAATGAACAAGTTTTGAACTAGAATTTTAAATTCAATATTTTTGAAATAAATAAACTGGATTTGAAATGGTTTTAATATAACCAGAATTTCCAATATATAAATTGGAATGAATTTGAATCGAAATTATCTTCGGAATATTTCGATGTTGGATTTCGTGATTATACAGATATGGTTAAGGGAATTTGAAAGATATATATATATATATATATATATATATATCGTTATTCCAATATGATATTTGTTGATTTCAGAATTTGATATTGAATATAAGCCGATATACTTTCTATTCAGAGCCTTGTATTTAATATCAAATGAGATTTCGGGTTCGTCGTGAATGGTGTCTTAAATAACACTATTCTTGAACCTAGTTTAGAAAAGAATAAATCTTTTAATTAAGATTTGGTGAGATTTTCCGGTTGATTAATCTTTAATTGGAATTGAATTTAAGATTGATTTTTGGGTTTATCGTGAACGGTGTTTTAAATAACACTTGTTCTTTAACCCGTTTAACAATGGAATGTGATTTTGGGTTTATCGTGAACCGTGTTTTAAAGGACATTGGTTCTTTAACCTATTTAAAGATAAGATTAATTTCATAGCTTGGAATAATCATTGAGAAATGATTTTAGAGATTAAAACTGAATTAGAGTTTTAATGAATCTTTAATTAGATTGAAAAGATCGAGAATGGAGTATCACCAGTTTTGCTCCAGAGCGATAGTTAAATCTTTAACTAGATTTGAACGTGAAATGGTAATTAATTTTATCGATAACACCATGGTGTTAGATATGGAGTATTACCAGTTTTGCTCCATGGGATAAATAGGTTGGGATTGGGAAATAAAATAAATAATTACTTCGGTGTAGTTCGCCAATCCCGACTAGTTTGGAAAACCTTAACATGGTTTGAAATGATATCCAAAGGAAGATTAAAGAATAAATTTAGAAGAATTTATCTTTGATAAAATTAATGGGATCCTTTCCCTAAGAATGTGAAATTTAGAAACTAACTATAGGTTAGCTAGGAAGGATGGTTTCCTGGGTATTGATCTGATGTTGGTTTCGGCCTTCGGGTTTAATATTTGGGGAATTGTTCTCTTGCTAATTTACGGTTAGTGACTGATGAATTGGAATGAGGCGTATGTTGTGTTTGTGTAGCACTTGTTTATTATATACGCGGGTTATTCAGAAAGGCTGGGTTTATACCCATTCTGAATAACCGATTCGACGATAAGTCAAAGATGAAGATGGTGGTTGAAGACCGGAAGTCTTCACATCATTTGTGTGATTACTGATGATCTTGATTGGGCTGTACACCCAAGAGGAGGGAATCAGTTGGTGATCGTCCAGACGTACTTGGAGATCGATGGATATTGCGAGGAAAGTGCCTCCGGTTTCGTTCAGACCCAGAACGAACTTGTAAATGGACTGTGTGTTTGACATTGGATTTTATTCTGTGTTGATTGATCTCTATTAAATATGCATCTGTTTGGCGGCGGAGAATTTATTCTCTTGCTTAACGCCCTTCTCTGAGACGTACGAGCTCAGAGGTTGTATATCGATGGACATCAGTCGCATGGAGTGAATTGCCTGTGTGGCATGCCTAAGTGGCAGATGATCAAGGCTTCTGTTGCAAAGCAAAGTCTTGTGGTTGATGATCAAAGCACGACCTACGTGGCATAGCTTTGTGTATAGCGTGGATTCGCGAGCCTCACACATCGGTATGAGTCAAAAATGGGATAAGGACCCAAGGAGTGCACGATGTTTCTTTCTAGCTAGAGGTGGTGTCAGTGCTTAAAATGGCTGACATTTATATTATTTCTACCTATGTGGTTGTTGGAATGCGAGGCGCCTCGGATATAGGTCTGATAGGACCGGGAAATGTGTGTGCATGAATAATTAATCCTCAAACGTAGGGAGGACCGGCCTTGGAGGTTCCAAGTGTTACCCAGAGAGAGTAGTCCTGAGAGAGAGTAGTCCTGAGACATTTGCTAGAGTGTCTCGAAGCGAAGAGGAGCTTGCCCCTTGCCTCGACTCATGACGGAAATCCAATTTCCAATACGTGACTTTGCGGTTTTGATTGTAGAGCCTAGTATGGCGACATAGTGGTATGGGTCACTTATGCCGTCTATGATTGATACTTATGATTGAAATTGTTTTGACACTATACACTTATAGTAATAATAAAAGATGAAATTTAGCGTATCAAGCATTCTTTGGCTATTATAAGGTAAAACCCTATCCTCCGGCTTGCGTTGCATTGTGTGATGGGACCTGGGTCTTATAATAGCTTCGTTTTTCTTTATTTAGCATTGCGCTGTTTGTTTTATGCACTGGTATTCTTGGGAGGAAACCTGTTCCGTGTTATACGGCGTGGTCCCTTGATTTACCTAACTTTAAAATAAAGACTAATAACTGTTTTAGTTCTCACACCAGTCACATGACTGACCTAGAGTTTATTGTTTTAACCTAAACTCTGGGTGCCTTATTTCCGCACGGGCAGCTAGTAGTTTTGGTTTTGCAGATTTATATTCACAGGATCCTGATTTACAGCTGGAACGATGCTCGGAAAGCTCTGTATCCGTGTATTACTTCAGTTGTGTTTTGTATTGTTTTTCCGCTGCTTTGTAATTTATTGTAATCTCTGATATTTCAAATGTATTTTATTCATTTATACTCTGTATATTCTTGTATTCTGATGGAATTGTTGTAATATACAATGAAATGTTCTTCTGTTTGTGTTCTGATTGTCTTGTCCTCAATTCTATCCGTGCTTTCCTTCACGGGGAAGTTCGGGTCGTCTCAGTTTGGTATCAGAGCTCTAGTTTACAGAGCTCGAGAACAAGACACGTTAGAACTATATGAAAGAACTCATCAGAAATTGGATTAGCAATATCCAATAAAGATGACTTGTTAGAGATAGGATTAGTAGTATCCTAGAACGAGTATGAAGAGTATATATTTCAAATGAAAACAATATTGTTTTAAAAATTTAAATCGTTTTATACGTATTTGAATATTTATTTTAAATTGATTTGGACAATCCAATATATAAAGATTTTGCATATACGCCTTACAAACGCGTATTCGAAGTTTTAATATACTGGATAGTTAAAGAATCACACTCTAGTTGTCCGGAGATAATTCTGGTTATGGGGCACCATCGGCAGTATTTATTTTCATGTTTCGAAAGTGAGATTTCTATATATTTCCATTAGACTGGTGTGAGAACCAAAATTAGATAGGGCTTATTGTTGTGATTTGGCATCAAAAACATGATTTTCTGTGTATATATCAAAATTATGAATCTGAAACGTTAATTCACTAATTGATTGATGGTTGTGTTGTTTGGCTGTTGTTTTGATTAATTAAAATTTTTAACTATTTAGGCCTAATTGAATCAAATATTGAACTGTATTGAAAATTATTTGGAAATGCATGTGTATACGTTGAACAGGTCATTGCAAGGAGGCTAGAGAAGAGGAATAAAATTGTTTGCTCGACAAATAGGTACATGTTTATTGTATTTCTTGGGTTCTGGATGATTTTATGAGCCGATTGGCTAGCCGCTTGGCTTTTTCTTTTTCTTTTGGATTGAAGAAGGCCATGGGAGGCTATATGAAATATCCCGAAGTCCCCGGTGCAGGGGAGGTTATGGCGAAATTTTTCGAAAATATAGGGTTTTAGCCAAATTTTTGAAAATTCTGAAAAGTTCTTAGAAACTGAAAAGTTGAAGAACTTAAGCCGTAGTGAAAATAATGGAAGTAGAGTTGATTAGTTAAACAACTTTCGGCTTCGTTCCTTTTCGGGGACGAAAAGTTTTAAGCGGGGGAAAATGTAACAACCCGGAAAATCTGAGCCAGTTTAAAATTTTTATTTTGGCAATTTTAGTGAATTTTGAATATTTAAAATGAGTTATTTTAAATAAACACGACGATAAATTTATTTTGAATTGAATTCGAACGCATATATTTATATAGATCGTCGTTAGAATATAAATATTTATTTATATTTATAAAAGGAATTGAAAATGGCGCGGTAGTTCGATAATTCGATTTCAAAGTTCAAATGAATGTATCGGGTGCAAAATAAACCGGATTTTGGCGAAACCAAAAATAATAGAATCTAATTGAGAATATCTTTCCAACGAATCCGAAAAATTGAAATTTCATAGCGGGGATAAAAAGTTATGCCCAATTGAAAATTCAGAATAGTCGCTATGGAATTCTGACCCTTAAAAATGGAATTTTTGCAAATGACCTCGGTTTTTGACAAAACCACTTTTGTTAGATCCGTGATGTCAAATTATTGCTAGATTCCAAAATTCGTAATTTTTCGAATCAATATGTGAGCGTGGCAAAGGAAAACGGGTTTGACCAGTTTCAGTTGATTTTAATCGACTGGAAAATGACCATTTTTCAAACGGTCTCAGAATTTGACGAAATTTGTTTTGTTAGGACCGTATCATCAATACGAAGCTATAAAATATTTTTCGGGAATTTTTAGACTTAGTATGTGACCCCAGTAAATTGAAATGCGCATTCAAATTCAATATATAGAGTTATATGTTGATTTTGATGAAAACTGATCGGAACGATCGAATCAACCTACGATACATATCCCATTGTGTTCGGAATGGGGATAATTAGCTATGGACGACAGGCGGTGGGTCTCGTTTAGAGGTCAAAAATAAAAGTTGCTTTTTAGAATTAATTTAATAATAAAATAAAATAAATATATAATATACTATCTTACCCTCCTTTATTTCTTTTCTCCTAACCATAATCAAAAAACCCGATGGCCCCTTTTCCCTTCAGCCGCCGTTCACCGCTCCAGTCACCCGCCTCCACCTTGCAACGGCCACCGCGCCCCTAGCCTGACGCCACCCATCGTCGGCCGACCTCCTCCCCCTCCGATCATCCCTATCGCGCTCACTCTCCTCTCCCCATTCCTTCCTCGTTCGAGACCCGCGCCTCAAAGCCCTGACGCCGCCTGAAAACCCCCAACCTCCGCGCCCGACATCCGCCATCGCCCTTGAAGGCCGCGCCCCCGTCTGCAGTTCGACCCATAAACCCTTTCCCCCTTCTTCTTCTTCGATCAGACGACAGCAAGCACCACCCCGCTCGCTGAAAAGAAGCTGTAAGCTTTTCAATTTGATTTCCTTTTCAGTATTTAATTTTAACATAGCAAAGAAAGAACTGATTTTTATAGCGAAGGAGTGATTTTTATTTTAGAATAGAAAAGTTTATATTATTAGAGAATAAAAATAGGATTTTTCTTGTAGGAAAGATACGTTTTTCTAAAGGAAAAAGATTATATATTTAACATAGAAAAGATTCGATTTTTGTTTATGAAAAGAGTTGGTTTTTATTTTTTAAAAGATCTGATTTTTAAAATATAAAAAGATCAGATTTTTAGAAAAGATCAGATTTTTAGAAACAGAAAAATTAGATTTTTCCTTATGTAAAGATTTGATTTTCATATAAAGGAAGACTATACTTTTATAATAGAAAAGATTAAATTTATAGAAGTATAAAAATATAATTTTTATATAGGAAGAAGCGTTGAAAATATATGAAGTAAAAATAAAAATATGATTTTTATTTATTGAAATGAAGTGATAAAAATATAATTTTTATTATGAACAGCGGGGCAAGGACTACATTAAAATTTCAAACAGATCCAAACGATTCAGCAGTTCAAAAGTAAAGTACGGCGGAGTGGAACCCTCTGTGAGAACTACTCACTTTAAATTTTCTTGTTCTAGTTAAAATATATACTAGGATGCAGACGGTGTTTAGCAGCACCCGACACCCGTCGTCCACAGACCATGGACGACTTGTATGCTTGTTTGATGTGTTGTGAAGTTTGTTTGTGATGTTGGTGTGAAACGGATAATAAAACCTTCATGTGTTGAAATAAATTAATATAGTTAAAAATATAATTTTTAACGTGTATATAAAATGAAATAAATTTAAACAAATCGGACGATTTGTTTATATACACACTTTTGACTGATATTGATTGGGACAATAAATTTTACATGTAACAACCCGTATTTTTAAATAACATGTTATAACATAAACCAAGGCAGAATAAAATGATAAAATCCGAATCAAGGGAAATAGGCTATTCCATTGCGTTCGTCTCGGAAAAATACGCGAAATAGAGTCCGAGTTTTCGAAAATCGGAGTCCGTATGACCAAGTTATGGCCCGTCAAAGTTTTCAGAAATTTTCAAGTTCAAAAACAGTTCAAATTTGAATTCAGAATTCAAATTCAGCCAAGCAGAAGAGGCGGGAAAAATTCCTGCCACCCCCAAGTCGACTGGGGAGTCGACTTGGGAGTCGACACACCCCAGGTGGTGTCGACTGCCCAGTCGACACCCCTGTCGACTTGGGTGGTCGGCCAGTTTGTCCTGGGTGCACCTGACTTGTTCCTCAAGACATGCTTTAGGGCTGGTGACGGATTTTAATGGCTCAGATCTGAACTAGGGTTAATCCTATGGCCTAAACTAACCTAATCTTCTATAAAAAGACCCTAAGACCTAGCCTAAACCCTCATTAATCATTCCTACAACTAAACTATGCCAAAATGTTTCTTGATCATGGCATCCATCTTCATAACATGGCCTCCATCCTCTTCATGAAAATTTGAGTGTCCTAAGCTAGTAAAAGAGCCACCTTTCTTCATCAAAACAAGGATCTTTCTTCATACAAATCAAAGGAGCTTATTGTTTCTCAAAACAACTTGGAGCTTATATTCGATTGGTTTTTTTTAGAGTTGCTAGTGGCTTCGTCTCAATCTTATTTTATTTCATAGGTCTTCATAGCATTGTAAGCCTTATTCTACTCTTAGATTCTAACTATGAAGTTAAATATGACATGTTGCAAGTTTGAGTTTGGGCCTAAGTATGATTTGTGCTTTGATTCTATCATGTTATGCATAGATTTATCCTATGCATGCTTGTAAAGCTATCACCTTGACTTTGTGCATAGAAATCTATGAGCTTTGATTTGAAATGTTGCATAAAGCAACATAGAAACTCTCATAACCCTTATGTTATCTTGCGTATGATGTTATATGTGAATCACTAACTATCATCCTATGTCATTTATGACCATGTTCACCTATTTTGCTAAAGTTTGATATCATGCATGTTTTGAGGCTTATAATGTAATATGCACGTTTATGAACACATTTGCCTCATATGCCACCGTGTTTAACTTGTGGCCAAACCTTAACCCCTCATGTTCCTTATGCATGCTTGTGGCCAAATCACCCTTATGCTATTATGCATGCTTGTGGCCAAATCACCCTTATGCTATTATGCATGCTTGTGGCCAAATCACCCTTATGCTATTATGCATGCTTGTGGCCAAATCACTCTTATGCTATTATGCATGCTTGTGGTCAAATCACCCTTATGCTATTATGCATGCTTGTGGCCAAATCACCCTTATGTTATTTGATATGTTTGAGGCCAAGTCACTGTTGGATCTAGATTAACCCTAGAGGGGGGGGGGGGTGAATAGGGTTTATCACAGTTTTTAAACCGAATTGAAAAACTGACAGGATATTTAAATAATAAACAGATCATAGAATGCAGCAGAAATAAAAGTGCAGAAAATAAATCACACACAGATATACCCAGCTTTGGCAAAACCCTGCCTACTGCTGCATTCCTAAGGTTTCTACTAGGTGTTATAAACAGATCCCGCATACAAGACCATATACACTCGCAGCGCCTGCTCCTGTCCTAACCCTACGCTCAAAACCCTAGACTGATTGATATTCACTTGATCAGATTTCCCGAATTACAAACCCTGTAACTCGTAACCCAGATTTTACAGACTCTATCAACTGTCAGTCAACTCCCTGACTGGATCCCCTAGATTTTACATACTCTAGAAATCTAGTTCGACGATTTTACAACTCAAAATAAAAGACAATAGTACAAATAGAAAATTAAAACAAGGATAAACCCTAATTTAAAAAATGAATAAAAGAGATTGAATTTAAGGGGTCATCCCCTTTTCAATTAAAGCATTGGCCGGCCCTTAAGAAATGGTTGCACCCATTCTTTCTTATTTCAGCCCGATCTCTTTGTTCTAAAAAAAATGGCGGCCTCTCTAAAACGAAAACTAGGGTTTTCTGAGATCCCCAAAATCTTGTTCGATCAATCGATGATTTGATTCTTCTGTGCTTCCAATCCTTGCTGCTAGCTTCAAGATAGATTTGGGGTCCCTGCGATCGACACTATTGTAAGTAATTTTGATTTGAATCCTTCTTTTCTCTCGAGTTGATTGTGGTTTCATTTTTTTTATTTCTTGGATGCTCAATCAATTTTCCAGTGATGAAGTGCGTGTAATATAGGGTAAAATAAAACCCTAATAACCTCTGATTTCACGTGAATGACTCGGCTTGAGATGATTTGCGTGTTTCCCCTTTTGATTTGCGAGATTTCCTGAAATTTGTTGCCTCCTTGTGATTTTCCCTTGCGTAGTATATTTGCACTGATTAATTTGTGAATTCCTTGTTGAACTTGACGTGCTCTTGTCCCATAAATGATTTTGAAAATTGCCGAGATAATTTCTTGCCTAAACTTGATTTTCTGCAAACTGGAAATAGTTCATTTCCCCTTTTAACACAATCTGATTTCTGGAAATTATTAAAATGATTTCCTGGCCATTTATCATTACATACGGCTTGGAATAAATTTGGATATGTATAGAGGCCCACGATTTAATTTGAACTATTCTGCCTTGATTGTCTTGATGAATTCAGGAAATATTAATTTGTCCTTGCGCGATATTTGCTCTGCCTTGAACCATTGCAAAACTGGAATGATTTGCTGAAATATTTCCCAAAATCCATTTGCTAGAAAATAGCAATATTGTATTGATTGTTTGACTTGATTAAAAAAAACAGTCTTGAATGACTTTCTTGATTTTTCATTCAGATTCCTTTCCATACTTGATATCGAGATTTTCCCTGATTGAAAACTTGCCATAAAACCACCAAATTGAATTTCTGGAAATGAAATTATACACTTACCAAGAATTATTTCACTTTTTGCATGCAAACTTCTTTGTGCATTTTCTCAAACCTTGCTAAACTGTAAATGCCATGCTGTAGTCAATTGAATTGCATTACTTTTGAAAATCAGTTGGTCTGTTTTGATCCTGTTGCACTTGTACTTGAATTTGAGTAATTCTGTCTTGTTGATCCACATTCATGCTTAAATATGTACATTGGCCTTGACTTTTGATGAGAGCCATGCATATATGTATACAAACTTGTATACATATATGTGTGTGCCTAACTTGCCAGTGCATATGACACAGTCCTCCTGTTCACATTAACCTGATGTGTTGCACCACTTTTATGTTGGCTTGAACTTTTGCATCTTGAGCTCACTATCTTCATTACTTTGTTGTATATGTTTTGCAAACTAAAATCAATTTGCAGTTTCATTTGTGTTGACTGTCAAACTGCCATGCTTGCTGACTCATCCATGCTGCACCATACTCAACACATACATGTTACACTTGTGCTTTTAGGCTTAGCTTGAGTGGATCATCACCATCTTGACCATGCATTCTTGCTGTTCTATGTTGGTTTAGCTTGACCATTATTGTTGTTCTCGGCCATTTTGCATTGATGTATTTGCTGTATGAACTTTGATTTGCTTTGTGCATTATCATACATGAACTATGTACTCTTGCACCATTTTGTATAGCTGTGTAGTTAACACCACTTGCACACCTCCTTGGCTCTTGTGACCTTGCTGTTCACTTTGACTTTTGCTTGGCTACCTTTCTTTTTGTATTGGCATCATGCTGAATCACTCCTTGTATTGCCTTGACCATTTATCACTCATGTACACGCATGTCATGCTGTGTTGTTGAATTCTTGTACTTGCTGAAATGATTTTTTTTTTTTTGCACTATCATTTATATTTTGCCTCTTTGCTGATTTTATATGCATATTTGATTTCCGTTTCTCCTTTGACCTGTCTTGTGTTGATTTTGACATTTGTGTTTATATGTATATCAGCAGACTAGTCACACTATGTTGAGGCTGATCAAAAATCAGCAAACTAGTGTGATTATGTCGAGGCTGATCAAATCAGACCGAGTCAGAAAAATGATGAGAAACACACCGAAATTCTGAGGCAAATAATTTTTCAAAAATAAAAATTATATTTGCATGTATTCTATTTCACTTCTATTGCAGTGTACTGTGTGTGCATTTCTATATATGACAGGTATGAAGATTGGACTGACTGTGAAGCTTATAGAAGACATAAGACAATGAAACTGAAGACCAGAGAGACAGTGTATATGAGTGACTGTGTGACTGTAACTGAGTGTGAGAGTTATAGTGAAGAGCAGTGTATGAATATGTGAATTGTACTGAATATTGTAATAAACCAGTTTGATCGAAATAAAATATTATTTTATTGTGTTCAAATAAACTTGTCTATTAAATTCTGTTTATTTACAAGTACAATGTTCTATGAATGTATATCAGTGATGTATTCAAATAGTGGAGTTATAAAAGATTGTATTGTTTGAAAGTTGAAATAGAATATTCAATTTAAATAAAATACTGTATAAATATATGAATGTGTATACAGTCGTATTCTATTTAAATATAAATATTATATTACAGTCTGTGTTGTAATGAACAGTACAATAACAAACACATTTATATATTTGGTTGTTATCATCAAACAAAAATCATATAATTGTGTATACAACACCGTTATATACAACAATCTCCCCCTTTTGATGATGACAAACAAATAAAAGATTTTGAATATATTAAATGTGTTTGTTTGTGAATATTTGAACTCCCCCTATTTAAATGCTCCCCCTACAACAGAAACTCCCCCTATAACTGTGCATGAGTGAAATGTATGAATTAATTTTCAAAATTAAAGATATTTATAAAATATTCACTCATAAATCAAAATCTAATCCATTCTCCCCCTTTTGTTATCATCAAAAGGATACAGAATTTAAAATATAGATGAAAAATGACTAACAAATACAATATCAGCTTAAGAGGAAGTACGGTCATCATAAATCTCAATCAGTCAAACAAAAATTATAATAAACTGAGAATTAGTGGCATATTTCACATTGTAGAAATTGATGGATTTACGATGAATGTAAAATGGAGAGTTTCAAAAACATATATTTCCAATTATTTTCAAAAGAATTTTATAAAAATGAAGTTCAAAAACAGTGACGGATTTGGACTATAATTAATAATTCAACTTAAGTGACAAAATCGAATAATCTCAAATCCCAATAGCTATCAATCAACAAATCATAATACGTCATAAGATATTAACACATTTCACAGATTAGAACATGGATTGATAGGCTGATTTTTACATACCAAGGAGAAATTCATATTAATTTATATTTAGTACATTATTTCCTTTTTATTTTATTTTTTATTTAAGAGCAAACCGACCACGCATAACCAGAGCTTGGATTTTTAAATGAGGTCAGTCGCAGCTTAAATTATAAGTTGTCTCTTAACCATGCATGACCAGAGCTTGGATTTTTAAATGAGGTTAGAGACACACTTATGTATTAATTATATATTTATCATTTTATCTTTAAAAGGAAAAAACTCCTCGGTATATAAAACCAATATATGGTTGATAGAAGATGGGGTAGGTAAAGGAATGGACTGTGAAATAAATTTCTAAATTAATTATATTATGAAATATGATCAACTGTACCGAGATCAATGAAAATTTTCAATTGTCACTAATTCTGAAAAATAACATAGTCTCATTTCTATCACAAATATTTCCATTGTTTATTCAAAAAGATTTTTAAACATGTTAACTCTCCACATTACTATAAAAGACATGATGGATGGCAGAATGATGATAGATAAAGGAGATGGTCATGAAATAATTGCCAGTTCAAAGATATTATAATAAATGTTCAACCATCATGAAAATTTTAAACAAAATCTCCTCTTGTTGTGAAATATACTGCAGTCACAATTCATCGCAATTTCAAAATCTGATAATAATTTTGATGAATTATAAATACAATTCAATTTGGATATAGATTCCAATTTCTAAATGAATAATCAATAAATAATTTTAAAATTGAAAATCAATCACAAGAGGAATATGCTGATCTATACATGACAAGAGGGATTAAAATATATACAAAAAAAATCAAATTTAGCACTTCTAAACAACTGATACCACTTGATGTTTCAATTAATGTGGATGACACGGGAGACGAGCAAGAATATCATAGAAAAAAAATTATAAGTACAAAGCCCAAGCAGACAAGATAACAGATGATGCACATGTATCAGAGCAGCAAACAGATGATTCCAAAACAAACATTTTTCAAAAACAGTATCAGAGCAGCATAGAAAATAATTTCAAATCATACTTGTTAAGATGACAGTCACATAAGACGATTTTTGATCCAATGATTAAAAAAATACGATTTATTTGAAATCATTTGAGGAATATGAAATTCTCAAGATTCAGTGAATCAATCACACCAGAATATTAATTTTATATTCAAGATATGTGTGAGATTCAATAAATCAATAATTTCAAATGATTTTAAACAAACATATATTCAAATCAAATACATCATGAAATAGCAGTGAGTTTTAATGACCATTTTTCAAAAGATTTTTTCACAAATTTTTCTGATAATCACAAGACAAATTTCAAATCATTTACATCAAGATTGATTAATAATTCATGATCCAAAAATAGTGGTTTATTTAAAATCACTTGAAAAAATGTAAATCTTGAGATACAATGAATCAATTACACAGGATAATAAATTCAGATCTGAGAGGTGTGTAAGATTCAAAATATCATAAATTTTCAAGTGATCTCAAACAAACAAAAAACAAACTAGATGATCATGAATAACAACGGATTTCAAGATGTAAACAAGGATTCAAGACCAAACAAAATATCCAAGCCAATCTGAAAATCAATGAAATTACCACAACTGGTAAATAGCAGAGTGTTGTAATGAGTATAATATTTCAAGCTTTTCTAAAATGAATTAGAATAAACTCAGAACAGCAAAGATGTGTGATATTTCAATTGTTTTTCAGATCTTCAAAAAATTTAGAATTCATATTAACAGTGTTCAAGATATGATATGAATACATCAACACTGTTATGAATTCAGAAAACAGAAAATAAACCTCAAAACAATTGCAGAATTTACAAGCTTAAATTCAAGATCAGGAAATGGTTAAAACATTAGAGTATTATATAAATGAAGTGAATTTCCAGCATTCTACAATTGGAAGTTTAAGGAAGCCCAGAATAAAAAATAATAATATGGCAGTGACAAATCAAAAACAAAAGAATGGGGTAGAAGGAGGAATAAACAAAGAAAATAAAAAAAAAAATTTACAAAGTTGAGTTTAGAGATCACCAGAATATGATGTAAGCAAAAGAATCTCTAACTCAACATACATGGCTAAGGAACTGGGAATGATACAGAAATATAGTCCAACTTGGTTTCAAATTTCTTTTTGCACCGCAATCCCTCAGCCTCCTCCGGTACCTAACAGTTTATAGAATCGAGTGGTCTAACAAAGTTTGTAAAACCACTCACAGTTTTATTCACATATTTTGGTACCCAGACTTGTTTATATAACAAACCATCAGAATTAACCTTTGTACCCTTAGGAACCCAGATCTGTTTGAAGTTAACTGAATTCGTTTTATTTCCTTTTGGGATCCAGATATGTTTAAATGGTTTATTATAAAATAATTTTTCATTTTGTTTTTGTTTCAAAAATCCTTTGGAATTTTCAAACTTCAGATTTTCAAGTCCATTCTTTTCAAAGCAGTTTAGAGGATTTTTAAAAACATTTGAATTGCGATTTTCAAAAACATTTATTTTCCCAAATCCAAGACCATGTTTATTTCCAATAGAATTTTGGTTTTGCAACAACATATTCAACGACTTTTCACTATTAGAAAATTTAGTCAAAGTTGACTCTAGTCGTTGAATTTTGAATTTAAGATCACCGTTCTCTTTTATTAAATCTAAACAGCGGTTATCAATGATCTTCCTTTCAGCATCATATTGTTCCAAAATCAAATTTTCAGATTCAAGTGATTTAATTTTGGTTTGGGATTCAGCAATTTCAAACTCAAAATGTTTTCGACTTTCAGACTCAAATTTCTTGAAATTTTCAATCTCGTTTTCAAGTTCTTTCAAAATCGAATTCGATTTCAACAAATTTTCCTTTTCAGCAATTTCAAGTTTGGAATGAATATTAAAATTAAAAATTTCAAATTCCTTTTGCAGATGATTGTTCAAACTTGATAACTCAATCTTGTTGTTTTTTAAGATCATAATTTCATTTTCAAACTTTTGAATAATTTTATTGAAATGAACAAGATTGGTTTCCAATTTCAAACAATTTTTGCAATCAGAATTTGAAGAATTTTTAAAATATTCAAGCTGTGATTCCAAATCATCAATTTTGCTGGTCAACTCAGAATTCCTAGATTTTAGAGATTTGTTTTTAGATTTGAGTTTATCAACAGATTTAGTTAAATCAACACACATATAAACCAAATCTTCGTATGAGAAATTTCGACTTCAGCATCCGTTGATTCTCCATCATCTGATCCTTATGAATTTTCATTTGTAAATCCTGTTAAACAGAATTCTGAATCTGAGTTGACATTCTGGGGTTTTGAGCTGTTGTCAGATTTTCCATACTTCATATTGAGAGTATCCCAGATTTCCTGTGCAGATAAACAATGGTAGATAAGATTAAACTGTTCAGTATTAAGATAATCAAATATAATTTTCATAGCACGCGTATTGAAAGTAATATCTACACTATCAAATCCATGGATAACAACATTCCAATATTTAATATTAACAGATTTTAAATAAAATTCCATTTTGGATTTCCAGTTTAAAAAATCTGTACCATCAAAAATATTTGGAATGTGACTGGACTGACTCTCTATGGACTGATAACTAGGAATCACCATTGCTCTAGAGTTAACCGAATACCTGGCTCTGATACCACTTGTTCTCGCTTTCTCGAGGATTTTAATGACACCCCGGTGGCAAACAAAAGTACCTCAGAGACTGATTTCACGTCATGTAGGGTTAAGAGTCACTACTTCGCCACTAGATCATAGAGCGAGAACTCCCTATCATGTTGTAACCTTATACCAGCTCTGATACCAAATGTTGGATCTACATTAACCCTAGAGGGGGGTGAATAGGGTTTATCACAGTTTTTAAACTGAATTGAAAAACTGAAAGGATATTAAAATAATAAACAGATCACAGAATGCAGCAGAAATAAAAGTGCAGAAAATAAATCACACACAGATATACCCCGCTTCGGTAAAACCCTGCCTACTGCTGCATTCCTAAGATTTCTACTAGGTGTTATAAACAGATCCTGCATACAAGACCATATACACTCGCAGCGCCTGCTCCTGTCCTAACCCTACGCTCAAAACCCTAGACTGATTGATATTCACTCGATCAGATTTCCCGAATTACAAACCCTGTAACTCGTAACCCAGATTTTACAGACTCTGTCAACTGTCAGTCAACTCCCTGACTGGATCCCCTAGATTTTGCAGACTCTAGAAAACTGGTTCGACGATTTTACAACTCAAAATAAAAGACAATAGTACAAATAGAAAATTAAAACAAGGAGAAAACCTAATTTAAAAAATGAATAAAAGAGATTGAATTTAAAGGGGTCATCCCCTTTTCAATTAAAGCATTGGCCGGCCCTTAAGAAATGGTTGCACCCATTCTTTCTTATTTCAGCCCGATCTCTTTGTTCTCAAAAAAAAAAATGGCGGCCTCCCTGAAAAGAAAACTAGGGTTTTCTGAGATCCCCAAAATCTTGTTCGATCAATCGATGATTTGATTCTTCTGTGCTTCCAATCCTTGCTGCTAGCTTCAAGATAGATTTGGTGTCCCTGCGATCGACACTGTTGTAAGTAATTTTGATTTGAATCCTTCTTTTCTCTCAAGTTGATTGTGGTTTCGTTTTTTTAATTTCTTGGATGCTCAATCAATTTTCCAGTGATGAAGTGCATGTAATATAGGGTAAAATAAAACCCTAATAACCTCTGATTTCACGTGAATGACTCGGCTTGAGATGATTTGCGTGTTTCCCCTTTTGATTTGCGAGATTTCCTGAAATTTGTTGCCTCCTTGTGATTTTCCCTTGCGTAGTATATTTGCACTGATTAATTTGTGAATTCCTTGTTGAACTTGACGTGCTCTTGTCCCATAAATGATTTTGAAAATTTCCGAGATAATTTCTTGCCTAAACTTGATTTTCTGCAAACTGGAAATAGTTCATTTTCTCCTTTTAACACAATCTGATTTCTGGAAATTATTAAAATGATTTCCTGGCCATTTATCATTCCATATGGCTTTGAATAAATTTGGATATGTATAGAGGCCCTCGATTTAATTTGAACTATTCTGCCTTGATTGTCTTGATGAATTCTGGAAATATTAATTTGTCCTTGCGTGATATTTGCTTTGCCTTGAACCATTGCGAAACTGGAATGATTTGCTGAAATATTTCCCAAAATCCATTTTCTAGAAAATAGCAATATGGTATTGATTGTTTGCCTTGATTAAAAAAACAGTCTTGAATGACTTTCTTGATTTTTCATTCAGATTCCTTTCCATACTTGATATCGAGATTTTCCCTGATTGAAAACTTGCCATAAAACCACCAAATTGAATTTCTGGAAATGAAATTATACACTTGCCAAGAATTATTTCACTTTTTGCATGCAAACTTCTTTGTGCATTTGCTCGAACCTTGCTAAACTGTAAATGCCATGCTGTAGTCACCTGAATTGCATTACTTTTGAAAATCAGTTGGTCTGTTTTGATCCTGTTGCACTTGTACTTGAATTTGAGTAATTATGTCTTGTTGATCCACATTCATGCTTAAATATGTACACTGGCCTTGACTTTTGATGAGAGCCATGCATATATGTATACAAACTTGTATACATATATGTGTGTGCCTAACTTGCCAGTGCATATGACACAGTCCTCCTGTTCACATTAACCTGATGTGTTGCACCACTTTTATGTTGGCTTGAACTTTTCATCTTGAGCTCACTATCTTCATTACTTTGTTGTATATGTTTTGCAAACTAAAATCAATTTGCAGTTTCATTTGTGTTGACTGTCAAACTGCCATGCTTGCTGACTCATCCATGCTGCACCATACTCAACACATACATGTTACACTTGTGCTTTTAGGCTTAGCTTGAGTGGATCATCACCATCTTGACCATGCATTCTTGCTGTTCTATGTTGGTTTAGCTTGACCATTATTGTTGTTCTCGACCATTTTGCATTGATGTATTTGCTATGTGAACTTTGACTTGCTTTGTGCATTATCATACATGAACTATGTACTCTTGCACTATTTTGTATAGCCGTGTAGTTAACACCACTTGCACACCTCCTTGGCTCTTGTAACCTTGCTGTTCACTTTGACTTTTGCTTGGCTACCTTTCTTTTTGTATTGGCACCATGCTGAATCACTCCTTGTATTGCCTTGACCATTTATCACTCATGTACACGCATGTCATGCTGTGTTGTTGAATTCTTGTACTTGCTGAAATGATTTTTTTTTTTGCACTATCATTTATATTTTGCCTCTTTGCTGATTTTATATGCATATTTGATTTCCATTTCTCCTTTGACCTGTCTTGTGTTGATTTTGACATTTGTGTTTATATGTATATCTGCAGACTAGTCACACTATGTTGAGGCTGATAAAAAATCAACAAACTAGTGTGATTATGTCGAGGCTGATCAAATCAGATCGAGTCAGAAAAATGATGAGAAACACACCGAAATTCTGAGGCAAATAATTTTTCAAAAATAAAAATTATATTTGCATGTATTCTATTTCACTTCTATTGCAGTGTACTGTGTGTGTGTTTCTATATATGACAGGTATGAAGACTGGACTGACTGTGAAGCTCATAGAAGACAGAAGACAATGAAACTGAAGACCAGAGAGACAGTGTATATGAGTGACTGTGTGACTGTAACTGAGTGTGAGAGTTGTAGTGAAGAGCAGTGTATGAATATGTGAATTGTACTGAATATTGTAATAAACCAGTTTGATCGAAATAAAATATTATTTTATTGTGTTCAAATAAACTTGTCTATTAAATTCTGTTTATTTACAAGTACAATGTTCTGTGAATGTATATCAGTGATGTATTCAAATAGTGGAGTTATAAAAGATTGTATTGTTTGAAAGTTGAAATAGAATATTCAATTTAAATAAAACACTGTATAAATATATGAATGTGTATACAGTCGTATTCTATTTAAATATAAATATTATATTACAGTCTGTGTTGTAATGAACAGTACAATAACAAACACATTTATATATTTGGTTGTTATCATCAAACAAAAATCATATAATTGTGTATACAACACCGTTATATACAACAGTCACCTTTTATGCTATCATACACGTGAGGCCATATGCTAGTATGTTGAACCCCCTTTATGGCCTCAAATATCACCATGTTTAACTTGTGATAGACTTTGCCACCTTATGCCCACCTTGTCATATTGTTATGTTCCCTCTTTGATCTATTTGCGTTGATGCGAATTTACGTGCGATGGGAATACGTTATGGGTAGCTAGGCAAACTTAAATAACATGAAAGCATGACTTGAAAATATGACATGAAAGTTTGACATGTGTTTATGCTTGAAAACATGAACGTGGACATGACATGTAGAAAACATGAAAGTGGCCAACTCGAGGTTGGGTTGAGTTTGTAGCATAAATCTACCCGGAACCGACCGACTTAACTAGTGGCTACAAACAATAGGACCCAATGTGAATAGTTGGTCATATCGCACTTAAAACCTGAGGTTAGACTAGGTTGTGGTGTAAAGCTACCCGTACCCGCCCGGCTTAACTAGTAACCACAACAAAGTCTAATGTGAGAGGTTGGGGTGCATTAAGTTAATTAATGCCACATGGTAGGGTTAAGTCATGGACTACTTGAATACTTAACCAATTAAACACGATGGGTTGGTAGGGTTAAGTCATGGACTACTTGAATACTTAACCAATTAAACACGATGGGTTGGTAGGGTTAAGTCATGGACTACTTGAATACTTAACCAATTAAACACGATGTATTGATAGGGTTAAGTCATGAACTGCTTGGATACACTTGACCGACTCAATACATGGTTAGGATAGGGTTAACCACACTTAACCCGCTTGAAATCCTAGTTACGAGGTCCTTTTCAGCAGTAACCCACTTGGGAGTATCTGGATAACCTGGACTAGGCTAGGGTGGGGCACGATTACTGGACTGATTGTAAGAGACCAAAAGAGACGGCTGAATAGTGCACCAGTTAAGTTCAGGCGGACCATGGTCGTGCACATTAAGTCCGGAGTTGAACATGGGCACTGGTAGGTTTAGACTGTGCGTGCTTGAATTGTGTCTGTGGTTTACACCTTAGGGATGGATACACCCTAGGGTGGACCTTGCACAATTAACTACATTCCATGATTAAGCCGTATGACACCGATACACGACGAGTTAGGCTTATAGGGAGCCGATCGACTAGACCGAGTAGTTGGACCTTGATTTAGGTCACCTCATGATGTTGGGCCAGCTTTGGGCTAAGGGATCATTTCTTGTTTATACTTGACATGGATTAGAATACTAGTACACCTGGTGTAACTTAACCTTGTATATGCGATGCCACACTTGATCTATCTTGTTAACTTTTCACCATGCCAGTTATCGTCCTATGTTTCATCTCTGTTGTACATGTCCAGTTAACTTTATTAGTTTTTATACTAATAGTAGGTAGGACTTACCAGTCTTTTTGATTGACCCGTTTTCTTTCGCCTCTTTTCTTCCGTTCCCCCCAGGTTTACAGGGTGGGAACACTAGTACCTAGCTTGGATCTTCAGCTGCTTTTCTGGATAGCTCATGTACGGTTTGGACTTGAGCATGCTATGGCTTTATTCTACTTTGGGGATAGTATTACTTTAAGCTATTTCCAGTTTTCAGTTTATGTTTTCTAGACTTTGTTTTGTTGGGAAAATGATGACTAAGTACTTTGATCTAACTTGACTATGGTTTTGAAATAGAAATTTTATCCGCTGATTTATTTACTCTGCTTTTTCTTATATGTTCTGTCTTGTGATATCTGCATGCATGTTTACCTCGTTTAACGCCCCTCCAAAGCTAGTGCGCTTGCAAGAGTGACATTGGCGGAGGTGGGGTGTTACATTTGGTATCAGAGCATAAGGTTTACAAGATTTGAGCAAAAGGGTTTTTAAAACTTACCTTTTTGAAAAACTATTTTCAAAACCAATTAAGTATTTTCCAAGAAAAGTCTAGTTTATTTTAAAAGGCTATTCCCTAAAAGCCATTAGCACTACCCTTTGTTTCCTCGTTCTCAATCTATCTTTTTCTTCGTTTCAGTATGGCCAATAATTTTGCCATTCTGGAGGGCGTATCAGTACCTATTTGGTTTAGAAGGTACATGGAGGCAAGGGCGAATGAAGCCGGCCCCGCGGACATTCCTCCTCCTTCCCCCGTGGCTAACATTCCTCCCCCTCCCGTAGCTGAGGTTCCTCCTCCTCCTCCGCATCCACAAGCCGATTTCGCGAAGATTTGCAAGGACTTTAAGGCGATGGGTGGCAAGAATTTTATTGGGACGGAGACTTTGGTCGAGGCAAGAAATTGGTTAAAGGAAACTGAAGACCTTTTTGCTATCTTTGATGTGGAAGACCGTAGAAAAGTTCTGTTGGTAGTATGGCTATTGAAAGAGAAAGCTGCATATTGGTGGGTAGTCACCACCACTACTAGGCCAATTCAGACTTGGGATGACTTTAGGAAAAGGTTTAGACCGAGGTTTCTATCATCGACAGAAGAGGACCTTCAGATGGAGAGGTTCCTATCTCTAAAGCAAGGGGACATGACAGTTAGGGAATACGTGGATATGTTTAATCAACTTGCTCGGTTCGGTCTAGACTTGGTTAACACAGCTCAGAAAAAGGCCCTACGCTTTGCTCTAGGATTGAATGAGCCATTGCGCGGTTTGGCCATGTCTCATATACCCATGGGGGCGACTTTCGAGAGTTTGGTGAATATGGCCCTGCTTCAAGAGGAAGATAAGGGTAGGAAGAAGGAGGTCAAGGCAAATGAGTCTCAATGCGAGAAGGTAGATTCCGGAAAAGGAGGCAAGAACAACAACAGCAAGGACAACATGTCAAGAGAAAGGAGGAAATGCAACTTCTGTGGGATTACTGGGCACATAGCCAAAGACTGTAGGAAGAAGAAAATGAAGTTGGGAGAATGCTTTCATTGTGGAGAGTCTGGACACTATTTAAGGATTGCCCGAAAAAGCGAGGACAAGTGAAAAGGAAAATTCAGCAAGCAGGACCCTCTGGAGGGCAGTTGCAGGCTCCCCTCGCTCTTCCAGATTTTGATTCGAGGTAGTGTTTCTATAGAAAGTCATGTTTACATTTCTGATTTCCCTGTTCATACCTTATTTGATTCTGGCGCATCGCATAGTTTTATTTCTGATCTTGTTGAAAGTTTGCACCTAAGTACTAGTCTAGTTGAAAATCCCGTTAGTATTTCAAATCCGATTGGGGGTTCCGCCCATCTATTTGCGATTTGTATGGATTTGAAAATCTCTATCTTGAGCGTAGAATTCATGTGTAATGCTTATGTTCTCGGGTTTATGGGATACGGGTTGATTTTGGGCATGGGTTGGTTGTCCAGTTATGGAGCCATTCTTGACTTTGAACATAGGGTTGCGAGGCTCATGACTCGCCTCGGTAGTACCCTCGAAATCTCGTGTGACCTTTAGGGTTCCGTCATGATTAGTTATCTAGAATCCCTTGGCATTTTTATTGGAAATTTGTAATCCAATCGAGTAGTGTTCGCCACTAAGGCGGATAGTCCATTTCGCTAAGCATGGGTTATAGAAATCACCCTAGTAAGTACATTTGGCAACACGGATTGACATTTGTTTTCAAGAGATAGTTTTTCTGCGTGGAATACCGTATGGTATGTAAACGAGATCCAGGATTCACTAACGAATTTTGGAAAGCTTGCAGGAAAACCATGAGCACGCAGTTGTAGCCAAGTATTTTTAGGAAAAGAATAAGTGGATGTAGAACAAGAGGCAACGGTGAAACGAGTTCCAACTCATATTTTGAAACTACGGAATTGTGAAGTTAAAAGACGGTCAAGGCACGATGGGATTAAGCACAAGAAAATGCGACTTAGGAGATTGAAGACTAGATACACGCATTATATCTCTTTCTAAGAGTATATCCTTGATCCCTATTATTCTGTAGAGCTTACTCGCATGCCATCTTTTAAGTATATCCTCTCGGTCTTATTCTCAATCTTAGTTCTGTTGCAAACCCCATAAGGAGTATGACTCGCCTGTTTGTGATATATAGTTGGGGTGAAGATGTCCATTAAGTTGACCAAACTATTTGGGCTTTATGGGATATGGGTCATAGTTGATAGACTTACGAAGAGCACCCATTTCATTCCAGCAAAGAACAAGAGGACCGCATCAGGTCTAGCATCTGTTTATCTTCGAGAGATAGTGCGATTGCATGGAGTTCCTTCTAGCATAGTTAGCGGCCGTGACCCAATCTTCACCATCCAGTTCTAGAATAGTTTGCAAGAAGCGATGGGTACGCGATTGAATCTAAGTACAGCCTATCACCCCCAAACGGATGGCCAAATCGAAAAGGTGAATAGAGTGCTAGAAGATCTTTTGAGGCTTTGTGTTCTTGACTTTGGTGGTACTTGGGAAGACCACCTTCCTCTTGTAGAGTTTGCTTATAATAACAGCTATCAGGCAAGCATAGGAATGACACCATTCGAAACTTTGTATGGAAGGCCGTGCAGGTCACCAACATGTTGGTGGGAGACAACGGATGAGCTTATACTTGGGTCCGACATGATAAGGGGCACATCCGAGAAGGTAGAGTTGATTCAAAAACGGATGAAAACGGCCCAAGACAGACAGAAATCCTATGCTGACAAGCGAAGGACAGATTTGGAATTCGAAGTTGGAGATATGGTTTTCGTGAAGGCTTCTCCTTTGCGAAGCGTGGTTCGTTTTGGAGCAGTGGAAAGATAGCACCAAGGTTCGTTAGACCCTTCCCTATCATCGAGAAGATTGGGAAAATGGCTTATAGAGTGGAATTGCCCGAGAAGCTGGCCGGAGTACACAATGTTTTTCGTGTCTCGCATCTCCGAAAATGCCTATATGAGTCAGCCGAGGTAGTTGAGCCTAGCATTCTTGAAGACGTGGAGGTAGAGAAAGAGGCAACCCTAAGGCGAGCTCCGATCCGTATCTTGGGAACGGAGATCAAGAAGCTAAGGAATCGAGAAGTCAAGTTAGTAAAGGTTCGGTGGAGTGAAGCCGAAGAGGATGCAACTTGGAAACCGAGGAGAAGATGCGCGCTCTTCACCCATTTCTTTTTGAGGGTACATTCTCGATCTCTTTTCCTAGCCAGCATATCTTTCTTTCACTATCCATGTTTATCTTGTTATCTCGTTAACCTTGTCATGAGAACCTTAGGTAGAAACCCTTTGGATGAAACATGTATTTGAAACATGTTATGCTTGATGTTTGCAAGTGGTTGCAAGTGTTTGCAAGTGGATACTCGTGGATGCATGATACACATTAGGCACTAAGATCGGCTCACACACTTTCATATTGCATATGCATGAGTGCTTATACTTATTCATGGATGAAACTTGTTATGCTATCACGTGGATGTTGCATATGGATGAATGTTATGTGCACTCATATAGAGATTATGAATTATGTTAGGAATTTGCATACATATGGACTCATTTCACTAACATACTTTGCATTAAGGAGGTTTACTGAATCAGTATCCGCCTGATTTTCGCATTAGATAAGTACATATACACACACCTCTGCATATGATCATACAACATTTAGAATCTTTTAAGGACAATGTTTACTTATGGATGATGTTTTGAGTAGATGGATGATGGATGGTAGGATATGTTCTTCCTAACTTGAAGATTTCGGGGACGAAATCCTTTAAGGAGGGGAGAATGTAACAACCCGTATTTTTAAATAACATGTTATAACATAAACCAAGGTAGAATTAAATGACAAAATCCGAATCAAGGGAAACAGGCTGTGCCATTGCGTTCGTCTCGGAAAAATACGCGAAATAGAGTCCGAGTTTTCGAAAATCGGAGTCCGTATGACCAAGTTATGGCCCGTCAAAGTTTTCAGAAAATTCCAAGTTCAAAAACAGTTCAAATTTGAATTCAGAATTCAAATTCAGCCAAGCAGAAGAGGCGGGAAAAATTCCCGCCACCCCCAAGTCGACTGGGGAGTCGACTTGGGAGTCGACACACCCCAGGTGGTGTCGACTGCCCAGTCGACACCCCTGTCGACTTGGGTGGTCGGCCAGTTTGGCCTGGGTGCACCTGACTTGTTCCTCAGGACATGCTTTAGGGCTGGTGACGGATTTTAATGGCTCAGATCTGAACTAGGGTTAATCCTATGGCCTAAACTAACCTAATCTTCTATAAAAAGACCCTAAGACCTAGCCTAAACCCTCATTAATCATTCCTACAACTAAACTATGCCAAAAATTTTCTTGATCATGGCCTCCATCTTCATAACATGGCCTCCATCCTCTTCATGAAAATCTGAGTGTCCTAAGCTAGTAAAAGAGCCACCTTTCTTCATCAAAACAAGGATCTTTCTTCATACAAATCAAAGGAGCTTATTGTTTCTCAAAACAACTTGGAGCTTATATTCGATTGGGGTTTTTTAGAGTTGCTAGTGGCTTTGTCTCAATCTTATTTTATTTCATTTAAGCCCTATTCTACTCTTAGATTCTAACTATGAAGTTAAATATGACATGTTGCAAGTTTGAGTTTGGTCCTAAGTATGATTTGTGCTTTGATTCTATCATGTTATGCATAGATTTATCCTATGCATGCTTGTAAAGCTATCACCTTGACTTTGTGCATAGAAAGCTATGAGCTTTGATTTGAAATGTTGCATAAAGCAACATAGAAACTCTCATAACCCTTATGTTATCTTGCATATGATGTTATATGTGAATCACTAACTATCATCCTATGTCATTTATGACCATGTTCACCTATTTTGCTAAAGTTTGATATCATGCATGTTTTGAGGCTTATAATGTAATATGCAAGTTCATGAACACATTTGCCTCATATGCCACCATGTTTAACTTGTGGCCAAACCTTAACCCCTCATGTTCCTTATGCATGCTTGTGGCCAAATCACCCTTATGCTATTATGCATGCTTGTGGCCAAATCACCCTTATGTTATTATGCATGCTTGTGGCCAAATCACCCTTATGCTATTATGCATGCTTATGGCCAAATCACCCTTATGCTATTATGCATGCTTGTGGCCAAATCACCCTGATGCTATTATGCATGCTTGTGGCCAAATCACCCTGATGCTATTATGCATGCTTGTGGCCAAATCACCCTTATGCTATTACGCATGCTTATGGCCAAATCACCCTTATGCTATTATGCATGCTTGTGGCCAAATCACCCTAATGCTATTATGCATGCTTGTGGCCAAATCACCCTTATGCTATTATGCATGCTTGTGGCCAAATCACCCTTATGCTATTTGATATGTTTGAGGCCAAGTCACCTTTTATGCTATCATACACATGAGGCCATATGCTAGTATGTTGAACCCCCGTTTTGGCCTCAAATATCACCATGTTTAACTTGTGATAGACTTTGCCACCTTATGCCCACCTTGTCATATTGTTATGTTCCCTCTTTGATCTATTTGCGTTGATGCGAATTTACGTGCGATGGGAATACGTTATGGGTAGTTAGGCAAACTTAAATAACATGAAAGCATGACTTGAAAATATGACATGAAAGTTTGACATGTGTTTATGCTTGAAAACATGAACGTGGACATGACATGTAGAAAACATGAAAGTGGCCAACTCGAGGTTGGGTTGAGTTTGTAGCATAAATCTACCCAGAACCGACCGGCTTAACTAGTGGCTACAAACAATAGGACCCAATGTGAGTAGTTGGTCATATCGCACTTAAAACCCGAGGTTAGACTAGGTTGTGGTGTAAAGCTACCCGGACCCGCCCGACTTAACTAGTAACCACAACAAAGTCTAATGTGAGAGGTTGGGGTGCATTATGTTAATTAATGCCACATGGTAGGGTTAAGTCATGGACTACTTGAATACTTAACCAATTAAACACGATGGGTTGGTAGGGTTAAGTCATGGACTACTTGAATACTAAACCAATTAAACACGATGGGTTGGTAGGGTTAAGTCATGGACTACTTGAATACTTAACCAATTAAACACGATGTATTGATAGGGTTAAGTCATGAACTGCTTGGATACACTTGACCGACTCAATACATGGTTAGGATAGGGTTAACCACACTTAACCCGCTTGAAATCCTAGTTACGAGGTCCTTTTCAGCAGTAACCCACTTGGGAGTATCTGGATACCCTGGACTAGGCTAGGGTGGGGCACGATTACTGGACTGATTGTAAGAGACCAAAAGAGACGGCTGAATAGTGCACCAGTTAAGTTCAGGCGGACCATGGTCGTGCACATTAAGTCCGGAGTTGAACATGGGCACTAGTAGGTTTAGACTGTGCGTGCTTGAATTGTGTCTGTGGTTTACACCTTAGGGCTGGATACACCCTAGGGTGGACCTTGCACAGTTAACTACATTCCATGATTAAGCCGTATGACACCGATACACGACGAGTTAGGCTTATAGGGAGCCGATCGACTAGACCGAGTAGTTGGACCTTGATTTAGGTCACCTCATGATGTTGGGCCAGCTTTGGGCTAAGGGATCATTTCTTGTTTATACTTGACATGGATTAGAATACTAGTACACCTGGTGTAACTTAACCTTGTATATGCGATGGCACACTTGATCTGTCTTATTAACTTTTCACCATGTCAGTTATTATCCTATGTTTCATCTCTGTTTTACATGTCCAGTTAACTTTATTAGTTTTTATACTAATAGTATGTAGGACTTACCAGTCTTTTTGACTGATCCGTTTTCTTTCGCCTCTTTTCTTCTGTCCCCCCCCCCCCCGGGTTTACAGGGTGGGAACACTAGTACCTAGCTTGGATCTTCAGCTGCTTTTCTGGATAGCTCATGTACGGTTTGGACTTGAGCATGCTATGGCTTTATTCTACTTTGGGGATAGTATTACTTTAAGTTATTTCTAGTTTTCAGTTTATGTTTTCTAGACTTTGTTTTGTTGGGAAAATGATGACTAAGTACTTTGATGTAACTTGACTATGGTTTTGAAATAGAAATTTTATCCGCTACTTTATTTACTCTGCTTTTTCTTATATGTTCTGTCTTGTGATATCTGCATGCATGTTTACCTCGTTTAACGCCCCTCCAAAGCTAGTGCGCTTGCAAGAGTGACATTGGCGGAGGTGGGGTGTTACATTACACATCGCCCAACTGCACAGAAAAAATCTGTGTTGGATTGTTTGAAACCCCACACGGGTATTGGGATGATATATGACATACACTCGTCCCAATAATTAGCTGTATGTCGATCGATTGATTGACAGGCTGTTATAAGCGTTAAATATTTATATTTGATGCTTATACAGTGTAGAATGCACTTTGGATGATGGTTGGGTGTTTGTCGTCATTGTTGTATATATGAATTTGATGAAATCCATATAACTGAAATTATATGGTAATATATTGTGTCTGATTCCAAATCAGAATTATCAAATAATTTAAAAATAATATTCTTTGAATATTGAAATGTGAAGCCGTGTTAAGTAGTTACACGCCATTTTAACATGAACGGGAATTTTGTCGATTTTATAATGAATATTGAAAGTGATTTCAAAATCGAATATTTAGAAATGAATTCGAATTGAAATTAAATAGAAATGAATTCGAATTGAAATTGAATAGAATTGAATTCGAATTGAAATTGAATAAAATTGAATTCGAATTGAAATTGAATAGAAATGAATTCGAATTGAAATTGAATAGAAATGAATTCGAATTGAACTTGAATAGAAATGAATTCGAATTGAAATTGAATAGAAATGAATTCGAATTGAAATTGAATAGAATTGAAATTGAATAGAAATGAATTCGAATTGAAATTGAATAGAAATGAATTCAAATTGAATAGAAATGAATTCAAATTGAAATTGAATAGAAATGAATTCGAATTGAAATTGAATAGAAATGAATTCGAATTGAAATTGAATAGAAATGAAAACGATCTGAAATTGAATTAAAAATCGATTTGAATTGAGATCAATTTGAAATGAATTTAAAGCGAATTTATAAGGGAAAATTCAATTTTGATTTGAATTTGAAATGGAAGTTGAAATTGTTTTTGAAACGAATTTAAAACGATTTATAAAATTCGTTTTAAATGGAAATCGATGAAATATATATTATATATATAATATATCAGCCTGAATAGAATGCTCCGCACTGCGGCAGTCGTGAAGTTCGACCATTGACTTCGAATGGATATTGCGGGAGATCCGATCGTCGGATTCTCCTAAAACTGGAACCGTTGGGTTCGCATCGAAAAGAGCTTTCTAACGAATATTAGATATTTGAAATCTAACGGTTGGATTTGGAATTATGTCCAAATCAAATTTGGAAAAGGTCGCTGTAAGTGCAGTTCGATGGCCGTTGATGGAAATCGATTGTACGGGCCTTGATAAAATTATTAAAAATAGTAATAATTTGTGTAAAATCATAAAAAATGATTTGGGAAAAACTGGGATGAAAAAACTCCATATTTGAAAAGATAAAAATAGATTTTTATCAAAATAAACTAGTTTTGAACTAGAATTTTAAATTCAATATTTTTGAAATAAACAAACTAGATTTGAAATGGTTTTAATATAACCAGAATTTCCAATATATAAATTGGAATGGATTTGAATCGAAATTATATTCGGAATATTTCTGTGACGACCCCAAAACCCCGCACTACGGTGTCAAGGGTAATCTTTGGAATATAACACATAAACAGAAATAACAGAACAGAAATAAATACACCAGATAATGTACAATAGAATACACAGGATAAACATAATCATCAGAGTAACACAGTATGCAGGATCATGCTTAGTACAAATACAGTTCAGCTATACATAAATGTCTACAGCGGAAACAAACATAATATGTACAATAGGAGCTGAATAGCATAAAAAGAGATAAATGATAGAATCCATCTTCAGCTCCAGCTATCCAGAGAGAGCCTGCTAAAACCTGAATACAAGGATGCCCGTGTAGAAAGAGGGGCACCCGAGTTTGCAAGTGAAACAAACTACGAGTTAGTCATGGTACCGGTATAAGAAATCTACTTAACATAGTTCATAATATGGCCAATCACAGGACCACGCCACTTTCGCGGAACGGGTTTACTCCATTGGATTGCTAGTGCTTTAAAACGAATAAATCTTTTAAACATCGCAATGCTTTTTATAAAAATGAAGCCATTATAAGACTCAGTTCCCATCACACAATGCAACGCAAACCGAAGGATAGAGTTTTACCTTATAATGGCCAAAATATGCTTGATACGAATAAAACAAAGGCTTTTGATATTCTTACTCGTGTTTATATGTTTCAAAAACAACTTCAATCATAAATATCAAACATAGACGGCATGGGTACCATATATCATGTTGCCATATATAGGTATACAATCAAAACCGCAAAGTCATGTATTTGGAAATTGGATTTCCATCATGAACCAAGGCAAAAGATAGTCCTTACCGAATTCGAGACTGTCTAGCCCGAGTCTCAGGATCAGAGCTCGAGTGACCCTTGAGCGACAGGGCCGGTCCACCGATGTGGATTAAAATGCCTGAACACTGCGTTTCCCCGCCCTTTGGGGTGTAAATGAGCCAACGAATGACTCCATCGGCTTCACATGGTCAACGATCTATTCGAGGCGCCTCGCAACAGCAACAACCACACAGGTGAAAATAATATAAATGTCAGCCAATTTAAGCACTGACACCACCTCTAGCTAGAAGGAAACGCATGCCCTCCCTGAGGTCCTCTCCCGTTTCTGGTTCATACTGGGGTGTGAGGCTCGCGAATTCACGTTATACACAAAGCTATGCCACACAGACTGTGTTTTGATCATCAACCACAAGACTTTGCTTTTCAACAGAGGCCTTGATCATCTGCCACTTAGGCATGCCACACAGGTAGCTCACTCCATGCGACTGATTTCTATCGATATATAACCTCTGAGCTCGTACGTCTCAGAGAAGGGCGTTAAGCAAGAGAATAAATTCTCCGCCGCCAAACAGATATATATTTAATAGAGATCAATCAGCACAGAACAAAATCCAATGTCAGACACACAGTCCATTTACAAGTTGGTTCTGGGTCTGAACGAAACCGGAGGCACTATATACCTCATATATCCATCGATCTCCACTTTCGTCTAGACGATCACCACTTATTGTCTATATTTCGGGATGCCTCCCAATCAAGACATCAGTTACCATCCAACCGAGGTGAAGATCTCCGGTCTTCAACCACTGTCTTCATCGTCGACTTCTTATCGTCGATTTAGTTATTCAGAATGGGATAAACCCGGTCTTTCTGAGCAACTCGCGTATATAATAAACAAGTGCTACACAAACACAACATACGCCTCATTCCAATTCATCAATCACTAACCATAAATTAGTAAGAGAACGATTTCCCAAGTATAAACCCCGAAGGCCGAAACCAACATCAGATCAAAACCCAGGAAACCATTCGACTTAGCTAACCTTCAGTTAGTTTCTAAATTTCACATTCTTAGGGAAAGGTTCCCATTATTTTTATCAAAGATAAATTCTTTAGTAAAATTTTCATGTCAAACACCTTCAACCATCAAATATCTAATAAACCGGGTAAATTCGGTTTATTTCCATTCCATATCATTTATAATATTTTATAGCGATTTATCGCTATTTTTATTTATTTAAAAATAGCCAATTTATTCAAATGACGCTTCAGGCCATAATGCGGTCGTGGCGCTGTTTTTCTTCATATTTGATTTACACATATCTGAAAATCTAGCCGTTGGATCTTCACAAATTTTATATCATTAGAAATATCTTTTCAAAACGAATCCAACGGTTTCAGTTTTGGGAAAATCCAAAGGTCAGATCTCCTGATACACTCGTTTGAAATTTCGATTTCAAAATACGAACTGCAACATCGTTATTCGATTTAATTTAATTATATTTTTATATATATAAATTAAATCAATTCTGGCGCTGTTTTTCTTCAGATTTGATTTAAACATTCCAGACAATCCAACCGTTGGATCATCACAAAGTGGGTGTCGTTGGAAAGATATTTCCAAGGCGAACCCAACAGTTGCGATTTCGGGAAAATCCGATGGTCGGATCTCCAGCACTAATCGTTTGAAATCACGGTTTCAAAACACGAACTGCAGCTTCGTTATTCAATATATTTTAATTATATATATATATATATATATAATTCTTCCTTCGATTTCAAAACTATATTCTTTTCATATATTTGATACCATTTATAACACTTCCTATTCACAATAAAAATGTAAATTTTATTGTTCGATCTATATATTCAACACATGAATATTTTCGACTTCACACACACACGATGAAAATATGATTTTTATCGTTCTACTCCTTTATTCAACACATGAATATTCTCTATAGTTCATATATATAATAAAAATGTGATTTTTATTGTAAAACAATTTATTCCAAAACACGATTATTTTATATAGTTTATATATAAGGTAAAAAGGTAATTTTTGGTGTTAAAGTGATTTATTTAAAACACTAGAATTTTATATAATCTATATATATGATAAAAATGTTTTTTTTCGATTTTTCAAAGAATTTATTCAATACACGAACTCCATTCAACATATGAATTTTATTTCAACATTCAACACATGAATTTATTTCAACATTCAACACATGAATTTTATTTCAACATTCAACACATGAATTTATTTCAACATTCAACACATGAATTTATTTCAACATTCAAATTTAAATCAAACTTCGAAATATTTCAGAAAATTTCGGCAGCATAATGGCAGGGTAGTTAAAACCGGGGCCGTCCCTAGTACGGCTCCTCGCTCTACCTTAAAGCCTCGCAGCTTTTGACAATGAGGATTTCATGCATCTAGTTCGCAAGCAGGCGGCATGTTTATTTTTTTCTTTTCCACAAAACTAATCCTATGTGGTTTCAACCGAATAATTCTCAACCACAAACGGGTATTTTTCAATCACAATCAATCAATTTCAACCACAAACAATTCTAATCAACCATTCGCTATCAACCAATTTTCACACCAATCACAACCAATAAATATCGTCCATGGTTTGTGGATGAGGGGCGTATATATATATATATTTATATATATTTATATAAGTATATTTCACTGCCATTTCAACACATATATAATTTTTACAACGCATATATAACTTATACATTGAACATACAACTTATACAATGCTTATACATGAGGTGTACAACGCTTATATAACTCATACATCGAATATATAATTTATACATCGTCATTTACATATCGTTTATAATTCAGAAATCTCACATTGGGTTCCACTCCACCAAAAATAGCAGATGGCTCAGAAAAATATGCGGTCTCTTCTAGAATATAGAAGGCGTCCACACGAGTCCATTGTCTCTTGTTTCACTGAATTTTGTCAACAAACGAAAAAGATATGATTTTTACAAGTTTGTAAGGTTTTAAAGTGTTAAAACTGTTTCAAAATAACAAAGCCGATTACTTCAGCAAAATCTTCAAACCTAGGTTTCGATTTTTCTTCGAATCCGTGTAGCTAGGGGCCGATCGGCCTGCGCCATGTTGAAGAGCCAGGAGAGGCGCACCTGCGCCAGAGGTGGGGTCCACTTCGGTGTTCCCTACTGTCGGCGGCGGCGGTTTAAAGGACGCTACTTCCTGGCGTCGATTCTCCTTCTACGCTCCACGATAAAGCCTCCAACTGGTATGGATTTGAAGAGCTCGGGAAGATCTACAAAAAGCTTAACTGGGTCATGGCGTTCTGGTGCGTGTGGAGGGAGAAAATGAGGAGGGAAGCTAGGAAGCCTTTTCCGTCGTTCGCGATTTTCAATCGGGGAGAGAGAGAGAAGTGTGAGCCAATCAGAGATTTTTATTTTATTTATATATTTTAAAAAATCGAAAAATACCCATTATCTCAGACAAACACCAATTCAAACCCAACGACTGTCGCCCCTAGCTAAATACCCCCATCCCGAACACAATGGGATATGTTTCGTAGGCCCATTCGACTGTTTGAGTCAGTTTCTCTTCAAATTAAAATATAAAACATTCAATATTTAATTTGAACGTACATTTCAATTTGCCGGGGCCACATACTGATTCTAAAAATTCCCGAAAAATAAATCTAGCTATGTTTTGACGATACGGTCCCAACAAAACTAGTTTCGTTGAATTCTGAGACCGTTTGAAAAATGGCCCTTTTCTGGTCGATCCAATTTAATAGAAATCGACCAAACACATTTTCCTTTGCCATGCTCACATACTGGCTTCAAAAATTATGAAATTTGAAACCTAGCAATAATTTGACATCCCGGATCCAACAAAAGTGGTCTCGTCGAATTCTGATGTCGTTTGCAAAATGGCCATTTTCACGGGCTATATAAATTCTATAGCGACCTTTCTGAAAATTCATTTAGCCATAATTTTTGCTTCCCATTATGAAACTTTGATTTTTCAGATTCATTAGAAAGATATTCACTAACAGATTTAAATATTTTTGGTTTCACTAAAATCCATTTTGTTTTGCACCCGATACAGTCAGACAAAGTTTGAATTCCATTTTTGAAACTACCGCGCCATTTCAGGCCTTGTTTATAATTCAAAGTAATTATATTTATTTTCAAACGTCGATTCAAACTCACTTTTCATCGTTATTATTTAAAATATTCTAAATCCCCTAAAATAGCCAATTTAAAATTTTCAAACTGGTTCAGATTTTCCGGGTTGTTACAATCTCCCCCACTTAAAACTTTTCGTCCCCGAAAAGGAACAAAGTCGAAAGTGGTTTAATTAACCAACTCTACTTTCAATCTGGCTTCCATTCTTCAACTTTTCAGTTTCTAAGAATTTTCAAATTCTTCAAAAATTTGGCTAACACCCTAAATTTTCAAAAAATTTCGGCAAAACCTCCTTTGTACATGGGACTTCGGGATATTTCAAATAGCCTCCCATGGCCCTCACCGGTCCAAAAGAAAAAGAAAATCCCAAGCGGCTATCCAATCGGCTCATAAAATCATCAAATCCCCAGAAATACAATAAACGTGTACCTATTTGTCGGGCAAACAATTTTATTCCTTTGCTTAGCTGTTCATCCATAACCTGCTCACACATATATAATGCACATTTATATATTTCTATCTATTTTCAATACAGTTCAATACTTGTTCAATTGGGCTAAATGGTTCAAAACTCTAATTAATCAACCGAAAATCAAACAACACAACCAGCATCAATTTGTTTTCCTCTTTCAAAAACATACTAATTAATTCACATACTCTTATAAAATCATTCAGACTATATGAGTAAAATTTTACATCCATGAAAAGAAAACAACGACTAAGTAGAGAACATAATGGAAATTTCAAAATACGGCCAATGTACCTTGCACCAGAGTCAATCAGAGATATCCACCCTACACTTGGGATAGGCTTTCATGATACTCTCCTCAGTTTCCCAAGCACAATCTCGCGGATCTCCACTCCATTGCACTTTGACTAAGTGAACTTTCTTGTTTCTCAGTTCTTTGGTTTCTTTGCCAATAATCTTTAGCGGCTCTCTTCTAACAGCCAATTCTGGAGTAATTTCTATATCCCACTGTGCTGCTTCTTCCACGATCAAGTCTGGATCATGAACATGCTTTTGAAGTTGAGATACGTGAAACACATTATGTACTCCAGGAAAACAATATGGCAATTGAACTCTATAAGATAGGGTTCCAATCCGTTCAAGTATAGGGAATGGACCAATAAATCTGGGCGCCAACTTCCCAGTTTTGCCAAATCGAATCACTCCTCTCATCGGAGAAACCCTTATATACACATAGTCACCAACAACAAATGATAAATCCCTCCTTCTCGAGTCTGCATAGCTCTTCTGTCGGCTTTGAGCTATTAGCCATCGTTTCTTAATGAAATCGACTTTATCCGCAGCTTCGCGAATCATATCTAGTCCCAATACAAGCCTATTACCAGGTTCAACCCAACAAGCAGGAGATCGACACGGTCTACCATACAATGCTTCGAATGGTGACATTGTCAGGCTCGCTTGGTAGCTGTTGTTGTATGAGAATTCAACCAAATGAAAATGGTCTTCCCATGATCCACCAAAGTCAAGGACACAAGCCCGCAATAAATCTTCTAGAATACGATTCACCCTCTCAGTTTGACCATCTGTTTGAGGATGATAGGCGATGCTCAAGTTCAGTTTTGTTCCCAGTTCTACTTGAAATGCCTCCCAGAATTTGCTAGTAAATATTGGATATCTATCACTAACTATACTGATCGGCACTCCATGTAGCCTAACAATTTCCTTAAAATAAATCTATGCCAGACTCTGAGCAGTTCTATTGGATCTGACAGGTTTAAAATGGGCGGTCTTCGTGAAGCGATTTACGATCACCCAAATACTGTCGTTTCCTTTCCTGGTTCTGGGAAAATCATCTATGTAGTCCATGGAAATATGTTCTTACTTCCCACCTGGAACGTCCATTGGTTGCAACAATCCGGCAAGTTTCTGTTGGTCGCTTTTGACTAGTTGGCAAGTAGAGCACCTGCTAACATACAAAGAAATGTCTCTCTTCGTCGATCTCCACCAGAATGTACGCTTAATATCATTATACATTTTGCTCACTCCTGGATGGATATTAATCTTTGACTTGTGGCATTCATCCAACACTTCCTTCCGGAGTTTAGCAATGTTAGGAACACAAATTCGACCCTTTAGCCTTAGAATCCCTTGGTTATCAATCTGGAAACTCAAGGGTTCGCCTCTCTGTATTCTTTCTCTGATCCTCTGAATGAAGTGATCATCCTTCTTAAGAGCAGATATTTTATCAATCAATGAAGTCGTAATAATAAAACTGGCGATCATTACATTCTTTCTACTCAGCGCATCGGCCACAACATCGGCTTTCCCTAGAATATACAAAATCTCAAAATCGTATGATGCAAGAAATTCTAGCCAACGTTGCTGCCTCAGATTCAAGTCCTTCTGGGTGAACAGATACTTTAGCGACTGATGATCTGTAAACAGTTCGAATTTCTCACCCAAAATATAGTGCCTCCCGATTTTTAAAGCAAACATGATGGCCAACAAGTCAAGATCATGAGTAACGTAGTTTTTCTCATGCGGCTTCAGCTGACGGCTAGCATAAGCAACCACTTGACCTCTTTGCATTAATACTGCACCAAGGCCTTCTCTAGAGGCATATGTCCAGACTTTCAAGTCTTGATTGCCATCGATTATCGTTAACACTAGAGCCATTATTAATATTAACTTTAGCTTCTCAAAAGCCTCCTCACATTCTGGAGTCCACTTGAACTTTGCGTGCTTCTTTGTAAGCTTTGTTAAGTGACTAGATATCTTCGAAAAATCTTGAACGAACTTCCGATAATAACTAGCCAATCCAAGAAAACTTCGGACTTCTGTGGGAGTAATAGGCTATTTCCAACTTTGAATAGCGGTGATTTTACTTGGGTCCACAGCAATTCCCTCTTTTGATACGACGTGGCCAAGAAACTTTACTTCATCTTGCCAGAATATACATTTGGAAAGTTTGGCCTTTAAAACATTCCTTCGCAGAATTTCTAGAACTTGTTCCAAATGTTTTTCATGTTTGGCTTTTGACTTAGAGAAGATAAGAATATCATCAATAAAAACCAGAACAAACTTATTCAAGACTCCTCTGAACACTCTATTCATCAGATCGACAAAATAAGCTGGAGCGTTACATAAGTCGAACGGCATTACCAACCATTCGTAGAATAAGTCTGGACCCCTGAATGTTGTCATGGGAACACACTCTTCGGCAATACGAAGCTGATGGAAGCCTTTAGCTAGGTCCATCCTTGAAAATACTTGTGCGCCATTCAATCGATCCAACAAATCATCGATTCGCGGCAATGGATATTTATTCTTTATTGTCTGCTTATTTAAGTCGCGATAATCTACACATAGTCGAAGAGTACCGTCCGACTTTGGGACAAACACCACTGCTGCTCCCCAATCCGAGAAACTAGGCATGATCAGACCCTTCCATACCAGCTGTCGAGTTTGATTATCTAATTCTTCTTTCTCCTTTAGAGTCATTCTCCGAATAGCGTCCACTACCGGCCTTGCACTCAGGATTAAAGCGATCTTGAAATCAATTTCTCTCTTCGGAGGTAAGCTAACAACTTCTTCGAACACATCTGCATAATTCTTTACGACAGGAATATCTTTTATGAGGTCCGGAATATTCTCCGTGACTACAGGGATATTTTCTATTTGAGCAGGAGAAACATCTAGAGCTGACCAAAAGTCTTTTCTATCTGAATTCGGACCTTCACAGGGTATAGTTATATAATTTCCCAATTGGGCCTTTGCCTTAACCACTCTCTCGGCACATTTAACCTCAGCTTCGTATTTGGTTGACCAATCCAATCCCAAAATAAGATCGAATTCAGTAAAATTCATGACGATGGAGATGGTAGGGAACTTATAATAGGAAAAAGAGACAGACACCCCACAAATCCAGCAAGATCGAGAGAACCCCCAACCGGATTATGGACAGTGATGGGTTCTTTGAGCTTTTTCAATTTCAAATCCAACTTCTTAACTGCATTCTTTGCAATAAAGCTTCGAGATGCGCCTGTATCAAACAGTACTTTAACTGGAATATTTTTGACATTAAGCGTGCCTTCCAAAACATCAGACCTTTCTCGACCAGACGAAGATGCAGGCACTTCTTCCACTTCATTCACAAGTACTGCTTCAGGTATTTTGAATAGCGGGCAAGCCTTTAAAAGATGACCAGTCTGATGACATCCATCACATTTTCTATTCTCTTGAAACTTCTTACCGGAATTAGATTCATCCTTCTTTCGTTTCTTCGAGGATTTACAATTCCTGGTCAAATGCCCTTGCTTAGTGCATTTAGAGCAGGTGGCCGTCGTTATCGGTTCTTTCTCAGATTTAACCTTTTTTCTCTTGGCTCGGGGCTTCTTACTGACCTTAGGCATCATACTGGCCTCAGGACTATCAGTCTCTGACTCCCCTTTGATACTAGAACCGACTTCCTCTTCGAAGCGCAACATACCCTTCTTGTCGAGATCCTCATACTGGTAAGCCATGTATATCATTTCTGAAAAAGGAAGCTTCACATGCCCCATTACTTTACTTTGGTACTTTCTTTGAAGCGCGTTGATAAATCTCAGGTTCTTCCTCTTCGGATTTTGAATTAGATGAGGGGCAAAGTGAGAAAGTTCATTGAATTTCTTGTGATATTCCGGAATACCCATATCTCCATGTATCAGATAACTGAATTCATCACACAGTCACTCAGTTTCTTCTGGAGGAATAAATCATTCACTGAAAATCTCTTTGAATCTATCCCAGGTGATATCACCTTCTGGATTATCTTTGATGATTGTTTCCCACCGGATTAAAGCTTCTTCTTTGAGCGCCCAAGATGCCACTAATCTTTTTTGAGCGTCTCTCAGCTGGAAATGCTCAAAAATTCTTTCAGCAGAACTCATCCAGGCTTGAGTTTGAATAATTGATTCATTGCCCGAGAATTGTGCTCCACCCAGATTTCGATATCTCTTAAATAGGGCCTCTAGATCTGGTTCTGCATTCCTTCTGTTTCTGACACTCATTTTCCAATGTCTGCAAATAACAGACAAAGCGTTAGGCCAACAGAAAAAGGTAATTTTAAAACATAGAGACATATACTTTAATGTAAATGTGTTTATCGAGGTGTATTCTATTCTGCTATACTCATACTAGGATATTACCGATCCTATCTGTATGAGTTACTCGTCCTAGAACACTACTGGTTCTATTTCTGACGAGCTCGTTAATATGTTATATTCAAGAACTAAGCTTAACCAAAGCTCTGATACCACGTTGTGACGACCCCAAAACCCCGCACTACAGTGTCAAGGGTAATCTTTGGAATATAACACATAAACAGAAATAACAGAACAGAAATAAATAAATACACCAGATAATGTACAATAGAATACACAGGATAAACATAATCATCAGAGTTACACAGTATACAGGATCTTACTTAGTACAAATACAGTTCAGCTATACATAAATGTCTACAGCGGAAACAAACATAATATGTACAATAGGAGCTGAACAACATAAAAAGAGATAAATGATAGAATCCATCTTCAGCTCTAGCTATCCAGAAAGAGCCTGCTAAAACCTGAATACAAGGCTGCCCATGTAGAAAGAGGGGCACCCGAGTTTGCAAGTGAAACAAACTATGAGTCAGTCATGGGACTGGTATGAGAAATCTACTTAACACAGTTCATAATATGGCCAATCACAGGACCACGCCACTTTCGCGAAATGGGTTTACTCCATTGGATTGCCAGTGCTTTAAAACGAATAAATCTTTTAAACATCGCAATGCTTTTTATAAAAATGAAGCCATTATAAGACTCAGTTCCCATCACACAATGCAATGCAAACCGGAGGATAGAGTTTTATCTTATAATGGCCAAAATATCAGGATACGAATAAAACAAAAGCTTTTGATATTCTTACTAGTGTTTATATGTTTCAAAAACAACTTCAATCATAAATATCAATCATAGACGGCATGGGTACCATATATCATGTCGCCATATATAGGTATACAATCAAAACCGCAAAGTCACGTGTTTGGAAATTGGATTTCCATCATGAACCAAGGAAAAAGATAGTCCTTACCGAATCCGAGACTGTCTGGCTCGAGTCTCAGGATCAGAGCTCGAGTGACCCTTGGAGCGATAGGGCCGGTCCACCGATGTGGATTAAAATGCCTGAACACTGCGTTTCCCCACACTTTGGGGGCGTAAATGAGCCAACGAATGACTCCATCGGCTTCACATAGTCACCGATCTATCCGAGGCGCCTCTCAACAATAACAACCACACCGGTGAAAATAATATAAAAGTCAGCCAGTTTAAGCACTGACACCACCTCTAACTAGAAGGAAACGCATGCCCTCCCTGAGGTCCTCTCCCGTTTCTGGTTCATACCGGGGTGTGAGGATCGCGAATTCACGTTATACACAAAGTTATGCCACACAGACTGTGTTTTGATCATCAACCACAAGACTTTGCTTTTCAACAGAAGCCTTGATCGTCTGCCACTTAGGCATGCCACACAGGCAGCTCACTCCATGCGACTGATTTCTATTGATATATAACCTCTGAGCTCGTACGTCTCAGAGAAAGGCGTTAAGCAAGAGAATAAATTCTCCACCGCCAAACAGATATATATTTAATAGAGATCAATCAACACAGAACAAAATCCAATGTCAGACACGCAATCCATTTACAAGTTCATTCTGGGTCTAAATGAAACCGGAGGCACTATATAGCTCGTATATCCATCGATCTCCACGTACAACTGGACGATCACCACTTATTATCTATATTTCGGGATGCCTCCCAATCAAGACATCAGTTACCATCCAACCGAGGTGAAGATCTCCGGTCTTCAACCACCATCTTCATCGTCGACTTCTTATCGTCGATTCAGTTATTTAGAATGGGATAAACCCGGTCTTTCTGAGCAACTCGCGTATATAATAAACAAGTGCTACACAAACACAACATATGCCTCATTCTAATTCATCAGTCACCAATCGTAAATTAGTAAGAGAACGATTTCCCAAGTATTAACCCTGATGGTCGAAACCAACATCAGATCAAAACCCAGGAAACCATTCGACTTAGCTAACCTTCAGTTAGTTTCTAAATTTCACATTCTTAGGGAAAGGTTCCCATTATTTTTATCAAAGATAAATTCTTTAGTAAAATTTTCATGTCAAACACCTTCAACCATCAAATATCTAATAAACCGGGTAAATTCGGTTTATTTCCATTCCATATCGTTTATAATATTTTATAGCGATTTATCGCTATTTTTATTTATTTAAAAATAGCCAATTTATTCAAATGACGCTTCGGGCCATAACGCGGCCGTGACACTGTTTTTCTTCAGATTTGATTTACACATATCTGAAAATCTAACTGTTCGATCTTCACAAATTTTATATCATTAGAAAGATCTTTTCAAAACGAATCCAACGGTTCCAGTTTTGGGAAAATCCGACGGTCGGATCTCCGGTACACTCGTTTGAAGTTTCGATTTCAAAATACGAACTGCAGCGTCGTTATTCGATTTAATTTAATTATATATATATATATAATCGATTCTGGCGCTGTTTTTCTTCAGATTTGATTTTAACATTGCAGACAATCCAACCGTTGGATGTTCACAAAGTGAGTGTCGTTGGAAAGATGTTTCCAAGGCGAACCCAACAGTTGCGGTTTCGGGAAAATCCGATGGTCAGATCTCCCGCACTAATCGTTTGAAATCACGGTTTCAAAACACGAATTGCAGCTTCGTTATTCGATATATTTTAATTATATATATATATATAATTCTTCCTTCAATTTCAAAACTATATTCTTTTCATATATTTGATAAAAATGATATTTTTATCTCGCTGGTATTTATTTCAACACATCACCATTTATAACACTTCCTATTCACAATAAAAATATAAATTTTATTGTTCGATCTATATATTCAACACATGAATGTTTTCGACTTCACACACACACGATGAAAATATGATTTTTATCGTTCTACTCCTTTATTCAACCCATGAATATTCTCTATAGTTCATATATATAGTAAAAATGTGATTTTTATTGTAAAACAATTTATTTCAAAACACGATTATTTTATATAATTTATATATAAGGTAAAAAGGTAATTTTTGGTGTTAAAGCGATTTATTTAAAACAGTAGTATTTTATATAATCTATATATATGATAAAAATGTTATTTTTATTTTTCAAAGAATTTATTCAGTACACGAACTCCATTCAACACATGAATTTTATTTCAACATTAACACATGAATTTATTTCAACATTCAACACATGAATTTTATTTCAACATTCAACACATGAATTTATTTCGACATTCAACACATGAATTTATTTCAACATTCAAATTTAAATCAAACACAGAAATATTTCAGAAAATTTCGGCAGCATAACGACAGGGTAGTTAAAACCGGGGTCGTCCCTAGTACAGCTCCTCGCTCTACCTTAAAGCCTCGCGGCTTTTGACAATAGGGATTTCATGCATCTAGTTCGCACGCAGGCGGCATGTTTATTTTTTTCTTTTCCACAAAACTAATCCTATGTGGTTTCAACCAAATAATTCTCAACCACAAATGGGTATTTTTCAACCATAATCAATCAATTTCAACCACAAACAATTCTAATCAACCATTCGCTATCAATCAATTTTCACACCAATCACAACCAATAAATATCGTCCATGGTTTGTGGACGAGGGGCGTATATATATATATATATTTATATAAGTATATTTCACTGCCATTTCAACACATATATAATTTTTACAACGCATATATAACTTATGCATCGAACATACAACTTATACAATGCTTATACATGAGGTGTACAACGCTTATATAACTCATACTTCGAATATATAATTTATACATCGTCATTTCCATATCGTTCATAATTCAGAAATCTCACATTGGGTTCCACTCCACCAAAAATAGCAGATGGCTCAGAAAAATATGCGGTCTATTCTAGAATGTAGAAGGCGTCAACATGAGTCCACTGTCTCTTGTTTCACTGAATTTCGTCAACAAACGAAAAAGATATGATTTTTACAAGTTTGTAACGGTTTTAAAGTGTTAAAACTGTTTTAAAATAACAAAGCCGATTACCTCAGCAAAATCTTCAAACCTAGGTTTCGATTTTTCTTCGAATCCGTTTAGCTAGGGGCCGATCGGCCTGCGCCACGTTGAAGAGCCAGGAGAGGCGCACCTGCGCCAGAGGTGGGGTCCACTTCAGTGGTCCCTACTATCGGCGGCGGCGGTTAAAAGGCCGCTCCTTCCTGGCGTCGATTCTCCTTCTACGCTCCACGATAAAGCCTCCAACTGGTATGGATTTGAAGAGCTCGGGAAGATCTACAAAAAGCTTAACTAGGTCATGGCGTTCTGGTGCGTGTGGAGGCAGAAAATGAGGAGGGAAGCTTGGAAGCCTTTTCCGTCGTTCGTGATTTTCAATCGGGGAGAGAGAGAGAGAAGTGTGAGCCAATCAGAGATTTTTATTTTATTTATATATTTTAAAAATCGAAAAATACCCCTTATCTCATACGAACACCAATTCAAACCCAACGACTGTCGCCCCTAGCTAAATACCCCCATCCCGAACACAATGAGATATGTTTCGTGGGCCCACTCGACTGTTTGAGTTAGTTTCTCTTCAAATTAAAATATAAAACATTCAATATTTAATTTGAACGTACATTTCAATTTGCCGGGGCCACATACTAATTCTAAAAATTACCAAAAAATAAATTTAGCTATGTTTTGATGATACGGTCCCAACAAAACTAGTTTCGTCGAATTCTGAGACCGTTTGAAAAATGGGCCTTTTCTGGTCGATCCAATTTAATAGAAATCGACCAAACACATTTTCCTTTTCCACGCTCACATACTAGCTTCAAAAATTATGAAATTTGAAACCTAGCAATAATTTGACATCTCGGTTCCAACAAAAGTGGTTTCGTCGAATTCTGAGGTCGTTTGCAAAATGGCCATTTCCATGGGCTATATACATTCTATAGCGACCTTTGTGAAAAGTCGTTTAGCCATAGCTTTTGCTTCCCGCTATGAAACTTCGTTTTTTCAGATTCGTTAGAAAGATATTCACTAACGTATTTAAATATTTTTGGTTTCACTAAATTCCATTCTGTTTTGCACCTGGTACAGTCAGTCAAAGTTTGAATTCCATTTTTGAAACTGCCGCGCCATTTCAGGCCTTGTTTATAATTCAAAGTAATTATATTTATTTTCAAACGTCGATTGCAACTCACTTTTCGTCGTTATTATTTAAAGTATTTATTTTAAATATTCTAAATCCACTAAAATAGCCAATTTAAAATTTTCAAACTGGTTCAGATTTTCCGGGTTGTTACATATATCGGCTTATATTCAATATCAAATTCTACGACCAACAAATATCGTATTGGAAATAATGATATAAATATATCTTTCAAATTTCCCTAACAATATATGCATAATCACGAAATCCAGCATCGAAATATTCCAAAGACAATTTCGATTCGAATCCATTCCAATTAATTTATTGGAAATTCTGGTTACTTTTAAAACCATTTCAAATCCAATTTATTTATGATGTTGGATTTCGTGATTATACAGATATGGTTAAGGGAATTTGAAAGATATATATATATATATCGTTATTCCAATACGATATTTGTTGATTTCAGAATTTGATATTGAATATAAGCCGGTATACTTTCTATTCTGAGCCTTTTATTTAATATCAAATGAGATTTCGGGTTCGTCGTGAATGGTGTCTTAAATAACACTGTTCTTGAACCCAGTTTAGAAAAGAATAAATCTTTTAATTAAGATTTAGTGAGATTTTCCAGTTGATTAATCTTTAATTGGAATTGAATTTAAGATTGCTTTTTGGGTTTATCATGAACGGTGTTTTAAATAACACTTGTTCTTTAACCCGATTAACAATGGAATGTGATTTTGGGTTTATCGTGAACCGTGTTTTAAAGGACATTGGTTCTTTAGCCCATTTAAAGATAAGATTAATTTCATAGCTTGGAATAATCATTGAGAAATGATTTTAGAGATTAAAACTGAATTAGAGTTTTAATGAATCTTTAATTAGATTGAAAAGATCGAGAATGGAGTATCACCAGTTTTGCTCCAGAGCGATAGTTAAATCTTTAACTAGATTTGAACGTGAAATGGTAATTAATTTTATCGATAACACCGTGGTGTTAGATATGGAGTATTACCAGTTTTGCTCCATGGGATAAATAGGTTGGGATTGGGAAATAAAATAAATAATTACTTCGGTGTAGTTCGCTAATCCCGACTAGTTTGGAAAACCTTAACATGGTTTGAAATGATATCCAAAGGAAGATTAAAGAAAAAATTTAGAAGAATTTATCTTTGATAAAATTAATGGGAACCTTTCCCTAAGAATGTGAAATTTAGAAACTAACTATAGGTTAGCTAGGAAGGATGGTTTCCTGGGTATTGATTTGATGTTGGTTTCGGCCTTCGGGGTTAATATTTGGGGAATTGTTCTCTTGCTAATTTACGGTTAGTGACTGATGAATTGGAATGAGGCGTATGTTGTGTTTGTGTAGCACTTGTTTATTATATACGCAGGTTATTCAGAAACGCCGGGTTTATACCCATTCTGAATAACTGATTCGACGATAAGTCGAAGATGAAGACGGTGGTTGAAGACCGGAAGTCTTCACATTGTTTGGGTGATTACTGATGATCTTGATTGGGCTGTACACCAAAGAGGAGGGAATCAGTTGGTGATCATCCAGACGTACTTGGAGATCGATGGATATTGCGAGGAAAGTGCCTCCGGTTTCGTTCAGACCTAGAATGAACTTGTAAATGGACTGTGTGTTTGACATTGGATTTTATTCTATGTTGATTGATCTCTATTAAATATACATCTGTTTGGCAGCGGAGAATTTATTCTCTTGCTTAACGCCCTTCTCTGAGATGTACGAGTTCAGAGGTTGTATATCGATGGACATCAGTCGCATGGAGTGAATTGCCTGTGTGGCATGCCTAAGTGGCAGATGATCAAGGCTTCTGTTGCAAAGCAAATTCTTGTGATTGATGATCAAAGCACGGCCTACGTGGCATAGCTTTGTATATAGCGTGGATTCGCGAGCCTCACACATTGGTGTGAGTCAAAAAGGGATAAGGACCCAAGGAGTGCACGACGTTTCTTTCTAGCTAGAGGTGGTGTCAGTGCTTAAACTGGCTGACATTTATATTATTTCTACCTATGTGGTTGTTGGAATGCGAGGCGCCTCGGATATAGGTCTGATAGGACCGGGAAACGTGTGTACAGGAATAATTAATCCTCAAACGTAAGGGACGACCGGCCTTGGAGTTTCCAAGGGTTACCCAGAGAGAGTAGTCCTAAGACATTTGCTAGAGTGTCTCGAAGTGGAGAGGAGCTTGCCCCTTGCCTCGACTCATGACGGAAATCCAATTTCCAATACGTGACTTTGCGGTTTTGATTGTAGAGCCTAGTATGGCGACATAGTGGTATGGAGCACTTATGTCGTCTATGATTGATACTTATAATTGAAATTGTTTTGACACTATACACTTATAGTAATAATAAAAGATGAAATTTAGCGTGTCAAGCATTCTTTGGCTATTATAAGGTAAAACCCTATCCTCCGGCTTGCGTTGCATTGTGTGATGGGACCTGGGTCTTATTATAGCTTCATTTTTCCTTATTTAGCATTGCGCTGTTTGTTTTATGCACTGGTATTCTTGGGAGGAAACCCATTTCGTGTTATACGTCGTGGTCCCTTGATTTACCTAACTTTAAAATAAAGATTAATAACTGTTTTAGTTCTCACACCATCACATGACTGACCTGGAGTTTATTTTTTTAACCTAAACTCTGGGTGACCTTATTTCCGCAAGGGCAGCTAGTAGTTTTGGTTTTGCAGATTTATATTCACAGGATCCTGATTTACAGCTGGAACGATGCTCGGAAAGCTCTGTATCCGTGTATTACTTTCAGTTATGTTTTGTACTGTTTTTCCGCTGCTTTGTAATTTGTTGTAATCTCTGATATTTCGAATGTATTTTATTCATATATACTCTGTATATTCTTGTATTCTGATGGAATTGTTGTAATATACAATGAAATGTTCTTCTGTTTGTGTTCTGATTGTCTTGTCCTCAATTCTATCCGTGCTTTCCTTCAAGGGGAAGTTCGGGTCGTCTTAGAGTCCACCTATCAACAACAAGCAGACCGATCAAGTCTTTACTCCTAGAAAGTCGACATAGCTAAATAATCCAGTTACGAACAATCCAGAAATGATTAGCAAAACCATTGCGAGTCCATGTATGAAGAAGAAAACGGGGGTCAGCAAGAAGTCAACTAGAGTCAGTAGTTCGATGAAGTTACCAGAGAAGGAAAATCCAACTAAATTCAGCGATGCAACTTTGAATATCAACTCAGCAGGTGTCAAGAGTAAATTGGATTTCAATAATTCTCCACATGATGAAAAGGAAAATACAGATGAAAATGAGTTTCTGCTAAGAAGATTACAATCTGATCTTCTAATATATGATTTACATATTTTGCTAATATTTACAATAATGTCTTGTTTAATTACTTTCAGAATGATGATCTATCACCTCCGCCACCTCCACCGCTTACAGAGTACGAAAGGGAGAGAGACAAAAATGTCTCACAGAAGAATAGCGTTTTTGAAAAACTTTCGATGTCTAAATTAGTTTCTGGAATGAGAAATTAATTTGGAAAAAATAAAGCAAAATCAAAGATGTTTGATGAGGAAAACTAAGATTATGTTCCAGAATTTGAAGATGATACTTCAAAAAAATCAGTTAAAGGTGCGTTATAGTTGAAGATTTAATTTTATGTTGGTAATCATAGACTAGCTTTATTATTTTTTAATTTATTGTTTTTGTGTGCGTATTTTAGAGAACCAAAAAAGATAGGTTTACAAAGCCTCAGTCTGGACCAACAACTCGTTCACGAGCCAATGTTGAATCTACAACTGATAATAATGCAACTCCTAAGGCAGGGGAAGTACCAGTTCGTACGCAAGCTGATGGTCCACCATGTAGTGTTGAGTTACCACACAATGAAGGGATAGGAACAATGGTGGCTTATTTGGCTATGCAAGAACGCCATAAGATTAACAGTAGTGGAAGTGTAAGGAATAAGGATGTTGTCGGAAATGTCTCGACAAATATTGAAAACGAAGAAGATGAAGTAGCAGAAGATAAAGGTAGTATTTGATTGAGTTCTAATTTTAATAGTTTAAGTTCTCATTTATGTTTTTGCTATCCTTCTCATTACTATTGTATGTACTTTGTAACGGTAGTCCAAGCTCCCAGAAGGCTCAGGGGAAAAACAAAGATGGATAAAGTTCATTCAAGGTCATATGACAAAAGAGTTGTAATCCAAATGAATGATCGGGGACAACCTATTTCAGACGATGACCAAGTAATGACTGAACTGAGTTATTTTTTAGGAACACTGAAGAGGAGTGTTCCACTTACTTACAAGTCTTGGTTTTATGTTCCTACAAGTTTGAAAGACACGTTGTGGAGCTATGTGAAGTTAATTTGCAAACTTAGCTGAATTTTATTCAAATATGATAAACTTGTCACAAAAGTAGCATGACTATTCTTTTTAATATTTGATTTGTATTTAAGCAACAGTATATTATTCCAAATGAATGTGAATATTGGGCTTTGAGGTCAATTCGTGACGCTTAGAGGGGGTACAAGAGTCGTATTAAAAAGGCAAACTATACGGCTTATGAAACTGATGAAGAGAGGCTTCAAAATAGGCCGGATGAAATTCCACTTTAGGATTTCAAAGTACTCTTGCAGTTTTAGGGAGATGAAAAAGTTCAGGTATAATTTTAAGTTTTATCACAGAATTTTTTCCCTTTTTATTCATTCAAATCAGTCAGATAAACATATTATTTCATGTTAGTTTGTAGTCCAAGGCCCTTACAAATTCTGCAAATCGGAAATCATATATTGACACACACACTGCTAGTCCAAAACTTTTTTCCCAAATTCGGCATAAAATGGTATGTATTTTGCTTATTTTTATGGTTGGCTTGTTTAACAATATAGGTCATATGGAGGTTTGCTTGTTTAACTCGATTGCAGTATCCTTGTTTAACTTGTGAATAAACTACATATCCTTGTTTAACTTGTTTAGCAATATTAGTGATATATGTTCTAGAACAATTGGTTTGATATCCTTTTACTATCTAATGTTTTTAGTATCGGTCCAAGGAATCTGATGGAGAACTTTATGTTAAAACTCGCAACCGGAAAGAAGGAAAGGTGTACATGACTGATGCTTAAATAATGAACTACAGAATTGTAAGAATTTTATTTTCTCTTTAATCAGGTGTCAAAAACAATGCTTCATTTTGCACATGATCATCATTATTGTAGAATTAGATCCTGTTTTGTTGAAACCGATAGCAGGATCGATCATAGCAATGGGTTTGATCTTTTACTTTGGGTTTCAGTGTGTATATGCCGCAATTCTTGTTTAAGAAACTTGTTTAAAAATTGTTAATTTTATTTAATATCACATTTTAAAACTGCTTTATTTTGCAGGAGAAGATTGAAAAAGCAATTGGTGAAGGAAGCAATGATGGAGTTGTTCATGAACTTGTTTCTGATGGAAAGTCGCACTGTCCATCATGGCTTATAGGACAACATACCAAGTCTCCAGAAGTTTCAAAAGTTGCTCCAACAGCAGGCACATACATACAGGAGCTGGCAACGAAGATAAGGGAAGATATAGCCAACGAAGTCAAAGCAAAAGCGAACAAGATGGTCCAAAGTGAATTTGATGCAAAGGTGGACGAAAAAGTTCAGGAGAACTTGACAAGGATGCTAAAGAAATTAGGTGAAGCAAACCCGCACATGCACATTGATATTGGGGATTTTTGTGCGGCAGTTCGCAGTGAAGGCACTGAAACTGAAAGCAGTGAACGCAGTGGAGGCTCGCACTCTTAGTCATGATATTGGCGATCTTTGTGCGCAATTGCAGTGAACATGAATTGATATTTAGTACGTACTAGCTGTGTTTGTAAGTATGCTCTATGAACATGATTTTCTGGGTTGTAAGTATGTTTGTAAGTACTAATATTTTTGTCGCTTGTGAATCCAAGATAATCAGTAGTTTAATTGATCATGTGATGTTAAATTCTGTAATGTTGCAGTATGTGATTTTAATATTGTCATAGCTCTTATATAATGTTATTGTATGTAATGTGAACTGTTGCCATTGTTATGATATGGTGTTGCCATTGGATGGCAAAAGTGTTGCATAGATTAATGCATGTGGATCCCACGACATGATTCCGTGAACCCGGGCTACAGCCACAACAGGATTCCGTGAACCCGGGTTACAGATTTTAGTGGACCCCACATTTTTGTGAATTTAGTACCTATGTCAACACCTGTGATGATGTTTCCTTAGGGTCGTAAATGTGTTGCCTTTGACCCTAAGGCAACGCGACAAAAGGCAACTCCAAAAAAAGTGTTGCCACAGATCATTTTTTGCCTATACCAACACTTTTTGGCACCTACTGCGTCATTTCTCTGGGGTTGTCATAGGTCATCTATGGAGTAGTGTAATATGACTCTTCTCAACAAGTAAATCTCTCTTATTTCCATCAGTATTATCCTAATCTTCTTGATCATATATATTCAAAACATGTTCCGAAGATATGACCTTTGTTTATACAAATGATATATTGAACATCACTTTCATTTATTATTTATTGGAGGAAAAACTCAGTACCATATGAGTTATCTTCTATATTATTAATTTATTCATTCAATGTAGTCTCATTTTCTACAACATCATTAAAACAAAATCCTTATTCAAAGTCACGATATTGGTTGGATTATCAACTAAATTTAGTCTTATTGGTAGAAATATTTATGTAAATAGACAATCGCTAATATCACAACACATCATTTTCATCTAAAACTCTTTGATTCCACTTTAATTATATTTCCATGTATTTTTACTTTGGAATTTTCTTGTTAAATGATCTCGTAAGAAATCATAACTCAAATTTACTGTGATTTTATTTACTTTATATTTGTTACTACACCCTCAATTAACGAATATTATACCTTTAAATTCCAAAGTAAAATTCTTCTCAACACTTCCTAAAGTTTCCATTCTTAAAAATGTTTAACTTTGAAAAATTCACTCATTTCATTTTCACTACTTAAGCATTAGTTACTCACAATACCAGTATATTTGGATTAATTTTGGTATTCTTCTGAAGTACTCATGTTTAATTTTAAAACATATTCCACACACACACACACACACACACACACACACACACACACAAAAAGCACGCACACACACACGCGCGTGCGCACACACGCGCACACACACACATACACACACACACACATATATATATATATATATATATATATATATATATATATATATATATATATATGCGCACACACATATACATATTTCGATGTCATGCTGCTTAATACATAACTAGTTTATCGTATGTATAGGTGTGTAACATTTAATTCAATAAATAGTCAATTTCAATCATCATTGAACAATAGGTAATGTTCATACAAAAGATATATTTTAAATCCATTATGTTCACACTTAGTTACTACCATCGTCTTTTAACCAATACATCATGCATACACATATATTTTTAATTCACATTGTTTTATATTAACTAAATTTATCTCAAATTCAATAACTCCAAAACCTTAAACCATTTAATAATGCATATTTTGCAAGATTCTTATAAAAAAATCTTTTAATTTCCGTTCAAAATGCATGCATATTAAAATAGAGAAATTCCATAGTCCTAAAACATAAATTTGAAGTCTTCTTTTCTCAAATTCAAATTCCAAATTATTCTAGTTTTGAATTAGAAAAATAATTATAATAATACACATTTTTTCTTCTAATTTATAAATTAGGAATTCTCACAAAAATGTAAAATTATAATTAATTTTTTCAACGTCTTGTAAAAATATTTATAAAATGAAAGGTATTCAAATATATGTGTCTCGCTTACTTTTTACTTGCCTTTCAAAGATTGCTTTTATTTAAATAAATACGCAACCAAATATTATAGCAATAAAACGCCTGACATGAGTACAAAAACCAAAAGCTTTAAATATATATCGAAATTTTCTCACATTCAAAAATATAAAACAGGAGATCATTACTTCAATGTATTAAACAAGCCTCAACTTCAACATTTTTTCCAAAAATATCCATTTATTGTTCCGAAATTTTAAACAAACTTTGAGTTCTTTGCTTTTCCAAAAATCTCCTTTTATTTATTTTTAGGGGAAACATGTTAACTAATGTTAACTGACTAAATTATTTCACTTGGAGTAGATCATAAGCTGCACAAGCTCAACTTATAAAATGGTTAAATATCTTTATTTCGTCACATAGATATCACAATATATTCTGTAAACATAAGGGACCTACTTTACTTCTTATTCAATAGTATTCCCTTAATTTATACTTGACTTATTATTCCTCTTTTAGCAATATCCGATGGAGTAAATTGAAACAAATGTTAAGAATTTATTTGTCACTACCAAATAATTAAATATCAAAATTTCTTTAATTTGTAGTTATTTAGTTCAATAAGGAGTAAACTATATGTCTAAAAGTCAAAATATATAAGGCGCGGCATATTAATAATAGATATTACACATTTGCTCTTTTACACGCCATAATTAAGTAGGAGTCGACTAACCTAAGTTCTGATAACAAATGAAACAATCCATCATATACGACATCCTGATCCGTTAGTGGATCTGACATCGTCGAATGATGGACTGTTTTTTAATACAAATCAAATCATAAAACTATAAATTGTACTATACTTTTTGAAACTTATAATGTAAGGGATAAAGCATAAGCAATAATCAATAATACAATAATCACATACTAATCCAAATAATATCATATCAAATAAGCTTCGCTTACATCATTTTCATGTACAAGTAATAAAATCACTCTGTTATTTGGTAGTGATTAAAATGAAATAGCATCATGTTATAAATAAGCAAGCGTCTACATTGCACCATCATGCCTCAAAGCACTACAAGAAAACATGCAATTTCCGATGACTCAAAATCGTCGGCGGCCGTCGGAAACTATCCCCAGCTGTCGGAAATAACCGTCGCGTTCACGGCTGTTGAAAAATAAATTTTCCGACGGCTTTCGACAGAGCCCATCGTTTGGCTTTCCGACGGCTTGCAATCAAATCCGACGGCTACGATCGGCTGTCGGGAGCCGTCGAAAACTGTTACACATATTTAGTAAGTTACCATTGCTAGCCTTGAAAGCCATTACACTATCTTCTACCTTTAAGCTATCACTGACCGTCGGTAACCGTCGGAAATCCTACAATTTTTTTTATAATTCAGCTACTATTTAGCCTTCCAACTACATTTCTATCGCAAACCTGTGTCCCAATTATCATATATACTCCCAACATATCGTACACCAATCAAATATCAACATAAAACCAATTGTAACAAAAAATCAACAAAAACACCATCCCCAAGTTTTTATAGATAAGAAAATACTTACTAGCACAACCGAAGCCAAATAGCAAACGCCTATAGAATCCCGCTCCATGAAATACCTGTTCCATATAAATTATTTTAAAAGAATACAATAACATTATATTAAAATTTATTGTACGGTTAACTTACACATACGATATAAGTTTATACATAAATGACTTAAAACAAAATGAAATTGTTTATACATGTATTAGCTTGGGTCTCATGTAAATAAAATGAATTTGTGTACACCCGTATTAAAATATGTACAGTATATCAGTGATTATAAAAATTAAAACAAAATAATATATGTAAGAAAATACTTACTAGCACAATCGAGCCCAAATAGCAAATGCTTATAGAATCCTGCTCCATGAAATACATGCCCTATACAAATCATTTTAAAAGAATACAATAACATTATAATGAAATTTATTGTACAGTTAACTTACACAAACGATATAAGTTTCTAAATAAATGACTTAAAAAAATTAAATTGTTTATACCTGTATTAGCTTAGGTTTCATATAAATAAAATGAATATGTGTACACTTGTATTAAAATATGTACAGTATATCAGTGATTATAAAAATTAAAATGAAATAATATATGTAAGAAAATACTTACTAGCACAACCGAGCTGGAATAGCAAATGGTCGAAGAATTCTCTCTCGAGGACAAACTTGTATTAGTTTAGGTCTCATATTCCAAGGAGCAATTTATTATATTGCATTTTAAAGATAAGTAAATAGAAAAAACTACATATGACATAAAAGATATGAATAAGGACCATAATATTCAAAAATCAAACAGAGTTACATGAATTGCAAAATATATGCTGTATCCTCCATAAGTACATTACAACTAAAAGATAATACTAATCAACTACATCAGTCATCATCATCATCGTCTGATTCAGAATCGGTCTCAGGTTCTTCGATATCTTCTTCTGCACTATTGATTGCGTCTACCAAAGCAATTGATTCATCGATCAGAGGTCCAAAATCTACATGATCGTCCTTAATTATAACTTCAATGTTCTGCTCGAGATCTGCCTAATAGGCTTCTTCATCTGGAATATTCTTCCCATCAAAAGTAAACCTGGCCTTTGTTTTAAAAACTCCCGATCAATCTTCTTTATCTCCTTTTAGAGACAGATAAGGAGAGTAATAAACTTGAAAGGCTTGTTTGGCTAGTACAAAAGGATTATATTTGTGATAGCGCGATGTATGCTTTATTTCAATCAAATTATAATCCTTGTGCACTACAATCCTAGAACCTGGAACATTACTAAACCATTTGCATTTAAATAGAAACACCTCCTCTACGGGTCATGAGAAATATGTCAGTTGCAAGATTTGTGTTAAAACGCCATAAAAATCATTTATGTGATTTTCTAGATCATCACCGCCTTTAACAAATATGCCTGTATTGTTCGTTAATTTCTCAGTACCATATTCCAAGGTGTTAAATTTATATCCATTAACAAAATATATTGGATATGTCTTAACCATTCTTTTTTGTCCCAACACAAGATGTTTCGACCCTTCATCATCAACACAATTTCTAGGTTCGTAAACATAATTTGTAAACCAAGCAGAGAAATCTTTACTGAGATCTCCATTTGGATGTTGACGTTCATAAACGTTGTATATATAAATAAATATTACATTAGATTATACACATGCGAGCACTATAGAAATGAATAAATGACTAAACGATATTTCAAAATTACCTAATAAATGGTGCAACTTCTGGACAATTTAGAAGAACATAAGTGTGTGCTACACGATGATCTTCATCGCTGTGCCATACGTCTACACATTTCCCCGAAGGTCGACCTTTTTGTCTAAATATAGATAACATCGTTTGAGACGATTCTAGTTCGTCTCCTTCGTCATTACGAGGAATACTTTGAAATGATATATTCATATGATCACTAAAATAATGAGAGAAAAAGAACGAAGTTTCTTCTTCAATGTAAGATTTACATATCGAACCTTCAACTCGTGCTTTTTATCTCACTTTTTTCTTCAGATGATTCAGATATATGTGCAAAAAAAATTTACATTAATTCTTATTTCAAGTGCAATTTAAAGTATTAGGTAACATGTTTATTCATACCTCTTAAATGGATACATCCATCCATAGTGGACGGGACCTCGAAATCGTGCTTCAGTTGGTAGGTGAATAGGTAAATGCTCCATTACATTAAAAAAACCTAGCGGAAATATTTTCTCTAATTTGCAGAGCAATATAGGAATATCTTCTTCAAGTTTAAATGTTGCATTTTCAAAGTACTCGAACAAAGCTCTTTGCAAAACATACTAAGCTCTGTTACTACCTTCCAAACTTTTAATGGTAGTAGTTGTGACGACCGCCTATAACCCCCACACTAAACAAGTGGAAAATGCGCTGAAAGGTGTGCTAGGCTGCTATGGACGATCATCAGAGTAGGTAAACACATCGAAACCTGTCGTAGAGCTCACAGCGCAAGGATAAAATATAATAGAACATATACAACAAGTAATGGCAATGAGGTATCATATAACAAACTTTTGAAACTTTCTCAACATCCAGAAAGATTATCCAACTGATATCAAAGTTTGTACATAAGGCCTCACTATAACTCTCAAGCAACTCAAACAACGGAAACAGAAATACTAGATAGTAATAAAACTGGTGCGCCAGCCTCCTGCTCGTCATCGCTCAGCTTCGTCGTCTCACTAAGCTCCATTACCTGTAACCTGCTACTTAGTCTGCCCATCCACAACCGGATGAATAGCCCAAGGTAATAAGAGGGAACATAAAACCTTGAGTCAGACAATAGTCTTAGTGAGCGAAAAAACAGCTAACAAACTTCAACAAGAAAGTATATGAGAATGGTAAATGAACAACTTGTATACCCACAACACCAGAGAAGAACTCAACCTTATCTTCCCCACATCGGACAGTGATAGCCTTTACACCAAGCATTTCAACCATTAATCCATAGAAACCAGAACAACCATTTGTTCATAGCAAACAGAAACAATCAACAATAGCAATCATGGGATCAAGATTATATATCTCATGCAAAAAATCCAGCATACATGACAAACTCTGGCTATCACCGCCAATCCTGCTTTGAAACCATCGTTAATCGTATGACGGCTAACCTTGCCATATGTCAAGGGCTAATGGTAACCCTAGTTCTAGCATGAACTCCATATGTCCAACCTTGACAATGTCCAACCTTGACACGAGGCCTTTCCCCAAGACCCAGGGTACTCGACCAACAACCTTCTAGTCTTTTGGGTGCCCCCATCGTACCCCTGCTTTGAGCCTGCTAGAACTTACGACAACGATGACCTCTCGGCTTTCGCATCTCTAGTCGTCCAACCTTGACGATGTTTCATAGCTCAAGCAACCTTCTCGACCAGCCATTATCCATCAACTCACGACCTTTGAGTTGTCACCGAACACATTCATCACTTCGAGCCTTCCTACTTGAACCACCTCGAAGCTACACCATCACCGAGCCCTCTGGGAGGACCCCAAAACCGACCCCTCCTAGGAAGACCCAAAACCTGCTCTTCCTGGGAAGACCCAAAACCTGCTCTTCCTGGGAAGACCCAAAACCGACCCTTCCTGGGACGACCCAAAACCGACCCTTCCTGGGAAGACCCAAAACCTTCTCTACTCCTTCTGGACCGACCAGAACCTTTTCTGGTCCTTCTGGACCTACCAGAACCTTTTCTGGTCCTTCTGGACCGACCAGAAACCTGCACAGCTCCTTTTCGACTTCGATTTCGACCAAAACTTCGCCAAACGACGAATCCGACGAAACCAGCTTATCTGATTCATCCAAACGCAACCACAAACATGTTATGCAACCAACAATATCATCAATCTAACAATTTCCATCAAAACACATAAATTTCCCAAAACATGATAAGTGAATCATATGAACATAAAAACGGATCTAACTTGCATACACTTGTGAAAAATCATGAAATTAACCATTTAAATTATCTAGATCAGATCCTAAGGTGATTCATATGTAAAATGGACTTAGCATGGTGTAGATCTAAAGAAAATAACATGAAAATGATGAAATTAACATTCTATAACTCACATACTTTCATGAATCCGAACGAGAGATGTAAATCACTCACCGATTATCGAAAACAAAGCTAAAACGATGAAAAAGCAATCCGGACAGCGAACACTTCGAATCAAACTCTTCAATCCGATGAATTCGCCCTTGAAACAATGTTGATCTAGCCTCGAATGGTTTAGATCTTCGATTTCCCTCCTTGGATTTGGAATTTTAATGGTGGAAAGGTGTTAGAGGAAGAAGGGGATCAAAGCCTCCCCATAAGAGAATGGAAAATTCCAACCTTTCTCCATATCCCTTACCCACCTATTTATAGCCTCCACCAACCCCTTAATGGGCCTTCTCCAAATCAGCCCATTAGCCTTCCAAAACCTGAACAGCCAACTGAAAAACTTTAAAACAACGATTTCTCCCAAACCGAATGTAACCACTCTATGGAAAGAGAATCATCAATTCCTTTCCAATGGCACAGGTCTCACCCTTTGATTCGACCTGAGTCAAAAGTTATGCCCAGTACAAGACTGACAGGGGCAAAATGGTCACAAACAAAATTGGGAAAAATTATGGACATGTCACACATCCCCATAAGCAACATATTAAAAGATGAGAATGATCCAACCCTCAGAGAATAAAATAAAATTATTTTACGATCTTCCGATACGTAGAATGCGGGCTATTACATTCTCCCCCCTTAAGAATTTAGCCCCCGAAATTACAGGCAAATACAAGCAACCACAACAATTCCGCATGCCTATCATCCATGAGAAGCCAATCATATCATCCAAACTAGCAACCATCAAGCCATGCATCCATAGCCTTATCCTAGCACGTGGAATTCTATCAAACAACAACAAGATACAACGATATAACGACGATACAATCTGAGGGTTCTACCGATGAAAAGTTCTGGATGAGTCGCCCTCATGCTCTCTTCCGTCTCCCATGTACAATCGTCGCCATCTTCACTCCATTGTACCTTGACTAGCTTAACCGTCTTCCTCCTAAGTTGTTTCGTGTCATTCCCCACAACACGAAGTGGCCTATGAGGTTTCGCAACCGCGGTCTCGACTTCTAAATCTTTATACTGTTCTGGAGATACTACCACATTCGAGTCGTGCACAAACTTCCGTAGAAATGACACATGGAAAACATTATGCACACTCGACATCTTCTCGGGTAACTCCAACCTATATGCGAGCTTTCCTATTCGCTCGACTATCGGAAATGGTCCAACAAACCTAGGAGCTAACTTCCCTTTACTTCTGAATCGAACCACATGCTTCAACGGTGAAATCTTCACGAAAACCATATCTCCTACGTCGAATTCCAAATCCTTACGATGCTTATCGGCGTAACTTTTCTGATGATCTTGGGCCGCCTTCATTCGTTGTCGAACAATCTTGATACAACCCTCGTTGTCGAACAATCTTGATACAACCCGAGGTTTCTCTAATCATTTCAGGCCCAAGTACCAACTTATCTCCAGTTTCTAACCAACAAGCTGGAGAATTGCACGGCCTTCCATACAACGCCTCGTATGGTGCCATCCCAATACTCGACTGGTAGCTATTATTATACGCAAACTCAACTAGATGTAGATGGTCCTCCCATGATCCTGCGAAGTTTAACACACAAGCCCTCAGGAGATCTTCTAAAACTCGGTTGACTCTCTCGGTCTGACCATCAGTTTGGGGATGATATGCCGTACTTAAGCACAATTCGGTTCCCAAAGCTTCTTGCAAACCTTTCCAAAATCCACTCTTGAACAATGGATCTCGGTCACTTACTATACTCTTTGGGACACCATGGAATCGAACTATCCATTTCACATAAAGCTCAGCCAATTTTGATGCTGTCCTAGTCATCTTGATAGGAATGAACCTTGCACTTTTGGTCAAACGATCCACAATGACCCAAATCCCTTCATTCCCTGCCCTGGTTCTAGGTAGTCCATCGATAAAATCCATCGATATTTGCTCCCACTTCCATGTAGGAACTTCTAATGGCTGAAGCAAACCACTCGGCTTTTTCTGTTCAGCTTTCACCAACTGACAGTTCATACACTTGGAAATGAACTTTCCAATATCTCTTTTCATCCCTCAATCCGTCGATATCAGGAACAACTAATCATCCTTGCTTTCGAAGCCAACCTTCTCGATCGACCTCGAACTCTTTATCCTCTGGTTCCAGTTTCTGAATGAACTCGACAAGCTTCGCATCTTTCTTTTGGCCCTCACCAATCCTTTCGATAAGAGTAGGCCTTATCGACAAGCTTGCCAACATTTCAGGTTCCAACTCGCACCTTGGCCTGAAATCGAACCTTGCCAAGTACTCGAGGCCCTTCCATTCCGAAAACATCGCTCCCAAACTTGCGTGTCTTCGACACAATGCATCTGCAACTGCATTGCCTTTGCCAGAAACTCTAACCATCGTTGCTGCCGAAGATTCAAATCCTTTTGGGAGAAAAAATACTTCAACGACTTGTGATCCGTAAACAACTCGAATCTTACTCCCAACAGGTAATGTCCCCACATCTTCAGAGCAAACACAATCGCTGCCAACTCCAAATCATGAGCCGGATATTTTCTCTCATGTGGCTTTAGCTGTCGACTTGCGTAAGCCACTACTTTATCCTTCTGCATTAGCACTGCTCCAAGTCCAGTACCACACGCATCAGTATATACCAACATCTCTTCATTCCCACTTGGAATGGTCAACACAGGTGCACTCGTCAATCTCTCTTTCAAAATTCCGAACGCTTGTTCACACTTCGCATCCCATGCGAATACTTGATTCTTCTTCGTCAATCCTGTTAATGGTGCAGCTATCTTGGAGAAACCCTTGATAAACCTTCGGTAATAACCAGCCAACCCAAGGAAACTCCAAACATCCGTCGCATTCTTAGGTCTATCCCAATCCTGGATTGCTGCAACTTTAGCGGGGACAACCGCTATACCTTTTCCAGAAACAACATGACCTAAGAACCTCACTTCATCCTTCCAGAAGTGACACTTTGAGAACTTAGCCTTAAGCTGATGCTTTCGCAAGATCTCTAACACAACTCTCAAGTGCGTCTTATGTTCTTCCACATTTCTGGAGTAAACCAGTATATCATCCACGAATACCAGCACGAACTTACTCAACTGATCTCTGAACACTCTATTCATAAGATCCACAAAATATGCTGGCGCGTTAGTCAACCCGAATGGCATCACCAACCACTCGAAAAACCCGGACGGTGTCCTAAAAGCAGTCTTTGGAACACTATCCTTATCCACTCTCAACTGGTGAAATCCCGTTGCCAAATCCATCTGAGAAAACACTTTGGCTTCGTGAAGCTGATCGAACAAGTCATCAATCCTTGGCAACAGATACTTGTTCTTCTTAGTCACCTTGTTCAGCTCACGATAGACCACACACAATCTTAACGAGCCATCTTCCTTAGTTGCAAACACGAGTGGTGCACCCCACTCGGAAACACTCCTTCGAATGAATCCTTTTCCCAAAAGGTCACGAACTTGCACCTCTAACTCTCGCTATTCCCTAGGCGCCATCCGCCTAAGGGGCATAACGATTGGTCTAGCACCTTCGACCAAATCGATCCTAAACTCGATCTCACGATGCGGCGGCAACCCTTTGACCTCGTCAAAGACATCTACATACTCATTAGCGATCAACACTGATGATAGGTCTTCCTGTGGAATCCCAAGCGAATATAGATAACTCACGAAGACCCCATCTTCGCGCTTACATCTAATCAACACCTTTCGCCCTTCCATATCCCCGACCCTCACCTCTAGCTTCTCGCAATTCACCCTTGCCGCATATCTCTTGAGCCAATCTATGCCCAAGATGATCCCATACCCAGCGAAGTTAAGAACAAAGCAATCACACATAAAAGAGCAACCATTACTCGATAACACTAGACCACGACAAATCATGCACAAACTGGACGAACCCCCAACTGGATTAGTCACGATCAATGGTCTATCACAAATCTCGAGTTCCAAACCCAAGCGACACACAAGCTCATTGCAGATGAATGAATGTGATGCTCCAGTATCAAACAAAACTCTAACTGAAACACCGTTAACAGAAAAAGAACCTTGCACCACGACACCTTTTGCCTTTTCCTCTGCAGTAGGAGCTCTTGAAGAAGATGGCACGGCTTCTAAAGCATATGCCTTCACAATCTGTTTGCTCTTATCTGATTCTGGACAATCTTTCTTCTCATGCCCAGGCTTTCCACACTTGAAGCACTTCTTCTCAGCTTTGGGATTCTTGCACTCATTTGAATAATGACCCTTCTGTTGGCAGTTAAAGCAAACCAACTCACTCTTGGGTTTCTTTTGTCCATCCTTTCCTTTCTGTTGTTGTTACTTCCTCTTTTTATTATTACCACCCTGCTGTGGTTTCTGAGCTTCCTTGGTTGCAGCGACAACATTTGCTTCCTTGGGAAACAAGCTCTCCTGGCGAATAGCTTTTTCCACAATCTTTTCAAATGAATCATCAAGATGGTCCACAAGCGGTTTTCCAATATGAGCATCCAAACCCAAGACAAACTTCTCGTTCTTCTGATAGAGCGTATCAATGTATGAACGAGCATATCTGGACAAAGCCTCAAAATTAGAAATGTAGTCAAGAACTGTTCTGCCATTCTGCTTCAACTCTACGAACTTCTCGAAGAGAACAGACTTCTGAGCAGTGGAGATAAACTTTGCTTCGAACTTAGCTTGGAATTGCTCCCATGAAATCTCCTCTTCCGGAGTCTCAAGTATGACAGAATTCCACCATTCCATAGCCCTGCTCTGCAGCTGCCTTGATGCAAGCTTTCTCTTCATTGCATCCTCACTACCCAAGTCTCCAAAGATTCAAACACATGAATCCATCCACCTCTGAACCTCTTCAGCTGGTTCAGTTACCTTGAATGGTTTCCCTCCTAGAGATGTAAAGTCCTTGCACATCTTTGCAAAATCTACTCTAGGGACTCGCACACCTACATCTACCGTAGCTGCCACTGGAGCGGGTACCCTTCGCATAATTGCTTCTGCCATGGCCGGGTAACCTGGTTCGTCACCATTTCCCCCTCCAGTATTAGCTCTCCTAGCAGCGTGTCTTGATGGTCGTCTACTCATTCTAAATCTGCAATCTAGAATAATTAGCCACTTCCAAGAAAACTGCTAAAGAGATACAACTGCTACTACTATATATGTTAATATACATATAGTAAACATCCAACAGAAATCTACAAATACGTCTCTCCTACGTAATTACGTCTTTGAACTTTGGCCAAAATCGTTGACCAGAGCTCTGATACCAAATGTGACGACCGCCCATAACCCCCACACTAAACAAGTGGAAAATGCCCTGAAAGGTGTGCCAGGCTGCTATGGACAATCATCAGAGTAGGTAAACACATCATACCTGTCGTAGAGCTCACAACGCAAGGATAAAATATAATAGAACATATACAACAAGTAATAGCAAAGAGGTATCATATAACAAACTTTTGAAACTTTCTCAACATCCAGAAAGATTATCCAACTGATAACAAAGTTTGTACATAAGGCCTCACTATAACTCTCAAGCAACTCAAACAGCGGAAACAGAAATACTAGATAGTAATAAAATTGGTACGCCAGCCTCCTGCTCGTCATCGCTCAGCTTCCTCGTCTCACTAAGCTCCATTACCTGTAACCTGCTACTTAGTCTGCCCATCCACAACCGGATGAATAGCCCAAGGTAATAAGAGGGAACATAAAACCTTGAGTCAGACAATAGTCTTAGTGAGCGATAAAACAGCTAACAAACTTCAACAAGAAAGTATATGAGAATAGGTAAATGAACAAATTGTCTACCCACAACACCAGAGAAGAACTCAACCTTATCTTCCCCACATCGGACAATGATAGCCTTTACACCAAGCATTTCAACCATAAATCCATAGAAACCAGAACAACCATTTGTTCATTGAAAACAGAAACAATCAACAATAGCAATCATGGGATCAAGATTATATATCTCATGCAAAACATCCAGTATACCTGACAGACTCTGGCTATCACCGCCAATCCTGCTTTGAAACCATCGTTAATCGTATAACGACCAACCTTGCCATATGTCAAGGGCTAATGGTAACCCCAGTTCTAGCATGAACTCCATATGTCCAACCTTGATACTAGGCCTTTCCCCAAGACCCAGGGTACTCGACCAGCAACCTTCCAGTCTTTTGGGTGCCCCCATCGTACCCCTGCTTTGAGCATGCTAGAACATACGACAACGATGACCTCTCGGCCTTCGCATCTCTATTCGTCCAACCTTGATGATGTTTCATAGCTCAAGCAACCTTCTCGAGCAGCCATTATCCATCAACTCACGACCTTTGAGTTGTCACCGAACACATTCATCACTTCGAGCCTTCCTACTTGAACCACCTCGAAGCTACACCGTCACCGAGCCCTCTGGGAGGACCCCAAAACCGACCCCTCCTGGGAAGACCCAAAACCTGCTCTTCCTGGGAAGACCCAAAACCTGCCCTTCCTGGGAAGACCCAAAACCGACCCTTCCTGGGAAGACCCAAAACCGACCCTTCCCGGGAAGACCCAAAACCGACCCTTCCTGGGAAGACCCAAAACCTTCTCTGCTCCTTCTGGACCGATCAGAACCTTCTCTGCTCCTTCTGGACCGACCAGAACCTTTTCTGGTCCTTCTGGACCGACCAGAAACCTGCACAGCTCCTTTTCGACTTTGATTTCGACCAAAACTTCGCCAAAAGACGAATCCGACGAAACCAGCTTATCTGATTCATCCAAACGCAACCACAAACATGTTATGCAACCAACAATATCATCAATCTAACAATTTCCATCAAAACACATAAATTTCCCAAAACGTGATAAGTGAATCATATGAACATAAAAACGGATCTAACTTGCATACACTTGTGAAAAATCATGAAATTAACCATTTAAATTATCTAGATCAGATCCTAAGGTCATTCATATGTAAAATGGACTTAGCATGGTGTAGATCTAAAGAAAATAACATGAAAATGATGAAATTAACATTCTATAACTCACATACTTTCATGAATCCGAATGAGAGATGTAAATCACTCACCGATTATCCGAAACAAAGCTAAAACGATGAAAAAGCAATCCGGACAGCGAACACTTTGAATCAAACTCTTCAATCCGATGAATTCGCCCTTGAAACGATGTTGATCTAGCCTCGAATGGTATAGATCTTCGATTTCCCTCCTTGGATTTGGAATTTTAATGGTGGAAAGGTGTTAGAGGAATAAGGGGATCAAAGCCTCCCCATAAGAGAATGGAAAATTCCAACCTTTCTCCATATCCCTTACCCCCTATTTATAGCCTCCACCAACCCCTTAATGGGCCTTCTCCAAATCAGCCCATTAGCCTTCCAAAACCTGAACAGCCAACTGAAAAACCTTAAAACAGCGATTTCTCCTAAACCGAATGTAACCACTCTACGGAAAGAGAATCATCAATTCCTTTCCAATGGCACAGGTCTCACCCTCTGATTCGACCTGAGTCAAAAGTTATGCCCAGTACAAGACTGACAGGGGCAAAATGGTCACAAACAAAATCGGTAAAAATTATGGACATGTCACACATCCCCATAAGCAACATATTAAAAGATGAGAATGATCCAACCCTCAGAGAATAAAATAAAATTATTTTACGATCTTCCGATACGTAAAATGCGGGCTGTTACAGTAGTTCTTTGAACATAACGGTGCTCCATCATAATGTGACAGTCGTGAATTTTCATTCCACTCAATTTACCATTTTTGTAGTCAACACATCTACGAAGGTTTGATGAAATCCCATCAGGGGATCTTAACCCTTCAACCCATTTTAGCAGAACTTTAACTTGATTATTATCTAATTTATAACATGCTTTGGGTCTTTTACTATCATTTGGATTCATGTGAAGCTCGGGACGTTTGCATAATTCTTCTATATCGCGCCTTGATTTCAAATCATCTTTAGTCTCCCCTTTGACATTAAAAATTGTGTCAAAGACATTGTCAAAGACAATTTTCTCATTGTGCATCACATTAATATTATGACGAAGTAAAAGATCTTTCCAGTACGACAACTCCTAAAAAATTGATTGTTTGCACCAATTGTGAATAATCAATTTTCCTTCAATTTCTATTTGAGCTCCAATTTCATGTATCTTCGGATAATCTTTAACGAATTCATATATTTTTTCGCTTGTATATATCATTGGTGGTTGTCTGTTTTCTGTTCTATTAGATTAAAAAAATTCTTGTCTCCTCTGAACGGATGACTTATATGCAGAAAACATCGATGACAGTCAAACCATGAAATTTTCTTACCATGCGGTAAAGAAAACGCTCGTGTTTCTTCCATGTAATATGGACATGCTAGACGACCAGCAGTACTCCATCCCGAAAGCATTGCATAGGCTGGAAAATCACTTATAGTCCACAATAAAGAAGCAAACATACGAAAGTTTTTCTTCTTTGAAACATCATATGTTTCTACTTCTTCGTTCCATAATGTCTTTAACTCATCAATCAATGATTATAAATAAACATCAATTCCTTGTGTCAGATCGTCGGGGCCAGGAACAATAACAGTTAAAAACATGTATTGCTTTTTCATACTCATCCATGGAGGTAAATTAAAAGGTGTGATAATAATGGGCCATGATGAATATTTAGAACCGAATTGAGAAAATGGTGAAAAACCATTTGTACATAATCCTAGCCTCACATTACGACTCTCCGTTGCAAAATTTGGATACGTTTTGTCAAAATGCTTCCATGCTTACCCATCGGCTGGATGAGTCAACGCACCTTCTTCCTCTAATCTCACCTTATGTCATCTCATATGAGTTGCAATTACCGAAAATGCATATAATCTGTGAAGCCTTGGAGTAATTGGTAAGTAATGCATACGTTTATGCAGAACTTTCTTTCCCTTCTTTCTTGGTTTATATCTTTCATGATTACACTTTCTTTGGTTTACGTCAACTTTCCAAAACAACATGCATCCATTTACACATGTTTCTATTTTATGATATGGTAAACCAAATGTCGACATAAGTTTTTTAACTTCATAGTGATTTTCACACATCAAATTATCGGATGACATGTGTCTTTTTGCAGCTTGTAAAATAGCCGTAAACCCAGCTTCAGTAATGTTATATTTTGACTTCATCGCAATGTATTCTGCGATTACCGACAACTGAGTAACACTTTGAAAACCATCCCAAACAGGTTTTTTAACAGCATCTAGTAAATCATAAATCTTTTTGGCTTCAATATTCGGTTCTTCAGCATTTCCATCGTCTCGTCAACTGCAAGTATAGGAAATATTGAGTGTGCTGCATCTTCAACCATATTCTCAATTCGAGGCATACTAACATTTTCGTTAACAACACTTTCTACCTCAGACTCTATAGAGTATTTGGCGCTACAACTTCTCCATGACAATCCCATAAATAATACTCAGGTACGAATCCGTTTTTGCACAAATGAACTTTCACAACATCGGGTAATAAGTACTTAAAATGCTTACACTTGCTACAAGGACAACGAATTTCTTGATCGCCTTCATTGTTACTTAAATCGAATTCAATAAAGATATTTGTACCATTAAAAAATTCTTCTTATATGGAACCCCTCAGTCCTCTTCTTTGGTACATCCAACTTCTCCGATCACCAAAATAATCAATCATTTTTCCTATTTAAGAAATTTAGTCACAAGTTGAAAAATTAATATTCATTTTCAAGAATACAAATGTAAAAACATTTGTTTGGTACACATTTATTTTCAAATTCAAGAATACAAATTTAATCAAAAGTTGAAAATTTAATATTTATTTTCTGTGGTACCCATTTTTTTAATGTAAGTTTTTTATAAGGCCAGACATCCTACTTCCCATTACAAACACGGTAAACTTTTACATTTTGTGTATTACTTCATCTCAAATGATTCAACAAAATTTCGGCAGCATTTCCCTTTTGTTTTCTGCATTGTACACAAATGCATGTATGCATGGAACAAAAGGAAAAGAAAAGCCAAAATTTTGTTAATCGTTTGAGATGAAGTAGTATACAAAATGTAAACGCTTACTTCGTTTATAATTTGTCCAATACAAGGACAAATCCAACAAATATTGTACCAAATGAATATAAACAGTCGTTTTTTAATTTGACAGGAAACGACAATTTATATAACAATCTTGTACAAACTCGTTGGATGAGGCTAAAAACATTCTAGGGGATATAGCCAATTAGATGTGTACAATGTACAATTCCTAGCTCGTACATTCAATTTTCCTATACCAACTAACACAATACAATCACATAGATTCTACAACGGAGAAAACCAAACTAAATGGGAACATATCCACAAAAAACCAAACATTGCACATAAAATTTCCAATTTCACTAGGTCACGCGAAATATGCATATAATAGGATGATATTACCCACTACTATGTTATTGAAACCAAATACAATCAATAAATAACCCTAATTTTTGATTTAGGACATACATATGTTAGGTAAAAAATTGATTTTTAAGTAAATAAAGAGATTCTACCTTAAATTGCTTGTCCAAGATGTTGGAGATGAAGTCGGGGAGGATTATACGCGAAGAAATCGACGTTTGAGGGTGAAAAAATAGAAATTGGGGCTGCTAGGGTTAAGGATTTGCTTGTTGGAATTTTGTGGAGCGTTTGGGGAAAATGAGGAAGAAAGGGGCTACGTGATGGTTATCTCGATTATAATCGACGGTTCCCGACGGCCGCCGACTGCCCGTCGCAAGCTATCAGAAATAGCCTATCGAAAACCGTCGCCCCTACTGTCGAAAATAGCAATGTTTCCTGTAGTGAAGTCACCAATACACCTTGTTATTAACCTATCATGGTATGACAAAAATAGAAATAACAAAGAGGGTCAGGCATATGTATGGTGAGTGAAACACATTATTTAAGTGTATAATATCAATAAGCTAGTAAAACAACATTTATGCTCTAAAATCATACTTTAACCTACGTCTCATTCACCCAACAAGTTAGATAAGCATAATATAATACTATAGCGATATCATATGCTAAGGTCTCATCAATATGTCAAATGAGTATAATCATATACCGAAATACTATCTTGATTTGGTTCAAGGTTTCAGCTTGTCATCGTTCCAAACATATGCACACTACCAAGCCCAAAATCCCAGCTTGTTTACCATCAATGTATGCAAAATATCGAGTCCAAAATATCATCTCGAATGCCTAAAACGTAGATTGAGCCCAACATCACAGCTTGAATGCCGAAAACATATGCAAAAGATTGAGCCCAAAGCATATTCATGAATGTCGAAAACATACTGATAATTGAGAACAAGACCATGTAAATATTTGCTTAAGGGTCAGCATCACTATTCGACTGAAGCCCAAAACTGTGACGGCAAGGAATTTCGCTCGGTCCGAACCAGTCGCTAAACCGACCCAGACCGCTCGAAACGCCCGATCGTTTGAGAACAGGACACAACAGAACGCATACAGAAGAACATTTCATTGTATATTACAACAATGCATCAGATTACAAGAATATACAGTATAAATGAATATTACACAGAAATATCAGAGATTTAAATTACATTTAAATACATAGCAGCGGAAAATAATACAATACACAACTAGAAGAGATATACGGATACAAAGCTTTCCGGATATCGTTCCAGCTGTAAATCAGGATCCTATGAATATAAATCTGCAAAACCCAAAACTACTAGCTGCCCGTGTCAAAATAGGGGCACCCAGAGTTTAGGTTAAAAACAATAAACTCCAGGTCAGTCATGTGACTGGTGTGAGAACTAAAACAGTTATTAATCTTTATTTTAAATCATTAGGTAAATCAAGGGACCACGCCGTATAACACGGAACGGGTTCCCTCCCAAGAATACCAGTGCATAAAACAAACAGCGCAATGCTAAATAAAGAAAAATGAAGCTGTTATAAGACCCAGGTCCCATCACACAATGCAACGCAGCCGAGGATAGGGTTTTCCCTTATAACAGCCAAAGAATGCTTGATACGGTTAAAACAAATCGTTTGATACTATTATAAGTGCATAGTGTATAAAACAACTTCAAATCATAAGTATCAATCATAGGCGGCATGGGTACCATATATCATGTCGCCATACTAGTTCTACAATCAAAACCGCAAATGTCACGTATTTGGAAATTGGATTTCCATCTATGAACCGAGGCAAAAGATAGTCCTCACCGTCTTCGAGACTGTCTAGCCCGAGCCTCAGGGTCAGAGCGCATCGACCCTTGGATCCTCAGGGCCGGTCCACCGATGTGGATTAAACTAAACCCTGAACATGCGTTTCCCCGCCCTATGGGGCGTAAATGAGCCAACTAAATGACTCCATCGGTTCGAGAACGACCGATCAATCCGAGGCGCCTCGCAACAGCAACAACCACATAAGTCAAACTCGTCAGGGCGTGTAAAACCACTGACGCCACTTCTAGCTAGAAAGAAACGCATGCCCTCCCTGACGTCCTCTCCCGTTTTTGGTTCATACCGGGTGTGAAACTCGCGAAGCAAACGTTACACAAAGCTACGCCACAAAGGCCTTGCTTTGATCATCACCACAAGACTTTGCTTTTCAACAGAAGCCTCGATCAATTGCCACTTAGGCATGCCACACAGGCAATTCACTCCATGCGTTTGATACCCATCAATATATAACCCCTGAGCTCGTACGTCTCAGAGAAGGGCGTTAAGCAAGAGAATAAATTCTCCGCCGCCAAACAGATATATATTTAATAGAGATCAATCACACGGACTAAAATCCAATGTCAGACACACAGTCCATTTACAAGTCCGTTTTGGGTCTGAACGAAACCGGAGGCACCTAGTACCCCGCATATCCATCGATCTCCAAGTACGTCTGGACGATCACCAACTGTTTTCATCTTCTTGGGTGTACAGCCCAATCAAGATCATCAGTTATCACCCAAACGACGTGAAGACTTCTGGTCTTCGACCACCGTCTTCATCTTCGACACCACGTCGAATCAGTTATTCAGAATGGGATAAACCCGGTCTTTCTGAATAACTCGCGTATATATTATAAAAGTGTTACACAAACACAACATACGCCTCATTCCAATTCAGAATATTCTTTTATTCAAATATTCCTATACTTTGGGAAAAGTTCCCATTAATTTTATCCAAGATAAATTCTTTAAATTTATTCTTTAATCCCCTTTGAATATCAATTCAAACTAGTCGGGATTAGCGAACCACACCGAAGAAATCATTTATTTTATTTCCCAATCCCAACCTATTCATCCCATGAAGTAAAACTGGTAGTGCTTCATATCTAACACCACAGTGTTATCGGTAATTCAATTACCATTTCACGTTCAAATCTAATTAAAGATTTAACTATCGCTTGGAGTAAAACTGGTGATACCCCATTCTCGATCTTTTCAATCTATTTAAAGACTCATTAAAACTCCACTTAGTTTTAATCTTTAACTGGGTTAAAGAATCCGTGTCATTTAAAACACGGTTCACGATAAACCCAAAGTCACATTCATTAATTATCGGGTTAAAGAATGAGTGTTATTTAAAACACTGTTCACGATAAACCCAAAAATCAATATCAATTCAATTCCAATTAAATATTATTTAATTGGTACACTTCATTAAATCTAAATAAAAAGATTTAATCATTTCTCAACTGGGTTCAAGAACAGTGTTAGTGAAGACACCATTCACGACAAACCCAAATCACATTCGATATTCAATACAAGGCTCTGAATAGAAAATATATCGGCTTATATTCAATATCGAATTCTACGACTAACAAATGCCGTATTGGAAATAACGATATAAATATATATCTTTCAAATTTCCATAACAACATTTGTATAATCACGAAATCCAACATCGAAATATTCCGAAGACAATTTCGATTCAAATCCATTCCAATGCAATCATTGGAAATTTTGGTTATTTTCAAAACCCTTTTTAAATTCAATTTATTTATTTAAAAATAAATAGAATTATAATTCTAGTTCAAAACCAGTTCATTTCGATAAAAATCTATTTTTATCTTTTCAAATATGGAGTTTTTCATCCCAATCCTTTCTAAATCATTTCTTATGATTTTACACAAATTATTACTATTTTTAATAATTTTATCAAGGCCCGTACAGTCGATTTCCATCAATGGCCATCGAACTGCACTTACAACGACCTTTTTCAAATTTGATTTGGACGTAACTCCAAATCCAACCGTTAGATTTCAAATTTCTAATATTCGTTAGAAAGCTCTTTTCGATACGAACCCAACGGTTCCGGTTTTAGGAGAATCCGACGGTCGGATCTCCCGTAATGTCCGTTTGAAATAAATGGTCGAAATTCACGAACTGCCGCGGCGCGGCGCGTTCTATTCAGGCCATTATATTATATATATAATATATATATAATATATACTTCGTCGATTTATATTTAAAACGAATTATATAAATAGTTTTAAATTCGTTTCAAAAGCAATTTCAACTTCCTTTTCAATTCAAATCAAAGTTGAATTCTTCTTTATAAATTCGTTTTAAAAATCCATTTCTATTCAATTCAAATTTCAATTCAATTTGAATTCATTTCAATTCGTTTTCAATTCAATTCGAATTCGTTTTCAATTCAATTCATTTCGAAATCGTTTTCAATTCAATTCATTCCGAAATCGTTTTCAATTCAATTCATTCCGAAATCGTTTTCAATTCAATTCCTTTCAAAATGAATAAAATCGATATAAATATCGATCACGTCAAAATGGCGTCAAACTAATCAACACGGCTTCATAAATTTCTATTTTCATATATTCTATTTCAAATATTTCTTTTTCAAAATAGTTGTTATTATCAAAATATTTCGTTCAACACATGAACTTTTATTTTATATTATTCTTTATTTTTCAAATTGGAATGAGGCCCAGTCAATTACCATATAAAGTTAATTATATGGATTTTCATACATTACACACATATAATAGCATTGAAAAATAATCAACCATTAACCAAAGTGCGCTACACTGTATAAGCATCAAATATAGATATCTAACGCTTATAACAGCCTGTCAATCAATCGATCGACATATTTAATCAATCAGGATGAGTGAACTTCAAATTTCATCCTAACACCCGTGTGGGGTTTCAAACAATCAAACACAGATTTTAGTTGTGCAGTTGGGCGATGTGTAAAATTTATCGACCCAATCAATGTCCTTCAAATAGGTGTACACAAACAAACCGTTCGGTTTGTAAATGAATATTTTATTTTATTCACTTCACGTTAAAAATTATATTTTTTAACGATAAAAACATTTTTATTTCAACATATGAATTTCTATTCAGTTCATTTATTCAATAAAATGATATCTTTATTTTTCTAACATATTTTAGAAAATTTCGGCGGCATAACGGCACGATACTAGAAACGGGACGAGGCCTAGCCTTATCCCCGGTCTAGTGAAGGCCCACGCCATTCACTCATCAATCAAAATCACCAAACAACCAAATTCAAATCACATCATATAACTAATCTATGCAACCAAACAAACAAGTCCATGGTCTGTGGACGATTGTGTCGGGTGCTACTAAGCACCGTCTGCATCCTAGAATATATATATATGACTAGAAAAGAAATTGAAGAGTGAGAAATTCTCACCAAAGCTAATCCAAATGTCACTTCTCTTCATATGTAGGATATCTTCATCGTTCTTCCAACGCAGTCTGTTTCACGAAGTACATGTTAAAAATCATATTTTTAACAACGCTACTTATATAAAAATCATATTTTTATTGCTACGTCTTATATGTAAAAATCGAATTTTTTTATATGCCATTCAAATAAATAAAAATCTAATTTTTATACTTCATTCAGATAAAGAAAAATCAAATTTTTATACTATTAAAAATCAAGTCTGTGTTGTTCTTCGTATGAATAGAAACCATATTTTTATCTAAATAAAAAAATCACACATTTATACTTAAAAATTATATTTTCTTTATACGATATAAATCATATCCTTTTATTACATGAAACTCAAATCTTTTATAAAGCAAAAATCATATTTTTACATTTACAACGCTAATTCATAAAAAGGTTACGTTTTTAATGTCGCGCTATATATATTATAAAAAATATATTTATATACATCGTTATTATACATAAAAGATTACATTTTTATATGATTAAACTAAATATACTAAAGCAAACACTCACTTTTGTTGTAAAAATCGAAGCTTTTCTTGAGAAGGGGCCCACCGATGGACTGTCGGACGTGGATGGTGGCGGCGGGACTGCTGCAGGCCAAGGGGAGTTGCTTAGACTGCGGCGGTTGCCTTCGTCGGTGGTTGTCTTAAGTGGAAAAGGGTCTGGGGGTCTCACGGGTGGAAGGAGGGCTCGGGATCGGACCTGGTGGTCAGAGAAAGGTCGCAGGGGGTTGCTGAGGCGATGGGGGGGGTCCGCTGAAGTGGAAGCGGAGGAGCCAGGGGGCGACGCTGGTTAGAATCAGCTAGGGTTTTGGGATGGAGAGGGGATGGCACCACAAGGACGGCGGCGGCTTGGGGAAGACCTACGGTGGCTGCGCTCCTCCAGTAGGTGGCGGGTTTGTGTGACGGAGGGAGGACTCCGATTGGGGATTTGGGGCGTTCGCCGGTGGAAGGGAAGAGGGGAAGGAGGGCGGAGGAGGGAAGCGGGGGCGTGGCCATCGTCGCCGGCGGTGGCTGGAGGAGCTTTGGTCGGAGCGGCGCGTTGAAGGGGGAGGGACGACTGAAGATGTCGGGTTTTTCCTTTAGTAATTGGGCGTTGACCAGAATGAGGGAAAAGGGGAGGGAATGAATATATATATTTATATATTTATATTATTTTATTTATTAAATTTTCTCCAAGTAGTAACTTTTTCTTTCGAACACCGAATCGATCCCAACGACTGTCGCCCCTAGCTAATTACCCCCATTCCGAACACAATGGGATATGTATCGTAAGCCAATTCGGCTGTTTCAATCAGTTTCCGTTGAATTTAAAACATAAATCTATATATATTCAATCTGAACGCACATTTCAAATTACCGGGGTCACATACAGTCTCTAAAAATTCCCGAAAAATATTTTCTAACTTCGTATTGACGATACGGTCCTAACAAAACTAGTTTCGTCAAATTCTGAGACCGTTTGAAAAATGGTCATTTTCCAGTCGATTAAATTCAACTAAAACTGGTCAAACGCGTTTAACTGCGCCACGCTCACATATTGATTCAGAAAATTATGAAAATTGGAATCTAGTAATAATTTGACATTCCGGTTCCAACAAAACTGGTTTCGTCGAAAACCGAGATCGTTTGCAAAATGGCTATTTTTAAGGGTTATATATTATATAAAATATATATAAATTCCACAGCGACTATTCTGAATTTTCAACTGGACGTATCTTATCATTTCTAAAGTGAAATCTCAGTTTGTTAACTTCGTTAGAAAGATATCGTCTAACAGATTCAAATATTCCTTGTTTCGTTCAATTCTGACTTATATTGAATCCTGTATATTCATTCGAAGTTAGAAATCGAATTTTCGAACTACCGCGCCATTTTCAATTCTATTTATAATTATATATAATTATATATATTCTAACGACGACGCGTATAATATATACGTTCGAATTATATTCAAAATAAATTTCTCGTCGATATTATTTAAAATATTCTATTTTAAATATTCAAAATTCGCTAAAATTGCCAAAATAAAAATTTTAAACTGGCCCAGAATTTCCGGGTTATTACAATCTCTCCCACTTAAAACTTTTCGTCCCCGAAAAGGAACAAAGTCGAAAGTGGTTTGATTAATCAATTCTACGTTCGATCTGGCTTCCTTTCTCCAACTTTTTAGTTTCTGAGAATTTTCAGAATTTCAAAAATTTGGCTAACACCCTAAATTTTCGAAAAATTTCGCCATAACCTCCCCTGCAATGGGAGCATCGGGGAATTTCAAATAGCTTCCCCGGTCCTTCAGATCTCAAAAAGAAAAAGAAAAAGCCAAGCGGCTAGCCAATAGGCTCATAAAATCATCATCACCCAAACAAAACAGTAAATTATGTAGTAAACATGTACCTATTTGTCGGGCAAACAAATTTTATTCTCTGCTCTAGCCTCCTTGCTATGACCTGTTCAATGTAAGTATATGTATATGCAAGCAAATGCGACCAAATTTCAATACAATTCAACATTTGGTTCAATTAGGCTAAATGGTTCACAAATTTCAACCAAATAAACAAACAACACAAACATCAATCAATTAGTGAATTAGAGTTTCAAATTCATAATTTTGATATATATAAAGAAAATCATGTTTTTGATGCCAAATCACAACAAAGTGTTCTAGCTATATAAGTTTTGGTTCTCACACCAGTCTAATGGAAATATATAGAAAATCACACCTTCGAAACTCGAACATAAATGTTGATGATGCGATCGCTATCATCAATATCATCTTCGGGCAACTAGAGTGTGATGCTATATCTATCCAATATATTAAAACTTCGAATACACGCGGATCAGACGTATACGCAAAATCTATATATACTGGACTGTCCAACTCAATATAAATAGATAATCAGATGCGAATAATTGATTTAAATTTTCAAAACAAAAATTGTTTTCATTTGAAAAATATACTCTTCACACTCGTTCTAGGATACTACTGATCCCATCTCTAACGAGTCATTCTCGTTGGATATTACTAATCCACTTTCTGATGAATTCTTTCGTATGGTTCTAATGTGCCTTGTTCTCTGAGCTTTGTAAACCAAAGCTCTGATACCAACTGTGACGGCAACGCGAAATCCGGTAGGCTTTGCAACCATCCTTTCATCCTCCATTGCAGCAGGTAAAACCCACCGCGGCTCACAGCGGTCTCCCAGTAACTTGTTTTACGGCGACCCTCTCGAGTCTCCCGGCCACTGCCTAACCAACCCCCACCACAAGGGACATGTGGGGGTAAGAGTCTCCCGTTCGCCACCAAACCGCGAAGCGAGAACCGCCCATCACGACTGCAACAAGAACTGGTGATACCCCATTCTCGATCTTTTCAATCTATTTAAAGACTCATTAAAACTCCACTTAGTTTTAATCTTTAACTGGGTTAAAGAATCCGTGTCATTTAAAACACGGTTCACGATAAACCCAAAGTCACATTCATTAATTATCGGGTTAAAGAACGCGTGTTATTTAAAACACTGTTCACGATAAACCCAAAAATCAATATCAATTCAATTCCAATTAAATATTATTTAATTGGTACACTTCATTAAATCTAAATAAAAAGATTTAATCATTTCTCAACTGGGTTCAAGAACAGTGTTAGTGAAGACACCATTCACGACAAACCCAAATCACATTCGATATTCAATACAAGGCTCTGAATAGAAAATATATCGGCTTATATTCAATATCGAATTCTACGACTAACAAATGCCGTATTGGAAATAACGATATAAATATATATCTTTCAAATTTCCATAACAACATTTGTATAATCACGAAATCCAACATCGAAATATTCCGAAGACAATTTCGATTCAAATCCATTCCAATGCAATCATTGGAAATTTTGGTTATTTTCAAAACCCTTTTTAAATTCAATTTTTTTATTTAAAAATAAATAGAATTATAATTCTAGTTCAAAACCAGTTCATTTCGATAAAAATCTATTTTTATCTTTTCAAATATGGAGTTTTTCATCCCAATCCTTTCTAAATCATTTCTTATGATTTTACACAAATTATTACTATTTTTAATAATTTTATCAAGGCCCGTACAGTCGATTTCCATCAATGGCCATCGAACTGCACTTACAGCTACCTTTTTCAAATTTGATTTGGACGTAACTCCAAATCCAACCGTTAGATTTCAAATTTCTAATATTCGTTAGAAAGCTCTTTTCGATACGAACCCAACGGTTCCGGTTTTAGGAGAATCCGACGGTCGGATCTCCCGTAATGTCCGTTTGAAATAAATGGTCGAAATTCACGAACTGCCGCGGCGCGGCGCGTTCTATTCAGGCCATTATATTATATATATAATATATATATAATATATACTTCGTCGATTTATATTTAAAACGAATTATATAAATAGTTTTAAATTCGTTTCAAAAGCAATTTCAACTTCCTTTTCAATTCAAATCAAAATTGAATTCTTCTTTATAAATTCGTTTTAAAAATTCATTTCTATTCAATTCAAATTTCAATTCAATTTGAATTCATTTCAATTCGTTTTCAATTCAATTCGAATTCGTTTTCAATTCAATTCATTTCGAAATCGTTTTCAATTCAATTCATTCCGAAATCGTTTTCAATTCAATTCATTCCGAAATCGTTTTCAATTCAATTCCTTTCAAAATGAATAAAATCGATATAAATATCGATCACGTCAAAATGGCGTTAAACTAATCAACACGGCTTCATAAATTTCTATTTTCAAATATTCTATTTCAAATATTTCTTTTTCAAAATAGTTTTTATTATCAAAATATTTCGTTCAACACATGAACTTTTATTTTATATTATTCTTTATTTTTCAAATTGGAATGAGGCCCAGTCAATTACCATATAAAGTTAATTATATGGATTTTCATACATTACACACATATAATAGCATTGAAAAATAATCAACCATTAACCAAAGTGCGCTACACTGTATAAGCATCAAATATAGATATCTAACGCTTATAACAGCCTGTCAATCAATCGATCGACATATTTAATCAATCAGGATGAGTGAACTTCAAATTTCATCCTAACACCCGTGTGGGGTTTCAAACAATCAAACACAGATTTTAGTTGTGCAGTTGGGCGATGTGTAAAATTTATCGACCCAATCAATGTCCTTCAAATAGGTGTACACAAACAAACCGTTCGGTTTGTAAATGAATATTTTATTTTATTCACTTCACGTTAAAAATTATATTTTTTAACGATAAAAACATTTTTATTTCAACATATGAATTTCTATTCAGTTCATTTATTCAATAAAATGATATCTTTATTTTTCTAACATATTTTAGAAAATTTCGGCGGCATAACGGCACGATACTAGAAACGGGACGAGGCCTAGCCTTATCCCCGGTCTAGTGAAGGCCCACGCCATTCACTCATCAATCAAAATCACCAAACAACCAAATTCAAATCACATCATATAACTAATCTATGCAACCAAACAAACAAGTCCATGGTCTGTGGACGATTGTGTCGGGTGCTACTAAGCACCGTCTGCATCCTAGTATATATATATGACTAGAAAAGAAATTGAAGAGTGAGAAATTCTCACCAAAGCTAATCCAAACGTCACTTCTCTTCATATGTAGGATATCTTCATCGTTCTTCCAACGCAGTCTGTTTCACGAAGTACATGTTAAAAATCATATTTTTAACAACGCTACTTATATAAAAATCATATTTTTATTGCTACGTCTTATATGTAAAAATCGAATTTTTTTATATGCCATTCAAATAAATAAAAATCTAATTTTTATACTTCATTCAGATAAAGAAAAATCAAATTTTTATACTATTAAAAATCAAGTCTGTGTTGTTCTTCGTATGAATAGAAACCATATTTTTATCTAAATAAAAAAAATCACACATTTATACTTAAAAATTATATTTTCTTTATACGATATAAATCATATCCTTTTATTACATGAAACTCAAATCTTTTATAAAGCAAAAATCATATTTTTACATTTACAACGCTAATTCATAAAAAGGTTACGTTTTTAATGTCGCGCTATATATATTATAAAAAATATATTTATATACATCGTTATTATACATAAAAGATTACATTTTTATATGATTAAACTAAATATACTAAAGCAAACACTCACTTTTGTTGTAAAAATCGAAGCTTTTCTTGAGAAGGGGCCCACCGATGGACTGTCGGACGTGGATGGTGGCGGCGGGACTGCTGCAGGCCAAGGGGAGTTGCTTAGATTGCGGCGGTTGCCTTCGTCGGTGGTTGTCTTAAGTGGAAAAGGGTCTGGGGGTCTCACGGGTGGAAGGAGGGCTCGGGATCGGACCTGGTGGTCAGAGAAAGGTCGCAAGGGGTTGCTGAGGCGATGGGGGGGGTCCGCTGAAGTGGAAGCGGAGGAGCCAGGGGGCGACGCTGGTTAGAATCAGCTAGGGTTTTGGGATGGAGAGGGGATGGCACCACAAGGACGGCGGCGGCTTGGGGAAGACCTACGGTGGCTGCGCTCCTCCAGTAGGTGGCGGTTTTGTGCGACGGAGGGAGGACTCCGATTGGGGATTTGGGGCGTTCGCCGGTGGAAGGGAAGAGGGGAAGGAGGGCGGAGGAGGGAAGCGGGGGCGTGGCCATCGTCGCCGGCGGTGGCTGGAGGATCTTTGGTCGGAGCGGCGCGTTGAAGGGGGAGGGACGACTGAAGATGTCGGGTTTTTCCTTTAGTAATTGGGCGTTGACCAGAATGAGGGAAAAGGGGAGGGAATGAACATATATATTTATATATTTATATTATTTTATTTATTAAATTTTCTCCAAGTAGTAACTTTTTCTTTCGAACACCGAATCGATCCCAACGACTGTCGCCCTTAGCTAATTAACCCCATTCCGAACACAATGGGATATGTATCGTAAGCCAATTCGGCTGTTTCAATCAGTTTCCGTTGAATTTAAAACATAAATCTATATATATTCAATCTGAACGCACATTTCAAATTACCGGGGTCACATACAGTCTCTAAAAATTCCCGAAAAATATTTTCTAACTTCGTATTGACGATACGGTCCTAACAAGACTAGTTTCGTCAAATTCTGAGACCGTTTGAAAAATGGTCATTTTCCAGTCGATTAAATTCAACTGAAACTGGTCAAACGCGTTTAACTGCGCCACGCTCACATATTGATTCAGAAAATTATGAAAATTGGAATCTAGTAATAATTTGACATTCCGGTTCCAACAAAACTGGTTTCGTCGAAAACCGAGATCGTTTGCAAAATGGCTATTTTTAAGGGTTATATATTATATAAAATATATATAAATTCCACAGCGACTATTCTGAATTTTCAACTGGACGTATCTTATCATTTCTAAAGTGAAATCTCAGTTTGTTAACTTCGTTAGAAAGATATCATCTAACAGATTCAAATATTCCTTGTTTCGTTCAATTCTGACTTATATTGAATCCTGTATATTCATTCGACGTTAGAAATCGAATTTTCGAACTACCGCGCCATTTTCAATTCTATTTATAATTATATATAATTATATATATTCTAACGACGACGCGTATAATATATACGTTCGAATTATATTCAAAATAAATTTCTCGTCGATATTATTTAAAATATTCTATTTTAAATATTCAAAATTCGCTAAAATTGCCAAAATAAAAATTTTAAACTGGCCCAGAATTTCCGGGTTATTACAAAAACTCATGACCGCCTTACATTTTTCGAAGCTATTGTATTAATCCCCAACCCGTCATCATGATATATTACCAATATAGCTTATGACCAACTCCATATACCTGTACCCAAATATCCTAATATAACTAATATATAGTGAATTTATTAAAATAAGAATTTTATTTCTAAAATAGATCAAACACATTAATCAATATATTAAAATTTTCCATGTCTTTCTGCGGTCGCAACGCATGAATGAAACAAAATTTATATGCAAGATTTATGAATATTTAGAGTTAAAAATATCATAATTGTTAGTTGTTTAATTTTAATATATATACATCACAAACAAACACATATATACTCTTCCAAATATTTTATATCATACCCCTCTTCCACCTTTCCTATTTTATGAATGAATCTTATTCCCGCATTTCATAGTAATATTGTTCCAATCGCTACTTATTTTGCCTTGCCGCCAACGATATAATCATCTACAATCTCATCCGAGTACATCAACGGATCCACCTTGCAAAGCTACACCTATTTCGTCGGCGCTGCCACACTTGGTTCCCCAAACAAAACTGCTTCCACCATTTTTTTCTAGTGGATTCTAGTGATCAACGACCTTGCATTGTCAATCAATTAGCAGCATGACAACCTTCTCAACATCCCCTTTATCTTCATAGTTTCTGATTGTCGTGTAATAATTGTTTTACAGTCAAAATGAAATGAACGATCAATGTTTTCTAAACTTCTTTCGTGTTTCCTAATAAATCCTTACATCCAATTAATAGACTGCATCACCAGTAGATTCATGTCATCGAGAACTATAATTCTGATATATATTATGTTTAGTTTGCAACACTTGTGCATTTTGCACTTTTTGTACTAATCGTATATTAATCTATGTTGATTATCATAAAGAATACCCTTGAGTTTATATCGCAAAGTGACATGCTAGTGAGTACGGACCAAATTACTGTGTATTCTAGATCTATTATGGCTGGTTTTACTTCTTTTTTTCTTTTGTTGGATCTAGTTGTAGTTTTCTTTTGGTTAGTTTGACTTATGAAGTATTATTATAGTTGTGGTTGTGTACTGTTGGTTGGTTATTTGGTAACGGCTCCTCTCGAGGTTCTGGTGGTTTTCTAGGTTAGGTGTGGCATAGCTTCGCATGTGAATTCTCAGGTGAACTACTAGGTTATTTGGCTACTGTAGCTTTGTAAATTGTAAGTGTTTGAGGAATTGCTTTCGCCAGCTCCTATGGAAAACTATTTGGTGTGATTGCAGTATTGCAACCGTGGGGTTTGGAATAGTGAATGTAGCTGTTAGCAGCTCTATATAGTCATCGGTCTCTATTTTATTTGTGTTGACTTCTATTGCAAGTCTCCTCCTTTGTTGGGTGAATTTTGCAAGTTTTGATGGAGACTTGGTAATTGTCGAACTTGCCTTAGGCTAGTGCTTGCAGGAGGTTTGTGTTAACCCTGTTGTGAAACGCGATTTGGAGAACAATGGTTCAGACACATCTGTAAGCATACGAGCACTAGCCTAATCAAGAGCAATGTGATCGCGCACTACAGGGGTCGGACGAACTCTATACAGTCTATCACATCTTTGTTAAAGGGTCGGTCGAACAAGCTCATAAACCGGCCGCTCACTGCACCTTTGATTAACCATCTCCGGTCGAGCACTTATCTGGAAGGGTCGGTCAGCTGTAAAGTATGCAGTCGAGCACCACTGATCGACACCATGTTAATATGTGAAGTCATACGCTGTAATTCCTGAATGGTTTGGCAAACGTAAACCATTTACATAATGAATGGAACATTTGCATATGTATGATAACATCGCAAGCGTGGACACAATGAAGTGCGAATATGAACGGTGGCTGAAAAGTAATAGAGTGGCTCGTGCATAATGTCCTACTCGTGCACAAAACCTGGGTCGTGCATTGCATTAAATAGTCTTGGGTCATGCATTGCATCATACTCGATCGTACATGGCACTATATATTCGGAACTTCAAGGTTTAAAGGTGGACACGTTACAAGCAAATATGGGAAGACATCTTAAAAGGCACGTGGCTCCCAAAGGCTCTATATACATTATGCGTGAACCGGTATTAAGATGGTGAAAAGAACAATATGGGTCTTTCACATGAAGCACACCCGCATGCAAACAAAGTTTCGCATAGGCTTAATGTTTAAAATAAAGGGAAGGCCATGCCATTCTTGAGTCAAGCAGCTAAAAGGTGATGGGTTACGCATTCTTTAATACGTGGACCGGTAATGGGAATTATATATGATATGGAGCCACATAATTATATGGTAGATGGCGTGGAGCTTCTATGTAAATGATAAGTCTCATGGCACGCTGTTAGTAGAAAAAAAATTGCATTAGCCAGCTCATTCCCAAGTAACAACACAAGTGTACAGATATACGTAAAAGCATGGGAGGGGTCAGTCATCCATTATACGGTCGTTCAAATACATGGGTACATGGAAACATCATTGAAGCACACGTGGTTGGTCAGCAGAACAACAAACTAGGTCGCACAACTTCTCAATAGATGGATCGCTTACCAAGGATTGAAGGGGGCACTCACTCACAATACAAAGGATCGCTCACTCATGAAACTTAGGGTTGCTTAAACACCTTATTTTTTGGTTGATCGCGCGCTGCTTTCTGGTTACAGCTGTCCAGTGGCAGTTCCATAAATACGTGTACGAACGTGCCTTACCTTGTTCACCATAATTACGGAATTGCCACCTAATACCAACTTCTCCTATAAATACCCCATTTCACCATCATTCAACGGACCGATCTAAGCCACCCCGAAGGGTTGTCATTTCGGTTTTCCACCATTCTGAAGCTCCTCAAGCTCCATTAATGGCTTCCTAAGCTCACTCTATCTTCCTCCAACATCAAGTGGATCTCATCTTCTCCAAACATCGTTAATTCTCACTCAGGTTCAATCCAAGTGATCTCCAACCGCCATTACTCCTCTTTAAAGCTCGGATCTAACACTAATTTCATGATGGACTCAAGAAAGATCATCTAATCTCGAGATCTAATCCGATCCTCCTCAAATTTAAGTGAGATCTGAAGCAGAAAGAAAGTAAAAAATGGAAGATCATTTTTAGAGAGAGAATGAGTGATATAAATGAAATGTATGGAACAACGCATTTTGTAAATTTCTCCTTGATAATGAAATCTCCTCCAAAGTTGATGTAGATCTATTTTAGATCGAACCACTACAAAAATTCTTGTGTTTTTACTTACATTTTGCGACTGTGGTCTCATTTTCTTTCACTTACCATATGGTGAAGGACGGTTTACATACCTTTGGTGTTTGGACCATTTTTGGTTTAAACAGTTGGCGCCCATCGTGGGGCCACGTTTGCGCTTCTCTCAATCTTAAGGGTCTACCGTTGAAGTTCTAAGCCTACTTCTACCATAAATTCTACAAGTCTAAGATCTAGGCCAATTGACGAACTCTCTTCCAAATTCAAAGCCTTGTCCGAGATCATGACTAAATCTAAGAAGACCACTGGTAAAACCATTGAAGAGACCGCCAACGTTGCTAACAACGAAGTAACACCGCTCACTAACCATTTTGAAGTTGGCGAAAACTTGGTAGGTGGAGGCGATGTGACTAAGAATGAGTTGGATGCTGCTATTGTCAACATGAACCAACGAATGCACTCCTCTACTAAAGCTATGATGAAGAAACTTGACACCATCCTTAATGCTCGACCAAATCCATCCCCTCAGAAGGTCCATGTTGATCTCGAAGAAAATGACAATTCGTCCGCTTATGATCATAATTGCAATGACAACATGAATGATGATAATGAATGGGTAAGCAACAAAGACACGACTAACGTCGAAAACTTGAAGCCAAAAGCTAAGAATCATTCCGAGATGAAAGCTCGACGGGTTACCAGTCTCATCATAGGGGTACCTCCTCATCGAGAAGGTAAAGGACCTAAGCTATCTAGCCAAGAACGCATTCCTGGACGAACATTTGGTAAAGAGCTCAGCTTCGCAGAGTGGCATACCACTGAAGAGTACATCTCGGATATGATAGAACAAATCATGAAGAAGAATCAAGCTCTCAATTACGATGACAGGGAATGGGATTTCTCTCCCGATAGGACTCCGTTTACCAAGAGAATCCGAGAAACAGAGTTCCCGAAGAAATTCAATCCTCCATCTTTGCCTCTGTACAACGGCCTTGTTGATCCTCACTACTTTATGTTCAAGTATGAGTGCGGCAAAGGCAATAGACGAGACGAGATGCTTATATTTCCCTCTCTGCCTAGAAGGTGTTGCGTTAATATGGTTCACAAAGCTACCACCCAAGTTCGTAGACCGTTTCTCCGGCTTGACCAAAAAGTTCAAGGAGTAGCTCCGCTTGTATGCTACCAAAGCCAAGGATGCTATAACACTATCAGCAATGAAGAAAAATCCAAGGGATTCCGTTAAGGCTTTCTCAGCCGATTCAATGTTGCCTTGTCCGAAGTAAGGAATCTAGAGCCTTGCACAATCCTCATGTCTCTAATCAGGGCCATAGATGAGAAGAGCGAATTGGTAGATGGATTAAAATGGAAGAACCAAACACGCCTGAAAAATTCTGTAAAAAGCCGAGGATTATATGAGAGTGGACAATAATCCTGTGCCTCTTCAGATTATTGATGCTAACAACTTCTCAAAGCTCCTAAAAATGCTGCTACTTAGTATGATCAGAAGAGTACTCAGGGACAGAAGCGAGCCAATGACGGGAACGACAGCAAGACTAATAAGAAGTCTCACCTTTTCAACTCGTCAGAGTTGACGCCTTTGAATGACACTCCTGAAAATATTTATCTTGCAACAAAAATTCTAAAGAGTATGCGGAGCGAAATCCGATAAGGATAAGCGGTAAAGCAGCAAACTCGAGAAAATTCTGTAGATTTCACAACCAGCCCGGTCATAACACTAATGAGTGCCGACACTTGAAGAACCTCATTGAGGAATTGATCAAGAAAAATAGGCTGCAGCAGTATGTAAAGAATCCGCTGACCATGAATCCTTCTGCAACTCCCCAGGGGCGGGGGCATCAAATGATCAGTATGGTCCAAGCAAAGGAGCTCCTTCTCAAACCAATCCAAGGATAATCATCAACTGATAACTGTTGATGGTGCTCCAATTTCAATGGTTCAGAATAAGCGATCAACATCGCCACTGCTCTATCTTCATGCTTTACTACATGTTTTACTTTCTACTATATCCAGAACTTCATGTATAAAAGTCTGTAATGATTTACAAATACTGTATCAAACATTAGCTTTGTGACTAAGGACTTATTTGCCTGAAAAAAAATTTTGCTTGCAAAATTTTATGTCAAATCAAAACTTGCTTAAAAGTTGATTTCATATTGTAGGCCATCGGTCGAGCGCTTGTTCCTGTGAAGTTTGACGAAACATAGCGACCCCAATAACGCTAGTTCAAGTGCTAAATGCTATAAATATCAACATGCACAAATGCGAAAATAGAGAAGCACCGCCTTGAAAAGTGAATAGGAAGAGTTGCAAAGATTCAAACAACGAGCTAGCACCACGACAAAAAAACGAGGTCAGTGGGAGGTTCAAAGTCTCAGTTCCTCAACTAGAATAGCCTGCCAAGTCAAGCGTCCGACAAAGGAGCTGATGGTTGCCTCCTAGAATAATACAACAACCGCCCCAATTCATTTGCGTGGCATTTGGAATCCTGGATGTGAAGAATGACTAAACCATTTGCGTAGCATCTGGAATCCCAGATGTGAAGAATGACTAAACCATTTGCATAGCGTATGGAATCCCAGATGTGAAGAATGTAAACCATTTGTGTAACATCTGAAAATCTCAGATTGAAGAATGAACAATTCGTTCGCGTAGCATCTGGAATCCGAGATGTGAAGAATGACCAATTCATTTGCGTAGTGTCTGGAATCCCAGATGTGAAGAATGACTAAACCATTTATGTAGCATCTGGAATCCCAGATGTGAAGAATGTAAACCATTTGTGTAACATCTGAAAATTTCATATGTGAAGAATGACCAATTCATTTGCATAGCATCTAGAATTCCAAATGTGAAGAATGACTAAACCATTTGCATAGCATCTGGAATCCCAGATGTGAAGAATGTAAACCATTTGTGTAGCATCTGGAATCCCAAATGTGAAGAATGTAAACCATTTGCATAGTGTTTCGAATCCCAGATGTGAAGAATGTAATTTGCGTAACATCTGGAATCTCAGATGTGAAGAATGTAAACCATTTGTGTAGCGTCTGGAATCCCAGATGTGAAGAATGTAAACCATTTGCGTAGCATATGAAATCTCAGATGTGAAGAATGACTAATCCATTTTCATAGCATCTGAAAATCTCAGATGTGAAGAATGTCGGGCCTCCAATTAACTTGCGTAGTGTCTGAATATATCAGATGTGACAAGTGTTGGATTTTAACCAATAAACTTGCATAGTGTTTGAAAATCTCAGATGTGACAAATGTTGGATCTTAACCCATCAACTTGCGTAGTGTCTGAAAATCTCATATGCGACAAGTGTTGGATCATAACCAATTAACTTGCAGGGTTTCTGAATATCTCAGATGCGTCAAATGTTGGATCTTAACCAATTAACTTGCATAGGGTCTGAAAATATCAGATGCGACAAGTGTTGGATCTTAACCAATTAACTTGTAACAACCCTGAATTTTGGGGTAAATTTAAAAATTTATATTAAGTAATTTTAATGAGTTTTTAATATTTAAAATAATAATGATTAAAAAATTGATTTAAATCAAAGTTAGAATGAATAATTTAATTTTAAATAATTTTGTTAGAAAATACGTCGGAATTTAAAAAATTCCATTTTTTTTATTATTGAATTTAAAATGATATTTACATATATAAATTTTAAATTGTTATTAATGAATGATTCGAAATTAATTTTATATAGGATGAATTGTAAGTCACTGAGTGTTAAAGGTATATAATGTATGTTTTAACTATCGCGGTTAATAAAATTAATGTTAACATTTATAATGATAATTAAAAAATATAAAAGAAAACAAGCAAAACATAAAATATATTTTAGTATTGAAGTCAAAAGGGTTATTTAATCTGTAGGCCCTTTATTATGTATAAAACAAAGAGGCCATGCATTGCCTACCTTTTATAATGCATGCATGCACTGTAAATTTAAAACTATTATATTTTCAACATATGCATTATTTTTCTAAACGGACAACGTTTCATACAGTAATATACATGCGGTGGTAAAAACCTTCATCTCTTCCAATTTATTACTTTATTTTTCTCCTTTCCTCTTTTTCTTAAATTTTGAGTCATTTAAAAAAAATGTCTTAGGAACTTTAATGACATTTAGTAATTTATTGATTGAAAATAATGTGTAGGTTATAAATGAAATAAATTTTAACTATATGTATATATTAATATATATATATATATATATATGTATATATATATATGTATATATATATGGGTCATAATAGCATGTAATCAGGGGGGATGTAAGGAAACATAAATGAGAAGTAAATATACCACCTCAGCCTTAGTCAGCAATTTATGGATAAATGAGCTTTTTTGTAAATTAAATAATTTAATAATTATGATATTATAAATATCCTAGATAGTTAGAAATCCAAACCCTAATCTAATTCTTCATAGCCGCCGCCTTCTATTCAAATGGATGGCCACCACGCAGTGAATTTAATCCCCAAATCTCTCTCATCATGTTATGAATTACATCACAAATCCAAAAATAAAAAAAATCAAAGCTCTCAACAAGCTCTTGTTTTCAATGGGCATGATCAATATCCTCTTCATGGATTGTTTGATTTTGTCGCTCAAAGATCCGCTGTTCGTTGACGTTGACATGTGAATAGGATGGTGCTCCACGCAATGTTGAAGGAGGAAGAAGGTTTAAAAATCCTTAATTACTTTGCTAATTTAATTTCAAAATTATTATCAATCTAAATTTAGCCATAACAAATTCATATGAACTCAGAATAACGTGATTTCAGAAGCGTTGTGATTGTACGGCAAAGATCGAAGCTCCTGGAAAGAGACAATTCCGAGCAGTTGGAATTTTGACAAATTTGCGAATCAGAATAAACCAACGGTGAGATTTCATTTGTTTTAAATTAATTAATTAATCCTGTTATTTCATCCGCCATATGATGACTGTATATATATAAAATTTAGATCTGTTTGTGCTGAAAATTGGTTGATGTTTGATATGTTGTTATGATGGATAATTATAGATCCATAGTTGCTAGTCAAATATCATGATTCATTCTTTTTATTTTATTTGAATTGATCTAGTTTATCAATTCATAATAATAATATGATTTGTCATTTTTATGGTATCACTTTTGTTTGATTTGAATTGATATAGTTTATCAATTCATACTAATAATATGATTTGTCATTTTTATGGTATCACTTTTGTTTGATTTGAATTGATCTAGTTTATCAATTCATAATAAAAATATGATTTGTCATTTTTTATGTTATCACTTTTATTTTATTTGAATTGATCTAGTTTATCAATTCATTAACATAATAAAATTTGTTATTTCATGTGAATTGATTTAGTTTATCAATTAAATATTAAAAATAAAATTTGCCTTTTATATTGAATTGATTCAGTGTATCAATTCAACACCAAATAAAAGTTGTACATTTTATTTGCGTCCTCTCACGCAAATATAATCACTTAGAAATAAAAGTTCACCTTTTTATTTGCATTTCACAATGCAAATATAGAGAAATAAATTGACTTTTTATTTGTGTTCTCTAATGCGAATTAAACTTAGAAATAAAAGTTCACCTTTTTATTTGCATTTCACAATGCAAATATTACATAGACAAATAAGTTCATTTCTTCGTGTTCACAATGCAAATATAACAGGAAATAAAAGAGTAGTAAAAGAATCATATTTTATTAAAAAAAATATGATTTACATTTAAAAACACATCTTTATTAAGAAATATGTTTTACATTAAAAACATATCTTTAATGTAATATTAGAAAACTGAGAAAAGAATCATATTTCATTATGAAATATGATTAGCATTAAAAGCACATTTTTAATGTAAACTTAGAAAGAATCATATTTTTATTAAGAAATATGTTTTGCATTAAAAATACATTTTTAATGTAATAGTAGAAACATAGTAGGATGAGGTTACAATAAAAAGAAAAAGTTAGAATTTAAAAAGATTACCTTTTTAATTGTCAGTATGTTAAATTAAGAAGATTTGTTCCCAAAACGCAATCTTGAATTAAAGGAATGTTTTTATTTTATATTCAATTAATGGAATTAATTGACGTTGATTTAGAAAGATTACATATTTATTGTCTAAAAGTTACAAGAAAAGGATTCAATCAAAAAGATTACATCTTTGGTGTCAATATGTTAAAAAAAATGGTTTCAAAATTGAGCATCTTGAAAAGGTTGTTATTGTAAAATCATAATAATACGGAAAGTTACAATTTATATTAAGATACTTGAAATCAAGATATTTAGAAATAAAGAATATCTTAAAATTAAGATTCCTTAATGGAAAGGATAATTTCAAATAATATGTTTTGGAAAAATTAATTATAATTATAAATTATAATTGTGCTTGGACACGAGGTTGGTTACATTTGTGGTGGAAGTCTGCCCGGACCCAACTGGCATATCCAGCAGCCACTAATGTTGAACCTAATGTGAGAGGTCCGAGTGCATAAATACGAAATGGGCCATGACACGAGGAAAAGCCCAACTTGTGGAATAAGTCTGCCCGGAACCGACCGGCACATCTAGCATCCACAAGTCGTAGGCTTAATGTGAGAGGTCTAGCCCATTATAAAATACAAATGGATAAGAAAATGAGTTGGGCTATTTAATCCGTTTTAAAAATAGCAACGCATTTTTAAAAACACAAACGAGTTTATCGATTTATTTTATCCATTTTATAATGAATATTAAAAGAGAAATTTTAAAATTAATATTTTGGAAAATAATATAATTATAAAAGGATAACATATAGAATAATCAATTTTTAGATTATAGTTGGAATCATGAAAATGCATATGAAAATGAAATCATGTTTTTTTTAGTGTAACATGAGTGCATAAGAAATAAATATAATCAATTGTTTTAATGTCTTTTAATTGCATATGAAAATAAAATCATATTTAGGAGTAGCGTTAAAGTATATGAAAATAAAATCATGTTTGGAGTAGCGTTAATGCATATGAAATAAAAACATGTGTTGGAATCATGTGAATGCATATGAAATAGCTTCATATTTTAAAGTCGTGTTAATTATATGAAATATAATCGTATTTTTAATGTTATGTTAATATATGAAATTTAAAACATATTTCAGCGTTAGGTTATTATCTTAAAAATAAATATATTTTTAAGATCATGTTCATATATTGATGATGAAACATGTTTTTAGTGTTATGTTCATATATTAAAATGAGGCATAATTTTTAGTGTCATTTTCATTGGAAATAATTAAACGTTTAAGGACTTCAATTTAATATAAGTTGACTCTAATGAAAAGATAGTAGTTGAATAAAAGTAAAAGTTACATTTTCATGTAATCGAATTAAAGTGAAATTACATTTTTCATGTAAAAGAACAACAGTATGAAATTTACATATTTATGCAAAAAGATTTTTAGTAAAGATTATAACAATGAAATGTACATTTTAATGAATGAATTTTCATTTAAAAGAATAAGGACTATAAATTTACATTTTAATGAATGGATTTTCATTAAAAAGAATAAGGAAACAAAATATACATTTTGTGTAATTTGAAAGATGAAAGAAAAATGTACATTGTTGTGTATAATATGTGAATGTGAATTATAATAAAAATAAAACATTATTGTGTGTGTCATGTTATACCTTGATATTATATACACAAATATGGTTATTTGTTGTTAGCAAAATATATGGATGAAGAAATTATATATACTTATATATATATATATATATATATATATATATATAGAGATTAAAATCAAACGAATCGAGAGTGGTAGTTCGCATTTTGGAATCGTGTCTTTAAATTATTATACCGAAAGATCCGACCGTTGGATTTTTCCAAAACTGAAACCATTAAGTTCGCCTTTGGAAGATCTTTCCAATGATATGAATTGTGTTAAAATCCAACGGTTAGATTTAGAGAAATGTGTAAAAAAAATTGGGTGAAAACAACGCCAAGGTCGCCTATTGACATGAAGCGTCATTAAACAAAATTCAATTATTTTTATATAAATAAAAATAGAGATTAATCGTTATAAATCAATTTTAACGATAAGAAATGATTTTAAATTATATATATACGAGGATCATTTGAAAAGTCCGAGTTCAATCTCATTTCAAATGATTATTCGTCGATCTAAGTCGAAGAGTTGAAGACGGTGATTGAAGACCGACGATCTTTACGTCGAATGGATGAGTTACCATTGACGCCCATGATTGGAGTAGCTACCATGAAGGGGCTACAATGGTGGCCGGTCGGGCTACTTGTTGGTTGTTCGGATATGCGAGGTATAAGGTGCCTCCGATTTCGTTCAGACCCAGAACGGACTTGAAAATAGATTGTATGTCTTTCGTTGTATTACTTTATACGGTATTCATTGATCTCTGCTAAATATATATCTGTTTGGTGTTTAACACCCTTCTCTAAGACGTACGAGCTTAGAGGTTATATATTGGTAGGAATCAATGATACGGTATGGATTGACAATGTGTCATGCTAAGATGCAAATGATCAAGGCTCCTGTTGAAAAGCAGGCCTTGTGGTTGATGATCAAAGCACAGCTTGAACAAGCATATCTTTGTGTATTACGTAGCTTCATGAGCCTCACAACCCGGTTGGAGTCTAAAACGGGAGAAGGGAACGCAAAGAGAACAGCACGTTTCTTTCTAGCTAGAAGTGGTGTTGGGTTTTACACGGCCCGGCATTTTACTTATGTGGATGATGGAATGAGGCGCCTCAGATATTAGGTCCTATAGGACCGGGAAACGTGTGTTCAGGAATTGCCAATCCGCAAAATCGTATGTGCGGACCGGCCCTGCAGGATCCAAGGGTTCACTGCAGGGAATCCTGAGACATTAGCTAGAGTGCCTCGAATCGGTAAGGAGATCGTTCCTAGCCTTGACTCATGATGGAAACCCAATTCCCTATACAACCCTACGGACTTGATTGTATTACTAGTATGGAGGCATAGTATATGGTAGCTATGCTTCCTAGGATTGATACATTTACTTTGAAATGTTTTTGAAACATATATACACTAATAATAATATCAAATTTGTTTTATCGTACCGAGCATGTTTAATCATCATAAGGTAAAACTCTATCCTCCGGTTTGCATTGCATTGTGTGATGGGACTTGAGTCGTATGATGATTCCATTTTTCTAAAAAGGCAATGCGTTGTTTAACAATTTACTTTATATTATGCACTGGCAATCAAATAGAGTAAACCCGTTCCACGTTAGCGGCGTGGTCCTGTGATTAGCCTTATTATTAGTTATATTAGTTAAGAATTCTCACACCAGTCCCATGACTGACTCGTAGTTTGTTTCACTTTGCAAACTCGGGTGCCCTCTTTTCCACACGGGCAGTCGAGTAGCTTTTTGCAGATATTTATCTCTTGAGCATGATTCTGGATCGAAGTCTAAAGCTGTGTGCAGAGCATAGAAGTCTTCCGTTGTTTATTGTATTTAATTTATTGAAATATATCTTCTGCTGTAATTTTATTCGATGTACTCTGATATTCTGTACTCTGATGTAACATTATTATGATGTTTATAAAAGTCTTCTGTTATTGTTCTGATGTTGTTGTATTCCCAGAGTTAACGTGTTCGGGTTTTGAACGTTCTTAGTCGATTTTGCGATCGATTGGGTCTGGGAAAATCCGGGCCGTTACAGTTGGTATCAGAGCTTTGGTTAGCTCAAATCTTTGGGGTACAACTAATTAGAACTTAACAAAAGACTCATCAGAGATTGGATTAGTAATATCCAATAAGAAAACTCATTAGAGATAGGATCAGCAGTATCCTAGAATGAGAAAACTCATTAGAGATGGGGTTAGTAATGCCCTAGAATGAGTTGAGAGTGCCCACTTTATAGTTAACGTATTTTTGATTATATACAATCCGATCTTTGAAAATATGATTTTGAATATATAAAAATTATATATATTTTAAAAGTTAATCAACAAATAAAACTATTTAAGATAGGATACTTAAACAACTTTTAGCTTCGTTCCTTTTCGAGGACGAAAAGTTTTTAAGTGGGGGAGACTGTAACAACCTTGAATTTTGGGGTAAATTTAAAAATTTATATTAAGTAATTTTAATGATTTTTTGATACTTAAAATAATTTATTTAAAATAATAATGATTAAAAAATTGATTTAAATCAAAGTTAGAATGAATAATTTATTTTTAAATAATTTTGTTAGAAAATACGTCAGAATTTAAAAAATTCCATTTTTTTATTATTGAATTTAAAATGATATTTACATATATAAATTTTAAATTGTTATTAATGAATGATTCCAAATTAATTTTATATAGGATGAACTGTAAGACACTGAGTGTTAAAGGTATATAATGTATGTTTTAACTATCGCGGTTAATAAAATTAATGTTAACATTTATAATAATAAAAAAAATATAAAAGAAAACAAGCAAAACATAAAATATATTTATTGTCCAACCTTTCCAAGTATTCTTAATGTATTAGCGTATTTATTTTAGTATTGAAGTCAAAAGGGTTATTTAATATGTAGGGCCTTTATTATGTATAAAACAAAGAGGCCATGCATTGCCTACCTTTTTTAATGCATGCATGCACTGTAAATTTTAAACTATTATATTTTCAACATATGCATTATTTTTTCTAAACGGACAACGTTTCATACAGTAATATACATGCGGTGGTAAAAACCTTCATCTCTTCCAATTTATTACTTTATTTTTCTCCTTTCCTCTTTTTCTTAAATTTTGAGTCATTTAAAAAAATGTCTTAGGAACTTTAATGACATTTAGTAATTTATTGATTGAAAATAATGTGTAGGTTATAAATGAAATAAATTTTAACTATATGTATATATTAATAAATATATATATGTGTGTGTATATATATGTACATATCTTTGGTTGTCTTCTTAAATATTTCCCCTGCCAATTCAAGTTTAACTTTTAGAAATTAAAAATGTAGATTACATGTTCATAAACAAATAACATTAAGCTAGCATTAGTTCTTTCCTTTTTTTCCTCTCTCTCTCTCTCTTTTATTGTTATCTACTTTTGAAATTTGAATAATAGAAAAATAAAATAAATGGGTCATAATAGCATGTAATCAGGGGGGATGTAAGGAAACATAAATGAGAAGTAAATATACCACCTCAGCCTTAGTCAGCAATTCATGGATAAATGGTTTTTTTTGTAAATTAAATAATTTGATAATTATGATATTATAAATATCCTAGATAGTTAGAAATCCAAACCCTAATCTAATTCTTCATAGCCGTCGCCTTCTACTCAAATGGATGGCCACCACGCAGTGAATTTAATCCTCAAATCTCTCTCATCATGTTATGAATTACATCACAAATCCAAAAATAAAAAAAATCAAAGCTCTCAACAAGCTCTTGTTTTCAATGGGCATGATCAATATCCTCTTCATGGATTGTTTGATTTTGTCGCTCAAAGATCCGTCGTTCGTTGACGTTGACATGTGAATAGGATGGTGCTCCACGCAATGTTGAAGGAGGAAGAAGGTTTAAAAATCCTTAATTACTTTGCTAATTTAATTTCAAAATTATTATCAATCTAAATTTAGCCATAACAAATTCATATGAACTCAGAATAACGCGATTTTAGAAGCGTTGTGATTGTACGGCAAAGATCTAAGCTCCTAGACTGAAAAGAGACAATTCCGAGCAGTTGGAATTTTGACAAATTTGCGAATCAGAATAAACCAACGGTGAGATTTCCTTTGTTTTAAATTAATTAATTAATCCTGTTATTTCATCCAACATTGATGACTATATATATAAAAATTTTAGATCTGTTTGTGCTGAAAATTGGTTGATGTTTGATATGTCGTTATGATGGATAATTATAGATCCATAGTTGCTAGTCAAATATCATGATTCATTTTTTTATTTTATTTGAATTGATCTAGTTTATCAGTTCATAATAATAATATGATTTGTCATTTTTATGGTATCACTTTTGTTTGATTTGAATTGATCTAGTTTATCAATTCATAATGAAAATATGATTTGTCATTTTTTATGTTATCACTTTTATTTTATTTGAATTGATCTAGTTCATCAATTCATTAACATAATAAAATTTGTTATTTCATGTGAATTGATTTAGTTTATCAATTCAACATCAAAAATAAAATTTGTCATTTATATTGAATTAATTCAGTGTATCAATTCCACACCAAATAAAAGTTGTACATTTTATTTGCGTCCTCTCACGCAAATATAATCACTTAGAAATAAAAGTTCACCTTTTTATTTGCATTTCACAATGCAAATATTACATAGAGAAATAAATTAACTTTTTATTTGTGTTCTCTAATGCGAATTAAACTTAGAAATAAAAGTTCACTTTTTTATTTGCATTTCACAATGCAAATATTACATAGACAAATAAGTTCATTTTTTTCCGTGTTCACAACACAAATATAACAGGAAATAAAAAGAGTAGTAAAAGAATCATATTTTATTAAAAAAACATGATTTACATTTAAAAACACATCTTTATTAAGAAATATGTTTTGCATTAAAAACATATCTTTAATGTAATATTAGAAAACTGAGAAAAGAATCATATTTCATTATGAAATATGATTTGCATTAAAAGCACATTTTTAATATAAACTTAGAAAGAATCATATTTTTATTAAGAAATACGTTTTGCATTAAAAAAACATTTTTAATGTAATAGTAGAAACATAGTAGGATGAGGTTACAATAAAAAGAAAAGGTTAGAATTTAAAAAGATTACCTTTTTAATTGTCAATATGTTAAATTAAGAAGATTTGTTCCCAAAACGTTATCAATCTTGAATTAAAGGAATGTTTTTATTTTATGTTCAATTAATGGAATTAATTGACGTTGATTTAGAAAGATTACGTCTTTATTGTCTAAAAGTTACAAGAAAAGGATTCAATTAAAAAGATTACATCTTTGGTGTCAATATGTTAAAAAAAAAATTTGGTTTCAAAATTGAACATCTTGAAAAGGTTGTTATTATAAAATCATAATAATATGGAAAGTTTCAATTTATATAAAGATACTTGAAATCAAGATATTTAGAAATAAAGAATATCTTAAAATTAAGATTCCTTAATGGAAAAGATAATTTTAAATAATATGTTTTGGAAAACTTAATTATAATTATAAATTAATATTGTGCTTGGACACGAGGTTAGGTTACATTTGTGGTGGAAGTCTGCCCGGACCCGACTGGCAAATCCAACAGCCACTAATGTTGAACCTAATGTGAGAGGTCCAAGTGCACAAATACGAAACGGGCCATGACACGAGGTTAAGCCCAACTTGTGGGATAAGTCTGCCCGGAACCGACCGACACATCCAGCATCCACAAGTCGTAGGCTTAATGTGAGAGGTCTAGCCCATTATAAGATACAAATGGATAAGAAAACGAGTTGGGCTATTTAATCCGTTTTAAAAATAGCAACGCATTTTTAAAAACCCGAACAAGTTTATCGATTTATTTTATCCATTTTATATGAATATTAAAAGAGAAATTTCAAAATTAATATTTTGGAAAATAAAATCATTATAAAAGGATAACATATAGAATAATCAATTTTTAGATTATAGTTGGAATCATGAAAATGCATATGAAAATGAAATCATGTTTTTTTAGTGTAACATGAGTGCATAAGAAATAAATATAATCATTTGTTTTAATGTCATTTAATTGCATATGAAAATAAAATCATATTTAGGAGTAGCGTTAAAGTATATGAAAATAAAATCATGTTTGGAGTAGCGTTAATGCATATGAAATAAAAACATGTGTTGGAATCATGTGAATGCATATGAAATAGCTTCATATTTTAAAGTCATGTTAATTATATGAAATATAATCGTATTTTAATGTTATGTTGATATATGAAATTTAAAACATATTTCAGCGTTAGGTTATTATCTTAAAAATAAATATATTTTTAAGATCATGTTCATATATTGATGATGAAACATGTTTTTAGTGTTATGTTCATATATTAAAATGAGGCATAATTTTTAGTGTCATTTTCATTGGAAATAATTAAACGTTTAAGGACTTCAATTTAATATAAGTTGACTCTAATGAAAAGATAGTAATTGAATAAAAGTAAAAGTTACATTTTCATGTAATCGAATTAAAGTGAAATTACATTTTTCATGTAAAAGAACAACAGTATGAAATTTACATATTTATGCAAAAAGATTTTCAGTAAAGATTATAACAATGAAATGTACATTTTAATGAATGAATTTTCATTAAAAAGAATAAGGACTAGAAATTTACATTTTAATGAATGGATTTTCATTAAAAAGAATAAGGAAACAAAATATACATTTTGTGTAATTTAAAAGATGAAAGAAAAATGTACATTATTGTGTATAATATGTGAATGTGAATTATAATAAAAATAAAACATTATTGTGTGTGTCATGTATACCTTGATATTATATATACAAATAGGGATATTTGTTGTTAGCAAAATATATGGATGAAGAAATTATATATAATTATATATATACAAAAATTAAAATCAAACGAATCGAGCGTGGTAGTTCGCATTTTGGAATCGTGTCTTTAAATTATTATACCGAAAGATCCGACTGTCGGATTTTCCCAAAACTGAAACCATTAGTTTCGCCTTGGGAAGATGTAACAGCCCGCACCTCCGTTCACGCAAGATATTGTCCCCAACTTAGCCACCATATAGGTATGGGGTTTTGTTCCTCAAAAGGCCTCGGCATTAGTAAGAGACGGGCTCTACTATATAAGTACCCACTTCACACAGGCTTCCACGATTTGGGACTTAGGGGTGTTACAGAAGATCTTTCCAACGATATGAATTGTGTTAAAATCCAACGGTTAGATTTAGAGAAATGTGTAAAACAAATTTGGGTGAAAACAGCGCCAAGGTCGCCTATTGACATGAAGCGTAGTTAAATAAAATTCAATTATTTTTATATAAATAAAAATAAATATTAATCATTATAAATCAATATTAATGATAAAAAATGATTTTAAATTATATATATACAAGGATCATTTGAAAAGTCTGAGTTCAATCTCATTTCAAATGATTATTCGTCGATCTAAGTCGAAGAGTTGAAGACGGTGATTGAAGACCAACGATCTTCACGTCGAATGGATGAGTTACCATTGACGCCCATGATTGGAGTAGCTACCTTGAAGGGGCTACAATGGTGGTCGGCCATACTACTTGTTGGTTGTTCGGATATGCGAGGTATAAGGTGCCTCTGGTTTCGTTCAGACCTAGAACGGACTTGAAAATGGATTGTATGTCTGACGTTGTATTCCTTTATAAAGTATTCATTGATCTCTGCTAAATAAATATCTGTTTGGTGTTTAACACCCTTCTCCAAGATGTAATAACCCGGAAAATGTGAACCAATTTAAAATTTTTAAAATTGGTTATTAAGAAAAATTTGAATAATTGAAATAGCATATTTCAATAAAATAGAGAATAGGGTATAGTATTGCAGTTTGAAATTTTGAATACAAACTTTGTCTGACTGTACCGGGTGGAAAATATAACGGATTTTAGCGAAACTGAAAATATTTAAATCTGTTTATGAATACCTTTCTAACGAATCTGAAAAATCGAAGTTTCACAGCGGGAATGAAAAGTTATGGCCAATTGAATTTTCAGAAAGGTCGCTATATAGCATATGTAGCCCTTGAAAATTGATATTTTGTATACGACCGCGGAATTCGACGAAACCACTTTTGTTGGGTCCGGGATGTCAAATTATTGCTAAGTTTCAAATTTCATAATTTTTGAAGCTAGTATGTGAGCGGGGCAAAAGAAAATGTGATTGGTCAATTTCTGTTAAAATGGGTCGACCTAAAAATGGCCGTTTTTCAAACGAGCTCAGAATTCGACGAAACTGGTTTTGTTAGGACCGTATCGTCAAAACAAAGATAGATTTATTTTTCTGGAATTTTTCGATTCAGTTTGTGGCCCTGGCAAATTGAAATGTACGTTCAAATTAAATATTGAATGTTTTATACTTTAATTTGAAAAATAACTGACTGTAACAGTCGAATTGGCCAACGAAACATATCCCATTGTGTTCGGAATGGGGGTATTTAGCTAGGGGCGACAGTCGTTGGGTTTGATTTCGAGTCCGTTTGTGAAAACACTATTTAAAATTTCCTATATAGCTTCGACCAATAGGAATTTTTCTTTTAAAAAATAATAATAATAATCGAACAAAACCCTAGCCGCCAGGCGATTTGAATGACGCACGAAGCTCGAAGCTTCCCATTGTTTTTGCCGCCGCCACAGCCAGTTTCGCCGCCTCCTCCAGTTGAAGATTCTGATCGCCTCCGCCTCCTCTTTACATCCGACCAAGCCTCGCCTCAAAGCATCGACCGTACGCGTCAAATTTCGAGAGGGAAGTCAGCCCCTTTGGAGCGCCGCCGCGACTCACTGGAGCCATCGAGTTCATCGCCGCCACCGTCGATCGGAAGGTGGTTCGTAGCCCTTCGACGCCGTGTAGTCTGATCGGAGCAACAAGGTACGGTTTTGATTTAAAATCAAAACCTAGTTTTGAAGCTTTGCAAACCCTTATGATTTAAATTTCTGAAATGAAAATAACACTTTTAAGTTTTGCAAAACTTTGAAAAATCATATCTTTTTAGTGTGTTAACGAAATTTGATGAAACAGGAGACACCGTGACCGCAAGGAGGCTCTCTACATTCTAGATGAAGCCGCGGATTTTTCTGATCTTCCTACGATTTTTAGCACTGCAACAACCAATGTGAGGAATCTAAACTAATTGTGTGAATGAAATCATGTTGTATAAATTATATAAGCGAAGTGTAAATTATATACGCATTGTATACCTCATGTACATGTGTTGTATAAGTGATATTAGCGATGTATAAATCATACAAGCGTTGAATGAAACATATATGCTTTGAATTGTGATGAAATGCAAGTGAATTATAATATTATATATTTTTATATATATATATATACTCCCCTCGTCCACAGACCATGGACGATATTTATTGCTTGTGATTGACGTGATATTATATGGTATGACGAATGGTTGGAAATAATTGTTTGTGGTTGATATTGTGGTTGAAAAATACCTTTGTGGTTGAAAAATACCCTCTTGTGGTTGAAACAAAATAGAATAGGATTGTGGAATTGAAAATAAAACATGCCGCCTGCGTGCGAACTAGATGCATGATCCCCATTGTCAAAAACCACGAGGTTTTAAGGTAGAGCGAGGAGCCGTACTAGGGACGGTCCCAGTTTTAACTACCCTGCCGTTATGCTGCCGAAATTTTCTGAAATATTCATGTGTTAGAATAATTTTCATTCGTTGAAATAAATTACATATGTTGTAGCGAATATTCATGTGTTGAGTTGCAATTCATTCGTTGAGTTGAAATTCATGTGTTGAATATTATTTGAATTTAAACAAATAGCTTTAGCGATAAAAATCACATTTTTATATATATACAAAGTATATCGAATATTCATGTGTTGAGTTGCAATTCATTCGTTGAGTTGAAATTCACGTGTTGAATATTATTTGAATTTAAACAAACAGCTTTAGCGATAAAATCACATTTTTTTTATATATACAAACTATAGAGAATATTCATGTGTTGAATTGAAATTCGTTCGTCGAGTTGAAATTCATGTGTTGAATGTTATCGTATGTTAAAATAAAATGAATAGACAATAAAAACTACACCTTTATTGTGAATATGAAGTGTTAAAAACATTCACGTGTTGAATAAATATTTTTGACGATAAAAATATTTCTTTTATCTTGTATATGCTTTGATAAAAATACACACGTGTTGAAATAAATAATAGTTTGCTAGAAATATTATTATTAGCTTTGTTCTGCATATATATACATGTGTTGAACAGGAAAAATGGATTAGCTGTAGAGTAAAGAAATTATTTGCGTGCCCGACAAATAGGTAAACCTTGATGAGTTGGTTGCGCAATTTTATTTATATATCAATTCCTGTGAATGCCATTGGATGCGGAGTGCTGGTTATTCTGTGTGAAATAATAAATATCGCCATAGGATAGTAACAATTAATTTTGAACTACACTACATGGCATACTTCTTGACGATAGGCATACTTCATCATATTCCACATAAGCAATTGGAGCTTGTGTGACGAGGTGGAAGATTTACCATACGAGCGAGAGGCTTGTATGACGATGACTATATACTACAGGTTGAACTGATGACTGATATGGACTATAGAAAATATAACGATAAATCGCCAGATTAATAAAAAAAACCCATACAGGTATGGAGTTGACAATAATCACGTCGCTCTAGTTATTAGATACGGCACATGGACTATTTATTTCCACACGGAAACGGGGTGACGAGAATTTATTCTCTAGAGTGATTATCTATACATGCTCCCCTGTAAACACCAGAATATATCACTATAAATATGTGGATGCTTTTTAGGATTTATTGGGTACCTAACACGGCCCAATAAATTTCCAAACCCCTCCCCGTACAAAGGAGGTTATGGCGAAATTTTTCGAAATATTAAGGCGTTAGTGAAATATTTGAAGTGAAAACGAAGTTGAAAATATAGAATGAACTATAGTTGGAATTATAGAATGAACTATATTTATATATATAAATATAAATATAATTAAAAGGAATCGAAGCCGTGCAGTTCGTGTTTCGGAATCGTAATTTGAAACGATTAGTACGAGAAATCCGACCAGCGGATTTTCCCGAAACTGCAACCGCTGGGTTCGCCTTGGAAATATCTTCCCAACGGCACCAACCTTGTAGAAATCCAACGGTTGGATTGTCCGGAATGTTTAATTTAAATCCGAAGAAAAACAGCGCCAGAATCATTTATATTTATATATAAACATAAATATAATTAAATTAAATTGAATAATGACGCTGCAGTTCGAATTTTGAAACCGTAACTTCAAACGAGTAGTGTGGAAGATCCGACCGTCGGATTTTCACGAAACTGGAACCGTTGGGTTCGCTTTGGGAATATCTTCCCACTGATATAGACTTTGTAGAAATCCAACGGTTAGATTTTCCGATATGTGTAAAACAAATTAGGGGAAAAACAGCGCTAGTGCCACGGCACGACCTGAAACGTCGTTTAATTAAATATGGCCATTTTTAAAATAAATAAAAATGGCGAAAAATCGTTATAAAATATTATAAGCAACATAGATTGCAATTAAACCAATTGGGCTTGAATTGTTTGATATTTGATGGTTGTATGTGTTTGACACGAAAATAACACTAAAGAACTGAAAGATGGATGTCGAATAATATAACCATAGAAAGAATCGATTTAAATTCTAATGACGTGAATTATTTGAAAAGGCCGAGCTAACCCTCATTTCAAATAATTTATCGAGTGATTCGAATTGGAAAATGCAAAGACGATTCAAGACCGACAATCTTCGTATCGGTTGGATGGGCGCTACTAAGGTTCCCGACTGGAGTAGCTACCGGAAAGGGACGGAAGTAGTAGCCGTCTGAACGTATGTGTTGATTGGACGGATATACGAGGAATTTGACGCCTCCGGTTTCGTTCGGACCTAGAACGGACTTGTAAATGGATTGTGTGTCTGACATTGGATTTTTTTCTATACTGATTGATCTCTGTTAAATATATATCTGTTTGGCGGCGGAGAATTTATTCTTTTGCTTAACGCCCTTCTCTGAGACGTACGAGCTCAAGGGTTATATATCGATGGAAATCAATCGTATGGAGTGGACTGCCTATGTGGCATGCCAAGATGCTGTGATCAAGGCTTCTGTTGCAAAGCAAAGTCTTGTGGAAGATGATTAAAGCACGGTCTACGTGGCCTAGCTTTGTGTATTTCGTAGATTCGCGAGCCTCACACCCCGGTATGAGTTAAAAACGGGATACGGACTGCAGGGAGAGCACGACGTTTCTTTCTAGCTATGGTGGTGTCAGTGACTTACCAGCCCTGACATATATATCTACTTTTCACCTTTGTGGTTGTTGGAATGCGAGGCGCCTCGATTATAGGTCTGCAAGGACCGGGAAACGTGTGTTCAGGAATTGCCAATCCTCAAACGTAAGAGAGGACCGGCCCTGAAGCATCCAGGGGTTACCCAGAGTGTGTAGTCCTGAGGCATTTGCTAGAGTGTCTCGAAGCGGAGAGGAGCTTGCCCCTTGCCTCGACTCATGACGGAAATCCAATTTCCAATACGAAATAACGGACTCGATTGTAGAACTAGTATGGCGACATAGTGGCATGGGACGCTCATGTCGCCTATGATTGATATTTATGATGCTATTCGCTTTTGAAACATATATGCACTAGTAATAATATCAAATGATTTTTCTTTATACGTACCAAGCATATTTGGCCTTTATAAGGTAAATTTCTATCCTCCAGCTTGCGTTGCATTGTATGATGGGACCTAAGTCTTATAATGGCTTCATTCTTTTTAAAAGAATTGCGTTGTTTTAAAAGAATTTACTTTGTTTTTAAATGCACTAGCAATCACTGGAGTAAACCCGTTCCGCGAAAGTGGCGTGGTCCTATGATTTGCTATCACTGTTGTTTAAACTGTTAAATAGATTCCTCATACCAGTCCCCATGACTGACTCGTTGTTTGTTTCACTTTGCAAACGCGGGTGCCCTTATTTTCACATGGGCAGCCTAGCTCACAGGTGACAGGTTGTTTTTGGCTCTGCACTGTTGTATAGAGTGCATTTTGGCTCATGGCGAGGCTGACTTCACAGAGATGACTTTGACATTTTTCTCCATTACTGTACTTATATTATGATTCCGCCATGGGCGATGCAGACTGATTTACTTTCCGTACTTCTTATTGTATGTATATGTACCGCTTCGGCGATGTAGACTGATACCCTTATTATGTCTCACTGCATGTATGTATTCCGCCTCTGGCGATGATGACTGATCACTTCCCTTCTATTTACTAAGTTATATCCTACGCTATGCTATTCTGATGTTATTACATGTTGTGATTCCGCTGTCATATCCATGTAAAATTATTCTATTTATTGTTTCTGCTATTATCTGTACTCTGCTATGATGATTAATGTGTTATATTCCAATGATTATCCTTAATACCGCCCCTCGGATTTTGGGATCGTCACAGTTGGTATCAGAGCTTTGGTTAATCTTAGCTCTGGGATCTAACACATTAAACACCTCGTTAGAATAGAATCAGTAGTGTTCTAATGCGAGTAGCTTATTAGAGATAGGATTAGCAATGTCCTAGAATGAGCTAAGCAGATTAGCAAAACAAATTTGATCAGTACATCATTTCCTTTCCTTATATTCCCCTGCTTTATCATATATGAAAATTATCAAATCTGTGAGCTTGACTCTTTTCTTGCTTATATAGTATTCTCTTAGATGGCTACACAAGCAGCAGCAGCTAGAGGAGGCCGTGGAGGCCGAGCAGGAGCAGCAGGAGGACGGGGGAATATCCCCGTAGTTGTGGAAGGCCCTATTGTTCAGCCACCAGCACCCGAGGACTTTGAGCTAGACAAAGTAGCGAAGACGTATAGGAACCTTGGGGGAAAACCCTTTTCTGGCACTGGTACAGTGACCGAGGCTATAGCTTGGTTGAAGACCTGTGAGAAGATCTTTGAAGGCATGGGCATGGGAACCAACAACAAAGCACGACCAGGTATTTGGCTCCTACAGGAGGAAGCAAAGCTGTGGTGGGATGCCATTACCTCAGAGGATGCAGCAGGTACTGTCAGAACATGGGAGCAATTCAAAACTATGTTCAATGAGAAGTTTGTACCTGAACAGGCTCTAGAGAGGATGCGAGAGCAGTTTGCTAATCTCCGGCAAGGAGATCTCTCTATTCAAGATTACCTGAATAAATTCACCCAGTTGTCGTGCTATGCTCCAGAGCTTATTATGACTAACAAAGCAAAGAACAAGAGATTCATATTTGGGCTAAAGCGCAAGTACCATGACAGAGCTATGAGCAACATCAAACTCTCCTTTTCAGAATTAGTAGAAATGGCTTGCAATTATGAAGATATGGATGAAAGGTACGCTAGCCAAGACCGCGCCAAAAGCCAAGCTGGAAATAAGCGCAAGGCTTCAGCAGATCAACCCGAGTCTAGCATTACCGCGGCCGCTACTCAGAAACCTGCAAAGATACCGAAAGGAAATTGCTACAACTACGGGAAGCCAGGACATTTTTCTAATGTATGCAAAGCCCCGAGGAAACCAAAGGCAAATGACTCAGCCGAATGCTACAACTGCCATAAGAAGGGGCACTATAGCAGGAATTGTCCTCTGAAGCAGAATGCACAAGTGGCTCATGTGTACGACGGGGGGGCCCCGCCAGCTATCACGGATGGATCAGGTAAACCCGACGTCTTGGGAGGTACCCTTACCATTAAAAATATTCTTGTTTCTGTACTTTTTGATACTGGTGCATCACGTAGCTTCATTTCTGGTAACATTGTTCACAAGTTAAAATTGAAATGAAGAAAGCTTAAAAAACCAATTAAAGTTCAAAACCCGATAGGAGGTTCTGTTAGTCTCAGTTTATACTGTAGAGTGCCTATCTCGTATTCTTGCTACAAGTTCTCTTTTGATTCGATTGTCATGGACCTTTCCGAATTTGATATCATACTGGAGCTGGACTGGTTGACAAAATATAAGGCTGAAGTTAGATGTGCCGAGAGAATCGTTAAAGTCGAAACGAAGCTTGGACCTATATATATACCGTGTCTTGGCTCAGCAATTAATAGAACATAATTTTGGTCTTCTTTAGAAGTTACTCCCCCTTCATTAGAAAAGATACCGGTCGTTAAAAACTATGCGGATGTGTTTGAAGAAGTGGAAAACTTACCGCCGCAAATAGAAATTGAATTTAGAATAGATCTAATTCCGAATGCCCGACCAGTAGTACATCCAATTAGAAGAATGGCCCCGAAAGAAAAGGAAAAGTTAGGTAGTCAAACCTGAGAATTGCTTTGGAAAGGTCTGATCAGACCGAGCTTTTCAGCTTGGGGAGCAGCAGTAGTATTTGCCCCGAAATCAGATGGTACTCTAAGACTTTGCGTTGATTACCGAGATCTCAATAAGCAGACACTGGAGAACAAATATCCCTTGCCCCGAATAGACGATCTGTTAGATCAATTAAATGGAGCAACATTATTCTCCAGAATGGACCTAGCTATAGGTTTCCACCAATTGCGTATAGCCGAAGACTGTGTTCCTTTGACAGCCTTCAGGGGTCCCGATTTATTCTACGAATGGTTAGTAATGCCGTTCGACTTGTGTAACGCTCCGGCAAACTTCGTTGATCTTATGAACAGAGTGTTCCGAGGTGTATTGAATAAATTTGTTCTAGTCTTCATCGATGACATTTTAATCTACTCCAAGTCGGAAGACGAACATGCAAAACATTTAGAACAAGTGTTGAAAATTCTGAGGAGAAATGTCTTAAAAGCTAAATTTTCTAAGTGTGTCTTCTGCCAAGATGAAGTTAAGTTCCCAGGCCATGTCGTATCAAAAGAGGGGATTGCTGTAGATCCAAGCAAAATTACAGCGATTCAGAACTGGAAACAACCTACTACCCCCATAGAAGTTCGAAGTTTCCTTGGATTGGCTAGTTACTATCGGAAATTCGTTCAGGATTTTTCAAAGATATCTGGTGTATTGACAAAGCTTACCAAGAAGCATGAGAAATTCAAATGGACTCCCGAATGTGAAGAAGCTTTCCAGGAGCTGAAACTGAAGTTGACAACTGCTCCAGTATTGACAATTATAGAAGGCAACCAAGACTTGACTGTATGGACAGATGCTTCTATTAGAGGGCTAGGCGCAGTACTAATGCAAAAAGGCCAAGTGATCGCTTAGGCTAGCCGTCAGCTGAAGCCGCATGAAAGAAACTATGCAACTCATGATCTTGAGTTATTAGCTATCGTGTTTGCTTTAAGAATCTGGAGGCATTATTTACTGGGCGAGAAATTCGAACTATACACCGATCATCAATCCTTGAAATATCTGTTCACTCAGAAAGATCTAAACTTGAGACAACAGCGTTGGTTAGAATTCCTTGCAGCATACGATTTTGAAATTCTATACACTCCAGGGAAAGCCAATGTTGTCGCAGATGCTCTCAGCAGAAAGAATGAAATCATTGCCAGTTTTATCATTACTTCTTCCTTAGAAGATAAGATTACTATTTTACAGAAGGACGATGAATTCATTAAAAGGATTAGCCAGCGGATCCGAGAAGGAAAACCCTCAGATTTTAGCCTTGATAGCCAAGGGGTCCTAAGATTACAAGGGCGAATTTGTGTGCCTGGAATTCCAGAGCTCAGAAGAGAAATACTTGATGAGTGCCATAAGTCCAAATTGAGTATCCATCCCGGTGTGAGCAAAATTTATAATGATATCAAGCGCACATTCTGGTGGAAGGCGATGAAAAGAGATATTTCAATATATGTTAGCAGATGCTCCACTTGCCAGCTAGTTAAGAGCGATCAGCAGAAATTGGCTGGATTATTACAACCATTAGAAATTCCAGGATGGAAGTGGGAGAAAATTTCGATGGATTTCATTGATGGTTTGCCTCGAACCAGAAAAGGAAACGACAATATATGGGTAATCATAGATCGCTTCACGAAGACTGCCCATTTCATACCTGTCCGATCCAATAGAATGGCTCAAAGTTTGGCACAAATTTACTTCAAAGAAATAGTTAAACTACATGGAGTGCCGCTCAATATAGTCAGTGATAGAGATCCCCTGTTTACTAGAAAATTCTGGGAAGCATTCCAGACAGAATTGGGATCCAAATTGAATCTAAGCACCGCTTATCACCCTCAGACAGACGGCCAAACTGAGCGGGTGAATAGAATTCTAGAAGATTTACTGCGGGCTTGCGTTATTGATTTTGGAGGCTCATGGGAAGATCACTTACATCTAGCCGAATTCTCTTACAACAATAGCTATCAAGCAAGTTTGGGAATGTCTCCATTTGAAGCATTATACGGTAGACCGTGTAGATCTCCCGCATGTTGGGTAGAACCTGGCAACAGACTTGTGTTAGGGCCCGATATGATTCAAGAAGCATCGGATAAAGTCGATTTCATTAAGAAGCGATTGAAAACCGCGCAGAGCCGACAGAAAAGTTATGCTGATGCGAGAAGAAGGGATATATCATTTGCCGTTGGTGATTATGTTTATTTAAGAGTTTCTCCAATGCGGGGAGTAATCAGATTTGGCAAGACTGGGAAGTTGGCACCGAGATTTATTGGTCCCTTTTCTATACTTGAACGGATTGGAACTCTTGCATATAGGGTTTCATTACCTGATTGGTTGCCTAGTGTACATGATGTGTTCCACGTGTCTCAACTCAGAAAACATGTTCATGATCCAGATCTTGTTGTGGAAGAAGCAGCGCAACAGGATATTGACATAACTCCAGAATTAGCACTCAGAAGAGAGCCATTAAAGATAGTTGGCAAAGAAACTAGAGAGCTAAGGAGGAAAAAGATTCATCTAGTCAAAGTGCAGTGGAGTAGTGATCCTAGAGACTGTACTTGGGAGACTGAGGAAAGCATTAAACAAGCCTATCCTAAATGCAGAGTGGACATCTCTGACTAACTCCGGTGCAAGGTACCTTTACAATACTTTGCATTTACATTTTATTTCCTACTTAGCTGTTATTTCCTTTTCGAGGACGAAAAGTTTTAAGTGGGGGAGATTGTAATAACCCGGAAAATGTGAACCAATTTAAAATTTTTAAAATTGGTTATTACCAAAGAATTTGAATAATTGAAATAGCATATTTCAATAAAATAAAGAATAGGGTATAGTATTGTAGTTTGAAATTTTGAATGCAAATTTTGTCTGACTGTACCGGGTGGAAAATATAACGGATTTTAGCGAAATTGAAAATATTTAAATCTTTTTATGAATACCTTTCTAACGAATCTGAAAAATCAAAGTTTCATAGCGGGAATCAAAAGTTATGGCCAATTGAATTTTCAGAAAGGTCGCTATATAGCATATGTAGCCCTTGAAAATTGATATTTTGCATACGACCTCGGAATTCGACGAAACCACTTTTGTTGGGTCCGGGATGTCAAATTATTGCTAAGTTTCAAATTTCATAATTTTTGAAGCTAGTATGTGAGCGGGAAAAAAGAAAATGTGATTGGTCAATTTCTGTTAAAATGGGTCGACCTAAAAATGGCCGTTTTTCAAACGAGCTCAGAATTCGACGAAACTGGTTTTGTTAGGACCGTATCGTCAAAACAAAGCTAGATTTATTTTTCTGGAATTTTTTGATTCAGTTTGTGGCCCTGGCAAATTGAAATGTACGTTCAAATTAAATATTGAATGTTTTATACTTTAATTTGAAAAATAACAGACTGTAACAGTCGAATTGGCCAACGAAACATATCCCATTGTGTCCGGAATGGGGGTATTTAGCTAGGGGCGATAGTCATTGGGTTTGATTTCGAGTCCGTTTGTGAAAACACTATTTAAAATTTCCTATATAGCTTCGACAAATAGAAATTTTTCTTTTAAAAAAAAATTATAATCGAACAAAACCCTAGCCGCCAGGCGATTTGAACGATGCATGAAGCTTGAAGCTTCCCATCGTTTTTGCCGTCGCCACAGCCAGTTTCGCCGCCTCCTCCAGTTGAAGATTCAAATCGCCTCCGCCTCCTCTTTACATCCGACCAAGCCTCGCCTCAAAGCATCGACCGTACGCGTCGAATTTCGAGAGGGAAGTCAGCCCCTTTGGAGCGCCGCCGCGACTCACTGGAGCCACCGAGTTCATCGCCACCACCGTCGATCGGAAGGTGGTTCGTAGCCCTTCGACGCCGTGTAGTCTGATCGGAAGAACAAGGTACGGTTTTGATTTAAAATCAAAACCTAGTTTTGAAGCTTTGCAAACCCTTCTGATTTAAATTTCTGAAATGAAAATAACACTTTTAAGTGTTTCCAAACTTTGAAATATCATATCTTTTTAGTGTGTTAACGAAATTTAATGAAATAGGAGACACCGTGACCGTAAGGAGGCTCTCTACATTCTAGAAGAAGCCGCGGATTTTTCTGATTTTCCTATGATTTTTAGCACTGCAATAACCAATGTGAGGAATCTAAACTAATTGTGTGAATGAAATCGCGTTGTATAAATTATATAAGCGAAGTGTAAATTATATACGTATTGTATACCTCATGTACATGTGTTGTATAAGTTATATTAGCGATGTATAAATTATACAAGCGTTGAATGAAACATATATGCTTTGAATTGTGATGAAATGCAAGTGAATTATAATATTATATTTATATATATATATATATATATATATACTCCCCTCGTCCACAGACCATGGACGATATTTATTGCTTGTGATTGACGTGATATTATATGGTATGATGAATGGTTGGAAATAATTGTTTGTGGTTGATATTGTGGTTGAAAAATACCTTTGTGGTTGAAAAATACCTTTGTGGTTGAAAAATACCCTCTTGTGGTTGAAACAAAATAGAATAGGATTGTGGAATTGAAAATAAAACATGCCGCCTGCGTGCGAACTAGATGCATGATCCCCATTGTCAAAAACCGCGAGGTTTTAAGGTAGAGCGAGGAGCCGTACTAGGGACGGTCCCGGTTTTAACTACCCTGCCGTTATACTGCCGAAATTTTCTGAAATATTCATGTGTTAGAATAATTTTCATTCGTTGAAATAAATTACATATGTTGTAGCGAATATTCATGTGTTGAGTTGCAATTCATTCGTTGAGTTGAAATTCATGTGTTGAATATTATTTGAATTTAAACAAATAGCTTTAGCGATAAAAATCACATTTTTATATATATACAAACTATATCGAATATTCATGTGTTGAGTTGCAATTCATTCATTGAGTTGAAATTCATGTGTTGAATATTATTTGAATTTAAACAAACAGCTTTAGCGATAAAATCACATTTTTTTATATATACAAACTATAGAGATTATTCATGTGTTGAATTGAAATTCGTTCGTCGAGTTGAAATTCATGTGTTGAATGTTATCGTATGTTAAAATAAAATGAATAGACAATAAAAACTACACCTTTATTGTGAATATGAAGTGTTAAAAACATTCACGTGTTGAATAAATATTTTTGACGATAAAAATATTTCTTTTATCATGTATATGCTTTGATAAAAATACACACGTGTTGAAATAAATAATAATTTGCTAGAAATATTATTATTAGCTTTGTTCTGCATATATATACATGTGTTGAACAGGAAAAATGGATTAGCTGTAGAGTAAAGAAATTATTTGCGTGCCCGACAAATAGGTAAACCTTGATGAGTTGGCTGCGCAATTTTATTTATATATCAACTCCTGTGAATGCCATTGGATGCGGAGTGCTGGTTATTCTGTGTGAAATAATAAATATCGCCATAGGATAGTAACAATTAATTTTGAACTACACTACATGACATACTTCTTGACGATAGGCATACTTCATCATATTCCACATAAGCAATTGGAGCTTGTGTGACGAGATGGAAGATTTACCATACGAGCGAGAGGCTTGTATGACGATGACTATATACTACAGGTTGAACTGATGACTGATATGGACTATAGAAAATATAACGATAAATCGCCAGATTAATAAAACCCCACACGGGTCTGGAGTTGACAATAATCACGTCGCTCTAGTTATTAGATACGGCACATGGACTATTTATTTCCACACGGAAACGGGGTGACGAGAATTTATTCTATGGAGTGATTATCTATACATGCTTCCCCTGTAAACACCAGAATATATCACTATAAATATGTGGATGCTTTTTAGGATTTATTGGGTACCTAACACGGCCCAATAAATTTCCAAACCCCTCCCCGTACAAAGGAGGTTATGGCGAATTTTTTTGAAATATTAAGGCGTTAGTGAAATATTTGAAGTGAAAACGAAGTTGAAAATATAGAATGAACTATAGTTGGAATTATAGAATGAACTATATTTATATATATAAATATAAATATAATTAAAAGGAATCGAAGCCGTGCAGTTCGTGTTTCGGAATCGTAATTTGAAACGATTAGTACGAGAAATCCGACCAACGGATTTTCCCGAAACCGCAACCGCTGGGTTCGCCTTGGAAATATCTTCCCAACGACACCAACCTTGTAGAAATCCAACGGTTGGATTGTCCGGATTGTTTAATTTAAATCCGAAGAAAAACAGCGCCAGAATCGTTTATATTTATATATAAATATAATTAAATTAAATCGAATAACGACGCTGCAGTTCGAATTTTGAAACAGTAACTTCAAACGACTAGTGTGGAAGATCCGACCGTCGGATTTTCACGAAACTGGAACCGTTGGGTTCGCTTTGGGAATATCTTCCCACTGATATAGACTTTGTTGAAATCCAACGGTTAGATTTTCCGATATGTGTAAAACAAATTAGGGGAAAAACAGCGCCAGTGCCACGACACGACCTAAAACGTCGTTTAATTAAATATGGCCATTTTTAAAATAAATAAAAATGGCGAAAAATCATTATAAAATATTATAAGCAACATAGATTGCAATTAAACCAATTGGGCTTGAATTGTTTGATATTTGATGGTTGTATGTGTTTGACACGAAAATAACACTAAAGAACTGAAAGATGGATGTCGAATAATATAACCATAGAAAGAATCGATTTAAATTCTAATGACATGAATTATTTGAAAAGGCCGAGCTAACCCTCATTTCAAATAATTTATCGAGCGATTCGAATTGGAAAATGCAAAGACGATTCAAGACTGACGATCTTCGTATCAGTTGGATGGGCGCTACTGAGGTTCCTGACCGGAGTAGCTACCGGAAAGGGACGGAAGTAGTAGCCATCTGAACGCATGTGTTGATTGGACGGATATACGAGGAATTTGACGCCTCCGGTTTCGTTCAAACCCAGAACGGACTTGTAAATGGACTGTGTGTCTGACATTGGATTTTGTTCTATACTGATTGATCTCTGTTAAATATATACCTGTTTTGTGGCGGAGAATTTATTCTTTTGCTTAACGCCCTTCTGTGAGACGTACGAGCTCAAGGGTTATATATCGATGGAAATCAATCGTATGGTGTGGACTGCCTATGTGGCATGCCAAGATGCTGTGATCAAGGCTTCTGTTGCAAAGAAAAGTCTTGTGGAAGATGATCAAAGCACGGTCTACGTGGCCTAGTTTTGTGTATTTCGTAGATTCGCGAGCCTCACACCCCGGTATGAGTTAAAAACGGGATACGGACTGCAGGGAGAGCACGACATTTCTTTCTAGCTATGGTGGTGTCAGTGACTTACCAGCCCTGACATATATATCTACTTTTCACCTTTGTGGTTGTTGGAATGCGAGGCGCCTCGATTATAGGTCTGCAAGGACCGGGAAACGTGTGTTCAGGAATTGCCAATCCTCAAACGTAAGAGAGGACCGGCCCTGAAGGATCCAGGGGTTACCCAGAGTGTGTAGTCCTGAGGCATTTGCTAGAGTGTCTCGAAGCGGAGAGGAGCTTGCCCCTTGCCTCGACTCATGACGGAAATCCAATTTCCAATACGAAATAACGGACTCGATTGTAGAACTAGTATGGCTACATAGTGGCATGGGACGCTCATGTCGCCTATAATTGATATTTATGATGCTATTCTCTTTTGAAACATATATGCACTAGTATTAATATCAAATGATTTTTCTTTATACGTACCAAGCATATTTGGCCTTTATAAGGTAAAACTCTATCCTCCGGCTTGCGTTGCATTGTATGATGGGACCTGAGTCTTATAATGGCTTCATTCTTTTTAAAAGCATTGCGTTGTTTTAAAAGAATTTACTTTGTTTTTAAATGCACTAGCAATCACTGGAGTAAACCCGTTCCGCGAAAGTGGCGTGGTCCTATGATTTGCTATCACTGTTGTTTAAACTGTTAAATAGATTCCTCATACCAGTCCCCCTGACTGACTCGTTGTTTGTTTCACTTTGCAAACGCGGGTGCCCTTATTTTCACACAGGCAGCCTAGTTCATAGGTGACAGGTTGTTTTTGGCTCTGCACTGTTGTATAGAGTGCATTTTGGCTCATGGCGAGGCTGACTTCACAGAGATGACTTTGACATTTTCCGCCATTACTGTACTTATATTATGATTCCGCCACGGGCGATGCAGACTGATTTACTTTCCGTACTTCTTATTGTATGTATATGTACCGCCTTCGGCGATGTAGACTGATACCCTTATTATGTCTCACTGCATGTATGTATTCCGCCTCTGGCGATGATGACTGATCACTTCCCTTCTATTTACTAAGTTATATCCTACGTTATGCTATTCTGATGTTATTACATGTTGTGATTCCGGTGTCATATCCATGTAAAATTATTCTATTTATTGTTTCTGCTATTATCTGTACTCTGCTATGATGATTAATGTGTTATATTCCAATGATCATCCTTAATACTGCCCCTCGGATTTTGGGATCGTCACACAAGACGTACGAGCTTAGAGGTTATATATTGGTAGGAATCAATGATACGGTATGGATTGACAATGTGTCATGCTAAGATGCAAATGATCAAGGCTCTTGTTGTAAAGCAGGCCTTGTGGTTGATGATCAAAGCACAGCTTGAACAAGCATAGCTTTGTGTATTATGTAGCTTCACGAGCCTCACAACCCGGTTGGAGTCTAAAATGGGAGAAGGGAACGCAGGGAGAGCAGCACGTTTCTTTCTAGCTAGAAATGGTGTTGGGTTTTACACGGCCCGACATTTTACTTATGTGGATGATGGAATGAGGCGCCTCAGATATTAGGTCCTATAGGATCGGGAAACGTGAGTTCAGGAATTTCCAATCCACAAAATCGTATGTGCGGACCGGCCCTGCAGGATCCAAGGGTTCACTGCGGGGAATCCTGAGACATTAGCTAGAGTGTCTCGAATCGGTAAGGAGATCGTTCCTATCCTTGACTCATTATGGAAACCCAATTCCCAATACGACCCTACGGACTTGATTGTATTACTAGTATGGAGGCATAATATATGGTAGCTATGCTTCCTAGGATTGATACATTTACTTTGAAATGTTTTTGAAACATATATACACTAATAATAACATCAAATTCATTTTATCGTACCAAGCATGTTTAATCATCATAAGGTAAAACTCTATCCCCCGGTTTGCGTTGCATTGTGTGATGGGACTTGAGTCTTATGATGATTCCATTTTTCTAAAAAGGAATTGCGTTGTTTAACGATTTACTTTATATTATGCATTGGGAATCCAATGGAGTAAACCCGTTCCGCGTTAGCGGCATGGTCCTGTGATTAGCCTTATTATTAGTTATATTAGTTAAGAATTCTCACACCAGTCCCATTACTGACTCATAGTTTGTTTCACTTTGCAAACTCGGGTGCCCTCTTTTCCACATGGGCAGTCGAGTAGCTTTTTGCAGATATTTATCTCTTGAGCAAGATTCTGGATCGAAGCCTAAAGCTGTGTCCAGAGCATAGAAGTCTTCCGCTGTTTACTGTATTTAATTTATTGAAATTTATCTTCCGCTGTAATTTTATTCGATGTACTCTGATATTCTGTACTCTGATGTAACATTATTATGATGTTTATAAAAATCTACTGTTATTGTTCTGATGTTGTTGTATTCCCAGAGTTAACGTGTTCGGGTTTTGAACGGTCTTAGTCGATTTTGCGATCGATTGGGTCCGGGAAAATCCAGGCCGTTACATAACTTGCGTAGTGTCCGAAAAATCCCAGACACGACAAGTGTTAGATTTTAGCCCAAGTAGGGGCATGAATATCAAAGCTTCTCGAAGAGGAAATAGAAAATAACCGATACGTATTTCCCAAATATTGAATATCGTACACTACCATGTTGTAGCAATCAAAAAGCATGATCATTATTCGCTTCAAAGTACATGTATTGCTTTAGTAAGAATACAAAGGCTAAGATAGTTCGTAAAACCAGTAATTTGGCATGAATTGCATGACTAATCCATCACGAATTACGCTTGCTCTACATACTCAAACTTAAATTAAAGCTGAGGCATTCACACAATAGCGCAACATAACCACATAAGAGTTAAATAATGCTCGGAAAAATGCCATGGGTCTGCCACGACAATGCAACAAGCCAAAAACCAACACGCTAGGCTTGATCTTGCCTTCAAAATGGAGCATTTGGAAAATCCGGCAAAGTCAATATGCTCGATACAACAATCAAATTCATCGCACCAATAAAAATCACCTTGGGAAATGCAATTGGAATCTCTTAACTCAAAAGGCTTCATCGTCTACAAAGCTCCAATAAAAGAAGATCAAGCAATAATCACGCACTAGGAAAAGCCACTGCAAAACAGAGATTCAAAATTTTATATATATCCCAGGATGTTCCATGGTGTCAAAGCAAATTCAAATTCGAAATTTTCAATCCATCCGAAGGCGGCAGTCGCTCTAACCTCAGAAAACTCAAATCGAAGTTCCTGTTTGGAATGGTACATATTTTATAAAGCGTAAACCGTCGTACAAGATTATATAAGTCATTAAAGCAGCGAGACTTGAAATCTGCATTCGGTATACATATCAATTAGCAGAAATCAAGCGTTGTTGTGAATTCGGATTAAAGTATTGTGTTTATGTAGACAATATTTGACGGATTATATACAGTTAAACAAAATTGTTTTGTATAGGCGTGTTATTTAATCCTAGTCACAAAATTCACAATAATTCATTTATAATGATTAACTAATCTGTTATTAATGTGGACGATCAATAGCAAATTATAATTCCAAAACCGTGCAATCGCTTGTTTTGATTACATAACAGGTGGCATGAAGCATATGAATTCAAAGCATGATTTGCAATAACAAACAAAAAGCTGCAACCGGACCTCAACGCAAAAGTATATCAACAAAAAAGTTCATTTCGACGCCCACATTTCTCGCAAGCAAAAAATACAAGCTTCGAGGGGCAAATGTTAACCCCGTTGTGAAACACGATTTATAGAACAATGGTTCAGGCACATCTCTAAGCATACGAGCACTAGCCTGATCGAGCGCAATGTGATCGCGCAATACAGAGGTCGGTCGAACTCTATACGGTCGATCACATCTTTGTTAAAAGGTCGGTCGCACAAGTTCATAAACCCGGTCGCACATTGCACCTCTGATCAACCATCTCCGGTCCATCACTTGTAAGGAAGGGTCGGTCAGCTATAAAATATGCAGTCGAGCGCCATTGATTGACACCATGTTAATGTGTGAAGTCATGCACTGTAATTCTTGAATGGTTTGGCAGACGTAAACCATTTACACAATGAATGGCACGTTTTCATATGCATGATAACATCGCAAGCATGGACACAATGAAATGCGAATATGAGCAGTGGCTGAAAAGTAATAAAGTGGCTCATGCACAATGTCCTACTCGTGCACAAAACCTGGGTCGTGCATTGCATTAAATAGTCTTGGGTCGTGCATTGCATCGTACTCGGTTGTACATGGCACTATATATTCAACACTTCAAGGTTTAAAGGTGGACACGTTACAAGCAAATATGGGATGACATCTTAAAAGCCACGTGGCTCCCAAAGGCTCTATATACATTACGCGTGAGCCGGTATTAAGATGGTGAAAAGAACAACATGAGTCTTTCACGTGAAGGACACCTGCATGCAAACAAAGTTTCGCATAGGCTTAATGTTTAAAATAAAGGGAAGGCCACGCCATTCTTGAGTCAAGCAGCTAAAAGGTGATGGCTTACGCATGCTTTAATACGTGGACCGGTAATGGGAATTATATAGGATATGGAGCCACATAACTGTATGGTAGATGGCGTGGAGCTTCTACATAAATGATAAGTGTACGTGGCCTATTGTCAACAGAAAAAAGAATTGCATTGGCCAGCTCATTCCCAAGTAACAATACAAGTGTACAAACATACGTAAAAGCATGGGAGGGGTCAGTCATCCATTATACGGTCGTTCAAATACATGGCAACATCATTGAAGCATACGTGGTCGGTCAGTAGAACAACAAACTGGGTCGCAAATCTTCTTGGTAAATGAATTACTTACCAAGGATAGAAGGGGGCACTCGCTCACAACACAAAGGATCGCTCGCTCATGAAACTTAGGGTCACTCGAACACCATATTTTAGGTTGATCGCAAGCTTCTTTTTGGTTATAGCTGGCTCCCACTGTCCAGTGGCAGTTTTGTAAATACGTGTATGAACGACCCTTACCCTGTTCACCATAATTACGGAGTTGCCACCTGGTGCCAACTTCTCTTTTAAATACCCATTTCACCATCATTCAAGGTACCGATCTAAGCCACCCCAAAGGGCTGTCATTTCGGTTTTCCACCATTCTCAAGCTCCATTAATGGCTTCGTAAGCTCACTCCATCTTCCTCCAACATCAAGTGGATCTCATCTTCTCCAAACACCATTAATTCTCACTCAAGTTCAATCCAAGTGATCTCCAACTGCCATTACTCCTATCTAAAGCTTGGATCTAACACTAATTTCATGATGGAATCAAGGAAGATCATCTAATCACGAGATCTAATCCGTTCCTCCTCAAATTTAAGTGAGATCTGAAGCGGAAAGTGAAATGACCCGAAATCCCCCGATCTTCGAAGAGACAAGAAACAACAGATTGCTTTGAGAACATAAACAACAGATCATTTCATTGCTATTACAACTATTTACGTCAGAGTACAAGAATATCAGAGTACAAATAAATATTCCACTACAGGAAAATAATATCAGAGATTAAATACAAAGTAGCGGAAATTTGAATGTATAAATACAATGCGCAGTGGAAATACATCACTAACACAACTGAAAGAAATACACGGATACAAAGCTTTCCGAATATAGCTCTGCTGTAAACTAGGATCCTGTGAAACGAAATATCTTCAAACCAAAACTACTAGCTACCTGTATGGAAAATATGGGCATACAGAGTTTAGGTAGAAACAATAAACTCCGAGTCAGTTATGGGACTGGTGTGAGAACTTAAAACAGTTATTAAAATTTTACTTTAAAATAGGGTGATTCGCAGGACCACGCCGTATGTCATGGAACGGGTTTACTCTATGTGAATACAAAACTTGAAATAAAACAATTTATAAACAACGCAATGCTTTTTGGAAAAATGGAGCTATTATAAGACTCAGGTCCCATCACACAATGCAACACAAGCCGGAGGATAGAGTTTTACCTTATAATAGCCAAACATGCTTGGTACGTTTAAAACAAATCATTTGATATTACTGTAAGTGCATAGTGTCAAAATCACTTCAAATATAAATGTATCAATCAAAGACGACATAGGTATCATAATTATGCCTCCATACATAGGTTTACAACTAAAGCCGAAAAGTCGCATATTAGAAATTGGATTCCATCTATGAGCTGAGGCAAGGGATCGTCCTCACCGATTCGAGACACTCTAGCCCGTGCCTCGGGATCAGAATGCATCGACCCCTGTTCTTCAGGGCCTGTCCACACTTACTTTAGTGGATTGATTATTCCTGAACAATATGTTTCTCTGCCCTATGGGGGCATGAATCTGGTATGTCTGGGCTCCATACCATGACACCACTTCTAGCTAGAAAGAAACGCATGCTCTCCCTGTAGTCACTATCCCGTTTTGACTCGTACCGGGTGTGAGGCTCGCGAATTAACGCTATACACAAGGCTATGCTAATTAAAGCCATGTTTTGATCATCATCCACAGGACTCTGCTTTTTAACAAAAGCCTTGATCATTGCATCTTAGGATGCCACATTGACAATCCACGACATACGACTTATGTCTATCAATATATAACCTCTAAGCTCATACGTCTCAGAGAAGGATGCTAAGCAAGAAAATAAATTCTCCACCACAAAACAGATATATATTTAATAGAAATCAATCAACACAGAATGAAATCCAATGTCAGACATGCATCCATTTACAAGTCTGTTCTGGGTCTGAAAGAAACCGGAGGCACCTTATTCCTCATCCCATATGTCCATTACAGGAGAGAGGTCCTCGCATATCCGAACAATCAACAAGTACTTCTGGACAACTACCATTGTAACCCTTTCAAGGCAGCAACTCCAATCAAAGGCATCGGTAGAAATCCATTCGATCTAAGATTATCGGTCTTGCACCATCTTCAACATCATCGACTTTCAATCGTCGAAACAGATATTCAGAATGGGTTAAACCCGGTCTTTCCGGATAACTCACGCATCTTATAATCAAGTGATATTTAAACACATCATACACCTCATTCCAATCGAGAATATTCTTTTATTAAAATATTCATATCCTTGGGGAAAGGTTCCCACTAATTTTATCAAAGATAAATTCTTTTAACTTATCATTTAATCTTCCTTTAAAAATCATTGCAAAAGATTTTATTTTATTCTTTAACAATTTCCAAACCAGATTAAGGTTTATAAAACTAGTCGGGATTATCGAGCCTTACCAAGTAATCATTTATCATTTTATCATTTCCAATCCCGACCTATTCAACCCATGGAGAAAAACTGGTAGTACTCCATATCTAGCACCCCCTGGGTTATCGGTACATTTAATTACCATTTCACGTTCAAATCTAATTAAAGATTTAACTACCGCTTGGAGAAAAATTGGTGATACTCCATCTCGAAACATTTCTTAAATTCAGTGAATTTAATTACCTCATTTACATTCCAATCCAATTAAAGATTTATTAAAACTCAATTCTTGGTTATAATCTCAAAAATCATTATTTCATGATTATTCAACTTTAAGAAATTAATCTTGCCTTTAACTGGGTTAAAGAACCAATGTCATTAAAAACACAGCTCATAATAAACCCAAATCAACTTCCATTAAATGTGGAATCTTCATGGAAAACAGATCAATATATAATTGATATAAATTTCCGCATCAGACTAATAATATAAATGGAATAATGGCAAAGCCTTTTAAATTCCATATAATGTAATGGTCTTCCTTTACAGAAGCTCATCTCGATTATTACCAAATCGAATTCCATTCAATTCCAATTTAATATATTAAATTGGAAAACTTTACTTTGGAAAATTCCATTAATCTTATTTAAAAGATTATAAATTTCCAAATCATATCTTCACTATTAATTGAGTTAAAGAACAAATGTTATTTAAAATACAGTTCACGACAAACCCAGAATCCAATTCGATATTAATACAAGGCTCTAAATAGAAATTATATCGGCTTATATTCAATATCAAATTCTGAAACCAACAAATATCGTATTGGGAATAACGATATATATCTTCTAGATTCCTCAAAAATATCGTATTGGCGCGTTCTATTCAAGCCATTAAATATATATATAATATATATCATCGATTTCTATTTAAAACGTATTTTATAAATCGTTTATAAATTGATTTTAAAACGATTTCAACTTCATTTTCAATTTTAAATCAAAATTGAATATTCTATATCATTATAATATTAAAATGATAATATTTTCAAAATATCAGATATTGAAATGAATTCTTTTCGATATTCATTATAAAATGAATAAAATCGACATAAAAATCCATTCGAATTAAAATGGCGAATATCTACTTAACTCGGCTTCATATATTCATTTCATTTATGATATTTCAATATTTTTGTGTTCATCCAAAATCGGACATCAAAATCATATTTTGATGATTCACTAAATAATATTTTTAAATATTCGTTCATTAATTTAATTCTACACTGAATATTATTTTAAAATATTCGTTATTTCTGAATCGGAATGTGACTCAATCAATTACCATATAATTTTAGTTATATGGATTTCATGCATCGCATGTATTCAACAATGTTGATAAATAATCATTCAACATTCTAACATCATCCAGAGTGCATTTTACAACTGTAAAAACATTAAAAATAAATAAATCACGCTTATCACAGCCTGTCAACCAATCGATTGACATACAACTAATTATTGGGATTAGTGTATGTGAAATATCATCCCAATACCCGTATGGGGTTTTCAAACAACAACAGTCTATTTAAATAAATTGTTGGTTAATAAATTTAACCAATTCAAATACGGTTTGAATTATTTATCTAATTAACCAATTTCACTGTTTAAATTATGAATAAATATTTATATCACGTTTCAGCAATCACAAAATGTATCCACATTGTTTGAAATACGTGTGTCGTATATTCAAACAACGCTTCTTGTGCAGATGAGTCGTGAATTGTTCATGTGCTGAACTCAAGCAATGTCACATACAACAGATAAAAATCAACACTGGCAATTTCTATTATTTACAGTTATAAAATAAATTAAATAACCTTACAAATATTTTAGTGAGAGAATTCTCACATTCGTTTCCACTTCGCCATTCTTTATTTGAAGAGTGTATTTTTTAGCTAAATTAAACATGCGTTTAATTTAGCTGAAAATCCAGTTTGCTCTGTTTCCGTTCTGGTCAGTTCCATTGCGTAGAGTTCTCCGCCAAGATCGCAATGCAACCGAAACCGTTGGATTTGGACCTCGTATGAAAAAGATACAGTATTATATTCATTTCATTACATAATAAAAATAATTAAATTATAATTAAAATTTAATTAACCTCCTTCTTCATCGTTTCCTTCCAAGAAACCGTCGAACTTTGCTCCCTCTCTCTTCACCGCAGCCACCACACGCCGCCTGCTCACGATCGGAGACCACCACGCTCTCCGCCTTTTCTTCCTCCTCCGACGCGCCCTTTCATGGCTAGCTCATGGGCCCCTCCGCCACAAATAACCCTCCAAAACCGACGCGTTTGAGTGCTCGAATCACCGGCATCACCAAACAAAAATCGATCAACCCATTATATAATGAAAGCCCTTTAAAATCTCTTCAATTTTCACTTGGAAATCATGAAGTAATTCGTTGTATTTTGGGAGAAAAGGGGCATTCAAATTCGGTGCGGTCTGGCCATTCATTTCTGGATGATGGCGGAACTAGGGTTTTAGTTAGGGCAGGGGTATATATAGTAATATATTTAAATAATATTTAATTTTAATTATTTTTTTAAGGTGAAAATTTTATCCAAACTCTAAATCAAACCCAACGACTGTCGTCCCTAGCTAAATACCCCCATTCCGGACAAAATGGAATATGTTCCGTAAGCCAATTCGACTGTTTCGATTAGTTTTTGTCAAAACTAAAATATAAATCAATGTATATTAAATTTGAATGCACATTTTAATTTACCGGGGCCACTTACTGACTCCAAAAATTACAGAAAAATAAATCTAGCTATGTTTTAACGATACGATTCTAACAAAACTAATTTCATCGAATTTTTATGTCATTTGAAAATGGTCTTTTCCAGTCGCCTAAATTCAAACTAAAATTACCAAACACGTTTAAATTCACTACGCTAGCATATTAATTCCAAAAATTATGAAATTTGAAAGCTAACAATAATTTGACATTCCGGATCCAACAAAAGTGGTTCATTGAAAAAAGAGGTCGTTTGCAAAATGGCTATTTTTAAGGGCTATATATTATTTAATATATATATATATATATATATATATATATATAAATTCCATAGCGATTATTCTGAATTTTATTCTGGACATAACTAACAATTTATAAAGTGAAATCTCAATTTCTTACATTCGTTAGAAAATTACGGTTCAAAATATTCCAATGTTTCTTGTTTTACTGAAATCCGATTTATATTGAATTTTGTACATTCATTTGAAATTTAAAATCGAATTTTCAAACTACCACGCTATTTCATGCTCGCTTTATAATTAAAATAAATTTATACGCTCTAACTTCGATTTAAATAAATTTTTAGTCATTATTATTTAAAATAAATCATTTTAAATATTCAAAATCCATTAAAATGGCTAAAATAAATTTTTTAAATTGGTTCAGAATTTCCAGGTTGTTACATAAAGAGAGTAAAAAGTGGAAGATCATTTTTAGAGAGAGAATGAGTGATATAAATGAAGTGTATGGAACAATACATTTTGTAAATTTCTCCATAATAATGAAATCACCTCCAAAGTGGACACTATTTTAGATCGAACCACTATAAAAATTTTTGTGTTTTTACTTACTTTTTGCGATTGTGGTCTCATTTTCTATTGCTTACCATTTGGTGAAGTACGGTTTACGTACCTTTGGTGTTTGGGCTATTTTTGGTTTAAACAGTTTGGATACTGTCTTTTCGGTTGTTGTGCTTGGATCTTTGGTGCAGTTCCTTTAGACGGTATTGTGAAAGCTTAGCTTCTTGAATCCGCGTTAGTTGTGCATTTGGGACTGTTTACAGCTTGTTGTAGTGTTATTGTTCTGTGTTTGTATTCGCTAGCTTTTTTGTGACTACTTATGAAGAGTACACTCTTTGTATCCCGTTATATTGCAGTATACACTATAAATGGGATCCAAGCCCAATAATCAATATCGTATCATTTCCTGTATTATTACACAAGCCCAAGTCAGCTTCCACTACTATGTGTATAATGTACACCGTTTATTATTATTCAATGCAAAAAAATATTTCAGTTCATTTTCTTATATGGTATCAGAGCCGTAAAGTGTGCTAACAACATCAAGAAAAGATCCAACACTTTATTTCTCTACAAAACTATCAAAAGACAGATCATCCATCAGAGAATCTTCATCACTTGGATGCCTCTCATCCAAGATTTTCATCTCTTCATTTGAGAGTTGAGGCTGTGATCCTAAAAACTGTGCCTTGCCAATCTCAAGTGGCTGCAACAGTTTTCAACATCACAGCTTAGTGGTAAAGTATCTTAAACTCTCAATTTCGATCAAAAAATTCTAAAGAAATAAATCATTTGAAGATAAAAGCTGTCCTAGATCGCTAATTAGATTAGTAAATCTTGTCTAAATCATCATATTAGCAATTCTAGTTGCTTTTAAATTCAAACTGAAGAAATTTTTCAGAAGATTTCAATTCAAAAAAAGGAGTTGAGAAGACCTTTACCTGTTTTTCTCATGGAAATGTATCTTTTCCATCACAGTCAGTGAATCATGGTTGAAGGAGACCCTCCAAATTCACCAAGATCCTCTGCTAGTTCTAATTAGACGAGTGCTAAAAGCACTGAAGATCTCATCAAATCCATCAGCATGCCGCAAAGTCATATTGTTTCATTCCAAGTGGATGAATCAAACTATCTCATGTGGAAACTGCAGGTAGAAATAGTGGCAAAAGGTTATGGATTGGAAGATTATCTCTATGGAACAACAACTATTCCAACCAAATATACCAGAGGTATTGATAACTGTCTAATTCCAATATCAAGAGCACACATCATATCAAAGGCAGAATAATCTTGTTAGTGCTGGTTAATGTCAACAGTGGGTTCATCTATTATGCCACAACTAATTGGCAGTAAAACATCTCATGATGTATGAACAACATTGGAAAGATCATTCACAAGCCAATCCTCAACATGGGTATTACATTATAAGAAGCAACTACAATCTATAAAAAAGGAAATCTCTGGTATGAATGACTATCTTATGAAGGTAAACAACTTATGTGATCAACTTGCATGTATTGGGAATAGAATAGAAGAAAAGGAGAAAATTATATATATAGTTGGGGGACTTGAAGATGAATATGAAGCTGTTGTTGCATTTATCACATCTATTGAACCCACTCCTTCACTACAAAGTGTCTATTCTATGTTACTTGCACATAAAGGGAGATTATTACAAAAGAAAGATCAAGTAATTGATCCCTTTATAAACTGTACTACTGCTGGTAAAAACAAGAATCAACGGAACAACTCAAGAAATCATAACACTTACCAGAGAGAAGGCTAGTCAAATAGAGGAAGAGGAACAGCTGGGAGATGGAACCCCATGACCAGACCAAAGTGCCAAATTTGTGAAAGAATTGCCACACAATCAACAAGTGTTATTTCAGATTTGACAATAGCTTCAATGTGAATCAACAAGGCAACAACATTAACAAAAGTGGCAATCCAAATGCTAACATGGTCAACAGTCAAGCAGATGCAAAAAATAATCAAGAATCTACCTCAAACTCTGCCACTACAGGCGATATTCAAGATGAATCATGTTAACCAGATTCAGGAGCCACTCATCATGTTACAGACAATCAAAATAATCTGAATCTTGGCAATCATGAATACAAAGGCTAGCAGTCTCTAATTATAGGTAATGGAAATTCAATAGTTATCTCTCACACTGGACATGGTAGTATTAAGGGTGTTAAACAAATTTATTTAAACAACTTGCTATGTGTACCACACATAAGAAAGAACTTAATCAGTGTGTCACGGTATGCCAAAGACAATAAAGTTTCTTTTGAATTTTACCCAAATCACTGTGTAGTTAGGGACATGCTGACTAGGAACATTTTATTGCAGGATAGGGAACAAAATGGCTTATACAAGTTTGATTCTGGAAATCTCAGAAATACTAAGTTTAAAAGCATTTGTTGTAATGTGACTGAATTAGGCATTAACAATGAATGTATGATATTTGATTTGTGGCATTGTACGCTTGGACGCCCAAGTTCAAAAATCATGAAGGAATTTTTACATAATAATGACATCTCTGTTGATATATTAAGTAATTATGTGTGTGTGTATTGTTAAATGGGAAAGAGCCATAAATTGCCATTCCCAAATTCTGAAACTAAATATATAAACCCATTAGAACTAATTGTTGTTGATCTTTGGGGTCCAACACCAATTGGTACTTTTATGGGTACAATTACTATATTTCATTTATTGATGCACATTTAAGATATGTTTGGATTTACTTCATGAAATCAAAATCTGATACTTGTAGTGTAGTTATGCAGTTCATATGTAATGTTGAAAATTAGTTAAGTCACAAAGTCAAGTCTGTTCAAAATGATGGTGGTAAGGAATTTTTTCCACTGAAGAATTAGTTCTACAAAAAAGGAATCACACATTTATTAACATATCCCCATACATCTGAGGAAAATGGCCTAAACGAGAGAAAACACAGGCATATTGTTGAAGTTGGGCTTACACTGTTAGCACATGCATCACTACCATTGAAATTCTGGCCTGATGCATTCGCAACAGCTGTATATCTAATTAATAGACTATCCACAAAGGTGCTTGATTTGAAATGTCCCATAGCGGTATTGAATCAAATCAAGCCCAATTATGATGATCTAAAGGTTTTTGGATGTCTGTGTTTTCCCTATATCAGACCATTTAACAAGCATAAACTTGACTATAAATCAATTCCAGGTACTTTTTCTGGGTTATACTACAAACCAGAAAGATTACAAGTGTTGGACAGTAATGGAAAAAATTACATATCAAGACATTCATCTTTAATGAGAAAGTGTTTCCATTTAAAAGTGATACATGCAAACCAACAAAGAAAATTTATAATCCAAAAGTTTTAGTTCCAAATTTTCCTGAACAAACTAGTGATGTTGTGCATGTGCAACACTTTAACAATGGCATAACACACACAAAGTACACACACTACTAGTACTCCACAGCACTCCATCTCCAGAACAGAGACTGATCATGAAGGTGGAGGCAGTGCAAGTGACAACAGTGATGATTCATCACATAACAGTATGAGCCAAGATGAAAACAACATTCCTGAAAATATTCAGCCAGAAAGAAACAGGGAAGAAGCTCAAAATCAACATCATATGATGATAAGGGCAAAAAGTGGTATATTCAAACCAAAAACTTTTTGCACTGAATTTGATGAGACTAAACCATCCACTTATCAACAGGCCAAGTTGAATGATAAGTGGATATCAGCCATGAATGAAGAACTAGATGCTCTAAATAAAAAGCAAGCTTAGTGTCTTGTTCAACCACCAAAAAATAAAAATATTATTAGGTGTAGATGGACATACAAAATTAAAAACATGCTGATGGTACAATTTCTAAATACAAGGCTAGGTTAGTGGCAAAAGGATATTCACAACATTGGGGAATTGATTTCATTGAAACATTCTCACCTGTTGTGAAATCCACCATAATCAGAATTATATTATTTATAGCCTTATACGAAAATTGGACCATCAAGCAACTTGATTGCAGTAATGCCTTTTTGAATGGTGAATCGCAGGAAGAAGTATACATGGAATTACCACAAGGCTTAAAGAAAAGACAGACGAAAAAGTGGTGTGCAACCTAAACAAGGCTATATATGAGCTAAAGTAGGCACCAAGGGTCTAGTTCACTAAGCTAAAGACAACATTGCCAAAGTTTGAATACAACTCAGAAAGATCTAATAATCCACCATTCACAAAATTTATAGCGAATACGGTCACTTATGTTCTGATTTATGTGGATGATTTCATAATCACAAGCAATTGTGACTTTGAAATCAAAAATATCACTAATAGATTGGACAGTGAATTTTATTCAAGAACCTGGGTAAACTATCTTACTTTCTAGGGATTGAAGTCAGTAGAAATAAAAACAATGAGCTGCAGTTAAGTCAAAAGAAGTACATTGTTGAAATCTTAACAAGAACAAATATGGAAAAGGCTAACCCATGGTAACTAATCTGAATTTAAGCAAGGAAAAAGGTGAAACCATATGCAATGAAAAGTTATGCAGAAGATGTTGTATATAACGCAGTTGTATACACAATTATATGATTTTTGTTTGATGATAACAACCATATATATTTTATTATTAAATGTGTTTGATACTGTAATGTTTCATATCTACATCTCAGACATAAATATAATATTAATATTTAAATGGAGTACTATTGCACAAGAATTAGAAATTCAAATAGTATTTTATTTAAATATAATATTTTATTTCAACATTTAAACAATATAAATTTATAACTCCACTATTTGTACAACACACGGTGTTTCAATACATTTCACATTCTTTTTCATACACTGCTCTTCACTACATATTCACTCACACACTCATTTGTACAAACATTTATACATTCACTCAGTTAACAGACACATACATACTGACTCTCTCTCTTTCGCTGCTTCTGCCGTTTGTCTTCTTAGCTCACTATCAGTCCAGTCATCTTCTGCTTACCTGTCATATACAGAAACACATACAGAGTATCTAGAACAGAAATAATATTCTAAATTCCGGCGAATATAATTTTTATTTTAAAATTTTATTTTCCTCAGTGTGTTTCTCATCATCTTTCATGACTTGATCTGATATGTATGTATTTCTAATACCCACTGATCAGCCTCAACGTACCACACTGGTTTGTTGATCAGAACCAACGTCAAAACTAGCTGATTCTGAACAGCCACAACATAGTGTAGCAGTCTGCTGATAAATAAATTACAGTGCACGATATATGTATACACACACTGTTGTGTATATACAGGTGTATTTGTTCGAGCAAAGTCCAAAATGAACAGCTACACGTATGAGCAACAAAACAACACGGTAGTCAATCAACACAGCATAAAGGCTAGCATGGTGTGAATGTGCAACAAGTATACAACATGTAAAGCTTCAGGTTCACACAGCATACACAGGAATGAAGAATGGTGCATTTGCAAGTCAGGCAGTTCAAGTGCAAAATGGTGAGCACAATGGTGCAAATAAGGATGGATGTACACAATTAAATATTGCATATACAAATGGAATTACAACAGCATAGTTTTTTTTTTCATGGAGCAGTATATTTCAAAATGATCAAGCTTGGATGGTGCAGTCCATGTGTGCATGTGCAATTTCTGTGTCACACAACAAATATAAGTGGAGCAGTTTTCATCAAGACAGTGAACATGCATGCATAATGTGTCATATGGTTCATCTCAACATGGACAGAAATAACTTGGCAGCAAGAGCAATCGAAGTAGCATTCAAATGGGCACAACAAATATAAATGGTGCATATCAATGGATTACATCAATTCGAGGCATGCATAAGAAGGTTAACACAACAAGTACAAGCACAAAACTGAATACACTAATGTCACACGGATCAGCTAGTAACAAAGCAATGAAGCAGCATGACAATGTGGACTCAGGTGTAAGCATCTTAGAAAAAGTTTGTTGCAACAGTTTTATACAAGGCGTATGTAATACATACAAGTTTTTTTCAATCTTGGCATGAAATCAATATCTGGGAAATTGGTGTGCACAAGAATATTTGGCAACAATTTCTATTCAATTTATATCCTTCTAGATTTCACAACAATAAATCAGCAAGGATGTTTTTTTTAGAATTTGCATATGGGAAGAAATCAATGCAAAAGTTTCATGAAATCATAAATTGAAACTTGGAATTTTAGACGAGCAATCAAAGTCATTATTTGGCAAGATTTTAAAAATTTTCTAGAAAATTAGTGAATGGATTCAAGACTAATCTCTGGAAAGATTTAAACAGCTAATAGAAGAATTCAGTCAAGTCAGGGAGAAAATTTAGCGCCCACTCTGTGACGACCGCCCATAACCCCCGCACTAAACAAGAGGAATAATGCACTGAAAGGCGTGCCAGGCTGCTATGGACGATCATCATAGTAAGTGAACACATCGAAACCTGTCGTAGAACTCACAGCGCAAGGATAAAATATAATAGAACATATACAACAGGTGATAGTAATGAGGTATCATATAGCAAACTTTTGAAACTCTTTCAACATCCAGAAAGATTATCCAACTGATATCCAAGTTTGTACATAAGGCCTCACTACAACTCTCAAGCATCTCAAACAGCAGAAACAGAAATACTAGATAGAATAAAACTGGTACGCCAGCCTCCTGCTCGTCATCGCTCAGCTTCCTCGTATCACTAAGCTCCATTACCTGTAACCTGCTACTTAGTCTGCCCATCCACAACCGGATGAACAGCCCAAGGTAATAAGAGGAGACATAAAACCTTGAGTCAGACAATAGTCTTAGTGAGCGATAATACAACTAACAAACTTCAACAAGAAAGCATATGAGAATGGGTAAATGAACAACTTATCTACCCACATCACCAGAGAAGAACTCAACCTTATCTTCCCCACATCGGACAGTGATAGCCTTTACACCAAGCATTTCAACCATTCATCCATAGAAACCAGAACACCCATTCAATCATAGAGAACACACATAACATCCAGATTATATAAGTCTCACACAGACAACCCTAATCGAGTTTAACATTCCTCAAGTACCCTCGCCAGAGGCCTAAACCAATATCACTTAAGCACTCAAAGAACGTCTCCCTCGACTTTGGATAATCTATGTGAGATAGTACAAACAGAACAACTAATCAGCCATGACTGACCCTGGCTATCACTGCCAATCCTGCTTCGAAACCATCATTATCGTATGACGGCCAACCTTGCCATATGTCAAGGGCTAATGATAACCCCAGTTCTAGCATGAACTCCATATGCCCAACCTTGGCAATGTCCAACCTTGACACTAGGCCTTTCCCCAACCAGAAAGACCCAGGGTACTCGACCAACAACCGGTCTTTTGGGCCTTTCAACGATACCCATCGTACCCCTGCTTTGAGCCTGCTAGAACTTACGACAACAATGATTTCTCGGCCTTCGCATCTCTAATCGTCCAACCTTGACGATGTTTCATAGCTCAAGCAACCTTCTCGAGCAGCCATTATCCACCAACTCACGACCTTTGAGTTGTCTCCGCATTCGTTGTTCCACCTTGATCAACGAACACATTCATCACTTCGAGTCTTCCTACTTGAATCACCTCGAAGTCACGCCATCACCGAACCAAAACGTACTTTTTCAGAAAACGACCCTGCCAAAACCGACCAGAACCTTGCTCCAGAATGACCAGCCAAAAACCGACCAGCCTTGCTCCAGAACGACCCGCCAAAAACCGACCAGCCTTGCTCCAGATCGACCCGCCTCCATGCAGCTTTGGATCGACTCGACCTCCTTAGGACCGACCAGCTTTGGATCGAGCCCGTCAAGACCGACCAGATTTTGCTCCACCTGACCGACCAGCTCCTTCAGAGCGACCAGGATTTGCTTCCAGTAAAAACCAACCAGAATGCCACCATCTGAAACCGACCAGAAACACTTCTGCTCCTTCTGGACTGACCAGCTCCCTGACTTGCTTCCCAAGCCATACTATGACCGACCACCTCATTCCAGACCGACCGGACCAACTCCAGGACGACCAGAAACCTGCACATCTCCAATTCGACTCCGATTTTGACCAAAACTTCGCCAAACGACGAATCTGACGAAACCAGCTTATCCGATTCATCCAAACGCAATCACAAACATGTTATGCAACCAACAATATCATCAATCTAACAATTTCCATCAAAACACATAAATTTCCCAAAACATGATAAGTGAATCATATGAACATAAAAACGGATCTAACTTGCATAATCTTGAGAAAAATCATAAAATTAACCATTTAAATTATCTAGATCAGATCCTAAGGTGATTCATATATAAAATGGACTTAGCACGGTGTGGATCTAAGGAAAATAACATGGAAATGATGAAATTGACCTCCTAAAACCCATATACTTGCATGCATCCGAATGAGAGATGTAAATCACTCACCAATTATCCAAATCTAAGCAAAAGCAATGAAAACGCAATCCGGACAGCGAACGCTTCGAATCAAACTCTTTAATCCGATGAAGTCGCCCTTGAGACGATGTAGATCTAGCCTCTTATGGTGAAGATCTTCGATTTCCCTCCTTGGATTTTGGAATTTTAATGGTGGAAAGATGTTAGAGGAAGAAGGAGATCAAAGCCTCCCCATAAGAGAATGGAAAATGCCAACCTTTATCCATACCCCTTACCCCCTATTTATAGTCCCCACCCACCCTCTAATGGGCCTTCTCCAAATCAGCCCATTAGCCTTCCAAAACCTGAACAGTCAACTGCTAAACCTTAAAACAGCGATTTCTCCCAAACCGCTGAACCAAATCCTTAATGTAACCACTCTACGGAAAGAGAATCATCAATTCCTTTCCAATGGCACAGGTCTCACCCTCTGATTCGACCTGAGTCAAAAGTTATGCCCTGTACAAGACTGACAGGGGCAAAATGGTCACAAACAAAATCGGTAAAATTTACGGACATGTCTCACATCCCCATAAGCAACATACCAAAAGATGAGAATGATCCAACCCTCAGGGAATAAAATAAAATTATTTTATGATCTTCCGATACATAAAATGCGGGGCTGTTACACACTCTGTGTTTCCAGTTTTGAGAAAACAGTATTATTTTCTTTGGCAAGCTTTGTGATTTATTTCCAGAAAATCAGAGAGAGAATATCATTTTTTGGCAAGTATTAGAATAGGGAAATTCGAATGAAATTCAGGTCAATGAAAACAGATTTATTGTTTTCCAAAATAGTATTCATATTTCCAACTCTTTCCAGAAATGTATTCAATCATGCAAGGGACCAGCAATGTTTTATTCAGCATGAAATTAATCAGAGAATCTCACACAAATAAATTCAATGTTTTCTCATTTTGTAAAGGGATAGACAATCTAATTTCAAGGGGCCACAAGCATTCACAGGATATAAATATCATTTTGAATTCAAAAGGGGAAAAATCATTTTTCAGATTCATTCAAGGGACAAGAACATGTCCAGATTCATCAACAATATATGGAAATCATGCATGAACAAAAGAGGAAACACGTAGGTCAGATCAAGGCATATTTTCAAAATCAGAATTAATTTTTGGATTATATTATCCTATATATTACACTATACTCATCATTGGCAAAAAAGGAGCCATCGAGGAATATAGAAAATCGAAAAAAAATAGAGCAGAAATTTAAGAGCAAAATCAGTTAAAATAAAACCACTCACTATTATTTTTCGGTCGACTCCTAATTGACGAGAGAGAGAGCCAGAAGAAATCAACAGTGAATCAATCTTCATAAAATAATTGATTTCAATTTGGAGCCGACAAGGAGAAACCCTAAATCCCTTTTCTTTTTCATCGATCACCATTACAAGGAAAATAGAAGCCAACATTTTTTTTAGAGAACGACCAAAGCAAAAGGATATGGACTGGCCTATTTCTTGTTAACCTAGCCTAGAGTTTAAAATGAGGGAAGGGTTTAATTTTTGTTTCTATTTGTTTTGTTTTTATTTGTATTTGTGTTGTAAACCAATCCGAACAGTTTCTAAGTCTGTAAAATCTAGGAAACCAGTTAGGGTGTTAACAGGAAGTTTACTAGAGTCTGTAAAACTAGGGTTTACGGATTACGGGTTTGTAATTCAGAGAAAATCTAACCTAGGGATATAGGTCAGTCTAGGGTTTTGAGCGTAGGGTTAGAGTAGGAGCGAGGGGTTCACGAGTTTAAAATGGGATATGTTCTATCACCTAGTAGAAACCTTAGGAATGCAGCAGTAGGCAGGGTTTTGCCAAAGCTGGGTATCTCTATGTGTTATTTCCTTTCTGCCTTTTATTTCTGCTGCTGTCTGTGATCTGTTTATTACTTAATATCCCATCAGATATTTAACTCAGCGAAAAACTGTGATAAACCCTATTCACCCCCCCTCTAGGGTTAATCTAGATCCAACAAGTGGTATCAGAGCCTGGTAATTTCTTTAACCCTAGATTCGTGGATCCTAGTTGTCAGAGTCAGTCCAGTGATATTCCAATTATTTTCAGTGGAACATATTTTTTTAATTTGGAAATAAAAAATCGAATTATATTTAAAATCTGTTAATTTTGAATATTGGAATATCATTGAAAATATGGAAGATATGCTAGATAAGAATAATAAAGTTCTCAGTGCTCGTGTTATGCATATCCTCTATTCTTACCTCAGTAATAATCAGCTTGATCTTATCTCTCATTGTTTGACTGCGCAGGATATCTGGAGAACTCTCAACGCGCGGTATGAACATTTTGACAACTGTTCAAAACCCTCAATAGTCAACTCCGGTACAGATTTGTGCTTAACAGGTTGTACAGATGGAAATTCAGATGGAGACTCAACAGGAGATCTCTCTTATAAAGATTTAGTTCATCGTTTAAATGGTTAACTTAATCTGTTGAGAATCTAAAATCTAAAAATAAAATTCTGAAATTTGAAAAACTTGAGTTGATTTGCAAAAATAACCTTTTGGAATCTAAGCTTAAAAACATTAAGAAGTTTTCAAATTCTAATTGCAAAATTGTTTAAATTTGAAAAATAATCTTGTTCATCAAAATAAAAATATTCAAAAACTTGAGAATGGAATTCTGATTTTAAAAGAGAACAGGATAGAGTTAAAAGCACAAACAATTTTCTGCAAAAAGAATTTGAAACTTTTAAGATGACTGAATATTCCAAATATATTTTTGCTGAAAAACAAAACTTGTCGAAAACTGACTCTATTCGGAATGAAAGGTGCAATATCACTAAAAATCATTACTCATATTTAATGAAAGAAAACAGTGATCTTAAAACAGAAATTCAACAACTTGGAAAAATTTTGAGCAAATTTTCTGATGGAGAAAAATATTTAAATATGTTGTTGAAAAAACAATTTCTTCTGAAAATAAGCATGGTCTTGGTTTTGGGAAAAATGATGTTTTTGGGAAACGAAACTCAAATGATTTGAAAAATCCTTCAAACTACTTTGAAAAGAATCAATTTGAAAATTTGAACTCTTTTAATCTCAAAGGATTTTTGAATCATAAACGTGATGTGAATTGGTTTTATAATAATCCATCTAAACGTCCCTAGATCCCAAAAAGAAATAAAACAAACTTCATTAAATTCAAACATATTTGGGTTCCAAAGGGTACAAAGGTAAATTCGGATGGATGGTTATACAAACAGGTTTGGGTACCGAAAGTCGTGAACACATTTCAGAGTGGTTTTGCTAATTTTGTTAGACCACTCAATCCCTTAAATTGTTAGGCACCGGAGGAGGTTGAGGAACTGCATTGCTAAAAAAAAAACTGGATTCAAACCGCTTCATGTCACTGAATCATTCACAGTTCCTTAAGCCACATCTGTTGAGTTAGATATTCTTTTGCTTACATCATTTTCAGGTATGATCTCTAAACTCACAATTTCTTTTGTATATTATCTGTTTTTCTTTTTCTTTTTCTTATTCCCCTTTTTTTCTTGATATTATCTATCATTGTCATATCATTGTAACTTCTTTTAGGCTTCATTAACTTCCAATTGTAGAATTCATTTTTTTCTAGAAATTTGCTCCCTTTGAATAAAATTCTTATATTTTTTTAATCTTTTCCAAATCTTGTACTTAATCGGTAAACCTCTGCAATTGTTTTGAACTTTATTTTCTGATTACTGAATTCATAACAGTGTTGATGTATTCTTGTCATATCTTGAACACTATTGATTTGAATTCTAAATTTTGATGATCTGAAAATTTAATGGACTTTCACACACCTATGCTGTTTTGAGTTTCTTCTAATTCATTTTGGAATGGCTTGAAAATTTTATACTCATTACAGCACTCTACCATTTATCAGTTGTGATAATTTTATTGATTTTTAGATTTGCTTGGATATTTTGTTTTTTCTTGAATTACAGTGATACATCTAGAAATTCATCTTATATTCATGATCATTATGGCTGAAATTTGTTTGTTTGAAATCATATGAAATTCTTGATATTTTGAATATCACACACCTCTTAAATATGAAATTATCAATCTTGTGGGGCTGATTCATTATATCTCAAAACTTGACATTAATTCAAGTGATTTCAAATAAATTATTTTTAATTTTTTATCATGAATATCTCTCAAGCTTGATGTAAATGATTTGAAATTACTCATGTGCTTGTCAGAAATAATTTGAAAAATTCTTTTGAAAAATGGTCTTTGAAACTTACTGTCATTTCCTTATTATTTGATTAAAACTTTTGTTTGTTTAAAATCATTTGAAATTATTGATTTCTAGAATCTCACACACATCCCGAATCTGAAATATATAATCTGGTGTGATTGATTTATTGAATCCTGATATTTTTATATTCCTTCAAATGCTTTAAAATAAACTATATTTTTAATCTTGGGTCATGCATTGTAACGACCGGGAATTTCGCTCGATCCAAATCAGTCACTAAACCGACCCAGACCGTACGAAACGCCTGATTGTTTTGAGAACACGACAAAATAGAACGCAAACGGAAGAACATTTCATTGTATATTACAACAATTCCATCAGAATACACGAATATACAGAGTATAAATGAATAAATATTACACAGAATATATCAGAGATTACAATACATTACATAGCAGCGGAAAATAATACAATACACAACTGAAGGAGATATACGGATACAAAGCTTTCCGGATATCATTCCAGCTGTAAACCAGGATCCTGCGAATACAAATCTGTAAAACCAAAACTACTAGCTGCCCGTGTCAAAATAAGGGCACCCAGAGTTTAAGTTAAAACAATAAACTCCAGGTCAGTCATGTGACTGGTGTGAGAACTAAAATAGTTATTTAAAACTTTACTTTAAATCAGATATATCAAGGGACCACGCTGTATAACACGGAACGGGTTTCCTCCTAAGAATACCCGTGCATATAACAAAACAGCGCAATGCTTGTTGGAAAAATGAAGCTATTATAAGACCCAGGTCCTATCACACAATGCAACGCAAGCCGGGGGATAGGGTTTTCCCTTATAATAGACAAACATGCTTAGTACGTTTAAAACAAATCATTTGATACTATTATAAGTGTATAGTGTCAAAAACCATTTCAATCATAAATATTAATCATAGACGGCATGGGTACCATATATCATGTCGCCATACTAGGCTCTACAATCAAAACCGCAAATGTCACTTATTTGGAAGTTGGATTTTCATCTATGAAACGAGGCAAAAGATAGTCCTCTACCGATTCAAGACTGTCTAGCCCAAGCCTCAGGAACAGCCGTAACTACCCCTTGGATCCTTAGGGCCAGTCCACCGATGTGGATTAAACTTAAACCCTGAACATTCGTTTCCCCGCCGTATGGGGCATAAATGAGCCAACGAATGACTCCATCGGACCCTGATCGTCCGATTAAACCGAGGCGCCTCGCAACAGCAACAACCACATAAGTCAAACTCGTCAGGGCGTGTAAAACCACTGATGCCACTTCTAGCTAGAAATAAACGCATGCCCTCCCTGATGTCCTCTCCCGTTTTGGTTCACACCGGGGTGTGAGGCTCGTGAATCAACGCTAGACAAAGCTATGCCACACAGGCCGTGCTCTGATCATCAACCACAAGACTTTGCTTTTCAATAGAAGCCTTGATCATTTGCCACTTAGGCATGCCACACAGGCAATTCACTCCATGCATTTGATATCCATCAATATATAACCCCTGAGCTCGTACGTCTCAGAGAAGGGCGTTAAGCAAGAGAATAAATTCCCTGCCGCCAAACAGATATATATTTAATAGAAATCAATCACACAGACTAAAATCCAATGTCAGACACATAGTCCATTTACAAGTTCGTTCTGGGTCTGAACGAAACCGGAGGCACCTAGTACCCCGCATATCCATCGATCTCCAAGTACGTCTGCACGACCACTAACTAATTCCCTCCTCTTGGGTGTATGGCCCAATCAAGATCATCAGTAATTATCCAAACGACGTGAAGACCTCCGGTCTTCAACCTCCGTCTTCATCTTAGACACCACGTCGAATCAGTTATTAAGAATGGGATAAACCCGGTCTTTCTGAATAACTCGCATATATAATAAACAAGTGTTACACAAACACAACATATGCCTCATTTCCAATTCAGAATATTCGTTTATTCAAATATTCTTATACTTTGGGAAAGGTTCCCATTAATTTTATCAAAGATAAATTCTTTAAATTTATTCTTTAATCTTCTTTGAATATCAATTCAAACTAGTCGGGATTAGCAAACCACACCGAAGTAATCATTTATTTCATTTCCCAATCCCAACTTATTCATCCCATGAAGTAAAAATGGTCATACTTCATATCTAACACCACGGTGTTATCGGTAAATTCAATTACCATTTCACGTTCAAATGTAATTAAAGATTTAACTATCGCCTTGAGAAAAACTGGTGATACTCCATTCTCGACCTTTTTAATCTAATTAAAGATTCATTAAAACTCCACTTAGTTTTAATCTTTGACTGGGTTAAAGAATCAATGTCATTTAAAACACGGTTCACGATAAACCCAAAATCACATTCCATTTCAATCAGTCCCTAACCGTAAATTAGCAAGTGAGCAATTCCCTAAGTATTAACCCCGAAGGCCGAAACCAATATCAGATCAATACCCAAGAAACCGTTCTGCTTAACTAATCTCCAGTTAGTTTCTGATTTTCTTAACTCCTTTCGGTCTAAGAACAGTATTATTGAAGATACCGTTCACGACGACCCAAAATCACATTCCATCAATTTTCGAGTTAAAGAACAAGTGTTATTTAAAACACTGTTCACGATAAACCCAAAAATCAATACCAATTCAATTCCAATTAAATATCATTTAATTGGCACACTTCATTAAATCTAAATCAAAAGATTTAATCTTTTTCTCAACTGGGCTTAAGAACAGTGTTAATGAAGACACCATTCATGATAAACCCAAATCACATTTGATTTTAAATACAAGGCTCTGAATAGAAAATATATCGGCTTATATTCAATATCAAATTCTACGACCAACAAATATCGTATTGGAAATAACGATATAAATATATCTTTCAAATTCCCATAACGATATCTGTATCATCACGAAATCCAACATCGAAATATTCCAAAGACACTTTCGATTCAAATCCCTTCCAATGCAATTATTGGAAATTCTGGTTATTTTCAAATCCGATTTATTTATTCTAAAAATAAATAAATTATTATTCTAGTTCAAAACTAGTTCATTTCGATAAAAATCTATTTTTAGGTTTTCAAATATGGAGTTTTTCAACCCGATTCTTCCCAAACCATTTCTTATGATTTTACACAAATTATTGATATTTTTAATAATTTTATCATGGCTCGTACAGTCGATTTCTATCAACGGCCATCGAACTGCACTTACAACGACCTTTTCCAAATTTGATTTGGACATAATTCCAAACCCCACCGTCAGATTTCAAATTTCTAATATTCTTAGAGAGCTCTTTTCGATACGAACCCAACGGTTCCGGTTTTAGGAGAATCCGACGGTCGGATCTCCCGTAATATCCATTCGAAGTCAATGGTCGAAATTCGCGAACTACCGCGGCGCGGCGCGTTCTATTTAGGCTATTATATAAATATATATATATATATATATTATATATATTTCGTCGATTTCCTTTCAAAACGTATTTTATAAATTGTTTTAAATTCGTTTTCAAAACGATTTCAACTTCATTTCAAATTCAAATCGAAATTGAATTTTTCCTCATAAATTCGTTTTAAATTCATTTCAAATTGATTTTAATTCAAATCGATTTTTAATTCAATTTCAGTTCGTTTTCAATTCGATTCAATTTCTGTTCGATTTTGAATTTATTTCAAATCGATTTCTATTCAATTTCAATTCAATTCGAATTCACTTCAATTTGATTTCAATTCGAATTCTATTCAATTTTAATTCGAATTCAATGCTATTCAATTTCAATTCTATTCGAATTTCAAATCATTTTAGTTTATTTCGAATTTCAAATCAATTCAATTAAATTCAAATTTCAATTCACTTCATATTATTTCGAATTTCAAATCTATTTAGTTTAATTCGAGTTTCAATTCACTTTAATATTCATTTCAATTTGAATAAAATCGATATAAATATCGTTCACGTCAAAATGGCGCAAATCTAATCAATACGACTTCATATATTTCTATTTTCAAATATTTCTTTTTTACTCAAATATTTCTCTTTCAAATATTTCTTTTTTTCAAATATTTATTTTTAAAACTAGAATGAGGCCCAATCAATTCCCATATAATGTTAATTATATGGATTTTCTACACCACATGGATAAAATAACAACGACGAATAATCAACCATCATCCAGAGTGCATTCTACACTGTATAAGCATCAAATATAAACATTTAACGCTTATGACAGTCTGTCAATCAATCGATCGACATACAACTAATTATTGGGATTAGTGTATGTCATATATCATCCCAATACCCGTGTGGGGTTTCAATCCATCAAACACTGATTTTATTTGTGCAGTTGGGCGATGTGTAAAATTTATCATCCCAATCAATATCAGTCAAATGTGTGTATATAAACAAATCGTTCGATTTGTTTATATTTATTTCATTTTAAATACACGTTAAAAATTCTATTTTTAACTATAAAATATTTTATTTCATTTCACATCACATCACACAATCAACTATACATCAAAATCAAATAAACAAGCATACAAGCCGTCCATGGTCTGTGGACGACGGGTGTCGGGTGCTACTAAACACCGTCTGCATCCTAGTATATATTTTTAACTTGAAAAGAAGATTTAAAGTGAAGTTCTCACCGAGGGTTCCACTCCGCCATGCTTTGCTTTTTGAACTGCTGAACCGTCTGGATCTGATTGAAATTCCAATGCAGTCCTTGTCCCGAGCGATGGGGATTTGTTGCGCTTAGGTGAACAGAGGCTCTTCGGAGCTGGCGGTTTCAGGTCAGGGCACGGGGTACGGCGTTGTGGGGATGGATGGCTGCTTCGACGGTTTTGGGTTCGCGGTGGGGGTTTCTGTGCGGATCGAAGGGAGGAAGGGGGAAGCAGGGAGGTCGCGGAAGTCGAGATCGGCTGGGGGGGGTCTGGTGGCGCGGCGTCATGGGGAGGTGCGGTGGGCGGCTAGGGCTACAGTGGAGGAGGATGGAGGGAGCGGGGGTGGCGCGGGGTGCGGGTGGAGGAGCGATCGACGGGATGCTTTGTTTTTTTTCCTTTTCTATTTTTCTGAAATCGATCGAGAATGATAAGGGGGGGCTGAGAGTAAATAAGGAGGAGAGAGGGGTATTTTATTTTTAATTTATTTATTTAATTTCAAAAAGCAACTTTTATTTTCGAACTCGAAATCGAACCCACCACCTGTCGTCCATAGCTAATTACCCCCATTCCGAACACAATGGGATATGTATCGTAAGCTGATTCGATCGTTTTGATCAGTTTTCGTCAAAATCAACATATAACTTTATATATTGAATTTGAACGTGCATTTCAATTTACTGGGCCCACATACGAACTCTAAAAATTCCCGAAAAATATTTTATAGCTTCATATTGACGATACGGTCCTAACAAAACTAATTTCGTCAAATTCTGAGACCGTTTGAAAAATGGCCATTTTCCAGTCGATTAAAATCAACTAAAACTGGCCAAACGCGTTTTCCTTCGCCACGCTCACATATTGATTCGAAAAATTATGAAATTTGAAATCTAGAAATAATTTGACATCCCGGATCCAACAAAAGTGGTTTCGTCGAAAACCGAGGTCGTTTGCAAAATTTCCATTTTTAAGGGCCAGAATTCCATAACGACTATTCTGAATTTTCAACTGGGCATAATTTTCTATCCCCGCTATGAAATTTTGATTTTTCGGATTCATTGGAAATATATTCTCGATTAGATTCAAATATTTTTGGTTTCGCTAAAATCTGGTTTATTTTTCACCCGGTACATTCATTTGAATTTTGAAATCGAATTATCGAACTACCACGCTATTTTCAATTCCTTTTATAATTATTTATATTTTAACGTCGAACTATATAAATATATACGTTCTAATTCCATTCAAACTAAATTTTTTGTCGTTATTATTTAAAATAAATCATTTTAAATATTCAAAATTCGCTAAAATTGCCAAAATAAAATTTTTAAATAGGCTCGGATTTCCGGGTTATTACATGCATCATCTTTTGCGATTGTTAGAAATATTCGTGTAAAAATCTCTTGACAAGTTTGCTTTGAAAATTGATTTTTGGTCTGCTGATCTGATAAAAATAATCACCTTTGAAAATGTTTTTAAAACTTCTTGTTTTTGAGTAAAACTACTTGCTGCTCTGATAAATGTGCCTAATCTGTGATCTTGTCTGCTTGAGCTTAATGTATGGTTATTGCTGTTTGAGATACCCTTGTTCGTCTCCAGTATCTTTTTAAAAATCCTCATTAATAGAGGCATCAAGTGATATCAGTTTAGAAGCGTTGAATTTTTTTCTCACTGTATATATATATTGTTTATTTCCCATGACTTGTATAGATCTTCTTCTCTCTCTTGTAACTGATTTTCAATTTTAAAATTATTTATTGATTATTTGTTCAGAAATTGAAATCAATAACCAAACCGAATTGTATTTATAATTCATCAAAATTATTATCTGATTTTGAAATTGTGATGAATTGTGACTGCATTATATTTCACAACAAGAGGAGATTTTATTTAGATTCTCATGATGATTGAACAATATTATAATATCTTTGAATTAGCAATTATTTCACAACCATCTCCTTTATCTATCATCATTCTGCCATCCATGGTAATTTTATACAAATGCGGAGAGTTAATATGTTTTAAAATCTTTTTGAATAAAAAGTGGAAATATTTGTGATAGAAATGGGACTATGTTATTTTTCAGAATTAGTGACAATTGAAAATTTTCAATGATCCCGGTACAGTTGAGCATATTTCATAATATGATTAATTTAAAAATTTATTTCACAAACCATTTCTGTACCTACCACATTTCTATCATCCATTTGAGTTTTATATACTGAGGAATTTTCTTTTGGAGATGAAAATGAATTGATAAATATAATTAATACATAAGTGTTTCTCTAACCTCATTTAAAATCCAAGCTCTGGTTATGCATTGTTATGAGATTACTTATATTTAAGCAATAACTGATCTCATTTAAAAATCTAAGATCTGATTATGCGTGGTCGGTGTGCTCTTAAATAACTTGCAATAAATAATTTTTTATATGAAATTCTCCTTGGTGTTTAAAACCAGCCTATTAATCCATTTTCTAATTTGTGAAATGTGTTAAAATCTTATGAAATATTATGATTTGTTGATTGATAGCTATTGGGATTTGTGATTATTTGATTTTGTCGCTTAAGTTGAAATTATAATCATAGTCCAAATCCATCACTGTTTTGAGGTTCATTTTTTTAAAAAAAATCTTTTGAAAATCATTTATTTTAAAACTCTCTTCATTATATATAAATTTCATCGTAAATCCGTCATTCTCTACAATGTGAAATATGCCACAAGTTCTTAGAATATTATGATTTTTGTTCGATTGGTTGAGATTTATGATGACCGTTCTTCCTCTTAAGCTGATACTATATTTTTATTCATTTTTTCATCTATATTTTAATTTCTGTATTCTTTTGATGATAACAAAAGGGGGAGAATGGGTTGAGATTTTGATTTATGAGTGAATATTTTATAAATATTTTAATTTTGAAAATCTCATTCAATTTTCATTTCATTTCACTCATGCACAGTTATAGGGGGAGTTTCTGTTGTAGGGGGAGCATTCAAATAGGGGGAGTTCAGTGTTTCACTGTCAAATACATTTATTATATTCAAAATATTAAATATTTGTTTGTCATCATCAAAAGGGGGAGATTGTTGTATATAACGCAGCTGTACACACAATTATATGATTTTTTTATGATAACAACCAAATATATTTTATTATTAAATTTGTTTGTTACTATACTGTTTCATATCTACATCTCAGATAGAAATATAATATTAATATTTAAATGGAATACTATTGTGCAAGAATTAGAAACTCAAACAGTATTTTATTTAAATATAATATTTTATTTCAACATTTAAACAGTACAAATTTATAACTCCACTATTTGTACAACACACGGTATTTCAATACATTTCACATTCTTTTTCATACACTGCTCTTCACTACAGATTCACTCACACTCATTTGTACAAACGTTTATACATTCACTCGGTTAATAGACACATACATACTGACTCTCTCTCTTTCACTGCTTCTGACTTTTGTCTTCAAGCTCACTGTCAGTCCAGTCATCATCTGCTTACCTGTCATATACAGAAACACACACAGAGTATATAGAACAGAAATAATATTCTGAATTCTAGCAAATATAATTTTTATTTTAAAAATTTATTTGCCTCAGAATTTCGGTGTGTTTCTCATCATCTTTCATGACTTGACCTGATATGTATATATTTCTATTAACCACTTATCAGCCTCAACATACCACACTGGTTTGCTGATCAGAGCCAGCGTCAAATCTTGCTGATTCTGAACAGCCACAACGAAGTGTAGCAGTCTGCTGATATATAAATTACACGTGCATGATATATGTGTGCACACATTGTTGTGTATATATACACATATATAAATATACAGGTGTATATGGTCGAGCAAAGTCAAAAATGAACAGCTACATGTATGACCAACAAAACAACACGGTAGTCAATCAACACAGCATGAAGACTAGCATGGTGTGAATGTGCAACAAGTATACAACATGTAAAACTTCAGGTTCACACAGCATACACAGGAATGAAGAATGGTGCATTTGCAAGTCAGGCGGTTCAAGTGCAAAATGGTGAGCATAATGGTGCAAATAAGGATGGATGTACACAATTAAATACTGCATATACAAATGGAATTACATCAGCATAGTTTTTTTTTCATGGAGCAGTATATTTCAAAATGATCAAGCATGGATGGTGCAGTCCATGTGTGCATGTTCAATTTCTGTGTCACACAACAAATATAAGTGGAGCAGTTTACATCAAGACAGTGAACATGCATACACAATGTGCCATATGGTTCGGCTCAACGTGGACAGAAACAACTTGGCAGCAAAAGCAATCAAAGTAGCATTCAAATGAGCACAACAAATATAAATGGTGCGTATCAATGGATTACATCAGTTCGAGGCATGCGTAAGAAGGTTAACACAACAAGTACAAGCACAAGATTGAATACACTAATGTCACATGGACTAGCTAGTAACAAAGCAATGAAGCAGCAAGACAATGTGGACTCAAGTGTAAGCATCTCATAAAAAGTTTGGTGCAACAGTTTTATACATGGCATACGTAATACATACAAGTTTGTTTTGAGTCTTGGCATGAAATCAATATTTGGGAAATTGATGTGCACAAGAATATTTGGCAACAATTTCTATTCAATTTATATCCTTCCAGATTTCACAACAATAAATCAGCAAGGATGTTTTTTTTTTAAGAATTTGCATATGGGAAGAAATCAATGCAAAAGTTTCCTGAAATCATAAATTGAAACTCGGAATTTCAGACGAGCAATCAATGTCATTATTTAGAAAGATTTTAAACTTTTTCCAGAAAATCAGTGAATGGATTGAAGACTAATCTCTGGAAAGATTTAAACAGCTAACAGAAGAATTCAATCAAGTCAGGGAGAAAATTTGGCACTCACTCTGTGTTTCCAATTTTGAGAAAACAGTATTATTTTCTTCGGCAAGCTTTGTGATTTATTTCCAGAAAATTAGAGAGAGAATATCATTTTTTGGCGAGTATTAGAATGGGGAAATTCGAATGAAATTTAGGTCAGTGAAAACAGATTTATTATTTTCCAAAATAGTATTCAGATTTCCATCTCTTTCTAGAAATGTATTAATCACGCAAGGGACCAGCAATGTTTTATTCAGAATCTCACACAAATAAATTCAATGTTTTCTCATTTTGTAAAGGGACAGACAAACAAATTTCAAGGCGCCACAAGCATTCACAGGATATAAATGTCATTTCGAATTCAAAAGGGGAAAATTCATTTCTTAGATTCATTCAAGGGACAAGAACATGTCCAGATTCATCAACAATCTATGGAAATCACGCATGAACAAAAGAGGAAACACGTAGGTCAGACGAAGGCATATTTTTGAAATCAAAGTTAATTATAGGATTATATTATCCTATATATTACACTATATTCATCATCGACAAAAATGGAACCATCGAAGAATATAGAAAATCGGAAAACCAGAGCAGAAATTTAAGACCAGCCAGTTAAAATAAAATCACTCACTGTTGTTTTTTGATCAACTCCAAATCGACGAGAGAGAGCCATATGAAATCAATAGAGAATTAATCTTCATCAAATAATTGATTTCGATTTGGAGCCGACAAGGAGAAACCCTAAATCCCTTTTCTTTTTCATCGGTCACCATTACAAGGAAATAGAAGCCGACATTTTTTTTAGAGAACGAGCCAAAGAAAAAGGATGTGGATCGGCTATTTCATGTTAACCTAGCCTAGGGTTTAAAAGGGGGGAAGGGTTTAATTTTTGTTTCTATTTGTTTTATTTTTATCTGTAATTTTTTTGTAAACCAATCCGAATAGTTTCTAAGTCTATAAATCTAGGAAACCAATTAGGGTGTTAACTGGAAGTTTACTAAAGTCTATAAAACTAGGGTATACGGATTACGGGTTTGTAACTCAGGGAAAATCTGACCTAGGGGATATAGGTCAATCTAGGGTTTTGAGCGTAGGGTTAGAATAGGAGCGAGGGGTTTACAAGTGGATCTGTTCTATCACCTAGTAGAAACCTTAGGAATGCAGTCGTAGGTAAGGTTTTGCCAAAGCTGGGTATCTCTTTGTGTTATTTCCTTTCTGCTTTTTATTTCTACTACAGTCTATGATCTGTTTATTGCTTAATGTCCCGTCAGATTTTTAACTCAACGAAAAACTGTGATAAACCCTATTCACCCTCCTCTAGGGTTAATCTAGATCCAATAGAAGCATCATTGGAGCCCTACAATATGTAACCATGACCAGACCAGACATATCATATAGTGTCAACAAGGCAAGCCAATTCATGTAAAGACCTCTCAGTGATCATTAGAAGGCAGTAAAAAGAATCTTAAGGTACTTAAGAGGCACAATCAATCAAGGATTAATTCTGAAGACATGTAACGATCTAAACATCAGTGCCTATGCAGACGTTGACTGGGCAAATGATTATGATGATAGAAAATCTACAAGTGGCTACTATATATACTTAGGCAAAAATCCTATATCATGGTGTGCAAAGAAACAAAATACTGTTTCAAGGTAAAGTACAGAGGCAGAATACCGTAGTATTGCAAGTGCAACAACAGAAATAATGTGGATACAATCACTCTTAAGTGAACTAAAAGTCAATTCAAGTGCAAAGGCAATAGTGTGGTGTGATAACATGAGTGCTATAACATTAACAACAAATTCTGTATTACACTCCAGAGACGAACATCTAGATCTAGATATTTACTTTGTAAGAGAACTAGTTCAAAAAGAATAGCTTCAGGTTAGTCAAGTACCATCAACTTACTAAACAACAGACATCTGACTAAACCATTGTCAAGACCCAGATTTGAGGTTCTAAGAGACAAACTTTGTGTAGCAAAAATCATAAATATCAAATCACAAGGCAACGAAAGCAAAGAGAAAACCCTAGCTGACAAATACGATAGATCCGCAACTATTAGCTATGAGTCTGCCGCAAAGTCACAAGCTTTATCCAGATCTCACAAAAACTCTGAGTAATCCATCAACAACATCAGATTCAACACAAAGGAGTGCAAATCTGCTGCAGATAACATCAAAGAGAAAGCTCAAGCTCAGACCAAAGTTAGAACATGGAAGAGAAGACATAAAGGAGGAAATGATGTCGGAGTTGAAGAGAATTAAAGAGAAAAACGATTTGGGAATTTAACATGGAATCCATTTCAGATCTCAAATACTAGCTTGAATAATAGGGTTTGCAGGGGAGAGGGGTATGAAGAGTATACTCTTTGTATCCCATTATATAGCCATATACACTGTAAATGGGCTCCAAGCCCATTAATAAATTTCGTAGCATTTCCTGTATTATTATACAAGCCCAAGTCGGCTTCCACTACTATATATATGCAAATGTACAATCGTTTATTATTATTCAATACACGAAAATATTTTAGTTCATTTTCTCATACTGCTTATGCAGCTTGTAATGTTAGCTTGTATTTACTGTTTTCTTGCTAGTTTCTCTCCCTGCGTGGTGATTACCTTGGTCTAGGAAATGTATGTAGCAGATAGCCAATCCGAGTATCTCGTGTACTATTTTGTACCCGTTATTTGTTTTAATGGGAAAAGTGTTACGGATCACTTTCAACTCGGTTAGCCTTACAAAAAATCAATCAATAAAAAACTAATTTTTAAGTAATTTGCCATGGCGTACTAGGTCTTAGTCAGGTGTACATATGAAGAAAAATGGTTTTTTAATTATTAATTACATCATTTTAATTTGGTTTATGACCATAAGTGTTAATTACTATATCCTACAAACATTGTACACAAATATGATAGATTTTACTCACTGGTTAGCTTTGCCTCCATTCTGATTGATGTCAATCCTCATTATCCTTCGCTGTTTAGAAATTTCACACCTTCATAAATAAAAATTTGTGGTAAGCCATGATTTATTTGCATAGATCTCTTAGCATTAGTCGATTCCGTGTAAAAATTGATTTGATTTGATTTTAATTTGAAGAATTTAAAATTAATTTGATGAATAGAAATTGGCATCGTGATTAGGGTCTTAAAAAGGGTTGCTAAACCATTAGAGCAAATGACTAGTATCAAATATCTATTTATAGGCTATAAATATAATATTCAATATAAAATCCTATATTGGATATGTTATGAAAATGTCATCAGCTTTGACTTATTATACTTTCTAGTCTATCTAACCAACTTTAGCAAATTATATGTGTTTTCTTACTTAAAAAACATTCTGCATGCAATGGAAATAGGCTTAATTCCAATTTCATAGAAAATTACCTTTTTCCCTTTATGTTAAAATTATGAGTTTACCTTTTTAATTTAGTTATTGGATTTTTATCCTTCTTATTTTAATTATTTAATTTTGTAAAACACAGGGTGTTATAGGTGAACTGGAAAGCTAGATACTCGTAAACGTAGCATCCATCATCGTATTCATCACTCAGTGTGTTGGATATATGCTATGTGTATGACCATATCAATATATCCAGGAGTCATTAGCAGTCCCGGTTCTTTTGTACTTAGATCCATGCCATTTAGAGCGCAAAAAAACTAGACTATCCATTTGATGGTCCAGGTTAAATAGATCCAACCATCCTATGAGCCCGAAGCAATCGAAGCTCTAAGGGCATCGACACCCACGTGAGCATCTAAGGCCATCAACACCCAATGGCTTTACATGTGCACATCATAACTTACAAATACCATAGACCCATCACACACATTCTCTACAGAAGAGTACATCTTAGGACTTTCCTTGGAATCCTCTTCTGAAGTCACTGCAGTTTGGAACTATCCTTGGCCCATCAATATGTTGTATCTAACAATTCTATGATATTTTTTTGATGATAACAAACATATATTTATTATTGTAAACATGTTTGTAAGTGTATTGTTATATTACATCACAGACAGAATATAATATTAATATCTAAATAGAATGCTACTGCACAAGAATTTAAATACTCAAACAGTATTTTATTTAAATATAATATTTTATTTCAATACTTCAACAGTACAAATTTATAACTTCACTATTTGTATATCTCACTGTGATACAATACATTTCATTTCATATGCTATTTCATATACACTGTTTCCTCACTACAACACTCAGTTATACAGTCACTCATTTCTATATAGTGTTGCCTCACTACACTTCATTCAGTTTCTTTTCGCTCAAGTTTGTACAAATATATATAGTTTCACTCATACACACTTGTATTCTTCCTATTTCACTGTCAGTCGAGACTTCATATTTCATCAATGTCAGTTCTGTCTTCTTGCCTATTACAAAAAGAAACACCCACAGTAATCTAGAACAAAAATATTTTATATTCTAGCAGATATAGTTTTTATTTTAAATTTATTTACCTCATAATTTTGGTGTGTTTCTCATCATTTTTCATGACTTGATCTGATTTATTATGGACATCCATATGTGTATAGACAGCTTGTGATATTCACAGTGATACTGTAAATACCACAAGGTAGACATCATCTGTAGTGCTCACATATATATATTCTCTGGACGTGCACTATACATGTATACACATAAATTGTATGTATATACACATACTTCTGTGCAGGGACAATACGGTCAAATATCGTGTATGGACTGAACCAAGAAATCCAGTACATGTGCAAACACAAATACATATATACATACACAACTGTGCATACACACACACACACATACACACACAGCATGAACAGTGGTTCGAAAAGTGAGCAACTGAGGAGCGGCCACAATGGACCATGCTACAACTCCGTGCACGATATCAACATATTTGGATAGTGCAGCATGGTCAGTGAAACATGTGTACAGAGCAGTACAAGACAATTACCAGGAAAGCTCAATTCAAAACAGGTTAGTGCACAAACAAGGTGGCAAATACACAAGCCAATTTCAAGTTCAAATATATATATATATATATATATATATATATATATGTGTGTATATATATATATATGCATGTATATTGCATACATATCAAATGAGTAGAATCTTCTCTTATCAATAACAACTCTAGGGCATGTGCATGAAAACATGATGCACACAACAAGCATTTGGAACAAAACAGTTTGGTCAAACACATGAATTTAAAAACAGTGCAGCATGAAAAACTGTTAAAAACTTCTTTAAGAATTTCAAGCCAGTTCATGTTTGAGCCATCTTGCAAATGAGAACACATTCAAGGAACTCGACAGGACAGCATGCAAACTCATGAGTTCACACAGCGGCTACAATGTGACAGGTTCAAGCAAATGGTTCAACAAGTATACAGTAAGTCACAAATGAAAATAATGCAGCAGTTTGACAGCAGTGCCAAAGTTTATGGGTCATAGCAAAATGAAAAATCAAAGAAGCAGGTGTACAAGACCACAAATGTTTTGAATTCACAAAGGTTGCAATAATGGTCTAGCTCAGTGACAAAGCATGGACAAGCAAACTGGCCATCATGATGAACCAATGCATACATGTATACATGTATCATGAACACATGTGCAAAGGAAGACGACAATTTTTTAGTGCAAAGTGGAACAAGGATCACATGAATATTGGAAACAAAAATTTACAAAAACAATGTACAGTCATGAAATGGCATGCTTGCATGTGAATGCATATACAACTTGCATGTGGTACAAAATAATATAAACAACTTTAAACGGGTAATCACCAATTTTTTTGTTTGCATCGAAAATTGTACATATATGGCATGGTTCAAATCATCATGAAGTTTCTTTTAGACGTAAGACAGATAAATAGGAATTCTTTCTATGATTTGCAATTTCATCACATGGGACAATACAGAAATAAAGGCAAGAATTTTTTCATTCACTGATTTTCAATCAAATGGAAATTTTTTTAAATCTGCATTGCTGGCATGTATTATTTTAAGAAATCTATCCAAAAATCAAGATTTCCAGTTTTGGACAAATATTATTGGCAAGTTGTTTCCAGAAATCCAATGATTGAAATTCGGTAAGAATATTTTTTCTAGAAATACATAATCACCTTCGGGCAATGATATATTGCAAGTAATTTTGCAAACCTGAAAAATTGTTTCTAGTACCAAACCAAGGATTCAAGCAAGAATTTTTCAAGGGGGGATAAGTCATACAAGGCAACAAATCAAAGCCAAATTCAACACAAATCAAGGCAACCAAAAGGGGATTCATCGTAATCAAAGCAATCCATTTAAAATGAAATAAAAAATTCTAGGATTTAAAAAATCCTATAAATTCATCAAATACATCACAGGAAAGAGGCAGATCGAATACATAACAATTCAAAAGCAATTTCAAAGAAAAATTCAGAGAACTCATATCTTCTTCGATCGCAATTTCCAAAATCTGTCGTGAAGCAAGAAAGAAGAACACAAAGGCATAGTAAATCTGATTATTAAGCAATCAAACGAGATTTTGGGAATTCAGAAGGAAGAAAATCCTAATTCCATTAAGCCCCTCCATTTTAATTCCCAGAGAGAAAAAGGAATCGAGCCAATGAAATAATGGTGCAAACAAAATGAAAGGGGGGCTGACCTAGTTAATCTAACAAAAGGTTTATTGTTTGTTTTATTTATAAGTGTTTTGTTTTTAAACTCTTGTAAATTCGTCATTTATGTTTTCTAGTTTTTATGTAAAAACTAGGTCATCTAGTTGTAGGGTTTTAACTAGCAGTTTTCTTGTGCCTGTAATAACTAGGGTTTTGAGCGGGATCTGTTTTAATACCTAGTAAAAACCTTATAAATGCAGTAGTAGGCCGAGTTTGCCGAAGCTGGGTAAAAACTGTGTTATTTTCTTCTGCATTTTACATTCTCTATTATAATCTGTGCTATGAGATTTGTTTTAACATCTCGAATTAATTTAATAAACCCTATTATCCCCCTCTAGAGTTAATCTAGATCCAACAAGTGGTATCAGAGCTTGGTATTTTATTAACTCTAGAGTAATGGTGTTCCCTAGTTGTTAGTATAGTGACAGTCAGTCCAGTGATATTCCATTTATTTTCAATGGGACAGATTTTTTTAATTTGGAAATCAAAAATCAAATTCTATTTAAAATATGTTAATTTTGAATATTGGAATATTATTGAAAATTTGGGAGATATGCTAGATAAGAGGAATAAGATTTTCAATGCTCATGCTATGCATATTATTTATTCCTATCTTGGTAATGATCAATTAAAATTTATCTCTTATTGTTTAACTGCGCATGATATCTGGAAACCTCTCGACGAGTTGTATGGAAAAGGCGACAACTTCTCAAAATCCAAAAATGTCAACTCAGATTCAGATTTATGCTTGAAAGGAGAAACAGAAGAAAATTCAAGTAGATCAGATGATGGAGATTCAACAAACAATGAGACTGAAAGTTTATCATATGAAGATTTAGTTTTTATGTGCGCCGACTTAACTAAATCTGTTGATAAAATCCAACTGAAAAACAAATCTCTGAAATCTAAAAATCATGAGTTGACCAGCAAGATTAACTGTTTGGAATCAAAACTTTCAAATGTCATGAAATTTAAAAATTCTAGTTGTGAAGATTGTTTGAAATTAAAAACTGATCTCGTTCATCTCAAATAAAAAAATCAAAGGCTTGAAGAGGAAATTCTAATTTCAAAAGATAACAAGACTGTGTTAAAAGATACAAACAATTCTTTACGAAATGAATTTGAAAATTTTAGGACTACCAAAAACTCCAAACATGATTTTGATGAAAAACAATTTTTTTGAAAACGAACTTGATCTTGAATGAACTTGAAAGTGATACTGAAAAATTCAAGAATTTTGAAAAACATGAGTTTGAAAAGCAAAAACTTTTTGATTTTGAAATATCTGAGTCCAAAACCAAAATTAAACTTCTTGAAAATGAAATTTTGATTTTGAAACAAAATGATACTGAAAGAATAAAGATCAGCATTGAACATTGTTCAAATATGATGGAAGAAAGTACTGATCTTGAATCCAAAATCAACGATCTTGAATTGAGTTTAAAACATTTAAGAAAAATCTTTTAATATGCTGTTGAAAAATCAAGTTTCTTCTAGTAATAAAAATGGTCTCGATTTTAGGAAAACAATTGATTTTGAAAAATTAAATTCTTATGATTTCAAAAAACCTTCAAATTGCTTCATGATGGGTCATTCTAAAAATTTGAACTCTGAAAACTTCAAAATGTTTTTGAATCACAAACGAGACAAGAATTTGTTTAATAATAATCTATTTAATCCATTTTGGACCCGAAAAAGAAGTAATGTGAATTCGTCTAAATTCAGACAAGTTTGGGTCCCTAAGGGTACAAAAATAAATTTAGACGGATTGTTATATAAACAGATTTGGGTACCTAAAGTCATGAATACAACTTTGAGTGGTTTTACAAATTTTGTTAGACAACTCGACCCTCTAAACAGGTAGGTACTAGAGGAGGCTGAGGAATTGCTTTGCAAAAAGAGATATGTATTCAAACTGCTTCATATCATTGAATTATTCAGAGTTCCTTAGCCAAGTATAATGAGTTAGAGTTTTTGGTTTACATCGATTTCAGGTATAATCTCTAAATTCATCTATGTTAATATTCCATTCTTATTTTTCTTTGTTTATTCCTCCTTCTACCCCTTCTATTTATTTTCTTTTGATTACTTTGATGTCATTTTCCACTGCCATATTATTTTCCTTTTTTGAGTTTTTTAACTTCCAATTACAGAATTTTTGATTTTCTGGAAATTCGCTTCATTTGAATAAATTTCTCATGTTTTATTCATTTCTAGATCTTGAATTTAAACTTGTAAATATCTGCAATTGTTTTGAAGTTTTTGTTTTAAATTCATAACAATGCTGAAGAATTACTGTTATATCGTGAACACTGTTATTCTAAATTCTAAATTTTTGAAGATCTGAAAAAATAATGAAATTTCACACACCTTTGCTGTTTTGAGTTTCTTCTAATTCATTTTGGAAAATCTTGAAAATTTATACTCATCACAGGAAACTGCTAATTTTTAGTTGTGATGATTTCATTGATTTTTGGATTGGCTTGATTATTTTTGAATTACATTTGTCTTGAATCATTGTTTACATTTTGAAATTCATTATTATTCATGATTATTTGTCTTTGATATGGATTTGTTTGAAATAATTTGAAATTCATTGGTATTTTGAATCTCACACAATTCTTATATTTGAAATTAATAATCCTGTGTGATTGATTCTTTGTATCTCAAAATTTATATTTATTCAAGTGATTTCGAATAAACCATTTTAACCTTTGGATCATGAATATCTCTCATGCTTGATGTAAATATTTTGAAATTTTCTCTTGACTTGTCATAAATAAGTGTGAAAATTTATTTGAAGACCCGGTCTTAAAACGCAGTGTTATTTCATGATCATTTGATTTGAATATTTGTTTCTTTGAAATCATTTGAAATTATTAATTTGTGAATCTCACACAAATCTTGGATTTGAAACTTATAATCTGGTATGACTGATTCATTGAATCTTGAGATTTTTATACTCCTTCAAATGATTATAAAAAAAACTGTGTTTTTAATCTTAGGTCATGAGTCACCTTTTGTGACTGTTAGAAATATTTGTGAAAAAATCTCTTGACAAGTATGCTTTAAAAATTGATTGTAGTGCTACTCTGATAAAATAAATCATTTTGAAAATATTTTTTGGATAACTGTTTGTTTTTGGTTTCATCTGCTGCCCTGATAAAAGGTTCAAAATTCTTCTGATTGACTTAACTACTTTGAATTGAAAATCTTTTTGACATAGATTCCTGTGCTATATCCTGAAATTCATTCTGAAATCATGGTCACTTACTTGGATATTGTTTCATTTGAAATCATTTGATACTGATTAATATCTTGAATCTCACACACTCCTTGGCTTTGGTTCTAATAACCTTGCGTGATTGATTCATTGAATCTTGAAGTTTTCACATAACTTCAAGTGATTTCAAATAAACTGTTTCTTCAAATCTTCGATCATGATTTGTCTCCATAGACTTGTTGATAATTTTCTAAAAAAACTTTCCTGTGAAACTTATTCTGAATTTGTCTTGCTACTCTGGTAATTGGAATTGAATTGTTAATTTTTGCTTAGGCTTGGTGATTGGATACTGTTGCCTAAGATAACTTTTTTAGCCACCAGGGTGGTATTAAAATCCCCATTAGTAGAGACAAAAAGTGGTATCAGTTTAGATGTGCTGAATTTTTTTAATCTGATTCTCATACTACATATATTTTCTATATCCTTCTTGTCTTGTATAAATCTTTCTGAATTCCTACCTGTAATTGATTTTTCAATTTTAAAATCATTTATTGATTAATTATTCAGGAATTGAAATCAATAACAAAAAAACTGTATTTAGAACTCATCAAAATTATTATTAGAAATTTGAAATTGTTATGATGCGGAGACCCAGATTTAATGGAATATTAGCAATTAATTAGTCTAGATAATAACTTAAAATAATATATATATATATATATATGATATATATATATATATATAGATGAAATGAATATGTAAAATATAATGTGGTAAAAAGGGCTGGAAGAAGAAGTTAAAGGCTTTTTATAAATTTATATAAAAAGGAAATGTAACCAAGAAGAAACTAGAGAGGAAAATGCACACATTATGTTTCATATAGATTAGTTTTCTCTAATAAATTATCACGTAAAGGAAGGTCATGCATATGGTGTGATGCATGGAAATGGCATGGATACGGTACTTTAAAAATTCAAAAGAGAAAGTGACATTTTATGAGGGAAAAAATATGATGTAGGACTACTCTGTAGCCGAGGGAATCCTTATTTTTCTATGAAGGATAAAATTGGGTTTTCCCAAAATAGAAACCCTAGTAACTGTTATAGAAAGGCCAGTAACAGTATACCTAGGTTAGGATATTTTTCTTTACTATAATATTTAATAAATAAAAAGGTTTTATCAGATATTTGCGAGGCTAGGGAGAAGCTGATATAACAAGGTGAATATTTATCATTATAAAAATGTACTAAGGGTAATAATACCTATTGCAGGCAGCCAAATTGATGCATATATGTTTGATGATTGAATGTGCATAGTAATACACTGTTCTAGTTTTTATTTGATTTATAAAAGGGTAAAATGTATGTAGGTTGTGCATGAACATTAGGCTATATTATATGACTTAATACATGTATATGATGTGAGATAAGACTTAGAATAATTAAGGTGTAAGCATTGCAAATAAGTGGATTTGTGCTTATGTTTAACTCTTAACTAATAAGTGAAAAAATGTAATTCCATTTTCCCTGATTTCATTCTTGATCATGAATATACTCTGAATCCTCGGTCATATGCTCACAACATAACATGATGAAAAATGTCATGCACAATGATATATATACATAAGTACATAGGAATAAATAGATCAAGTAAATATGGATATGTGAGTATTGAACAAATTATATCTGATTGATGTATGGATTGTTGAGATGGATGATTTTGTTTATTACTAATATGTGTGATTTTGTGTGTATGAGGGCAACTTATTTTGAGGGCATTTATATATGAATAGTGGTATAGATACAAGGAAATAAAGGTTGGGGTCATATACACATTTAACTAGTCATAGAAAATTAAATACACACATGAGTATGTGTTATCCCAAGAATGCTTTTGATCTTCTTGAATCTCAGGATGTAGAGATTAAAGTATATGCAGGTATAAAATACCCTATGGGCCTAGGTGTTTGAGGAATAGGATGGAAGGTCCTCAAACAATGCATACTAATGTTCAAATAACAAGTGGGATTAAGCTAGTAAAGATGTTGTAATAATCTAGACAAAAAGGAGAGGCATGTAGAACCAGGAAATAGATCAAATAGTTAATGTGCTTTACATGTTAAATGCTTTGTTTACTTCAGAATTATGTTCCTAAATCATCCAGTATATTGGTGTTGATACTCACAATTAGTATGCATGTGCTTATATAGTATAATGGTGAATATTCATACCAGATTTAGCTGACCTGGTTTGATTGCCTTGCAATCAAGTGGGTGTCTCATTGATAATGGGACAGCCTAGTGACTGGTTTTAGGTTACTTGAGAGTGCTAACTGGAATTAATGTGAATGGGATTTAAAGACTTTAATGTTTTAAGTTTGCTAAGTGGAAGAAAATGTTAAGATTTTGTAGAGTTGTATAGTTTAGTGAAGTATCTTAAGTATTGTACTTTCAGTAAGGTTTTAGCCGATTATTGGAGTATGTAATTTAGTTAATCAAGGATGTATGAACCTGATATAAATGTTTGATCATGCTCAGTTTAGTTATTGAAAGTATTTTGTGTAGCCTGAAGTGCATTGTGCATGTTACATAATCAATATATAATGGTGCAAGTGCAATAAGGTTTTGTCTCTTCAGTATTGTGTTAAAGGATGAAATGTAGTGAACTATGTGCACTTGAACATATAGTGATAATATGCCGATAGGATGTGCATAAATCAGTAAAAAGGAACTCATCATAATGAGAAAAAATGGTATGCCATGAATCTATTGATTAAGAGTAAATTTACAAAGTGCAATGCCAATACATTAATCTGGTTTTATGATATCATTGAGAACTGAATGACTTTTATTTGTATATAAATTAGTAGAAATTGAGATATATGTTAAGCACACTGCTTTCTTGTAAACCTTTAGAAATCTGCTTCCATCATGCCAGTTATGTATGTATCATGTAATCTGATACTTATACATGTGTATGGAGAAAACTTATACTTATACATGTTGTAACTTGATACTCGTACATGTTGATTCAAGCAAGAACAAGGATCAGTTTAGTCTATCTACAGGGGTCAGTTTGGTTTATCTACACTATACACCTGTACACCACTTGATAATATGTTTCAACTATTCTTATTTAATTTATGTTTGTCCAAGAATTTGGTGCTTACTCATGTTTCTATAAACAAGGAAATGAGTCATTTTATCTTATGTATACTTCTTATGTGTACCTCATATGATGCTTATGATAAGCACAAACACAAGTACTTCACAATCTCATTTCCCATCATATGTGTGTTTTATATGAATTAATAAATATTTGCACATCTTCATATATGCAAATAGTTGGCCATGTTAACTATACTGATATGTTTATGTTGGTCTCAAGATCTTGGGAAAAATGTAAATTGTAAAAAAAAACCCTAGAAATAATTCAGGTAGAAAACTGGGTAACCACAGTTTTGGTATCAGAGCTATGTTAAAACAAAACATAGCTAGAAAACAAAATAGATAACATGCTTTTATAATGAAAATAGCTAGAAAAAGATTAGTTAAGCATGGATGAGATTCAAATTATAACCATATTTACATAAAGATTGGTGAGAACATTGAAGTTAACACAGTATACACTACACCATAATGGCCATTTGGCAACTCTTATTTTTTTTCAATTGCCAACACTTATATGTGTTGTAGACTAGTGATACTAATATGTGTTGTTGTAGTAAAAATGTGTCACCAAAAATGTGCCAACACTTATTTGTGTTGATATGCTTGGTCAAATTTTTTATTCTAAGGGAGAAGGGTAAGTTCTTACACATAACCCTAATTGGTGCCTCAACACTTGTTCCTCAACGCTTATTCCTCCAAGGCCGCATCATAAGCAAATAAAAAAATTGGATTTCAAATTTTTTTAATTAGCGATTAGCTAATCAACATCAATATCAGAGATAATAAGGATTTTGGATGTCTCAAATCGTTATTAGCCTCTCAAATCCTCTCTCCATGACTTCGAAATGGGGATTCTAGGAATCACGGTGGCTTCTAAGTTCCTACTCATATTTTCCCAATGTTCTCATATACATTGAACAAAACCTGCTCATTGCAAAAGAGAATATAATTAAACCATCTACAAATCCAAAGTTCGTACTTGTATTTTGATGAATTTCAAGAACTACTACTATCATTATTTATTTATTAGATTTATTCATACAAATAACATCTTATACTTAATCAATCTCTCACAATCTTTATGCAATTTCGTGCACATCAATTAAAACTTTTCATGGATGCTGTTATCTGGGCTTTTCATCATATTGAAAGGAATATTGCAGAGACTAGTCTTGGTCTTTTATTAGAAATGCTGAAAAACTTCCAGGTTTGTTTTTAAAAGCATGTCAATTTTAAGTACATTTAAATCAGAATTTGAAGCTTCTGAAGATTTTTTATTGGGCTTGAATCCCCTTAGTGCTAATACCATAAGTTTTTTGTTGGACTTGAAGCCCAAGCTTCTGAAATTTTATCTTTCTCAAATTCGATTAGAAACTGGGCCGAAAGGCTCATTTTCTAAACTGAGATTTGCTCTTATCTCTTGAACTCAACAAATGATATTTGCCCTTATCTCTTGAACTCAACAAATGATCATCCAACATTTTTCGGTGGTTTACACTTGTTATTTATCAGTTTTGCAATTTGTTATTTTTGTAAAAATGAGTGAATTTATATTTTGTAGGCACTTGTGGAGGAGGAAAAAAGAATTTGGAACGTAATGGCAACGAGAAAGAAAATATGTGTGATCTTGACAATGATCCTATCTCTAAAGTTTTTGGTTCTGATAAAAAGAAAAATTATTGTCGTGCATGTAACAAATATTTGAGCATTATGCGATTGTGAAATTGTTGAATTTGAAATATGGAAGTGTACCAAACCTTATATTGAATTGATATTTTGAATTATATACGTGATTGAAAATCATAAAGACATGTTAGATATACTCATTTATAAGTGTTAGCAATTTATGTATGCCAACATTTATAAGTGTTATTAGGATTACGATACTGACATTTATAAGTGTTACCATATCTTATGGTTCCAACATTTATAAGTGTTAGCAACGAATATGTTTGTAACTCTTATAAGTGTTACCATATCTTATGGTTCCAACATTTATAAGTGTTAGCAACGAATATGTTTGTAACACTTATAAGTGTTACCATATCTTCTGGTTCCAACATTTATAAGTGTTAGCAATGAATATGTTTATAACACTAATAAGTGTTAGCATTGAATATGTTTGTAACACTTATAAGTGCAGCAGTTACTCTATTTAAGTGTTACAGGAAATTCCTCACAGGCCATTGGTGACACTTAAAAGTGTTACCGAAATTATTTGTAACACCTATACTTGTTGGGAATCCTCTGTTTTGGTGTGGTGATTAAATCTATAAGAATGGTAGGCAGGGGATCAACAAGTGCTCCACCAATGCTAAATATGCAAGATTTTGTGCCAGTCTTGAGAACTGGGATAGGACATAGACCAGAAAACCCTCATGAAGAATTATCCAAGCTGTGAAGACATTTTCAAACTTAGGAGGCAAGGAGTTTGAAGGAACTGGAGGGGTGATGGGAGTACAAACTTGGCTGAGGACTCTGGAAAGAATCTTTGCTGACATGCAGGTGGATGACCAAAGAAAGAGGCAGATATCTTCTAGAAGACCGAAAGGAGCAGCATTAGACTGGTGGGAAGTTATCAAAGCAGGTAGGCCAGAGCAGGAGATAACATGGAATCAATTCAAGGACATGTTGGATGCTAGATTTGTGCCAGCATCAGCCAAGGAATCACTTTTGGAAGAATTTATTAAGCTAAGGCAAGGTACCATGAGTGTTACTGAGTACACTCAGAGGCTTGAAAGTCTCTTAAAGTATGGCACAGTCTTGATAGGAGATGAATTATCTAAAAATGGAAGATACATAAGAGGACTAAATGTTGGATTAAGCAAAGCCATGCTACCTTATAAAGAGAAAACCTTTGATCAAGTAATAGAATTAACACTTTATTTTGAGCAGCATGATAAAGAAGGGGAGAAATTTAAGGATTTTAAGAACAACAATAATAAGAAGGGGAAGGATAGGGTTCATCCTTATGAAAAGAAAAACACAAAAGTTAACGAAAATGACGGAGGAATGTCCATTAAAGCCAAGAAGAAGATCATGTGCTACAAGTGTGGTAAGGAAGGACACATGAAAAACAAATGACCATCTAGTGCAGTTACACGTTATAATTGTGGGAAACAAGGGCATATCAAGAAGAACTGCCCAAAACCAAGAAAAGCAGCAAAAGTTGGGGGCATTAGAGGGGAAAGAAGAAGCTGTTTTGGAGGCTAATGCAGGGGGTACTGGAAAATTGAAAGGTATACTCTTTATAAAATCCCAACCCATAATAGTATTTTATGACACCAGAGCTACCCACTCATTTATATCCCATGAAGTAGCTAGAAAATTGGGACTTACACCTATTATGGTTGATAGTCCCCTGTATACACAAAACCCTATAGGAAGTTCATGTAAGTTAGGGATGAAATGTGTGTGTGTGTGTAGATTCAAATATAGGAGGAAAGATATTTTTATTAGACCTGTATATGTTGAATTATAGGGGTATAGGCATTATACTAGGAGTTGATTGGTTAAGTAAATTTAAAGCAGTTTTAAAATTAGAAAATTTAAGCATATCACTGAAAACTGATAATGGCAATAACATAACAGTAGTGTGTGAAATGGAGAAAAACAATTGTCCAGGGGGTATATGGGGATTAACTAGAAATGAGGAAATCCAGTAATTAAAGAAAATCCCCATAGTTAATGGATACGCAAATGTGTTTGGGGAAGTGGATGGTGTGTCACATAATAGACCAGTTTAGTTTCAAATCAGGTTGATACCTGTAGTTGCACCAATCATTAAGAAGCCAACAAGAATGGGGCCAGAAGAGTTGGCAGAATTAAAAATTCAGTTAGAAGAATTGGAGCAAAAAGGATTTATCAGTCCAAGTAGTTCATGCTAGGGAGCTCCAGTAGTGCTTGTTAAGAAGCAGGATGGAACTTTGAGGATGTGTATTGATTACTGAGAACTAAACAAGGTTACTATCAATAACACATACCCACTGCCAAGAATAGATGATCTCTTTGATCTACTCAGTGGAGCAAAAGTGTTCTCAAGACTGGATTTAGCTTCTGGGTTCCATCAAATGAAGGTGGAAGAGGAGAGTATTAAATATACTGCATTCAACACAAGGTATGGGTTGTATGAATTTATGGTTATGCCATTTGGTTTGACAAATGCACCATCTTATTTTGTCGATTTGATGAATAGGACCTTCATAGATTTTCTAGATAAATTCTTACTAGTGTTTGTAGATGATATATTAATCTATTCTAAGTCAACATGCAAATCATTTGCATTTGGTTTTATTAAGATTGAGAGAACATGATCTAAAATCAAAGTTTTCAAACTGCACATTTTGGAAGAATGAAGTCAAATTTTTAGGTCACATAATCTCATCACAAGGCATATCAGTAGATCCTATAAAAGTGCTAGCTGTTCAAACATGGAAGAGGCCAAGAAATGTAACTGAAATCAGATCATTCTTGGGGATGGCAGGCTATTATAGGAGGTTTATAAAAGATTTTGTAAGGATAGAAATACCCTTGACTAAATTAACCAGAAAAGAGCAACCTTGTATTTGGACTAAAAAGTGTGAAGAAGCCTTTGAGAAATTAAAGAAGGCATTGGCAGAAGCACCTATCCTACAGGTTGCAGAGGAGAATGAGGGATTAATGGTGTATACTGATGCAAGTGGATATGGTTTAGGGGCAATACTAATGCAACATGGACAAGTAATTGCTTATGCATCTAGGAAATTAAAAATCAATGAGACAAGGTATGCAACACACGATTTAGAACTTGCTGCTATTGTGTATGCTTTAAAAATATGAAGGCATTATTTGTTAGAAACAAAGTTTGAATTATTTACTGACCATAAATCACTCAAATATTTGATTTCTCAAAAAGACCTTAACATGAGACAGCATAGATGGATGAAATTCTTGGCTTCTTATGATTTGGACATTTTATATACCCCTAGCAAAGCAAACAAAGTAGTAGATGCTTTGAGCAGATATCATGGCACTTTGGAAAGATTAATGGTGGAAGAATTTAAAGACTTAATATTTTGAGTGAAACAAAAATGAAATATGAGGAAGAGGATTTTATAGAGAAGCAATGTGACATGGTGGAGTATGGGAAATTAAGTTTAATTTCTCTAAAATCAAGTCTGATTGATAAGATTAAGAAGATGCAGGATAAGGATAAACAATTGAAAGAGAAGAAAGAAATGCTAAATAACCAGTAGACAATAGAAAATTTTGAGATAGATCAGCAAGGTTGTCTCAGGAAGAATAAAAAGCTTTGTGTTCCTGACATTGTAGAGTTGAAAGTAGAAATTTTAAATGAACATCACAAGACCAAATATACAATCCATCCAGGTTCAACAAAGATGTATCATGATTTAAAGAGAACTTATTGGAGGCCAAGAATGAAGGCTGCAATAGCAAAATGTTTAACTTGTCAACAAGTTAAAGTAGATTATCAAAAGCCTTCAGGTATGTTGCAACCATTAGAGGTGCCTAAATGGAAATGGGGAAGCATCTCCATGGATGTCATAGATGGATTGCCAAGAACACAAAGAGGCAACAATAGTATATGGGTGGTAGTGGATAAACAAACAAAATTAGCACATTTTATTCCAATAAAGTTTGATAGGAATGCTAATAAATCAGCTAAATTGTTCATAAAGGAAATAGTGAGGCTACATGGAGTACCAAAGACAATCATTAGTGATATGTATTCCTTGTTTACCTCAAGATTTTGGGGAAGTTTCAAGAATCTATGGGTGTGGAATTATGTTTGAGTACAACATATAACCCACAAATAGATGGGCAAACTAAAATTGTATACAAATTTTTAGAGGATTTGTTAAGAGCTTGTGTTCTTGACTTTGGAGGTAGTTGGGAAGGTCACATATACTTGGCTGAATTTGCATATAATAATAGTTATCAATCTATCATAAGAATGGCACCATTTGAGGCTCTTTATGGCAGGCGTTGTATGTCACCAACTTACTGGTTGGATGTAGGAGAAAAGATTTTACTTAGACCAGAACAAGTAAAAGATACTTTAGAGAAGATTGAGTTAATTAGGCAAAGAATGAGAAGTGCACAAGAAAGGCAAAAAGCATATACAGATAAAGGTAGAAGACCAGTGGAGTATAGCATGAGGGATTTTGTGTTTCTAAAAATCTCACCTATGAGAAAAGTATTGAGGTTTGGAAATGAAGGTAAGTTGTCACCAAGGTATATTGGATCCTATGAGATTATCCAAAGGGTAGGAACATTGGCATACAAGCTAAAGTTACCAAAGGAGTTAGGAAAGATACATGATGTGTTTTTTAACACCTCTTATTTTTATTATAAGATAATAAAATAAGAATAACTTAATTAAATATTCAGAATTAAGTAAAACGGACAACGCCATTGCGTCCGTCTCGAAATTCTGGTCAAGATAGACACCTGGTTTGTGTAAAACGGACACCGTATGAAGAAGTTATGAGCATTAGAAGTTTGTATACATGTAAGGAGCTTATATGTGTGTATATATATATATATATATTAAATAAATATATCCAGAAAATTCAAAAATTAGTTCAAAAATCAAAATCGTTGGCGGGAAAGTTCGGAGGGAAAATGAACCGTTGGGGGTCGACCTAGGGGTCGACCCACCCAAAGGGGTCGACCCACCCGCAAAACTGGAACCTTCTTTTCTGACATGGACAATTCTGGTATTTTAGATTTTGATCTAAGGGTCCTGGTTCCTCCGCTACTTCTATAAATAAGACCCTAGAACTAACCCTAAGCATTATAATTCAGCCGCTACGCTGGAGCTCTGCCATGGCTCTCTCTCTCTCTCTCTTATCAAACTATTCTAAAATTAAAATGTTAGCCTAGGAGAATTATGGATTCAGATCTGGAAGAGGGAATCAACGTTAATAAAAAGATTATTGAATCGTGAAAAGCAAGGTAATGTCCTAGATCCAATCTATTCATATTCTTCCTATTTCTTTACCTTCTCTCTTAATGAAAATAGTCGATCCACGTTATTAGGTTTCAAATCGAATTAAAGGGGAAAGGAAAACGATGGATGATGGAACAGATCAGATCCAAAATTTGGGAAAGCATGAAAGGTGATTGGGTTTAAACTATAGTCTTTATATAATGTTATGACTGTCGCTTAGCATTCCTCTTTTAATAAATTGTGAAATTGCCAGTTTAATTATAAATTGCTGTTATAACAAGTTGAGACGTTAATATGAATAGATCAAAAAATTCATATGTTGATATTAAATTGGGGGAACGATTAGCATGATATAACGTCAAATTGTTAATATGAATACTTCATATATTGAATCAGTTGAAATGTTGGAATGTTTACATGTTATAATATTAATTTGAACATATGGGAAAAATTCATATATTGGATTTGTTGGTATGCTAAAAAGTTTACATGTAAATTTGTCCCAATTATATACAGGGAATAATTAAAGTAAGTATATGATTATATGGATTCATGTTAACATAGAATTGAATAAATATGAATTTAGGGCATCGACCAAATTATGTTTAAAGATCTTAAATTCGATCATAAGTCTAGAAAGATTATTTGGGCGCAAATGGGATTATATGTAAAATATAAATTGGCATAATTCGAGTAATATGAATTTAGACATATAATCCGTCATGAATATAATTGGGTAAATGGGCATTAATAGCTATAAAGGCATAGGCTTAAATGATTGATTAATAATGAATGCGTAGGATTACAATTAGAAATTGTAATTGCACTTATGACACGAGGTTAGGTTGCATTAGTGGTGGAAGTCTGCACAGACACGACCGGCATATCCAGCAGCCACTAATGTTGAACCTAATTTGAGATGTCTAAGTGTGCAAATACGAGATGGGATATGACACGAGGTTAAGCCCAACTTGTGGAAGAAGTCTGCTCGGACCCGACCGGCATATCCAGCATCCACAAGTTGTAGGCCTAATGTGGGAGGTCTAGCCCATTATAAACCATAAATGGACATGGTAATGAATTGGGCTGCTTAACCTAATATAATCCATAGGGATTGTATGAATATGAACTAAAGTTAGGGTTAAGTAAAAATTGGTTGGACAGTGGGTGAGCTAGGAAAATCTAAGGGGGTGGGTAATATTTACATATAGGCCCGCAAACTTAGCCCGATACGGTTATGTAATTAAAGACACCTAGTGGTATACATAACCGGTAGAAATAATAAAGTTATGTAACTAAAGGCAACTTTTAAGGTAAGCATAACTTGTTGAAATGATAATCACCTATTATAAATAAATAACATTAATGAAAATGTTGTATAATAGGTAGACTTGTCCTAGGGACAAGTGATGATTATAACTTAGGTTATAATAAACTAATAAGGAAATGGGATAACTGGCGAAATGAGATAAGGGACACTTAATTGTAAATTAAGTAATCAGTAAATAGGGAAAGCCAAAAATTAGTTGAGAAAAGGGGGAAAATATATGAAATATAAGAAATTGTACTTAATTATAAATTAAGTAATCTGTAAGCTTGGAAGTCTGAAACTCATTGATAAGAGTGTTTAGGCTTGTCCTGGGGACAAGAGGAAACTATAACATAGGTTATAATAAACGGGTGGGGAAACTTATTAATGGGCCTTAGTTAATAGAACTAAGTTAATAAGTAAACAACGATAAGTTGTATTGACAATGTAAAATGAAATTATGACTAAATGAAAAAGAACGAGGAAAACTTATGAGATGGAATAAGTTACATTTAATCATAAATGGTAAGTGATATGTTAATTAGAAAACACGTGAATTGGATATACTTAATTACATATTAAGTAAAACATGTTATTGTAATGATGAAATCAACCAGAATATAAAAAGGGATTATAGATTACAGACCTTGGGCCATAATCTAGAGAATGACATGTGGTGGTTTATTAATAAACTTAAATGGGTTAAGTTATATGACTGAAATTAATAAGCAAGAGAAACTTGGTAATTTGAATAAGAATTCAATGTGAATGAGAATAACCAAGTTAAAAGGAAACATGATGAGGTAAGGCAAGCGCGTAAAAGAATGTTTAGACATAGGGTCTAATAACATATTAAGTGAGGCGCTTGAACCAGTCCGCACGTTTGAGGGTGAATAACCCAACGAGGTAGATCATCGAGGTGTTATATGGCACGTAGGGAGCGCACATTCATCTGATTGTTCTGACGGCTCCAAAGGACTGGAAGGCGAAGCACGCGGCTTCCTAAGGTACGTAAGGTGCTCTTAGTAGTCCTTTGTGCGGCAAAAGATGTCTTAGGCTGTGTCCGCAGAGGTTGGGTCTGCGCGTAACTACTCGGTGGGTGGATCTTGACTACAGATGTAGTTATGCAGTCAGAATGCTATGATGAGGTGACACCAGGGCGGTTTGAAAGTTGCCTCACGAGGAGGAAGAGGGTCAGGATCAACAAGGATAGTAGACCGTCAAACACCTGTCATCGGCAGCCAGTGGGACGCGGAGAAACTTGAGCTGAACCCAAGTTACCATTTCACCCTTCACTATCGGGGTAACGGGTTGAGGGAAGACGCCACATGGATATTTAGATTGTTTGCGTATGGGTAGTCGCTTAGCTCTGGTAGTCTTTACTAGTTGAGGGAGGGGCCGAGGTGGGGACATAGCCACCACAAAAACAGACCCTAGGTATATCTGTATATAGAGGCTCTTTAAAGACAGGCCTATACAGATATGGAAAAGCTCCGAAAAAGTTATGTGCTTCTTGTATCGCCCTTCCACGGAACTCAGTGCGCATTAGAGCACGTGCAATTCAGGCATAGAGCTACAATTGAAGATACGTATGGTGGACCGTCTGGATACATGCATGTCGGCTCTGGTTGGTGTATCGTAGACTTGAGAGCATTACTCCAGCATGGAGTTGGATTCGAACAAAGATGGCAGTCAGTACGTTTACATAGCATAATAATGATAGATATATGTGGAACATAATTTTGTTATCCGTACATCACTATGGCGTAGGATGAGGGACTGTGTATATTTCGATAGTGTTACGGTGGATACCGTGCGAGTGGGGTACCATGGGGTGTACCTCGATATTGGGGGTAGCTACATATATATTGTATTATATTAATCCACTGGGAAGTCAATGGGTACGACAAGTGTGTAAGCCTTGAGTGCTGTTAACCTAAGTAACCTAACAAATAAGAAAATATGATTGAATGGTATATGTAGGATTATCCAAAGTGTATAGTTTAAATCCAGTCACCAGAACTTGTGTTCTGACCCCCTCCTCATAACATACTCACTGGTTAGACTTGTGGCAGGGATATGATAGCCTTGGATACTGGTTAGGCAGTATTATTAATATGGTAAGGCTATATTTTGATTACATTATATTTTATCCATTCCGCTATGAGATAATTTCTGAGGTCTGACATGTTTTATGTCTCTGTCTTTCCTACAGGATACCAGAGCAAACCAATTCGAGTCTCGATAGATTGGAATTTTGAAAAAAAAAATCGGTTTGTTAAAATTGGGGTTGTCACATGTTTCATGTATCACAACTAAGAAGGTGGATACATGACAAAGAGGATATACTGGAATCTCCAACACAAGTTAAGGTGAAAGAGAATTTGATTTATGTTAAGGAACCAGCAGGCATTGTTGCCAGAGAGGAAAATAAATTAAGAAATAAAAGCATAAAATTGGTGAAGGTTCAGTCGAGCTTAGACACCAGTGATTGTACATGGGAAGTTGAGGATAAAGTTAAAGCTAAATTTCCTGGTTCATTCATAGCTTGAGGAGGTTTTGATGGATGGAAAAGGTGTGTTTTATTTTGTGTTTAAGTTAATATTGAAATTAAAATATATAAATATATCTCTTTGCTAGTTATGGGACACAATTCCTTTTAGGAGAGGAGTGTGTGGAGACCCAGATTTAAATGAATATTAGCAATTAATTAGTCAAGATAATAACTTAAAATAAACTATATATATGATATATATATATATATGAAATGAATATGCAAAATATAATGTGGCAAAAGGGACTGGAAGAAGAGGTTAAAGGCTTTTTATAAATTTATATAAAAAGGAAATGTAACCCGGAAGAAACCAGAGAGGAAAATGCACACATTATGTTTCATATAGATTAGTTTTCTCTAATAAATTATCACGTGAAGGAAGGTCATGCATATGGTGTGATGCATGGAAATGGTATGGATAAGGTCCTTTAAAAATTCAAAATAGAAAGTGACATTTTATGAGGGCAAAAATATGATACAGGACCGCTTTGTAGTTGAGGGAGTCCTTATTTTTCTATGAAGGATAAAATTGGGTTTTCCCAAAAATAGAAACCCTAGTAGCTGTTATAAAAAGGCTAGTAATAGTATACCTAAGTTAGGATATTTTTCTCTACTATTATATTAAAAAAAACAGTTTGAGCAGATATTTGCGGGGCTAGGGTGAATCTGATATAACAAGATGAATGTTTATCATTATAAAAATGTACTAAGGATAATAAGACCTATTGCAGGCAGCCAAAGTGATGCATATATGTTTGATGATTGAATATGCATAGTATTACACTGTTTCAGTTTTTATTTGATTTATAAAAGGGTAATATATATATAGGTTGTGCATGAACATGAGGCTATATTATATGACTTAATACCTGTATATGTTGTGAGATAAGACTTAGAATAATTAAGGTGTAAGGAGTACAAATAAATGGATTTGTGCTTATGTTTGCCCCTTCATTAAAAAGTGAAAAAAAGGAAATTCCATTTTCCCTGATTTCATTCTTGATCATGAATATACTCTGAATCCTTGGTCAAATGCTCACAGCATAACATAATGAAAAATGTCATGCACATGGATATATATATATATATATGTATATACACACAGACATACATAAGTACACAGGAATAAATAGATCAAGTAAATATGGATATGTGAATATTGAACAAATTAATTTTGATTGATATATGGATGGTTGAGATGGATGATTTAGTTTATTACTGATGTATGAGAATTTGTGTGTATGAGGGCAACTTATTCTGAAGGTATTTATATCTGAATAGTGGTATAAATACTAGGAAATAAGGGGTGGGGTCATATACACATTTAACAAGTCATAGAAAATTAAATACACACATGAGTAAGTGTTATCCCAAGAATGCTTTTGATCTGCTTGAATCTCAGGATGTAGAGATTAAAGTACATGCATGGTATAAAATACCCTGTGGGCCTAGGTGTTTGAGGAATAGGATGGAGGGTCCTCAAACAATGCATACTAGTGTTCAAATAGCAAGTGGGAGTAAGCTAGTAAAGATGTAGTAATAATCTGTATAAAAAGGAGAGGCATGTAGAACCAGGAAATAGATAAAACAGTTAATGTGTTTTACATGTTGAATGCTTTGTTTACTTCAGAATTATGTTCCTATGTCATCTAGTATATTTGTGTTGATACTCACAATTAATATGCATCTGCTTATATAGTATAATGGTGAATATTCATACCAAATTTATCTGACCTGGTTTGATTGCCTTGCAATCAACTGGATGTCTCATTGATAATGGGACAACCTAGTGATTGATTTTAGGTTACTCGAGAGTGCTAGCTGGAATTAATGTGAAGGGGATTTAAAGATTTAATGTTTTAAGTTTGCTAAGTAGAAGAAAATGTTAAGATTTCATGGAGTAGTATAGTGAAGTATCCTAAGTAATGTACATTCAGTAAGGTTTTAACCTATTATTGGAGTATGTAATTTAGTTAATCAAGGATGTATGAACCTGATATAAATGTCTGATCATGCTCAGTTTAGTTATTGAAAGTATTTTGTATCCTGAAGTGCAACATGCATGTTATATTATCAATATATAATGGTGCAAGTGCAGTAAGGTTTTTTCTCTTCAGTAACGTGTTAAAGGATGAAATGTAGTTAAACTATGTGCACTTGAACATATAGTGATAATATGCCAATAGGATGTGCATAAATAAGTAAAAAGGAAACTCATCATAATGAGCAAAAATGGTATGCCATGAATCTATTGATTAAGAGTAAATTTACAAACTGCAATGCCAAAACATGAATCCATTTTTATGATATCATTGAGAACTGAATGACTTTTATTTGCATGTAAATTAGTAGAAATATGTTAAGCACACTGCTTTCATGTAAACCTTTAGAAATCTGCTTCCATCATGCCTGTTATGTATATATCCTGTAAATTGATACTTATGCATGTTAAAATCTGATACTTATACATGTGTATGGAGAAAACTGATACTTATACTTGTTGTAAACTGATACTCGTACATGTTTATTCAAGTAAGAAGAAGGATCGGTTTAGTCTATCTATAGGGATCAGTTTGGTCTATCTACACTATACACCTGTACACAATCTGTTTCAACTAGCTTATTTATGTTTGTCTAAGGATCTGGTGCTTACTCATGTTTTTATAAACAAGGAAATGAGTCATTTAGCTTATATATACCTCTCATGTGTACCTCATATGATGCTTATGATAAGCACAAACACAAGTACTTCACAATCTCAATTCTCATCATATGTGTGTATTATATGAATTGGTAAATATTTGCATATCTTCATATATGCAAATAGTTGGTCATGTTAACTATATTGATATGTTTATATTGGTCTCAGGATCTTGGGAAAAATGTAAATTGTAAAAAAAAACATAGAAATAATTCAAGTAGAAAACTAGGTCACCACAGATGAGTTGTGACTGCATTATATTTCACAACAAAAGGAAATTTTATTTAAATTTTCATGATGATTGAACATTTTTTATAATATCTATGAATTGGTGGTTATTTCACGAACAACTTCTTAGTCTATCATCATTCTGCCATCCGTCATGATTTTATGTTAATGTAGAGAGTTTAATATTTTCAAAATCATCTTAAATAAATAGTGGAAATATTTGTGATGGAATTGTGATTATATTATTTTTTCAGAACTATTAATAATTGGGAATTTTCAAGAATCCCGGTACAGTTGAGCATATTTCATAATGTGATTAATTTAGAAATCTATTTCATAAACCATTTCTGTACCTACAATATTTATGTCATCCATATTATTTTTATATGCCGAGGAGTTTTTCTTTTTGAAACAGAAACTAATAATAAAATATTCACAAGTTTTCTCTAACCTCATTTAAAAATCCAAGCTCTGGTAATACATGGTTATGAGATTACTTATTTTTAAGCAGCAACTGACCTCATTTAAAAATCCAAGATTTGGTTATGCATGGTCAGTGTGCTCTTAAATAAAAAGAAAAGAAAATCAAAATGGAAATAAATAAATTTTTATATGAACTTCTCCTTGGTGTGTAAAAACCAGCCTATCAATCCAATTTTCTAATTTGCGAAATGTGTTAATATTTTATGAAATATTATGATTTGTTGATAGTTGCTGGGATTTGGGATTAACTGATTTTGTCACTTAAGTTGAATTTATAATAATTGTCCAAATCCATCACTATTTTTGTGCTCAATTTTTAAAATTTTATTTGAAAATAATTGGAATCATATTTTTTAAACTCTCTCCATTTTTATAAATTTCATCGTAAATCCATCATCCTAAAATGTGAAATTTGCCACTAGTTCTTAGAATGTTATGATTTTTGTTTGACTTGAGATTTATGATGAACGTTCTTCCTCTTAAGCTGAATTTTATTTTTAGTTAATTATTTCATCACTATTTTAATATTCGAATCCTTTTGATGATAACCAAAGGGGGAGAACAGGTTAAGATTTTGACCGATGAGTGGATGTTCATTAAATATTTTAATATTGAAGTTTCAATTATTATTTCTCACTCATGCACATATCTAGGGGGAGTTTTGTTGTAGAGGGAGCATTCAAGTAAGGGGGTTTAATAATTCATTGTGAAACACATTTATTATAATGATATATTCAAAATCTTATTTTATGTTTGTCATCATCAAAAGGGGGAGATTGTTGTATCTAACAATTCTATGATTTTTGTTTGATGATAACAAACATATATTTATTATTATAAATGTGTTTGTAATTGTATTGTTATATTACATCACAGGCATAATATAATATTCATATCTAAATAGAATACTACTGCACAAGAATTTAAATATTCTAACAGTATTTTATTTAAATATAACATTTTATTTCAATACTTCAACACTACAAATTTATAACTCCACTATTTGTATATCTCACTGTGATACAATACATTTCATTTCATACTCTATTTCATATACACTGTTTCCTCACTACAGCACTCAGTTATATAGTCACTCATTTCTATACAGTATTGCCTCACTACAATACACTCAGTTTCTTTTCACTCAAGTTTGTACAAATATATATAGTTTCACTCGTACACACTTGTCTTCTGTCTTTTGCCTATTTCATTGTTAGTCCAGTCTTCATTCTTCATCACTGTCAGTTCAGTCTTCTTACCTGTTATAAAAAGAAACACACACGGTAATCTGGAACAGATTTTTTTTATATTCTAGCAGATATAATTTTTATTTTAAAAATTTATTTACCTTAGAATTTTGGTGCATTTCTCATCATTTTTCATGACTTGATCTGATTTATTGTGGACATCCATCTGTGTCTAGACAACTTGTGCTATTCACAGTGATACTATAAATACCACAAGGTAGACATCTTCTGTAGTGCTCACATATATATTCTCTGGACGTACACTATACATGTATACACATACATTGTATGTATATACACATATTTCTGTGTAGGGGCAATACGATCAAATATCGTGTATGGACTGAACCAAGAAATCCATTACGTGTGCAGACACAAACACATATATACATACACTAATGAGCACGCGCACACACACACACACACATATATATACATATATATATATATATATATCTGTGTGTGTGTGCGTGTGTCTACACAGCAGGAACAGTGGTTCAACAAGTGAGCAAATTGAGGAGCGGCCATAATGGACCATGCTACAACTCAGTGTATGATATCAACATATTTGGACATTGCAACATGGTTGGTGAAACATGTGTACAGAGCAGTACAAGACAAATACCAGGCAAGCTCAATTAAAAATAGGTTAGTGCACAAACAAGATGGCAAATACACAAGCCAGTTTCAAGTTAATATATGTATATGTATATATATATAAATATATATATATATATATGCATGTATATGGCATACATATCAAATGTGTATATCTACTCTTATCAATAACAAATCAAGGGCATGTGCATAAAAACATGATGCACACAACAAGCATTTGGAACAAAATAGTGTGGTCATACTAGCGTGGTTAAAAACAGTGCAGCATGAAAAACTGTTAAAAACTTCTTTAAGAATTTCAAGCCAGTTCATGTTTGAGCCATCACGCAAATGAGAACATATTCAAGGAACTCGACAGGACAGTATGAAAACACACGAGTTCACACAAAGACTACAATGTGATAGGTTTGAACAAATGGTTCAACAAGTATACAGCAAGGCACAAATGAAAATAGTGCAGCAGTTTGACAACAGTGCCAAAGTTTATGGGTCATAGAAAAATGAAAAATCAAAGAAGCAGGTGTACAAGACCACAAATGTTTCGAATGCACAAAGGTTGCAAGAATGGTCTAGCTCAGTGACAAAGCATGGACAACCACACTGGCCAGCATGATGAACCAATGCCTACATGTATACATGTATCATGAACACATGTGCAAAGGAAGACAGCAATTTTTTAGTGCAAAGTGGAACAAGGATCACATGCATATTGGAAACAAAAATTTACAAAAACAATGTAATGTCATGAAATGGCATGCTTGCATGGGAATGCAAAGGCAACTTGCATGTTGTACAAAATAATACGAACAACTTTAAACAGGTAATCACCAAGTTTTTTGTTTGCATCGAAAATTGTACATATATAGCATGGTTCAAATTAGCATGAAGTTACTTTTAGATGTAAGACAGATAAATAGGAATTTTTTTTTTGTGATTCGCGGTTTCATCACATGTGACAATACAAAGAAAGGCAAGAATTTTTTTCATTCACTGGTTTCCAATCAAATGGATTATTTTTTAATCTGCATTGCTGGCATGTATTATTTGTAGAAATCTATCCACAAATCAAGATTTCCAGTTTTGGACAAATATTTTGGGCAAGTTGTTTCCAGAAATCCAGTGATCGAAATTCGGCAAGAATATGTTTTTCCAGAAATACATAATCATCTTTGAGCAATGATATATTGCAAATAATTTTGCAAACCTGAAAAATTCAGTACCAAATCAAGGATTCACTCAAGAATTTTTCAAGGGGCCATAAGTCATACAAGGCAACAAATCAAAACCAAATTCAACACAAATCAACGCAACCAAAAGGGGATCCACTTGTAATTAAAGCAAGCCATTTAAAACGAAATTAGAGATTCTAGGATTTATAAAAAAGCCTATAAGTTCACCAAATACACGCAAGAGACATATCGAAAACACAACAATTCAAAAGCAAGTTCAATGAAAAATTCAGAGAACTCACATCTTCTTCGATCGCAATTTCCAAAATCTCTCGTGGAGCAAGTGAGAAGAACACAGAGCCACAGTAAATCTAATTGTCGAGCAATCAAATGAGATTTGGGAATTAAAAAGGAAGAAAACCCTGATTCCATTAAGCCACTGCCATTTTAATTTCCAGAGAGAAGAAGGAATCGGGCCAATGAAATAATGGTGCAAATAAAATGAAAGGGGGTCGGCCTAGTTAATCTAACAAAGGGGGTTTTTGTTTGTTTTATTTATAAGTGTTTTGTTTTTGAAACTCTTGTAAAATTGTCATTTATGTTTTCTAGTTTTTCAGCAAAAACTAGGCCATCTAGTTGTAGGGTTTTAACTAGCAGTTTTCTAGTGTTTGTAATAACTAGGGTTTACTGGCTACGGGTTTGTAGCTAGGAAAAAAAATCTGATCTAGGGGATATAGATCAGTCTAGGGTTTTGAGCGTAGGATTAAAACAGGAGCAGGGTTTGTGAGTTTACAGGGTTTGTAAGCCAGATCTTTTTTAATACCTAGTAAAAACCTTAGAAATGCAGTAGTAGGCAGTGTTTGCTGAAGTTAGGTAAAATCTGTGTTATTTTCTTCTGCATTTTATATTCTCTATTATAATAATCTATGCTATGAGATTTGTTTTACTATCTTGAATTAATTTAATAAACCCTGTTCACCCCCCTCTAGGGTTAATCTAAATCCAACACAATAGTTATAGAATTTCATTACCCCGTAATCCTACTCTGACAATTCCATCATCTTGACATACTATCTTGTATTATATCTTGAGGAATATATAGTCGTTATTAGAATTGTTTCTTCAAGTAGAGTCATCATCGAACCGAAGCTGACGAATGCTCAACTATGAACTATAACCTCCTGACATGGTCTCTTTTAGAACACCTCCCCTCCCCTAGGGCACACCACTATAGGATGAAACCCTAGAGATGAATGTAGATCCCTTATGCATTGATCCTCAACACTTAGCCAAATACATACTCATATCTACCTGGATCACTAACACCTGCCAATTTCAAATGTCATACACCAACTCCAACATGCCTCATTGTGTTCCTCCTAAAGTAACACCCCTGTTAAGAAAGAACCCAAGGATCGGTGTTGATCCCCGACCTTTGATCTTCCATTTAGTTGTTCCCACTTGCTTGCCTCCACTGATCGAAAGCATGAACGATATCTTTTTACCGATCCCATTACTTCTTCATCTTTAATTAACCATAACTTCATCATATGAACTCCAAACAAACTGAAATTTAACGTGCAAATTTCGCATGGCCTTCCATGTCATCCACATGGATCAAACCTAATTATGAGCATTTTGGATACATAGATCTTCGATGATCCCTAATAAATTTCTAGACCAAAATTGTTGTCCGTCTGACATTTCACACATTAAAAAATCATGCATACATCATACATAAGCAATAAAAATAGCCAAAGAATGAATTTCAACAAATTTCAAAGGATCATAGTCGAAGATAGAAATTGCAGATTCATAAGAATAATTAGGAATCCATACAACACAATTTTCCAAATCAAGTCCAAATCATGTAACATGTATGTGTGTGTATATATATACGGCAAGGTAAAAATATATATGATTTATAGTGGCATAAAATAATTTTTACATTTTCAAATATGTTTTTAAATAGGGTTAGGGAAATAACACCCTTGTTAGTAAATGAGAGATCTAATCACTCATCTTATCGTAAAAAATTTATTGATTCTTTTACAATCTGCAACTAACACGAATCTCTAGAATTTCGATATAAATCTTTAACCCACATGATAAATCTTGCTAACCTTTTCTTAATCAAGCAATTTGGTTAATTAGTTTGGGATTTTGGATGAATTACAGGTTAATAAATGTTTAATAAAGTTTTATGTCCATTTTACAAAGAAGAAAAGTGATAAAAAAAATTAGATATAACAATCTCCATCAACTCCCTTAACCCTAAACTTAAAATAGGTTAGGGGCTACCACCAACGACCCTATAATTGTCCATTTATGTTGTTTAAAATTACGAAAACCTTTAAATAGTATCCCCATTTTCTTAATGTAACCACTGTGCAAAAAGGGAAATTGTCATCCGAATCCAATGAAAGTGGTTTATGTTCCTAATTCAATATATATCCAAAGCTATAAGCTAAACAAGATTCATTAGGGTCAAATTGTTATTAAAAAAGAGGCAAAATTTATAATGGAAGGAAATGAAACTAGTAGTCATTCCTAAAATTCATAGAATCATACGATCTCTTATGAAAATAACATCAATATTTTGCAATCCTCTAATATATAAATACGGGTCATTACATTTTCCCCCATTAGGAATTTTGCCCTCGAAATTCAATAAACAAGTCAATAGGGTCATCCTGCATTCCAATAACAATGTAAAAACATAGAAAACCATCTAAACCAAACATGCACATACAATAATAAATGGAAGAAAAGCCATCTAAACCTACCGTAGCATCCAAGATATTATGCTAAGACATATCAATGATATCACAAGTGGAAGAAAAAGCGATAAACAGAAAACCTTGCCAATCAAAGAGCTTAGGATATGATGGCCTCATGCCATTGGTTTCCTAAGTGCAACCACCCTTACTTTCATCCCATAGAACCTTCACTAACTTCACTGACTTCCTCCTAAGCTGCATCATATCACACCCGACAATACAAATAGGCTTACGAGCTGCTGAAGCTTCTTGTATAATTCGATATCATCCAGTTGATCGTTGGATCATTATGTTTGAGCCATGCTCGAATTTTGACAATTTAGAAACATGGAATACATTATGCACTCATATCGTCTTCTAGGGAAAGCTGACTTTATAGGCTAGGCTTCTAGTCCTTTCTAGAATTGGAAAAGAACCCAAAACCTTGGTGGCATTTACCTTTACTATCGAATCGAGTGAGATTCTTCACTAGAGAAATATTAACAAACTTCATGTCACCATCAAAGCATTCCAAGTCTTAATGCCTTTTATCAACATAACTCTTCTTGGGTAGCTTTCATTTATTGCCAAATAATGTAGAACTTCTCCGAAGTATCCTAAATCATCTATGGTCCAAGCATTAGTTTCTCGCCTTCTTCCCACTAACATGAAAGAGTAGTTTATGAATGCCATATAAGGCCTTGAATGGTGCCATACCGATTCTAGACTGATAACTATTACTGTATATGAATTCAACAAGGTGCAGGTAATGATCCCATGAGCCGTTAATATCTAATATGCAAGCATGTAAGAGATCTTTCAAGATGTAATTCAATCCTTTGGTTTGATTGTCGGTTTGAGTGTGATAAGCTACGTTGAGGTGTAGTTCAGTCCCTAACATCTCTTGTATGATTTTCTAGGAATCAGCTTGTAAACAACGGTTCGTGATCGTTGCCAGTGCTCTTTGGCACACCATAGAATTGTACTATCCACTTTGTATACAAATCGGCTAGTTTAGTTGCCACCGTACTTAACTTAATAGGTATACATCTAACATCCTTTATCAATTGATCGACTATGACCAAAATAATGTCATACTTGTTTAAGTCCTCGTTAATCCATTAATGAAATCCATGGATAAAGTTTCCCGCTTACTGGAACCTCTAGTGGTTGCAACAAACCATCAGGCTTTTCTACTTTTACTTAACTAACTAGAGGTTCGTGCATTTCAAGATGAATGCTCTAATATCGCTCTTCGTATATTCCCAATAAAAGGGTTGTTTTATGTCATGATACATCTTATTACCGCCACCATGTATAGTTAACTCTAAGTGGCGACAGTCTCAAAGCACCTCATCTCTTATTCTATTGACATCTGGAACGAACAGTCTCCCTCGTTTACAAAGCCAACCATCTTGGTCGATTTTGTATTACTTTACATCCTCAGTCTCTACTCTAGCTTCAATCTTAGCGATTGTCTTAACCAATTTGAGATCATGTCTTTGACCAATACCAATCCTTTTAATCAAAGTACGTCTGATAGTCAAGATTACCAACATCTCTAACTTTAACTCACATCTAGGTGAAAATCATAACCATCTATACAGTCCAGTTGCATCTGTTTTAAGAACGTGACTCCGAAACTGGTAGATCTTCTACTCAAAGCATCAACGACTGTATTACCCTTCCCCGATGTATACACACTATTAATATAATAGAAGTAGAAACTCTAGTCATCGTTGTTAGCGAAGGTTAAGACCCATCTATGAAAAAATGCTTCAATGATTCATGGTTAGCGAATAGCTCGAACCTCTATCCTAAAATACAGTGTCTCTACATCTTTAGTGCATACATAATTGCTCCAAATTCCAAATCACTAGTAGAGTGCTTCTTATTATATGGCTCCAACTTCCACTAGTACTTTAATAACCTTTACTTTCTACATCAATAGCATGCCTCACCTAATACCACATGTATCTATGTATATGGTCATCTTCTCATTTCCACTAAGAATTAGTAACACTGGGCTACTCGTCAACTTTTGCTTTAGATATACAAATGCATGTTCATATCTTGCATCCTAATTAAAAGTTTGATTCTTCTTCGTTAAATGGGTCAATAGAGCTGCTGACTCAGAGAAATCCTATAAATCTCTTGTATTATCCAACTGGTCCTAAGAAATCCTTTACATCCATAGCATTACTGCGTATAGTCGAATTTTGTACAACATATCTTTGCAAGGTTTACGACAATCTGTTGCTCACAAATAACTTAACCCATGTAACAACCCAAATTTTAATGAAAAATAATTAATTAATTAATTAATTAAAGAATAAGTTGAAAAATTATGGGAATTTCGCAATGGGATTATGTCATTATATTTGTTAAGATTTTCTGGTTCAGTTGCATATTTGGTTTGCGTAGAATAGACTTAAAATGAAGGGGATATGGAGAATCGAAATTCGAAATTCAAACCAGAAAAAAGTAATATGTTTCCTGGGACGACCCAGTTTGTCGCCAGGTCGACCCATGGACCGACCCAAATCATAGGTAGGTCGACCCATGTGTCGACCCAGTTGGGTACTGGGTCGTCCCATGAGTGCTTGGCACGTTTACTTGCAAACACAAAATGTAACGAATGGAGGATTTTAATTCGGGGCTTTTAGGGACGACATTTTTTGATCTTATTGGCTAACGTGGTTGATTCAGATTGACCTAAGGACATCGCCAGTTCAGATTTAAAATTTAAATATAACGGCTGAGGGTCTTTTACTCCACCAACAAATAAACCCCAACCCCCTCCCCATTTTCTTACCACTCATCTCTTCCCCGCCTAGGCTAGTCTTCTTTTAGAGACAAGCCACCCTAATTTTAAATTTAGGCTAGTCTTCTTTTTGAAAATAAGCTACCTTAATCTTAATTACATGGACTGAGATTAAATTAAAATATTTTCTATTTTATTTTCTTCTGGGGGGAGGTACTGTCAGATCCACAAGGGAAATATTTCTAGTGAGTTTTTATGATTATTTATATTTTTGATAAAAAATTAGGGTACAAGAAAAATAGTAGTTACAGTCTTGTCTACAGTTCTTTTACTTATAGTTTATTTATAGTTCATATTCATTCCTTTTTTCTATAATTTTTTCCTTTAAGTAGTTTTCTGTAATTTTTATGTCTTTTCTTACAATTTCTGTTTTATTAATATTTAGATTACTATAAATTATATTCTCGGTCTTCTTTCCCCGGTTCTTCATCGTATTTTTTTTATTTTGATTATTCCCAGGTATGCCTTAAAGGCATGCGTATACGATTGATTTAGGCATAGATTGATATTCCTAATTACCTACAACCAATTATTATCCTTTATTATGCACATGTTTGGGAAATTTGACTAAAATGGGATAATTATATAATTATTGGATAATTGGACATATGTAGTAAAACTATAAAGGGAATGTTGGACTAATAATACACAAACTTGATTAAATGATCATGGTACAGGTTGTTATATAGAATAAACTATAACTTATATTTGCATGAAAATGATAATAGTGAAATCATAATAACCGAACATAGTTTATTTGCAAATATGAATATGACAGGGATTAGTTGGAAGGACATATAGGATTTAATATGAACATATTGACTTAAAAGGTGTTAACTTATGAGCCTGAAATTCTATGATGGCCTTGCAATTAGGCATTAGACTTTAATATGAACATATTGACTTACAAGGTATTAAGTTAGAAGCCTAAATATGATAATTTGGAAATTATAATAAACAATCATGGTTTAAAGAACAATTAGGCTTTAATATGAACATATTGACTCAAGAGGTGTTAAATTACAGGCCTGAAATTCTATGGCGGCCTTGATTAGGAGTGAGGCTTTAATATGAACATATAATTTATAAGTGGTTAAATTACAAGCCTAAAATTCTGTGGTTAATCTATAAAGGGTCAAATCAGTGGGGATTTGGATCGAGTATTATTTACTGGGGATCTATACCATACAGTATACCCTTTTTTACCATGTATGGTCTCATATAAGAGGCGAAGGCGTGCACCATGTTGTGAGTGGTAGTAAGATGGTCCAAATCGAGGTAGGTATGAGTGCATTTCGGCGGGTCAATGTGTGTGCATTGAGCCAACTAGGAAAAATAAAACACTGTGACACCTATGGCTAACGCTATATCTTTTTGCTGATGGCTTGGGCCTGATAAGCTCAATGCTATAAAAGGCGTAGGTTATCACTCTATGGTTTTAATAGCCAATTGATGGGTAGGATTAGGAAGGCTTTCCTAACTATATTATGTTCTGAATTAGTAGAAGTGCAACATTGTCAAAAACTAAATGAGAATAGTTATCCTATATGTTCGCTTTAGGTATACAAAGATACTTACACTATTTAAACTAGAATTGCTATTTTATGTGTTTCCCTTTTTCTTATCAATTGTGCTAGTAATCATGAAAGCTTATCGAACTTTATATCTGACCCATTTTCCTTCCTTCTTTCCTTTTTCTTCCTTCAGGCTCGTAGGGAGGAAGTGCGTAGTTTGGACTATTCAACTAATTTTGTCTTGGAGGATTTTCTTTGCAGTATATGTATTGCTCTTTGTTATTTCTTTTCCACAGTTTGGTTGTATCTATTGACTACTTAAGGAATGTTATTTATGTACTCTAATGTTATTTTATGGCTGCTTCATGGGACATGGTATTTATGGCATTTGGTTTTTCTAAGATACATAGGTTTGTCACTTATGTAAACTATCTTCTTCTTCTGATGTGTTTAAATTATTCATGTCTTGTAAATCTTAGTCTTTGTGATGTATTTATGGATTTATATTTATAATGCTTCATATTTCTTAACGGGATCCTATTTTGGGTAACATTAAGGGGTGAGAGGTGTTTTATTTGGTATTAGAGACTAATGTTACAAGATAACAAAAAATTTAACTTTTTGAAGAAAACATATTTTCAAAACCAAAGTTACTTTAAAAAGATATCCCCTAAAGTTATTTACAACCTTCCTTTGACTCTCTTCAATTTTAAAATCTCTATCTTCTCTCTCTTATGAAGTATGTCAGGCGCCCCTAATCTTCCTGAGGGCGTCCCCATTCCTAGTTGGTTTCTTAAATATTTAGAGGCTATGGCACCAACCGAAGGATATGAACATTTGTAGGCTCTAATCCCCACTATGGTGGTTCCTCCTAATCTACCAGCAGCTCTTGTATTTTCCAAGCTTTGCAAGGATTTCTCTAATTTGGACGATAAGACTTTTATGGGAGTAGAGACTTTTGTGGAGGCTCGAACTTGACTAAGAGACACTTAGTGGATGTTTGAGTTATTAGAGCTTGAGAATTGGTATAGAGTTTAGTTCGCAGCTTGGAAGTTTAAGGGAGAGGCATCATTTTAGTGGGAGATTACTGAGGTCGATTAAAGACTTATGGATTGGGCCGGATTCCGAGTTGGATTCGAGAGGAATTTTATGTCACAAGCAAAAGAGGGAATGTAGTTAGAGAGATTTCTCAGTATAAATCCAGGAGACCTTTCCGTCAAGGAGTACATAAACCGGTTTAATGAGTTATCGCGTTTTGGGATGGATTTAGTTGGTACTGCCAATAAGAAGGCTGCTAGATTTGTGAGAAGGGAAAATCGACCTATCTAAGAATTGGTTATGACTCATACTCCATGGGAGTAACTTTTTACATTATAGTAGAGATGGCTTTAAAATACGAGGGCCAAAAATAAGAGGCCAAGGATGCTAAGGGTGAAGTCCCAAAGGTTGCAAATATTAAGAAAAAATGGTGGGAAAACAAGGAAGGCAAGAAAAAGCAAGCGGGTAGTTCACAAAAACAGCAGATTAAGACTGAGATCAAGCATCATGGATATGGGATGAAAGACCATTTAGTGAAGGATTGCATAAAGTCGAAAGGCAAGTGCTTTACTTATGGGCAGGCTTGGCATTATAGTAGGGCATGTCCACATAAAATTGGATAGGGTACCAGTACATCAGCAACGCAGGCTCATGTGTTGGAGCCTTGGAGAGGGCTCTGACTAGAAGTGGTCTGGATAGAGGTAGGAAAGTAGCCATAGAAGGTTTGATCTCTATTTCTGTCTTTCCTATATGTGCTCTCTTTAATTTGGCGTTTCTCATTCGTTTATTTCAGGTACCTTGGTTGACTGGTTGCACTTAGATATTTCTCTTGTTGCCAATTGCATAATAGTTTCAAACCCCATAGGTGGTTCAATGCACGTATCTATGGTTTTTAGTGGTTTGGTAAATTCTATTTTAAGTATTGAGTTTGATTGTGATGGCTATATATTGGGATTTTCTGGGTACGCTAAGGTTTCTGCTATCCTTGATTGCGAGAGGAGGATCGTTGATTGATGACTTATAGTGGTAGGACACTCGAGATTTCTTGAGACCTGCGAGAGTCAGTTATGTTGAGTTTCCTATATTCCTTAGATTCTTCTTTTGACAACATTGATTGTGTACCTACTGTGCTCAAGTATCCAAAAGTTTTTGAGGAGGTTTCGGAATTGCCCCTAAGCGAGAGATTGATTTCCAAATTTATTTGTGTGAGAATACAAACCCTGTTGCATTGCCGGTTCGTCATACGCCTCAAAGGGAATGGAAAAAGATTAGTAAGCAAGCGGGTGAGCTTTTAGAGAAAGAATTTATCAGGCGTAGTATCTCTGAGTGTAGTGACCCGAAAATCCGGTCCAATTTGAGCTGACTAAATAACACAAGTCCAACCCCAAATTGCACTTGAAATTCAAGAAACTAATAGAAAGAAGATAGAGGGTGAGGATAGATAAGATAGAACTAGTAGAATAGAAGAAGAAGAAGAACATCATCATCAGAGTAAACACGAATCTCACAGCGGAACGAATAAAATATAACATAACTTTTGAAATACAAACAGTTATATATAAAATAGCACTTATCAGAGTACAACACTTACAACAACAGCGGAAATAATAATAGCTATAGAATCTTGAAGCCTCCTGCTCCAGCTCTTCAATGTATTTGCAAATCCCGACTACTTGACTGCCCGTACAAATTTAGGCACCCAAGAGTTTAGGGAAAACAACAAAGTAAACTCCGAGTCAGTCATGGGACTGGTATGAGTAAAACAGTTTAAACAGGTATATGAACAAGTAAACGATATCTCATAAGACCGCGCCGCAGAACGGAACGGGTTTTTTCCCTTATGAGAATCCAAAATATCTTTATATCCAAAAACCTTTTGATATTATAATAATGTCTATATACAAATAGATATCACTAGCAGAAATGCTTTCATCTCACGTTCTACATATATAGTATACAATCAAAATCGCAAGCACGTATTGGATAATGGATTTCCAACTATGACAAGGTATGGAACCACCTTCCGATCAGTGTACTCTAGGAACGATACACTGGAGTTCAACAAGAACATCTTGCAACTCAGCCACACATGACCGACCACTCATTTTGCTTGAGTGTATCGAATGTACATCACCAACGGTTGGGATCAGCAACCGTTTCCCGTATATATATGGGACAGCATTGATAGATTAAAGGAAGCAAATGAATATTCTCTAGATAGGTGATTATACACCCTACTTCGGTGCGACCGACTTAGCCATGCTGCCTGCCCGATTTTTGTCATTTACCGGATGTGAGGCTAGAAGCTACGCTTACTTTCCATTCATTTATAACACGATCACTTTGAATGCCACATTATCATATCCGTAAATCATTAGCTGGTTTATACAAATATCCTGGATGTTATGCTAAGGGATAAATCCGTTGCAACCATATATATTTATACAGACCAACCCATTCGATCATTGGAAATACTTTGTCACACATTCGTCCATTTTACGTTCGTTCTGGGACTGAACGAAACCGAAGGCACTATTCAGTACATTCATCTTAGTCCATTGTTATCTAAGATTCATACAACAGCCCTTTCACTTTACTCCGTCTTCAATATATTCAGCATATATGATTCGCAACGCTTATGCCAATACAGAGTGGTTCTTTGGATAATAATCCAACCGGTCTCTCCATATTAACAACGTTAAAATGGTCAAAACATTGATAGTCTGTGATTTAACTATCAAAGAAAAACTCGTGTGCAAACAACGATATTATTTCCAGATGGAAATTATATCAACCAATCATCATTTAACATTTATCTCTTTAGTTCATTAATTTACTTATCTCCTGTTTCCCTATATTCTAAATTTCTTATTTTCTAATTTTAGAAAATATACTTTATTAACAATGGAAAACATTTCCATTTCCTTGTTTTCTATATTAGAAAACATTTCTGATTTCTTATTTGGAAAACATTTCCAAAGCTCCTTTATTGGATTTAAACTGATGTTTTAAATAAACATCGCTATGCCAACTCAAACCATTTACTGAATTCACTTAACCATCATTCACTATCAAACCTTACCATTCCTTGGTTAAGAAGGAAGTCAATCAAGTTGGGGTATAATTACCTCTCAGACCTTAACTGAACAACGTTATAACTTCGAAATACTAACAGTTTATCTTTTAAACCTTTAACAACTTCTTTACATAACTCTCGGATTCAATTTACGAATCCACTTCTTTATTGAAAACATTGGTTATAACGATAACGTTATAATCCCTACTTCCGCAATATCTAACTTTAATTATAACCTTTATTCTTTAATTCGAATAATTAAACCTAACCCTAATTTATTAGTGTATAATTTTGATTTAAAAACTGGAAAGTAAATATTACTTTCCCGAATTCGATATAATTGAGTTCGACTTGTAACTCTCTTCCGAGTAAATCTCTATTTGATTAGCTCTTCTTCGAATAACCTATATTAGATTATCTCTCTTCGAATAACTTATATTCGAAATCTCTCTCTTTCGAATAAACTATATTCGATCTCTTTCTTTCGAATACGATATATTCGATAATCTCCTTTCGATTAAACTAAAATCGATAACTCCCTTCGATTAAACTATAATCGAGAACTCCTTTCCTTTAACTCTATTCGAATAAACTATATTCGACTAACTATATTTAACTCCGTTTATCTCTATTCGAATAGCTAATATTCGATAACTCTATTTAACTCCGTTCGAATAACTAATATTCGATAACTCTATTTAACTCCGTTCAACTCTATTCGAATAACTAATGTTCGACTAACTCCTTTGGATTAACTCATCTTGACTAACTTAACTTAATTAACTCAACTCGATAACTTAACTCGATTATCTTAACTCCATTATCTTAACTCGATAACTTAACTCCTATCGAATAACTAATATTCGATTAACTCCATTCGCTTGACTCTAGATCGCAGCGATCACAATGGTTACGCCTGATTCCCTCAGGAAACATCCGACCGCCTTAGGCTACCTGCAGCCCTGCGAATTACGCTAGCAGTCGTGCTAAATGGCATATTATTTGGATTAACTCTAACTGATTAACTCTATTGGTTTAACTATAACTGATTTATTCTAATTGGTTAACCCTAACTGATTACTCTAACTAGTTAACTCAAATCGATTAACTCTATTTGACTAACTCGACTCGACTAACCCCTTTCGAATAACATATTCGATTAACTGACTTCGAATACCATATTTGATTTACTAACTTCAAATACCATATTCGATTTACTAACTTTGAATACCATATTCGATTAACTAACATCGAATACCATATTCGATTAACTCCTTCGAATACCATATTCGAATTACTAACATCGAATACCATATTCGATTAACTAATCTTCGACTAACTAATAGTCGATTAACTCTTATTTGCTTAACTAACATTCGACTAACTAATAGTCGATTAACTTACTTCGACTAATTCGATTAACTTTTATTTGATTATCTTAAATCGATTAACTTTATTTGATTATCTCTAATTGAATAACTAATATTCAATTAACTCTTTTCAAATAACTAAATTCGATTAGCTCCTTCGAATACTAAATTCGATTTAACTCTATTCGATTATCTCTTTTATATCTCGTCAAATTTCCTTTTTATAACGTTTATTTTCCGTTACAACCATTCCCTTTTTTATAACTTCTAATTACCGTTACAAATATTTCCTATTTATAACTTCTATTTACCATTACAAATATTTCCTATTTATAACTTCTATTTACCGTTACAAATATTTCCTATTCATAACTTCTATTTACCGTTACAAATATTTCCTATTTATAACTTCTATTTACCGTTACAAATATTTCCTATTTATAACTTCTATTTACCGTTACAAATATTTCCTATTTATAACTTCTATTTACCGTTACAAATATTTCCTATTTATAACTTCTATTTACCGTTTCAAATATTTCCTATTTATAACTTCTATTTACCGTTACAAATAAATATTCCTTTATTCTATTTATTTTCTAAATAAATATTTCCCTTTTCAATTCTATTTGTTTTCTAAATAAATATCCCTTTTATAAAACTCTATTTGTTTTATAAATACTTCCTTTTATAAAACCGTGTTCGTTTTATAAATAATTTCCTTTTATAAAATCCTGTGATTTTATAAAATTTCTTTATTTCAATATACATTCAAATATTTCATTTCACAACTCAGGGTTTCTTATAATATGTAAAATATCGAATAACAATGATTAATATCATTCTAACACACATAATCCAGAACCGATTATATAACATATCATATAACACAATATATGAAAACAGTAAAATAATTGTTGAGGAATCCAGTCGGATTCCTCCAACCTGTCTCCCTGCATCCACAGATGTTACACAGTATACTAATATATATCATATTTCATTTTGAAATGAAATATCCTGCTGTACAGAACCATATTTGATTAACAGTACATAGATTAACTATAACTACGTTTTCAATCAAATCTATTTAACAGTCCAGTTTAACAATCAATATACAGCAGTCAATAAATAAAGTACAATTTATATTAAAATATAAATTGAGGAGAGTTAGTGAGTTTTACTCACTTTGGCAGTTCATCGTTAAAGAATAATAAACTGTTATTTGATTTGAATCAAACAATTTATTTTGCCATAAATTCATACGAGCTCTAATCCACTTCTAGTCAGCTTCATTGTGAATCTCTCGTCCATATGATCCTATCGGATCTTGTTTCGCTGAATTTCGATTACGTATGGAGATGTTATGATATTTTAGAAGTTTATACAATTATTTGAATAAATAAAACATGGGCTTTTATTAAAATAAAAGGCCTTAACCTTTTATTTCCTCTTGGCCCATGAACAAAACCCCAGACCCGCTTCGTTAGCCTTTTTCCCCAAAGTAATTTCGGTCTCTTCCCTGTAACCAAAATCGACACTTCCTCCATCTCGTTTACCTTCCATGAACCGCCGAACTCAGCCACACCTCCACAGTTTCTTTCTCCTCTCAAAGAACAACTTCCAGAAAGCCATACCTCATCACGTTTTTCCCATTTCAAACAAACAGTTGCTTCACAACAACACATGGCCTTCTATCCTTCACCACTTCTCACCGTTTCCCCCACCACTAATGTCCCATATTTCAGCACCCCCTCTCGAATCAGTACCTCACCACCGCAACAATCGACCGCCGGATCTGATGATCGAAGTCTCATCTGAGGTGGCGAAAAGCTGCCCCTCACCGTCTTGGACTCACGCCCGAAACCATTCACCCCTAATTCAGTTCTTGGCCGTTCAGAAGCTAGAGACCGATGGCTGAAGATAATTGGTGTTGTAAAATCTTCGAGATGATGGGTGGATTAACGTTTTTGAGGAGAGGAAGCATCGACAGTTTTCTGGACGTCGAATTTTAGAAGTGGAGGCGCAGAACAGATTTTCGGAAATTAGGTTAACTGTTTCTCTATTTATAGAAGGTTGGGATGGATAATTATATTATTTTATTATCCATTGCTTACACATGAAGTACCACTTTAAAAACCGTCCATACGATCTCTGGCTTTGACAAACTAAGTCAATCTTAGCATAGAAAAATATTCCGAATCCAATGGGACAGGTTTCGTCGAATTCCGACACCGTTTGCGAAAACCCTTTAGAAAATATTAATGAAAAACACCGAGCATAAATTCTTTAAAATTACAGAAAAAATCCTAAAAATATGAAGCCTTGACGTTTCACTAGACCTCTTCCTAAGGTTTCGTATGAAACTTGTTTCGTTGAATTTCGAGTTCGTTTGACCAGTTAACCATTCAGTTTAGTTTGTTATAAGTTAAAAACATAGTGTACCGTACTATGAAATATTCTGTTCACGTAGGGACTGTTATGGACAGAAACAAAAATACTATTGACATGAGTGATGTCCTCTGGTCCCAAAAATGTAATAATACCGGTAGGTGGACTCATATTTTGAAACTTCCAAATGTTGATTTCAGGGTGCGAAATACTTCAAATAAAAAGTCACTTATTAAATTAATTAAAAATTACCATAAAATTCTAAAAATTAAATTATCGCTACGCCTCAAAAAAACCTTGTCTAAATTCAAACCCGATTTCTAGTTATATCGAATAAACCATTACGGTCGATAAACGGATCTATAGCGACTAATTTAAAATTTGATTTGGACATATCTCAAAATCTACACGACGAAATCCTGATTTTTCTCTTCCACTAGAAAGATATACTCCACCAGCTCCGTGCGTTTCTTATTTCATAGAAATCCGATTTAAAACGAATCATGAACATTCAGTTGAAGTTTGAATCGCCAAATTACGAACTGCAGCGCCATTTCAAGCTCGATTTTAATTATAATATAATTATACGTTCTAACGTCGACGATTAAATAAGATATTCGTTATTTAAATAATTAAATAAGTTAATTATTACACTGTCAAATATCCGGGTCATTACATTCTTCCCCACTTAAAATAATTTCGTCCTCGAAATTGCTAAGGTAGAGGACGCCCCTATCTACTGAGTAAATATTTATCAGTTTACCCCTTATTTCTGCTTTCAACTGAACCAATTAATATTGACTAAAATATTAATTCCTTCCGACTAATCTAAATTTTCAAAAATTCTGAAAATTTTCTAACGCTTAAATTTTTCGGAAAATTTCGCCATAACCTCCTTTGTACAGCCCGATCGGTAAAACCACAACTCGCCTCTCTAGGCCTTCTCCAACCCAAAAGAAAATCAACACGCCAAGCGGCTTGCCAAATCGGCTCATAAATTCCAACTCATATGAAATATAAACTTGTACCTTTTTGCTGACCATATCATTATACCATTCCCATTGGTTATCAACTTAACATATACCAATGTCATTCCAATCAAACTCCAATCAGTTTAATCTCATCTAAATCATTTGGTTATATCCAAGCCAAATTCCACTTCAAGTTCCATTCTTGATTCTTAATTCTTATATCGTAAATCAACTTACTCGATATCCTTCCAATATAATTCCATATTATATTTAACCTTGTCCAAGTTTAATTCAAATTAATTTATTCACTTTCAATATTTTAATCTATTTAACTTCATAAGTAAAATCTTAATTCCAGAATTTATATTCCTGGGTTTATTTCAAATCAATTTGAAACCATAATACCAATTCAAAACCTTTGAATCTCTAAACACTTGTTTTCCTTAAACAATCCAAAAACACAACCTTTGGTAGTAATCCGTCACTTAGAACTCGAAAATGAACACTGATGATGTGGCCACACTCATCAGGGTTATTTCCCAGTTTATCGAAGTGAGTTCAATACTATAACACTTCCAATTTGAAAACATTTTCAAAATCTCCCAAGAACTTAAAATTTCCTTATTTTAATTCCTAATCCTGATTTAATTTCAGATTTAATTCATCTTATTTCATATACTTTACTTATATGAATTCTGATTAGTTATCTATAACCATTTCGCCTTTTTATAATCTCATCTGATTATAATAACAACCAACACAACCAATTATACTATGTTAATTTCAAAACATATCATGTTGGTTCATCGTATTCGAATGTTTAGAAACCCCTATCGATATTGTGGTGCCCCACTATCGACCAGAATTCATAAGCCACTCAACCAATAAAGCTCCACAATATAAAACAAATTTTTATATCAAATAACAAATACGTTCACTCGTATATACACACTCAACTCAATCTAGGGTATTACTAACCCTATCTCTATTGAGTCACGCCATAGAGCCAAGGTAATTCGCTTAACTTAAGCTCTGATACCAACAGTAGTGACCCGAAAATCCGGTCCAATTTGAGCTGACTAAATAACACAAGTCCAACCCCAAATTGCACTTGAAATTCAAGAAACTAATAGAAAGAAGATAGAGGGTGAGGATAGATAAGATAGAACTAGTAGAATAGAAGAAGAACATCATTATCAGAGTAAACACGAATCTCACAGCAGAACGAATAAAATATAACATAACTTTTGAAATACAAACAGTTATATATAAAATAGCACTTATCAGAGTACAACACTTACAACAACAGCGGAAATAATAATAGCTATAGAATCCTGAAGCCTCCTGCTCTAGCTCTTCAATGTATCTGCAAATCCCGACTACTTGACTGCCCGTACAAATTTAGGCACCCAAGAGTTTAGGGAAAACAACAAAGTAAACTCCGGGTCAGTCATGGGACTGGTATGAGTAAAACAGTTTAAACAGGTATATGAACAAGTAAACGATATCTCATAAGACCACGCCGCAGAACGGAACGGGTTTTTCCCTTATGAGAATCCAAAATATCTTTATATCCAAAAACCTTTTGATATTATAATAATGTCAATATACAAATAGATATCAACTAGCAGAAACACTTTCATCTCACGTTCTACATATATAGTATACAATCAAAATCGCAAGCACGTATTGGATAATGGATTTCCAACTATGACAAGGTATGGAACCACCTTCCGATCAGTGTACTCTAGGAACGATACACTGGAGTTCAACAAGAACATCTTGCAACTCAGCCACACATGACCGACCACTCATTTCGCTTGAGTGTATCGAATGTACATCACCAACGGTTGGGATCAGCAACCGTTTCCCGTATATATATGGGACAGCATTGATAGATTAAAGGAAGCAAATGAATATTCTCTAGATAGGTGATTATACACCCTACTTCGGTGCGACCGACTTAGCCATGCTGCCTGCCCGATTTTTGTCATTTACCGGATGTGAGGCTAGAAGCTACGCTTACTTTCCATTCATTTATAACACGATCACTTTGAATGCCACATTATCAGATCCGTAAATCATTAGTTGGTTTATACAAATATCCTGGATGTTATGCTAAGGGATAAATCCGTTGCAACCACATATATTTATACAGACCAACCCATTCGATCATTGGAAATACTTTGTCACACATTCGTCCATTTTACGTTCGTTCTGGGACTGAACGAAACCGAAGGCACTATTCAGTACATTCATCTTAGTCCATTGTTATCTAAGATTCATACAACAGCCCTTGCACTTTACTCCGTCTTCAATATATTCAACATATATGATTCGCAACGCTTATGCCAATACAGAGTGGTTCTTTGGATAATAATCCAACCGGTCTCTCCATATTAACAACGTTAAAATGGTCAAAACATTGATAGTCTGTGATTTAACTATCAAAGAAAAACTCGTGTGCAAACAACGATATTATTTCCAGATGGAAATTATATCAACCAATCATCATTTAACATTTATCTCTTTAGTTCATTAATTTACTTATCTCCTGTTTCCCTATATTCTAAATTTATTATTTTCAAATTTTAGAAAATATACTTTATTAACAATGGAAAACATTTCCATTTCCTTGTTTTCTATATTAGAAAACATTTCTGATTTCTTATTTGGAAAACATTTCCAAAGCTCCTTTATTGGATTTAAACTGATGTTTTAAATAAACATCGCTATGCCAACTCAAACCATTTACTGAATTCACTTAACCATCATTCACTATCAAACCTTACCATTCCTTGGTTAAGAAGGAAGTCAATCAAGTCGGGGTATAATTACCTCTCAGACCTTAACTGAACAACGTTATAACTTCGAAATAGTAATAGTTTATCTTTTAAACCTTTAACAACTTCTTTACATAACTCTCGGATTCAATTTACGAATCCACTTCTTTATTGAAAACATTGGTTATAACGATAACGTTATAATCCCTACTTCCGCAATATCTAACTTTAATTATAACCTTTATTCTTTAATTCGAATAATTAAACCTAACCCTAATTTATTAGTGTATAATTTTGATTTAAAAACTGGAAAGTAAATATTACTTTCCTGAATTCGATATAATTGAGTTCGACTTGTAATTCTCTTCCGAGTAAATCTCTATTTGATTAGCTCTTCTTCGAATAACCTATATTCGATTATCTCTCTTTGAATAACTTATATTCGAAATCTCTCTCTTTCGAATAAACTATATTCGATCTCTTTCTTTCGAATACGATATATTCGATAATCTCCTTTCGATTAAACTAAAATCGATAACTCCCTTCGATTAAACTATAATCGAGAACTCCTTTCCTTTAACTCTATTCGAATAAACTATATTCAACTAACTATATTTAACTCCGTTTATCTCTATTCGAAAAACTAATATTCGATAACTCTATTTAACTCCGTTCGAATAACTAATATTCGATAACTCTATTTAACTCCGTTCAACTCTATTCGAATAACTAATGTTCGACTAACTCCTTTGGATTAACTCATCTTGACTAACTTAACTTAATTAACTCAACTCGATAACTTAACTCGATTATCTTAACTCCATTATCTTAACTCGATAACTTAACTCCTATCGAATAACTAATATTCGATTAACTCCATTCGCTTGACTCTAGATCGCAGCGATCACAATGGTTACGCCTGATTCCCTCAGGAAACATCCGACCGCCTTAGGCTATCTGCAGCCCTGCGAATTACGCTAGCAGTCGTGCTAAATGGCATATTATTTGGATTAACTCTAACTGATTAACTCTATTGGTTTAACTATAACTGATTTATTCTAATTGGTTAACCCTAACTGATTACTCTAACTAGTTAACTCAAATCAATTAACTCTATTTGACTAACTCGACTCGACTAACCCCTTTCGAATAACATATTCGATTAACTGACTTTGAATACCATATTTGATTTACTAACTTCAAATACCATATTCGATTTACTAACTTCGAATACCATATTCGATTAACTAACATCGAATACCATATTCGATTAACTCCTTCGAATACCATATTCGATTTACTAACATCGAATACCGTATTCGATTAACTAATCTTCGACTAACTAATAGTCGATTAACTCTTATTTGCTTAACTAACATTCGACTAACTAATAGTCGATTAACTTACTTCGACTAATTCGATTAACTTTTATTTGATTATCTTAAATCGATTAACTTTATTTGATTATCTCTAATTGAATAACTAATATTCAATTAACTCTTTTCAAATAACTAAATTCGATTAGCTCCTTCGAATACTAAATTCGATTTAACTCTATTCGATTATCTCTTTTATATCTCGTCAAATTTCCTTTTTATAACGTTTATTTTCCGTTACAACCATTCCCTTTTTTATAACTTCTAATTACCGTTACAAATATTTCCTATTTATAACTTTTATTTACCGTTACAAATATTTCCTATTTATAACTTCTATTTACCGTTACAAATATTTCCTATTTATAACTTCTATTTACCGTTACAAATATTTCCTATTTATAACTTCTATTTACCGTTACAAATATTTCCTATTTATAACTTCTATTTACCGTTACAAATAAATATTCCTTTATTCTATTTATTTTCTAAATAAATATTTCCCTTTTCAATTCTATTTGTTTTTTAAATAAATATCCCTTTTATAAAACTCTATTTGTTTTATAAATACTTCCTTTTATAAAACCGTGTTCGTTTTATAAATAATTTCCTTTTATAAAATCCTGTGATTTTATAAAATTTCTTTATTTCAATATACATTGAAATATTTCATTTCACAACTCAGGGTTTCTTATGATATGTAAAATATCGAATAACAATGATTAATATCATTCTAACACACATAATCCAGAACCGATTATATAACACATCATATAACACAATATATGAAAACAGTAAAATAATTGTTGAGGAATCCAGTCGGATTCCTCCAACCTGTCTCCCTGCATCCACAGATGTTACACAGTATAATAATATATATCATATTTCATTTTGAAATGAAATATCCTGCTGTACAGAACCATATTTGATTAACAGTAAATAGATTAACTATAACTACGTTTTCAATCAAATCTATTTAACAGTCCAGTTTAACAATCAATATACAGCAGTCAATAAATAAAGTACAATTTATATTAAAATATAAATTGAGGAGAGTTAGTGAGTTTTACTCACTTTGGCAGTTCATCGTTAAAGAACGATAAACTGTTATTTGATTTGAATCAAACAATTTATTTTGCCATAAATTCATACGAGCTCTAATCCACTTCTAGTCAGCTTCATTGTGAATCTCTCGTCCATATGATCCTGTCGGATCTTGTTTCGCTGAATTTCGATTACGTATGGAGATGTTATGATATTTTAGAAGTTTATACAATTATTTGAATAAATAAAACATGGGCTTTTATTAAAATAAAAGGCCTTAACCTTTTATTTCCTCTTGGCCCATGAACAAAACCCCAGACCCGCTTCGTTAGCCTTTTTCCCCAAAGTAATTTCGGTCTCTTCCCTATAGCCAAAATCGACACTTCCTCCATCTCGTTTACCTTCCATGAACCGCCGAACTCAGCCACACCTCTACAGTTTCTTTCTCCTCTCAAAGAACAACTTCCAGAAAGCCATACCTCATCACGTTTTTCCCATTTCAAACAAACAGTTGCTTCACAACAACGCATGGCCTTCTATCCTTCACCACTTCTCACCGTTTCCCCCACCACTAATGTCCCATATTTCAGCACCCCCTCTCGAATCAGTACCTCACCACCGCAACAATCGACCGCCGGATCTGATGATCGAAGTCTCATCTGAGGTGGCGAAAAGCTGCCCCTCACCGTCTTGGACTCACGCCCGAAACCATTCACCCCTAATTCAGTTCTTGGCCGTTCAGAAGCTAGAGACCGATGGCTGAAGATAATTGGTGTTGTAAAATCTTCGAGATGATGGGTGGATTAACGTTTTTGAGGAGCGGAAGCATCGACAGTTTTCTGGACGTCGAATTTTAGAAGTAGAGGCGCAGAACAGATTTTCGGAAATTAGGTTAACTGTTGCTCTATTTATAGAAGGTTGGGATGGATAATTATATTATTTTATTATCCATTGCTTACACATGAAGTACCACTTTAAAAACCGTTCATACGATCTCTGGCTTTGACAAACTAAGTCAATCTTAGCATAGAAAAATATTCCGAATCCAATGGGACAGGTTTCGTCGAATTCCGACACCGTTTGCGAAAACCCTTTAGAAAATATTAATGAAAAACACCGAGCATAAATTCTTTAAAATTACAGAAAAAATCCTAAAAATATGAGGCCTTGACGTTTCACTAGACCTCTTCCTAAGGTTTCGTATGAAACTTGTTTCGTTGAATTTCGAGTTCGTTTGACCAGTTAACCATTCAGTTTAGTTTGTTATAAGTTAAAAACATAGTGTACCGTACTATGAAATATTCTGTTCACGTAGGGACTGTTATGGACAGAAACAAAAATACTATTGACATGAGTGATGTCCTCTGGTCCCAAAAATGTAATAATACCGGTAGGTGGTCTCGTATTTTGAAACTTCCAAATGTTGATTTCAGGGTGCGAAATACTTCAAATAAAAAGTCACTTATTAAATTAATTAAAAATTACCATAAAATTCTAAAAATTAAATTATCGCTACGCCTCAAAAAAACCTTGTCTAAATTCAAACCCGATTTCTAGTTATATCGAATAAACCGTTACGGTCGATAAATGGATCTATAGCGACTAATTTAAAATTTGATTTGGACATATCTCAAAATCTACACGACGAAATCCTGATTTTTCTCTTCCACTAGAAAGATATACTCCACCAGCTCCGTGCGTTTCTTGTTTCACAGAAATCCGATTTAAAACGAATCATGTACATTCAGTTAAAGTTTGAATCGCCAAATTACGAACTGCAGCGCCATTTCAAGCTCGATTTTAATTATAATATAATTATACGTTCTAACGTCGATGATTAAATAAGATATTCATTATTTAAATAATTAAATAAGTTAATTATTACACTGTCAAATATCCGGGTCATTACACTGAGTGGGGAGCACCGGTCATCTATGTTACCAAGGAGGAAGGTTCTATTCGACTTTGTGTGGATTATAGATAATTGAATAAGCTCGAATAGCTACCCCTTCCACAGACAGATGATCTATTTGACCAGTTGGTAGGTGCATCTGTATTTTCTCAGTTGTATTTGGCCACTAGTTTTCATCAGTTGCAAATGATGGATGATAGTATTGATAAGATAGTATTTTATACTCGATGATTTCTTTGAGTGGTTGGTCATGACTTCTGCACTGACCAATGCGCCGGCATATTTCATGGATTTGAGGAGTAGGGTATTCAGGGATGTCCTAAATAAGTTTGTGGTTGTCTTTATGGATGATATTCTTGTACTTTATAGGAGCGAGAATGAGCATGCCTTGCATTTTGGAGTGGTTCTCCATAATCTCCACGTGCATCAGTTGAAGGCGAAGTTTTCTAAGTTCCATTTTTGGTGTAAAGAGGCGCGTTTCTTAGGGCACATGTTTTATGAAGGTGGACTAGCTGTGGATCCCAAGAAAGTGGTAGCAATACAACATTGGAAGACCCCCAAGAACCTGACAGAGGTGAGTAGTTTTCTTGGTTTAGCATGCTACTATAGGAAGTTCATTAAGGACTTTGCTCGGATTTCAATGCCACACTCACCCGACTAACCAAGAAAATCTTGGTATTCTCTTGGGTTATGGATTATAAGGATTCTTTGTTAAGATTGAAGGGGATCTCACTAGTGTAACGACCCGGGTTTTCACAATCCTTAGTAATCGACATATAACCCAATGTCGTCTATCAAGCATAAAAAATACTGGATAGTTAATGAAAGAAATTAGAGGGTGATAATATATAAGATAGAAACTTAGAATAAAAGAAGAAGAAGAAGAACATACAACATTAGATTAAACACGAATCTCACAGCGGAACGAACAATATATAATAGATACATAACTTTGAAATAAAAGCAGTATATGTATTATCAGAGTATAACACTTATAACACAGTGGAAATAAACAATAGCTATATATTCCTGAAGCCTTTTGCTTCAAGCTCTCCAAGTATATCTGTAAAACCTGACTACTTGACTGTCCGTACAAATTTGGGCACCCAAGAATTTAGCGTAGAACAAAAATAAATAAACTCCGGGTCAGTCATGGGACTGGTGTGAGTAAAACAATTTAAATCAGTTTTAGAAAATAAACGATACCTCATAAGACCACGCTGTATAACGAAACGGGTTTTTCCCTTATGAGAATCTAAAACATTTGATCCAACATTCAAAATCCTTTTGAAACAAACGATAATCTTTATATCCAAAATCCTTTTGATATTATAATAATGTATATCAACCACAATATAACAATCATCTAGCAGAACGCTTTCATCTCATGTTCCATATACATCATATATAATCAAAAAAACCGCGGGCGCTTATTGGGTAATGAATTCCAACTGGCAAGGTATGGGACTACCTTCCGACAGTGTATCTCTAGTGAGGAATACACCGGATTCAACAAGAACATCTTGTAGCCCAGGCAAAACATGACCGATCACTCATTTCGCTTGAGTGTACCGAATGTATTATCACCAACGGTTGGGATCAGCAACCGTTTCCCGAAAGGGACAGCATCGAAATAGATTATAGAAGTAAATGGAATTTCTCTAGATCAGGTGACAATACACCCTAATTGGCAGCTAACCACTTAGCCATGCGACCTACCCGATTTTATACCATTTCTTGGTTGTGAGGCTAGAGGCCATACGTATAGATCACACTTTTATTTACTTTGAATGTCACATCGTCATACCCGCCAAATCACAAATTGATTTCCTCAAAAATACAATGGGTATACAGCTAAGAGAAACGAATTCCTCCACCACCAAATGTAAGTACATTTAAAGAGATCAACTTACGCGATATATTAAATATACTCTGTCAAACATTCCTCCATACAGGTCGTCCTGGGACTGGATAGACCGAAGGTACTATTCTGTAAATCCATCTTAGGCAATTTCTACCTAGGATTTACTGAACAGCCCTTGCATAACTCAGTCTTCAATTATCTCCATCATACTTGATTCGCAACGCTAATGCCATACGGAGTGGTTTTCAGATAATATATCTGATCCCGGTCTCTCTGTAGGAAATGGTCAAAATCTTTGATAGTCAGTGATTTAACTATAAAAGGAAAACATGTGTATAAACAACGGTTGTATTCCCAAATGGAAATCTTACCGATCAATCATCGTTTCATTTCCCAATTTCCAATTTTTATCATTTCCACATATTCATAAATTCCTTATTTTCTAAAACATACATTATTAACTTTGGAAAACGTTTCCATTTCTGATTCATGCATTAATATCTTCCCACCTCTATCAGTCACTAACTATAAACTAGTAAGAGAACAACTTCCCAAGTATAAACCCCAAAGGCCAAAACCAACATCAAATCGATACCCAAAAAGCCATTGAACTCAACTAATTTCCAGTCAGTTTCTAATTTCAGTAATTCCATTTAAATTCCTAATTCAAACCCTAAATTCCTTTATAATATTTTATTTGCAAAATATTTACTTTAATCTAATTTTTCACATAGAGTGTAATAATATTTCTTTATATAATCAAACATTTTGATTTCGTATTTAAAAACAGTATCTCAAACCCAAATTCTATTTATATTTTTATTTGCAGAATTATTCATACAAATCTTATTTCATTTCAAACATTTCTAATCTCTTTGCAAATTTCGTTTGTAACTACTATGTTCACATTCCATTTCAAATACTGGTGTTGAAACCGATTTTACTTCTCTATATAAATTCAAATTTATATATTCAATTTATCAAATGATAAATATTTCCTTAATTTATAAACATCGTTCATATCTGTTAAAACGGATTTCTATTAAATATTTACCTTAAATCAATTTCCTATAATTCTTTTATATCCTGCCAATTTTCCTTTTTATTCTATTTGTTTTCCCAAATATACCCTTTATATAATTTTATTTATTTTCCAAATAAATATTCCTTTTATACAATTCTTTTTATTTTCTAAATAAAAATTCTTTTTATAAAATCCTTTGATTTTATAAATATTTCATTTTCAATATACACTTTGAAAATTCCCTGTTCACATTCCATATTTCTTATGGTATTTAAAATACCAAATAACCATGATCAACATCATCTACACACCCATAATCAATCACAAATTATATATCACATCATATATCACAATATATGAAGTACAAACATTATTATAAATATTGAGGAATCCAGTTGGATCCCTCCAACCTGTTTCCTGCATCCATAGATGTTACACAATATAATTCACATCAATTTCATTTCAATATGAAATATTCTGATAAACAGAATCAATATTTGATTAACAATTTATATATATATATACATATATATCGTTATCTATAATTTCAACTAATAAATCAGCAATTCAACCAAACAATCAACACACAACAATCAATCATCATTTATCAATACCAGATTATATTTGTAAAAATATAAACTGTACAGAGTTAGTGAGATTTACTCACAGTGGACGATCATCGTTAAATAACGATGACTGTCGGTTGATTTAGACAGACAATTTATTTTGCAATAAATTGTAAGTAGCTCCAATTCACTCCCAGTCAGTTCCGTGTTGTAGCCCTCGTCCATACGATCCCATCGAATCTGACCATTCGAAATTCTGATATAGTATGAACGAGATATTTAATTTACAAGTTTATATAACAATTTAAATAGTTTAAAATTTAATATTTGAGTTATTGGGCTTTACCCAATCCAATATCAGTCCAATCACAAACTAACTCGCTCTAGTACATCCTCTTCTTCTTTGTCAAACTCTTGCTCCTCGTTCACTCGATTTGCCAGCATTTCTCCCTTCCATTACTTCATCTCCTCTTCACAAAAAATCAAACCAAAAATACCATTGCATCCCTCTCCAAATCTCCTTCTCTCCCATGCTACAAATACATAGCTCAATGCCCTCTTATGAATTCCATCAGATTTTGTTGACACACTTTCTGGCAAAAGCTGTCACACTGAATTTCTGGATAGCTTCGCGCTCGGATACGGAGAACATCATCAGAAGACAGGCAGCGATTTGATCAAAGTCGCATCATCAACAATGAACTGCCCGAAGCTTTCGTTTGGCTAAAACAGACTTACGGTTTGAAAGTTACGCCCGTTTTCGTGAAAGCATACAGAACCGGAGACATGGATTTTGGGGTTGCCATCAGCACGTGTCGGTTCAGATCAGATCACCCCTGAAAGGTTCGGTTCGGATGAGACAAATTGGCATTGGAAACTTGGCATACATCAGTTCGGATCGGGATAGGAGGACCCAATCCGATTTGGACATCTGCACTGAAGTGCATACACGCATTCAGCCCAGGGAACTGGTTCGATTCGGATCGGATCCGACTCGACCTGACCTGCTTCTTCACGCAACTTTTGACCGATTCTCAAGGAGTAACCGCCCCTACATTCATGGATCTGACTCAACTTGGAAAAACCCGAACATAGTGACTTCTTCCACTACTTTTCGAGATTAACTCTGGTCGTGACACGTGGCATATCCAAACCGGACCGCCCAGAGCTCCTCTACACCTATAAATACACCACAACATGGACATTGGGAGGGATCTTTCAGTTCTCACTGATCATGGCTTCTACCACTACTTCACGCAAGGTCATTGCTCAATAAGGAAGCCAAATTACACACTATAACACGAGGATTTCGTGTATAATCTCCACTTTTCTTACTTCTTTTCATTGTAAACACGAGGATTTCGTGTACAAACCGCAAGCAAACTATATTGTAATAGCTTCTTAGGATTTAAGAAACTATAAAGTGGACGTAGGCTTGGTTTGAGCCGAACCACTATAAAAATATCGTGTGTCTCCTCTTGTTTTTTCTGCTTTTTCTGCATTGATCTGTGTTTGTGAGGTTTTCACATAGCATTTGGGTGTTAGGCCCAAAATACGGTCTAATAGATTTCATTTTCACGCAACACAGTGAGAATCCGCAACACCAGCTCGAACCAAATCTCCCTCCATACTTCCCTAAAAATCAAGAAAAAACTTGCATAATTCCTCTCGTTCAAATATCTATCACTTCACGCAAAACATAACCCATCCGCATCACCACACTGGGATGCGTGTTTTCTGGTCTTCACGCCATGAACAGAAAGCATCGCGACATGTTTTGTTTCGATCCTCACCAAAAACCAGCAGGCGCACTTCATTTAAACTCAAAAACTCCAATATGATAACCATGTCGTGATCTGAAGCTTTAATCTCCCTATAAACACAACCCTAGTCGCAATGAGACCCACACTGTAAGTTTTACACCAAACAAAAACAACCCGGACCCTATGAAACTGATATGAAATTAAAGAGCTCATCTATAGGAATCCAGAAATATATATTTAGTGATTTATTGGATTTTATAGAATTTTTCTTGAATTTTGAAAATGGATTTTCTCACGTTAGTGAAGAAAATATAGCAGCGGATTTTTGTGTTAACTGTGGAATGAAGAATTATAGGGTTAGAAGGAATAAGGGTTATTTATAGAATAGTTTTAATAATTTTATATTCGAATTTTATATTTATTTATAATCAACCGTTATTTGTTTTGCTGTTTAAAAATTCATGTCATCACATACCATCCAAAAATCATGAAAATTGACATACAACTAGAGTTTGACATTACGGACCCAACGAAACTGGTTTCGTCAAATTCCGACTTTGTTTTCTTACACAGCGTATTTTTAAAGTCAAATTATTGACTATTTTTCAGATTAAAATCCCATGCAGCTACATATTGAATCCAAAAATTATGAAAATTGAAATCTAACAATAATTTAATATTCCGGATCCAACAAAATTAGTTTTGTTGAAAACGGAGTTCGTTCGCAAAACTGTCTATTTTTAAAGCTCTAAATAAACCATTTTAAATACTAATATATTTAAAAATAATTAAATTAAATATTAATAAATAAATATTATCGCATATATTCACACAGAATATTATTCAGCTCCAAAATAAATATATCGGGATTTATAATTCGAAATTTCAAAGTTCTCAGTTATATTGATATTCCATTTATATTAAATTCCTTTTATAATATAAATAAATCGTTCTAAATTATAAAGGAATTCCATAGCGACTTTTCGAAAATTTGATTTGGACATAACTCAAAATCTACATAACGAAATCTTGGTTTTTCTCTTCCATTAGAAATATATACTTCACCAGCTCTGAAGTTTCTTGTTTCATAGAAATCCAATTTAAAACGGATTCTGTATATTCATTTAAAGTTCGAACTACCAAATTACGAACTACCGCGCCATTTCGGGCTCGATTATAATTATAATATAATTATATGTTCAAACTTCGTTTAAATAATATATTCATTAATATAATTCAACTCTATACTGAATTATATATTATAAATGATCCAATTCACACAATATTTTGAATTCCACTATTTCCGACTATTTCAGAAATTAAATATATTGTTCTATTATTTATTCTAATTAAATATTCGATATTATTTAATTCTGGTCATTTTAAATTACCTAACCATTATTTAAATAATTAAATAAATTATTTATAATACCGTAAAAATATGGGTCGTTACATTCTTCCTCCCTTAAAATAATTTCGTCCTCGAAATTGTTAATGGTTGAAAACAAACCCTATTAACTGGGTTAGAAATTATTTGTTCACTTCTTAACTTTAGTTTCAACTGAACCAATTTAATTTCAATTAAATATTTATTCATTCCAACTAACGAAATTTTTCAAAAATCCTGAAAATTTTCTAACACCTTAATTTTTCAAAAAATATTGCCAACACCTCCTTTGTACTGGTCAATAGCTCAAACTCCAACTCTCCTCTCTAGGCCTTCTTCAACCCAAAAGAAAATCAAACAGCCAAGCGGCTTGTCAATTCGGCTCAAAAAAACCTCATACCCAATATAAATATAAACATGTACCTTTTTGTCGGGCATATTAATACATCATTTCCATCTGTTACCAATTCTACATATACCAATGTCATGCCAATCATTCGGTTGTACCCAAGCCAAATCATGTTCTTAACTCAGATTCCATTTTTAATTTCAACTCTTAACATACCAGTCCAATTTCATTTTGGATTATCTCCAATCCAATCTAATTCGATATTTTCTATCTTAATTCATTTTCCCCTTAACTGGTTTCAATTCTATTTCTATTTCTATTTGCTTTTACAAATTCTAATTTAATTTGTTTCAATCCAAATAATCTCCCATAGGGAATTTTTAAACATTTTAGCTTTTCTAAAACCAGATATCCCTTTTCAGGATTCAAAACAACTTGCTTTTCACAAAACAATTCAAAAAAAATCCTTGGTAGTAATCCGTCACTTAGCAACTTGAAAAGGACACTGATGATGTGGCCATCATCATCAGGGTTATTTTCCAGCTATCAAAGTGAGTTCAATACTATAGCAATTTCAAAACCATATTTAAACATCTTCATTTTGAAATCACTTTCAAAATATCCTTAACAATGCTTGTAAACAATTTAAAATCTCCCAAGATTTTAAAATTCTCATATATTAATTCCAAATCCATTTACAAACACTTTTCATGTTTTCGGAATTTTAATTCCAATTCTGGTTTAAATTCAGATTTAATTCATCTGATTTCATACATTACACTTATATGAATTATGATTGGTTATTTATACAACCATTTCAATTTATAATCTCATTCGATTATAACAACAACCAACACATCCATTCTATTATAATAATTTCAATATCTTTTATATCAAAATATATTTGGGTAAAATTACTTCATTTACCCTCTTTTCAAAACATACCATGTCGGTTCATCGTATTCAAGTGTTTATAAACCCCTACCGATACAGTGGATCAAACTGATCGACCAGAACTCATAAACAACTCAATCAATAAATCTCCATAATATAAAATCATTTTATGTTGAACAACAAATACGCGCTCATATATATATGTGTGTGCACTCAAACTCAATCTAGGGTATTGCTAATCCTATCTCTGCTAAGTTATGGCATAGAGCCAAGGTAATTACTTAACCATCAGCTCTGATACCACTGTAACAACCCGGGTTTTCGCGATCCTAAGTAATCGACATATAACCCAATATCAACTATCAAGCATCAGAAATACCGGATAGTTAATGAAAGAAATTAGAGGGTGAGAATAGATAAGATAGAAACTTGGAATAGAAGAAGAAGAAGAACATACAACATCAGAGCAAACACGAATCTCACAGCGGAACGAACAATATATAATTGATACATAACTTTGAAATAAAATCAGTATATGTATACAGTATCATTATCAGAGTATAACACTTACAACAAAGAGGAAATAAACAATAGCTATATATTCCTGAACCTCCTGCTCCAAGCTCCCCAAGTATATCTGTAAAACCTGACTACTTGACTGTCCGTACAAATTTAGGCACCCAAGAGTTTAGGGTAGAACAAAACAAAATAAACTCCGGGCCAGTCATGGGACTGGTGTGAGTAAAACAATTTAAAATAGTTTGAGAAAGTAAACGATATCTCATAAGACTACGCCATATAACGGAACGGGTTTTTCCCTTATGAGAATGTAAAACATTTGATTCAGCATTCAAAATCCTTTTGAAACAAATGATAATCTTTATATCAAAAATCCTTTTGATATTATAATAATGTCTATCAACCACAATACAATAATCATCTAGCAGAACGCTTTCATCTCACGTTCCACATGCTTCATATATAATCAAAAAACCGAGGGCGCTTGTTGGGTAATGAATTCCAACTAGCAAAGTATGGGACCACCTTCCGACAGTGTATCTCTAGATAGGAATACACCGGGTTCAACAAGAACATCTTGTAACCCAGGCTAAACATGATCGGTCACTCATTTCGCTTGAGTGTACCGAATGTATTATCACCAACGGTTGGGATCAGCAAACCATTTCCCGAAAGGGACAACATCAAAATAGATTATAGAATTCTATGGAGATTCTCTAGATCAGGTGACAATACACCCTAATTGGCAGCTAACCGCTTAGCCATGCGACCTACCCGATTTTATACCATTTCTCGGTTGTGAGGCTAGAGGCCATACATATAGATCACACTTTTATTTACTTCGAATGTCACATCGTCCTACCCGCCAAATCACAAATTGATTTCCTCAAAAATACAATGGGTATATAGCTAAGAGAAACGAATTCGTCTACTACCAAACGTAAGTACGTTTGAAGAGATCAACTTACGCGCTATATTAAAAATACTCTGTCAGACATTCTTCCATATAGGTCACCCTGGGATTGGACAGACCGAAGGTACTATTCTGTAAATCCATCTTAGGCAATTTCTACCTAGGATTTGCTGAACAGCCCTTGCATAAATCCGTCTTCAATTATCTTCATCATATTTGATTCGCAATGCTAATTCCATATGAAGTGGTTTTCAAATAATATATCTGATCCATTCTCTCCGTATTGACAACGGAAATGGTCAAAATCTTTGATAGTCGGTGATTTAACTATCAAAGGAAAACATGTGTACAAACAACGGTCGTATTCCCAAATGAAAATCTTACCGATCAATCATCATTTCATTTCCCAATTTCCCCTTTTATCGTTTCCATATATTCATAAATTCCTTATTTTCTAAAATTAGAAATATACGTTATTAACTTTGGAAAACGTTTCCATTTATGATTCACGCATCAGTATATTCCCACCTCTATCAGTCTCTAACTATAAACTAATAAGAGAACAACTTCCCAAGTTTAAAACCCGAAGGCCGAAACCAACATCAGATCGATACCCAAAAAGCCATTCAACTCAACTAATTTCCAGTCAGTTTCTAATTTCAGTAATTCCATTTAAATTCCTAATTCAAACCCCAAATTCCTTTATAATATTTTATTTGCAAAATATTTACTTTAATCTAATTTTTCACATAGAATGTGAATAATATTTCTTTATATATTTAAACAGTTTGATTTCGTATTTAAAAACAGTATCTCAAACCTGAATTCTACTTATATTTTTATTTGCAGAATTATTCATACAAATCTTATTTCATTTCCAACATTTATAATCTCATTGCAAATTTCCTTTATAACTACTACGTTCACATTCCATTTCAATTATCGGTGTTAAAACTGATTTAACTTCTCTATATAAATTCAAATTTATATATTCAATTTATCAAATGATAAATATTTCCTTAATTTATAAACATCGTTCATGAATTATTCTCCTCAATTTATTTGTTAAAACAGATTTCTATTAAATATTTACTTTAAATCAATTTCCTATAATTCTTTTATATCCTGCCAATTTTCCTTTTTATTCTATTTGTTTTCCCAAATATACCCTTTACATAATTCTATTTATTTTCCAAATAAATATTCCTTTTATATAATTCTTTTTATTTTCTAAATAAAAATTCCTTTTATAAAATTCTTTGATTTTATATTTCATTTTCAATATACACTTTGAAAAATCCCTTTTCACATTCCGGTATTTCTTATGGTTTTTAAAATACCAAATAACCATGATCAACATCATCTACACACCCATAATCAATCATAAATTATATATCACAATATATAAAAAACAAACAGTACTATAAATATTGAGGAATCCAGTTGGATCCCTCCAACCTGTTTCCTGCATCCACAGATGTTACACAATATAATTCACATCAGTTTCATTTCAATATGAAATATTCTGATAAATAGAATCAATACTTGATTAACGATTTATATGTATATCGTTATCTATATTTTCAACCAATAAATCAGCAATTCAACCAAACAATCAACACACAACAATCAATCATCATTTATCAATACCAGATTATATTTATAAAAATATAAACTGTACAGAGTTAGTGAGATTTACTCACATTGGACGATCATCGTTAAATAACGATGACTGTCGGTTGATTCAGACAGACAATTTATTTTTGCAATAAATTATAACGAGTTCCAATTCGCTCCCAGCTAGTTCCATGTTGTAGCCTTCGTCCATACGATCCCAACGGATCCGACCGTTCGAAATTCTGATGTAGTATGAATGAGATATTTAATTTACAAATTTATATAACAATTTAAATAGTTTAAAATTTAATATTTGAGTTATTGGGCTTTACCCAATCCAATATCAGCTCAATCACAAACTAACCCACTCTGGTACATCCTCTTCTTCCCCGTCAAACTCGTGCTCCTCTTTCACTCCATTTGCTAGCATTTCTCTCTTCCATTACTTCATCTCCTCTTCACAAAAAATCAAACCAAGAATACCATTGCATCCCTCTCCAAATCTCCTTCTCTCCCATGCTACAGATACACAGCTCGATGCCCTCTTATGAAATCCGTCATATTTCATTTTCACGCAACACAGTGAGAATCCGCAACACCAGTTCGAACCGAATCTCCCTCCATACTTCCCTAAAAATCAAGGAAAAATTTGCATAATTCCTCTCGTTCAAATATCTATCACTTCACGCAAAATGTATTGGCCTGAAAATTCGTACCAATTTGAGCTGACTAATATCCTACACATTCAACTCAAAGTGCACGAAAATTCAGATCATTAATAGATAGAAATAAGAGGAAGAGAAAGATAAGATAGAACTAATATAATAGAAGAAGAAGAAGAACTCAACTAAATAGAATCAGAGTAAACACGAACTCGCAGCGGAATGAATAAAGTGTACCAGATAGCATAACTTTGAATTACAAAACTGCATTGTATATACATACCATATATAAGAGTACAATACATCATATCACAGCAGAAATGATCTCTAAATATTAACGGTGAAGCCTTCTGCTTTGAGCTCCTACAAATGTATCTGTAAAAGCCTGAAACACTTATCTGCTCGTACAAATTTGGGCACCTAAGAGTTTAGGGAAAACAAACAAAATAAACTCTGGGTCAGTCATGGGACTGGTGTGAGTAAACTCCAACCATATGGATTAACTTTAAAAATCCTTTTGAAACAAAAGGGTAATAGTAAGACCAACCACACATAAACATGGACAGTTTTTACCTTACTATAACCCAAATATTTTGATAACAAAATCCAATGATATTATAATAATGTCTAATCAATATAAATACCCAAATAGCAGAATGCTTGCATCTCATGCTCCACACATATATATAGTATAAAATCATTAACCTCAGGGTGCTTATTGGAGATTGGATTCCAACAAAAAAGGTATGGGAGCACCTTCCGATCAGTGTACTCTAGAGGGTATACACTGGGGTTCAACAAGAACGTCTTGCCACCCGGCTACACATGACCGACCACTCATTTAGCTTGAGTGTATCGAATATATTGCCACCCACGGTTGTTGGCCATCCAACCGTAATCCGAAGATACAGAATCGAAAAAGAAGAACAAATATGAATTTTCTCTAGATCGGTGACAATACAACCTGCTTGGGGATGACCCAACTAGCCATGCTGCCTAGCCCAACTTTTGTTACTTCCTGGTTATGAGGCTAGAAGCTACGTTTATCTTCAGAACATCTAATCACCATTCACCTTGAATGTCACATCGTCAAAACCGTCAATTCACTAATCGATTTCCAAAAACATCACGGGTATAAAAAGCTAAGAGGAACGAATTCCTGCGCCACCAGACGTAATACCTTTAAGAGATCAATAGTACATGATTTGTTAGGTATACTCTGTCAGACACTCGTCCATACAAGTTGTCCTGGGACTGGACAAACAGAAAGCACTATTCTGGAATAGAACGACCCTTGTGCTTCACTCCGTCTTCAATTATCTTCAGCATGATCTAATTTGCAGCGCTTGGGCCTATATGGAGTGGTTTTCAGATAATATATCCAATCGGTCTCTCTGTATTGACAACGATGGTAAAACACTTTGATAGTCGGTTATTTAACTATCGAAGTAAAACAAACATCCATTCAAATTTACACCAAGCATCAAACAAATCACTGGCCCTTTTATTTAACATTTATTTTCCCAAATTTCCATATCTTTCCAGATATTTTCCAAAACCCTTTCAGCCCTTTACATTTCTTGGAAAGCATTTCCAGTTATTATAAACCTTTATTCTCCCATATTCTAGATATATATATTGTTCAATATTCAAATACCATTTCTTATATGATCCAGAACAATGTCGAATGACATGTTATATAAACTCAAATGTTTTTATCACATTCCCATATATTATAGAGTTCTCTCCAGTACGGGTAATATATATCAGATCTCAATTATTTACTTCTACTTCTGACTTCATATAATTCATTTACACTTCTTTGGTGAAAACATAATTATTCTCTTATCACTTGGGATAAGTGAATTCCAACCCTTTCTAGTGAATAGTGTTATATAAAATAATCATTCTTAAGCTTAGTTAGCAACGTTAATTTATCGTTATAGTTATAAAAACTTATAATATGTTGTAATATTCCTCCTTTTATAACTAATGCAATAGGCTGTAATATTCCCCATTTTATAACTAATGCAATATGTTGTAATATTCCGCCTTTTGTAACTAATGCAATACGCTGTAATATTCCCCCTTTTGTAACTAATGTAATACGTTGTATTATTCCCCCTTTATAACTACTCTGGACATAACATTCATGCTTAAGCCTAGTCCACAACGTTATTTTATCGTTATAGTTCAAAGACTTGCAATACGCTGCTATATTCCACTTTATAACTAATCTCGACGTTTCTTTCCGTTACAAACAAATACCATCCCTCGATAATAGTGAAGTCATTCAAGTTGGGGTATTTTATTTACCTCTCAGACCTTGATCGACAACGTTCTTATCTTAGAATAGATATAAGTACGTAACTCTAACCCCTTATACTTTATAATATGTCAAATCGTACATCTTGCTATATTTTACATATGGTTTTATGACGCTATATCCTAAATTTGAAAACTCAGTTGTTTACAACTATTTATTTAAATATAAACTCTTTGTTGCGTCTTCGTTATACAATTATATTTATAACTTCTTTTACCAAAATACATTTACGTTCTTTGTATCTTGAAATTTTACTTTTATTTGAGCCATTTTACTTAATGCAAGTAACATCTCATCACTAATTCAATAACATCTTAAATATGAGTTCCATTTAAGAAACAATTATTTAATAATATTTTACTTCATCATTGCTGAAGTAAACAATTTACTTCATCATTAATCTAAAATAGATTGGTTGCTTGTTGTATATAAACAATAACTAATTATATTGATTAAATAATTATTTAATACCTCATTAATTTAAAAAGGGTAATTAATAAGGAACCTTCTTAATTTTTTGATCAGTTTACCCCTAAGTTATTTTTATTAGATTAATTGGAGACCAATTAATCTAATAATCATTTTTCCAGATAAACAGTTGATTTAATCAACTTCATTCCATCAGTTAATTCGTTAACTAATTCTAATTAATTCACTACATTAGATAATATAATTAACATAATAATATTTCTTAATCGTTACCTTAAATAATTTTCCAAATTATTTACTTGTCGGATAATTACAGCTTCATACTTATTTAAATATCAAATAATCGTTTATATTTACTTTATAAAAACGAACTATAAAATACCAGTTTATAATAGAACTTATATTATAGTTTTAAATTTCGCTTTAATTATAAAAATATAATTTTTATAATTAACTTCGTTGATTTGCCTGACGGCCAATCAACTTCTTAACAAAAGATGGGTTTACAATCGGTGCTGCAACTTTCTAAATCGATATCATCTATTTGATTTAATTAAATAACGTTGAATTTCCATTCAACATCAATATCCATACAGGGTTTTAATGTCATTTGGGTTCAAACAGTGCATATATAAATCATATAAGTACATATAAATATCGAGGAATCCGGTTGGATTCCTCCAACCGGTTTCCTGCATCCACAGATGTTAGCCCATACAATTTCCACTAATTCCATACTAGGGAATCTTATAATCGATGAAATCCGTATCCAACAAATGATGTGTACATATGCAACGATATTTATATTTCAACCAATTTAATTGTAATTTACCTAAATGACCATCACACAGCATTCAATCAACATTAAAATATAATTAAAATATTTAAAATAGATCAGAGTCAGTGAATTTACTCACCTCCGTGCGTTAACCGTTAAATAACGATTTGCGTCGCTACACCGGATCAGATGTTATAATTTCCAACGATCTCTGAATCGCTCCTAAACTGGTTCCAGTGCGTAGCCCGTGACTTTACGATTCGAACTGATCTACATTTGTATACTTTGTTCCTTAAATTCATGTCGGCACATTCAAAAACAACCCTTACTTTACTTTACCACCTATTCATACTTCATGTTTTTGCCAACAAACATGTACGATTATTAAATTTTGTTCACCTCAAGCAGTGTAACCCATAGCTGACTCCTACCACCTAGCGTTCAAGCTTCCAGCGACTGTGAGAGACCCACTTGACCATTTCTTTACTTGTCACGTAACTATTTTCCTTTTATATTTATATCGGGCTTTCAGATTTCTATCGGCCCATCTCTTCTATGCGATAATCCTACCGCCTTCCTAAACCAAATAATAATGTTTCTTCCTCATTAAACATGGTCCGGGCATTTTAATTTCATTTTTGTCATATATTTTCCATGCTCCATCACTTCGTTATTATTTTTAGTTCTATTTTAAAACTGGCGTTGGCCTTTTGATCTGGCCCAAAACCAGAACTAGCCCACTCAAGTACACCCTATCCATGTACCCTCCTTTTCCAAGCATTTATACCACAAGCTCCTTCAGTTGACTACAACCGTGTTTCTTCTTGCCATTGCCGAAACATTCTGGCAACTTTCCATCCTTATACATTTTGATCCTTTTGCTTATAATTCGGCCTATACAAGATACCAGTACTCATCCTTTCCATTTGCCAAAGGTCCCATGCGCCATAGTTCTTCCGCCACGCTACCCTTCTCTTCTTCACCGTGTACTACTCAATCCTCCAATAATCATGCTGCGCATATGTCTTTACCCCATACGTTAGTCTTCCCCCTCCAAGAAACAACTGGTGCCCTCTCTATTTTCTTGTGTTGATCCCCTCATACGCTGCATCTTTACAGTATCACGTCCATGTTTGAACTGTACTTCTTCACGCCTCAAACTCCACGGCTCCTCATATTAACACCACATCCATGCCAAACACACCCTGTATACTACGTTGTACATGCAAGTCTTTGAGCATAACACTACTGAACTTCAATCCTAAACTCAAAAAGGTATGCATAACTCACCATGACCAATCCCCTTTCTTCAAACCGCAACTGTACCCACCCAAAGACCATCGCAGATCACCCATACTCCCCTTTCCTCTAATTCTGCCCACCTACTTTGACGCTGCCATTTACGCCATTTAAATCCAGAATGAAACTTCGCAACTTTTGTACACAACAACTTCGCAAGCAAGTTCGGACTCCACACAGTATGCTCCTCTTTCTCCCAGAATTAATTATCTCGCTCCAGTTCGTGACCACTCACTTAACATGCGAACTGCTCCAGCGATATATTCATTTGTAAGAAACCCAGTTGTTTGTTTTATATTTATTGAGACCATTATATTTTAGTTTGAAGCTTGTTGGAGCTTCTGTATATTTATAAAATAAGGATCCTTAACGGCTAAGTATTAGGGGATGGTGTAGGTTCTAGGGTAGGATGACAGCTACGGTTTTTCGTTAGTGTGAAGTAATAGCATTTAGCTTAGGTAGTTTATCCTTTTCCATCAAGTCTGTAGTAACAGTTGTGTTCGAAAGTAACCGCGTGCAATTTCTTCAACAAAAAGTCTTTGAATTAAAATATTTAAAATTGAAATTGCTTCATCCTTAAGTTATAGGCTTGCTAAGGGAATGGTATTCACGTTTATAGCTTAGGTAGCCTTCGAAAGGATGTCTGCAATGTACATGATGGGTATATAAAATTATATACGTTAGCTTAGGGGTAAAGGCTTGATTTTTAGTATCATATTTTCTTTTCTACCCAGAACTGTTTTCCATTAATTCTATAGGCAAAAGTTTCCAGTACATAATGAATCCACTGACGATTAATAGGAAGATGGTTTTAGTAAAACTTCCATGCACTAGATACTCCAGTAAGATTTAAATAAATAATGCTTCTTTTCTTGCACTATGGTTTATTTTACTTCATTTAATTTGATGGAAACGACAAGTTATAGGTTATGGGTCAAATGGGTGTCTGTACATCGATTTCTGTTTTATATTAATTATGTTCTTATAGACTGCTATGGACAGAAATAAAAATACAGTTGTGTCCAGCGAGGTGCCATGATCCAAAAAATATAATAATACCGGTAGATTAACTCATATTTTGAAACCCCAAAATATTGATATAGGGTGCGAAGTACTCCAAATAAAAAGTTGTGTATCTAATTAATTAAAAATGACAGAAAAATTCTAAAAATTAAATTATCACTACGTCTCAAAAGAATCTTGTCCAGATTTGCAACCGGTATCTTGTTATGTCAAATAAACTATTACGGTCGATAAACGATTCTATAGCGACTATTTGGAAATTTGATTTGGATATAACTCACAATCTATAACGCGAAATCTTGATTTTTCACTTCTATTAGAAAGATACACTTCAACAGATTCTAACGTTTCTTGTTTCGAAGAAATCTGACTAATAACGAGTCCTATACACTCAGTTGAAGTTCAGAATGTTAAATTACGAACTGCCGCGATATTACGGGATCGATTATATTTAATATATATTTTTATACGTTCAACTTCGTTTTAATTAATATATAAATCCACTTATATTTCGAATTCAATATTTAAACTGATTTAAATATTCAAATACAAACCGATAAAAATGCGGGACGTTACACAAAACATAACCCATCCACATCACCACACTGGGATGTGTGTTTTCTGGTCTTTATGCCATGAACATAAAGCATCGTGACATGTTTCGTTTTGATCCTCACCAAAAACTTGCAGGCGCACTTCATTTAAACTCAGAAACTCCAATATGATAACCATGTCATGATCTGAAGCTTTAATCTCCCGATAAACTCAACCCTAGTCGCAATGAGACCCACGCCTTAAGTTTTACACCGAACAAAAACAACCCCGGACCCTATGAAACTGATATGAAATTGAAGAGCTCATCTATAGGAATCCAGAAATATATATTTAGTGATTTATTGGATTTTATAGAATTTTTCTTGAATTTTGAAGATTGGTTTTCTCATGTTAGTGAAGAAAATACAGCGGCGGATTTTTGTGTTGACTGTGGAATGAAGAATTCTACGGTTAGAAGGAATGAGGGCTATTTATAGAATAGTTTTAATAATTTTATATTCGAATTATATATTTATTTATAATCAACCGCTATTTGATTTGCTGTTTAAAAATTCGTGTGATCACATACAACATCCAAAAATCATGAAAATTGACATACAACTAGAGTTTGACATTACGCACCTAACGAAACAAGTTTTGTCGAATTCCGACTTTGTTTGCTCACACAACGTATTTTTAAAATTATATTATTGACTATTTTTCAGATTAAAATCCCGTACGGCCACATACTGACTCCAAAAATTACAAAAATTGAAATCTAACAATAATTTAATATTCCGGATCCAACAAAATTAGTTTCGTCGAAAACGGAGTTCGTTTGCAAAATTGGCTATTTTTAAAGCTCTAAATAAACTATTTTAAATATTAATATATTTAAAAATAATTAAATTAAATATTAATAAAAAAATATTATTGCATCATACAGAATATTATCCAGCTCCAAAATAAATATATCGGGATTTATAATTCGATGTTTCAAAGTTCCCAGTTATATCGATATTTGATTTATATTAAATTCTTTTTATAATATAAATAAATCGTTATAAATTATAAAGGAATTCCATAACGACTTTTCGAAAATTTGATTTGGACATAATTCAATATCTACACAACAAAATCTCGATTTTTCTCTTCCATTAGAAAAATATACTTCACTAGCTCCGAACATTTCTTGTTTCACAGAAATCCGATTTAAAACGGATTCTATATATTCATTTAAAGTTCGAACTACCAAATTACGAACTGCTGCGACTTTTCGGGCTCGATTATAATTATAATATAGTTATACGTTCAAACTTCGTTTAAATAATATATCCATTAATATAATTCAACTCTATACTAAATTATATATTATAAATGATCTTGTTCACACAATATTGTGAATTCCACTATTTCCGACTATTTTGAAAATTAAATATATTGTTATATTATTTATTCTAATTAAATATTCAATATTATTTAATTCTGTTCATTTTAAATTACCAAAGCATTATTTAAATAATTAAATAAATTATTTATAATACCGTAAAAATACGGGTGGTTACAACTAGTGCACAGTATTGGTACTTCCTGATGACTCTAATACATTTGCAGTATATACCGATGCATGTGGGACTGGATTAGGTGCAATGTTGATGCAAGAGGATATGGTTGTATGCTATGGTAGCAGACAACTGAGGGTTCATAAGAGAAATTAGTCTACCCACGATGAAGCTAACTATGATGGTGTTTGCGCTTAAGCGTTGGAGGCATTATGTAACGATCCAGAATTTTTAACCAATTTAAAATTGAAATTTTTATCACTTAATTTGAATTTGACATAAATATATATAGTTAAGAATATTTAATAATTTTGATAAGTTAGATGATAGATTTATTTGAATTATAAATGAGAATGATTATTAATGAGTTTGAATTTATGGATACTATTTGTTGTTCGATCGGATTTCTCAAACCATAACATGAAGTAGTAGCATTAGAATTAAGTGTTGCCCTTAGTTTTCATAGCATTTAAGGGAAAATGCTACCAAAAGTTCACCTTCTCTTCTTAAGACAAGTGTATGGACACTTGTAATTTTGCATGTAAGCTTTCATGCATGGTTTCCACTTGTCCCCTTATGTGTCTTTACCTCCTTACTCCTCCTTTCCTATATAAGGAGCTCTTTACTTCATTTTTTATCACCCGTTTTCATTTTTCCTACCTTCCTTCTTCTTCTTAAGCTTATGGCCATGGTTTCCATGGCATAAGCCTTCCTCTTTTCCACCACCACCTTGCCAAAGTTCGTCGTCATCCTCCTCCTCCTTCCCTTATAAATAGAGAGATTAATATATAGTATATATATATACATTGGTGAAAAAGACTTTGCGTCAAAATACTGTCCGATGATTCTCTCAGCTAGGCTTGCCTACCGTGAAGATTTAGAAAGTTGTTAGGTGAGAACTCTTTAACCATGGTTTATATATTTAATTAGTAGTTAGATTAATTTAAATATAGTGATGAATTATTAGTGGTTAATGATGATTGATGATTGATGTTTGTTGTGATGGATGTTGGATGCGTAGTTTAAAACACACACACACTATTAAACGTTAGTGTTATAGTGCTTGTGCACAGTTATGATTTATTTAATTATGTTGATGATGGTTATCATAGATGTTTATAATGGTTGTTGATGTTGTTTCGCACAAACAATGACAATTACGGTATCATATTGGTGATCGACAAATCTCCTTCGTAATTAGAAGCAATATCATTATTGAAATTGAATGTTAATAATTAGGAAAGACCATATGTATGAATTCATATACATTGATAAAGTTCTTTAAATGAATAAATAAATTCTGGAACATTCTAGGATGACAGAGAGGATAGTGTCTAGCCTTGGATTTTGAAATAAAGTTTCCTACTCTCCTTGGCTATTCCTAACTGATCTGACGAATGGAATGGTTAATTTGAAGTTATTTGAATTTAGAAATGAATTGGAATTTGATTCATTAAGTAAAAATTAAGAGTTGAATTTTGAACCCAAAATAATTTGGAAAGTCAAGGTAAATTACTTTAAATGGTTTTAAATGGTTTACATGAGTATATAATGGTTTTCTAAGGTATTTTGAAGTACTAAAGAATAATTTTTATTGCGACCAAAATAGAACTTGTCGCACAATGGTAATTTGTGTATTTTTGTTGAAAACTTTTGCAATCTAAATCGGATTTCCAAGAAATGAAAAAAGTTTGATTTATATTGACAAGAGCTTTTAAATGAGTGAAAGCGAATTTTTTTAAATGAATGAAAGCGAATTTTAATTCCGGGTTATAATTTTCAAGTTACGTTTAAAACCTTTTTTGAAAAGGTCATTGTAAGAGCAGTTGTTGACCATAACTATAAACAACTATTTTAAATGTTTTAAAAATACGGATTTTTTTTGTAAAATCATTATAAATTATGTAAAAGTGTTTTGAATCATAAAGTTTAAGTTTTGACTAAGATAAACGATATTTTGATCGAAGTAATTAAGATAATTGTTTTGTAACGCTTTTGAAAACACAATTGTAACGCTTTCTTCGGAAACAGTCTATTTTGAAGTTTTTAACCCGCAAACTATTTTTTGAACTATAAGTAATCATTTTAAAATGATTTGCGGAATGTTTTCAAAGGTTCAAAAGTATTAGAAATATTTTGTATGGAATTTAAAATGATTTATTTAATATTAAAATGGGTTTTCAGTTTTTGGATATGGTTGGAGATAAATCTTTGGATGTTTGATATTGATTCAGTAGATGACGACTCTTATTATTTGAGGAATTTAAAAGATAGTTCACTATTATTCCGCCTATATTGTGAGTTGGATATAGAGATTAATATTAAGTATAAGTGGATGATATTTCTTTCCAGATCTAATGTCAAAGAGTTGGATAACTCTTTTAATTAAGATATGGGTTTCCCAATTTGATTGGGATAAGCTGGATAGAAATATTCTTCGGATATTTGATATGAAATTCTTTGGTGTAAACGTACACTATTTGAGGAATTTGGAAGATATTATTATTATATCGTTATTCCACTTATAGTATTCGTTGATTATGAGAATTGATATCGAGTATAAGTAGATATAATTTATGTGTAACTTATGTTTAATATCGATTGGTTTGGGTTTTGTCATTAATCATATCTTCAATAATATCATTCTTGAAACCCAATGAGATTGAGTTATGGAAATTCATATCGTAATTTGGGGATTTAACCAAATCTTTGATTTGAGGAAATTAAAAATAAGGAACTGGGAAGGAAGAATAATCTTTTAGTTAAGATTACAGAATTGAATGTTCGGAAACCAATTTAACTGGAAACTAGGGTTGAAATATTGGGTAAGGATTTTCAAAAGAAGCCGGGTTTTTGACAACGGGTTATCAAATGGAAAATTAATTAAGGCTTTGAGGCTAAATTATCTTTGATTTAAGGGATGTGCTTTAAAGGAGAAAGGTTAAATATGGATTTTGTTATAATTTGAGAATGGATTCAAAGAAGTTTAATTCAACAAAATCCAAGATAGAAGGAGATTTGGTTGAAAGCCTGTGTGTTCCGTAATTGTAATTTTTTTTAAATTGCGCTTATTATTTGGAAAGACCGAGATCGGATGTATGTCCGAAAACCATTCCAAGTAATAATACGACGTTGTGAGCAATTGAAGATATTGGAGACGACATTGAAGACAAAGACCGTTCATGTCGTAAGGGTGACTTGCTGGATCTCTCGAATTGATGGCTCTCATTCGCAGATGAATTTTGTATATCGGTTAAGTGGCAAGAAGCCCGAACGTATGTGAAGGGATTCCTGGTTGTTGTTTCGTTCAGACCCAGAACAGACATGTACGGATTTTGTGTCTGACATTGTAATTGACTGTGTAGCACTGATCTTTATTAATATATTTCTGTTTGGTGGTGAAGAATTTATTCTCTTGCTTAACACCCTTCTCTAAGACGTATGAGCTTAGAGGTTATATATTGATGGAAACTAGTGATGCGTATTGATGGAAACTAGTGATGCGTACTGAATGGACAATGTGGCATACTTAAGTTATGTGATGAGCTATGGATGATCAGTGTAACACCCCACCTCCGTTAAGGTCACTCACAAAGGGAATGCCTTAACTTTGGTGGAGCATTTTAGTAAACAGAACAGAAACTTACAAGACAGATAAAACAGTACTTGAAAAATTTTAACTTTATTACAGCGGAAACAGAAATTAATATGGTTACATCCTTTCAATTTCAGAATTCAAGTACAAAATATCAGTCTTGTACAAAAGCCTTCAAAATGCATAGTTTAAAATCATAATCCCCATGGAACGGAAGCTATACAGAGCCAAGCCATACTTTAAGCACTTCAAGCAAAGAGAAATCCGGATCAAGCTAAAGTATTTCCCTCCTTGGATAACCTGGGGGGGAAAACGGAAGAAAGGAGGCGAAACAACAAGGGTCAGACAAAAAGTCTGGCAAGTCCAGTGACTTTCAGCATATGAACAGATAATAATAATATGATATGAACATAAAACTGGATGTGAGATAACTATAACAGGTGTAGCAGATATAACAGAAAAACAGAATGATATAAACTATTGTTTCACACTTCTCTGCACTAATACTAGTATAGCAGAATTAGGTGTCTCCCTAATGTCTAAATTGAAGCAGGAACGGATACAGAATACTTTAACAGAAACAGAATGCTAATAATGGGCCTTTACTACCCGATCAGAAATAGACAGAAGCAGAAACAGATTTATCCCTACGGAAACAGAATGTAGAATTAGGTGTACACTAGTAATGGGCCTTTACCACCCGAACAGACGGTACCACGCAGAAACAGATAGGTGTTACCACCCAACAGAAACAGACGGTACCAACAGGAACAGACAGAACTAAGTGTACCCTAAAACCCTACCCCAAGCGATCGGCTCCCTAATACATAAATATCCTGTGTCGGCCCCACAGTAGGGTGTATCACTCCCTAAAGTGACAACCAATTGGCACAGACCTATTTACAGATGTCACGGCGTCTTACATCCTCAGAGGCAGACCGGGATCCATGCACGCACATGACCCGGTTGGAACGCACCATCAACACCCCTCGCCATTATCAGAATGAACCACTTATAATTAGTTCAGTAAGCGTGCCCGGACCCTACTTACTGTTGGGTCAAAGTTTTGATACCAGAAAGGGTTACTGACTAATATGGGTCCCAAACAACAGATGACACAAGTAATTCCCCTCCTAACCTTGTGTCCCCAGACTAACAGATTTCAGATTAACTTGTTTACAAGTTCAGACATACAGAATTCAGATTTACTAATTCACAAATTAAGTTAACAAGTTTTCAGACTAGCGGGTCAGATGTACAGATTTTTCAGATTTGTCTAACTTTGTATTGGGCCTACAGATTCATGGACGGGTTTTACTACATCTATTAATCCTGTTGATTTAACCCTATTTTTCCCCAATACGTTTTTAGACGTCATTCTTATCTTAGATTTGCATTAATTAATTATTAATGCACAGACCTCTCACATTAGGTCGGTAGCTTGTGGCCGCAGGATATGCCGGGCGGTTCCGGGCAGACTTCTGCCACAAGCCAGACCTAACCTCGTGTCTTACGCATGTTATGACTAACTTCTCACATTAGAACCTATTGTTTGCGGCCACTGGATGTGCCGGGCGGTTCCGGGAAGATTTACGCCGCAAACTCATTCTAACCTCGAGTTAGCCATATTCATCTTTGCGGCCAATTAATTAATTATTTACCGTTTATGCGCACGCCCAATATATTTGCCAATTCAGATTATATCAATAACAGAATGATCACATCAACTCAACTGATATAGCAGATAACAGATTTTAGCAGATTGGGTGACTTAACAGATTTAACCGATTTAGCACTTAGCAGATTTTGGCATATAACAGATTAGGCATCTCAACAGACAAATTTAACAGATTTGGCATTTCAATCTAATTAGCAGTCTAGGCAATATAACAAAACTAGCGGTTTAGGCAACTTAGCAAATTAGCAGATTTAGCAAATCTAATATTTCTAAAGGTTCTATTTACATGCCTTGCCCAATCATAAATTGGCCTAAATTCATATGCTTACATAATTGTCATGATTCACAATATGATCATATACTTCCATGTTTGCATACATTTACATAGCGCAGAATATGGACATAATTTACCCTATAACATATGTTCCAATTTTTGTTAAACTAGCATTTTATAGCAGATTCACATATAAATTATACCAAATATAACCATTAATTCCAATGCATGCCATATATCCAAAAATCCCTATTTAGGTGTAATCACAATAATAGATATCCTAATTAATGCAAATCTTTTACACCTAAGCTTCCATATCTTCTTCTTTTTAAGTCATGAATCATTATGCAAACTATACCCAACAATCTAAATCTTTAAATCATATCTTCTAAAAATCAAATCTTGACTTTTATATGCATTTTATTCAAAGTCTCAAATCATATGTAATCTTACAGTGGTTCCTCTTCTTCTTTTATCACAGAATATGCATAGGTCTAAAACTAGTTTATAACATATGCTTATTTTTCTAATCAATTACAGATCTAAATTACAACATAACTATGCATACAACATGCATAAATTATATGTTCATAGTCAAATTTATGCATCCAATCCCAAGTCACATGTCCAATATATTTTATGCCTCAGACCTAAAGTCATACATTCAATTTAGTCTTGTCAAATTTCGCATCATTCATCCCAAAATTTGCGTTCATACGTTCATCTCTTATGAGATTAGGCACAGGCTCGTGGTAGCCTGGCTATAGAAACAGAAAAGAAGAAAAGGGATACAGAACAGTCACAGAAAAACAGATCTGACAGAAGAGAATATATATACAATCTCAGACTCAGATTTAAATGCATATCAAAATTATAATTAACGTTTATAGCGGAAAATAACTGTACTTGCCTTGATTGGATTAAAGAAAGAACTTTAACTTGTTGTAGAATCTTTGCAGAAACTTTAGTCTCTAGTTTGAATTGAGTTGCTTAGGCTGATGTTGATTATCTTCTAGTTTTAATTCCAGCAGAGCAGAGACGCCATTTTTATTTTTTTATTAGAAGAAGAGAGCAATGGAGGCTAGAGAATTGTGCAAGAAACCTAGGTGGAGTCTAGGGCCATTTTATAGAGTTTATGAACTGATTAGGACCATTGATGTTGCTTGGATTGATCGTAGCCATTCATTCGCAAGAGGGACCAATTTGAGCCTGCCACCTAGCCCTAATGACAAAGCAGACCACAGAAAATCGACCAACATAGAATAGGCCAGCCAGGGTGGACTGGGTTCGACCTGGGTCTGGACCAGGTCGACAGCCCTGTCGACAGCCCTGTCGACCTGGTTTGACCAGGTCGACAGCCCAGTCGACCTGGGTGCATCTGGCGGGATTTTTCCCGCCCTGGCCAATTGGGCCCGGTTTTAATTTTTAAACTGTTTTATTCTGAGCTGTTCGAATTTTTAAACTTAATTCAGAAACTTCCAGAGGCTATATCTCATTCATACGGACTCCGTTTTTCGAAAACTCGGACTCTATTTCACGTATTTTTCCGAGACGAACGCAATGGCGTATCCCGTTTCCCTTAGTTCTTTGATTTCAAATTAATTATACTTTAATTTGTTAATTCCACAGTTATAGAATACACGGGGTATTACATTCTCCCCCACTTAAAAGGATTTCGTCCCCGAAATCTTCAAGTTAAGAAGAATGTGTCCTACCATCCAATCACCCATCTACTCAACCATCATCCACACGCATCCATTGTCCTTAGAAAACTTCTAATGTTGTATGAACATATGCAAAAGTGTGTGTATATGTTCCTTACCTAATGCAAAGATCAGGCGGTCTACTGATTCAGTTGACCTCCTTAATGCGAATTATGTCAGTGCCATGAGTCCAACATGTATGCAATAGAATTCTGATGATGATATATATTATTTCTATATGAGTGCACAACCATTCACTCAAATGCAACATCCATGTGCTGAATCAGCCACTTTGCATCCACAAGAATTGAAAAATGCTCACTCATCCATATGTAGTATGAGAGTGTTTTTGAGCCGATCTAGTGCCTAGTGTGTGTATATGCATCCACGAGCAACCACTAGCAACCACTTGCATCCACTTGCAACCATCAAACATAACATGTCTCAAACACATGTTTACACCCATTAGTTTCTACCTAAAGTTCAAATATTCGATCGATAGGATACAGTCGAATGATGGAAGTGAGTACAGATAGAACGAAAATTTGGTTCCCATTAGACATGGGTCCTAAGTATCGGCCCCAAAGACCGGAACCAACATCAAATTGACACCCAAAGGAGTACCTTCTTTAGACAATGTCAAAACTGGAAATCCTATAAAAAGTATTTAGATATTTACAGACTACTGGTACAGATCAGGTTCCCTAATGATTCTTAGGAAGCTAAGCATGATAAAATCATACCCCACGAAAACTCAGAATGTATGCGTCATACTTGACTCCTTAACACAGATATCCCTCAAACCCCAATCTCAGACAGATGATCCATAACCCTTATGGGTCTGAGTCTATAGCGGAATTCAAAATAATACTAGTATTAAAGTGCAGAGTACCGATTACAAAACCAAAATACCAGAATCAGAAAAAGTCTTAACTCCATAATCAGATAAAGAAATTAAACCTACTATAGAAATTTTTCTATTTCTATCCTAGCCACTAGCCTCAAGAGTGTTCGCCTGCCCTCCTTGTCCTCGTCTCTTCGGGCAGTCCCTAGTGAAGTGTCCCATCTCCCCACAGTTGAAGCAAGCACCCTCCCCTTCCTCTTTCGGTAATCCTTATTCAGATGAGTCGAGCTTCCATAAGTAAAACACTTTCCTCCTCCTTATCTTCAAACTTTCCTTCCTTCTTTTGTGTTTCCCTTTTGCCTCCATTGTGAACTAAGTCTATATGAGTTTCTCACCTTTGGGTTGTGCTCCTTAGCCAAACCTCATCATTCTCATCTTTACTATCCTTGTGTAACATGCTGACAATCCCTCAAAAGATGCCTCCATCGCCCGGAAAAATCCTTCAAAGCTCTAAAGAAAACTAGCCGCAGGTGAAACTACTATAGCTATCGATGGAAGTCGGGCACTACTTTGCCCTTCGATGAGGTTACCTCCCAGAAAACCGGGAGCCCCAGAGACTCCAGAAAGAAGGAAACAAGGATTCAAGCAGAGGATCAAAAGATAGATATATGGCTTAGGGGACTATGTTTTTCAAAATAAGCTTTACTTTTGAAAATACTTCCTTTTCAAAACCTTTTTGAAAATAGTTTTCAAAAATTCTTTATCAAATCCGGTAACTTTCAGCTCTGATACCAAGTGTAACACCCCACCTCAGTTAAGGTCACTCACAAAGGGAATGCCTTAACTTTGGTGGAGCATTTTAGTAAACAGAACAGAAACTTACAAGACAGATAAAACAGTACTTGAAAATTTTTAACTTTATTACAGCGGAAACAGAAATTAATATGGTTACATCCTTTCAATTTCAGAATTCAAGTACAAAATATCAGTCTTGTACAAAAGCCTTCAAAATGCATAGTTTAAAATCATAATCCCCATGGAACGGAAGCTATACAGAGCCAAGCCATACTTTAAGCACTTCAAGCAAAGAGAAATCCGGATCAAGCTAAAGTATTTCCCTCCTTGGATAACCTGGGGGGGAAACGGAAGAAAGGAGGCGAAACAACAAGGGTCAGACAAAATGTTTGTCAAGTCCAGTGACTTTCAGCATATGAACAGATAATAATAATATGATATGAACATAAAACTGGATGTGAGATAACTATAACAGGTGTAGCAGATATAACAGAAAAACAGAATGATATAAACTATTGTTTCACACTTCTCTGCACTAATACTAGTATAGCAGAATTAGGTGTCTCCCTAATGTCTAAATTGAAGCAGGAACGGGTACAGAATACTTTAACAGAAACAGAATGCTAATAATGGGCCTTTACTACCCGATCAGAAATAGACAGAAGCAGAAACAGATTTATCCCTACGGAAACAGAATGTAGAATTAGGTGTACACTAGTAATGGGCCTTTACCACCCGAACAGACGGTACCACGCAGAAACAGACAGGTGTTACCACCCAACAGAAACAGACGGTACCAACAGGAACAGACAGAACTAAGTGTACCCTAAAACCCTACCCCAAGCGATCGACTCCCTAATACATAAATATCCTATGTCGGCCCCACAGTAGGGTGTATCACTCCCTAAAGTGACAACCAATTGGCACAGACCTATTTACAGATGTCACGGCGTCTTACATCCTCAGAGGCAGACCGGGATCCATGCACGCACATGACCCGGTTGGAACGCACCATCAACACCCCTCGCCATTATCAGAATGAACCACTTATAATTAGTTCAGTAAGCGTGCCCGGACCCTACTTACTGTTGGGTCAAAGTTTTGATACCAGAAAGGGTTACTGACTAATATGGGTCCCAAACAACAGATGACACAAGTAATTCCCCTCCTAACCTTGTGTCCCCAGACTAACAGATTTCAGATTAACTTGTTTACAAGTTCAGACATACAGAATTCAGATTTACTAATTCACAAATTAAGTTAACAAGTTTTCAGACTAACGGGTCAGATGTACAGATTTTTCAGATTTGTCTAACTTTGTATTGGGCCTACAGATTCATGGACGGGTTTTACTACATCTATTAATCCTATTGATTTAACCCTATTTTTCCCCAATACGTTTTTAGACGTCATTCTTATCTTAGATTTGCATTAATTAATTATTAATGCACAGACCTCTCACATTAGGTCGGTAGCTTGTGGCCGCAGGATATGCCGGGCGGTTCCGGGCAGACTTCTGCCACAAGCCAGACCTAACCTCGTGTCTTACGCATGTTATGACTAACTTCTCACATTAGAACCTATTGTTTGCGGCCACTGGATGTGCCGGGCGGTTCCGGGAAGATTTACGCCGCAAACTCATTCTAACCTCGAGTTAGCCATATTCATCTTTGCGGCCAATTAATTAATTATTTACCGTTTATGCGCACGCCCAATATATATGCCAATTCAGATTATATCAATAACAGAATGATCACATCAACTCAACTGATATAGCAGATAACAGATTTTAGCAGATTGGGTGACTTAACAGATTTAACCGATTTAGCACTTAGCAGATTTTGGCATATAACAGATTAGGCATCTCAACAGACAAATTTAACAGATTTGGCATTTCAATCTAATTAGCAGTCTAGGCAATATAACAAAACTAGCGGTTTAGGCAACTTAGCAAATTAGCAGATTTAGCAAATCTAATATTTCTAAAGGTTCTATTTACATGCCTTGCCCAATCATAAATTGGCCTAAATTCATATGCTTACATAATTGTCATGATTCACAATATGATCATATACTTCCATGTTTGCATACATTTACATAGCGCAGAATATGGACATAATTTACCCTATAACATATGTTCCAATTTTTGTTAAACTAGCATTTTATAGCAGATTCACATATAAATTATACCAAATATAACCATTAATTCCAATGCATGCCATATATCCAAAAATCCCTATTTAGGTGTAATCACAATAATAGATATCCTAATTAATGCAAATCTTTTACACCTAAGCTTCCATATCTTCTTCTTTTTAAGTCATGAATCATTATGCAAACTATACCCAACAATCTAAATCTTTAAATCATATCTTCTAAAAATCAAATCTTGACTTTTATATGCATTTTGTTCAAAGTCTCAAATCATATGTAATCTTACAGTGGTTCCTCTTCTTCTTTTATCACAGAATATGCATAGGTCTAAAACTAGTTTATAACATATGCTTATTTTTCTAATCAATTACAGATCTAAATTACAACATAACTGTGCATACAACATGCATAAATTATATGTTCATAGTCAAATTTATGCATCCAATCCCAAGTCACATGTCCAATATATTTTATGCCTCAGACCTAAAGTCATACATTCAATTTAGTCTTGTCAAACTTCGCATCATTCATCCCAAAATTTGCGTTCATACGTTCATCTCTTATGAGATTAGGCACAGGCTCGTGGTAGCCTGGCTATAGAAACAGAAAAGAAGAAAAGGGATACAGAACAGTCACAGAAAAACAGATCTGACAGAAGAGAATATATATACAATCTCAGACTCAGATTTAAATGCATATCAAAATTATAATTAACGTTTATAGCGGAAAATAACTGTACTTGCCTTGATTGGATTAAAGAAAGAACTTTAACTTGTTGTAGAATCTTTGCAGAAACTTTAGTCTCTAGTTTGAATTGAGTTGCTTAGGCTGATGTTGATTATCTTCTAGTTTTAATTCCAGCAGAGCAGAGACGCCATTTTTATTTTTTTATTAGAAGAAGAGAGCAATGGAGGCTAGAGAATTGTGCAAGAAACCTAGGTGGAGTCTAGGGCCATTTTATAGAGTTTATGAACTGATTAGGACCATTGATGTTGCTTGGATTGATCGTAGCCATTCATTCGCAAGAGGGACCAATTAGAGCCTGCCACCTAGCCCTAATGACAAAGCAGACCATAGAAAATCGACCAACATAGAATAGGCCAGCCAGGGTGGACTGGGTTCGACCTGGGTCTGGACCAGGTCGACAGCCCTGTCGACCTGGTTAGACCAGGTCGACAGCCCAGTCGACCTGGGTGCATCTGGCGGGATTTTTCCCGCCCTGGCCAATTGGGCCCGGTTTTAATTTTTAAACTGTTTTATTCTGAGCTGTTCGAATTTTTAAACTTAATTCAGAAACTTCCAGAGGCTATATCTCCTTCATACGGACTCCGTTTTTCGAAAACTCGGACTCTATTTCACGTATTTTTCCGAGACGAACGCAATGGCGTATCCCGTTTCCCTTAGTTCTTTGATTTCAAATTAATTATACTTTAATTTGTTAATTCCACAATTATAGAATACACGGGGTGTTACGATCAAAGCATGGCTTATTTAAGCATAACTTTGTGTATATCATGACCTCGACGAAACTCACACCCCAGATTGATGGTAAATTGGTGGTCATATTTTTATGTTCGTTTTGTATGTTCGGTGCACCGGGATGTGATGATGAAAGGGTACTACGAAGTCCCCAGTCTGGGACACTATTTGTTGGGTATTCTGATTCATCTATGGTGGACTAGTATAACGAAGTCCGAGTTTGGACGTTATCCGCAAGTACTGGGATGATGCATGCAAGAAAGTTTGTGAGGCTACGAATGATCTTTCGTACCAGGAATCATCATGTTGGGAACCCAATCTTCACTACGTGCCCGTACGGTTTTGATTGTATAGCTTGCTGGTTACTGGCAGGATTACGTCAGTATAATGGGATGGGGCATTATGCTAGCTAGGATTAATACATTTATTTGATAAAATGGTTTTCACACTATATATAGTAGTAAAAGAGGATTTTCACGTATGAAAGCATTTTTGGTTATCATAAGGCAAAACTCGCCCATCTGGTGTGCGCTTGCATTATGTGATGTAGGACGAGCTTATGATAGCTTCATTTTTCAAAAAGTCATTTCGGATTTCTATGCACTGGTATTCACATGGAGTAAACCCGTTCTGCATTAGCGGCGTGGTCTGGTGAATTACCTGATTTTAAAGTAAACCCTAAAAACAACTGTTTTGAGTTCTCACACCAGTCTCATGACTGACTTAGAGTTTATTGTTCCCATACCTAAACTCTGGATGCCCAAAATTTTTGCATGGGCATCCTAGTAGTTTAGTTCGCAGATTTAGCCCTGGAGTTAGTTGGAGCAGGATTCTGGTTTTAGCTGGAGCTATTATGTCCTCGAACATTTGCATTCTCCCGCTGAGTTTAGTATCTCTTCTGCTGTGTAATCGATGTACTCTGATGTAATGCTATTGTAATGATAATGAAAAATTTCTTTTCATTTTGTGCAATAACAATCCGTCTTTATGAACGGTTTAAGTTGGTTTAATTACCGGTGAAAACCGAGAAAAAAGGCGGGTCGTTACCACTATTTTATTTAAAATACGGTTTTATAAAACCTTCTTACTTTTGGAAATCCCCTTCTCGAATGTAATTATTATTTCTTAATTCATTGATTAAGAAATGAATTACCAAAATATCCCTTTCCCTTCTACTTCTTTAAACAACTCGTTTAATAACTCTGATTTTTATTCCATAACCCTATTACTCACTCCTTTACTAAATTCACTTTTAACACTCTCTTTTTCTAATCCATTCCACCATTTCCCACTTTGATATTTCAATTTCCCAATTATACTTAATTCTATTATTAATTAATGTTAATTTAAAATTAATGATTTAACACCTCATGTCTTTGTATAAACTTTGTTTATATAATTTTGATTTAATATAAAACCTTTTATTCTCAATTTTTGTTTTCTTAATTCAAACATTAAGTCAACATTAATTTAAGCTATCGCCTAAAATTCCTTTTATAACTTTGTTACAAAAACTCGGGTTTTAATATAAAACCGTTCATAAACTCCTTTCACAATTCAATTAGATTTCATTTCAACTTCGATGAATTCCAATTAAAAAGTAATCTCTTAAATTATTATTAATTAAAATAATAATTTACTTCAATCATTAACTATTGTAGCATAAGTTAACTTATTTTATTAAGTAAATAAATAGAAAATTTCTTTTTAAATTTTATTAAAATCAAAACAATATTTGTTAGATTTTTTCATTAAATTAATTAAAAGTAAATTAATCAAACTGCCAATTCCAATTAATTTAGTTGACTTAGTCAACTCAAACCATGGTTAATTCGTTAACTAATTCCAATTATAGTCCTTCCTTATAACTAATAATTAATTTAAATAATTTCGTTTAATTATTTCTTTGAACAATTAAATCTTAACCGTTAGGTAAATTTCTGATCATTTGCTTATAAATCTTCTTAACATAAGAATCTACTTTACAAAGTCATTTAATCTCGCTTATAAATTTAAACAATAATATTAATAAATATTTATTTCCTTTCTTATAAGTTTTTATTCAAAATAATAGATTTATAAATCTATTTTCAGTTATAAAATAAATTTTGTAGCCTCATTTCTATCGATTCACTTGACAGTAAATCAATATTTAGAAATTGATTGATTTATAGGCTATATACTGCCAATTACTCAACCAATGTTACCCATTGGTTTAAACAAAACAAATGTTGAATTTCAGGTCAACGGTCCACAAGCAAATCAATCATTCAATCAGAATAGTTCATATATTGATAATATGAAAATAAATAACATGAAATATATTTGAGGAACCCATTGGATCTCTCCAACCTCTTCTTCCCTGCATCAAAATAGATACCTCACATAAATTCATTCAATTCGGTTTAACTGATTATTTGTACAATAGTAAATAACGACTATTTAACATCAACCAATTACCAAGACAATTCAAACAATTTAACAGGTTTATTTTATAAATGTGACCAACAAGGTAAGTTACCTTCATTGGGTCCAATCGTTAAAATAATGATTTGGTGTTTCATTGAAATTAAACAACTTTTAATTTCGTCAGTTCAATCAATATGTGAATATATATATATATATATGTATGTATGTATATATATATATATAACAAAGAAATAAATAGTCGACCATTAGCAACCATAACACACAATTATAAAACCCGACTTATATAAAATATAAGTGGGAAGAACTGAGTGAGTTTAACTCACCTTGATCTGATTCCGTTTTGTTGCTTAGGCAATTCGGTTTTCCAGTTAAATTAAACATCGTTTAATTTGATGGAAAATTCTGGTTATCTCCAACTTTGCCCAAGACAGTTCTATAATGCAGTGTTCATTGCTACGGTCACAACGTAGTTTGTTTCGGCAAATTCTGTCAACGCACATGAAAAATAACCAATATGAATTTACGATTTAATTTTAATAATTTATTTTACTTAATAATAATAATAGTTAATTAATTTGTTAAATAGTTTGACCGATTTTTTCCTCCGTTCGTGTCTTCTATATGTTGTAGTTCAAATTCCAGCCCTATCATGAATTAAACCCTACACAATGTTTATAATTAATTCAATCATGGCTTGATAAAAACTCTAATTACTCACTAATTATTATAATTAATATAAATAAATAAATTTTACTTTTGTGTTCAGAATATGGTCCCTAAGTTTTTGCTTCTTTGCGATTGTACCCAGCTTCAAAATGTGTTCCATGAACCTCACTGTTTTCATTCCAAAACAAAAGAAATGCCGACTATGATTTACGTAAACTGTTGTCTTCATTTGTTTTCTCATTTCAGAACAATGGCCGAATTCTTTCCGCATGTTGCACTGTTCCTTCCCAGTGTCTTCATTCCTGATTTTTGCCCAACTAAATACTTCCTGCTATGGTTTACTTTTCATGCTGCTTCGAACCCATGTACATTGAACTGTCTGATTTCACTTCTGTTCGAAAATATGCCCATCCTTATATGTATTTGCTTCCTTTGACACTGTGTATCGTCCTGCACCTTCAACTTCACCGGTTCAACCACAAAAATCACTTCTACAACCTCCATTGACCACCAACGGTCCATCCAACTGCTCTGACGCCTGCGCCTTAACCCCACCGTCCAACGCCCTCATTCCCAAGTCGTGCTACTCCAGCACAGCACCACGAACTGACACAACCTCTTCACCCAATTTTAGCCACCACAACGCGCCATTTATGATCATGGTTGTTCACCTGGAAGTACCCAAGTAGCTGAAGAAGTTCACAGCGGACAAGTTTTTAAATTAACGCATAAATTTGAAGATTACGGTGGAGGAAGTTTGCGCATTCTGGTTCATTGGTTTAGAACAAGGTAGCGACATTTTTTCATTGACCAGAAGGAACAAAATATTAGAGTTGCTGACCTTATTGGGTGTATTTATAGAAGATGTGTACTAATATAATATTATATATTAAACTTTGTAGTGAAGTATCAAATTAAAACCACCACAAACAAGTTTCGATCGAGACGAGACTCCCAATCCTAGCATAGAAAAATATTCCGAACCAGATGGGACATATTTTGTCGAATTCCGAGGTCGTTTGTAAAAAGTTCTTTACAAATCACAGGCTAAAAATCACGCATTTCAATTTCCTATGATCACAAAATAAATTCAAATGACTTGACTCTTTGAAATTATACTAGACCATTTCCTTACGGATCCAACAAATTTTGTTTCATTGAAATCGAAGTTCATTTGGCCGGTCATTTATTCCTTTAAAGTTATCCATGTCTAAATTAGCCAAAATAATATAAATGATTAAGGCGTTTATCGCTGCCACGATCAAACGGTAAGTTCGATCGATACGAAAATTTAAATCTTATAATAATTGATTAATACGAATCCAATGGCACAAGTTTTGTCGCATTCCGGGACTATTTCCCGGTATGCCAATTTAATATGCCAACCAACGCTATTTTGGACACCAAAATATCCGATGTCCAAAAATAATAAACTACCTAACCATCTGACTTCAATCGTCGATATGAACACAACGGAATTGATTTCGTGGCTTAATTCTATCATCTGCTCAAGTTATACAAAAATACCCCTGTATTAAATTAAATTAATTACACGCTATATAAAATGGCTGGGCGTTTACGGCTGCCGTTGTCACATACGACATCGGCTTGCCACAAAATTTGATATCGTACAATAATTTATCGTTATGGTTCCAATGAAACTAATTTCATCGAAAACGGAGACCGTTTGCAAAATGGCTATTTTAACACTTATAAAATATAAATAAAATATTAATTAAATTGCAGAATAATTAAATAATAATAAATTATTATTATCGTAATTATCCAAATAAAACTATCATATGGTTTCAATTATAAACCAGTGTGGATTATACAGCTCGATATTAACATTTTCAAGTTGAAAACGGTATCCAAAATATCAAAACCCTTTTAATTTAGTTAATAAACATTATCGTTTATTAATGATTTTCATAGCGACTATTTTAAAATTTGATTTATCCATAACTAACAATCTATAATACGAAATCTAGATTTTTATCTTTCATTAGAAATTATAATCAACAAGATTTAAACATTTCTTGTTTCATAAAATTCCGACTTAAAACGGATTCTGTATATTTAGTTGAAGCTCAAAACTCAATATTACGAACCACCGCGCCATTTTGAGTTCGTTTTATATTGTGACGTTTAAACTTCATTTTAAATAAACGAATTCAGTATTAAAATCCATTAATATTCCAAATAAAATATTTAAAACAACAAATAAAATAAAATATTTGACTGCTAAAAATACGGGACATTACATTCTCCCTCCCCCTCCCTTTATAGAATTTCGTCCCCAAAATTACTAAGGCAAGAAAAATGCTACAATTCCCATTATTTTCCAAATCCAATTTATTTTAAAACGAATACCAATTCATTACCATAAATAAATATTTTCGAAATTTTCGAAAATTTTCAAACACACTAAATTCCAGGAAAAATTCGGTAGAGTATCCCCTGTACGGAGTGACATCTGCGATACTATAGGAACAAATAATATATATACATTGGCCCACACAGTCGGAAAACAAAAACCAAGAACCCAAAATTTATATTTTCGCATAGGCGTACCTTTTACGAGTGATATTGAGTATACTTGCTCAATTTTCGTGCAATTTTTGCAATCAAAATCAATCCTCAAGCCATCTGGCATCTGTACTTAACTCAGTTCAACATATAAGTAACAGATATATGAAATTCTTAAAATATTATTCATTAGTCAACAAGTATACTATACCAAATTCCAAAATCAACTTGAAGCATCATTCATGGGCAAATACTGGGTTAAATCATCAGCTTCAAATCGTATGCAGTCTCATTCCAGCTTATTATACTGGGATTCATTTTCAATTCATTCCACTCTATTTTAAACTATTGATGAATTATATTCAACCCACCTAGCAAACAAATAACAAACAACACCCAACCAACTCAACCAATCATTCAATTGATATTGAACATTAATACTTATTCTGGTTTAACCGACTTCAATAATAATTTATTTACAAGAAATTGACTTCAGATTTCAAATTTAATTTACTAACTCATTTACTTAACTAAGTTAATTCCAATTCATGTTCAATTTACTAATTTATCTACCAGGTCAGTTTACTTCCATTATCAATCCGAATTCTATTTTTGTTTCAAAAATCATCTATTCTAATTCATTCTATTTTAACTTATCTATAAATTAGATCCTGATTCATTTAGTTTCATTTACTAATTTCATATTGAAATACTCTAACCCATTTCAAATTATATAATCCAATTTGAATTCCAGTAAAATCAATCAACAAACAAACCAATATCTTAATAATTTAACAAAATTATTTCTCCTCTATACAAAGATGTAATTTGGGTAAAATTATTTCATTTGCCCTCTTTACAAAACAATACTGTATCCATTGACAGTTCAATGCTTCTCAACACATAAACTGATCAAATAACACAATACAAAATATTTGTATATAAAATCTACAAATACGCGCTCTCATATACATACACTTAACTCAATCTAGGGTATTACTAACCCAATCTCTATCGAGTTATGCCATAGAGCCAAGGTAATTACTAAATCATTGCTCTGATACCACTGTGATGAACAGGGATTTTCGACCCCGCAAATCGACACAAAATACCATGTCGACTATTCAAGCATCGAAAACACTGGAACGTTATTAGAAAGAAATTAGAGGGTGAGATAAGAAAGAAAGAAATATTAGAATAAAATAAGAAGAAGAAGAATCAACACAACATAGAGTCTCACATCGCAGCAGAACAAAATATAATATAGAAATAAATCTTTATTGAGAGCTTGAAATAAAACTTACAATCATCATAGTACATCACACATCTGGATAGTTATAATAATCTGTCCTCATATACAATCACATAGCGGAATATATATAATATTATATGTTTGAACTCTTCCGGCTCGTCTCTTCATAACACCCAATAACCTGAACCTGTACACTCGGTCTAACCCGAGAATTACAAACCCTGGATCAGTCTGGTGAAATAGAGTGAGAATAACACACTAAGTTTAAAAGCATCTTACAACTTGATTTTAATGTCAAAATCTTTTCAAATGAAAAGGATAATCGTAAGACCGAATCCACATATAAATACGGACGGTTTTTACCTGACGATAACCCAAAACATTTTTGAAAACAATGTTATTCTGATATAATGATAGTTTCTAAATACAAATAAACAACAATCTAGAAGAAGACTTTCATCTCACGCTCGACATACATATTATACAATCAAAACTGCGGGCGCTTATTGGAGAATGGATTTCCATAGCAAGGTATGGGCAATCACCTTTTCGACAATGTACCTCTGGAGATGAATACATTGGGTTCAGCCAACCGAACCGATAACATACATACAAAAATAAAAAGGGACAATCAAAGTCATTTTATTTCTCCAGATCAGGTAATGATATACCCTTTTGATGGGTGTGACCTACATAGCTATGCGACCTACCCGATTTTGTGTCATTTCCCAATTGATGAGGCTTAAGGTTGAACACTACCTTTAAGACATTTGTCCACTATTCACTTTGAATGCTACATCGTCAGATCCTCCAGAAATCACTAATTGACGTTCACATAAATACTCTAGTTGTTAAGCTAAAGAAGTTCCCTTCTATGCCACCAGCTGGGTACCTTTGAAGAAATCAACATATGTGATCACTTTGGAAATACTCCGTCAGACATCTGCCCATACAAGTCATCCAGGAATAGGATGAACCGAAGGCACCCTCCTACCACATTATAGGTATCACCCTATATATCAGTAGGGAGTAGGCGTTACAATCCGAAGATTTCAACCAAGACTGAACCACAGTTTATCTCTATGTTGCAACACAGAGATTTTAAGTAGTTCCTCCGTTTATGAAGATCTACGGTCTTCAATGCTCCATTTTCAATAGTCATCTTCTACGTATTTGCTGGTTCGAAATGGTTTTCGAATATAAATTCGATCCCGGTCTTTCCGTACCAACAATCGTATTGGCCGGATTTCATAGTCGGTTATTTAGTTATCAAGTAAATAATCATGAGAATAAAACGAGTTCACTGATTCAGTACTCAGCATTACTTGGCCTTTTAATTAAAAATAATTAACGAATATTTAATTAAACTTCTAAAAATTCCATTATTTTTAACACATTATTTACTTCTTATTTAACATTATTATTTCAAAACTATTTCAAATACAATAGAATTAAATCATATATATATATATATATATATATATATATATATATTCCCAACCTTGGTTTTAACAAATCTTACGTAAAACATTGTTACTTGAAAACATTATCCAATTTCTATCCTTTTAGAATAAACTCGTTCCAAAACTTAACTTTTTATTTCCTTTTACCTTTGGAAATATCATTATATATATATTCTCAAATTTTCCCATTTCAGCTACTTTGGAAATCTCGTTATATATTCTTAATTCTTGCAATTAACGTTGAGTTATTATTTCTCATATGGAAATAATAAAGTATTTTTATCCTTTTTCCCATTACAAACTAATATCATCCTTAGATAATTCTGCAGTCATTTAAGTGGGGTATTTATTTACCTCTCAGACCTTGATAACAACATTCTTATCTTAAGATAGATATGAATTGTAATTAAAACCCATATTTCATTTTAAGATAAAAAACCAATCTCATTTAACTATTTTATTTAAAATACGATTTTATAAAAATTTCTTACTTTTGGAAATCCCCTTCTCGAATACAACTATTATTTCTCAATTCTTTGATTAAGAAATGAATTACTTAAATATCATTTTTCCCTTTTACTTCTTTAAACAATTCGTTTAACAACTCCGATTTTTGTTCCAAAACCCTATTACTGACTCCTTTTCTAAATTCACTTTTAATACTCTCTTTTTCCAATCCATTCGACCATTTCCCGCTTTGAAAATCTTATTTCAATTACCTAATTATATTTAATTCCATTATAAATTAAGGTTAATTTTAAATTAATGATTTAACACCTCATCTCTTTGTACAAACTTTGTTTATATAATTTTGGTTTAATATAAAACCTTTTGTTCTCAATTTCCTTTTTCTTAATTCAAACATTAAGTCGACATTAACTTAAGCTATCGCTTAAAATTCCTTTTACAACTTTGTTATAAAACTCGGGTTTTAATATAAAACCGTTCATAAACTCCTTTCATAATTCAATTAGATTTCATTTCAACTTCGATGAATTCCAATTAAAAAGTAATCTCTTAAATTATTATTAATTAAAATAATAATTTACTTCAATCATTAACTACTGTAGCAGTAGTTAACTTATTTTATTAGCTAAATAAATAGTAAATTTCTTTTTAAAATTTTATTAAAATTAAAACAATATTTATTAAATTATTTCATTAGGTTAATTTAAAGTAAATTAATCAAATTGCCAATTCCAATTAATTTAGTTGACTTAGTCAACTCAAGCCATGGTTAATTCGTTAACCAATTCCAATTAATTTAGTTGACTTAGTCAACTCAAACCATGGTTAATTCGTTAACCAATTTCAACTATAGTCCTTCCTTTAAATTAACTAATAATATAATTAATTTAAATAATTTCATTTAATTGTTTCTTTAAACAAAAAATCTTAACCAATAGGTAAATTTCTGATCATTTGCTTATAAATCTTCTTAACATAAGAATATACTTTATAAAACCATTTAATACTCGCTTATAAATTTAAATAATAATAATAAATATTTATTTCCTTTTTTATTAGATTTTATTCAAAATTATAGATTTAGAAATCTATTTTCAGTAATAAAATAAATTCTGTAACTTCATTTCTATCGATTCACTTGATAGTAAATCAATATTTAGAAAATGATTGATTTATAGGCCATATACTGCCAATTACTCAACCAATATTACCCGTTGGTTTAAACAAAACAAATGTTGACTTTCAGGTTAATGGTCCACAATCAAATCAATCATTCAATCAGAACAGTTCATATATTGATAATATGAAAATAAATAAAATGAAATATATTTGAGAAATCCCATTGGATCCCTCTAACCTGTCCTTCCCTGCATCAAGATAGATTATCTCACATAAATTCATTCAATTCAATTTAAGCGATTATTTCTATAATAGTAAATAACGGTTGTTTAACATCAACCAATCAACAAAACAATTTAACATGTTTATTTTATAAACGTGACCAACAAGCTAAGTTACATTCATTGGGTCCAACTGTTAAAATAACAATTTGGTATTTCACTAAAATTAAACAACTTTTAATTTTGTCGGTTCAATCGATATATGAATATATATATATATATATATATATATATATAAACAGTCAACCATTAGCAACCATAACACACAATTATAAAACCCGACTTATATAAAATATAAGTGGGAAGAACTGAGTGAGTTTAACTCACCTTGATTAAATTCCGTTTTGTTTCTTAGGAGATTTGGTTTCCATTTAAACTAAACATCGTTAAGATTAGCGGAAAATTCCGATTATCTCCAGCTTTGCCCAAGACAGTTCCATTATGCAGTGTTCATTGCTATGGTCACAGCGTAGTTTGTTTCGGAAAATTCTGTCAACACACATGAATAATAACCAATATGAATTTACGATTTAAGTTTAATAATTGAAATTTACTTAACTAATCATAATAATTAGTTAATTACTTTGTTAAATAGTTTGACCGATTTTCTCCTCCGTTCATGTCTCCCGTATGCTGCTGTTCAAATTCCAGCCCTGTCATGAATTTAACCCCACACCGTGTTTATAATTAATTAATTTAATCATGGTTTGATAAAAAAATCTAATTACTCGATAATTATTATAATTAATATAAATAAATAAAAGGTTACTTTTGTATTACAGAATACGGTCTCTAAGTTTTTGCTTCTTTGCGATTGTGCCCAGCTTCAAAATGTGTTCCACAAACCTCACTGTTTTCATTCTCAAAAAAAAATGCCGACTTTGATCTACATAAACTGTTGTCTTCATTTATTTTCTCATTTCAAAACAATGGCCAAACATCTTTCCACGTGTTGCACCGTTCCTTCCCACTGTCTTCATTCCTGATTTTAGCCCAAATAAATACTTTCTACTATGGTTTACTTTCCACGCTACTTCGAATCCGTGTACGTTGAACTGTCTGATTTCACTTCGGTTCGAAAATATGCCCATCCTTATGTATATTTGCTTCCTTTGACACCGTGCATCATTCTGCACCTTCAACTTCACTCTTTCAACCGCAAAAATCACTTCTGCAACCTCTACTGACCACTGGCGGTCCATCCAACTGCTCTGACGCATGCACCTTAACCCTACCGCCCAACGCCCCCAGTCCCAAGTCGAGTTACACCTCCTAACTCCAGCAATGTAACAACCCGAAAAATCGGAACTAATTTAAAAATTTTATTTTTATAAATTTAAAAAGAAAGTGATTCAAAATTTAAAATTTTGATTTTTAAATTATAACAGTGCCCTTAAAAATAGCCATTTTGCAAATGACCTCCGATTTCGACGAAACCACTTTTGTTGGATCCGGAATGTCAAATTATTGTAGGATTCCAATTTTCATAATGTTTGAAATCAATATGTGAGCGTGGAAAAAGAAAATGTGTTTTGTCAATTTCAATCAATTTCGATCGACCAGAAAATGACCATTTTTCAAACGGTCTCCAAATTCAACGAAATTAATTTTGTTAGGACCGTATCATCAAAACATAGCTAGATTTATTTTTCGGGAATTTTTGGAGTCAGTATGTGGCCCTGATAAATTAAAAATGTACGTTCAAATTCAATATTGACCGTTATATTAACTTATATTTTAATTTTGATAAAAACCGATCAAAACAGTAGAAATGGCTTCCGTAACATATCTCACTGTGTCCGGAATGGGGGTATTGGTTAGAAATGATAGTCGTTGGAGTTCATTTGGAGTTCGAACACAAAATTTCACTTTTTGAAGATAATGGAATTAAATATTAATATAAAATAGGGTATAAATAGCCCATCTTCAGCCCAAACCCTCATTATCAAAACCCTAGCCACCGGTTTCATTTCATGCCAGAAATAATTGGAATTTCTTTTTCTCTTTTCTGTCAATCCATCAAGAATTAGAAGATGATTTCTGCATGAGAGTTGTAGAGATTCACATGCCCTACAAATTCATACGGTTAAGATCATGTTTTGGGTAGTATTTTTCACGACTCTCAGGCCTCAAAGGATGTGGTTTGGCTGCAAATTCATGTCCATGGGGAGCTCAAATTCAAAGCTATTCATGGTGAAGATGGAGAACAAGAAGGCCTTCGATGTGGTGTTTAGATCGGGTCCGGTGTGACGGCCCGCCCCGCACCAGCCTGCATTTCCTCCGGAAGTGCGCTATACACACGCCCGACTAGCACGGAACGGTCGCCAAAGAAAGGAAAGAGGGGAATGAACTAATCAAGGAACCTGTAGAATGTCTCACAGCGCATGGAATAAAATATAATAATAACATACTTGACATAAAACAAGTGAGACAGTGCATAAGCTGATAACTAAAATCAACATCAATCATCAGAGCAGCGGAAATCCAAATACAGCTTATTACAACTTTTCAAATTTACTATCTCTAACAAAAGAAAGCTAAAGTAGACGATGCACCACCAATGCCCAAGCAGTGATCTTCAACAACACAGGGAGAATACTATATATATATTACGTGGAAGCCTCCTGCTCGTCTCCGGACCATCTACCCGTGCATCACCAGCTAACCTGTCTCTAGTCTGCTCGTGTGAGCACCCAGAGTAATAAGAGGAGACATAAAACTCTGGGTCAGACATAAAGCCTGGTATGAGCGATAAGCATCTAAACAGAATAATAACAGGTATACTAAACCATACCTGAATCTGGACCTGCAACCAAAGAGTTAGTACCACATACCGTACAATACTCTAAGGTGTCATAATAAATAGTGCAAGAATACGTGGGTGGGGTGTGCATGTCATAATGATAGCAAACAAATCAACTATAGCAACCATCCTCACATCTCTCACTCAGTGCGTAAAGCATACGACATCTACCACCTTGGAACACTAGACAAATTGAGGTAACGACGAATCCCGACTTGTAGGAACCCTGCTGTGACCAAGCTAAACATATGGAGTCATGACCAAAGATTTCAATGACCCATTTCATTGGTCGTAGCCCTTGGTTCTACCAATGCCATAATGGCCCTGAATCCGCCTCCGTACCTCCTACCATAGTGGTCCAAAGCTATAGACATCGGTAACCCCTTAGCACGCGTCCCGCGGCAAAGCCCAACCATGAAGCGAACTCGTTGATTCCCGTCTGAATCTTGAGCTCTAACTTCTCATTTAGACTTCCTTTGCATCTCGGGTTATTGGTCAATACTGGGTCGGGTCGGGTTCTCCTTCTAGCCATCGGTTCGGGTCGGGTCCTCTACTTCAGGTCGGTTCGTAGTCTTCTCATGTAGCGGTTCGGTTCGGGTCCACAGCGTCGCATCGGTTCGGGTCGGTTATCCCACTTCGGGTCGGGTCGGGTGTCCTCCTCCGGGTCGGGTCGGGTGTCCTCCTCCGGGTCGGGTCGGGTCGGGTGTCCTCCCTTCCAGTTCGTGCTTCCGTTCCGATCCGCTCCCTCGTTTCTTCACGTATTCCGATCCGATCCCTCCTTGCCATCTGATCCGCGTGGCCTTCCTTCTTGCTAGTTCTCCCAAGTGTTTACTTCCGATCCGAGCCCTTCATCTTTAAGTTAGTCCGATCCCCAGCTTAAAAACATGGCCTTCCTTTTTGCCAAGTTTCCTTTGCGCCAGGTTCCAGTTCGGGTCGGGTTCCTTACCCAGATCTCCGATCCGATCCGAGCCCATATCCGATCCGATCCGAAACCCTGCACAACTTTCAGCAACTTTTTCCAGCAACTTGTTTACGCCATTCGACGACGTTTTTGAAAAATCTAACACTTCTAATAAATCATAAAACACACCATAGAGTCATAGCAACATGTAATAGCAACCACAAACAGAAAAACAACAATTCAAATGAATCAAAATGGATCAAAAGTGGCTAAAACCTCACATTTTCCCATAATCCCTCTTAATCATGTTTAAGCACACACTTAGTAAAACTTAATCAAATCGTCTAAATTTTCTAACAAAGGCATAAAATATTATTTAAGAATTTCTGAACATTTTTCCAGAATTTATTAGTGTATAAATTCGCTAATCTTCACTAATTACCCTAAATTAACTGTAATTAGTGTCAAAACGATGCTATCACTCACCTTGGCCACAAATGAAACACCAAATCTGAAATACTCTCTGTTTGGGTCGAATTCCTATGTATAGCAGCAGCTCCAACCTTGCTCTGTTTCTATTTGGCCTTGTTTTGATGGAGTTTATGCTTAATCTTCACTAAAAAATGTGTTTTGGAGTGGTTTTAGAGGATGAAAGCCATTACTAAGGTCTCAAGAAGGTTTGTGGCGGCTCAAAACTGAAATGAAAGTGATTTCCTAACCCTAATCAGTCCTCCTATACCTCTAAACCCGAAATTCCCCTTTGGGCCTAGCTGCTAATCACCCGGTTAAGCCCAATTAAGTTGTTTTTCACCATCTGAAACTTGTTTCAGCCATATCTCCCAAACGGTGAGTCCGTTTGGCTAATGTGACCACTCTACGGAAAGAGAAACCATCATCTGGAGCCGATGGAAGTGGTTTCAGGTCAAAATTCCTTTCCAGTCAAAAGTTATGGCCAAAACAGTGACAACTAGGGGTAAAATGGTCATTTAAAAATCGGGAAAAATCATGAACATGGGAAATGACCCCAATAGTCGTCTCCCAAAGTTACATGACCATACAATTTCGTATGTGAAAGAAATAAATATTCTACGGTCCTACGATGCGTAGAATACGGGTCGTTACACTCTCCCCCCCTTAAGAAATTTCGTCCCCGAAATTCCTTAACCCAAAACATACAAAGGATCCCGCATGCCTAACAACTACATACATCAATCAAACATGCAAAACAAGCAAAACAAACCTATCCTAGCATGCGGAAAACTAAATCGAAGTCAAAATCTTACCAGGCAAAGAGTTCTGGGTGTGTCTTCCTAATGTTCTCCTCTGTCTCCCAAGTACAATCATTCTCGTCCTCGCCCCACTGAACCTTGACTAGCTTCATCGCCTTTCTTCGAAGTTGCTTCATGTCGCGCTCGACAATACGGGCCGGCTTGCGGTTCCCAACCGCCTCGGGTTCTACTTCGAAGTCCTCTAACTGATCAGATGAAATAGTCATATCTGAGTCATGAACGAACTTCCTTTGTTGGGAAACATGAAATACGTCGTGAACTCCCGCCATCTTCTCTGGTAAGTCAATTCTGTATGCTAAATTCCCGACTAGTTCAAGAACAGGGAATGGGCCAACAAATCTTGGTGCCAATTTGCCTCTCCTGCCAAATCGTATTACGCTCTTCAACGGAGAAATTTTGACAAACACCAAGTCACCCACGGAGAATTTTAGGTCTCTTCTCCTCTTATCAGCATAACTCTTCTGCCTATCTTGGGCAGCCTTCATTCGTTGTTGAATGGTCTTGATCTTATTTGAAGTTTCCCTCACCACCTCTGGTCCAAGCATAAACTTCTCGCCAGTCTCTATCCAACATGAAGGTGAGTTGCACGGTCTTCCGTACAAAGCTTCAAACGGAGCCATACCGATACTGGATTGGTAGCTATTATTATATGCAAACTCTACCAGATGCAAATGGTCATCCCATGATCCACCAAAATCCAATATACATGCTCTCAAGAGATCTTCCAAAATACGGTTCACCCTCTCCGTCTGACCGTCGGTCTGAGGATGATATGCGGTACTGAGATGTAACTCTGACCCTAGAGCCTCTTGTAAGCTCTTCCAAAACCCACTAGTGAACAACAGGTCTCGGTCACTCACAATGCTTTTAGGTACTCCATGAAATCTCACTACCCACTTCATATACAATTCTGCCAACTTGGCTGCCGTTCTGGTCGATTTGACTGGTATAAATCTTGCACTTTTAGTCAATCGGTCCACAATTACCCAAATGCTATCATGTCCCGATCTAGTCCTTGGTAAACCATCAATGAAATCCATCGAGACTTGCTCCCATTTCCATTCGGGAATTTCTAAGGGCTGTAACAACCCACTAGGCTTCTTTTGCTCGGCTTTAACTAGCTGGCAATTCATGCACTTGGATATAAACTTCCCAACGTCTCTTTTCATCCCTTCTCAGTAGTAAGTCTGCTTCATATCTCGATACATCTTATTACCACCGGGGTGTATAGTCAGTTTTGAGTGATGACACTCTCTAAGCACTTCATCTCTCAATCCATTGACATTGGGTACAACAAGCTTTCCATTCTTTCTAAGCCATCCATCTCGATCAAGCCCATACTTGTTCATCTCCTCATCAATATCCATCTTTAACTTGGAGATGATTTCCAGTAGGTTAGGATCGTCCCTCTGACTAGAGTCGATCCACTCAATCAAAGTGGGTCTGACCGTCAAACTTGCTAACATTTATGGATCCAATTCGCACTTTGGTCTGAAATCAAACCCCGCGATATACTCCAGTTGCTTCCATTCAAGGAACATAGCCCCTAAGCTGGCATGTCTTCTACTCGATGCATCAGCCACTGCATTGCCCTTTCCCGGTGTATATGCGATGTCGAAATCATAGGAAGCCAAGAATTCTAACCACCTTTGTTGCCGGAGATTTAGATCCTTCTGGGAGAAGAGATACTTCAACGACTTATGATCTGTAAACAGTTCAAATCTTTCTCCCAAGAGATAGTGTCTCCACATCTTTAACGCGAACACGATCGCTGCCAATTCCAAGTCATGGGTAGGGTATCTTTTCTCGTGCGGTTTCAATTGCCGACTTGCATAAGCTACAACCCTACCGCCTTGCATCAATACAGCACCCAGTCCGGTACCACAGGCATCCGTGTATACCGTCATCTCTTCATCCCCCTTAGGAATGACTAACACTGGTGCGCTCGTCAACTTGTCCTTTAGACTCTTGAATGCATTCTCACACCTTTCATCCCAGACAAAAGCTTGATTCTTCTTGGTCAACTGGGTCAATGGTGCTGCTAACTTGGAGAAACCTTGGATAAACTTACGATAATATCCAGCTAACCCCAAGAAACTCCTTACATCTGTTGCATTCTTGGGCGTAGGCCAATCTTGTACCGTAGCCACCTTTGCTGGGTCCACGGCAATACCATTCTCTGATACAACATGGCCCAAGAACCTCACTTCCCTCTTCCAGAAGTGACACTTAGAAAACTTTGCTTTCAGTTGGTGTTTTCTCAACACCTCCATCACTACTCTTAAATGTTCCTTGTGTTCTTCCTCCGTCCTCGAATAGACCAAAATATCATCAACGAACACAAGGACAAACTTATTCAACTGATCTCTGAATACCCTATTCATAAGATCCACAAAATATGCTGGGGCATTGGCCAGCCCGAATGGCATGACCAACCATTCATAAAATCCAGACGGCGTTCGAAATGTCGTTTTAGCTATACTCTCAGCTTCCACTCTAAGCTGATGAAAACCTGTCGCGAGATCCAACTGAGAAAATACTCTCGCGCCACTCAACTGATCGAACAAATCATCTATCCGCGGTAGAGGATACTTGTTCTTCCTCGTCACTTTATTCAACTCGCGGTAGTCAACACACAAACGAAGGGAACCATCTGCCTTGGTAGCAAACACAACTGGTGCTCCCCATTCAGAAACACTCCTTCTGATAAATCCCTTCTTCAAAAGATCGCTGACTTGCACCTCGAGCTCTCGCTGCTCCCTTGGTGCCATACGACGAAGTGGCATCACTATAGGTCTGACATCTTTTACCAAATCAATACGAAACTCAATCTCTCGATGTGGTGGAAGCCCGGTCACTTCTTCGAAAATATCCGGATACTGGCCAACCACGGGCAAACCTGACAGCTCACTATGCGGAATGTCGAGGGAGTTTAGAAAACTAGCCAATACCCCCTTACTGGGTAGACCACCAAACGCTATCCTCCGCCCATCACCCGCTCTAGCTGTCACTAAAAAGCCCTCACAGTCTACCACCACCCCATATCTTTGGAGCCAATCTACTCCCAAAATAATGCCAAACCCAGTAAAGCCCAAAACAAAGCAATCACAAACAAACATGCATCCATGACTCGATAGGACCACATTACGACAAATCATGCTAAGGCTAGTTGAACCACCAATCGGGTTCGTCACTACTAAAGGTCTATCGACAATCTCGGGCTCCAATCCCAACCTATCTACCAGGTCACTAGATATGAAAGAACTGGAAGCTTCGGTATCAAATAAAACTCTAACAGGAACATCATAAACAGAAAGCATACCTTGAATGACGACATTCTTTCCCTTCTCCGCCGCTGTTGGGGCATTCGACGAAGAAGGAATAGCATTAAGGGCGTAGGCTTTCACTATTTGCTTTTCTTTAGGGGGTTGCGGACACTTGTCCTTGTGATGTCCCATTTGGCCACAGTTGAAGCACTTCCTATCCGCTGGCTTGGCCCGACAATTACTAGCATAATGGCCCTTCTTACCACAGCTGAAGAACTCAACATCTTGCTTATTCTTTTTCTTCTGGCCATCCTTAGTCTGATTCTGCTTTCTCTTATTCTGGGAACCACCCTTGCCTCCACCACTTGCTTGTGGCTTTGGCTCATCTGCAGATGCAACCTCAGTCTTCGGCTTAGGGTAGAGACTTTCTGATCTTAATGCTTTCCCCACAATCGATTCAAACATCTCATCGATGTGGTTTATAAGTTTTTCCCCCAAGTACTGATCCAAACCAGTTATGAATTTCTCATTCTTTTTCTCGGCAGTATCAATAAGAGATAACCCATATTTTGACAAAGTGTCAAATTCAGCAATATACTCCGAGACAGCTCTGCCATTCTGCTTGAGCTCCAAGAACTTCTTAAACAGCACTGACTTCTGAGCAGCTGGAATGAACTTATCGCTAAAGCGAGCCTTAAATTGCTCCCAAGTAATCTGATCTTCGTGAGTAGCTGCCTTTATAGCATTCCACCAATTCATTGCCCGCCCTTGCAGTTGATGGGACGCTAGCTTTCTCTTCATCGCATCCTCGATACCCAAATCCTCGAAGATACGTTTGCAACTATCCAACCAATCCTGAACATCCGTAGCCGACTCCGTTCCGTGGAACGACTTCCCACCAAGACTAGTATAATCCTTATTCAGCTTGGCGAAGTCGACTCTTGGCACCTGCACTATTGGACCACCACCATTTCCACCATTGGGAGCTGCCCTCTGTACATCTCTAAGCATCTCTCTCATGAGGTCAGTAAACATCGTCCTCATGTCAGCAGCATTCCCATTATTGGCTCCCCTACCAGCACCTCTAGTATATCGGCTCATCGTCAAACTGAAAAAGGAAACGATTAACGACTCCATAGTGGTGCTAGTGCAGTACGACTTCATCCTTATACTAGTAATAGTATATATATATATAGCTTTTGAAAACCAAAGTAATTACAAATACGCGCTCTCATATACGTATTATCTCTCCCTACTGTCTTTCCCTAGGTTAACTACGCAACCAAGAGCTCTGATACCAAGTGTGACGGCCCGCCCCGCACCAGCCTGCATTTCCTCCGGAAGTGCGCTGTACACACGCCCGACTAGCACGGAACGGTCGCCAAAGAAAGGAAAGAGGGGAATGAACTAATCAAGGAACCTTTGGAATGTCTCACAGCGCATGGAATAAAATATAATAATAACATACTTGACATAAAACAAGTGAGACAGTGCATAAGCTGATAACTAAAATCAACATCAATCATCAGAGCAGCGAAAATCCAAATACAGCTTATTACAAATTTTCAAATTTACTGTCTCTAACAAAAGAAAGCTAAAGTAGAAGATGCACCACCAATGCCCAAGCAGTGATCTTCAACAACACAGGGAGAATACTATATATACATTACGTGGAAGCCTCCTGCTCGTCTCCGGACCATCTACCCGTGCATCACCAGCTAACCTGTCTCTAGTCTGCTCGTGTGAGCACCCAGAGTAATAAGAGGAGACATAAAACTCTGGGTCAGACATAAAGCCTGGTATGAGCGATAAGCATCTAAACAGAATAATAACAGGTATACTAAACCATACCTGAACCTGGACCTGCAACCAAAGAGTTAGTACCACATACCGTACAATACTCTAAGGTGCCATAATAAATAGTGCAAGAATACGGGGGTGGGGTGTGCATGTCATAATGATAGCAAACAAATCAACTATAGCAACCATCCTCACATCTCTCACTCAGTGCGTAAAGCATACGACATCTACCACCTTGGAACACTAGACAAATTGAGGTAACGACGAATCCCGACTTGTAGGAACCCTGCTGTGACCAAGCTGAACATATGGAGTCATGACCAAACATTTCAATGACCCATTTCATTGGTCGTAGCCCTTGGTTCTACCAATGCCATAATGGCCCTGAATCCGCCTCCGTACCTCCTACCATAGTGGTCCAAAGCTATACACATCGGTAACCCCTTAGCACGCGTCCCGCGGCAAAGCCCAACCATGAAGCGAACTCGTTGATTCCCGTCTGAATCTTGAGCTCTAACTTCTCATTTGGACTTCCTTTGCATCTCGGGTTATTGGTCAATACTGGGTCGGGTCGGGTTCTCCTTCTAGCCATCGGTTCGGGTCGGGTCCTCTACTTCAGGTCGGTTCGTAGTCTTCTCATGTAGCGGTTCGGTTCGGGTCCACAGCGTCGCATCGGTTCGGGTCGGTTATCCCACTTCGGGTCGGGTCGGATGTCCTCCTCCGGGTCGGGTCGGGTGTCCTCCCTTCCAGTTCGTGCTTCCGTTCAGATCCGCTCCCTCGTTTCTTCACGTATTCCGATCCGATCCCTCCTTGCCATCTGATCCTAGTGGCCTTCCCTCTTGCTAGTTCTCCCAAGTGTTTACTTCCGATCCGAGCCCTTCATCTTTAAGTTAGTCCGATCCCCAGCTTAACTACATGGCCTTCCTTTTTTCCAAGTTTCCTTTGCGCCAGGTTCCAGTTCGGGTCGGGTTCCTTACCCAGATCTCCGATCCGATCCGAGCCCATATCCGATCAGATCCGAAACCCTGCACAACTTTCAGCAACTTTTTCCAACAACTTGTTTACGCCATTCGACGACGTTTTTGACAAATCTAACACTTCTAATAAATCATAAAACACACCGTAGAGTCATAGCAACATGTAATAGCAACCACAAACAGCAAAACAACAATTCAAATGAATCAAAATGGATCAAAAGTGGCTAAAACCTCACATTTTCCCATAATCCCTCTTAATCATGTTTAAGCACACACTTAGTAAAACTTAATCAAATCGTCTAAATTTTCTAACAGAGGCATAAAATATTATTTAAGAATTTCTAAACATTTTTCCAGAATTTATTAGTGTATAAATTCGCTAATCTTCACTAAATACCCTAAATTAACTGTAATTAGTGTCAAAACGATGCTATCACTCACCTTGGCCACAAATGAAACACCAAATCTGAAATACTCTCTGTTTGGGTCGAATTCCTATGTATAGCAGCAGCTCCAACCTTGCTCTATTGCTATTTGGCCTTGTTTTGATGGAGTTTAGGCTTAATCTTCACTAAAAAATGTGTTTTGGAGTGGTTTTAGAGGATGGAAGCCATTACTAAGGTCTCAAGAAGGTTTGTGGCGGCTCAAAACTGAAATGAAAGTGATTTCTTAACCCTAATCAGTCCTCCTATACCTCTAAACCCGAAATTCCCCTTTGGGCCTAGCTGTTAATCACCCGGTTAAGCCCAATTAAGCTGTTTTTCACCATCTGAAACTTGTTTCAGCCATATCTCCCAAACGGTGAGTCCGTTTGGCTATTGTGACCACTCTACGGAAAGAGAAACCATCATCCGGAGCCGATGGAAGTGGTTTCAGGTCAAAATTCCTTTCTAATCAAAAGTTATAGCCAAAACAGTGCCAACTAGGGGTAAAATGGTCATTTAAAAATCGGGAAAATTCATGAACATGGGAAATGACCCCAATAGTCGTCTCCCAAAGTTACTTGACCATATGACTTCGTATGTGAAAGAAATAAATATTCTACGGTCCTACGATGCGTAGAATACGGGTCGTAACATCCGGGAGGAAGGGTTTGGTTGGTAAACGAAAGAGGAAGATGACAATTATCAGGGAACCAATGTAATTAAACTTGTTATTTAGTTAATTATTTTTATTTAATAACGTATTTAAATTATCAAATGTTTAAACATCCATAACTCATTCAAACAGCAATGAAATTTGGTGATTCGAAGTGTGTTGGAATCATCTTTTTGAGATCTACACCATGGAACCGATCAGAACCGAAAACTGTGAGATCTATGATTTAAATTAAATTAAATTGTTAATTTCGATGTGAAATTTATATGTAATTTTCATGTGTCTAATGTATGAAATTTGATTTGGTTGTTTGTGGTGGAGATGAACTGATTGGATTAAATTGTGTAGATCTAGGATTTACTTACAATAAAAATCATATTTTTATTGTATTTACGAAAATAAAGTATTCATGTTTTAAACAATATGTTTTAAACAATAAGACACACATTTTATTATATTTTGAATCACTAAAATGAAACTTGTTTTAAATAAAAAGATTAGACAATAATAAGAATTATCATTTAGTTAGAACATATTTTATAAATGAATATGTCAAATATGTAGAAAACATATTTTATAAATAAATGTGTCATTTATGTAGAAAACATATTTTATAAATAAACATGTCACTTATGTAGAAAACATATTTTATAAATAAATATGTCATTTATGTAGAAAACATATTTTATAAATAAGCATGTCATGTAAATAATTTCTCTTTTTATCTTGTCGTTAAGAACATAGGACATGTTATGCATATAAAATATTCTTTTTAATTGTTATTAGGAACATTGAAGATGTTATGACAGTAAAAAAAAAACTTTCCTTTTATTTGTCATTAACAACTTAGAAAATGTCATGTTGGAATAAATATGTCATGCAGTTAGAAAACATATTTTGTAAATAAATAGGTTGATTAGTTAGAATATATTTTTGGCAAATAAATATGCTATTATGAAAATGTCATTTTAGCTAGAAATGTCATGTTAAAATAAATATGACATTTATGTTAGAAAAATTATTGTGCAAATAAATATGAATTTATTTTAGAAAAATTATTATGCAAATAAATATGACATTTATGTTAGAAAACTTATTGTGCAAATAAATATAACATTTATGTTAGAATCAATTTATGTGAAATTAAAAATGACATTTTGTTAGAAAATGTTATGTTAAAATAAAAAGGTCATTTATTTAGAAATGTTATGTTAATAAAAATGTCATTCATTTAGAAATGTCATGTTATAAATATCATTTATTTAGAAATTTTATGTTAATAAAAATGTCATTCATTTAGAAATGTCATGTTATAAATATCATTTATTTAGAAATGTTATGTTAATAAAAATGTCATTCATTTAAAAATGTCATGTTATAAATATCATTTATGTTAGAAATCATATTGTGAAAATTAACATATCATTTATGTTAGAGATCATATTTGAAAAATTAACATGTCACTATGTTAGAAATCATATTGTGAAAATTAACATGTCATTTATGTTAGAAATCATATTTGGAAAATTAACATGTCATTTATGTTAGAAATCAAATTTGTGAAAATTAACATATCATTTATGTTAGAAATCATATTGTGAAAATTAACATGTCATTTATCTTAAAAATCATATTGTGAAAATTAACATGTCATTTATGTTAGAAATCATATTGTGAAAATTAACATGTCATTTATCTTAGAAATCATATTGTGAAAATTAACATATCATTTATGTTAGAAATCATATTGTGAAAATTAACATATCATTTATGTTAGAGATCATATTTGGAGAATTAACATGTCATTTATGTTAGAAATCATATTGTGAAAATTAACATATCATTTATGTAAGAAGTAATGATAAATGATCATTATTTGAAATAGAAATGTTTAACATTTAAAATTTACATTTTTATTGAATGTAAAATGAATCATTAAAAGATGTATCGTTTGATAAAATATGTTAACATAAGAAATTACATTTGTTAATGTAAAATGAATCATTAAAAGATGTATTGTTTGATAAAATATGTTAACATAAGAAATTACATTTGTTAATGTAAAAATGTGTGAACAATAAAATATTCTTTTATTGTATGCATATGAAATGTAGAAACTGTATAGAAAATAAAATATCTTTTTATTGTATTGATTGTTTGGATTGTGCTCGACCAGTTTATGAGCAAAATATGTTTTTACATTTAGCGTTGGGTAGGTAGAAATATATGTATGCTAACACCTTATGAAACACTTCACGATTTGACTATAAGGTGGTTAGCGATGTTGTTTATTTCAAAATTAATGAATGATTTTGAAAAGTGTGTTCTTAAGTAAAAAAGAATAGTACTCCTGATTTGGGACAGGGAATGTTTATAAAAAATTATAAAACAGAAAGGATTTCGAGGACTATACCCGATGATTTCGAAATGATTTGTAAGTAAAAATCTATATTAGATTTGATTATACTTGTGATTATGTTGTGAAATGATTTTCCCTACTTCGGGATATAGAATGATTTAGCATGTATGTAGCTGAAGATGCGGGTGACTCGAAATTGACTAACAGTGCAAGGGCGTGCATATCTTCCCCAATTGGTGGGATGGTACATTGTCAGTGTAGCCGTTAGGTGCATATATATATATATATATATATATATATATATATATATATATATATATATTGGTTCGGTTAGGGTGCGTACTGCCCGGTGCTGAGGGAACATGACCGATATTTGGCTTCATACTTTTTTGTATACAGTGTTACGTTTGGGAATTCATATTTCCAAATGTTTTATTTTGAGATCCCGAAGTGAAATCTACTTTACTATAAAAGCTAGATATGTATTTCAAATGATTTGAGATAAAAGAAATCGGAAAATAAAGTCCAAAGAAATAATTTCTGTAAAGTGAATTGGATATTGAAATCTAAGTTTAGGGATTAAGCCTAAATGGGAAGATTAAGGAATTGCATGTTGATTGATGCATTGTAGATCTATATGTTTATTTATGGTTGATGTTTATGCATTGGAAATCCAATGGAAAACCCGTTCCACGTTAGCGGCATGGTTCTGTGATTAGCCTTCTTATTGGATAAGTTAAGTAGATTTTTCATACCAGTCCCATGACTAACCTGTATTTTGTTTCACTTGCAAACCCAAGTGCCCATATTGTCCACATGGGTAGTCGAGTAACTTATTTTGGAGATATATTAAGAAGGATTCTGGATCGAAGCTTAAAGCTGTGTCCAGAGCATTGATAGACTTCCGCTGTATCAGATTTTTGGTTCCGCTGCACTGTATTAAATTCATTGTAATTTATCTTCCGCTATATTATATTCAATGTACTCTGATATTCTGTACTCTGATGTAACATTATTATAATGTTTATAAAAGTCTTCTATTATTTGTTCTGATGTGTTGTATGCCCAAAGTTAGCGTATTCGGGTTTTTGAACGGTCTTAGTCGATTCTGCGATCAATTAGGTCTGGGCGTAATCCGAATCGTTACAAGAAGAGCACCACAAACTGACATAGCCTCCTCGCTCAATTTCAGCTACCCCAACGCGCCAGTTCTGATCATGGTCGTTCACCTGGAAGTATTCATGTAGCTGAAGAAGTTCGCAATTGACAAATTTTTCAATTAACGCATGGATTTGAAGATTATGGTGGAGGAAGTTTGTGCATTCTGGTTCGTTGGTTTAGAGCACGGCAGTGGCATTTTTGCATTGACCAGAACGAATGAAATATTCGGGTTGTTGACCTTATTTGGTGGATTAATAGAAGATGTGTACTTATATAGTATTATATATTAAATTTTGTGGTGAAGTATCAATTTAAAACCACCACAAACAAGTTCCAATCGAGATGAAACTATTGATCCTAGCATAGAAAAATAATCTAGACCAGATGAGACGGGTTTTGTCGAATTCCAAGGCCATTTGTAAAAATTCCTTTATAAATCACAGGCTAAAAATCACGGATTTAAATTTCCCACGATCAAAAAATTAATTCAAATGACTTGAGACTTTGAAATTCTACCCGATCTTTTCCTTAGGGATCCAACATATTTTTTTTCGTTAAAATTGGACTTCATTTGGCCAGTCATTTATTCCTTTAAAGTTACCCATGTCTAAATTAAATAATATAAATGATTAAGGCATTTATCGCTGCCACGATCAAACGGTAAGTCTGATCGATACAAAAATTGAAATCTTATAATTATTAATTAATACAAATTCAACGGCACAAGTTTCGTCGCATTCTGAGACTGTTTCCGTGTATGCCATTTTTATATGCCAACCAACGCTATTTTGGATACCGAAATACCCGATGTCCAAAAATAGCAAACTACCTACATATCCCGACTCTAATCATTGATACTATAACGTCCCGAAAGTTTCAACAACTGGAATGTGAAATTAATTGAAGATCTAATTATTATTGATCATTTTTTTAGAAATTTAAAAATCAAACATGCGGTTTTGAATATGAATTGAATTAAAATTTTATTTTTGAACGGTCAGTTGGGAATCAAATATTTGTTGTTAATATTGGATATTTGAATCGAATTTGAAATTCAATGGACAAATATAAAGTGTTGAAGTTAAATTAAATGAATAAATAAATGTAGTAGACATCAATCGAATAGGAAATTATTTGTTATATATATATATATATATATATATATTGGCTTAGATATGTGTATATTTGTATATATTAAGAATTTAAAATTTAACAGTTCATATTTGGAAGCTAACGGAGTATTGGGGAACGAACAGAATAAAATGGGTGAACTGATAATAATGTAAAAATAAAATATCATCGTGTAAAATTGGAGTAGGAGTGCAATTAGATTAATTTTGTTAAATTCTGAACGTTGAAATATAAAAGTACATATAAAATTTTGTTGTATTTGGAGTTGGTTTTAGAGGTACAAAATCAAAGCGTTATATAGCTATTTGGGGTAAAGTATAATACTAAATTAAACCAAGAATTACCTACCTCAGATGGAAATGCGCCGACCTACAGGGTACATAACCTATTCCTATTCAATGGAACATTGTTCCTATCTACACAGCCTTTTATTATAAAAATACAACGCCTCTTTCCATTTCCATTCAGCAAAAATCATTCTCCTTTTAATGGATGAAGCCATAACACTTTTCCAAATCCATTTGTGCTTCCTCAAAAATCGTTCCTCCCCATATTATTCAAATTTCCAACTTCAAGCCATCGCCTCTACCTTCAAATCAATTATTCAAACCTCCACCTTCAATCACAGTTGCTGCAACAATGTTCGCTGCTGCCTCCACCGCCCCGATGTCATTAAAGCACCAGTTGATCAAAAATCAACTGCAAAGCCAACAAAGTTGGGGTCTTTCGACTGAAGCTTGCAACGTCCAACGCCATCAGTCCTCTCTCGCACAACCAAAAATCATCACCATCGAAGCCTTCCGCCTCCCAAAGTCAAAAGCTTGCACTGCCTCGGATCCACAATCGAGCGTGCGCTGCTACTCAAATTGGAAGAAATCGTCGGTCGTTCCTCTTTATCGTTGCATCTTCTTCTTTGTTTTAGGTGAGCATCTCACTCACGATTAATATAGTTTCAAGTAATTTAATTTTGGTATAAAACTAATTAAAATAGTGAGCTTTAGTTTTAATTTTGTGGCTGTTGAAATTTGTTGTTGAACATTGGTGGTGGGATGTTGTGTGATTCTAACTTAAGATCATAGCATGCCATGTATACTGACATTGAAATGTTAAGACTTGTCCCCTGATTTTTTAATGACTGGATAAACTCCTTGCGTGTTCAAACTCTACTGGTTCACTAGTTAAATGTTCCAGATATTTTATTGTTAAGGAGAATAAATACTTTGCATGATTTTACTGTCACCTTGCCTTGCCTTGTATAAACTAGTGGGTGTCTTTCCTATTTAGTACCATGTTCACTTGATACATAACTTGACATCGAAACTATTGATTGAGCCGCTGGCGTTTATTCATTCGCCGTCTTGAAATCGATCATAGTGTCACCTGTCATCGCTACATTTTCGCTTTGATCATAAGTAAGGAACAAATGCTTCACTGATATTATTTCTACCCGTGATTAATACAAATACTATGCTGAGTTAGCTTTGCATGATTTTACGGTCACTTTATTTTTTAAGAAAAATTAAATTAAATCATGTATTACAGGTAGTTGTATGCTATAACTAAAAACAAATGATCTAGTACATTACTAAACCATGAGCTGGTAGTTTAAAATAAATTCTGAACATGGGAAACTTAATATAATGGATGCCTGGATTATGCAACTAGTTGTGAATATGAAGTGTTGTATAGCTTAATAGATAAATAACGAAATAGGAACCATGACAACCAAAATCATATATTATAAACTTATTTCATATATCTTTTATAATATATAGCTGAACTAGTATTTAATACAACCGAAAATTGATTTATATATATATATATGATTATATACATTCTTGCATTCTGGAAGTAAATTGGTAATCGATTATTAGAACCAGGAAGTTTACCATTTGAGTACTTGGTATATGTTGTCTATTCCGAGTTAACTATGAATTTTCGAAATTGAAAGTTGAAGCAAATTTTAACATTACTTGAACTAAATACGATCAAGATCTGGGAATTTGGTATTGATGATTTGGTAATTTACAAACTTGAGTAGGCTTAGTTTCACATATGCCACTTGAAATTGTCATATTAATGAACATGTTGTGAGAATAGAAGTTGCTTTACCAAAGGATCTCTTTACTCATAGGAAGCATCATTGGAGAATCCTGTATCCATGATCCTGCGTCATTGTGTTTCAAATTAGGCAAATAAGAAATGGAATGTGATAAAATATATTATAATATAATGTTCAACTCTTACTGTTTAGGCCATTATGTTCTTATTGGATAGGCGGATTCGAACCAACTTTTCGGATATAGTAATAACTAACATCCATACTTTACATGGTGTGTCAAACATAATTACTGTTGTGATGCAAACAAAAGAATTAGTCGCTCCACTATTCAATTCTAGTTTCTTATTTATACATCATAGTTTTAACTTTTAATTTCTAAGCAAGGTCCAAACTATGGGTTCCACTTCTGCCCAATCCATTTAAGATTTGATCAATTCATGGAATTTAGTTATTATTGTGTTTTGAATTTTAGTATTTTTTTATTAGAAATACATTACTAGATAACATACATGAAAGGTGAATTTGATTATTGATTCTTACTATTTTTTTCTTTATTAAATAGTTTGACATGGTTGCATTTTCGACCAATAAATGAAGAAAATCCCATTTTGCATACTGTTGTGTGCATGCCTGATTCATGCGTGTGAATACATGTTGCTATTTATATACGTACACATGTCGCTTAAAGAGCCATCCCATTTACCTGTTGTTTTGTTTATGTTAGACTAAGTAAATGTTGAATATACAAGTTATATGTGTAAATTGACTTGTTTTAAGACCTGAAACCATTTCGCCCACTGAAATGAAGTTGCTGAAATCATTTTGCCACCGAAATGAAATTTCTAAAACTGCATATGTAAGTTACTTTGCCCACCTTTCTACTAACTACAGTTTGGGTACCTGGTCCATATTTGTGCTGCATGTGAACCTCTTTTTTCCATTACTGGCCAAATTCAAGCTTTCCCTGGCAGTTTAGTATTTATTGAAACTCAATTACACTTCGTATTGCATGCAACCCCAAACCAGCACAAAATGTAGTGTCAAAAGTGTTTCCCTATATCACATCCTGGCCGTGGACTACGTCTCCCCAATTGTGATTAGATAGTTGAAATGGTGTTTCTTAAGTAGCTATCATTATTTGTTGATTACTGTTTTGTTTTGGCTCCTTGTTTGCACATATGAGAATACCCATATGAAACTGTCACTGTTTGTTACCCGGAACTCAAGTTATATGCCAAATTTGTATGCCTTTGTATTGATACCCTGTGATGCAAGGATATTTGCTAAATTGATACGCCCCATTTGAAGTTGCTGAGGCACTATACACATGTACTTGTGTATAAATGCAAGCTCCTAGGAACACAGTCCCTGAAAATATAAAGCTGATATAAAACGGATGCTACATAACTGTATATTTTGAAGATATAAGGATTAATTACTATATTCAGTTTATATTGAAATTAATTTACTTGAAACCATGATTAATCTTGACTCAAGTGTTTTATGTTTTGCATGCAATGCTCGGGTCAGACCCTGAGTGTTATAGATTTAGGAATTTCATCTTAGGATTCAAAGATTGGCAAAGCTGGGATTCCGAAGACGCGCACTCTGAAGACTTCAAACAGTAAATATTTTCTTGTATTTAAAGTATACTTTAAAATTTCTATTGTACAGAAAATATTGTATAAAAATTCTTATTAATATATAAAAGTTTGTTTCATTGTTTAATACCGTGTTATTTATTTGTTCTGTATTTTCTGTATTGATTCTATTTTAAACTCTGTAAGCTAATAAAGAACCGTCGATTTGGGCGTTTCCAATTGGTTAATTACCAATTTGAAGAGGTCAAAATAGCGGGACGTTACAAGTGGCATCAGAGCTTTGGTTTATTCAAAGCATAGCTTATCGGGTTTAAAATGAGTAGGATCGACACTAGAAAAAACAGATTTTGAAATAAAAATATTTCAAAATAAATTTTTAGAAAGTGTAAATTATTTTAAAACAAAACTTGAAGGATAAATTATTTTGGAAATAAAAGGATTTTGAAAAATGGATTTGAAAGGAAGATTATTTTGAAAAATATTATTTTTAAATTTGTCTTTTGAAAGTAATACAGCAAAAATAAAAATTTGTTTTGAATTTTATATATTTTCGGAATCCCCAATCTTCGTATCCAGAGTTGCATTCTCCGATAAGATACCCTTAGATTTGAATTTCAAATCTAGCATCGAATGAGATATAAGGAAGAGTAGTATAAGATAATCGATGAATAAATTTCTCTAATCGTGTGTTATAGCAATCAAAGATAACTAAAATTGATTGATAATAAGAATTCCGATGGAAATTTAAGTTGAAAAGGAAATTTGGAATTGTTTCAAAAATGAAACGATGAATGTAGATATTGGAATAGGAGTGAATAGAATAAAAATCGGAAAAGAGATATATTTGGAATACGACTGTGTTAAATTTGATTAATTTATTCAGAACATGACAAGATAAATTATAATTGGGTTCAACCCAATGATGTATGATCGACTATATGAATTCGATAGTAAATATAAACTTGTTAGTTAACTAACAAGAAGTGAATTGTGAATATGAGTTATAAACGAAGCAAGATGTGGATGGAGATTTTAAAAGGATTTGAACCCATATTAGAATGGAATCAAAATTTATTTGACGTAACGAGTACATATTTCGATAAGAGGACTAATATTTACTTTTAGAAGTAAATAACGCTTGAAAGCAAAAATGTTTCAAATGAAACAGAGTATAGAAGAAACGAAGTTGACTGGTACGGTGAGATTATTATGAAGTTCAAAATCAAATGAGATTTTCAGAAGTTCGGAATATGGTATCGAATAACATATTACTCGAAAAGGGGGTTATGCATGGAATCAATTATGTCGAATTTTAGGAGAATACTATTTACTTTCGGTTTTAGTTTAAAATTTAATATATTATTAATAAATTGGTTATTCAGATTAAAGGATAAAGTATAATTTTGAAGTTAACTATTGTAAAGCCGTGAATTATGGTTAATATCAATGATTGTTGTAAAAAAAAATCTTAACTTGAAATCGGAAATTATGAGAATGAATGTTTTGTGGGTGTTCGAAGTTGTGAATTTTATCTATTTCAAGGTTAATAATGTTGTTCAATTAAGGTCTGAGAGGTAAATATACCACAACTTGATTGACTTCATTATTGATTAAGAAATGGCTAAGGTTTGTTTACAAGAGTTCGCAAAGAAAAATCAGTAAATGAGTATCAGCTGTTGAGTAAAATAGCGGTATTTTATTTAATATCTATTTTAATTCAAATAACGAATTTGGAAGTGTTTCTCCTTGAGAATAAAGTATATTTTCTATTGAAATTAAAGATTTGCAAATATATGGAAATGTTTTCCAATGGTAATAGGAGATTTTCTAGAATTATAGAATATGAATTGTTTTTCAAGGATCATGAGAAGTTACCATGTTTTGACAAATCGGAATGGTGAGAACTCAAGACCAAGGAGCTGCACATCGAAAACGGAGGGCGAAACAACGTAACAGAAAAGAAATTGTAATTTGAATTCAAAAATTTGGTAAGTGATAATTTGATAAAGAGTTAGAAATAGAGTTATGGAAATTAGGAACTGACTGGAGATTAGTTGAGTTGAATGACTTTCTGAATGTTGATCTGATTGATATTGATGGAGTTATTCACTTGCTAATTGACAATCGAAGGATGTGAATGTAAAGAATTTATAATGCGTGAAGAAGAAATTTGTGATAGGAGGAAAATTCTGGAGTTTTGAGAGGATAAAGATGTGAATGAAGTGATGAACTTAATAAATAGAGATTTGGAAGAAAAATTAGTTTATAACCAATAAATTTGTAAATTTAGTTTGAAAGGATATCAAATATCTGAATTGATTAAGTGATCAATGCTAAATTTTTGAATTCTGAATAGAAATGTGAAGATATTCAATTTTAGATATTGGATACAAATTTTTGAAACTTATATGAGAAATATATAAGGACATAGTGAATTTGAAAACTACTAGATTGAAAGATGATTGATTTGAGATGAAATCTTATGTAACAGAATTTATATAAGAATGATATGTTTGGAAATATGATTTGAATGTAGAATTTTATGATTTATGAGGAGTATGAAATAAAGTACTTATATGTACACAGTATTATATGTTTTCAAAGAAAAATAAGGGATGTACCATCCTTCTCCTTTAAATTTCGAGCTTAGTTGAGATGTGTTTCTAGTGGTAGTAGGTTGTCTAGACATAAAACTCGAGTTGTCTGAAAGAACACGATTGTGTAGCGTAATTCGCAGGGTTGTAGATGGCCTACGGCGGACGGATGTTTCTTGGGGGAACCAAGCATAACCATTGTGTCTGTTGCGATCTACACTCATGATAAGGGCGTAATCCGCAGAGCTGTGAAAGCTTATGGGTACGGATGTTTCCTGAGGGAATCAGATGTAACCATTGTGTACCTGTGGTCCCTATGGCATATCTACAAGTGAAAGAAATGTAATCACCAGAGTTACTAAAGGTAGAATGGAGCCATGTAATGTGAAGAATATCTTAGTGAAGGTGAGCCACCTATTGATGCAACACTTGTCTTCATGACTTGATTGGTCTTGATTTGTTCTCATAACTGGAAGTATCTTCATAATGCTATGATGTGTTTTGTGACTCTGAGATAGAGCAGTCAGTGCTCAATGACCTCAAATTTTCTTTTGATTCTCAAATATCTTCAGTTGATCTGTCCATGACGAAATTCACAGAGAAGATATTTCCTATGGATACGGATGTTTTCTGGGGGATTCAGAAAAAACCATTGTGTATCTGCGATTCATGTACAATCAACTTATCAATATCACATTGGTACTTTCCGTATCTATATTAAATTTTTGAAATATTTTCACTGAGAGTTGAAACAAGGATATTCATGTAACAACCCGGAATTTTGGGGCCAATTTAAAATTTTTATTTTAGGAATTTTAATGGATTTTTAATATTTAAAATAATTTATTTTAAATAATAATGACTAAAAATTTATTTTAAAACGAATAAATTTAATTTAATTATAAAAGGAGTTTGAAACAGCACTGCAGTTTGAAAATTTGAATTTGAACTTTGACTGAGTGTACATGATTCAATTTAAACCAGAATTGAGCGAAACAAGAAATATTTAAATCTGTTTAATCATGTAACGACACCGGATTTTGCCCGCACCTAATCGATCGCAAAATCGACCAAGACCGTTCAAAACTCGCATACGTTAACTTTGGGAATACAATTCATAAGAACAAATAACAATAGACTTTTATAGACATTACAATAATGTTACATCAGAGTACAGAATATCAGAGTACATCAATTAAAGGAATGATATAGCGGAATTTAAATTACAATACATAAATACAATACACAGCGGAAGACTATAAATGCTCTGGACACAGCTTTAAGCTTCAATCCAGGATCCTGCTAAAAGAATAGATATCTGCAAAACAAGCTACTCGACTGCCCGTGTGGAAAAATATGGGCACCCGAGTTTGCCAGTGAAACAAACTACAGGTCAGTCATGGGACTGGTATGAGAAATCTTAACTAAACTAATCTAATGATAAGGCTAATCACAGGACCACGCCGCTAACGCGGAACGGGTTTACTCCATTGGATTGCCAGTGCATAAGTAAAGTAAATCGTTCAAATAACGCTATGCTTTTAGAAAAATGAAACCATTATAAGACCCAAGTCCCATCACACAATGCAACGCAAACCGGAGGAGAGGGTTTTACCTTATAATGGTCAAAAGATGCTTGATATGGTAAAACGGATTTAGTATTAGTGTGTATATATTCTAATAAAAACATTTCAATCATAATGTATTAATCATAGACGGCAAGGGTACCATATATCATGTCGTCATACTTGTTCTACATTCAAAACCGCAAGGTCGTATTGGGAATTGGATTTCCATCATGAGTCGAGGCTAGGGGCAAGCTCCTCTCCGATTCGAGACACTCTAGCAAATGCCTCAGGATCCCCCGCAGTGAACCCTTGGATGCGGTAGGGTCGGTCCCCACCTATCGGCAGTGGATTGGTTATGCCTGAACACACGTTTCTCGGTTCCTTTGAACCTATAATATGACCACTATCGGCTTATAAAAATCCGAGGTACCTCAATCCAAAATCCACATAAGTAAAATGTCAGGGCTGGTAGGTCGCTGACATCACTCTAGCTAGAAAGAAACGTGTGCACTCCCTACGGTCCAAATCCCGTTTTTGACTCATACCGGGGTGTGAGGCTCGCGAAGTCATTCTATATACAAAGCTACGCCTAAACAGGCCATGCTTTGATCATCAGCCACAAGGTTCTGCTTTTCAACAAAAGCCTTGATCATTTGCATCTTGGCGTGCCACGTTGACAATTCGCGCCATGCGATCGATAACCATCAATATACATCAGGGTGTTAAGCAGAGAATAAATTCTCCACCACCAAACAGATATACACCAAATAGAAACCAACGTACATGGAATGAAATTCAACGTCAGGCACGCATCCATTTACAAGTCCGTCCTGGGTCTGAACGAAACCGTATTCCGGAAAATCAACACGAACGTCCGGTCGGCCACCATTGTAGCCCCTTCAAGGTAGCTACTCCAATCATGGGCGTCAATGGTAACTCATCCATTCGACATGAAGATCAGCGGTCTTGTACCGTCTTCATCTTCGACTCTTCATTGTCGTAGTAATTATTCGGAATGGGTTAAACCCGGTCCTTCCAAATAACTTGAATATTTTTATAATTAAAAATCAAGTGTTGTAATAAAACACATCAATGCCTCATTCCAATCCAGGATATCCTATCAAAGATAAATTCTTAATTTTATTCGTAAATCTTTCTTTTAAAGATTTATTAAAACTCCAATTTGGTTTTAAATATCAAAATCATTATTTAATGTTTATTTAATTTTAAGAAATTAATCTTATCCTTATTTGAGTTAAAGAACTAATGTCATTTAAAACATTGTTCACGATAAACTCAAATTCATCTTCCATTAAATATGGAATTTTCATAGAAATCAGACCAATGTATAATCGATATAAATTTCCGTATCGGACTATTAATATAAATGGAATAACAGCAAAGCCTTTTAAATTCCATGTATATTAACGGCCTTCCTTTATAGAAGCTCATCTCGAATATTATTAAATCAAATTCTATTCAATCCCAATTTAATATATGAAATTGGAAAAGATTATCCTTGGAAAATATTTCATTTTAAATCTTAATAAAAAGATTTATAAATTCCAAATTATAATTCACTGCAAATTGGGTTAAAGAACAAGTGTCGTTTAAAACACTGTTCACGATAAATCCAATTCGCATTTCATTTTATTCCAATTATCAAATATAATTGAAAACTCGAAAAATCTTAATTAAAAGATTTATTCTTTTCTTAACTGGGGTTAAGAACAGTGTTATTTAAGACACCATTCACGACAACCCAAAAATCCAATTTATTCTATTTAATTCCAAGTAAATATTAATTTATTGGAAAACTTTATTAAATCTTAATTACAAGATTTATTCTAGTTAATAACTAGTTCATATCGATAAAATATATTTATCTTTTCACTATTGGAAATTTTCATCTAAATTCCTTTTAAATCATTTATTATGATTTTACATAATATTTACATATTTTTAATAATTTTATAAATCAATTCTTTTTAATATTCATTTTAAAATGAGTAAAATAAATGGATAATCACATTCGGGTTAAAACGGTGTTTCTATTTAAAACAGATTAAATAGGCCAATTCAATTTCTTATTCATTTATATTTTATACTGGGCCAGACCTCCCACATTAAGCCTGTGACTTATGGATGCTGGATATGCCGGTTGGTTCTGGGCAGACTTATCCCATAAGTTGGACTTAACCTCGTGTCATGGCCCAATTCATATTTTTAATTCAACCTTTTTCATTGTAACTTTTTAACAAACAAAACAAAATCTTTTGAATTTAAAACATCAAAGTCATTATTTGATTTCTTTAACTGGATATTAAATTAAAATATTATCTTAATTCCAAATTGGAACGAGGCCCAACAATTACCATATATTTTAGTTATATGGGTTTCACACATCGCAGGAATACTATATTAATGATAAATATTATCAAAAACCATCCACAACATCCAAAGTGCATTATATATTGTATAAGCGTCAAATAAATAACGCTTATAATAAATCACAAGGGAGATGTGTGAATATCATTCCAAGACCCGTGTGGGGTTTTCAACCAACACATAACACAACAAGTAATTAAATAAATTATCTGTGCACTTGGGCGATGTGTAAAAATTATCGTCCCAATCAACATAAACAAGTTGGATAACTTGTAAATGGAAGTGTAATACACAATATATAACACGACGATATAAATATCTCTTTATATTGTATACAATTCTATTCCAACAACGAATGAAAAATAATAACTTTGTCTTTGTTTACAATTTCCTTTTGTAAATTCTAATTCGACAAAAATGGTTATTTTTATCCTAATGTATATTTTCTAACAAGAATGTCATTTTTATTCTAATTTATATTTTCTAACAAAAATTTGTCCTTTTTTATTTACAATAACAAAATGAAGAAAAAAAACAAAGGATGTCATGTTATTATAAACAAGTTTCTATGTTATTCAAATGATAATTAAATAGTCATTTATTTGTAATCACTTTCTATGTTACTCAAATGACAATTAAATAGTCATTTATTTGTAATCGCTTTCTATGTTATTCAAATGACAATTAAATAGTCATTTATTTGTAATCAAATTCCTATGAATCTTTAATGACACATAAATACACTTTTATATATAAACAATTTCCTATGAATTTTAATGACACAAAAATGCACCTTTATATATAAACAATTACCTATGAATTTTAATGACACATAAATGCACCTTTATATATAAACAATTTCCTATGAATTTTAATGACACATAAATGCACCTTTATATATAAACAATTTCCTATGAATTTTAATGACACATAAATGCACCTTTATATATAAACAATTTCCTATGAATTTTAATGACACATAAATGAGTATTTGACATGTTCAAATGTTTCTATGGTTTCTAATAATATAACAAGAGCAAATCTCATTTACATACAAGTTCCAAGTTTCCTAATGACAGATAAAAAAGTGAATTTTATTTGTGTGTCAAATTTTAAGTTTCCAATGACAATAAAAGTAAATTTTATTTGTCAAAGCAAACTCTAAGTTTCTAATCAAATCTTAACAAGTAAAAATGGTACTTTTACTTATTTACAAATTCTAATGACAAAACGACAATTTTGCATTGACAATTCTACTTCATATGAATGATATGCTTATTTGGTCAATTTTGATTCAACATAAATGCCATAATTTATATTGTCAATTTTAATACAGCAAAATTGACAATTTATTTCTAATATAACATGATTTAAAATGAATGACATTTTATATTCATGATTTTTTATGACATGTTTTGACACAAATGAGAGCCTTTATTTCAGTTTACATGTTTTGACAAAAAGGTTATTTTTATTTGCAACTAACGAGTTTTGACAAAAATGATTATTCCCAATTCGTTAACATGTTTTGACAAATAAGTGTTTGGGTTTATATAAACATGATTCTAACTAATTTACATTCCTAAATGAATGACATTCATTTATTGACAAAACAAATCTTGACTAAGTGACATGTTTTTATCGGCAAAAACACATCTTACTAAATGGCATGTTTTTATAAAAAAAAACATGTTTTCTAACAGAAACGACATATTTATTCTAACATATGACATTTCCTAATAATGACCATCCCTATATTGTATATGACAATAAACAGAAAGAACGTTTTTAATTTCAACAAATTACTAATCTTTAACATAACAAATAAAAGTGTATACTTTTATTTGCATATTATTTTAATATTTAACGTCACACATAAAAACAACATTTTTATTCGCATTTAATTCTAATTTCAACAAGGCAAATAAATAAAAAAAAACAATACTTTTATTCGTATACCATTTCTAATTTTAAACATGACGGATAAAAGCAATATTTTTGTTTGCGCGTAATTCCAAATCTAACATGACAAAATGAATGTCGAAATCAACACAAACAACAAGTTTCCATCACAACATCACAGCTCTAATATCATACATACATACATCGATTTCTAATAACCATAAAATAATTTAAATTTTAATTTATTATTAAACATAGAAATCTCACATTGATTACTCCTTCTGAATCCTGTGCTGTTTTGATTTTTAATTAGCCTGAAATTCAAATCTGCTCATTTTCCATTCTGATCAGTTTCATGATGTAGATCTTGTTATCACGATTATAACGGTCCTAATCCTTATTGTTAATCCCTTCCTCTTCTTCGTTGGTTTACAGTCGAATTTGAACCCAAAGCTCCATCGTCAAACCCCAATTCGCACGCCACCTGGAACCCCCGGCCATCGATCCAAACCTACCACGGCCACCGCCTCCACGTGCGCCGCCACCACCTGAAGACCCGACCAACTCGCACCCCTCCTGCCTCGTGAATCCTCCTCCAAGCGTTGTCCCTTCTCGGTCAAAAATTGAGCACCACAAACTCTAGAAACGATCATCACCGTACCAATTTAAAGATTGCGTGTTGAGCTTTGATTTTGTCTTTGGGTTCATGTTTTAATTTGTGAGGGATTGGGATTAATTGAGGATTGAATCTTGAAAAGGAATGGCCATTGATCCATAGCTGGGCGGCGGCTATAGTTGGTATTAGGGTTTTGTTTTGACCGTATATATTAGGGTATATATATATATATTAAATAATATTTAATTTAATAGTTGTTTACCTTATCCTTTTTTCTCTTATTTTTTCTTTTTCTTGTATTTAAAAAAGGTATATAGTATGGCATATATGTATATGATAAAGAAGAGAGAGAGAACATGAAGAATTAAAGTATATGAATTAAACGCATGAGGCCATTATTGTTATCATTGTCATTATTTTTTTCCTTTTTTATTTTCCTTGCAATGAATGACACGCCTCATTGAATATGATTTCAAATTTTATTTATTTTATGAAAGATGCGACTTTTATTTTATTATATATATATTACTTCCTTTATTCGGTTGCATGTTTTACTTTATTCCTTACTTGTGTCCCTACATATGTTTTATGTTACAAGGAAAATAAATTGGCTGAGGTGGCGTATTTATTTCTCATTTATGTTTCCTTAAATCCCCTTGGATTACATGCTATAATGACACATCTAACTTATTTATTTATTTATTAAAATTTCAAATGTAGATAACAATGAGAGAGAGAGAGAATGAAATGGAAAGAATAAATGCTAAATTAATGCTATTTGTTAGAAATTAGAACTAACACAACAGTATTACATATTATTGTTAGAAATGAATGTTTGCAACTTTTCACATTTCAAAATTGACTAATTAATGAAGGTTTTCTACGTTTTGAATTCCTAAAAGTTACATTTTGAATTGACAGGGGAATTATTTAAGAGGACAGCCAAAGATATGTATATATATATATATATATATATATATGTATGTATGTATTGTCAAAATTTATTTCATTTATAACCTACACTTTACTTTCAATCAATAAATTAATAAATGTCATTAAAGTTCCTACGTGACGTTAAAAAGAATAAATTTTTAATGTAAAACATTTCATGTTTGTACATGACATTAAAAGATATTTTTTTTTGTGTTAACCAAATTCATGTTCTTACATGACATTAAAAAGTTAAGTTTTTATTGTAAATTAATTTCATGTTTTACATGACATTTAAAAAGTTAGACTTTTAGCACTAATCAAAATATGTTATTTTCATCAAAAGAATAACTTTTAGCGCTAAACAAAATATGTTCGTTCACATTAAAAAGAATAACTTTTCAATGTAAATCATTTTTATATTCTTACATTTAAATAAAGACTAACTTTTATTTTAAAACATATTTCATTTTTTTTCGTTACTATTTAAAATAAATAATTTTAAATATTCTATATTCATTAAAATTTCTAAAATAAAAGAATTTTAAATTGGCCCCAAAATTCCGGGTTGTTACAAATCATATATGTAGCGACCCGAACTTCCCCGGACTCCGAAGAGATGAGAAAGAACGAATTACTGTGAGGACAAGACAAATCAGAACGCAGACGGAAGAACATTTCATTGTTATTACAACAATTCCATCAGATACAAGAATATACAGAGTATAATTAAATAAATTACATTTGATAAATATCAGAGATTACAATAAATAAGATAGCAGCGGAAAATAATACAAAGCACAACTGAAGGTGATATACGGATACAGAGCTTTCCGGATATCGTTCCAGCTGTAAACCAGGATCCTGTGAATATAAATCTGCAAAACCAAAACTACTAGCTGCCCGTGCGGAAAATAGGGGCACCCAGAGTTTAGGTTAAAACAATAAACTCCAGGTCAGTCATGTGACTGGTGTGAGAACTAAAACAGTTATTTAAAGCTTTACTTTAAAAGAGAGTAATTCAAGGGACCACGCCGTATAACACGGAACGGGTTTCCTCCCAAGAATACCAGTGCATAGAATAAACAGCACAATGCTTTTTCGAAAAATGAAGCTATTATAAGACCCAGGTTCCATCACACAATGCAACGCAAGCCGGAGGATAGGGTTTTCCCTTATAATAGCCAAACATGCTTGGTACGTTTAAAACAAATCATTAGATACTATAATAAGTGTATATTGTCAAAACAATTTCAATCATAAATATCAATCATAGGCGGCATGGGTACCATCTATCATGTCGCCATACTAGTTCTACAATTAAAACCGCAATACACGTATTGGAAATTGGATTTCCGTCATGAGTCGAGGCAAGGGGCAAGCTCCTCTCCGCGTTCGAGACACTCTAGCAAATGTCTCAGGGCTATGCACTCTGGGCAACCCTGGGATCCTCCAAGGCCGGTCCTCACTTACGTTAGAGGATTGGCAATTCCTGAACACACGTTTCCCGGCCCTATAGGACCTATAATTGAGGCGCCTCGCATCCAAACCACAAAGGTGAAAAGTAAATAAATGTCAGGGCTGGTAGGTCACTGACACCACTCATAGCTAGAAAGAAACGTCGTGCACTCCTTGGATCCTCATCCCGTTTTTGACTCATACCGAGGTGTGAGGCTCGCGAATTCACGTTATACACAAAGCTGCCACGTAGGCCGTGCTTTGATCATCAACCACAAGACTTTGCTTTTCAACAGAAGCCTTGATCATTGCATCTTAGCGTGTCACATAGGCAATTCATGCCATGCGACTGATGTCCATCGATATACAACCTTTGAGCTCGTACGTCTCAGAGAAGGGCGTTAAGCAAAAGAATAAATTCTCCACCGCCAAACAGATGTATATTTAATAGAAATCAATCAACACAGAATAAAATCCAATGTCAGACACACAATCCATTTACAAGTCCGTTCTGGGTCTGAACGAAACCGGAGGCACTTTCCTCGCATATCCATCCATCTCCAAGTACGTCTGGACGACAACCAATTGATTCCCTCATCTTGGGTGTACAACCCAATCAAGATCATCAGTAATCACCCAAACGATGTGAAGACTTCCGGTCTTCAACCACCGTCTTCATCTTCGACATATCGTCGAATCGGTTATTCAGAATGGGTATAAACCCGGCCTTTCCGAACAACCCGCGTATACTAAAAACAAATGTTACACAAACACAACATACGCCTCATTCCAATGCAGAATATTCTTTTATTCACAAAATCACATTTTTAGGGAAAGGTTCCCATTAATTTTATCCAAGATAAATTCTTTAAAATTTATCCTTTAATCTTCCTTTGGATGTCATTTCAAACCAGATTATGGTTTTCTAAACTAGTCGAGATTAGCGAACCATAACGAAGTAATTATTTATTTTATTTCCCAATCCCAACCTATTCATCCCATGAAGCAAAACTGGTAATACTCCATTTCTAATACTATGGTGTTATCGGTAAAATTAATTACCATTTCACATTCAAATCTGATTAAAGATTTAACTATCGCTTTGGAGCAGAACTGGTGATACTCCATTCTCGCTCAATTTCTAAATTTGATAATTTGAATTATAGATTTACATTTCAATCTAATTGCATATTCGTTAAAACTCCTTTTACTGGGTTAAAGAACTAGGTGTTATTTGAAACACAGTTCACGACAAACCCAAATCACATTCTATTTCTTATCGGGTTAAAGAACTAGTGTTATTTAAAACACCGTTCACGATAAACCCGTTTCAAATCCAATCAAATATATTAGAAATTACGATTATTTAAAAACACTTTTTAAATCTAATTTATTTATTTAAAAATAATTGGGTTTTAAATTTAGTTCAAAACTAGTTCATTTCGATAAAAATCCCTTTTATATCTTTTCAAATATGGAGTTTTTCACCCCAGTTTTTCCCAAATCATTTCTTATGATTTTACACAAATTATTACTATTTTTAATAATTTTATCAAGGCCTGTACAGTCGATTTCCATCAATGGCCATCGAACTGCACTTATGGCGACCTTTTTCAAATTTGATTTGGACGTATCTCCAAATCCAACCATTAGATTTCAAATTTCTAATATTCGTTAGAAAGCTCTTTTCGATACGAAACCAACGGTTCCGGTTTTAGGAGAATCCGACGGTCGGATCTCCCGTAATGTCCCTTTGAAATAAATGGTCGAAATTCACGAACTGTCGCGGCGCGGCGCGTTTTATTCAGGCCATTATATTATATATATAATATATTTTATCGTCGATTACTATTCAAAACGAATTTTATAAATAGTTTTGCATTCGTTTCAAAAATAATTTCAACCTTCATTTCAAAGTCAAATCAAAATTGAATTTTTCCTTATAAATTCGTTTTAAAATTCATTTCTATTCAATTCAAATTTCAATTCAATTTGAATTCAATTCAATTCGTTTTCAATTCAATTTGTTTTCAATTCAATTCGAAAACGTTTTATGTTCAATTCATTTCGAAATCGTTATATATTCCATTCATTTCGAAATCGTTTTATATTCAATTCATTTCAAAATCGTTATATATTCAATTTGAATTTGTTTTCTATTCAATTTGATTCAAATTTTATTTCAAAATATGCGATTTCGAAATCACTTTTCAATATTCATTTTAAAATGAATAAAATCAATATAAGTATCGTTCACGTCAAAATGGGGTCAATCTAACCAACACGGCTTCATATAATTCAATCTTCAAATATTCTATTTCAAATATTTCCTTTTCAAATATTCTATTTCAAATATTTCGTTTTCAAATATTCTATTTCAAATATTTCGTTTTCAAATATTCTATTTCAAATATTTCTATTTCAAATATTTCGTTCAACACATGACTAATCTCAACGGAAGAGTACAGTCAATACATGAACCTTTATATTATATTATTCTTTATTTTCTAAATTGGAATGAGGCCCAATCAATCACCATATAAAGTTAATTATATGGATTCCATACAACACATGCATATAATAGCAACGAAAAATAATCAACCATCAACCAAAGTGCACTACACTGTATAAGCATCAAATATAAATATCTAACGCTTATAACAGCCTGTCAATCAATCGATCGACATATTTAATCAATCAGGATGAGTGAACTTCAAATTTCATCCCAACACCCGTGTGGGGTTTCAAACAATCAAACACAGATTTTAGTTGTGCAGTTGGGCAATGTGTAAAATTTATCGACCCAATCAATGTCCTTCAAATAGGTGTACATAAACAAACCGTCCAGTTTGTAAATGAATATTTTATTTATTCACATTCACGTTAAAAATTATATTTTTAACGATTAAACATTTTATTTCAACATATGAATTTCTATTCAATTCATTTATTCAATAAAATGATATTTTTATTTTTCTAACTTATTTTAGAAAATTTCGGCGGCATAACGGCACGATACTAGAAACGGGACGAGGCCTAGCCTTATCCCCGGTCTAGTGAAGGCCCACGGCATTCACACATCAATCAAGTTCACCAAACAACCAAATTCAAATCAAATCATCTAACTAATCTATACAACCAAACAAACAAGTCCATAGTCTGTGGACGATTGTGTCGGGTGCTACTAAGCACCGTCTGCATCCTAGTATATATATAAAAAACTAGAAAAAGAAATTGAAAGGTGAGAAATTCTCACCGAAAGCTATCCAATCATCTTGACTCTTCTTTGAGAGAAATCTTCATCGTTATCGCATTTTTGTCATCTTCATTGTTGTAGCCACTACATATGTAAAAATCGAATTTTTACTTCGTTATTCAATATATAAAAATCGAATTTTTATTATGCTATTCAATATATAAAAATCGAATTTTTACTATGCTATTCAATATATAAAAATCGAATTTTTACTATGCTATTCAATATATAAAAATCGAATTTTTACTATGTTATTCAATATATAAAAATTGAATTTTTACTATGTTATTCAATATGTAAAAATCCTATTTTTACTATGCTGCTATATAAAAAGATTTCGCCTTTTCAAAAATATAGATTTGCCTTTCTATAATATAAAAATTATATTTTTCTCGAAGTAAAAATCATATTTTTACTTCACTACTCATCTCAAAATATCGTCTTTTCATATCTAAAAATATCATCTTTTCATATTTAAAAATATCGTCTTTTCGTATTTAAAAATATCGTCTTTTCATATCTAAAAATATCGTCTTTTTTAAAAATCAATCTTTATTTTGCTACACATATATAGATGCTATTTTTAATATTCCTATCATGTAAAAATTATAATTTTACTTCTCTACATAAACAAAATCATATTTTACATCTCCTATATAGTAAAGACTATATTTTTAATACTTTAAAAATATAAAAATCATATTTTTAATTGAAAAAAAATCTTTTCTATCTCTTCCTTATATAAAAATCATATTTTAATAAATAAAAATATAATCTTTTCAATTCTAAAAATCAAATCTTTATATATACTTTATTTTCAAAAATCAAATCTTCTTCTAAATAAAAATAAAATCTTTTTGTTCATGACAACATTCTAAATTCACTCCTTTTTCCCCTTTCAAAGATCTACTCTTTTCCATTTATATAAATCAAATCTTGTGAATGAACAAAATATAATCTTTTATCATATAAAGATCCTAGCTTTTATCACAAAGAAAGATCAGTTTTTTCTACAATCCATTATTTTCAGAGAAAAAAAAACATATGTTTTATAAACTAAAAAAAAATCAAAAAGGGGCCAAACTCACATTGTTTGAATCGAAGGTGGCGGTGCTTTTGCTGTTGAGCTTCGAAGAAAAAAAAGGGGGGGTCTTCACTGCTGCGCCGGAGGATAGGATTCGCCAGTGGCTCGAGGTGTTGGCGCTTGTGCTAGAGGAGAGGGAGGCGGTAGAAGGAGGAAGGGGGAAATCGAGGAGAGGGCGGAGCGTTTTAAGAGCGGACGGGGGAGAAGGAGAGAACAAGGAGGCAGAGGGGAGAAGAGAGGGAGGGGTGTCGGGGACAAACGACGCCGGTCTGGGGAGGGAAGCGAGGTCGCGGTGGAGAGGGTCAGTAGGGAAGAAGGGAAGGAGGAAGAAAGGGGAAGGCGTGGAGGAGGCGGTGGAGGAAGGAGGGTCAGAGGCGGTGGGGGAAGGAGCGATTTTTAATTTTCTTTTTCTTTTTTCTTCTGAACGGTGAGGGAGTGAGTGAGAGAGGGGTAAGGTTATTATATTTTAATTATATTATATTATATTTTATTTCAAAAGGTTGACTTTTTCATTCGAACTCGAAACGAAACCCACCGCCTGCCGTCCATAGCTAATTGCCCCCATTCCGAACACAATGGGATTTGTATTGTAAGCTGATTCAATCATTTTGATCAGTTTTCGTCAAAATCAACATATAACTCTATATATTGAATTTGAATGCGCATTTCAATTTACCGGGGCCACATACTAACTCGAAAAATTCCAGAAAAATATTTTCTAGCTTCATATTGACGATACGGTCCTAACAAAACTAGTTTCATTGAATTCTGAGACCGTTTGAAAAATGGCCATTTTCCAGTCGATTAAAATCAACTGAAACTGGTCAAACGCGTTTTCTTTCGCCGCGCTCACATATTGATTCGAAAAATTATGAAATTTGGAATCTAGCAATAATTTGACATCACGGACCCAACAAAACTGGTTTTGTCGAAATCCGAGGTCGTTTGCAAAATGTCTATTTTTAAGGGCCTGAATTCCATAGCGACTATCCAGAATTTTCAACTGGACATATCTTTTGATTCCCGCTATGAAATCCTGATTTTTCTGATTCTTTGGAAAGATATTACCAATTAGATCCTAATGTTTTTGGTTTCACTAAAATCCAGATTGTTTTGCACCCGGTACATTCAATTGAAGTTTGAAATCGAATTATCGAACTACCGTGCCATTTTCAATTCTATTTATAATTATATATATAAATATTTATATTCTAACGATGGCGTATATAATATATACTTTCTAATTATATTCAAAATAAATTTCTTGACGATTTTATTTAAAATAATTCATTTTAAATATAGAAACTTCGCCATAATTGCCAAAATAAAAATTTTAAACTGGCTCGCATTTCCGGGTTATTACAATCTCCCCCACTTAAAACTTTTCGTCCCCGAAAAGGAACAAAGTCGAAAGTGGTTTGATCAATCAACTCTACGTTCGATCTGGCTTCCATTCTCCAACTTTTCGGTTTCTGAGAATTTTCAAATTTTCGAAAAATTTCGCCATAACCTCCCCTGCACCGGGAGCCACGGGAAAATCCCGAAATTGCCATATAGGCCTTCTGATCTCAAAAAGAAAAAGAAAAAGCCAAGCGGCTAGCCAATAGGCTCATAAAATCATCATCACCCAAACAAAACAGTAAATTATGTAGTAAACATGTACCTATTTGTCGGGCAAACAAATTTTATTCTCTGCTCTAGCCTCCTTGCTAAGACCTGTTTAATGTAAGTATATGTATATGCAAGCAAATGCGACCAATTTCAATACAATTCAATATTTGGTTCAATTAGGTTAAATGGTTCAAAATTATCAAACAAATAAACAAACAACACAAACATCAATCAATTAGTGAATTAGAGTTTCAAATTCATAATTTTGATACATATACTGAAAATCTTGTTTTTGATGCCAATTCTTAACAATGTGTTCTAGCTATATTGATTTTGGTTCTCACACCAGTCTGATGGAAATATATAGAAAGCACACCTTCGAAACACGAAAATAATTACTAATGATGACGCGTCAACCATCAGAATCAGGTCTGGGCGACTAGAGTGTGATTCTATATCTATCTAATATATTAAAACTTCGAATATACGTTCATGACGCGTATATGCAAAACCTTTATATACTAGATTGTCCATATTCAAAATAAATAAATAATCAAATACGTTTAAAGCGATTTAAATTTCCAAAACAAAATTGTTTTCATTTGTGAAAAAATACTCTTCACACTCGTTCTAGGATACTACTGATCCTATCTCTAACAAGTTATTCTAATTGGATATTACTAATCCAATATCTGATGAATTCTTTCGTATGGTTCTAATGTGTCTTGTTCTCGAGCTCTGTAAACCAAAGCTCTGATACCAAATTGTAGCGACCCGAACTTCCCCGGTCTCAGAAGAGATGAGAAAGAACGAATTACTGTGAGGACAAGACAAATCAGAACGCAGACGGAAGAACATTTCATTGTTATTACAACAATTCCATCAGATACAAGAATATACAGAGTATAATTGAATAAATTACATTTGATAAATATCAGAGATTACAATAAATTACATAGCAGCGGAAAATAATACAAAGCAAAACTGAAGGTGATATACGGATACAGAGCTTTCCGGATATCATTCCAGCTGTAAGCCAGGATCCTGTGAATATAAATCTGCAAAACCAAAACTACTAGCTGCCCATGCGGAAAATAGGGGCACTCAGAGTTTAGGTTAAAACAATAAACTCCAGGTCAGTCATGTGACTGGTGTGAGAACTAAAATAATTATTTAAAGCTTTACTTTAAAAGAGAGTAATTCAAGGGACCACGCCGTATAACACGGAACGGGTTTCCTCCCAAGAATACCAGTGCATAGAATAAACAGCGCAATGCTTTTTCGAAAAATGAAGCTATTATAAGACCCATGTCCCATCACACAATGCAACACAAGCCGGAGGATAGGGTTTTCCCTTATAATAGCCAAACATGCTTGGTACGTTTAAAATAAATCATTAGATACTATAATAAGTGTATAGTGTCAAAACTATTTCAATCATAAATATCAATCATAGGCGGCATGGGTACCATCTATCATGTCGCCATACTAGTTCTACAATTAAAACCGTAATACACGTATTGGAAATTGGATTTCCGTCATGAGTCGAGGCAAGGGGCAAGCTCCTCTCCGCGTTCGAGACACTCTAGCAAATGTCTCAAGGCTACGCACTCTGGGCAACCCTGGGATCCTCCAAGGCCGGTCCTCACTTACGTTAGAGGATTGGCAATTCCTGAACACACGTTTCCCGGCCCTATAGGACCTATAATCGAGGCGCCTCGCATCCAAACCACAAAGGTGAAAAGTATATAAATGTCAGGGCTGGTAGGTCACTGACACCACCCATAGCTAGAAAGAAACGTCGTGCACTCCTTGGGTTCTCATCCCGTTTTTGACTCATACCGAGGTGTGAGGCTCGCGAATTCACGTTATACACAAAGCTGCCACGTAGGCCGTGCTTTGATCATCAACCACAAGACTTTGCTTTTCAACAGAAGCCTTGATCATTGCATCTTAGCGTGCCACATAGGCAATTCATGCCATGCGACTGATGTCCATCGATATACAACCTCTGAGCTCGTACGTCTCAGAGAAGGGCGTTAAGCAAAAGAATAAATTCTCCGCCGCCAAACAGATGTATATTTAATAGAAATCAATCAACACAGAATAAAATCCAATGTCAGACACACAATCCATTTACAAGTCCGTTCTGGGTCTGAAAGAAACCGGAGGCACTTTCCTCGCATATCCATCCATCTCCATGTACGTCTGGACGACAACCAACTGATTCCCTCATCTTGGGTGTACAGCCCAATCAAGATCATCAGTAATCACCCAAACGATGTGAAGACTTCCGGTCTTCAACCACCGTCTTCATCTTCGACATATCGTCGAATCAGTTATTCAGAATGGGTATAAACCCGGCCTTTCCGAACAACCCGCGTATACTAAAAACAAATGTTACACAAACACAACATACGCCTCATTCCAATGCAGAATATTCTTTTATTCACAAAATCACATTTTTAGGGAAAGGTTCCTATTAATTTTATCCAAGATAAATTCTTTAAAATTTATCCTTTAATCTTCCTTTGGATGTCATTTCAAACCAGATTATGGTTTTCTAAACTAGTCGAGATTGGCGAACCACAACGAAGTAATTATTTATTTTATTTCCCAATCCCAACCTATTCATCCCATGAAGCAAAACTAGTAATACTCCATTTCTAATACTATGGTGTTATCGGTAAAATTAATTACCATTTCACGTTCAAATCCGATTAAAGATTTAACTATCGCTTTGGAGCAGAACTGGTGATACTCCATTCTCGCTCAATTTCTAAATTTGATAATTTAAATTATAGATTTACATTTCAATCTAATTGCAGATTCGTTAAAACTCCTTTTACTGGGTTAAAGAACTAGGTGTTATTTAAAACACAGTTCACGACAAACCCAAATCACATTCTATTTCTTATCGGGTTAAAGAACTAGTGTTATTTAAAACACCGTTCACGATAAACCCATTTCAAATCCAATCAAATATATTAGAAATTACGATTATTTAAAAACCCTTTTTAAATCTAATTTATTTATTTAAAAATAATTGGGTTTTAAATTTAGTTCAAAACTAGTTCATTTCGATAAAAATCCCTTTTATATCTTTTCAAATATGGAGTTTTTCACCCCAGTTTTTCCCAAATCATTTCTTATGATTTTACACAAATTATTACTATTTTTAATAATTTTATCAAGGCCTGTACAGTCGATTTCCATCAACGGCCATCGAACTGCACTTATGACGACCTTTTTCAAATTTGATTTGGACGTATCTCCAAATCCAACCATTAGATTTCAAATTTCTAATATTCGTTAGAAAGCTCTTTTCGATACGAACCCAACGGTTTTGGTTTTAGGAGAATCCGACGGTCGGATCTCCCGTAATGTCCGTTTGAAATAAATGGTCGAAATTCACGAATTATCGCGGCGTGGCGCGTTTTATTCAGGCCATTATATTATATATATATAATATATTTTATCGTCGATTACTATTCAAAACGAATTTTATAAATAGTTTTGCATTCATTTCAAAAATGATTTCAACCTTCATTTCAAAGTCAAATCAAAATTGAATTTTTCCTTATAAATTCGTTTTAAAATTCATTTCTATTCAATTCAAATTTCAATTAAATTTGAATTCAATTCAATTCATTTTCAATTCAATTTGTTTTCAATTCAATTCGAAATCGTTTTATATTCAATTCATTTCGAAATCGTTATATATTCAATTCATTTCGAAATCGTTTTATATTCAATTCATTTCGAAATCGTTATATATTCAATTTGAATTCGTTTTCTATTCAATTTGATTCAAATTTTATTTCAAAATATGCGATTTCGAAATCACTTTTCAATATTCATTTTAAAATGAATAAAATCGATATAAGTATCGTTCACGTCAAAATGGCGTCAATCTAACCAACACGGCTTCATATAATTCAATCTTCAAATATTCTATTTCAAATATTTCCTTTTTAAATATTCTATTTCAAATATTTCGTTTTCAAATATTCTATTTCAAATATTTCGTTTTCAAATATTCTATTTCAAATATTTCTATTTCAAATATTTCGTTCAACACATGACTAATCTCAACGGATGAGTACAGTCAACACATGAACCTTTACATTATATTATTCTTTATTTTCTAAATTGGAATGAGGCCCAATCAATCACCATATAAAGTTAATTATATGGATTCCATACAACACATGCATATAATAGCAACGAAAAATAATCAACCATCAACCAAAGTGCACTACACTGTTAAGCATCAAATATAAATATCTAACGCTTATAACAGCCTGTCAATCAATCAATCGACATATTTAATCAATCAGGATGAGTGAACTTCAAATTTCATCCCAACACCCGTGTGGGGTTTCAAACAATCAAACACAGATTTTAGTTGTGCAGTTGGGCGATGTGTAAAATTTATCGATCCAATCAATGTCCTTCAAATAGGTGTACATAAACAAACCGTCCGGTTTGTAAATGAATATTTTATTTATTCACATTCACGTTAAAAATTATATTTTTAACGATAAAACATTTTATTTCAACATATGAATTTCTATTCAATTCATTTATTCAATAAAATGATATTTTTATTTTTCTAACTTATTTTAGAAAATTTCGGCGGCATAACGACACGATACTAGAAACGGGACGAGGCCTAGCCTTATCCCCGGTCTAGTGAAGGCCCACGCCATTCACACATCAATCAAGTTCACCAAACAACCAAATTCAAATCAAATCATCTAACTAATCTATACAACCAAACAAACAAGTCCATGGTCTGTGGACGATTGTGTCGGGTGCTACTAAGCACCGTCTGCATCCTAGTATATATATAAAACTAGAAAAAGAAATTGAAAGGTGAGAAATTCTCACCGAAAGCTATCCAATCATCTTGACTCTTCTTTGAGAGAAATCTTCATCGTTATCGCATTTTTTTCATCTTCGTTGCTGTAGCCACTACATATGTAAAAATCGAATTTTTACTTCGTTATTCAATATATAAAAATCTAATTTTTATTATGCTATTCAATATATAAAAATCGAATTTTTACTATGCTATTCAATATATAAAAATCGAATTTTTACTATGCTATTCAATATATAAAAATCGAATTTTTACTATGTTATTCAATATATAAAAATTGAATTTTTACTATGTTATTCAATATGTAAAAATCCTATTTTTACTATGCTGCTATATAAAAAGATTTCGCCTTTTCAAAAATATAGATTTGCCTTTCTATAATATAAAAATTATATTTTTCTCGAAGTAAAAAATCATATTTTTACTTCACTACTCATCTCAAAATATCGTCTTTTCATATCTAAAAATATCATCTTTTCATATTTAAAAATATCTTCTTTTCGTATTTAAAAATATCGTCTTTTCATATCTAAAAATATCGTCTTTTTTAAAAATCAATCTTTATTTTGCTACACATATAGAGATGTTATTTTTAATGTTCCTATCATGTAAAAATTATATTTTTACTTCTCTACATAAACAAAATCATATCTTACATCTCCTATATAGTAAAGACTATATTTTTAATACTTTAAAAATATAAAAATCATATTTTTAATTAAATAAAAATCTTTTCTACCTCTTCCTTATATAAAAATCATATTTTTATAAATAAAAATATAATCTTTTCAATTCTAAAAATCAAATCTTTATATATACTTTATTTTCAAAAATCAAATCTTCTTCTAAATAAAAATCAAATCTTTTTGTTCATGACAACATTCTAAATTCACTCTTTTTCCCCTTTAAAAGATCTACTCTTTTCCATTTATATAAATCAAATCTTGTGAATGAACAAAATATAATCTTTTATCATATAAAGATCCTAGCTTTTATCACAAAGAAAGATCAGTTTTTTCTACAATCCATTATTTTCAGAGGAAAAAAACATATGTTTTATAAACTAAAAAAAAAAACAAAACCAAAAAGGGTCCAAACTCACATTGTTTGAATCGAAGGTGGCGGTGCTTTTGCTGTTGAGCTTCGAAGAAAAAAAAGGGGGGGGTCTTCACTGCTGCGCCGGAGGATAGGATTCGCCAGTGGCTCGAGGTGTTGGCGCTTGTGCTAGAGGAGAGGGAGGCGGTAGAAGGAGGAAGGGGGAAATCGAAGAGAGGGCGGAGCGTTTTAAGAGCGGACGGGGGAGAAGGAGAGAACAAGGAGGCGGAGGGGAGAAGAGAGGGAGGGGTGTCGGGGACAAACGGCGCCAGTCTGGGGAGGGAAGCGAGGTCGCGTTGGAGGGGATCAGTAGGGAAGAAGGGAAGGAGGAAGAAAGGGGAAGGTGTGGAGGAGGCGGTGGAGGAAGGAGGGTCAGAGGCGGTGGTGGAAGGAGCGATTTTTAATTTTTCTTTTTCTTTTTTCTTCTGAACGGTGAGGGAGTGAGTGAGAGAGGGGTAAGGTTATTATATTTTAATTATATTATATTATATTATATTTTATTTCAAAAGGTTGACTTTTTCATTCGAACTCGAAACGAAACCCACCGCCTGCCGTCCATAGCTAATTGCCCCCATTCCGAACACAATGGGATTTGTATTGTAAGCTGATTCAATCATTTGATCAGTTTTCGTCAAAATCAACATATAACTCTATATATTGAATTTGAATGCGCATTTCAATTTACCGGGGCCACATACTAACTCGAAAAATTCCAAAAAAATATTTTCTAGCTTCATATTGACGATACGGTCCTAACAAAACTAGTTACATTGAATTCTGAGACCGTTTGAAAAATGGCCATTTTCCAGTCGATTAAAATCAACTGAAACTGGTCAAACGCGTTTTCTTTCGCTACGCTCACATATTTATTCGAAAAATTATGAAATTTGGAATCTAGCAATAATTTGACATCACGGACCCAACAAAACTGGTTTCGTCGAAATCCGAGGTCGTTTGCAAAATGTCTATTTTTAAGGGCCTGAATTCCATAGCGACTATCCAGAATTTTCAACTGGACATATCTTTTGATTCCCGCTATGAAATCCTGATTTTTCTGATTCGTTGGAAAGATATAACCAATTAGATCCTAATGTTTTTGGTTTCACTAAAATCCGGATTGTTTTGCACCCGGTACATTCAATTGAAGTTTGAAATCGAATTATCGAACTACCGCGCCATTTTCAATTCTATTTATAATTATATATATAAATATTTATATTCTAACGATGGCGTATATAATATATACTTTCGAATTATATTCAAAATAAATTTCTCGACGATTTTATTTATAATAATTCATTTTAAATATAAAAACTTCGCCATAATTGCCAAAATAAAAATTTTAAACTGGCTCGCATTTCCAGGTTATTACAATATATTTCTAACGAATCTGAAAAACTGAAATTTCACTTTCTAATTTGAAAGTTATGCCCAGTTTAAAATTTAGAAAAGTCGTTGTAGAATTTATATATTTTAATATAATATATTGGCCTTAAAAATAGTCATTTTACAAATGACCTCGGATTTTGACGAAACCACTTTTGTTGGAACCGGAATGTCAAATTATTGCTAAGTTTAATTTTTCATAATTTTTCGAATCAATATGTGAGCGTGGCAAAGGAAAATGTTTTTGTCAGTTTCAGTCAAATTTAATCGACTTGAAAATGGCCATTTTTCAAACAGTCTCAGAATTCAACGAAATTAGTTTTGTTAGGACCGTATCGTCAAAACATAACTAGAAATAAATTTTCTGTAATTTTTAGAGTCCGTATGTGGTCCCGGTAATTTAAAATATCCATTTGAATTTAATAATTAAATGATTTATAATTTAATTTAAAGAAAAACATATCGTAACAACCGAACTGGGTTACGAAACATATTCCATTGTGTCCGGCATGGGAGTTATTAGCTAGGGGCGACACACGTTGGGTTTGATTTGGAGTTCGGTACGATACAGGAGTTATATTAAATTTAAATGGAATTAAATAATTAAATTAAATTAAAATACGCTATCAATACAGTATAAATACGGTGTACTGTTAACCCTAATGTTATAGCCGCCTCCTTATTCGTTGAATGGCCAGAACTGTGCCGATTTAATCCTCCTTTTTCTCTCAAATTACAGTGGATCAAAACATGGAATCAAAACACGAATCGAACAACTCTTCGAGCTCTACATTGTGTACGGTTGTGATCGGATTCAAGTAGGAGGGTTGGGAGAATTTCTCCCACAAAGAGTCGCTATTCACACGAGCTTCCAGGCAGCGCTGGACTTCCGAGCTCGCCAGAATCGAGGGTGGAGGACGGCAATGGATGGGGTGTCGACGTGATGGTCTTCGATCGTTAGCCGGGTGCTTTAAACGGCGTGCGAACTGAAGAGGAGGGAGCGACTGTTTTGGGTTCTCCTTAAGGTTGAAGACGATGGATTGATTTCAATAGAGGAGAGGGGCTTAAAACATAAGGGTATAATTAATTTTAATTGATTAAGTTTCGTAAATAAAATTATGTAATTAATATTAAAACCATCGTATTTTTTTCAAACTGAAACAGAATTTACTGATGTTCGCTGCGTTTGAATCGTGAACGCGAGATCTTCGCGATGGAACTGACTAAAACCATTTCTGAGCACACCAAATCTGGACCAAATTTCAAATCTGAACTATTCAGATTCAAAAGAAAGGTGAGATTTCTATATTAAAAATAATGATAATTAAAATTTAATTATCTTTCCTCATTTAAAGTTCCATGTACGTATGATTATTTGAATTCAGATCTGTGATGTATGTTATTGTATTTGTTGTTTGATGATGATGATTATTGTGACATGTGTTTGCTTAGATTTAGATCGGAAATGAAAATCATATTTTTATTCTCGATCTATAAATATCATTCTAGATTATAAAGTTCCTTTATTTTGATTAATGGGCATGTAATTTTTGTTAAACATTCTTTTTCAACAAAATGGATATATTTTGTTAAACATCCTTTTTCAATAAAAAGGAAATTATGTTTTTATTTTTTTGATTACAATATAGAAGGGTAGAATTAGAAATATTCAGACTTATATTTTTTTTAATGTAATTGTAACATTAAAAATCAACATCTTGAAATAGAAATGTATTAATATTCAGACTTACATTTTTAATGCAAATGTAACATTAAAAATAAAAATGTATTTACATTGAATTTTACCTCTTTAATGTAAATCAAACATTAAGATTGTCCATTGTGATATAAAATGGCTTTTCTTTGAAATTTTTCTATAAATGAAACATTTAAAGATGACCTTTGTTACATAAAATGAGATTACATAGAAAATTTACATCTTGAATGTAAGAAAAGATTTTATTGAAATAAAAGTTTTCATTATCAATGTAAATAACATATTGAAATAGAAAGTTTACATTCTCAGTGTAAATATACATTGAAATAAAAAGTTTATATTTTTCAAGGTAATAACACATTGAAATAGAAAGTTATATTTTCAATGTAAGCAAAGTAGGAAATAGAGGTTATATTCTCGATGTAAACAAAGTTTGGAATAGGAAATTTCTTTTTTTTTCAATGGAAGTATAGATTGAAATGAAAAATTACATTTTTCTATGTAATCGTATATTGAAATGAAAAATTACATTTTTCTATTTAATCATATATTGAAATGGAAATTTATATTTTTCAATATAAATAAATTCTAAATGGAAATTTACATTTTTCAATGTAAACAAAACATGATTAGTGAAATAAAATGACATTTTTGTGTTAAACATGTTAATGAGATAGAAATGTATTAAAACCGTTCATTTTGACTCATTGAAAAGAGTTAAGACAAAAATGAACATTTTTGTACCTAAAAAGGAATTAGAGAAAGATGAACATTTTTGTATATTCAAAAGAGTTAGACAAAAACATACATTTTTTTCACTTAATAAGGATTTTACAAAAACACACATTTTTGTTATTTAATAAGGATTATATAAGATTAACATTTTTTTTGGTTAAAACTTGATTTGTGAGTAAGAAGAACATTTTTTGGTCAAAACTTGATTTGTGAATAACAAGAACATTTTTTGGTCAAAACTTGATTATAAAATGGAAATGTATATCTTTATACATTAAAAAGAATAAATTAGAAATAGACATTTTTGTCACATTAAAATTAACGAAGTAAAAATACACATTTTGTCATTTATAAGGAATGAAAAAACAATTATTTTTGGTCATAAATAAAAGAGTTTAACCAAAAATATACATTTCTGGGCATTAAGAAGAAAGATCACATTTTGATCATTAAAAAGGATTAAAGAAAATTAGCATTTCTGTTTACTTTAAAAGAATGAAGACAAAAATAACATTTTTTTTATTTAAAAAGATTAGACAAAAACACACATTTTTGTTTATTTAAAAAGATTAGAACAAAATGATTATTTTGATTACATAAAAAAAGATTAGAACAAAATGATTATTTTGATTATTTAAAAAAATTAGAACAAAATGATTATTTTGATTACATAAAAAGGATTAGAACAAAATGATTATTTTGATTACATAAAAAGGATTAGAACAAAATGATTATTTTGATTATATAAAGATAATAGAATAAGAAGATTACAATTATATGTAATATTGTTATCATTAAAGAGAATAAAATAAGAAGATTACATTTATATGTAATATTGATATCATTAAAGAGAATAGAGTTAGAAGATTACATTCTCATGTAATATTGTTTTCAATTGAAAGAATAGATTTTATTTATCATTTGTTTACAATAATAAGAGTTGAAATAAAAGATAGATTTGTATTGACATTTTATATTCAATAAAAAGACTGGATTTATTAGTTGCATTTTTACTGTCACTTGGTAACAATAAAAGAATAGAAATAAAAAGTATCTTTTTTTTACATTTTAGATGTAAATAAAAACATAGAAATAAAAAGTATATTTTTATTTACATTTTAGATGTATGTAAAAACATAGATTTAAAGTCACACCTTTGTTTACATTTTAGATGTAAATAAAAAGAGTAGATTTAAAGCGACATTTTTATTCAATAAAAATATTAGAATTAAAGTGATATTTTTATTTACATTTTAGATGTAAATAAAAGAATATATTTTTAAGTTACATTTTTATTTCTATTATATATGCAATAAAAAGAATAGATGTAAGTGTCACATTTTCATTGTCATTTTAGAGACAATAAAAATAGTAGAATTAAAAATCATGTTTTATTGTCATTCGAGTAAATAAAAAGAGTGAGCATTAAAAGAATATATTTTCAATGTAAATAGTTTCCATGGAAAAGAATTAGTCATTTAAATATGATGTTAGTGATGGGGTGAAATATATGTTTGTTGTATAGAAATGTTTGATGTATTAGAGACAAATGTTTGTGTATTCAAGTTGAATATTACATTCCCATTTACAGGTTACTGGAGTTGTTTATGTGATTGGGACGATTATTTTCACACATCGCCCAAGTGCACAAATAATTTATTATTTGTTTGATGGATGAAACCTCACACGGGTGTTGGGATGATACTGGACACACACTAATCCCAATATTTAGTTATATGTCAATCGATGGATTGACAGTCTGTGATGAGCGTTATTTATTTACTTTAATGCTCACACATTTATAAATTCCACTCTGCTCATCATTTGGATGTTTAATAATTATTTATCATGATTATTGATTACATGCAATATATGGTTGATGATTGAGTCACATTCCAATAAAGAATATTCTAGAAAAAGTATATTTTAGAAAATATCTTAGAAAAGAATATTTTAGAAAAAGAATGTATTTTAGAAAAATATATTTTTATTTAAATGAACTAGTTATTAACTAGATAAATCATTAAATTAAGACTTAATGAAGTTTTCCAATTTGCTAATATTTAATTGGAATTAAATTAAATAAATTGGATTCGGGTTTGTCGTGAATAGTGTCTTAAATAACATTGTTCTTAAACCCTATATGAAAAGAATAATCTATAATTTAAGATTATTAAAAGTTTTCAATTATATTTAGTAATTGGAATAAGATGAAATGTGAGTTGGGTTTATTGTGAATTGTGTTTTTAATCGACATTTGTTCTTTAACCCAACTGACAGTGAAAATATGATTTGGAATTTGTAAATCTTTATTTAAGATTTAAATGAGAATTTTCCAAAAGCCAAGCTTTCCAATTTAATATATTAAATTGGAGTTGAATGAAATTCGAATTAATAATAACCGAGATAAGCTTCTGTAAAAGAAAACCGATACTACATATGGAATTTAAGAGGCTTTGCTGTTAATCCATTGAATACAGAAATTTATAACGATTATATTTTGATTTGATTTCTGTGAGGATTCCATATTTTATGGAAGTCGATTTTGGGTTTACCGTGAACTATGTTTTAAATGACATTAGTTCTTTAACCTAGTTAAGAATAAGATTAATTTCTTAAATTTGAATAATCATTGAATAATGATTTTTGATATTCAAAACCAAATTGGGGTTTTAATAAATCTTTAAAAGAAATATTTAAGAATAAATTTGAAGAATTTATCTTTGATAAGATAATGTGAATATTTTATTCAAAAGAATATTCTGAATTGGAATGAGGCGTTGGATGTGTTTTTATAGCGCTTGGTTATTGATTATAAAAATACGCGAGTTATTCGGAAAGGCCGGGTTTAACCCATTCCGAGTAATTACTACGACGATGAAGAGTCGAAGATGAAGACGGTGGTTGAAGACCGACGTTCTTCACATCGAATGGATGTGTTGCTACAGAGACCCTTGATGGGAGTAGCTACCTTGAAGAGGTTTCAGTGGTGGCCTTCCGGACTATGGTTGATTGTTCGGATTTGGTTTTCGCTCAGACCCAGAGCATAAGCTATTAAATGGATGCGTGTCTGACATTGGATTTCATTCCATGTGAATTAAATCGATTTCTGTTAATGTATGTCTGTTTGGTGGTGGAGGATTTATTCTCTACTTAACACTTGGGTATATGTTAATGGTGATTGATCGCATGGCGTGGATTGTTAATGTGGCACGCCAAGATGCAAATGATCAAGGCTTTTGTTGAAAAGAAGAGCCTTGTGGGATGATCAAAGTATAGCCTATTACGGCATAACTTTGTGTATATCGTTACTTCGCGAGCCTCACACCCCGGTATGAGTCAAAAACGGGATTAGGACTGCAGGGAGTGCACACGTTTCTTTCTAGCTAGGAGTAGTGTCAGTGCTTAAACTGGCTGACATTTTACTTATGTGGATGATGGATTTTGAGGCACCATGGATTTTTTTATAGGCCGTTAGTGGTCATACTATAGGTTCAAAGGAACCGGGAAACGTATATTCAGGCATAAGCAATCCACTGCCGATAGGTGGGGACCGGCCCTAAAGATCCAAGGGTTCACTGCGGGGGATCCTGAGGCATTTGCTAGAGTGTCTCGAATCGGAGAGGAGTTTGCTCCTAGCCTCGACTCATGATGGAAATCCAATTTCCAATACGACCTTGCGGTTTTGATTGAAGAACTAGTATGGCGACATAGTAGGATGGGGTACTATGCCGTCTATGATTGATATTTATGATTGAAATGTTTTATTAAAACATATACACACTTATATTAAATCCTTTTTATCGTATCAAGCATCTTTTGACCATTATAAGGTAAAATCCTATCCTCCGGTTTGCGTTGCATTGTGTGATGGGACTTGGGTCTTATAATGGTTTCATTTTTCTAAAAAGCATTGCGTTGTTTAACGATTTACTTTAATTTATGCACTGGCGATCCAATGGAGTAAACCCGTTCCGCGTCAGCGGCATGGTCCTGTGATTAGCCTTATTAGATAAGTTTAGTTAAGATTTCTCATACCAGTCCCATGACTGACCTGTAGTTTGTTTCACTGGCAAACTCGGGTGCCCATATTTTCCACACGGGCAGTCGAGTAGCTTTTGCAGATATATTTACAGGATCCTGGTCTACAGCTGAAGCGATATTCGGAAAGCTCTGTATCCGTGTATTCCTTCCGGTTGTATATTTGTATTATTTTCCGCTGCTATTTAAATGTAATTTAAAACTCTGATATTATTGTACTTCTATTATGGAATAAGTATTCATACTCTGTTACATTCTTGTACTCTGATGTAATTGTTGTAACAGCAATAAAATGTTCTTCAGTTTGTGTTCTGATGTGTGTTGTTCTCAAAGCAATCCAGGCTTTCCTTTACTGGGAAGTTTGGGTCGTTTCAGTTGGTATCAGAGCTTTGGTTTACAGAGCTCGAGAACAAGACACATTAGAACCGAACGAAGGAATTCATCAGAGATTGGATTAGTAATATCCAATGAGGATAACTCGTTAGATATGGGATCAGTAGTATCCTAGAACGAGTGTGAAGAGTATTATTTTCTTGAAAATAAGAAATAAAAAGAAATTTAGTTTTGAAAATTTTATCTTAATATACGTATTTGAGTATATTATTATATTTTCATGTGGACAATCGAGTATATAAAGATTTTGAATATACGAGTAATTAACGGATATTCGAAGTTTTAATATACTGGATAGATATAGAATCACACTCTAGTCGCCCAGAGATGATTCTGATGATTGCTAGCGTCATCAAAGTATATATTCGAGTCTCGAAAGTGAGATTTCTATATGTTTCCATTGACTGGTATAAGAACCAAAACTTAGTTAGTACACATTGCTGTGATTTGCACTAAAAATATGATTTTTGGATTATATAAAAGTTATATATATTTGGAAAGTTAATCACCTAATTGATTGCTGGTTGTGATGTTTGATTATTGGTTTAACTAACAAAATTATAGAAATGATAATTAATTTAACTAAACAAAATTATTGAAATCAATAAATAAAATTTAATTGAGTTAGTTAATTAAACAACTTTTAGCTACGTTCCTTTTCGAGGACGAAAATATTTTAAGTGGGGGCGATTGTAACAACCCGGAATTTTGGGGCCAATTTAAAATTTTTATTTTAGGAATTTTAATGGATTTTTAATATTTAAAATAATTTATTTTAATTAATAACAACTAAAAATTTATTTTAAAATGAATAAATTTAATTTAATTATAAATGGAGTTTGAAGCAGCACTGCAGTTTGAAAATTTGAATTTGAACTTTGACTGAGTGTACAAGATTCATTTTAAACTAGAATTGAGAGAAACAAGAAATATTTAAATCTGTTTAATCATATATTTCTAACGAATCTGAAAAACTGAAATTTCACTTTATAATTTGAAAGTTATGCCCAGTTTAAAATTTAGAAAAGTCACTGTAGAATTTATATATATTTTAATATAATATATTGGTCTTAAAAATAGCCATTTTACAAACGACCTCGGATTTCGACGAAACCACTTTTGTTGGAACCGGAATGTCAAATTATTGCTAAGTTTAATTTTTCATAATTTTTCGAATCAATATATGGGCGTGGCAAAGGAAAATGTGTTTTGTCAGTTTCAGTCAAATTTAATCGACTTGAAAATGGCCATTTTTCAAATAGTCTCAGAATTCGACGAAATTAGTTTTGTTAGGACTGTATCGTCATAACATAACTAGAAATAAATTTTCTGTAATTTTTAGAGTCCGTATGTGGTCCCGGTAATTTAAATTATCCGTTTGAATTTAATAATTAAATGATTTATAATTTAATTTAAAGAAAAACATATCTTAACAGCCGAACTGGGTTACGAAACATATTCCATTGTGTCCGGCATGGGAGTTATTAGCTAGGGGCGACACTCGTTGGGTTTGATTTGGAGTTCGGTACGATACAAGAGTTATATTAAATTTAAATGGAATTAAATAATTAAATTAAATTAAAATACGCTATCAATACAGTATAAATACGGTGTACTGCTAACCCTAATGTTACAGCCACCTCCTTATTCGTTAAATGGCCAGAACTGTGCCGATTTAATCCTCCTTTTTCTCTCAAATTACAGTGGATTAAAACATGGAATCAAAACACAAATCGAACAACTCTTCGAGCTCTACATTGTCTACGGTTGTGATCGGATTCAAGTAGGTGGGTTGGGAGAATTTCTCCCACGAAGTGTCGCTGTTTTGTAATAACCAGGAAAATCTGGGCCAGTTTAAAAATTTTATTTTGGTAATTTTAATGAATTTTGACTATTTAAAATGAATTATTTTAAATAAAATCGACGAGAAAATTTATTTTGAATATAATAGAACGTATATGCTATATACGTCGTCGTTAGAATATAAATATTTATATATAATTAAAATATAGAATTGAAAATGGCGCGGTAGTTCGATAATTCGATTTCAAACTTCAATTGAATGTATCGGGTGCAAAACAAACCGGATTTTTGTGAAACCAAAAACATTAGGATCTAATTGATAATATCTTTCCAACGAATCTGGAAAATCGAAATTTCATAGCGGGAATCAAAAGATATGTCCAGTTGAAAATTCTGAATAGTCGCTATGGAATTCAGGCCCTTAAAAATGGACATTTTGCAAACGACCTCGGATTTCGACGAAACCACTTTTGTTGGATCCGCAGTGTCAAGTTATTGCTAGGTTTCAAATTTCATAATTTTTTGAATCAATATGTGAGCGTGGCAAAGGAAAACGCGTTTGACCAGTTTTAGTTGATTTTAATCGACTGGAAATTGGCCATTTTTCCAACGATCTCAGAATTCGACGAAACTAGTTTTGTTAGGACCGTATCGTCAATACAAAGCTAGAAAATATTTTTCCGGAATTTTTCAAGTTAGTATGTGACCCCGGTAAATTAAAATGCGCGTTCAAATTCAATATATAGAGTTATATGTTGATTTTAACGGAAACTGATCGAAACGATCAAATCAGCTTACGATACATATCCCATTGTGTTCGGAATGGGGGTAATACGCTATGGATGGCAGGCGATGGGCCTCATTTTGATGTCGAAAATAAAAGTTGCATCTTGGTAAAAATAAAATAATTAAATAAATTAAAAATTAAAAACCTCTTTCCTCTCCCCTTAACTTCTCTCTGGCCCCACTGCTTTCGTTCATTTCAATCGAACGATAAAAAAAAAGTCGAAGGGGGGAGGAGCGTCGTCGCTCCCCCCATCGGGGCGCCGCCGCGCCATCAGGTGCGCCACCTCGGCGCTGGCCCCTTCGCCTCCCCCCCTCCGTTCGAACTCCACTTCCTCCCCTCCTTCTTCTGCATAGAACCGCCGCCGCCCCCCAAACCCTACCGCATCCCCCCTAACCTCGAGCGCGCCACCGTAGAGACCCCCCAGCCCCTCCACGCCCCTGAAGCCCCGATGCGCCACCACCCTCGACAACAGCTCCCGTCCACCCCCCCCCCCCTCCTTCGTAGAAAATCCAGATCGAGGTGAGTTTTATAGTTTTTTTTTATTTATTTGATTTTAAAACTGAGAAAAAAAACAGTGATTTTAAAACTGAAAAAGAAAAAAACCATAGATTTTAAAACTGATTTTTATTTACCAAAGTTTTGATTTTTATTTAGGTTAAAGTTTATAATTTCTATCATAAGGAAGGCGACATTTTTATGGTATAAAGGTGGGATTTTTATAGATTTAGAAAGTTAAGATTTTTAAAATAAAATGTTAGGATTTTTAAAATAAAAAGTTAGGATTTTTAAAATAAAAAGTTAGGATTTTTAAAATAGGAAAAGTTAGAATTTTTAATAATAGAAAGGTCGAATTTTTTAACAAGGGAAAAGGCGATATTTTTAATATGTAAAAGGCGATATTTTTAATGTTGAAAAGGCGATATTTTTAATATGGAAAAGGCGATCTTTTTCATATTGAAAAGGCGATATTTTATACGATGAAGAATAAAATTTCTATGTCTACATTAGAGTAGTAGCGATAAAATTTCTATTTTTACAAATTGAGGCTAACGATATAAAAATTCGATTTTTATATATTGAATAGCATAGTAAAAATTCGATTTTTATATATTGAATAGCATAGTAAATATTCGATTTTTATATATTGAATAGAAAAGTAAAAATTCGATTTTTACATATGTAGTGGCTACGGGCGACGAAAGTGGTAAGAGACGAGAACGACGAAGATTTCTAGTTAAGAAGAGTCGTGGAATTGGGATAGCTATTGGTGAGAACTTCTCACTCTAAATTTCCCTTTTCTAGTTATATATATATATATATATATATACTAGGATGCAGACGGTGTTTAGTAGCACCCGACACCCGTCATCCACAGACCATGGATGGCTTGTTTGTTAAATTGTTTAGTTGGTTAGTTTAGTTGGTTTGAATTAAATGTTTGGTGAAATGGAATGGATTTAATTGATGTGTGAATGGCGTGGGCCTTCACTAGACCGGGGATAAGGCTAGGCCTCGTCCCGTTTCTAGTATCGTGCCGTTATGCCACCGAAATTTTCTAAAATAAGTTAGAAAAATAAAGAAATCATTTTATTTAATAAATGGACCGAATAGAATATTTTCATAGGTTGAATAAAATGTTTTATCGTTAGAAATATAATTTTTAACGTGAAAGTGAATAAATAAATATTTATAAACAAATCGGCCGATTTGTTTATATACACTGATTTGACTGATATTGATTGGGTCGATAAATTTTACACATCGACCAATTGCACAAATAAAATCTGTGTTTGATTGTTTGAAACCCCACACGGGTGTTGGGATGAAATTTGAAGTTCACTCATCCTGATTGATTAAATATGTCGATCGATTGATTGACAGGTTGTTATAAGCGTTAGGTATCTATATTTAATGCTTATACAGTGTAGTGCACTTTGGTTGATGGTTGATTATTTTTCAATGCTATTATATACGTGTGATGTATGAAAATCCATATAATTAACATTATATGGTGATTGATTGGGCCTCATTCCAATTTGAAAAATAAAGAATATTATAAAATAAAGGTTCATGTGTTGACAGTACTCATCCGTTGATATTAGTCATGTGTTGAACGAAATATTTAAAAAATAGAAATATTTGAAAAAGAAATATTTGAAATAGAGTATTAGAAAATAGAAATACATGAAGCCGTGTTGATTAGATTGACGTCGTTTTGACGTGAACGATATTTATATCGATTTTACTCATTTTGAAATGAATATTGAAAAGTGATTTCGTAATCGAATATTTCGAAATGAATTGAATATAAAATATTTCGAAACGAATTGAATATAAAACGATTTCGAAATGAATTGAATATGAAGCGATTTCGAAATGAATTGAATATGAAGCGATTTCGAAATGAATTGAATTTAAAACGATTTCGAAATGAATTGAATATAAAACGATTTCAAAATGAATTGAATATGAAGCGATTTCGAAATGAATTGAATATGAAGCGATTTCGAAATGAATTGAATATGAAGCGATTTCAAAATGAATTGAATATGAAGCGATTTCGAAATGAATTGAATATAAAACGATTTCGAAATGAATTGAATATAAAACGATTTCGAAATGAATTGAATATAAAAGGATTTCAAAATGAATTGAATATAAAACGATTTCGAAATGAATTGAATATAAAACGATTTCGAAATGACTTGAATATGAAGCGATTTCGAAATGAATTGAATATGAAGCGATTTCGAAATGAATTGAATATGAAGCGATTTCGAAATGAATTGAATATAAAACGATTTTGAAATGAATTGAATATAAAACGATTTCGAAATGAATTGAATATAAAGCGATTTCGAAATGAATTGAATATAAAGCGATTTCGAAATGAATTGAATATGAAGCGATTTCGAAATGAATTGAAGATGAAACGATTTCGAAATGAATTGAATATAAAACGATTTCCAAATGAATTGAATATAAAACGATTTCGAATTGAATTGAATAGAAAATAAATTTGATTTCAATTGAATATATAACGAATTTGATTTGAATTGAATAGAAAACCAATTTGAATTCGAATTGAACAAAAAACGAATTGAATTCAAATTGAATAGAAAACAAATTGAATTTAAATTGAATAGAAAACGAAATGAATTCGAATCGAATTAAAATCGATTTGAATTGAAATCAAATAGAAATTAAAGTAAAAAGGATTTATAATAGGAAATTCAATTTTGATTTGAATCTGAAATAAAGGTTGAAATTGTTTTTGGAACGAATTCAAAACTATTTATAAAATTCGTTTTTAAGTAGTAATCGACGAAATGTATATTATATATAATATAATGGCCTGAATAGAACGCGCCGCGGCAGTTCGTGAATTTCGATCATTTATTTCAAACGGACATTACGGGAGATCCGACCGTCGGATTCTCCTAAAACCGGAACCGTTGGGTTCGTATCGAAAAGAGCTTTCTAACGAATATTAGAAATTTGAAATCTAACGGTTGGATTTGGAGATATGTCCAAATCAAATTTGAAAAAGGTCGCTGTAAGTGCAGTTCGATGGCCGTTGATGGAAATCGACTGTACGGGCCTTGATAAAATTATTAAAAATAGTGATAATTTGGGTAAAATCATAAGAAATGATTTGGGAAAATTTGGGATGAAAAACTCCATAATTGAAAAGATAAAAATAGATTTTTATCGAAATGAACTAATTTTGAACTAAAATTAAAACCCATTTATTTTCAAATAAATAAATTGGATTTGAAATGGGTTGTAAATAAAATTGATTTGTGGGTTTATCGTGAAGGGTGTTTTAAATGACTCTTGTTCTTTAACCCGGTGATAAATAGAATATGATTTGGGTTTGTCGTGAACTGTGTTTTAAATAACACTAGTTCTTTAACCCAGTAAAAGGAGTTTTAATGAATCTGCAATTAAATTGAAACGTGAATGGATAATCTAAATTATCAAATTTGGCAAATGAGCGAGAATGGAGTATCACCAGTTTTGCTCCAGAGCGATAGTTAAATCTTTAATTAGATTTGAACGTGAAATGGTAATTAATTTTACCGACAACACTGTGGTGTTAGATATGGAGTATTACCAGTTTTGCTTCATGGGATGAATAGGTTGGGATTGGGAAATAAAATAAATAATTACTTCGTTGTGGTTCGCTAATCTCGACTAGTTTGGGAAAACCATAATTTGGTTTGAAATGACATCCAAAGGAAGATCAAAGGATAAATTTTAAAGAATTTGTCTTGGATAAAATTAATGGGAACCTTTCCCTGAGAATATGAATTGGAATGAGGCGTATGTTGTGTTTGTCTAACATTTGTTTTTAATATACGCGGGTTGTTCGGAAAGGCCGGGTTTATACCCATTCTGAATAACCGATTCGACGATATGTCGAAGATGAAGATGGTGGTTGAAGACCGGAAGTCTTCACATCGTTTGGATTATTACTGACGATCCTGATTGCGCTGTACACCCAAGAGGATGGAAATAGTTGGTGGTCGTCCAGACGTACCTGGAGATCGATGGATATGCGAGGAAAGTGCCTCCGGTTTCGTTCAGACCCAAAACGAACTTGTAAATGGATTGTGTGTCTGACATTGGATTTTATTTTGTGTTGATTCATTTCTGTTAAATATATATCTGTTTGGCGGCAGAGAATTTATTCTCTTGCTTAACGCCCTTCTCTGAGACGTACGAGCTTAGAGGTTATATATCGATAGATATCAATCGCATGGCATGAATTGCCTGTGTGGCATGCTGAGTTGCATGGATCAAGGATTTTGTTGAAAAGAAAAGTCTTGTGGTTGATGATCAAAGCACGGCCTACGTGGCAGCTTTGTGTATAACATAAATTCGCGAGCCTCACACCTTGGTATGAGTCAAAAACGGGATACGGACTGCAGGGAGAGCACGACGTTTCTTTCTAGCTTTGGTGGTGTCAGTGACTTACCAGCCCTGACATTTATATACTTTTCACCTTTGTGGTTGTTGGATGAGGCGCCTCAATTTTAGGTCTGTAAGGACCGGGAAACGTATGTTCAGGAATAACTAATCCTCTAACGTAAGTGAGGACCGGCCCTGAAGCATCCAGGATTGCCTAGAGTGTGTAGTCCTGAGACATTTGCTAGAGTGTCTCGAACGCGGAGAGGAGCTTGCCCCTTGCCTCGACTCATGATGGAATCCAATTTCCAATACGAGATATTACGGTTTTAATTGTAGAACTAGTATGGCGACATAGTAGATGGTAGCTATGCCGCCTATGATTTATATTTATGATTGAAATTGTTTTGACACTATACACCTATGATAGTATCAAATAATGTGTTTCAAACGTATCAAGCATGCTTTGGCTGTTATAAGGGAAAACCCTATCCTCCGGCTTGCGTTGCATTGTGTGATGGGACCTGGGTCTTATAACAGCTTCATTTTTCTTTATTTAGCGTTGCGCTGTTTGTTCTATGCACTGGTATTCTTGGGAGGAAACCCGTTCCGTGTTATACGGCGTGGTCCCTAGATTTACCTAACTTTAAAACCAATATTAACAACTGTTTTAGTTCTCACACCAGTCACATGACTGACCTGGAGTTTATTGTTTTAACCTAAACTCTGGGTGCCCCTATTTTCGACACGGGCAGCTAGAAGTTTTGGTTTTGCAGATTTATATTCATAGGATCCTGGTTTACAGCTGGAATGATATCCGAAAAGCTCAGTATCCGTATATCACCTTCAGTTGTGCTCTGTATTATTTTCCGCTGCTATGTAATTTATTGTAATCTCTGATATTTATCGAATGTAATTTATGCATTTATACTCTGTATATTCTTGTATTCTGATGGAATTGTTGTAATAACAATGAAATGTTCTTCCGTTTGCGTTCTGATTTGTCTTGTCCTCACAGTAATTCGTTCTTTCTCATCTCTTCGGAGACCGAGGAAGTTCGGCTCCCTTCATTTGGTATCAGAGCTTTGGTTTACAGAGCTCGAGAACAAGACACATTAGAACCATACGAAAGAATTCATCAGATATTGGATTAGTAATATCCAATTAAAACGACTCATTAGAGATAGGATCAGTAGTATCCTAGAACGAGTGAGAAGAGTATCTTTTTCAAATGAAAACAATTTTGTTTTGAAATTTAGATCGTTTTATACGTATTTGAATATTTATTTATTTTGAATTTGGACAATCGAGTATATAAAGATTTCGCGTATACGCGTCATGAACGTATATTCCAAGTTTTAATATACTGGATAGATATAGAATCGCATTCTAGACACCCGGAGATGATTCTGATGATTGATATATCATCATCAGAATTTGTGTTCGTGTTTCGAAGGTGTGATATCTATATATTTCCATTAGGCTGGTGTGAGAACCAAAACTTATATAGATAGATTTATTGTTGTGAATTGGCATCAAAAACATGATTTTTTCGACTATATATCAAAGTTATGAATTTGAAACTCTAATCCACTAATTGATTGATGTTTGTGTTGTTTGTTTATTTGTTTGATAATTTTGAACCATTATGCCTAATTGAACCAAATATTGAATTGTATTGAAAATTGGTCGCATTTGCTTGCATATACATGTACTTACATTGAACAGGTCATAGCAAGGTGGCTAGAGCCGAAGAATAAAATTTGTTTGCCCGAAAAATAGGTACATATTTACCATAATTTACTGTTTTGTTTGGGTGATGATGATTTTATGAGCCAATTGGCTAGCCGCTTGGCTTTTTCTTTTTCTTTTTGAGATCAGAAGGCCTATATGGCAATTTCGGGATTTTCCCGTGGCTCCCGGTGCAGGGGAGGTTATGGCGAAATTTTTCGGAAATTTCTGGTGTTAGCCAAATTTTTGAAAATTTGAAAATTCTCAGAAACTGAGAATTTGGAGAATGGAAGCCAGATCGAACGTAGAGTTGATTAATCAAACCACTTTCGACTTCGTTACTTTTCGGGGACGAAAAGTTTTAAGTGGGGGAGATTGTAATAACCCGGAAAATCTGGGCCAGTTTAAATTTTTTATTTTGGTAATTTTAATGAATTTTGACTATTTAAAATGAATTGTTTTAAATAAAATCGACGAGAAAATTTATTTTGAATATAATAGAACATATATGTTATATACGTCGTCGTTAGAATATAAATATTTATATATAATTAAAATATAGAATTGAGAATGGCGCGGTAGTTCGATAATTCGATTTCAAACTTCAATTGATTGTACCGGGTGCAAAACAAACCGGATTTTAGTGAAACCAAAAACATTAGGATCTAATTGATAACATCTTTCCAATGAATCTGGAAAATCGATATTTCATAGCGGGAAACAAAAGATATGTCCAGTTGAAAATTCTGAATAGTCGCTATGGAATTCAGGCCCTTAAAAATGGACATTTTGCAAACGACCTCGGATTTCGACGAAACCACTTTTGTTGGATCCGCAGTGTCAAGTTATTGCTAGGTTTCAAATTTCATAATTTTTCGAATCAATATGTGAGCGTAGCAAAGGAAAACGCGTTTGACCAGTTTCAGTTGATTTTAATCGACTGGAAATTGGCCATTTTTCCAACGATCTCAGAATTCGACGAAACAAGTTTTGTTAGGACCGTATCGTCAATACGAAGCTAGAAAATATTTTTTCGGAATTTTTCAAGTTAGTATGTGACCCCGGTAAATTAAAATGCGCATTCAAATTCAATATATAGAGTTATACGTTGATTTTAACGGAAACTGATCGAAACGATCAAATCAGCTTACGATACATATCCTATTTTGTTCGGAATGGGGGTAATACGCTATGGACGACAGGCGGTGGGCCTCGTTTTGAGGTCGAAAATAAAAGTCGCTCCTTGGTAAAAATAAAATAATTAAATAAATTAAAAATTAAAAACCTCTTTCCTCTCCCCTTAACTTCTCTCTGGCCCCACTGCTTTCGTTCATTTCAATCGAATGATAAAAAAAAGAGAGAAAAAAGACCAAGGGGGGAGGAGCGCCGTCGCTCCCCCATCGGGGCGCCGCCGCGCCATCAGGCGCGCCACCTCGGCGCTGGCCCCTTCGCCTCCCCCCCCTCCGTTCGAACTCCACTTCCTCCCCTCCTTCTTCTGCATAGAACCGTCGTCGCCCCCCAAACCCTACCGCAGCCCCCCTAACCTCGAGCGCGCCACCGTAGAGACCCCCCAGCCCCTCCACGCCCCTGAAGCCCCGATGCACCACCACCCTCGACAACAGCTCCCGTCCACCCCCCCTCCTTCGTAGAAAATCCAGATCGAGGTGAGTTTTATAGTTTTTTTTATTTATTTGATTTTAAAACTGAGAAAAAAAACAGAGATTTTAAAACTGAAAAAGAAAAAAACCATAGATTTTAAAACTGATTTTTATTTACCAAAGTTTTGATTTTTATTTAGGTTAAAGTTTATAATTTCTATCATAAGGAAGGCGACATTTTTATGGTATAAAGGTGGGATTTTTATAGAATTAGAAAGTTAGGATTTTTAAAATAAAAAGTTAGGATTTTTAAAATAAAATGTTAGGATTTTTAAAATAAAAAGTTAGGATTTTTAAAATAGGAAAAGTTAGAATTTTTAATAATAGAAAGGTCGAATTTTTAACAAGGGAAAAGGCGATATTTTTAATATGGAAAAGGCGATATTTTTAATATTGAAAAGGCGATATTTTTAATATGGAAAAGGCGATATTTTTCATATTGAAAGGCGATATTTTTATACGATGAAGAATAAAATTTCTATGTCTACATTAGAGTAGTAGCGATAAAATTTCTATTTTTACAAATTGAGGCTAACGATATAAAAATTCGATTTTTATATACTGAATAGCATAGTAAAAATTCGATTTTTATATATTGAATAGCATAGTAAAAATTCGATTTTTATATATTGAATAGCAAAGTAAAAATTCGATTTTTACATATGTAGTGGCTACGGGCGACGAAAGTGGTAAGAGACGAGAACGACGAAGATTTCTAGTTAAGAAGACTCGTAGAATTGGGATAGCTATTGGTGAGAACTTCTCACTCTAAATTTCCCTTTTCTAGTTATATATATATATACTAGGATGCAGACGGTGTTTAGTAGCACCCGACACCCGTCATCCACAGACCATGGATGGCTTGTTTGTTAAATTGTTTGGCTGTGTAGTTGGTTAGTTTATTTGGTTTGAATTAAATTGTTTGGTGAAATGGAATGGATTTGATTGATGTGTGAATGGCGTGGGCCTTCACTAGACCAGGGATAAGGCTAGGCCTCGTCCCGTTTCTAGTATCGTGCCGTTATGCCGCCGAAATTTTCTAAAATAATTTAGAAAAATAAAGAAATCATTTTATTTAATAAATGAACCGAATAGAATATTTTCATAGGTTGAATAAAATGTTTTATCGTTAAAAATATAATTTTTAACGTGAAAGTGAATAAATAAATATTTATAAACAAATCGGCCGATTTGTTTATATACACTGATTTAACTGATATTGATTGGGTCGATAAATTTTACACATCGCCCAACTGCACAAATAAAATCTGTGTTTGATTGTTTGAAACCCCACACGGGTGTTAGGATGAAATTTGAAGTTCACTCATCCTGATTGATTAAATATGTCGATCGATTGATTGACAGGCTGTTATAAGCGTTAGGTATCTATATTTAATGCTTATACAGTGTAGTGCACTTTGGTTGATGGTTGATTATTTTTCAATGCTATTATATACGTGTGATGTATGAAAATCCATATAATTAACATTATATGGTGATTGATTGGGCCTCATTCCAATTTGAAAAATAAAGAATATTATAAAATAAAGGTTCATGTGTTGACAGTACTCATACGTTGAGATTAGTCATGTGTTGAACGATATATTTTAAAAATAGAAATATTTGAAAACGAAATATTTGAAATAGAGTATTAGAAAATAGAAATACATGAAGCCATGTTGATTAGATTGACGCCATTTTGACGTGAACGATATTTATATCGATTTTACTCATTTTGAAATGAATATTGAAAAGTGATTTCGTAATCGAATATTTCGAAATGAATTGAATATAAAACGATTTCGAAATGAATTGAATATGAAACAATTTCGAAATGAATTGAATATGAAGTGATTTCGAAATGAATTGAATATAAAACGATTTCGAAATGAATTGAATATTAAACGATTTCGAAATGAATTGAATATGAAGCGATTTCGAAATGAATTGAATATGAAGCGATTTCGAAATGAATTGAATATGAAGCGATTTCGAAATGAATTGAATATAAAACGATTTCGAAATGAATTGAATATAAAACGATTTCGAAATGAATTGAATATGAAGCGATTTCGAAATGGATTGAATATGAAGCGATTTCGAAATGAATTGAATATGAAGCGATTTCGAAATGAATTGAATATAAAACGATTTCGAAATGAATTGAATATAAAACGATTTCGAAATGAATTGAATATAAAACGATTTCGAAATGAATTGAATATAAAGCGATTTCGAAATGAAATGAATTGAATATGAAGCGATTTCGAAATGAATTGAATATGAAACGATTTCGAAATGAATTGAATATAAAACGATTTCCAAATGAATTGAATATAAAACGATTTCGAATTGAATTGAATAGAAAATAAATTTGATTTCAATTGAATATATAACGAATTTGATTTGAATTGAATAGAAAACCAATTTTAATTCGAATTGAACAGAAAACGAATTGAATTCAAATTGAATAGAAAACGAATTGAATTTAAATTGAATAGAAAACGAAATGAATTCGAATCGAATTAAAATCGATTTGAATTGAAATCAAATAGAAATGAAAGTAAAAAGGATTTATAATAGGAAATTCAATTTTGATTTGAATCTGAAATAAAGGTTGAAATTGTTTTTGGAACGAATTCAAAACTATTTATAAAATTCGTTTTTAAGTAGTAATCGACGAAATGTATATTATATATAATATAATGGCCTGAATAGAACGCGCCGCGGCAGTTCGTGAATTTCGATCATTTATTTCAAACGGACATTACGGGAGATCCGACCGTCGGATTCTCCTAAAACCGGAACCGTTGGGTTCGTATCGAAAAGAGCTTTCTAACGAATATTAGAAATTTGAAATCTAACGGTTGGATTTGGAGATATGTCCAAATCAAATTTGAAAAAGGTCGCTGTAAGTGCAGTTCGATGGCCGTTGATGGAAATCGACTGTACGGGCCTTGATAAAATTATTAAAAATAGTGATAATTTGGGTAAAATCATAAGAAATGATTTGGGAAAATTTGGGATGAAAAACTCCATAATTGAAAAGATAAAAATAGATTTTTATCGAAATGAACTAATTTTGAACTAAAATTAAAACCCATTTATTTTCAAATAAATAAATTGGATTTGAAATGGGTTGTAAATAAAATTGATTTGTGGGTTTATCGTGAAGGGTGTTTTAAATGACACTTGTTCTTTAACCCGGTGATAAATAGAATATGATTTGGGTTTGTCGTGAACTGTGTTTTAAATAACACTAGTTCTTTAACCCAGTAAAAGGAGTTTTAATGAATCTGCAATTAAATTGAAACGTGAATGGATAATCTAAATTATCAAATTTGGCAAATGAGCGAGAATGGAGTATCACCAGTTCTGCTCCAGAGCGATAGTTAAATCTTTAATTAGATTTGAACGTGAAATGGTAATTAATTTTACCGACAACACTGTGGTGTTAGATATGGAGTATTACCAGTTTTGCTTCATCGGATGAATAGGTTGGGATTGGGAAATAAAATAAATAATTACTTCGTTGTGGTTCGCTAATCTCGACTAGTTTGGGAAAACCATAGTTTAGTTTGAAATGACATCCAAAGGAAGATCAAAGGATAAATTTTAAAGAATTTATCTTGGATAAAATTAATGGGAACCTTTCCCTGAGAATATGAATTGGAATGAGGCGTATGTTGTGTTTGTCGAACATTTGTTTTTAATATATGCGGGTTGTTCGGTAAGGCCGGGTTTATACCCATTCTGAATAACCGATTCGACGATATGTCGAAGATGAAGATGGTGGTTGAAGACCGGAAGTCTTCACATCGTTTGGATTATTACTGACGATCCTGATTGGGCTGTACACCCAAGAGGATGGAAATAGTTGGTGGTCGTCCAGACGTACCTGGAGATCGATGGATATGCAAGGAAAGTGCCTCCGGTTTCGTTCAGACCCAGAACGAACTTGTAAATGGATTGTGTGTCTGACATTGGATTTTATTCTGTGTCGATTGATTTCTGTTAAATATATATTTGGTTGGCGGCGGAGAATTTATTCTCTTGCTTAACGCCCTTCTCTGAGACGTACGAGCTTAGAGGTTATATATCGATAGATATCAATCGCATGGCATGAATTGCCTGTGTGGCATGCTGAGTTGCATGGATCAAGGCTTCTGTTGAAAAGCAAAGTCTTGTGGTTGATGATCAAAGTACGACCTACGTGGCAACTTTGTGTATAACGTAAATTCGCGAGCTTCACACCTCGGTATGAGTCAAAAACGAGATACAGACTGCAGGGAGAGCACGACGTTTCTTTCTAGCTTTGGTGGTGTCAGTGACTTACCAGCCCTGACATTTATACACTTTTCACCTTTGTGGTTGTTGGATGAGGCGCCTCGATTTTAGGTCTGTAAGGATCGGGAAACGTGTGTTCAGGAATAACTAATCCTCTAACGTAAGTGAGGACCGGCCCTGAAGCATCCAGGATTGCCCAGAGTGTGTAGTCCGAGATATTTGCTAGAGTGTCTCGAACGCGGAGAGGAGCTTGCCCCTTGCCTCGACTCATGATGGAATCCAATTTCCAATACGAGATATTACGGTTTTAATTGTAGAACTAGTATGGCGACATAGTAGATGGTAGCTATGCCGCCTATGATTGATATTTATGATTGAAATTGTTTTGACACTATACACCTATGATAGTATCAAATAATGTGTTTCAAACGTATCAAGCATGCTTTGGCTGTTATAAGGGAAACCCCTATCCTCCGGCTTGCGTTGCATTGTGTGATGGGACCTGGGTCTTATTTACCTAACTTTAAAACCAATATTAACAACTGTTTTAGTTCTCACACCAGTCACATGACTGACCTGGAGTTTATTGTTTTAACCTAAACTCTGGGTGCCCCTATTTTCGACACGGGCAGCTAGTAGTTTTGGTTTTGCAGATTTATATTCACAGGATCCTGGTTTACAGCTGGAATGATATCCGGAAAGCTCAGTATCCGTATATCACCTTCAGTTGTGCTCTGTATTATTTTCCGCTGCTATGTAATTTATTGTAATCTCTGATATTTATCGAATGTAATTTATGCATTTATACTCTGTATATTCTTGTATTCTGATGGAATTGTTGTAATAACAATGAAATGTTCCTCCATTTGCGTTCTGATTTGTCTTGTCCTCACAGTAATTTGTTCTTTCTCATCTCTTCGGAGACCGGGGAAGTTCGGGTCGCTTCATTTTGTTCGCACAAGCTTCCGGGCGGCGCTGGACTTCCGAGCTCGCTAGAATCGAGGGTGGAGGACGGCAATGGATGGGGCGTCGATGTGGTAGTCTTCCATCGTTGGCCAGGTGCTTCAAACGGCATGCGAACTGAAGAAGAGGGAGCGACTGTTTTGGGTTCTCCTTAAGGTTGAAGACGACGGGTTGATTTCAATAGAGGAGAGGGACTTAAAACATAAGGGTATAATTAATTTTAATTAATTAATTTTAGTAAATAAAATTATGTAATTAATATTAAAACCATCGTATCTCTTTCAAACTGAAAAAGAATTTGCTGATTTTCGTTGCGTTTGAATCGTGAACGCGAGATCTTCGCGATGGAACTAACTAAAACCGTTTCTGAGCACATCAAATCTAGACCAAATTTCAAATCTGAACTATTCAGATTCAAAATAAAGGTGAGATTTCTATATTAAAAATAATGATAATTAAAATTTAATTATCTTTCCTCATTTAAAGTTCCATGTATGTATGATTATTTGAATTCAGATCTGTGATGTATGTTATTGTATTTGTTGTTTGATGATGATGATTATTGTGACATGTGTTTGCTTAGATTTAGATCGGAAATGAAAATCATATTTTTATTCTAGAACTATAAATATCGTTCTAGATTATAAAGTTCCTTTATTTTGATTCATGGGCATGTAATTTTTGTTAAACATTCTTTTTCAACAAAAGGATATATTTTGTTAAACATCCTTTTTCAATAAAAAGGAAATTATGTTTTTATTTTTTTTGATTACAATATAGAAGGGTAGAATTAGAAATATTCAGACTTATATTTTTTTAATGTAATTGTAACATTAAAAATCAACATCTTGAAATAGAAATGTATTAATATTCAGACTTACATTTTTAATGCAAATGTAACATTAAAAATAAAAATGTATTTACATTGAATTTTACCTCTTTAATGTAAATCAAACATTAAGATTGTCCATTGTGATATAAAATGGCTTTTCTTTGAAATTTACATTTTTCTATAAATGAAACATTTAAAGATGACCTTTGTTACATAAAATGAGATTACATAGAAAATTTACATCTTGAATGTAAGAAAAGATTTTATTGAAATAAAAGTTTTCATTATCAATGTAAATAACAATTGAAATAGAAAGTTTACATTCTCAGTGTAAATATACGTTGAAATAAAAAGTTTATATTTTTCAAGGAAATAACACATTGAAATAGAATGTTATATTTTCAATGTAAGCAAAGTAGGAAGTAGAGGTTATATTCTCGATGCAAACAAAGTTTGGAATAGGAAATTTCATATTTTTTTTCAATGGAAGTATAGATTGAAATGAAAAATTACATTTTTCTATGTAATCGTATATTGAAATGAAAAATTACATTTTTCTATTTAATCATATATTGAAATTGAAATTGAAATTTACATTTTTCAATATAAATAAAATCTGAATGGAAATTTACATTTTTCAATGTAAACAAAACATGATTAGTGAAATAAAATGACATTTTTGTGTTAAACATGTTAATGAGATAGAAATGAATTAAAACCGTTCATTTTGACTCATTGAAAAGAGTTAAGACAAAAATGAACATTTTTGTACCTAAAAAGGAATTAGAAAAAAATGAACATTTTTGTATATTCAAAAGAGTTAGACAAAAACATACATTTTTTTCACTTAATAAGGATTTTACAAAAACACACATTTTTGTTATTTAATAAGAATTATATAAGATTAACATTTTTTTTTTGGTCAAAACTTGATTTGTGAGTAAGAAGAACATTTTTTGGTCAAAACTTGATTTGTGAATAAAAAGAACTTTTTTTGGTCAAAACTTGATTATCAAATGGAAATGTATATCTTTATACATTAAAAAGAATGAATTAGAAATAGACATTTTTATCACATTAAAAAGAACGAAGTAAAAATACACATTTTGTCATTTATAAGGAATGAAACAAAAACAATTATTTTTGGTCATAAATAAAAGAGTTTAACCAAAAATATACATTTCTGGGCATTAAGAAGAAAGATCACATTTTGATCATTAAAAAGGATTAAAGAAAATTAGCATTTCTGTTTACTTTAAAAGAATGAAGACAAAAATAACATTTTTGTTTATTTAAAAAGATTAGACAAAAACTCACATTTTTGTTTATTTAAAAAGATTAGAACAAAATGATTATTTTGATTACATAAAAAAAATATTAGAACAAAATGATTATTTTGATTATTTAAAAAAAATAGAACAAAATGATTATTTTGATTACATAAAAAGGATTAGAACAAAATGATTATTTTGATTACATAAAAAGGATTAGAACTAAATGATTATTTTGATTATATAAAGAGAATAGAATAAGAAGATTACATTTATATGTAATATTGTTATCATTAAAGAGAATAGAAGAAGAAGATTACATTTATATGTAATATTGATATCATTAAAGAGAATAGAGTTAGAAGATTACATTCTCATGTAATATTGTTTTCAATTGAAAGAATAGATTTTATTTGTCATTTGTTTACAATAATAAGAGTTGAAATAAAAGATAGATTTTTATTGACATTTTATATTCAATAAAAAGACTGGATTTATAAGTTGCATTTTTATTATCACTTGGTAACAATAAAAGAATAGAAATAAAAAGTATCTTTTTTTTTACATTTTAGATGTAAATAAAAACATAGAAATAAAATGTATATTTTTATTTACATTTTAGATGTATGTAAAAACATAGATTTAAAGTCACACCTTTGTTTACATTTTAGATGTAAATAAAAAGAGTAGATTTAAAGCGACATTTTTATTCAATAAAAATATTAGAATTAAAGTGATATTTTTATTTACATTTTAGATGTAAATAAAAGAATATATTTTTGAGTTACATTTTTATTTCCATTATATATGCAATAAAAAGAATAGATGTAAGTGTCACATTTTCATTGTCATTTTAGAGACAATAAAAATGGTAGAATTAAAAATCATGTTTTATTGTCATTCAAGTACAATAAAAAGAGTGAGCATTAAAAGAATATATTTTCAATGTAAATAGTTTCCATGGAAAAGAATTAGTCATTTAAATATGATGTTAGTGATGGGGTGAAATTTATGTTTGTTGTATAGAAATGTTTGATGTATTAGAGACAAATGTTTGTGTATTCAAGTTGAATATTACACTCCCATTTACAGGTTACCGGACTTGTTTATGTGATTGGGACGATTATTTTCACACATCGCCCAAGTGCACAAATAATTTATTATTTGTTTGATGGATGAAACCCCACACGGGTGTTGGGATGATACTGGACACACACAAATCCCAATATTTAGTTATATGTCAATCGATGGATTGACAGTCTGTGATGAGCGTTATTTATTTACTTTAATGCTCACACATTTATAAATTCCACTCTGGTCGTCATTTGGATGTTTAATAATTATTTATCATGATTATTGATTACATGCAATATATGGTTGATGATTGAGTCACATTCCAATAAAGAATATTCTAGAAAAAGTATATTTTAGAAAATATCTTAGAAAAGAATATTTTAGAAAAAGAATGTATTTTAGAAAAATATATTTTTATTTAAATGAACTAGTTATTAACTGAAATAAATCATTAAATTAAGATTTAATGAAGTTTTCCAATTTGCTAATATTTAATTAGAATTAAATTAAATAAATTGGATTTGGATTTGTCGTGAATAGTGTCTTAAATAACACTGTTCTTAAACCCCATATGAAAAGAATAATTTTTAATTTAAGATTATTAAAAGTTTTCGATTATATTTAGTAATTGGAATAAGATGAAATGTGAGTTGGGTTTACTGTGAATTGTGTTTTTAATCGACATTTGTTCTTTAACCCAACTGACAGTGGAAATATGATTTGGAATTTGTAAATCTTTATTTAAGATTTACATGGGAATTTTCCAAAAGCCAAGTTTTCCAATTTAATATTAAATTGGAGTTGAATGAAATTCGAATTAATAATAACCGAGATAAGCTACTGTAAAAGAAAACCGATACTACATATGGAATTTAAGAGGCTTTGCCGTTATTCCATTTATATTATTGGTCGGATACAGAAATTTATAACGATTATATTTTGATTTGATTTCTGTGGGGATTCCATATTTTATGGAAGTCGATTTTGGGTTTACCGTGAACTATATTTTAAATGACATTAGTTCTTTAACCTAGTTAAGAATAAGATTAATTTCTTAAATTTGAATAATCATTGAATAATGATTTTTGATATTCAAAACCAAATTGGGGTTTTAATAAATTTTTAAAAGAAAGATTTAAGAATAAATTTGAAGAATTTATCTTTGATAAAATAATATGAATTTTTTATTTAAAAGAATATTCTGAATTGGAATGAAGCGTTGGATGTGTTTTTATAGCGCTTGATTATTAATTATAAAAATACGCGAGTTATTCGGAAAGGCCGGATTTAACCCATTCCGAGTAATTACTACGACGATGAAGAGTCGAAGATGAAGACGGTGGTTGAAGACCGACGTTCTTCACATCTAATGGATGTGTTTCTACAGAGACCCTTGATGGGAGTAGCTACCTTGAAGGGGTTTCAGTGGTGGCCGTCCAGACTATGGTTGATTGTTCGGATTTAGTTTTCGTTCAGACCCAGAGCATAAGCTAGTAAATGGATGTGTGTCTGACATTGGATTTCGTTCCATGAGAATTAAATCGATTTTTGTTAATGTATGTCTGTTTGGTGGTGGAGGATTTATTCTCTACTTAACACCCGGGTATATGTTAGTGGTGATTGATCGCATGGCGTGGATTGTCAATGTGGCACGCCAAGATGCAAATGATCAAGGCTTTTGTTGAAAAGCAGAGCCTTGTGGGATGATCAAAGTATAGCCTATTACGGCATAACTTTGTGTATATCGTGACTTCGCGAGCCTCACACCCCGGTATGAGTCAAAAACGGGATTAGGACTGCAGGGAGTGCACACGTTTCTTTCTAGCTAGGAGTAGTGTCAGTGCTTAAACTGGCTGACATTTTACTTATGTGGATGATGGATTTTGAGGCGCCTCGGATTTTTTTTTATAGGCCGTTAGTGGTCATATTATAGGTTCAAAGGAACCGGGAAACGTGTGTTCAGGCATAACCCATCCACTGCCGATAGGCGGGGACCGGCCCTGAAGATCCAAGGGTTCACTGCAGGGGATCCTGAGGCATTTGCTAGAGTATCTCGAATCGGGGAGGAGCTTGCCCCTAGCCTGGACTCATGATGGAAATCCAATTTCCAATACGACCTTGCGGTTTTGATTGTAGAACTAGTATGGCGACATAGTAGGATGGGGTACTATGCCGTCTATGATTGATATTTATGATTGAAATGTTTTATTAAAACATATACACACTTATATTAAATCCGTTTTATCGTATCAAGCATCTTTTGACCATTATAAGGTAAAACCCTATCCTTCGGTTTGCGTTGCATTATGTGATGGGACTTGGGTCTTATAATGGTTTCAGGTCTTATAATGGTTTCATTTTTCTAAAAAGCATTGCGTTGTTTAACGATTTACTTTAATTTATGCACTGACAATCCAATGGAGTAAACCTGTTCCGCGTCAGCGGCGTGGTCCTGTGATTAGCCTTATTAGATAAGTTTAGTTAAGATTTCTCATACCAGTCCCATGACTGACCTGTAGTTTGTTTCACAGGCAAACTCGGGTGCCCATATTTTCCACACGGGCAATCGAGTAGCTTTTGCAGATATATTTACAGGATCCTGCTCTACAACTGAAGCGATATTCGGAAAGCTCTGTATCCGTGTATTCATTCCGGTTGTATATTTGTGTTATTTTCCGCTGCTATTTAAATGTAATTTAAAACTCTGATATTATTGTACTTCTGTTATGGAATAAGTATTCATACTCTTTTACATTCTTGTACTCTGATGTAATTGTTGTAAAAGCAATAAAATGTTCTTCAGTTTGTGTTCTGATGTGTGTTGTTCTCAAAGCAATCCAGGCTTTCCTTTACTGGGAAGTTTGGGTCGTTTTAATTCAGTACTTGGAGATTTTAGTCGTGCGTCTAGCCAGCGTTTGTCTAACATTTGTAAGAACAACAATAGACTTGTCTAACTTCGAGTTATCAAATATTTTCAAATTATTAAAATATGTGTAACATAAGTTAAGGAAGAAAATTTCAGAGTATTTTTAAGTTCATAGCTTTGGGATAATAATACAAATTTTTTTGGTTTGAATTTTGTGTTATAAAAGTAATAAAAGATTTTGGATTTTGGAAATTTCAAATCGACAATTTGTAACTTGAAGAAGAAATGTTACACTCTCCAATGAGAGTTAGGAAAGATTAAATGGATTGAAGGAGTTTTAGATGGACTTGGATTAAGGGCAACGATGATAAATAAACATCGACATATGAGGTTTATAAAGAAATTTGAAATAATTTGAGATGCATAAATCCAGCGTATGCAAAAATTAGAATTTAAAAGGGGATCAGTTTTGAATCTCATAGAAGATTAGAGAAAATGAAAATTGGGTAACATCTCAAAATAATTTGAGATAGAAATTGGTCTAAGAAAATTGAATATAGTTTAAAAAGCACAGAAATAAATAAAACCGATAGGAAGACAAAGAAAACTCGTGTTTGATCAAGGAAATTTGATTTTTCGAGTTAATGAATATGATGGATAAACAAAGAAGATAAATGACTTAAATATCATATTTAAATTCACTCAACTATAAAAATTGGAAGTATACATGGATATAACTCTAACGATCTCACCTTTTCGAGGACGAAAATATTTAAAGGGGGAAGATTGTAACGTCCTGGAAGTTTCGACAACTGGAATGTGAAATTTATTAAAGATTTAATTATTAATGATCATTTTTTTAGAAATTTAAAAACCAAACATGAAGTTTTGAATATGAATTGAATTAAAATTTTATTTTTGAATGGTTAGTTGGAAATCAAATATTTGTTGTTAATACTGGATATTTGAATCAAATTTGAAATTTAATGGAAAAATATAAAGTGTTGAATTTAAATTAAATGAATAAATAAACGTAGTAGACATCGATCAAATGGGAAATTATTTGTCAAATATATATATATATATATATATTGGCTTAGATATGTGTATATTTGTATATATTAAGAATTTAAAATTTAACGTTTCAGATTTGGAAACTAACGGAGTATTGGGGAACGAACGGAATAAAATGGGTGAACTGATAATAATTTAAAAATAAAATATCATCGTGTGAAATTGGAGTCAGAGTACAACCGAATTAATTTTGTTAAATTCTGAACGTTGAAATATAAAAGTACATATAAAATTTTGTTGCATTTGGAGTTGGTCTTAGCGGTACGAAACGTAATAACCTGGAAATCCGAGCCAATTTAAAATTTTTATTTTGGCAATTTTAGCGAATTTTGATTATTTAAAATGAATTATTTTAAATAATAACGATGAAAAATTTATTTGAATAGAATTAGAACGTATGTATTTACATAGATCGTCGTTTGAATATAAATAATTATTTATAATTATAAAAGGAATTGAAAATGGCGCGGTAGTTCGATAATTCGATTTCCAAATTCAAATGAATGTACCGGGTGCAAAATAAACCGGATTTTAGTGAAACCAAAAATATTAGAATCTATTTGTGGATATCTTTCCAACGAATCCGGGAAATCGAGATTTCATAGCAGGAATCAAAAGTTATGTCCAATTGAAAATTCAGAATAGTCGCTATGGAATTTCGGCCCTTAAAAATGGCCATTTTGCAAACGACCTCGGATTTCGATGAAACCACTTTTGTTGGATCCGCGATGTCAAATTATTGCTAGGTTTCAAATTTCATAATTTTTCGAATCAATATGTCAGCGTGGAAAAGGAAAACGCGTTTGACCAGTTTAAGTTGATTTTGATCGACTGGAAAATGGCCATTTTTCAAACGGTCTCAGAATTTGACGAAACTAGTTTTGTTAGGACTGTATCGTCAATACGAAGCTAGAAAATATTTTTTGGGAATTTGTAGAGTTAGTATGTGGCCCCGGTAAATTGAAATGCGCGTTCAAATTCAATATATAGAGTTATATGTTGATTTTGATGAAAACTGATCGAAACAATCGAATCCGCTTACGATACATATCCCATTAAGTTCGGAATGGGGGTAATTAGCTATGGACGACAGGCGGTGGGTCTCGTTTCGAGTTCGAATGAAAAAGTTACTTTTTGAAATTAAAATAAAATATAAATATTATATACCCCCTCTTTCTCTCTTTTCCCAGTCAAACCACTCCCACTTTTCTTTCATTTTCCCGATCCCCTTTCTTCCTTGTCTCACCGCGCTCCTCCTCCCCAGGCGATGTCGCCGGCGTGCGAGCTCCCTGACCATCTTCCTCCACCGCTTCTTCCCCCCAGCTCTCCCTCTCTCTCCTTCGATAACTGCGATCCCTAACGCCCCTTGAACCTAGGCAGCGCCGCCACCGCGCCCGTGGGGCCATCGCCGACACCAGACCGCCTCGTTGTACCTTCCCCCTCCATCTCCATCCCTTTCTTTCCCTCTCCCCTTCAATAGAACCGAACCCTAACCCCAAACTCAAAGCAATCCCGCCGACAGTCAACTCCAGGCGCTACGCCACCAACCGGAGCTCACTCCGATGAACGCGCATGCAGCAACCCCCCTTTTGGAAAATCAAAATAAGCTGTAAGTTTTATTTTGTTTTATTTTCTCTTCGTTCTGTATTGCTTTTAAATCCGATTTTAATGCTTCGAAGATAGGATTTTTAACATGTGAAAAATAGGATTTTTAATATGTGAAAGGTCGGGATTTTATACATATAAAGTGATGATTTTTATCACATAAAGATGTGATTTTTACAAGGAAGGAGATGTTCAAAAATATGATTTTTATATTATAAAAAGAATAAAAATATGATTTTTATATTATAGAAAGAATAAAAATATAATTTTTATAATATATAAAGGTTAAAAATATAATTTTTATACTAGTGGCAGATTAAAAATATGATTTTTACTCATATAGAGTAATAAAAATATAATCTTTATTAGGAGAAGAGCAATATAAAAATATAATTTTTATAACGAAGTGAAGGTAAAAAAATTCGATTTTATATTATATAGATAGTAAAAAAATTCGATCTTTATATATGAAGTAGAAATATAAAAATATAATTTTTATATAGAAAGAAGCGTTGTAAAAATAGATGAAGTTGAAATAAAAATACGATTTTTATTTATTGAATGAAGTGATAAAGATATAATTTTTATTATTAACAGCGTGAAAAGGACTGCATTGGAATATCAAGCAGATCCAGATAGTTCAGCAGTTCAAAAACAAAGCACGGCGGAGTGGAACCCTCTATGAGAACTTCTCACCTTTAATTTAATTTTTCTAGTTAAAAATATATACTAGGATGCAGACAGTGTTTAGTAGCACCCGACACACGTCGTCCACAGACCATGGACGGCTTGTATGCTTGTTTGTTTGATTTTGATGTGTAGTTGATTGTGTGATGTGATGTGAAATGAAATAAAATATTTATATAGTTAAAAATATTTTATAGTTAAAAATAGAATTTTTAACGTGTATTTAAAATATATATTTATAAACAAATCGGAGATTTGTTTATATACACACATTTGACTGATATTGATTGGGACGATAAATTTTACACATCGCCCAACTGGACAAATAAAATCTGTGTTTGATTGTTTGGAAACCCCACACGGGTATTGGGATGATATATGACATACACTAGCCCCAATTAGCTGTATGTCGATCGATTGATTGACATGCTGTTATAAGCGTTAAATATTTATATTTGATGCTTATATAGAGTAGAACGCACTCTGGATGATGGTTGATTATTTATCGTTGTATTTTATACATGTGTTGTAGAAAATCCATATAATTAACATTATATGGTAATTGATTGGGCCTCATTCCAGTTTTGAAATAGAAATATTTGAAAAAGAAATATTTGAAATAGAATATTTGAAAATAGAAATATATGAAGCTGTGTTGATTAGATTGACGCCATTTTGACGTGAACGATATTTATATCGATTTTATTCAATTTTCAATGTATATTGAAAGTGATTTCGAAATTTGAATTATATTGAAAGTGAATTCGAAATTTGTATTATATTGAAAATAATCGAAATTTGAATTATATTGAAAAGAATTGAATTCAAATTGAAATTGAACAGAATTGAACTCGAATTGAAACTGAATAGAATTGAATTTGAATTATATTGAAAAGAATTGAATTCAAATTGAAATTGAATAGAATTGGATTCGAATTGAAATTGAATAGAATTGAATTCGAATTGAAATAGAAAAGAATTGAATTCAAATTGAAATTGAATAGAATTGAATTCGAATTGAAATTGAATAAAATTGAATTCGAATTGGAATTGACATAATTTGAAATTCAAATTGAATTGATAACGAACTGAAATTGAATTAAAAATCGATTTGAATTGAAATCAATTTGAAAGGAATTTAAAATGATTTATAATATACGTTTTGAAAGGAAATCGACGAAATATATATATATATATATTATATATATATAATGGCCTGAATAGAACGCGTCGCGCCGCGGCAGTTCGCGAATTTCGACCATTGACTTCGAACGGATATTATGGAAGATCCGACCGTCGGATTCTCTAAAACCAGAACCGTTGGGTTCGTATCGAAAAGAGCTTTCTAACGAATATTAGAAATTAAAAATCTAACAGTTGGATTTGGAATTATGTCCAAATCAAATTTGGAAAAGGTCGTTGTAAGTGCAGTTCGATGGCCGTTGATGGAAATCGACTGTACGGGCCTTGATAAAATTATTAAAAAATAGTAATAATTTGTGTAAAATCATAAGAAATGATTTGTGAAGAATTGGGATGAAAAACTCCATATTTGAAAAGATAAAAATAGATTTTTATCGAAATGAACTAGTTTCGAACTAGAATTATAATTCTATTTATTTTTAAAATAAATAAATTGGATTTGAAATGGTTTTGAAAATAACCAGAATTTCCAATAATTGCATTGGAATGGATTTGAATCGAACTTGTCTTCGGAATATTTCGATATTGGATTTTGTGATTATACAGATGTGGTTATGGAAATTTGAAAGATATATATATCGTTATTTCCAATATGATATTTGTTGGTCGTAGAATTTGATATTGAATATAAACCGATATATTTTCTATTCAGAGCCTTGTATTTAATATCGAATGTGATTTGGGTTTGTCGTGAATGGTGTCTTCATTAACACTGTTCTTAAGCCCAGTTGAGAAAAAGATTAAATCTTTTTATTTAGATTTAATGAAGTGTACCAATTAAATAAGATTTAATTGGAATTGAATTGGTATTGATTTTGGGTTTATCATGAACAGTGTTTTAAATAACACTTGATCTTTAACCCGATAATTAATGGAATGTGATTTTGGGTTGTCGTGAATGGTATCTTCAATAATACTGTTCTTAGACCCAAAGGAGCTAAGAAAATCAGAAAGTAACTGGAAATTAGTTAAGTTGAATGGTTTCTGGGGTATTGATCTGATGTTGGTTTCGGCCTTCGGGGTTAATACTTAGGGAATTGCTCACTTGCTAATTTACGGTTAGGGACTTATTGATATGTGATGTGATTTTGGGGTTTAACGTGAACCGTGTTTTAAATGACACTGATTCTTTAACCCAGTCAAAGATTAAAACTAAGTGGAGTTTTAATGAATCTTTAATTAGATCGAAAAGATCGAGAATGGAGTATCACCAGTTTTGCTCCAGGCGATAGTTAAATCTTTAATTAGATTTGAACGTGAAATGGTAATTGAATTTACCGATAACACCGTGGTGTTAGATATGAAGTATTACCAGTTTTACTTCATGGGATGAATAGGTTGGGATTGGGAAATAAAATAAATGATCACTTCGGTGTGGTTCGCTAATCCCGACTAGTTTGAATTGATATTCAAAAGTAGATTAAAGAATAAATTTAAAGGATTTATCTTTGATAAAATTAATGGGAACCTTTGCCTAAGAATGTGAAATTTAGAAACTAAATGTCAGTTAGCTAAGCAGAATGGTTTTCTGGATATTGATCTGATGTTGGTTTCGGCCTTCGAGGTTAATATTTAGGGAATTATTCTCTTGGTATATTTACGGTTAGTGACTGATGAACCGGAATGAGGCGTATGTTGTGTTTGTGTAACATGTATTTATTATATACGCGAGTTTTTCAGAAAGACCGGGTTTATCCCATTCTGAATAACTGATACGACGATAAGTCGAAGATGAAGACGGTGGTTGAAGACCGGAGGTCTTCACGTCGTTTGGATAATTACTGATGATCTTGATTGGGTCGTACACCCAAGAGGAGGGAATCAGTTAGTGGTCGTCCAGACGTACTTGGAGATCGATGGATATGCAGGGTACTAGGTGCCTCCGGTTTCGTTCAGACCCAGAACGGACTTGTAAATGGACTGTGTGTCTGACATTGGAGATCATTCTGTGTGATTGATGGATATCGGTTGCATGGAGTGGTTTGCCTGTGTGGCATGCTAAGATGCAAATGATCAAGGCTTTTGTTGAAAAGCAAAGTCTTGCGGTTGATGATCAAAGCACAACCTTTGTGGCGTAGCTTTGTGTAGTGTAGATTCGCGAGCCTCACACCCCGGTGTGGACCAAAAACGGGAGACGGACCTCAGGGAGGAAATGCATTTTCTTCTAGCTAGAAGTGGCGTCAGTGCTTGAACTGGCTGACGAGTTTGACCCATGTGGTTGTTGGAATTGGAGGCGCCTCAGATATATCGGTCGTTCTCGAACCGATGGAGTCATTTAGTTGGCTCACCTATGCCCCAAAGGGCGGGGAAACGCAGTGTTTAGGATTTCGTCTAATCCACATCGGTGGACCGGCCTTGACGCTCCAAGGTCACTCGAGCTCTGACCTGAGACATGGGCTAGATTGTCTCGAATCGGTAGAGGACTATCTTTTGCCTTGGTTCACAGATGGAAATCCAACTTCCAATACGTGACTTTGCGGTTTTATTTGTAGAGCCTAGTATAGCGACATAGTGGGATGAGGCACTGATGCCGTCTATGATTGATATTTATGATTGAAATTGTTTCGACACTATGCTCTTATAATAGTATTAAATGATTTGTTTTTAGCATATCAAGCATTATTTGGCTATTATAAGGTAAAAACCCTATCCTCCGGCTTGCGTTGCATTATGTGATGGGACCTGGGTCTTATAATAGCTTCATTTTTCTTTATTTAGCATTGCGCTGTTGTTTTATGCACTGGTGTTCTTGGGAGGAAACCCGTTCCGTGTTATACGGCGTGGTCCCTTGATTTACCGAACTTTAAAATAATGATTAATAACCGCTTTAGTTCTCACACCAGTCCCATGACTGACCTGGAGTTTATTGTTTTAACCTAAACTCTGGGTGCCCTTATTTGGACACGGGCAGCTAGTAGTTTTGGTTTTGCAGATTTATATTCACAGGATCCTGGTTTACAGCTGGAACGATATCCGGAAAGCTTTGTATCCGTATATCTCCTTCAGTTGTGTTTTGTATTATTTTCCACTACAATGTAAATTATTGTAATCTCTGATATTTTCTGTGTAATATTTATTCATTTATACTTTGTTTATTCTTGTATTCTGATGAATTGTTGTAATAAGTAATGAAATGTTCTTCCGTCTGCGTTCTAATTTGTCGTGTTCTCAAAACAATCAGGCGTTTCGAACGGTCTTGATCGGTTTAGCGACTGATTCGGATCGAGCGAAATTCCCGGTCATTTCACGAAATCAAAGCGGTACATAGTTATTTGGGGTAAAGTATAATATTAAATTAAACCAAGAATTACCAACCTCAGATGGATATGCGCTGACCTACAGGGTACCTAACCTATTCCTATTTGATGGAACATTGTTCCTATCTACATAGCCTTCTATTATAAAAATGCAACGCCTCTTTCCATTTTCATTCAGCAAAAATCATTCTCCTTTTAATGGATGAAGCCCTAACACTTTTCCAAATCCATTTGTGCTTCCTCAAAAATCGTTCCTGTAACGGCCCGGCGAAATTCGACGCCCGAATTCCAACAATAATACATAAGAACCCGTACTACTTGTCAGAGCTCAAGTATCAAAAACACCAGATAGTTATTTTAAAAAGAAATTAGAGGGTGGGATAAGTAAGAAAGAAATAATAGAATAGAAGAAGAAGAACACATCATCACCAGAGTCTCACATCGCAGCGGAACAAAATATAATATAGAAATAAAACTTTATTGAGAGCTTTGAAATAAATACTTACAATCATCAGAGTGCATCAACACATTTGGACAGTTATAATAATCTATCCTCATATACAACAAACAGCAGAATAAATATATATATCATACGTGTGAACTCCTCCAGCACGTCTTCTGAACTTCGTAGTATCCAATAACCCGAACCTGAAAAACCTCGGGCTAACCCGAGCATTACAAACGTTGGATCAGTCTGGTGGACCAGAGTGAGAAAACTCGCTAAGTTTATATAACATCCATATTGATTTTTTTAAGTCAAAAATCCTTTTGAAAGAAAAAGGATAATAGTAACACTAGCCCACACATAAACACGGATGGTTTTTACCTTGCTATAACCCAAAACATTTTCGAAATCATATATTTCTCTAATATTATAATAATATCTAAATACAAGTAAATAGCAATCTAGCGGAATGCTTGCATCTCGCGCTCCACATATATAGTATACAATCAAAACCGCGGGCTCTTATAGAAGATTGGATTTCCAACTATGACAAGGTATGGAACCATCTTCTGATAGTGTACCTCTAGAGGGGAATACACTGAGTTCAACAAGAACGTCTTGCAACCCAGCCCACACATGACCGACCACTCATTTCGCTTGAGTGTATCGAATGTATGTCACCAACAGTTAGGACCAGCAATCGTTTCTCGAAAAGGGACCACATCGATAGATTAAAGAAGCAAATGGAATTTCTCTAGATAGGTGATTATACACCATAATGGGTGCGACCCACATAGCCATACTGTCTGCTCGATTTTTGTCATTTCCCGGTTGCGAGGCGTGAGGTTCGAATTATCTTTTTAAGAACATCACAATCACTTTGAATGCCACATCGTCAGATTCGCCAAATCACTAGTATACTTCACAAAAATACTCTGGGTGTTTATGCTAAGAAAAGACGTCTTCTCTTCCACCTACAGAGATACGCTTGTAAAAATCAACGTACATGATTCTTAAGAAATACTCTTTCAGACATTCGTCCATACAAGTCATCCAGGAACAGGATGAGCCAAAGGTACCCTTCTACCGCATCCTTGGAATCATCCTAAAGATTAGTAGCAAGTATTCCTTGCAAATCAGTAGATTTCAACTACGACAGAACCACAGTACATCTCTGGTTATAAATTTTAAATTAAGTTTATATATAGTCGACCTTGAAAACTATAGTAGTAAACCAGAGATATAAGTAATCCTTCCATTTTATGAAGATCTATGCTCTTCAATGGCTCCGTCTTGATCAACATCTGATATCTTATCCATTTCGTATTTTCTGGTCGGAATGGTTTTCGAATATAGTTCGATCCTGGTCTTTCCGTACAAACAATCGTACTGGTCAGATTTTGATAGTTGGTTATTTAACTATCAAATAAACAACCATGCAACCATAAAAATAAAATGAACATACTGGTTCAATACTCAGCAACACTTGGCCTTTTAATTTAATAAAAAAACTAGTTAAAACTCCTTAATCTTTTAATATCTTAAACCATAGTATTTTCTTCTTATTATAATATAAGGATATTTGCAAAACCATTTTATATACCTTAAAATAAAATCACAAGTAAATAAATACTCACCTCTTTGGGTTTAATCAATTTAACATAAAACATCGTTATGAATCTCTTTGGTTCTCGTTGCTCAAAAACAATAATTAAAACTGATCCCTTCTTAACAAACCATTCAAACTCATTCCTTAAATTCCTTTACTTCGTAAATCGTATAATTTCACAAAACCTCTTTCTATTTTCCTTACATTGGAAATATTATTCTATATTCTCAAATCCTTATTATTTCCATTACTATGGAATTATTATAATAATTCCTCAAATCCTTTTCATAGTTGGAAACCTTTCCATTTATTAATTCTCTTGTCTTAACTACTTATCAACCCATATTATCCACTTTTAAACCCATTCAATCATTTTAACTTGAAAATCTTGTTTCAATTCAATTCTTTTCAGTTAATCTCATTATTTAAGTATCATCAACTTAAAATCCCCATTTTAGCCTCCCGCCCTTTTATAATCCTTATTTATAAGACTCGGGTTTATTATAAACCCTTTCCTGTCACGATTTATTTTCACTCACCTCAACCTTAAGTAAACATTTATATAAGTCATCACTTCAATCCAAGCTCTCTTTAACAACTTCGTTATAAAACTCGGTTCAATATGAAACCCATTCCTAAACCCTTTTCAAATCTTAACCATATTCCATTCTAAATGGTCAACTTACTTAAATGGGTATCCTTTAAGAAATAATTACCTAAATTATTATTAATTACAATAATAATTTACTTCATCATTAACTACCCAAGAAGTAGTTAACTTATTTTTTAACTAAATAAATAATAAATTTCTCAATTTAAAATCTTATTAAAATATTCGTTAAATGGTTTTATTAGATTTATTTAACGATAAACTAATTTAGTTTAATAATCAATCCCCGTAAAGCGGTCAACTTATTCTACTCAAAACACGGTTATCTCCTTAACCAATCCAATTAATCCTTCCCTTAAATAAATAAATAATATAATTAATTTAAATCATTCGAATTAGTCTAACTCTAAACCCGTTAGGTAAATTTATAATCATTTATTTATAAATCTTATTGATATAATAATTCACTTTATAAAATCATTTGATAACAACTTATTAACTTTAAATAATAAATAATAAATACTTATTTCCTTTTTAAATAACTTTAATTCCAATTAATATATTAAAAAATTATTTTCAGTTATAAAATAAAATTTATAACTTCATTACCGTCGATTCACTTGACGATAAATAAATATTTAAAAACGACTGATTTATAGGCCATATGCTGCCAATTACTCAACCAATATTGTCCATTGGTTAATAACAAAGCAAATGTTGAATTTCGATTCAACGATCAATCAACAAATCCACCATCTAATCAGGTTGGTCAAACGGTTCATATAATGTAATATGAATATAAGCAATAAAATTGAGGAATCCAGCTGGATTCCTCCAACCTGTTTCCCTGCATCCAAATATGTTACCTCAGTTTCAATTCAATAAACAAATATAATATTCAACAATAAATAATTAACAGTAATCCAAGCATCCATATTTTAATTTAATACGTTTATATTATTATAAACGTAACCAACAAGGTAAGTTACATCGTTTGGAATTAACTGTTAAAATAACGGTTAGATTTTATTTAAATTAAACCAATGTTTAATCAACCAATTCAACCAATATAATATTAAGTAAACAATAAACAATTATCAACCATAGCACACAAAGAAAATTCCAACTTGTATAAAATATAAGTAGGTGAAAACTGAGTGAGTAAACTCACTTTGGTTTTCGTCGTTCGCTGTAGCGGTTCGGTTACAATTAAATTAAACAGCATTTAATTTAACTGTAATTCCCGGCTATCTCTGTCTTTTCGGACAGTTCCAAAATGTGGTGTCTATCACCATGATGCCATCGTCTTTTGTTTTCGTCTAATTATGTCCATATGCGCACGAGATATACATAAGATTAGTTCACGGTTAAATTAAATTATTAAATCCTTAAATATATGATTATTTAAAACTAATTGATAGATTTCTGAATTTTCGAAGTCTATGCCGTCCATTTTGTATTACCAACGTTTTGTAGGCCAACCCTTATTATCACAAAGAACCAACTGACACTTGCTGGTATTAAAGGAAACAAGGTTGATCCACATTGTAAACGGCTTGTCCAATGTTGTCTTTAGAAACATGCAGCTCAAATGAAAGCCTTCTGGCACGTCCGATCTTTCTTCATCATCACTTTTATTTTACTCATGTCACTCTCTTTTCTTGTTTCCCCTTACTTCTTCCCTAGTTGAACAGTGCCCCTCATTCTTAAATTTCGATGAGCCTCCCCACTTTATACTCTGCGCATCCATCTTCATCTGAACGCTGCCCGTCACCGACGCCACCCAAACATCTGCGCCACAGACCCCCATCATCTCTAGCTACCATCAGCAAATGATGCCGCTATCCTCCTGTCATTGCCCAGAAAACTCCACTGCTTTGCATCGTTCAACTTCCTTGCTTCCCCGACTGTTATATATTCGAATCCAATATAAAACCAACATCAGCTCCACGTTTTGAAACAATGTGTCCATCTTCAATTTTTCCTTCCCACTTCACTGATCCACCCCCATGTCAGTACCCTTTTGCCCAACCCTTCTTCTACTTTTTATTTTTGTTCAAACTTGTGGCCAACATAATACCGCTGGTCTTCACGTTAAACAGAATATGCCAATGTATACAGCATACTGCTTCTTGACCCATTTCTTACTTCGCCCAGTTCAAAATGAAAACCATCACGCTGCTGTTACCATCCTTTTTTTCTCTTTACTTTACGTTTTCATTTCTCTCTACCTGCAAACTTCTATTGAACTACTTCACAGACTTGCCACCCTTTCGGACACTGCTTCCTTCCGCTATCTCCCTCCAAGCCGTCAGAACAGAGGCCGACCACACCACCCTCAAACTCCGGTGATCCCCTCTCCGGCATCCTCCACATACACACAGCAAGTAGACTTGGACAACAACAATACTCCTCTCAAAGCAACACACTCAAGCTTCTGATCTAGGCACAAAAAGGAAATAATCTTCATGAGATTTTGGCAAGTTATAAGTGACAAATCAAGCATGGATAAGTCCCCATTTGCTGGAAAAAGTTCAAGAATAAATGGCCCTATATATAGCCGAACGAATGTGGATAGAAACAACGTCTATCATGCCATCATAGGTAGCTGCAAAACTAGGATTGATTTACAGTGCATGTTTTATTTTCAGTCTGTACAAGAGTTTTTCAATTCATAGTCATGTTTGCTCTGTCTTTGGCAATGTATGCGTTTGTACAGCTTGCTTAGGGTAGGTACAGCGCGAGTTTTCGTTTTCATTCGTCCGTGATGTTGAAGTGAAGGGATGGCATAGGTTACAGGACAGGAGGAAGGGTACGTGCGTGTTTTTAGGCATGCACATTTTGTTAGGATAGCTGTATGTGTATAAAATGGCAGCTGTAAACTTTAACGAGAGATAAATTTGCCGCCTTGTATATTTTCTTTTCGTGGGTATTGGGATGAAAGGTTTGATGGTTGCAGGCATGTGCAAAGCCAAGTATTAGAAAACAGGGTAGCAGCGTCTTTTCATGTCCTTAGGTACAGAGTAGCTGCTGTTGTTCGAAAATACAAGTGGGATAAGGCCGTAGGTAGTGTGCTTCAATAATAGGTTAGCAGTCCTAGCTTGTTTTGTGTACAGCGCATAAGGTGGATGGGAAAAAGGTGTTGTATTTGACGTTGTCAACATGTAAATTTTCTTGGGGTTAAGATCTGCGTGAACTCTCCTTTTCCTTTAGTTTACTTTGTGTCTAAGTTGTTTACTTGGTACTTGAGTTTCAAAATATATCAAGTTATAGTAAAATTAAATTATTTATATCGCTAATCGTTAAAAATACGCATCGCCACACGTGAACCCCAAACACACCGGAAGTGGACATACCACTATGTCTGGACATTCTGGTCCCAATGAAATTAATTTCGTTGAAAACGACATCCGTTTGCACAACTAAGTTATTTTAATTTATCGGTTCACCTTTAAATTATGCGTACCGATAAAACAACTCCGATTGGCTCCAAACTGTAAATCTAACAATAATTAACCATACACATTCCAATAAAACTCGTTTAGTCAGAAACCGAGATCGTTGGAAAAATAAATCATTTCTAAGGCCTATATAATAATGATAAAATATATTTAAATTGAAAACAATTCATTTTAAATAATAATAAATTATTATAATCGTATATCTCAAAATAAAACCTTACACAACTTCATAATAAACCAATATATAAATTTAAACTCAATATTTACAAATCCGGGCTAAACGATTTCAAAATATATGTAAAAACCCTTTATATTTATTAAATCAACGCTATCATTTATTAACGAATTCCATAGCAACTATTTAAAAATTTGAATTGTCCATAACTAACAATTTATAACATGGAATCTCCATTTTTCTCTTCCATTAGAAAAATATTAATAAATCGATTCAGACGTTTCTTGTTTCACAGAATTCGGACTTAAAATGGATTCTGCATATTCAATTGAAATTCAAATCGTAAATTATGAAATACCGCGATATTACGAGCTCGATTATAAAATTAACGTTCTAACTTTGTTTATTAAACGAATTATATACTATAAACCCATTTAAAATTCCAAAACGATATTTAAATTAATAAAATATATTAAATATCTTACTACCAAAAATACGGGACGTTACATTCCTTCCCGCTTAAAAGAATTTCGTCCCCGAAATTACTAAGGTAGAAGAAATGTTACGAATCCATTATTATTATTTTTTCAATCCAATTTATTTTAAATTGAAAACCACTTTATTATTATAAATAAAAATTTCAAAAATATTGAAAATTTCTAGCACATTAAATTTTCGAAAATTTTTGGCCGAATCTCCCATGTACGGAGGGACTTCTGCGATATCGCAGGATCAACAAATATATATACCTCGACTCACAAGGTCGGAAAACGAAATTCAAAAACCCAAAATTTATATTTCTGCGTAAGCGTACCTTATACGAGCGCTATTGAGCATACTGGCTCAATTTATTTTGATATACTCAACCAAAATCAACCTCAAAGCCTTCTGGTAACTATGCTCAACTCGATTTATCATGTAAGTAACAGTCACATGAAATTTTAAATAATATTCATTGAACAACAAGGGTAACCACCATTCATTTGCATATACACGGTTAAATCATTAATTTCAATTCATATTCGATTCATTCAAATCATTATATAGGTATTCAGTTTTCAATTCATTCAACAATTTTTAAACAGTTGATGAATATATTCAACGAATCTAACAAACAACAAACAATGCAAAATCAACCAATCAAATTACATAAATTTCATTAATAATTAATATTCAATATTTACATTTACTTATATTCGCTTGCGTTCAATATCAATCGATTTATATCAGATTGATCTTCATTCCATTATTTTTAATTCAATTCCAAATTCCAAATGTATCTTCACATAACCAAATCGAGTTCCAATTCCATATTCAATTTACTAATTGATTTTCCAATTAGTTTACTTTCATTACAAAATCCAAATTCCAATTCATTTTAGTTCCAACATGAAATTCTCATTTACTAATTTCATATATGAAATTTCCTGGTTATCAAACCATTCGAGTTTCTTGATCCAATTTGAATTCTATTCAAATCAATCAACAAACAAACTAATGTCTCAATAATTTAATAAAAATATTGCTTTTCTATACAAAAATATTGTTTGGGCAAAATTATTTCATTTTCCCTCTTTAGAAAACAATATCGTGTCCATTGCCAATTCAAAATTGAATCGACCAAATACCAAATATAAAACATTTATACATCAAATATAAAAATACGTGCTCTCATATATATATACGCTCAAACTCAATCTAGGGTATTACTAACCCCATCTCTATCGAGTTACGCCACAGAGCCAAGGTTATTACTAAACCTTATGCTCTGATATCACTGTAACGACCCAGCGAAATTCGACGCCTGAATTCCAACAATGATACATAAGAACCCGTATTACTTGTCAAATCAACTATCAAAAACACCAGATAGTTATTTTAGAACGAAATTAGAGGGTAGGATAAGTAAGAAAGAAATAATAGAATAGAAGAAGAACACATCATCATCAGAGTCTCACATCGCAGCGGAACAAAATATAATATAGAAATAAAACTTTATTGAGAGCTTTGAAATAAATACTTATAATCATCAGAGTACATCAACACATTTGGACAGTTATAATAATCTATCCTCATATACAACACATAGCGGAATAAATATATATCATACGTTTGAACTCCTCCAGCACGTCTTCTGAACTTCGTATATCCAATAACCTGAACCTGGAAAATCCCAGGCTAATCCGAGCATTACAAACGTCGGATCAGTCTGGTGAACCAGAGTGAGAAAACTCGCTAAGTTTACATAATATCCATATTGATTTTTTAAGTCAAAAATCCTTTTGAAAGAAAAAGGATAATAGTAAGACCAGCCCACACACAAACATGGACGATTTTTTACCTTACTACAACCCAAAATATTTTCAAAATCATATACTTCTCTGATATTATAATAATGTCTAAATACAAGTAAATAACAATCTAGCGGAAAGCTTGCATCTCATGCTCCACATACATAGCATACAACCAAAACCGCGGGCTCTTACTGAAGATTGGATTTCCAACTATGACAAGGTATGAACCACCTTCCGATAGTGTATCTCTAGAGCGGAATACACTGAGTTCAACAAGAACGTCTTGCAACCCGGCCCACACATGACCGACCACTCATTTCGCTTGAGTGTATCGAATGTATATCACCAACGGTTGCGATCAGCAATCGTTTCCCGAAAAGGGACAACATCGATAGAGTAAAGAAGCAAATGGAATTTCTCTAGAGAGGTGATTATACACCCTAATGGGTTCGAACCACATAGTCATGCTGCCTACCCGATTTTTGTCATTTCCCGGTTGCGAGGCTTGAGGTTCGAATTATCTTTTTAAGAACATCACAATCACTTTGAAAGACACATCATCAGATCCTCCAAATCACTAATTGACGTTCACAAAAATACTCTGGGTGTTTATGCTAAGAGAAGGTGTCTTCTCTGTCACCTACAGAGATACGTTTGTAAAAATCAACGTACATGATTCTTAAGAAATACTCTGTCGGACATTCGTCCATACAAGTCATCCAAGAATAGGATGAACCGAAGGTGCCCTCCTACCACATCCTTGGAATCACCCTAAAGATCAGTAGCGATTTGTCCTTGCAAATCCATAGATTTCAACTATGACAGAACCACAGTACATCTCTGGTTATAAGTTTTAAATTAAGTTTGTACATAGTAGACCTTGAAAACTATAGTAGTAAACCAGAGATATAAGTAGTCCTTCCATTTTATGAAGATCTATGCTCTTCAGTGGCTCCGTCTTGATCAACATCTAATATCTTATCCATTTCGTATTTGCTGGTCGGAATGGTTTTCGAATATAGTTCGATCCCGATCTTTCCATACAAACAATCGTACTGGTCAGATTTTGATAGTCGGTTATTTAACTATCAAATAAACAACCATGCAACCATAAAAATAAAATTAACATACTGGTTCAATACTCAGCAACACTTGGCCTTTTAATTTAAAAAAACTAGTTAAAACTCCTTAATCTTTTAATATCTTAAACCATAGTACTTTCTTCTTATTATAATATAAGGATATTTGCAAAACCATTTTATATACCTTAAAATAAAATCACAAGTAAATAAATACTCACCTCTTTGGGTTTAATCAATTTAACATAAAACATCGTTATGAATCTCTTTGGTTCTCATTGCTCGGAAACAATAATTAAAACTGATCCCTTCTTAACAAACCATTCAAACTCATTCCTTAAATTCCTTTACTTCGTAAATCGTATAATTTCACAAAACCTCTTTCTATTTTCCTTACATTGGAAATATTATTCTATATTCTCAAATCCTTATTGTTTCCATTACTATGGAATTATTATAATAATTCATCGGACCCTTTTTATAGTTAGAAACCATTCCATTTCTTAATTCTCTTGTCTTAACTACTTATCAACCCATATTATCCACTTTTAAACCCATTCAATCATTTTTAATTTGAAAATCTTGTTTCAATTCAATTTGTTTCACTTAATCTCATTATTTAAGTATCGTCAACTTAAAATCCCCATTTTAGCCTCTCGCCCTTTTATAACCCTTATTTATAAGACTCGGGTTTATTATAAACCCTTTCCTATCACGATTTCTTTTCACTCACCTCAACCTTAAGTAAACATTTATATAAGTCATCACTTCAATCCAAGCTCTCTTTTACAAGTCCGTTATAAAACTCGGTTCAATATGAAACCCATTCCTAAACCCTTCAAATCTTAACCATATTCCATTCTAAATGGTTAACTTACTTAAATGTGTATCCTTTAATAAATAATTACCTAAATTATTATTAATTACAATAATAATTTACTTCATCATTAACTAACCAAGAAGCAATTAACTTATTTATTAACTAAATAAATAATAAATTTCTATATTTAAAATCTTATTAAAATATTCGTTAAACAGTTTTATTAGATTTATTTAACGATAAACTAATTTAGTTTAATAATCAATCCCCGTAAAGCGGTCAACTCATTCAACTCAAAACACGGTTATCTCCTTAACCAATCCAATTAATCCTTCCCTTTAATAAATAAATAATATAATTAATTTAAATCTTTCCAATTAATCCAACTCTTAACAGGTTAGGTAAATTTCTAATCATTTATTTATAAATCTTATTGATATAATAATTCACTTTATAAAATCATTTAATAACAACTTATAAACTTTAAATAATAAATACTTATTTCCTTTTAAAATAACTTTAATTCTAAATAATAGATTAAAAAACTATTTTCAGTTATAAAATAAATTTTATAACTTCATTACCGTCAATTCACTTGACAGTAAATCAATATTTAAAAACGACCAATTTATAGGCCATATGCTGCCAATTACCCAACCAATATTGTCCACTGGTTAACAACAAAGCAAACGTTGAATTTCGATTCAACGATCAATAAACAAATCCATCATCTAAGAAGGTTGGTCAAACGGTTCATATATAGTGATATGAATATAAGCAATAAAATTAAGGCATCCAGTTGGATTCCTCAAACCTGTTTCCCTGCATCCAAATATGTTACCTCAATTTCAATTCAATAAATAGATATAATATTTAACAATAAATAATTAATAGTAATCCAAGCATCCATTTTTTAATTTAATATGTTTATATTACTATAAACGTAACCAACAAGGTGAGTTATCTCGTTTGGAAATAACCGTTAAAATAACAGTTAGATTTAATTTAAATTAAACCGACGTTTAATCAACCAATATAATATTAAGTAAACAGCAAACAATTATCAACCATAGCACACAAAGCAAATCCCGACTTATATAAAATATAATAAGGCGAAAACTAAGTGAGTAAACTCACTTTGGTTTCCGTCGTTCGCTGTAGCGGTTCGGTTACAGTTAAATTAAATAGTGTTTAATTTAACTGTAATTCCTGACTATCTCTGTCTCTATCCAGACAGTTCCAAAATCTAGTGTCTATCACCATGATCCCAGCGTCTTTTGTTTTCGTCTAATTCTATCCATATGCGCACGAGCTATACATAAGATTAGTTCATGGTTAAATTAAATTATTAAATCCTTAAATATATGATTATTTAAAACTAATTGATAGATTTACTTCTGAATTTTCGAAGTCCAGGCCGTCCATTTTGTATTACCAACGTTTTGCAGGCCAACCCTTATTATCACAAAGAACCAACCGACACTTGCTGGTATTAAAGGAAACAAGGTTGATCCACGTTGTAAACTGCTTGTCCATTGTTGTCTTTAGAAACACGCACCTCAAAAGAAAGCCTTCTGCCACGTCCGATCTTTCTTTATCATCACTTTTGTTTTACTCACGTCACTCTCTTTTCTTGTTTCCCCTTACTTCTTCCCCAATTGAACAATGCCCCTCATTCTTAAATTTCGATGAGCCTCCCCACTTTATACTCTGCGCATTCATCTTCATCTAAACGCTGCCCATCACCGACGCCATCCAAACATCTGCGCCACAGACCCCCATCATCTCCAGCTACCATCAGCAAATGATGCCGCCATCCTCCTGTCATTGCCCAGAAAACTCCACTGCTTTGCATAGTTCAACTTCCCTGCTTCTCCGACTATTATATATTCGAATCCAATATAAAACCAACAGCAGCTCCATGTTTTGAACCAATGTATCCATCTTCAATTTTTCCTTTCTACTTCACTGATCCACCCCCACGTCAGTACCCTTTTTCCCAACCCTTCTTCTACTTTTTATTTTTTTTAAACTTGTGGCCAACATAATACTGCTGGTCTTCACGTTAAACATAATATGCCAATGTATACAGCATACTGCTTCTTGACCCATTTCTTACTTCGCCCAGTTCAAAATGAAGACCATCACGCTGCTGTTACCATCCCTTTTTCTCTTTACTTTACGTTTTCATTTATCTCCACCTGCAAACTTCTATTTGAACTACTTCACAGACTTGCCACCCCTTCGGACTCTACTTCCATCCGCTATCTCCCTCCAAGCCACCGGAACAGAGGTCGACCCCACCACCGTCAAACTCCGGCGATCCCCTCTCCGGGGTCCTCCACATACACACAGCAAGTAGACTTGGACAACAACAATACTCCTCTCAAACCAACACACTCAAGCTTCCGATCGGGGCACAGAAAGGAAATAATCTTCATGAGATTTTGGCAAGTTATAAGTGATGAACCAAGCATGGATAAGTCCCCATTTGCTGGAAAAAGTTCAAGAAGAAATGGCCCTATATATATCTGAACGAATGAGGATAGAAATAACGTCTATCATGCCATTGTAGGTAGCTGCAAAACTAGGATCGATTTACAGTGCATGTTTTCTTTTCAGTATGTACAAGAGTTTTCAATTCATAGCCCTGTTTGCTCTGTCTTTAGTAATGCATGTGTTTGTACAACTTGCTTAGGGTAGGTACAGCGCGAGTTTTCGTTTTCATTTGTCTGTGCTGTTGAAGTGAAGGGATGACATAGGTTACAGGATAGGAGGAAGGGTACATGCATGTTTTTACGCCTGCACATTTTGTTAGGATAGTTATATGTGTATAAAATGGTAGCTGTAAAATTTAAAGAGAGATATAAATTTGCAGCCTTGTATATTTTCTTTTCATGGGTGTTGAGATGAAAGGTTTGATGGTTACAGACATGTGCAAAGCCAAGTAAAAGAAAATAGGGTAGCATCGTCTTTTCATTTCCTTAGGTACAGAGTAGCCGCTGTTGTTAGAAAATACCAGTCATGGGATAGGGCCGTAGGTATCATGCTTCAGTAATAGGTTAGCAGTCCTGGCTAGTTTTGTGTAAACACATAGGGTGGATAGGAAAAAGGTTTTGTATTTGACGTTGGCAGCTTGTAAATTTTCTTGGGATTAAGGTCTGCGTAAACTCTCCTTTTCCTTTAGTTTACTTAGTGTCTAAGTTGTTTACTTGGTACTTGAGTTTTAAAATATATCTCGTTATAGTACAATTAAATTATTTATACCGCTAATCATTAAAAATACACATCGCCACACGTGAACCCCAAACACACTAAAAGTGGACTTACCGCTATGTTTGGACATTCTGGTCCCAATGAAATTAATTTCATTGAAAAACGGACTCCGTTTGCACAATTGAGTTATTCTAATTTATCGGTTCACCTTTAAATTGTGTGTACCGATAAAACAACTCCGATTGGCTCCAGACTGTAAATCTAACAATAATTAACCATAAACATTTCAATAAAACTCGTTTCGTCGGAAACAGAGATCGTTAGAAAAATAAATCATTTCTGATGCCTATATAATAACGATAAAATATATTTAAATCGAAAACAATTCATTTTAAATAATAATAAATTATTATAATCGTATATATCAAAATAAAACCTTACACAACTTCATAATAAACCAATATATAAATTTAAACTCAATATTTACAAATCCGGGCTAAACAATATTCAAAATATATATAAAACCCCCTTTATATTTATTAAATAAACGTTATCATTTATTAACGAATTCCATAGCGACTATTTAAAAATTTGAATCGGCCATAACTAATAATTTATAACATGAAATCTTCATTTTTCTCTTCCATTAGAAAAATACTAATAAATCGATTCAAACGTTTCTTGTTTCACAGAATTCCGACTTAAAATGGATTTCGCATATTCAATTGAAATTCAAATTGTAAATTACGAACTACCGCGATATTACGAGCTCGATTTATAATTATATATAAAATTAACATTCTAACTTTGTTTATTAAACGAATTATATACTATAAACCCATTTAAAATTCCAAAATGATATTTAAATTAATAAAATATATTAAATATCTGATTACCAAAAATACGGGACGTTACAGTTCCTCCCCGTCTTATTCAAATTTCCGACTTCAAGCCATCGCCTCTACCTTCAAATCAATTATTCAATCCTCCACCTACAATCACAGTCGCTGCAGCAACGTTCACCGCTGCCTCCACCGCCGCAATGTCATTTAAGCACCAGTTGATCGAAAATCCACCGCAAAGTGGGGTCTTTCGATTGAATCTTGCAACACCCATCGCCAACGGTCTTCTCTCGCACAACCAAAAATCATCACCATCGAAGCCTACCGCCTTCCAAAGTCAAAAGCTTGTGCTTCCTCAGATCCACAATCGAGCATGCTCGGCTACTCTAATTGGAAGAAATCGCCAGTCGCACCTCTTCATCGTTGCATCTTCTTTGCTGTTTTAGGTGAGCATCTCACTCATGATTAATTTAGTTTCAAGTAATTTAATTTCGGTAGAAAACTAGTTAAAATAGTGAGCTTCAGTTTTAATTTTGTGGCTACTAAAATTTGTTGTTGAACATTTGTGGTGGGAAGTTGCGTGATTCTAACTTAAGATCATAACATGTCGTGTATACTGACGTTGAACTGTTAAGACTTGGCCCCTTATTATTAATGATTGGATAAACTCCTAGCGTGTTCAAACTCTACTGATTCACTAGTTAAATGTTCCAGATATTTTATTGTTAAGGAGAATAAATGCATTGCAAGGTTTTATTGTTACCTTGCCTTGCCTTGTATAAACTGGTGGGTGTCTTTCCTATTTAGTACTATGTTCACTTGATACATAACTTGACATCGAAATTATTGATTGAGTCGCTCGCTTTTATTCATTCGCCATCTTGAAATCGATCATAGTGTCACCTGTCATCACTACGTTTTCGCTTTGATCATAAGTAAGGAGCAAATGCTTCACTGATATTATTTCTACCATTGATGAATACGAATACTGTACTGAGTTCGCTTTGCATGATTTTACGGTCACTTTTCTTTCTAAGAAAAATAAATTAAATCATGTGTTACTGTTAGTTTTATGCTATAACTAAAAACAAATGATCTAGTACATTACTACACCATGAGCTAGTAGTTTAAAATAAATTCTGAACATGGGAAACTTAATATAATGGATGCCTGGATTTTGCAACTAGTTGTGAATATGAAGTGTTGTATAGCTTAATAACTAAATAATGAAATAGGAACCATGAATAATCAAAATCATGTATTATAAAATAATTTCATACATCTTTTATAATATATAGCTGAACTAGTATTTAGTACAACCGAAAATTGATTTAAATATATATATATATGTTTATATACATTGTTCTTGTGTTTTTGAAGTAAATTGGTAATCGATTATTGGAACTAGGAAGTTTACCATTTGAGTACTTGGTATATGTTGTCTGCTCCGACTTAACTATGAATTCTAGACATTGAAAGTTGAAGCAAATTTTAACATTACCTGAACTAAATACGATCAAGATCTGGGAATTGGGTATTGGTGGCTGGGTAATTTGCAAAGTTGAGTGGGCTTAGTTTCACATATGCCACTTGAAATTGTCATATTAATGAACATGATGTGAGAATCGAACTTGCTTTACCAAGGGATCTCTTTACTCATAGGAAGCATCATTGTAGAATCCTATATCCGTGATCCTGCATCATTGTGTTTCAAATTAGGAAAATTAAGAAATGGAACGTGATAAAATAAATCGTAATATAATGTGCAACTCTTACTATTTAAGCCATTATGTTCTTATTGGATAGGCGGATCTGAACCAACTTTACGAATATAGTAACAACTAATGTCCATAATTTAAATGGTGTGTCAAACATAATTACTGTTGTGATGCAAACAAAAGAATTAGTCACTCCACTATTCAATTCTAGTTTCTCATTTATACATCATAGTTTTAACTTTTAATTTCCAAGCAAGGTCCAAACTATGGGTTCCACTTCTGTCTAGTCCATTTAAGATTTTGATCAGTTCATGGAATTTTAGTTATTATTGTGTTTTGAATTTTACTATTATTTTTATAGAAATACATTACTAGATAACATACATGAAAGGTGAATTCGATTATTGATTCTTACAGTTCTTTCTCCTTCATTAAATAGTTTGAGATGGTAGCATTTTTGACCAATAAATGAAGAAAATCCCATTTTGCATACTGCTGTGTACATGCCTGATTCATGCGTGTGAATACATGTTGCTATTTATATACATACACATGTCACTTAAAGAGCCATCCCATTTACCTGTTGTTTTGTTTATGTCAGGCTAAGTAAATGTTGAATATGCAAGTTATATATGTAAACTGACTTGTTTTAAGACCTGAAACCATTTCGCCCACTGAAATGAAGTTGTTGAAATCATTTTTCCACTAAAATGAAATTTCTAAAACTGCATATGTAAGTTACTTTGCCCACCTTTCTATTTACAACAGTTTGGGTACCTGGTCCATATTTTTGTTGCATGTGAACCTCTTTTTTCCATTACTGGCCAAATTTAAGCTTTCCCTGGCAGTTTAGTATTTATTGAAACTCAATTACACTTCGTATTGCATGCAACCCCAAACCAGCACAAAATGTGGTGTCAAAAGTGTTTCCCTATATCACATCCTGGCGGTGGACTACGTCTCCCCAATTATGATTAGATAATTGAAATGGTGTTTCTTAAGTAGCTATCATTATTTGTTGATTACTGTTTTGTTTTGGCTCCTTGTTTACACATATGAGAATATCCATATGAAACAGTTATGGCCTTCACTATTTGTCAACTAGAGCTCAACTTATATGTTAAATTTTCTATGTCATTGTATTGATACCCTGTGATGTAAGGATATTTCCTAAATTGATACGCCCCATTTGAAGTTGCTGAGGCACTACACACATGTACATGTGTGTAAATGTAAGCTCTTAGGAACGCAGTCCCTGAAAATATAAAGTTGATATAGAATGGATGCTACATAACTGTATATTTTGCAGATATAAGGATTAATTATTATATTCAGTTTACATTGAAATTAATTTACTTGAAACTATGATTAATCCTGACTCGAGTGTTTTATGTTTTGCATGCAACGCTTGGGTCAGACCCTGTGTGCTACAGATTTAGGAATTTCAGCTTAGGATTCGAAGGCAAGCAAAGCTGGTCCGAAGACGCGCACTCTAAAGACTTCAAACTGTAAATATTTTTTTTGTATTTAAAGTATATTTTAAAATTTCTGTTGTACAGAAAATCATGTATCAAAAATTCTTATTAATATATAAAAGTTTGTTTCGTTGTTCAATACAGTGTTATTTATATGTTCCATATTTTCTATGTTGATTCTATTTTAAACTCTGTAAGCTAATAACGAACCATCGATTTGGGCGTTTCCAATTGGTTAATTACCCATTTGAAGCGGTCAAAATGGCGGGATGATACAAGTGGTACTAGAACTTTGGTTTATTCAAAGCGTAGCTTATCGGGTTAAAAATTAGTAGGATCGACACTTGAAAAAACGGATTTTGAAATAAAAAGATTTCAAAGTAAATTTTTGGAAAGTGTAAATTATTTTAAAATAAAATTTGAAGGATAAATGATTTTGGAAATAAAAGGGTTTTGAAAGAAATATTATTTGAAAAATATTATTTTGAAATTTTGTATTTTGAAAGTAACACAGCAAAAATAAAAATTTATTTTGAATTTTGAATCCTTAGTCTTCGAATCCAGAGTTGCGAGAGCCATTCTCCGATAAGATACCCTTAGATTTGAATTTCAAATCCAGCATTGAATGAGATATAAGGAAGAGTTGTATAAGATAATCGACTAATAAATTTCTCTACTTGTGTGTTATAGCAATCAAAGATAACTAAAATTGATTGATAATAAGACTTCCAATGGAAATTTAAGTTGAAAGGGAAATTTAGAATTATTTAAAAAATGAAACGATGAATGTAGATATTGGAATAGAAATGAATAGAGTAAAAATCAGAAAAGAGATATATGTAATACGACTGTGTTAAACTTGATTGATTTATTCAGAACGTGACAAGATAAATTATAATTGGGTTCAACCCAATGATGTATGATCGAATATATGAATTCGATAGTAAATATAAACTTGTTAGTTAATTAACAAGAAGTGAATTGTGAATATGAGTTATAAATGAAGCAAGATGTGGATGGAGATTTTAAAAGGATTTGAACCCATATTAGAATGGAATCAAAATTTATTTGACGTGACGAGTACAGATTTCGATAAGAGTAATAATATTTACTTTTAAAAGTAAATAATCCTTGAAAGCAAAAATGTTGCAAATGAAAATGAGTATAGAAGAAATGAAGTTGACCGGTACGGTGAGATTATTCTGAAGTTCAGAAGCAAATGAGATTTTCCGAAGTTCGGAATATGGTATCGAATAACAGATTACTTGAAAAGAAGGTTATGCATGGAATCAATTATGTCAAATTTTAGGAGAATACTATTTACTTTCCGTTTTAGTTTAAAATTTAATATATTATTAATAAATTGGTTTTTCAGATTGAAGAATAAAGTATAATTTTAAAGTTAAATATTTTAAAGCCGTGAATTATGGTTACAATCAATGATTATTGTAAAAGTAATAAATTCTTAATTTGATATCGGAAATTACGAGAACGAATGTTTTGTGGGTGTTTGAAGTTGTGAATTTTATCTATTTCAAGGTTAATAATGTTGTTCAGTTAAGGTCTGAGAGGTAAATATACCCCAACTTGATTGACTTCATTATTGACTAAGAAATGGTTAAAGTTCGTTAGCAAGAGTTGGTTAAGAAAAATAAGTAAATGAGTATCAGCAGTTAAGTAAAAATAGCGGTATTTTATTTAATATCTGTTTTAATTCAAATAAAGAATTTGGAAATGTTCCCCCCTGAGAGTAAAGTATATTTTCTATTGAAATTAAAGATTTGCAAATTTATGGAAATATTTTCCAATGGTAATAGGAGATTTTCTAGAATTATAGAAAATGAATATGAGTTGTTTTTCAAGGATCATGAGAAGTTAACAGGTTTTGACAAATCAGAATGGTGAGAACTGAAGACCAAGGAGCTGCACATCAAAAACGAGGGCGGCAAAACGTAAGAGAAAAGGAATTTTAATTTGAATTCGAGAATTTGGTAAGTGATAATTTGATAAGGAATTAGAAATAGAGTTATGGAAATTAGGAACTGACTAGAGATTATTTGAGTTGAATGACTTTCTGAATGTTGATCTGATTGATATTGATGGAGTTGTTCGCTTGCTCTTTGACGGTCAAAGGATGTGAATGTAAAGAAGTGATAATGCGTGAAGAAGAAATTTATGACAAGAGGAAAATTCTGGAGTTTTGAGAGGATAAAGATGTGAATGAAGTGATGAACTTAATAATTAGAGATTTGGAAGAAAATTTAGTTTATAACTAATAAATTTGTAAATTTTAGTTCGAAAGGATATCAAATATCTGAATTGATTAAGTGATTGTAACATCCTGTATTTCTGTTAACACTAAAGTAACGAATAAAAGAATATTTAATTTTAAATGTGAGAATTAAGGGAAACGGGTTATGCCATTGTGTTCGTCTCGGAATTCTGGTTGAGACAGAGTCCAAGTTTGCGTGAATTGGACTTCATATGAAGAACTTATGGCGATCAGAAGTTTCAGAAAAATTCAAATAGATTTCAAAAATTCAAATTCAGACTCAGAATGGGCTAGGCGGGAAAATTCCCGCCAGGGACCTGGTGAACCAGGGGGTCGACCTACCCATACAGGCCGACAAGGGGGTCGACCTGGGGGTCGACCTCAACCCCCACTCGGGGCAGATTTGAGTGATGCGATTTTCTGAATCTTGGCTGATTCATTAGGGCTGACTTGTCACCCTATCTTGACTGAATGACTGTGGTTTATTCTAGGTTGATCGGATGGCCTAAATTAATTCTAAACTCTATATAAATACATGTAGACTCAAACCCTAAAATCAAATAAAAAATTAGAACCGTGGCCGCCATGCTGTCACCTTTCAACCTAGAATAGCCGCCACCATTTAGGAGAAAGAAAAGCTAATCAACTTAATTCTATTCAGCGCAAATCTAAACAACAACGAATTTGTCTTCTTCAAAGGAGAGCTAAATCAATTTCAGAACTCAGATTTCAGAAGTCAAGACCTTCTTTGAGTTGTGAGTTCAATTTCTTTAATAAGATAATTAATATGTTAATTGGGTTGAGATATAAATTGGATTATATGGCTATGTTTGTGAAGCATTGGAAAATGTAATGTTGGGTGAATATATGCTAGTTGTTCATAATGATAGTTTTAGTTTAATTGTGTTGTGGATCCTTATCATATGCTCAATCACCTATGCTCAACTTAATTCATAGTTCTGTATGCAAGTTTGGATGTTGATTTATATAGGAATCATATGCAAGTTGATGAGAATCATATACAATCCTTACATTTTTCATGACATCTATTTTATGTGTAAGTTTGGATCTAAAATTTAGGTTAAGACATGTGTGAGTTATATGCAAATATGTATGCAGATTATACAAAAATTAGTATGATAGTTTACATGTAGATCTTAATTTACATGTTTAGGTGCAAGTTTACATCATAGTTTATGTTGCATAAATCACATTTGTAAGTATATATATGTTTGGGTATGAATCACGTAATGAAAGTTTGAGATTCCTATGCAAGTTCATACCTTTATGTTAAAACTACATAAGTTATGAAAGTACATGTGTTATACACCCATTTTCTATGCAAGTTTATATGAAATACCTTATTCACACATGCAAGTTCACCCCTTATGTTTAGATCTACATGCCAATACATGTTATGACTTTTATTCCTAAGTTAGATCTAATTTATATTCTATGCATGTTGTGATGTTTTATCTTTATTCCATAAGTTAGACTATTCGAGTCTAACGTATATTTCACGTAAAATGAACGATCGTACAACGTGGGGCAATGGGATAAGATCAAAATATTTAATACAGAGAATTGGCTTAAGTGCCTTAAAATGGCATATAATTAATTTGTGATGTTAATTCGTATAATTTTATATACCATAAATAGATGGACATAAATAAGGTGTCAATTATGGACATAGTTAAATTTGGAATTGATTGACAATTCAAATTAGGGATATTAATTCAATTTGGGGTTAAATGAAATATGTAATAATAAACCGCCTAAGGCACAAGGTTAGACTCAATTGTGGTGTAAGACTGCCCGGACCCGACCGGCAAATCTAGCTGCCACAAATGCCAGTCTTATGTGAGAGGTCAAAGGCATGAATTAAATACATAACAGTTGTAAAGACACGAGGTTAGGCTCGTTTGTGGTATAAGACTGCCCGGACCCGCCCGGCAAATCCGGCTGCCACAAATGCCAGTCTAATGTGGGAGGTCTTCACAAGGTTACGGTCTTAATGAAGTAAGAAACACTTAACCAGATTAACATGTAGTGGGACATGAGGGGTTTAAGTGGGTGCCTTGGGTGGCATGTGGAATTTAGTGGGTGCATTGGGTGGCATTTGAAATACGATTAGATGCACTTAACCAAGATTGAAACATGTAAGAAGACATGAATAAGAATGGGGTTAAGTGGGGAAAAACCTTAGAGGGGACCAAGCATAGATGGAAAGCTTGTGTCATGCATGGGGGCCCTTTTCAAACCAGTAACCCATTAAGTATCTTTGTGGGCTCGACCCAAGTCGAGGACGGGACACGCGTACTGTATTTGATTGTAAGAGGTCAAAACGGGTCAGCGGTGGCAACGCAAGTCCAACGGGTTCATATGCGTGTGTGGGCCCGGGCTGGTAGCTAAGACTTTGTTGCATCATGTAGATATAAGCCGTGCATTTTTGGTAGTATCGGGTTGCCACTTTGGGGAGTGATACACCCAACTGTGTGGCCAGCACGAGTATCTACAAGTTAAGGAGCCGATCGAATGGGGGTAGTGGGTACATCTAGTGGAGATAGGGGCAGACGGCACCTATGGAGGTAGCTAGGGGTACACGAAACTACCATTAGCAGTATTAAGTTCTGTAGGCGAGTTCAACCTTTAGGGTGACTAGTGGTGGTGCGGTATAGTAATTATCCTATAGTGATTAGTGGCGCCTTTAACGCTATCTTTATTAGTCTTATTTCCTTGTTTGCTCTGTCATACCCAATTGTTCACAGTCATTTCCTTATTTTCCAACTTATGCCTTATCCTAGTTACTTAATGATTATATTGTTAAAGTTATTGCACTCGCCAGACTTTATGTCTGATCCCCTTGTTTCCACCTCTTTTCTTCCCTTCCCCCCCCCCCCCCAAGGTTTGCAAAAAGGGAATACTACAGCTTAGTTCCGATTTCTTTCAGTTGCTTGAAAAGAGTAGATGTATCGCTTTGGACTCTCTCATCTTTATGGTTTTGCTTATGCTCAGTGGGGATTTATGCATTTATGTTATTTAAGTATTTGCTTCTTTATGTACTTTGAAGTTTTTGGAAAAGACTATTGATCCTGTTGTAATGGTTTTGGAAACTACTTATGTAAGCTTGTCTTGAGTTATGAAATAAGTTTTATCTTCCGCTGTGTTGTTTTATTTATTTATTCTTGTAATTTATCTGTTCTATACAACAATAACGCTTCATGGACATTGATGCATTTCCTTTGTGAGTGACATTAATGGACATGGGGTGTTACACGTGGTATCAGAGCTATGGTTACAAGAATAGATAAAAAGTTTTGAAAAGTGTTTTCAAAAGTATTATTTTCCTAGAAAGTATTTTCAAAAACTTGTTTTAAAGAAGCTATTTTCAAGGAAAGTTTACTTTAAATAGCATAATCCCTGCAAGCCAACATCTCTCTTTCTCTTCCCTTGTTTTGAAACTCTTTCATTTTCTTTTCAGCATGTCTGGAGCATCTGAGATACCAGAGGGTGTTCATGTACCCGGTTGGTTTCGTTAATATCTCGAGGCTAGGGCTGTTGTCGCGGGTCCGGCCAACGTTCCTCCTCATCCTTCCCTAGATCCAGTCATTCCTCCGCGTGGAGATACTTTCTCCAAGATATGTAAAGACTTTCGCTCGATGGGTGGAAAATCTTTTAGTGGGTCTAAAACGTTCATTGAAGCTAGAAATTGGTTGAAAGAAGTGGAGGATCTGTTTGGCATTTTCGATTTGGACGATTGTAAGAAGGTCCAATTGGCTGCTTGGTTGATGAAGGACGAAGCTTCGTTTTGGTGGGAGGTCACTAATAGAGAGCGTCCAGTTGATACATGGCCGGATTTCAGGCGTAGGTTTGAGGCAAAGTTTCTCTCACGGGCTGAAGAGAATTTATATATGGAAAGATTTTTGGCGTTGAAGCAAGGGAATCTATCAGTGAAAGAATACGTCAACAAGTTCAATCAGTTGGAAAGATTTGGCTTGGACTTGGTGAATACACCCGAAAGAAGGCCCTGAGATTTGTTAAGGGTTTGAACGAGCCACTACATGGGTTAGTTATAACCCACATCCCTATGGGGGCCACCATTGAGAGACTAGTTGATATGGTGCTTATACATGAAGAGGAGAAAGGCGCCAATGCTAATAAGGCACCTGATAAGAAATGAGATCAAAAGAAACCACAACAACAAAACAAGAAGGGCGGGAAGAACAATAATGGAAAAGGAAAGAAGAAGTGCTTTAATTGTGGGACACCAGACCATCTGAGTAAAGACTGTAGGAAAAAGAAGAAGACTGGTTGTTTCCACTGTGGAGAGGCAGGTCATCTAGTTAAGGACTGCCCAAGGAAACAAAGACAAGGGAAAAGAACTTCTGGAGGGCAGCTTCAGGCTCTCATGGCACCGGGGCAGGCAAGGGAGCAGGTCCAGGCTCTTGCGGTCCCACCGCTGCGAGAACGAGGTAGAAACATTTCCGTTGAGAGTTTAGTTTTTCCGTTTGATCATCCTGTACGTACTTTATTCGATTCTGGCACATCACATTTGTTTATCTCTACATCATTAGTTGAAGCACTGCACTTAAATACTAGTCTTGTTGTGGATCCCATTGTAGTCTCAAATCCTATTGGTGGGTCGGCTCATTTATCCATGGTTTGTAGGGATTTGAGATTGTCTATCTTAGGCATTGGTTTTGAATGTAATACTTTTGTGCTTGGTTTCATGGGCTATGGGTTGATTCTAGGGATGGATTGGACAGCCAGATATGGTGCCATCATAGATTGTGAACGAAGGGTAGTAAAATTGTTGACTCGTAGTGGAAAGACCCTTGATATTTCTTGCGACCCTAGAGGATCGGTGATGCTTAGTTATCTTGAGTCACTTGACGCATCCAATGATGATTTACATTTTGTTCGTATAGTCCGTGAATATGTTGATGTCTTCGATGAGGTTAGGGGTCTACCCCCAAAACGTGAGATAGACTTTCGTATTTATCTTGTAGACAATGCAAAACCAGTATCGCTGCCAGTACGCCACATGGCTCCTCGTGAGAGGAGGGAGCTCAATAAGCAAGTAGGGGAGTTGCTTGAGAAGGGGTTCATAAGACGTAGTATATCGGAGTGGGGTGCTCCAGTAGTATTTTCCACGAAGGCGGATGGGTCCCTTAGACTTTGTGTAGACTATAGAGAACTTAATAAGCTTACTAAGAAGAATAGGCACCCACTGCCGAGGATTGACGATCTCTTTGATCAGTTGGTTGGCGCCTCAGTGTTTTCGCAGTTGGACTTAGCCACTGGTTTCCATCAGTTGAGAGTGGCTGAGGATATCATAGATAAGATTGCCTTTAGGACTCCAGACGGTTTCTATGAGTGGCTTATAATGCCCTTAGGTTTGACAAACGCCCCTGCATACTTTGTTGACTTGATGAGTAGGGTGTTTAGGGAGTACCTTAATAAATTTGTTGTGGTCTTTGTGGATGACATCTTGATCTTTTCTAAGAGCGAGGAAAAGCACGCCCTACATCTTAGGGAAGTATTGGAGACCCTTCGAGCACAAAACCTTAAAGCTAATTTTCTAAATGTCACTTTTGGAGGAAGGAAGTGCGATTCTTAGGGCACGTGGTTTCCAAAGAAGGGATAGTCGTGGATCCTGCGAAGGTGGTGGCCATCCAAGATTGGAAGGTCCCTAAAAATGCTACCGAGGTGAGGAGTTTCTTGGGGTTGGCAGGCTACTATAGGAAGTTTATCAAGGACTTCACAAAGATATCAACCCCATTGACACGCTTGACGAAGAAGAACCTAGTTTTCACGTGGGACGTAGATTGTGATGATGCGTTCCAACGTTTAAAGAGAGCTTTGGCCACAGCCCCAGTCTTAGTTTTGCCAGATGGGAGCAAGCCATTTACCGTTTATACTGATGCTTGTGGGACAGGACTAGGCACAGTCTTAATGCAAGATGGGAGGGTAATAGCCTATGGAGGAAGGCAGTTGAGAGAAATTACCCTACACATGACCTAGAGTTGGTCGCTATTGTTTTCGCGCTTAAGTCTTGGCGCCATTATCTTCTTGGTGAGAAATTCGAATTGTTCACAGACCACAAATCGCTAAAATACTTGTTCTCTCAGAAGGACTTGAACTTAAGGCAGCAAAGGTGGATGGAATTCTTAGCGTCCTACGATTTCGAGATAGCATATACCCCTGGCAAGGGTAACGTGGTGGCAGACGCCTTAAGTAGGAAAAGTTTGTCCTTGAGTCCGTTGTTTGTTGAGCGGCGAAGCCTAGAGTTCATCTCTACGTTTGACTTTAGACCTTCCATTGACTTTGTACCCGGTTTGCTAGCATCCTTAGAGGTCAGACCTATGCTTTTGGGACGGATTGGTGAGGCACAGCGAGATGACCCACAATAGGTTGAGTTAGTAGAGAAGCTTATAAGGGGGGATTCGTCGAGCCATCTCAGTAGGTATACTCTAGACGATAAGGGTTGGTTACGTAGGGACGGTAGACTTTGTGTACCACGAGACGAGAACTTGAGGAAGAACATTCTTGATGATGCACATCGTTCGAAGATGACCATCCATCCCGGCAGGGACAAGATGTACATGGACATGAGACGAGTTTACTTTTGGGCCGGTATGAAAAGGGATGTGGCCGAGTTTGTCGCTAGATGCTTGGTGTGCCAACAAGTAAAAGCAGAGCAAAAGAAGCCCGGTGGGTTGCTTCACCCATTGGGGGTCCCACAATGGAAGTGGGAGAGTGACTCGATGGACTTTGTTCATGGGTTACCGAGATCGAGGAAGAGTAATACGGGGATTTGGGTCGTGGTAGATAGACTTACTAAAAGCGCCCATTTCATTCCAGTGAAGAGTAAGAGGACTGCTCCATGGTTAGCCTCCGTATACCTTTGAGAGATAGTTCGTTTGCACGGGGTTCCTTCTAGCATAGTGAGCGATCGTGATCCTATCTTTACTAGTGAGTTTTGGAAGAGCTTGCAAGAGGCGGTAGGGACTCAGTTATGTTTGAGCACCGCTTATCATCCTCAGACGGACGGCCAGACCGAGAGGGTGAATCGCATTCTAGAGGACCTTTTGAGGCTATGTGTTTTAGACTTCGGAGGTACATGGGAGGAGCATCTTCCTTTGGTGGAGTTCGCGTATGATAATAGTTTTCAGTCTAGCATTGGCATGGCACCTTTCGAGGCTCCTTATGGAAGGCCTTGTCATTCACCTATAAGTTGGTAGGAATCTACGGATAAGATCTTACTTGGGCCCGATATGATTAGGGAGACTTAGGAAAAGATCGATTTGATTCGAAGGAGGATGAAGACGGCGCAAGATAGGCAGAAATCGTATGCGGACAAGAGGAGGACAGATCTTGAATTTGATATTGGGGACATGGTCTTTATCAAGGTGTCTCCATTGCGGAATGTTGTTCGCTTTGGGTCCGTTGGGAAGTTAGCACCAAGGTTCGTAGGGCCGTTTCCTATTAAGGAGAGGATTGGACAAATGGCATATAGAGTGGAGTTGCCCGAGAGACTTAGTGGTATACACGACGTATTCCATGTATCACATTTGAGGAAGTGCTTGCATGAGACCGCGGAAGTGGTACAGCCGAGCTTGCTTAGAGAGGTGAAGATAGAGCGTGATGCGACGATTCGACGAGCTCCTACATGCATTCTTGGGTCGGAGAATAAGAAGTTGAGGAATCGAGAGGTCAAGCTAGTCAAAGTGCAATGGGAAGATGATGAGAGCGACGCTACTTGGGAGACGGAAGAGAAGATGCGTTCATTGTACCCTTTTCTTTTCGAGGGTATGTCTTTTAATTTCTCCTTTATCGCTTAGCTTGTACTTATTCTATCTTTAGTATGTCCTCTCGCTAGTATCTTTGACCTTTAGATAGGGTAGTCCTATGGTCGAAACATGTGTTTGAGACATGTTATGTATGGTGGATGCATATGGATGCAAGTGTTTGCTAGTGGTTGCTCGTGGATGCATATACACACACTTTAGACACTAGATCGGCTCAGTCACTTTCATATTGCATATTGCATATAAATGGATGTATTTAGTAAAATGAATGAACATTGAATGTGTGTATCATATGGATGTTGCATTTAAATGAATGGTTGTGCACACATGTAGTAATGATATGTATAGGGTTCTTTGCATACATGATGGATACATGGCACTATCATTATTTGCATTAAGGAGGTCGACTGAAACAGTGGACCGCCTGATTTTGCATTAGTATACGAACATGTACACACACTATGCATATGTACATGAAAAGCATTAGAATTTTTTTTAAGGACAATGATTAATTGTGGTTGATGGTTGAGTAGATGGATGATTGGATGGTAGGACACGTTCTTCTTGACTTAGAGATTTCAAGGACGAAATCCTTTAAGTAGGGGAGAATGTAACACCCTATATTTCTATTAACACTAAAATAACGAATTAAAGAATATTTAATTTTAAATATGAGAATTAAGGGAAATGGGTTACGCCATTGTGTTTGTCTCGGAATTCTGGTTGAGATAAAATCCGAGTTTGCATGAATTGGACTTCGTATGAAGAAGTTATGGCGATCGGAAGTTTCAGAAAAATTCAAACAGATTTCCAAAATTCAAATTCAGACTTAGATTGGGCTAGGCGAGAAAATTCCCGCCAGGGGCCAAGTCGACCAGGGGGTCGACCTACCCATACAGGTCGACCAGGGAGTCGACCTCCCCCCCCCCCCCCCGGGGGCAGATTTGAGTGATGACGATTTTCTGACTCTTGGCTGAGTCATTGGGGTTCACTTGTCACCCTATCTTGACTGAATGACTGTGGTTTATTCTAGGTTGATCGGATGGCCTAAATTAATTCTAAACTCTATATAAACACATGTAGACTCAAACCCTAAAATCAAATAAAAAATTAGAACCATGGCCGCCATGCTGTCACCTTGCAACCTAGAGTAGCCGCCACCATTTAGGAGAAAGAAAAGCTAATCAACTCAAATCTAAACAACAATGAATTTGTCTTCTTCATAGGAGAGCTAAATCAATTTCAGAACTCAGATTTCAGAAGTCAAGACCTTCTTTGAGTTGTCAGTTTAATTTCTTTAATAAGATAATTAATAATTTAATTGAGTTGAGATATAAATTGGATTATATGGCTATGTTTGTGAAGCACTGGAAAATGTAATATTGGGTGAATATATGCAAGTTGTTCATAATGATATTTTTAGTTTAATTGTGTTGTGGATCCTTATCATATGCTCAATCACCTATGCTCAACTTGATTCATAGTTCTATATGCAAGTTTGGATGTTGATTTATACAGGAATCATATGCAAGTTGATGAGAATCATATACAATCCTTACATGTTTCATGACATCTATTTTATGTGTAAGTTTGGATATAAAGTTTAGGTTAAGACATGTGTGAGTTATATGCAAGTATGTATGCGGATTATACAAAATTTAGTATGATAGTTTACATGTAGATCTTAATTTATAGATTTAGGTGCAAGTTTACATCATAGTTTATGTTGCATAAATCACATATGTAATTATATATATGTTTGGGGTATGAATCATGTAATGAAAGTTTGAGATTCCTATGCAAGTTCATACCTTTATGTTAAAACTACATAAGTTATGAAAATACATGTGTTATACAACCATTGTCTATGCAAGTTTAGATGAAACACCTTATTCACACATGCAAGTTCACCCCTTATGTTTAGATCTATATGCCAATACATGTTATGACTTTTATTCGTAAGTTAGATCAAATTTATATTTTATGCATGTTGTGATGTTTTTTCTTTATTCCATAAGTTAGACTATTCGAGTCTAACGTATATTTCACGTTAAATGAACGAACGTACAACGTGGGGCAATGGGATAAGATCAAAATATTTAATATAGAGAATTGGCTTAAGTGCCTTAAAATGGCATATAATTAATTTGTGATGTTAATTGGTATAATTTTATATACCATAAATAGATGGACATAAATAAGGTGTCAATTATGGACATAGTTAAATTTGGAATTGATTGACAATTCAAATTAGGGATATTAATCCAATTTGGGGTTAAATGAAATAAGTAATAATAAACCGCCTAAGACACGAGGTTAGACTCTTTTGTGGTATAAGACTGCTCGGACCTCCCCCCCCCCCCCCCCCCCGAAAATCCAGCTGCCACAAAAGCCAGTCTAATGTGAGAGGTCAAAGGCATGAATTAAATGCGTAACAGTTGTAAAGACACGAGGTTAGGCACGTTTGTGGTGTAAGACTGCTCGGACTCGCCCGGCAAATCCAGCTGCCACAAATGCCAGTCTAATGTGGGAGGTCTTTACAAGGTTACGATCTTAATGAATTAAGAAACACTTAACAAGATAAACATGTAGTGGGACATGAGGGGGTTAAGTGGGTGCCTTGGGTGGCATGTGGAATTCAGTGGGTGCCTTGGGTGGCATTTGAAATACAATTAGACGCACTTAACCAATATTGAAACATGTAAGAAGACATGAATAAGAATGGGGTTAAGTGGGGAAAAACCTTAGAGGGGACCAAGCATAGATGGAAAGCTTGTATCATGCATGAGGGCCCTTTTCAAACCAGTAACCCATTAAGTATCTTTGTGGGCTCGACCCAAGTCGAGGACGGGACACGCGTACTGGATTTAATTGTAGGAGGTCAAAACAGGTCAGCGGTGGCAACGCAAGTCCAACGGGTTCATATGCGTGTGTGGGCCCGGGCTGGTAGGTAAGACGTTGAATCGTTTAGATATAAGCCGTGCATTTTTGGTAGTATCGGGTTGCCACTTTGGGGAGTGATACAGCCCACTGTGGGGCCAGCATGGGTATCTACGAGTTAGGGAGCCGATCGAATGGGGGTAGTGGGTACACCTAGTGGAGATAGGGGCAGACGGCACCTATGGAGGTAGCTAGGGATACACGAAACTACCATTAGCAGTATTAAGTTCTGTAGGCGGGATCAACCTTTAGGGTGACTAGTTGTGGTACAGTATAGTAATTATCCTATAGTGATTAGGGGCGCCTTTAACGTTATCTTTGTTAGTCTTATTTCCTTATTTGCTCTGTCATACCCAATTGTTCACAGTCATTTCCTTATTGTCCAGCTTAGGCCTTATCCTAGTTACTTAATGATTATATTGTTAAAGTTATTGCACTCGCCAGAATTTATGTCTGACCCCCTTGTTTCCACCTCTTTTCTTCCCTACCCCCCTCCCCCTTAGGTTTGCAAGAAGGGAATACTACAGCTTAGTGCCAATTTCTTTCAATTTCTTGAAAAGAGTAGATGTATCGCTTTGGACTCTCTCATCTTTATGGCTTTGCTTATGCTCAGTGGGGATTTATGCATTTATGTTATTTAAGTATTTGCTTCTTTATGTACTTTGAAGTTTTTGGAAAAGACTATTGATCCTGTTGTAATGGTTTTGGAAACTACTTATATAAGCTTGTCTTGAGTTATGATGCTATGAAATAAGTTTTATCTTCCGCTGTGTTGTTTTATTTATTTATTCTTGTAATTTATCTGTTCTATACAACAATAACGCTTCATGGACATTGATGCATTCCCTTTGTGAGTGACATTAATGGACATGGGGTGTTACAGTGATCAAAGATAAATTTTTGAATTTTAAATAGAAATGTGAGGATATTCAATTTTAGATATTGGATACAAAAGTTTTGAAACTTATATGAGAAATATATAAGGACATAGTGAACTTGAAAACTACTGGATTGAAAGGTGATTGATTTGAGATTAAATCTTATATAACGGAATTTATATAAGAATGAGATGTTTGGAAATATGATTTGAATGAAGAATTTTATGATTTATGAGGAGTATGAAATAAAGTACTTATATGTACACAGTATTATATGTTTTCAAAGCAAAATAAGGGAAGTTCCATCCTTCTCCTTTAAATTTCAAGCTTAGTTGAGATGTGTTGCTGGTGGTAATAGGTTGTCCGGACATAAAACTCGAGTTGTCTGAAAGAACACGACCGTGTAACGTAATTCGTAGGGCTGTAGATGGCCTACGACGGACGGATGTTTCTTGGGGGAACCAAGCGTAACCATTGTGTCTGCTGCGATCTACAGTCATGATAAGGGCGTAATTCGCAGAGTTGTGAAAGCTTACGAGTATGGATGTTTCCTGAGGGAATCAGTCGTAACCATTGTGTACTTGCGGACCCCATGGCATATCTACAAGTGAAAGAGATGTGATCACTAGAGTTACTAAAGGTAGAATGGAGCCATGTAATGTATAGAATATCTTATTGAAGGTGAGCCACCTTTTGATGCAGCACTTTGTCTTCGTGACTTGATTGGTCTTCATGACTTGATTTGTCCTCATGACTTGAAGTATCTTCATAATTCCATGATGTGTTTGTGACTCTGAGATAGAGCAGTCAACGCTCAATGACCTCAGTTTTTCTTTTGATTCTCAAATATCTTCCGTTGATCTGTCCATGACGAAATTCACAAGGAAGTGATTTCCTATGGAAACAGATGTTTTCTGGGGGATCCAGACAAAACCATTGTGTATCTGCGATTAATGAACAATCAACATATCAATATCACATTGGTACTTCCTGTATCTATTTTAAAATTTTGAAATATTTTCACTGAGAGTTGAAATAAGGATATTCAGTACTTGGAAATTTTAGTCTTGCGCCTGACCAGCGTATATCTAACATCTGTAAGACCGACAATAGATTTGTCAAACTTTGAGTTATCAAATATTTTTAAATTATTAAAATATATGTAACATAATCAGTTAAGGAAGAAAATCTCATAGTATTTTTAAGTTCATAGCTTTGGGATAATAATACAAATATTTTTGGTTTGAATTTTGTGTTATAAAAGTAATAAAAAAATTCGGATTTTGGAAATTTCAAGTCGACAATTCGTAACTTGAAGAAGAAATGTTACACTCTTCAATGAGTGTAGGAAAGATTAAATGGATTGAAGGAGTTTGAGTTAGACTTGGATTAAGTGCAATGATAGATAAATAAACATCGACATATGAGGTTTAAAAAGAAATTTGAAATAATTTGAGATGCATAAATCTAGCATATGCAGAAATTAGAATTTAAAAGGGATCGGTTTTGAGTCTCATAGAAGGTTAGAGAAAATGAAAATTGGGAAAATCTCAAAATAATTTGAGATAGAAATTGGTCTAAGAAAATTAAATAGAGTTTAAAAAGCACGAAAATAAATAAAATAGATATGAAGATAAAGAAAACTCGTGTTTGATCAAGGAAATTTGATTTTTTGAGTTAATGAATATGATGGATAAACAAAGAAGATAAATGAATTAAATATCGATATTTAATTTCACTCAACTATAAAAACTGGAAATATACGTGGATATAACTCTAATGATCTCACCTTTTCGAGGTCGATAATAATTAAAGGGGGAAGATTGTAATGTCCCGAAAATTTAGACAACTGGAATGGGAAATTAATTGAAGATTTAATTATTAATGATCATTTTTTTAGAATTTTAAAAATCAAACATGCGGTTTTGAATATGAATTGAATTAAAATTTTATTTTTGAATGGTTGGTTGGGAATCAAATATTTGTTGTTAATATTGGATATTTGAATCGAATTTGAAATTCGATGGAAAAATATAAAGTATTGAATTTAAATTAAATGAATAAATAAACGTAGTAGACATCAATCGAATGGGAAATTATTTGTTATATATATATAAATTGGCTTAGATATGTGTATATTTGTATATATTAAGAATTTAAAATTTAACGATTCAGATTTGGAAGCTAACGGAGTATTGGGGAAAGAACGGAATAAAATGGGTGAACTGATTATAATTTAAAAATAAAATATCATCATGTAAAATTGGAGTCGGAGTACAACGGAATTAATTTTGTTAAATTTTAAATGTTGAAATATAGAAGTACATATAAAATTTTGTTGCATTTGGAGTTGGTCTTAGCGGTACAAAATCAAAGTGGTACATAGTTATTTGGGGTAAAGTATGATATTAAATTAAACCAAGAATTACCTACCTCAGATGGAAATGCGCCGACCTACAGGGTACCTAACCTATTCCTATTCGATGGAACATTGTTCCCATCTACACAGCCTTCTATTATAAAAATACAACGCCTCTTTCCATTTTCATTCATCAAAAATCATTCTCCTTAAATGGATGAAGCCCTAACACTTTTCCAAATCCATTTGTGCTTCCTTAAAAATCGTTCCTCCCCTTCTTATTCAAATTTCCGACTTCTAGCCATCGCCTCTACCTTCTAATCAATTATTCAAACCTCCACCTTCAATCACATTTGCTGTAGCAACGTTCGTTGTTGCCTCCATCGCCTCGACGTCATTAAAGCACCAGTTGATCGAAAATCCGCCACAAAGCCAACAAAGTTGGGGTCTTTCGACCGAAGCTTGCAACATCCATCGCCATTGGTCCTCTCCCGCACAACCAAAAATCATCACTATCAAAGCCTTCTGCCTCCCAAAGTCAAAAGCTTGCGCTGCCTCAGATCCACAATCGAGCGTGCGCTCCTACTCTAATTGGAAGAAATCGTCGGTCGCTCCTCTTCAATGTTGCATTTTCTACGCTGTTTTAGGTGAGCATCTCACTCACGATTAAATTAGTATCAAGTAATTTAATTTCGGTAGAAAACTAATTAAAATAGTGAGCTTTAGTTTTAGTTTTGTGGTTGTTGAAATTTGTTGTTGAACATTGGTGGTGGGATGTTGCGTGATTCTAACTTAAGATCAAACATGCCATGTATACTGACGTTGAACTGATAAGACTTGTCCCCTGATTTTTAATGACTGGATAAAATCCTTGCGTGTTCAAACTCTACTGATTCACTAGTTAAATGTTCCAGATATTTTATTGTTAAGGAGAATAAATACTTTGCAAGGTTTTATTGTCACCTTGCCTTTCCTTGTATAAACATGTGGGTGTCTTTCCTATTTAGTACCATGTTCACTTGATACATAACTTGACATCGAAACTATTGATTGAGCCGTTGGCGTTTATTCATTCGCTGTCTTGAAATCGATCATAGTGTCACCTGTCATCGCTGCCTTTTCGCTTTGATCATAAGTAAGGAACAAATGCTTCACTGATATTATTTCTACCATTGATGAATACAAATACTATACTGAGTTCTCTTTGCATGGTTTTATGTTCACTTTACTATCTAAGAACAATTAAATTAAATTGTGTATCACTGTTAGTTGTATGCTATAACTAAAAACAATGATCTAGTACATTACTAAACCATGAGATGGTAGTTTAATATAAATTTTGAACATGGGAAAATTAATATAATGGATGCCTGGATTATGCAACTAGTTGTGAATATGAAATGTTGTACATCTTAATAGCTAAATAATGAAACAGGAACCATGAACAACCAAAATCATGTATTATAAACTTATTTCATACATCTTTTACAATATATAGCTGAACTAGTATTTAATACAATCAAAAATTGATTTAAATATATATATGTTTATATATATTGTTCTTGTGTTCTGGAAGTAAATTGGTGATTGATTATTGGAACTGGGAAGTTTACCATTTGAGTACTTGGTATACGTTGTCTGTTCCGAGTTAACTATGAATTATGGACATTGAAAGTTGAAGAAAATTTTAACATTGCTTGAACTAAATACGATCAAGATCTGGGAATATGGTATTGATGGTTGGGTAATTTGCAAACTAGAGTGGGCTTAGTTTCACCTATGCCACTTGAAATTGTCATATTAATGAACATGTTGTGAGAATAGAACTTGCTTTACCAAGGGATCTCTTTACTCATAGGAAGCATCGTTGTAGAATCATGTATCCATGATCCCGCATCATTGTGTTTCAAATTAGGCAAATAAGAATTGGAATGTGATATAATATATTGTAATATAATGTGCAACTCTTACTGTTTAAGCCATTATGTTCTTATTGGATAGGCGGATCCGAACCCACTTTCCGGATATAGTATCCATACTTTACATGGTGTGTCAAATATAATTACTGTTGTGATGCAAACAAAAGAATTAGTCACTCCACTATTCAATTCTAGTTTCTCATTTATACATCATAGTTTTAACTTTTAATTTCTAAGCAAGGTCCAAACTATGGGTTCTACTTCTGTCCAGTCCATTTAAGATTTTGATCAATTCAAGGAATTTTAGTTATTATTGTGTTTTGAATTTGACTTTTTTTTTTACAGAAATACATTAGTAGATAACATACATGAAAGGTGAATTCGATTATTGATTCTTACTGTTCTTTTTCCTTCATTAAATAGTTTGAGATGGTAGCATTTTCGACCAATAAATGAAGAAAATCCCATTTTTCATATTGTTGTGTACATGCATGATTCATGCATGTGAATACGTGTTGCTATTTATATACATACACATGTCACTTAAAGAGCCATCCCATTTACCTGTTGTTTTGTTTATGTCAGGCTAAGTAAATGTTGAATATACAAGTTATATGTGTAAATTGACTTATTTTAAGACCTGGAACCATTTTGCCCACTGAAACGAAGTTGTTGAAATCATCTTGCCACTGAAATGAAATTTCTAAAACTTCATATGTAAGTTACTTTGCCCGCCTTTCTATTTACTACAATTTGGGTACCTGTTCCATATTTGTGTTGCATGTGAACCTCTTTTTTTCCATTACTGGCCGAATTTAAGCTTTCCCTGGTAGTTTAGTATTTTGTTGAAACTCAATTACACTTCGTATTGCATGCAACCCCAAACCAGCACAAAATGTGGTGTCAAAAGTTTTTCCCTATATCACATCCTGGCCGTGGACTACATCTCCCCAATTATGGTTAGATAGTTGAAATGGTGCTTCTTAGATAGCTGCCATTATATGTTGATTACTGTTTTGTTTTGGCTCCTTGTTTGCACATACGAGAATTCCCATATGAAACTGTTTTGGCCTTCACTGTTTGTCAACCGGAACTCAAGTTATATGCTAAATTTGCTATGCCTTTGTATTGATACCATATTATGCAAGGATATTTGCTAAATTGATATGCCTCATTTGAAGTTGCTGAGGCACTACACACATGTATATGTACATGTGTGTAAATGCAAGCTCCTAGGAACACAATCCATGAAAATATAAAGCTGATATAGAACGGATGCTACATAACTGTATATTTTGCAGATATAAGGATTAATTATTATATTCAGTTTATATTGAAATTAATTTACTTGAAAGTATGATTAATCCTGACTCGAGTGTTTTATGTTTTGCATGCAACGCTTGGGTCAGACCCTGAGTGCTACAGATTTAGGAATTTCATCTTAGGATTCGAAGACAGGCAAAGCTGGGATTCCGAAGACGCGCACTTTTAAATACCATGTTATTTATTTGTTCTGTTTTTTTTTTTTTTTTTCTGTTGTACAGAAAATCTTGTATCAAAAAATTCTTATTAATATATAAAAATTTGTTTCGTTGTTCAATACCGTGTTATTTGTTTGTTCTTTTTTTTTGTGTTGATTCTATTTTTAACTCTGTAAGCTAATAACGAACCGTCGATTTAGGCGTTTCCAATTGGTTAATTACCCATTTAAAGCGGTCAAAATGGCGGGATGTTACAGATACGAACTCAACGAAATTGGTTTCATGGCTTAATTCTATCATCTGCTCAAGTTATACACAAATACCCCTCTATTAAATTATATTAATTTAATTACGCACTATATAAAATGATTGGGCGTTTACGGCTGCCGTTGTCACATACAACATTGATTTTCCACGAAATTTTATATCGTACAATAATTTAATGTTACGGTTCCAATGAAACTAATTTCATCAAAAACAGAGACAGTTTGCAAAATGGCTATTTTGATGCTTATAAAATATAAATAAAATATTAATTAAATTCCAGAATAATCAAATTAAACAATAATAAATTATTGTTATCGTATTTATCCAAATAAAACTATCATATGGTTTTAACTATAAACCAGTATGGATGATACAGCTAAATATCAACATTTTTGAGTCGAAAACGGTATCCAAAATATCAAAACCTTTCAGTTTAATAAATAAACGTTATCGTTTATTAACGATTTCCATAGCGACTATTTTAAAATTTGATTTAGCCATAACTAACAATCTATAACACAAAATATGGATTTTCTGTTTCATTAGAAAATTATAATCAATAAGATTTAAACTTTTCTTGTTTCACAGAAATTCGACTTAAAATGGATTCTATATATTCAGTTGAAGTTCAAAACTCAATATTACGAACTACTGCGCTTTAAGTAAACGAATTCAATATTAAATCCATTAATATTCCAAATAAAATATTTAAAACAATAAATGAAATAAAATATTTGGTTGCTAAAAATAAGGGACATTACATCAATTTTCTTTTCTATTGGAGAAAGTTCATTTTCAAGAAAAGAAATAACTAATTAAATTATCATAGAATGAAGATTTACAATTTCTTATGTTTGCTCAAATATAAATTTTTATCAACAACACAATGTTAATAAGGATAATGTACTAAGTATACTATGACACTCGCCTCGGTAAGCACCATCACGTCACTGAAGGGATTATCCGAATAGCTATAAAACTAGTCGAGAAAGTTTCCTCCGAACTATCTTATGCAATAATTAGTATATGTTAATATTTATGATAACTAAAGATCCTCCAAGCGACATAATGCTTATTCTGACCCTTTGTTTGCTCATAAGATTTCTTTATTAAATTGAGGCCGACTATCTAATTTAATCCGTGCGAACTCCAATCCAGTTCCTTGATCCGACAAGTGAAACCTCATGACATGAATAAAGCCATGTCTCATAAATTACTTGGTCATCCCAATAATCCGACTCAAGTGCTTATCTATCAGAATCGAGAGAGAAACCCTTTCTTAACTGGTGCAAAATATTTAGAAAGTCCGCGATTGAACTATAGGTTAGGAAATGGCATGTGAATGGGAAAACATTTAGAAAATATCATTTTCGGTGTATGGGATTACTCCTATCACCTAAGGTATGCTGACAAAAAGAAAAACAATCACACCACAAAGAGCTATAAACATACGCCTATGAGTCATTGATTGATTTCTACTCATTACCATGTATCTCTGAACCCTACTTGGACATTAATCCAAGTCATACTTCTTCGAACAAACCCACTTGGCTTGAAAGATCATGCATCAAGTTCAAATGGTAACATTTTGCCGCTTTGCCTTAATCTTGCAATCAAGGTGACCCATACAAGGTTTATCTACAACAACGAATTTACCTACTATAAAAGATGTCAAGTTTAATCTATCTATAGAGTAACTAGCAACAGGCTAAAATATATCGCTCAAGTGTTGGAAAGGAATATAAGCGAGTTTCCAAAAATGAAGCATAACCCACAACATAAATTTCTTTCCGATTTCATAAGCCCTAAGCCTGCTTGGACCCAATGATGCTTGAAAGGCACAAGTCGTCTTCACTTACACACCATTCGAAAGATAAGATAGACCTTCTTCAAGTAACCAAGCCAATCATAAGTGAAACACTTGCGCTTCACTCTAATTGGACGACATTTCATCGCAAAATGCCTCCCATATGCCATGGGAGTAATATACTCAATCAAGTTTTCTTTTCGAACGAGCTTGATCTACCTTGTATATAGGTCAATAAGCTTTAGTTGGAGTTTTGGTTACTTTCCACTTTTGCTACCGTGGAGGTATCTTATGGGCATTCTCATTAAGGAGAACAATCCCAATGAGATGTTCAAGAGTGGTACTTAATAGGGATAAGGCTAAGCAATAACCAATTAATCAATGCCAAAGACCTAAGCCAAATCACTTTTGCCACAATAATGGACTATCGACCACCTCAAACCCCATAAACGAAAGGTTAAATTGGTCAACACTCTTTCGTTGATAAGTTATTCTTCTCTTGAAGGATGGAATACTCAAGCAGTATGCTCTTCTTAATCTCAGAAACAAAATGAGAATTTAAAGCAATGCTGGAACAAATACTGAATTACAGGTCTGCTTATCAACCATAAAAATAATGCATCCTACCTAGCTAAAGTCTTACTTCCCAAAATGTTGATAAATGATTTTATGGCCAGCCTCCTGACTAAAAAAAACTCAAAAAAAGACATGTAGTAGTAAAAGCCAATAACTCTCCACCAGACACAATGTAAGGACCCCTTATCATGTTGCACATAGGGAAAATCCAAATTTGATCCCTAAATTTATCTCGATGGAATCCTTCTCATGCATATGACCAAGATCATGTCTGTGCAAAATCTCAGGACCTAAGTATGTCTTTCCCTAAAGCTAAGGAAATTCCAACACTATTTCAAAGAGTCCAAAGCTAGTAGAGCTAAAAATACTGTTTTCCGAAGGGAAACACCACTTCTGTCACTAACCGTATCAATTACAAATGTTCATAAGTGACTGGACATCTTTTACGATAGCCAAATAGTCACTGAACTAATCAGGCATTTCATACTGCCTATCTACAGTTGCTCCTATATTCCGTTTCCTCATATGATAGCTTAATGAAAGAACCTTAGCAACTAGAAGTAGAAACAAATCAAGTCTAAAAGACAAGTGGTGTATATAATATCATATAATAGAAAAAATACAAGTATGCTCTCTCAACATATCTCCTTTCACCAGATTGACTCACTCAAACCGGTCAACTTAGTCCATTTTGTCCGAATGTTGAGCCTAAGCCCTAGTATCAAATGTAACAACATGTTACTCATGATACCTAAAAGTCAACGCCTTACAACATCGCCTTATTTTTAGGTACCATAAAAGACAAATTGTATATGTAACATTAGAGCAAAATGCTAAACCAAGACATCGAAAATATCTTATAATGGAATGACAGCTTAAAATATACGCAAGAAAAAAAATAGAATAACAATATATAAGAGACCGATAACGAAAGAAACTGATAAATGAATATTAAAGTGTAATATTGTCGGAATACGTTAATTGCAAAATACACAAAGTTATGAGTAAAATCTAATATGACAGTCTCAAATATAAATAATATCTACTATATACAAAATTTAACAAGTATATAAATCATCGATGATGCCTTAAAATTATTTAGCTTTGCAATATCAATAGCATATCGCCAAAATAACCTGACTCTTAAACTACTTAATGGAGTACCTGAGAGTTGTCATGACATAAGCAAACAAAGACAAAACGCGGATCAAGCATAAAGCCTAATGCGAATGGAAATATTTTAAAATACTACATTAAAACTATATCCCAAAAATAGGAATCATCAAATCATAGTCGGTCTTCTCCACAAACGTGGCTCAAGCGGAAATCCGAACTGCCTATAATCATATAGTAAATCTGTCTCAAAGGTAGGTGATCATACCATAACCTGCTCTTCTCCTATAGCAACAAGTTAGCATAATATATCTCATTACGCCACACTATACCAAACTATTAATAACATAGTAGTAATGTATCATGGTCAACCCGTGATCCTAAAACAACGACCATTACCCCTAAGATCGATACGATATGCCTCGATGCGTATAGCCATTACAGCTGAAGTCGAATACAATACATATGATCACTACTATAAGACCAAATTGTATATTACTCGCTACTGGCCGATTCCATTCCCCAATCCACTATCATCAAAGTCGTGGGTGACTCACCACCGAGGAACTCCATACTTTAGCCTGCTTTCCCCAAAATTGCATATGACTTGTTGTTGAACAACTCCATATCTCATTTCGCTATCATAAAAATCGTATATGACTCGCTATTGTGCAAATTCATATATTTGCCTGCTATCATTAAAATCATAGATTACTCGCTACTGCGTAACTCGATGTCTTAGTCTACTATCATCTAAGTTGTATAGGTTTACCATGCACGACCCCAACCTCTATGGTCTAAAAACCCACCGACTGACACTAATAAAATCTCAAACTAATACTAATTTCATTCTAATTAAATGCATGACACCCATGTCATAATCTACCTCCAAATCTACATTTTTGAAATATGTGTCGCAGTGGTTCCAACGTAGGCCCAAAATTTAACTACTCCAAAGTCTACAACCTTTCCAAAATTGTATCCATTGAAAAATGATGAATAATGGTTCAAACGACACTTCAATACGACTTTGTATGTGTAAGTTATCGCATTTTCAATTTTTGGTTGAACTAGATGATCAACCAGTAGGTCAAATGGATAAACCAGAACTAGATGTCTAATCTATTAGGTCCATGTATGAAACTAGCCAGATGTCTGATGCGGAATTCATAAGTCTGACTGCCTGGAAGCTACCTAAATGCACTTTTAGGCTTCAAACGATCATAACTTTTGGTACATAACTGCAAATGACCATTTCTCCCTTTGCAATCGTAGCAGAATACTCTACAAAATCAAGTCCTCAAAACATGAATTTGGATAAGTTTTGAAATGGATGTCTCCTAAAACACCTTCCATACACGACTCCGTATAATCGAGATACATCACCCGGATAACGTTTTGGCCATATCCAAACACACATCTCAATATGGTAACTTGACGGGCCACACCATATTCTCATTCGTAATTGAGTTCACTTCATCAAAAAGTTTGCAATGGGATGAATAACAATGGCGGTGATTCGATGAATCATTCGGGAATCAAAATGAACACACATTGGTTGTTTCAACCTTAGTGTCTTCAATGCACGATAGTGTATCAATGGAATACTTCCTTCTGACATTTCCAACACAAGTATATACCATTGTTATAGACCATCCGAGAAAGGGGGAGTAGAGTGCTTGATTACACTCATCGGAATGATCTTTGGAAATGGACCAGCTTAATAACCAAATACGCCAACACTTAACCATTCACATTTCAGACTAACCAAGGCTAATACTCGATTCGATGGACTCTCATGCAAGTTAGCACGCATGAGGGTCACTATGGCTACATGAAATGCCCGAAATGAACTTGCAATCAAAATAATCCACATAATCAAACTATTGTATATCCATATAAACAGGAATATACACAACAATCCTATTTATAATTCAATATTAGTTTCAACTGCTGATTTACTCCAAGTGCACATATATGTATATCTTCTCATGCACGTGCATTCAAATAAGAAAATCAACCATTATTATATCAAATAATACTTCTACTTAATAGTTTTTCTAATAGCAGTGAAACATATCTTTTTATCATTTTATAAATACAAATAAAGGCTCATTAGTTCTCTAATTATTTTAATTATGAGTGCAGAACCCCTAGATCTCTTCATTAGCTTACTAATCATTTTATAAACCAATCCAAATAGATTAACTAGTTAGTGCTGATCACATGCACATCATTACGATACATAATTAACATCAAATCACAAAATAGCATCACAAACAATCACTAAGTTAGCCCACTTTAACCCTAAGACTTACTAATTATTTTCAAAACATTGTGCTAAAGTCATTGTAATAACCCGGAAATTCTGAGCCAATTTAAAATTTTTAATTTGGCAATTTTGGCGAATTTTGATTATTTAAAATGAATTATTTTAAATAATGAAGACGAAAAATTTATTTTGAATAGAATTGGAATGTATATAATTATATAGATCGTCGTTAGAAAATAAATATTTTATTTTAATTATATAACGAGCTTGAAATGGCGTGGTAGTTCGATAATTCGATTTCAAAGTTCAAATGAATGTACCGGGTGCAAAATAAACTGGATTTTAGCGAAACCAAAAATAATAGAATCTAATTGAGAACATCTTTCCAATGAATCCGAAAAATTAAAATTACATAGCTGGGATCAAAAGATATGCCCAGTTGAAAATTCAGAATAGTCGCAATGGAATTCTGGCCCTTAAAGATGGAAATTTTGCAAACGACCTCGGTTTTTGACGAAACCACTTTTATCGGATCTGTGATGTCAAATTATTGCTAGATTTCAAAATTCGTAATTTTCGGAATCAATGTGTGAGCGTGGCAAAAGAAAACGCATTTGACCAGTTTTAGTTGATTTTAATCGACTGGAAAATGGCCATTTTTCAAACGGTCTCAGAATTTGACGAAATTAGTTTTTTAGGACCATATCGTCAATACGAAGCTAGAAAATATTTTTGGGGAATTTTTCTAGTTAGTATGTGGCCCCGGTAAATTGAAATGTACGTTCAAATTCAATATATAGAGTTATATTTTGATTTTGACAAAATCTCCTTGAAACTTCCCTTTGTGTTTGGAATGGGGGTAATTAGCTATGGACGACAGGCGGTGGGACTCGTTTCGAGGTCAGTATAAAAAGTACCTTTTTGAAATTAAATAATTAAATAAAAAAACTTCCCTTTCATGTCCTATACCCTCAGCCCCCCCCCCTCCCCCCGCCGTTCATTTTGAAAATCGAAAGAAAAAAAGGGGATCGACTACGGGGGGGCAAAAAACGCCGCCGCCACTCCATCCCCCCCCCCCCCCAAGGTGGCGCGCCGCCTCCACCTTCTTCTTATCCCTCCTCCTTCTTCCTCCGTTCTTCTAAAAACCGCACCCTCCTCTGAATAGAAATCGCCGCCCTCTCTTGCAGCCACCGCGCCTCCGTCGATTATATTCGTTTTTATAATGATTATAGAAAAGGAAGTGATTTCAAATATAACGTTTTGAAAATATTATCATTTCTATATCGATGATGTGGAATATTCAAGTTTGATTCGAAATTGAATATGAAGTTGAAATCATTTCGAAAACGAATTTAAATCAATTTATAAAATACGTTTTAAAAGGAAATCGACAAAATATATATAATATATATATATTATATATATATATATATAATGGCCTGAATAGAACGCGCCGCGTCGCGGCAGTTCGTGAATTTTGACCATTGACTTCGAATGGACATTACGGGAGATCCGACCGTCGGATTATCCTGAAACCGGAACCGTTGGGTTCATATCGAAAAGAGCTTTCCAATGAATATTAGAAATTTGAAATCTAACAGTTGGATTTGGAATTATGTCCAAATCAAATTTGGAAAAGGTCGTTGTAAGTGTAGTTCGATGGCCGTTGATGGAAATCAACTGTACGGGCCTTGATAAAATTATTAAAAATAGCAATAATTTGTGTAAAATCATAAGAAATGATATGGGAAGAACTGGGATGAAAAATTCCACATTTGCAAGGATAAAAATAGATTCTTATCGAAATGAACTAGTTTTGAACTAGAATTAAAATCAATTTATTTTTGAAATAAATAAATTGAATTTGAAATGGTTTTGAAAATAACCAGAATTTCCAATATATAAAGTGGGAAGGGATTTGAATCGAAATTATCTTCGGAATATTTCGATGTTGGATTTCGTGATTATACAGATATGGTGGTGGAAATTTGAAAGATATATTTATATTGTTATTTCCAATACGATATTTGTTGGTTTCAGAATTTGATATTGAATATAAGTTGGTATATTTTCTATTCAGAGTCTTGTATTTAATATCAAATGGGATTTTGGGTTCGTCGTGAATGGTGTCTTAAATAACACTGTTCTTGGACCCAGTGTAGAAAAGAATAAATCTTTTAATTAAGATGTAGTGAAATTGTCCAGTTAATTTGGTATTTAATTGGAATTGAATTTAAATTGGTTTTTGGGTTTATCGTGAGCGGTGTTTTGAATAACACCTGTTCTTTAACCCGATTAACAATAGAATGTGATTTTGGGTTTATCGTGAACCGTGTTTTAGATGACGTTGGTTCTTTAACCCAGTTAAAGATAGGATATTGATTTTTAGGAAGATTAAAACTAAGTGGAGTTTTAATGAATCTTTAATTAGATTGAAATGTGAATTGATAATTTAAATTATCAAATCTGAAAAGTGATCGAGGATGGAGTATCACCAGTTTTGCTCCAAAGCGATAGTTAAATCTTTAATTAGATTTGAACATGAAATGGTAATTAGTATTTACCGATAACACCGTGGTGTTAGATATGGAGTATTACCGGTTTTCTCCATGGGATGAATAAGTTGGGATTGGGAAATAAAATAAATAATTACTTCGGTGTGGTTCTCTAATCCCAACTAGTTTAGGAAACCATAACACAGTTTGAAGTGATATCCAAAGGAAGATTAAAGAATAAATTTAGAAAAATTTATCTTTGATAAAATTAATGGGAACCTTTCCCTAAGAGTGTGAAAATTTGAATAAAAGAATATTCTGAGTTGGAATGAGGCGTAGGTTGGGTTTATGTAACATTTGTTTATTAAATACGTTGGTTATTCGGAAAGGCCGGGTTTATACCCATTCTGAATAACCGATTCGACGATATGTCGAAGATGAAGACGGTGGTTGAAGACCAGAAGTCTTCACATCGTTTGGATGATTCCTGGCAATCTTGATTGGGTTGTACACCCAAGATGAGGGAATATGTTGGAGATCGTCCATACGTACTAGGAGATCGATGGATATACGAGGAATGTGCCTCCGGTTTCGTTCAGACCCAGAACGAACTTATAAATGGACTGTGTGTCTGACATTGGATTTTATTCTGTGTTGATTGATCTCTATTAAATATACATCTATTTGGCGGCAGAGAATTTATTCTCTTGATTAACGCCCTTCTCTGAGACGTACGAGTTCAGAGGTTGTATATCGATGGACATCAGTCGCATGGCATGAATTGCCAGTGTGGCATGCCTAAGTGGCTAATGATCAAGGCTTCTATTGAAAAGCAAAGTCTTGTGGTTGATGATCAAAGCACGGCCTATGTGGCGCAGCTTTGTGTATGACGTTAATTCGCGAGCCTCACACCTCGGTATGAGTCAAAAAGGGATAGTGACTGCAGGGAGAACACGACGTTTCTTTCTAGCTAGTGGTGGTGTCAGTGCTTAAACTGGTTGACATTTATATATTTTTCACCTGTGTGGTTGTTGGAATGTGAGGCGCCTCCGATATAGGTCTGATTGAACTGGGAAACGTGTGCTCAAGAATTGCCAATCCTCAAAAGTAAGAGAGGACTGGCCCTGAAGATCCAAGGATCGTTGTGTGTGGTCCTGAGGCATTTGCTAGAGTGTCTCGAATCGGAGAGGAGCTTGCCCCTTGCCTCGACTCATGATGGAATCCAATTTCCAATACGTGACTTTCGGTTTTATTTGAAGAGCCTAGTATGGCGACATAGTGGTATGTGTCACTTATGCCGTCTACGATTGATACTTATGATTGAAATTGTTTTGAAACTATACACTTATAGTAATATCCAAATAATTTATTTTAAACGTACCAAGCATGTTTGGCTATTATAAGTTAAAAACCCTATCCTTCGGCTTGCGTTGCATTGTGTGATGGGACCTGGATCTTATAATAGCTTCATTTTCCTTTATTTAGCATTGCGCTGTTTGTTTTATGCACTGGTATTCTTGGAAGGAAACCCGTTCCGTGTTATACGGCGTGGTCCCTTGATTTACCTAACTTTAAAATAAAGACTAATAACTGTTTTAGTTCTTACACCAGTCACATGACTAACCTGGAGTTTATTGTTTTAACCTAAACTCTGGGTGCCCCTATTTTCCACATGGGTAGCTAGTAGTTTTGGTTTTGCAGATTTATATTCACAGGATCCTGATTTAAACTGGAACGATGCTCGGAAAGCTCGGTATCCGTGTGTTACTTTCAATTTTGTTTTGTATTATTTTCCGCTGCTATATAATTTATTGTAATCTCTGATATTTATCTAGTGTATAATATTCATTTATACTGTATATTCTTGTATCTGATGGAATTGTTGTAATTAACAATGAAATGTTCTTCTGTTTGTGTATTGATGTGTGTTGTCCTCAAGGCAATCCGCGCTTTCCTTACCGGGGAAGTTCGGGTCGTTATACAGTGGTATCAGAGCTTTGGTTTACAGAGCTCGAGAACATGACACATTAGAACCGAATGGAAGAATTCATCGGATATTGGATTAGAAATATCCAATTAGAATGACTCGTTAGAGATAGGATCAGTAGTATCCTAGAACGAGTGCGAAGAGTATATTTCTCAAATGAAAACAAGTTTTATTTTGAAAATTAAACTCAAGTATACGTATGTGAATATTTTATTTATATTGATTTTGGACAATCGAGTATATAAAGGTTTTGCATATACGCGTCATGAACGTATACTCGAAGTTTTAATATACTAGATAGATATAGAATCACACTCTAGTCGCCTGGACATGATTCTGATGATGGCGCGCCATCACCAGTATTTATGTTCGTGTTTCGAAGGTGGGATATCTATATATTTCCATTAGACTGGTGCGAGAACCAAAACTTACATAGGCTTATTGTTGTGTTTTGGCATCAAAAATATGATTTTTGACTATGTATTAAAGTTATGTGTTTGAAACGTTAATCCACTAATTGATTGATTGTTGTGTTGTTAGATTATTGGTTTGATAATTTTGAACTATTATGCCCAATTGAATCAAATATTGAACTGTATTGAAAATTGTTTGAAATTGCATGCATATACATGTACTTACATTGAACAGGTCATAGCAAGGAGGCTAGAGCAGAAGAATAAAATTGTTTGCCCAACAAATAGGTACATGTTTACAAATTTCTTGGGTTTGGATGATTTTATGAGCCGCTTGGCTTTTTCTTTAGGATTGAAGAAGGCCATGGTAGGCTATATGAAATATCCTGAAGTCCCCGGTGCAGGGGAGGTTATGGCGAAATTTTTCGAAAATTTAGGGTGTTAGCCAAATTTTTGAAAAATTTGAAAAGCTCTTAGAAACTGAAAAGTTGAAGAACTTAAGCCGTAATGAATATAATGGAAGTTGAGTTGGTTTGTTAAACAACTTTCAGTTTCGTTCCTTTTCGGGGACGAAAAGTTTTAAGTGGGGGAGATTGTAATAACCCGGAAATTCTGAGCCAATTTAAAAATTTTATTTTGGCAATTTTGGCGAATTTTGATTATTTAAAATGAATTATTTTAAATAATGAAGACGAGAAATTTATTTTGAATAGAATTAGAACGTATATAATTATATAGATCGTCGTTAGAATATAAATATTTTATTTTAATTATATAACGAGCCTGAAATGGCGTGGTAGTTCGATAATTCGATTTCAAAGTTCAAATGAATGTACCGGGTGCAAAATAAACCGAATTTTAGCGAAACCAAAAGTAATAGAATTTAATTGAGAATATCTTTCCAACGAATCCAAAAAATTGAAATTTCATAGCGGGGATCAAAAGATATGCCCAGTTGAAAATTCAGAATAGTCGCTATGGAATTTTGGCCCTTAAAAATGGAAATTTTGCAAATGACCTTGGTTTTCGACGAAACAATTTTTGTTGGATCCGTGATGTTAAATTATTGCTAGATTTCAAAATTCGTAATTTTTCGAATCAATGTGTGAGCGTGGCAGAAGAAAACGCGTTTGACCAGTTTCAGTTGATTTTAATCGACTGGAAAATGGCAATTTTTCAAACGGTCTCAGAATTTGACGAAATTAGTTTTGTTAGGACCGTATCGTCAATACGAAGCAAGAAAATATTTTTAGGGAATTTTTCTAGTTAGTATGTGGCCTCGGTAAATTGAAATGTACATTCAAATTCAATATATAGAGTTATATTTTGATTTTGATGAAATCTCATCGAAACAATCGAATCAACTTACGATACGTATCCCATTGTGTTCGAAATGGGGGTAATTAGCTATGGACGACAGGCGGTGGGTCTCGTTTCAAGGTTAGAACAAAAAGTAATTTTTGAAATTAAATTAAAAAAAAAAAACTTCCCTTTCATCTCCTATACCCTCAGACCCCCCTCCCCCGTTCATTTTGAAAATCGAAAGAAAAATTAAAAAAAAAAGGATCGACGGCAGGGGGGAAACCGCCGCAACCACTCCATCGCGCCCCTCGCCCCCCAGGTGGCGCACTGCCTCCATCTTCTTCTTCTCCCTCTTCCTTCTAAAAACCGCATTGCCCCTCTGAATAGAAACCGCCGCCCTCTCTTGCAGCCACCGCGCCTCCTCGTCGCGCCCCCGTTCAGCCTCCCGCCTCCACCGCTAGAGGCGCCGGACCTCCGCCTTCCCCCCGCCCTTCCTCCTCCTTCCCAAATATGCCCCTCCTCGTTGAAACCCCGCGCCCCTGCTCAAGAACCTCCGCTACCCCATGCCCTAGCCCCAAAAATCCACCGCCATCTCCCAACCACCCAGAAACCGACCCCCCCTTTGCCCGACGCTGTAAGTATTTTAATGTATTTTCCCTTCGATTTTGTTTTTTTTCTTTTGTTTTGTTGTTTTGTTTATAAAAATAGGATTTTCAAGACTATAAATATATATATATATGGTTTAAAATCTGATTTTATTTATATAAAACATTGCTTGAAAATCAGTTTTTGTTATGTAAAAATAAATATATTTTTAAAATCAGTTTGTAAAGTAATAAAATTTTGATTTTTGTTTTGTTTGAGTAGCGGAGAAAAGTTTTTATTCGTGTGTATAGAAAGAACAGATTTTTAGCGTGTAAAGACTCGATTTTTAACACACGAAAGAATAAATTTTATAACATGTAAAAGATTATATTTTTGGCATATGAAAGATTATATTTTTAACATATAAAAAGATAAGATTTTTATATAGGAAAAGGTTAGATTTTTAACACTATCAAGAATATAAATTGGATTTTTATTTATATGAATTCCCTTTATATTAAAATACGATTTTCATTATCTAGAAAGCGATAGAAAAATGTGAACTTTATTTTATATGTAGAGGATTAAAAATAAGATTTTTATATAGTAGAGATTATAAAAATATGATTTTTATATATATAGCAAAATAAAAATATGATTTTTATCCATATAGCGTTGGAATAAGAATGTGATTTTTAATGTGAACAGCGTGACAAAGATTATGTTGGAAGTACGGGAAAATCCATATGTTCAGAAATTCAGAAATAAAACTGGAGGAGTGGATCCCTCGGTGAGAACTTCTCACTTTAAATCTTGTTTTTCTAGTTAAATATATACTAAGATGCAGACGGTGCTTAGCAGCACCCGACACCCGTCGTCCACAGACCATGAACGACTTGTATGCTTGTTTGATGTGTTGTGAAGTTTGTTTGCGATGTTGATGTGAAATGGATAATAAAATATTCATGTGTTGAAATAAATAAATTATCATTAAAAATATAATTTTTAACGTGAATGTGAATAAATAAATATTCATTTACAAACCGGACGGATTGTTTATGTACACTTATTTGAAGGACATTGATTGGGACGATAAATTTTACACATCGCCCAACTGCACAAATAATATTCAGTGTTTGTTGTTTTGAAACCCCACATGTGTGTTGGGATGATATTTGGCGTACACTAATACCACTTGTTTAGTGGTATGTCGATCATTTGATTGACAGACTGTATGAGCGTTAATTATTTATATTTAATGCTTATGCAGTTGTGTGGTGCACTTTGGATGATGGTTGATTATTTATCGTTGTTATTATATACATGTGTTGTATGGAAACCATATAACTAACATTATATGGTAATTGATTGGGCCTTATTCCAATTGGGAAAATAAAGAATACTGAAAAATAAAGATTTATGTGTTGAATAGGATAAATAGTCATGTGTTGACGATGCTCATGTGTTGAGAATATTCATGTGTTGAAACTTATCATGTGTTGAGTAAAATATTTTAACAATAAAATTTACATTTTTGTCATATATAAAATTAGAGTTTGATTAAAAATTAAACGATAGAAATCATAATTTTATAAAATATATTAAATAATATAAATAGTCATGTGTTGACGATGCTCATGTGTTGAGAATATTCATGTGTTGAAAGAAATATAGATTCATGTGTTGAATAGAATAAATATTCATTTGTTGAATCGAATAACGAAGTTATTGAAATATATAAAGCCGTGTTGATTAGAGATGCGCCATTTTGATGCAAACGATATTTATATCGATTATATTCGTTTTTATAATGATTATAGAAAAGGAAGTGATTTCAAATATAACGTTTTGAAAATATTATCATTTGTATATTGATGATGTGGAATATTCAAGTTTGATTCGAAATTGAATATGAAGTTAAAATCGTTTCGAAAACGAATTTAAAACGATTTATAAAATACGTTTTAAAAGGAAATCGGCGAAATATATATAATGCACATATATTATTTATATAATGGCCTGAATAGAACGCGCTGCGCTGAGGCAGTTCGTGAATTTTGACCAGTGACTACAGGGAGAGCACGGCGTTTCTTTCTAGCTAGTGGTGGTGTCAGTGCTTAAACTAGCTGACATTTATATATTTTTCACCTGTGTGGTTGTTGGAATGCGAGGCGCCTCGGATATAGGTCTGATAGGACCGGGAAACGTGTGCTCAGGAATTGCCCATCCTCAAAAGTAAGAGAGGACTGACCCTGAAGATCCAAGGATCGTTGTGTGAGGTCCTGAGGCATTTGCTAGAGTGTCTCGAATCGGAGAGTAGCTTGCCCCTTGCCTCGACTCATGATGGAATCCAATTTCCAATACATGACTTTTGGTTTTATTTGTAGAGCCTAGTATGGCGACATAGTGGTATGGGTCACTTATGCCGTCTACGATTGATACTTATGATTGAAATTGTTTTGAAACTATACACTTATAGTAATATCAAAATAATTTGTTTTAAACGTACCAAGCATGTTTGGCTATTATAAGGTAAAAACCTATCCTTCGGCTTGCATTGCATTGTGTGATGGGACCTGGGTCTTATAATAGCTTCATTTTCCTTTATTTAGCATTGCGTTGTTTGTTTTATGCACTAGTATTCTTGGGAGGAAACCCGTTATGTGTTATACGGCGTGGTCCCTTGATTTACCTAACTTTAAAATAATTATTAATAACTGTTTTAGTTCTTGCACCAGTCACATGACTGACCTGGAGTTTATTGTTTTAACCTAAACTTTGGGTGCCCCAATTTTCCACACGGGCAGCTAGTAGTTTTGGTTTTGCAGATTTATATTCACACGATCCTGATTTACAAGTGGAACGATGCTCGGAAAGCTCTGTATCCGTGTGTTACTTTCAGTTGTGTTTTGTATTATTTTCCGCTGCTATGTAATTTATTGTAATCTCTGATATTTATCGAATGTATAATATTCATTTATACTCTGTATATTCTTGTATCTGATGGAATTGTTGTAATTAACAATGAAATGTTCTTCTGTTTGTGTACCGATGTGTGTTGTCCTCAAGGCAATCCGCGCTTTCCTTACCGGGGAAGTTCGGGTCGTTATAGTCTTACACAATTAATTAGTTATAAGAGACATGTTTACAACTTGAGTATAAGCCTAAACCTTAACATAATAATCTACAAATCACTTCACATGATTTTATAACTACCAATGGACAAAAATATGAAGCGCAACATATAAGTTGATAAGGAGAGTCATCCCACTCATCTCTTGTTCTCTAAACCAAGCTCTAAACACCAAAACTCATCTCCAACCCTTTAAAGTTGAGATCTCTCTAAAAAAATCCGATTAAAGCTAGTTCATTTTTGGGTTTTGTAGAGGACAAGAAAAGATGATTTTTAGGTATTTTTATTTAATTTTAGGGAAATTATTTGAAGAAGTTAGGGGCTAGGGATTAGAAGGTGATTAAGGATAAGTCGGAGGCCATTAGTGGAGATGAGGAGGAATTTTTATTGCAATGAAACTGAACGAGGATAATGAGAAGAGGTTAGCCTCATATAGGCTAAGTAAATGGACTTAGCCCAATCCTTTCCATTTGGCACTACTTATTCCTGAAAATTCTAAGCTCTAAACACACCGAACCTTATACTTCAAAGAATTCTGTAACCGTTCTGAGTCTAATGGAAAAAATTTAGGACCCAATTCCATTATATGCAAAAAATAGTTTTTTTTTTTGGATCGATTTATGTATTTTCCCGTAGGTTACTAGTTAAATCACCACCTATCGAAATGTATCCATGTTTATACTCAGAAGTCCCCATCATCGATCCAAACTCAACGGAAGCGGTCTTGAGCCCTAATTTGAGCATATGCACAAAGTGAGTATAAGAGACAAACCATGGCTTAATGATTAAATATTTAAATATTTGATCATAAAACTACGGGCTATTACAAGAACGACCACCTTAAGCAATGACACCCCCTCCCCAAAATCGCTCCTCCGCGCCAGAAAACGATTCGAAAGAATTTCTATTCATCTTGCTAAGGGTCCCTCCTCCACCATTATTCGACCAAAGACAGCATCGAGAGGCTCGAGCACCTCCTTTTCCACCTTCGATCTTCAGTCGCTATCGCCTGAAAGTTCACCTATGCCGAGAAAAATAATGAAACACGAAAACAATATAATTTTGATATTTTGACGATTCTAACCACGTTGATCATTTGATCGATGAACAATAAACAAGGATGTGTTCTTATCGAACGCTACAAAAAAAATTCATGTTGGAAATTTTAGTTAGAAGTGAATGTATTAAAAAATGAATTTCAGCTATTGATTTCTGATGGCTAGGGTTTAAATATCCTGAATTGTGAAGAGATGAAGTCTATTTAGCCTTGTACAAAAATACAATTCATTAAATGACATTTTTGAACTTCAATGAGATGTGCTTACACAGGTTTGTAGCTAATAACCCATATTTCGAACATAATGTAACTAGTTTCGAGAACTGATTCGATCGTATATAGAATTTAGTTTTCCAAGTCATATTATAATATTATAGTTTTAAATCCTTTAACGCTTCGCATTTCTAACATGCACAATCGCACAACAAGCTTGATCGCTGCATAATTTAAAACTTTACAACTGTAAAGGCCTGTAAATCCGTACCCTTTGAGATGACGAATTACGAGCCACATCCAACCCAAATTGTACCAAATTACGAATCTTTTATAGAAAGAAATTAGAGGATGAAACGAAGAAAGAAAGAAATGTTAGAATAGAAGAAAAAGAAGAACAACACATCAGAATCTCACAGTGGAACGAATAAATATATATCAAATCTCTTTACATAAAATGAACTGTATATACATACCAATCATTAAAGAATAACATATATCCGTCACTGCGAAAAATAATTTCAAAAAATTAACGGTGAAGCCTCATGCTTCCAGCTGCTGAAACTCCAAGCCGAACCTAACCTGGAAATATACTCGGTCTGACCTGCGCCCATTTGAAGCATAGAAAAATTCATCTGGATCAGTCTGGAATACTTTCAGTGGTAAATTCACATGGCAAACAACTTGCTTAACTTTAGAAATCCTTTTCGAAAGAAAGGATAATAGTAAGACCAACCCACACATAAACATGGACGGTTTTTACCTTACTATACCCCAAAACATTTTTGATATATCAAAATCCATTGATATTATAATAGTGTCTATCAAATCACAAATAAATAACCATCTAGCAGAACGTTTGCATCTCACGCTCTGCATATTCATTATATAATCAAAAATTGCAAGGCGCTAATTGGATAATGGATTCCAACTATGACAAGGTATGAGACCACCTTCCGATTAGTGTACTCTAGAGGGGATACATTGGGGTTCAACAAGAACATCTTGCAACCCAGCCACACATTATCGATCACTCATTCAACGTGAGTGTATCGAATATATTGTCACCCATTACGGTTTTAAGGGCCCAACGTACATCCGTGGAGATACATAAATCAAAAGAAGAAAAAAAAATGAATTTTCCCTAGATGGTGAAAATATACCCTGCTTGGGTACGACCCAACTAGCGATGCTTCGTGCTTGATTTTTTTCATTTCCTGTTGATGAGGCTTGAGGTCACCTTTACCTTTCAGAATATCACATCAACATTTACTTTGAATGCCACATCATTAAGATTCATCAAACCATTAATTGACGTCCACAAATATACTCTAGGTGTTAAGCAAGAGAATTTCTTCACCACAAAACTTGGGGTATTTGCAAAAATCAATCGTACGTGATCATTTGGAAATACTCTGTCGGACATTCATCCATACAAGTCATCCAGGAACAGGACGAACCAAAGACACCCTCCTACTACATCCTTATATATGAATCACCCCAAGGATTAGTAGCGAGAAGTCCTTGCAATCTGAAGATTTAAATCATGACAAAATCACAATCCAAAGATCTCTACTTGCAAGTTAGAGAAATTTATCAAGTAGTTCTTTCGCTCATGAAGATCAATGGTCCTTAATGCTCCTTCTTTATAAACCTGCAAGTTAGTCGCATCCGCACAGTTGATTCGAAGTGGTTTTGGGTCTAGTTCTCATCCTGCTCTCTTCGAAACAATGCGTCAAACGGTCTAATAGAATAGTTCATTTGATTTTTGGTTGTTTAACTAACAGTAAAAACTAAGTAAACTGGCAGCTTAGGTCCTTTATATAAAATATTTCATTTAAACCATTTCATCGATTCTAACAAATAGATTCATAAATTCTATCTCAATAATACTCTTCTGTTTTCGTTACTCTGAAAACATTAATCAATACTCTCTTTTAAATAATGTATTCACTAAACTTTGCTTTTTGTTTCCTTTGTCAGGAAATGTTACTGTATTTCATAATACATCTTTTATTTCCTTTATCTTGGAAACATTTTTTATATTCTCAAAACCCTTTTTCGTGTTCCCTTATATTTGAAAATGCTGCTAAGTTTTAAAAACCCACTTTCCATTTCCTTTACCATTGCAAACTAATATTACCTCTTGATAATATAGTGAAGTCGTTCAAGTTGGGGTATTCTAATTACCTCTCAGACCTTGATCGACAACGTTTTTATCTTAAGATAATAAAAAATTACAACTCAAAAACCTGATATGTCATTCCCATTTCCATTTACTACGATTTTATAAACCATTTTCTTTTATTTTAAAATCCACTTTACATATTAATTCCTTTTTACTTTCTTGAGTAAAATCCAATTGAAACTTTCGCATTAACTTACAAGTCACATTTACAAATGTTGTTTGTAACCTTGGATTAAAATTCTTTTATAAACTCTTACTAGACTTTAATCAAAATTTATTGCCCCTTTATCACTTCTTAATTAAATTCCAATTGAAAAGGAATCGCTTTTAATATTATTAATTAAATAATAATTAACTTCAACATTTACTACCTTAAAAGTAGTTAACTTCTAACTAAAGATAGAATAAGTAATCATTTTTTAAAGGGCATTAAATAATGATTAACTTTGTTAACAATTAACAATTCGATGATTACCTTAAAATATAGTTAATCAAAGATTAACTAACTTTTTATAGCATTCGTTAAGTTTAACGAATATTTGAAAACTATTTATTAGATTAATTAAATTAACCCAATCGTCAAATTAAATTTATAAAAGTTGACTTTGCCAACCGTAACATCAATTAAACTGTTGACTGACTCCCATTCATATTTCCCCTTAAATTAAATAAATAATTTAATAAATTTAAAAACCATCATTTATTCGTTTCACAAAAACAATTATTTCATTTTACTAACTCGTAGGTTAGTTTCTGGGTTTCTGCTCAGAAAACAACATAAGAATTAATATATAATATGTATGTATACCTGGGACCAGAGGGTGTTGGGCTGTTTATGTGCTCTAATTAGATAATCGGTGCCCCATCTGATAACTTCCAAAGCATACTCCAACTGAGCTGATGCTGTAATTTCCTTCTCAAATTGAATCATGCTCCATGACAGCATTGTTATTGAATATGCCATTGGAAGTCCAAATTTTACATGGTCATCTGAATCATTGGTCATGAGTGTGTTTGGAAATGAATTTTACATGCTAGATAGAGATGGAGGAATATTAACCATAGATTGATCTTGTGCACTTGCAATTCTCAACTATATTGTGCCTGCATGTGGTTGTTTTCCACTGCTTTTCACCAGTATGTATAGGGGGCTTTTAAGTTAGGATTTTATGTAACATATGAAAGTTCTCTTCTTAGGCCCAACCTGTCTCTATGTGTTAGCATGTTCTTCTCCTGAATAAATTTATTCATTTGTAGGGATTAAATATTTTCTCTAGGTAAAAAATTTGTTGTGAAAGGCATGCCATGGTGCAAAATGTGGCATAAGTACGTTTTTGCTTATTATGAGGTGCACATGAGAAGGTGCCATGGTGAAATAAATTCGTTCATTGTCAAACATCCATTGTCCCCCTCATGTTCACTGTTTTTAGTAATATTTTTCTGTGTTATTTCTGTTTGTTACATAGGCTAGAGACCTCTAGCGTCATGTTCTTATATCTCTTTATATACGTATATATACAATATTTTTCTGTGTTATTTCTAATTTGATTCATTTTGTTACAAACATTTTGTTCCAGGGCACTAACACTCAAGCATTTTGTTGCCAGTAAATTTGTTTTCTTTTGTTACATTCTCTTCATGTGTATTAAAGAAAATGTATTCTGTGATGCTTGGCTTGTATTAAGTATGGTGTATGTGCCACTTCATACTAGTGATATATGCTGCAGCAAACTAAGTTTTTGATTTTAATCTCTAGGCTAATGTATAGCTGTGTTTGTTTCTTTAGTTATATAGAGTGTTTTCATTAATTTTACAGAGTGGTGCAAAGTTCTGATGTGTGTTAAATACATATATCAAAAATAAAAATTTCGAGATTGCATAAACATTGTATTCTGACATCCTTTCATTTATCTTTATAGATTCAACAGTGCTACTGCTACCTGAATTTTTGTTATAACACAAGTGAATGGCCAAAATGTTATCGGAATACTATTGAACATTGTTATTTAATTTCTCTGCAGTATTTAATATCTTTCTTTGCTTTATAAAATATTTTTTCATGTACTTGAAATATGATTTTATTTGTTTGCAGCCTTTATGATGTTGCTCTTGTTGTTACCGTAGTCGGTCGTTGTTGCTGTCACTGCTCCTATTGCTTAGAGAATTGAAGGAAATGTATCTAAATAATGTTATTTTTATAGTATTTGATTTGGTGTATGTTGGTTATTTAATGCAACTTCTGTCGATGTAAATTATAGTATGCAAAATATTTAGTTTTCATGTGCGATTTGTAATCATACTTTATAACGCCTTCAAACCTTTTCCACTTTGTGTTATCTATTTCAGTTTTTCAAAAAAAATCATGTTGTTGTCTTTGGTTATAGTATTGGTACTATTTTTTTATAGTAGTTAATTCTTGTTTTTAGTGCAGTTTTTGTTAGACGGGTCGGGTCGGGTTGACCCTCTAACCAGTTGGGCCGGGTCAGGTTGACCCATTATTAAGCGGGTTAAATGATCGGGTTCGTTTGTACCTTGAATGAATCAGGTCAAAATCTACCCAACTGATTTATTACCCAACCCGACCTATTTGACGGGTCTAGTCTCCGGTGCCGAAATCATCTTCAAACACTTTTCCTCCTTGTGGTCTCCTCCGGCCTCATGTCACCCCAAAACCAACATCATCCACTTGAAATAGGCCTGAAACTGTAACCCATGTTAATCTCATCGGCCCCACCACCATAGTTTGTTTTAGCTCCTCCGACCAAAAGAAGAAACGTAGCCCTCTTCCTCCTGAACAACTTTTCTTTAGACTCCAACATCAATCAACAACCCAAATTGCCACAAAACTCAAAAAAACAAAACTGAATATTCACGGTTTTAGGCTGATTCCGGCCACCGTAGTCAACCATAGGTCACCAAATTTGGTCAGCGAGTAGCTCTCACACAGATCTTTAACTTTCCCTTTAGAACCTCCCTCCGATTCGTGATATATTTGAAGATATAATTTAATTTGAATCTGAGGAATTTTCTGCAAATAATGAATGTTTGTAAACATATGGGGTTGGGAAGGCTGAAACTTGGCATATATAGTTATTGAAAATAATATTTAAATGGGAGGTGACGAGCGACGATGACTAACGATTTTTATTTCATGCCAATAGCCATTTGTGAATGTTGTTTATTCCTTCATGCGATCACATAGGAACCTCATTCATGACAAAAATGGACGTCATGGTATAATTTGACATTACGGTCCTAATGACACTTGTTTAGTCGAATTCTGAGTCCATTTGCTCAAACGAAGCTCATTCGAGTCCAAATGGTCATTTTATTTGCATTTATTTTTTCTATTCTCACAAAATAACTCCAATTGATGCGAAACATGAAATCTAACAATAATTAATCATTAAGGTCATAATAAAATTTGTTTCGTTGAAAACGGAGGTCGTTTGAATAAAAGCCCTTTTTAAGGGTCTAATTTAAATTAAAATAAACCAATTTTAAAATACCTCAATATAATAATAAAATATTATAATCAGACATATTTAGGTAGAATTTCATATAGTACCAAAATAAAATACCTCGGGTTGAGTTTCAAGCAAAATCGATATTCAATAAAATAAAATTCCTTTTTTTATAAAATAAATCGTTATATTATATGAACAAATTCCATAACGAGTATTTGAAAATTTGATTTGGACATAAAACAAAATCTACATCATGAAAACTCGAATTTTCTTTTTCATTAGAAAAATACTATCCAATACATTCAGATGTTTATTGTTTCAAAGAAATCCAACTTATTTTGGATCTTATATAACCATTTAAAGTTCAAAACGTAATATTACAAACTATCGCGCCGCTGCAGCTCGTTTTATAATAAAATTATAGATTATATGTTCTAACATGGCTTAATAAACGAAATCGTTAATATAATTCCAAACCAAACAACATTAAATCCTTTTAAATTGCCCGTTCACATTATATTGCAAATCCAAAAAAATCAACCATTCCAAAATTTAAATTATTTTTTTATTATTTAAACTAAAATTTTCCAAATTATTATATTTACACCATTAAAAAATCCAAATCAATATTTAAAACAAATTTTAAATATTAAATTAAATGGCTAAAAGTCTAAGCTGTTACATTCCTTCCCCCTTAAAAGAATTTTATCCCCGAAATTACTAAGGTAGAAAGAATGCTACAAACCCACTATCCTTATAAAAATATTTAGTCAAAACTCAGTTTTATTTCCAAAACTAATCTGGTTGGTTTTAAAACCAATTTATTTCAAATAACAGAATTTTCCAAAAATCCTCAAAAAAATTCTAACACCTTAAATTTTGGAATTTTTTTGGCAGAGTCTCCCCTGTACGGAGAGGCATCTGCAGTATTGCAGGTTCAACAAATAAATATACATTGACCCACATGGTTGGAAAATAAAATTAAAACCCAAATCAAAAACCAAAAGTTTTTATATTTTGCGTAGGCGTTCCTATTTACGAACGTTAAGCATATTTCTCAATTTATAAGCAATCAACTCAATCAAATTCTATCCTCATAGCCTTCTCGCACCTGTACTTAACTCAATTATCATGTAAGTACCCAATACATGAAATAATATTTTATTTATTAACCTGTGATTACACAAATCTCCAAAATCAAACAATTGGCATCATTACTAGTTAAATTTTTTTGGTTTTAATTCATAATTGATTCCACTCAAACTTATTATACTGGAATTTATTTACTTAATTTTCCAGTTTATTCATCTTTAATTTTAACTACTGGTGAATTCTATATAAGCCATCCAACATAATAAACAATAATGCATGACAATTCAACCAAACATTTTGATCTAACATTAATATTGCAATAACTTCCATTCAATTATGATTTCATAAGTGAAATCACTTTCTATTATATTAATCTATTCTAGTTTAATATTCCAATTTGAATTCTTATTCAAATAATTCAAACAAATCAATATTATCGTCATTTAAGAAAAATATATCTACATAAAAATATAATGCGGAAAAAACTATATAAAATAATTTTATAATCACTTACAAATACGCGCTCTCAGATATATACTCAAACTCTATCTAGGGCTTTACTAACCCTATCTCTATCGAGTTACGCCACATAACCATGGTTATCATTAAACCAATAGCTCTGATACCAACTGTAAAGGCCCATAAATCCGTACCCTTTAAGCTGACGAATTACAACCCACATCCAACCCAAACTGCACGAAATTACGAATCTTTAATAGAAAAAATATAGAGGATGAGAAGAAGAAAGAAACGTTAGAATAGAAGAAAAAGAAGAACAACACATCAGAATCTCACAATGGAATGAATAAATATAATATATCAAATCTCTTTACACAAAAAGAACTGTATATACATACCAATCATTAAAGTACAACATATATCTGTCACAGCGGAAAATAATTTTAAATAACTAACGGTGAAGCCTCCTGCTTCCAACTCCTGAAACTCCAAGCGGAACCGACCTGGAAATATACTTGGTCTGACCCGAGCATATTTAAAGCATAGAAAAATTCACCCAGATCAGTCTGGATATTTTCAGTGGTAGATTCACATGGCAAACAACTTGCTTAACTTTAGAAATTCTTTTTGAAAGAAAGGATAATAGTAAGACCAACCCACACATAAACATGGACGGTTTTTACCTTACTATAACCAAAATATTTTTGATATATCAAAATCCAATGATATTATAATAGTATCTATCAAATCACAAATAATAACCATCTAGCAGAACTTTTGCATCTCACGCTCAACATATTCATTATATAATCAAAAACCGCAAGGCGCTTATTGGAGATTGGATTCTAACTATGACAAGGTATGGGACCTGTAACGTCCCACTTTTCCATACCAATTTGAGTTGACATTTTACTTCCACAGTCAACCCAGATTATACAGAAAAGCAGAATGTTAAGTAACTAAACTATTCGGGTTTACATTGTTGTTGATTTCAACGCAGCTCTAATGGAGACTAATCAAAGGATCGTTTATTTTGTAGCCTCAGTTAAACACGTGTGATGACAGGTGGTAAAATTTCTGTTATGTTCTGGTTTTCTTATTGTTTATATAAGTTTTATATTGAACCATTTTTCCTGTTATCAAAGCAAAACGATGAGCATTCAGTTTTGTTCTATTTTATTTACTTTCTCATTTACAGTACTGCTTTAACATTCATACATGATTTTGAATGGTTCGGTGGCTTATACCCAACAACAGATTACTATAGATAAATTATAGGTGAAGTAATACATATACTAACAAGTATGCATACTTAAACAATTATCAACATTCAATAACAATCTATGATAGGTTTTAAACAAAGTCCTAAAAGTGAGTTTATTCGTAAATATCCTCTGTTTCTCCTCTGTTCCTAGCTGTGTCATGGTCTTTTTATGCACAGGTTTTCACACATCATACAACTAAAGGTTTTTGTTTTTCAACTGATCTAACCTATCATGGATAGGCAAATGAATGTATATACATGGTTCTAAAACAATACTTGCATTAACATATATAAATAGGAACATAACTTCTAAAAATAAAGATTGTATAGTTTTAGTTTACTCACAAGATTGCTTTCCCTTTTCCTGAATGTCCAATTCAGTATTTACTATGAACTTTAGTGCTTTGTTGTGAAAGAAAAATGCAGGTTTTTGTGTGGTATTTATAGCCAAGCCTCATGTTTTTAAAACCATTTTCCTTTCCTATTCACTACAGTAATTCTATGTTTAGCCTTACCCCTTCTTCTAGTTCCTACTCCATGTTTCAAGGAAACAATCCATGGAAAAATGTTTGTTTACTTAGATATTTTAGCCAATCATTTTGTCCTGTGTTCAAGCTTCTAGAAACAACTATATTCATACCATACTCTCATTAAATGCTATCTATTCTCAGCAATATAAAATGGTTCTTATTTGTACTCTAGTTGCTTCATATTTTGCTAAGAAGAGTTATTTACACGCAAGCTTGTATTCTAGTGTTTTAGGTGATGGGTATAGCCTATATTTAGTGACACTATTCATAGTTACATCACATTAAGATACTGACTTTATATGGCTTACTTTGTTTTGTTGCAAGGTCCTTTATTTTTAAAGTGATCCATACTCCTTTTTATATGTATTTAAGTAATCATCCTTAAGTGAAAATTAAGGATTTATTTGCAAAGTTCTTACTTTTATTTCCATGTTCAATTATACTTATATATATGTTTTCAATTGTTTCTACTTTGCTTAAACAATCATCATTTATTTTAATTTTCTCATTAAAATAAAATGTCAATACACGGAAAAAGTCGGGACATTACAAGACCACCTTCCAATCAGTGTACTCTAGAGGGGATACAATGGGGTTCAACAAGAACATCTTGCAAACTGGCTACATATGACTGATCACTCATTCAGCTTTAGTGTATCGAATATATTGTCACCCTTTATGGTTTTAAGGGCCCACCGTACATCCACGGAGATACATAAATTGAAAGAAGAAAAAAATGAATTTTTTCTAGATGGTGACAATATACCCTGCTTGGGTGTTGTTGGAGAATGGAGTTTTGACGAAAACAACCTTATTTAAATTATCATTGATTATAAAATATATATAAACACTTTTTGTATAGAATATATATATGTGTGTGTGTAGGAATTATATACAGGAAATATTATTGAAGACTATACAGTTTTAAAGATGATAGAGATTCAAAGATCAGAGAAATTTCAAGACTTATGAGTAATCAATATTTCAAGAGTTCAAGATTAATATAGTTATAGAGTCTAGATTATGTAAGACTCTAAATAACACTCTAGGTTCAAATTCAAATTCTAATTTCCAAATTCTAATTTTCAAATTCTGATTTTCAGTTCTATCCTCAATACTCTCTATTTTATTTTTCTATTTGTTTCTATTTTTATTCTTCTTTGTTTTTCAAACTTAAGTTTTATATACTTTATATTTATATTCTTATACTTTATATTTATATAGTTTAATACCTTATAATTTTATAAATATATATAGTTTATGTTTATGTTTTCATATGTTTTTCTATCATATAATATTAATTTACAACACTAGATTTTTACTCAAGAATTTCCAGAATTACGTTAATATCAAATCACTTGAAAAATGCTTTGAAAATCAAAAATATACGAGGGTATGTCGACATACCAAAAATACCATGTCGACATACAACTATCATTTTTTCCAATTTTGAAAGGAAGTGTCTTTTCACTATTTGAAACGATTCAGAACCGTTGCAACCTTTCATACTCTATAAAAAGGGGTTAAAACCGAATTTTTTATCATCTCTTCTTTTCTAACTTCATACTCTTTCTCTACACCATTATTCTTAATCATTTTTATGGTTTTTACACTTATACTCTACCGAATTCAATTTTGTTTTGATCGAACTTCTTCTCTTTACACTCTCTACTCTCTGAATCAAGTGCTATTGAAGAGCTATAGGGCTGTTTGTAATTACTTGGGTTGAATAAACCTTGTTTGTGTTGAGTCAAAAAGGAATCGGTGTGTCTTTGTAGTCGTGAAATTAAGGAAATAAGAGCCGGTGTGTCCTTGTTGAGCCGGGAAATCAAGGAAGTAGGAATCGGTGTCTCCTTGTTGAGCCGTGAAATCAAGGAGGTTGTACTTGACTATTGGAAATAATAATAAACTCTGCGCATTCCAGCGTTGTGCGGGACTGGACATAGGAGCAATCCAAACCAGTATAAAATCTGGTGTGTTCTTTCCTTTTCTACATCTTTATTTTTGTTTATTTTGCATTTGTGTTTGAATCTGTGTTTGTGATTGCGTTTGTGGTATTTGATTCATCCCATAGTTCACTTTAGTTTTAGATTTCTGTTTATTTAAAGCTTATTGTGTTATTAATAGAATTTCAATTAGACCTTTAACTCTCAATTGTTAGGGAATGCGGAATGGATCGTTAAGGCAAAGTAAATGCTAGAGGGGGTGAATAGTGTTTGTAAGAATTTAAACAAAATCTAAAACTAAAGTGAACTACGGGATGAATCAAACACCACAAACGCAATCATAGACACAGATTCAAACACAAATGCAAAATAAACTGAAATAAAGATGCAGAAAAGGAAATAACACAGCGGATTTTATATTGGTTTGGATTGCTCCTATGTCCAGTCCCGCACAATGCTGGATTGCGTAGAGTTTTATTACCATTTCCAATAGTCAAGTACCACCACCTAGATTTCACGGCTCAACAAGGAGACACCGACACCTATTCCTTGATTTCACGGCTCAACAAGGACACACCGACTCCTATTTTCTTGATTTCATGGCTACAAGGACACACCGATTATGTAACAATCCGGATTTTCAGAACCAATTTAAAATTTTATTTTAGTTATTTTAATGGATTTTGGATATTTAAAACGATTTATTTTAAATAATAACGAGTAAAAAATTAATTTGAACGTAGTTAGAATGAATAAATTTATTTTAATTATAAATAGAGTTTGAAATTGCGCGGTAGTTTGAAAATTCGATTTTAAATTTCAATTGAATGCACAGAATTCAAAATAAATCGGATTCCAATAAAACAAGAAATATTTGAATCTGTTTAAAAATATCTTTCTAACGAATGTGAAAATTTTAGATTTCATAACGGGAAAAAAAGTTAAGTCCAGTTTAAAATTTCAAATAGTCGCTATGGAATTCATATATATTTTAATATAATATATAGCCCTTAAAATAGTCATTTTGCAAACGACCTCCGTTTTGGACAAAACCACTTTTGTTGGATCCAGAATGTTAAATTATTGCTAGATTCCAAATTTCATTATTTTTGGAATTGATATGTGAGCGTAGTGAATTTAAACGCATTTGGTACTTTCAGTTTGAATTTAATCGACTGAAAAATGACCATTTTTCAAACGGTCTCCAAATTCTATGAAATTAGTTTTGTTAGGACTGTATCGTCAAAACATAGCTAGATTTATTTTTCTGTAATTTTTGGAGTCAGTATGTGGTCCCGATAAATTAAAATGTACGTTGAAATCAATTTTAAACGTTATATTAATTTATAATTTAATTTTGATGAAAACTGATCGAAACGGTTGAATTGAGTTATAGGACATATCCCATTGTGTCCGGAATGGGGTAATTAGCAAGAAGCGATAGTCGCTGGGTTCGATTTGGAGTTCGAATAAAAAAGTAGCTTTTTGGAATAAAAAAGTAACTTTTTGGAATAAAAAATTAAATTAATTATATAAAGTCAAACCCCTCTCTCTTCCTCTCTTCCATCATTCAAAGCAAATAAAAAAAGGAAGAAACCGTCGATTGGTCCCGCCCCCACCCTTTTCGCACTGTCGTCGCCCTCTCCTCTCCTCCTTTTCCTCTCTCTCTCTTCAATTTCTAAATCCCTAAACCTCCAAATCAGCCCAACCCGCCTCACGCGCCCCTCCACTACCACCACCACCACCACCTTGTCGCGGCCTCCCCATGCCCTATCAGGTCCGCCGCCGCCGCTGGCCGCCCTCCCCTTGGTCATGGGCCCCAAAATCCAAAATCCCTCTTTTCAACAAAAATTCATGTATATGCAAAATAGCCCAGATCTTATTTCATCAATATCTTTCTATCTGAGCGTTTCTGGCCAAAACTCCACAGTACCAAAGTCAAAGATCTCGTTTTTCTCTTCGATTTGAGTATATGGAAGTCATATTTTGGATTGCGGAGTTGTTCAAAAAACGCGTCCAAAGTCTGCTATCCAAGCACTGTCTTTTCGCGATTTCCGGCGAAATGGAGTATTTTCAGGAAAAACTCCATTAGGCAAAAGTTGTCCGGAATGGCGCATTTAGACTAAGTTAAAAGATAGCATGAAGATTGGAGCTCATTTGCAAATTCTAGAACTAGAACAACAATTCAGAATGTTAGAAAAGCACGGCGGAGTGGATCCTAAAGTGAGAACTCCTTCTCACTCAATTTATTTTACAGTTAAAAATATTTATGATGCAGATGGGGATTAGAAGCCCCTGACACTATTTATTGTATAAACCATAGTTGGTTGTTTAGATTGAATTGTGGAAATATTGATTTTGATTGTGAAATGAATTGTATTGTGAGTGATTGATTGTGAATTGATTGGAATTGGTTTGTGTATGGCGCGAGCCAGTATTAGGCGAGGGGTAATGCTAGACATTACTCCGGTTTTAATATCGCGCCGTTATAATGTCGAAATTTTCTGAAATAAATATTTGTTCATTAAAAATATAATTTTTAAGTGGATATTTGTTTCAAGGACACATTTTAGAAAAAAATTAGATCAAAGGACAAGCGACTTTTGTTATGTAAATTAAGGACTACTTTCATGTTTTAATTGGAAAAAGTCCAAATATTTATAACTAAGGACATGTGTTGCCATTTCACAAATAATAAAAATTAATATAAAAATATTTTTTTGTGATTAAAAGATTAAAAAATAATAAAAATTAATTATGAAATGTTTTTTTGTTGTAAATATGGAAGAACAAGCAATATTAGAAAATTCTGGACAGAAAGCTAAATGCATATAGCTTCGTTATTTACGGTATAGCTTTTTTATGGTGTAAATGATATTAGCTTTAAAATGACTTAATTCTGTATTTGGATGAAACAATATAAAGCTATATTTTTAAGTTATAAAGCTATACTCATTTAGCTTTCCGAACTGATTATTTTTATATGTTTATAATAACATAAATGACTAAAATAATTTTAAAATTATATTTTTTCTTTCATTTTTGAGGATTGTTTTTTATTTCATAAATTAATTCGTTAATAATGAGAGTTAAAGTGAATTTTATGTTGCATAATAAAATTTGGTCTTTGTCCATAATTTAATTATGAAACTTAGTTGTCCTTTGATCTAATTTTTTTTTGAAACTTGTCCTTCAAACTAAATACCCCAATTTTTAATGTGTATACGAACTGTATAATATATTCATGTGTTGAGTAAAATGTTTGAACGATAAAAATAACATTTTTATTGAATGTATGAACTATTAAAATATTCATGTGTTGAAATAAATATCTTATCGTTAAAAATATATTTTTTAACGTATATATGAATGACATAAAATTCCCCTGAAATGAAAATAATTATTCATTTACAAATCGGATGATTTGTTTATGTACACACATTTGACTGATATTGATTGGGACGATAAATTTTGCACATCGCCCAACTGCACAAATAATATTCAGTATTTGTTGGTTGAAACCTCACACAGGTATTGGGATGATATTTGACGTACACTAATCCCAATTGTTTAGTGTATGTTAATCTATGGGTTGACAGACTGTTGTAAGCATTAATTATTTATATTTAATGTTTATGCAGTTGTGTAATGCACTCTGGATGATGGTTGACTTTGTATGATTATTGTTGTGTACATATGTTGTATGAAATCCATATAAATAAAATATATGGTAATTGATTGGTTTGATTCCAATTTAGGAAAAATGAATATTTTAACATAATGAATATTTTAAAATAATATTCAGTAAAGGATTAAAATATGATTTTGATGTCTGATTTGGGATGGACACAAAAATATTGAAATTTATGAAGCCGTGTTGATTAGATATGCGCCATTTTAACGTGAACGATATTTATATCGATTTTATTCATTTTTATAGTGAATATCGAAAAAGAAATGATTTCAAAATCTGATATTTTGAAAATATTATCATTTAAATATTATTATGATAAAGAGTATTCAATTTTGATTTAAAATTGAAATGAAAGTGGGAATCATTTTAAAAAGAATTCGTAAACGATTTATAAAATACGTTTTAAATGGAAATCGATGAAATATATATAATATATATATTTAATGGTCTGAATAGAATGCACCGCGCTATGACCGTTCGTGAATTTCGACTATTGACTTTGAATTGATATTACGGGAGATCCGACCGTCAGATTCTACTAAAACTGGAACTGTTGGGTTCGTATCAAAAAGATCTTTCCAACGAATATAAAAGATTTGAAATCTAATGGTTAGATTTGGAATTATGTGCAAATCAAATTTGGAAAAGCTCGTTGTAAGTGTTGTTCGATGACCGTTTATGGAAATCGGCTGAAAGAGCCTTAATAAAATTATTAAAATATTAATAAATTGTGTAAAATCATAATAAATGATTAGGAAAGAATTGGGATGAAAAATACCATGTTTGAAAAGATAAAAATATATTTTTATCAAAATGAACTGGTTATTAACTAGGTTTGAAATCAAATAATTTTTAAATAAATAAATTGGATTTATGAATGGTGTTAATATAACCATAAATTTCCAATATATGAGTTGGAGTGGATTTGAATAGAAATCATCTCCGGAATATTTCAATATTGGATTCCTTGACTATAAGGCTATTGTGGAGGAATTTGGAAGATATAAATATATCGTTATCCCCCATACGATATGTGTTGGTTTCAAAATTTGATATTGAGTATAAGCCGATATAATTTCTATTCGGAGCCTTATATTTAATGTCAAGTTGGATTTTTGGTTTGTCATGAATGGTGTCTTAAATAACATTGTTCTTAAACCCCGTATGAAAAGAATAAATCTTTTAATTAAGATTATTAGAGTTTCCAATTATATTTAGTAGCTGGAATAAATGGAATGTGAGTTGGGTTTATTATGAACTGTATTTTTAATGATACTCGTTCTTTAACCCGATTAACAGTGGAATTTATAAATCTTTTTAATAAGATTTTATGGAAATTTTCCAAAGTAAAGTTTTCTAATTTAATAAATAAATTGGGATTGAATGGAATTCGATTTAGTAATAATCGAAGTGAGCTTCTGTGGTGGAAGACTGTTAATATATATGGAATTTAAAAGGCTTTGTCGTTATTCCATTTATATTATTAGTCGGATACGGAAATTGATATCGATTATATATTGATCTGTTTTTCCGTGAAGATTCCATAATTAATGGAATGTTTTTTTGTATTTATCGTGAACCGTGTTTTAAATGACATTGGTTCTTTAACCCAGTTATAAACAGGATTTCATGTCTAACATTGTATTTCAAACTGTATTGTTGATATCTGCTAAATATTTATCTGTTTGGTGGCGGAGAATTTATTCTCTTGCTTAACACTCTTCTCTAAAATGTATGAGCTTAGAGGTTATATATTGGCAGAAATCAATGGTACGGTGTAGATTATCGATGCGGCATGTTTGATTTCCCAAAGGTAAATAATCATTAATATTGATTTTTGGGAAGATTAAAACTAAGTGGAGTTTTAATGAATTTTTAATTAGATTGAAATGTGAATGCGATAATTTAAATTATCAAATTTGGGAAATGATCGAGAATGGACTACCATCATTTTTTACTCCAGGCGATAGTTAAATCTTTAATTGAATTTGAACGTGAAATGGTAATTAAATTTACCGATAACACCATGGTATTAGATATGGAGTATTACCAGTTTAGCTCTGTGGGATGAATAGGTTGGGATTGGGAAATAAAATAAATGATTACTTAGGTAAGGTGCTCTAATCACGACTAGTTTGAAAAACCTTAACTTGGTTTAAATTGTGAAAAGAATATTTGAGTAAAAGAATATTCTGGATTGGAATGAGGCGTATGTTGTGTTTGTGTAGCACTTGAATATAAAATACGTGAATTATTTGGAAAGACTGGGTTTATACCCATTCTGAATAATTAATTTGACGATAAGTCGATGATGAAGATGGTGGTTGAAGACCGGAGTTCTTCACATCGTTTGGATAATTACTGATGCCTTGATTTGGCTATACACCCAACACAAGGTAATAAGTGGTGACCGTCCAGACGTACTCGGAGATCGACCGGATATGCGAGGACCCCTCTCCTGTATTGGACATATGGGATGAGGAATAAGGTGCCTCCGGCTTTGTTCAGACCTAGAACGAACTTGAAAATGGATGTGTGTCTGACATTGGATTTTATTCTGTGTGATTGATTTCTATTAAATATATATCTGTTTGGTGGCGGAGAATTTATTCTCTTGCTTAACACCCTTCTCTGAGACGTACGAGCTTAGAGGCTATATATCGATACATCAGTTGCATGGCGTGAATAGTCAGTGTGCCATGCTGAGATGCAAATGATCAAGGCTTCTGTTGAAAAGTAGAGTCTTGTGGTTGATGATCAAAGCACGGCTTTAAATAGCATAGCTTTGTGTATAGCGTTAATTCGCGAGCCTCACACCTCGGTATGAGTCAAAAAGAGATAAAGGACCCAAGGAGTGCACGACATTTCCTTCTAGCTATGGGTGATGTCATGGTATGGAGCCCAGATATTTATTTCGTTTTACCTATATGGATGATGGATTGTGAGGCGCCTCAGATATATCGGTTACTACGAAGCCGATGGATAGGTCCTATAGGACCGGGAAATGTGTGTTTAGGAATACTAATCCACTAACGTAAGTGTGGACCGGCCTTGGAGGATCCAACGATTCACTGCGAGGAACTCTGAGGCATTTGCTAGAGTGTCTCGAAACCGGCGAGGAGTACATCCCTTGCCTCGACTCATAACGAAAATCCAATTTCCAATACGTGACATTTCAGTTTTGATTGTAGAGCCTAGTATGGCAACATGATATATGGTACCCATGTCATCTATGATTGATACATTTATATTTGAAGTTTTTTTATACTCTATGCACATATAATAGTATCAAATGATTTGTTTTAAACGTACCAAGCATGTTTGGCTATTATAAGGGAAAACTCTATCCTCCGGCTTGCGTTGCATTGTGTGATGGGACCTGAGTCTTATAATAGCTTCATTTTTTCAAAAAGGATTGCGTTGTTTGTTTTATGCATTGGTATTCGTGGGAGAAAACCCGTTCCATGTTATACGGCATGTTCCCTTGATTTACTTAATTTCTAAAGTAAAGTTTTAAATAACTGTTTTAGTTCTCACATCAGTCTCATAACTGACCTGGAGTTTATTGTTTTAACCTAAACTCTGGGTGCCCTATTTTCCACACAGGCAGCTAGCAGTTTGGTTTTTGCAGATATTTCTTTTCCGGGATGCTGGATTTACAGCTGGAGCTATATTAGGAAAGCTTTGTGTCTGTGTATTTCTTTTAGGTGTGTCATGTATTATTTTCCTGCTGCTTTGTAATTTAAATCTCTGGTATTTTTGTGATGTATATTATTTACTCATACTCTGTTATATTCTTGTGTCTCTGATATAATTGTTGTAATAGCAATGAAATTCTTCTGTTTGTGTTCTGATTTGTCGTGTTCTCAACACAGTATAGGCTTTCCCTTACGGGCGAGTTTGGGTCGTTTCATTTATTAGAAATCATCTCCGGAATATTTCAATATTGGATTCCGTGACTATAAGGATATTGTGGAGGAATTTCGAAGATAGATATATATCGTTATTCCCTATACAATATGTGTTGGTTTCAGAATTTGATATTGAATATAAGCCGATATAATTTCTATTCAGAGCCTTATATTTAATGTCAGATTGGATTTTGGGTTTGTCGTGAATGGTGTTTAAATAACACCGTTTTTAAACCCCGTGTGAAAGGAATAAATCTTTTAATTAAGATTATTTGAGTTTCCAATTATATTTAGTAACTGGAATAAAATGGAATGTGAATTGGGTTTATTGTGAACCTTGTTTTTAATGACACTCATTCTTTAACCCGATTAACAGTGAAATGTGATTTGGAATTTATAAATCTTTTTATTAAGATTTAATGGAAATTTTCCAAAGCAAAGTTTTCCAATTTAATAAAATAAATTGGGATTGAATATAATTCGATTTGGTAATAACCGAAGTGAGCTTCTGTGGAGGAAGACTGTTAATATATATGGAATTTAAAAGGCTTTGTCATTATTCCTTTTATATTATTAGTCGGATACGAAAATTGATATCGATTATATATTGATCTGTTTTTCCATGAAGATTCCATAATTAATGGAATGAGATTTTGGGTTTATCATGAACCGTGTTTTAAATGACATTGGTTCTTTAACCCAATTAAAGACAGGATTTCATGTCTAACATTGTATTTTGAATTGTATTGTCGATCTCTGCTAAATATTTATCTGTTTGGTGGCGGAGAATTTATTCTCTTGCTTAACACCCTTTCCTAAGACGTATGAGGTTAGAGGTTATATATTGGTAGAAATCAATGGTACGGTGTAGATTGTCGATGCGGCATGTTTGATTTCCCAAAGTTAAATAATCATCAATATTGATTTTTGGGAAGATTAAAACTATGTGGAGTTTTAATGAATCTTTAATTAGATTGAAATGCTAATGCGATAATTTAAATTATCAAATTTGGGAAATGATCGAGAATGGAGTACCACCAGTTTTTACTCCAGGCGATAGTTAAATCTTTAGTTAGATTTGAACGTGAAATGGTAATTAAATTTACCGATAACACCACAGTGTTCGATATTGAGTATTACCAGTTTGGCTCCATGGGATGAATAGATTGGGATTGGTAAATAAAACAAATGATTACTTCGGTAAATTGTGCTAATCCCGACTAGCTTCGAAAACCTTAACTTGGTTTAAATTGTGAAAAGAATATTTAAATAAAAAAATATTCTAGATTGGAATGAGGCGTATGTTGTGTTTGTGTAGCACTTGATTATAAAATACGTGAATTATTCGAAAAGACTGGGTTTATACCCATTCTGAATAATTGATTCGACGATAAGTCGACGATGAAAATGGTGGTTGAAGACCGGAGTTCTTCACATCGTTTGGATGATTACTGATGTCTTGATTGGGTTACACACCCAAGATAAGGTAATAAGTGGTGATCGTCCAAATGTACTTGGAGATCGATCAGATATGTGAGGACCTCTCTCCTATATTGGACATATGGGATGGGAAATAAGGTGCCTCCGGTTTCGTTTAGACCCAGAACGAACTTGTAAATGGATGTGCGTCTGACATTGGATTTTATTTTGTGTGATTGATGCTAGTAGTTGGGTTTTTGCAGATATTTCTTCTCCAGGATCCTGGATTTACAGCTGGAGCTATATTTGGAACTTTGTATCCGTGTATTTCTTCCAGTTGTGTCATGTATTATTTTTCCGCTGCTTTGTAATTTAAATCTCTGATATTTTTCTGATGCATATCATTTACTCATACTCTGTTATATTCTTGTATCTCTTATATAATTATTGTAATAGCAATGAAACGTACTTCTGTTTGTATTTTGATTTGTCGTGTTCTCAACTCAATCCAGGCTTTCCCTTACGGGAGAGTTTGGGTCGTTTCATTTTGGTATCGGAGCTTTGGTTTACAGAGCTCGAGAACAAGACACATTAGAACCAAACTAAAGAATTCATCAGAAATTGGATTAGTAATATCCAATAAGAATGACCCATTAGAGATGGGATCAGTAGTATCCTAGAACGAGTTTCAAGGAGTGTTATTTTTAAAATAAAAGTGAAAACAAATTTTGTTTTGAAAATTTAAACCTTATTATACGTATTTGAGTATTTTATTTTAAATTGATTTTGGACAATCGAGTATATGAAGATTTTGCATATACGCCTTGCAAACGTATATACGTAATCTCAAATATACTGGATAGATATAGAGTCACACTTTAGTCGCCCGGGCATGATTCTGATAATGAAGTATACCATCACCAGTATTTATGTTCGAGTTTCGAAAGTGGGATATCTATATATTTCCAGTTGACTGGTGTGAGAACCAAAACTAGATAGGATATATTTTTGTGTATTGACATCAAAAATATGATTTTTGAATATATATAAAAATTATATATTTGAAAATTTAATCAACTAATTGATTGATGGTTGTGTTGTATGATAATTGGTGCGACTAAATAAAAATATTGGTCTAATAAAACCAAGAGGAAAATGTAAGGCAAATTTAGCCAAATGGAGCAAATATTGAGACGAATTGAAAATTGTTTGAAATTGCATACCTGTACATATATATGTGTGAACAGGTCATAGCATGGAAGCTAAGAAGAGGAATAAAATTGTATGCCCGACAAATAGGTACATGTTTACTGTATTTGTTGGGTTTTGATGATTTTATGAGCCGATTGGCTAGCCGCTTGGCTTTTTCTATTCTTTTTTGGGTTGGTGAGGGCCCTGTGAGGCTAGCTGCGGTTTTAAAGGCCCCCCCATACAAAGGAGGTTATGGCGAAATTTTTCGAAAATTTAGGGTGTTACCCAAATTTTTGAGAACTAAGAAAATTCTTAGAAACTGAAAAGTTGAAGAATGAAAGACGGAATGAAAGTTGAGTAGATTAGCTAAGCAACTTTCAGCTCCGTTCCTTTTCGAGGACGAAAAGATTTTAAGTGGGGGAGATTGTAACAACCCGGATTTTCAGAACCAATTTAAAATTTTATTTTAGCTATTTTTATGGATTTTGGATATTTAAAATGATTTATTTTAAATAATAACGACTAAACATTTACTTTGAACGTAGTTAGAATGAATAAATTTATTTTAATTATAAATAGAGTTTGAAATGGCGCAGTAGTTTGAAAAATCGATTTTAAATTTCAATTGAATGTACAAAATTCAAAATAAATTGGATTTCAGTAAAACAAGAAATATTTGAATCTGTTTAGAAATATCATTCTAAAGAATGTGAAAAATTCAGATTTCGTAATGGGAATAAAAAGTTATGTCCAGTTTAAAATTTAAAATAGTCGCTATGGAATTCATATATTTTTTAATATAATATATAGCCCTTAAAAATAGCCATTTTGCAAACGACCTCCGTTTTCGATAAAACTACTTTTGTTGGATTTGAAATATCAAATTATTTCTAGATTCCAAATTTCATTATTTTTGGAATTGATATGTGAACGTAGTGAATTTAAACGCGTTTGGTACTTTCAGTTTGAATTTAGTCGACTGGAAAATGACCATTTTTCAAACGGTCTCCAAATTCGACGAAATTAGTTTTGTTAGGACCGTATCGTCAAAAAATAGCTAGATTTATATTTCTGAAATTTTTGGAGTTTGTATGTGTCCCCGATAAATTAAAATGTACGTTGAAATCAATTTTGAATGTTATATTAATTTATATTCCAATTTTGATGAAAACTAATCAAAACGGTTGAATTGGCTTACAGGACATATCCCGTTATGTCCGAAATGGGGGTAATTAGCTAGAGGCGATAGTCATTGAGTTCGATTTAGAGTTCGAGTAAAAAAGTAACTTTTAGGAATAAAAAAGTAAATTAATTATATAAAGTCAAACCGCTCTCTCTTCCTCTTTTCCATCGTTCAAAGCAAATAAAATAAATAAAGAGGAAGAAACCGACGATCACTCCACTCCCCCCTTTCAGCACCACCGTCGGCCTCTCCTCCTCTTTCTCCCCCTCCCCCTCTTCTCCTCCTCTTCTTCCTCCTCCTCTCTCTCTCTTCAATTTCTAAATCCCTAAACCCCCAAATCAGCCACCGCCTCGACGCGCCCCTCCACTGCCACCACCACCTTGCTGCGACCTCCCCACGTCCCATTAGGTCTGCCGCCACCGCTGGCCGCCCTCCCCTTGGCCGTGGGCCCCAAAAATCCAAAATCCCTCTTTTTAACAAGAATTCTCATATGTGCAAAACGGCCTAGATCTTATTTCCTCAATATCTTACAATCCAAGCGTTCTGGCCAAAACTCTATAGTATCAAAGTCAAAGATCTCGTTTTGCTCTTCGATTTGAGTATGTGGAAGTCATATTTAGGATTGCGGAGTTATTCAGAAAACGCGTCCAAAATCTACTGTCCAAATACTGTCTTTTCGCGATTTTCGGCGAAATGCAGCATATTCGAGAAAAGTCCACTATGCGAAAGTTGTCCGAAATGGCGCGTTTAGACTAGTGAAAAAGACGGCGTGAAGATTAGAACTCATTTGCAAATTCTTGAACCAGAACAACAATTCAGAACGTCAAAAAAGCACAGCGGAGTGGATCCTGAAATGAGAACTCCTTCTCACTCAATTTATTTTACAGTTAAAAATATTTTAAGATGCAAACGGGGCTTAGAAGCCCCCAACACTATTTATTGTATAAACCGCAGTTGGTTGTTTGGATTGAATTGTGGAAATATTGATTTTGGTTGTGAAATGAATTGTATTGTGAGTGATTGATTGTGAATTGATTGGAATTGGTTTGTGTATAGCGCAAGCCAGTATTAGGCGAGGGGTAATTCTAGACATTACTCCGGTTTCAATATCGCGCCGTTATAATGCCGAAATTTTCTGAAATAATTATTTATTCATTAAAAATATAATTTTTAATGTGTATACGAACTGTATAAAATATTCATATGTTGAATAAAATGTTTGAAAAATAAAAATACTATTTTTGTTGAATGTATGAACTATTAAAATATTCATATGTTGTAACAAATATTTTATCGTTAAAAATATAATTGATAACGTATATAAGAATGACATAAAATTCCCCTGAAATGAAAACAAATATTCATTTACAAATCGGATGATTTGTTTATGTACACACATTCGACTGATATTGATTTGGATGATAAATTTTACACATCGCCGAACTGCACAAATAATATTCAGTATTTGTTGGTTGAAACCCTACATGCGTATTAGGATGATATTTAATGTACACTAATCCCAATTGTTTAGTTGTATGTCAATCGATGGGTTGACAGGCTGTTGTAAGCGTTAATTATTTATATTTAATGCTTATGCAGTTGTGTAATGCACTCTGGATGATGGTTGACTGTGTATGATTATTGTTGCGTACATGTGTTATATGAAATCCATATAAATAAATTACGTGGTAATTGATTGGGTTTTAAATGGAAATCTACGAAGTATATATAATATATATATATTATATATACCCGCCGCGCGGCGACCGTTCGCGAATTTCGACAATTGACTTTGAATTGACATTACGGATATCTGATTATCGGATTCTCCTAAAACCAGAACCTTCTGGGTTCGTATTGAAAAGAGCTTTCCAACGAACATATGAGATTTGAAATCTAACGATTAGATTTGGAATTATGTCCATATCAAATTTGGAAAAGGTCGCTGTAAGTGCAGTTTGATGACCGTTTATGGAAATCGACTGAAAGGGCCTTAATAAAATTATTAAAACTATTAATAATTTGTGTAAAATCATAATTAATGATTTGGAAAGAATTAGGATGAAAAATTCCACGTTTGTAAAGATAAAAAAATATTTTTATCAAAATGAACTAGTTATTAACTAGATTTGTAATCCAATAATTTTTAAATAAATAAATTGGATTTGTGAATGGTTTTAATATAACTAGAAATTTCCAATCTATGAATTGGAGTGGATTTGAATATAAATCATCCCCGGAATATTTCAATATTGGATTCCGTGACTATAAGGAAATTGTGGAGGAATTTGGAAGATAGATATATATCGTTATCCCCCATACGTTATGTGTTGGTTTCAGAATTTGATATTGAATATAAGCAGATATAATTTTTATTCAGAGCCTTATATTTAATGTCAAATTGGATTTTGGGTTTGTCGTGAATGGTGTCTTAAATAACACTGTTCTTAAACCCCGTGTGAAAAGAATAAATCTTTTAATTAAGATTATTAGAGTTTCTAATTATATTTAGTAACTAGAATAAAATGGAATGTGAATTAGGCTTATTGTGAACTGTGTTTTTTATGACACTCGTTATTTAACCCGATTAACAGTGAAATGTGATTTGGAATTTATAAATATTTTTATTAAGATTTAATGGAAATTTTCCAAAGAAAAGTTTTCTAGTTTAATAAAATATTGAATAGAATTCGATTTGGTAATAATCGAAGTTAGCTTTTATGGAGGAAGACTGTTAATACATATGGAATTTAAAAGGCTTTGTTGTTATTCCATTTATATTATTAGTCGGATACGGAAATTGGAGCTGATTATATGTTGAACTGTTTTTCCGTGAAGATTCCATAATTAATGGAATGAGATTTTGGGTTTATCGTGAACCGTGTTTTAAATGACATTGGTTCTTTAACCCAGTTAAAGACAGGATTTCATGTCTAACATTGTATTTCAAACTATATTGTTAATCTCTGCTAAATATTTATCTATTTGGTGGCGGAGAATTTATTCTCTTGCTTAACACCCTTCTCTAAGACGTATGAGCTTGGAGGTTATATATTGGCAGAAATCAATGGTATGGTGTAGATTATCAATGCGGCATGTTTGATTTCCCAAAGGTAAATAATCATTAATATTGATTTTTGGGAAGATTAAAACTAAGTGGAGTTTTAATGAATCTTTAATTAGATTGAAACGTGAATGCGATGATTTAAATTATCAAATTTGGGAAATGATCGAGAATGGACTACCACCAGTTTTTACTCCAGGTGATAGTTAAATCTTTAATTAGATTTGAACGTGAAATGGTAATTAAATTTACCAATAACACCATGGTGTTAGATATGGAGTATTACCAGTTTGGCTCCATGGGATGAATAGGTTGGGATTGGGAAATAAAACAAATGATTACTTCGGTAAGGTGCGCTATTCCCGACTAGTTTGGAAAACCTTAACTTGATTTAAACTGTGAAAAGAATATTTGAATAAAAGACTATTTTGGATTGTAATGAGGCGTATGTTGTGTTTGTGTAGCACTTGATTATAAAATATGTGAATTATTCGGAAAGACCGGGTTTATACTCATTCTGAATAATTGATTCGACGATAAGTTGACGATAAAGACGGTGGTTGAAGACCGGAGTTCTTCACATCGTTAGGATGATTACTGATATCTTGATTGGGTTATACACCCAATACGAAGTAATAAGTGGTGATTGTCCAGGCGTACTTGGAGATCAATCGGGTATGTGAGGACCTCTCTCCTATATTGGACATATGGGACGAGGAATAAGGTGCCTTCGGTTTCGTTCAGACCTAGAACGAACTTGTAAATGGATGCGTGTCTGACCTTGGATTTTATTCTATGTGATTGATTTCTATTAAATATATATCTGTTTGGTGGCGGAGAATTTATTCTATGGCTTAACACCCTTCTCTGAGACATACGAGCTTAGAGGTTATATATCGATAGGCATCAGTTGCATGGCGTGAATTGTCAGTGTGGCATGCTGAGATGAAAATAATCAAGGCTTCTGTTGAAAAGCGGAGTCTTGTGGCTGGTGATCAAAGCCCAACTTTAAATAGCATAGCTTTGTATATAGTGTTAATTCACGGGCCTCACACCTCGGTATGAGTCAAAAATGGGATAAAGGACCCAAGGAGTGCACAACGTTTTCTTCTAGCTATGGGTGGTGTCATGGTATGGAGCCCAGACATTTATTTAGTTTTACCTATGTGGATGATGGATTGCGAGACGCCTCAGATATATCGATTACTATGGAGCCGATGGATAGGTCCTATAGGAACGGGAAACATGTGTTCAGGAATACTAATCCACTAACGTAAGTGTGGACTGGCCTTGGAGGATCCAAGGGTTAACTACGGGGAACCCTGAGGCATTTGCTAGAGTGTCTCAAAGCCGGTGAGGAGTACATCCCTTACCTCGATTCATGATGGAAATCCAATTTCCAATACTTGACATTTCAGTTTTGATTGTAGAGCCTAGTATGGCGACATGATATATGGTACCCATGTCGTCTATGATTGATACATTTACATTTGAAGTTGTTTTATACACTAAGCACATATGATAGTATCAGATGATTTGTTTCAAACATACCAAGCATGTTTGGCTATTATAAGGGAAAACTATATCATCCAGCTTGCGTTACATTATGTGATGAGACCTGAGTCTTATAGTAGCTTCATTTTTCCAAAAAGCATTGCGCTGTTTGTTTTATGCACTGGTATTCTTGGGAGAAAAGTTGTTCCGTGTTATACGGTGTGGTCCTTGATTTATTTTATTTCTAAAGTAAAGTTTTAAATAACTGTTTTAGTTCTCACACCAGTCCCATGACTGATTTAGAGTTTATTGTTTTAATCTAAATTCTGGGTGCCCCTATTTTCCATGTGGGCAGCTAGTAATTGGGTTTTTGCAGATATTTATTTTCCAAGATCCTGGATTTACAGCTGGAGCTATATTCGGAAAGCTTTGTATATGTGTATTTCTTTCAGTTGTGTCATGTATTACTTTTCCGCTGCTTTGTAATTTAAACCCATGATATTTTTCTGATGTATATTATTTACTCATACTCTGTTATATTCTTGTATCTCTGATATAATTGTTGTAATAGCAATGAAATATTCTTCTGTTTGTGTTCTGATTTGTCATGTTCTCAACTCAATCCAGGCTTTCCCTTACGGGCAAGTTTGGGTCATTTCAGATTCCTCTTTGATTCAACACTAACAAGGTTTATTCAACCCAAGCAATTATAAACAGCCCTATAACTCTTCAATGACACTTGATTCAGAGAGTAGAGAGTGTAGAGAGAAGAAGTTTGATCAAAACAGAATTGAATTTGGTAGAGTATAAGTGTAAAAACAATAAAAATGATTAAGAATAATGGTATAGAGAAAAATGATGAAGTTAAACAAGAAGATGTAATAAAAAAATTAGTTTTATTCCCTTTTTATAGAGTATGAAAGGTTGCAACGGTTCTGAAACGTTTTAGATAGTGAAAAGACACTTCCTTTCAAAATTGGAAAAAGTGGCAGTTATATGTCGACATGGAGTTTTTGTTAGGGTGCGTTTTTCACCAGTCCCTTTTAAGTTTCAAAATTAGGCTCACATCCGGTCATAAACTTATTATAAATTAGGTCTCTAGATTTGAATCACGTGTCAACAAATTCCAGTTTTAACCTTCCGATTCTGGAAAACCCTGAAACCACGGTTCGAAATCATTTCAGGTATCCAGATCCGCTTTTACAGCAGCCGCTCAAACAAAAAATATAAACTGACAGTCGATTATCATCAATTTCGTGGCGATCTTCATTAAAACGTCAAAATCCTTGTTGTTTCCTTCTTCGTTTGAAACTATCTGACAAGAACGAAGGTATACTCATGAATTATGTATTTCTTCTACCGCCGTTACTAATCGTTGCATAATTTATTATGTATTAAGAGTAAATAAAAAGATTGTAAGATATTAGTAAGAAATAATGATTGGTATTTAATCATTGTTAAGAATTATTGCATTATTTTATGCTGATGTTATGAATAAATATAAAATCGAATGCTAGTAAGGAAAATGCTAATGTTATGAATAATTATATAATTGTATGCTATTACACATAATACTTGCGTATTTCTACGCTGTAATTAAATTTAAGTGCAGGATTGTATGTTATTATTAAGAATTCTTGCATGCTAATATGATTGTTTGAAGAAATTTTTCATGATTGTATGCTATTAATAAATTTTGATGCAAACAGTTGTGGAATTATTAAGAAACTTTGCACACCAAGGTGCTATTAATAACAATATTTGCTAAAATTTGTGAATCTTTCCAGTATACTTGCATAATTGTGTGCATATATTCAGAATATTTATCCACTTGAGAGCATCAATTTAAATTATCTACAAGATAGTGTGCACGTATTTAGGATACATGCAAACTTCTGTGCTTCTATTAATAATATATGCAAACTTGTTTCCAACAATTAAGAATATTTGCAAACATGTGTTTTTTATGTTCAAAATATTTGTACACTTCTTTTCAACTATTTAAATTATTTGGACACTTGAATGCATATGTACATAAAATTTGAACAATTGTGTGCATCTATTAAGAATACATGCACACATGTGTGCATATATTTAGGATATTTGCACATCTGAGTTCATTTATTAAGAATACTTGACTAGTTGTATGCATGATCTATTCTGAATGTTTCCACATTTGTTTGAATTTATCAGCTGCTTTTTGTATTCATGTATTGTTAATACTGTTACATTTATCACCTGAGTACAGTTGGATACATTTGAATATAATCAGAAAATTTCACGTATGCTTGCATGTATTCATTACATTTGCTTACATGAATCCATATATTCAACATATTTGCGTACATCCTTGAATGCATACAAAATACTTACATAAATCAATGAATTATATCAGAATTATTGCAGTCCTATAGGCATTTATTCAAATTTGGTACATGCAAGTGTGCATTTACCACCAAAAATTTGTAAGAATCTATGCATGTATTAACAACTGTTGCATGCAAATGTGCATTTATCAGCTGAATGTTGCATGATTATATGCATTATTTGGAAATGTTGCACCGGATGTGCATTTGTAAGTTGATTATTTCACAGTTATATGCATTTTGTCCAACTTAATTTAAAATCTTGTACTTCTTATTGTTGAGATCTATGGTGGAAGAACTGATGCAGAAGATAGTTGAACATAGTTAGACCCCAATGGAAAACCTGACACAAAACTACCTTCTACCGAATGCAAACTTGAAAGATCAAAATTTTGGAAAGTTGATGTTTACATATCTTGTAAATATGTTGACTAACATTATGTTTTCAAACTACTGGGACCTTATTATGAAGGTTGAAAACTGAATTACTGTGTGATTTTATGTTCTGAATTCAAGTTCTTCCGACTTTATGTAATTTTATGAAATGTTGCTTATTTGTGTACACACATTCATAATACTTGCATACTTATATGAAAATATTATATAATAGAACTTATTTGAAATGCCAAAATTTTCAGAATAATTCCGTACAACTATGAAAGTATTCTTATTAGTTTCAAAAGTATATGCACATGCTGTAAATTTTTTGCTGTGGAAGCTTAATATGAGTACTTACATACATTTATGCAACTTTTCCAGATAATTGCTTACGTAATTGCTAATATTTGCAGTATTAATCACACAAGCAATGATTTCATTGTTTTTTCAAATACATATTGTACAAAGAGAACTGCATAATATTTAAGGAATATATTGCAAAAAAAAATTACGCCAATACACGCAAAAATAAAGACGAACATAACTATCAAAATAAAGACAAATATAACGGCTATCATTTCTAAACTTCAACAGCACCAATGCACCAATATCAGCAGGAGCACTGTTATACAAAGAAGAAAATCATCATTAATAAACATTAATAAGCCTAATATGCAGTAATCAAATAAAATGACACAAAAATTATCAAATAATTATAAATAATAAGAATATATGCATATAATAAACACTTTAATATGCGCATATTAAGAATATATGCGTATTTGTATGCAACTAATCACCAGACACACACAAATAGATATTCGAATAAAATTATCTGCATGTATTCAAATAAAATTACAAAAATATAGACATATAATTATAATAATATGCATACATAAACGCAAATAAACAGTAATATCTGTATATTTATATGAAAAAGTTTAAGTATGTTTGCAGATATTTTATTAAAAATAGATCTAGAACACTTGTAATACGCATATATTAAGAATATACTCGTATATGTATGCAACTAATCATCAAGCACGCAAACAAACAGAAATTCAAAAGAGCTGAATATTTGTATGCATATATACAGAAAATATGCATACTTCTACGCAACTTTTCTGAATACATCCAAACACATATTATACCAATAGTTGCATTTTTATATGCTCATATTCACAATATATGCATATTTTTAAACATATATGTAGAACAAATGAAAAAATATGTTGACAAATTAAGTTGTACAACTGAATAGTCAGCAACAAAAATAAAACTTTATAAAATAATTAAACAATCCATCAATAAAACAAGCCAATTAAACTGATACAGAATAATGAATCGGCTGTAAAATCAACAACAAAAATTAACCATCGATAAAACAAGACATTTAAAATAATTCATAATAATGAATCAACAAAAAACGATTGCAAAATGAAATCCGTATACCAAAAACAAAATTAGAACAATTTGCCGATGACCTGGAAGAAGAAAAAAATTAGAATGATTTCAAATTTAAATCCATATACCAAAAAACGATTTCAAAATGAAATCATGTAAGAAGTATAAATCACCTAGAAGAAGAAACATCCATTTTTTAAATAAAGGATCGATTACATTAACTCTCTGAAGAAATTGCCGAGAAACCCTAATTTTAGATGGAAAGAATTTTGAAAAAAATTAGAACAATGATGGCGCAGCCATTAACACAGAAAAACATGACGGTAAAAAAAATTAGATTGCTGAAATGTATAATAGATCACGCTAATTACGTCGTAATTTGGGTAAATGGGCAATTCAGGAAAAGAAAATGCGGATATTTAAAAATAGGGATGAAATTTCCATGTAATTAAAGGGGAGGATGTGAGCCTAATTAAGTTTAATTTTAAGGATGTGAGCCTAATTTTCACTTTTTGTTATGTCGACATACTCCTTTGAAAATTTAAATTTTGAAATATTTTTCAAATGTTTTTGATATAAATATAATTCTGGAAATTCTTGAATTAAAATATAATGATATAAATTAATATTATAAACTAGAAAAATATTTGAAAACATAATTTTAAATCATATAAACATATTATAATTTTATAAGATTTTAAACTACATAAATATAAAGTATAATAATAAAACATAAATATAAAAGTTAAGTTTGGAAAACAAAGAATAATAGAAACAAATAGAAAAATAAAATAGAGAGGATAGAGGATAGAATTGAAAATCAGAATTTGAAATTTTGAATTTGAATTTGGACGTGGAGTGTTATTTAGAGTCTTACAAAATCTAGACTCTATAACTATATTAATGTTGAACTCTTGAAGTCTTGATTACTCATGAGTCTTGAAATTTCTCTGATCTTTGAATCTCTATCATCTTTATAATTGTACAGTCTTCAGTAATATTTCCTGTATATAATTCCTGCACACACACACACATACACACACACACACACACACACACACACATATATATATATATATATATATATATATTCTATACAAAAAATGTTAGCATATATTTTATAATCAATGATAGTTGAAATAAGGTTGTTGTCATCAAAGCTCCATTCTCCCACAATCTCCCCCTTTTTAATGATGCCAACCTTAGTTTATAAAATATCATACCTGTATATACCTGTTTGATGATGTTTCTTCTATACTCCCCCGCCTGTTGTAAGAATCCTATAAACTATGCCTATATTTTATAATTTCTCCCCCTTTGGCATTAACAAAAAAAGAAATCCAAATGTAAACCCCCTAAAATGTATGGCTTCCTGAATAGAACTTGATTTATTTATGTTTATAATTTCTCTGATCTTAATAAAAATACTCCCCCTAAGTTGTATAATTCTATGAATAGAACATAAGTAATTATCCTAATAAAAATACTCCCCCTTAATCTAGTAACTATTTCTGTGTAGAATACTCCCTTAATCTATTCAAATTAAAAGTAATACCTAACATGATGATTAAATACAAACCAATCCAAGTAGTATTATTACATATGTTTGTCTGATATATATACATATATATACACACACACACACAAATCAAACCAAATCTAATCACACCATATGTCTTAATATGTACAAGTTTCAAAATAAAGAATCCAAGTCACACCACACCATATGTTTTTAGAATACTTAAACAAATCGTACCAAATAATTAAACGTTTCTTGGAACTTCAACCCATTCATCTTATCCAGTAATTGGATTCTTCTGAATATCTTTCCACTCTTCTTCAATGTTACGTGATGTTTCGTTGTTTTCATTTCTGAAATAAGAAGAAATATCCCAATGAATCACATTAAAATGTTTTTCTTGGTGTTTAACCATCCTTATTTGGATTAACTCTAGTTTGTGTTGATTACATAGTACTATGGAGAGAGTTTTCTTGAAAGAATTCAAAGAATCATCAAGATTCTCACTTACATTATGAATAGGATTTGCAATGGATTTGATGAGAAATGATAAAAGAAGAAGGAGTAATGGAATAATGAAGTTTTCTGGGAGAAATGAACTTAAATAGGGTCTGGAATTCGTTGGATTTTGAATGGACATAAGTAGTTATTTTAATTTTAAAATTTGAAATAATTTGAAAATATGTCAGTTATATGTCGACATACTCTTTTTGTCATGTCGACGTACTATAGTGTTATGTTTGAAAATATTTGAAATTTTGAATTCTATTATAATTAGTTTTATAGTTTTTCCAGAAACATAAAGATGATTATATCATAAATAAAAACTCCATTCATTACTTAATAGAAAGTAAATACATCAAACTAAACAAGGCACACTTTAAATACGAGATTCGAAAGCAAATACAAGGAAATATACAAAGATAGATTAAACTAGATGGCCTAGTTTTCAGATGTTGATGAGGAAGATGAAATTCCAAGTTTTCTTCCTATCTTGACCAAGAATTTGGATATTTTGGAAACACTCTTGTTAAGCTTCTTTAGATTGTTGACGATTTTCACTTGATTTTGAACAATCGTGTCTTTGTAGATACGCTTTGAGGTTGGATACTCAATGCTTTCCATAGAAGTCTCTTCTTCTTCTTCGATTTCCATTGGGTCTCGTTCTTGTTGCGATTGAGCTTATTTGGCCTCAAATATCTCATAAGGTTTGAAATTGAGAGGAAATTGCATGAGATGAATGTTTGATGCATCAAAAACTTTTCTAGGGTCAAATTCTTCTCCATGAAGATCAACATTAAAGTGTTTGAAAATACGAGTGAGATAAACACCATAGTAGAGAGTGTTTTCTCTTATAGATAAATCTATAGGCTTAATTTCATTTAGAATCATATCGGCCCAATTGAAGAGATAACTACCCATAATAGCAAAGAGCCTTTTGGACTTTAAGAGTTGGATTGTTGAAATTTCCAGAATAGGGAGTGATGGTGTGTTGAAGGAGAAGGTCGACAATTCTTGTTTTTGGACGTAAGAAACGATTTTTGAAATCCATTAGAGCACCATCTTCGAAGATATCATGAAAGGTTTCCATATCTGTTTCGTCGATAGTGAAAGTTGAGAAGTCCGAACCCACCCTTCTACAATTTAGAATTTCGTCTAAAAGTTCGGCATCGAGAACAATTTGAGCTCCCTTGACACTACTCTAAATTTGGTTTTCGATTCCTTCGTAAAATCCGTGATTGAGATTTGCATAGAACATCTTTAGGAGTTTGGGATAACATACTTCATCATTATCACGAGAGTCAACTAGACTCAAGACCGCATTGTGTTCGAAAAGAGAGACGAGATCATAAGATGGAAAATCTCTAAAGACGGCGAAAGCACCTGTGTTAACTTTAGCGTTTGCTAAATAGTTACCATAGGTTTTGATGGCCTCTTTGTCATTGTAAAGATAACCTTTAATGGTTTTGGTTATCTTCAATTTCTGAGATGAACCTGAGGAAGCCATTGAAATGATAATTTTGAAGAGGACAGATATGAAGGATATTGTTTTGAGTTGTGAATGAAAGGTAGAAAGGATATATATAGAGAGAGAGAGAATGAATAGATATGAATTGAATAGGCACAACATTTTAGATTGAAAGGAAACCTTAACAGATCTTGGGAGTTGGTGAAAAGAATGAAGGGAAGTTCGAAAGTTTAAACTTTTGAAATTCAAAATTTAAATTTCAAAACTGGTTGGATATGTCGACATGTATTTTTTTGTATGTCGACATACTAGGCTTATTTCAAAAGGGAATTGGATTTTTAAGTTTTTGAAATATATTATTGATCTGTATCTCAGGTTTAACGATTTTTTGAAATAATTCTAATCCTAATAAACACACAAACAATTTATTTTATTAATTTATTGGTTATTTAATATTATATTATTATTTTGAATTTCAAAATTCAAATTTCATATCTGAATTTAAAATTTTAAAAAAATAATATTTATTTACTTATTTAATTTTAAATTCAAACCAAAGCAAACAAAAAAGCAACCAATCAACCAAATAAAATTAAAATTTAATTAATGTGCACCCTGTTTTTTTATCCTTTTCTTCATGATCTTCTAAACTCTGAATTGCTCTAAAGCATATATTTGTATTTCCAGTTTCTCGTTCTTCATCACTTGATGATAAATCTGAATCATCTAATGTTGCTGCATATGCTTTCTTTCTTTTTCTTGATGAATTGGTGTTGTCCGTTTGATAAGTAGATTAGTCTGGATATGAACACATTTTCTTTACATGACCTGGTTTGTTGCAGTTAAAACGTCGCCCATCATTTAATTTTGAATTTGCTTGATTATAACCCTTCCTTCCATATTTCAGAAATCTTCTAAAATGATTTTTCACGAGTGTTGTTTCTTCATCATCTTCACTACTCGAGTCAGAATCATTTGTTGTTGCTTTCAATGCAATAGATTTCATTTCAGTTGATCTATTTTCTTTTCTTTTCTGCAATTGAACTTCATATGACATCAAATTTCAATTAACTCTTCAATCTTCATTTCATTGACATCATTGGTTTCTTCTATAGCCAAAGTCTTCTGATCCCATTTTTGAGTTAATGAATTTAATATTTTTCTGACTCGATCTTCTTCTAAATAAGTTTTTCCAAGTGTTGTTAGTGAATGCACCATCTCTTGAAATCTGCAATACATTTCTGAAATAGACTCATTCTCGTTCATTTTGAATAACTCAAACTGGTTAACTAGCATGCCTATCTTAGTCTTTTTAACTTTATTAGTTCCTTCACGAGTAACTTGTAAAGTTCTCCAGATTTCATAAGCAGTCTTACATACTGATACTCTATTCAAATTCAAATTCTAATTCTCAAATTCATATTCTAAATTTCAAATTCTGATTTTCGATTCTATCCTCAATCCTCTCTATTTTATTTTTCTATTTGTTTGTATTTTTCTTTGTTTTTCAAACTTAACTTTTATATTTATATTTTATATTCTTATACTTTATATTTATATAGTTTAAAATCTTATAAAATTATAAATATGTTTATATGATTTAAAATTATGTTTTCATATATTTTTCTAGTTTATAATATTAAATTAAATCATTATATTTTAATTCAAGAATTTCCAGAATTATATTTATATAAAAAACATTCAAAAAATATTTCAAATTTTAAATTTTCAAAGGCGTATGTCGACATAGCAAAAACTCCATGTCAACATATAACTGTCATTTTTTCCAATTTTGAAAGGAAGTGTCTTTTCACTATTTGAAACGATTCGGAACCGTTGCAACCTTTCATACTCTATAAAAAGGAGTTAAACCGAATTTTTTATCATATCTTCTTCTCTAACTTCATCCTCTTTCTCTACACCATTATTCTTAATCATTTTTATGGTTTTTACACTTATACTCTACCAAATTCAATTCTGTTTTAATCAAACTTCTTCTCTCTACACTCTCTACTCTCCACATTATGAATCAAGTGCTATTGAATAGTTATAGGGCTGTTGGTAATTTCTTGGGTTGAATAAACCTTGTTAGTGTTGAATCAAAGAGGAATCTGTGTATCCTTATAGCCGTGAAATCAAGGAAATAGGGGTCAGTGTGTCCTTGTTGAGCCGTGAAATCAAGGAACAGGAGTCGGTGTCTCCTTGTTGAGCCGTGAAATCAAGGAGGTTGTATTTGACTATTTGAAATAGTAGTAAAACTCTGTGCAATGCAGCGTTGTGCGGGACTGGATGTAGGAGCAATCCGAACCAATATAAAATCCGGTGTATTCTTTCCTTTTCTGCATCTTTATTTCTGTTTATTTTGCATTTGTGTTTGAATCTGTGTATGTAATTGCGTTTGTGTTGTTTGATTCATCTCGTAGTTCTCTTTAATTTTAGTTTTTATTTAAATTCTTACAAACACTATTCACCCCCTCTAGTGTTTGCTTTGCCTTAACGATCCATTCTGCATTCCCTAACACTTGGTATCAGAGCAAGGTCTTTCAAAAGTTCATAATCTGATTTTTGAAAACTTTAAATGGCAAATTCTGAAATGATTTATAACACTAGTTTATATTTATGTATTGCATCAGTATTAGATAAGTCTGCATTCAATTTTATTGAAAAATCAAATTACTATTTGATTTTTGAATTTTGAAATTTGAAATTTGAAATTTTTGAAATTTTGAAATCTTGGATATATTACAAAACCATCATGATATAATTGTAGTTAGTTATTTTGGAAAGTCCTTTGATTATTTGAAAAGTCAATTGAATAATAGAAAAGACATTTGAATTATTTGAAAAGTTATTTGATTATTTGAAAAGTTGTGTTGTTTTACAGGAAAAGATGTGTTAGATTGCTATTGGATAATTAAAATCTAAAAAGACATTTGACGTGGCTATTGGAAATTCAAATTCCAAAATGGTGGCTATTGAAATTTCAAATTCTGAAAAGAAATTAAAAAGAGGAGAAGAGTAACGATGGTTGGTGTAGAGAGATCAAGAAGAAATTGATATATATATATATATATATATATATATATATATATGTATATATATAAATCAGCAAAGAAATGGGTACCAGATCACTTTATAACTTTGGATTTTCATCTAAAACTTATCTTCATACTGTAGTTTTCTTCATTTGCTTTGTAATGTCGTTGGTTTCATGAGATTCCATCAAAAATTGATCAAGTAATGATCAAATAAAGTTTTGGTGAATAAAGAGAGAAGGAAACCAAAACTGCCGACAAAGATCTTCAACTTGCATCCACATGTTAGGCTATGTTGTCCCAAATCCTTTTCCAGATTATAGTTCTCGTTCTCACGGTCGATTTGATGGGTAGATCGTCAAATTCCGATCAAAGTTGAGTGAGACATGGCAATTTGAAGTTGGCGATTCAAAACTGAAAACTGGTACGGGATTTTATTCATACCTCTTACTGTTTCGACTTGCTGCACCCCAATACCATCCAAATTCAACCCCAAACTGCTACTAGATCGTAGTCCTCGAATTCCTCTTCAATTTACTGCTGATTTGTCTAATTCCGTCAAGAAACGAAGAAGTTATGCCTCTGAAAGTTTGATTGAAAATGGAAAACGAGAAGAAGAAGAAGAAGAAAAGATGTGGTTATGAAGAGACATGACTTTTGAACCTTTATACAGTAGTTGAAGTGTCTATTCATTCAAAATTCAAATTCAAATTTTGGCGCCAAGATGGTTGAACTACTAAATCTTCAATATCTTTCTCATATGGTGTTCAAATTCAGCAAATGAATACACTATCCTGATCAGAAAAACAAGCCCGTCGCAATAGAGCAGATCTCATCATCAAATTCAGAAGATGAATTCAGAATTCAAAGAATATCGAAGAAATGGATCTAAAAACCGGGTACGCCTTAATTAATTTTTAAAATTTTGGTTGAATGGATGATTTGTTTGCTTTGCTTTGAATTTGAAATTTAAAAATTTAAAATTCAAACTTGAAATTTAAAATTCAAAAGTTGAAATTTAAAATTCAAATTTAAAATTCAAATTTGAAATTTGAATTTTGAAATTCAAATTATTAATAAAATAAGTTTTGAATTTTCAAACTTCCCTCCATTCTTTCAATAAGAAAATGCCAATTCAAATTCTGGTTATTAACGTTATATGTCTACTTATTTTCTTTTACCTTGTTTCTATATATATAAATACATATATATATACGTTAAAAGTATATAAATTAATTATATAAACATGTTAATATGATATACAAAGCTAATATAAGTTTTTGACATTATTATAAAATATAAGTTTATATATCTTTTATATGTAGTTTAAACATTCATGGTTTGAACTTGTTTTTCATAACAATTTTTGGGTTACTTTATCATAGATATTATTGGAAACTAAATACTAATTTTGATTTCTTGATTTATTAAGATTTATGAAACTTGTATTTCCTAACTTAATATTTTGGTATATATAATATATGATATTTATGAAATAAATATATAATATAGGAAGTTATAGTTGTATAGTTTACTTTACTTCATTAAAATAATTATATTATAACTATAGATTTCTGTTATAGTTTTAACATATAATTGGTTCTTTAGCAATTAATATATTTTTGATTTCTAAAGTTTAAATGAAAAATTGATTTGTATCAACAGATAAATAATAAATTAAATTTTAAGTCTTTTTAAATCAATTTTTATATACAATTATGAATATATGTTTATAGTCTACTATATAATTTTATGTTCTCTCTAAAAAGATCTTCAATTCATACTGTATTTACCCTACTAATAATATTTTACTCCATAATTATTTTGAATATTTTACTACTTCTCATGAATATTTTTTAAAAACTCTTATCTTTATTATTATTTTAATCACTTTCATTTGTTAAATCTCCCAACACCAACCTATTCATCCCATGAAGTAAAACTAGTATTACTTCATATCTAACACCACAGTGTTATCGGTAAATTCAATTACCAATTCACATTCAAATCTAATTAAAGATTTAACTATCGCCTGGAGAAAAACTGGTAATACTCCATTCTCGATCATTTCAATCTAATTAAAGATTCATTAAAACTCCACTTGGTTTTAATCTTCCCAAAAATCAATATTAATGATTGTTTAACATGGGAAATCATATCCCGTCTTTAACTGGGTTAAAAAACCAATGTCATTTAAAACACGATTCACTATAAACCCAAAATCACATTTCATTCCATCAGCCTTTAACCGTAAATTAGCAAGTGAACAATTCCCTAAGTATTAACCCCGAAGGCCGAAACCAACATTAGATCAATACCCAAGAAACCATTCAACTTAACTAATCTCCAGTTAGTTTCTGATTTTCTTAACTCCGTTGGGTCTAAGAACAGTATTATTAAAGATACCATTCACGACAACCCAAAATCATATTCCATTAACGATGGAATCTTCATGGAAAACAAATATATATATATATATATATATATATATAATCGATATAAACTTCCATATCCAACTAATAATATAAATGGAATAACGGCAAAGCCTTTTAAATTCCATATATATTAGCAGTCCTCACCCACAGAAATTCACTTCGATTATTATCAAATCGAATTCCATTCCATTCCAATTTATTTTAATTAATTGGAAAACTTTACTTTGGAAAATCTCCTTTAAATCTTAACGAAAGATTTATAAATTCCAAATCACATTTTACTGTAAATCGGGTTAAAGAACGAATGTCATTAAAAACACAGTTCACGATAAACCCAATTCACATTCCATTAATTATCGGGTTAAAGAACCAATGTCATTTTAAACATGGTTCACAATTAACCCAAATCCCAATTCCAATTAAATATTAATTAATTGGTATACTTCATTAAATCTAAATAAAAAGATTTAATCTTTTCTCAACTTGTTTTAAGAACAGTGTTAATGAAGACACCATTCACGACAAACCCAAATCCCATTTGATATTAAAAACAAGGCTCTGAATAGAAAATATATCGGCTCATATTCAATATCAAATTCTACGACCTACAAATATCGTATTGGAAATAACGATATAAATATATCTTTCAAATTTCCATAACAATATCTGTATAATCACAAAATCCAACATCGAAATATTCCAAAGACAATTTCTATTCATATCCATTTCCAATTTATATATTGGAAATTCTGGTTATTTTTAAAACCATTTCAAATCAGTTTATTTATTTTAAAAATAAATGGATTATAATTCTAGTTCAAAACTAGTTCATTTCGATAAAAATCTATTTTTATCTTTTCAAATGTGGAACTTTTCAACCCAATTCTTTCCAAATCACTTCTTATGATTTTTCACTAATTATTGATATTTTTAAAGATTTTATCAAGGCCCGTACAGTCGATTTCCATAAACGGCCATCGAACTGCACTTACAGCGAACTTTTCCAAATTTGATTTGGACATAATTCCAAATCCAACCGTTAGATTTCAAATCTCTTGTATTCATTAGAAAGCCCTTTTCGATACGAACCCAACGGATCCGGTTTTAGGAGAATCCGACAGTCGGATCTCCCGTAATGTCCATTCGAAGTCAATGGTCGAAATTCGCGAATTGTCGCAGCGTGGCGCTTTCTATTCAGGCCATTATATTATATATATATATAATATATATTTCATCGATTTCCATTTAAAATGTATTTTATAAATCATTTTAAATTCGTTTTCAAAATGATTTCAACTTCATATTCAATTTCTAATCAAAATTGAATATTCCATATCATCGATATATATAAATGATAATATTTTCAAAACATTAGATTTTGAAATCAATTCCTTTTCGATATTCTTTATAAAAATGAATAAAATCGATATAAATATCGTTCACGTCAAAATGGCGTCAATCTAATCGACGCGGCTTTATGTTTTTAAATATATTCGTGTTCATCCCAAATCGGACATCAAAATCTGATTTTGATTCTTTTCTGAATATTATTTGAAAATATTCGTTATTTTAAAATAATCATAATTTTAAAGTAATCGTTATTTTAAAATATTTATTCTTTCTGAACTGGAATCAGACATAGTCAATTACCATATAATTTGATTATATGGATTTCACACAACAAATGTGTGTAACAACAATGAAAACAGCAATCCATCATCTAGAGTGCACTCTACACTGTATAAGCATTAAATATACATATTTAACGCTTACGACAGCCTGCCGATCAATCGATTGACATACAGCTAATTATTGGGATTAGTGTATGTCCAATTTCATCCCAATACCCGTGTGGGGTTTTTAAACAACAAACACAGATTTTATTTGTGTAGTTGGGCGATGTGTAAAATTTATCGTCCTAATCCATATCAGTCAAATGTATGTACATAAGCAAATCATCCGATTTGTTTATAAATATTTATTTTATATACGTTTTAAAAAATATATTTTTAACTATAAAATATTTATTCAATCCACATCACACAATCAATTTTCACAACCCATCAATCAAACAAACAAGTCATCCATGGCCTGTGGACGACGGGTGTCGGGTGCTACTAAGCACCGTTTGCATCCTAGTATAAATTTCAACTACAAAATAAATTAAAAGTGAGAAGTTCTCACATTGGGGTTCCACTCCTCCGTTTCATTTCTGAATGGCTTGAATCTGCCCGAAATTCCAATGCAACCTTTTCACGCCGTTCACATTAAAAATCACATTTTTATTCCAACGCTATCTGGATAAAAATCACATTTTTATACTGTTACTCCATACATAAAATCATATTTTTTATGTTGATGTTTATATTATAAAAATTATATTTTTATTCCGCTACATGAATAAAAATTATATTTTTATATTCTCTATCATATAAAAATCATATTTTTATTATCACTACTATATAAAAATCATATTTTTATTATCATACATATATAAAAATCATATTTTTATTATCTCTATAATGTAAAAATCATATTTTTATTATCTATATAATATAAAAATCATACTTTTATTATCTCTATAATATAAAAAACATATTTTTATACAACGTTATCTCTTAATTTTTCTTCTTCTTCATGTTATACATATATATATATATATATAATATTTCAGATTTTCTAAACAATAAAATGTATATAATTTCAGATTTCCTAAACAATAAAATATATATAATTTATTAGTAAAAACCAAATTTTTAAACAAGGTATTTATTTTTAAAACTGAAATTAAAATTAATAGCATGAAAACTCACCGTATTTTCGGATTTTGGGGATCGAAGGAGAAATGTCGGGGTCTGCAGGGCCGGAGATGGCGCGGTGGGGTCCCGGAGGCGTCGGCGGTGGACTGCTGGCGGAGGCGGTGGCCATAGCAGTCGAAGCTGTCGATTTGGGGTTCGGCTCGAGGGGTTTTGCGATTTTCAGAGAGGGGAGCAAGGATGGAGGAAGGAGGAGCGTTGGTCTTGGGAGGAGGTGGAGGCGCAGACTTCGGAGGAGGAGGCGGGGCGCGATGGCGTTCGTCGCCATTGGCGGTTTCCAGATCGAGGAAATCGTTTTTTTTATTATTTATAAATGTCGGGTTTGACTTTCTGAAGGGGGAAAGGGGGTTAAGGGAAAGGATTTTATTTAATTATTTAATTATCCATAAAGGTACTTTTATTTCGACCTCCAAACGAGACCCACCGACTGTCGTTCATAAGTAATTACCCCTATTTTGATCACAATGGGATATGTTTCGTAAGCCAGTTCGACTGTTTCATTCAATTTTTGCTGAAATTAAAATATAAATCTATATATTCAATTTTAAACGTACATTTCATTTTACCGGGGCCACATACGGACTCTAAAAATTCCCAAAAAATATTTTCTAGCTTCGTATTGATGATACGGTTCTAACAAAGATAATTTCGTAAAATTTGGAGACCGTTTGAAAAATGGCCATTTTCTGGTCGATCCAAATTGACTGAAACTGTCAAAACACGTTTTGCTTTGCCACACTCACATATTGATTTCAAAAATTATGTATTTTGGAATCTAGCAATAACTTAAGATCCCGCATCCAACAAAAGTGGTTTCGTCGAAAACGGAGGTCATTTGCAAAATTTCCATTTTTTGGAGCCCAAAATTCCATAGCGACTATTCTGAATCTTCAACTAGGCATAACTTTTTATTCCCGCTATGAAATTTTGATTTTTCAGATTCGTTGGAAAGATATTCTCAAATAGATTCTAATATTTTTGATTTCGCTAAAATCCGGTTTATTTTGAATCCTGTATGTTCATTTGAAATTTGAAATCGAATTTTTGGACTACCGCGCCATTTTCAATTCCTTTTATAATTAAAATAAAATATTTATATTCTAACGTCGATTCAAATAAATATATACGTTCTACTTCTATTCAAAATAAATTTTTCTTTGTTATTATTTAAAATAAATCATTTTAAATATTTAAAAATCATTAAAATTGCCAAAAAAAAATTAAAATTGATTTGGATTTTCCGGGTTATTACAATCTCCCCCACTTAAAACTTTTCGTCCCCGAAAAGGAATGAAGCTTAAAGTTGTTTTACAAACCAACTCAACTTACATTATTTTCATTACGGCTTAAGTTCTTCAACTTTTCAGTTTCTAAGGACCTTTCAAATTTTTCAAAAATTTGGCTAACACCCTAAATTTTCAAAAAAATTCGCCGTAACCTCCCCTGCACGGGAGCACCGGGAAATCCCGAAATTGCCATACAGGCCTCGCCAATCCAAAAAGAAAAAGAAACGGCCAAGCGGCTAACCAATCGGCTCATAAAATCATTAAAAACCCCAAGAAATACAATAAACATATACCTATTTGTCGAGCATACAATTTTATTCCTCTGCTTAGCCTCCTTGCTATGACCTGTTCAATGTATATACATGTACATATATGCATTTCCAAACAATTTTCAATTCAGTTCCACATTTGATACAGTTTGGCCTAAATTTACCTTTCTTTCACATAATGGTTTAAATAAATAAACATACAACACAACCATCAATCAATTAGTTGATTAACATTTCAAATACATAATTTTGATACATATACAGAAGAACATGTTTTTGATGCCAATTCACAACAATAAGCTCTATCTAGTTTTGGTTCTCACACTAGTCAATTGGAATCATATAGAAATCCCACTTTCGAAACTCGAACGTATATCCACTGATGATGCAGCTGCTATCATCAGTGTCATCTCCGGGCGACTAGAGTGTGATTCTATATCTATCCAGTATATTAAAACTTCAAATACATGTGGATCAGACGTATACGCAAAGTCTTTATATACTTGATTGTCCAAATCAATATAAAAATAATATTCAAATACGAATAATTGATTTAAATTTTCAAAACAAAAATTGTTTTCGATTTTATTTTCAAAGTATCACTCTTCGCACTCGTTCTAGGATACTACTGATCCTATCTCTAACGAGTCATTCCTATTGGACATTACTAATCCAACCTCTGATGAATTCTTTCGTTTGGTTCTAACGTGTCTTGTTTTCCGAGCTTTGTAAACCAAAGCTCTGATACCAAACTGAGACGACCCGAACTTCCCCATGAAGGAAAGCACGGATTGAGTTAAGGACAAGACAAATCAGAACAAAAACAGAAGAACATCTCATTGCTTATCACAACAATTTCATCAGAATACAAGAATATACAGAGTATGAATAAATATTATACATCAGAAAATATCAGAGAATTAAATACATTATTGCAGCGGAAAAATAATACAAAACACAACTGAAGGTGATATACGGAGAGCTTTCCGAATATCATTCCAGCTGTAAATCAGGATCCTGTGAATATAAATCTGCAAAAGCAAAACTACTAGCTGCCCGTTTGGAAAATAGGGGCACCCAGAGTTTAGGATAAAACAATAAACTCCAGGTCAGTCATGTGACTGGTGTGAGAACTAAAACAGTTATTTAAAACTTTACTTTAAATCAGAAATATAAAGGGACCACGCCGTATAACATGGAACGGGTTTCCTCCCAAGAACACCAGTGCATATATCAAAACAGTGCAATGTTTTTTGGAAAAATGAAGCTATATAAGACCTAGATCCTATCACACAATGCAACGCAAGCCGGGGGATAGGATTTTCCCTTATAATAGCCAAACATGTTTGGTACGTTAAAACAAATAATTTATTACTATTATAAGTGCATAGTGTATAAAACAACTTCAAATATAAATGTATCAATCCTAGACGGCATGGGTACCAAATATCATGTCGCCAATACAAGGCTCTACAGTCAAAACTGCAAATGTCACGTATTGGAAGTTGGATTTCCATCTATGAACCAAGGCAAGGGATCATCCTTACCGCTTCGAGACAATCTAGCCTACCATGTCTCAAGACCCAGACTCGTATGGGCCCTTGAATCGTCAGGGCCAGTCCACTCGATGTGGATTAAAATGCCTGAACATGTGTTCCCCCGCCCTATGTGGCGTAAATGAGCCAAATGACTCCATCGGCCCCGGATCGACCGATATAACTGAGGCGCCTCCTATCCATCATCCACATAAGTAAAATGCAAGGGCGTGCAAAATGCTGACACCACTCCTAGCTAGAAAGAAACGCATGCCCTCCCTGATGTCCTCTCCCGTTTCTGGTTCACACCGGGGTGTGAGGCTCGCGAATTAACGCTACACAAAGCTACGCCACAAAGGTCGTGCTTTGATCATCAACCACAAGAGTCTGATTTTCAACAGAAGCCCTGATCATTTGCATCTCAGCATGCCACATAGGCATTTCACGCTATGCAACTGATGTATATCAATCACATAGAATGAAATCCGATGTCAGACACACATCCATTTACAAGTCCATTCTGGGTCTGAACGAAACCGGAGGAACCTTATTCCTCGCATATCCATCGATCTCCAAGTATGTCTGGACGATCACCAACTGATTCCCTCCTCTTGGATGTATAGCCCAATCAAGATCATCAGTAATTATCCAAACGATGTGAAGACTTCCGGTCTTCAACCACTGTCTTCACTGTCGACTTATCGTCGATTCAGTTATTCAAAATGGGTATAAACCCGGCCTTTCCGAATAACTCGCGTATATAATAAACAAGTGTTATAAAACACAACATACGCCTCATTTCAATCCAGAACATTCCTTTATTCAAATATTCTTATATTTTGGGAAAGGTTCCCATTAATTTTATCAAAGATATATTCTTTAAATTTATTCATTAATCTTCTTTTGAATATCAATTCAAACCAAATTATGGTTTATCCAAACTAGTCGGGATTAGCGAACCTTACCGAAGTAATCATTTGTTAAATCTCCCAACACCAACCTATTCATCCCATGAAGTAAAACTTGTAATACTTCATATCTAACACCACAGTGTTATCGGTAAATTCAATTACCAATTAACATTCAAATCTAATTAAAGATTTAACTATCGCCTGGAGAAAAAACTGGTGATACTCCATTCTCGATCATTTCAATCTAAATAAAGATTCATTAAAACTCCACTTGGTTTTAATCTTCCCAAAAATCAATATTGATGATTGTTTAACATGGGAAATCATATCCCGTCTTTTAACAGGGTTAACCAATGTCATTTAAAACACGATTCACTATAAACCCAAAATCACATTCCATTCCATCAGCCTTTAACCGTAAATTAGCAAGTGAACAATTCCCTAAGTATTAACCCCGAAGGCCGAAACCAACATCAGATCAATACCCAAGAAACCATTCAACTTAACTAACCTCCGGTTAGTTTCAGATTTTATTAACTCCGTTGGGTCTAAGAACAGTATTATTAAAGATACCATTCACGACAACCCAAAATCACATTCCATTAACGATGGAATTTTCATGGAAAACAAATCGATATATATAATTGATATAAAATTCCATATCCGACTAATAATATAAATGCAATAACGACAAAGCCTTTTAAATTCCATATATATTAGCAGTCCTCACCCACAGAAATTCACTTTGATTATTATCAAATTGAATTCCATTCCATTCCAATTTATTTTATTAAATTGGAAAACTTTACTTTGGAAAATCTCCTTTAAATCTTAACGAAAGATTTATAAATTCCAAATCACATTTTACTGTAAATCGGGTTAAAGAACGAATGTCATTAAAAACACAGTTCACGATAAACCCAATTCACATTCCATTAATTATCGGGTTAAAGAACCAATGTCATTTAAAACATGGTTCATGATTAACCCAAATCCCAATTCCAATTAAATATTAATTAATTGGTATACTTCATCAAATCTAAATAAAAAGATTTAATCTTTTCTCAACATGGTTTAAGAACAGTGTTAATGAAGACACCATTCACGACAAACCCAAATCCCATTTGATTTTAAATTCAAGGCTCTGAATATAAAAATATATCGGCTTATATTCAATACAAATTCTACGACCTACAAATATCGTATTGGAAATAACGATATAAATATATCTTTTAAATTTCCATAACAATATCTGTATAATCACGAAATCCAACATCGAAATATTCCAAAGACAATTTCGATTCATATCCATTTCCAATTTATATATTGGAAATTCTGGTTATTCTTAAAACCATTTCAAATTCAGTTTATTTATTTTAAAAATAAATGGATTATAATTCTAGTTCAAAACTAGTTAATTTCGATAAAAATCTATTTTTATCTTTTCAAATGTGTAATTTTTCATCCCAATTCTTTCCAAATCACTTCTTATGATTTTTCACTAATTATTGATATTTTTAATGATTTTATCAAGGCCCGTACAGTCGAGTTCCATAAACGGCCATCAACTGCACTTACAAAGACCTTTTCCAAATTTGATTTGGACATTATTCCAAATCCAACCATTAGATTTCAAATCTCTTGTATTCGTTAGAAATCTCTTTTCGATACGAACTCAACGGTTCCGGTTTTAGGAGAATCCGACGGTCGGATCTCCCGTAATGTCCATTCGAAGTCAATGGTCGAAATTCGTGAACTGCCGCAGCGCGGCGCATTCTATTCAGGCCATTATATTATATATATAATATATATTTCATCGATTTCCATTTAAAATGTATTTTATAAATCGTTTTAAATTCGTTTCCAAAATGATTTCAACTTCATATTCAATTTCTAATCAAAATTGAATATTCCATATCATCGATATATATATATATATATATATATATGATAATATTTTCAATGCATTTGATTTTGAAATCAATCCCTTTTCGATATTCATTATAAAATGAATAAAATCAATATGAATATCGTTCACATCAAAATGCCATCAATCTAATCGACACGGCTTTATATTTTTAAATATATTCGTGTCCATCCCAAATCGGACATCAAAATCAGATTTTGATTCTTTTCTGAATATTATTTGAAAATATTCGTTATTTTAAAATAATCGTTATTTTAAAATATTTATTCTTTCTGAACTGGAATCAGACACAGTCAATTACCATATAATTTGATTATATTGATTTCACACAACAAATGTGTATAACAACAATGAAAACAACAATCCATCATCCAGAGTGCATTCTACACTGCATAAGCATTAAACATAAATATTTAACACTTACAACATCCTGTCGATCAATCGATTGACATACATCCAATTATTGGGATCAGTGTATGTCCAATTTCATCCTAATACTCATGTGGGGTTTTCAAACAACAAACACAGATTTTATTTGTGTAGTTGGGCGATGAGTAAAATTTATCGACCCAATCCATATCAGTCAAATGTGTGTACATAAACAAATCGTTCGATTTGTTTATAAATATATTTTTTATATACGCGTTAAAAAATATATTTTTAACTATAAAATATTTATACAACCCACATCACACAATCAATTTTCACAACCCATCAATCAAACAAACAAGTCATCCATGGTCTGTGGACGACGGGTGTCGGGTGCTACTAAGCACCATCTGCATCCTAGTATATATTTCAACTAGAAAATAAATTAAAAGTGAGAAGTTCTCACATTGGGGTTCCACTCCTCCTGTAACGACCCGGAATTTTGGGGCCAATTTAAAATTTTTATTTTTAGAAATTTTAGTGGATTTTAATGTTTAAAATAATCTATTTCAAATAATAACGACAAAAAATTTATTTTAATCGAACTTAAAAACGAATGAATTCAATTTAATTATAAGAGGAGTTTAAAACAGTGCTGCAGTTTGAAAATTTAAATTTGAACTTTGACTGAATGTATAGGATTCATTTTAAGTCAGAATTGAGCGAAACCAGAAATATTTGAATCTGTTTAATCATATCTTTCTAACGAATGTAGGAAATTGAAATTTCACTTTAGAAATCAAAAGTTATGTCCAGTTTAAAATTCAGAAAAGTCGCAGTAGAATTTATATATATTTTAATATAATATATTGGCCTTAAAAATAGCCATTTTTCGAATGACCTCGGTTTTCGACGAAACCACTTTTGTTGGAACCGGAATGTCAAATTATTGCTAGGTTTCAATTTTCCTAATTTTTCGAGTTAATATGTGAGCGTGGTAAAAGAAAATGTGTTTTGACTGTTTCAGTCAAATTTAATCGACTCGAAAATAGCCATTTTTTAAACAGTCTCAGAATTCGGCGAAATTAGTCTCGTTAGAACCGTATCGTCAAAACATAGCTAGAAATAATTTTTCTGTAATTTTCTGAGTTAGTATGTGGCCTCGGTAATTTAAAATATACGTTTGAATTAAATATAAAATGATTTATAATTAAATTTAAAGAAAAACATATCGTACCAGTCGAATTGAGTTACAAAACATATTCTATTGTGTCCGGGACGGGGGCTATTAGCTAGGGGCGACATTCGTTGGGTTCGATTTGGAGTTTGTATCAACATAAAGATTATTCTTGAAATTAAATGAATTAAAATTATATAAAATATCGTATAAATACCACCGTATACTGTCCCTATACGCCTAACCCTATTTTCATTCTACAGCCGCCATCTTCGTTCGTTGAATGGCCGATTTCATCCAAGGTTCCTTCCTCAAAATCTTCCAACATACTTTGAATTAAAACAAAACCCCAACACCAAATTGAAGAGCAGTCAACCAGCTTTAATTCTATACGGGTTGATCACCCTCTAGTGGCCCGTATGCCGAGAACAAGCGCTCCAAACCCCGTGGGTTCAGACCGCCGCCCCGACCGCCAGAGGCGATCGAGTTCGCCAGCGCCCCAGCTGCGGCGGCGCCTCTCCTCCCGGCCCCGGTCAACGCTGCGTCAGCCGATTCCCTCCCCGTGCTTCCTATCGCCTGGATTTGTGAACCCTAGAATCGAACAGTAATGGAAAACGGCGGCCTGTAGTTCTGTGTAGTGGAAGAAGGTTGATCCCATTTTAATTAATTATTTAATTAATTCAATAAAGTAATCAGTATTAAAACGATCGTATCTTGTTCGTTTTAACTCAGAATTCAGCAAATCAAAGTGCGTTAGACTCGTATCAGAAAACTCTACGACACCGATCAGACCAGGTCTGAAACTAAGGACCTTGAAATTTCAGAACTAATTTATTTGGTGAGAATTCTTGATTTAAATTTAAAATAGAAATATATATATATATATATATATATTTTGATTATGGTTGTAATATTAAATACTTGTGCTGTATGAAATTTGGATTGGTTGGATTGACTGTGATTGATGATGATTTATCGAATTACATTTTTGTTAGAATAAAAATATCGATTTGGTTAGAACATGTTAGAATAAGAATAACATTTTCATTAGAAAAGTGGATTAGAATAATTATAACCTTTTTTATTTGAAATGTGTATTTAGAATTGGCAAACCAAATTGTCATTTTGTTAAATTAGAATTAATAATGTTACTTTTGTTGAGTTAGAAATAAAAGAACATTTTTGGTCTGAAATGTACGTTAAACAAATAACATCATTTTTGTCTAAAAATGTACATTAGACAAATAACATCATTTCTGTCTGAAGTATACGTTAGAAAAATAACATCATTTTTGTCTGAAATGTACGTTAAGATAAAGATCACATTTTTGTAGAAGATGTTCATTAGAATTAAAAGATCACATTTTTATGTTAAAAATGTTAACATTAGAAAAAAATCACATTTTTATGGTAAAATTGTTAACATTAGAAAAATCGCATTTTTATGTTAGAAATGATAACATTAGAGAGATCACATTTTTGAATAAAAATGATCATTAGAAAAGAAATTACATTTTTGTATAAAAATGTACATTATGAAAGGAATCACAATTTTGAATAAAAATGTACATTATGAAAGAAGTCACATTTTTGAGTAAAAATGATGATTAGAAAAGAAATCACAATTTTTATTAGAAACTTGTTATGAGAATAAAAATCACATTTTTATTAGAAATTCGTTATGAAAATAAAAATCACATGTTTGTTGTAAGATGTATATTGGCATAAAATGTCTTGTTAGTTATAAATATCATTTTAGTCATAAAATGTCACTTTAGTTATAACTGTCAAACATTTTGATTTTAAATCTTACTTTAGAGAAAAATGTATGTTAAAGTAAAAAAGACATCTTGTTAGAAAAATGTACATTAGAAATAAAAGTTCATTTTTCCCATGAAATGCACATTAGAAATAAAATACCATTTTGGCTATAAAAGATACATTAGAATAAAATTGACATTTTAGTTAAAAGGTTGCATTAGAATAAAATCATCATTTTTAGTTAAATCAGGATATAATAAAAAATTTATAAGAAAATGTTGCCGAAAAATATAATCACATTTTCATTACGAAATGTTGCCTTAGAATAAAGTTACATTTTTATTATAAAATTCTACAGTAGAGAAAGATAACATTTTTTTAACAAAATGTTGCATGAGATAAAAGAAAATATACATTTTGGTTAAGACATGTTCTATTAGATTAAAAATGTCTAATTTTGTTAAGATATGGTATATTAGATTGAAAATGACATTTTGTTAAGAGATGTTACATTAGAGTAAAAATATTCTTTTGTTTAAAGTCATGCCATTTATATAAAAGTATCACTTTATTAGGAATGCCATGATTACTAGAAATGTCCTTTAGTTAGAAGGGTCATTACATTAGAAATGTTCTATTAGAATAAAAATGAAAATATTTCATACCGAATTATAGTTGGTTAAATTTATTAACCAATAATCTATTTATTTGAATTGTTGGTGCTCGAAAACCCCACATGGGTGTTGGGATGACGTACACTAATCCCAATATTTAACTGTATGTCTATCGATGGATTGACGGTCTGTGTTGAGCGTTATTTATTTATTTATTTTAACGCTCACACAATTATAAATCTCACTCTGTTTGTGAATGGATTGTGTAACGACTAATCATCATTATTGTTATATATATACATGCGATGTGTGAAATCCATACAACTGAAATTGTATGGTGATTGATTGAGTCACATTCTGATTCAGAATATTTTAAAATAAAGAATATTCAAAATTAAAGAATCTTTAAAATAAAGAATATTTTAAAATAATAAATATATTAAAATAATATTCAGTGAAGAATAAAGAATAAAAATTATGAAGACGCGTTATGTAGAAACGCCATTTTTACCCGAATGGGTTATCGATCGATTTTTATTCATTTTACAATGAATATCAAAAAGAAGTGATTTCAAAATCTTATATTTTGAAAATATTAATATTTTTATATAATAAAGTATAGAATATTCAATTTTGCTGTAAAATTGAAAATGAAGTTAAAATCATTTTTAAATGAATTTATAAATATTTTATAAATACGATTTAAATAGAAATCAACGAAATATATAATATATATTATATATTTATTTAATGGCCTGAATAGAACGCGCCGCGCAGCGACCGTTCACGAATTTCGACCATTAACTTCAAATTGGCGTAAAGGAAGATCCGACCGTCGGATTCTTCTAAAACCGGAACCGTTGAGTTTGTATCGAAAAGAGCTTTCCAATGAATATAAGAGTTTTGAAATCTAACGGTTGGATTTGGAATTATGTCCAAATCAATTTTAGAAAAGGTCGTTGTAAGTGCAGTTCGATGACCGTTATTGGAAATCGACTGTACGAGCGATAATAAAAATATTAAAAATATGGAAAAATTATGTAAGATCATAATAAATGATTTAGGAAGTTCTTGGATGAAAAATTCCATACTTGAAAAGATAAAAATATATTTTTATCAAAATGAACTAGCCATGAACTAGAATAAATCGTTAAATTAAGATTTAATGAAGTTTTCCCATTTATTGATATTTGTTTAGAATTAAATAAATAAAGTGGATTTTGGGTTTGTCGTGAATGGTGTCTTAAGTAACACTGTTCCTAAACCCAGTTGAGAAAAGAATAAATCTTTTAATTTAGATTATTAAAGTTTTCAATTATATTTAGTGGTTGAAATAAGATGAAATGTGAGTTGGGTTTATTGTGAACTATGTTTATAAGCGACATTTGTTCTTTAACTCAACTGGCAGTGGAAATAATGATTTGGAATTTATAAATATTTTATTAAGATTTAAATAGAAATTTTCCAAAAGTAAAGTTTTCCAATTTAATATATTAAATTGGAGTTGAATGGAATTCGAATTAATAATAACCGAGATAAGCTTCTGTAAAAGAAGACCGATACTACATATGGAATTTAAGAGGCTTTGCCGTTATTTCATTGATATTATTGGTCAGATACAGAAATTTATAGCGATTATATATTGATTTGATTTCTGTGAAGATTCCATATTTTATGGAAGACGATTTTGGGCTTACCGTGAACTATGTTTTAAATGACATTAGTTCTTTAACCCAGTTAAGAATAAGATTTATTTCTTAAATCTAAAGAATCATTTAATAATGATTTTTAGATATTTAAACCCAAATGGTGTTCTGAATAAATCTTTAAAAGAAAAATTTAAGAGTAAATGTAAAGGATTTATCTTTGATAGAATAATTTGAATATTTTATTTAAAAGAATAATCTGAATTGGAATGAGACGTTGGATGTGTTTTTATAGTAATTGATTTTTAATTATAAAATACGTGAGTTATTCGGGAAGACCGAGTTCAACCCATTCCGGATAATTTCTACGACGATGAAGAGTCGAAGATGAAGACGGTGGTTGAAGACCGACGGTCTAATGGATGTGTCGCTACAGAGACCCTTGATGGGAGTAGCTACCTTGAAGGGGCTTCAGTGGTGGCTGTCCGAACTATTATTGGTTGTTCGGATTTGGTTTTCGCTCAGACCCAGAGCATAAGCTAGTAAATGGATGCGTGTCTGACATTGGATTTCGTTCCATGTGAATTAAATCGATTTCTGTTAATGTATGTCTGTTTGGTGGTGGAGGATTTATTCTCTACTTAACACCCTGGTATATATTAATAGTGATTGATCGCATGGCGTGAATTGTCAGTGTGGCACGCCAAGATGCAACTGATCAAGGCTTTTGTTGAAAAGCAGGGCCTTGTGGGATGATCAAAGCATAGCCTATTACGGCATAGCTTTGTGTATATCGTGACTTCGCGAGCCTCACACCCCGGTATGAGTCAAAAACAGGATATGGACCGTAGGGAGTGCACACGTTTCTTTCTAGCTAGAAGTGGTGTCAGTGCTTAAACTGGCTGGCATCTTACTTATGTGGATGATGGATTTTGAGGAGCCTCGGATTTTTATAGGCCGTTAGTGGTCATATTATAGGTTCAAAGGAACCGGGAAGCATGTGTTCAGGCATAACTAATCCATTGTCGATAGGCGGGGACCGGCCCTACCGCATCCAAGGGTTCACTGCGGGGGATCCTGAGGCATTTGCTAGAGTGTCTCGAATCGGAGAGGAGCTTGCCCCTAGCCTCGACTCATGATGGAAATCCAATTTCCAATACGACCTTGCGGTTTTGATTGTAGAACTAGTATGGCGACATAGTAGGATGGGGTACTATGCCGTCTATGATTAATACATTATGATTGAAATTGTTTTTGAAATATATATATACCCATAGATATACACACTAATACTAAATTCGTTTTATCGTATCAAGCATCTTTTGACCATTATAAGGTAAAACCCTATCCTCCGGTTTGCGTTGCATTGTGTGATGGGACTTGGGTCTTATAATGGTTTCATTTTTCTAAAAAGCATTGCGTTGTTTAAACGATTTACTTTATTTTTTGCACTGGCAATCCAATGGAGTAAACCCGTTCCGCGTTAGCGGCGTGGTCCTATGATTAGCCTTATTATTAGATAGTTAAGTTAAGATTTCTCATACCAATCCCATGACTGACCTGTAGTTTGTTTCACTGGCAAACTCGGGTGCCCATATTTTCCACACGGGCAGTCGAGTAGCTTTTTGCAGATATATTTACAGGATCCTGGTCTACAGCTGAAGCGATATTCGAAAAGCTCTATATCCGTGTATCCCTTTCGGTTGTATATTTGTATTATTTTCCACTGCTATTTAAATGTAATCTAAATCTCTGACATTAATGTATTTCTATTGTGTAATAAGTATTCTCTGTTATATTCTTGTACTCTGATGTAATTGTTGTAATCAGCAATAAAATGTTCTTCAGTTTGTGTTCTGATGTGTGTTGTTCCCAAAGCAATCCATGCTTTCCTTTATAGGGAAGTTTGGGTCGTTTCACCTCCGTTTCATTTCTGAATGGCTTGAATTTTCCCGAAATTCCAATGCAATCTTTTTCACGCCGTTCACATTAAAAATCACATTTTTATTCCAATGCCATCTAGATAAAAATCACATTTTTATACTGTTACTCCATACATAAAAATCATATTTTTATGTTGATGTTTATATAATAAAAATTACATTTTTATTTCGCTACATGAATACAAATTATATTTTTATATTCTCTATCATATAAAAAACATATTTTTATTATTACTACGATATAAAAATCATATTTTTATTATCATACATATACAAAAGTCATATTTTTATTATCTCTATAATATAAAAAACATATTTTTATTATCTCTATAATATAAAAATCATATTTTTATACAATGTTATCTCTTATTTCTTTTTCTTTTTCATGTTATATACACACACACACACACACATATATATATATAATATTTCAAATTTTCTAAACAATAAAATGTATATAATTTCAGATTTCCTAAACAATAAAATATATATAATTTATTAGTAAAAACCAAATTTTTAAACAAGGTATTTATTTTTAAAACTGAAATTAAAATTAATAGCATGAAAACTCACCGTATTTTCAGATTTTGGGGATCGGAGGAGAAATGTCGGGGTCTGCAGGGCCGGAGGTGGCGCGGTGGGGTCCCGGAGGGATCGGCGGTGGACTGCTGGCAGAGGCGGTGGTCATGGTGGTCGAAGCTGTCGATTTGGGGTTCGGCTCGAGGGGTATCGCGATTTTCAGAGAGGGGAGCAAGGACGGAGGAAGGAAGAGCGTCGGTCTTGGGAGGAGGTGGTGGCGTAGACTTTGGAGGAGGAGGCGGGGCGCGATGGCGTTCGTCGCCATCGGCGATTTCCAGATTGAGGAAATCGTTTTTTTATTATTTATAAATGTCGGGTTTGACTTTCTGAAGAGGGAAAGGGGATTAAGGGAAAGGATTTTATTTAATTATTTAATTATCCATAAAGGTACTTTTTATTTCGACCTCCAAACGAGACCCACCGACTGTCGTCCATAACTAATTACCCCCATTTCGAACGCAATGAGATATGTTTCGTAAGCCAGTTCGACTGTTTCATTCAATTTTTGCTAAAATTAAAATATAAATCTATATATTCAATTTTAAATGTACATTTCATTTTACCAGGGCCACATACGGACTCTAAAAATTCCCAAAAAATATTTTCTAGCTTCGTATTGATGATACGGTTCTAACAAAGCTTATTTCGTAAAATTTGGAGACCGTTTGAAAATAGCCATTTTCTGGTCAATCCAAATTGACTGAAACAGTCAAAACACGTTTTCCTTTGCCACACTCACATATTGATTTCATAAATTATGAATTTTGGAATCTAGCAATAACTTGACATCCCGGATTCAACAAAAGTGGTTTCGTCGAAAACGGAGGTCGTTTGCAAAATTTCCATTTTTAAGAGCCCAAAATTCCATAGCGACTATTCTGAATCTTCAACTGGGCATAACTTTTTATTCCCGCTATGAAATTTTGATTTTTCGGATTCGTTGGAAAGATATTCTCAAATAGATTCTAATATTTTTGGTTTCACTACAATCCGGTTTATTTTGAATCCTGTACATTCATTTGAAATTTGAAATCGAATTTTCGAACAACCGTGCCATTTTCAATTCCTTTTATAATTAAAATAAAATATTTAAATTCTAACGTCGATTCAAATAAATATATACGTTCTAATTCTATTCAAAATAAATTTTTCATCGTTATTATTTAAAATAAATCATTTTAAATATTCAAAATTCATTAAAATTGCCAAAATAAAAAATTTAAATTGGTTCGGATGTTCCGGGTTATTACAATTAGATTAAGGGGGAGTTTTAGAGTTTCTAAGGATTAGTTGAAGGTTCAAGAATGCTTTGGTTGATTTAATTGTTTAAGATTACTTATTTGAATTGTTTGATTGTTTGAATTACTTGTTTGGATTGATTTGCTTGTTTGAATTGATTAGGTTATTATCCTTCTATTTAGTTTATTAGAGTAGTGTAGTCATAGATTCTGGGGGGGTACTTTACTTTAGTATTGGAAATACTTAGATAGTTATAGGATTTAGAGGAGTAGTTTTAGAAAAGAAAAAAAATAATGACAAAGGGGGAGAAATTATAAAATATAGGCATAGTTTATAGGATTCTTACAGACAGGGGGAGTATAAAAGGAACATCATCAAACAGGTATAAACAGGTATTATATTTTATAAATTAAAGTTGTCATCATCAAAAAGGAGGAGATTGTTGGAGAATGGAGTTTTGATGACAACAACCTTATTCCAATTATCATTGATTATAAAATATATGCTAACACATTTTGTATATAGTGTATATATATATATATATGTGTGTGTGTGTGTGTGTGTGTGTGTGTGTGTGTGCAGGAGTTATGTATAGGAAATATTACTGAAGACTGTACAGTTATAAAGATGATAGAAATTCAAGATCAGAGAAATTTCAAGACTCATGAGTAATCAAGATTTCAAGATTAATATAGTTATAGAGTCTAGATTTTGTAAGACTCTAAATAGCACTCCAGGTTCAAGTTCAAATTCTAATTTCCAATTGTTAGGGAATGCGGAATGGATTGTTAAGGCAAAGCAAACACTAGAGTGGGGTGAATAGTGTTTGTAAGAATTTAAACAAAATCGAAAACTAAAGTGAACTACGGGATGAATCAAACACCATAAATGCAATCACAGACACAGATTCAAACACAAATGCAAAATAAACAAAAATAAAGATGCAGAAAAGAACAGAACACAATGGATTTTATACTGGTTTGGATTGCTCCTACGTCCGCACAACGCTGGATTGCGCAGAGTTTTATTACTATTTAAAATAGTCAAATACAACCTCCTTGATTTCACGGCTCAACAAGGAGACACCGACTTTTATTCCTTGATTTCACGGCTCAACAAGGACACACCGACTCCTATTTCCTTGATTTCACGGCTACAAGGACACACCGATTCCTCTTTGATTCAACACTAACAATGTTTATTCAACCCAAGCAATTACTAACAGCCTTATAACTCTTCAATAGCAATGATTCAGGACGTAGAGAGTGTAGAGAGAAGAAGTTTGATCAAAACAGAATTGAATTTGGCAGAGTATAAGTGTAAAAACCATAAAAATGATTAAGAATAATGGTGTAGAGAAAGAGGATGAAGTTAGAGAAGAAGATACGATAAAAAAAACAGTTTTAACCCCTTTTTATAGAGTATGAAAGGTTGCAACGGTTCTGAATCATTTCATATAGTGAAAAGACACTTCCTTTCAAAATTGGAAAAAGTGACAGTTATATGTCGACATGGAGTTTTTATTATGTCGACGTACTCCTTTGAAAATTTAAATTTTGAAATATTTTTCAAATGTTTTTGATATAAATATAATTCTGGAAATTCTTGAATTAAAATATAATGATATAAATTAATATTATAAACTAGAAAAATATATGAAAACATAATTTTAAATCATATAAACATATTTATAATTTTATAAGATTTTAAACTATATAAATATAAAGTATCAGAATATAAATTATAAATATAAAAGTTAAATTTGAAAAACAAAGAAAAATAGAAACAAATAAAAAAATAAAATAGAGAGGATTGAGGATAGAATTTGAATTTGTTTAATTCTGTTTTTCCTTTCAACCAGTCCATTTTGTTGTGGAGTGTAAGCAATAAATGTCTCATGTATAATTCCTATTGATTCACAATATTCAGGAAATTGATACTCACCACCACTATCATACCTAAGTGTTTTTATTTTGACATCACATTGGTTTTCTACTTCTATTTTATAAGCAATGAATGAATTTAACACTTCACTTTTAGCATGCATAAGATAAACATAATAATATTTAGAGTAATCATCTATAAATGTGACAAAATATCTTTTTCCTCCTCTAGTAGGAGTACTATGTATATCACATACGTCACTGTGAATAAGTTGTAACAATTTTGTTGTACTTTCTGGTTTGTAAGGAAATGGTTTTCTAGTGATCTTAGTTAATGAACATACCCTACACTTATCTGGCATATCATTTTGGTGTTTAGGAACTAGATTCAAAGATATCATATCAAGCATGCGTTTATGATTAACATGTCCTAATCTATTGTGCCATAATGAAAATGAATCAATAATATAAGTAGAATTCATACTTTTATTAATATCAACATTCAGTTTAAACATACCATCACATGTGTACCCTTTTCCCATAAATATACTGCCTTTGGTCAACACATATTTGTCTGACTCAAAGACATGTTTAAATCCAAACTTATTAAGAAGACTTCCTGATACAAGATTCTTCCTAATTTCAGGTACATAATATACATCATTTAATGTCAGAATTTTTCCGAATGTGAATTCCAAATCTACAGTCCCCTTCCCTTCGGCCACTGCCTTTACTGAATTTCCCATATAAAGGTAATCTTCATCTTCAGTTGGTTCTAGTTTCTTGAATTGATTCTTGTCAATGCAGACATGCTTAGTAGTGCCAAAATCGATCCACCAAGAATTGCCTTGTTCGATCTTTTTCACTTCTAATATGATTGTGGCAAACTTTTCTTTTTCAAATTGCTGCTTCTTTTTCTTGAAGCGACAATCCCTTTTGAAATGCCCCGGTTTACCACAAAAATAGCAACCACCAATTTTGCCTTTCTTGTTCTGATTGTGAATTGTCGTTGTTTTGCCCTTTCCTCTTTTTATTAGAAGATTTATTCGAAGCATTACTTGCTTGCTTTTCTTCCACCATATGGACTTTGATGTATCAACAACTTTTTTATCTTGGGCATCTTTTTGCCTCAGTTGTTGTTCAACTTGCAAATATTGTGCAAGGATGTCTAGACTCATATCCTCCTTCTTGTGTTTTAGCAGTTTCCTCTGATCTTTCCAAGAAGCAGGTAATTTGTCTATTATCGAGGAAACCTTAATTTTCTCATCCATATTTAACTTATGTTGACTGAATTGGTTAAGTATGTGTATGATATCATTGAATTGCTCTTCTACTGAACGATTATCTGTCATTTTGTAACTAAAAAATTTGGTGGCTACAAAGTTCTTACTTGTTGCATCTTCCATCAGATACTTCGCCTCTAATGCATCCCAAACATCCTTTATAGTTGCCTTGTCGTAATACATATCAAAAAGTGTATCTGTCATCGCATTACATATATGGCCTTTGCAAATCTAATTATCTTGTTCCCATTTGATCTGATCTCGTGTCTATGCAATGGTTTCATCTTCTGTCTCCACCGTTTTTGGCGTAGTCAAAACATAAACAACTTTCATACACGCCAATAAGAAATGCATCTTCTTCTGCCAGCATAGGAAATTGACACCATCAAAGCGCTCTAGTTTGGCGAAATCGGTGGCGAACTCTTTGAGACTGTGAGGAGCCATTGCAAAAATATCGTTGTAGATAGCGATCACCACATCGTGCCTCGGTGATTTGTGTATAAAGAGATCCAGCGACGAATTGGACAACCAACAATTAAAACAGTTTATACACAAATACTGTTTCACGTTTTTTTTGATATAATCATCTTTATATTTCTGGAAAAACTATAAAACTAATTATAATATAATAGAATTCAAAATTTCAAATTTTTCAAACATAACACTATAGTATGTCGACATGACAAAAGAGTATGTCGATATATAACTGACATATTTTAAAATTATTTCAAATTTTGAAATTAAAATAACTACTCATGTCCATTCAAAATCCAAAGAATTCTAGACCCTATTTAAGTCCATTTCTCCCAGAAAACTTCATTATTCCATTAATCCTTCTTCCTTAATCATTTCTCATCAAATCCATGGCAAATTCTATCCATAATCTTAGTGAAAATCTAGAAGAAACTCTCAGTTCGTTAAAAAATATCCTCTCTATCATTCTATGAAATTAGTGTCATCTTGAATTAAGTCAAATAAAGATGTTCGAACAACAAGAGAAACATTTTGATGCAGTGTGATGGCTAATCTCTTCTCTTTTCAGATATGAAGATAATAATCTCGCAAAGGCTCCACCAACCAAAAAAATGAAGATTGAGAAGTAATTAAAAAGGATCCTATCTTTGGAGAAGATGGTTGGGTTGAAGTTCCAAGAAACGTTTAATTAATCGGTACGATTTGTTTAAGTATTCTAAAAACATATGGTGTGGTGTGATTTGGATTCTATTATTTGAAACTTGTATATATTAAGACATATGATGTGATTTGATTTGGTTTGATTTGTATATATCAGACAAACATATGTAATAATAATACTTGGATTGGTTTGTATTTAATCATCAAATTAGGTATTATTTTTAATTTGAATGGATTAGGGGTAAGTATTTTTGTTAGGATTGTTACTTATGTTCTATTCAGAGAATTATACAACTTAGGGGGAGTATCTTTAGGATTTCTCTTTGGTAATGCCAAAGGGTGAGAAATTATAAAATATAGGCATAGTTTATAGGATTCTTATATACATGAGGAGTATAAAAGGAACATCATCAAACAGGTATATATAGGTATGATATTTTATAAACTAAGGTTGTCATCATCAAAAAGGGGAGATTGTTGGAGAAAGAAGTTTTGGTGACAACAACCTTATTTCAATTATCATTGATTATAAAATATATACTAACACTTTTTGTATAGAATACATGCATATGTACATATATATATGTGTGTGTGTGTGTGTGTGTGTGTTTGTGCAGGAACTATATACAGGAAATATTACTGAAGACTATACAGTTTTAAAGATGATAGAGATTCAAAGATCAGAGAAATTTCAAGACTCACGAGTAATCAAGATTTCAAGAGTTCAAGATTAATATAGTTATAGAGTCCAGATTTTGTAAGACTCTAAATAGCACACCAGGTTCAAATTCAAATTCAAATTCAAATTTTCAAATTCTAATTTTCAATTCTATCCTCATTCCTCTCTATTTTATTTTTCTATTTGTTTCTATTTTTCTTCTTCTTTGTTTTTAAAACTTAAGTTTTATATACTTTATGTTTATATTCTTATACTTTATATGTATATAGTTTAAAACCTTATAATTTTATAAATATATTTATATAGTTTAAGTTTATGTTTTCATATGTTTTTCTATCATATATATTAATTTACAACACTAGATTTTTACTCAATAATTTCTGGAATTATTTTAATCTTAAATCACTTGAAAAATGCTTTGAAAATCAAGAATATACAAGGGTATGTCGATATACCAAAAACACCATGTCGACATACAACCGTCACTTTTTCCAATTTTGAAAGGAAGTGTCTTTTCACTATTTGAAACGATTCAGAACCGTTGCAACCTTTCATACTCTATAAAAAGGGATTAAAACCGAATTTTTTATCATCTCTTCTTCTCTAACTTCATCCTCTTTCTCTACACCATTACTCTTAATCATTTTTATGGTTTTTACACTTATACTCTGCCGAATTCAATTCTGTTTTGATCAAACTTCTTCTCTCTACACTCTCTACTCTCTGAATCAAGTGCTACTTTAGAATTATAGGGCTATTTGTAATTGCTTGGGTTGAATAAACCTTGTTTGTGTTGAGTCAAAAAGGAATCGGTGTGTCCTTATAGCCGTGAAATCAAGAATTACAAATCAGTGTGTCGTTGTTGAGCCGTGAAATCAAGGAAGTAGGAATCGGTGTCTCCTTGTTGAGCCGTGAAATCAAGGAGGTTGTACTTGACTATTGGAAATAGTAACAAAACTCTGCGCAATCCAGCATTGTGCGGGACTGGATGTAGGAGCAATCCGAACCAGTATAAAATCTGGTGTGTTCTTTCCTTTTCTGCATCTTTATTTCTGTTTATTTTGCACTTGTGTTTGAATCTGTGTCTGTGATTGCGTTTGTGGTGTTTGATTCATCCTGTAGTTCACTTTAGTCTTAGATTTTGTTTAAATTCTTACAAACACTATTCACCCCCTCTAGTGTTTGCTTTACCTTAACAATCCAGCGACCCAACTAGCCATGCCGCTTTCCCGATTTTTGTCTTTTCCCGGTTGATGAGGCTTAAGGTCATGTTTACCTTTCAGAATATCACATCAACATTTACTTTGAATGCCAAATTGTTAGATTCGTCAAACCACTAATTGACGTCCATAAATATACTATAGATGTTAAGCAAGAGAATTTCTCCACCACCGAACTTGGTACATTTGTAAAAATCAATCGTACGTGATCATTTGGAAATACTACATCGGAGATTCATCCATACAAGTCATCCAGGAGTAGGATGAACCTAAGGCACCCTCCTACCACATCCTTATATAGGAATTACCCCAAGGATCAGTAACGAGAAGTCCTTGCAACCCAAAAATTTCAATCACGACAGATCACAATCAAAAGATCTCTTCTTGCAAATCAGAGAAATTTATCAAGTAGTTCTTCCGCTTATGAAGATCAACGGTCTTCAATGCTCCTTCTTTATAAACCTGCAAGTTAGTCTCATCCGCACAGTTGATTCTTGAAGTGGTATTGAGTCTAGTTCTCATCCTGGTCTCTTTGAAACAACGCGTCAAACGGTCCAATAAAATAATTCATTTGATAGTAGGTTGTTTAATTATCAAATCTTAACAGTAAGAACTAAGTAAATTGGCAGCTCAGGTCCTTTATATAAAATATTTCATTTAAACCATTTCATCGATTCTCACAAATCAATTCATAAATTCTATCCCAACAAAACTATTATGTTTTCATTGCTTTGAAAACATTAATCAGTACTCTCTTTAGAATAACGTATTTACCAAACTTCCCTTTTTATTTCCTTTATCAGGAAATATTACTGTATCTCCTAATACATCTTTTATTTCCTTTATCTTGGAAACATCGTTATATATTCTCAAAACACTTTTTCGTATTTCCATATACTTGAAAATGCTGCTATAGTTTTATAAACCCACTTTCCATTTCCTTTACCATTGCAAACTAATGTTTCCTCTTGATAATAGTGAAATCGTTCAAGTTGGGTTATTCTAATTGCCTCTCAGACCATTATCGACAACGTTCTTATCTTAAGATAATAAAAGTTTACAACTCAAAAACTTGATATATCATTCCCATTTCCATTTATCATGATTTTATACACCATTTTCTTTTATTTTAAAACCCACTTTACATGTTAATTCCTTTTTACTTTCTTAAGTAAAACCAATTGAAACTTTTGCATTAACTTACAAGTCACGTTTACAAACGTTGTTTGTAACCTTGGATTAAAATTCTTTTATAAACTCATACTAGACTTTACTCAAAATTTATTGCCCCTTTATCACTTCTTAATTGAATTCCAGTTAAAAAGGAATCGCTTTAATTATTATTAATTAAATAATATATAACTTCAACATTTGCTACCTTAAAAATAATTAACTTCGTTATTAATTGAAGATAGAATAATTAATCGTTTTTTAATGGTTATTAAATAATAATTAGCTTTATTAACAACAAACAATTCGATAATTACCTTAAAATATAGTTAATCAAAGAATAACTAACTTTTTACAGCATACGTTAAGTTTAAAGAATATTTTGAAAACTATTGATTAGATTAATCAAATTAACCCAATCATCAATTTAAATTTAAAACAGTTGACTTTGCCAACCGTAAACATCAATTAAACTGTTGATTGATTCCCATTCATCTTTCCCTTAAATTAAATAAATAACTTAATAATTAAAAACATCATTTATTCATTTCATAAAAGCAATTATTTCATTTTACTAACCCGTATGTTAGTTTCTGGCTTTCCGCTCAGAAATGACATAAGAATTCGTTACATAAAACGTTTAATAATCCCTTTTGTAAAAGATGATTTTAAATATAAATATGTTTATAAACTTATATTTTAATTAACTTATATAAAATAAACTTAAAAATTCAATTCAGTTATAAAAATAGATTTATAACTTAAAACTTCATTAATTCGCTAATGGCGAAACGACGCGATAAAACAATAGATTTTAGGCCATCACCGCGAACCACTTAATCAATATTGTCGATTAATTAAAACACTATAATGATTAACATTTATTCAATCATCAACATCCAAACAGGTTTTAATGTCATTCGGGGTAAACAATTCATATATATGAATAATATGAAAAACAATAACACACAATTTATTTGAGGAATCCGGTTGGATTCCTCCAGCCTGTGCTTCCCTGCATTACAGATCATAGTAACATTTGATAATAATATATGAAATGATTTCATTTATATAATGCATTTAAACGACGAAATATAAATAACATTAATCAATCAAACAATAAACAACCAATAGCATCCACAGCATCCAATCATCCAATTATTACTACCAACGATAAATCATATTTTTATATAAGTTTAACACATCATAGCATTCCAGAAAGCATGAGAATTAACCCACTATTCGTTTTCGATTGACGGTTCGCGTTGTTTCATACAGTTTTAAACAACGTTTAAAATTATATGAAATTCCAACTGCATCCAATTTTGACTGAACCTGCTCGTACGCATAGCCTTCATCGCCACGATTCCAACGAACCTGGTTTCGCGTAATTTGGATAACATATGTATAAGTTACAGCTATTACAATTTTTGTATATAACATAATAATTAACTAATTACTTAAATTTTAACCATTAATAACCTTTACTAATTTAAAATCCACGTCATCAGCATTTACATGGCCAATGCATTTTCTTCGTGCCTTAATCAATGAACCCGATATTGAACTCCTCCCCGACATTCCACGTTTTACAGAAGCTCGACTCCTCCAATCGCTTGCCGCCGACGATCGGATGCACTTGAGACCACCCTGCCGACGATCGGATGCACCTGAGACCACCCCGCCGACGTTGCCAGAACCACCTGACCGAGTTTCTCCTTCACTGCCAAATCCAACCCTTCCTCGTACCTTACGCCGCCAGAATCGCGTCTCAAACCAATTCCAAACAAGTGCTAATTTCGAACGCCTCACGCCATCTGGGTTGACCAAACCACTGGAACCACCTGTCTCCTGCGCCCAAATCATCTTCAAACGCTTCTCCTTCTAGTCTCCACCAGCCTTACATTCCCCCAAAATCGATGTCATCCACTTGAAACAGGCCTGAAATTGTAACCCATGTTCATCAAATCGGCCCCGCCATCACAACCCGTTTCAGCTCCTTCGACCAAAAGAAGAAACATAGCCCTCTTCCTCCTGAATAACTTTTCATTAGACTCCAACTTCAATTGACAACCAAAATCGCCACAAAACTCAGAAAAATGGAACTGAGTATTCACGGTTTTAGGCTAATTCCGGCCGCCGTAGTCGACCATAAGTCAGCAAATTTGGTCAGCGAGTTGCTCTCACACAGCTCTTCAACTTTACCTTTGGAACCTCCCTCCAATTCATGATAAATATGAAGGCCGCACCAGCCGACATTTCCTCGAATTGCGAAGTACCAATGCCCGACTAGCACGGGACGGTCGTCAAGGAAAAAAGGTTTTGAATTTATGAATCACCAAAGAACCTGTAGTTTATCTCACAGCGCATGGAGTAAAATATAATAATAACATACTTGACATAAAATAGGCGAGACAGTGCATAAGCGTAAACTAAACCGTCATAACAGCAGAATCCAAAATATAGCTTATGATCCAAACCATTATTACAACTTCAGAATACAATCTCTAAAGCAAAATAGAAAGGTACACTATTAATGCCCAAAGCAGTGACCATCAGTAACACAGGGAGAATACATGTAAATAGTACGTGGAAGCTTCATGCTCGTCTCCGGACAGCTACTCGTGCATTCTACCACTAACATGTCTCTAGTCTGCTCGTTTAGGAGTACCCAGAGTAATAAGAAGAGACATAAAACTCTGGGTCAGGCAAAAGTTTGGTATGAGCGATAGCAGCAAAACAAAACAATAACAGGAATAAATAATCATACCTGAACTTGGACCTGCAACCAAAGAGTTAGCACAACAAGATGTATAGTACTCTAAGGTAACGCTAACATAAAGTGTAAAGTGAAAGTGTACATGTCATGGTGATAATAAACATAAAACATAGCAATCAAGCTCACATCTCTCACTCAAGTGCGTAAAGTATACGATATCCACCACTTTGATCACCAACCCTTTGCAACGACCACTTTTCCCTTAGGGTCTTAGTGAACTCATTGCGCTGGTTCATAGCTACTAATCCCTTACTATGACCACCTTGCCCTTGGGAGTCCTAATGGCCCCATTGCACTGATCCATAACCACGCTACGATCACTTGCCCTTGGGAGTCTTAATGATCCCATTGCGCTGATCTATAACCACTAATTCATCTCCTAGTGGTGAACTAAAACTACAGATATCGATAACCCCTTTTCGCACGTCTCGCAGCAAAGCCCAACTCATGAAGTTAACTCGTTGGTTCCCATCTTGATCCTGAGTAATAACCTCCCATTTGGACTTCCTTTGCATCTCAGGTTTTCAGTCTTCATCTTGGTTCACGGTTCGGTCCTTATCCTCACGCTTTGCGGTACAGGAAGGCGGTTCGTGGTGCTCCCATTCATGGGTTCCTTCTCGGGTTGTGACTCCAGGCTTCGGTTCGTGACCTGCGTGATCGGGTCGTGGTCCTCCATTTGATTTGTGAGGGTGGTTCGTGCGTCCTAGCTTCGTGACTCCGGTTCGTGGTCCTGCTCACGGCTCGGGGTTCCTGCTCGTGACACACTTCAGGGGAGAGGGTCGGGTCGTGGTCATAGGGGTGAGCACGAGTGGGGATCGGTTCGCAGGGGTACTCCACGATTGGGGCCCTGTACTTTCTCTTACAACTTTCCTGCAAGCTATTCACGCCATACGACAACGTTTTCGACCATTCTAACTTTCCTATGCACTCACAAATCATACCAAACAATAGTAATAACACATAGGATCAACCATAAACACCAAAACAATAATCTAGCATGTTAATATGGATCACATACCCAAAACTCAAGTTTTCCCCTTAATCATGTTTTAACTATAGAATTAGCAAACTTAATCCAAATTAACCCAAATTTTCACCAGTGACATAAAATAATATTTTAGAATTTCTACATATTTTTCCAAATTTTTATAATGCATAATTTCGCTAATGATCACTAATCACCCCTAATTAGCCGTAATTAGTGAATAAAAGTGCAAATCACTCACCTTAGCCACAAATAAATTTCAGATCTGAAACTCTAACTGATTTGGCATGGATCCCAATGTATTCCAGCAGCTCTATCTCAATTTCTATGCTAATCCGCCTTAATTTGTTGTAGATTTGGCAAATTTGTTATTAGAAAGTGATTAAAGATGAATTTAGATGGTGGAGGCCATTGCTAGGGTTGAAGAAATGAAAGTGGCGGCTGAGAAAAATGAAATGAGATAGTTTCCTAACTCATTTCAGCCTCCCCATAACCCTAATTTCGAAATGGGTTATGGGCCTAGCTGCTAATTACCATGTTAAACCCAATTAAAATGTTTTTCACCTTCCAAACCTTATTTCAGCTATATATCCCAAACGGTAAGTCCGTTTGACAAATGTGACCACTCTACGTAAAGGTAAACTATCATCTAAATCCAATGGAAGTGGTTTCAGGTCAAAATTCCTTACCAATCAAAAGTTATAGGAGAAACAAGATTCGCCACGGGTAAAACGGTCATATAAAATTCGGCAAAAATCGTGAACATCGGAAATGACCCCAATAGTCATTCCCCAAAGTTACATGACCATACGACTTCGTATGAAAATGAAATAAATATTCTATGATCCTCCGATGTGTAGAATGTCGGTCGTTACACACTCCCCCCCCCCCCCCCCCCTTAAGACATTTCGACCCCGAAATTCCTTAACTAAGAAAACAGCCAAAAGGTCTCGCATGCCTATTAACCATTTGCAATAATCAATCATACATAATAAACACATCAAGCCTATCCTAGCATGCAGAATAACTACATCGCGATTAAAACCTTACCACGTAAAGAGCTCTGGATATGTCTTCCTTATGTTCTCCTCGATTTCCCAAGTGCAGTCACTCTCGCTATCACCCCACTGGACCTTAACCAGTTTCACTGTCTTCCTCTGAAGTTGCTCTGTATCGTCTCCGACAATACGAATTGGTCTGCGGCTTTCAATTGCCTTGGGTTCTACCTCGATATCATCCATTTGATCGGGTGAGATAGTCATGTCAGAATCGTGCATGAACTTCCTCAACTGAGAAACATGAAATACATTGTGAACTCCCGCCATCTTGTCAGGTAATCCGACTCTATACGAATTGGCTGCTTCATGTCTCGATACATTTTGTTACTAACGGGATGTATAGTCAGTTTTGAGGAATGACATTCTTTAAGCACTTCATCTCTCAATCCATTAACATTGGGTACAACTAGTCTCCCATTCTTTCGAAGTCATCCTTCTTGATTAAGTCCATACTTGTCCATTCCCTCACCGTCGATGCCCGTCTCTACCTTGGAGATGATTTCCAATAAGCTAGGATCGTCCCTCTGACTGGAACCAATGCGCTCAATCAAAGTCGGTCTGATCGTCAAACTTGCTAACATCTCTGGATCCAATTCGCACTTAGGTCTGAAATCATATCCTACAATATACTCATGTTGCTTCCATTCCAGAAACATAGCCCCCAAACTGGCATGTCTCTTACTGAATGCATCAGCTACCGCATTTCCCTTCCTGGGTGTGTATGCGATATTGAAATCATATGAAGCCAAGAACTCTAACCATCTCTGCTGACGAAGATTCAAATCTTTTTGAGAAAAAGATACTTTAATGAATTATGATCAGTAAACAACTCGAATCTTTCTCCCAAGAGATAATGTCTCCGCATCTTCAACTCAAACACGATCGCTGCTAATTCCAAATCATGGGTAGGATACCTTTTTTCATGAGGTTTCAGTTGCCGACTAGCATAAGCTACAACCCTACCTCCTTGCATCAGTACAGCTCCTAGTACAGTACCACATGCATCCGTGTATACCGTTATCTCTTCGTTCCCCTTAGGAATAACTAATACCGGTACACACGTCAACTTTTCCTTTAGACTCTTAAATGCATCCTCGCACCTTCCGTCCCAAGCAAAAGCTTGATTCTTCTTGGCCAACTGAGTTAACGGTGCCACTATCTTAGAGAAGTCTTGGATAACTTACGATAATATCCAACTAACCCCAAGAAACTTCTTACATCTGTTGCATTCTCGGGCGTATACCAATCTTGCACCGTAGCCAGCTTCGCAGGGTCCACGGCAATACCATTCTCTGAAACGACATGGCCCAAGAATCTCACTTCCTTCCTCCAGAAGTGACATTTAGAAAATTTTGCTTTCAATTGGTGTCTCCTCAACACCTCCATCACTGTCCTCAAATGTTCCTTATGTTCTTCTTCTGTCCTCGAGTAAACCAAGATATCGTCCACTAACACAAGAACAAACTTATTTAATTGACCCCTAAATACCCTGTTCAGGAAATCCACAAAATATGCCGGGGCATTGGTTAGCCCGAATGGCATGACCAACCACTCATAGAATCTAGACGGCATCCGAAATACCTTTTTAGGTATACTCTCAGCTGCTATTTGGAGCTGATGAAAACCTGTCGCGAGATCCAACTGGGAGAACACTCTTGCTCCACTCAACTGATCAAACAAATCAACTATCCGTGGAAGAGGATATTTATTCTTCCTCGTCACCTTATTCAACTCGCGATAGTCCACACACAATCGAAGGGAATTACCATCGGCCTTGGTAGCAAACACAACTGGTGCTCCCCACTCAGAAACACTTCTTCAGATAAATCCCTTCTTCAAAAGATCTCTTATTTGCACCCCGAGCTCTCGCTACTCCCTTTGCGCCATACAACGAAGTGGCATCACTATAGGTCTGGCACCTTTCACTAAATCAATCCGAAACTCGATCTCTCGGTGTGGTGGTAGTCCGATCACTTCCCTGAAGATGTTCGGATACTCGCCAGCAATAGGCACATCTGACAACTCATCATGCAGAATGTCGAGGGAATTTAGAAAAATAGCCATCTCTCCATCACTAGGTAGGCAACCAAACAGTACCCTCCGCCCATCGTCCGCTCTAATGGTTACCAAAGATCCCTTACAGTCTACCACCACCCCATACCTTTGGAGCCAATCGACTCCCAAAATAATGCCAGACCCAGTAATGCCCAAAACAAAGCAATCACAAGCAAACATGCATCCATGACTCGATAAGTCCAAATTACGACAAATTATACTAAGGCTAGTCAAACCGCCGATCGGATTCATCACAACTAAAGATCTATCGACAATCTCGGGTTCCAATTCCAACCTATTTACCGGGTCACTAGATATAAAGGAATGGGAAGCCCCAGTATCAAACAATACTCGAACAGGAACATCATAAACAGAAAGCATACCTTGAATGAAGACACTTTTTCCTTTCTCCGCCGCAGTTGGGGCATTCGATGCAGAAGGACCATCATTGATAGCATATGCTTTCACAATCTATTTCTCTTTAGGAGGTTGTGGACATTTATCCTTGTGATGTCCCATTTGGCCGTAATTGAAGCACTTTCTGTCCGTTGGCTTTGCTCGACAATCTTTGGCATAGTGGCCCTTCTTGCCACAGCTGTAGCACTCAACATCTTTCTTATTCTTCTTCTAACCATCCTTAGCTTGGTTCTGTTTCCTTTTATTCTGCGAATTATTCTTGCCTCCACCGCTTGCTTTCGGCTTTGGCTCCCCTGCAGCTGTAATAGAAACCTCGGCCTTTGACTTAGGGTGAAGGCTCTCCGACCTCAATGCCTTTCCCACTATAGATTCGAAGGTCTCATTGATGTGGTTTATAAGTCTTTCCCCCACGTACTCATCTAAGCCGGCTATGAACTTGTTCTTCTTCTCGATAGTATCGATAAGAGATAATCCATACTTTGATAAAGTATCGAACTCAGCAGTATATTCCGAGACTGCCCTAACATTCTGCTTAAGCTCTAAGAATTTCCTAAACAATTCTGGTTTCTGAGCAGCTGGGATAATCTTGTCACTGAAACGGGTCTTAAACTGATTCCAAGTAACTTGATCCTCATGAGTAGCTGCTTTAATAGCATCCCATCAATTCATAGCCCGTCCTTGAAGCTGACGCGATGCTAGCTTTCTCTTCATTGCATCATCGATCCCTAAATCCTCGAAGATGCGCTCACAACTATCCAGCCAATCTTGAACATTCGTAGCCGAATCTGTTCCGTGGAACGGCTTCCCACCAAGGCTAGTATAATCCTTGTTAAGCTTGGTGAAATCGGCTCTAGGTGCCTGCACCGATGCACCACTGCCGTTAGCAGCATTAGGAACTGCTCCCTGAACATCCCTAAGCATCTCCCATATGAAGGTAGTAAACATCGTCCTCATATCAGATACATTCCCATTATTGGCCCCTGAACCCGTACTCCTCGTATATCGGCTCATTATTCAGTCTGTAAAGAGAAAACGATTAACCATCTTCTTAGTGGTGCTAGTGCAGTGCGACTTCTTCCTTAGATACACTAATAGTGTGTATATATAACTTTTGAAAACCAAAATATCACAAATACGCGCTCTCATATACGTATACTATCTCTCCCTGATGTCTTCCCCTAAGTTGACTACGCAACCTAGGCTCTGATACCAAGTGTGATGTCCCGCCCCGCACCAACCGACATTTCCTTGAATTGCACTGTACCAATGCCCGACTAGCACGGGACGGTCGTCAAGGAAAAAGGGTTTTGGGACTATGAATCACCAAAGAACCTGTAGTATATCTCACCGCGCATGGAATAAAATATAATAATAACATACTTGACATAAAACAGGCGAGACAATGCATAAGCTGAAAACTAAACCATCATAGCAGCGGAATCCAAAATACAGCTTATGATTCGAACCATTATTACAACTTCAAAATATTGCCTCTAAAGCAAAATAGAAAGGTACATTACTAATGCCCAAAGTAGCGACCATCAACAACACAGGGAGAATATATGTAAATAGTACGTGGAAGCCTCCTGCTCATCTGCGGACAACTACTCGTGCATACCACCTAACCCATCTCTAGTCTGCTCGTTTAGGAGCACCCAGAGTAATAAGAAGAGACATAAAACTTTGGGTCAGGCAAAAGTCTGGTATGAGCGATAGCAGCAAAACAAAACAATAACATGTATAAATAATCATACCTGAACTTGGACCTGCAACCAAAGAGTTAGCACAACAAGATGTACAGTACTCTAAGGTAACGCTAACATAAAGTGTAAAGTGGAAGTGTACATGTCGTGGTGATAATAAACATCAAACATAGCAATCAACCTCACATCTATTACTCAGTGCATAAAGTATAAGATATCCACCACTTTGATCACCAAATCCTTTGCTACGAGCACTTTTCCCTTGGGGTCTTAGTAAACCTATTGCGCTGGTCCATAGCCACTAATCCCTTGCCCTTGGGAGTCCTAATGACCCCATTGCACTGATCCATAACCACGCTACGATCACTTGCCCTTGGGAGTCTTAATGATCCCATTGCGCTGATCTATAGCCACTAATTCGTCTCCCAGTGGTGAACTAAAACTATAGATATCGATAACCCCTTTGCACACGTCCCGCAGCAAAGCCCAACTCATGAAGTTAACTCGTTGGTTCCATCTGGATCCTGAGTAATAACCTCCCATTTGGACTTCCTCTGCATCTCAGGTTTTCAGTCTTCATCTTGGTTCGCGGTTCGGTCCTCACCCTCACGCTTCACGGTACGAGAAGGAGATTCGTGGTGCTCCCATTCATGGGTTCCTGCTCGGGTCGTGACTCCAGGCTTAGGTTCGTGACCTGCGTGATAGGGTCGTGGTCCTCCATTCGACTCGTGAGGGCAGTTCGTGAGTCCTAACTTCGTGACTCCAGTTCGGGGTTCCGCTCGCGGTTCGGGGTTCCTGCTCGTGACATACTTCATGCGAGAGGGTCGGGTCGTGGAGCTCAAGTGTGAGTCGGGTCATGGTCAAAGGGGTGAGCACGACTGGGGGTCGGTTCACAGGGGTACTCCACGATCAGGGCCCTGTACTTTTTCCTGCAACTTTCCATCAAGCTATTTACGCCATACAACAGCGTTTTCGACCATTCTAACTTTCCTATACACTCACAAATCATACCAAACAGTAGTAATAACACATAGGATCAACCATAAACACCAAAACAATAATCTAACATGTTAATATGGATCAACATACCCAAAGCCCATGTTTTCCCTTTAATCATGTTTAACTATAGAATTAGCAAACTTAATGCAAATTAACCCAAATTTTCACCAGTGACATAAAATAATATTTTAGAATTTCTACATATTTTTCTAGATTTTTATAATGCATAATTTCGCTAATGATCACTAATCACCCCTAATTAGCCGTAATTAGTGAATAAAAGTGCAAATCACTCACCTTAGCCATAAATAAATTTTAGATCTGAAACCCTCATTGATTTGGCATGGATCCCAATGTATTCCAGCAGCTCTATCTCGATTCCTATGCTAATCCGCCTTAATTTGATGTAGATTTGGCTAATATGTGATTAAAAAGTGACTAAAGATGAATTTAGAAGGTGGAGGCCATTGCTAGGGTTGAAGGAATGAAAGTGGCGGATGAGAAAAATGAAATGAGATGATTTCCTAACTCATTTCAGCGTCCCCATGACCCTATCCCGAAGTGAGTTATGGGCCTAGCTGCTAATTACCGTGTTAAGCCCAATTAAGCTGTTTTTCACCTTCCAAACCTTATTTCAGCCATATCTCCCAAACAGTAAGTTTGTTTGACAAATGTGACCACTCTATGTAAAGGTAAACCATCATCTGAGTCCAATAGAAGTGGTTTCAGGTCAAAATTCCTTACCAATCAAAAGTTATAGGCGAAACAAGATTCATCAGGGGTAAAACGGTCATATAAAATTCAGCAAAAATCGTGAAAATGGGAAATGACCCAATAGTCGTTCCCCAAAGTTACACGAACATACGAGTTTGTATGAAAATGAAATAAATATTCTACTATCTTCCGATGTGCAGTTGATTGACATAGAAATATGTTTATTTTTACGCTCATATCTTATCTTTATTGTAAATAAATAAATATTACTTTGGGTATTTTCATGTGTTTTCACAGGTTGTTAAATAAATGTCTCCTTCATTCAATTAAAGACCAATTGCATAGGAAATGCAACTTCTTGGAATCAACAAATTTTCAATCATAAAGGAAGCTGCAGCACACTGATAAAGCTTGGAAATTTGGACAGAATGTTCTGAGTTCAGCCACCGTCAAAGCCCTATTTTTTGCTGAAGAAAAGAACATATACATTGCCTCCGTCGCTTTGAAGAATAAAAAGACTAGTGCTATATTATATATATATATATATATATATTTATATGTATATAACATATGCACTAAGATTTGAAGAGCTAGACATTTTCTTCTCAAAGAAATCAATTGAAAATCTTGCATATTTACTTGCCATTGAGGAGAAGACTTGACATATATTTACCAGAATGCAACTCAATCAAATGCCACATGTCAGCAATCAAGGAGGGAGAATCTTCATAGAACATCTCAAATCTATATCCATATCTCTTTTATTTGCAAATAGAATATCTCAAGAGATATTTCTTGGCCCAAAAGTCATATAGGATGGAGGCTATATCCCCTATAAATACCCATTGTATTCATTGTAACAACCATCGATTATTCTGTAATTCTTCTGCCATTAACAAAGTTCTTCTTTTTATTTTTCTGCATTTTTCTCTATTTTTTAGCAATTAGTGTGTCTACACGATTAGATTCGGTAGAACACTATTTGTGTTTTGCATTTCTTTTCATTAGTGATTGACCGTCTGATTAGATTCAGCGGTAATCCTAATTTTATTTCCTGTTGTTATTTATATTCTGCACTTTTATTTTCTGTATTTTAATCGCGTTCATAGATTTAATTGGATTTGATTAGATTTGAATCTGATTCATAGTTCATTGCTTTTCCATTGAAATTGTGATTTGATCGTCGGTTCAGTTAGATCTGTTCTGAATCAAATTACAGTTTTAATTTTGTTTTGTTTTATTTGCAAAATCAACCTCCAGCTTCGTCTAACACGCCCAAGAAAAAAATAAATAATAATTTTTAATTAAACCTCCCTGTGTTCGACCTGTATGCTACACACCTGTATGCTTGCAGAATTTATTACAAATGTCGCGCTTTTCTAATTCATAGACTAGCGTCGATCAAGTTTTTGGCGCCGTTGCCGGGGAGGTAACGATTAAATTTTATTATTTATTTAATTTCTGATTCGTGTTAGTTTTTATTTTTCCTTGTTTTTGTGTATTCATATAAAAAAAAAAATTCCATCCTAGTTTTTATTTGATTTCTTTCCTTTTTTCTCAATCTCTTTCTTTTCTTTTACAGAAAAATAAAACAAAAAAAGAAACCTTTCAATTTTCCTTTATATTTTTTGCGTCTTTCCATTTTTTTTCGATCTTCTATATTCTCTTCTTCTTTTACAAGTCTCAAAAAAAAAAAAAAAAACACTGCCATTTTTCCCTTTTACAATTCCTTCCTTTTGTTGACAAATCTCTTTCAGTCTACAAAAAAGGAAAAATATATAAAAAAAAAACAAATCTTTCTCTGCCTTGCCCAAATCTTCTCACCCACGCATAGGCATTGCGTTCCTCCTCTTCCTTCCATCTCCATAACATCAACATACACCATCACTCCCTCCATCTCTTTAGCAAACAACCCTTTGCTGTTGCTCGCACTACAACCCATTACACCAATTCCATACAATCAATTTCACTGCCCCCACTGCACAGCAACCTCCCGCTACATAATAATCCTCTCTTCCAAACAAATCACACTCACTCCCATCATCTCAGAAAAACATCACTGTATCGCGTCATAACAAAAGCCTCCAGTCACTGTGGCTTCAACAAGCCACACCAACCTTATACCAAACCACCCACCAGCCTTGCAAACTCCATTCAAACCATTCAAAAGCAAAACCATCAACCTTTCAATCACCATACAGTCTCAAACTCTTTCATCCATCTCTATTTTCCCACCATCACCAGTTCGTACAAACCCGCAGCCTCTTTCACTAACACGAAAACCACATATTCATTACTAAAAGCAATTGCAATCGCCCTTTCATATACTTCCCAAATTTCAGAACAACATCCTCAAAACAGAACCTCTGCCAGACATCCGCATTCACCAACGATCCAACTGTTGAAACCAAATTCAGTTTCGCAACCCAAAAAAACAAAAAAAAACAAAAAAAAAGCCAAGCTTCGGTAATCACCCATCACCAAACCCCATTTGCCAAACAAACCATACTGCAGCCTTCACAATCACCTCAGACAAAAACAAACCAGCAAAACGTTTAACTGCAAACGCCATCTGAAGTTCACGCATCCCCATCGCCAGTAACCGCGAGTTCCACAACTCCCTTCAGCCCAATCAAACTAGACCCCTAGAACTCGAACCAAACCTGATTCGCCAATTGGAAACAATTAAATCCGATTAGCAGACCCACTTCGATTTAAAATATCCTGTTTCGAATTGCAATCGTTTGGAAGTGATTCCAAAAAAAAAAAAAGGCGTTAGTTTTGATTTTCGTTTGAAACTTTGTAAACAGAGGAGGCGTGCCCTTTTAGTTCTGATTTTATTTTTCTGGGCAAATTGGTGCTTGCGGAAGAACAATATTGGGGGCGTGATATTATTTGGGCGGTTAGGGTATGATTGCCATTATTTGGCAAGTGGATTTGTTCCAATATTTGTTTGGAAAGTGATTTCATACTATTCTGAGATTGCCAGACACCCACTGTTTCCCTTGTTTTCAACTTAAAAAAAAAAAAAAAAAAAGGGAGAATTTTTCAAAAACAGGTACAGCTGAAATTTTTAAAAAAAGGGTGTTAAAATTTTTTTTTCGGGCTCCTAGCCCGAACCCGTGCCGCAGCGCAGTCAAGCAATTAATAGAAGGGGACAACAACAGAAAGCAGCGGACGAGTCAAATGGGTTGGAGCGGTTGCACACCAAGTGGGGTGTGAACGCGCTAGCGCTTCCCAAATTCACTGGAGGACTGCCGATCAAGGTGAAAACTTTTAAAACTCTACAGGTGCTCTGCTGCAAAAGGAAAAAGAAAAAATATATAAACAATTGTTGTAAAAAAATTCTGCAGGGGCAGCGGCTTGAATGTAAATTTTAATTCTGCAATTTATATTTCTGTGTCTGTTCTGTGACTGATATTTCTGAATTTGTGGTGAGGAACGGTTTTCCATAACTAATCACTCTCATCGATTTTCAATTTTAACACGTGATTTTGATTTTCAAAATAATATAACTGAAAAGTGGTGCTTTGTGAAGTTGACTGTCTCGTACAATTGGATCGCGGATATATATTAGTTCAATTTATTGAACTTTTAGCAAAAGAGGTTGCATACTACCCGTAAAACATTGGTCGTATCCCTTAGTTTTATACTATACGTGAACGGCCATAAGACCCTCTTCCCCCTTCCAATTGAGTCAGTTAATTAATAGAGCACAACTCATTATTTTATATTATTTTGAATTGAGAATAATTTCTGTCTTGCCGTGATTTCATTTCAAATGTCTAACTCAAAAAAATCATTGAGAGAAATGTGGGATAATAATCGAAGTAGACGTCCTCTTGAAGAGTATGAGTATGAATTGCAACTCATGAAACAAGATTTTCCAAAATTTCGTGAGCCCAATGTCAACAATTTTCAAAATTTTCCAACTGACCAACATTTTCAAAATCATAGATATAATCGAAATGATGATTTCAATTTAAATTTCAATAATTTCGATTATGGGTCACATCCACATCAAAACGGTTTTGAATCGCAAAATAGCTTTGATCCACATCAATATGGGGTTGGAAACCAATTCGAAAATAATTTTGAAAATGATTTTCAAATCGATCAAAATTTTCAAAACTACAACCCATATCAACATCTTGAAAATGACCAAAATTGCAATTTTCACTAGAATTTTAACAGTTTTGGTTATGAACAAAATTTCTATGATCAAAATGATTTCCAATATCATTGTCAGTTTTCTGAAAATTGAAACAACTACCACATTGGAAATAATATTGATTGTGAAATTGATGAGGACTATAATTTTGAAACTCAAGAAATCCAAAACGAGAGCTCGCAAATCAACGATTTTGAAGAATACCATCTTAACGTTTTTAGAGAAAGGGTAGAAAGGCTAGATAGACAGCTTAATGAAAAAGATAGAAAGATGGATGAACTTCTTTATTTATTGACATCTTTGAAAGAACAACGAGAGCAACAAAATCAAATTCAAACAAGCGATGAATCAGGAAATAATCCATTCTTTGCTGACATTGAAAATTTTCAAATAACGACTTTTGAAATTGAGAATAATCATCTTGATGAAGTTTTTCAAAATTCAACCAATGATTTGAACTTCAACTCTTTTCAGGAAGAAGATTTAAGCTTAAATTTTGATCTTCATCTTTCAGGTTGTCAGAAACTTGAAATTTTTGAAATTGAACCAAATGAAAATGTTGAATTTTTCAAAAACTCAGAAGTGGAAATGGATTTTAATGAACATGAATTTCTTGATTTGTACGAGGATGAATTGCCAAATAAGGAAGAAGTGGATTCATGTCACGAGTTCGAAAATTTTAACTTTGAGGAAATTTCAAATGAACTTGAGATTGTCAGTGTCGAAAATACGTTGACAGTTAATGATGAGAAATGTGATCACACAGTCTTGAACACCACTCAGATGTCAAATTTCACTGAATTTACATACGATCACAAATTTTTGAAAAATTACACTGACAAATTTGTTGAATACATGAACTATTTTTGGAATGTTAGTTTTATTGAAAAACTTCATGTTAGGACGACCCTAGACATTTATCTCCTGGACTATAAATCTAGGTTTAAAGATGATATGGTTTTCAAAAACTCTTGCTTGTTAGAAAACATGTCTAGACACAGTGGGAATGGGACTCATAGGGTCAGAACCAAGTGTGGGGGAAAAAGATGGTGGAATTCTTTGCATTGCGTGCACCGCAAACACATATATCATTGTATATATGATCCATTCTTACATATAGTTAGATTGCATTTCATTTTACAGATCATTTTGCATCTCATTCACCTTTGGGTGCGATCTTTCAAATTTAGGAAACGTTCACAGTGTGGACACTGTTTTGTTCAAGTGGGGGGGGGGGGGGAGTCTGCATTTCATCCATTTTCATTTTTCTTTGTTTTTTTTTTTATTTCAGCCATTTAAGTAGGACCATCATACATTTTAGATTGTAGTAACATACCATTTTTTTTTTTTGAAATACGACCCATTTTCAATTGATACAACAAAATAAGTTTACAATTTTTAGCCAGTTGATAGTATTTTTCTCTCTCAACTTAGATCGAATAAGAAATATAATGAAAAGTTTAATTTTGAGGGATAATAGTGTAACCGGTACATAGGGAGATTCTTAGGTGATGGCCATGAAATCTATTCTATATTGTAGACTTTGTTTAAATAAGTGGAGGACTTAAAATACTTATATTGGCTTTTCAAATCTTTAAAACTAAGTTGTGTTAAGTTGAATTCGCATAACTCTCTTTTGTGCTTATATTTTCGATAATAATAATAATAGTATTCCAAGGGTATCCAACATTGCTTGTATATCGAGCGTTGGTGTGCAAACCCGCCAAGCTCTATCCGACACGTTGTTGACAAAGTCAAAGTTGGAATATCTTGGTCTCATTTTATGGGATTGGACACCTAAGGATTACCGACACGTTGTTGACAAAGTCAAAGTCGGCCTGCATAATCCGCCAAGCTCTTTACCCACTCTCCGTTAGTCCGCGAGGCAGTGCATGGGTGGTAAACCTTGGTCTTTTTAGGTGTATGTACTTAATCATAAATCTTAAAATTTAATAGAATAAAGAATAAGCGATGATACCCAAACACTTCTTGACCTTATTGATTTGACTAGCCATACATGAGAAAATTAGAATACCACTTTGCAAACTGTGCCAAGCAAACTAAGAATTTATTTCATGGCTGCACTATGTTATTGACCGAAATAACTGGCCAAACTGGAATTTAACATTTGAAAACTTGATTTATATTGAAAATTTGTGACAAGTCGAGGTATCTAAAATAAAATCAACTGGTTAGAAATTATTAACTTAATTTGTTGTACCACTTTCCTGAAATAAGTCGTGTTGTCATTTTTCGTTTTTATTTTTGCATATGTCCATTGCATTCATGTAGTTTGATTAGAATCATAGCATACTGCATGTGGATTTTGTGGGTAGTATCCGCTGAAAACCCTCACGAGACACCACTCGTCCTACTAGGGACACCTAGAGGTTTAACGGCTTGTTGCATACGCTCAATGCAATCGTGTCTCCTACGAAAGTGTGACCTATCTAGTTTAGTTTTTCATTTCTTGTTTTACTCGAGGACGAGTAAAAGATAAGTGTGGGGGTATTTGATTGACATAGAAATATGTTTATTTTTACGCTCATATCTTATCTTTATTGTAAATAAATAAATATTACTTTGGGTATTTTCATGTGTTTTCACAGGTTGTTAAATAAATGTCTCCTTCATTCAATTAAAGACCAATTGCATAGGAAATGCTACTTCTTGGAATCAACAAATTTTCAATCATAAAGGAAGCTGTAGCACACTGATAAAGCTTGGAAATTTGGACAGAATGTTCTGAGTTCAGCCACCGTCAAAGCCTTATTTTTTGCTGAAGAAAAGAACATATACATTGCCTCCGTCGCTTTGAAGAATAAAAAGACTAGTGCTATATATATATATATATATATATATATATATATATATATATATATATATAACATATGCACTAAGATTTGAAGAGCTAGACATTTTCTTCTCAAAGAAATCAATTGAAAATCTTGCATATTTACTTGCCATTGAGGAGAAGACTTGACATATATTTACCATAATGCAACTCAATCAAATGCCACATGTCAGCAATCAAGGAGGGAGAATCTTCATAGAACATCTCAAATCTATATCCATATCTCTTTTATTTGCAAATAGAATATCTCAAGAGATATTTCTTGGCCCAAAAGTCATATAGGATGGAGGCTACATCCCCTATAAATACCCATTGTATTCATTGTAACAACCATCGATTATTCTGTAATTCTTCTGCCATTAACAAAGTTCTTCTTTTTATTTTTCTGCATTTTTCTCTATTTTTTAGCAATTAGTGTGTCTACACGATTAGATTCGGTAGAACACTATTTGTGTTTTGCATTTCTTTTCATTAGTGATTGACCGTCTGATTAGATTCAGCGGTAATCCTAATTTTATTTCCTGTTGTTATTTATATTCTGCACTTTTATTTTCTGTATTTTAATCGCGTTCATAGATTTAATTGGATTTGATTAGATTTGAATCTGATTCATAGTTCATTGCTTTTCCATTGAAATTGTGATTTGATCGTCGGTTCAGTTAGATCTGTTCTGAATCAAATTACAGTTTTAATTTTGTTTTGTTTTATTTGCAAAATCAACCTCCAGCTTCGTCTAACACGCCCAAGAAAAAATAAATAATAATTTTTAATTAAACCTCCCTGTGTTCGACCTGTATGCTACACACCTGTATGCTTGCAGAATTTATTACAAATGTCGCGCTTTTCTAATTCATAGACTAGCGTTGATCAGCAGTATGCGGGTCATTACAGAAACTGAGGGCTTTTCTGCAAATAATGAACGCTGTAAAACGTATGGGGTTGGGGAAGGTTGAAACTTGGCGTATATAATAATAGAAAATAATATTTAAATGTGAGGTGACGAGCAAAGATGACTAAGGATTTTTATTTCGCGCCCATTGCCATTTCTGAACGCTATTTATTCATTCCTGCGATCACATACAAAACCCATTCAAGACGAAAATGGACGTTATGGTATAATTTGACGTTATAGTCCTAATGAAACTTGTTTAGTCGAATTTTAATTCCGTTTTCTCAAACGACACTCGTTCGAGTCCAAATGGCAGTTTTATTTGCGTTTAAATTTGTTACGCTCACAAAATAACTCTAATTGACGCAAAACTTGAAATTTAACAATAATTAGTCATTACAGTCATAATAAATTTTGTTTCATTGAAAATGAAGGTCGTTTGAATAAAAGCCCTTTTAAGGGTCCATTTTAAATTAAAATAAACCAATTTTAAAATACCTCAATATAATAAAATGAAATATTATAATCGTACATATTCAGGAAAAATTTCATATAATACCAAAATAAAATACCTCGGGTTGAGTTTCAAGTTTAATCGATATTCAGTAGAATAAAAATCCTTTATTTTTATAAAATAAATCATTATATTATGTAAATGAATTCCATTGCGACTATTTGAAATTTTGATTTGGACATAAAACAAAATCTACAACATGAAAACTGAATTTTTCTCGTTCATTAGAAAAACATTATTCAGTAGATTCAGACTTTACTTGTTTCAAAGAAATCCGACTTATTTTGGATCCTGTATAACCAATTTAAGTTCTAAACATTATATTACGAGCTACCGTGCCGCTGCAGCTCGTTTTATAATAAAATTATAAGCTAGATAGGGGTGGCAATTAGACCCGACCCGATGAACTCGGATCTGACCCGGCGGGTCTCGGTTCTAGGCGGGTCGGGTTTTGTCGGGTCTAAACTATACATTTCAAAAATCTGGACCCGACCCGACCCGAGCTTCGGTTCGGGTCGGATTGGGTTCGATTGAATAATAACACTAAAAATACATATATTTCAATGTTTTTTGATCGGGTCTTTTGTGTCGGGTCTATGCGGGTCGGGTTTGATCGGGTCTTAATGGTATTTTTCATCACCTAGACCCGACCCAAGACCCATCGGGTTCGGTTCGGGTTCGAGTCTTTTCGGGTCGGGTCGGTTCGGGTTTTCGGTTCCCGGTTCTAATTGCCAGCCCTAAAGCTAGACGTTCTAACGTCGTTTAATAAACGAAATCGTTAATATAATTCAAAACCAAACAACATTAAATCATTTTAAATTGCCCCTTCACATTATATTGCAAATCCAACAAATTCCGACCATTCCAAAATTTAAATTATTATTTAAATTAAAGTATTCCAAATTATTAAATTTAAACCATTAAAAAATCCAAATCAACTTTTAAAACAAAATTTAAATATTAAATTAAACGATTAAAAATCTGGGTCGTTACAATAATGTTTACTATATCAAGTCAAATGAAACAGTTTCATTGAAATCCGAGTCTGTTTGCGAAAAGGTTATTTTTACGTATTAATCAAATTGAGTTATTATTAATTAATTTATACAAGTAAATTCTTCGATAAAAGTGTATTATTATCGTTTGTATTCAAATTTGATCTTACATACGCTTCAAATCAATTTAATTTCAAACTCAAGATCGTCAAATTTTAAGTCAATTCAATGCTCGAATTATCATATAAATTCAATTCAAGTCATTAAATTTCAAAATTAATCTTTTAATATTCAAATCAGTTAAATATTTAAGTGCAAAAAATTCAGGTTGTTACAGACCTGAACTTAAAAAATGGATGATCCAACTCGTAACTTTTTATGCTTAGTCGTCCAACTTCCTCCGACTTCTCCGCTGATTTTCCGACCGAGTCAAGCTTGTCTCCGCCTATAAATAGCAGTTGCCTTAGAAAGTTCAGAGACTTTTTAGGCCTTTTTTATTTTGACTATTTTCTTGTATTTCGGATCTTTGTCGATCCGAACCATTGTAATATCTAAATTTAAAATAAAGGCTAGAGCCATCAAACTTGACGTAGGCTTGTTAACATCAGACAATTATAAATGATGTTTTTTTTTTCTATTTTCTTAGAATTTCCCTTAGTTTTCAGTTTAATTTCTTCGTTTACTCTCATCCAATATATTTCTAGTGTTTATGCCAATTTTAGCTTAAAGTAAAAAAAACAACGATCTATTACATAACCCCAATTTACTAAATTAAGGATTAATTGTGTGTAATGTGCACGTTTTATTGTTATAAATAATATTACGGTTAAACCATCAACCGCACCAACCATTTGCAGGGTTACCATATATAACGGTAACAGTTGAAAAATTAGATTGTCACGGTTAACCATACCAATCATAGGTGCAATATTTAACATTCAAATATAAAAATTGGTAAGTCAAAAAAATAACTTGTATATTAATAATATGCGCCGTTTCATGAACTAATAATATTTGCGTGCATGATCATTATGTATACAAATAAATACATTTATAAAAAACAGTTATAACCATACGAATTTATCATAAATAAAACATATAATTAGAAGGGACAATTAACGACAAGGACAAAAGCCCATTAAAATTTATCCATAAGGACAACCACCTGATATTTTATCTATAAGGACAATACACTGAAATTAAATTTCGGCCGATGCTTCCATCTTCTCCATCTGTCGCGTATCTCGATTTCATCGTTTATCACGAAATCACAAAAATCACGAAATCCTAAATTGATGAAATCACAAGTATCACGAGACATTAGAATCGAAATTCTCAATCGAAGACAAAAATCACGAAATCAAAATCACGACAAAAAATCAGCCGAAACAGAAACCCTAGAAAACAAAAAGATTGTCGAACAACAAAAATCCATTAGAAATCACAAGTGAATTGAATAAAAATATTTTTCAAACGATGGAAAACACAATTAAAGAAGTCGAAATTGTTGAAACAATTTTTTCGTGATTGGAAATGTTTTTTTTTTCGTTAATAGTATAGCAGTTCGTAGGTATCATTTTTCTGTTTTTTTAGGTATCATTTTTCCTATTTTAACTTTAAAATATAGCAGCAGTTTTTAGGTATCATTTTTCTATTTTTCTAGGTATCATTTTTACTGTAGTTTATGTATTATGTTAAACATCACATCAGTTTTAAGGTATCATTTTTATACTTTTTAAGGTATCATTTTTAGTGTAATTTCTCTGTTATGTTAAACATAACTGCAGTTTGGAGGAATCATTTATATATTTTTTAAGGTATCATTTTTAATGTAATTTATGTATTATGTTAAACATCACAGTTAAGGTATCATTTTTAATGTAATTTATGTGTTATGTTAAACATCACAGCAGTTTTAAGGTATCATTTTTATATTTTTTAAGGTATCATTTTTACTATAGTTTATGTGTTATGTTAAACATCATAGCAGTTTTAAGGTATTATTTTTATATTTTTTAAGATATCATTTTTAGTGTAATTTCTGTGTTATGTTTATATACATCTTTTTTTTACCTACAATATTAAAAATCTGATATCCATGAACTGTGAATATGAGAAAAACTTTAGCTTAGCCCTACCAACTTATAAAACTGATAACAGAACAAAAAAATCACATGAAAAAACAATTAACACAGTTAAAATAGTAAAACTGATACTTAAGAAAATAGGAAACTGATACCCAAAACCTGATTCAATGTTTTGAAGTAAAACTAATGGAAAAAATGTTTACATCAAAGTTTGATTGAATAAAATGAAATTAGTTCTACTGAGTTACAAAGTTGATGCAACAACACAACTGCAAAATTAACACAACAACAAAATCACATGGAAAAAACACATAACACAGTTAAAACATGAAAACTGATACTTAAAAAAATAGAAAACTGATACCTACAAACTTCATCAATGTTTTAAAGAAAAACTAATGCAAAAAATGTTTACATCACAGTTTGATTGTATAAAATTAAATAAATTCGACTGAGTTAAAATGTTGATGCAACAATATAACTTCAAAATTAACACAGCAATAAAATCACATGAAAACAACACATAACATGGTTAAAACAGTAAAAATGATACCTAAAATATTATAAAAATGATACCTAAATACTGATGCAATGTTTTGAAGATAAAATAAAAAATAAATTTATATCATAGTTTGATTGATTAAAATGAAATAAGTTCGACGTAGTTTCAAAGCTGATACAACAATATAACTTCAAAATTAACACAGCAACAAAATCTCATGAAAAAAGCATATAACACAGTTAAAACGGTAAAAATGATACCTAAAAAAATAGCAAACTGATACCTAAAAACTGCTGCTATGTTTTAAAGTTAAAACATGAAAAATGATACCTAGAAAAATAGAAAAATGATACCTAAAAACTGCTGCTATGTTTTAAAGTTAAAATGGGAAAAATGATACCTAAAAAAATAGAAAAATGATACCTAAAAACTGCTGCTATGTTTTAAAGTTAAAATGAGAAAAATGATACCTAAAAAAATAGAAAGATGATACCTACGAACTGCTATACTATTAACGAAAAAAAAAAACATTTCCAATCACGACAAAATTGTTTCAACAATTTCGACTTCTTCAATTGTGTTTTCCATCATTTGAAAAATATTTTTATTCAATTCACTTGTGATTTCCAATGGATTTTTGTTGTTCGATAATTTTTTTGTTTTCTAGGGTTTCTGTTTCGAGCGATTTATGGATTCGAATTTTTGGGTTCGATTGCAATTTCGAATCTAATGTCCTTTTGATTTTCGTGATTTATGAATTGTTATGGATTCGAATTTTTGTGATTTTTGGGTTCGATTGTTTTAAAGATGGAGCGGACGTGAATTGGGAGCGGAGGAAGAAGAAAAAAGCGCACGTGAAGAAGAAGAGAAACGGTGAATTGTCCTTCTGAGTAAAATTTTAATGGGCTGTCCTTATGGATAAAAAAGCCTTCACTTTTGTCCTTGTAAATATTTTCCTGTAATTAGAAATATATTTACGAAATGCTTTAAAATTTGAAGTACGACAGTTAACCATCATAAATGATTACGTGACGGTTACTAGAATTTACGAGCTTCAACAATGGTTAAAGTTACTATTGATGATAATAATGACAGTTACATAACCTTTAGCACTTCTAATCAATATAGTATAATATACCAGGTGTAAAATAAATTGGGAATTCCCGCTATATATTTAAATTAAAAACTGCACTTTCCAGTCCAGAACCGAAAAACATGAACTCCCAAAAATGAGAGAATGTATGCGGGTCCACACAGCTGCAAATGCTAATCAGCAATAAAGTTGATTCCCAAAAATTGCTGCGAAATAATTATAAAAACACTCTGAACCCTGCTCAGAATCAAAATTCTCTCACAAATAAATAGAAAAAACCCTAAAAGCCCTTTTTATTAACGGGTCAAGCCATGGATTCCAATTCCTCAGATGAAGCATCCGAGATCAGTGATTCAGAGCTCGAAGACTATGAGCAGAAGGCCTACGCTCTCCTCAAATCCAGACACACAACCACCCACAAAATATTCAATCCTGATCGTACATTGCGCTGTCCTTTCTGTGCCGGCAAAAAGAAGCAGTCTTTCAAGTTCAAAGATCTCCTCCAGCACGCCACTGGCATTGGTGCCTCGTTGGCTCGAAAAGGCAATCAAAGGGCTGTTCACTTAGCCCTCGCCAGATTCCTAAAGTCGGACATTGGTGAACCTGACCAAAAACCCGAACCCTCCCCTGAACCAGAACCCGTCTCTGCTCCAGTCGAGGAGAAATTCGTGTGGCCTTGGTGTGGCATTATAGCAAATGTTCCCATAGAGCAAAGTTTGAAGGAGAGGTTTTCAAAGTTCAAGCCAACAGAGCTGGTTCCTTTACAGTCAAATGGAAGTGAGGGTCTTTTTGTGGTTATGAGGTTTGAGAAAGATTGGAGTGGGTTCAAGGACGTGGTTGATTTTGAAAACTCCTTTAAGGCACTAAAGCACGGAAAGGATGAATGGGTGAAAGGTAAGTTTGAGATAGGGAAAGGGGAGATGTATGGATGGCAGGCAAAGGAGGATGACTATAGGAGCGGGAATGTGGTTGGGGAGTATTTGAAGAAGATTGGGAAGGTGCTCACAATCTCAGAGGTGGAGAAGGAAGAGGCGAAGACCAAGGCGACTATGGTAGAGGTCCTTTCCAGCGAGATTGAGGCTAGGAATGAACATTTGATGGATATGGAATGCAAATATAATTTAAGTGATTTGAGTTTGAAGAGGATTATGGATGATAAGAAGCAAGTACATTATGCATTTAATGAAAGTATGTTTGCTCCCATTCTTTGATTTTCCAATCATAATATATTAACCATTTAAGATAGTTTGCTTATAATTTAATTTGTAGGTGTCAACCTTTATTTTAAAAAAGGATGGCTGAATAACTTTGTACTAGAACTTGGTAAAACTAAATATTGACAAAGCATAATATTATAAATATGTAGTTTTTTTTTTTTTTTTTGGATTAATTGTCAAGAATAATACGAAGTTTCACGTGTTTTCCCATAATAATCCCAAGTTTGGATTATTTCTGAATAATCCAAAGTTTGGGGGTGTCTTCCCATAATGATCTCAATGACTTTTTGATGTGTTATTTTGGGATCAATATGGGAAGACGCCCCAAACTTTGGGTTAATATGGGAAGACACCCATAAATGGGATTAATATGGGAAGACACCCCTCAAACTTCGGATTGTTCAGAAATAATTCAAACTTGGGATTATTATGGGAAGACACATTAAATTTCGGATTATTCTTGACAATTAATCCTTTTGTTTTGCTGTATAATCGGTCTATTTGGCTGGATTAACCTCATTCAACTCATATGTATCTTTTGGAAGTTGTGGTCCTACTCTGATTACATTTCTTTGATGGGTATAATCTATGGTCTTGTAGGGACAACTTTTTTTTTTTAGACGTGTTAGTTGCAGCATGGCGATACATATAACGGAGTGATATATAAACTTCCCCTTTTCTGTGTATTCCTATTCCCACTTGCTTTTTCACTGGTAAATTTGTTTGAAAATAAAAGTGAGAGCAGTGTAGGAAATGGATTTATTGCTTCCCTAGATAATCCGCTACATAAATGATTTATTTTTAAATTTCCTGCCCAGAAATGAGAAGAATGCAGTTGGAATCACGTGATAATGCTAGGAGAGTTTTTGAGGAGAATGAGAAGTTAAGGATGGAACTAAACACAAAAAGAAAAGAATTGTATTCTCGTTGCAGACAGCTTGATAAACTAGAAGCCCAGAGTGAAGCAGAAAAAAAGAAGCTCGACGATGATAAACAAAAGGTAAAAGGAAAAGTAACTTGGCATTACGAAAAGTGCCCTATCCACCAGAGCATGCAGTTCTAACTTGGTCATAAGAGATCTATACTTATAGATAAATATCAAATAGATTCTAGTTAATGGACTCAAGTTAGTACATGCTTAGCATTATAATTTTTTATCACTGCATCGAATGTAATATTCATCATACATGTCTTTTGTTTTTTCTTCACTGAATTTTGTTGTATGTACAATTTTTATTTTAGAATACGGAAAGATCAGTCCGGTGGAAATAAATAAAAAGACAGTCCTTGTTTTCAATTAACTACACAAGACTTGTCACATACCCACCTCCATTCTTTTCAACAACTACAATTATCTCATATTATTCAACTACTAAACACTTCATGTTATTTGAACTAAATTTTGATTGATTTTTATTTTCATCATTAAGTCGTGAGAGCATTTTTTTTTCTACAAAATTTATAGGCCATAATCATATATAAAATTAGTCAAAATTTAAATATAATATCATGCGCTTTTGAATCAACAATGCCAGTTATTATTGTTTAGTGCTATACCATATGGAATAAAATTAGGATTTTGATTATGAATCGATTAGTTATTAAAGTAAGGTTATGAACAGTTGTTAATAAATTGAAATCTCAATTTGTGTAAAAAGTCAAAAAGGAACTTTGGAATTAAAGAATGTTTTCCACACAGAGATATTGTTACGCGTAAACACTCACACTTATACATGTGTATGTATGTGTGTATATATACACACACGCACATGCACACACATGCCTCTCTCTCTCTCTCTCTCTCTCTCTCTCTCTATATATATATATATATATATATATATATATATATATATATGCATCAGTGTTTTAAAACTGAATGCGTACATGAGGCGTTTTCATGTCCACGAGGCAAGGCGTAAGCCTTTTAGGGGAAAAAACACTACTAAATAAACATATATGAGTACTAAAATGAACTTATATGGGCAGCAAAATACATGTAAACTGAAGTAAGCAAATACATGCAAATTGAGGAAATATATACATGTAATCGAGTGGAATCAAAATCGATTTCACTTACAGGAATCAAAACTGATTCCTGAAGTTCAGGAATCGATTGATGTTCAGGAATTTAAGTTTATTCCAAGACTGGAATTGGTTTCTATTCTAAAACCTGGATCGATTTTAAAATTTAAAAGATAAAAATAAAAATAAAAATTTCATGTTGTGTTCGTTTTTACCACATGGAGTTCGAACTAGTTAGAGAAGCAGAAGTAAGCTAAAAGCACACTATATAAATATTTTTGCTAAAAATGCGTACGCATGAAACCGGTTTTTTTATTTACGATTTCACGCTTTTTTACGTTTTGTTGCACCTTAAAGGGTTGAGGCTTACGTCTTTACGGAAAAGCGCCTCAATGGATGCGCCTCAGTGCTTTTTTGGGACACCTCGTGTTTTTTTAAACCATTGATATGCATATATGTACATAACATATATATGCATATTATATACATTCACATGCATATAGTCATATACACACATGTATACATGCATATACATACATACACATATATCAACGAGTGTATAACAAATATTTGCACTAAAAATTCTACAATAAATGACTAACTGCATTTTTACCTTTTACGAATTGCTAATATTTTCACTATACGTGAAATTTTGCTCTGCCTGTTATAAAGTAAAGACAAAGAATAAACAAAATTGTCTGTTTCTGAAACTGTGAAAAGGACAAACTGAATAACTAAAATTTCCACTGTTTGATTCAAAGTGGAGATGATGCAAACATTTGCATTAAGATTAAATAACTATAATTTTACACTGTTCCTTTTGAAGTCCAAGTGTTTGCACTGACAAATATTAGATATGATTTTTGAGTACACATACATGCATGAAATATGAATCTTGTTATAAGGAGCACAGTTTTTTTTGGAGATGCTTTTTTAATATTTGAATCAATACAGGGTACACAGTTGAGAAAAATGACTGTATAAAAGTATTGACTGGAAAGTAGTTATATTAGGAGGATCTTTACATCCTGTCTGGTTGATTTAAGTGTTAGCTTCTGACGTTTTTGTTTTCATGCAATAAATTTAGGCTGATATTGCAAGCATGGTGCAAAAACAAGCTGATGAAGAAGTATTGAAACTTGTGGAAGAGCAGAAGGTAAATATATATATTATGTGTGTGTCTGTGACTCTGTGTTATCAAAGCGCGTGCTATAGTGACAAATAGCGCATAGCACAGTGCTTGCGCTATTGTACATATAATAGTGCAATAGTTCCCTATAGCGCAAAAATAGCGCACTATTTTATCATAGCGCAAAATAGCGTATAACTCTAAATAGCGCGCTATTTTGTTTTGTCTCTTTTTTAAATGTTTGGATAGTGAATTAAACCCAAAATAACATGCTATTGTATTTATAATGACTTAGAGGGAAAATGCCGTATAGTATGACTCGAAAGAAGAAGAAATTAATGCTTTTAAATAAAGATAAATGGTTATGGTATAGATGAAATTAGTGACTATGTTTTAAAAATTGCACGCTTGAATCACGTTTAGTTTTTATTTATTTGAATCTTGTTGTCGTAGACTTCATATATTATTTTCATTTGATCTTATTTTCACTTTACAAATTTTCTTATTTATAATCATTTTTGTAGTACTTGTTAGTAGATTTTTTTTAAACATCTTGTACAAAATTGTATTTTCATGCATTTTTGAGTTTTATATCACCATAATTGATAAACAGAAATAAATTTCATTATAACCCACAATTATAAGAATAAATTTCAAATTTGTAAGACACGAATATATTATATCCATCAATTATTTTGGATACAATATGAACTCATCAAATTTTCTGTAATATAATTACATTTTACAATTTACATAAAAAATTATTTAATACATGCATAAAGTATGATAGTGCTTGTATTCAGAGTCTTGAACGGTATGTATATGACTCAAAATATGCAAAAAAAAAAAAAAAAAAAAAAAAAAAACAGTTAGACAAAATGTACTGGATTACTTTTTCTTTCTTTCTAAATGAACGCATTAGCGCACGCTATAGCGCAAGCCTTGCGCTATGCGTTATAGACTACACTGGTGTGTGTGTGTGTGTGTGTGTATATTCAAAATCTTTGGTGTGCGTTATAGCATGTGTGTTGGTACACGCTTATTTCTTTTAATACCCAACTCAGAAAGAAAAGGAGGCTGCTATTGCAAAAATACTTGAAATAGAGAAAAATCTGGATCACAAGCAACAACTGGAGTTGGATATTGAGCAGTTGAAAGGACAATTATTAGTTTTGAAGCATTTGGAAGGTGAAGAAGACGCAGCAGATTTCCATGAGAAAATGGAAAATGTTAATCGTAAGCTAGAGCAAGAGAGAGAAGAGCTTGAAGCCTTGCAGAGTTCTTTGGTAAAAAAAGAGCGAGAAAGTAATGATGAGCTACAAGAAGCACGCAAAGAGTTGATAACAGTAAGAATTTCCTTTTTGTTTAAATTTTGTACGATTTATTAGCTATGTATATCTGCGTAAAATTGTTTTATGTTTTGTTACTTGTAGCATATATGACATACCCAAGGTCGGTTCTAGGATTTTTGGTACCTAAAGCGAAAAGCGAAAACAGACCCTTCTACAAATGCTAATGTAAGACATTGAAACAATTTATACTGTTTAAAAAGAACGAAAAACTAAAAAAAGCAGATAACTTTATTCGTAATAATACTCCAAGTTATATAACAAAAATATACTAATTACTTATGAACATTTTTCTAGTGACTTGCAAAATTGCTAACAATATTGTTATATTCAAGTTCATTGACCATATCTTTTTCAATCGATAAAAGTGTCAAATCATTTAGCCTTTCTTGTGACATAGTGGAACAAAGATAATACTTTATCGACTTTAGCTTTGAAAAACTTCTTTCGGTCGAGGCAACTGTAACTGGTATAGTCAGAATTATTCTATATGCAATCCAAGCATTAGGAAAATTTAACTCTCTCACAAGAATTTATGAAATTCAACAATTCAATTGCTTTTGTTTTTTCCTTTGGCAAGATAACTTTTCAGTACTTTTAATTCTGAGAATAACTCTCTTCCATCAATATCAGAGTGCAAATCATGTCTCAAACATTCCTCAATTTGTAAACAACGCCCCTTCAATTTCTCATCATCTAAAGAAGTGAATTTTTTAAATCAAATAAAAAGCCAAATCTCTCATCATATTCTTTGAATTGCTCAAATCGAGTCATTAACGAAATACGAGCTTTATCCACAATTTGCAGAAAATAATTGATTTAAACAGATTCTTCTGATGTTTGCATTAGTTCTTTAATATTCACATCTTGATCAAACTGTTTTTTTCTATGAATAATTCTTTTTTGAACAAAAATAGGTTCAACATTAACATTTGAGCTATCTCTTTAACATCAACCATCGTAGAATCAAAACCCGTGATTTTAAAATCTGCAAAAAAAATCAATAAGCTCTTATAATCTAGTGATCGCAACATCAATTCTCATACCTTCAGTTTGAAGAATTTTGCTAACGGTGTTTACATTTTTCAAAATTTCATACCAAATGCACAATTCGATAAGAATTCAAAATTTTTGATCTTATTTGTTACAAGACTTCTTGCTGCACTCTTCGCCATAGAATCCTTGGTGCTATCTGATAAAAAAAACTTGAGCATCTCTTATCTTCACACTTTGATATCTTATAGATTTTGTTGCTTCAATGTGACTTTCCCAACGTGTGTCTGATGATGGTTTAACCGTACAATCTGGTATATGATCTTTAAAAATTTGTCATCTCTGTGTAGATGAAGAAAATATATTAAATATCCGTTGGATCACCCCAAAAAAGTTTGATGCTTTTGGACATGATTTAGCCATATCAGACAACACAAGATTGAGACTATGACAACCACAAGGTGTGTAGACAACTCTCAGATTAAATTCTAATAGTCTTTGTTGTATTCTTTTGTGTTTTCCTTTCATGTTTGATCCGTTATCATAACTTTGTCCTCAAATATCGTAGATTTCAAGGTTAATATCTTCTAATACTTCTTTAAGCTTGTTAAAAACTCCAAGTCCAATGGTATAATCTACTTTCGAAAATTCAATAAAAAATTCTTCCAAGTTTGCAGGATTAGTTGAAACATCAACACATCTTATTACCAGAGACATTTGTTCAACATGACTAATATCTGGAGTGCAGTCTAATATAACTGAAAAATACTTGGCTTTTTTTATTTTTCTAAGAATTTCATTTTTAATTTCATTCGCCAAAGAAAGTATTAGCTCATTTTGAATTTTATTCCCAAAGTAATGTATGTGAATTTCTTTTTGCTTAATCCGTCGAACATGTGCCTGCATTACTGTATCAAATTCTGCTATCATTTCAATTAATTTGCAGAAAAGACCATTATTTTTTTCGTAAAGTCTTTCATTTGTTCCACGAAATGCTAAATTATTGGAAGCAAGTGTTTTCACAACAACAATAATTCTTACCAATACTTTCTTCCAACATTCTTTTTCTTTATTAATTTGATCTAATACACTCTGGTCTATGATTATTTTGACTTTCATTCTTGTTTCCAACTCAATCCAACTGCTCATATATTCAATAAATGATCTTTACTACTTTCATATTGTTTCAGCTTAGTACTAAGATTGCGCAAATCATTAATTCCTTTAGTAGCAAGATGACTAGCCGTCATTTGATTCGTGAATAGCTTGCAGCAAAAGCAAAATGCTTTATTTGAATATATCAACCATTTTCTGTCTTGTTTATCCCCGTTAGGCAAATGTTTGACATGTAACATGGAGGAAATATGTTTATTAATAGCGTCTTTTGGAAAATCAGAATCATTATTCTTTATTACTCGAAAAGGACCTCTTTCAACTAGCAAGTCTCTCAAGTTCTGATCAATTTTTTTTCCATGTACCAGGGTCATTTAAACCACACTAACATTCTCCACATGTGATGATGAATCAATGTTTGCTTCCTCTTTGCTTATATTTTCATTGTCATGTTTGCGCATTAAAATATCATCATCAATGTTATCATCAGTAATAGGAGTATCATCCACATTCAAAGTCGAACCTTCTTCTGAACTACTTTTGATGAATAATTTATTAAAAGCACCTTTCTGTGAATTAGTGAGTTCCTCTAACCTTCTTTTTCTAACCCTTTTAGCGTGTTCAGATTCTTGTTTACGCATTTTTAAACACTACAAAATTAACATTGAATAATAGCACTATTAAAAATTAATATAATAACAAAAAAATTATAAATGTGTAATCTACTAGTTATAATTTATCAAAACTATTTTCAAGGATAATTTAAAGTAAAGTTTTTTTTAACTAATCGATTGGGATAAAATCATTCAATCACAACTTTCTATAAAAACAGTTACTTATGGACTAATTGTATGTTAATTTACCATTAAAATTTTATAAACAACTAACAATTTTGAATTAATCATAATTAATTAAATTTGAGAAATGGGAATACGGATGTCTAAATTTTATGGTACTTCCAAAACCAATGCAACAACTAAGAAATCATAATAGTGTTAATTGCTATTTGCTAAATGAAGAAAAAGATAACCTCATTGTCATTGCGGTGTTAAACCTGCATAATGGTTTATCCAACTAAATTTACATCAATTCCCCAAATAAAATACTGGTTCACCAAGTAAATTTACACCAATTCACCAAATAATCACACCAATTCACCAAATAAATTTAAACCTGCATACTAGTTGTCTCTATTCAATAATTCAGTAATTCAGTAATTCTATAATCACATAACTCTGCAATTCACCAAATAATAGTTTTGTTGAAACTAAAAGTCAGCTAACAATTTGGAAAAAATAATATGAAATAAAAACTGAAAGTCAGCTAACAATTTGTTAAAACTATAATCACACCATTTTCTGCAGTTAATTAAACCTGCATAACTGCTGCTGCATAATCAAGTATTCAAGTTACTGAATTACTAATATAAAATACTAACCGTGCTCTAAGCCTCTGACCGAATTACCGAAGAGCTGAAGAGGAAGAAGACGGAGTCACGGAAGACCGTAGGTTGCTGTTCGGATGAATCAGATCGCCTGGGCCCTGGAAGAATCACGCGATTTGGATTGGTGCCGCCGGAGTAGCCGATGTTGCAGATCGCGGATTTGCGATTTTTTTCTTTTTCACTGTGAAATCGTTCGCGATATAGTGCCATTGAATTTTTGAGGCCCTAAGCCGCTGCTTTTCCCGCTTGTGGGAAGGGCCGGGCCTGGACATACCAACTGTAGCAAGATTATCATGGACACATGCAGTTCCTAGATTTAGGAAAAGAGAACACTAATCCTAAGAATATAGATTTTAGTCCAGTATATTAAAATTGAACTTACAAGTTAAACAAAAATAAGTAACATTTGTTGCTGCATTGAAACTTCTTACGTGGATCAGTAGAACTACATTAAAACTGGAACTGGAACCTAAAAGGTCATAATTAGCAGCTTTATCATGAGAAAGAAAACTGTAATCCTAAAAGCATCAAATCCAGTCAACTTGAATTTGGACATACAAGTCACAGAATGTTTTCTAAAAAGAGCAAAAACAAATAAATTTTGTGCCCGCAGCGAAACTTTTTATATGGACAGTAGAACGACATTGAAAGTGGAGTGGCAATCTCCAAAAAAGGGGTCTGAATCAACAGCTTTATGTATGGAAAAAAAGAAATTGGACCTTTAGCTTACCAGTATTAGATTTGACTTGGCCCATAACCATTGTTACATGTACGCAGTTCTTATTTCGCTGGCATAGTGGCATCAGCTATTTGATGTTACTAGCATTTGATTACGTCAATGAACCTCAGAACTGGTCATTGATAGCACCCCTAACCCGGTGCAAAATATGCTATGCCAAAAATTTACTGTACAAGTATTAAGAACAACAAGGCTTCAATGGATCTTGTCTGCATTTTGAGTTCTTGGGCACGTGCGGTGTGCTCCCTCCGGGGGGAGGGGGGGGGGTGGTAATAAGAATAACAAGGGTTCAATTGATGTGTGAATGCGTGTGTGCACGCATGCACATACACATATGTTTAATTACCCTTTTTTAATGTATGTTATTATCATTTACTTGACAGGGGTTGGATGAAAATGTAAGAGGGCGTCCGGTGATTGGAGTTAAAAGGATGGGTGAGCTTGATGATACACCTTTTAGAATTGCATGCAAGAGAAAATTTCCAGCTGAAGAAGCTGAAGAGAAAGCAGTAGAGCTTTGTTCTGGCTGGCAAGAGGAACTCAAGGATCCTTCGTGGCATCCATACAAAATTGTGGAGTCCAATGGAAACACCGAGGTCTATCATTTTGTATTTTGATATGATAGCAAATTGTTGATGCTTATGTGCACAGCTTATGTTGTGTGAAGAACTTGCTAATGGGCTGATGTTGTTTCTGGGTGATCAAAAATTGATCTCCCTTGGCGTCACTTATGATTTTGAACCGATACATTTTTGATAAAGTGCCTTGAAAGATGAATGTAGATCAATCAAATAGATAACAACATGTCCTTTTTTTCATTTATAAAAACAAAGACATTTTTTTTGTAAAGGGCTAGTTTTCAGAACTATTTCACGTTCGGAACTAGTGTAGAAGCTTATTACTGAACATGGCTAGTTTTTGCCCAATCAGCTGCCAAGTCGGCATTTTTGTATCTGCCCTGCCTGAGTTGCGCCTAGACCTTTTTTTCTTTGTAACTTAAGGTGGCGCAACTGTGAGTTGCACAACATAGTTATTTAAAAAAGAAGACACAAACCATGTTTTTTTTTAATACAAGATACTAGTGGCACAACTATGAGTTGTGCCACATGAAACTTGTGTGTGTGTGAGTGTTTGAATAAATATGTGGCGCAACTCATAGTTATGCCTAAGTTAGAAAAAAAAAAAAAAAAAAAAGAATTGGGCGCAGCTATGAGTTATGCCCAAATGAAGCAGTTACAATTTGCTTATGTGGCGGTTGAGTTGGCTAAAAGCAGCTCTGTTTGGTAATAAGTTTCCAAACTAGCCCCAAATGTGAATTAGTTTCAAAAACTAGTCCACTTAAGAAATTTGTCCTAAAAATAATTTCAAAACATTTAGAGAATATGAGAAATCAATGCCAAAAAATCAAAAAGTAAATAATATAGTACATTCTAAAAAGTTCTGAGTGAGTTTTGTTATTATTATGTCGTTAATTAAACCATCATGTTTCTTTCTTAAATTTCATATTCATGCCCAGTCAACCCTGATTTACGCTAACCTATTCTGCATTTTTTTTAATTACAGGAAGTGGTGGATGAGAGTGATGAAAAATTGAAACGCTTATGGGTGGAACTAGGAGATGATGTGTACAACGCAGTCAAAACAGCATTGCTTGAAATAAATGAATACAATCCCAGTGGAAGATATTCAATACAAGAGCTATGGAATTTCAAAGAAAACAGAAAAGCAACCATGAAAGAGGCCGTTCAGTACTTATTGAAGCAGTGGAAGGCTCAGAAGACAAGGCGATGAAATAATTTATCATGACATTATATTTCTATGTAAGTGAACTTCCACTTACAGCACCCTTATTAAGTGTCATCTGTCAACTATCAACCAATTTACTAATTGGCAAATTAATAATGCACCAATAATACTCATTTATCAGCTTACTAAACAATATAAAAATACCGCCATAAGGTTCACAAAATAGTGGGACCAAAGTTCGATAAAGTGAATTCATATTATGAAGTAGTAGACATTTAAAGTGGATCCGTATTGACTATCACTTTATCATAGTGAACAACTCATCCGTGCACCTGAATAAGTTATAAATCAAGTCGTTTACACTGAAGGTCATCCCTTGATTTTATTCGTTTGTCTCTTTCAATCCGAAGATCTGTTTTCACCATTAATTCAAGGATTCTATGCATTTCAAATGATTGGCATTGTGAACGCGTTAAATTTATGGGAAGTTTTGTCAAACACCCTTCTATAAGTTTCAAAATACACTTCCTCTCCTTCCAAGAAACAAGTTTCATGAAACATTCTTGAAATTACTTCAGAAATTTTGCAATTGAAATTATAGGTGCTTGCATTAAAAAACACAAATTTCGTTGGAAATGAATATAGGGATTTTTCATGAAACTTGTTCTTGATAGGGCATGGACATGGAATAAGTTTGAAAATAAGGGTACATGCTGTTTAATTTGTGATAGTTTAAAACTCTGTTTTTATTTATAATAATAAAGCCGAAATGATGATTCTTCTTGTCCATTAAATATGTGTGCATCAACTCTTTAAACGATGTATGATTTGTTATGCCTAATATTTTTGCTCCATTTTCTTTTCCTTTCCTTCAAAAAGGAAGTGAATCTTATATATGGGCGGAAGGAAGTTGACTTCATTCAATGTGTAGACAATTAAGCTTGTTATGAGAGCGGAAAAAGTTTGAACTTGTTTCAGAAAGGAAAGGTAGTTGTCATTCAAGAAGAAATCAAAATTGAGCTTCATTCAAAAAAGAAATAAAATTAGTTTTGTTTGAGAAACTAAACATGTTTGTATTTTTTATGGAAGAACTTCCTTCACGGAGAAAAAAAAAGTTAATTTTCCTTCTAAAAAAGGAAGTTTTTGTCCCTTCTAAAAAAGAACTCAGCCTGGCTGCTTCTCTATGAACATTGAAGTTCAATTTTCTCCGCGAAGAGAAATCCAAGTTTCTTCTTGAAAGAGGAGGAAGGCTCACTTGATTCTGAGTAAGATTTTTGTTTTTTGTTTTTTTGATGAGCAAGGGAATTCAAACATTTAAAGAAGAAAGTTAAAACTTTTTTTATGCCAAAAAGAATGAGATATATTTTACTTTTGAAAAAATAATGGTTATAACTATGGAATTATCTGCAATGAAGAAGATTTTGATCCATATATTTAAACTGATTTAGATTTTCTAAAAAAACTATCATGATAATTGTGATTTAATAATGAAAACGAATGTTCAATTGGAAGTTTCAAAAAAAGTTGTTGAATTTTAATGACATATAATTTTAGCTCTTTAATTATATTCGTGGGTGTGGGTGCACTAGTTTGTGATATTATATACAAACATTAGGAGTGGTGATGTTGCAGTTAAAATGATTCTTTCCAAACAGTAGGAGTTTGTGATATGGAGGTTTCTCTGACCATAATGCAAAGATTTTTTTTTTTTTTTTTTTTTTTTCCATTTCAAACTATAAAAATCTTTTCAGGAAAATCAATTTTTTCCCCTCCAAATAGTTGATATTGTAAATTGTAGATTCAGAAGAATCATATTGTTTGTATGCATTTGAAGTTAATTTTGATGTTAGAGCTTTTACATATAAACGTAAAACTGAAATTACCCTTTTGTTCTTGATAGTTCAAATAGGTGCAGGATGTGTGTGTGAGTGTATAAGTTCAAAAAAAAAGTTTCAACAAGCAGTTACCACATGATATTTGAATAGCCACAGAATATAAAAGCAAGCACACTGACAAGCAATATAAGACAGAAAGGGGTTAAAGAAACTAAACAGGTTTTTTTTTTCCCCTCTTTTTTACATTACTTCTTTCAAACTTCATTCTACGAAGATAGGGATTTTCACTCAATCAAACCCCTCTTTGCTCAGAGGAACCTACTTACAAAGTCATTAGAACGCGGTGGTCAACCTCTTGTTTACGTGCAATCATCGACTTCAAGGTTTTGCCAATACAAGGAAAGTAGCAGTAGAATCGCAATATATCTATGTACACTTTTAAGGAGGGAAAAAAATAAGCGTTTTTCTATTTAATTTCGCCAGTACAAGGAAAGTAGCAGTAGAATCACAATATATCCTAGTATACGCAATATATCTAAGTATACATTTAAGGAAAGTAGCAGTAGAATTGCATTACAAGGGAAGTAGCAGTAGAATCAGAACATAGTAGCAGTAGCAGAAGAATCATCGACCTCTTGGATTACCTTTGAGTACAAGTTTTCCTGCAATCCACGATCTATTGGTGCAATACTGGGTGATGTAGATTTAAGAAAATATAGAAGGCCAACTTTATGATTTGAATGAACTAAATGTTGGCTTCATTTAATTTTGAAAATAAATTTTTTTGAAGGTCTCTATGTAATAAGAGAACTGGATTGTGTAGATAAGAAAGGGTGAAATGTATTTTAGTTATTCTGTTTAAACAATGGCTCAAGTCTTTTATTCATATATGAAAAAAAAACAGGTAACAATCATTAAATCAATTGCCTAAGATATTAAATTAAAAAACTAAAAAATAAGTAGTGTAAAGTGACCATGTTTATAAATCGAACACACAGAGAGATGGATGTGTCTATATATCTATGTGCTTATACATACACACACATATGTATATATACGTATATAAATGTATACATATGTGTGTGTGTATATATATATATATGTGTGTGTGTGTGTGTGTGTGTGTGTGTGTGTGTGTGTGTGTGTGTGTGTGTGTATGTGTACACACAAAAGAAAATTTACACATGAGTATATGACATTTGATTATAAAAAAATAGTTTTCTTTATGTTAGCAACGATCATATTTCTAAATGGCTATATTTTGGAGATAACATAACTCTTATGACTGTATTATAATGATGACTTTTGAAATATAAGTTTATATTTATGATGTATCAATGTGGTATACTTGAGCGTTTATGTTGGAGAGAAATAGGCAATTTAATTAAAACCAAGATGGTATGCTTTCCTGAAATAAAATTTGCCAAATATAGAGCTTTCTAACACTTTTGTTCTGTCAAAGAAAATTGAAATTCGAAGTTTTTTGAAACAATTTAGATGACCAAATAGTGTTTATGCACTGTCTTGATTTTTTGGTTTTGACAATGATCTATTATACAACATTTACCCAAAAAAATTAAATTAGCCAGTTAATAATAAGCTTATAATGTTTTTGTGTCCTTAATAGCTCTTGATCGTTATCTTGTAATATGCAATTGTGTAGAATCCATATATGCACAGCATACATGCTCTATTTTTTTTTTTTTTTTTTTTTTTTTTTTTTTTTTTTTTTTTTTTTTGGTGGTACATAAATATGTACAACATACACACCACCAGCTAAAGTCCTGCACAATCATTCTGGACACAATATTTGTAGCATTTAACTTATTTCGTTTTCATCAACAAAACACAAAAGTTAAAAGACTAACGTTTCCATCTTTACTTGCTTGACAAAACATTAATATTGGAATTGTCGATCCAAGTATTTTGAATTTGTCAATATGGATTGAATGTTTTTTTTTTTTTCCAAGTTATGATTTTAACCGAGCTTGAATTAAAATGTAATTCGAATCGTAAAGAGAAAAATTCAATTTGGAACAAGATTCTAGTTAAGATTTCAGAATTTCTAATAAAAACTTCTGATTTTTTTAGAACTTTTTTTTAAACATGGTTCAATAATGCCATCAAGAATCGATCCTACGAACCCATGACATTTATCTTGTAGTCTAAATCACCGGCCCTGTTGGCTAATGTGTTGATATAATTTATCCCTAATGAAGTTCTAAATTCAGCTAAAAGGTATCAAATTGTTTAAACATACATTTTTCCTGCAAGGCATGAAACTACCAAAAATAACCTTCTAACCATTTTTCAAAATTTCTAGGACGACCATCTTAAAAATGCTAAAGGTGATTTTTTTTTTTAATAAAAAAAAATATCCAAAAAATTGAAAATAGTACCATTTTTTTTTTTTTGAACAAGATTTGAGAAAGATTTTATTATTGTTCATTAATAAAATAATATTTATCCAAACATGTATTTTTTTTTTAAGAAACTCAAAATTTTCTTGTACCTTTCAGAATTGCAATTGTTACATTTTTAATGCAATTAAGCTAACTGTAGAAAATGTCTCTACGTCATGGTGGCATGGTAGTACATGTAGAATTAATGCATAGAGAAGTAACTTTATTCCGGTAATGCAGAGAGAAGGAACCTAATTTTAGCAGGGATTACAGATAGGGAGGGTCTATTAACACTCCAGGTCTTGCTTTTCACCTCCAGCTAATTTAAAAATTTTATTTAGACAAATTTGCCTTTGACACTGTAGAATCAAATCCGTGACTCATGAGAATAGTGGATTCTTAAGAAACCAAGATAATAGCAAATGATGAAATATAAGAAACCAAACTCAGTTCGAGTGAGGAATTCAAGAAACCAAGCTTGAAATGAACAAGATTTCAAATCTCAGATTTTGGTGGAAATCTCAGGTTGATATCTCGTCTGAAATGAAGGAGATTTAAAACAATGATAACTTGCAATGCTGTCAAATCTCAGATTCGGGTGAGATGAGAGAGATTTAAAACATTGGAAATGAGTTAGAAAATCTAGCAAATCAAGCTTGAAATGAGCAAGGAAAACCAACAAATCACGCTCATTGGAAATGTTGCTAACATGGATTTTCTGTTAGACGTGGTTTCTTTCGGAACGTCGCTCATTCCTAGTGAGATTTCATGCATAACATAGCTCGTTGCTAGCAAGGTTTCATATAACATCTTGCTTGGTCCGAGTGAGGTTTTATAGTTTAAACAAAACCATGTTGAATCCGGGCGTGATTTGTATTACAGAAAATGGCCAAGGTTTTGAATTTCAGAAAGTAAAGTTATCTGTGGGTTTTTTTTTAACAAATAAATGGTGGGTGTACGAAAAATTGTGGGGTGTTAGTAGAGCTAGCCTTACAAATATGGATGATTTTTTTTTTCTACTTTCAATGTTAATAATGTCTTAACGATCTAGACCACAACAATATATGTATCAAGTATGATGAAATTCAGTATTGCCCAAATAGTGAGTTGCTAATGATTAACAAGTGAATTAGCAAATTGATCAACTGACACATGGGTCCATAGGCATCTTTGCCAATTTTACATGGATGCACCACGGTCTGGATATAGATGATAGGCGCCCTTTAAATGAAAAAGAAAAGACGAGATATACTCTATATTAGTCAAAAAATATATTGTCTTATTTTCTCCTTAGGCTTTGATAAGTAGAGCCCATGTTATTCTCCTTTGTTTTCTGTTCTACCAGTCCATTTCTTCTTTTTCTTTTCTATTCAGCTTTCTAAATGTGCAAGTGCTTTGAACATATAAACTTGAGAAATATCTTGTGTCTTTTATTTATTTTTATTTTTTATTTTTTTATGTAGGCAATCATTCCATGTTAGTTGAAGAGCTTGGAGTTAGGAGAGAAGCTTGTAAACTTAAGCCAGCTAGTTTACTCAGTTTAGAGTTTGTATCAGTATCTGCATTGTCAGACATGTGGAAGTTAAGCAAGATACTTGCATGTGCTGTGTAACAAATTAAGTGGAGTTATATGATGATTTTGCAGTATCAGTTCTCCTGTGTATTTTAATTGTCTTTTCTTTTGAGCATCCTTCTGCTGCACCACAGATATGAAGTACATGGCTTTCCCGTCTCTGGTAGTAGATTGAAACCATTATTTCTTCCAATGTCAGTCAAGACAAATATCATGCTTGAACTGGCTCATGTTTACTGCTTAGTTGGACTTGTGACATATATAAAAGCATCCAAGCAGGGTTACTCCTTAGTGACTGATCCCTGGCATGTGGTTGATGAGCCCAAAATTGGGTTTACCATTTGACTGTCAAGGTCGTTTCGGCAACTTCAATGAGTTATCCGACATAATTAATGTTGAATAAATACGTGGGCTAGATTATTTGTTTTTTCACATGAACTGATATTTTGTCCATATTTTTTTGGCATTTTAAATGTTGGATAAAGATATATACTATTGGGGTAAGTCGCTTTTATGTCGCAAAACAATAATGCTTATTCGGAGCGACCAACTTGCGTATTGGATGCTCAAGGTTTCGGTGACCTAACTCGTCATCTATTGAACAATAGCAAGCAAAAGAGTATAAAATCGCTCTTGTTGATTCTAGGGAGTTTTCGTTTTCAACATTCTCATTTTCAACATGATGTTAAATCTTACCCAACTCATAACTCAACTAAATGCTACAGAATATGGGTTTGCAATTATCAAAATTATGGACTTGCAATTATCAAAATTATGGACGTAGCTCAACTATTAAAATTATGGGTGTAGCTCTCCCACAAGAACATGAAGTATGTGGAGAAGATTATTTGAAATCAAAAATAAATTATTGGTAAAAGTTCACATATTGATAAGTTAACTATAAGATGCTCTTCTCAATTACAAAATATACAAGCGCTACTTGGTTTTCTCCAGTGTTATAAATACAACTTCTTATATTTAGTTACCTCCTTTGATTATTAATTTAAATTACTTTAATAAGTTAAATTATTTAATATTTATATTTCCATATAAAAGATGAATTCAATATGTGTTGGTTTGTCTTTTTACAAGATCATCACGCTTTAGAATTATGACTATCGGACTTGAGCATGGACTTACGTGAACTCGGAAATGCTTGGTTGAAGTGATGGAGTTCGCAAAAACTTCGAGTTCAAATGATAGAAGTTCAGATTGGTATTTGGCTATTGCCTCAGATCAACATGAATCCAATGACCTCGAATCGGTGTTGCTACGTTTTAGCTTTGATCGGTACTGCTCCCTTACATCAGATCGGTATACTTATTTCTTCTCGGATCGGCATGATTTCGAGGAGCTTAGATTGGTACGAAGTTAATAGGTCCCAATCGACATTCACTTCTTAGCATCGGATCGGTGCGACTTTGGACTTTAGCAAGGTGGATTTGGACATGGTACTTTGGAGCAAGACAAAACATAGCTAGGACTTAGCCATTTCTGGATCGGTCATCCCGGATCGGTTCCGATCCGAATAACATAGGGTTGGTCAATCCAAACTCGTGCACTCTAGAACTAGTCTTTATGTGATCCTATTTTCACACAACTCTTGAGGCGGACCCAAGCTTCACAACACCTATAAATGCACATGGACTTGGACATTCTTGAGGATCCTTTTGGAGCCGATACACAGGGGCTCTACCATTGTCAATACTCACTTTCTTTCACTTTACATTTATGTAATCACAATGAACTGTAATTATAATCAAGCAGTATAAATAAAGATTATCCCACAGTGGACGTAGGCATGGTTGGCCAAACCACTATAAATTTATGTGTTCATTTACATTTATATACTCTGTGATTGTTCTATATTTGGAATTACTTTACTTTTCTATACTTTCTACCTAGATTTAGGTGTTACATTCGATTGACCAAAATCAACCCCATCATTTTAATATGCCTGGAATGAGAACGACTACCTATGATTAGCTTAAGGATCTGGATAGCTCTTGGAAGCAATCATGGTCAAGAGGAAGAAGACAGATGCTACTACTTAGAGCATCTCCAACAGTGTTACGGGCCGTAACGTTACGGCCCGTAACATTACGGGAGATATCTTTGATATCTCCCAACGGGCGCGAGCCGATTTTATCGGCTCGCGAGCCGATAAAATCGGCTCGCGCCTGTCCCGAGCCTATATATGGCTCGGGGGGGGGGGGGGGGGTTGGGGTTTGTTATATTAGTTTAATTTTAATTTCCTCCTTTTTAATTTCTTTTTTAATCGTTCCAACGTCGGGATGCCGCCACGCGTGACGAAGAGCGGGAGACGCACAGTTAGAGTTATGCCAGACGACATGCCTAGTCCAGTACACCTTCCTTCACCAGCGGGGACGACGATTGAGGACTTACGTATCCTCCACGAGATGCCACAGGGATTCACCCATCGATCAGTTGCCGCGCTGGCCGCCGTTCAGGTATTAGTTTTACTTTTTATAATATTCGCAGTTAGTTAACTATTAAAAAGTATGATCTGGTCGTTTTACGTTATAGTTTAGTGCATGTACGTTATATGGTTTAGTAGGTTGAACGTCAATAGTCATTTAAATAGTATAAATTATTGCATGTACTAGTTAAATAGTCATTTAGCTGTTAAATAGTCAGTTAACTGTTAAAACTTTATTAGTGCATTTACCATGTAGTAGTTTGTTATACGTTAGTAGTACGAACTTTAATACTCATTTAACTGTTAAATAGTCATTTAACTGGTATTATTTTAATAGACTCGGTACATCTTCGTTCGCGGGAGTTGGGCGAAGTTTGTATCATCAGCCTTAGACATATTACCTCTGGATATTCGAGAGAGGCTATTTGGCAGTCCATTCGGACGTTTTTTTACGTATTATACCTCCTCAGTCCTTCGATCGACCTTTGGTCGAAGCCTTATCAGAGAGATGGTGGCCTACGACACACACCTTTCACTTCCCGGATTTTGAGCTAGGTATCACCCCAGCCGATTTTTACATGCTTTCGGGGATTGAGATAGGCCTTCCAGATAGAGTCATACCTCCATTTGATTCCCAGTTTGAGTCACCCGAGTCCTACATACAGTATTTGCCAGGTTTGGATGCGGCTCATATAGCTAATGGTGCCGTTCCCTGCACATATTTACTTGAGTATATTACAGCGCATGTAGATGTGATAGATTTCCACGACATAGTGTACAGGGCTACCATTTTATACCTCCTTGGTTCGACGTTCTTTACGAACCAACAGAGTTCGATTAGGCTTGGCTACCTAGCAGCACTAGTCGATTTAGATCAGCTGCATATGTTTGATTGGGGCTCTGCCATACTGGGTTATCTATACACCGCTCTTGACTCCTATGTTTTTAGAGAGGTTCAGCAGATGTATGGGTTTTGGTACATGTTGCCGTGCTGGTACTACGAGTACACGGCCAACATGCACCCACACATACAGCACACCGCCAGTCATGCTGCTGAGACCTTTTTCCCACGGATGCGTAGATGGGAGAGTATTCACGTAGTTCAGCGTTCTCCTTCTGGTGTGAGACACGACTTGATGGAGGCTCGTACCCAGTTGTATATGAGGGAGAGGGGGAACATATTACGAGCACCTTGGGCTTCTTATTGGATGTTACTTGCAGCCGGTGGCCCAGTACCTGATGCCCATCCATTAGCCATTGCATGCAGCTTATCTACTCGACGTGTCCTCTTCTTCCCACCGGCCCACCTTTCTGTTTGGTACTTGGGAGACCGATGCTATTACCAGAGTACCGGTGAGCTGCGCGTACCCGTAGATCCACCTTTGCCACTTGATATGTTCGGGCCGCAGCGTGTTATAGGGAGACAGTATGTGGCTGGATTGAGACAGGCAAGATGAGTTGATACGACTGACTTTCACTTACCCGACGCAGAGTTTGGTCCTTACTGGGTTCGGGTAGCTCCTAGACGGTACTTGCTGCCGGATTATATGCGGGGTGTGAACTCCGATCACATTGGACCCCGATTGGTGAGTGGTAGAGTTCACCCTCCGCCGTTTACTTTCGACCCGACCCCTTCACAGATATCCGACCCTCCGCAGGATTTTGCTCTCGCCGATTTCAGACATATGATCTTAGCGGGGCACAGATAGCCCTGCCTATTGTTTACCCACCTGCAGACATGGTGTATGGTGTCCCTACTGCTGGATTATATCCGTCACATGAGGTAACATTTGTACTTGTGAATTTACGTTGTATGTTATATGCTGTAGAAACTGATTTTATATGTTCTATATATGCAGTATGCACCCAGGTTGGACCAGCATAGGATACATATCGCGGCTATTCAGCATATGGCACTGCTACGGACTCAGTCCATGTATCAGGAGCACCAGGCGATTGTGCAGGGATTGCAGGAGCAGATATATGACTTACAGGCCAGATTAGCTGCAACAGAGGGTGGGGGGACAACAGCATCAGGTACCATTGTAGGGTCGTGTACTGGTGGCTCAAGAGCAGGTGGTTCAGGAGGAGGTGGTTCTGGAGCAGGTGGTTCGGGAGTAGGAGGTCCAGGAGTAGGAGGAGGAGTTGGAGGGGGCGACGTTGTTGGAGGGGGCGACGTTGCTGGAAGGGGCGACGTTGTTGGAGGGGATGACGTTGATGGAGGGGATGACGTGGTTGGAGGTAGTGATGACGATATTCCGTATTATGACCCGTCTGATAGCGGAGACGACATGTCTTTGGATGGTGATGATGATGATGCCGCAGATTTATCATGATTTATATTTCTGTATGTCGCGGTGTATATATGTATGGCTCGATGTATGTATGTGTATGTCTCGATGTTTTGGACTGTATGTTATTTTTCTATGTGTTCTGCGATATGTGCCATTTCGTATGTTCTGTGTACTATTTGCGCGTGTCCTATGTTCTGTGTAATGTTTGCTCCTTTCATATGTTCTGTGTAATGTATGCTTGTTTTATTGCAAACCGTTACCTTGCCAAGTTTTGGTACTTTGCCAAGCGCCAAACCTGGTACTTAAATGTTTACATGTTTAAATAATGAGGGTAAGTGGACGACCCTCCTTATAAAATCCTTTTTAACTCCTTTGTATATACATTTAAATAACACGGGTTAGTGGACGACCCTAGTTTTAAACTCCTTTATAACTCCTTCGGGTGCTTAAATGTTTACATTATGAGGTTAAGTGGACGACCCTCCTTTTAAACTCCTTTTGAACTCCTTTTTATATACGTGTAAATATCACTGGTTAGTGGACGACCCTAGTTTTAAACTCCTTTATAACTCCTTCGGGTTAGTGGACGACCATTATCTGAATTTGTGTTTTATTTTATGTTTGTCCGAACTTATCAATCATGTATGCAGTAAAGATGTTGTCATTTTCTATTGTACCAACTCGTTCTCTTGTATTCGTAAGAGTTATTAATCATATATTATTATGTTTCTAAGTTTATGGTACGAAATAAATATCGGTTATGTTTTTGTATATGACAAACTAGGGTAAAACGTAAAAAAAAAAATGGTTTTTCTCTTAGTAATCATCTATTATTATTACGTTTCGGAGTTTATTTTATAAAAAAATTAATGGGTTTGGTTTTGTATATGGTAAAATATGGTAAAAATAGTTGGGAAAAAAAATAGCCACGAGCCGATTTTATCGGCTCCTGAAGTCGCGAGCCGATAAAATCGGCTCGCGCGCCCCATTCAGGACTCTGAATTGAGCCCGTAACATTTCCCTTCATATTACACCCCGTAACAACTGTTGGGTGCAAAAATAAGCGAAATTACACCCCTTAACATGAATTTCCTCCACTGTTGGAGATGCTCTTAGGCCGATGACATTGAATTGGAAGGGAGTCTAGAGGCTTACTCCGCTGGAAACCCCTCTATCTATCTAACGCTGGAAGAGATAAAAGAAACTGTCTAGGAAGTGGAATTACACCTTAAACGAGAAGAAAGAGTAATCAGACGACAATATGAGATGATGAATACTTTTCTCGCAAGGATGGATGAACTATGAAGGCCAGCAGGCTAAGGAATGACTTTTGGCAGGACCTAGCGGCGTGCAGGTGGCAGCAAAAGGCTCGGGGGTACCCCTATCAATACTCCTTGGATCGGTATGACCCGAACCGGTATGTACAAGGGGGTGCAATCCACGAGATACTGAAGTTGTGGCACGTGATATTCTGGCTCGTCATGTTCTAGATTATGGAGATGGTAATATGGCTCAAGCGTGAGTACGCGAAGAAATGAATGGTGGAAGAGCTCCTACAGCTTATGGAATTGGATTTGTACCTGAAATTGCTCCTCCCGTCGGGGCCGAGCCGGATGGTAACGTCAGGAATCAACATACTAACTCTTTTGGAATAAACACCATGGGCACCGATGCAGGATTAGACGATTGATGACAACTTCATAGAAATGGAAATCGGATTGCATACATGATTCGATGATTTTCTCGAGGTGGAATATCTCAACTTGATATGGATTGTGTAAAGCGTAGTAGCCCCATTTCTTATGTCATACAAAATTCACGGAACCGGCCAGATTTTGAATTGCTGGTGTTGGATGCTTACGATGGTAGAAAGGATCCTACTATCTATCTTATTCGCTACATGCATCATATGGAAGTGTTGATGGCTTCGGATAATCTTATGACAAAGTTCTTTCCACTCTACCACACGGATATCGCTGCCTTGTGGTTTAGGAAGTTGGAATCGAAATCAATCAGCAGTCGAAATACCTTGGTTGAAAGGTTCATCGAATAGTTCATGGTCTATATCTCGCGACCCGAGAAAATCGCGACTCTCACGACAATTAAGTAGAGGACTGGAGAAACTCTACGATCCTTTTTGGAAAGGTTTAATGCGATGGTGGTGTCGGTGGATCGATCAGACCCACCTGTGGTACTTCCGTCTCAGACATATTTGATAAAACATATTTTATGATCTAATTAGAAAGTAATCCGTCGGGAGACCATGGCAAATTTTATTTTGAGGTTGATAAATTTCTACATAAAGAGGATGCGAGAGCCGATAAGGAAACTCTCGAGGTTAACGTGGCTAAGGACGGAGGACCGTTCGGATTTGGGAAAGGAAATGATAAAGGCAAAGGAAATGCCTCAGTTGGAAATGATCGAAATGTTCAACAATGGAGAGAACCTAAATTCTGTTTGTACACAGAACTCAATGCTTCTTTGGAAGACATCTATTTGGATATTCATGAGATTTATCCATTTAGGAAGCCTCCCAGAGGGAAGTCAACACAAAGGAAAAGAGAATCTGGTAAACACTGTTTGTTCTAAGAATTGGATGGTCACAACACAAATGAGTGCCGACATTTGTGGGATAAGATTGAAAAATGAGTCAGACATGAAGAGCTGACATAATATGTCAAGAATAAGACCGCATTAGCGGATAGGCACGCCGCTTACTGCCTCTTGGAATAGGAACGAGTCAGGAATAAGCTTGCTTGAGTTGATTATCAATTGTCTTGGAATCTCTGGATTTTTATTTTTCTGGTTTTTAGTTCTTTGGATTTTTATTTTAGATGGCCACGTCGGTCTACCCATGTACGACATTAGGATTTAATCCATAGGCATGCTTTCTGCCCGATAATAAACCAACCATCCTCTTTGACAATAAATTTGTAATAAAAAAGACTAAGTCGATTCACTTACATACGAGATTAGGATTTAATCCCTAATCGTGCTCTATATCCGGCGGTAAACCATTATATTTTCTTTTGGATTTGTAATAAGTTGGAATTTTGAACTTTAATTAAATCATTTCACTCGTACAGATTATGCTTGTGAAGTATAGAATTGAAAACTGAAATTTCAAACTTTAATAACTAGTCCTCAAGTATGGTTATTCTTAAGAAGAGTCGGGTTGTCTTGTCAGGATTTGGTAAGATCGCTCGGTTAGGGCTCGAGTATGGACATACTCGATTGGGTTTAAGCAGTTTTGTTATGACTCGACAAAGCAGTTAACTTGATTTTGCAGGTATGGATTATACCCACGTAGGCTAGGCCCAGAGAGGCCACAAATTTTAGATTGGATATTCTGAATTTCAGATTTCTTGGATTTCTTTGGTTTTCTGAATACTTAGATTTCTTGGATTTGGACTTTGAATATTTTGGATTTGGTTTTCTCTTATAACACGATTCAGAGAGGTCAACAGATTCTATTGGCCTTCGGATTTGGATTTCTTTGAATTTCAAATTATGTTTTCTATTAATATGAACTGGCACGATCGTGGCTTTCTGGATTTTTGGTCTTTAGTTATTGGATTTCTATCTAGACTTCTCTCGCATTATGGCTTCTAGATTTAAGGATTAACCAAAACACGTCTTCCACCAAAAGACACGTTTTGGAGAGCAATTGTAATCCGCCTTTTATAAGGACGTCAAGCTTTGGAATTTTGGTTATCGGAATGCTCAGGACTTAAGTATGGACTTACATAAACTCGGAAAAGCATTTTAAAACGACGGAGTTTGCGAAAACTTGGATTTCAGATGACATAAGTTTAGATCAGTATTTTGATTAAACTGCATGCAACTTTGTGCAATGTTGGACAAGTGCACATCTTTGTACGGAATATGAATTTATTGCAATAAAACATGCTTTCAAAACAAGTTCATCTAAAACAATGCATCAATTTTATGTTTAAGGAAATATTGGGATTGTATCGCACAGAGCCCTGGATTTACCACTATAGGAATTGAATAGCATTTCGACCAACGGTTTGACTACAGAGAATTGTGGTTGTGTTTTTTATATGGGAGGTGAATGGACTACCATCTTCGCATATGCTCGCGAATTTTAGACATTCAACCGACTACATACCTCCATCCGTTGTAGACTCTTTTTAGAAGCAATTATCATGCACTCCTCCTACATTGAATCGTTCAACCCTTGATTTCCTTGACTTGCCAAAAATCAAGTATTGAAAAGTAGGTATGAGGAATCGCCTAATAATGCGAGACTTATTATGCAAGAACAATTGAAATTGTTAGCATACCCTTAGAAAACCTCTATTTTAGAACCCTTACGACAACTATTAGGAATGGTAGACCTACCAAAAAAGAGAAGTCAACTAAATGGGATCCTTCATACTTTAAACACGTTTAATTGTCATTATTGTGTAGCCCAAGTCTTACTCTGGTCGGTCGCTACTTAAGAAAACTTGGCATCAAACCAAAGGAGTGTGATCACAATGAAGTTGACAATGACTATTTGATACAAATTCCCGAATGTATGAGACTAAACGTAATTGGTATAGACGATGTGTCTAGCAATGGTAATTGCGTTTATTGGGTTGTACTTGACCAATTGAATCTCCTAACTGAAGATTGGATGATTCTTGTAAATTTGTACGAGAGTCTATGGTGGATAATTTAGAGCTTAATTCACGTATGTACAAAATTGTAGGATGAATGTGAGTATGAAAAACAATTAAGAATATGATTCAAAGTCTGAATGCAATTAGGTTAAATGAGTGGATGCAAATGCTGGAATCAGGAATCGCAATAGCCGAATTGTTTGACACTGTGGTAGTTTTGTTAAGTAAGCGTATGAGTTGTCATTTGTTCCCACGGCTGTTTGTGCGAGTTTGCTAAATCATAATAGAATGGTAGCTATGGGCTATGTGAACAACTTGCATTTTGTTGGTATTAAACTCAGTGCAGACTCTCCTTTGCCTCCTACACCACTATATGCATAATTTCAACAATTTTATGATTTAAACATGGAAGATTAGATCAAATCATATGTCGATAGGCTGAACAAGTTCCTGGCTTTGACGGTGGACTATGACGAGGAGTTTAGAGTTTATTAAAGTGGAGTATGCTAATTAAATGAAATGTAATTACTTTTGGTTAGGATCAATTTTTTGTGTACGCGAATTTGAAGAAATGTTTTGGATAAGTACTTTGAATTTGAGCATTGCCTTGGCTTGGTTTGCAAAACTTATATTTGTAGTTTGAAATGTTGAACATGTTGCCTTTTCTTTTTATTTGGTTTGCAAAATCTGTACTTCTTTGGCAAAACTTATTTGTTATAACAGTTTTTTTAAAACTTGAATTTCATTGTCACTATCTAGTTTAAATGTTTGTACGTTATTGGTTCAAAATCTTACCAATGCGGCAAAACTTGAATTTCATTTCCATTTTAGATGTTTGTGAAATGATCAATGTGTAATGATTCTTGTAAATGTGTAATGTTCCATTTTAAATATTTGTCCAATGTTACAATGTTCAATGTGCGATTTTAAATGTCTGTGCAATGTTAAATGTTCAACAACAATGTTCAATGTAAATCCTCAATGTTCGACAACAACGAACCGAATCTGCTATTGGGAATCATACATGGGAAACTTCGATGCAATGCTATCGTTTGGATTAGAAAAATACGACACTGAGTCGCCATTCCCGAGACTAAGGTGTCATTTCGAAATGTATGGGTCGAACTAAATTCATTTGTTCGACAAAACCCCATCGAACCTGATGCTTGAATTTTACCATGTATGGTAGTGGTATAATCGTCGGTCGACATCGTTTATTGGTAGAAAATACGATAGAATATTGTCGTTCCAGAGACTAAGGCTACACTTCGATTTGTGGTTGTCATTTTATATATAGTTGATCGATCAGTTGTCATCGAAACTTCTAATGGAACCAAAACTTATATCGGACTGGAAAAGTTAGGTGGAGGTTTGTCGTTTGGTAAGACTAATTCCGACAACGTGTTGCCATTCAGGAGAGTTACCAGTTACGTGGTTTTTCGATGGGTTCTTACCGAAATTTCATTATTCATGCGAGCAACATTTGTCGAAACTGCTTGTCGTAACACTCAATTTTTTTGGCAAAACTTATTTGTTATAACATTATTTTTAAACTTGAATTTAATTGTCACTACCTAGTTTAAATGTTTGTACGTTATTGGTTCAAAATCTTACCAATGCGGCAAAACTTGAATTTCATTTCCATTTTAGATGTTTGTGAAATGTTCAATGTGCAATGTTATTGGTTCAAAATCTTACCAATGCGGCAAAACTTGAATTTCATTTCCATTTTAGATGTTTGTGAAATGTTCAATGTGCAATGATTCTTGTAAATGTGTAATGTTCCATTTTAAATATTTGTCCAATATTTGAAGTTCAACAACAATGTTCAATGTGCGATTTTAAATGTTTGTGCAATGTTAAATGTTCAACAACAATGTTCAATTGTAAATCCTCAATGTTCGACGACAACGAACCGAATCTGCTATTGGGAATCATACATGGGAAACTTTGATGCAATGTTATCGTTTGGATTAGAAAAATACGACACTGAGTTGCCGTTCCCGAGACGAAGGTGTCATTTCGAAATGTATGGGTCGAACTAAATTCATTTGTTTGGAAAACCCCCATCGAACCTGCTGCTTGAATTTTACCATATATGGTAGTGGTATAATTCGTGGGTCGACATCGTTCATTGGCAGAAGATACGATAGAGTATTGTTGTTCCAGAGACTAAGGCTACATTTCGATTTGTGGTTGTCATTTTAAATATAGTTGTTCGATCAGGGGTCATCGAAACTTCTAATGGAACAAAATATATCAGACTGGAAAAATTAGGTGGAGGCTTGTCGTTTGGTAAGACTACTTCCGACAACGGGTTGCCGTTCCCAAGAGTTACCAGTTACGTGGTTTTTCGATGGGTCCTTGCCGAAATTTCATTATTCATGCGAGCAACATTTGTCGAAACTGCTTGTCGTAACACTCAAATTCATATACATGACATTCACGTAAATCTGAGGACAATATAAAACATGCATATACATATTGGAGGTAAATGATCACTCAAAAACTCAAAAACATGCAAATTTTAACATGCATATAAAACATGCACATAAATCCGGGGGCCACATAAAACACTCACATTCAAATATAGATTGGGGGTAAATGATCACTCAAAAACAACAATTACATATATATCATATATCAACCACAATACCAGCATGTACAATATCATAGACAATACTAGTGTATAACACATGTAATATCATAGACAATACCATAAGAAACATACCATATAAAACATGAAATATCAATATATGACAACATATAGCACGTAAACCATATAATATCATTAATCATAACCAAAACAAAACATTCCCCATCAAACGTTACATGCCTCAAACAAGTCACCATATTCTTTTACAATATCAACCAATTACATCAACATGTATCATAACATCCATTTGCAAAAGAACAAGCATAATAATGCCCATAACCAAAAGAAACAATATACCAATAAACTTTTTATTGTTAACGTTTTTTTCTTGCTAACAGTTTTCTTCTTCTGCTTTCTTCCTCCTTCACCGTCCTTTTTCTTGCTAACCTTCGTCGTCGTTGATCCTTTTATCCGTTCTGCTTCTTATTGTACATGTGCTTCTTCGCCAAATATATCAAGTGGTTCATCTTCCTCAATTCGCTCTATCCGTTCTTGCACTTGTGACAATGACTCACTTGGTGCACATGATTTGATGAAGTCCGTAATGAGTCGAAATCTCCATTTCTGCAAATCGTTAACTAAAAGGATTATTTCGAAGAATTTTAAGAAAAAAGTTAAAATAATATAATTATGTACATACAATTCGATCAACAAGCGAAATATTTTCGCTAACTTGGATTGGTTTTGTGAATCGACTGTGCGGATTGGCGACAAAAGGATGTGAAACAGAAAAATACCACTGCATGTACATTGGATTGCAATCTCAGGGCTTCGTAACATGAGCCGACGTTAAATTTTGATTTAGAATATGGTTTCTCTAATCGCTCCAGCCATAATCTCCTCCATTTGCATATGCTTCCTTGTAATTTTTTTTTATGACTTCATCTTTTTAGTCTCTACAGCAAAGTGGTTACGAGTATTGGTTGCACAAATCCAAACCGATGAAGGATTCTTTGCGGAAGGTACAACTCAACTACTTCGAAACAAACAATTTGTCCATTATATAACACACATTGTTCAAATGGATATACATCTCTCATATCCTTCAAACAGTCCCAAATAACATTGCTGCCTTGAAGGTCATCTAATGTCTCCTGAAGAGCCACCAAGTCATAAGGCAATGGCATACTTGTTTTTATATCAAAGTAGAAAGCTGACGTATGATCTCCAGGTTGTGCACGTGCATTGTGATTGTGTCATCTTAAAATTGGAAAATGTTCGTATATCCATACCTAGACAAGAAATATCAGTTATAAACACAAACATTGCAAGTAAATATATTTTAATTTTGATTCATACCTGAAGTAAAGTCATACAACCTGCGAATTGACGTATACATTTTTTTATGCCCTGCACCAAATTATCAAACAACCAACTCAAGCATGTTGTGCCCCAAGAATACATGTTAACCTGCCTTAATACCCCGTAGGCATTGTAAGAAAATGAACGGAGACCTTGTTTCCTGATTTGTTGCCGCAAACTAGAACACCAACCATATAGAGTAAATATGCTACTGCACACTGCATTTTACGTACCATTGTATCAGAATCTTTCGACCTAAATTTTTTTGTTCGCAACCATTCCAAATGTACTTTTTTCTCACCTCCCAGCAAATCATCAATCGTTTGTTCTTTGATGCCAGAACACTGATCTAACAACTCATACACATCATTATCACTTATCCCCCTAAATCCACCAAGTGGCCCGTAACCACTTTTCCTTCAACTGAAAAACCGGTGATGTGAAATACTTGTCGATCTCGCCAAATGGAAAGTGAAATGTGTTGGTCTCTAGACAGAATCATTCGATAAAGGCGTTGATCAAGGCCTTGTCGACTTTTTTACGTGCATACTTTATTTTCTTCAAGAATACCGATTCGGCTACCGCTTTCTTAACAAATTCAGATTCGTTATCTAGATCTCATCGTTTATAAGTCGATACGTGACTGTGAAGCTTAACAATTTTTGCTTCGTCCCGTGGTGCCTACATTACCAATACAATATTAAAAAAAAATGTGTGTATGAAAGTTTTCGTACCATGTAAATGAACATACCAATGAATTCCATATCATCGAAGCAATATGATGTTTAAACGCAAATAATAACGATAATTGTGCTTCACTTTGTATCGATTGACTCGGTTTTGACACCAACTGTTTTTCCTTTTTTTTCCTCTTGGTGAATATATCTCTTTCTCGGTCGCTTCTTCGATGTCACGAGATGCATCAACCTCCTTTGATACATCTACTTGATCTAAACCATGTACATTTTTCTTCAACAATGTTCTCTTGTCGCATTTCTTCATCCTCACACGAGCTTCTACTTTTATTTGTATCACCTTCGTCATCCACTGCAGTTTCCTCTATGACTTTTACATTCGCTCCAAGGCTAACCTCCACCGGTTGGAAGTAGTTTGAGGGACACAAGTGGTCGAAAACGAGGTAGAACCTTTCTCGTTGTAAAAACAGGGTGGTTCGTAAAAAATATAAACTAAACAACATAATTATTTATTCCAACGTATATTGGACAACATAAAACATCTTGTGAAATTAATTTCTACGGAATTTCCATTTAATAAACAAAATTAACAAGTAATAACGTCACTAACATACATAATCCTATGCTTTAACTGGATACGTATTATTACATATGAAAACACAGTAGTACTTGATTACACACATATATCAGTGACTTTTTATGATACCCACCACATTAAAATTAGAACACTATTGAACATGCAAAGGGAAGACGATGTGTGTGTAGTTACTTTCACAAAATGATAATAGGGCAGCACTATTATAAGGTCAACCTCTCATTAAATCAATAACGCTACACAATTTGAAACAAGTAGTTCATTGTAATAAAAACAAGTTAAAGTATTTTGGTTGCTTTATGAGTAAACATTTGTTTTTATGATATTCTAAAGACGTGCATGTTGTTTACACTACATATTGGACTCTAAACTAACTCTGAACAACTGTAGCCTTATATACATAATGAGTATTGTCCTGTGCGTAAACTGGACCTTATGAGGATTTATAAGATTCTATTCTTGTTTCATGATATGATAAACTTTTGTTCTATTTGAACATAAAAAAAATATCAAAATCAAAATGAAAAAACAAAAAAGATTTGTAACGACCCAGATTTTGAACGACTAATTTTTAATATGGTTTTAAATATTAAATTGATAATATAAATGGATTTTTCTATTTATCGATTTATAAAAAAAAAAAGAAAAAAAAAATTATTTTCAAAGCCTATATTTTCATTTCAGCCGACCTCTATTCTTCAATTCGCAGACCTAAAGAAATCAAGCCACCCTATATTTCTTCCTCGAGCATAAATTCCTGTCGTCCACATTTGGTATCCAGAAAACATGAATTAATGGCGGATACGAATTGTTCCCTCCCCCTTTTTCTATATATTGCGACAGCCTCTCCCCTTGCTTCTTCATTCTTCTCTTCTGAAAATCGATTCACAAGCTTCAGGCAAATATAAAATGTCGCTCTCCGTTTTAATTATATAAAAAAAAAAAAATACTTGTTTTTCCTCTTTTCAGTTCTAATTGTGATTCCTTTCCCCTTTTCGTTTCATTTACAAACCCCAAGCTGTCGGAACTAAAGATCGCCCTTCCTCAAACGTTCATCAACTCGTAATCCAGTTGAAACAAGGGCTCGCGGCTGCTAAATAAGGATACTCGACTCCCTGTACGGTGAGTCAGGTCATCGGTCGCAATTGGAAATTCCAGCTTAGTTGAGGCATGCGGAGTGGATAAGGGTTGTTGCGATGTTATTATAGATTGATGAAATGAAATTGGGGATGCTCGAAAGGCGGTGCGACGCTCACTTTAACTACAATACTTCGAACAACGATACAAGGGACTTCGAGTTCGTCGACAGGAAAGGAGATTGTTGCGGTAGCTTCTGGAAGGGTCGGAGTTGGTTCAGATCGCATTTGAGTGGAGTGCGATGTACTGGTAAAGGCCGGTGTTAATTGGGACTTCTGGAGGGACAATGAGGGAAAGATGCACAACAGGTGTTCGATTAAATGCGGAAATGGCAATAAGCATGTTGGTAGAAACCACTAGCTTTGGCGTTTGGTAAGGAAGGAGCCGACCTGTTTGGGATTGAATAAAGTAAAATGGACCCGAAAATTTTGAAGATATGGTTGCGATTGATCGAGAACAACAAGGTATATGTTTTGATTAAGTTCATAAAATGAATAGATTAATTTTTAGTAATTAAAGTTGAAATGGATAATAACTTAATCGATTAATCTAACCAAGGATTAAGATAAATTAATTTTAATTAACTTAGTTAATGTCTTTTCATTTAAAGTAGGTTAGTTTAAATTTATTTTGTTAATAGTTGATTTAAATGAATCATTTAATCGATAAAATAATTATCATAGGTGCAAATTTAATTTACTCGAGATGATCTGAGATGACTCGTAGGAGAAATAAGGAGGTGAATGGGATTATTCGACAATGGAAAATCGAGGTGAGTAAATCTCACTCACCTTTAGAATTATTTTTATTTCATTAAAAATAATTGTTTGTTGCTTGTGTGCATGTTTTTGGTTGATTTATATATATTAGTTATTTAGGATATTATATATATATATTGGGTTGATTGATTGGTTGGATTCCCGCAGTCTCATTAGCGGATGCCCGCAGTTTCATAGCGGATGATTACCCTATACGCCCCACGCTATGATTAGTGGATGACCTTCTATACCGCGATATTCTGCCACGAAGCAGAATGGGTATTATTTAGGTGCTAACATCTGTGGATGCAGGAAAACAGGTTGGAGGAATCCAACTGGATTCCTCAAAAATATATTATCTGTTTGTTTATTTGTTGCATATATATTGTTATATATGATGTGTTAGAAAAATAAATAATTCGTTGCTTTGTGTGTTTAAATATCACTGGGCTTAAGTAATGATATTTAAAAATATCGTGAAAGGATATTTGAGATTTTAAAAGGAAAAATTCTATTTTTTAAATAGAATTTGAATTTTTAAATGGAAATAAAATATAAACTCGTTTTGAAAAATAAACCAAGTAGTTTCTTTTAAACGAAGTTTATAAACAGTCTTTTATAACGAAGTTATAAATGAAGTAAAAAGAATTATCATTTGATAATTCAGAAATAGAAAATACAAGTGTGAAATAGGATTTTGGAATGAAATTTCAAAATAGAACTTGAAATAGAATTTTTAAATAGAATTTAAATATTAGAAAGGAGTTGAAATATTTGAAATACAAAAGAAATTTCAAATAGGATTTGAAATGGAAATTTTAAATATATAATTCAATTAAAATTTGAGTATAACATTTGAATTTTAAAAGGGAGTTTAAATATTTGAATTTTTAGAGGAGATTGAATAGTAGAAATTCAAATAAGAAGTTCAAATAGAATTTGAATAGACGAGATTAGAATGAAAAGTAGAATTTGAATTCAAGGAATTAAATTATAATTTGAATTCGAAGGAATTCGAATAAAGAAATTCAAATAGAGATTTGAATGTAGAATTTCAAAATAGAATTTGAAATATAGAATTTTAAAGAGGAATTGAATAGAATTTGAAATATAGTATTTCAAGGAAGAATTCAAAACGTGAAATTTGAATAGAGCTTTGAATAGAATTCAAATGTGAAATTTGAATTGAGATTTGAAATAGAAATTCGAGTATTGAATTTGAACATGGAATTGAATATAGAAATTCAAGTAGAAATTTGAATATGAGATTTCAAAATAGAATTTGAAATAAACTTTGAAAAATAGGATTTCAAAGTCGAATTGGAAATAGAATTTCAAATAGGATTTCAAAATAGGAAATCCAAATGATTTTGAAATGGAATTTGAATTCAAGGGAATTCAAATGGATTTGAGTGAAGAAATTCAAATGGTGTAATAATGAGTTTGAATATTAGAATTCAAATGGGATTGGAGATAAATTTGAATATTAGAATTCAAATGGAAAGGGAAAATGAAATTTGAATATAAGAGATTCAAATTAAATTCAAATAGGATTTGATCTATGGGATTTGAAGATGAAATTCAAATGGGTTTTAAACTATGGAATTTTGAATATAGAATTTAAAAAGGAGTTTGAATATTTGAATTTAAATAGGATTCAAATATAGAAATTGGAATATAGAAGTTCAAATGGAATTTAAATATAGAATTTGAATAAGAGAATTCAAATGAATTCAAGTATTGAATTTGAATATGGAATTGAAATGGAAATTCCAGTATTGAATTTGAATATCCAATAGGAAAGGAATTGGGATTTGAATTATAGAATTCAAAGTAAGATTTGAATTTGAACCAAGGAATTCAAATAGAATTATACGGAAGTTGAATTCATTTTTAAGAAGTTTAAAAAGTATATATATAAATATAATTAAAACGAACTCGCCGCAGCACTGCAGTTCGTAAATTGGCAATTCGAACTTCAATCGAGTATACCGGACTCAATTGAAGTCGGAATTCTTCGAAACAAGAAACGTCAGGACCGATTTGATAATAGTTTTCTAATGAAGGAGAAAAATCTGAAATTCGTCGTATAGATTGTGAGTTATGTCAAAATCAAATTTTCAGAAAAGCAGCGCCAGAATCGTTTTAAAACCATAATGGTTTATTTAATATTATAAAAGGATTTTAAGCGAGAAAATCCGAAGTTTCTATTTAGAAAAATTTCAGAGTTGAGTTGTAAATATATGCGAATTCAAGTTGTGTAAATGAATGTGATTTTTGAAACAAAAACCAGATTTTGATTTATTGAATGGAATTAACTAAATTGAATAGAAATTAGTTAATGAGATTTCGAATGAATATTAAGCTTTAAATAAGTGAATTCGATTTGAAAATTTATATTCGAAAAAGAAAGGAAACTAGAATTTAAATCGAAATTTGATTGGGTTATGAACGAGTTAAATATTTTGTTTGAACATGTTATGTTCAACAAAGAAGTGAAATAGGCAAAAAGGCTAATTAAAGAATAATTGAGCAAAACGGAATTCAAACGATTCAAAATTTAATTAAAACGAATGGATTGAGTTGAATTGAATTGAAAACAGGTGAACATGCGTTAGACAGGTACATGATGGAGTATATGAAGGTTTTTATTTATGTGCTCGACAAAAGGTACATGTTTAATTCGTATATGAGATTTTATGCGCCGTATCGGCAAGCCGCTTGGCTTTTTCTTTTTCTTTTTGAGATTAGAAGATACCGGGAAGCTATTTGAAATTTCCCGATGCTTCCGATACAGGGGAGGTTATGGCGAAATTTTCCGGAAATTTAAGGAGTTAGAATATTTTTAAGATATTTTGATAATTTGAAATCATTGTATCAACGTATTGAATTCGATAGTAAAGTGAATATAAAAATCGAATGTTGTAAACAAAAAGGGATAGAGATAAATGATTGGAATTGTTTCCAATTGAAAATATAGATTTTGCTAATATATAGAAAATAAAAGAAGTTAATATTTGGAAACGTTTTTCCAAATGGCGTAAAGGGCCAATATGATTATTGAAAATATTTGGGTTAACAAATATTGTTAAGGAAATGGAAAAGAGATTTAATTAATGAATATTAATTAAAGAGCCAGTGATTTGTTTGATATGTTGATTGAACACTTGTTTTTTTTATTCGATAGTTAAATCACAGACTATCGAAGTTTTGACCATCGTTGTCAATATGGAGAGACCGGTTGGATTATTATCCGTGAACCACTCCGTATCGGCATAAGCGTTGCGAACCAAGTATGCTGAATATATTGAAGACGGAGTAAAGTGCAAGGGCTTTTCTATTTATAGAAATAGTGCCTTCGGTTTCGTTCAATCCCAGAACGAACGTAAATGGACGAATGTCTGACAGAGTATTTCCAATGATCAAATGGGTTGGTCTGTATGAATATATATGGTTGCAACGGATTTATCCCTTAGCATAACATCCAGAATATTCGTGCAAACTTAACTAGTGATTAACGGATCTGACAATGTGGCATTCAAAGTGATTGTGTTATCAAGGAATGGTAAGTATGCGTAGCCTCAGGCCTCAACAACCGGGAAAGGACAAAAATCGGGCAGGCAGCATGGCTATGTGGGTCGCACCCATTAGGGTGTATGATCACCTATCTAGAGAAATTCCTTTTGTTTCTAAATCTATCGATTCTGCCCATTCGGGAAACGGTGGTTTGAGTCCAACCGTTGGTGATATACATTCGATACACTCAAGCGAAATGAGTGGTCGGTCATGTGTGGGCCGGGTTGCAAGACGTTCTTGTTGAACCCAGGTGTATTCGCCTCTAGAGATACATCATCGGAAGGTGGTCCCATACCTTGTCATGTTGGAAATCCAATCTCCAATAAGCGCCATGCGGTTTTTGATTTTTACTATGTATGTGGAGCGTGAGATGCAAGCGTTCTGCTATTTGGTTATTTATTTGATGTAGACATTACTGTAATATCACTGGATTTGATATCAAAGTGTTTTGGATTATAGTAAGGTAAAAACCGTCCATGTTTATGTGTGGGCTGGTCTTACTATTATCTTTTCTGTCGAAAGGATTTTGAAAGTTAAACAAGTGGTTGGAGTTTACTCACACCAGTCCCATGACTGACCCAGAGTTTATTTTGTTTTCCCTAAACTCTTGGGTGCCCAAATTTGTACGGGCAGTCAAGTGTTTCAGGCTTTTACAGATACACTTGGAGGAGCTTGAAGCAGGAGGCTTCAACGTTAGTTATTTAGAGTTACTTCCGCTGGATCAAATGTTATGTGTACTCTGATGATGGTATGTATATATGTACAAAACAGATTTGTATTTCGAAGCTTATGTTATATAATATATTTTCTTCGTTCCGCTGTGAGTTGTGATCTTCGTTTTTCTTCTATTCTAATATTTCTTTCTTTCTATTTCTCATCCTCTAACTTCTTTCTAATAATGAGTCGTATTTCTGTGTTATTTGGGTTGGACGTGTGGTGTATTTAGTCAACTCGGATAGCACGGATTTGCGGGCCTTTACAGTTGGTATCAGAGCTTAGGTTGAGCGAACACCTAGGCTTTGTGTGGCATGTGCTCATTAGAGATAGGGTCAGTAGTACCCTAGGATGAGCTGAGGGTATATATAGATACGAGAGAGCGTATTTGTAAGTTGATATAAAAATTGTTTTATATTGTGTTGGCTAGTCTGTTGAGTGGTTTATGAATTCTGGTCGAATCGTGGGACGCCACGAAGTCGATAGGGATTTCTAAACACTTGAACAGAAAATACGACATGATATTGTTTTAAAGTGGGTAAATGAAATAATTTTACCCAAAATTTCTATTTTGATATAGAAAGAATAATTTTCTGAAATTATTATATTATATGGATGCGTTGATTGTTAGGATTATAATCAAACGAGATTATAAAATTTGAATGGTTATATATAACCAAAATAGAATTTGTATATGAATAAAATATATACAAATGAGATGAATTAAATTCAAACCAGAATTAAGAATTCGGAAATCCTGGGAAGTTGAAAAATATTTTTCAAAGTATAATAAAATAATGTGGCTTTGTTTTGGGAGGATTTGAAAGAAAATCATTTTTAATGGATTTTAAAATTTTTAAAGCACTGAACTCACTTCAGTGGCTGGGAAATAATTCTGATGATGACTGCAGCCTCATCAGTATTCATTTCCGAGTTTCTAAGTGATGAATTGCTACCTTAGAAAAAGTTTTAATGGAAATTTGTTTGAAAGGAAACAAATTGGTTTGAAAATTCAAATGTTTTGAATTCGAGATGGAAATAAATATATGTATATATTTATGTGATTTCAGAAGGATTTGAAATGAAAATCCTGGGATTTGGATTCTGGAATTAAAATTTAACTTAAGCAAGTTAGATGGTTCGAGGAGAATAAATGGACTAGAATCAATTTGAAATAAATTGAAATGAATTGAATGTGAAGGCATATGAAAGGAAGAAGACCAAAAGTTTTGGTTGAAAATAAAGTCATAGAAATAGGAGGAGTTGAGTTTCAACATAAGGGAGATGTTGAAAAGTAATAGGTTTGTACCATTTTCCTACCTTAGCAATTTCGAGGACGAAATTATTTTAAGGGGGAAAGAATGTAACGACCCAGATTTTGAACGACTAATTTTTAATATGGTTTTAAATATTAAATTGATAATATAAATGGATTTTTCTATTTATCGATTTATAAAAAAAAAAAGAAAAAAATACTTGTTTTTCCTCTTTTCAGTTCTAACTGTGATTCCTTTCCCCTTTTCGTTTCATTTACAAACCCCAAGCTGTCGGAACTAAAGATCGCCCTTCCTCAAACGTTCATCAACTCGTAATCCAGTTGAAACAAGGGCTCGCGGCTGCTAAATAAGGATACTCGACTCCCTGTACGGTGAGTCAGGTCATCGGTCGCAATTGGAAATTCCAGCTTAGTTGAGGCATGCGGAGTGGATAAGGGTTGTTGCGATGTTATTATAGATTGATGAAATGAAATTGGGGATGCTCGAAAGGCGGTGCGACGCTCACTTTAACTACAATACTTCGAACAACGATACAAGGGACTTCGAGTTCGTCGACAGGAAAGGAGATTGTTGCGGTAGCTTCTGGAAGGGTCGGAGTTGGTTCAGATCGCATTTGAGTGGAGTGCGATGTACTGGTAAAGGCCGGTGTTAATTGGGACTTCTGGAGGGACAATGAGGGAAAGATGCACAACAGGTGTTCGATTAAATGCGGAAATGGCAATAAGCATGTTGGTAGAAACCACTAGCTTTGGCGTTTGGTAAGGAAGGAGCCGACCTGTTTGGGATTGAATAAAGTAAAATGGACCCGAAAATTTTGAAGATATGGTTGCGATTGATCGAGAACAACAAGGTATATGTTTTGATTAAGTTCATAAAATGAATAGATTAATTTTTAGTAATTAAAGTTGAAATGGATAATAACTTAATCGATTAATCTAACCAAGGATTAAGATAAATTAATTTTAATTAACTTAGTTAATGTCTTTTCATTTAAAGTAGGTTAGTTTAAATTTATTTTGTTAATAGTTGATTTAAATGAATCATTTAATCGATAAAATAATTATCATAGGTGCAAATTTAATTTACTCGAGATGATCTGAGATGACTCGTAGGAGAAATAAGGAGGTGAATGGGATTATTCGACAATGGAAAATCGAGGTGAGTAAATCTCACTCACCTTTAGAATTATTTTTATTTCATTAAAAATAATTGTTTGTTGCTTGTGTGCATGTTTTTGGTTGATTTATATATATTAGTTATTTAGGATATTATATATATATATTGGGTTGATTGATTGGTTGGATTCCCGCAGTCTCATTAGCGGATGCCCGCAGTTTCATAGCGGATGATTACCCTATACGCCCCACGCTATGATTAGTGGATGACCTTCTATACCGCGATATTCTGCCACGAAGCAGAATGGGTATTATTTAGGTGCTAACATCTGTGGATGCAGGAAAACAGGTTGGAGGAATCCAACTGGATTCCTCAAAAATATATTATCTGTTTGTTTATTTGTTGCATATATATTGTTATATATGATGTGTTAGAAAAATAAATAATTCGTTGCTTTGTGTGTTTAAATATCACTGGGCTTAAGTAATGATATTTAAAAATATCGTGAAAGGATATTTGAGATTTTAAAAGGAAAAATTCTATTTTTTAAATAGAATTTGAATTTTTAAATGGAAATAAAATATAAACTCGTTTTGAAAAATAAACCAAGTAGTTTCTTTTAAACGAAGTTTATAAACAGTCTTTTATAACGAAGTTATAAATGAAGTAAAAAGAATTATCATTTGATAATTCAGAAATAGAAAATACAAGTGTGAAATAGGATTTTGGAATGAAATTTCAAAATAGAACTTGAAATAGAATTTTTAAATAGAATTTAAATATTAGAAAGGAGTTGAAATATTTGAAATACAAAAGAAATTTCAAATAGGATTTGAAATGGAAATTTTAAATATATAATTCAATTAAAATTTGAGTATAACATTTGAATTTTAAAAGGGAGTTTAAATATTTGAATTTTTAGAGGAGATTGAATAGTAGAAATTCAAATAAGAAGTTCAAATAGAATTTGAATAGACGAGATTAGAATGAAAAGTAGAATTTGAATTCAAGGAATTAAATTATAATTTGAATTCGAAGGAATTCGAATAAAGAAATTCAAATAGAGATTTGAATGTAGAATTTCAAAATAGAATTTGAAATATAGAATTTTAAAGAGGAATTGAATAGAATTTGAAATATAGTATTTCAAGGAAGAATTCAAAACGTGAAATTTGAATAGAGCTTTGAATAGAATTCAAATGTGAAATTTGAATTGAGATTTGAAATAGAAATTCGAGTATTGAATTTGAACATGGAATTGAATATAGAAATTCAAGTAGAAATTTGAATATGAGATTTCAAAATAGAATTTGAAATAAACTTTGAAAAATAGGATTTCAAAGTCGAATTGGAAATAGAATTTCAAATAGGATTTCAAAATAGGAAATCCAAATGATTTTGAAATGGAATTTGAATTCAAGGGAATTCAAATGGATTTGAGTGAAGAAATTCAAATGGTGTAATAATGAGTTTGAATATTAGAATTCAAATGGGATTGGAGATAAATTTGAATATTAGAATTCAAATGGAAAGGGAAAATGAAATTTGAATATAAGAGATTCAAATTAAATTCAAATAGGATTTGATCTATGGGATTTGAAGATGAAATTCAAATGGGTTTTAAACTATGGAATTTTGAATATAGAATTTAAAAAGGAGTTTGAATATTTGAATTTAAATAGGATTCAAATATAGAAATTGGAATATAGAAGTTCAAATGGAATTTAAATATAGAATTTGAATAAGAGAATTCAAATGAATTCAAGTATTGAATTTGAATATGGAATTGAAATGGAAATTCCAGTATTGAATTTGAATATCCAATAGGAAAGGAATTGGGATTTGAATTATAGAATTCAAAGTAAGATTTGAATTTGAACCAAGGAATTCAAATAGAATTATACGGAAGTTGAATTCATTTTTAAGAAGTTTAAAAAGTATATATATAAATATAATTAAAACGAACTCGCCGCAGCACTGCAGTTCGTAAATTGGCAATTCGAACTTCAATCGAGTATACCGGACTCAATTGAAGTCGGAATTCTTCGAAACAAGAAACGTCAGGACCGATTTGATAATAGTTTTCTAATGAAGGAGAAAAATCTGAAATTCGTCGTATAGATTGTGAGTTATGTCAAAATCAAATTTTCAGAAAAGCAGCGCCAGAATCGTTTTAAAACCATAATGGTTTATTTAATATTATAAAAGGATTTTAAGCGAGAAAATCCGAAGTTTCTATTTAGAAAAATTTCAGAGTTGAGTTGTAAATATATGCGAATTCAAGTTGTGTAAATGAATGTGATTTTTGAAACAAAAACCAGATTTTGATTTATTGAATGGAATTAACTAAATTGAATAGAAATTAGTTAATGAGATTTCGAATGAATATTAAGCTTTAAATAAGTGAATTCGATTTGAAAATTTATATTCGAAAAAGAAAGGAAACTAGAATTTAAATCGAAATTTGATTGGGTTATGAACGAGTTAAATATTTTGTTTGAACATGTTATGTTCAACAAAGAAGTGAAATAGGCAAAAAGGCTAATTAAAGAATAATTGAGCAAAACGGAATTCAAACGATTCAAAATTTAATTAAAACGAATGGATTGAGTTGAATTGAATTGAAAACAGGTGAACATGCGTTAGACAGGTACATGATGGAGTATATGAAGGTTTTTATTTATGTGCTCGACAAAAGGTACATGTTTAATTCGTATATGAGATTTTATGCGCCGTATCGGCAAGCCGCTTGGCTTTTTCTTTTTCTTTTTGAGATTAGAAGATACCGGGAAGCTATTTGAAATTTCCCGATGCTTCCGATACAGGGGAGGTTATGGCGAAATTTTCCGGAAATTTAAGGAGTTAGAATATTTTTAAGATATTTTGATAATTTGAAATCATTGTATCAACGTATTGAATTCGATAGTAAAGTGAATATAAAAATCGAATGTTGTAAACAAAAAGGGATAGAGATAAATGATTGGAATTGTTTCCAATTGAAAATATAGATTTTGCTAATATATAGAAAATAAAAGAAGTTAATATTTGGAAACGTTTTTCCAAATGGCGTAAAGGGCCAATATGATTATTGAAAATATTTGGGTTAACAAATATTGTTAAGGAAATGGAAAAGAGATTTAATTAATGAATATTAATTAAAGAGCCAGTGATTTGTTTGATATGTTGATTGAACACTTGTTTTTTTTATTCGATAGTTAAATCACAGACTATCGAAGTTTTGACCATCGTTGTCAATATGGAGAGACCGGTTGGATTATTATCCGTGAACCACTCCGTATCGGCATAAGCGTTGCGAACCAAGTATGCTGAATATATTGAAGACGGAGTAAAGTGCAAGGGCTTTTCTATTTATAGAAATAGTGCCTTCGGTTTCGTTCAATCCCAGAACGAACGTAAATGGACGAATGTCTGACAGAGTATTTCCAATGATCAAATGGGTTGGTCTGTATGAATATATATGGTTGCAACGGATTTATCCCTTAGCATAACATCCAGAATATTCGTGCAAACTTAACTAGTGATTAACGGAACTGACAATGTGGCATTCAAAGTGATTGTGTTATCAAGGAATGGTAAGTATGCGTAGCCTCAGGCCTCAACAACCGGGAAAGGACAAAAATCGGGCAGGCAGCATGGCTATGTGGGTCGCACCCATTAGGGTGTATGATCACCTATCTAGAGAAATTCCTTTTGTTTCTAAATCTATCGATTCTGCCCATTCGGGAAACGGTGGTTTGAGTCCAACCGTTGGTGATATACATTCGATACACTCAAGCGAAATGAGTGGTCGGTCATGTGTGGGCCGGGTTGCAAGACGTTCTTGTTGAACCCAGGTGTATTCGCCTCTAGAGATACATCATCGGAAGGTGGTCCCATACCTTGTCATGTTGGAAATCCAATCTCCAATAAGCGCCATGCGGTTTTTGATTTTTACTATGTATGTGGAGCGTGAGATGCAAGCGTTCTGCTATTTGGTTATTTATTTGATGTAGACATTACTGTAATATCACTGGATTTGATATCAAAGTGTTTTGGATTATAGTAAGGTAAAAACCGTCCATGTTTATGTGTGGGCTGGTCTTACTATTATCTTTTCTGTCGAAAGGATTTTGAAAGTTAAACAAGTGGTTGGAGTTTACTCACACCAGTCCCATGACTGACCCAGAGTTTATTTTGTTTTCCCTAAACTCTTGGGTGCCCAAATTTGTACGGGCAGTCAAGTGTTTCAGGCTTTTACAGATACACTTGGAGGAGCTTGAAGCAGGAGGCTTCAACGTTAGTTATTTAGAGTTACTTCCGCTGGATCAAATGTTATGTGTACTCTGATGATGGTATGTATATATGTACAAAACAGATTTGTATTTCGAAGCTTATGTTATATAATATATTTTCTTCGTTCCGCTGTGAGTTGTGATCTTCGTTTTTCTTCTATTCTAATATTTCTTTCTTTCTATTTCTCATCCTCTAACTTCTTTCTAATAATGAGTCGTATTTCTGTGTTATTTGGGTTGGACGTGTGGTGTATTTAGTCAACTCGGATAGCACGGATTTGCGGGCCTTTACAAGATTCCATCTTAATCATTTAGATTCCATTAAAGCTTGAAAAAACATGAGGGACATTTTTTTAAAAAAGCTTTTATCAGCAGCAGTAGGCTGCTGCCGCTGCCAACATCGAAACTTCTGCTATAATAAATGCATACAAAGTTCGACAAAGGCAGGTCAAACAAAAATATAAAATTCGACAAAATGCCATCGAGAAAACAAATATGAAATTCGACCAACCATCACCATTGTTTCATACATAACAGTTATCACACTATTTCGACGATTCTACACCGAACTTTTAAAAAACACCAATGAAGCAATGCCATTGAATTATTGAAACGGTGACAACGAACCAAATTACATATGAAAATTTGATTTTCAAAGCTGAATTATCTTTTCAAATCGAAACCGTAACGCGAGTTAAATATGAAAAAACATTTGATAAAACAACAAAAATCTAAACTTCTGTAGATCATAAATTTTACCTTGTCAAGGTCTTCTCCATCGTTTTTGGTTCCAGTTGTTGCAATTGAGCAACGTATTTTGTTCGATCCTTGCTGGAGAACGATGATGTTGAGTAATTAAGGTTTTGTTCGAAATTGTATACGATATATATATATATATATATATATATATATATATATGGCTATATGTATGTAGTTGAAATGAAGGGTAAAATTGGATTTTCTTTATTCTACTTTTGAAATGTGATGCCCCCTCCCCCTCTAGTAATTTAATTTTAGTGTGGTGCTAAGCGCACCCCAATATGTGATTCCTAATACCGCGACTAAAAAATACCACAACAATTAATATTACACTCTTCTTGATACCACGCAGTTAAAGGATAGGGGCTACCACACTATTTTACCCTATTTGTATTTCAGTCGATATTCTTCGTCCTCATTTCTACATCCGATCAACGAATTCGGCGCCGCGATGCCGAGGAAGAAATCATGAAAATATTACCAGACATTGTCTAGTGAATAACTAATATTATAATACCTTGCTCGATTGGGCAATTATTAACAGAATGCGAATGGGAAGATTTAGGCTATCAACTCAGATTCTTGGTGGAAAATGTATAATTATGTTTTATTCGATGCCTATACACCGTAGGTCAAGTAAATGCACGGTCAATTGTCATCGATCGAACTGTTGATATGTAATTATTTTTATTGTCTTCTGCTCGGTGATTAAGAACCATTCAGATCCTCACAGATCAATATTAAACAACCGAACAGAAAGCATGTACATGGTTTTTAACCACCGTGCCATAAATTACTGGGTTGTTTTCTTTTAGGTTAAACAGTCGGTGGTAATAAGCCACCCAAACAATTATACTATGGTGGTTCACCACCGTATCACTATTCCAGTATTTACTGGGTCGTGCTTATAGTTCGTTCGGTGGTGGAACAACCGTTGGTAAGTGTGATTAGGGTTTTAATATTAGGGCTAAGTACGTGATTAGTTTGGCAAATAACGGTTGAGTGAGAAATTAAAATGAAGAGGTAATGTGGTATTAGGAAGCACACAAAATTTAATGAGTTTTATTTTTTAAATTGCGGTATTAGGAAGCACATATTGGGATGCCCTTAGCACCACACTAATTTTATTTGAAGTAAAAACAAAATTTAGTCTCCCCTTAACCACTTTTGAAGTGACAATAACAAAACATTTTGTATACATTAGGCAAACAAACAAAACAATAAATGTTTTTGTTGTGTGGAGTGATCAAAGTTGTAACGTAATATGTGATGAATTTTGGTTTTGTTTTCTCATTTTTCCTTCATTTGGTCATTGAACGAGATTATTAACTAGTATCATTGGGTAATAGTTAGCATTGAGCAATGCACATCCTATTAGTTGGTGTCAACAATGACATTTTTGTTTTTTTCATTTTTCCAAAAAGAAAAAAGCAATAGCAATTTTTGGAAGGAATTTTAGTGTATTATTCCTTCAACTTTTAAAATACATAGTCTCCTCTTTCTGGAACGCACTCCACCAAATGTTTTTTTCTTATATTTCACGTTTCTTTAATTTTATTTTTCATTTTTATCTTCAATTTAGGTAAACAACACAAAATTCGAACAACCCTTGAGCAATGTTTAGACAAACGTAGTTTAAACTACAAATAAATTGTAGAAAAACTATTATTATTAGTTTTTTTGCTGGGAATTAGTAAAATAATTTGCATCAAAATTCTAGAAAAAAAGGGAAATTTTTTCTTCCTGAAATTCAGGAAAGGATGTTCCGTTTAAACTGACTCATGGGTGGGTGCGCCACAATTTTTGCTTTGTTTACCCCTTAGCTCACTCACACCGTTCTTTTAAGTTTGCCACCTCAAATTTCAACGTTCTATTTCTTGCCGAATAAAATTCTCTCATTCTACTTCCATTGAATCCGCTTCACCTTTTCCTTTCAGAAGGCCTTTTCTAGAATGTTCTCCACTTTAGGTTGGCAAAAACACACTGTTTGCTAGCTGCACTAGGGTTTTGGCAAATTTCGGGTTGATTGCTGTTTGCATGCCGATTCTTTGAGTATTGCCTGATGTGTATTGCTTTGTTCAGTATTTTTTTGGATTGACTGGTAATGAATTTGTAAAGCACCGCGTTTCATTTAGTTACACAAAATTTGCTTTGATATCTTATTAGTTGAATTCGAGCAGAATAGATAATGCATTTGTGTAAATAGCTAGCTATTAAAATATTGATACTATCTTATGTATAAACTTAAAAGAATGAACCTTGACATGTGTGTTTATAGAGCAAAGTAAATTATCGCCATGCTAATCTACATAACCCTATTTTGTTTAAAGGGTTTGGAGCTTTGAACTAGGGATTAAACAACTCAGAAGGAACTTTGATTTAGGGATTAAACAATTGAAGGAATGTGCAGTTAGGGATTTTATTGAAAAGAAAGAATTTTGACTTGTGATTTTTTGTCTTTTGTTTTCTGTTTTATTTTTAATTTTTTAGAGAGTAAAGTAATTATCTTGTCATAATATTTTACAGAGCCAACTCCTTTTATGAGATTTGAAATTAGGTGCTACTATCAAACAGTTCAGAAGAAACTTTGAATCAAGGAATAAACAATTAGGGTTTTGGAATTGTGAATCAGGGTTAAACAATTGAAGGGAAATCAGATTCATAAGGACATGATAAGGAAGGATTGTGGTGTCAATAGGAGACATTGGCCATGATTGAGGCCTAACATGGGAAAGTTCACTTTCTGGTGAATGCAGTACATCTTCTGAACAATAGTTTAAGTTCAATATGAAAATGAACAACTGAAGAAAGGGTATTTTGATATGCAATTTTATGATTGAAGAGCGATACGCCAAATAATTCTCCTGTTATCATTGGTGCCCCCATTTTGTAACACCTTTTTTTTTGTTTTGCTTCTCCTAACAATTTCTATTTTATATACCCTACGGTCAGGCGGCTTTCATCTGAGTTTTCTTTCATTGGTTTTTATCGTTTTAGATTGTTTTCTATTTAAGTTTTTGAGAAACTCTCAATTTTTTAGTTTATTTGTTCATCAGTTCAGACTGTTTAAATCAACCATAATCGGTGTAGCTGATTTTTTTTCTATCATGCTGTACTTGTAAATTGTAGTTACATTTCAGTGGCATTGTTTATTTGTTTTTCTCTACATAAGGTTAAAACTGTCTGTAGAAGAAGTATATTTTTTTCTGTTTCGAAATGCAAATTACACTAACTCTAATCTCAACAGTATCAAGTGTAGTCATTAGATTCTCGTGATTTGTTTGCAAAGATTATGACTTTTTTGTTGTTTAATTTATTTGTATGCATATGTACTAAAATTACTTTTGTAAACAATTTCTAACTTTAGTGAATAATAAGCTTGAAATATTGGATTGACATGTTAAAAGAACATGCTATAAAAGCAAATCAAATCCAGACCGCTTGCCAGTGGTCAAAATGTTACCATCAGAACACTCATAGTAATTGTTTTACAAAACTCTATTTTCTATGCCCAAATTAGTTAAGTATTATGCTTATCATCTTTGTTTATTTTTCCTACACAAAACATACTCTAGTAAACTTAGATCCGTCACTCATATTTCAATCGAATCAATCTAAGTATTGGGTGATATCTGCTTAGATATATCCATGTTACTGGTTAAATTTCTATATTGTACCCTGTTTTGTTTCTTTTCAATATGCACTAGATTTTGTTGTTGGTGTGCTTTGTTAACAAGCATATAAAGACTCATTTGGTAACAAACCATATTCAGGCATTCCCTCATGCACTTAACGTGATTCCTGAAACTTCTACCTAATGTTCTTGTGAGTAGCAACGAATAACCATGCAAATCTCTATATAATTTTGCTGATTACCTTAATAGAGCATTTATCATAGCTATTGGCAAATAAGTTTGAAAGAAGAATATTTTGGTACATGAATTTTTAAAAGCTGCAGGGAGGCTGAAAAGTTAAATCCGAGGTTAAACTTCCAAATAAACCGACTCAACTAGTAATTTTCCATATAAAATATCAACTACAATCTGTAAGTAAATCCTTAGAAAAAAAAAAAAAAGCTTCCAGGAGATGTAAAGCTGCTTTGCACTTATGTTTTCGCACATTTATTCAATTGCATTCTTCCAAATAAACCAACTCATCAAGTAAATTAATGGCTTTGCCACTGTGCAATTGCTTTCTGTTAAAAATACATGACCAAGGTTTTTTTAGTAGCTCTAGTTACGTTAAAATCCTTTAACAGGTTATTATCATCGTCTTGAAGATGGGTGACGAAGCTTCTGAAATAAGCGAGTCTGAAATAAATGAGCTGGAAAGTATATCGTATAAAGCATTGAATAATGGTGAACTGATAACAAAAAATCCGGATAACACTTACAGATGCCCATTCTGTGTGAAGAAAAAGAAGCAAGACTACCTTCACAACGAAATACTTCAACATGCGACTGGAATTGGCTCTTCAACTAGTAGAGGAGCAAAACAAAAGGCTAATCACAGAGCTTTGGCAAAGTTCTTACAGATCGATTCTGAACCTGGACCAAAAACTTCACCACAGTCTGCAGTTACGGACACAGATACTCTTGAGTCTACTGATGATCATTTTGTCTTTCCATGGATGGGTGTTCTTGTTAATGTACCAACCGAACTTAAGAATGGTAGGCATGTAGGTGAAAGTGGGACCAAGATAAAGAATGAATTATCATTATTCAACCCATTAAAGGTCATTCCTTTATGGAACCACCTTGGTCACACCGGAAATGCCATTGTTAATTTTAGTAAAGATTGGCTTGGTTTCAAAAATGCAATGACATTTGAAAATTATTTCGAATCCAAACGTTTGGGCAAGGCAGATTGGCATGGACATAAACAACAGTCATCTGAGATTTATGGTTGGGTTGCACGGGCTGACGATTATAACTCTTCTGGCCCGATTGCTGATCACTTGAGAAAAAATGGAGATCTAAAAACTATTTCCGATCTTAAGAAAGAAGCATGTCAAAAAACTGATAAACTCGTGGCAAATCTTGCTAACGAGATTGAAGTGAAGAATAAACATTTGGAAGACTTAGAATCCAAGTATTATGAAACTAATATGTATATAAATAAAGCAGTGGAAGAGAAAGAGTCCCTACTTCAAGCTTACAATATAGGTATGTACAGTGATATAGTGCTGACCAATCCAAAATTTGCGTCAAATTGAAACCACTGCTAATATTGTTATGGATGACTTACATGTTCTTATGTTTCATATCTTATCTTGTTAATTAAAAGATTATCGTATTTATTTACAGACCTATAACCAGATCATAATTTACAGGGTTCCTTAAAAGTTATGCTATTATTTTAATTGTATGTTTGATCTCTGAAACTGGCACACCTATTGATGTTAATTAATCATTTTCAAAATAAAAAAGAAATACAGAAGATGCAGTGCCTAGCTCGTGACCATTCCCGTAGAATTTTTGAGGAGAATGAGAGTTTGAAGTCGCAGTTGGATTCTAAACGCAAAGAACTTGAAATCAGATGTGAACAGCTTAGCAAGTTGGTTGCTCAAAGTGACGCTGAGAAGAGTAAATTAGACGTTGAAAAACATAAGGTAACAATCCAATTTATTTAACCATCATAATATGCTGTATTGTTATTATTTATTTGGTTATGTATTGTCTAGCGCTCTATGAGTTGAGCATTAGTTTTCATGTATAACTTAGGAATCGAATCCAAGGCCTTAAGCAACAACTCAAGTTATGTCTTACTGCATGAGACAGTGGCCATCTATATTAATGTAGCCATTGGCTTATCTGCTAACTTTATCTTAATGACATATTTTGTTATGTTGCTGTTTTCTTATTCAGTTCGTATCTTCTCATCAGTCTAAGAGTGTCAAATGGTTTTACATCTTGTTGTACATTCACAGTAAAGAACAATCTGTCTGTTTTTTTTTTCTTTTCTTTTTTTAAATGATTATCATCTGCCCTGTTTTCTGACCGCTACATTGTTCTGGTATGTTGAGAAAATTAACTGGTCTTCTAACTTGGTTATTCATGTAGTATGCAATGAGAAATACCTCGCTTGAAATGGCATCCCTGATGCAGAGAAAGGCGGATGAAAATGTCTTACAGCTCGTTGAAAATCAAAAGGTTAATTGACTTAAAGCTATATACTATTGTTGAAATTATCATGGAGATAATATCCATATCTTATTGTAAAAATACATAATAATAATAATAATAATAATAATAATAATAATAGAGAGAACAAGAGGCTACCCTCAACAAAATACTGGAGTTAGAGAAGCAGTTGGATACAAAACAAAAAATGGAGCTGGAGATCCAACAATTAAAAGGAAAGCTAAATGTAATGCATTATATGGGAGGAGAAGATGAAGAAGCACAGACAAAAATGAAAGAAATGGGTGAAGAACTGCAGGAGAAAGTGGAGGAAATGGAAGGCTTAGAATATATCAATAAAACTCTTGTTTTCAAGGAGAGGAAGAGCAATGATGAGCTTCAAGATGCTCGTAAAGAACTTATAATGGTCTTTTCCATTACTTTACTGGTTGTTGGGTTTTCTATTCTTTTTCCTCATTTTTGTTTTTGTCATTTTGCTTTTGTTTTTCTTTGTTCGTTTTTTTTTCTTCCTTTGTTCTTGTTTTGTTCGGGTGATGCTTGCTTTTTTGTGTATGTTAGGAGATCGAAAGTAAGGGTTTGGATATAGCAACAAACTATCTCTTGTGATAATAAAGCTAATAATGCCAGTCTAAAGGAAAACTGTCTCCATATACATAATCGCTTTCTCTGATTGGTTGCAAAATATAATTTCTGTTAATTTCACTTGATTGTAATATCATTTACAGGGCTTATCGGACATGTTAACTGGCCATGAATTTATTGGGGTAAAACAGATGGGCGAGCTTGATAAAAATGCATTTCAAATTGCATGTAGACGCAAGTTCAGTAAGGTTGAAGTTAAAAAAATGGCAGAAGATTATTTCTTCCAGTGGGAAGAAATATTGAAAGATCCAAATTGGCAACCATTCAAAGTTATTACCATTGGCGACAACTCAGAGGTGAGACTCGGTTTCGTACATCTATATGCATCAATGAAATACTGTTGGTTGAATCTTTTGCTGCTAATTCTCATTGCTACCATTGACCTAATAAAACACATACAAGTTAATGCTGTTGCAGAGGACTAAACTCAGAGGTTCTGCACTGAATTGTATCATCTGCATATTATATTAAACTTGCTCTTTGTACCAGTTCTGCTAGGCCCTTTACCCTCAGAAGCAAGATGAATCACTTCAGAGTTAAGTGTTTGTGTTACTAAGCAATAGTCTCTAAGTATGAATTTTGCTGCTGTGCATATTTGCAATCATGACGTGCCACATTTGGAAACAATTTTGTTATTGTGTAAGAAATAATTGTGCACCACATAAATCACGTAGTTGACATTTTCTTCCATTAATCATTGTGTTTAATCTGTGCTTTGCTTTCCCATATTTTATTGTTGTTTGGTTGCATTTTTCCCCCTATACTGTATGCGTCAACCTTTTAATTTCTTGCCATTTGCTCTGTTCTTGTCTATGTTACTCCACTGTTATTTCTTTCCTGTTTCTTCATTGCTCTCAGCAATTATTTACAAAAAAAATTATTTACTGTTTGTAATTTCGTGAAATCTTGGTTAGACAATAAATAGGATGAATTTTGATCCATATCCTATTCAGACCCATGTTTGATACAAACTTCGATTCTATTCTTCAATCTGTCCGACCATGATTTGTTTCTTCTCAATTTTACATTATCTTCACATTTAAATAGCTAAAAAACAAATTCACGGTTTTTTCCCCAATATTTCTCTTGCATAAGTGTGTATGGTCAAATGCATTTTAAAATGTTCAAATAAATGTAAGCTGCGCAATCTTCTGTTCATTCAATTTGTAGTCCTCAAACCCATGTTGTATCATAAGGCTTTTAGAATCATTGGATAAGGCTGTATTTATTTGTACCCTCCGGATCAGTGAGGAGATGGGATTTAAAACTTGAAAGTTGTGAAAGAGGATAAAATATCAGTGAGAATTTTCCCATAGAATCAAATGTAGTTATGTAAATATAATTATTTGATCACATGTACCCCCTCACCTTGACAGGTCTCGGGACCCAAACAGTCGGTTGCTTTCTTTTAAGCTATAGGATAGCAAATTCAAATTACTCGTGTGTTAAATAAGACGGAAGAAAGAATTGTCAAGTATACATATACAGTTCCATTCATAGAATAAAGCTTGCAACATTTTCTCAGTCCAAAATGGTCCATCATTTTTGTGAATCTGATTATCGTACTTGCATGTTGGAACATATCAATTATCATACAATGCACTCATATCATACAGTGCACACACTGCCTGTCTTTAACATATATATATATATATATATATATATATATATATATATATATATATATATATGCGTGTGTGTGTGTGTGTGTGTGTGTGTGTGTGTAAAACCAAAAAAACTATATACTATATACCAGAAGTGGAGAAAAAAGCCTTTCTCCAATGGCGAACAAAAACAGATTCGTAGATAATGACTACAAAATCTGTAATAACAAAACAAAAAATACAGAATACAAAATCTGTAGATAATATCACACACTGCCTGTCTTTATTATACGGTACAAGCATTTTATAATTTGATTAATTGAAGAACCAGTAACAGTGATACGAGCAAAATTGCTAGCATAAGAGTAACCCTAAATTTTTAATATTGTGAAATTTGGTATAATGCAGGAGGTATTGAATGAAGATGATGAAAAATTAATAGCTCTTAAAAGCGAGCTAGGCTTTGAGGCATACAATGCAGTAATAACAGCTTTAGTGGAAATCAATACATACAATCCTAGTGGTAGGTATGCTGTTTCAGAGTTGTGGAATTTTAATGAAGGAAGAAAAGCTACACTCAAAGAAGTTATCAAGTTCATATTGGAGCAGATAAAAAGAAAATCCTTAAAAAGAAAGCGAGCGGGATAGGTAAGCATCATATGAAATGAACAAGAGCTCACCTTTTTTTATCTTCCCTTTACATCAGTCTTAATGAATGCTCAAAAAAGCTCATTATGTTGTTTAATATATATTCCTGCTGCTGAATTGTATTATTGCCCTTTTTTGCAAATAAATGTCAAGAAAAATAAATGATTTAGACAATCTTTGAAACATGCTAGGTTGATGGTAGGTTATTGGTTGGTGTTGTGCGAATTATTAGATGTTGATTTATGTAGCTCTAACACATTGATCATCAAAATCATCCTAGATGTACTTTTGTTCTACTGCTAGTCACTTTATTCCTTGTATTTACAGTTCAAATAATCTGAAGTCAGAAAGGACAACAATCTGTCAGATACATGAAGACATAAAATACACAGTGGAAGTTAATTTAAATCGGACTTGTAAGCAATTTATGGTTCCTTGTTGCAATTACACATGACGCTTATCTTTACTACTGATAACTAGTGTGTAACCGTGTTGCACACGATAATATTCTAAAATATTGTATTTAAAATTGGAACTTCATTGTACAACATACGATAAATCCGGCAAAATAAATATATTATAAATTATTATTGTCGCTGTTATTTATATATGTTAAGTGTCATGTAACTTATATTTCTTTGATGTAAAACAATAATTTTATTGTTCTTATTATATGAGCAAGTATTCATGTTTAAATCGATATATTTTAATTATTGTAGATGAATTAACAAATATTATTTAACTAAATTTTTTTACGATAAATTTGAAATTTCGTAAAAAATATATTGACTTAAGAGTAAATAATAGGAATAAGCTGAGAAGGATTTTGTAAAAGAAACTGTATAGATTTCAGTGTGAAGTTATTTGAAGTTAAAAATAGAATTTTTTTATCTAGTGCATGGTAAATTTATTGTTTATGTACTTAACTGATTATAGTTAATTTACAAATTAACTTTGTTGTCATTGTTTATGTGCATAAATTTATGTATAAGATATATACAGTTAAACATAAATTTGTGTTGTGATTTTTATTAGTATGTATGTGTATACATATACAACTACCATACAAATTATTAAAATACTTTGAATTTGGGATTTCATAAGCAATTTAAATATATGGATCCAAGTATGAGAGATTAGGAAATAATATATGAAGTTGTACATAACTATATAAATGTCAAAATATAGATATTTGAAGTTAAAAATAGAATTCTACAATGCAGATAAATTTACTGATGTGGATGAATAGTAAGTTAGTTTTGTAGATGTTATTCATGTATGTTATTTATGATATTTGGATTTTATATCTTCATTTCAAATGGAAAATCCATTTGACTACTTTTTTTTAATATGAATATGATATACATATTGAAACTGTCACATTTAAGGATTTACTAGACGAAGTAATGAATATTTATCAATTAAGCTTATTCAAGTAAATTAAAACCAAGATCACATGATTAATTAAAAATATACCGATGTAAATGTACAAAATTATGTCCCATTGAGGTGGCTTTGTAAGCAATTGTAGAAATTTTGAAATGTTGACATTTCAGTTAAAATTGGAATTTTACAATGTAATGTATTATTGCATCGATATAGATGGATCATAAATTTAATTTGCAATTATTGCTTATATATATAGTTATGTTATGTGACTGATGTATTTGTATGTCCAAATGAATTCTCTATACCCTTTCTTATTAATATGAATGTTGTGCAAATATTGAAATTTTCATGTTTTTATAATTTGTTTGACCTATCAACAACTAGTAGCTTACTAAATTAATTATAGTTAATATTCATGATTAGCTTTAGTAATATGAAGTCAAATGTACAATATTAGAAGGGAACCGATACAGTTCAGTAAAAGGTTGTAGGAATATTTAAATTAAAGGTTTTTGAGGAAAAAAGCATAATTTTGTAATGCATGCCGAATTTATTGATACGTTTTTTGATTTTTTTTTTTTGCTACTATTTTAAAATTAATTTGTATTTAATATCATGTTTCTATAAACAATTTTTTTTTCTAATTTTCTTTGCAATAGTGCAATATTTTTTTGTAAAAGTACAATTTTTTTCAAAAGCGAAAAGATTCTGTTTTTACTGCAATTATTTACGGATGAGCTTGACCTAAAAGTATTAGTGTCTTTTAAACATGTTGTTGAGAAAGAACGTTTGTGTATTTCGAAATTTAAGGAGTGTATTTTACAAAAGTTCCTTATTGTTTATGTTATATTATATATGTCTTGCTACTTGTGTATTTTAGTTTAATGAAAACGCAATTATATCATATTTTACGGATATGTGTATGGTGTATATTATTGAAATTTTCTTATTATCATCAGCGATCGAATTAGTAAATATTGCTTAATTACGTTTATCTTATTATTTTGAACATATGATTGCACTATAATTTAAACATATGGATTGAAACGCGAAACGTAGGAGAAAATGAGGTGGGTTTTGTAAATAAGTACGGTAATTTTAAATATATGTATTTCAAGTCAAATGTAGAATTTTGTAATGCAATGCATGATAATTATATTTTATCATTTTAATATGAGATAGGATCAAGAGCACAAATAATGCAGCACCCTGTAGCACTCATGATTTCCACCACACTTTCTCGTTTTTGTCTCCTCCCACTAATTCTCTCTTCCTCCACTAACTTGCTTAATTATAAGTATGTGGTATGGTTGGGATGCAAAAGGGGTGTCACGAAAGAGAGGTGCCATATAACCCCCCTCTTTAAATATAGGTATTTTAAGTTAAATGGTTAGTGAATAAAAAAGTAAACTTGTTATTGCTGTTTTATGCGATTCATATATATCGTATTTGAATAAATTTTTTTTTTTTTTTATTAGTACAGAAGTTGTATGATAAATATTGAATTATGGTTCTTAAAATCTGTTAAAAACATTAATGAAATATTATTTGACTAAATTCATTTAAATAGTTTAAATATATTGTATAATGTAATTATGTAATTAATATACATATAAGGACCTGAATATAAAATGCTAATGAATTATTTGTAAATAAGTATACAATATTTAAATGTATACATATCATACTGTAGGGGTTTAGTGAAATAATTTAATTGATAAATTAAAAGATTCAAATGTTAAATATCAAGAAAGAATTAAGCATAAGAAGGATAACCCTTAGAATCAAGCTGCGAGCAAGAAATTCTTCTGTTTTAATATTATTTATTATATATATAGTAAAATGGGCATATTTTTTTAAGAGCTATTAGGAAAATAGGCTAAAAGTTCATTAAGATTATTTAAATAATTAGAATTAAAGATTTCATTAGTAGTTTAAACATATAGATTTAAATATAAAATACAAAGAATTAAGGAGGTTTGGTAAATAGTTGTAGAACTGTTAAAGCACAAGTATTTGGCATTGTAATTGTTTCCTTTAACTTATGATAAATTTGTCAAGATAAGTGTATAATGTATTATTTAGATTGTGTGATTCATTTAACTTTATATTTGAAAGAAAAACTAATTTGGCTTTTTTGTTGAAATGAACATCGATATTCATTTCAAAACGTCATATTTAGCGTTTTAACAAAAAAAAAAACTTCGAATTCGTTTGTTTTATTCAAAATTACATACTAAATTTAAACATATTGATTCAAATGTACAACGTTAAGTGATATTGTGGAGTGTTTTGTAAATAACTATAGGCCCTTGACATTAATATTACAACACAACACAAGGTAAATATATTGATGTAAACGAGTTGAATTTTGAACTTATGATCGTTTTCAATGTGTATAATTTAGGTCATGTGATTGTCATGTTTTTTTTTTTTTTTTTTTTTTTACTTTTTTTAATATAAATAGGGTTAATCTTGATGTGACCCACTAGGCGAATCAGTGAATAATAGTTTGTTAAAGTTATTCAAATAGTTTTAATATTATGTAATTAATTATAAAATACGTAAAATATTAAAAATGAATTGAGAGGGATTTAAATGATTATAGAAAATTTTAAGTACATATATTTGGAATTAAAAAAACATAAGTTTGTATGTCATTCTTTAGTATTTAAAAGAAATATTACTTAACTTGTTTAAATTAAATTTTAGATTTTGGAATCAATTTAAATGTGGACTTAATTATAAAATGCTAGGAGCTAACTATTATTAAATAATAGTATAAATTATAAAATGTCTATATCAAAATATAAAATGGTGGAAGAGGTAAAATGATGAGAGAAAATTGATAAATAAGGGTAAAGTGATGAACTAATTTAAAAATAAAATATCTAAAGAGAATCAAGGAGAAGAGAGAAAATTCTTACAATTAAGGAAAGAGCTTATAATTCTTCTTCCTTATTATTATTTACTAAATGACAATTCAACGAACTAACTTCAACAGTGTTTTTTTTTGAATTGTCGAAAATGCCCTTGACATCGTAGAAATATAAAGCCTGAGAGTTGACTTAAAAGTACAGTAATCCTTTTGTTAATTACAATTCCAACAGCAGGAGCTCTAGGGTTTAGACTAGTAAACTATCAGAAATGTTTAACACATCAACAACCAATACTTTTTCCCAGAGGGTGGATCTATGATAAGATGTCCTGCTCGGGGGTGAATAGCCGCAATTCATGAGCTAGAAATTTGCTGTGTAGATCTCTTTGAATTACCTGTAATGTATTTTTGGTGGTCGGTGCATATTTGGAGTTTTGGATTTGTGGAAAGAATAACACCAAATTAGGACTGTCAATGGATACTTTCGAATACGGATAGTGTTGTATCCGTATCTGAAACCATTTTCGGATATCGGATATCCGTACCCGCGGATACGGACGGATATCAGATGATTATCCTATCCGCTAACGATTGATAATTAAAGAAGCGTAAATTGAAATGTTAGGTTCAACATGATATTTTTTTAATGCCATGAATTATACAAGTGTAGAAAATTAATAAGTATAGTGATAATAAATAGCTTTGATAGTTTATATGCATTAAATGCATAAAATATAAATTATTAAATTAAGAAAACAATAAATTATCATCGTTATGTTAAAATACATATAAAATAAGCTATAATTTCGACAAAAACTGGACGGATAATTTTCGGATGCGAATACCTTCGTATCCGTATCCGCATCCGCTTTTTTGAATATCGGATATTTATCTATTTTTGGGATACGAATACGGGCGAATTTCGGATTTTCGGGCATTCATTGACAGGCCTACACCAAATATTATTGTTTCCCTTTGGATCAAAAGACATGATTTTATATTTATTTTTCTGAAAATCAAGTCATTTTGCCATTTTGATTCAGCATGAAAAACACCAAACTTCATGACCGTGAGCTCAGCTTATGGACCAAATTTTATGCTATTTAAAATAAACTTTAGTCAACTTAAAAAGTGGTTTATATTGATATTAGTTGATTGAAATTGTTATGTGGTTCTGAACTAACTGATTTCCATTTTCAGCAGTTGTCTGCATGCACCGTTGTAATTGTAATTTTTTTTTTCCCTCTGATAGTAAAAGCTGCTGATGGAAGAGGCAAATGATGCTCATCTCTGGATAACTTCAAACCTGCCACAAGTTACATGACTCTAAGTAGCCTTACGTAATGTATGTTTGCTTCATAGTTGTATTGTATGTCCTAAAACCTGGGGTTATGGCATGTGTATGTTTATATATCTACGAAGGTGTAGAAAATGTAATTATGGAAAGATGATGCATGTCTTGCCTTTATTTTGCGTACCCTTTGCCTCACTGCTAATCTTTTTAGCATTTTGTTTCAGGATGTAGAGGGGTAGGGTACGGACAAAGTTAATGAAGTAATTAAACTAACCCGTATATGATGACCGTGGACAAGAACGCATAACCTGCCAAGAAAACGCGTTCAAATATCGTCGTTTATATTGGATTTTTTTTCAGTTATATACTGAATTACAAAGAATTTGGATGAACTCATAAGAATATGAATCAAACATGATTTTTTCTCATATAAGCATTAGATTATACCAAAAGAAGTATATAAATAATGAACTGATCGATAAGGTTGTAAATTTTATACGTATGTCTGATGTTCATTCGAGTACGTGGGGGATTTACATCCATTTAGATTCGTCCGTTTTTTATTTACAACACGAGTCAGAACAACAAAATTTACAACCTTATCGATCAGTTCATTATTTATATACTTCTTTTGGTATAATCTAATGCTTATATAAAACTGTCCATAAGTGCTGAATCCTCTATAATAAGAAATTAAGTACAATGCAAATACCTGAAGTGCATCGCAATCTTGGGTAACGCAACTCAAACAATATGCCCTCGTATGTACATAAATACGTAAATTAACTACAGAAGCATCATATGTCTTTGCTGGATGCAGAAAGAAATCCAAATCTCAGGGGTCATATGCATCTGATAGGCACAACACACCCCCCACAACAGCACAAGTAGACAACAAGAGTGTCAATGCACGTCCCAAAAGAATTATACATTTGCGTAGAAGATTGTTGGACTGAAGAAATATAGTACAATGCAATTCGGTTATTAGTGGAGAAGAGGCAGACGTGCTGCATTAGCTTTTTTCTTTTATTGTATTCAGTCTTTGTGTTACAAGGATGCCAATTTGTTATGAAAAGTATATCTACCATATTAGGCATATCCACGTAGGACAAATGTAAGAAAAAGTCTATATATCTGTATTGAAATGAATAGAAAGAATATAGAAAGTTGTTGCATTATTTTCTCGTTCCCCCATTTCTTACTTGTTTTCAGCCATGTCTTCCTCTTAGAATTCTGTTCTTTTGCCTTTCAACCGATCTTGCTATAAATTTGGTGCTTTCACTGATTGATCTCCTTTCCTCCTCCCTAACATCCAAACATCGCCATAACCATGACTCGAATAAATGAAGCTTTTCAACAACTCAGCGACCACCCCGCCAGCATAACCAACCATCCAAGCAGCCTAAACTTCCCACAACACTGTGCTCGAAACTTTAACAACATATAATATCGACATAAAATCCGCCCTACACGACCTCACAAAACAGCTAACCGATATCAACCAAAAGCTTGACACCATACAAACTCCATCGCCAACAAACCAAGCTTCTACCACTTACCATCCACCTGCCAACAATAGCCAACCACCCCTATTGGTCACACCAACAACCACTAGAACCCCAAAATGTTCACTCACAACATTCGATGGCACCAATCCGCATGGTGAGATATTTTAAGCGGATCAGTTTTTCGCTTATTACTCCACACCTAGGGGGTGACAATTAGACCCGACCCGATGGATCCAAACCCGACCCGTCGGGTCTCGGTTCTAGGCGGGTCGGGTTTTGTCGGGTCTAAACTATACATTTCAAAAATCTGGACCCGACCCAACCTGAGCTTCGGTTCGGGTCGGGTCGGTTCAGATCCTGTTGAATAATAACACTAAAAAAACATATACTTCAATACTTTTTGGTTGGGTCTATGCAAGTCGGGTTTGATTGGGTCTTGATGGTATTTCTCATCACCTAGACCCGACCCGAGACCCATCGGGTTCAGTTCGGGTTTGGGTCTTTTCGAGTCGGTTCGGTTCGGGTTTTCGGTTCTCGGTTCTAATTGCCAGCCCTATCCGCACCCGAAGACCAAAGAGTGGATTTCGCGAGTTTCCACATGCAAGGCCAGACATTATCGTGATTCCAATGAATGCATCACAACAATCAAATCTCTACTTGGGCATCACTGACAAAAGCAATAGAGAAGTGTTTTGGACCACCGATGTTCTTCAACCCGCAATCCACTCTGTTCAAGCTAAAGCAGGTAACAACAGTAGAAATTACCAAGCCACTTTTGAGAATCTCTGTAACCGAATTACTACACTCTCATATGAATCCATATTGCAATGTTTTATCTCCGGCCTCAAAACCAACATACAAAGCAAACTCCATATTCTTAAACCCACAAATATCTCTGATGCCATAGATGGAGCTAAGCAAATTGAACGAAAACTAACTGGCTTACACAAGTTTCCATTCACAAAATCCAACCATCAATACCAAAAGTCATACAACAACCCATCGCCCACACAAACAATTCCATAAACGCCACAGCTACAAAACCCCAAACTGCAAGCTCCCGTCAAACAATTATCACAGGCTGAAATGAATATTAGAAAGCAACAGGCGTTATGTTTCAACTGTGATAAGAAATACCAGTTTGGACATCGTTGTAAACCCACTCACATCCTCATGATTCTCCCCGACACCAATCCCGATGACGAACCACCATACAACGAACCAACAATCGACCTCACAACCAAACCTAGCTCATATGAAACCGCCACCCCAATAACCGAAGCTCCACAAGAAATTTCATTCCACGCCCTCACCGGCTCATCTCACCCACGAGCACTTCGCCTCCCAGCCTCCACTAACAACAACCAGATCTCTATCCTCGTAGGCACATGCTCAACACACAATTACCTTCACCCGAAAACATCAAAATTTCTGGGCTTGGACATAGACAACGCGAACGCCTTCATAGTCACAGTTGGCAACAACGATAAGCTAAGAAGATCGGGTAGCTGTACGAATGTGCATGTCGAAATTCAAGGGAATAATTTCGAAATTGATTTCCACTTGCTCGAAATAGTCGGCTCAGATGGAGTAATTGGGATTCAATGGTTATAACAACTGGGTCCTATTACTATGGATCACAGGAAGCTAACGATGTCATTTATCCACCGAAATGAATCCATTTGTCATACTGGATTGGGCCCAGCCTGTAGCCCATCACAAATATCCATTCAACAGTTAAAACGCCTAGATAATACCTTTGTCATCACCACTTTCTTATATTTGCAATTCCAGCCCGCTATGCAATCGACCCAAACCCAACCCACACCTCCAAACGAACCACAACTTGTTCACCTGCTCACTTCATTTAAACATGTCTTTGCAACACCAACCGCACTTCCACCAAACCGTGAACTTCATCACCGAATCAACCTCATGCCCATTTTCAATCCAATTAGCACACGTCCATACCTTTATCCATACTACTAAAAGAACGAAATCGAAAGACAAATAAAAGACATGCTAACCTCGTAAATAATCCAACCCTCAACTAGCCCTTTTCCCTCCTCTGCCCTTTTAGTAAAAAAGATAGGTCATGGCGCTTTTGCGTCGACTATAGAGAACTCAATGCCATCACCATCAAAGACCGTTTTCCGATACCGACAGTTGATCAACTATTAGACGAATTATATAGCATGGTATTTTTTTCAAAGCTAGATCTTCGAAGTGGATATTTTCAAATTCGCATCTGACATTCCAAAAACAGCATTTCGTACACATGAAGGCCACTATGAATCAATCGTTATGCCATTTGGCTTAACAAATGCACCATCAACATTTCAAGCCAAAATGCACAACGTATTTCACTCTTATTTACACAAATTCATTCTCGTTTTTTTTATGATATTCTTGTCTATAGCTCATCATGGGATTCTCACATTAAACATCTTCAAACCACAGTCGAAATACTCGACCAAAACCAATTCTTCGTCGATCTAGCCAAATGCAAATTCAGTTTCAAAGAAATAGATTGTTTGGGCCATTTAATTTCTCATACGGGCGTGCGTGTTGACCCTGCTAAAATAGAAGCGATGATATAATGGCCGACACCCAAATCAGTAACCGAAGTGCGTGGATTCTTTTGCTTAACGAGGTATTACCGCCGATTTATAAAGAATTACGCCCAAATTGGCAGCCCACTGACTGAATTGTTGAAACATAACAATTATAATTGGAGCCCGCAATCCCAAATTGCGTTCAATTGCCTGAAGCAAGTCGTCTCTTCCACACCCACCTTATCTCTCCTCAATTTCAACGAACCCTTCATTCTCACAACCGATGCCTCAGCCATGGCTATTGGAGCTGTTTTATCCTAATCCGAACACCCTTCGCCTATTTCAGCCTCAAATTACCCCTCCATCTCCAAAAAGCCTCCACCTATTAACGAGAAATGTTTGCAATAATTTATTCTGTAAAAAAATTGGTGGCATTATCTGCTTGGCCGACCGTTCAAAATCATCACCGATTATCGAAGCTTGAGAGAATTAAATTCATAGAAAATACAGACACCAGAACAACAGAAATGGCTCATGAAGCTTTTGGGATTTGATTTCACAATCCACTATCGACCAGGGAAGCAAAAGGTTGCCGATGGGATCTTGCGATTCAGCAGCAACGCCACCATATCAGCAATTTTGGGACCATCATTTTGGTTAATCGCAGATATTGAACGAGCAGTTCGCGACGACCCAATAGCTTAGGAGATCATCAATCAAGTCGCCGCAGGTACATGTTCAAACCCTAAATACCAATTTCGCAAAAAACTACTGTTTTGAGGAACTAGTATTTATGTGCCAAACAATGCGGAGTTGCAAACTGCTATCATCGACGAATTACACAATTCTAAAATCGGGGGCCACTCGGGTATTAAGGGGACTGTTCCAAGAATATATAGTAACTTCTTCTGGCCGAAGTTATCTGCTGCTGTTCAAAGTTTTGAGAAACAATGTAATGCCTATCTTCAAACCAAAGTAGAAAACACGCGATACAAAGGATTGCTTCAACCGTTGCCTACACCGATGCAAATTTGGAAAGATGTGTCCATGGGTTTCATAACGCATCTACCTCCATCCGCTGGAAAAACGACAGTGTGGGTAATTGTTGACCGTCTATCTATTCTATGCACTACCTTCATCAGTAACCGCCACTCAGTCAGTATCTCATTTTTTGCAAGAGTATGTTCACCTACATGGTTTCCCATGCTCAATAGTATCAGATCGAGACAGTATTTTTACTAGCTTATTTTGGAAAGAGTGATTTCGTCTTTATGGCACCAAGCTTTAAATGGGTAGTGTGTACCACCCATAATTTGATGGTCAATAAGAGGTAGTCAACTGATGTTTGGAGACATATTTGAGAGCCATAGTTGGGGATGTGCCAACAAAATGGATCAAGTGCTTACCGTGGGCTGAATGGTGGTACAACACCACTAAACATTCATCATTAAACATGTCACCCTTTCAAGTAGTCTATGGCCGACCTCCTCCAGTTCTTTCAAACTACATCAACTCCCCATCCCTCATTTCAGAACTAAATAACTGGACCTCGTCACGAGATCAGCTCCTCTAAGTCATTAAAGCAAATTTGCTAAAAGCTCAAACAAGAATGAAATCTCAAGCTGACCAGCACAGACAAGACAAGCAGTTTGATCCCGGACCTTGGGTCTATGTTAAATTACAGCTGTACCGCCAAATTTCAGTGTGCAATGCCCATCATAAACTGTCAAAGAAATACTTTAGGCCATAACAAATTGTCGAGAAGATATGAGCTGTTGCATATAAATTAATGTTTCCACCAGATTCGCGCATCCATCCGGTCTTCCATGTCTCACAAATGAAGTTATGCCCCAACCCATTAGCACCTACACCACAACTAATACCTTTCAGCAACAACACAAACGACCTTGAGAACAAGGTCGATCTTGAAGAAGTGGGTATTGATACGCATAGCATGCCCACCACAACAGACAACCAGAGTACCAATGCACGTCCCAACATAATTATACAATTGCCTAAAAGGTTGTTGGACTGAAGAAAAATAGTACAATGAAATTCGGTTATTAGTCGGGAACATGCAGACGTGCTGCATTAACCTTTTTCTTTTGTTGTATTCAGAAATGGTTTCCTTTCAGTTACAAGGATGCCTATGAAAAGTATATCTATCATATAGCTAGGCATAGCCATGTAGGAAAAATGTAAGAAAAAGTCTATATATATGTACTGAAATGAATAGAAAGTTATTGCATTATTTTCTCGTTCCCCCATTTCTTACCTGTTTTCAGCCATGTCTTCCTCTTAGAATTCTGTTCTTTTGCCTTTCAACTGATCTTCCTATCATCATCCTAGATGATATATCGAATTGATGCGATGCTATGATCCAACAAACGAGTGAAGGTGGTTCATTTCCAGTAGAATACATACCATTCGCGTACACAAAGTAAGTGGTATGCCAAAACCCATTGCATTATTCTAATCATTCAGCACTGAACAGCTGAAAGCTAATGGATCTGTCTCACAATCTGCATGTGTGTTCATGGGATTGACATCCCTACCTTCCAGATTATATGATGCCGACAACATTCTATGGTCCTCAAAATTAGGGCTAGTCAAGTTCAGGGATAGGTTTCTCATTAGTAACAAGACAGTTTCGACATCAATTGGATTCGTATCATTTAGTGTCTCCAACCGATCAGTTCTGTTTTGGTCTAAGATGCTTCCAGAAAAACCATGTACTTAAGCCAGATCCGACATACCACTATGTAATTCAACATGGTTTCCTGTGACACTTCTCTCAACAACCGGATAAGCATTAGGACTAGGACAGCTATCAGCACCACTGCAATTGTTCATCATATTTTCATTCGTCACATTTCCAGTGGTAGGTATATTAGAAGTATTTGTCCAAGAAGACGAGCATGACCTTGTTCAAGAAAAGAAGCATGAAATGGAATACATGCTTAAATGGCAAGGGAACTGTAATGTTTTGTAGTATACTGTAAATACCACTGTGTGACTTAGCTTGGTTTCCTTTGACCAAGTGTCTCAAAAGAAGGATATGCCTTAGGGCTACAAGGAATATCAGCACCTCTGTAATTGTTTGTTGGAATTACATTTATCAGATTTGTACTGCTAGGATTATTAGAAACATGTGCCCAAGAGAACACTGTTTGAGGCATACTTGTTAATAGAGAATATCCTCGATCAAGAAAAGGAGATGCGTGAAATGGAATAGCAGGGTGAGACGACATAGGAACGTCTTTAGATGGTTTTTGAGGATAACGATGAGCTGCTTTGCGTTTTGGACGAGGAGGAGGACTATGTTCACTTGTTCCATTTTTCTGGACCTTGGAGAAGTATTTTTGTGCATGACTTCTAATCTGAATAATAGTTTGAAGAAATAAAGAATGGATTGGCTTGCCTTTTATTGATATATTTCTGTCATATATATAACATGATACAAAGGAACTAGCAATTAACAATTGCTGTAAACCAGGAAACTCATTAACTCATTTCCATCCTAAATACTGTAAACCAGGAAACTCATTAACTCATTCCTATCCTAACTGTAAACCAGGAAGCTTACTAACTCGTTCTTATACACATCATAAACTCATGTCTACAAAATATCTCGATAATATCTCAACACCCCCCTCAAGATGGAGCATGCGAATCATAAATGTTCATCCTGGAAAGCAAAAAACGAAATTGACGTGTCCCCAAAGGCTCAGTAAAGATGTCTGCAAGCTGAATCATGGTAGGAACGTATGATAGAAGTATAGTTCCATATTGGATTGCATCACGAACAAAATGACAGTCAACTTCAATGTGCTTTGTGCGTTCATGGAAGACCGGATTTTGTGCAATATGTAAAGCCGATTGGCTGTCACAGTGAACTTCAATGGAAGTAGTATGTTGGATTCCCAAGCTAAGGAGAAGACCTTTCAACCATTTCAATTCAGAAGCAAGAGCGGCCATAAATCGGTATTCGGCCTCTGCTGAAGAATGTGGCACAGTAGGTTGTTTCTTAATTTTTTCAAGAAAACGGGGAATGACCAAGAAACACAACCCAATCAGTGAGAAAAAGACGAGTAAGAGGACAAGCTGCCCAATCGGAATCACACCATCTTGTCAAAGATAGAGAGCTATTGGTTCGAAGTAAAATACCCTGTCCAGGAGAATCCTTCAAGTAGCAAACAACACGCAAAGCAGCTTCCCAATGTTCATGTCTCGGTTCCTGTAGAAACTGGGATAAAATATGGACAGAGTATGCCAAATTAGGTTGCGTGACTGTTAAGTAAATCAAACGTCCGACCAAACGACGATAAGATTCCGGATTAGACAAAGGCTCCCCTGAAGAATGTGCAAGCTGATGGTTTTTCACAATGGGAAAACATGCTGGCTTAGCACCTAGAAGACCAGTCTCAGAAATAATATCAAGTGAATACTTCCGTTGACAAAGAAATATGCCATCAAAATTTCGTGCCACCTCAATCCCGAGGAAATATTTAAGAACCCCAAGATCCTTCATATGAAAACACGTGCTCAAATACTTCTTAAAGACTCTCAAAGCAGCTGAATTATTTCTAGAAATAATTAAATCATCAACATACACCAAGACATTAATTTGAGTAGCACCCTTTTTGTAAGTAAAAAGAGAATAATCATAATATGATTGGAGAAAGCCATATTCTTTAAAGGCAGTAACAATTTTGGAAAACCAACATCTCGGTGCTTGTTTCAAGCCATATAATGACTTTCCAAGATGACAAACCATATCAGGTTGAGAAGACCCAAAATCAGGAGGAAGCTTCATATAAACTTCTTCATTGAGATCCCCATGCAAAAAAGCATTATGCACGTCCATCTGATGCAGCTCCCAATTTTTAGATGATGCAATGGCTAAGAAACAACGAACTGTAACCATCTTTGCAACGGGTGCAAAAGTCTCATTATAATCAATCACAACAGTTTGGTGATTGCCACAAACAACTAAACGAGCTTTAAGTCGCTCGATGCTGCCATCGGAGTTATATTTGATTTTGTAGACCCATTGACTACCAAGAGCACGTTTACCAGATGGTAATTTTTTCATAGTCCAAGTACCATTGTTCTCTAAAGCACGAATTTCTGTTTGCATAACACGACGCCATCCTACATCTCTCATAGCTTCTTTAAATGATTTCGGTTCACGACCTGCTGTAACAGTGGCTAGAAATTGCCGATGACTAACAGAAAATTTTGCACAATTAATATAATGTGCTATAGGAAAGAGCGTACCTGAGGAAGCAGATGTCGCGGGTGAATTTGAAAAAAGAGTAGATGGACTTTCTATGAGGATAGTGTTAGTAACATAGTCACGAAGTCGAAGGGACGGAACTTATTCACGGAATCCACATCCCATGCGAGGTTCATTAGTAGCATCCATAGCAACCTCTATGTTCCATCTGTAGAAGAATGATGGTATGAAGACGGTGATGTAACAGGAATTTGTTTAACATTCGGGACAAATTGCAATTCATTGGCTACCAAAGAAATAGTGGGAACAAGCTCTAAGATGGTACTTGTTGGATTTTAGGTGGTGATAAGTATCGGGGAGGATTTAGTTGCAGGCTCAAGTTCATCTGCAGGTCCTAAAGTGGCAGTTGGGGAGCTTTGGGTTGTGATATGTATTAGGGAGGATTTAGTTGCAGGCTCAAGCTCATCTGCAGGTTCTAAAGTGGCAGTTAGGGAGCTTTGGGTTGTGATATGTAGTGGGGCAGATTCATTTGTAGGCTCTCCAAGAATATCAAAATCATCATCACTCAAATTCATACTTCCAATATTATATTTAGAACAAATAGTAGCAGGAGCATGTTCAGGAAATGGAAATTGTTTTTCGAAAAACTTAACATCTCTAGAAACAAAAAAACTTTTACTTTCTAGATCAAAAAGTCTCCACCCTTTCTTACCAAAAGGATATCCAACAAAGATGCATTTTCGACTTCGACTTGCAAATTTATCACTCTTAGCTCATTGATTATGGGTATAACATAGAGAACCAAATACTCGTAGTGTAACGGCCCGACTTTCGTACACTTTGAAAGTTGAGTCATTATACAAGAAATAGAAGAAATTGATAGAAAATAGAATATCAGAATCTCACAGCGGAACTGGATAAACATAATACCACACATAATTTATAGATACCATAATAATTATACATCAAAGTTTCACAGCATACAGATAATACATACTTATGGTCTCATGACCTGTCTAAATTACATACCATAATATAACATAACGATGCATATTTAAGTACTAGCATATTTGTTATTCTTAGAGTCCTGCCAAACTTCCCCATGGATAGTGATTCAGTACCTGGATCACTTGGCTACTCATAATAAGTGTTATGAGTACCCAAGAGTTTAGGAAACAAGAAAAATAAACTCTGGGTCAGACATAAACCTGGTATGAGTAAACGATTTTTGTTTAAAATAGACGAGGAGATAAGCAATCTTATAAAGCATGTTGCACAATAGGGTGGCTTGTTTAACTTCAGAAAAATACCATTTTGAAAGAAAACTGGATTCTCGTAAGACACGACCACCAATAAATATGGTACGTGTTTTTATCTTACGAAAGCCAAATCATTTTTATATCAAATCCAATGATATTATAATAATGTCTATCAATTTACAAATAAATAGGAATATAGTCAAAAAGCTTGCATATCACTTTTCGACATAGTTGGTATACAACTAAAATCCGTATGGCTCGTATTGGATATTGGATTTCCAACATGACTAGGTATGGAACCACCTTCCGCTTAGTGTTCTCTAGAGATGAAACACTGGGGTTCAACAAGAACATCTTGCAACCCGACCACACAGAACCGACTACTCATTTTACTTGAGTGTATCAAATATATCATCACCACGGTTGGTAGCGAGCCAATCGAATTCATTTCGAATCACATATAAAAAGGGACAATTGATTTGTCTAGATTAGTGATGATATACCCTGATGGGTATGACCCACTTAGCCCTGCTGCCTGCCCGATTTTAGTCATTTCCCGGTTGATGAGGCTTGAGGCTATGGTTATCTTTTTGGAATATCACTTCCTCGTTCCCTTTGAACGCCGCATCGTCAGATCCGTTAAATCATTTATTGACGTCCACAAACTATACTCTGTCGGATATTCATCCATATTTGTTCGTCCTGGGATTGAACGAAAACAAAGGCACTAACTCTACTACATCCATTTGGAATCACCCTCAGGATTAGTAGCGGTAGCCCTTGCTCTTCAATATCTTTATCTTAACTTTAATTTTAACGAGCGCCAAAATCGAATCAAAGTGGTATTCGGTTTTCATTTGAAAACCGATCTCGGTTTCTTTGATCGATGAACGTTAATAACATTTACAGTCAAGTTGTATTCTAGAATAAATACAATTATTTATTCTAAAATAAAGTCATGACCTGTCCATTAAATTTTATATATATATATATATATTCCTTTAGTCTACTTTTTATTTTAGAATTGTAGTCGATACAAAAATGTTTCAACATTTATTATTTGAGCTCATACTTCATATAAACTTCCTACATGGTTGTTTTGACTAACTGATATTTCCAAAATGTATTATTGAAGCAAAAATAAATAAAAATGTTTATTTATAAAACTTAAACACATTTTATCTTCATATTTTCATTTTATACTGCAGTTTTACTTTCACAGTGCACATACGTGCACCACGCACGCGCACCGCATTCATCTCCGGCGAACTCGACACCACAACTGTTGCTCTTCCCTTCTCTTCATTAACATGCATTAACACCGTCATCCCACCGTCGAGTTCTTCATTTTATTATTACTATTATTATTAGTATTAATTAATTATTATTGTATATATATTAAAAAAGTTAAATACCTTTTCTTCCATAAAGCATAAAACGCAACACCCCCAGGGAGGACTGCCTATTTCTTAAACCATGCAAGTTCATTAAAGTCACCTGATGTGTTCACCAAACCAAATATAGTTTCTTGCAAGTGGTCCACTTCTACATACAACAAGCTCCTATGTTCCCATGCTTGTGGACTCATGCACCACTCCTCTCTTATTTCCTAGAGCGTTTCTCTCTCTCTGTTTTTTTTAAATGCCGAAGTGTCCAGAATTCCATGCAATGCTCCACTTTTCTTCATACAACACAACTCCTATGTCCACGTGTTTGTGAACTCAAGCACTAAGATAGACCTCCCCCTTGCTTTCAGGACCAAATGCCAAACTCAAGGCATTATGACCTTTGCATGAAACACACAATAGTGTCCACACAGCTCCCCTTACACGCATTTACACATGTTAGTTTTTTTTTTTTATATATATATATAATAAAGCCTTCTCATTTCAGCTTTCATGCCATACATTTATTTTCCTCCCTCCTGCAAGCCGTACCCAGTAGAGATGGAAATTTAATCCGCAAGGATGGGTACCCGTGGAGACCCGTGCCTAATCGGGTGGATATTCCCTAACTTAGTGGGTAATGGGGTGGGGCGGAAGATGATTTCAATACCCGAAGCGGGTACGGGGCAGGTACGGAGGTAATATTATTCGCCCCATATCCGACCCAATATATATTTCCTGTTAAAGAACGTGTACATTAAGCATATATACATTAAGTAGAAACGTAGATTATTGTGCACGTATGTTGTGTCTATATAGTTTAACGAATTATATGTAAAAATGAAACCACTCGACAATTTAATGTTATAGTAAAGAATCTAGTCATGGTGCTATATGATGTAAAGTTGTAAATCATTCATTTCAAATATGTAGGAATAAATATACATGCCTAAAAACATATGAATGTAACAAAACACTATACTTTTTCTTCTTTTTATTTTTTTATAAACACAATAATAGGGACAAATATACATGCAAGCATGGCATAATTATGCATGCCTAAAAACATACACAGTAACAAAAGTAATAAAACACTACTTTTTCTGCTTTTTATTTTTTTAGAACACACGAACAGAGATAAAAATACATGCATGCATGACATCGATATACATCTTTTTACCATTATTTCTAAGTCGTTGACGTGATAGTGACATTGCCTAGACCATTTCTTTATCATTTAAGTGTATTGTTATACACTTGAGTTAATGGTTATTGGTTACCCGACGGGTCCTCTATAACCGTTGGGTATTCCCTTACCCGAATCCGTTGGGTGTTAGGTGGGGATATGGTGGGTACGGAGGACATAAATGGGTAGTGGAGATGGAGGCGGAGGATGTATTCTCCGCATATTATCCGCCCCATTTCCATCCCTAGTACCCAGGCATTACAGTACTTCGTTGGTGAAACTTAACAGTCCTTGTGATTTGTATATAATATATATCTTCTTGTTAATTTGTTTTCTTTGAGGCCAAACCATGACCACTATTCACGCAAGGACTTATCAGCTCATGAGACTCTCCATCCCATGTGAGGCGCGCTACACCAGAATTTCATTAAAACTGCTCCATAATGAAAAGTTGCATCTCACCATCCATGCGTGCTACACTTGGTAGCCTCTCCCAAGTCCTTGTACCCGTCAACCAATCTATATCAACATATTACTTTTTTTTTCTCTGTTGGTTTTGTTTCTGCAAACCAAACCATGGCCACTTGTACATGCAAGCACTCATGCGCCTCACTCTTCTTGCTGTGTATGCCCATGCTAATTTCCTTCTCAAAACGTAAGCAAGCATTGGTTTCTTATTATTATTATATTTTGTAATTCACCCATGACACAAATATCCACTTAATCTAAAATAGATGTTTATAACTGGAACCAGTTATCACTTCTGGGAATAAATTCCAGTAATTAAATAGTATATCTTAGTGGCATAGTAAAAGTTCTTTACTCAAACAAGATGTATAAATTACTGTTTATATACAGTATCTATTTCTATGTTCACACATGGTTCTAACAACAAATCATCGTCTAACTATTTACAGAAGTTAAACTTATTAAACAACTTCACTGTTTCATCCATAAGACAAGTCCAAAATAGCACAATTGTATTCAAATGTATTAATAAAACAGTAAAAACTTAGGGTGTTTACTCACCTTGTATTGTTCTGCTACCACCCCTATTTTATTTGTTTAAGGTCCCAACAGTCCCTTTTTAGAATAAGATATCCTATATATATATTTACACATATATATATGCTAGTTGAATTCGATCCCCGTGGCAAGCAAGTAAAAGGAAAAAGACAAATATTTATTTGATTAGAATGGCATAATCGATCTGTTCAGGGTATTAATTGCACAAGATTTTGGATTAGCTTTGCTGTTCGAATGAAATTTGGGTTAAAACTGAATATTTACTAATTATATAATGTTTGCACATGTTTTCACCGAAGTCAAATATGCTTTGTTCAGTCCAATATTGCGGCCACCCCTATTCACATTTGCATAAATTAACTATTTGGCCTTGTTTAAATTATGTACAGGTGGATTTTTCTCTTGCTCCTTAAAGTCTTCATGGTACACATGGTTGGATGTTCGTTCTTATCTTATTAAATGTTGCGCAAGCCTCTAAGCTGCTCATTGGAGAAATGGTTGCTTTCAACCATTAATATCCAGCTAAACTATTCTGCAAACATTCTGCAGACATTCCTATCTATATTCAGATATTTTTCATTTTGACTTGTTTCATTCGAACTGAGAAAAAGATTGTAATTTTTTTATCTCCAAGCGGCATTCTGTTTTTAAGCCAATTAAGGCTCTGTTTTTGTCCCTTTTAGGTTAATGGTATTCAGCTACTAATATGTTGAAATATATTAAGGTGTTAATATTCATTAGCTTGGTTATTTTGTCATACTTAATACATTCTGGCTTCATATATGACCTTTAAAAAAAAAAAAAACTAAATACTGTACTTGCCTTAGCTAACATGATTTATATTGGACATGTCTTTATTTTTAATTGGTAAGAATTTATTCTTAATTTGACAAAATCCTATGATAATGGAATTGCAGAGAAAATTGTTTTAAAGAGATTTAACTTCTTAAAGAGGGTAAATCATAAGTTAGATTAAAATTGAAGTTTGAAATATTTTGTCACTTATAAATATGTTCATATCTTAACTTATCTAAATGTTATGACTTTAAATTTTTAATCCGTCATTTAGTAGTCAATCAAAAACCGAATCATTACACGTAGATTATCAAAATCCGGCAAAGCACTGAATAAAATTTCATAAGTTTTTTATTGTGAAGAACAAGCGAAGGTGTTAGATTGATCAAATGAGAAGCTGTTAAGACACATTCACCCCAAAAATTAAGAGGAAGATGACTTTGAAAACGCAAGGCCCATGCCACTGTTAAAATTTGACGGTGCTTACGTTCAACTCTACCATTCTGTTGTGGATTCCCCACACAAGAGGTTTGAAATAAAATCCCACTTGAAAGAAAATAGTCTTTCAAACAATTAAATTCCGTTCCATTATCACTCCGAACAATCATAAATTTTTGTCCAAATTGTCATTCAAACATAGCCAAAAACGACATAAACATTTTAAATACCTCTAGTTTATCAATTAACAAATAAACCCATACAGCTCGAGAAAAATCATCCATAATAGTTAGAAAATAACGAGCTCCACATGAAGAAACTGTATTGTAGGGACCCCATAAATCACAATGAACCAATTCAAAAATACGGGAGGCCTTATGATCACTAAGAGAAAAAGAATCACGAGATTGTTTGGCACGAGGGAACACATCACACACCTTATTCAATCTATCACTAGAATTACGTAAGAAAGGTAATGACTTTACTACTTTCTATAAAGGATGTCCCAGACGTTGATGCTAAAGTTCCAAAATAGATGAAGAAGCATCCACTGATATAGCTTGCACTGTAGATGTAGATTGCACTGTAGATGGTTGCTGGAAGTAGTAAAGTCCATCTCTCCATTCACCCGTTACAATCAACTTCCTCGTATGACGGTCGTGTATAACACACTTATTAGAAACAAATTGTAGAAAACAGTGCATGTCATCAATGAGTTGTGTAACCGAAATTAAGTTGCAGTGCAATTTAGGAACATAAAGAACATTTTTAAGATACAATCCGTCCAAGAGCCTCACACTTCCCTTTTTGGTAGAAATTATTTTTTGACCATCAGGAAGTCCGTCAGGACATGCAGCAATATCATGAACATCAAACAAATATGACTCGTCCCCCGTTACATGATTAGAAGCACCGGTATCAATAATCCAAGAAAATTTAGAAAACTCACCATGTAATCAATTGGTAGAGGATTGAATATTACCAAATACAGTGGCTATAGTCTTCCACTATTCCACAGTCAAATTAGGAAGAGAAGTAGGAGTCCTTGACGTGCTAGATGTAGCACTGGAAGAATTTCTACCGTTACCCATTGCTGGATCTATATCTTAGCCGTGGCTCTGATACCATAAAGAAATAAAGAATGGTTTGGCTTGCCTTTTATTGATATATTTCTGTCATATATATAACATGATACAAAGGAACTGACAATTGGCAATTACTGTAAACCAGGAAACTCATTAACTCATTCCCATCCTAAATACTGTAAACCAGGAAACTCATTAAATCATTCCTATCCTAAATACTGTAAACCAGGAAACTCATTAACTCATTCTTATACACATCCTAAACTCATGTCTACAAAATATCTCAATAATATCTCAACATAGTCTTTGAGCTAACAAAAGACTCAATTTTTTCCAATTACAATCAAAAATCAACTCTTTGCTCTGATGTCAATGTATCCTTTTCAACGCTTACTGATCACCACCACAAAAGCAGAAGAGCTCCAATAAACTTATCATGCTCATAGTCACTCCAACTCTCTCTAGATCTTGTAAGTTTTTATGGTTTCCATATCTTCTTGTTTGGCTCATTAACGTTTGCATCTGCTGTTGTTGATATGGCAGACATCGAAGCCATAAGTCTGCCTAAGACCATACCATTTCCTCCAACGTCGCCACCGCCACTTGTTGGATTAATTTTAGCAGATAACATTGATAGGTGACTTCAAAGATTTGAATCGAATTAGTTTTTCCTAGTGTTTTTATGGGCTAAAAAATGTTTTTTGGGAGCTTACCCGAACATTGTTCATATATGTAACAACCCGAAAATTTGGGCTAGTTTAAAATTTTTATTTTGGCAATTTTAACGAATTTTGAATATTTAAAATGAATTATATAAAATAAATTGATGAGAAATTTATTTTGAATATAATTAGAACGTATATATTTATACGCGTCGTCGTTAGAATATAAATAATTATTTATATATATAAATAGAATTGAAAATGGTGCGGTAGTTCGATAATTCGATTTCAAACTTCAATTGAATGTACCGGGAGCAAAACAATACGGTTTTTAGCGAAACCAAAAATGATAGGATCTAATTGTGAATATCTTTCCAACTAATCTGAAAAATCGAAATTTCATAGCGGGAATCAAAAGATATGTCCAATTGAAAATTCTGAATAGTCGCTATGGAATTCAGGCCCTTAAAAATGTGAATTTTGCAAACGACCTCGGATTTCGACGAAACCACTTTTGTTGGGTCCGTGATGTCAAATTATTGTTAGATTCCAAATTTCATAATTTTTCGAATCAGTATGTGAGCGTGGCAAAGGAAAACGCGTTTGACCAGTTTTAGTTGATTTTAATCGACTGGAAAATGGTCATTTTTCAAACGGTCTCAGAATTCGACGAAACTAGTTTTGTTAGGACCGTATCGTCAATACGAAGCTAGAAAATATTTTTCTGGAATTTTTAGAGTTCGTATGTGACCCCGGTAAATTGAAATGCACGTTCAAATTCAATATATAGAGTTATATGTTGATTTTGACGAAAACAGGTCGAAAGGATTGAATCAGCTTACGATACATATCCCATTGTGTTCAGAATGGGGGTAAAATGCTATGGACGACAGGCGGTGGGCATCGTTTAGAGGTCGTACGAAAAAGTCAACTTTTTGAAATTTAAAATAATAAAAAAATAAAACCCTCTTCTCTCCCCTTATACTCTGCCCCCCCCTCTTTTCTCGTTCATTCAATCAGAAAACAAAATAAAAAAAGAAGAAGAAGAAGGCGCAGCCGCGCCCCCCTCGACGGCGGTCGATGCCGCACCCCCCCCCCCCCCCGTTCTGACCTCCGCCACCTCTCTCTTCTCTTCTTCCTCCTCTTCCTTTCTTCCCTGACCGAAGTCGCGAGCCCTTCCACAGCCAAACCCCGACGCCGCACCACCCAAATTCGAGCACCCCTCCGCCTGCAACCCCATGCGCGCCTCTTTCTTCCTTCCTCTCCTCCTGTAAGTTTTTGCTTGTATTTATTTACTTTTATTTATATTATATAATTAGGTTTTTAAATAAATAAATCAGTTTTTATAAGATTAGTGTAGGAAAGAACCAAATTTTGATATGAAAAAATTGATTTTTAATGAGAAAAAGAATTGATTTTTAATATGAAATCTTCGTATATGTACGAATAGAAGAGGAGATTTTTTTTTTGTTTATATAGAGATATGATCTTTGCTTAGTAAAAATATAATTTTTATATTATAAAAAGAATAAAAATTCGATTTTTATTATATATAAAGACGAGATTTTTAAAAGAGCAAAGGCGATAACTTTGAAAATAGAAAAGATTAGATTTTTAAAATAGAAAAGATTATATTTTTTAAATAGAAAAGGCGAGATTTTTATATATTGAATAGCGAAGTAAAAATTCGATTTTTATATATTGAATAGCGATGTAAAAATTCGATTTTTATATATTGAATAGCGAAGTAAAAATTCGATTTTTATATATGTAGTGGCTACGGGCAACGAAGGTGACAAAAAGGCGAGAACGACGAAGATTTCTATAAATGAAGTGTCGTGAAGTTGGGATAGCTTTCGGTGAGAACTTCTCACTCTTCAATTTCTTTTTCTAGTTATATATATATACTAGGATGCAGACGGTGTTTAGTAGCACCCGACACAATCGTCCACAGACCATGGACTTGTTTGTTTGGCTGTGTAGTTGGTTAGATTATTTGGGTTGAATTGAATTGTTTGGTGAAATGAAATTGATTTGATTGATGTGTGAATGGCGTGGGTCATCACTAGATCGGGGATAAGGCTAGGCCTCGTCCTGTTTCTAGTATCGTGCCGTTATGCCGCCGAAATTTTCTAAAACAAATTAGAAAAAAAATAAAGATATCATTTTATTTAATAAATGAACCGAATAGAATATTCATAGGTTGAATAACATAATTTGATCGTTGAAAATATAATTTTTAACGTGAACGAGAATAAATAAATATTCATTTACAAACCGGACGGTTTGTTTATGTACACTGATTTGACTGACATTGATTGGGTCGATAAATTTTACACATCGCCCAACTGCACAAATAAAATCTGTGTTTGATTGTTTGAAACCCCACACGGGTATTGGGATAAAATACGGCATACACCAATCCCAATAATTAGTTGTCTGTCGATCGATTGATTGACAGGCTGTTATAAGCGTTAGATATCTATATTTGATGCTTATACAGTGTAGTGCACTTTGGATGATGGTTGATTATTTATCGTTGCTATTATATACATGTGTTGTATGGAATCCATATAATTAACTTTATATGGTAATTGATTGGGCCTCATTCCAATTTAGAAAATAAAGAATATTATAAAATAAAGGTTCATGTGTTGACTGTACTCATCCGTTGAGATTAGTCATGTGTTGAACGAAATATTTTAACAATAAAATTTATATCTTTATCATTATAAAATAAAGGTTCATGTGTTGACAGCACTCATTCGTTGAGATTAGTCATGTGTTGAACGAAATATTTTAACAATAAAATTTACATCTTTATCATATATGAAATTAGAAATCAACTGGAAAATAGATGAGATGAGTGGTCTCCTGGATATTGATCTGATGTTGGTTTCGGCCTTCGGGGTTAATATTCAGGGAATCGTTCTCTTACTAATTTACGGTTGGAGTCTGATTTGAAATCAAACAATAGATACCATAATTTTTATAAAATATATTAAATAACAAAAATAGTCACGCGTGGACAGTACTCATTCGTAGAGATTAGTCATGCGTTGACAAAAATATAGATTCATTTGTCGAATAGAATAATGGAATTATTGAAATATATAAAGCCGTATTGATTAGAGATGCGCTATTTTGACGCGAACGATATTTATATCGATTATATTCGTTTTTAAATTTGAATTAAATCGAATAGAAAACCAATTTGAATTGAATCGAATAGAAAACCAATTTGAATTGAATCGGATAGAAAACGAATTTGAATTGAATCGGATAGAAAACCAATTTGAATTGAATCGAATAGAAAACCAATTTTAATTGAATCGAATAGAAAACCAATTTGAATTGAATCGAATAGAAAACCAATTTGAATTGAATCGGACAGAAAACCAATTTGAATTGAATCGAATAGAAAACCAATTTAAATTGAATCGGATAGAAAACGAATTTGAATTGAATCGAACAGAAAACCAATTTGAATTGAATCGAACAGAAAACCAATTTGAATTGAATTGGATAGAAAACGAATTTGAATTGAATCGAATAGAAAACCAATTTGAATTGAATCGAATAGAAAATCAATTTGAATTGAATCGAATAGAAAACCAATTTGAATTGAATCGGATAGAAAACCAATTTGAATTGAATCGAACAGAAAACCAATTTGAATTGAATCGAACAGAAAACCAATTTGAATTGAATCGAATAGAAAACCAATTTGAATTGAATCGAATAGAAAACGAATTTGAATTGAATCGGATAGAAAACGAATTTGAATTGAATCGAATAGAAAACCAATTTGAATTGAATCGAATAGAAAACCAATTTGAATTGAATCGAATAGAAAACCAATTTGAATTGAATCGGATAGAAAACGAATTTGAATTGAATCGAATAGAAAACGAATTTGAATTGAATCGAATAGAAAACCAATTTGAATTGAATCGGATAGAAAACCAATTTGAATTGAATCGAATAGAAAACCAATTTGAATTGAATCGAATAGAAAATCAATTTGAATTGAATCGAATAGAAAACCAATTTGAATTAAATCAGATAGAAAAAAAATTTGAATTGAATCGAATAGAAAACGAATTTGAATTGAATCGTATAGAAAACCAATTTGAATTGAATCGAATAGAAAACCAATTTGAATTGAATCGGATAGAAAACGAATTTGAATTGAATCGGATAGAAAACCAATTTGAATTGAATCGAATATAAAACCAATTTGAATTGAATCGAATAGAAAACGAATTTGAATTGAATCGAATAGAAAACGAATTTGAATTGAATCGAATAGAAAACCAATTTGAATTGAATCGAATAGAAAACCAATTTGAATTGAATTGAATATAAAACCAATTCGAATTGAATTGAAAACAAATTCGAATTGAATTGAAAACCAATTCGAATTGAATTGAAAACGATTATGAATTGAATTGAAAACGAATTCGAATTGAAAACGAATTGAAAACCAATTTGAATTGAATCAAATAGAAAACCAATTTGAATTGAATCGAATAGAAAACGAATTTGAATTGAATCGAATAGAAAACGAATTTGAATTGAATCGAATAGAAAACCAATTTGAATTGAATCGAATAGAAAACCAATTTGAATTGAATCGGATAGAAAACGAATTTGAATTGAATTGAAAACGAATTGGAATTGAATCGAATATAAAACCAATTTGAATTGAATCGAATAGAAAACCAATTTGAATTGAATCGAATAGAAAACCAATTTGAATTGAATCGGATAGAAAACCAATTTGAATTGAATCGGATAGAAAACCAATTTGAATTGAATCGAATAGAAAACCAATTTGAATTGAATCGAATAGAAAACCAATTTGAATTGAATCGGATAGAAAACGAATTTGAATTGAATCGGATAGAAAACCAATTTGAATTGAATCGGATAGAAAACCAATTTGAATTGAATCGAATAGAAAACCAATTTGAATTGAATCGAATAGAAAACCAATTTGAATTGAATCGAATAGAAAACCAATTTGAATTGAATCGAATAGAAAACCAATTTGAATTGAATCGAATAGAAAACCAATTTGAATTGAGTCGAATAGAAAACCAATTTGAATTGAATCGAATAGAAAACCAATTTGAATTGAATCGAATATTAAACCAAATTGAATTGAATCGAATAGAAAACCAATTTGAATTGATTTGAATATAAAACCAATTCGAATTGAATTGAAAACGAATTTGAATTGAATTGAAAACGAATTCGAATTAAATTGAAAACGAATTGAAATGAATTCAAATTGAATTGAAATTTGAATTGAATAGAAATGAATTTTAAAACGAATTAATAAGGAAGAATTCAATTTTGATTTGAATTGAAATGGAAGTTGAAATTGTTTTTGAAACGAATTTAAAACGATTTATAAAATTTGTTTTAAATAGAAATCGACAAAATATATATTATATATATTATATACATAATATAATGGCCTGAATAGAACGCACCGCGCCGCGACAGTTCGCGAATTTCGACCATTGACTTCGAACGGACATTACGGGAGATCCGACCGTCGGATTCTCCTAAAACCGGAACCGTTGGGTTCGTATCGAAAAGAGCTTTCAAACGAATATTAGAAATTTGAAATCTAACGGTTGGATTTGGAGATACGTCCAAATCAAATTTGGAAAAGGTAGTTGTAATTGCAGTTCGATGGCCATTGATGGAAATCGACTGTACGGGCCTTGGTAAAATTATTAAAAATAGCAATAATTTGTATAGAATCATAAAAAATGATTTGGGAAAAATTGGGATGAAAATCTCCACATTTGAAAAGATAAAAATAGATTTTTATCTAAATGAACTAGTTTTGAACTAAAATTAAAACCCATTTATTTTTAAATAAATAAATTGGATTTGAAATGGGTTTTAAATAATCAGAATTTCTATATATATATGTATAATTGGAATTGAAATAGAATTGATTTATGAGTTTATCGTGAATGGTGTTTTAAATAACATTTGTTCTTTAACCCGATAATAAATAGAATGTGATTTGGGTTTGTCGTGAACTGTGTTTTAAATGACACTAGTTCTTTAACCCAGTAAAAGGAGTTTTAAATGAATCTGCAATTAGATTGAAATGTGAATTGATAATTTAAATTATCAAATTTGGAAATTGAGCGAGAATGGAGTATCACCAGTTTTGCTCCAAGCGATAGTTAAATCTTTAATTAGATTTGAAAGTGAAATGGTAATTAATTTTACCGATAACACCGTGGTATTAGAGATGAAGTATTACCAGTTTTGCTTCATGGGATGAATAGGTTGGGATTGGGAAATAAAATAAATAATTACTTCGGTGTGGTTCGCTAATCTCGACTAGTTTGGAAAACCATAATTTGGTTTGAAATGACATCTAAAGGAAGATTCAAGAATAAATTTTAAAGAATTTATCTTGGATAAAATTAATGGGAACCTTTCCCTAAGAATGTGAAATTTAGAAACTAGCTGTAGGCTAGTTAAGAAGAATGGTTTCCTGGGTATTGATCTGATGTTGGTTTCGGCCTTCGGGGTTAATAAGTGGGAAATTGTTCTCTTGCTGATTTACGGTTAGTGACTGATGAATTGGAATGAGGCGTATGTTGTGTTTATGTAACATTTGTTTTTAATATACGCGGGTTGTTCGGAAAGGCCGGGTTTATATCCATTTTGAGTAACCGATTCGACGATATGTCGAAGATGAAGACGGTGGTTGAAGACCGGAAGTCTTCACATCGTTTGGGTGATTACTGATGATCTTGATTGGGTTGTACACCCAAGATGAGGGAATCAGTTGGTGGTCGTCCAGACGTACTTGGAGATCGATGGATATGCGAGGAAAGTGCCTCCGGTTTCGTTCAGACCCAGAACGAACTTGTAAATGGATTGTGTGTCTGACATTGGATTTTATTCCGTGTTGATTGATTTCTGTTAAATATATATCTGTTTGGCGGCGGAGAATTTATTCTCTTGCTTAACGCCCTTCTCTGAGACGTACGGGCTTAGAGGTAATATATCGATAGATATCAATCGCATGGCATGAATTGCCTGTGTGGCACGCTGAGTTGCATGGATCAAGGCTTCAGTTGAAAAGCAAAGTCTTGAGGTTGATGATCAAAGCACGGGCTACGTGACAGCTTTGTGTATAGCGTGGATTCGCGAGCCTCACACCTCGGTATGAGTTAAAAACGGGATAAGGACTGCAGGGAGAGCACGACGTTTCTTTCTAGCTTTGGTGATGTCAGTGACTTACCAGCCCTGACATTTATATACTTTTCACCTATGTGGTTGTTGGATGAGGCGCCTCGATTTTAGGTCTGTAAGGACCGGGAAACGTGTGTTCGGAATATTAATCCTCAAACGTAAGAGAGGACCGTCCCTGAAGCATCCAGGGGTTACCCAGAGTGTGTAGTCCCGAGGCATTTGCTAGAGTGTCTCGAAGCGGAGAGGAGCTTGCCCCTTGCCTCGACTCATGACGGAAATCCAATTTCCAATACGTGTATTTCGGCTTTATTTGTAGAGCCTAGTATGGCGACATAGTGGTATGGGGCACTTATGCCGTCTATGATTTATATTTATGATTGAAATTGTTTTGACACTATACACTTATTATAGTATCAAATGATTTGTTTTAAACGTACCAAGCATGTTTGGCTATTATAAGGGAAAACCCTATCCTCCGGCTTGCGTTGCATTGTGTGATGGGACCTGGGTCTTATAATAGCTTCATTTTTCGAAAAAGCATTGCACTATTTATTCTATGCACTGGTATTCTTGGGAGGAAACCCGTTCCGTGTTATACGGCGTGGTCCCTTGAATTACTCTCTTTTAAAGTAAAGCTTTAAATAACTGTTTTAGTTCTCACACCAGTCACATGACTGACCTGGAGTTTATTGTTTAACCTAAACTCTGGGTGCCCCTATTTTCGACATGGGCAGCTAGTAGTTTTGGTTTTGCAGATTTATATTCACAGGATCCTGGTTTACAGCTGGAATGATATCCGGAAAGCTCTGTATCCGTATATCACCTTCAGTTGTGCTTTGTATTATTTTCCGCTGCTATGTAATTTATTGTAATCTCTGATATTTGTCGAATGTAATTTATTCAATTATACTCTGTATATTCTTGTATCTGATGGCATTGTTGTAATAACAATGAAATGTTCTTCCGTCTGCGTTCATTTGTGTGTTGTTCTCAAAGTATCCGCTCTTTCCTTCAAGGGGAAGTTACGGGTTCTCACAATATACATGCTAATGAATTTTTGTTTATTTTTTTATAGTGTTTATATGCAAAGCCATGCACTTTTTTAAGGGGAAAAACTTGGTAGTTAGTAGAGGATGATTGTTAGGATTGCCTCGCATGTTGTTAAGGAGGAATAATGGTTTGAATGCAAAAGTCCCACATCACAAAATAAATTAAAGGAGAAAAGTACAAATGTAACACCCTGAATTTTGAATAATTGAATCAACTAAATTTAAGAATATTTAATTTATCATGTGAGAATCAAGGGAAACGGGTTGCGCCATTGTGTTCATCTTGGAATTCTGGTTGAGATAGAGTCCGAGTTTGCGTGAATTGGACTTTGTATGAAGAACTTATAGCGATCGGAAGTTTCAGAAAAATTCAAACAGATTTCAAAAATTCGAATTTCAGACTCAGACTGGGCTAGGCGGGAAAAATCCCGCCAGGGCCAGGTCGACCAGGGGGTCGACCTGCCCCCCCAGGCAGATTTGTTTGATGACGATTTTCTGACTCTTAGCTGAGTCATTAGGGCTGACTTGTCACCCTATCTTGACTGAATGGCTATGGTTGATTCTAGGTTGATCGGATGGCCTAAATTAATCCTAAACTATATCAAAACACATGTAGACTCAAACCCTAAAATCAAATAAAAATTAGAATCATGGCCTCCATGCTGTCACCTTGCATACTAGAATAGCCGCCACCAATTAAAGAGGAAGAAAAGCTAATCAATTCAATCCTAATCTAAACCACAACAAATTGTCTTCTTCAAAGGAGAGCTAAATCAGTTTCAGAACTCAGATTTCAGAACTCAAGACCTTCTTTGAGTTGTGAGTTCGATTTCTTTAATAAGATAATTAATAATTTAATTAGGTTGAGTTATGATTTGGGTTATATGGTTATGTTGTGAATCATTGACCGTTATGTCATTATCTATGTTGTAATTCTATGATGTTATTATCTATGTTGTAAAGCTGTGATGTTATTATCTATGTAGCAAATCTATGTTAATTGTTGGCTTATGTACAATTAATTCATAATGATGCTTAATATGCTAGTTTGTATGTTTGTGGAACAAATTCATATGGTAAATCATATGTATGTATGCAAGTTTGGATGTCAATTTAAATATGAATCATATGTAAGTTAGTGAGAATCATATACAACCTTACATGTTCCATGACATCTATTTTATGTGTAAATTGGATCTAAAGTTAGGCTATGACATGTGTGAGTTAGTTGCAAGTTTACACCTTAGTTATATTGCATAAATCACATATGCAAGTATATATATGTTGGAGTATGAATCATGTAATGTAAGTTTGTAACTATTGCCTATGCAAGTTTACACCTTATGATTAGATCTGTGACATCCATAGTTTATGCAAGTTTGTGGCTATTTCCTATGCAAGTTTTAGATGAAAAACCTTATTCACACATGCAAGTTCACCCCTCATGTTTAGATCTAGTTTTTGTTCTATGCATGTTGTGATGTTTTCCCTTTATTCCATAAGTTAGACTATTCGAGTCTAACGTATATTTCACGTTAAACGAACGAACGTACAACGTGGGGCAATGGGATAATATTAAAAGATTTAATATTTAGAATTGGCATAAATGCCTTAAATGTGATGTTAATTGGTATGATTTTATATACCATAAACAGATGGACATAATTAAGGTGTTATTTATGGACATAGTTAAATTTGTAATTGATTGACAATTTAAATAGGGAAATTAATTCAAATTGGGGGTAATTAATTATGTGTAATAATAAACCGCCTAAGACACAAGGTTAGACTCGTTTGTGGTGTAAGACTGCCCAGGCCCGCCCGGCAAATCCAGCTGCCACAATTGCCAGTCTAATGTGGGAGGTCTTAGGTATAAATTAAATGCGTAACAATTGTAAAGACACGAGGTTAGGCTCGTTTGTGGTGTAAGACTGCCCGGACCCGCCCGACAAATCCAGCGGCCACAAATGCCAGTCTAATGTGGGAGGTCTTTACAAGGTTACGATGTTAATGAATTAAGAAATACTTAACCAGATAAACATGTAGTGGGACATGAGGGGGTTAAGTGGGTGCCTTGGGTGGCATGTGGAATCTAGTGGGTGCCTTGGGTGGCATTTGAAATACGATTAGATGCACTTAACCAAATTTGAAACATGTAAGAAGACATGAATAAAAATGGGGTTAAGTGGGGGAAAAAACCTTATAGGGGACCAAGCATAGGTGGAAAGCTTGTGTCATGCATGGGGACCTTTCTCAAACCAGTAACACATTAAGTATCTTTGTGGGCTCGACCCAAGTCGAGGACGGGACACGAGTACTGGATTTGATTGTAAGAGGTCAAAACGGGTCAGCGGTGGCAACACAAGTCCAATGGGTTCATATGCATGTGTGGGCCCAGGCTGGTAGGTAAGACGTTGTTGCATCGTGTAGATATAAGCCGTGCATTTTTGGTTGTATCGTGTTGCCACTTTGGGGAGTGATACACCCCACTGTGGGGCCAGCACAGGTATCTACGAGTTAGGAGCCGATCGAATGGGGGTAGTGGGTACATCTAGTGGAGGTAGGGGCAGACGGAACCTATAAAGGTAGCTAGGGGTACTCGAAACTACCATTAGCAGTATTAAGTTCTGTAGGCGGGATCAATCTTTAGAGTGACTAGTGGTGGTGCAGTATAGTAATTATCTTATAGTGACTAGATGCGCCTTTAACATTATCTTTGTTCACCTTATTTCCTTGTTTTCTCTGTCATACCCAATTGTTCACAGTCATTTCCTTATTTTCCAGCTTATGCCTTATCCTAGTTATTTGATAATTATATTGTTAAAGTTATCGCACTCGCCGGACTTTATGTCTGACCCCCTATTCTTTCCACCTCTTTTCTTCCTTTCCCCCCAGGTATACAAGGAGGGAATACTACAACTTAGTGCCAATTTCTTTCAGTTGCTTGAAGATAGTAGATGTATCGCTTTGGACTCTCTCATCTTTATGGCTTTGCTTATGCTCAGTGGGGATTTATGCATTTATGTTTTTGCTTCTTTATGTACTTTGAAGTTTTTGGGAAAGACTATTGATCCTGTTGTAATGGTTTTGGAGACTGCTTATGTAAACTCATTTTGTGTTATGATGCAATAAAATAAGTTTTAAATTCCGCTGTGTTGTTTTATTTATTTATTCTTGTAATTTATCTGTTCTATACAACTTTAACGCTTCATGGACATTGATGCATTCTCTTTGTGAGTGACATTAATGGACATGGGGTGTTACACGTGGTATCAGAGCTATGGTTACAAGAACAGATAAAAAGTTTTGAAAATTGTTTTCAAAAGTATTATTTTCCTAGAAAGTATTTTCAAAAACTTGTGTTAAAGAAGCTATTTTCAAGGAAAGTTTTCTTTAAAGAGCATAATCCCTGCAGGGCATACAACTATCTTTCGCTTCCCTTGTTTTAAAACCCTTTCTTTTCCTTTTCAGCGTGTCTGGAGCATCTGAGATACCAGAGGGTGTTCATGTACCCGGTTGGTTTCGTCAATATCTCGAGGCTAGGGCCGCTACCGTAGGTCCGGCCAACGTTCCTCCTCCTCCTCCCCCAGCTCCAGTCATTCCTCCGCGTGGAGATACTTTCTCCAAGATATGTAAAGACTTTCGTTCGATGGGTGGAAAATCTTTTAGTTGGACTGAAATGTTCATTGAAGCTAGAAATTGGTTGAAAGAAGCGGAGGATCTTTTTGGCATTTTTGATTTGGACGATTGTAAGAAGGTCCAATTGGCTGCTTGGTTGATGAAGGACGAAGCTTCGTTTTGGTGGGAAGTCACTGATGGAGAGCATCCAGTTGATACACGGCCAGATTTCAGGCATAGGTTTGAGGCAAAGTTACTCTCACGGGCTGAAGAGAATTTGTATATGGAAAGATTTTTGGCGTTGAAGCAAGGGAATCTATCAGTGAAAGAATACGTCAACAAGTTCAATTAGTTGGCGAGATTTGGCTTGGACTTGGTGAATACACCCAAAAAGAAGGCCCTGAGATTTGTCAAGGGTTTGAACCAGCCGCTACATGGGTTAGCTATGAACTACATCCCTATGGAGGCCACCTTTGAGAGACTAGTTGATATGGCGCTTATGCATGAAGAGGAGAAGGGCGCCAATGCTAATAAGGCACCCGAGAAGAAAGGGGATCAAAAGAAACCATAGCAGCAACAACAAAACAAGAAAGGTGGTAAAGGGAATAATGGCAAAGGAAAGAAAAAGTGCTTTAATTGTGGGACACTAGGCCATCTGAGTAAAGACTGTAGGAAAAAGAAGAAGACTGGCTGTTTCCACTGTGGAGAGGTAGGTCATCTAGTTAAGGACTGCCCAAGGAAATAGGGACAAGGGCAAAGAACTTCTGGAGGGAAGCTTCAGGGTCTCGTGGCACCGGCGCAGGCAAGGGACAAGGTCCAGGCTCTCGCGGTCCCATCGCTGCAAGAACGAGGTAGAAACATTCCCGTTGAGAGTTTAGTTTTTCTATTTGATCATCCTGTCCGTACTTTATTCGATTCGGCGCATCACATTCGTTTATCTCTACATCATTAGTTGAAACACTACACCTAAATACTAGTCTTGTTGTGGATCCCATTGTAGTCTCAAAACCTATTGATGGGTCGGCTCATTTATCCATGGTTTGTAGGGATTTGAGATTGTCTGTCTTAGGCGTTGGTTTTGAATGTAATGCTTTTGTGCTTGGTTTCATGGGCTATGGGTTGATTCTAGGGATGGATTGTCTAGCCAGATATGGTGTCATCCTAGATTGTGAACGAAGGGTAGTAAAATTGTTGACTCGTAGTAGAAAGACCCTCGATATTTCTTGTGACCCTAGAGGGCCGGTGATGCTTAGTTATCTTGAGTCACTTGACGCATCCAATGATGATTTACATTCTGTTTGTATAGTCCGTGAATATGTTGATGTCTTCGATGAGGTGAGGCGTCAACCCGCAAAACGTGAGATAGACTTTCATATTTACCTTGTAGACAATGCAAAACGAGTATCTCTGCCAGTACGCCACATGGCTCCTCGTGAGAGGAGGGAGCTCAATAAGCAAGTAAGGGAGTTGCTTGAGAAGGGGTTCATAAGACGTAGCATATCAGAGTGGGGTGCTCTAGTAGTATTTGGCACGAAGGCGGATGGGTCCCTTAGACTTTGTGTGGACTATAGAGAACTTAATAAACTTACAAAGAAGAATAGGCACCCACTGCCGAGGATTGACGATCTCTTTGATTAGTTAGTTGGCACCTCAGTGTTTTCGCAGTTGGACTTAGCCACTGGTTTCCATCAATTGAGAGTGGCTGAGGATAACATAGACAAGACTGCCTTTAGGACTCCAAACGGTTTCTATGAGTGGCTTGTAATGCCCTTCGGTTTGACAAACGCCCCCGCATACTTTGTTGACTTGATGAGTAGGGTGTTTAGGGAGTACCTTAATAAATTCGTGGTGGTCTTTGTGGATGACATTTTGATCTTTTCTAAGAGCGAGGAAGAGCATGCCCTACATCTTAGGGAAGTGTTGGAGACCCTTCGAGCGCATAACCTTAAAGCTAAATTTTCTAAATGTCACTTTTGGAGGAAGGAAGTGCTATTCTTAGGGAACGTGGTTTCCAAAGAAGGGATAGCTGTGGATCCCGTGAAGGTGATGGCCATCCAAGATTGGAAGGTCCCTAAAAATGCTACCGAGGTGAGGAATTTCTTCGGGTTGGCAGGCTACTATAGGAATCTTATCAAGGACTTCGCAAAGATATCAGCCCCATTGACACGCTTGACGAAGAAGAACCTAGTTTTCACGTGGGACGTAGATTGTGATGATGCGTTCCAACGTTTAAAGAGAGCTTTGACCACAACCCCAGTCTTAGTGTTGCCAGATGGGAGTAAGCCATTTACCGTTTATACCGATGCTTGTGGAACAGGACTAGGCGCAGTCTTAATGCAAGAGGGGAGGGTAATAGTCTATGGAGGAAGGCAGCTGAGAGTACATGAGAGAAATTACCCTACACATGACCTAGAGTCGGCCGCTATTGTTTTCACGCTTAAGTCTTGGCGCCATTATCTTTTTGGTGAGAAATTCGAATTGTTCACAGACCACAAATCGCTAAAACACTTGTTCTCTTAGAAGGACTTGAACTTAAGGCAGCAAAGGTGGATGGAATTCTTAGCGTCCTACGATTTCGAGATAGCATATACCTCTGGCAAGGGTAACGTGGTGAAAGACGCCTTAAGTAGGAAAAGGTTGTCCTTGAGTCCGTTGTTTGTTAAGCGGCAAAGCTTAGAGTTTATCTCTACGTTTGACTTAAGACCTTCCATTGACTTTGTACCCGGTTTGCTAGCATCCTTAGAGGTCAGACCTACGCTTTTGGGACGGATTGGTGAGGCACAGCGAGATGACCTACAGTTGGTTGAGTTGGTAGAGAAGCTTATAAGGGGGGAGTCATCGAGCCATCTCAGTAGGTATACCCTATATGATAAGGGTTGGTTACATAGGGACGGTAGACTTTGTGTACCAGGGGACGAGAACTTGAGGAAGACCATTCTTGATGTTGCACATCGTTCGAAGGTGACCATTCATCCCGGTGGGGACAAGATGTACATGGATATGAGACGAGTTTACTTTTGGGTCGGTATGAAAAAGGATGTGGCCGAGTTTGTCGCTAGATGCTTGGTGTGCCAACAAGTAAAAGCAGAGCAAAAGATGCCCGGTGGGTTGCTTCACCCATTGGAGGTCCCACAATGGAAGTGGGAGAGTGTCTCGATGGACTTTGTTGACGGGTTACCGAGATCGAGGAAGGGTAATACAGGGATTTGGGTCGTGGTAGACAGACTTACTAAGAGTCCCCATTTCATTCCCGTGAAGAGTAAGAGGACTACTCCATGGTTAGCCTCCATATACATTCGAGAGATAGTTCGTTTGCACGGTGTTCCTTCTAGCATAGTGAGCGATCGCGATCCTATCTTTACTAGCGAGTTTTGGAAGAGCTTGCAAGAGGCGGTAGGGACTCAGTTTTGTTTGAGCATCGCATATCATCCTCAGACGGAAGGCCAGACCGAGAGGGTGAATCGTATTCTAGAGGACATTTTGAGGCTATGTGTTTAGACTTCGGAGGTACATGGGTGGAGTTCACATATAATAATAGCTTTCAGTCCAGCATTGGCATGACACCTTTCGAGGCTCTTTATGGACGGCCTTGTCGTTCACCTACCTGTTGGTGGGAATCTACGGATAAGATCTTACTTAGGCCCGATATGATTAGAGAGACTTCGGAAAAGATCGATCTGATTCGAAGGAGGATGAAGACAGCGCAAGATAGGCAAAAATCATATGCGGACAAGAGGAGGACAGATCTTGAATTTGATATTGGGGACATGGTCTTTATCAAGGTATCTCCATTACGAAATGTTGTTCGCTTTGGGTCCGTTGGGAAGTTAGCACCAAGATTCGTAGGGCCATTTCCTATTAAGGAGAGGATTTGATAGATGGCGTATAGAGTGGAGTTGCCCGAGAGACTTAGTGGGGTACACGACGTATTCCATGTGTCACATTTGAGGAAGTGCTTGCACGAGACCGCGGAAGTGGTAGAGCCGAGCTTGCTTAGAGAGGTGGAGATAGAGCGTGATGCGACGATTCGACGAGCTCCTACATGCATTCTTGGGTCGGAGATTAAAAAGTTGAGGAATCGAGAGGTCAAGCTAGTTAAAGTGCAATGGGGAGATGATGAGAGCGACGCTACTTGAGAGACGGAAGAGAAGATGCGTTCATTGTACCCTTTTCTTTTCGAGGGTATGTCTTTCAATTTCTCCTTTATAGCTTAGCTTGTACTTATTCTATCTTTAGTATGTCCTCTCGCTAGTATCTTTGACCTTTAGGTAGGGTAGTCCTATGGTTGAAACATGTGTTTGAGACATGTTATGTATGGTGGTTGCATGTGGATGCAAGTGGTTGCTAGTGGTTGCTCGTGGATGCATATATACACACTTTAGGCACTAGATCGGCTCAGTCACTTTCGTATTACATATAAATGGATGTATTTAGTCAAATGAATGTACATTAAATGTGTGTATCATATGGATGTTGCATTTAAATGAATGGTTGTGCACACATGTAGTAATGATATGTGTAGGGTTCTTTGCATACATGATGGATACGTTGCACTATCATTATTTGCATTAAGGAGGTCGACTCAATCAGTGGACCGCCTGATTTTGCATTAGTATACGGACATATACACACACTATGCATATGTACATGAAAAAGCATTAGAAATATTGTAAGGACCATGGTTGCTAGTGGTTGATGGTTGAGTAGATGGATGATTGGATGGTAGGATACGTTCTTCTTGAATTAGAGATTTCGAGGAAGAAATCCTTTAAGTAGGGGAGAATGTAGCACCTCGAATTTTGAATAATTGAATCAACTAAATTTAACAATATTTAATTTATAATGTGAGAATCAAGGGAAACGGGTTGCGCCATTATGCTCGTCTCAGAATTCTGGTTGAGATAGCGTCCGAGTTTGCGTGAATTGGACTTCGTATGAAGAAGTTATGGCGATCGGAAGTTTCAGAAAAATTCAAACAGATTTCAAAAATTCGAATTTCAGACTCAGATTGGGCTAGGCGGGAAAAATCCCGCCAGGGCCAGGTCGACCAGGGAGTTGACCTGCCCCCACCCCCCCAGGCCGATTTGTTTGATGACGATTTTCTGACTCTTAGCTGAGTCATTAGGGCGGACTTGTCACCCTATCTTGACTGAATGGCTATGGTTCATTCTAGGTTGATCGGATGGCCTAAATTAATCCTAAACTCTATAAAAACACATGTAGACTCAAACCCTAAAATCAAATAAAAATTAGAATCATGGCCTCCATGCTATCACCTTGCAACCTGGAATAGCCGCCACCAATTAGAGAGGAAGAAAAGCTAACCAATTCAATCCTAATCTAAACCGCAACAAATTGTTTTCTTCAAAGGAGAGCTAAATCAATTTCGGAAATCAGATTTCAGAACTCAAGACCTTCTTTGAGTTGTGAGTTCGATTTCTTTAATAAGATAATTAACAATTTAATTAGGTTGAGTTATGATTTGGGTTATATGGTTATGTTGTGAATCATTGACCGTTATGTCATTATCTATGTTGTAATTCTATGATGTTATTATCTATGTTGTAAAGCTGTGATGTTATTATCTATGTAGCAAATCTATGTTAATTGTTGGCTTATGTACAATTAATTCATAATGATGCTTCGTATGCTAGTTTGGGTATGTTTGTGGAACAAATTCATATGGTAAATCATATATATGTATGCAAGTTTGGATGTTAATTTAAATATGAATCATATGCAAGTTAGTGAGAATCATATACAACCTTACATGTTCCATGACATCTATTTTATGTGTAAATTGGATCTAAAGTTAGGCTATGACATGTGTGAGTTAGATGCAAGTTTACACCTTAGTTATATTGCATAAATCACATATGCAAGTATATATATGTTGGAGTATGAATCATGTAATGTAAGTTTGTAACTATTGCCTATGCAAGTTTACACCTTATGATTAGATCTATGACATCCATAGTTTATGCAAGTTTGTGACTATTGCCTATGCAAGTTTTAGATGAAAAACCTTATTCACACATGCAAGTTCACCCCTTATGTTTAGATCTAGTTTTTATTCAATGCATGTTGTGATGTTTTCTCTTAATTCCATAAGTTAGACTATTCGAGTCTAACGTATATTTCACGTTAAACGAACGAACGTACAACGTTGGGCAATGGGATAATATTAAAAGATTTAATATTTAGAATTGGCATAAATGCCTTAAATGTGATGTTAATTGGTATAATTTTATATACCATAAACAGATGGACATAATTAAGGTGTTAATTATGGACATAGTTAAATTTGTAATCGATTGACAATTTGAATAGGGAAATTAATTCAAATTGGGGGTAATTAATTATGTGTAATAATAAACCGCCTAGGACACGAGGTTAGACTCGTTTGTGGTGTAAGACTGTCCGGACCCGCCCGACAAATCCAGCTGCGACAAATGTCAGTCTAATGTGGGAAGTCTTAGATATAAATTAAATGCGTAACAATTGTAAAGACACGAGGTTAGGCTCGTGTGTGGTGTAAGACTACCCGGACCCGCCCGACAAATCCAGCTGCCACAAATGCCAGTCTAATGTGGGAGGTCTTTACAAGGTTGCGGTGTTAATGAATTAAGAAACATTTAACTAGATAAACATGTAGTAGGACATGAGGGGGTTAAGTGGGTGCCTTGGGCGGCATGTGGAATCTAGTGGGTGCCTTGGGTGGCATTTGAAATACGATTAGATGCACTTAACCAAGATTGAAACATGTAAGAAGGTATGAATAAAAATGGGGTTAAGTGGGGGAAAAACCTTAGAGGGGACCAAGCATAGGTGGAAAGCTTGTGTCATGCATAAGGGCCCTTTTCAAACCAGTAACCCATTAAGTATCTTTGTGGGCTCAACCCAAGTCGTGGATGGGACACACGTACCGGATTTGATTGTAAGAGGTCAAAACGGGTCAGCGGTGGCAACGCAAGTCCAACGGGTTCATATGCGTGCGTGGGCCCGGGCTGGTAGGTAAGACGTTGTTGCATCGTGTAGATATAAGCCATGCATTTTGGGTTGTATCGGGTTGCCACTTTCGGGAGTGATACACCCCACAGTGTGGCCAGCACGGGTATCTACGAGTTAGGGAGCCGATCAAATGGGGGTAGTGGGTACACCTTGTGGAGGTAGGGGCAGACGGCACCTATGAAGGTAGCTAGGGGTACACGAAACTACCATTAGCAGTATTAAGTTCTGTAGGTGGGATCAATCTTTAGAGTGACTAGTGGTGGTGTAGTATAGTAATTATCTTATAGTGACTAGATGCGCCTTTAACGTTATCTTTGTTCACCTTTTTTCCTTGTTTGCTCTGTCATACCCAGTTGTTCACAGTCATTTCCTTATTTTCCAGCTTATGCCTTATCCTAGTTATTTTGATAATTATATTGTTAAAGTTATCGCACTCGCCAGACTTTATGTCTGACCCCCTTTTCTTTCCACCTCTTTTCTTCCTTCCCCCCCCAGGTTTGCAAGGAGGGAATACTACAGCTTAGTGCCGATTTCTTTCAGTTGCTTGAAGATAGTAGATGTATCGCTTTGGACTCTCTCATCTTTATGGCTTTGCTTATGCTCAGTGGGGATTTATGCATTTATATTTTTGCTTCTTTATGTACTTTGAAGTTTTTGGAAAAGACTATTGATCCTGTTGTAATGGTTTTGGAGACTACTTATGTAAACTCGTTTTGAGTTATGATGCAATAAAATAAATTTTAACTTGTTTTATTTATTTATTCTTGTAATTTATCTGTTCTATACAACTATAACGCTTCAGGGACATTGATGCATTCTTTTTGTGAGTGACATTAATGGACATGGGGTGTTACAACAAATATGAGTAGGTAGGCACGTAACAACAAAGATTCCTTTTGTTATAAGGATGCATGTGCCAACTCATATGCGTTCGCCCTATGCGGAAGGAAGAAGGATTTTGTTCCGACCATCGTTAAATAACAATTATAGCATATTTGGACAACATGCTTTGTTTGTGCGTTCACACACATATATACGTATATTTCAAATGTTGAAATGAGCTCAAATTTTGGAATGAGCTCAAATTTTGGATGGATGACAATATGCTCCGAGGCGTCCATGTTTTGCAGTATCCCTAACCTACCGTGAGCTACACTAATCCAAATCAAATAAAAATTGTAGATGTTCAATCTATATATATATATATATTATCATCCATCCAAAACTTGAGCTCGTTCCGACATTTGTAGAGTAACATATTTGATGTTTTAGTTCAATTGTTCGAATAAATGTTTAAACGGTGAATAATTGAGGTAAGTTTTTTAAAATGTTACTCGGAATGAGCTCAAATTTTGGATAGATGATAATATATTTATGGATTGAACATCTACAAGATCTTGTTGAATTTGGTTTAGTGTATCTCACGGTACAGTAGGGGTGCTGCAAAAGAGGGGTGCCCCAAAACGCTCTTCACACACAGAGGGGCGGAGCCATGTCTTGGTTGACCTGAGCACGTGCCCCACCCAGCAAAAGTAAAGTAACGAAAAAAAACAACGAAACATTTCTCCGCTCCAGCCAGAAAAATAGTTCGATAAACAGAAACCCTAAGCGGCTAAGCAAGCGCTTCCAAAATCCAGTGAACCGGCGCCGCTCTAGCCAGCCGCCTCTAGCTCCGACGAGCCGCCTTCAAGCTCTGGCTTCAGCTAACCGGTTCCGTGCTCCACCGAACCATCGTTGCCCTTCGTTCCACCCTTCGAAAATGGGTGGTAAGTGAATCATTTTAGTTGCTGAATAGAGTTTATTATACTGAATCTTTCTTATTGGTGTGCCTGAGTTGAGTTAAGTTGTTGCTTTGATCCTAAAGCTTTGATTTCAATTTGCTAAACCTAAAAATGGAAAGGGTACTGAAATTGGGTATTATAGAAATAATTGCTTGAAACTTAATTTAGTTTTAGCACTTAAATTGGAAGACTGCAAGAGTATTGAAACTTAATTGCTGAAATTTTGATTTTAGTTTGTTACCTCATTTTATATTGTCAATGTCTATAATTGTGTGTTGAAAAAAATTGTAATTTAATTTTTTTTTGTAGATATGTGAAAATATTTTAAGACAACTATCGCCATTGAAGTTGGAGCTTTTACACCTTTTAGTAATGCGGTGGATGATGATAATCAAAATCCAGTTTAAAGTAGTACCATATATGCATGTTTTGTTTTGTTTGAAAGATCAATAATTGATCGTTTTGTGTGTGTGTATATATGTATGTATGTATGTATATGTGTGTGTGTGTGTGTATATATATATATATATATATAAAGAGCACCTCAAACAGTGCAACAATCCTGTAGCCTTCTGATTTCTACCACATCCCCATTTCTTTCTATTTTCACTAACTCTTTCTTTTCTCTAACATATCTAACTATAAATGAGGTGCTACCAAATAGTGGTCCCCTTGAGTGCGCCATATATATATATATACATATATATATATATATATATATATGTGTGTGTGTGTGTGTGTGTGTGTGTGTATGCATGTGAGTAAGTGTGTATATATATGTGTGGGGGGGGGGTATGAGTGTATGTGTGCGCGCACCCTTATAGTCCCCTGATTTCCAATATGCATTATCGTTTCTCTCTCTTTCCACTAACTCTCTGTCCTTTTTCTAACTTATTTAATTATACATGAAAGGTTATTCAGATTTAAAAAGAGTGCTACTAAAAGAAGGCTATATATATACAAAAGCGTTCAATGACACCCTAAATGCCCCTGATTTCCACCACAAGTTCCTCCTCTCTCCTTCCACTAAGGAGGAACTTATGGTGGAAATCAGAGGGCATTTGGGTTGCTGTACAGTTTAATAGTGCAGCACCTCTTTAGCCCCTTAATTTCCACTACACATTCACATTTCTCTCTCTTCCCACTAACTCTCTCTTCCCTCAGTTAATTATTTTAATATAAATAAGTGGCATATATTGAGGTGCATATGGGGTGCTATAAAAAAAGGGTGCTCTAGAAGCCTCTTCTCTCTCTCTCTCTCTCTATATATATATATATATATATATATATATATGTGTGTGTGTGTGTGTGTGTGTGTGTGTGTGTGTGTACGTGTACATATATGAGCATTCAACAACACCCAAAATAGTGCAGCACTGCTTTGGCACCTAATTTCCACCACCCCTTTATATTAATTTAAGTTAGTAGAAGGAGAGATGGTTAATATTATCTCAATTATTCATCGTTCAGACATTTATTCGATCTGTTAAATCTAAACATCAAATATATTATTCTAGAAATGTCAGTATAAACTCAAATTTTGGCTAGATGATAATATATATGGATTAAGACATCTACAAATTTCTGTTGGATTTGGATGGTGTAAATCACGAACGATTAAGGTGCTAAAGGAGTGCTGCAAAACAGGGGTGCCCCCGAAACTCTCTTCTCTCTCTTTTCTATATATGAATATATATATATATATATATATATAACCTCCAACGCGAAGTCTGTTTTTAGCAAGTGGACGTGGATTTGAACAATGCTTATTAGATATGCAACGACTATTGTATGCTTTATGTTTTTCGTCCATATCCAGTTTTTGGATTTTGTTTATTTGGTAATTCATTTCAAACAAAATATTCAATCGGACTTAACATACTTTTACAAAAGGATTTTTTTTTCGATTGGGTCACCTTTCAAAAACTAATCACTGAAGTAGCCCAGTTTTAAAACTTATTATGGATGTAGCCTGGTTTTAGCCACGTAGGCAAAAACAGTTATGTATAACTAGCGACATTCGATATGGTGCAAGAACACGCTATTTCAGATAACGCTCAATTGTTCCTGAAATAAAATAAATAAATATATATATATTTTTTGGATGGTGCATGTTTACGTTATTTTAAATAGAGCAAGATGAAAATAAGAAGTAAAAAAGTGTCTCCCTTTTTGCGGCTTCTGAGATGATGTAAAAGGGCGCTTTTTCAAATGTCGTCTTGATGTGGTTAACAACACCCACCTAACCCTTTGTTCCTCACTTTCTACCTCTTTCAAAAAATAAAAAAGAAAGAAACCCAAAATCTCCAATTGGATTGTGAAATTAAATCTTTTATTATTTGTAGCTCAAATCATCAACAATTTTTGATTTACGTCAACGGTATCCTACTCTTCGTCATTTGAATCATTTCAAGGTATGAATTTTAAAACCCTAAATAATTTTTGGATCTCAACTTTGAGTAATATATTCACTTTTTTGGTTGTAAATCAGAATGTCTCTTAATTTTATTGCGATTATATGCTATTCCAATGGTGAGTTGGTCATTGATGATCGAAAATGTGGGAAATACGAAGATGGATCTTACAAACTGGTAAAAGTTCTCAAAGGTTATTACTTGAAACAATTAAAAGCGTCGATTTACAAGTCAACAAAGATTAATCCAGAGCAATTTGATATTGACTTAGTTTGCAATTGGCCAACTGATTATGGTTCTAAGGTAATTAAAATTGTAGACGATGATGATGTTGAGTTAATGTTTTCTACTGCTTGTAAATCTATATAGTTATTCCTTGTGAAAACGATTAAGTTAGTGGTAGAACCACCTGTTGCTTCAACACTAGTGGAAGCAATACCATTGTGTCCATCTCAACTGATTCCATCCCCCAATAGTATTCCTCCTTCGAACGTACCACAGTATGAACAACCGCAAATGTCCTATGCTTATCCTCCGTTTATGAATTTTACACAAAATCCTCATTGTAGCTTACCTTATCCTACGCAGGAAAGTACTGCTTGCAGGAGTCAATGGTAAGACCAACTTGGTATTCTATCTAAACAACTTTTTATTGGTGTTTATGCTAATGTATGATATTGAATGTCTTGCTTTGTATAGTTTCGTTTCGTACTATCATCCAACGCAAAATATTGTTGGACCGTCTACATAAATATCAGAGTCGTTGCAGCCAATGCCTTCTGAGTCATATCATATGAGTCAGAAGTAAGTTTTCTTTGAAATGAAATTTAATTTGAGTCGAGCCTAATTGTATTTTAAAGTTTTCATATTTTCATTACATAATTACCCGCAACAGTCCATGTATGAGCAATCACACTTCGAAGTGAATGAATGCGATGACGCTATGGAATTAAATGGAAATGTAGAAGTACAACTAAATACCGGACCTACATCTGACAACATGACAGTTGCTTCAGTACCCATTAATGATACAACATGGATTAACAACATGTAAGTAAATAATGATCCACTGAATTTTGATTTCAAAGGTCAAGAGATAGATGAGGATGATAATGATAGTAATGAAGAACCTGAAATGGAGATACCGCTAGATGAGGACTTGTGTTCTTCCCAAAATTTAGCTAGATCTGTTGTTGCAAACTTGCAATGCAATGAAGAATTATTCTCATCTTCATGCATTCAAAATGGTTTTAAAGCCGATCTTGTATTCGAGAGCAAAGAAAAATTTCTACAACAACTAAGTGAGTGGTTAATTTTACATGCCGTTTCTTTTAAGCCTATTAGGTCGGACAAAGCAATGTATATCGCCATTTGCAATGTCAATGGAGAATTCATGCCACTGATTCAAAAAAATCACAGTCAGGAACGTGGGTTGTGAAAAAGTATGGGGGAACCACACTTGCGTTAATCCAACAATAAATTCAAGACATAGGCAAGCCACATCAACATTTTTGGTTTTAATGATTATGCCTTTTGTAAAGTTAGATTTAAACATAACAGCTAGAACGGTTCAAGTGTTGATGGAAGAACAATTATTTATTAAGATTGGTTATATGAAAGCGTGGGGATCACTAAGTATGGCAATTGTGATGATTTATGGCGATTGGGCCAAGTCATATTCATCATTACGACCATATTTTGAAGCAATTAGTCGATCAAATAAAGGTAATGTAAGCCATATGGTAACAGATGCTGTTGGTGTATTTGAACGTGCAATTTGGGCATTTGGCCCTTGCATAGAAGGATTCCTACATTGTTCCCCTTTGCTTTGTATCGATGACACACATTTATGTAGCAAATACAAAGGTACACTACTTGTAGTGACTGCAGCTGATGCGAATGATCAATTTTATCCGTTGGCATATGCAAATTGTTGAGGCTGAATCAACTGACTCATGGGGCTGGTTTTTTTCGTGTATGCGGCAGTTCATACATAGTGTAAACAATCAATGTATAACTTTAATATCTAATAGAATGAAAGGAATGCCTATCGCATTATAGGAAAGATGGATAGCGCTACATAAGCATAGATTTTGTGCTAGGCATCTAAAAGAAAATTTTCATGCTGTCGGTCTTAGAGATAAACGTTTGACGAGTGTATTCTATGCGGCAACATGTGCATCAGAAGAGGTTGAGTATCGTAAACTTCGAGAGAAAATTAAGATGACCAACGTTAGAGCTCATAATTGGATTGAGAGAAGTTTATGTGGGAAAGAGAAAATTTGGGCGTTGTTTAAAAATGATGGTGGAAGGTTTCATGTAATGACGACAGATGCATCTAAAAGCTTCAATGGTGTGCGTAGAGGTGCAAGATCACTTCTCGTTAAGTCGTTGGTTGCGCGTACCTTCTATAGATCAGTGGATTATTTCTGTAATCGATGGGAATATGCTGCTGGTTCGATATGCAAATTAACTCCGAAATGTGAAGCAAAAATAGCTGAGAGAAATACGTGAGACATTGTAAAATAGTTCGATTCAGCCAAAATGAATGGGTGGTAATACACTACTTCGGTGATGAATTTAGAGTCACGATTGATGGTAATACTTGTTCTTGTACATGTAACATACCATTGCTATAACAACTTCAATGTTCGCATGTTATGGCCGCTTGTTCTGCAGTGGTCAATGGTGCCAAAAGATCTCATCACGACTTTACCTCGGTTTGGTACACAGTTCAAAGTTACCATGCGGCTTATATGCCGGAATTTCATCCAGTTCGTGATAAACGGTATTGGCCAGCACCATTAGGGATTATGATTCTACCACCACAAGCTCAGAGAGCACCAGGAAGACCTCGATCAACGAGAATTAAAGGCACCATGGACGAGGGGAAGTCTTCAAAAGCGAATAGGTGCAACAATTGTGGAGTTCAGGGCCATAAGAAGAGCTGCTGTACTACAGTAACTTAGACTTTACTAGTATTATGTACTAACTATCTACCCAGTTTTATTATATAAGAGACTTATTGTACTACAGAATTTGATCTATCGTTTTGTTTGTGTTGCTGTTTGTGTTACAACTTATGAAGCACGATACAACATTGGAAAAAAAATCAACCTATAACATAATAATTCATACGACACATAGATCGATACAACATTGGAAGCAAAATAAACCTACAACATAATAATTCATACGATACATAGAATGATACAACTTTCGCATACACTATTCATTAGGATATCTAGGAATGGTAGACTCAAGCAAGTCATATTTTTCCCACATTCGGTAAATTTCAGTCATGTATTCTCTTCTTGCATCTCCAACACATACTCATGTCTTCTACGACACATTGGAGGGTCTATCCACTTTGTATAACGACAAAATGTAATCAAGTGGGGTAATTGTAAGCAAACTGGATATCGTCCGCAAGCATAGTATCGACGACCTGCGTTTGCCTTGCTTTTCACAACATTCACATGACAATAGGCATTATAAGTGCAATATTGTTGTGGTATTTCCTCCCCAATAACTAAGGGTTCCCTCAATTTCTGCCGTCATCGCCATCCACCGCAACAAAGTGTTTTTTGCCGCATTTCTCTAGGTATTAAAGCTTCCATTCATGGTTCTTTGCCCTGTCAATGTTGGTTTGATTCAAACTCGTCCATGTACATTGCTAAAGAATCATCATCAATCTCACATTGATCCATCTCTAGTACATTTGCATAAAGATTAGGTTTTTAAACGAGTAAAAAACCAAATTCCATAACACGAAATTATTGGAAAATAAGTTGAAATTAGTAGAATTACCTTCAATTGCGAACAAAATATCCAACAAACAAACAATTTTGGCTTTAGGTAAGTAGAATGGTCAAAATATAGGACTGTGGAAGTGTGAGATTTTTTTGGTTTGGTTTGGTAAAGTTACAAATGAGAGAGTGTGTTGGTAGAGAAGACACATTTTTTAATGTTATAGTACACTGGTAAAGTACGTGCGTCGCCATTTGGAATAACGTACGTTTGCGTCATCTCAAATAAAGCAAACATATGTTATTCCAAATGGTTCCCTAGGTCTTGTACAGGCCATAAAAATTCGTCTTTCATGCCTAACAAATATACCACAATCAAACAATTTCATTGCTACAACTATAAACACACAAAACCAAAACGATGGAATATAAAACCAACTATGTAAACATTACAACTACTTATCTAAGTTTAACACAACCACCAAAATGATACACAAATTCAACATACAATAACATTAAGTTCAATCATCTACATACCAATGACTAAACTACCTACTGACATATTATCAAATAGATGAACTACTTTAAAATCTTCAACTGGTGAGGAGTCCTCCTTTTCTTTTGACGTGGGGGTACATGTTCGGGTGCTGAGGATGATAAACTATCATGAACGGATCCTTGGTGCTGTAAAGGGCCAAACACAATACGGGTTGCTTCAGACAACTCCGGACCCTTTCCCTTGTCAGCCTTACCATTTGTGGCTGCCTTCTTGTGCCTCCGTGACGTATAAACCAATATAGGTCGTGTTGGAGGAATGTCGTCGCCTTCTTGTGCCTTCGGAACGTCAACGGGTGCCAAAACATGAGGTTGCGGAGGAGGAAGAGGCGGTGCCGGTCTAGTGAGCTTGTTCTTGCCCAAAATAGTATGCAAAATATGTTTTCGGCACCTCATGAGTTAACTCATCAACCAACTCTATAGCCCGGTACACGCCATTCGCCTACAAAGTAGAAGTTAACTTACATAAAAATCAAATCAAATAAAAACTTATGACAAGTACTACTAGGTCAATCCTGTAATGTGGTACTGCTTCGGGAAGGTGATGTCTAAGTCCGAACTAATGCATCACTCAGCCAGGAACATGGTATGCCACATCGTTCAAACATATAACGGGCTCACGGGCGGTCCATAGATGAAAAAAAGTAGTACATAAGGCCGGAAGCTCCTCTAGATCATGTGCATATGTGGTCCATGTAACAACATCCGGACCGAGTACGTCAAACTTATTGCTATAAAATAGTAGATTACGCCTCAGAGTCGACGAAATGTTCTTCCTTCCAACCTACCAGCAATTGCGATGTAATAAGAGTTAGAGGAACTAACTAAACACACAAAAGGTACATAAGTGATGGAATAAAAGTACCTAGACTCATTTGGCAATGAAACATCAATATTTGGTTCCTTTAATTCGAGTCTACCAACAGGAAGATACGTCCAAGACCATAGCTACAAACAAAATTCATGAAGAAACATTAGGGCATATAGATATAAAATATAAGATGCAAAAATTTGTATGAAATTAAATTACGTGTAACAAAGAAGGACTACCTCCAAGTGAAGCGTTCTCCATCAAAGCGACTCTGGTCAGTTCCGTGTACCTGTATGCTAATGTAGCACTGCCCCAAGAATATTGCTGACACTGATCAAAATCCTCCAGGAAAAGGCAACCATCTTAGCCACACACGAGTTTTCGAATGGTCACAAATCAAATGTGAAGTAATGACATGAAGTATGATAGTTCTAGCACACTGTTCTATTTTACTCTTGTGTGGCATCCTATGGAATGTCTTCCTAAAACTGCATTATTTGCCAACTAGTAACAATTTGCTCGTTTCACTGCCACTGCTTGGCAGGGGAAGTGATACCTAAAAGTCGCTGACACATCTCCATATAGTCCGCTGTCTCCGGAGTCTTCAACGGAGCACCATCAATGGGCAAGCCAAATAAGACCGCAACTCCACTCAAAGTGATAGTCATCTCACCAAATCTAAGATGGAATATGGATGTCTCCGGTCTCCATCTATTGACTAATGCAGTGATGAGATAATGATGCAGTTGGACGTCACCCAACCTGTGTACTAAGAAGAATCTTGCACGATCTAGTAATTCTAGTACTCTTGGATGATTGGAGGTCACCAAGTCAACAAAAGACATGTAATCTATGATCTTAACTGGATTTTTACTCTGTAAAAAAGTTAAGCATAATGTAAGAAATATATACAAAAATTTGAAAAGTAAAAATACATCAAAAAACTAATAACGTAAAAACATACCGACATCAAATTAAAATTGCTCGTTCCATGATGTTCTGGCAAATATAGAACACTACCATCAATAGGTCCCGGTTGCATCTCAACAATCTATGCACAAATCATATTTTCTACTACATAAGTGCTACAAAACATATAAAACAAAACTACATACATGCTGAAAACTATAAGATTTCAAGTATATTGATCACATAAAACCAAATACTATCTTATTCACAAGTTTACCCAATAAAAAAACCCCTAGATTTCTGAAAAATAGTCAAACAATTGTGATTTTTTAACTTTTGGAGCTTCTTGGGTGGATGAGCTTGTCATGGTATCAATTTTGATCCAAAAACTTAAATTTTGGTGTTAGGGTATCGATTTAGGGTTAAGGAGATATTCGGTTCGTTTGTTAAAGAGTCGAAGGGGTGAAGAAGTGAGGAGGAAGAGAGCTGCTGCTCTCTGTATATAACGTCGGAGCAGCATTCAAGATAGTGCACACTAAGGCTATTTCAAATGCCACCCACTGTTTTTTTAAATACATCAATGCGTTATTTGAAATAGCACGTTCTTGCGCCATCTCGAATGTCGCTAGTTATAAATAACTATTTTTACATACGTGGCCAAAACCAGGCTTTGTCCATAATAAGTTTTAAAACCAGGTTAATTCAGTGATTAGTTTTCGAAAGATGGCCAAATGGAAAAAAAATCCTTTACAAAAATATGCCATAAACAAAAAGTCTTCGTTATCTAAACAAAATGTTTTCCACATGCGCCGCAATCTACACGCTTTCAAATATTGTTCTCAATATAAAATTCTTCCAACTATCATTGTTTTCAGATAAAGTGTTTTTCCTACTCACCACTAGTTCAAGTGGTAGCGATACGAACATTATAGACTTAGGCCATAAAGATTATGGGTTTGAATCATCAACATGTTAATGATTGTTCTACTCTAATTAATATTATTCTTATCCACCATACATGTTAGTTAATCCACCCTAATTTTTAGGATTACTACATAATTTTATGGTTTCTATAAATATTTAAAATTGATTAGTTCATCCACCCAATTTTTTTTGTTTACACTTTTTTTCCCTTCTTCTTGGATACAGATGTAAATTGGAGAAGGACAAACTTAACAAAAAAATTGGTGAAAAGTATGGAAAGTTTAGAATTTAGTGAGAAGGAAGAATGTTAGTGTAAATGGGGAAATGATAGTGGCCCCCCTGAATTTCACATTTAGTGTAAATATGTCCTTCTCCCTAATTTTGAAACTTTTCGTACTTTTTACCAATTTTTTTGCAAAGTTTTCCTTTAAAAGAAAATCCTCGAGGAGAAGTATATATTGTCTTCATCATACTGAAAGTTTGTCGGGATCACCAACATAATGCTCTACAACATCATTGTTGTGCGTTTTTTTGTTTTTTGCTATTGTTACATTTAACCCCTCTTCATCCGTCTCGTAATGTATATTTTTTAATACTCTAACCATTGTTCACTTTCGTTTGCACTAAAAATGTTGATGTTCCCATTTTGTCTTGGAAGAACTATTCTTTTTAGACATATTCTTGTTGAACCTAGATCAAAAGACATATAAAATAAAATAAAAAATACTTTTTTTACGATTAAATTTTCAGTAGTAAACACTGTAATTTTTTTCACATTAGTTTCGATTTTCAATAAATCAATAATTTATTTTGCAAGATGATATCATTCTGAAAAACAACTAAATTTACAATTAAAACTCTATTGCATATTCATTCATCTTAAAAAATAAATTTTTTTCCTTTTGATAAGGCATCTTACATCAACTGTCTACTAGACTACTTCAAATATGGATTTACTCTTCTTCACAGGGCATTATAATAAGAAGAAAAAGAGAGTAGTTTTGACAATCTTTTTTATTTTTTGATTTGTATGCATTTGAGATTTGATTATAAGAAGAATGAAGAAGGAGAAGCAAAGAAAGAGAAACGTGGGAACAAACAGAAAGAGGAACGTGTAAACAAATAGAAAGTATACGTTGTGTGGATAGATTAATAAATTTTTAAAATTCAAATAACCTATAAAATTTGGTAGTAATCCTAAAATTTATGGTGGACTTACTAATAGGTACGGTGAATAAGAATAAAATTTCCCATAAATAAATTCACAGATAAATTTTAACAATAACGGTCAATATTGTAAACGTTAGAGAAAATGTATATACAAATAATTATTTTCATGTTATCAATTTTTTTTCTTTATATGATAAATGGCTATATCTAAACCATATTATAAATCCCAATGCATTAATTTTCAATTTTAACCATATAATTTCAGCCTTCTTCATTTATCTCAACAAAAAAACTCTGTTTATTTCATTATTTTGTATGTTTTATTTTCAGATAAAGCATTTTTCCTCTTTAAAGTGAAAGACTACTAGCTCAAGTGGTGACGATACGAACATTATAGGATGGGCTTTTAAAGATTATGAATTTGAATCATCGACACATTAATGGTTATTCTACTCTAATTAAGTGCTACCCTTATTATAAAATAAATAAATAAATTCATCGATATATTTTAAGAATAACGTTCATTGCATGAGGCCGGCCTTAACAATTAAATATTTTTAGAGGGAGAATCTTCTAAATAAAATTATTAGATGTTACATGATGAAATCTACAGAGGCCATGGAGGAAAGCTTAGGACCACGGGTGAGTGGTGTAACTATTCAGACTTTTGGTAATTAGGAAAATAGGGTTTATAATACTTCTAGATTTTCCTATGGTTTTTCATGTGGTTTTCTTATAGTTTTTCTTACAATTTTTTGTAACATAGTGTTCCTATAGGATATTTTCTACCGGTATTTTTCTGCATCTTTTTATAGTTTTCTTTTTATCTAAGTTATGTAAGATAGTTTCACATCCTTTTCCCCTTTATTATTATTTTATGCCTGTCAGATATTAACAGCTTATGCAATTATTCAATTTCATGCCTAAAAATTATTAGATATATATAAATGTTAGTTTATTGACGATCGATTTAATCCTTTTTTTGCACGTGGAAATTTGAATTAAAAGTAATAACTGTGCGAATACGTATTAGAAGAAAATAAGTAAATTTATAGAGAAATATGCATAAATTGTAGATCTGTAATTAAGAAGGAATTAGACCGAACACTACAAGAAAACATGCTATTTCCAATGGCTGAAAATCGTCGGCGGCCGTCGGAAGTCGTTGCTAAAACCGTAGCAAATCAAGGCGTCGATAAACAGTCGTTCCGGTGGCTTTCGACAGAGGTCGTCGTTGTATTTTCCTACGGCTAGTGACAGCTTGCAATGATTTCCGTCAACCATTGGAAACCTTTGCATACTCTAACCAACAAACCGTCCCAAGTCGTCGAAAACCGTTGCATACTTGAATAGCAACAAGCCGTCAGAAACCGTCGGAAGCTGTCGGTAAAGCTGCATTTTTTTATATTTCAGCTGCTATTCAGTCCTCAAACTACATTTACATCTCATATTAATAGTGAAAAACAAGTCTATCCATTCAATCGGTTTCACACGCATATTTTATTTCATACATCTTTCTACTAGCCGTTACACTCATGCATCTTTCATTTCAGACATCTTTCTACTGGCCGTTACATTCATGCATCTTTCATTTCAGGCATCTTTCTACTAGCTTTTACATTTATTAGCTATAAATTTGCATACTATTGCATCGAATCTTGTAATTTGTATCATTACATCTTCTTGAATAATAAAATCTTCTCAGCTATTCTTCTATATGGTATCAGAACCTAATTGCCGAAAGGCTTAATCATCAAGCAGAAAGTTGATTTTGTTTTATTCTCTCCTCAGATTGGATCCTCGTCACTAGAGCGCAAACCATCTTCGCCAAGCATTAACTGGCTGCTGATTTGAGATCTTACCGAGCTCAACTGCAAAATTTTCAGTCTACCTCGCATGATCTCTGATCTTTTATGGCCAACAACAGTGAAGCAACCTCCGATGTTTCAGGAAGTATGGGGTACAGTGCTCCACCAAACCACCATGTTCTGATTAAACCAAAAAGCCAAATTATCACCACATCTCTAGACGAAGGAAATTATATTCTATGGAAATATCAAGTAGAGATCGCTTTAAGAGGGTATGATTTACTGCAGTACATTAATGTGACAATAATAGTCCCACCGGTGATGATAACCAATCCAGAAGGTGAAATTGTGCCTAACCCAGACAACACAAAGTTTCAAAAACAAGACAGCCTCCTTTCCTCATGGCTCCTATCGTCAGTAAGTTCGAATTTATTATCACAAATAGTTGGATATAGCACGTCTTATGAAACATGGAAAACAGTTGAACAATTTTTTAGTTCTCAATCCGCAGCTAGAGTTATGCAGTACAGGAGGGAATTAAAAAACAATAGAAAAGAAGGCTTAAGTATGAAAGAATACTTGGGTAAAATAAAAAACATATGCGGCAAACTGAATGCTGTGGGTCATAAAATCAATGATAATGAGCAAATCCTATTTATTACGCGGGGATTAGACGATGAATACGAGTCTCTAATAACTGTTATAGCAACACAACAAAATTTACGAGACTTTTAGTTTGTTCGATCATCACTCCTCGCCCATGAAGGCAGGATTAAACAAAGGAAAATAACATAGGGAGAGTTTTCAGCTAATTACGACACTACTAAAGCAAAACAGACACAAAGCAACTACTATGGCAACATGAATAAACAGGAAAACCAATACTAGCATAGGAATCAGCCACCAAGAGGAGGACATCAACCCCAAAAGAGGTCGTGGACGCGGAAGATGGAATAATAACAATCGTGTTAAATGTCAGATATGCCAGAAATTTGGACACATGGCAAACAAATGCTATTTTAGGTACAACTCTGAAGGCAATTCTTCACAGAAAAATCCTCAAGGCAACACAGCAACCATGAGAGGATTAAACATGAACAACAATGAGCTGAACAGAAGTCAAAGTGCAAGCAATGATGATGCAGACAAGACTGATGATACCAATCCTAAAGAATGGTATCCAGACTCAGGTGCTACCCACCATATCACCAATAATCTCCAAAATTTAAACATAGGAAGCAAGAGTTACTCAGGTATGAAATCTCTACATATGGGAAATGGTGAAACCGCTAGTATAACTCACATCGGTAAGGGTACCATACTTGGTAAAAGACAATTCAAATTTAATAATTTACTTAGAGTACCCACTGTCAACAAAAATTATTAAGCATACCAAAATTTGCCAATGACAATAACGTATACTTTGAGTTTCACCCAAATTTCTATTTAATTAAAGACTCTCTAAGGCAGGATATATTACTACAGGGTAATCTACACGATGGCCTATACAAATTCAGCAATTTGAAGACCGCCAATTCTAGTAAAGGATTTTGGTGTAATAATATAGATGTTAGCAGTAATGATAATTGCACTAGGAACTTTTATAATAATGACAGTAATAGATGCATCAGAAATACTAGTAAATGTAGTTCTCTTGAATCATGGCATGTTAGATTGGGTCACCCAAGTCTTGAAACTGTTAGAATAATTTTTAATAGCAATAATATATCTTTTGATAATAACGCACTTGCCAAGCACACATGCACACACTGCCAACTCGGCAAAATCCACGAGCTTCCGTTCAGTGATTCCGAAACTATTTATGATAAGCCACTGGAGCTTATAATGGCTGACTTGTGGGGATCGGCGCCACTAAATTCATATCAGGGACATAGGTACTATCTTTCCTTCATTGATGCATATTCTAGATATACGTGGATATACATGCTTAAAAACAAATCTGAAACATGCAATACGGTCATACAATTTATAACATATGTTGAAAAACAACTTAATCACACTGTCAAAATTATGCAAACGGATGGGGGGGGGGGCAGAATTCAAACCACTTGCTAATTATTTTTCCAAAAGAGGAATAAAACACAGGTTAACTTGCCCTCACACATCTGAACAAAATGGTTTAGTGGAAAGAAAACATAGACACATCGTAGAAACAACCTTAACTTTAATGTCTCAAAGCGCCTTACCTATGAAATATTGGAATGAGACATTTTATAGTTCTGTTTTTCTCATCAATAAGCTATCCACTGGAGTGTTAAATAATAAAACACCACATGAATTGATATATAATATAAGGCCAGATTATAACTTCTTAAAGTCATACGGCTGCTTATGTTTTCCATGTTTGAGAGACTACAATAGACACAAACTAAGCATGAGATCAAGTCCACGCACGTTATTGGGTATGCTCAAAATCAGAAAGGATATAAATGTTTGGACAAAAATGGCATAATTTATGTTTCAAGACATGTTATATTTGATGAAAATATTTTTCCCTTTGCAGGAAAACAAGAAATCAAAGACAGGAGTATGGGACACACCACTATAGCTGAGCAGTTCAAACCTTTTATCACTAAACCACTTATAGACAATGCTTGCCAAAAATCACATAGCACCAACATGCAAGATGAAGATGAGGAAGATACAGATGCAAACAATATTGAAGGAAACATTGATAAATTTTATCATGACATGAACAATAGCAATATGTAAAGGAACAACAATACAAACACAAATGCAAGCTCAAGTGCACAACAGAAGGCACAAATGCAAGCTTATCATGACGTGAACAACAGCAATATGGAAGGGGACAACAATATAAACACAAATGCAAGCTCAACTGTACAATAGGAGGCACAACAGACACAAGCTAGACACCATATGACCACGAGATCAAAGAGTTGCATTTTCAAACCTAAAATATATAGTGTTTCCATGATTGAGACTGAGCCTGCAAATTTTGGCCAAGCAATAAAATCAAATAAGTGGAAATAAGCTATGAATATTAAATATGAAGCACTCGTGAGAAATATTACATGGAGTCTCATGCCACCGCCAAAACACAAGAACATAATTGGATGCAGGTGGACGTACAAAATAAAAAGGAAAGGAGATGGAACCATTGACAAATACAAGGCCAGACTGGTGGCTAAAGGTTATGCGCAGCAGTTCGGGTTTGACTTTAACGAGACATTCTCCGCAATAATTAAACCCATAACCATCAGAATAATACTAACTATAGCTTTAAGCCAAGGTTGGAACGTGAAGCAACTAGACGTCAACAATGCCTTTTTAAATGGAGAACTGAATAAAGAGGTGTATATACAACAATCGGAAGGATATACTAATGGAGACAAAGTTTGCAAATTACACAAGGCCATTTATGGTTTAAAACAAGCCTCGAGGGAATGGTATGAGAAACTAAAATCTACCATATCTAACATGGGTTTCAAGCAAGAAATGTATGACAATTCCTTATACATGAAGAAGAACACACTGGGAGCTATTTTCATACTGGTATACGTGGACGACATGCTTATAACAGGAGACAACGATCAAGAAATAAGTAGAATTGTACACTTATTAGATAAAAGTTTCTCTATCAAAGAACTGGGTGAGCTAAAATATTTTATTGGTATACAGGTGATCAAAAGAAATAACAAAGATCTAATCTTGTCACAGCAGAATTATATTTCATAGATATTGCAAAGAGCAAATATGCATCACGCAAAACATTTACCAACACTGATGATCAGTAATCTACGGCTATCAAAACATAAAGGTAAGGCCATAGATAATGTCAAGCAGTACAGAAGTATAATCGGGGCACTGCAATATGCAACCATCACAAGACCCGACATATGTTATAGTGTGAACAAATTAAACCAGTACATGCAAAACCCACTGACAGACATTGGATAGCATTAAAAAGAATTCTAAGATACTTACCGGGCACGAGACATCATGGAATAATTCTGAAATTAGAGAAAGAATGCAACTTACAGTGCTTCAGCGATGCCGACTGGGCAAATGACATTGATGATAGAAAGTCCGTGTCAGGATACTGCGTTTACCTAGGATCCAACATCATTTCATGGTGTACGAAGAAGCAGCAGACTACCTCCAGATCCAGCACAGAGGACGAATATAGAGCACTGGCAAGCGCAACAGCAGAAGTAATTTGGATAGGTTCACTCATGGAAGAATTAGGGTTTCCCTTAAAGAGAAAACCAGTTATCTGGTGCGATAACAAGAGCACAGTTTAACTGTCACTTAACCCAATCCAACATTCAAGGACAAAGAATCTTGACATTGACTTCCACTTCGTAAGAGAAAAAGCATAAGCAGGACGATTGACAATTTCTCATATACTAGTGTATTATCAAAGAGCCGATGCCCTTACCAAAGCTCTGTCGACTAAAAACTTCATCAGAATAAGAGAGGAGTTGAGGATAATAGATGGAGGTGAAATGGAAATGACAGCGGAAAACCCAGATCTAATTGAGGGGACGTAATAGTGCAAAACAAGTTTATCCATTCAATCGGTTTCACACACATCTTTCATTTCAGGCATCTTTCAACTAGTCATTACATTCATGCATCTTTCATTTCAGGCATCTTTCTACTAGCTGTTACATTTATTAGCTATAAATTTGCATACTATCATATCCAATCTTGTAATTTGTATCATTACATCTTCTTGAATAATAAAATCTTCTCATCTATTCTTCTATACATATTATCATCTCAGCCACAACGTGGGCTCCCAACATATCATATACCAAGCAATTACCAACATAAAACTAATTCTAAATCGAAAAATCAAAGAAAACAACATAAATTAAACCACAAACCCAAACAACCAATTATATATTGCATAGATATGTACATATCACTGTCTAACATCACAATATCAGAAATACATAAACTCCAACACCATGTCCAGGACAAAAAATATACTGTCAAGTCAACCATAAACCGTGCCATCATAATACATATCAAAAAATCAAACTAAAGTCATACCAGCCCAACAAAAAAACATACCAAACACTCCATCACTGAGCAACATCTGCGGAATCAGCTGAAGAGGTAACACGTCCATGCTAGTGCTCAAACTCCGCCAAACTCTTCTCTAGGAGCTGAGTCATCTCAATGGTTTGACAGCGATTCTGGTCCTCAAGCTCTGCCACCCTAGCTGACAACCGCTCAAGCTCTGCAGCATCTAAATCAAATCTAACCTGTCTGCCACGTGCCTGCGACTGGTACCCTGTACATAATTATGCAACTAAATAAATATTTGAACTTGGTGTTCTTATGAGATGCGTTAACTAAAATATAACTTGCAACAAACAATAACGCTTCGCTTTATAAACTATAATATAATATGAAGAATAAAAGTGCACAAAGACAACACTACGTAATACAATTTCAGTGAATGATCTTAATTAGTTTGTTTATTTATTACTTTTTTTTAATATCTGGCATCAGTTAGGCAATGGACTTATTGGTGATCAGAGAGAAGAAACATTGTTACTAAAACTAATTGTACGTGGTTATGATGATGATGAACTAAATAAGTAGGTGCCATATTACTCAACTAGAGTTGTTAATGTAGCATACCATATTAAGTTATTATTTCGCAACTGTTATTTGGACTTTAATTGAATAGAAGGTGGTAACAGGTTATTTTGATATCAATCTTAATCTTTAAAAGTGTGGTGCGACTTCTTTATGTGCCTTTGTGATGTCACTTATCCTATATCTACTTTCATCTATGAGGCATAACACGCAACTAGTTTAATACGTCAAATCTATCATAAATATACCACCAATTTTCATATCGACAATGAGCATCATTTAATGCAAACTAATATTTTGACTTTACAATGCTGAAACTCTAAAGAGTGTCATACCATGGTATCGACGTAATGACCTATTATTCTAGGGTCATACATTTTAAATGGGATTTTGATTTTAAGAGAGGCAATACCCTATATCGACATTAATGTTTTGCTCTTTATCTGTAAGCTCAGTCTTAATGTTTTTTTCTCTATTGACTAATGTTTTGATGTGTTACTAGTTCCAGTTGATATTGACTTCCATTAATACTATTTTTAAAGCATATATCTTAGCACAAATGTTTTAGATAAAGTAAAGGTATATAGTTTCATTCATTAAGTATGATTTCAAATGTTAAAATCAAATTTAATGATTAATGTTTTCAAGGAAATAAGAAGGATATTTAGCCAAATATTTTACTTAAGAAATTATTGTTAGACTTTGGATAGATGGAAACTTTTAAGTTTCTTTATTAACTTGTATCATGCTATTTATTTTTATTTTTTGAAAACAGTGCACTTGTATCCAAATCCGTGTATTATTAGCGTACCACATGACACGAGGGTAAAATACCGCTAATGGAATCCAAATTCGTGATATTTCTTAAATAAATGAATTCTCAAAAAAAAAATTTATTGTCTTTAACTCATCTTCTAAATGAAATTGATAGATATAAAATTTTCGGTTAACTTGAATACTTAAATTGATAGTTAACAGTTTTATATAATCAAAGTAATAAATGAAAAACTGATTACCACTTGATTTCCAAAGCCGTAACGCCTGTTCCGCGTCATTGGATCCATCACTGACCGGAAGATAATGTCCTCCTCATCAGTTGTCAGCTGCTCCTGTCCTTTCTCAGTTAAACGCTTTTGCCGCTGCTCCGTAAACTTCTCCTGCATCACCATGAATATGTAATTAATTTTTTATTATAATTAACATTTACTACAAATACTTATACATAAAATGAAATATTACATGGCTCTTTCTGGATTTGTCATCATACCATGAATATGTGATGTTCCCATCTACATCAGTATGCTTGATGGCGTGCGAGCGAATACATCCATGTACGAGACCGGTCCCAACCCCTCAGCCTCCTAATTTTGATTATTGTACATACAATAATTAAACATTCAAACATATATAACATATTAACTTTTTATAAGTCGCATTTATAAAATATACCGACTCCTACCGATACTGCTGAAACGACTTAGATACTCCTCGACGCGTGATTAGATTTTTATTTCTATTTGCAGAATTTCTTGATGCCTCTTCCTGTACATTTTTGATCAAAAATTGATACATTACTTATTAATTTTTTTTTTTGAATTTATAAAAAAAATACACTTACTTCGCCTCAGTACTTTCCCAATGCCAAAGAAATCCGTCCCACACACTTTGTCCCAACCAGCTAGGTTTTTTTTCCTCATTTTCTTTATTATTAAAATGCAATCCTTATAATTCTTTCTCATCTTCATCATCCAATATGTCCGCGCCAGCGATAAGTTATTTGTCTCTATATCAATCTCAACCAGTATTTCATGTTAAATAAACAATATCAGTAAAATATGTCCATTTTATCAGCAAATAAAAAAAAATTAATTTGGAAAAAATGTAAAAGAATACTTATCTCCTACATGTGAGGTGGGATCATATCCCACTTCGGCCAACACACCGACAACCGCGCCCTATATGTTGCTGTCGATGCACTTAAAAGAACCTTAGAAGGCAGAAAATCAAATACCCTGTGTTTAATATGATATACATAATTGTGTTTATGGTTAAAAAAAATGTGAATGCTAAGTAAATTGTTTTTTATTACCCTATACTAGTAGGGAACAAGGTGACAACATGACGCTTCGAGGATTGCGATGGAGCAGAACCATCGCCTGACGAAATTCCTCCAGATGACATACCTGTCACATAACAAATTATTTTAAAAGATAACAATAAACTACGTTTATGTTGTAAAAAAAATTAATGACACAACAATTTCTATCTTAAATGATGTAGATGCGAATAATATTTTACAAAATAATGACAAATTCTAGTCGTTCACAGATAATTTTTTTATCTACACAAGTAAAATATTAGACAAAATTGCGTAGTCCATTTACATGCTTTCTATATATGGTTAGTTGGATTAAACTTAAAAAATTCCTTTTAGGTATCAAATTCTATTTAAAACTTTTAGGTTATTCACATATTCCATTTAACATTTTTCAATTCAAATTATTATAAGTATTCAATTTCAAAATTTTTACTCATACGATTCCTAGAGTACTATATTCTTCTCTACCTTTTACTTAATTTATATACAGTTTAAATCGACTACAAAAATTGAAATTGTTTAACATATTAACATCCAAATCATTTTTATGTTATATTTTGCTACATACAAATCAAAAATTAACTTATTTGAAATTGAAAATGCATGACATTTTTATGTTATACAACACAATAAAATGCATGACATTTTTATGTTATATTTTTATCCACATCGAAGAAAAACACAAACACACACACACACACACACACACACACACACACATATATATATATACATATATATGAAAGCAATTCTCTTGATTTCATAACACTGTACGAGACCAGAAGCCTCTTACAACAACTATCGCTGATTTACAACCAAATATTAGACACAAAAATTTCAATGTCAACTAATCACATGAGATAGACAAATAACATGATGCTATAACATACAACAACATCATTCGAATCAATTGCACTCAACAAATAACCCTAAATTTGTAATTTGAACAAATATAGCTTTAGGAAAAAATTGAATTTTTAAGCAAAACAGGAGGTTATACTTGAAGTTGATCTCGGTGGAGGTTCAAATTGAAGCTGGGAATGATCAAGCGCGAAGAAATCAGTGTTTGAAGGCAAGAAATCACAGATTTCGGGATTCTAGGGTTTTGGAGGCGGGGCCGTTAATTGGGGAAGATGAAGTGGAATTGAGGGACAAAGCTCTCGGGCTACAGGAAATACGTTTATAATCGACGGTTTCTGATAGCCGTCGCAAACCGTCGGAAGCCGTCGCCACCCTCTATCGAAAACAACAATGTTCCTTATAGTGGAAATATGCTAATTAATGAGGATTTGCAATAATAATTTTAACATGGGTTATAATTGGAAAAATGCATAGAATGAGACTAATATTGTGATAACTGCGTGGACACATTAATAAATCATAATAGATAAATTTGAGATATTTTCAACTAGAATCATAACATGATGGTTATAACTAAAAAGGATAATGAAAATGCTTATTATAATTACAAACTTAGAGCTAGCATAAATTTAATAAGCTTGTAAAAGTAGTGGCCCGTTCCGACGACAAATGCTGATTAATGGAAGTAAGTGACCAATAAAGTTTAATAAGTATGTGGTGATCTGTTCCAGCAGCAAGTGCTGGCTAAGGAAAAAGTAACCAATATATAAAACCCAAATCTAAGGGGAATGGACAGTGATGCAAATTAGATTACTTATTTACTTGGATCCATACCGGCAACATTTCCTTTTGGGTTTACTACTATTGGTCTCGCAATAGGTAGTGGTGGAGGTTGAGCACGCTTATGGTGATTGGGGTAAGTAAGAGTTCAACAAAGGTATGGGCATGTGTGGGTGTGTTCCGGCGGTGTACCTTTAGTAATTAAGTACGAATACTATGCCCTATTTAACACTAAACTATTTATTGAGTCTATTCTCTATATTACTCTGTCATGCTTGTATTTACATCATTCACCTTACTTTATGTAACATCTCGTAAATTCAACCATTAAAATTATGTAATTTAATTATTGAATTTAAAATGGTTTTAAATAAATTTTTTAATATTATTAATTAAATTTATTAATTTCTAATAAAAGATTGATTGAAAATAATGTCTACATTCTAGGTAAAATAAATTTGAATACATATATGTATATATCTTTGGCTACCGTGTTTGATTCTTTCCCTGTTTGTTCAAAATGTAATGTTTAGGAATTCATACATAGATTACATGTCCAATTAAACCTTCGTTAATTAATTTAATTTGCAATGTGAATACCACATTCACTTCTTTCCTTCATTATATTAATTTACTTCACTTCATTCTAATAATTGCTTTCACTTCATTATATTTTCATACATGTACTTATTCTCATTCCTTAAATTTATTTACATCTCTTTATTTTTCTATTTTTTCACATTATTTTTTTCCAAAAGCAAAAAATCTCCATATATATATTTTGCTTCTCTTGTTACATTCTAAACAGAAAAATAATGAAAAAAAAAACTCGTAAAACTGTCAAAATAACATATGTATAATGTTAACCATTTTATCTGTAAACTGTTTTTAATTGAGGAAAATAAATACTAGATTAGATTTACATGTCATGCCTACTCAGTCAATTTAATATCTGTGTAACGTAATCTAATTAGAAGAGACATCTTAGGAAAATTTATGACATATTTTCTCTCCACTCTATTTCATCATTAATCACACACTAATTTCTATACCTTATTTTCACGCATCTAATTTCAAAAATATGGCCTATAGTCATTCCTTCTTTTTTTCTGCTTATTTTGCTACCTACCTTAAATCACGTACCCAACAGTCATTTTGTTCGCGTTCCTACGCTCTTAAAATCTTCCTCTTTCTCATGTTCCTCTCATCCATTCATTTTATTTCAAAAAAAAAAAAAAAAAAAAAGAACAACGTATTCCCCTTGTTCCTCTTTCTGAACATAAATTATAATATTCCCTCTTCTCTCTCCCAAACCTAGATCTCTCTCTCTCTTCAAATCTTCATCTCCTTTGTAAATCCCCATTTCTCTCAGTAAGTCACCGTCTTCTTCCTAAAATCCTAATCTATCGCGTCCCCTATTCTAAAAAACATAAGAGATAGGAAAAAGAATGCTGCTGCGTCATTCTCCTTAATACAAGTGAGCCTCTCAAATCATTCATTGCCTACATCCGTCACCATCAAATAGAAACCCGAGCTTGTAGTTGTTCACCACCACCAGGATTGCACCAGCAAATCAAGCCGCTGCTTCCCCCTCGTGAACCAACCACTATCTATTGTGAGTTTCGCCTCACGGTTAACTTTGTTTAAGTATTCTAACTATTTAAAATTTGGTATTTGGTTTAGTTTCTTGCTGTTTAGAATTGGGTGTTTAGTAGAAAATGGTTTCTTACGATTTGGCAAATCTCTTGATATGTTTGGGTTAGTGTGTATATATCTGCACGGTTGCTTGATTCTTTGGTTCATATTCCAAGTTCACACGCTATCATGTATTTTTTTGTTGGTCTTGTCTGTTTACTTCTGCAAGTCAATTTATAAAATGTTGAAATATTTAATTTTTATATTTTCCTAAAATAATTGTTTAATGAAACATGGGAAGTTGGATTAAATTTAGAATTTAAATTTGCTACTGTATTTTTAGCCTTCATTTTTCATATGTTCCCATTGGAAGCTTTCTGAACTTATGTATGTCAACGCTTGTAAACTATCTTTTGGTTAATACTAACTGAGAGACAATACAACTTTGACATTTTTTATAGTGTTTACAAACACTTATGATGTATAAAATTTAAACATTCTCCAGTTATTGTTTGGTTAACACAAAAGCAAGGTAATGGACCATTAAAGCATTGCAATTAGTGGCATGAAGATTATATTACCATAATAGATGAACGCCTAACTATATAGTCACTACTCCTGGGGTAGGTAATCGTTTACTAAATTCACTTCAAATAAAAAAGTAGCATGAAACAAACTACAAAAATAGAGCTATAACTATGTATGCTTCAATTTCGGATATATTTTGGATTGTATATGCTAGCTAATATGTATATGTTGAACTGGATGTATTTGAACTAATATATACTGACTTGTATGTTAACTGGAAAATATATTTGTCAGTATATTCCTGCAATTCACAAATTATAACCCGAGTTTATATGGGTTACTTTAGAACTATTAAAATAGAATTTTTTTCCTTGTGGTACCAACGCAAGTAGAACATGTATACTTTATTTTGATTCCTTATTTTGTTATTGAATTATGATATAAATTATTTGTGACATTCACTAATCACTCGCATATGGAACAATTTAGACCTGTAAAACTGTGTTAAATTTCAATGCTAATAAATGCATGCGCCTTGGTTGACTGGAAATCATATGGCTTGAAAACATGTTAAATAACTTCAAATTTTGTTAGGATTAACCATTATATTTCAATATTTATGTATAACAATTTACCCCGATGCTATTTTCTGTCTGTGATTCTGTGTTTGTTCTGTTTAAACTTGATAAGCTAAATAACAATTTGTAGTTTTGAACATTCCGAGTTGGTTTAAATACCCACTTGAAGCGGTCAAAAAGGCAGGTTGTTACTGTTGGTATCAGAGCTTTGGTTTATACAAAGCTTAGCTTATGGAGTTTAATAAGAATCATTCGCAAGAAATTACATTAGAGAGAGCATAATTTGAAATACAACTAGTTATGAAACTAATATTTTGAAAGAGTAGCGCAGCGGAAGCGTTGTGAAATTAATAAAATTTGAAAAAAATTATTTTGAAATTAATAGATTATTTTAAAATATACCATTTTTTCTTATATTTGGAGATGGTGTATTCTTATAAAAAGAATTTTGAGTATTTATTCGACATCAAGGTTGGACTATTGAGTATGTAAGATTTTGAATATACGCCTAGCTAACGTACATACAAAGTCTTGTCTGTACTAGATAGATATGGAATCACAGTCTAGTCGCTTGGAGATGATCCTGGTGATTGTCGCGACGTCACCAGTGTTTATTTTCGAGTTTCGAAAGTGGGATGACTATATGACTCCGATTGAAATATCGAGAAATACTTAGACTAATTATTTTGATAAATATCTGAAAACGATTTGGATAAATTTAAATAAAAATTCTTTTGTAAAATTAACGTGAACTTGGGCAAATGATCAAAATTTAAATAAAGTTACGTTATTGTGAAATATAAGTAGAATTTACAAATGAATTTTTTAAAATTAAATTGTAAGTGAATAGTGAATGATGACACTGAAAAAAATTGTGAATTTTAAAAATTTATAACGATAAGTGAATGTTAGAATTAAATTGTAAATTTAAAAAGAAGGTAACTTGAATAAAATTGAAGAAAAGGAAACAATCTTTAAATTTTACAATGACAAATGTGAATATTTTGAAATTTGAACTAAAGTGAATTAATTAAAGAAATTTCTTAGTTGCGTCGTTTACCCCTTTGGCCTTGAGACTACATAGTTCCTTTGTTCATTTTTGATTTGTTCACTTAGCTTTACTTGTTGTTTTACCTTCCCACCCTTCCTTTATTCATGTTTGAGCTCTCGTTACTACTCAATTCATGTCTTTGTACCCTTTTGTTTACCGTGTATTGGAATTAATCTAAAATAAAGTTGGATTGATGATATAGTTTGGATTTGAAACAAACATTTGAACATTGAATTATGACAACAATTGACAATTGAATTTTCGAAGTATTTTTGTCCTATGTTAATGGAAGTATTGAAAATGAGATGTAAGGAATAATTAAAATGGATTGAAATAGATTTTTTTAATTTGTTTTGAAATGTGTTGAATCCAACTTAGATGATATGTGTTAGAAATATTTTGGCTAGGAAACATTTTGAGAAGGTTATTTCGTACCAATTCAAATGTATGAGTTATACGCTAATTTCGGAAGCTTTTGAAAGAATTTATCTTTTGGGAATAATGTTCAATTTGAGAAATGATTATTGAAATCATATTTTGAAATCAAAGCTGAATTAGCATTGGAATTTAAAATAAATTGATTCGGACTGGATTATTTATTGAAGTTAGCATTTTGCTTTCCAAAACTACAAAATTAATTTATTTACTTCATTTAAACTATTTTGAATATAAACTTAGCTATCTTATCCAACTATTCTATAGCAAACCTATTTAGTTTATTTAAACTACTTTATACTAAAACTTGTTTATTCTATTCAAACCTATTTTATGTCAAGCATATTATTTTCTTTAAACTATTTTATTCCAAAACTTAATTATTTTAACTCAAACGTATTTTATATCAAGCTATTCTTTATTGAAACTATTTTAAATTTAACTTAACTATTTTGGAAGATAAAAGTATATATTTCCAATCTGAGCAATTTAAGTCTAAAATGATCGAATGTAAAGATTCAGTTGAATAATGATATTTGTGATATGTAAACTAAATTGAATTTGAAATGATATAAAATATCTGAAATCAAAATGAATTTGGTATTGAAATGGAATTTCGAGAATCTTCAATTTTTGGATATTGATATGAAAATTTTCGAAATTTATATATATGAAAAATTTATATAAAAATGCACTGAATTCAAAATTATTGATTTGAAAGGTAATTGATATGAAATGATATCTTGTATATAATGGAATTTGTATAAGAATGACATATTGGAATATGATTTAAAAAATCTTATGTAAACGAAATTTTATATAAGTACGATATATGCGAAGTGAAATGAATATTATGTATTGTATCATATGATTTCAAATCAAAGATATGGGAAGTACCTTCCATTGAAAATCGAGGTCCTACTAGATAGGAACTCTTATTGATATTTATTTGATTGCGGTTGTCCGGATGTAATACTCATGAGTTTTCCTTTGAACTCGGCTGCAGTGAAATTCACAGGGCCACGAAGGCTTACAGAGACGGACGCTTCCTGGGGGAACCAGGCATAACCATTGTGTCTGGTGCGATCTATAGTCGTTTTACGATGGCGAAATCCGCAGGGCTGCGAAAGCCTACGGGTACGGATGTTTCCTGGGGGGTCTAGGTGTAACCATTGTGTTTCTGCAGTCCACATGGCGCAATTCGTAGGGAAGTGATTGCCTAAGTTTTATGGGTAATAGAGATGTAACCACCGGTGTTACTAAATGTAAACTGCGATCCATGCGATTATTTTGAGGTGTTATGGCAAAATACGTAAGGCAGTGATTGCCTAACCACTTATGGCTGCGGGACTTTGTCCTCTCGACCTGGTGATAGAGCGACCTTAGGGGTTGCGTTCCATGATGATCTCAGTTTTTTATGTTCTATTTCTATTGATTCATCCCGTTGATTGTTCGTGATGAAATTCGCAGGGAAGAGATTTTCTACGGGTACAGATGCTTCCTGGGGGACCCAGGCGTAACCATTGTGTATCTGCGATTCACGAATAAGTTTCATCGGTTGGTTTATTGGATGATAGTTCTTTTATCTATTTTAATGTTTTTTTCCAAGTATTTTCCCTGGATGTTGAAACAAGTTTACTTAGTACTTCGAGATTTCTAGTTTTGCGCCTGATCACCGCATTACTAGATTCTTGAAGAACGATGATAAACTTGTGGAAATATCGAGTTATCAGAAACTATTTTTCATATAAAGTATTTTTGATATAAAATATTTTTTTTACATAATTTTCTTATTTGTATATAAATCGAAGACAATTGAATAAAATACATTGGTATAACTAAAAAATATGAACAATAATACGCCAGTGAGCAAAAACCATTCTATTCGCATAATAACAATTTTGATTTAGTTTGAGTACAAGATTTTGATTCCAAATAGAATTGTCTGCTCGATTCTCGATGACGAACACTGATAAGAGTTTTTGATATGAATATGAAATTCTCTATCATAGTTTACTGCTATGCAAGGAAAATAGAAGTTTCTAATCAAGAAGTCAAATCAGAAGTCCGCACTAGAGTGATCAGGTTACCAATACTAATTAGAAACAAAATTTTGCGTTCGAACAAACAATCGAAGTTGATATGCGTATGAATGTTACATTCTTTAATTACTAATTCCTTATTTCGTTTCTTTCCGAGGACGAAAAGTTCTGAGTAGGGGAGATTGTAACTTCCCGTAAATTCGACCATTAAAATTATGTAATTTAATTATTGAATTTAAAATGGTTTTAAATAAATTTTTTGATATTACTAATGAAATTTATTAATTTCTACTAAAAGATTGATTGAAAATAATGTGTGCATTCTAGGTAAAATAAATTTGAATACATATATGTATATATCTTTGGCTATGGTCTTTGATTCTTTCCCTATTTGTTCAAAATGTAATGTTTAGAAATTCATAACATAGATTACATGTCCAATTAAACCTTCATTAATTAATTTAAATTGCAATGTGAATACCGCGTTAATTTCTTTCCTTCATTATATTAATTTACTTTACTTCATTATAATAATTGCTTTCGCTTCATTATATTTCCGTACATCTTAATTCATGTACTTATTCTCATTCCTTAAATTTATTTCCATCTCTTTATTTTTCTTTTATTTCACATTATTTTTTTCCAAAAACAAAAAAAATCTTCATATATATTTTGCTTCTCTTGTTACATTTAAAACAGAAAAATTACGAAAAAAATTCGCAAAACTGTCAAAATAACATATGTATAACGCTAACCATTTTATCTGTAAACTGTTTTTAATTAAGAAAAATAAATACTAGATTAGATTTACATGTAATGCCTACTCAGTCAATTTAATATCTATGTAATGTAATCTAATTAGAAGAGGCATCTTAGGAAAATTTATGACGTGTTTTCTCTCCACTATATTTTATCATTAATCACACATTAATTACTTTATCATATTTTCATGCATCTAATTTCAAAAATATGGCTCGTAGTCTTCCCTTCTTTTTTTCCACTTATTTTGCTACCTACCTTAAATCACGTACCCAACAGTCATTTTGTTCACGTTCCACGCTCTTAAAATCTTCGTCTTTCTCACGTTCCTCTCATTCATTCATTTTATTTCAAAAAAAGGAACCACGTATTCCTCTTGTTCCTCTTTCTAAACATAAATTATAATCCCTCTTCTCTCTCCCAAATCTAGATCTCTCTCCCAAACCTTGATCTCTCTCTCTGCAAATCTTTATCTCCTTTGTAAATCCCCATTTCCCTCAGTAAGTAACCATCTTCTTCCGAAAATCCTAATCTATTGCCTCCCCTCTTCTAAAAAATATAAGAGATAGAAAAAAAGAATGCTACTGCGTCGTTCTCCTTAATACAAGTGAGCCTCTCAAATCATTCACCGCCAACATTCGCCACCATCGAAGAACACTAGAAACCCGAGCTTGTAGTTGTTCACCACCACCAAGATCGCACCAGCAAATCGAAGCCGCTGCTTTTCCCCTCGTGAATCAACTGCGTCTATTGTGAGTTTTGCCTCACGATTAATTTTGTTTGAGTAATTTAACTATTTAAAATTTGGTGTTTGGTTTAGTTTCTTGCTGTTTAGAATTGGGTGTTTAGTAGAAAATGGTTTCTTACGATTTGGCAAATCTCTTGATATGTTTGGGTTAGTGTGTATATATCTGCACGGTTGCTTGATTCTTTGGTTCATATTCCAAGTTCACACGCTATCATGTATTTTTTTGTTGGTCTTGTCTGTTCACTTCTGCAAGTCAATTTATAAAATGTTGAAATGTTTATTTTTTATATTTTCCTAAAATAATTGTTTAATGAAACTTTGGAAGTTGGATTAAATTTAGAATTTAAATTTGCTACTGTATTTTTAGCCTTCATTTTTCATATTTTCCCATTGGAAGCTTCCTGAACTTATGTATGTCAATGCTTGTAAACTATCTTTTGGTTAATACTATTTGAAAGACAATATAGCTTTGACATTTTTTTTATAGCGTTTACAAACATTTATGATGTATAAAATTTAAACTATTCTCCAATTATTGTTTGGTTAACAGAAAAGCAAGGTAATGGACCGTTGAAGCATTGCAATTAGTGACATGAAGATTATATTACCATAATAGATGAATGCCTCATTATATAGTCACTACTCCTCGGGTAGGTAATCGTTTACTAAATTCACTTCAAGTAAAAAAGTCGCGTGAAACAAACTACAAAAATAGAGTTATAACTATATATGTTTCAAGTTCGGATATATGTTGGATTGTATATGCTGGCTAATACATATATGTTGAATTGGATGTACTTGAACTAATATGTACTGACTTATATGTTAATTACTGAATATATTTGTCAGTATATACCTGCAATTCACAAATATAACCCAAGTATCATATGCGTTACTTTAGAACTATTAAAATAGATTTTTTTTTCTTGTGATACCAATGCAACTAGAACATGTATACTTTATTTTGATTCCTTATTTTGTGATTGAATGATATGAATTATTGGTAACGTTCGCTAATCACTCACATATGGAACAATTTAAACCTGTAAAATTGTGTTAAATTTCAATGCTAAGAAATGCATGTGCCTTGGTTGACTGGAAATCATATGGCTTGAAAACATGTTAAATAACTTTAAATTTTGTTAGGATTAACCATTATATTTCAGTATTTATTTGATGTTGATTTACTTTAACTATGATTAATCCTGACTCGAGTGTTTTATATTTTTGCATGGAACACTCGGATCAAATCCTAAGTGTTCCAGATTTAAAGATTTTAGCTTGCAAACTGGAGAGGAATGTGAAGACGCGTATGCGCGCGCAAGGCTCGATTGAAATATAAAACTTTTATTTATTTTAAAATTTATGTATTTATTTATGAATCTTTCACTGTATAAAAATTATCTAAAACTCTGATATGTATAAAAATTTATTCCGCTGCAATTTTCTGTCTGTGATTCTGTGTTTGTTCTGTTTAAACTTAATAAGCTAAATAACAATTTGTAGTTTTGAACGTTCCGAGTTGGTTTAATTACCGACTTTGAGCGGCCAAAAAGTTAGGTTGTTACGCTTTATGTCTGATTCCCTTCTCATTCTTCACTTTTCTCCCCCATCAGGATCGTAGGGCTAAGGTGATTAGTTCAAATTTCTTGGAGGATCATTCTTGGAGTTCACTCTAGCTGTTAATTGTTGTATATAACGGTGTTGTATACACAATTATATGATTTTTGTTTTGATGATAACAACCAAATATTTATTATTTGAAATGTGTTTGTTACTATACTATTCTATATATACATCAAAGACAAGAATATAATATTTATATTTAAATAGAATACGATTGTACAATATTTTATTTAAATTGAATATTCTATTTCAACATTCAAACAGTACAGCTATTTAATACTCCACTATTTAAATACATTCACAGAATATTTGTACTTGTATATTGACTTAATAAAATAAACAAGTTTGTTTGACAATAATGAAATAATATTTTATTTCAAACAAATTTGTTTATTACAAATAACAGTACAAATTCATATATACTTACATGTTCACTATCTGACTCATACACAGTTCACTCTACACTTTTTGTACATTCATTTACAATTCATTTATATTCACTCTGTGCAATTTCATATATACAGACACACACTGGCACTCTCATTCACTATCTTCAGTTCTGTCTTCACAGCTCTTAGTCAGTCCAGTCACCATCTGCTTACCTATCACAATAGAAACACACACAGTATCTAGAACAGAAATAATATTCTAATTTCTAGCAATTTTTTTATTTTTAAATTTTTTTATTTGCCTCAGTTTTCTGGTGTGTTTCTCATCATTTTTCATGACTTGATCTGATTCATCTGCGTCTAGGCAGACAGTTTGTATATGTACAGGGGCAAGAAATTTTTTGAATGGCTGCATATACACACGTGTATGTATATATACACGTGTGCACTGCCACGCCAATTCAGTGTGCAACTGAGGAGTAGCCACGTGGACCTTCTTGACTCAGTGCACATGAAAACAAAGAGAAAATGGCAGCCCAAAGAATCAAAGCAATACAAACTAGCCCAAGTGTCGAGCAAAGAATCTTCAAGTCAAAAATGAATACAATTCAGCATGATATTAAAAACAGTGGTAAATGCAATAATAGTCGAGCGAAGTATGGAACTGAACAAATCAAATTCAACAAGCAAATGAAGAAACATAGCATTGGTACACAGTTGAACAAGCATGGATACATGAGCAGTACATAAATGGAGCATATGGTGGAGCCAGTCTGGCCATTCTCAAGTTTCAGGTGAAATTCTCAAGTTTCAGATGAACAAGTGTAGCAACAGTTCAAGGTAGCATGACACATGGATGGTGATCAAGTCCATGCACATGTTCATGGTCAAGGTGACATGTTCAAGCAGAATATCTCAAAATGGTCAAGGTGATGAAGCAACTCACATACAACAGCAAATAACATATGCAACAAGTTCTTTTTAAAATACATGGTGCAGAGATGAAAATACAAGCCAAAGTTTCAAGTTAATGTCAAGATTCAGTAACATACAAAACTGGACAGTGAAACATGTTTACAGTCAGAATACAAAGTCAGGCATTAAGCAAAGTGGGTGCATCAATTCAGTTCAGTAGTACATTGCAGCAGCAACAAGATCAAGGACATGCAACTCATTTCAGTTTTCAATGTGTAATGGCAAAATACATATGTGTGAACTGCCAACAAAGATCGAAGAATAACAAGGTTTTAAAATGTAATGGGGGTCGAGTACAAGACATGTCACAGGTTCAGCAGGTTAAATGTGTGCCACTTTCAAGCAACCCAAGTCAGTCAAGTTCAAGACTCAATCATATATGTGCAACTTCATGTACAAGGAAGTTTCAAGCATAAATAATAATGTAGCAGAAAGGTTTAAATCTACGCAGGAGTAATGATGGAAAGAATGAATTAAATTTGTTTTTTTTGATGGCATGATAAAAAGTGGCAAATGCAAGGAATCTGTTTCCAGAAATCAAATTATGGAATGTAACCAATCGCAGATTCAACAAGAAGTAGATGCACATATGCATGTTCAAAACAGAAACGAGCAAGAGCATCAAAACATTTATGGCATCCTCAATCAAATTCTTCAGAATCAAATCAGTGAAATTTCAGCTAGGATTTTTCAAGAAACAATTTATATTTGCTTCAGAAAAACAGTTTTTTTTTTGGCAAGAAAATTACAGTGTCATATTTGGCAACATCTCTGAATTATATGGCAAGGGATCATTTTCTAATATCCAGAATTTATCAATTTATCCAGACTGAATTAAATCGAGCAAACCATCATAAAGGGAAAATCTATTTCGAAGAATCAAGTCATATTTGCATAAGTCCACGCATCTAATCAGAGAAACCAAAAGGGGCAACAAATCAAGCATTTATTGATGCAAGAATCTTCTCAATCAAAGCCGTATTTTTTCAAAGCCAAGGAATCATTTTCTTTCAAGAAAATCAAAAGTGGAAACCGCAAGAATTCAGCCAAGCCATTTATCACGAAATCAGAGAAATATTAGGGTTTTATTAACCCTATATAACACGCACACTCATCACTGGCGATTTTCTTTATTGAAACCAACAAATAACTCGCAAGCTTTTCAAAGAAATAGAATTCAAATCACTCACCTTTTTGATCTCGAGAGAGAGAAAGAGCAAAGCCCAAAATCAAAGCACCAGAAATCGACAGGGATTCGAGCATCAGAAGCTTCATCCAGATTTGAAGAAGCATCAAGCAATCGATCGATTTGGGGTCAAAAAGAAAAACCCTAGGCCGCCATATTTTTTCTCCAGAAAACAAAAGGGGATCGGGCAGTTCAATTTAAAAAAGGAGGGGGCCGGCCTATTCCTAATTTGACTAGGCTAAGTTTAAAAAGGGGATAACCCTTTAATTTATCTCCTAGGGTTTTGTTTTTATTTATTTTGTTTTTTGTTTTTTGTTTTTCTTGTGTAATTGTCGTTTGTTTTTCTAGTTTCAACTAAAACTAGGGTTTACAGATTACTGGTCTGTAGTCTGGGAAAATCTGGTCTAGGGTACACAGGCCAGTCTAGGGTTTTGAGCGTAGGGTTAGAATAGGAGCAGGGTTTGCGAGTGTACATGGTCTTGTGTGCGGGATCTGTTCTATCATCTAGTAGAAACCTTATAAATGCAGCAGTAGGCAGGGTTTTGCCGAAGCTGGGTATATCTGTGTGTGATTTATTTTCTGCATTTCTGTTTCTTCTATATTCTGTGATCTGTTTATTATTTCAATACCCCGTTAGATTATAACTCTGCAAAAGATTTGTGATAAACCCTATTCACTCCCCCTCTAGGGTTAATCTAGATCCAACAAGTGGTATCAGAGTAGGTGGTCTGTTAACTCTAGAGTAATGGGTCATCCTAGTTGTCAGTCCTCTGAGAGTCATTCCAGTCGTATTCCATCTAGTTTTAATGGTACATATTTTTTGAATTGGAAATTAGAAATGGAGTTATATTTAAAATGTGTTGATGTTAAATGTTGGGATACTGTTATTAATGGATTTGATATTGTTAGTAGAAATGATATGGGATTTAATTCTCGTGCTATTCACACTTTATATTCCTATATTGATGATGTCCAATATAGCCTTATCTCCCATTGTTTGACCGCGCAGGAAATCTGGAAAACTCTCAACACGCTACATGGAAAAGAAGACAACTACTCAAAACCCCAGAATGTCAACTCAGTTTCAGATTTGGGCTTAACAGGTTGTACAGATGGAAATTCAGATGTAGACTCAACAAAAGATCATTCTTATAAAAATTTAACTCATTATGTAAATGATTTAACTGAATCTGTTGAGAATTTAAAATCTAAAAATAAAATTTTGAAATCTGAGAAGCTTGAATTGATCTGCAAAATTAATCTTTTGGAATCAAAACTCAAAAACGTTAAGAAGTCATCAAATTCTAATTGCAAAAATTGTTTAAATTTGAAAAATAATCTTGTTTGTCAAAATAAAAATATTCAAAAACTTGAGAATGAAATTCTGATTTTAAAAGAGAACAAGATAGAGCTTGAAAGCACAAACAATTATTTGCAAATAGAATTTGAAAATTTTAAAACGACTGAAAATTCCAAATATAATTTTGCTGAAAATCAAAGCCTGTTGAAAACTGAGTCTATTATGAATGAGCTAGAAATTGAGATTGAAAAACTCAAGAAATTTGAATATGAGAATCGAAAACATTTTTAATTTGAAATTGCTGAGTCTCAAACCAAAACTAAATTGCTTAATGATGAAAATTTGGTTTTGAAATCTGATGTTGAAAGATGTAAGAACACTTAAAATTGCTGTTCTAATTTAATGAAAGAAAATGGTGATCTTAAAACTGAAATTCAACGACTTGAAACAACATTGACCAAATTTTATAACGGTGAAAAATCTTTAAATATGTTGTTGAAAAATCAGTTTTCATCAGGAAATAAAAGTGGACTCGGCTTTGGAAAATTTGATGTTTTTGAAAAGAGAAGTTCAAAAGACTGTAAAAATCCTTTTAATCGATTTGGAAATGTTTGTTTTGAAAATTTGAATTCTAACAATTTCAAAGGATTTTTAAATCAAAAGCGATATGTGAATTTGTTTGATAATAATTCGTTTAAGCATCCTTGGACGCCAAAAGAAAATAAAATGACTTCTACTAAATTCAAACAGTTTTGGGCTCCTAAGCGTACAAAGGTAAATTCCGATGGATTGTTATACAAACAAGTGTGGGTACCGAAAGTTCGACACATAGCTATGAGTGGAAAAACAATCTTTGTTAGACCACTCGATCCTTTAAATGCTTAGGTATCGGATTCTGGCTAAGGAACGACATTCTAGAAGAATAAAATATCGTTCCACATCTTGAAGCTGTCCAGCATTTGTTTCTTAGCCAATCTTGATGAGTTAGAGATTCTGGTTTACATCGTTTTCAGGTATAATTTCTAATCTCATCTTTGTAAATATTTTTTTCTATTTTTTGATTTGACACTGCCATATTTTCTTTTCTTCTTGGGCTTTCTTAACTTCCATTTGCAGTATTCATGATCTTCTGGAAATTTGGTATATTTGAATAAAAATCTGATGTCTTCCAGATCTTGAATTATAACTTTGTATATATCTGCAATTGTTGTGAAGTTTTTTCTATGAATTCATAACAGTGTTGATGTATTCCTTTCATATCTTGAACACTGTTAATTTGAATTCTAAATTTTTGAAGATCTGAAAGTTTAATGGAATTTCACACACCTTTGCTGTTTTGAATTTCTTCTAATTCTTTAGAAAAGCTTGAAAATTCATACTCGTTACAGCACATTGCTATTTATCAGTCGTGATAATTTCATTAATTTTCAGATTAGCTTGGATATTTTTTGATCTGTCTTGAATCTCAGTGATACAACTTGAAATTCATTTTGTATTCATGATCAGTATGGTTGAAATTTGTTTATTTGAAATCATCTGAAATTCTTGATATTTTGAATGTTACACACCTCCTAAATTCGAAATTATCAACCTTGTGTGACTATTTCATTATATCTCAAAACTTAACATTGATTCAAGTGATTTCAAATATATTATTTTGTATCATGAATATCCTTCAAATTAGATGTAAATGATATGAATAAGCTTTATACTTGTCAAATATACCTGTGAAAATTCTTTTGAAAATATGGTCATAAATATCACTGTTATTTCATGATTATTTGATTTGAATATATGTTTGTTTAAAATCATTTGAAATTATTGATTTATTGAATCTCACACATAATTTTGAATCTGAAATATAACCTGGTGTGATTGATTCGTTAAATCCTAATACTTCCACATTTCTTCTAATGATTTAAAATAAAGTATATTTTTTAATATGGGATCATGAAATATTTTTTTGTGACCATCATCTTGTCTTGTCTGCTTGGAAACAGTCTTTGTAGTGCTCTGATACTGTTCTTAGATAACTGCTTATTTTTGATCTGTCTACTGCTCTGTGCTAAATTGTCTTAAATTTGTCTCCAGTATCTTGTTACGTTTTTCATTAATAGAGACACCAAGTGGTATCAGAAGTGCCTTATATTTGTCTCACTCATCTATACTTAGATTCTAATCTTCACCTTGCATAGACCCACACACTCTTTTTGCCTTGTACAAATTTTTCCTTCTTGTTCTGTATAAATCTCCATATCCCTCTTGTAATTGATTTTCAATTTTAAGATTATTTATTGATTATTCATTCAGAAATTGAAATCTATATCCAAATTGAACTGTACTCATAATTCATCAAAATTATTAACAGATTTTGAAATTGTGATGAATTGTGACTGCAATATATTTCACATCAAGAGGAAATTTTATTTTTAATTTCATGATGGCTGAATATTTATTATAATATCTTTGAATTGGCAATTTTTTCACGACCATCTTCTTTATCTATCATCATTCTGCCATTCATGATAATTTTAATTAATGTGGAGAGTTAATATGTTTTAAAATCTTTTTGAATAAACAGTGGAAATATTTATGATAGAAATTGGACTATGTTAATATTCAGAATTAGTGATAATTGAAAATTTTCAATGATCCCGATACAGTCGAGCATATTTCATAAAATAATTAATTTAGAAATTTATTTCACAGTCCATTTCTGTACCTACCACATTTCTATCATTCATATTGGTTGTATATACCGAGGAGTTTTTCTATTTAAAGCTGAAAATAATAAAATATATAATTAATACATAAGTGTGCCTCTAATCTCATTTAAAAATCCAAGCTTTGGTTATGCATGGTTAAGAGACAACTTATGATTTAAGCTGCAACTGACCTCATTTAAGAATCTAAGCTCTGATTATGCGTGGTCAGTGTGCTCTTAAATAAAAAGAAAAAGAAAATGCTAAATAAACTTTTATATGAAATTCTCCTTGGTGTATAAAAACCAGCCTATCAATCCATATTCTATTATGTGAAATATGTTGAAATTTTATGACGTATTATGATTTGTTGATTGATAGATATTGGGATTTGAGATTATTTATTTTTTGTCATTTAAATTGAATTATTAATTATCGTCCAAAATCCATCGCTGTTTTTTTTAACCTCATTTTTATAAAAATTCTTTAGAAAATAACTGGAACTCACTTTTGTAACTCTCCATTTTATATAAAATTCATCGTAAATCCGTCATTCTCTAAAATGTGAAATATGCCACTAGTTCTTAGTTTATTATGATTTTTGTTTGACTGATTGAGATTTGTGATGACTGTTCTTCCTCTTAAGCTGAAATTATATTTTTTTTAGTCATTTTTCATATATATTTTAAATTCTGTATCCTTTTGATGATAACAAAAGGGGGAGAATGGGTTGAGATTTTGATTTATGAGTGGATATTTTATAAATATTATTACTTTTGAAAATTTATTATTATTCATATCATTCATTTCACTCATGCACAGTTATAAGGGGAGTTGTCTGTTGTAGGGGGAGCTGATAAATAGGGGGAGTTCAGTTTTCACTGTCAAACACATTTATTGCGCTCAAAATCTTTTATTTGTTTGTCATCATCAAAAGGGGAAGATTGTTGTATATAACGGTGTTGTATACACAATTATACGATTTTTGTTTGATGATAACAACCAAATAAAAGATTTTGAGCGCAATAAATGTGTTTGACAGTGAAAACTGAACTCCCCCTATTTATCAGCTCCCCCTACAACAGACAATTCCCCCTATAACTGTGCATGAGTGAAATGAATGATATGAATAATAATAAATTTTCAAAATTAATAATATTTATAAAATATCCACCCATAAATCAAAATCTCAACCCATTCATACTCCACTATTTAAATACATTCACAGAATATTTGTACTTGTATATTGACTGAATAAATTAAACAAGTTTGTTTGACAACAATGAAATAATATTTTATTTCAAACAAATTTGTTTATTACAAATAACAGTACAAATTCATATATACTAACATGTTCACTGTCTGACTCATATACAGTTCACTCTACACTATTTGTACATTCATTTACAATTCATTTATATTCACTCTGTGGAATTTCATATATACAGACACACACTGACACTCTCATTCACTGTCTTCAGTCTTCTGTCTTCACAGCTCTTAGTCAGTCCAGTCACCATCTGCTTACCTGTCACAATAGAAACACACACATTATCTAGAACAGAAATAATATTCTAATTTCTAGCAAATTTATTTCATTTTTAAAAAATTTTATTTGCCTCAGTTTTCTGGTGTGTTTCTCATCATTTTTCATGACATGATCTGATTCATCTGCGTCTAGGCAGACAGTTTGTATATGTACAGGGACAAGAAATTTTCTGAATGGCAGCATATACACACGTGTATGTATATATACACTTGTGCACTGCCAAGCCAATTCAATGTGCAACTGAGGAGTAGCCACGTGGACCTTCTCGACTCAATGCACATGAAAACAAAGAAAAAATGGCAACCCAAAGAATCAAAGCAATACAAACTAGCCCAAGTGTCGAGCAAAGAATTATCATGTCAAAAATGAATACAATTCAGCATGATATTAAAAATAGTGGTAAATGCAACAATAGTCGAGCCAAGTATGGAACTGAACAAATCAAATTCAATAAGCAAATGAAGAAACATAGCATTGGTACACAGTTGAACAAGCATGGATACATGGGCAGTACATAAATGGAGCATAAGGTGGAGCCAGTCCGGCCATTCTCAAGTTTCAGGTGAACAAGTGTAGCAACAGTTCAAGGTAGCATGACACATGGATGGTGATCAAGTCCATGCACATGTTCATGGTCAAGGTGACATATTCAAGCAGCATATCTCAAAATGGTCAAGGTGATGAAGCAACTCACATGCAACAACAAATGACATATGCAACAAGTTCTTTTTAAAATACATGGTGCAGAGATGAAAATACAAGCCAAAGTTTCAAATTAATGTCAAGATTCAGTAACATACAAAACTGGACAGTGAAACATGTTTACAGTCAGAATACAAAGTCAGGCATTAATCTTGATCATCCTTCTCGTAATCCTCATATTCCTAATCAAACTGCAAATGTTTCTCCTAATCCAACTTCACAGAGTTCTACGCACGTGCCGTCGTTTAAAGAAATTCTTTTAAAGAATAAAAGACCGGTTATCGAGGAGAAGATCAAATCATTACCTAATGCAGCCGTTTCATATTCTAATTTTTTGCAGAATGTCAAATCGCGTAAACGTTGTTTTCGATGTGGTGATTTTGGCCATTGGATCAAAGAATGTAGGAATCCGATCGTCTTCTTCAGCTGCAAGAAAGTGGGTCATAAGGGATTTCAGTGTCCCAATAATTTGCACAAAAAAATTTCTCCGAAGAAGAAAATGGTGGTAGGTAGGTTGTGAAGGTAGTGTTTTTGTTCCTTCTGTTTTGAATAGCTTGTCTAATGATCAATTGTATGACTTAGCTGTTAAATCTAGTATCTCCTTGAGTAAATTTGATGCTAACATTGCTGATTTTATGAAGAAAGAATTAGAGAGAGTAGAATCTATTAAATGATAATAGTTTCATGGAATGTTCGTGGTTTAGGCAAACCCAAAAAATGCCTTAGGGTTAAGAATTTTTTGCTATCTCTAAACCCTGACATTGTTTTCATACAAGAGTCTAAAATTGCTTATGGTGATAATTTTTGTTTCATGTCACTGGGAGGCTCTCTATTGGATGGTTGGAGTTTTCTGAATGCCATTGGTAGTTCAGGAGGCTTAATGATTGGTTGGAACACCAATAATTGGGAGTTGAGGCAGGAGTGAAAGGATACTCATTGTTTGCATGTTTCTCTTTGTTATAAAAGCACAGGAGTAATATACTTTTTCAAAAATGATTATGGACCCCAAATGAGAGACGAGAGAAGGTTGTTATGGGATGAATGTCTATCCTTTATGAGCAATATCCAAGGTCCTTGGCTTATTGGAGGTGACTTCAATGTTACGAGATTTCAATATGAGAGGAATAAAAGAATGGAAAATTATGGGGAGGATATGGAGTAGTTTGGTGAATTTGTACAAAATTGTAATCTCATTGATCTTCCTTTGAACAATAGAAAATTTACTTGGAGCAATGGTAGAGATGATCCTACTTTGGTGAAGCTTGACAGATTCTTTTTTAATCCCGAGTTTGGAGATTTGCATCCACTATCCTCGCAAAAGGGTCTGGCATCAGTTTTTTCTGATCACTGCCCTATAGCATTTGATTCTGGCGATGGTGCAATCAGAAAAACTTTTTTTCGTTTCGAGACGATGTGGTTTTTGGAATACGGATTTGATGAATTGGTGAGAAATAAGTGGTTTGAATTTTCTGGTCCAAATGATGCTGCAAGTTCAATTAGTAGGAAGTTGAAGCTTTTGAGAATTTTTTTGAAGAAATGGAATAAAGAAGTTTTTGGTTCAGTTCGAATGAAAAAAGAAAGCCTGGAAGATGATATTCTCAAACTTAACATTCTGGCTGAGCAAAAACATTTGACTGATTGTGAAAGAGCTTTGTTGAAGAGCAAGGAAGCTGAACTGTTAAAAGTGATCGATCAAGAAGAGTTATACTGGAAGCAGAGATCAAGAGATCAATGGGTTAAGGAGGGTGATAGGAACACTGACTATTTTCATAGAGTGGCAAATGGAAGAAGAAGATCAAACATGATTTGCAGTATTGATCATGATGGAAAGGAGGTGAGCAGCCAGGAGGAATTCAATACGGTGTTCACAGATTATTATAGAATTTTTTTTTGGTTCAGGTGGTTCTAACAAAGCTGAGGTCGACTGGAGTGTTCTTTATCCAAGAAAGATTGATCTCTCTGGACTGGATGCTAGCTTTTCAGAAGATGAAATCTTTGCGGCTTTAAATGTAATGCCTAATGATAAGGCTCCAGGTCCGGATGGTTCTCCCAACTTTTTCTTCAAAAGATACTGGGACTGGATCAAAGTGGATATCACCAATTTGTTTAAGGATTTTGAAAGAGGAACATTAAAATTAGAAATGATAAGCTATGCCAATGTTGTGCTTATCCCTAAGAAGGAAGGATACTTGTCACCATCTGATTATAGACCTATTAGTCTTTTAAATAGTACTTACAAGTTGATTACTAAAGTACTTGCTAATAGATTAAAATTGGTCATGGATAGATTGGTTGATAAGTCTCAAACAACATTTATCAAGGGCAGATACATTCTTGAAGGCGCGGCTATGGTGCAAGAAGTTGTTTCTTTCTGTTCTAATAACTATGTTCCTTGTATGATATTGAAGCTGGACTTTGCAAAAGCATTTGACACTGTGGATTGGAAGTTCATGTTAGATATGCTAGAAGCAAGGGGATTTGGTCAAGCTTGGATTGGATGGATGAGAAAGATTTTTATGGCATGTAAAGCGAATATTTTGGTTAATGGTGTTGCAGGTAAAACTATAAGCTCGAAGAGAGGATTAAGGCAAGGTGATCCGTTGTCAGCTTTGTTATTTGATTTGGCAGCTGATGTATTCACTCAAATTCTGCATATTAGCTGTGCAAATGGTATTTTAAAAAGCTTTGGAGATGAGTACGTCATGGGTGGAATCACTTCATTACATTACGCTGACGATACTATTATCTTCAGTAGACCAGAATGCAAATACATTACTGCGCTCAAGTTTATCCTTTATGCATTTGAAAATCTATCGGGATTGAGAATCAATTTTCATAAGAGCTCTGTTCTTGTGATTGGAGCTGATTCTGGAGTGGAGAAGGGCATTGCTGATGTGTTAAACTGTAAGGTGGGTGAGTTCCCATTGAATTATCTTGGCTTGTGCATTAGACCAGGGAAGCTTCACAAAGATGATTGGTTCTCTCTAATACATAAAGTAGATAAGAGATTATCAAGATGGAAAGGAAATTCATTATCTAAAGCTGGAAGGCTTGTTCTTGTTAATTCGGTGTTAACAACAATTCCTTTATACTAGTTGTCTTTTTTTAAATTTCCTGAATGGGTGATCAAGAAAATTGATGCAGTTAGAAGAAATTTTCTTTGGGTTGGCAAAAGTGAGGCCAGTGCAGCAGTTTGTTTGATTTCCTGGAATCAAGTTTGCAAGGGTAAAGAACAAGGTGGTTTGGGGGTAATTAGTCTGGTTGACATGAACAAAGCTTTGCTATGTAGATGGTTGTGGCACATATCAGCTCATAAAGATTCATTATGGTGTGAATGGGTATCTACCACTTACTATAATGGCATTTTTTCATTATATGTTAATGTTAGTCATCCTTCTTTGTTTTGGAAGGGCATTATGGATACTTCACATATTTTTAAAGTGCAATACAGTATAAAAATGAACAATGGTAGATGGTGCTATTTCTGGCTAGACAAATGGCTTCTTCCAATTGCTTTGGCTTCGGAATTTGGTTGTTTGTTTGAAATTTCTTGTGAGAAATTTGCATGTGTTTCTGATTTGTTTGATCCTTTGGCCGTGGGATTTAAGTGGAAGTTGACCTTTAATAGAATCATTGAAGGTAGAGCTCTTATGCAGATGTTGGAGCTTTTTAAACTTTTGGAGGATGCTTGTGTTGTGAACAGGGATGATGAATGCTATTGGAGTAACAAGACTAAGTTTTCTGTGAAGAGATGCTATGAGATGATTAATTTCTCTAGAAGGAAAATTTTGGGGTTTAAATATATGTGGAGTTTTGTTGAGGTTCCTTTGAAGATTCGCATGTTTATGTGGACTTTAATGCATGGAAAAGTTAACACTAAGAGTCTTCTCAGAAGGAAGAATATCAATGTGGATGAGTTTTGTGGTCTTTGTAGTGCTGAAACAGAGGATTACATGCATTTGTTCTGTGACTGTGATCTGGCATTCTATGTATGGACTAAATGCATGGTGAACGTGAATGTTAATCTTGCTTGGAGGGACTCGATTCGAGATCAAGTTCAGTTTTGGAGTTACGCCTCTTCTAGAAACTATGCATTTCTTAATTTTGCATTCTGTTGGGTTATTTGGAATGAACGAAATAGTAGATGCTTTAAAAATGTTGCTAAATCATCAACTGCCATTGTTTTTTTAGTTTTAAAGTACTTTTACAAGTGGGCCGGTATTGATGATTGGGTTTTCATTGATTGTATTACAGATGGCAGGGGAGCTGGAGGCTTCTGATAGGCTCCTACTGCTTTGGAGTTGCACGACACTAATATGTAGCGTAGCATTTTGTTGTAATCACATTTTATAGCTCCTGCATGAGCGTTTATATGACGATGTTTGTTGTATTTTTTTGGCTCCTACGTGAGCGCTTTATGTTTCTTTTTGTGATGTCGTTGTATCTCTAGACTTTGTATTTGCTTCAGTATTTATATATGGCGTGGCGCTCTATGGAGTTGCCACTACCTTGCTCTCAAAAACAAAGTCAGACATTAAGCAAAGTGGGTGCATCAGTTCAGTTCAGTAGTACATTGCAGCAGCAACAAGATCAAGGACATGCAACTCATTTCAGTTTTCAATGTGTAATGGCAAAATACATATGTGTGAACTGCCAACAAAGATCGAAGAATAACAAGGTTTTAAAATGTAATGGGGGTCGAGTACAAGACATGTCACAGGTTCAGCATATTAAATGTGTGCCACTTTCAAGCAACTCAAGTCAGTCAAGTTCAAGGCTCAATCATGTATGTGCAACTTCATGTACAAGGAAGTTTCAAGCATAAATAATAATGTAGCAGAAAGGTTTAAATCTGCACAGGAGTAATGATGGAAAGAATGAATTAAATTTGTTTTTTTATGGCATGAGCAAAAGTGGCAAATGCAAGAAATTTGTTTCCAGAAATCAAATTATGGAATGTAACCAATTGCAGATTCAACCAGAAGTAGATTCACATATGCATGTTCAAAACAAAAACGAGCAAGAGCATCAAAACATTTATGGCATCCTCAATCAAATTCTTCAGAATCAAATCAGTGAAATTTCAGCTAGGATTTTTCAGGAAACAATTTATATTTGCTTCAGAAAAACAGTTTTTTTTGGCAAGAAAATTACAGTGTCATATTTGGCAACATCTCTGAATTATATGGCAAGTGATCATTTTCTAATATCCAGAATTTATCAATTTATCAAGACTGAATTAAATCGAGCAAACCATCATAAAGGGAAAATCTATTTCGAAGAATCAAGTCATATTTGCACAAGTCCATGCATCTAATCAGAGAAACCAAAAGGGGCAACAAATCAAGCATTTATTGATGCAAGAATCTTCTCAATCAAAGCCGTATTTTTTCAAAGCCAAGGAATCATTTTCTTTCAAGAAAATCAAAAGTGGAAACCGCAAGAATTCAGCCAAGCCATTTATCATGAAATCAGAGAAATATTAGGGTTTTATTAACCCTATATAACACGCACAATCATCACTGGCGATTTTCTTTATCGAAACCAACAAACAACTCGCAAGCTTTTCAAAGCAATAGAATTCAAATCACTCATCGTTTCGATCGAGAGAGAGAGAGAGAGAGAGAGAGCAAAGCCCAAAATCAAAGCACTAGAAATTGACAGGGATTCGAGCATCAGAAGCTTCATCCAGATTTGAAGAAGCATCAAACAATCGATCGATTTGGGGGCAAAATGAAAAACCCTAGGCCGCCATATTTTTTCTCCAAAAAACAAAAGGGGATCAGGCAGTTTAATTAAAAAAAGGAGGGGGCCGGCCTATCCCTAATTTGACTTGGCTAAGTTTAATAAGGGGATGACCCTTTAATTTATCTCCTAGGGTTTTGTTTTTATTTATTTTGTGTTTTGTTTTTCTTGTGTAATCGTCGTTTGTTTTTCTAGTTTCAACTAAAACTAGGGTTTACATATTACTGGTCTGTAGTCTGGGAAAATTTGGTCTAGGGCACACAGGTCAGTCTAGGGTTTTGAGCGTAGGGTTAGAATAGGAGCAGGGTTTGCGAGTGTACATGGTCTTGTATGCGGGATCTGTTCTATCATCTAGTAGAAACATTAGAAATGCAACAGTAGGCATTGTTTTGCCGAAGCTGGGTATATCTGTGTGTGATTTATTTTCTGCATTTCTGTTTCTGCTATATTCTGTGATCTGTTTATTATTTCAATACCCTGTTAGATTATAACTCTGCAAAAAATTTGTGATAAACCCTATTCACCCCTCCTCTATGGTTAATCTAGATCCAACATTAATGTGTCCATCTTCTATTTTACATCTTATTTTGTGCAGTTGGTTATACTATTTTCTTTTGAGGGACGATTATGTTATTATACTAATTTGTGACTGAGCTTTTATTTTCATAACAAATGTAGTAGTTTTATGGTTTGTGACTAAAATGAGTAATTGGTTTAGAAATAAAAGATATGTTTTCAGTTTGAAAATATTCCCGTTGTATTCATTATTTTATTTTCTCGTGAATCGTAATCTTTGTGATATATGTATTTATACGTGCAATGCTTCACATTTCTTGGCATAACCCTCCTTTGGAAACTGATAAGCGGTGTGGGGTGTTAAATTAATTGCGATTAAGATAGGTAGCACACCCATTTCTTAAAGTAGTTGAATCAGGTCGAAAGATCCAAAATAAGATGTGAATCAAGGATGAAATCATCGTCAAAAAAGATGGAGAGTTCGAATTGAGGCGTATTCTGTAATTTGGAGGAGTGTGAAGATATCTCGGTTCGATAAGCGCAAGGGGAAAAAGGATAAAATGGAAGAAGCAAGGAAGGAGGGGAGCGAACTTTTATATTTAGTCAATCCCATATCGGAATGACTGTTTCTCTTCCCATGATTTTAGGGAAAATTCTAGGTCGGTATTGATACAGGATTCATCATTGAATTCGGTCGCCACTGATCTTAAGAGTAAAAAAATAAAGAAAGAAGAGAAAAGAAGAAGAAAAAAAAATCATTCATGCGCATGCATGTTCGAGTGTTGACTTGGCAACGACCTATCTGTGCACATTTATGTGTAATCAATGTTCAGTTTCTTATTTTGGCAGAGAATGAATGACTTAGTGTTTGGTTTATTTTGTGTTTTGAGTTTTTATTGTTAATTTTGAAAGTTGAAAAGATTTGAAGTATAGCGGAGGTGACAGATCAAAGACGGAGATGGTGGCAGAAGGGACCGCGGGATGATGGATATATGAATTTGTTATCGTCTTACGTTTTTTCTCAAAATATGGAAAATAATAAAAATTGTTTTCGGTTTTGTGTATTAAATTCGTTTTGTAAAATAATCGATTTTCACGATATGTATGCGTCATCGGTGCTTTTGTATATGCGAAAACTTAAAACTAAAAAATGTAAACTAAACACACTCTTATCTATAGAATTTTGAAAAAGGCCTAGTTCACTCTATCACGTGTTCTTGATTTAGAGTACTTGGCTCAATGGAATTAAGCAAAGATAAAGAAGCCCCAAGACTCACTAGGATAATTATGTGGACAAAAACCGATTAAGTGCCATAATGATTTCAAAGTGACGTGACTAGTCCTTAAGCCAACTCCCGAAAATGTGATGATTATTAGGGGAAGTCACATAAAACGAGTTGCCATTCATCCCGAGGATATGAAGATGGCATGAAGAAAGTGTTCTTTTAGGAAATGATGAAAGGAATATAGGAGAGTGAGTGAAGAGATGTTTCACGTGTTATCGCATAAAGGTCGAACATCATAAACCGAGTTGTTTGTTCCAACTTTTAGAAGTACTAACTCGGAATTGTTGTTCAGTGCACATGGATTCTATTAATTGGTTACATAGGTCCAATATAGGTAATGATAATATTTGCGTAATATTCTATAGATTTACAATGAGTGATTATTTTACCTTGGTGAAATCGTAAGCGTAACAGCTAGTTTGGAAATTTTATGCATGAAGAATGTAGTGAGACTGCAAGCGATTTTGAGCAACATTTTTAAAGACAATGACCCATTGTTTCCCAATGATTTACAAAGAGTTTGCATAATGCTTTAGAAATAAAGTTAAGCATGAGTACAGTTACCACCCATAACCAGTGTCGGCCCGAGTCCTGCTGATGCCCTAGGCGAAATCATTAAATGCAATTGGACATAAAATAAAGTCAGTGAACTTGCCCATGGAAATGGGTTGAACCCTGGACCTCCAACACATAATTTGCACATCATACCACTTAACCAATTGTTATTTGCTTACAAAAGTGCCCTGATGTTTTTCAAATACAGTTTCTTTTATAAATGGTGCCCCGTTGGCTGCCTCTCTCTACCACTTCCCATGGTGGTGCCCTAGACAAATGTCTCGGCAACCTTGCCTCTAGGTCGGGCCTACCCATAACTAATGGCCAAACATAAAATATAAATCACGTGCTCATAGATTTTTCAAGGGTTTGCATTTTAGATTTCAAGAGATCATAAGAAGATGATTTGCATCTAGCAAAACTTGTTTATAATTATGGTTACCAGTCAAAAATATAGATGATCCCAATTGAAGCATTTTATGGTAGATCGCATAAGTTACTTGTTTGTTGGTTAAATATAAAAGATAGACTTATGTTAGCACTCGATTTGATAATAGATTCTACGTACAAGATAGAATTGATTCACACAAGAATGATGGTAATGTAAATAAGATAGGGTTGTCAACGGATACTTTCGGATACGGATAGTGCCATATCCGTATCCGCATCCGAAATTATTTTCGGATATTGGATATCCGCATCCGCGGATACGGACAGATATCGGATAATTATCCGCTCCACCAACGGTCAACAAATCAATGAACATAAATAAAAATTTTTAGCATAATATTAAGCTTTTTCAACCCAATTGATTACTAAAATGTTAAAAATAAATAAATATGATGATAACATATAATTTTGAGCAATTATCATGCGTTTAGAAGACTTTCAACTTTAAAAAATAATAAAGTAGTATATTTAATTATGTTAAAATACACATAATTTAAGCCATAATCATGAAAAAAACGGACGGATAATTTTCGGATGCGGATATGTCTATATCCGCATCCACATCCGTTTTTGCGGATATCAGATATTCACCCGCTTTTCGGATGCGGATATAGACGGATTTCGGGTATCCATTGACAACCCTAAAATAAGATAGAAGAGTTAAGTTAACAAAATGAGAAAGAATCTTGAGTTATTGGAGGTGACTATATATCTTTAAAGGTTTCTTTGATGTGAAGAATTATGCAATATTGGAAAACAAAGAAATTGGAACTTAGATAAATAAGACAATTTCAATGATCATGAGGATTTATAAACACACTTATGAGTCAACTTACTAGGCATGTATACATTTTTTTTTCACGTACCACATTTGAGAAATGCGTTCAAGACCCGAATTCAATGGTGGAACCGATGGTAATTAAGGACAAATCTATAGACCCAAATTTGCTGTATGTTGGGCGGTCGAGAGAAATAATAGGTTGTGATACGTAGGAGTGGTGGAGAAAGGTTATCAAACTTGTTGACGCCTAACGAAGTGATAACGTTGACGATTGAGCCCCAAATATAGAGAAAATGATTTGGAATAACTTACTTAGATTTCTTTTGAAAAGTATGATTAAACATGCATGTTATGATGCGTAAACTGGCAGCAAAACTAGTTTGATTCCGTAATAAGATAAAATTATGTGTTAGTATTAATATGTTACGATAATTTGATGATTTACATAAGCACAGATATAGTGGAGTTGTTGTACGATGTGTACAATTTTTTGATTGTTATGGTCTTTAATTTGCTTTGTCAAAATTTTGAGGACAAAACTCTTTCAAGACGGGAAGACTATAACACACCATATTTCAGAACATTATAACATGTGGAATTAACTACAAAATAATTAATCATATGAAATACAAATAAAGAAAAGTTAGTTAAAGGAGAATGAATTTAAGATGATGAGTCAGGGGAGGTTATAAGAATATGCTAGAATAAGGTTTTAACACAAAGCCCAAAGTATAAAGAAAAAAAAATAAAACTAATATTTGATTATACTTTATGGAGGAAGGAGAAAAAATATAGGAGAGAAAGGAAAATCCATCCATAAGAGGAAGTAAAGCTTTAAATCAATTTCTGATTAAGTAAAGCGAGTAATTTTTTTCCACAACTTTCCAAATCAACGTGTGAGAGTGTTTTATATGTTTGCGACGTTATGAAGGATAATTAACTAATTTATTTATTTTTTTCATTTTAGGAATTTAAAGATGATAATTCTGGTTGTGCAAAGGTAAAACAATAAGGGTGCGTTTGATTTTGAACGGGAAGGGGTATTTGGAAGGATTATATTGAAAGGGCATTTGAAGGGGAATTGTTGCGAACGAGGAATGTGTTTTTTTACGAAAGTGGCAAATTGAAAGGGGAAGAGTAATTATTTTAATGTTTTTGTATTTATTATTTTTATTGTTTGTGTTTGTATGTGTGTTTTTATTGTCGAACATAATAGAAGAATGCAGAATACAAATTGTAGAATACAAATTGCATAATACAAATTGCAGAATTGAAATTACATGATTGCGGAATACAAATTGCAGAATTTGAAATGCAAAAATAAAATACAGTGAAACTTTTTAATGCATTCCTATGGCAACTAGTTCGTTTCGTATATTGTGAGACGACCCGAACTTCCCCGTGAAGGAAAGCACGGATAGAATTGAGGACAAGACAAAACAGAGCGCATACGGAAGAACATTTCATTGCTATTACAACAATTCCATCAGATACAAGAATATACAGAGTATAAATGAATAAATTACATTCCACAAATATCAGAGATTACAATAAATTACATAGCAGCGGAAAAATATACAAAACACAACTAGAAGTGATACACGGATACAGAGCTTTCCGAGCATCGTTCCAGCTGTAAATCAGGACCCTGTGAATATAAATCTGCAAAACCAAAACTACTAGCTGCCCGTGTGGAAAATAGGGGCACCCAGAGTTTAGGTTAAAACAATAAACTCCAGGTCAGTCATGGGACTGGTGTGAGAACTAAAACAGTAATAATTCTTTATTTTAAAGTTCGGTAAATCAAGGGACCACGCCGTATAACACGGAACGGGTTTCCTCCCAAGAATACCAGTGCGTAGAACAAACAGCGCAATGCTAAATAAAGAAAAATGAAGCTGTTATAAGACCCAGGTCCCATCACACAATGCAACGCAAGCCGGAGGATAGGGTTTTCCCTTATAACAGCTAAAGCATGCTTGATACGTTTAAAACACATTATTTGATACTATAATAAGTGTATAGTGTCAAAACAATTTCAATCATAAATATCAATCATAGGCGGCATGGGTACCATCTATCATGTCGCCATACTAGTTCTACAATTAAAACCGCAATACACGTATTGGAAATTGGATTTCCGTCATGAGCCGAGGCAAGGGGCAAGCTCCTCTCCGCGTTCGAGACACTCTAGCAAATGTCCCAGGACCCCACTTTGATCCTTGGAATCGGCTGGGCCGGTCCTCTCTTACTTTTGAGGATTGGCAATTCCTGAACACACGTTTCCCGGTCCTTACAGACCTATATCCGAGGCGCCTCGCATTCCAACAACCACACAGGTGAAAAGTATATAAATGTCAGGGCTGGTAGGTCGCTGACACCACCCTAGCTAGAAAGAAACGTCGTGCTCTCCCAGCGGTCCATCTCCCGTTTTTGACTCATACCGAGGTGTGAGGCTCGCGAATTCACGTTATACACAAAGCTATGCCACACAGGCCGTGCTTTGATCATCAACCACAAGACTTTGCTTTTCAACAGAAGCCTTGATCAATTGCCACTTACGCATGCCACACAGGCAATTCACTCCATGCGTTTGATATCCATCAATATATAACCCCTGAGCTCGTACGTCTCAGAGAAGGGCGTTAAGCAAGAGAATAAATTCTCCGCCGCCAAACAGATATATATTTAATAGAGATCAATCACACGGACTAAAATCCAATGTCGGACACACAGTCCATTTACAAGTCCGTTCTGGGTCTGAACGAAACCGGAGGCACTTTCCTCGCATATCCATCGATCTCCAAGTACGTCTGGACGATCACCGACTGTTTCCCTCATCCTGGGTGTACAGCCCAATCAAGATCATCAGTAATCACCCAAACGATGTGAAGACTTCCGGTCTTCAACCACCGTCTTCATCTTCGACATCTCGTCGAATCGGTTATTCAGAATGGGTATAAACCCGGCCTTTCTGAATAACCCACGTATATAATAAACGAATGTTACACAAACACAACAAACGCCTCATTCCAATTCAGAATATTCTTTTATTCACAATATCACATTCTTAGGGAAAGGTTCCCATTAATTTTATCCAAGATAAATTCTTCTAAATTTATTCTTTAATCCTCCTTTGGATACCATTTCGACTAGTCGGGATTAACGAGCCACACCGAAGTAATTATTTAGTTTATTTCCCAATCCCAACCTATATCCCATGGAGAAAACTGGTAATACTCCACATCTAACACCACTGTGTTATCGGTAAAATTAATTACCATTTCACGTTCAAATCTAATTAAAGATTTAACTATCGCTTTGGAGCAAAACTGGTGGTACTCCACTCTCGATCACTTTTCAAATTTGATAATTAAAATTATCAATTCACATTTTAATCTAATTAAAGATTCATTAAAACTCCACTTAGTTTTAATCTTCACAAAAAAAAAATCAATATTCTGCCTTTAACTGGGTTAAAGAACCAATGTCATCAAAAACACGATTCACGACAAACCAACTCACATTTGATATTAAATACAAGGCTCTGAATAGAAAATATATCGGCTTATATTCAATATCAAATTCTGAAACCAACAAATATCGTATTGGAAATAACGATATAAAATATCTTTCAAATCCCCATAACAATATTTGTATAGTCACGAAATCCAACATCGAAATATCCCGAAGATAATTTCGATTCAGCTCCAGTCCAATCCACGTATTGGAAATTATCGATTATTTTCAAAATCACTTTCAAATTCAATTTATTTATTTTAAAAATAAATTGATTTCAATTCTAGTTCAAAACTAGTTCATTTCGATAAAAATCTATTTTTATCTTTTCAAATGTGGAATTTTCCAGCCCAAATCTTTCCAATTCACATATTATAATTTTACACAAATTATAGATATTTTTAGTAATTTTATCAAGGCCCGTACAATCGATTTCCAACAACGGTCATCGAACTGCACTTACAGCGACCTTTTTCGAATTTGATTTGGACATAATTCCAAATCCAACCGTTAGATTTCAAATTTCTAATATTCATTGGAAAGCTCTTTTCGATACGAACCCAACGGTTCCGGTTTTAGGAGAATCCGACGGTCGGATCTCCCGCAATGTCCGTTTGAAATAAATGGTCGAAATTCACGAACTACCGCGGCGCGGCGCGTTCTATTCAGGCCATTATATTATATATATAATATATATAATATATATTTCGTCGATTTCCTTTTAAAACGAATTTTAAAAATAGTTTTGAATTCGTTTCAAAAGCGATTTCAACTTCCATTTCAATTCAAATCAAAATTGAATTCTTCTCTATAAATTCGTTTTAAAATTCATTTCTATTCAATTCAAATTTCAATTCAATTTGAATTCATTTCAATTCACTTTCAATTCAATTTGAATTCGTTTTCAATTCAATTCATTTCGAAATCGTTTTCAATTCAATTCATTTCGAAATCGTTTTCAATTCAATTCATCTCGGAATCGTTTTCAATTCAATTCATTTCGAAATCGTTTTCAATTCAATTCATTTCTATTTCATTCAAATTCAGATTCACTTCCTATTCAATTCGAATTTTAATCTAATTCAATTGAATTTCATTTCAAAATATTTAGTTTTGAAATCACTTTTCAATATTCGTTGTAAAACGAATAAAATCGATATAAATATCGTTCACGTCAAAATAGCGCATCTCTAATCCACACGGCTTTATATATTTCAAAAACTTCTATTCAATTCAACACATGAACCTATATTTCTTTCAACACACGACTAATCTCAACACATGAGTACTGTCAACACATCACTATTTTTATTATGTGAAATATTTTATAAAACTATGGTATCTATCGTTTGATTTTAATTAGACTCCACCGTAAAGTAGATTCTAATCGTAAATATGATAAAGATGTAATTTATTTTATTTAAAATATTCTACTCAACACATGAATAGTTTCAACACATGATCACCGTCAACACATGACTATTTTTATATTCAACACATGAATTTTCTTTTATGATATTCATTGTTTTCCCGATTGGAATGAGGCCCAATCAATCACCATATAGTGTTAATTATATGGATTCCATACAACACATGTATATAATAGCATTGAAAAATAATCAACCATCAACCAAAGTGCACTACACTGTATAAGGATCAAATATAGGTATCCGACGCTTATAACAGCCTGTCAATCCACCGATCGACATATTTAATCAATCAGGATGAGTGAACTTCAAATTTCATCCCAACACCCGTGTGGGGTTTCAAACAATCAAACACAGATTTTATTTGTGCAGTTGGGCGATGTGTAAAATTTATCAACCCAATCAATATCAGTCAAATCAGTGTATATAAACAAATCGGCCGATTTGTTTATAAATATTTTATTTATTCACTTTCACGTTAAAAATTATTTTTAACGATAAAATATTCTATTTCAACACTTGAATTTCTATTCATTTCATTTACGCAATAAAAATGATATTTTTATTTTTCTAACATATTTTAGAAAATTTCGGCGGCATAACGGCACGATACTAGAAACGGGACGAGGCCTAGCCTTATCCCCGGTCTAGTGAAGGCCCACGCCATTCACACATCAATCAAATCACTTTCGTTATGCAAACCACAAAATTTGGAGTAAGAGTCTAACCTAGTCTTACTCCTTCGCCTTATAACGGCGCACGTCTAATCCTAACCAATTTATCGATTCGATTTTTCACACCACAAACCACATTCAAACCAATATCTCAATCAATCACCAAACATCCAAACAAACAAGTCCATGGTATGTGGACGGGTGTCGGGTGCTTCTAATAAGCACCGTCTGCATCCTAGTATATATATATATCTAGAAAAAGAGAATTAAGAGTGAGAAGTTCTCACATATAGCTATCCTAGCTCCACGGCACTTCACTGATAGAAAACTTCATCGCTATCGCACCTTCGTCATCTTCGTTGCCCGCTTTCACTACATAAGTAAAAATCATATTTTTACTTCGCTATTCAATATATAAAAATCCATTTTTCTATCGAAGTTCAATATATAAAAATCATATTTTTCTATCGAAGTTCAATATATAAAAATCATATTTTTCTATCGAAGTTCAATATATAAAAATCATATTTTTCTATCGAAGTTCAATATATAAAAATTCTATTTTTTCTATCGAAGTTCAATATATAAAAATTCTATTTTTTTATCGAAGTTCAATATATAAAAATCATATTTTTCTATCGAAGTTCAAACCATTTTCTTTTTAAAGTTCAAACCATTTTCTATTTAAAGTTAAAACCCTTTTCAATTTAAAGTTAAAACCTTTTTCAATTTAAAGTTAAAACCTTTTTCAATTTAAAGTTAAAACCTTTAGAAATCAGTTTTAAGAACTTAAATAAAAATCAGTTTTATGAACTTAAATAAAAATCAGTTTTAATCTTCTATATAAAAATTCAGTTTTTACACTTAATTTAAAATCAGTTTTTAAAATGCTTTTAAAATCAGTTTTAACTTTTAAAACAAAATCAGTTTTAAACCTAAAATCGAAATTAAAATAAAAAAAATACATTAAAATACTTACAGTATTTTGAAGAGGGGGGGGGGGGGTCGCCTTGCGTCGGACTGAGCAGCAGGGGGGGGGGTTGCCTTGACGAGGCGCGGTCGAGGTGGAAGAGAGGGGGGGGGGTCGCCTTGCGTCGCGGTCGAGGTGGATGAGAGGGGGGGGGGGTCGCCTTGCGTCGCGGTCGAGATGGATGAGAGGGGGGGTCGCCTTGACGAGGCGCGGCGGCCCTTGGGGAGGGCGGCGGCTCCTCCCCGCCTTCGTCGCCTCCTTCTCTTTTTTTTTTTTTTTTTTTTTTTATTCAGAAACGAATGAACGGGGAGAAAGGGGGGGGGCCAGAGTAAAAAGGGGGAAAGGAAAATATTTTTTTTTTTATTATTATTTTATTATTTAATTTTTCAAAAAGGTTGACTTTTACAAACGACCTCGAAACGAGGCCCACCGCCTGTCGTCCATAGCGTTTAACCCCCATTCCGAACACAATGGGATATGTCTCGCAAGCTGATTTGATAGTTTGAATCAGTTTCCTTTTGAATTTTCATTTAAATCACTATATTGAATTTCAAACGCACATTTCAAATTACCGGGGTCACAAACTAACTCTAAAAATTCTCGAAAAATATTTTCTAGCTTCGTATTGACGATACGGTCCTAACGGAACTAGTTTCGTCGAATTCTAAGACCGTATGAAAAATGGCCAATTTCCAGTCGATTAAAATCAACTGAAACTGGTCAAACGCGTTTTCCTTTGCCACGCTCACATATTTATTCGAAAAATTGTGAAATTTGGAATCTAGCAATAACTTAACATCACGGACCCAACAAAACTAGTTTCATCGAAATCCGAGGTCGTTTGCAAAATGTCAATTTTTAAGGGCCTGAATTCCATAGCGACTATTCAGAATTTTCAACTGGACATATCTTTTGATTCCTGCTATGAAATTTTGATTATTCGGATTCGTTGGAAAGATATTCACAATTAGATCCTAATGTTTTTGGTTTCACTAAAATCCGGTTTGTTTTGCACCCGGTACATTCAATTGAAGTTTGAAATCGAATTATCGAACTACCGCGCCATTTTCAATTCTATTTATAATTATATATAAATATTTATATTCTAACGACGACGTATATAATATATACGTTCTAATTCTATTCAAAATAAATTTCACGTCGATATTATTTAAAATAATTCATTTTAAATAATCAAAACTCGCTAAAATTGCCAAAATAAAAATTTTAAACTGGCCCAGATTTTCCGGGTTGTTACAATCTCCCCCACTTAAAACTTTTCGTCCCCGAAAAGGAACAAAGTCGAAAGTGGTTTGATTAATCAACGCTACGATCGATCTGGCTTCCATTCTCCAACTTTTCAGTTTCTGAGAATTTCCAAAATTTCAAAAATTTGGCTAACACCCTAAATTTTCGAAAAATTTCGCCATAACCTCCCCTGCACCGGGAGCATCGGGGAATTTCAAATAGCTTCCCCGGTCCTTCAGATCTCAAAAAGAAAAAGAAAAAGCCAAGCGGCTAGCCAATAGGCTCACAAAATCATCATCACCCAAACAAAACAGGAAATTATGTAGTAAACATGTACCTATTTGTCGGGCAAACAAATTTTATTCTCTGCTCTAGCCTCCTTGCTATGACCTGTTCAATGTAAGTATATGTATATGCAAGCATATGCGACCAATTTTCAATACAATTCAATATTTGATTTAATTAGGCATAAATGGATAAAAATTAGCAAACAAATAAACAAGCAACTCAAACATCAATCAATTAGTGGATTAGAGTTGCAAATTCATAATTTTTGATATATATACATAAAATCATGTTTTTGATGCCAATTCACAACAATGTGTTCTAACTATATAAGTTTTGGTTCTCACACCAGTCTAATGGAAATATATAGAAAATCACACCTTCGAAACACGAATATGAATACTAACGATGATGCACCATCATCAGAATCATCCCCGGGTGTCTAGAATGTGATTCTATATCTATCCAGTATATTAAAACTTCGAATATACGTTCATGACGCGTATACGCGAAATCTATATATACTCGATTGTCCATATTCAAAATAAATAAATATTCAAATACGTTTAAAACGATTTAAATTTTCAAAACAAAATTGTTTTCATTTGAAAAATATACTCTTCACACTCGTTCTAGGATACTACTGATCCTATCTCTAACGAGTCATTCTAATTGGATGTTGCTAATCCAATATCTGATGAATTCTTTCGTATGGTTCTAATGTGTCTTGTTCTCGAGCTCTGTAAACCAAAGCTCTGATACCAAACTGAGACGACCCGAACTTCCCCGTGAAGGAAAGCACGGATAGAATTGAGGACAAGACAAAACAGAGCGCATACGGAAGAACATTTCATTGCTATTACAACAATTCCATCAGATACAAGAATATACAGAGTATAAATGAATAAATTACATTCCACAAATATCAGAGATTACAATAAATTACATAGCAGCGGAAAAATATACAAAACACAACTAGAAGTGATACACGGATACAGAGCTTTCCGAGCATCGTTCCAGCTGTAAATCAGGACCCTGTGAATATAAATCTGCAAAACCAAAACTACTAGCTGCCCGTGTGGAAAATAGGGGCACCCAGAGTTTAGGTTAAAACAATAAACTCCAGGTCAGTCATGGGACTGGTGTGAGAACTAAAACAGTAATAATTCTTTATTTTAAAGTTCGGTAAATCAAGGGACCACGCCGTATAACACGGAACGGGTTTCCTCCCAAGAATACCAGTGCGTAGAACAAACAGCGCAATGCTAAATAAAGAAAAATGAAGCTGTTATAAGACCCAGGTCCCATCACACAATGCAACGCAAGCCGGAGGATAGGGTTTTCCCTTATAACAGCTAAAGCATGCTTGATACGTTTAAAACACATTATTTGATACTATAATAAGTGTATAGTGTCAAAACAATTTCAATCATAAATATCAATCATAGGCGGCATGGGTACCATCTATCATGTCGCCATACTAGTTCTACAATTAAAACCGCAATACACGTATTGGAAATTGGATTTCCGTCATGAGCCGAGGCAAGGGGCAAGCTCCTCTCCGCGTTCGAGACACTCTAGCAAATGTCCCAGGACCCCACTTTGATCCTTGGAATCGGCTGGGCCGGTCCTCTCTTACTTTTGAGGATTGGCAATTCCTGAACACACGTTTCCCGGTCCTTACAGACCTATATCCGAGGCGCCTCGCATTCCAACAACCACACAGGTGAAAAGTATATAAATGTCAGGGCTGGTAGGTCGCTGACACCACCCTAGCTAGAAAGAAACGTCGTGCTCTCCCAGCGGTCCATCTCCCGTTTTTGACTCATACCGAGGTGTGAGGCTCGCGAATTCACGTTATACACAAAGCTATGCCACACAGGCCGTGCTTTGATCATCAACCACAAGACTTTGCTTTTCAACAGAAGCCTTGATCAATTGCCACTTACGCATGCCACACAGGCAATTCACTCCATGCGTTTGATATCCATCAATATATAACCCCTGAGCTCGTACGTCTCAGAGAAGGGCGTTAAGCAAGAGAATAAATTCTCCGCCGCCAAACAGATATATATTTAATAGAGATCAATCACACGGACTAAAATCCAATGTCGGACACACAGTCCATTTACAAGTCCGTTCTGGGTCTGAACGAAACCGGAGGCACTTTCCTCGCATATCCATCGATCTCCAAGTACGTCTGGACGATCACCGACTGTTTCCCTCATCCTGGGTGTACAGCCCAATCAAGATCATCAGTAATCACCCAAACGATGTGAAGACTTCCGGTCTTCAACCACCGTCTTCATCTTCGACATCTCGTCGAATCGGTTATTCAGAATGGGTATAAACCCGGCCTTTCTGAATAACCCACGTATATAATAAACGAATGTTACACAAACACAACAAACGCCTCATTCCAATTCAGAATATTCTTTTATTCACAATATCACATTCTTAGGGAAAGGTTCCCATTAATTTTATCCAAGATAAATTCTTCTAAATTTATTCTTTAATCCTCCTTTGGATACCATTTCGACTAGTCGGGATTAACGAGCCACACCGAAGTAATTATTTAGTTTATTTCCCAATCCCAACCTATATCCCATGGAGAAAACTGGTAATACTCCACATCTAACACCACTGTGTTATCGGTAAAATTAATTACCATTTCACGTTCAAATCTAATTAAAGATTTAACTATCGCTTTGGAGCAAAACTGGTGGTACTCCACTCTCGATCACTTTTCAAATTTGATAATTAAAATTATCAATTCACATTTTAATCTAATTAAAGATTCATTAAAACTCCACTTAGTTTTAATCTTCACAAAAAAAAAATCAATATTCTGCCTTTAACTGGGTTAAAGAACCAATGTCATCAAAAACACGATTCACGACAAACCAACTCACATTTGATATTAAATACAAGGCTCTGAATAGAAAATATATCGGCTTATATTCAATATCAAATTCTGAAACCAACAAATATCGTATTGGAAATAACGATATAAAATATCTTTCAAATCCCCATAACAATATTTGTATAGTCACGAAATCCAACATCGAAATATCCCGAAGATAATTTCGATTCAGCTCCAGTCCAATCCACGTATTGGAAATTATCGATTATTTTCAAAATCACTTTCAAATTCAATTTATTTATTTTAAAAATAAATTGATTTCAATTCTAGTTCAAAACTAGTTCATTTCGATAAAAATCTATTTTTATCTTTTCAAATGTGGAATTTTCCAGCCCAAATCTTTCCAATTCACATATTATAATTTTACACAAATTATAGATATTTTTAGTAATTTTATCAAGGCCCGTACAATCGATTTCCAACAACGGTCATCGAACTGCACTTACAGCGACCTTTTTCGAATTTGATTTGGACATAATTCCAAATCCAACCGTTAGATTTCAAATTTCTAATATTCATTGGAAAGCTCTTTTCGATACGAACCCAACGGTTCCGGTTTTAGGAGAATCCGACGGTCGGATCTCCCGCAATGTCCGTTTGAAATAAATGGTCGAAATTCACGAACTACCGCGGCGCGGCGCGTTCTATTCAGGCCATTATATTATATATATAATATATATAATATATATTTCGTCGATTTCCTTTTAAAACGAATTTTAAAAATAGTTTTGAATTCGTTTCAAAAGCGATTTCAACTTCCATTTCAATTCAAATCAAAATTGAATTCTTCTCTATAAATTCGTTTTAAAATTCATTTCTATTCAATTCAAATTTCAATTCAATTTGAATTCATTTCAATTCACTTTCAATTCAATTTGAATTCGTTTTCAATTCAATTCATTTCGAAATCGTTTTCAATTCAATTCATTTCGAAATCGTTTTCAATTCAATTCATCTCGGAATCGTTTTCAATTCAATTCATTTCGAAATCGTTTTCAATTCAATTCATTTCTATTTCATTCAAATTCAGATTCACTTCCTATTCAATTCGAATTTTAATCTAATTCAATTGAATTTCATTTCAAAATATTTAGTTTTGAAATCACTTTTCAATATTCGTTGTAAAACGAATAAAATCGATATAAATATCGTTCACGTCAAAATAGCGCATCTCTAATCCACACGGCTTTATATATTTCAAAAACTTCTATTCAATTCAACACATGAACCTATATTTCTTTCAACACACGACTAATCTCAACACATGAGTACTGTCAACACATCACTATTTTTATTATGTGAAATATTTTATAAAACTATGGTATCTATCGTTTGATTTTAATTAGACTCCACCGTAAAGTAGATTCTAATCGTAAATATGATAAAGATGTAATTTATTTTATTTAAAATATTCTACTCAACACATGAATAGTTTCAACACATGATCACCGTCAACACATGACTATTTTTATATTCAACACATGAATTTTCTTTTATGATATTCATTGTTTTCCCGATTGGAATGAGGCCCAATCAATCACCATATAGTGTTAATTATATGGATTCCATACAACACATGTATATAATAGCATTGAAAAATAATCAACCATCAACCAAAGTGCACTACACTGTATAAGCATCAAATATAGGTATCCGACGCTTATAACAGCCTGTCAATCCACCGATCGACATATTTAATCAATCAGGATGAGTGAACTTCAAATTTCATCCCAACACCCGTGTGGGGTTTCAAACAATCAAACACAGATTTTATTTGTGCAGTTGGGCGATGTGTAAAATTTATCAACCCAATCAATATCAGTCAAATCAGTGTATATAAACAAATCGGCCGATTTGTTTATAAATATTTTATTTATTCACTTTCACGTTAAAAATTATTTTTAACGATAAAATATTCTATTTCAACACTTGAATTTCTATTCATTTCATTTACGCAATAAAAATGATATTTTTATTTTTCTAACATATTTTAGAAAATTTCGGCGGCATAACGGCACGATACTAGAAACGGGACGAGGCCTAGCCTTATCCCCGGTCTAGTGAAGGCCCACGCCATTCACACATCAATCAAATCACTTTCGTTATGCAAACCACAAAATTTGGAGTAAGAGTCTAACCTAGTCTTACTCCTTCGCCTTATAACGGCGCACGTCTAATCCTAACCAATTTATCGATTCGATTTTTCACACCACAAACCACATTCAAACCAATATCTCAATCAATCACCAAACATCCAAACAAACAAGTCCATGGTATGTGGACGGGTGTCGGGTGCTTCTAATAAGCACCGTCTGCATCCTAGTATATATATATATCTAGAAAAAGAGAATTAAGAGTGAGAAGTTCTCACATATAGCTATCCTAGCTCCACGGCACTTCACTGATAGAAAACTTCATCGCTATCGCACCTTCGTCATCTTCGTTGCCCGCTTTCACTACATAAGTAAAAATCATATTTTTACTTCGCTATTCAATATATAAAAATCCATTTTTCTATCGAAGTTCAATATATAAAAATCATATTTTTCTATCGAAGTTCAATATATAAAAATCATATTTTTCTATCGAAGTTCAATATATAAAAATCATATTTTTCTATCGAAGTTCAATATATAAAAATTCTATTTTTTCTATTGAAGTTCAATATATAAAAATTCTATTTTTTTATCGAAGTTCAATATATAAAAATCATATTTTTCTATCGAAGTTCAAACCATTTTCTTTTTAAAGTTCAAACCATTTTCTATTTAAAGTTAAAACCCTTTTCAATTTAAAGTTAAAACCTTTTTCAATTTAAAGTTAAAACCTTTTTCAATTTAAAGTTAAAACCTTTAGAAATCAGTTTTAAGAACTTAAATAAAAATCAGTTTTATGAACTTAAATAAAAATCAGTTTTAATCTTCTATATAAAAATTCAGTTTTTACACTTAATTTAAAATCAGTTTTTAAAATGCTTTTAAAATCAGTTTTAACTTTTAAAACAAAATCAGTTTTAAACCTAAAATCGAAATTAAAATAAAAAAAATACATTAAAATACTTACAGTATTTTGAAGAGGGGGGGGGGGGGGTCGCCTTGCGTCGGACTGAGCAGCAGGGGGGGGTTGCCTTGACGAGGCGCGGTCGAGGTGGAAGAGAGGGGGGGGGGGTCGCCTTGCGTCGCGGTCGAGGTGGATGAGAGGGGGGGGGTCGCCTTGCGTCGCGGTCGAGATGGATGAGAGGGGGGGTCGCCTTGACGAGGCGCGGCGGCCCTTGGGGAGGGCGGCGGCTCCTCCCCGCCTTCGTCGCCTCCTTCTCTTTTTTTTTTTTTTTTTTTTTTTATTCAGAAACGAATGAACGGGGAGAAAGGGGGGGGCCAGAGTAAAAAGGGGGAAAGGAAAATATTTTTTTTTATTATTATTTAATTTTTCAAAAAGGTTGACTTTTACAAACGACCTCGAAACGAGGCCCACCGCCTGTCGTCCATAGCGTTTAACCCCCATTCCGAACACAATGGGATATGTCTCGCAAGCTGATTTGATAGTTTGAATCAGTTTCCTTTTGAATTTTCATTTAAATCACTATATTGAATTTCAAACGCACATTTCAAATTACCGGGGTCACAAACTAACTCTAAAAATTCTCGAAAAATATTTTCTAGCTTCGTATTGACGATACGGTCCTAACGGAACTAGTTTCGTCGAATTCTAAGACCGTATGAAAAATGGCCAATTTCCAGTCGATTAAAATCAACTGAAACTGGTCAAACGCGTTTTCCTTTGCCACGCTCACATATTTATTCGAAAAATTGTGAAATTTGGAATCTAGCAATAACTTAACATCACGGACCCAACAAAACTAGTTTCGTCGAAATCCGAGGTCGTTTGCAAAATGTCAATTTTTAAGGGCCTGAATTCCATAGCGACTATTCAGAATTTTCAACTGGACATATCTTTTGATTCCTGCTATGAAATTTTGATTATTCGGATTCGTTGGAAAGATATTCACAATTAGATCCTAATGTTTTTGGTTTCACTAAAATCCGGTTTGTTTTGCACCCGGTACATTCAATTGAAGTTTGAAATCGAATTATCGAACTACCGCGCCATTTTCAATTCTATTTATAATTATATATAAATATTTATATTCTAACGACGACGTATATAATATATACGTTCTAATTCTATTCAAAATAAATTTCACGTCGATATTATTTAAAATAATTCATTTTAAATAATCAAAACTCGCTAAAATTGCCAAAATAAAAATTTTAAACTGGCCCAGATTTTCCGGGTTGTTACATATTGTCTCGTACAACTGCCATGGTGGATGTTGTTCCGATTCTTTGAACATGTTCTCGATCTCTGTTTCTGCGATTTGATATACTTAATACTCTTCGAGATATTCTGTGGCACTAAATCTGGGTGGTCATCATACGGTAGCATTGTATTTTCTGATGTAGTTGTGAATAACCATTGTAGCAATAACAATTTGTACTTGAACATTGTATGGATACGTCTGCATGTTACGTAAAATGACAAATTTTTTCTTTCAAATACCAAAGTTCTTTCAATTGCCATACGCAAACTAGAGTGATAGTAGTTGAAAATTTCATTGTCTAGCTTCAGTTCAATCTGTTTGTCATTAACGTCTGGTATATGATATCTCATGGATCGGTAAGGAGTTATATATCCTTCTAATAGTGGTTATCCTGAATCCACTAAATAATACTGTCCAGAAGGAGGATGCGGGAAATTAAGATCCGGATTATTTATAGCTTCCCAAAATACTTTAGCGTCTTATGCAGTTCCTTCCCATCCCGCTCTTACAAATGTAAAAGTTAAATCAAACACACAAACAACCATTATATTTTACGTAGAAGATCCTTTCCGCCCGACAAAACGTTGCATGGCTACCTGACCTACATGAGCCATTACATGTGTCCCATAAATAGCCCCAAAACAGTTTTTAAAGAAAGGAAAACATCGAGGTGAAGAACGAATTTTTTCTGAAATTCGTGAAATTGAGTATCGACCGGTCTAATAATATCCACTGTCAATACGAGAACTGAATCCAAAACTTTATTAAAAATGACACAAATGTACCAGTTGATCATTGAAACCGCTCAGCAACCTGCCTTGTAGGAAGAGCCAATGCAATAGTATATAGAAATATAGCCACCATTTCTTTGACCGTTATGTGCATCGAAGCTTCCAATCCATAATTTCGTGACCATTCACACAATGATTTGAACACAATTGCTTCATTTGAAAATTGCGTTGACAACGATCTACATGTCCTGATAGTATTTCATGAACCCAAGAAAGACCGGAACTTACAGAATCATGTATTATGATCCTTTTCGATGTTTGATTAGCCATAATTTCTTGTTGAGCATATCTTGCAAATCCTCCAAATCTTCCAGATCAGAATCATCATTGTTTGCCACTATATTTGATATAGAATACTGCAGAAGTGAAGGAGAAGTGGAGTGAAAAGAGGAATGAGGATGGTAAAGTCGTGGTGAAATGAGATGGACATATATAGGGAAAGGGGAATGAAAATGGGAGTCTAGAAATTACTTTAGCATCAGACGCGTTGGATGCCTATGATGCGAAAGCTAACTTTCCAACCGTTTTTCTCGAAGGGCCATTTGGGTAGGCCCTACCGAAAATGCATCAGACGCGTCAGACGTCGACGCGAACATTAACTGCCTCATCCGAAAATCAAATGCTACCTGAATCAAATATATGATCAGTCCCCGTCAAAATATCTTTTGGCTCTGTAGACCATACACCAACGCCCCCTTCAGATTTTTCAATGCCTATATTGGACACTCTACTTATTTGATGTTTTCAGGAATGCTTGGACACTAATTCCTATGAACACCCCATTTTTAGGCTTCAATCCAAACTTAAGCATACAAAGTGCACCCTTTATTCTTGGAGCAAGACAACCATGGCTTAGGCTTCAAGCTCTTGCAAAAATCTAAAATGAACTTGCACTATTTAAAAATGAAACATGTGACGGCTGCCCTGTACCATCAAACATTTCTCCGAAATGCGTTGTGCCAATGCCCGACTAGCACGGGACGATCGTCAAAAAGGGTGGAAACGATGAACAAAGAACCTGTAGTATATCTCACAATGCATGGAATAAAATATAATAATAATAACATAAGTTGACATAAAACAAGCGAGACAGTACATAAGCTGAAAACTAAACCATATCCATCAGAATAGACGAATCCAAAATACAACTTCAAAATGCTGTCTCTAAAAGGAAGTAAAGAGGTACACTACTAATGCCCGAAGCAGTGACCGACAACAACACATGGAGAATATATATAAAGTACGTGGAAGCCTCCTTCTCGTCTTCGGACAGCTACTCGTGCATAACCACCTAATCTGCCTCTAGTCTGCTCGTTTAGGAGCACCCAGAGTAATAAGAAGAGACATAAAACTCTGGGTCAAACGGAAGTCTGGTGTGAGCGATAACAAATCTATATCACTGGATAAAGCAATAACATGTATAAATAATCATACCTGACCTGGACCTGCAACCAAAGAGTTAGCACAACAAGATGTACAATACTCTAAGGTAACATTAACATAGAGTGTAAAATGGGAGTGTGCGCGTCATGGTGATAGAAAACATCAAACATAACAATCATCCTCACATCTCTCACTCAGTGCGTAAAGCATACGATATTCACCGCTTTGATCACCAAATCCATTGGGGCCATGACGGGTCAATACCGCACTGGACTCCGTACAACTATTGTTATGACCATACCCCTATGGTCTATAGTCAATAACCTTACCCAGTTCACACTTCCCTGGCTCTGGGATACGGGCCAACCAGTCCACACTTCCCTGGTTCTGGTTCATCTATATGCCCTCTCTCTCAATAGTGAACCAAAGTCATGAATATGGCTAACTCCTTTGGCACATGTCCCGCAGCAAAGCCCAACTCTTGAAGTTAACTCGTTGTTTCCCATCTGGATGCAGAGTAATAACTTCTCACCTGGACCTCCTTTGCATCTCGGGTTTTGGTCGAATTGGAATTGGTCTTCAGAAGAGTTCGCGATCGTCATCGCGTAGTAGTGGGAGAAGCTAAATTCTGGTTTGGTTTGGTCCTCCGGTTCGGTTCTGGTATATGGTGTTCAAGTCCCTGTTTGGTTCGGTTCGGCCATCTCTGTTCGGTTCGGTTATCTCTATTTGGTTCAGTTTGGATATATTGTGCTCATGCTCCCCGTTCGGTTCGGCCATCTCCATCCGGTTCGGTTCGATTATGTCGAACCGATCCCATCCTCCACTCCTTCCTATGCCAACTCGACTCACACAGGCCTTCCTTGTTGCCATGCTATTGAAGATGCCACCTTTCTGGTTCGGTTCGGATCCTCCAACTCGATCTGATTCGAAATCCTGGCACTTTTCCAATGAGCTTGTATCGTCCATTCTCGCCATACTATGACGTTTCCAACCATTCCAACTTTGCTAAACAACCATAAAACATCTCAAACAACATACAAGTTCAATCAAAAAAATCAAAACATCAATCACATAGGCTATTTTAGATCAAACAAACCCAAATCCATGATTTTCCCCTTAATCCCCTAAATTTCAGATAAGCAAACTTAATCCAAATTAACCCAAATTCGTACCAGCGATATAAAATATGATTCTAGAATTTTTACGTATTTTTCCAAAAATTTTGGGTGTATAATTTTTCTAATTATCACTATTCACCCTTAATAAGCCATAATTAGTGGATAAACATGCTAATCACTCACCTTAGCCAATAATCAATGATAGATCAAAAACTTTCACTGATTTGGCTCGGATTCCAATGTGGTGCAGTAGCTCTACCTCGAATTTGGTGTTAATCCGACTTGTTTTGATGTAGATTTGATTAATTAGGGAGTGATTAGAGAGAGATTTACAAGATGGAAACCATGATTAGGGTTTGAGAAATGTTTGTGGCGGCTGGAAAAATGAAAGGAGATGATCTCCAATTCCTTTCAGCCCTCCCATAACCCTAATCCCGAAATGAGTTATGGACCTAGCTGCAAGTCACTTAATTAAGCCCAATTAGGCTATTTTTCCATCTTCAAATCTTATTTCAGTCATATCTCCCAAGCGTTAAGTCCGTTTGATTAATGTGACCACTCTACGGAATGAGAAACCATCATCCAAATCCAATGGAAGTGGTTTCAAGTCAAAAATCCTTACCAATCAAAAGTTATAGACAGAACAAGATTCGCTAGGGGCAAAGTGATCGTTTAAAATTCGGCAAAAATCGTGAATGTGGGAAATGACCCCAATAGTCGTTTTCCAAAGTTACAAGACCATATGACTTCGTATGAAAATAAAATAAATATTCTACGATCCTCCGGTACGTAGAATGCGGGTCGTTACAAAACGCTTGTCAAAAATCACTTCCTTTTACCATAATTTCATAAAATGAAAAATTTAATCAAATTGATACTGACCCATTAACTAGAACTCACTTCCAAAATCTAGTTTGTAAGAGAATAGTGCCTAATGGGCTATATACTTGCATTATATCTTATATTTTATGATATGGGACATATCATAAACCTTATCAGCTTATCTCTTCCATCCTTAAAGATTACAACTTGTTGCATGAAGGTCATAATGCTATAGTAGATGCTTCTCTTGCTCACTTCATAAAACTTTTAGGCAGCAGTGAAGCTCAGACCATCCTATTTGAATGTATTAACCCATTGCCCCTTCCATGCCTTTCTAAGGAGTAGAGAAGAATTCTGCAAAGTAATATATCTAACGATGAAATTAATCTATTCCCAAAAATAGCATAGATGGTTTAAATTTATATTTCTACATAATTTACTGGGGCATTATCAGGGAAGATTTCATAAAAGCAGTGCATAATTGTTTCAACACCAAGATGATGCTTAATAGAATTAATTCCTCGATTACACGCCTAATTCCCATAGTTAAAAACCCTTCCACTGTCACCAGTTTAGACTTATCAACGCTGTAACAGAGTATACAAGTGCATTTCTAAAATCCTTGCACCCACACTAAACGTTGTGCTCCCAAGTTTAATCTCAAGCAAATCAAAGTGCTTTCCTTTCTGATTGAAGCACAATAGATAAAATTCTATATCTCATGATCTAATAAGGGCATATGATTGGATCAGCCTAAGCCCAAAATGTTTCCATAAGATTGTTTCAGAGAAGGCATTTAATTCTACTAAATGGAGCCAAGTCTGTAACTTATGTTTTGACCATAATGGCTTTTCCCCCTAATTTTATCAAATGGGTTGAGGTTTGTATCTCCACATCCAAGTTCCTAATGTAGGTTAACAGGCAACTCAAAGTGTATTTTTAACGAACCAAAGATGTTCAAAAGGAAATCATTTGAGCTTTTATTTCTACCTCATTATTATGGAGATGCTTAATGTCTGAAAATACTCAAATAGGAAAATTAATTTTCACCTTGAATTTCGAGACCGACCTATATCCTCCCATTAATTTGCTTTTTAGATAATCAAATGTTGTTCACCAAACATAACTCTTAACGACTTGTCAGTCTTCTCTAATCTCTTTAAGATTTCAACAAGTTACGGCTATAACAATTCGGCTTACCTTATTTATGCATCCCGTGGCCGCCACTTGAATTCAAACTCAAAACTGTGTTATGTAAGAAAATTATTGGGAAGCATTTACAATAGCATAACAGATTTCTGCCTTAAGCAGGAAGATTGACGGTTAAAAAGTTAGTATGCTGCTCTATATAACTGTATAATTGCATATTTTTATCCTTCCAAGGAAATTGCTGCACGTGATTGATAGAGCATGCAACCACTTCCTTCGGTTAGGAAATCCCCGTTTGAGGAAAACCATTCTGATAGCTTGTACTAAGTTGCAGCTTCCTCTGAAGAAGGGTAGGCTTGGTATTATTAAACTAGTCAAATGGAACGAAGCTGCTTTCTCAACTCGCCTTAATAACATTGTAAGTGGCTGAAATTCAATATGGACAATATTGATTCTAAATATTATTGGATTTTGGAAAAGAATCAAAATATAAGCTAGGTTTGGAAGGCTATTTTAAATACGAGGGATAATTTTAAAGCAGCATATGACAATTTTTGATAACCCCAGTTCAACCTTTTGGAGCACACTCCTTGGATCATGAAATTGATGGCGCTTAGTGGAGTTTTAACCTACAGTTCGGGAATATAGACTGGCATCCCCTTAAGTGCTGAAATTTCTAACTATTTCAGCTTTGAACAAATCAACTGACCTTATACCAGTCACCATAGGATCCATTTAATTGGCAGCACATTCAGTCTGCCAAGCCTCACTCTGTGGAATATGATATGCTTCTTTGGGGATCTCCTACGATCAAGCACTCAATAAGTCATAAACAAGCTGCTGACTGACGAAAGAAATTGAAAACAACAATAACCCTTGGGTTGTATGAGAGTGAGCACGTATATTGGATTTGCGGTTAATCTTGCATCGTAGGGTGTCTTAAAATGGTTCAGTATATATATGGAATTTGTGGCATGTAACAACGATAGATTTCTTTTGTTATAATTAAATGTTACCGTAAACATATACATGGTATCTAAACTGATGGTTCGAATGGACCAATTGTTAGGAAATCAATTTTACGGTTTCAATGATAACAACTATACAATAGAAATCATACATACATACACACATATATGCACTTATGCAGACTATCTACAAGATCAACTTAAACAAGATCATGATAGCAATGTTCAAGAACAAACAAAGGAGATATAAGAGAGTTCGAATAAATTAGAGCAACGAATAACGTACAAGAAGAACAAACAGAAGCCGATACACAGTATTAGACGTTTGAAATTATATTCAAATGTCAGATATAGGATTTGGGAAATTACCTGCAACCATCATCAAATGTCTAAAATAAATTCCAGATGTTTGACCTGGGTTTTGTCCTGAAGAATTGAATTGTAACTGTCACATTTTCAAAAGATATATTGGTTTCTCTTCACTGCATCCCTTCACCATCAATCAAGGAAACTTTTGGATGATCAACAATGACCACCACCATTCCTACACAACTACCCACGACCATATATGGCATCACGATTCAAGAGAATATCACCAATCAAACTTACACTGCTATTTCTATATTTCATACTCTTTGAATCTCTCCATCTACATTCCAACAATTCACAACATCAATTACTCTTCCATTTACTCCTGCACTTCATTGAAAATACTACTCTAAATATGTATATTCGAAGCGACCGTATTCATCTGTCAATATTCGTGTTATATTAGAACACACTTCTGACAGGAACACTTTATTGTAATTAAGCATGTTCTTCCGGGCGAAGCGATGTTGAGAGTGAAATTCCAAAGGGTAGATTGAGGACTGGACGTAGTATGACAGATCCGAACCAGTATAAAATTCTGGTATGTCTTTCTATATTTTTCATATTTTTACTATCATGGTATATTACACTTAGTAGCACATTTATATACTTATTTTTAGATTATACGATCCACTCTACAGACTTTCAGTTGATATACCAAAGCCACCCTGGTCGCCAATTAATTAAGATGATTAATATAAATGTATTGTAATAATCAATGAAAATAAGGCATTAAAATGTTAGGAAATCCATTCCACGGTTTCGATGACAACTATACAATGGAAATCATATATATACATATATGCACTTATGCAGGCTATGTACAAGATTGACTCAAATTAAACCATGACAGAAATGTTCAAGAACAAACAAAGGAGACACAAGAGAATTTGAATCAATTAGAACAATGAAGAACATACAAGAAGAACAAATAGAAATTGATACACAATATCAGACATCTGATGTAAGATTCAGGAAATTACCTGCAATAGGCATCAGACGTCTGAAATTATATTCAGACATCTGATATAATATTCGGTAAATTACCTACAATAGGCATCAAACGTCAAAAATAATTTTCAAACGTATGAAATTTGAAATCCTCAATTTTTATATATAACTAAAACACTCAGTTTCCTTCCTTCTCTTTCTTCTACTGTTCCAAACTCAAATTCTCTAACCCTAATTACTCAAAATTACCAAAATTATGGCGCCTAAGGGTAAAAGTGCTGCAAAAAGGAAGAGAGGAAGGATTTTCATCTAATCCCCAAGAAAATCCTGAACAAAATCCTCAAGTTTGTTCTCAAACCCAAATCGATAAATGGATGAATAATGTTCCTTTTTCTATTGATTGATACAAGGAAATCCAGAAGAAAAAACTACATACGCATTCATTCTATTCTCTTCAAGATTTTCCGTTATATGAATTACATGATTTATGTCAAGATGCTGGCCTTGACACACTTATTTCATACTCACATAATAATGTTCAAATCGATCAACTTTCGGCATTTTTATTTTTTGCTAACTTAGATAGTTCTATCGTTTGGAATACCAAGAATGAAAATGATTGGCTATGGTCGAGTGTCTATGGGATACTGTTCGATACACCCCCAAAAGTATAGGGCGTATTCTATAATGTTCTAACACCGGATAAAATCTTTATGACATTCTCGACATGCGATTTAAACTAATAGATATTGTCACACATCAACTTTGGGAAGACAATATGCCACGGTTTACTACAAAGTTTTTACATCTTAAGCTAGTACACATATGCTTATCAATACAATTATTCCCCGTCTAGAAAGCTCGATATACCCCTGAAAGTGTAAGACATATTCTACAATGTTCTAACACCAGATAAAATCTTTATGGCATTCATGACATTCGTTTTAAACTAATGTATATTGTCATACATTTTGGGAGGATAATATGCCACGGTTTACTGCAAAGTTTTTACGCCTTAAAGCTAGGCCTCTTACACATATGCTTATCAATACAATCATTCCCCGTCTAGAAAGCCATGAACAAATAAACAATCTTGAGCATAATGCATTATATGCTATCTTTAGTGGAACAAGAGTTAATTGGACACAATTTATTTTTGAAGAAATGAAGAATTTTTGGAACCGATCACGTCAATCTATCATCTATGCTCCATATATTATGAGGATGCTACAAGAAGATAAAGTTTCTCCTTATTTATCTAAATTTGAGGAGGTCCCCATTAAGGAAGCATCGAAAAGGTTCCTTCAACTTATGCACCTTCTGTAAGAATATCCTACATTTTTCACCCTCGAAGAATGGAAGGAAAAACATCAAGGAAAACAAGAACATCATCAACAACATCAACAAGAACATCAAAACGAATCTCCTTCCCCTCGTTCCTTTGAATATCAAGCCAATGACGGGTTAGTTCCTCCTAAAAAGCAAATACATCCTAATAAGTTGCTACATTAAATAATGCTTCAAAATCAACATATTCTTTACCAAAATCAAGTGGTCTTAGGAAATCGTATCGTTAATACGGAACTAAGCTTTGCATCAAGACTCGTAACGGTTGGAAAGAGTATGAGTACGGTGGTACTTTCGCTTAAAGAACTCCTACGACGTACATGACCACCTACATTATCTCCACTATCTCCTTTCTCTTCACCAGAAAAGGATGTACACCATGGGAAATCATCAAAAACCGGTGATAAAGATAAAGAGGTGGAGAGCAAAACTCATGACAACATCTCTTAAGAATCGTTTAAAACTTTATATTTTGATGATAACGTAAATGTTATGTAAAACTTTAAGTTATGTCTGTGACGATGTTGTGGAATTATGTAAATAGTGTTAAAACCTTAAGTTATGTGAAGATATTATGGAATTATGTAATGGTATTATTCTGATGGTTATGTTGTGCTTAAATATATCTTTGATCTTGGTGTGTACATGCTATCTAATAAGTTAAAATGCTTATCTGGTTAGTATATCTTGGCATGATTGGTTATATATTTTAGACTGTGGTGTGTACATACATACATACATACATACATATATGCACTTATGCAGGCTATCTACAAGATCTACTCGAATTAAGCCATGATAGGAATGTTCAAGAACAAACAAAGGAGATACAAGAGATTTCAGATCAATTAGAGCAACGAAGAAAAAATAGAAGTTGATACACGGTATCATACATCTCGGATTATATTCAGACATCTGATATAGGATTCGGGACATTATCTGCAACAAACATCAGATGGCTGATATAAATTCCAGACGTAAGATCTGGGTTTTGGCGCCTGAAGAATCGAATTGTAACTATCATATTTTCAAAGGGCGTATTGGCTTCTCTTCACTGCATCCCTTCACCATCAATCAATGCAACTTTTGGACGATTAGCAATGGCCACCACCATTCCAATGTAACTCCCTACAACTATCTCAAGATTCAAGAGAACATCACCAATTTGACTTACACCGCTATTTCTATATTTTATACTCTCTGAATCTCTCCATCTACATTCTAGCAATTCACAACATCAATTACTCTTCCATTTACTCGTGCACTTCATTGATAATACAACTCTAAAGATATATTAGAAGTGTTTGTACTCACCTCTCAATATTCGTATTATATTAAAGCACACTTCTGACAAGAACACTTTATTGTAACCAAGCTTGTTCCTCCGGGTGAAGCGAAGGTTTGCTGAGAGTGAAATTCGAAAGGGGAGCTTCGGGACTGGACGTAGGACAGGAGGTCCAAACCAGTATAAAATTCTGGTATGCCTTTTCGATATTCTGCATATTTTTACTATCTTAGTATATTACACTTAGTAGCACATTTATATACTTGCTTTTATATTATACGATCCACCCTATAGACTTTCATCAATATGATGCAACGTTAACCTAAGTAAGCTCCCGATTCTCATTAATTTTCATATGATATTTAATTGGATGATATGGAGATGGTCTTTTAATTTCATAAATTTATAAAATTATTTAGGAATATACTTAATTTAATAAGTAAAGAAAACGGTTAATTTCAAGAAAATAATTATCAAAAGTATTTAAATAATCATTTAGGTTAGGTTTACTTTGGAATCTTGTACTTAATGTGTATACATATGACTGCATTTGTTGTTCTGTAATATGCGATACCTATTATTGTTATGTTTTATTCTGAATTGATCCTTTAGTCACTGTAGTTTGTATCGGGAAGTCGATCTTCTAAGGTAAGGAAAAAAACAAATACTATATTGACATACTTGATACTCGTTTAATACAAGACTCGCGGATGGTCGCTCCTAGCCAGTCCAATCCTCTGCATAAGCAGACAATATTACGTAGTAATACTCTTTGTTAGTGTAGGTCCGAGGGTGGAGCATTAAAGCTTGGCACCAGAGATGAGTTCAGAACAAAAAATGATAAACATAGAACAATATGCATAATATAGTACATCAAAGTATAATATGAATGTAAAATCATCCTTAATCTTAATTGAAGCCGTCCTTAATCGAATCCGTAACCTTTCTGTGTCCTTCAGGGTATATATAAGTAGGGATATGTCTAGAAATGCAATTTTAATTCCATAGTATTCCATGTGCAAAATTCAAATAATAATATTTCACTCCTATGAATAATCCTTGTCTTCTTTAATCTTTCAGTTAATAACTGAAAAGGACAGCAGATACGTTTATGGTGCTAAACAGACCAGTGGCCCACACCTAGAGGGCATATATATGTCTACCGATTATATTTTGGAGCTTATCAGGAGCCCTTATCCTTCAACTCACTCTTCTCCTATGTGCAAATCCACATTTATTCATATGTGTAGTGGCTTTACTCATCTTGGAGGCAAGTCGTTCGATGGATCTGAGTCAGTTTTAGAGGTTTAGGCATGGCATCGTATATGTACACATATCTTAGCATAATGTGTATGGATGTTGAGATATTTATTTGTTGCTTTTCCTTTCATGCAAATCTACACGTGATTCAGTATTTTCGATTTGATATGATATTGGGTATGAACTGTATTGTCAGATACAAAGTTAGAATTTTATGCTTTTAGAGGATTTTATATCTTTAACCTCCGTATTTGCCTGTTTAGTGTTAGAAATAATGCAACAAAGAATTGTTTGATAGTCGAGAGTAATTAAAGAATAATTCATAATGTTTTTAAATTGATATAATTTGCACACCAGCAAAATGTTTATTACATGCACGAATGGGCTTTAAACAATATACAACCCAAGTATAACCGCGTAATATACATGTAACATAATAAAGTGGTAAAAATCTATTTTCTTTACATCCTCCCCTAACTTTGAGGGATAGAGTTTGCGAGAGATATGAAAATGACTACCACCGCATCAGGCGATTATAGCTTTATTGAAGAGAAACTCTTTTAATTTCTTAAGATAAAATGATATGCCTTATAAAATTGCTCTTACCCGTGTAATTTGAAGTCGTTGGCATCCATTGTGGCAAAATGTATGGCCCTCGGTGTTGGATCTGTAGCAATATGTTTGCTTGCATTGATTCTTCACCTCTAGAGACTTCGATGAAACTTCTGCTATGTGATTTGACTCTTTTGGTGGCTAAAGTCTAGCTGCCTCGATGATGCAGAGATGGTTCTTAAGCATTTTGATTCTTTGTCATGATAGAGGCTTAGTCAAGATGTCAGCGATTAGGTAAGTGGAAGGTACATGGTTAACTAGTAATTTTCCTTTAAGTACCATCTCTCTTATGAAGTGGATGTTAAGTTCCATATGTTTGGTTCTCGAATGTAACACTTGATTGGAAGGTAAGGCTATAACATTAAGATTGTCACACCAAATTTTTTCTTGATTGTCTGTTTTGACCCTTAATTCACTTAACAGTGATTGAATCCATATTATCTCAACTACAGTGATAGCTATGCTTCGATATTCTACTTCCGTGGTGCTCTGAATAAGTGTTTTTGTTTCTTAGCACATCATGAAATAGGGGTTTTGCCCAAAAGTATGCAATTCCCAATTGCTGACTTTCTGTTATCATGATCATTTTCCAAATCAACATCTGAGTATCCATTAATATTGAATTTGCTGCTAGACTTCATGACTAATCCCTGATTTATAGGGCCCTTAAGATATCTTTGGATTCTTTTGAGTGCTTTCCATGTTCACTTAGGGCTTTTGCATGAACTGACCTACTCTGTTTACACTATATGTAAACTCCCCACCTCCGTTAAGGTCACTCACAAAGGGAATGCATTAACTTTGGTGGAGTATTATAGATAAAAGGTACATATAATTTACAAGGCAGACATATAAACAGCGAAAACACTAAATTTTATTTCATAAGCACGTGGTCCAGTCAAAACATTACAACAACTGTCTTAAAAACCAACTTCCAAAATTATTACAGTAAAGCCTCTGTCTTGACTAAAACATAAAGAAGCATAAACAATAATAAAGCAGCATAAATCCCCAATTAAGAGTGTAACCGTAGCCATAGCCCAAGAAAAGAGAGTCCAAGCAATACGTCTACTTTCTTCAAGCTGGAGAAGGTCTGGACTAAGTTGAAGTATTCCCTCCCTGCGGACCCGGGGGAGGGGGAAACGGAAGACAAGAAGACGAATGAAAAAGGGTCAGACATAAGCCTGGTAAGTCCAGTGATTATTTAGCATGTAAACAGGTAAACAGACCATGACATGAATAAACTGAACCTAGAACAATACCCTAGAAATAAGATAACGATAAATAAGGAAAAGTAATCTGAATATACTATCGCACTAATTTCTATTTCTCTGCACCTACTAACAAGTGTTTCAACTAGCACCATGTGTTCATGATAAAACAATCCCTTTTATCGATCGGCTTCTACTCGCATGCATTTATGACTTGTGTCATTCGGCCCCGCTTGACTGTAGATACCTGTGCTGGTCCCACCATGGGGTATATCAATTCCTATGGTGGCGACCCGACACAAATTCAAGATGCACATTGCATACTACTGATGCCCATTGCCTAGTTTGTCCATGCCGGAGTACGTGCACGCCCATACTTCGTTGGAACCTACACTACTGCACCACCCGCCGTTATTTTGACCGCTTATAATCGGCCCATTAATCATGCCCCACCCAGCCTAGTTCAGGGTACCATGATATATCTATGTGGGTTACTGCTGAAATAGGTCCTCGTTACTAGGGTTTCTTAATCAACATGTTAAAATGGTTAAGTGTTCTCAAATTAACCTAACCCCACCCATTAGTTTAGTTAACATGTTGTATTGGTTAAGTGTTGCCTTAATTTACTTAACCCTACCTTTCTTAGCCTGCCTATTTCTTAGCTTTAATTCATTTATTAAAGCACCAACCTCTCACATTAGATCTATATTGTTGCGGTCGCTGGATGTGCCGGGCGGTTCCGGGAAGTCTTACACCGCAACTCAATCTAACCTCAGGTTTTTGGGCTTAATACGCTAACCTCTCACATTAGATCTGTATTGTTACGGTTGCTGGATATGCCGGGCGATTTCGGGCAGTCTTACACCGTAACTCAATCTAAGCTCGGGTTAGGCATATTCGTCTTTTAATTAATTTACATATTTACCATTTATGTTTATATGTAAATTATCCACCAATGTTGTCGACTCAAATCATGTCCCATTTACCCTTCTAAATTTTGTCCATAATTCTTAGGTATACAAATTATACCATTTCATGCCATTAATCATTTACATGATTACGAGCCAACCTATGCCAATAGCATATAATTTAATATTTTTCCCAACGTATCCCCCATTATTCGTCCGCATAAATTACATAGAACGTTAGGCTCGCAAATTAGCCTAACTCATAAACAAAGAGGAAAAAAGAAGAGGGACATGTAACATTCTAACGGCATAAAACAGTTTAGATCAACTAAATATTATAAATTTGGGATAGTACTACACAAATTTAATTAAGCATGTAAATGTGAACTTGCATTTGAGTTGGATCAAATTAACATAGATCTAAACATCTAAGCATGTCGATCTAGACATATAAGCATATATGAACATGACTTAGCTTATGATCTTGCATATAACATAACATAAGGAATCACCAAATTTATATACAACATGATGGATTCATTGCCAAATTATTATACAACATGATAGGTTCATCACCAATATAACATACAACATGATAAGTCCATCACCAAATTAATATACAACATGATAGGTTCATCACCAAATTAATATACAACATGATTTGTTCATTACCAAATTAATATACAACATGATAGGTTCATCACCAAATTAATATACAACATGATGGGTTGTATCAATCACAATAGTCACGTAGGCATAGGTAATTTCAGAATTGCTACATGAATCAGAATACGATTATCTTATAACTAGGCACAGTTCTAGTTCCGCATCATTACAAGTCATGACTTTTATTTGTTCAAATCTAAAGAATAACTGAACTTACAAACAAAAGAACAAATCATGTTTTCTGGGATCTGATTTCTGAAACTAAAAAGCTATCCTTTGTGTTGACTATTGATTCTCTAGTTTTGATTGTATTTGGGACTTCCTAACTTGACTTGTAGTTTAGAGAAAAATGGAGGCTACGCTAGTTTGGCCATGAACAACATGACTGCTTCAGAGAGCAATTTTATGTGGTTTTAGGTCGAGGGTTGGGGTTGTTTGTATAGAAGTTTAGATTAATGAGAGCCGTTAGATCGACCTAAGCGTAACCAGAGCCATCCAGACCAAACAGAGCCAACCGGAAGTCGCCACATATGCCCTAATGACTCAGAAAAACGTCACTGGGCAAAACAGCCTAGATCTGGCCGAGGGGGTCGACACCCCTCTTGGGGGGTCGACACCTATGTCCACCCCCCTGTGGGGAGTCAACTTCTATGGGAGGGAATTTTCCCACCTAGCCGCTTCTCTCAGAATTTTTGATTTGAACTGCTTTTTGATTTAATTATTATTTATATTTAATTTCCGTTTAAACTTGAAATCTTCTGAACTCCATAACTTCTTCATACAGAGTCTGATTCACGCAAACTCGGACTCTATCTCAAGCAAAATTCCGAGATGAATGCAATGGCGAAACCCGTTTCCCCTAATTCCCACTTTTAAAATTAAGTATTCTTTAATTCGTTACTTTAATGTTCACAGAAAATATGAGGTGTTACATTCTCCCCTGCTTAAAGGATTTCGTCCTCGAAATCTTCAAGGCAAGAGGAATGTATATCCTACCATCCAATCATCCATTTACTCAACCATCAAACACAGGCATCCATTGTCCTTAAACAGATTTCTAATGCTTTCATGACTATATGCATAGTGTGTGTATATGTCCTTATCTAATGCAAAATCTGGCGGTCTACTGATTCAGTTGACCTCCTTAATGCAAATCATGATAGTGCCATGACTCCATTATGTATGCAATTATTCCTAATCATTCTTTCTACATGAGGGCACAATCATTCATACAAATGCAACGTCCATATGATAACACATCAAGTTTCAATCCATATACAAATACATATATGCATATGCAATATGAAAGTGACTGAGCCGATCTAGTACCTAATGTGTGTGTATATGCATCCACGAGCAACCACTAGCAACTACTTGCAATCATTTGCAACCATCAATCATAACATGTTTCAAATACATGTTTACATCCATTGGTTTCTACCTAAGGGTCAAGAATAGGACCGAGGAGATATACTTAAAGATAGATATAAGCATGCATAAACTTATGGAAGAGAGATTAAGGATGTACCCTCAAAAAGAAAAGGGTAGGTTGTGCGTAACTTGTCCTCTGTCTCCCAAGTCGCGTCTTCCTCAGCGTCACTCCATTGAACTTTAACAAGCTTGACTTCATGGTTGTGTAGCTTTTTGACTTTTGTCCCTAAGATACCAGTTGGAACTCTCCTCACCGTCTCTTCTCGTTCCACTTCTACTTCCTCTAGTATGCTTGGTTCCACAACTTCCGCAGACTCATGTAAGCACTTTCGTAGATGAGAGATATGGAAAACATTATGAACTCCAGCCAATCTTTTGGGCAGCTCTACTGCATAAGCCATCTTCCCAATCCTCTCAATGATAGGAAATGGCCCTACAAATCATGGTGCCAGTTTTCCCGTAGACCAAAAGCGAACGACATTCCTCAAAGAAGTTACTTTAAGGAAAACCCTATCTCCAACCTCAAACTCAAGGTCAGTCCTTCTTTTATCAGCGTAGGACTTCTGTCTATCTTGTGCAGTCTTCATTCGTCTTTGTATCAAGTCCACCTTCTCTGAAGTTTCTCTGATCATGTCAGGCCCAAGTACGAGCTTGTTTGTAAACTCCCACCAACAAGTTGGCGATCGACATGGTCTTCCATATAAAGCCTCAAAGGGTGCCATGCCTATGGTGGCTTGGTAGCTATTGTTGTAGGCGAACTCCACCAAAGGAAGATGATCCTCCCATGTCCCTCCAAAATCAAGAATGCACAATCTCAAAAGATCTTCTAATACTCTGTTCACCCTTTCCGTCTGACCATCGGTTTGAGGGTGATAGGCAGTGCTTAAGCATAAATGTGTGCCTACAGCTTCCTGCAAACTCTTCCAAAACTCGCTCGTAAAGATAGGATCTCGATCACTTACTATGCTAGAGGGTATTCCATGCTGTCGAACCACCTCTTTAAGATAAATGGATGCTAACGATGGGGCAGTCCTCCTACTCTTAACAGGTATAAAGTGAGCGCTTTTAGTGAGCCTGTCCACTATTACCCAAATACAGGTATTGCCCCTTCTTGACCTAGGCAACCCATCAATAAAGTCCATCTAAATGCTATTCCATTTCCACTGTGGGACCTCTAGAGGATGAAGCAGACCACCAGGCTTCTTCTGCTCCGCTTTGACTTGCTGGCATATCAAGCATTTAGAGACAAACTCAGCTACATCCTTCTTCAAGCCATTCCAAAAGAAAATCTTTTTTATGTCTTTATACATCTTGTCCCCACCTGGATGTATGGTCAATTTAGAATGGTGTGCTTCTTCGAGAACGGTTTTCACCAAATCTCTTGCTTGTGGGATGCATAGTCTTCCATCCCATCTCAACCAACCCTTGTCATCGATGGTATATCTATTGAGGTGACTAGAAGTCTCACCTCTCATTAGCTTATCCATCACATCAACTAGCTGAGGGTCTTCATGTTGCGCGGTTCCTATTGAGTCCAAAAGCGTAGGTCGCACCTCTAGCATTGCTAACAAGCCAGGTACAAACTCAATGGAAGGTCTAAAGTCAAAGTTTGCTATGTACTCCAAGCTTTGCCTTTCTACAGAGAGAGGACTTAGGGTCAGCTTTTTCCTACTCAAGGCATCTGCTACAATATTGCCCTTGCCAGGGGTATAAGCAATCTCAAAATCGTATGAGGCCAGAAATTCCATCTACCTTTGTTGTCTCAAGTTAAGATCTTTCTGTGAGAAAAGGTACTTTAACGATTTATGGTCAGTAAACAATTCAAATCTTTCTCCTAGTAGGTAATGACGCCATGACTGAAGAGTGAAAACAATGGCAGCTAGCTCCAAATCATGAGTTGGGTAGTTCTTCTCATGTACCTTCAACTGCCTTCCTCCATAACAAACTACTTTGCCCTCTTGCATCAAGACAACGCCCAATCCTGTTCTGCATGCGTCTGTGTATATTGTAAACATCTTACTCCCATCAGGCAATGTCAGAACTGGGGTTGTTGTCATAGCACTTTTCAATCATTGGAAAGCAACATCGCAATCCAAATCCAAAGCAAAAATTAGGTTCTTCTTCGTCAGTCTAGTAAGTGGGGCTAAGATCTTTGCAAAATCTTTAATGAACTTTCGGTAAAAGCCCGCTAGTCCGAGAAAACTTCGTACTTCGGTTGCGTTTCGGGGGACCTTCCAATCTTGCACTGCAACTACTTTTGCACGATCCACAGCTATCCCCTCTTTGGACAGCACATGTCCAAGAAACCTTACTTCTTCTCTCCAAAAATGTCATTTGGAGAATTTTGCTTTTAGCTGGTGTGCACGAAGAGTATCCATGACTTCCCTTAAATGCAAAGCATGCTCTTCCTCACTTTTTGAGAAGATCAAAATGTCGTCCAAGACCACCACAAATTTATTAAGGAACTCCCTGAACACCCGACTCATAAAGTCAACGAAATAAGCAGGTGCGTTTGTCAAGCTGAAAGGCATGACAAGCCATTCGAAGAAACCATCCGGGGTCCTGAATGCGGTCTTATCAATGATGTCCTCAGCCACTCTTAGCTGATGAAACCCGGTAGCCAGATCTAGTTGGGAGAAAACCGATGCACCTACAAGCTGATTGAACAAGTCGTCTATTCTTGGAAGTGGGTGCCTATTCTTCTTGGTCAGCTTGTTTAGCTCCATATAGTCAACGCATAGGCGAAGTGAACCATCTTCTTTGGTTGCAAACACCACTAGAGCACCCCATTCAGAAATACTATGCCTTACAAACCCCTTTTCAAGCAACTCTTTAACTTGCTTGCTGAGCTCCTTCCTTTCCCTTGGAGCCATATGTCTAATAGGTAGAGCAACAGGTTTTGCATTATCAACAAGGTATATGCAGAAGTCTATCTCCTGCTTCGGAGGTAAACCCTTCACCTCTTCAAAGACATCCGAGTATTCATGGACCACTCTAACAGATTTCAGGTTTTCAACAGACGCATCAAGAGATTCTAGGTAACTAAGCATAATAGAGTTCATGGGATTATAAGAGATTTCAAGAGTGTTACCGAGGCGAGTCATAAGTCTAACTACTCACTTTTCACAATCGAGGACGACACCATTATTGGATAGCCAAACCATGCCTAGAATCAACCCATAGCCCGTGAATCCCAAAACATAGGCATTACATCTAAACCCAACGCTTAGTATAGAAATTTCCTAATCCAAACAAATCATTGATAAATAAGCCAAACCCCCAATTGGATTTGAAATAACCAAGGGATCCTCTACTATACTGGTGTCTAGGTGCAGAGATTCAACTAAAGCAGTAGATATAAAAGAGTGCGATACGCCAGAATCAAAGAGAGTACGAACAGGATGATCAAAAAGATAAGCTAAACTCTCAACATAAATATTTCTACCTCGTTCTTACGGAGGTGCTATGAGAACGTGAAGCTCCGCTCCAGTAGTAGATCCAGTCCTCTGCCCTTGCCCTTGCTTTCTTGGGCAGTCCTTAGCCATGTGTCCTGTCTCGCTGCACTAAAAACAACCACCCATCTTCCTCTTCTTCCTTCTGCAGTCCTTAATCAGATGTCCAGGTATGCCACAAAAATTACACTTTCTCTTGTCACGGGGTTTGTTATTCTTCCCGCCCTTCTTGGAATCTGCCTTCTTGTTCTATGATCCCTCCATTTTTTTGTCTTGAGATACTTCCACCTTTGTCTCTTTCTTGCTATTCTTGTCTTCCTCCTGTAACAGTGCCATGACCATTAGTCTCTCATAAGTCGCACCTATAGGTATATGGGATATAGCTAGGCTGTGCAGTGGCTCGTTCAACCCTTTAACGAAGTGGAGAGCCTTCTTATGTGGAGTGTTCACTAACTCAAATCCGAATCTAGCCAGCTGGTTGAATTGTTTGACGTATTCCTTGACCGATAGGCTTCCTTTTGAGAGCTAAGAACTTTTCCATTTGTAGGCTTTGTTCAGCTTGCGAGAGGAACTTAATTTCAAACCTCATTCTGAAATCCTGCCAAGTGTAACACCCCACACCCGCTAAGGTCACTCACTAAGGGAATGCCTTAACTTTGGTGGAGTATTTTAAGTGAATATAGAACAGAAAAATTACAACAAGACAGATATAAATAATACTTGAAATCTAAAACATCATTTCATTGCAGCAGAAGATAAACATGTTTGGTTACATATCAAAACCAACTAAAACAAGAGTCAAGTACTAAATATCCATCCTGATAAAACATAAGTACATAATCCCACTACATAACTAATAGCCATAATAGAAAAGATAAGCTGGGCTTTACATCATGGTCCAAGCTCCAAAAGATAGATAAAGCAATCTGATCAAAGCCCATTAGTGCTAGGCCCACTCTGAGAACCTGAGGGTTGGGAAAAAGATAAAAACAACGGGGTCAGACATAAGTCTGAGTGAGCCTTATAACTTTAACAATACAATCATTAAAGTAATTAGGATATGATATAAACTTGGTACGGTGATGACTGGGGATAAATGACTACACTAAGCAGCCAACTAGACATAAGATGAACTATGATAATGGTAAAGACACATCTACCCACCCAAGGGTAATTACTACACTGCACCACACCAGTCATTCCTATTTAAAGGTTGATCCCACCCAAGGACTTAGAAAATATAACTAGTAGTTTGTTGTACCCCTAGCTGACCACATAGGTGCCGTCTGCCCCTATCTCCACTATGTGTACCCATTACTCCCCAAGCGATCGGCTCCCTAACGTAGATACCCGTGCTGGCCCCACAGTGGGGTGTATCACTCCCCAAAGTGGCAACCCAATACAACCAATGGTGCACGGCTTATACCTACACGATGCAACAACGTCTTATCTACCAGCCCGGGTCCACACACGCATATGAAACCCGTTGGCCTTGCGTTGCCACCGCTAACCCGTTTTGGCCTCTTATAGTCAAGCCTAGTACGCGTGTCCCGTCCTCGACATGGGTCGAGCCCAATAAGATACATATGGGTTACTGGTTGAAATGGGCCCCCACAAGCTACCCACCTAAGCTTGTCCCTTTTTCTAGTGCATCCCACTTAACCCTTTAATCATGTTTAATTACATGTTTCCACTTGGTTAAGTATTCTAATCGTATTTTCTATTGCCACCCAAGGCAACCCACTAGATTTCCACATGCCACCCAAGGCACTTACTTGATTTCCACATGCCACCCAAGGCACCCACTTAACCCCTCATGCCCCACTACATGCTTATCTGGTTAAGTGTTTCTTAATTGATTAAGAACGTAACCTTCGTAAAGACCTCTCACATTAGATTGTCTTTTATGGCAGCTGGATATGCCGGTCGGTTCCGGGCAGCCTTACGCCATAACAGAGTCTAACCTCGTGTCTTTACACTTGTTACGTATTTAGTTTATGCCTAAGACCTCTCACATTGGGCCAATCATTTGTAGCCGCTGGATTTGCCGGTCGGTTCCGGGCAGTCTTATGCTACAAAAGGGTCCAACCTCGTGTCTTAGTCGATTAATTACACCTAATTAATCACCCCCATAATTTGTATTAATTATCCCTAATTAATTACAAATTTAACGATGTACATAATTGACTCAATTATGTCCATCCACTTTATAGTATGCATAATCATACCAACTTCACACCATTTCATTAACATGAATATTAACCCCATCGTTCCCTACGTAATACGTTGACATGACATACTTAAAAGGGAAGATTCATCACAAACACAATGGGTTCAACTTGCATAACATTAGCATCAACATGGGTTTTAAAGGTGTCAACATGCATATATGACCATGGCATCAAACCCAACTAGCATAAATAATCAACCCAAACTTGCATGAATCACATATGTCATAAAGAGGGTAACTTGCATAAGTTACTTATGTCATACAAAGGGTTAAACTTGCATATGTATGTATGACATACAAAGGTGTAAACTTGCACATGTTACTTGCATATAATCAAACACCAAGCTTGCATAACATGTCTTATATGAACTTGCATATAATCAAACACCAAACTTGCATAACATGTCATATATGAACTTGCATATAATCAAACACCAAACTTGCATAACATGGTGTCATAATGGATCAATGTTTATCATAGTGATTTGCATAACTAGCATCATGAACACATAGCATAAAACTTGCATAACTTGCATAACATCATGAATACATAGCATATGACTTGCATAACTTGCATAACATCATGAACACATAGCATATGACTTGCATAACTTGCATAACATCATGAACACATAGCATATGACTTGCATAACTTGCACACATAGCATATGACTTGCATAACTTGCATAACATCATGAACACATAGCATATGATAACATAACTTGCATTGATCCACATACATAACCATAACCTCATTATATCCTATCATAATTAGTTTAGAAATTGCTTGCTAAAGGCATAGAAACTCACAACTTGTTGATTAGCACTCCTATGAAGAAGATTAAGTTGCTAGAGTTGATTAGAAGTTGATTTGAGAAGCTATCTTCCTCTTTAATTTGATGGAGGCTCCTTCAAGTTGCATTTTGACGGCATAACGACGTTGTATCTATTTTTAGTATGAATTAGGGTAGTCTTAGGGTGTATTTATAGATTTAGGATGTAGTTTAGGCCCTTAGATTAACCCTAGATTAGGTTAGAGCCGTCAGATTTCGTCACAAGCCACCAAAACCCAGCCCAAAGCTCAAACCAGTGCACCCAGGCTAACCTGACCGTCAGGGGGGGTCGACACATGGGTCGACCCCTTGGGGGGGGGGGGGTCGACACCCATGTCGACCCCTGTGTCGACACCCTCTGTCTGGCGGGAATTTTCCCGCCTCTTCTGAAATTTGAAATCTGAATATTTTAAATCTGTTTTGAATTTTCTGAAACTTCGGATGGTCATAACTTCTTCATACGAAGTCCAAATCACGCAAACTCGGACTCTATCTCAACCAGAATTCCGAGACGAACACAATGGCGCAACCCGTTTCCCTTAATTCTCACGTCTGAGATTAATTATTCTTTAATTACTAAACATTAATATTAAGTGAAATTCGGGGTGTTACACCAAGTTTCAACTGGTCTTTCAGCATTAGTAACTTCCCACTAATAAGAGGCTTCATCCTTAAGTAACCACATAACCAATTGTATCTTCTGTCTATCATCCACTTCGAAGATAACGAACAAATTTTTTGTTTCCATGAGCCAGTTTCTTGCTTCCACAAATGACTCAGTCCCATTAAAGTTATTTCCACCCATGGCTAAAAAGTCTCTACATATCTTCGAGAAAGCATTGACACGAGGAGGAGGAGGAGGAACAACTGCAACAAGGGGAGGAGGAACGTCTGCTGGGCCTGCGCCATTAGCCCTATCTTCCAAGTACCTTCTGAACCAACCATGTACCGGCACACCCTCAGGAAGATTAAGAACCCTAGACATGCTGAAACGAAAAGAAAAGGTTCAAAACAAAGGATAGAAAGATTGTGCATATGGCTTAGGGGATTATGCTCTTTAAAATAAAACAACATTTTCCTTAAAAATGCTTCTTTAAACTTTTTTTTGAAAAATAGTTTTCAAAAACTTTTATCTGATCCGGTAAACCTTTGCTCTGATACCAAGTGTAAACACCTCACCTCTGTTAAGGTCACTCACAAAGGGAATGCATTAACTTTGGTGGAGTATTATAGTAAAAGGTACAAGTAATTTAGAAGATAGACATATAAACAGCGGAAAGACTAAATTTTATTTCATAAGCACATGGTCCAATCAAAACTTTACAACAACTGTCTTAAAAATCAACTTCCAAAATCATTACAGTAAAGCCTCTGTCTTGACTAAAACATAAAGAAGCATAAACAATAATAAAGCAGCATAAATCCCCAATTAAGAGTGTAACCACATCCATAGCCCAAGAAAAGAGAGTCCAAGAAATAAACCTACTTTCTTCAAGCTGGAAAAGGTCTGGACTAAGCTAAAGTATTCCCTCCCTGTGGACCTGAGGGAGGGGGGGGGGGGGAGGGGGGAATGGAAGACAAGAAGACGAAAGAAAACGGGTCAGACATAAGCCTGGTAAGTCCAGTGATTATTTAGCATGTAAACAGGTAAAAGGATCATGACATGAATAAACTGAACCTAGGACAATACCCTTGAAATAAGATAACGATAAATAAGGCAAAGTAAACTGAATATACTATCGCACTCATTTCTATTTCTCTGCACCTACTAACAAGTGTTTCAACTAGCACTATGTGTTCATGATAAAATGATCCCTTTTATCGATCGGCTTCTACTCGCATGTATTTATGACTTGTGTCATTCGGCCCTGCTTGATTATAGATACCTGTGCTGGTCTCACCATGGGGTGTATCAATTCTTATGGTGACGACCCGACACAAATTCAAGATGCATAGTGTATACTTTTGATGCCCAACGCCTGATTTGTCCATGCTGGAGTACGTGCACGTCCGTACTCCGTTGGAACCTACACTGCTGGACCACCCGCCGTTATTTTGACCGCTTATAATCAGCCCTGTAATCGTGCCCCACCCTGCTAGTTCAGGGTACCATGATACATCTATGTGGGTTACTGCTGAAATGAGTCCCCGTTACTAGGATTTCCTAATCAACATGTTAAAATGGTTAAGTGTTCTCAAATTAACCTAACCCCACCCATCAGTTTAGTTAACTTGTTGTATTGGTTAAGTGTTGCCTTAATTTACTTAACCCTACCATTATTAGCCTGCCTTTTTCTTAGCTTTAATTCATTCATTAAAGCACCAACCTCTCACATTAGATTTATATTGTTGCGGTCACTGGATGTGCCGGGCAGTTCCAAGCAGTCTTACGCCGCAACTCAATCTAACCTCGGGTTTTTGGGCTTAATGCGCTAACCTCTCACATTGGATCTGTATTGTTACGGTTGCTGGATATGCTGGGCAGTTTCGGACAGTCTTACACCGTAACTCAATCTAACCTCGGGTTAGGCATATTCGTCTTTTAATTAATTTACATATTTATCATTTATGTTTATATGTAAATTATCCACCAATGTTGTTAACTCAAGTCATGTCCCATTTACCCTTCTAAATTTTGTCCATAATTCTTAGGTATACAAATTATACCATTTCAAGCCATTAATCATTTACATGATTATGAGCCAACCTATGCCAATAACATATAATTTAATATTTTTCCCAACGTATCCCCCGTTATTCGTTCGCATAAATTACATAGAACGTTAGGCTCGCAAATTAGCCTAACTCATAAACAAAGAGGGAAAAAGAAAAGGGACATGTAACATTCCATTGACATAAAACATTTTAGATCAACTAAGCATGTGTAATATAAAGTTGGCATAGTAATCCACAAAATTAATTAAGCATGTAAATGTGAAATTGCATTTGAATTGGATCAAATTAACATAGATCTAAACATCTGAGCATGTAGATTTAGACATATAAGCATATATGAGCATGACTTAGCCTATGATCTTGCATATAGCATAACATAAGGAATCACCAAATTTATATACAACATGATAGGTTTATTGCCAAATTATTATACAACATGATAGGTCCATCACCAAATTTACATACAACATGATAAGTCCATCACCAATTTAATATACAACATGATAGGTTTAACACCAAATTAATATACAACATGATTGGTTCATTACCAAATCAATATACAACATGATAGGTTCATCACCAAACTAATATACAACATGATAGGTTGTATCAATCACAATAGTCACATAGGCATAGGTAATTTCATAATTGCTACATGAATCAGAATACGATTATCTTACAACTAGGCATAGTTCTAGTTCCGCATCATTACAAGTCATGACTTTTATTTGTTCAAATCTAAAGAATAACTGAACTTACAAACAAAAGAACAAATCTTGTTTTCTGGGATCTGATTTCTGAAACTAAAAAGCTATCCTTTGATGTAGACTACTGATTCTCTAGTTTTGATTTGATTTTGGACTTCCTAACTTGACTTGTAGTTTAGAGAAAAATGGAGGCTACGCTAGTTTGGCCATGGACAACATGATGGCTTCAGAATGCAATTTTATATGTGGTCTTAGGGTCGAGGGTTGGAGTTGTTTATATAGAAGTTTAGATTAATGAGAGCCGTTACATCAACCTAAGAGTAATCAGAGTCATCCATACCAAACAAAGCCAACCGGAAGTCGCCACATATGCCCTAATGACTCAAAAAAACGTCACTGGGAAAAACAACCCAAATCTGGCCGAGGGGGTCGACCCCTACATGGGGGTCGACACCCCGGTCGACACCCCGGTCGACACCCATCTTGGGGTGTCGACACCTGTGTCAACCCCCTTGGGGGGAGTCGTCCCCTATGGCAGGAATTTTCTCGCCCAGCCGCTTCTCTCGGAATTTTTGAATTTGAACTGCTTTTTGATTTAATTATTATTTATATTTAATTTCCGTTTAAACTTGAAATCTTCTGAACTCCATAACTTCTTCATACGGAGTCCGATTCATGCAAACTCGGACTCTATCTCAAGTTGAATTCCAAGATGAACGCAATGGAGAAACCTGTTTCCCCTAATTCCCATTTTTAAAATTAAGTATTCTTTAATTTGTTACTTTAATGTTCATAGAAAATACGGGGTGTTAAACTATATGAGATATCTGGCCTCAACAATGCTTTTATATTGTTTTTCATCAGGTATAGGATCTCCTTTTTCTTTCTTGAGATATAAGTTGCTTGTTGTTGGTGTAGGAAATGGGTTAGCTTTGTCAATCTTTGATTTGATTAGGATTTTGAAATGTACTTCTTCTGATTCAGATGCAGTTTTTAGTCAGTACGTAATCTTTGTCGCTTTTATCCTTAGAAAGCAGGCAAGATTTCCCAAGTCTTCAATGGATAACTCGCTATTTAATCATTCAGTAATGCACTTAATCTCACTCTCACTCTTGCTTGTAATTACAAAATCATCAACATCAATCAGTATATAGTAATAGTGTTAGTGGAAAATTTAACAAATACTAAGTTGTCAGATTTTGTGGAGCTGTAGCCAATCTTGACAGTGTTGATTTGAGTTTATTAAACCACGCTTTGGGTGCTTATTTGAGTCCATATATTTCTTTATTTAGTTTGCAGTCATACTCTTCTTTTCCATTTTGCTTGAGCCCTTGAGGTAGCTCCATGTAAACCTCTTCCTATAAAACACCATTTAAAACAACATTATTTACATCTAATTGTTTGATGGTCTAGTTCTTGTGCAAGGCAATTGTTTGTATGATTCTAATAGATTTTGATTTCACTATAAGTGAAAATGTTTCAATGAATTCAATTCCATACTATCGTGAATACCCTTTGCAACTAATCTTGCCTCGTACTTAAATACTGTACCATCTGCATTCTTTCTGACTATGTAAGTCCACTTGCATCCAATGATATTTTTATTATTGGAAAGTGATTTAAGGCACAAAATTTGGTTTCTGGTTAGAGCATCCAGCTTTTCTTCTGTCCTCCACTTATCATCATGCACTACTTGGTGATAAGTGGATGGTTCATCTGAATTTAGTCCATTGCAGTAAACTTTTAGTTTGAACATACCATTTTAGCTTATCATCTTATAATATTTGTTTTGGTCTTGAGCGTTGTTGTTTCTGCTCTCTTCTTCTTGAATATCTGATGTAGCATTGTCTTTTTTGATATTATCAGTTTGTATTTTGGGGTAGCATCAATGTTTTCAGGGTACATTTTACACTCTTGACCTCGTCCACTATTGGACACTGTGTGTTGAAGTGTAGAGTCAAGTTGTGATGCTTGTGTATGTGTTGTATTATTACTTGAATATGGGGAAAATACAACATCATCGGTATATTTAGGAATGGGTAAAATAAAGTATCTTGGGTTACAAATTTTCTAGGTTGTTTTGTAATTGGAGTAGCTAAAGGGAAACATTTTTTCATTAAATGTAACATGTCTAGATATGTATACCTTTTCATTCCTATCAAGACACCTCTAAACCTTATGATGTGTATCGTACTCGAGAAAAGTGCCTAGTAGAGATCTATATTCAAGTTTGTTTGCATTGAATGATCTTAAGTAGGGAAGCATAGACAACCTAACACTTTTAAGTCATCATAAGTTAATTTGACTTTGGTTAACAATTCTGTTGGATTTTTGAGGTGTAGTACCTTTGTTGGTAACTTGTTTATAAATTGCACTCTTGTAGCAAAATCATCAGACTAGAATTTTAGTGGTAGTGATGCTTGTGCAGGCAGTGTCAACCTAGTTCCAACTATATGCCTATGCTTTCTTCCTATAAGACCATTTTATTCAGAAGAATGTGGAAAAGTTAATCTATGAAAAATGCCTTTCTTATTAAATTATTCTTTCAATTGTAAAAACTTTTTAGCCCCATCAGTTTGAAATATTTTAACATGGTGATTCAGCTACTTTTCTAGCTTGTTATGAGTTGACATTATTAGTTTTAGATTTTGGGATCAAGAAATGTATCCACACATATCTTGAGTAGGCATCATTGAAAGAAAGGTAATATTTATTTCCATAGTCGATGTCAGTAGTGTTGGTTCCTATATGTTAGCAATAACTAACTCTAATGGTTTCCTACAATTAGTTTCAGAGTTTTGAAAGGGTGACTTGTGACTTTTTCACATTTAACAATAAGAACACATATATGATTTAAGAATAGTAGTCATAATATTATTATCATCTAAAACTTGTCTTACAGCCTTTATACTTGGATGTCCAAGTTTACAGTGCCACATATCAAATGTCATACAATCCTCATTCTTGTTTAGTTCAGTCACATTACAACAATGTTCTCTTAATCCTGAGTTTCTTGAATTTCCAATGTCAAACTTATATAAACCTTTATTTTCTCTACCCTGCAACAGAAATTCTTGGGTTAGAACGTTTTTAATCAGAAAATGGTTAGGTTGAAATTCAAATACTACATTATTATCTCTAGCTTTCTATGACACACTATTAAGTTTATTATATATATATATATACGGTACTCTTAAAAGAATATTTAAGTAAAGTTGTTTCGCACCCTTTATACTAGCATGGCCAGTGTGTGTGATAAAAAATGAATTGCCATTACCCATAAGCAAGGACTGCTTACCTTTATATTCTCTATTCCCAAGACTGAGGTTGTTTAGATTGTTGTTGCATAATGAGTGACCTCTGAGTCTAGATGCCATGCTTCATCTTGTATATCATCCAGTTTGGCAATGTCACAAGCACTTTCTTGATTGCTCTTGTTATCAATTTGACTGCTACTTAGGTTTTCACTAGGGTGGTTGTTTCTATTTTTGCTAGTTTGTTGATTCATATTGATATTTTTTTTCAAATTTGAAGTAGTACCAATCGACAGTGTGGCCAATTTTGTCATGTATTTGATACTTTGGTCTTTTGTAAGTGTTCCACCTCTCTTCTCTGCCTCTACTTATGCTGGATTGAGTACCTCTCTGGTAAAAGTTATTACTTTGATTTCTTGAGTTGTTACCTTTGTCTTGGTTCTTGAATTTTCTATTTGTTGTGTACTCATAAAGCAGTCAAAGTTTATTTCCTTTTTCTGCAGTAATCTTCCTTCATGAGCTAAGAGAGTGGAGTAAATACTTTGCATAGATGGATCGAGTTCAGATAATGTTATAAATGCTGCCACAGCTTCATATTCATCATCTAATTGATGAAAATATATAGCACTTGTTCACTTTCATCAATTTTGTGTCAATAGTTGATCATATGAATTCTTGATCCTCATTAGATATTCATTCATACTTTGATTTATCTTTTCTGATACTTTGTAGTTTTCTTTTATAGTGCAAAAATCTAGTAGCAGATAGAGATTGAAATGTTCTTTCCATTGCTATCCGAACTTCATGGGATATTTTGCATCCCATTAGTTATGGCATGAGAGAGGAAACTATGGATGATATTAGTCATGAACTTGTCAGATTATCTTGCCTTTAATGGGATACGTATTCTTGATTTGTAATTAGTTTATCTTCACAATCTCTGATATATTTTGCTAGAACCACTTTTTTCGTATATGTAATGTAACGTCCCAGATTTTTCGACCATTTAAATTCGAATATTTAAATTTGTTTATATATTTTATTTAAAATATAATGGAATTTTAAATTGAATTTATTTATTTAAATAGAGTTTGAATATATATATATATATATATATTTATATTTATATATTAATTTAAAACGAGCTCGAAACGTCGCGATAGTTCGAAATTTTCGATTTGAACTTTAACTGAATGTACATAATCCGATATAAGTCGGATTTCTGCGAAACGAGACACGTTTGGACCGGTTCGATTATATTCTTCTAATGAAAGAGAAAAATCGAAATTCCAGCTTATAGATTTCAAGTTATGCTCAATTCAAATTTTCAAATAGTCGTTGTGGAATTCATTTTTTAAATTATAACGATTTATTAAAGGATTTGTATATAAATAAAATATTATTTAAAAACCAGAATTTCTAACATTTGAGTTCTAAGTTCTATACTAATCTAAAAATGGTTTGTTTGAATTTAACGTATAGATATATATTTTCAGCGTTTCACTTGTTCGGCAAAAACATATGAAATAGGATTACATATCTAAATTGACTTGCAAATGTGGATTTCGTTGTCGTAGTCCTAACGGAGGTGGTTTCATTCAAATATGTTCATACAGTCAGTTGTTATAAATGTTTTAGCAAACGATTTTAACAGATTACATTCTTATTTAATCATTTAAGTAAAATATTACTTTGTTAAACTACCCTACCAAGCTAAATTTTAACAATCCTTCTTTCTGTTGCGGTTGTCCAGCGCCTAGATCAATATGCAAATCACATTTTAAACCCAGACGTAGACAATAGGGACAACTAAGAATAAAATATACAGCTAAGAGAAATTTATACAAAATCTTGAACAAAGATCATATGTTCAACAAAGTACGAGATCATCAAAATCCAAACAGATAAAGATATGAACAGCTAAAAGAAAAAGTCATGACAATTCAAATCTGAATATGACCATACAACAGTATATACGTATTGATATATATATATATATATATATATATATATATACTAACTTTACAATGTACAATGCAAAACAAAATTGGACAGAACAATTCATATAAATTAATCTTTGCATGCTCATTCCTTCCCAAGATAAGTGAATTCGAATCCTTCCCATCAACTTTGATCTGGGAAAAAGAAAGAGAAGAAAAACCCATTAGAAGGGATGACACATGACAATAACAAACAGCTATGAATGTATTAATCTGAAAAGGGAAGAACAACTAAGGAAGTGACTCAAAAACTAAAGAAATATAAATTGAATAGCTAAAGAAATAGGGGTATGAGCAGCTATAGCAAACAGTAAGTGCTCAGCTAAAAAAATAGATATATATCTCCATCAATCAATAACAACTATGGTACCCTTACATATACCAAATCACAACAAGATTACAATCAGTACGGTACAATAAACAGGTAATGTATATATCAAAGATACAGTTGATTGCCAATTCACTGCTACCATACTTTGAGAAATCTATGCAAAATCCTTATCAAACCAGTAGAGTCACATGTATGGACAGTAAAGAGGATCACTGTTCTTAGTATATTTTTAAATCCGAACACAATCTAAGGACATATCCTAATGTCTGTATTGAATGAAAAATACATAGCACAACTACCTAAAACCTATCCCAGTTCAATCAAAATTCTACCAAAAATCCGAACAAGAAATCTAAGTTACAGATTCGGATTTGATTGAAACAACAATTCTAACCACTTACATCGAAACCGCAACTATAAATACGATATCACCTAGTGTGTTTTATCACCCATTCAAACAACATGATGAACCAGAGAAAGAAATCAAAGCAAATAATATTAAAATTGAGTAAGCAAAAACTTAGCTTTCGTTTTATCTGGTGAAGCCAATGCAGTTGAAGACCCAGGACTCGATTCGGTTTGCTCGTGTGGTTCTGGAAGGCTCGGGTGGCTCGTGGTTCGTCTGCGATGGCCAGGGGTTGATCGACGGTTGCTTAGGGTTTCGGTGGGTTTTAGGAAGGAGGAGGGAAGGTCGGAGAGTGGGAGGAGGGCGACGCCGTCCAGCTCGAGATGGAAAAAGGGGGGATTAGTTTTTTTTTTCATTTCGGGTTTGAGAGCAAATGTTTGGAGGCGGCTGAAATGAAGAAAAGGAACGGGTGGTTAGGGTTTTAATAAAGGAAACGGGTGTGGGCCGATGGTCAAGGTAAGGCCCAATTTTAATTTCAAAAGGAAATCCTTGTTTTGAAATTTTAATTTAGTTTATAAAATTCGTGCCGTGATTTCTCACTCATACGATCTCAGATTCGAGCGCGGTCAGTTGCGTTGGGACCGTGGAGACGAGTACTTCGAGATGGAGCAGGCCTAGTCCGGATCTGAAGTGACTGGAATTTTTATTCGAATTAAACGTCAGTTTAATTCGACTAAAAAACTCAATATTTTCCGACGGATTCAAACCGAGGTGAGTCAAACTCAATCAGCTCTTCCCATTTATATTTTATAAAAATTGGGTTTTATTTTTCGTGTTCTAATTATTAGTGTTTGACTGTTTTCCTATTTTATAATCATTGATTAAATTACTGGAAATTAAACAGTCGTTTAATTCCAGAAAATACCCACTGTCTAGGGTTGACCCACACAAAGTAATTCCTTTGACTGGTCACGTTTATAAAACATATTTGAATTTGTTTGAATTGGTTGAATGGTCTGTTATTTTATTGATGGTCGTTATAAGAATGACGAGTGATTGATTTTGATGGTAGTTGAACCGTATTTCAATATCTATTCTGATGTTCACCAATGTATAGAATTGACAGGGTAATTAGCATCACTGGGCCTGAAAAATCAATCAGTTTATAAAATATGGATTTTTATCAACGAGGAATCGATGATATTGAAGTTATAAATATATTCTTGATGAAAATAGGTTTTGAAAACTATTTAAAGGAAATAAATATGAATTAAAGTTTATAGGTAATTATGGAATTATTTTGGAAAACAAATTCTTATGTTAACAAGAATTATTTGCAAATGAGCATGTGATAACCTAGTGGTTAGGTACTTGATTAATGGCGTTAAGCGAACAGTTAAATGAAGTTATTTAAATTAATTATATTTTTAATTAATTAACTAGAGTTGGTTAAAGAATTAATCGTGTTTTGAATTGACCAAGTTGACCGTCTTAACTAAGTTTGACTTTTGATTAGTTTATCGTTAGTGACCAAGAATAAAATCGCTTAACAGATAGTTAGTTAAGTTTAACGAGATTTGAAAAAGGACTTTATTATTTATTTCTGTAAATGAAGCATTTAACTGATTTTACTATAATGTAAAAGTAAATTATTTGTTTAGTTTAATTAATTACTTCTTAAATTAAATATATTTAAGTAAGTAACTGTTCTGGGAGAAGGAATATAATCGGGTTTTGAGAAGGAGTTGTGAACAAATTTATATTTGAACCCGAGTTATATTGTGAAGAAATAAGGTGGTATTAAACAAACACATAGCTTAAATGAAAGATCAACTGGACGTTTGGAGTTAGTAAAGAGAAATGGAGATATAAAGGAGTTATGGAACCTGAGATTTTTAAATGGGAATGTGAGATTAAAGTATTGTTTTAAACTGAAAATACTTAAAATGGTATTTAAGTTAAACCAATGAATTTAAGAGGGAATTCCCTGAAAGAAAAGGGAATTGGTAAAAGGGATTTGTTTGAGCTTGGTAAACAAGGTTTGAAATAGGATTTAAAATTCAACTTGTGAAACGAAGTTGTTTAAGTCGAGAATTTGTAAAAGTGATTATATAATTAAGCAATATAAATTATAAAGAGAAACTTTCAAAAGCTAAGTAGAACTGTAAAGCAATATTTTCAACTGGTGAGATATGTTTGATATTGGATGTAATATCGGTTCTTGAATTACAACTCATATTTATTTAAAGATAAGAACGTGGTTGATCAAGGTCTGAGAGGTAATTAAAATACCCCAACTTGAACGACTTCGAATTTATCCACGGATAATACTAGTTGGAAATGTCGAGAATGGGTGATAAGATTTCCAAAGTAGAGGAAATGATATGAGATTATATTTTCCTAGTAACAGAGGTAAAAGGAAATTTGGGCTAAAATTTTTAAAAACCCAAGTGATGTTGAGTACCAGACCAGTGAACCTATTTTTGTGATTTTATGGATGTTTACTTGATAGTTAAATAACCGACTATCAAGTTGACCCTTACGATTGTTGGTAGGGAAAGACCGAGATCGAATGTTTATTCGAAAACCATTCCGACCAACAAATACGAAATATATAGAAGATCTAGGGCGACGATCGAGATGGAGCATTTGAAGACCATAGATTTTCATAAAGCGGAATAACCACTTACAATCTCTGATTCGCGCTAGAGATATACTGGGGTTATGTCATGGTTGGAATCTATGGATTGCAAGGACTATCGCTACTGATCCATGGGGTGATTCCTATATTGGATGCAGTAGGAGAGTACCTTCGGTTCATCCTGTTCCTGGATGACTTGTATGGACGGATGTCTGACAGAGTAGTTCTTAAGAGTCACGTATGTTGATTTTTACAAACATATCTCTGTTAGTGGCGGACGGGGGCACCTCTCTAGCTTAACGACCAGAATATTTTGTGGACGTCAATTAGTGATTTGGCGGATATGACGATGTGGCATTCAAAGTGTATGAGGATCAGATGTGTTCTGACCTCAAGCCTCATCAACCGGGAGATGGCAAAAATCGGGCAGGCAGCATGGCTATGTGGGTCACTCCCATTAGGGGTGTATAATCACCTATCTAGATAAATTCTTTTTGTTCCTTACTCTATCGATTCTGCCTATTCGGGAACGGTGGTTTGAGCCCAACCGTTGGTGATATATATTCGATACACTCAAGCGAAATGATTGGTCGGTCATGTGAGGGCCGGGTTGCAAGACGTTCTTGTTGAACCCAGTGTATTCGCCTCTAGAGATACACGAGCGGCATGTGGTCCCATACCTTGTCAAGGTCGAAATCCAATCTCCAATAAGCGCCCGCGGTTTTATTTGTATATATACGTGGAGCGTGAGATGCAAGCGTTCCACTAGATTGATATTTACTTGTATTTAGACACTATGATAATATCAGAGAGGATATTGATTTCGGAAACTGTTTTGGGTTATCGTAAGGTAAAAACCGCCCGTGTTTATGTGTGTATCGGTCTTACGATTACCCTTTTCTTTTGAAAGGATTTTAACTTTAAATCAAGTCGTGTGATACCTTAACGTTGTGCGAGTTTTTCTCACTCTGGTCCACCAGACTGACCCGGTGTTTTGTAAATGGTCGGGTTAGCAAGGAGTGTACAGGTTTAGGTTATCAGGTACTATGAAGTCCAGAGGCGAGCTGAAGATGTTCAGATGAATGATATTCCGCTGTGTGATTATATATAAGAGGACAGATTATCAAAATTGTCCAGATGTGTGTTGTACTATGATATTGTAAGTATTTGTAAAAGCTCTCAATAAAGATTTATTTCAGCATTATATTTTGTTCCGCTGCGATGTGAGACTCTATGTTGGTTCTTCCTCTTCTATTCTAACTTTCTTTCTTATCTCACCCTATAATTTCTTTCTAATAACTATCCGGTGTTTTTCGGTGCTTGGAGGATCGGCACGAGTCATGGTAAGGATATTTATGTTGATTTTCGAGGCCGGAAACCCCTAGGTCGTTACAGTGGTATCAGAGCTATTGGTTGAGTAGTAACCTTGGCTCTGTGACATAACTCAATAGAGGTAGGGTTAGTAACACCCTAGATTGATTTGAGTGTATATATATGAGAGTGTATTTGTGAAATTTTATATAAAGATGTTTTGTATTGTGTTATTTGACTGGTTCAAGTGTTGAGAAGCGTTGAACCAGTGAATGGATACAATATTGTTTATAAAGAGGGTAAATGAAATAATTTTACCCAACATATATGTTATATAGAAAAAGGAATTATTTTCTATATTATGGTAATGTGAGTTGGTTGTTTGTTCTGATTGATTTGATTTGAAATCAAATTTGAATTTTGAAATAAAATTGAATTGGTCAATTGAATCGGATATGAAAGCGAAATTGGATCTGGTCAAGTAAAATCAATTCAAGGATGACTTCGAATGAAATGGATTTAAATAAATTGGAATTGAGAATTAAATGGATAAATCATAAGGATGGATATTAATCGATTAACATGAATGTTAAACCAAGGCATAAGCAAACGAGATATTGAATATTTATTTGAATTTAGCTAGTTGAGGTTAATAAGAAACTGTATGATTGGGAAGCAGGAGATAAATCTCGGTGTAGTAAATTGGAAATAAGATTGGTTGTGAAGTGGAAACGAAATTATTTAACCCAGATTATTATAGGCATTATAAGTGGAATAAGTGCAAGATCCTGAAGACGGTAGGAATGATTTGGTTATACAGAGTAAGAATGCCGACGACGGGCAGAGAGTTGATACGTTTTGGAAATTGGAATTTGAATTGGAATGCTCGACCAAAAGGTAAACCTTATGGGTTAAGAAATTAATTTATACCCTGAGTGGGTTGCCAATTGGATTTGAATTTTCTTTTCGAATAAGTTGAGGCCCAGAGCGGCAATTGTAGTCATACCAATCGAGCCATGCAACGGAGGTACTGGCAAAATTCTCGAAAATTTTAGAGTTCGAATTTATTTTGAATTTAATTCAAAGAAATGATTTTTCTAAAATAAGTCCATTAAGAATATACTTCTTACTTTGCAATTTCGAGGACGAAATTATTCTAAGGGGGGAAGAATGTAACATCCCAGATTTTTCGACCATTTAAATTCGAATATTTAAATTTGTTTATATATTTCATTTAAAATATAATGGAATTTTAAATTGAATTTATTTATTTAAATAGAGTTTGAATATATATATTTATATATTAATTTAAAACGAGCTCGAAACTTCGCGGTAGTTCAAAATTTTCGATTTGAACTTTAACTGAATGTACAGAATCCGATATAGGTCAGATTTCTGCGAAACGAGACATGTTTGGACCGGTTCGATTATATTCTTCTAATGAAAGAGAAAATCGAAATTCTAGCTTATAGATGTCAAGTTACGCTCAATTCAAATTTTCAAATAGTCGATGTGGAATTCATTTTTTAAATTATAATGATTTATTAAAGGATTTGTATATAAACAAAATATTATTTAAAAACCAGAATTTCTAACATTTGAGTTCTAAGTTCTATACTAATCTAAAAATGGTTTGTTTGAATTTAACGTATAGATATATATTTTCAGCGTTTCACTTGTTCGGCAAAAACATATGAAATCGGATTACATATCTAAATTGACTTGCAAATGTGGATTTCATTGTCGTGGTCCTAACGGAGGTGGTTTCATTCAAATATGTTCATACAGTCAGTTGTTATAAATGTTTTAGCATATGATTTTAACAGATTAAATTCTTATTTAATCATTTAAGTAAAATATTACTTTGTTAAACTACCCTGCCAAGCTAAATTTCAACAATCCTTCTTCCTGTTGCGGTTGTCCAACGCCTACATCAATATGAAAATCACATTTTAAACCCAGACGTAGACAATAGGGACAACTAAGAATAAAATATACAACTAAGAGAAATTTATACAAAATCTTGAACAAAGATCATATATTCAACAAAGTATGAGATCATCAAAGTCCAAACAGATAAAGATTTGAACAGTTAAAAGAAAAAGTCATGACAATTCAAATCTGAATATGACCATACAACAGTATATACGTATTGATATATATACTAACTTTACAATGTACAATGCAAAACAAAATTGGACAGAACAATTCATATAAATTAATCTTTGCATGCTCGTTCCTTCATAAGATAAGTGAATTTGAATCATTCCCATCAACTTTGATCTGCGAAAAAGAAAGAGAAGAAAAACCCATTAGAAGGGATGACACATGACAATAACAAACAGCTATGAATGTATTAATCTGAAAAGGGAAGAACAGCGAAGGAAGTGACTCAAAAACTAAAGAAATATAAATCGAATAGCTTAAGAAATAGGGGTTTGAGCAGCTATAGCAAACAGTAAGTGCTCAGCTAAAAAAAAAGATATATATATCTCCATCAATCAATAACAGCTATGGTACCCTTACATATACCAAATCTCAACAAGATTACAATCAGTACGGTACAATAAACAGGTAATGTATATATCAAAGATACAGTTGATTGCCAATTCACTACTACCATACTTTGAGAAATCTATGCAAAATCCTTATCAAACCAGTCGAGTCACATGTATGGACAGTAAAGAGGATCACTGTTCTTAGTATATTTTTAAATCCGAACACAATCTAAGGACATATCCTAATGTCTGTATTGAATGAACAATACATAGCACAGCTACCTAAAACCTATCCCAGTTCAATCAAAATTCTACCAAAAATCCGAACAAGAAATCTAAGTTACAGATTCGGATTTGATTGAAACAACAATTCTAACCACTGCCATCGAAACCGCAACTATAAATACGATATCACCCAGTGTGTTTTATCACCCATTCGAACAAAACGATGAACCAGAGAAAGAAATCAAAGAAAGTAATATTAAAATTGAGTAAGCGAAAACTTAGCTTTCGTTTTATCTGGTGAAGCCGTCGCAGTTGAAGACCCAGGACTCGATTCGGTTTGCTCGTGTGGTTCTGGAAGGCTCGGGTGGCTCGTGGTTCGTCTGCGATGGCTAGGGGTTGATCGACGGTTGCTTAGGGTTTCGGTGGGTTGTAGGATGGAGGTGGGAATGTCGGAGAGTGGGAGGAGGGCGACGCCGTCCAGCTCGAGATGGGAAAAGGGGGGATTAGGGTTTTTTTTCATTTCGGGTTGAGAGCAAATGTTTGGAGGCGACTGAAATGAAGAAAAGGAACGGGTCGTTAGGGTTTTAATAATGGAAACGGGTGTGGACCGATGGTCAAGGTAAGGCCCAATTTTAATTTCAAAAGGAATTCCTTGTTTTTAAATTTTAATTTAGTTTATAAAATTTGTGACGTGATTTCTCACTCATACGATCTCAGATTCAAGCGCGGTCAGTTGCGTTGGGACCGTGGAGACGAGTACTTCGAGATGGAACAGGCCTAGTCTGGATCTGAAGTGATTGGAATTTTTATTCGAATTAAACATCAGTTTAATTCGACTAAAAAACTCGATATTTTTCGACGGATTCAAACCGAGGTGAGTCAAACTCACTCAGCTCTTCCCATTTATATTTTATATAAATTGGGTTTTATTTTTGTGTTCCAATTATTAGTGTTTGTCTGTTTTATAATCATTGATTAAATTACTGGAAATTAAACAGTCGTTCAGTTCCAGAAAATTCCCACTGTCTGGGGTTGACCCACACAAAGTAATTCCTTTGACTGGTCACGTTTATAAAACATATTTGAATTTGTTTGAATTGGTTGAATGGTCTGTTATTTGATTGATGGTCATTATAAGAATGACGAATGATTGATTTTGATGGTAGTTGAACCGTATTTCAATATCTATTCTGATGTTCACCAATGTATAGAATTGACAGGGTAATTAGCATCACTGGGCCTAAAAAATCAACTAGTTTATAAAATAAGGGTTTTTATCAAAGAGGAATCGATGATTTTGAAGTTATAAATATATTCTTGAAGAAAGTAGGTTTTGAAAACTATTTAAAGGACTTAAAGTTTATAGGTAATTATGGAATTATTTTGGAAAACAAATTCTTATGTTAACAAGAATTATTTGCAAATGAGCATGTGATAACCTAGTGGTTAGGTACTTGATTAATGGCGTTAAGCGAACAGTTAAATGAAGTCATTTAAATTAATTATATTTTTAATTAACTAACTAGAGTTGGTTAAAGAATTAACCGTGTTATGAATTGACCAAGTTGACCGTCTTAACTAAGTTTGACTTTTGATTAGTTTATCGTTAGTGACCAAGAATAAAATCGCTTAACAGATAGTTAGTTAAGTTTAACGAGATTTGAAAAAGGACTTTATTATTTATTTATGTAAATGAATCATTTAACTGATTTTACTATAATGTAAAAGTAAATTATTTGTTTAGTTTAATTAATTACTTCTTAAATTAAATATATTTAAGTAAGTAACTGTTCTGGGAGATGGAATATAATCGGGTTTTGAGAAGGAGTTGTGAACAAATTTATATTTGAACCTGAGTTCAATTGTGAAGAAATAAGGAGGTTTTAAACAAACGCATAGCTTAAATGAAAGGTCAACTGGACGTTTGGAGTTAGTAAAGAGAAATGGAGATATAAAGGAGTTATGGAACCTGAGACGTTTAAACGGGAATGTGGGATTAAAGTATTGTTTTAAATTGAAAATACTTAAAATGGTATTTAAGTTAAATTAATGGATTTAAGAGGGAATTCCCTGAAAGAAAAGGGAATTGGTAAAAGGGATTGGTTTGTGCTTGGTAAACAAGGTTGCAAATAGGATTTAAAATTCAACTTGTGAAACGAAGTTGTTTAAGTCGAGAGTTTGTAAAAGTGATTATTTAATTAAGCAATATAAATTATATAGAGAAACTTTCAAAAGATAAGTAGAACTGTAAAGCCATATTTTCAACTGGTGAGATATGTTTGATATTGGATGTAATATCGGTTCTTGAATTACAACTCGTATTTATTTAAAGATAAGAACGTGGTTGATCAAGGTCTGAGAGGTAATTAAAATACCCCAACTTGAACGACTTCGGATTTATCCAAGGATAATACTAGTTGGAAATGACGAGAATGGGTGATAAGAGTTCCAAAGTAGAGGAAATGATATGAGATTATATTTTCCTAGTAACAGAGTTAAAAGGAAATTTGGGCGATAAATTTTGAAAACCCAAGTGATGCTAAGTACCAGACCAGTGAATCTATTTTTGTGATTTTATGGATGTTTACTTGATTGTTAAATAACCGACTATCAAGTCTGACCCTTACGATTGTTGGTAGGGAAAGAACGAGATCGAATGTTTATTCGAAAACCATTCCTACCAACAAATACGAAATATATAGAAGATCTCAGGCGACGATCGAGATGGAGCATTTGAAGACCATAGATTTTCATAAAGCGGAATAACCACTTACAATCTCTGATTCGCGCCAGAGATATACTGGGGTTATTTCATGGTTGGAATCTATGGATTGCAACGACTATCGCTACTGATCCATGGGGTGATTCCTATATTGGATGCAGTAGGAGAGTACCTTCGGTTCATCCTGTTCTTGGATGACTTGTATGGACGGATGTCTGACAGAGTAGTTCTTAAGAGTCACGTATGTTGACTTTCACAAACATATCTCTGTTAGTGGCGGAGGGGGCACCTCTCTAGCTTAACGACCAGAATATTTTTGTGGACATCAATTAGTGATTTGGCGGATCTGACGATGTGGCATTCAAAGTGTATGAGGATCAGATGTGTTCTGACCTCAAACCTCATCAACCGGAAGACGACAAAAATCGGGCAGGCAGCATGGCTATGTGGGTCACTCCCATTAGGGTGTATAATCACCTATCTAGAGAAATTCTTTTTGTTCCTTACTCTATCGATTCTGCCCATTCGGGAACGTTGGTTTGAGCCCAACCGTTGGTGATATACATTCGATACACTCAAGCGAAATGAGTGGCCGGTCATGTGAGGGCCGGGTTGCAATACGTTCTTGTTGAACCCAGTGTATTCGCCTCTAGAGATACCCGAGCTGCAGGTGGTCCCATACCTTGTCAAGGTCGGAATCCAATCTCCAATAAGCGCCCGCGGTTTTATTTGTGTATATACGTGGAGCGTGAGATGCAAGCGTTCCACTAGATTGATATTTACTTGTATTTAGACACTATGATAATATCAGAGAGGATATTGATTTCGGAAACTGTTTTGGGTTATCGTAAGGTAAAAACTGTCCGTGTTTATGTGTGGATCGGTCTTACGATTATCCTTTTCTTTCGAAAGGATTTTAACTTTAAATCAAGTCGTGTGATACCTTAATGTTGTGCGAGATTTTCTCACTCTGGTCCACCAGACTGGCCCGCTGTTTTGTAAATGCTCGGGTTAGCCTGAAGTGTACAAGTTCAGGTTATCAGGTACTGCGAAGTCCAGAGGCGAGCTGAAGATGTTCAGACGAATGATATTCCGCTGTGTGATTATATATATGAGGAAAGATTATCAAAGTTGTCCAGATGTGTGTTGTACTATGATATTGTAAGTATTTGTAAAAGCTCTCAATAAAGATTTATTTCAGTATTATGTTTTGTTCCGCTGCGATGTGAGACTCTGTGTTGGTTCTTCTTCTTCTATTCTAACTTTCTTTCTTTCTTATCTCACCCTCTAATTTCTTTCTAATAACTATCCGGTGTTTTTCGGTGCTTGGAGGATCGGCACGAGTCATGGTAAGGATATTTATGTCGATTTTCGAGGCCGGAAATCCCTGGGTCGTTACAGTGGTATCAGAGCTATTGGTTGAGTAGTAATCTTGGCTCTGTGACGTAACTCAATAGAGATAGGTTAGTAACACCCTAGATTGAGTTGAGTGTATATATATGAGAGCGTATTTGTGAAATTTTATATAAAGATGTTTTGTATTGTGTTATTTGACCGGTTTAAGTGTTGAGAAGCGTTGAACCAGTGAATGGATACAATATTGTTTATAAAGAGGGTAAATGGAATAATTTTACCCAACATATATGTTATATAGAAAAAGGAATTATTTTCTATATTATGGTAATGTGAGTTGGTTGTTTGTTCTGATTGATTTGATTTGAAATCAAATTTGAATTTTGAAATAAAATTGAATTGGTCAATTAAATCGGATATGAAAGCGAAATTGGATCTGGTTAAGTAAAATCAATTTAAGGATGACTTCGAATGAGATGGACTTAAATAAATTGGAATTGAGAATTAAATGGATAAATCATAAGGATGGATATTAATCGATTAACATGAATGTTAAACCAAGGCGTAAGCAAAGGAGATATTGAATATTTATTTGAATTTAGCTAGTTGAGGTTAATAAGAAACTGTATGATTGGGAAGCAGGAGATAAATCTCGGTGTAGGAGATTAGAAATAAGATTGGTTGTGAAGTGGAAACGAAATTATTTAACCCAGATTATTATTGGCATTATAAGTGGAATAAATGCAAGATCCTGAAGACGGTAGGAATGATTTGGTTATACAGAGTAAGAATGCCAATGACAGGCAGAGAGTTGACACATTTTGGAAATTGGAATTTGAATTGGAATGCTCGAACAAAAGGTAAACCTTATGGGTTAAGAATTTAATTTATACCCCGAGTGGGTTGCCAATTGGATTTGAATTTTATTTTCGAATAATTTGAGGCCCAGAGTGGCAATTGTAGTCATACCAATCGAGCCATGCAATGGAGGTACTGGCAAAATTCTCGAAAATTTTATAGTTCGAATTTATTTTGAATTTTATTCAAAGAAATGATTTTTTTTTAAATAATTCGATTCGGAATATACTTCTTACTTTGCAATTTCGAGGACGAAATTATTCTAAGGGAGGAAGAATGTAACGTCCCAGATTTTTTGACCATTTAAATTCAAATATTTAAATTTGTTTATATATTTTATTTAAAATATAATGGAGTTTTAAATTGAATTTATTTATTTAAATAGAGTTTGAATATATATATTTATATATTAATTTAAAACGAGTTCGAAACATCGCGGTAGTTCGAAATTTTCGATTTGAACTTTAACTGAATGTACAGAATCCGATATAAGTCGGATTTCTGCGAAACGAGACACGTTTGGACCGGTTCGATTATATTCTTCTAATGAAAGAGAAAAATCGAAATTCCAGCTTATAGATTTCAAGTTACGCTCAATTCAAATTTTCAAATAGTCGCTGTGGAATTCATTTTTTAAATTATAACGATTTATTAAAGGATTTGTATGTAAATAAAATATTATTTAAAAACCAGAATTTCTAACATTTGAGTTCTAAGTTCTATACTAATCTAAAAATGGTTTGTTTGAATTTAACGTATAGATATATATTTTCAGCGTTTCACTTGTTCGGCAAAAACATATGAAATCGGATTACATATATAAATTGACTTGCAAATGTGGACTTCATTGTCGTAGTCCTAACGGAGGTGGTTTCATTCAAATATGTTCATACAGTCAGTTTTTATAAATGTTTTAGCATACGATTTTAACAGATTAAATTCTTAGTTAATCATTTAAGTAAAATATTACTTTGTTAAACTACCATGCGAAGCTAAATTTCAACAATCCTTCTTCCTGTTGTGGTTGTCCAGCGCCTACATCAATATGCAAATCACATTTTAAACCCAGACGTAGACAATAGGGATAACTAAGAATAAAATATACAGCTAAGAGAAATTTATACAAAATCTTGAACAAAGATCATATGTTCAACAAAGTATTAGATCATTAAAATCCAAATAGATAAAGATATGAACAGCTAAAAGAAAAAGTCATGACAATTCAAATCTGAATATGACCATACAACAGTATATACATATTGATATATATATATATATACACTAACTTTACAATGTACAATGCAAAACAAAATTGGACAGAACAATTCATATAAATTAATCTTTGCATGCTCGTTCCTTCCCAAGATATGTGAATTCGAATCCTTCCCATCAACTTTGATCTACGAAAAAGAAAGAGAAGAAAAACCCATTAGAAGGGATGACACATGACAGCAATAAACAGCTATGAATGTATTAATCTGAAAAGGGAAGAACAACCAAGGAAGTGACTCAAAAACTAAAGAAATATAAATCGAATAGCTAAGAAATAGGGGTATGAGTAGCTATAGTAAACAGTGAGTGCTCAGCTAAAAAAAAATAGATATATATTGTAACACCCCACACTCGCTAAGGTCACTCACAAAGGGAATGCCTTAGCTTCGGTGGAGTATTTAAGTGAATATAGAACTGAAAAATTACAACAAGACAGATATAAGTAATACTTGAAATTTAAAACATCATTTCATTGCAGCAGAAGGTAAACATGTTTGGTTACATCTCAAAAACCAACAAGAGTCAAGTACAAAATATCCATCTCGTTAAAACATAAGTACATAATCCCACTACATACTAATAGCCATAATAGAAAAGATAACCGAACTTTTCTTCAAGAGTCCAAGCTCCAAAAGATAGATAAAGCAATCTGATCAAAGCCCACTAGTGCTAGGCCCACTCTGAGAACCTGAGGGTTGGGGAAAAAGATAAAAACAACGGGGTCAGACATAAGTCTGAGTGAGCCCTATTACCTTAACAATACAATCATTAAAGTAATTAGGGTATGATATAAACCTGGTACGGTACGACTGGGGATAAATGACTACACTAAGTAGCCAACTAGACTTAGGATAAACTAAGATAACGGTAAAGACGCGCCTATCCACCCAAAGATAAATACTACACTGCACCACACCAGATCTACCCACCCAAGGGTAATTCCTACTTAAAGGTTGATCCCACTAAGTGTACTTAGTAATTTTTAATAGTAGTTTCGTGTACCCCTAGTTGACTACATAGGTGCCGTCTGCCCCTATCTCCACTAGGTGTACCTAGTAATTTTAATAGTAGTTTCGTGTACCCCTAGCTGACTACATAGGTGCCGTCTGTCCCTACCTCCACTAGGTGTACCCACTACTCCCATTCGATCGGCTCCCTAACGTAGGTACCCGTGCTGGCCCCACAGTGGGGTGTGTCACTCCCCAAAGTGGCAACCCGATAATCACTGGTGCACGGCTTATACCTACACGATGCAACAACGTCTTACCTACCAGCCCGGGTCCACACACGCATATGAAACCCGTTGGACTTGCGTTGCCACCGCTAACCCGTTTTGGCCTCTTATAGTCAAGCCCAATACGCGTGTCCCGTCCTCGACATGGGTCGAGCCCAATAAGATACATATGGGTTACTGGTTGAAATGGGCCCCCACAAGCTACCACCTAAGCTTGTCATTTGTTTCTAGTGCATCCCACTTAACCCTTTTTAATAATCATGTCCACTTACATGTTTAAAGTTTGGTTAAGTCATCTACTCATATATCAATTACCACTCAAGGCACCCACTAGATTTCCCCATGCCACCCAAGGCACTTACTTGATTTGCACATGCCACCCAAGGCACTTACATAACCCTTTAATCATGTTTAATTACATGTTCCACTTTGGTTAAGTATTTTAATCTTATCTTCCATTGCCACCCAAGGCAACCACTAGATATTCCCAATGCCACCCAAGGCACTTACTTAACCCTTTAATCATGTTTAATTACATGTTCCACTTTGGTTAAGTATTTTAATCTTATCTTCCATTGCCACCCAAGGCAACCATTAGATATTCCCCATGCCACCCAAGGCACTTACTTAACCCTTTAATCATGTTTGATTACATGTTCCACTTCGGTTAAGTATTCTAATCGTATTTTCTATTGCCACCCAAGGCAACCACTAGATTTTTCCACATGCCACCCAAGGCACCCACTTAACCCCTCATGTCCCTCTACATGCTAATATGGTTAAGTGTTTCTTAATTGATTAAGAACGTAACCGTTGTAAAGACCTCTCACATTAGACTATCTTTTATGGCAGCTGGATTTGCCGGTCGGGTCCGGGCAGCCTTACGCCATAACCGAGTCTAACCTCGTGTCTATACACTTGTCACGTATTTAGTTTGTGCCTAAGACCTCTCACATTGGGCCAATCATTTGTAGCCGCTGGATTTGCCGGTCGGTTCCGGGCAGTCTTAAGCTACAAAAGGGTCCGACCTCGTGTCTTAGTCGATTAATTACACCTAATTAATCACCCCCATATTTCGAATTAATTTTCCCTAATTAATTCCAATTTTAACGATGTACATAATTGACTCAATTATGTCCATCCACTTTATGGTATGTATAATCATACCAACTTCACACCATTTCATTAACATGTATATTAACCCCATCGTTCCCCACGTAATTCGCCAACATGACATAAAAGGGAAGATTCATCACAAATACAATGGGTTCAACTTGCGTAACATTAACATCAACATGGGTTTAAAGGTGTCACCATGTACATAGCATCAACCCAACTAGCATAAATAATCAATCCAAACTTGCATGAATCACATATGTCATAAAGAGGTTAACTTGCATAAGTTATTTATGTCATACAAAGGGGTAAACTTGCATATGTATGTATGACATACAAAGGGGTTAACTTGCATATGTATGCATATCATAATAAGGTGTAAACTTGCACATGTTACTTGTATATCATCAAACACCAAACTTGCATAACATGTCATATATGAATATGCATATAATCAAACACCAAACTTGCATAACATATCATATATGAACTTGCATATAATCATACACCAAACTTGCATAACATGTCATATATGAACTTGCATATAATCATACACCAAACTTGCATAATCATGGTGTCATAATGGATCAATGTTTATCATAGCAATTTGCATAACTAGCATCATGAACACATAGCCTAACACTTGCATAACTTGCATAACATCATGATCATGTAGCATATAACTTGCATAACTTGCATAACATCATGAACATGTAGCATATGACTTGCATAACTTGCATAACATCATGATAACATAGCATTTGACTTGCATAACTTGCATAACATCATGATCATGTAGCATATAACTTGCATAACTTGCATAACATCATGAACATGTAGCATATGACTTGCATAACTTGCATAACATCATGATCACATAGCGCTTGACTTGCATAACTTGCATAACATCATGAATACATAACACATAACTTGCATAACTTGCATAACATCACAAACACATAGCATATGATAACATAATCTTGCATTGATCCACATTCATTGCCATAACCTCATTATATCCTATCATAATCATTTCAACAATTGGTCATTAAGGCTATAGAAAACTCACAACTTGTTGATTAGCACTCCTAAGAAGAAGATTAAGCTGCTAGAATTGATTAGAGGTTGATTTGAGAAGCTTCCCTCCTCTTTAATTTGTTGGTGGCTCCTCCTAGTTGCATTTTGACGGCATAACGACGTTGTCTCCAATTTTAGTATGAATTAGGGTAGTCTTAGGGTGTATTTATAGAATTAGGATGTAGTTTAGGCCCTTAGATTAACCCTAGATTAGGTTAGAGCTGTCAGATCTCGTCACAAGCCACCAGACACAGCCCAAAAGCCAAACTGGTGCACCCAGGTCACCTGGGCTCGACCAGGGAGGTCGACCCCCAGGTCGACACTAGGGTCGACTCCCCAGTCGACCCGGTGGGCAGGTCGACTCCCCAGTCGACCCCCAGGTCGACCCCCTGGGTCTGGCGGGAATTTTCCCGCCACTTCTGAAATTTGAAATTTCTGTTTTTAAATCTGTTTTTAAATTTTCTGAAACTTCTTCGGGCCATATCTGGGTCATACGGACTCCGATTTTCGAAAACTCGGACTCTATTTCGCGTATTTTTTCGAGACGAACGCAATGGCATAGCCCGTTTCCCCTGATTCAGATTTTAAAATTTAATTCTGCCCTGTTTTATATTATAACAAGTTATTCAACATACGGGGTGTTACATTCTCCCCTACTTAAAGGATTTCGTCCCCGAAATCTCTAAGTCAAGAAGAACGTATCCTACCATCCAAACAACCATCTACTCAAACCATCAAACACTGGCATCCATTGTCCTTAAAGTTTCTAATGCTGTATGAACATATGCAAAGAGTGTGTGTATATGTTCCCTGTCTAATGCAAAATTAGGCGGTCCACTTATTCAGTTGACCTCCTTAATGCAAACCATGATAGTGCCATGCATCCAATATGTATGCGAAAGAACCCTATCGACACATACTATTTCTACATGAGTGCACAATCATTCACCAAAATGCATCATCCATATGATAGCACAAACATTATACATCCATTAATATAGCTACCTACACACAATTATATGCGATATGCAATATGAAGTGATTGAGTCGATCTAGTGCCTAGATTGTGTGTATATGCATCCACGAGCAACCACTAGAAAACACTTGCATCCACACGCATCCATCAAACATAACATGTCTCAAACACATGTTTCAACCATAGGTTTACCCTATCTAAAGGTCAAAGGTACTAATGAGAGGACATACTAAAGATAAGATAAGTACTAGACAAACGATAAAGGAGAAATTAAAAGACATACACTCAAAAAGAAATGAGTACAATGAACACATCTTCGCTTCTGTCTCCCAAGTAGCATTGCTCTCATCTTCTCCCCTTTTCACTTTGACTAGTCGAACCTCTCTGTTTCTTAACTTCCTAATCTCTGACCCAAGGATGCGGGTAGGAGCTCGTCGAATAGTCGCATCACGCTCTACCTCCATTTCTTTAAGCAAGCTCGGCTCTACCACCTCTGCGGTCTCATGTAGGCACTTCCTCAAATGTGACACATGGAATACGTCATGTTCCATATGCAACCGAACTATCTCTCGAAGATAAACCGAAGCTAGCCATGGAGCAGTCCTCTTGCTCTTTACGGGTATGAAATGGGCACTCTTAGTAAGTCTGTCTACCACAACCCAAATTCCCGTATTACCCTTCTTCGACCTAGGTAACCTATCAATAAAATCCATCGAGACGCCATCCCACTTCCATTGCGGAACTTCCAATGGGTGAAGAAACCCACCGGGTTTCTTTTGCTCCGCTTTCACTTGTTGGCACACCAACCATCTAGAGACATACTCGGCCACGTCTTTCTTCATACCGGCCCAAAAGAAAACTCGCTTCATGTCCTGGTACATCTTGTCCCCACCGGGATAAATGGTCATCCTAGAACGGTGTGCATCATCAAGAATAGCCTTCCTTAAACCCTCGTCTTGCGGTACACAAAGTCTACCGTCTCTACGCAAGCACCCCTTATCGTCTAGGGTGTACCTACTCAAATGGCTGGACGACTCCCCCCTTATGAGCCTCCCTACCAACTCAACCAATTGTGGGTCGTCCCGCTGTGCCTCGCCAATCCGTCTCAAAAGAGTAGGTCTGACCTCCAAGGATGCTAGCAAACCGGGTATAAAGTCAACGGAAGGTCTGAAATCAAACATCAAGGTAAATTCCAAGCTTCGCCGTTCCACGAACAATGGACTCAAGGACAACCTTTTTCTGCTCAAGGCGTCCGCCACCACGTTACCCTTACCAGGGGTATATGCTATCTCGAAATCTTAGGATGCTAAAAACTCCATCCACCTTTGCTGTCTCAAGACTATGCGCTCGAAGAGTCTCCAACACTTCCCCAAAGATGTAGGGCATGCTTTTCTCCACTTCTGAAAAAAAAAACCAGGATATTCTCCCATACAAAACCGTCACAACTATCCATCTCTCACGCAGACCATCCTAGTCGAACTCGACATCCCCCAAGTGCAAGCCCCAAAGGCCTAAACCAATATCAGACAAACACCCAAGGGACACCTCCTTTGAATTCAGACGACCTACGTGAGATGATACTAGTAAAAACGGCTAAATAATTAAGCCCTTGTCCAACTCTGGATGTCCTTGCCAATCTCGCTCCAAAACTAACGTTGATCATATAACTGGCTTTGCTTAACCTATTAAGCACACACGAAAACTTATTTTGCTTTTAGAAAAGACCAAGATGTCATCCACAAAGACCACTACGAAGTTATTTAGGTACTCCCTGAACACTCTACTCATCAAATCAACAAAGTATGCGGGGGCGTTTGTCAAACCAAATGGCATCACAAGCCACTCATAGAAACCATCCGGAGTCCTAAAGGCGGTCTTCTCTATACTATCCTCAGTCACTCCCAACCGATGAAATTCCGTGGCCAAGTCCCACTGCGAAAACACTGAGGCGCCAACCAACTGATCAAAAAGATCATCCATCCTCGGCAATGGGTGTCTATTCTTCTTTGTGAGCTTGTTGAGTTCTCTATAGTCTACACAAAGTCTGAGGGACCCATCCGCCTTCGTGGCAAAAACTACTGGAGCACCCCACTCCGATATACTTCGTCTTATGAACCCCTTCTCAAGCAACTCCCCTACTTGCTTATGGAGTTCCCTCCTCTCACGAGGAGCCATGTGGCGCACTGGCAAAGATACTTGCTTAGCATTTTCCACCAGATATATTCGGAAGTCTATCTCCCGCTTCGGAGGTAAGCCCTTCATCTCCTCAAACTTATCCGAGTACTCCCGGACCACTCTAACAGATCGCAAACTCTTGACCGAAGCGTCAAGCGATTCAAGATAACTTAGCATAACAAAATCTATGGGATTACAAGAGATCTCGAGAGTGTTACCCAAACGGGTCATGAGCCCAACAAATCTCTTTTCGCAATCAAGAATGGCACCATTACTGGATAACCAGTCCATGCCCAAAATCAACCCATAGCCCGTGAAGCCCAAACAAAAGCATCACCCCTAAACTCAACGCTAAGTATGAGGATCTTCAAACCCAAACATATCATGGACAAATAAGTGGAGCCCCCAATTGGGTTTGAAACAACCACGGGATCATCTACTAAACTGGTGTCTAGGTGCGGTGACTCAACTAATGATGATGAGATAAACGAATGTGGTGCACTAAAGTCGAATAAAGTTCGAACAGGATGATCGAGAGAACCAAATTTCAACTTAGACGGTCCTACCCCCATCAGGTATACCCGTCGTGAGGAAATACATCTACCCTCCAGAAGATCCTGTACTTCGTCCTTATCTCCTTGGACAACCCCAAGGTGTCCTATTTCTCCAAAACAACTAGCCTTCCCCTTCACATTCTCCTTTCGTGGCCTTCTTACCACGATGAGGTTTCTTCCTTTATTTACCTAATAGCTATTTGAACCTTCCTCTCTCGTCCGTCTTAAAGGTACCTATAAGCCCTCCACCTCCTTGGACTAACTTCTTAGCCTGGCAAACGTCTTAGTCCCTTGAAGTGGTTCTTCCGTCCTTCATGCGGAAGTCCTTATTTATCATAAAAAGACATCTCTACGCGGAGGGGAAATTCAAAAAGAGAAAGAGGAAGAGATTCAAAACGGAGAATCGAAGGAAGGATATATGGCTCTTGGGGATTATGTTCTTTTCTTTCAAAAACTTTTCTCTCAAAAACATGTTTTTGAAAACACTTCTTCCAAAAATGTTTTTAGAAAAATAATTTTCTAAAAGTTTTATCTGTTCTGGTAACCTTAAGCTCTGATACCACGTGTAACAACCCACACCCGCTAAGGTCACTCGCAAAGGGAATGCCTTAGCTTCGGTGGAGTATTTAAGTGAATATAGAACTGAAAAATTACAACAAGACAGATATAAGTAATACTTGAAATTTAAAACATCATTTCATTGCAGCAGAAGGTAAACATGTTTGGTTACATCTCAAAAACCAACAAGAGTCAAGTACAAAATATCCATCTCGTTAAAACATAAGTACATAATCCCACTACATACTAATAGCCATAATAGAAAAGATAACCGAGCTTTTCTTCAAGAGGCCAAGCTCCAAAAGATAGATAAAGCAATCTGATCAAAGCCCACTAGTGCTAGGCCCACTCTGAGAACCTGAGGGTTGGGGAAAAAGATAAAAACAACGGGGTCAGACATAAGTCTGAGTGAGCCCTATAACCTTAACAATACAATCATTAAAGTAATTAGGGTATGATATAAACCTGGTACGGTACGACTGGGGATAAATGACTACACTAAGTAGCCAACTAGACTTAGGATAAACTAAGATAACGGTAAAGACGCGCCTATCCACCCAAGGATAAATACTACACTGCACCACACCAGATCTACCCACCCAAGGGTAATTCCTACTTAAAGGTTGATCCCACTAAGTGTACTTAGTAATTTTTAATAGTAGTTTCGTGCACCCCTAGCTGACTACATAGGTGCCTTCTGCCCCTATCTCCACTAGATGTACCTAGTAATTTTAATAGTAGTATCGTGTACCCCTAGCTGACTACATAGGTGTCGTCTGCCCCTACCTCCACTAGGTGTACCCACTACTCCCATTCGATCGGCTCCCTAACGTAGATACCCGTGCTGGCCCCACAGTGGGGTGTATCACTCCCCAAAGTGGCAACCCGATAATCAATGGTGCACGGCTTATACCTACACGATGCAACAACGTCTTACCTACCAGCCCGGGTCCACACACACATATGAAACCCGTTGGACTTGCGTTGCCACCGCTAACCCGTTTTGGCCTCTTTTAGTCAAGCCCAGTACGCGTGTCCCGTCCTCGACATGGGTCGAGCCCAATAAGATACATATGGGTTACTGGTTGAAATGGGCCCCCACAAGCTACCACATAAGCTTGTCATTTGTTTCTAGTGCATCCCACTTAACCCTTTTTAACAATCATGTCCACTTACATGTTTAAAGTTTGGTTAAGTCATCTAATCATATATCAATTGCCACTCAAGGCACCCACTAGATTTCCCCATGCCACCCAAGGCACTTACTTAACCCTTTAATCATGTTTAATTACATGTTCCACTTTGGTTAAGTATTTTAATCTTATCTTCCATTGCCACCCAAGGCAACCACTAGATATTCCCCATGCCACCCAAGGCACTTACTTAACCCTTTAATCATGTTTAATTACATGTTCCACTTTGGTTATGTATTTTAATCTTACCTTCCATTGCCACCCAAGGCAACCACTAGATATTCCCCATGCCACCCAAGGCACTTACTTAACCCTTTAATCATGTTTGATTACATGTTCCACTTCGGTTAAGTATTCTAATCGTATTTTCTATTGCCACCCCAGGCAACCACTAGATTTTTCCACATGCCACCCAAGGCAACCACTTAACCCCTCATGTCCCTCTACATGCTAATATGGTTAAGTGTTTCTTAATTGATTAAGAACGTAACCGTTGTAAAGACCTCTCACATTAGACTATCTTTTATGGCAGCTGGATTTGCCGGTCGGGTCCGGGCAGCCTTACGCCATAACCGAGTCTAACCTCGTGTCTATACACTTGTCACGTATTTATTTTGTGCCTAAGACCTCTCACATTGGGCCAATCATTTGTAGCCGTTGGATTTGCCGGTCGGTTCCGGGCAGTCTTACGCTACAAAAGGGTCCAACCTCGTGTCTTAGTCGATTAATTACACCTAATTAATCACCCCCATATTTCGAATTAATTTTCCCTAATTAATTCCAATTTTAACGATGTACATAATTGACTCAATTATGTCCATCCACTTTATGGTATGTATAATCATACCAACTTCACACCATTTCATTAACATGTATATTAACCCCATCGTTCCCCACGTAATTCGCCAACATGACATAAAAGGGAAGATTCATCACAAATACAATGGGTTCAACTTGCATAACATTAACATAAACATGGGTTTAAAGGTGTCAACATGTACATAGCATCAACCCAACTAGCATAAATAATCAATCCAAACTTGCATGAATCACATATGTCATAAAGAGGTTAACTTGCATAAGTTATTTATGTCATACAAAGGGGTAAACTTGCATATGTATGTATGACATACAAAGGGGTTAACTTGCATATGTATGCATATCATAATAAGGTGTAAACTTGCACATGTTACTTGTATATCATCAAACACCAAACTTGCATAACATGTCATATATGAATATGCATATAATCAAACACCAAACTTGCATAACATATCATATATGAACTTGCATATAATCATACACCAAACTTGCATAACATGTCATATATGAACTTGCATATAATCATACACCAAACTTGCATAATCATGGTGTCATAATGGATCAATGTTTATCATAGCAATTTGCATAACTAGCATCATGAACACATAGCCTAACACTTGCATAACATCATGATCATGTAGCATATAACTTGCATAACTTGCATAACATCATGAACATGTAGCATATGACTTGCATAACATGCATAACATCATGATCACATAGCATTTGACTTGCATAACTTGCATAACATCATGATCATGTAGCATATAACTTGCATAACTTGCATAACATCATGAACATGTAGCATATGACTTGCATAACTTGCATAACATCATGATCACATAGAACTTGACTTGCATAACTTGCATAACATCATGAATACATAACACATAACTTGCATAACTTGCATAACATCACAAGCACATAGCATATGATAACATAATCTTGCATTGATCCACATTCATTGCCATAACCTCATTATATCCTATCATAATCATTTCAACAATTGCTCATTAAGGCTATATAAAACTCACAACTTGTTGATTAGCACTCCTAAGAAGAAGATTAAATTGCTAGAATTGATTAGAGGTTGATTTGAGAAGCTTCCCTCCTCTTTAATTTGTTGGTGGCTCCTCCTAGTTGCATTTTGACGGCATAACGACGTTGTCTCCAATTTTAGTATGAATTAGGGTAGTCTTAGGGTGTATTTATAGAATTAGGATGTAGTTTAGGCCCTTAGATTAACCCTAGATTAGGTTAGAGCCGTCAGATCTCGTCACAAGCCACCAGACACAGCCCAAAAGCCAAACTGGTGCACCCAGGTCACCTGGGCTCGACCAGGGAGGTCGACCCCCAGGTCGACACTAGGGTCGACTCCCCAGTCGACCTGGTGGGCAGGTCGACTCCCCAGTCGACCCCTAGGTCGACCCCCTGGGTCTGGCGGGAATTTTCCCGCCACTTCTGAAATTTGAAATTTCTGTTTTTAAATCTGTTTTTAAATTTTCTGAAACTTCTTCGGGCCATATCTGGGTCATACGGAATCCTATTTACGAAAACTCAGGCTCTATTTCGCGTATTTTTCCGAGACGAACGCAATGAAATAGCCCGTTTCCCCTGATTCAGATTTTAAAATTTAATTCTGCCCTGTTTTATATTATAACAAGTTATTCAACATACGGGGTGTTACATATATCTCCATCAATCAATAACAGCTATGGTACCCTTACATATACCAAATCTCAATAAGATCACAATCAGTACAGTACAATAAACAAGTATATATCAAAGATACAGTTGATTGCCAATTCACTGCTACCATACTTTGAGAAATCTATGCAAAATCCTTATCAAACCAGTAGAGTCACATGTATGGACAGTAAAGAGGATCACTGTTCTTAGTATATTTTTAAATCCGAACACAATCTAAGGACATGTCCTAATGTCTGTATTGAATGAACAATACATAGCACAACATAGCACAGCTACCTAAAACCTATCCCAGTTCAATCAAAATTCTACCAAAAATCTGAACAAGAAATCTAAGTTACAGATTTGGATTTGATTGAAACAACAGTTCTAACCACTGCCATCGAAACCACAACTATAAATACGATATCACCCGGTGTGTTTTATCACCCATTCGAACAACACAATGAACCAGAGAAAGAAATCAAAGCAAATAATATTAAAATTGAGTAAGCAAAAACTTTGCTTTCATTTTATTTGGTGAAGCCGTCGCAGTTGAAGACCCAGGACTCGATTCGGTTTGCTCGTGTGGTTCTGGAAGGCTCGGGAGGCTCGTGGTTCGTCTGCGATGGCCAGGGGTTGATCGACGGTTGCTTAGGATTTCGGTGGGTTGTAAGGAGGAGGGAAGGTCGGAGAGTAGGAGGAGGGCGACGCCGTCCAGCTTGAGATGGAAAAAGGGGGGATTAGGGTTTTTTTTATTTCGGGTTGAGAGCAAATGTTTGGAGGTGGATGAAATGAAGAAAAGGAACGGGTGGTTAGGGTTTTAATAAGGGAAACGGGTGTGGGCCGATGGTCAAGGTAAAGCCCAATTTTAATTTCAAAAGGAAATTCTTGTTTTTAAATTTTAATTTAGTTTATAAAATTCGTGATGTGATTTCTCACTCATACGATCTCATATTCAAGCGCGGTTAGTTGCGTTGGGACCGTGGAGACGAGTACTTCGAGATGGAGCAGGCCTATTCCGCGGATCTGAAGTGACTGGAATTTTTATTCGAATTAAACGTCAGTTTAATTCGACTAAAAAACTCGATATTTTTCGACGGATTCAAACCGAGGTGAGTCAAACTCACTCAGCTCTTCCCATTTATATTTGATATAAATTGGGTTTTATTTTTCATGTTCTAATTATTAGTGTTTGACTGTTTGCCTGTTTTATAATCATTGATTAAATTACTGGAAATTAAACAGTTGTCCAATTCCAGAAAATACCCACTGTCTGGGGTTGACCCACACAAAGTAATTCCTTTGACTAGTCACGTTTATAAAACGTGTTTGAATTTGTTTGAATTGGTTGAGTGGTCTGTTATTTGATTGATGGTCGTTATAAGAATGACGAATGATTGATTTTGGTGGTAGTTGAACCGTATTTCAATATCTATTCTGATGTTCACCAATGTATAGAATTGACAGGGTAATTAGCATCATTGGGCCTAAAAATTCTATCAGTTTATAAAATATGGATTTTTATCAATGCTAAATCGATGATATTGAAGTTATAAATATATTCTTGACGAAAATTGGTTTTGAAAACTATTTAAAGGAAATAAATATGAATTAAAGTTTATAGGTAATTATGGAATTATTTTGGAAAACAAATTCTTATGTTAACAAGAATTATTTGCAAATGAGCATGTGATAACCTAGTGGTTAGGTACTTGATTAATGGCGTTAAGCGAACAGTTAAATGAAGTTATTTAAATTAATTATATTTTTAATTAATTAACTAGAGTTGGTTAAATAATTAATCGTGTTTTGAATTGACCAAGTTGACCGTCTTAACTAAGTTTGACTTTTGATTAGTTTATCATTAGTGACCAAGAATAAAATCGCTTAACAGATAGTTAGTTAAGTTTAATGAGATTTGAAAAAGGACTTTACTATTTATTTCTGTAAATGAAGCATTTAACTAATTTTACTATAATGTAAAAGTAAATTATTTGTTTAGTTTAATTAATTACTTCTTAATTTAAATATATTTAAGTAAGTAACTGTTCTGGGAGATGGAATATAATCGTGTTTTGAGAAGGAGTTGTGAACAAATTTATATTTGAACCTGAGTTCTATTGTGAAGAAATAAGGAGGTTTTAAACAAAAACATAGCTTAAATGAATGGTCAACTGGACGTTTGGAGTTAGTAAAGAGAAATGGAGATATAAAGGAGTTATGGAACCTGAGATTTCTAAACGGGAATGTGAGATTAAAGTATTGTTTTAAATTGAAAATACTTAAAATGGTATTTAAGTTAAATTAATGGATTTAAGAGGGAATTCCCTGAAAGAAAAGGGAATTGGTAAAAGGGATTTGTTTGAGCTTGGTAAACAAGGTTGGAAATAGGATTTAAAATTCAACTTGTGAAACGAAATTGTTTAAGTCAAGAGTTTGTAAAAGTGATTATTTAATTAAGCAATATAAATTATAAAGAGAAACTTTCAAAAGGTAAGTAGAACTGTAAAGCCATATTTTCAACTGGTGAGATATGTTTGATATTGGATGTAATATCGGTTCTTGAATTACAACTCGTATTTATTTAAAGATAAGAACGTGGTTGATCAAGGTCTGAGAGGTAATTAAAATACCCCAACTTGAATGACTTCGGATTTATCCAAGGATAATACTAGCTGGAAATGTCGAGAATGGGTGATAAGATTTCCAAAGTAGAGGAAATGATATGAGATTATATTTTCCTAGCAACAGAATTAAAAGGAAATTTGGGCGATAAATTTTAAAAACCCAAGTGATGCTGAGTACCAGACCAGTGAATCTATTTTTGTGATTTTATGGATGTTTACTTGATAGTTAAATAACCGACTATCAAGTCTGACCCTTACGATTATTGGTAGGGAAAGACTGGGATCGAATGATTATTCAAAAACCATTCCGACCAACAAATACGAAATATATAGAAGATCTCAGGCGACGATCGAGATGGAGCATTTGAAGACCATAGATTTTCGTAAAGCAGAATAACCACTTACAATCTCTGATTCGCGCCAGAGATATACTGGGGTTATGTCATGGTTGGAATCTATGGATTGCAAGGACTATCGCTTCTGATCCGTGGGGTGATTCTTATATTGGATGCAGTAGGAGAGTACCTTCGGTTCATCCTGTTCCTGGATGACTTGTATGGACGGATGTCTGACAGAGTAGTTCTTAAGAGTCACGTACGTTGACTTTTACAAACGTATCTCTGTTAGTGGCGGAGGGGGGCACCTCTCTAGCTTAACGACCAGAATATTTTTGTGGATGTCAATTAGTGATTTGGCAGATCTGACGATGTGGCATTCAAAGTGTATGAGGATCAGATGTGTTCTGACCTCAAGCCTCATCAACCGGGAGATGAAAAAAATCGAGCAGGCAACATGGCTATGTGGGTCGCTCCCATTAGGGTGTATAATCACCTATCTAGAGAGATTCTTTTTGTTCCTTACTCTATCAATTCTGCCCATTTGGGAACGGTGGTTTGAGCCCAACCGTTGGTGATATACAATCGATACACTCAAGCGAAATGAGTGTTCGGTCATGTGAGGGCCGGGATGCAAGACGTTCTTGTTGAACCCAGTGTATTCGCCTCTAGAGATACACGAGCGGCAGGTGGTCCCATACATTCTCAAGGTCGGAATCCAATCTCCAATAAGCGCCCGTGGTTTTATTTGTATATATACGTGGAGCGTGAGATGCAAGTGTTCCACTAGATTGATATTTACTTGTATTTAGAGACTATGATAATATCAGAGAGGATATTGATTACGGAAATTGTTTTGGGTTATCGTAATGTAAAAACCGTCTGTGTTTATGTGTGGATCGGTCTTACGATTATCCTTTTCTTTCAAAAGGATTTTAACTTTAAATCAAGTCGTGTGATACCTTAATGTTGTGCGAGTTTTTCTCACTCTGGTCCACCAGACTGACCCGGTGTTTTGTAAATGCTCGGGTTAGCCCGGAGTGTACAGGTTCAGGTTATCAGGTACTGCGATGTCCAGAGGCGAGCTGAAGATGTTCAGACGAATGATATTCCGCTGTGTGATTATATATATATGAGGACAGATTATCAAAACTGTCCAGATGTGTGTTGTACTCTGATATTGTAAGTATTTGTAAAAGCTCTCAATAAAGATTTATTTCAGTATTATATTTTGTTCCGCTGCGATGTGATACTCTGTGTTGGTTCTTCTTCTTCTATTCTAACTTTCTTTCTTTCTTATCTCACCCTCTAATTTCTTTCTAATAACTATCCGGTGTTTTTCGGTACTTGGAGGATCGACATGAGTCATGGTAAGGATATTTATGTCGATTTTCGAGGCCAGAAACCCCTGGGTCGTTACATGTAACCTCCATGCATGTTCCTTTCACTATTGTTTCTATCTGTAGATTCCATAGCAAATAATTTGACTCATTAAGTTGAATTGAAATGAATTGGCTCCATGGTTTGATTATTTGTTTAATAAGATCTTGAATATTATCGGCAGTTGACCTCGGTGATGTTGTAATGTCTCCTTCAACCATTTTGAATGATGATCATTTGGCAAGAAATAGGGTAATACAATTCTGATTGTCGAACTATAGGAAACTACAAAAGCAGTTGCAACCGAATTTGTTTAAGATTATTTTTTCAACTGGTTCTTAGATGGCACTGAATTAGTCTGATGGTTGGCGTTGCAACTAAGAGGGAGAGAAAATGATGATTGAATCCGATCCTCCTCTTTTGGATGGAACACAATAAAGTGATGGAAACAATCTTGATTGTCTATATTGGTCAGTTGATGCATCGATGGAAAACAACAATATTAGGTAATGAAACACAATTCTAATCAAATTTGTTTGTAAGAAATTTGTATTAGCTCTAACACCATGTTAGGAATATTGCAATAGAGATGTGTTTGATTTCTGAGAGTAATAAAAGAAGAAGTTGTAACGTATTCGAAATGATATAATTTGTAGAGTAGCAAAATGTTTATATACATGTACAAATGGGCTTTGAACAATATGCGACCTAAGTATAATCGGATAATATACCCGTAGCATAATAAAGTGGTAATAAAATATTATATTTACACTTAGATATCTCTTATTCTTTAGGTCATTGATTGCAATTCCTAAGCATCTCTACGTATTCCTGAGTGTCGAGATGAGGATGAAATATCCGGGATTCCAATCGTTTGCGACTTTGCTGATATGTCTGAGCTTGTTTTGGGTTTGCCACCAAATTGGCCATTGAATGTCGCATCGACCTTATTCTACGTGCACATCCAGTTAATCGGTCTCTTACTGGGATGTCGACTAAAGAGAATGAGGAAAACAAGAAGCAACTATTAGAGCTTGAAGCAAAACAGTTTACCCAGTCCAGCTCTTAATCGTGGGGTGTCGCGGTGGTATTCGTGAAGAAGTCTGATGGCACTCTTAGGCTCTGCATTGATTACTGCAAGCTTAATGAGTTGACCATCAATAATCGCTATCCATTGCATAGGATCAATTATATGGTCGATCAGTTGAGTGATGTTAAGGTTTTTTTTCTAGCTCGAACTTACCACATGCTTTCATCGGTTGCCAGTTGTGAAGGACAACATACCTCTCACAGCATTCCACACTACATATGGTTTATATGAGTGGCTTATAATGTTGTTTGGTTTGACAAATGGCTTAGCTTATTTAGTCAATCTTATGAATCAAGTATTCAGGGAATATCTCGATAAGTTCATCTTAGTATTCGTCGATGACATTCTTGTGTATTATAAGTCAAAAGCCGCTCACGCTTGACACTTAAGAATTGTGTTGAGTATCCTTTGATAGCATCTGCTCAAGGCCAAATTTTTCAAGTGCCACTTTTAGGAGAATAAGGTTAAGTTTCTTAGCTGCATTGTATCATCCTATGGCATTTTTGTCGAGCCTTCAAAGATCGAAGCCATCCAGAATTAGAAGAGGCTTTAGAACGTCTAAGAGATCTGAAGTTTCTTGGATTGGTATGTTATTACCATTGATTCATCAAGGATTTTTCCTGCATCATGTTTTCTCTCACTAGCCTTACCAGGAAAGGCTTTCACATTATTTTGTCAAACAAATGTGAAGCTTTATTCCACAAAATGGAGGATCTTCTTACTCATGTATCTATTCTAATGATTCCCTAAGGAAGCCAAGATCTTATCATCTATATTGATGCTAGTCATTGTGGCTTTGGTGCTATACTTATATAGTGAGAACGGGTAGTTTCCAACGCTTCTAGGCAGTTGCGTTCGAATGAGGTTTGGTATGCTATCCATGATTTAGAGTTAGCCGCCATCATCTTTGCATTGAAGATATGGTGTCATTATTTCTTGGGAGAGCATTTCATTCTTTATACTAATTATAAGTCTCTCAAGAAACTGTTCACTTTGAAGAGCTTAGTATGCGACAACAATGTTGCCTTGAATTTCTCGCTTCTTATGACTTTGATATTCAGTACACCATGGGAAAAAAGAATTGAGCTGCTGATGTATTGAGTCACAGGATGTCAACTTTAGTTTCCATGATGCTTGCATAATGGAACATTTTAGAGACTCTTTCTTATTGTGACACCGAGATCGTGCTCCATCATCAGATTCTCCAGTTTTATTATTAAGTATGGTTACACGACCGAGCTTACTGAATCACATTGCTAAGGAAAAGTGACAAGATTCAAATCGTATATCCCTCATTTAAACATTTCCAGTATGAGTCCTATGATGAGGATTTAAGGGGTTTCAGTGTCAATACAGCAAACAGTCTTACTAAGTTCACACATTTCATTCCTATCAAGTATAATAGGACGACATCTTCTCTTTCGAAGCTTTATATTAAGGAAGTCATGTGATTAAACGGTATTCCTAGCTCTATTGTTTATGATCGTAATCAGCTATTTACGAGTCATTTCTAGCAGAGTCTTCAAAAATCTTTGGGTATAAAGCTTAACTTCAGCAAAGCATGTCATCCATAATCTAATGGACAGACCGAGCATGTGAATCACATCTTGGAAGACTTACTTCATGCATATATCTTGGACTTTGGTGGTTCTTGGGAGGATCATCTTCCTCTCGTCAAGTTTACTTATAATAACAACTATCAATCTAGTATCAATATGGATCCTTTCAAGGACTTATATGGGAGGCCAAGCTAATCACCTTCGTGTTGTTACCACTGGGGAAAAATCGGTATTTGACCTCAACACCATTCATGAAGCATCAAAGATCATCAGAAATCCTATGCGGACAAATATAGGAAGCCTTTTGAGTTCTTTACTGGTGATTTTGTGTATTTCTGTGCTTCTCCTTTGAAAGAAGTGGTACGCTTCAATCAGACTGAGAAGTTGGCACCTCAATACATTAGGTCATTTTCTATCATTGAGCATGTCAGTCCTATTGTTTATCGAGTAGCACTTCCATCCAGATTTTCTGGTATTTGCGACATGTTTCACGTCTCTTAGCTGTAGAAATGTTACGTGATAGGGATCCTTTCATTGTAACCATATCTTAGAGGAGATTGAGGTCTCACCTGATCTTTCTTTCGTGCAACACCACATGTGTGTACTTATTTCGGATGTTAAACTTCTTCCGGACAAGAATGCACCGCTTGTGAAGATTTATAGTTCGATGATCCAAATGACTGATTAACATGTAAAAGTGTTTATTTTTATGCTCATATCTTATCTTTATTGTAAATAAATGAATATTACTTTGGGTATTTTCATGTGTTTTCACATGTTATTAAATAAATGTCTCCTTCATTCAATTAAAGATCATTTAAATAGAAAATGCAACTTTTTGGAATCAACAAATTTTCAATCACAAAGGAAGATGTAACACACTGGTAAAGGCTTGGAAATTTGGACAGAATAACCTGAGTTCAATCCGTGTCAAGCCCTATTTTTTTAAAGAAAGGAGCGTGGATATATACACACCGCCTCCTTTGCTCTAAAGAAATATATGGAACTGTTGTATATATTATATACATATTCATATGTATGTATATAATATGTGCACTAATAAAGATTTCAAGAAATAGGCATATTCTTCGCAAGGAAATCAAATCAAATCATTCATTTTCAACTGCTACGTAGAAGAAGATTTGATTGAATTACTGCCAAGGAAAAGCTAATTAATCTGCCACATGTCACTAATATGAAGAGGAAATCTGCATGGAATATCTCAAGTCTATCTTCATATCTCTTTTATTTTTAAATAACCAATTATTCTCATAGAAAGGAGACTACATTCCCTATGAATACCCATTGTAAATTTCTTGTTCATTTTTCTGTACTTCTTTTCTCCATTAATAAAGTTCTCTTTTCTTTAATTTCTGCATTTTTTATTTTCATGGCAATTTATGTTGTCTATTCATTTAGATTTGCTAGGACATAAATTTTTTTCTTTTTATTAGTGATTGATCGTCTGATTAGATTCAACGGTACTCCTAATTTTATTTTCCGCTCGTTTATTTCCTTTCTGCAATTTTTATTTTGGTACTCTGTTTATTTTTCTATTATTGAATTTATTACAGGTCCGACTAGATTCGAATCCGTAGTGAATTCAATTGCACTTTTAATTTGTTTCAATTGATAGTTGTGACTTGGTCGTCGATTCAATTAGATTTGTTCTGAATCAAATTGCAATTCCAATTTTTATTGCTTTCAATCAAATCCTCCAAAACTCGTCTAAATTGCCCACGAATATATAAAAAATAGAATTTAATTTTCCTTCCTGTGTTTGACCTGCGTATTACATACCTATGCGCTTGCAGTAATTTATAATAAGTTTGTGCTTTTCTGTTCCATAGGAAAGTGTCAAACAAGATTTTGGCACCGTTGCCTAGGAGGTTACAATTAAAATTTATTATTTATTTAATTTCCGATTCATGTTAGTTTTCTTTTAATTTTTTCCTTTTGTTTTCTTGTATATATAGAAAAAAAAGTCTTGACTGGTTGATTTGGTATTACTGATTGACACTGTAATCTTCTAAGCAAGAAAAAAACCGTACCAATTTTTTTATTTCTTTCCTTTTTTAGTTCTTTCCGATTCCCAGTACATAGTTTTCTTTTACGAGTCTCATAAAAAAATTTGTGCAATTCTTGCTTGCATTTCTTCTCTACTTCTTGCCCGATCTTCTCTACACGTCACAACCAATTCCCATCACTGTTCTGTAAACATTTGCATCAAATTGCCGCACCCATACCAGTGTTCACATACATCTTACTATCACCATCAACCTACCGCTATACAACTTTTGACCAAACGATCTCCTGCCACAAATTCACACTTAACTTCAAACCGCATCTACAAGTCCACGTTCAGCACTTCACCACAGTTCAAAACTCTAGTAGCCAACCTTCATCTTCCTCACAACAACCATCATCCAGGCCTATTGCCACAAACTTCAAACACACCTGCAATTTGAAAATTCGAATTCACCGAACTCCATGCAACTGCTCCTACAACCACCAGCAAACTCCTTCCCAAACCGGTACATCATCATAGATTATAGAACGTACCATTTCCAATCCCACTTCCCCATCGTCAATAAACCCGAATCAGCAATTCCTCTTAACGATTTTGATCAAGTACACCAGACCATACACATCTGCATCGTGACGTCAAAACCATATACTCCACAAGCAATCCCCTTTACCCAGCAGGCGACGCAATTTCCAACGTGATTCCCAAGCTTCCCCTCATTCTCTCGAACCCATTCACCATTCATAACACAACCACAAGCACAAACAGCCCAGTCAGTCACCTCCATTAACACCAAGCAACGTCAACGTTTGAAACTCAGGAACTCAAAACCCGCTCAGAATCATATCATCGCAAACTACACAAACCAGTTCGCATCTTTATAAACTCAAACACATTAATTCACAATCCTAAACCCTACTACTCAACGCATCCAAACAAATCCAGTTTGCACGAACCGAAATCCACCCAAATCACCAACTTCGAACCCTCCTACTCCCAAACAAACCTGATTTGCAAACCTTTATTCGCAGCTACGATCGATTTAATTTCCAGAAAAATAATGGGGGGTCGAAGAAAATTTGTTCCGTTTGATTTTTTTCTTCTTCTTATGGTTTTGAGAAAATAATTTTTGCATTTTGCCTGCGTTGTTTTAGAAGTAGGTGACGGAGTACTTGTGTTTCACTACGCCATAGATTGCATACTACAACATCAGAGAAGTCATGTAGGAAGTGCCAAAAAGTGTTGCTATAGGTAAAAAATGATCTGTGACAACACTTTCTTGGTGTTGCGTTTTGCCGCATTGCTGTAGGGTCAAAGGCAACACCTTTGCGACCCTATATCAACATCAGCACAAGTGTTTCCATAGGTACCATTACAAAATATAAAACCCTTTCACAACTGCCAAAAATAGTTGTAATATGTGTGCTACAACTGGCATGCGGTTATATATGCAATCGTAATAAAGTCAACCTTTTTTACAACTGTTTCTAGCAGTTGTTAGATTTTATTTTACAAATGTTTAAAATAATTATACCTCAACTGCTATTAATCAAAATTTCATAATATTATAATTGTAACTATTATTTCACTAACAACAAACATAATTACTCACATTAAGAGAAAAATTTCAAGTTTACACCATTTATGAATTAGTAATTTCATTATAGAAAATAGCTGAATTCATTACATATGTCAATAAAAGTACATAGACTTTTAAATGAGAAGTTTTCTACATGGTCTCATGACTACTTTACTTTCAGTTATTACACAACAACACAACACAATAATCATAATAATTTTCTGATAAATAAACATGATGTAATGACCCGTATTTTTGGTCGATTTATTTTAAATATTTAGTATGGTTTTAAATATTGAATTTATAATATAAATGGTATTTTATTGGATTATCGATTAAATAATCGAAATACGATTTATTTTGATTTTATATAATCATCGTAATACGAGAATCTAAAATAATTCAATTCGAATTTAGAATTAAATCAAAACAATTCAGATGATCAGTATTAATTGTATTTGAATATAGATGATAATAAAAATATTTTATTATCAAAAAATTTATTTGTATTCAAATTTAAATTATATCGATTTAATATGGTTATTTTATATATACACGTTTGAAATAAATTTCAGAAAATATTCTGTTGAGTTCAGTATAAAGTTAATACATTGGAACGACGGTCGGTACGCTAAAATAGCGGTTCACGATTTTTAATTGTGAACCCCGAGATATTTATAATAGCTAAGATCGAAATCGAATCGAAAATCAAATCGATATCTATTTAAAAAGAATAGAAAAATCTCTTTATATCAAATCAAATTTAATACAAATAAAATCGAAAATCTTTTTAAAATAAATAAAAGATTTGTTATGTACTTTAGCGTACACAAACATTTAATTGTTGTGTACGTCGGTTCCCCCTCCATCTATATAAACGCGCTGGCCCTTCTTTTTCTCTCGTTTGTTTCATTTCTCTCAGTATTCCAATGCCTAAATAAACATCTGCCGAATTCCCCTTTTCAATAATAAAAATTGATGTCCTTGCCTCACATTTCCCTTGTTTCAAAGACGTCTTCATTCGAAGTATGAAATCACGAATTGGCTCTCGTTCTTGTTTGCATCGGACCGCAATACCGCTTTTCAGATCGCGATGACCCACTTTCTCCTTTCCATTTGGTCTGTTCATTTCCTTCAGAGAATGGTGGCCTGTAACACCCCACATCCGTTAAGGTCACTCACAAAGGGAATGCCTTAACTTCAATGGAGCATTATGGGTACTGGAACAGAAATATTACAAGACAGACATATTTAAAAAAAGAGGTAAGTAAAGTGGAAGTACTTCAAATCACTTGCTAAATATAATTGTTTACAATAAAAGCCCATCAACTTCCAATACCCAATTACATAGTTAAAATATCTGTCTTAATCAAAAACAAAGAAGCATAAAATAAGTTGTAGTATTCCCCAATAAAGCAAAGCAAGCCATAGCCAAGAGAAATCCAAGCCGTACAAGAAAGAGCCTTGGAGCTTGGTAAGATCCGAACTAAGCTGTATTCCCACCCTTTGAACCTGAAGGGGGGGGGGAACGGAAGAAAAAGAGGCGAAACAAAACGGGACAGTCATAAAGACTGAGTAAGTCCTAGTGACTTTCAGCATAAAAACAAGTAAAGATAACATGGCATGAATAAACTGAAAGTAAACATAAGCATGATGACAAGAAAAGCTACAGAAAAGATAACTAAGAATAACCTCATATGATTTTTGTCATGTATAACATTGCAAGGTTCCCATTCAAGATGAACTAAGTATAGTTTCGCAAGATTTCTATCAAGCATCGCAAGATTTCTCTACTTCACCATTAAAATGATATCTATTTGCTCTGCACCACCTAACTAGTGTCCCAACTAGTAATCTATATAAAATGATAAAATCATAATGTGATTCTAATCCCCAAAATTAAGGTTGCTATCACGTGTACATCTATTATTTATTTCCTAGATCTAATCTAGGGTTTTCTATCGAGCGCTTCCGAGATTCAACCAGGATTTATGCCACCTAGGTCCAACCTAGGGATTATGCTACCTATTGAACGTGTAACAACCCGTATTTTGAATAACATGTTATAACATTAATCAAGGCAGAATTAAATGTCAAAATCTGAATCAAGGGAAACGTGCTGTGCCATTGCGTTCGTCTCGGAAAAATAATCGAAATAAAGTCCGACTTTTCGAAAATTGGAGTCCGTTTGACCCAGTTATGGCCCGTCGAAATTTTCAGAAAATTCCAAGTTCAAAAATAGTTCAAATTTCAAATCTGGAGCCAAACAGACTGGGCGGGAAAATTTCCCGCCCAGCCCCCAAGTCGACTGGGGAGTCGACTTGGGAGTCGACACACCCCAGCTGGTGTCACTGCCCAGTCGACACCCCTGTCGACCTGGGTGGTCGGCCAGTTTGGCCTGGTGCACCTGTTTTGGCTCCTGGGTCTTGTTTTGTTGGCTTGTGACGTGATTTGAGGGCTCAGATCTGAATTAGTGTTAATCCTATGGCCTAAACTAGTCTCTACACTTATATAAACCCTAATACCTAGCCTAAATCATCACAAATCATTCCTACAACTAAATTATGCCAAAATGCTTCCTAATCATGGCCTCCACCTTCATATCATGGCCTCCATCCTCTTCATGAAAGCTTGAGTGTTCTAAGCTAGTAAAAGAGCCATCTTTCTTCATAAAAGCAAGGATCTTCTTCTTATTTCTCAAGGGTTTTGAGTGGAGCTTATATTCATTTGGGGATTTCTAGTGTGGCTTCGTCTCAATCTTGTTTCATTTTGTTCTAGTCTTCTTAGCCAAGCTTTGTAAGCCCCGCTCTACTCTTAGATTTAAATTATGAAGTTAATATGATCATGTAGCAAGTTGAAATGAGACTTTTGGGTATAATACTTGTCTTTGGGCTATATTTGTATGCATAGATCCATGTATGACTCTTTTGATCTATGATTGTGGCACTATCATGAACCTAGTATCATTTACCTTGATTTTTGGGTAGAAAGCTATGAGCTTTATTTGGTGGTTATGCATAATGCAACATAGAACTTGGTAGTTATGCATAATGCAACATAGATCCTCTCATGATCTTTATGTTAACTTGCCTATGATGTTATGAACTATATGCTAATCACAAGTTATCACCCTATGTTAACTATGACCATGTTATCACCTATTTGCTAAGTTGATGTCTTGCATGTTTTGAGGCCAATAACCTTATATGCTAGTATGTTGAACCCCTTTTGCCTCAAATATCGCCATGTTTAACTTTTGAAAGACTTTGCCATCTTATGCCCACCTTGTCATATTCTTATGTTCCCCCTTTTTGATCTATTTGTGTTGATGCGAACTTACGTGCGATGGGGTTACGTTATGGGTAAAATTAAATGACATGAAACATGATTTGAAAATATGACATGTGATTATGCTTGAAAACATGAACATGGACATGACATGTAGAAACATGAAAGTGGCCAACTCAAAGTTGGGTTGAGTTTGTAACATAAATCTACCTGGAACCGACCGGCTTAACTAGTGGCTACAAACAATAGGACCCAATGTGAGTAGTTGGTCATATCGCAATTAAAACCCGAGGTTAGACTAGGTTGTGGCGTAAAGCTACCCGGACGCGCCTGGCTTAACTAGTAACCACAACAAAGTCTAATGTGAGAGGTTGGGGTGCATTAAGTTAATTAATGCCACATGATAGGGTTAAGTCATGGACTACTTGAATACTTAACCAATTAAACACGATGGATTGGTAGGGTTAAGTCATGAACTACTTGAATACTTAACCAATTAAACACGATGTATTGAAAGGGTTAAGTCATGTACTGCTTGGATACACTTGACCAACTCAATACATGGTTAGGATAGGGTTAACCACACTTAACCCGCTTGAAATCCTAGTTACGTGGTCCTTTTCAACAGTAACCCATTGGGAGTATCTGGATACCTTGGACTAGGCTAGGGTGGGGCACGATTACTGGACTGATTGTAAGAGACCAAAAGAGACGGCTGAATGGTGCACCAGTTAAGTTCAGGCGGACCATGGTCGTGCACATTAAGTCCGGAGTTGAACATGGGCACTGGTAGGTTTAGACTGTGCGTGCTTGTTTTGTGTCTGTGGTTTACACCCTAGGACTGGATACACGCTAGGGTGTACCTTGCACATTTAACTACATTCCATGATTAGGCCATATGACACCGATACACGACGAGTTAGGCTTATAGGGAGCCGATCGACTAGACCGAGTAGTTGGACCTTGATTTAGGTCATCTCATGAGTTTGGGCCAATATTGGGCTAAGGGATCATTTCTTGTTTATATTTGACATGGGTTGGAATACTAGTACACTCTTGGTGCAACTTAACCTTGTATATGCGATGCCACACTTGATCTATCTTGTTAACTATTTACCATGCCAGTTTAGTTACCATCCTTATGTTTCATCTCAGTTTCTCATGTCCAGTTAATTTTACTAGTTTTTATACTAATAGTAAGTAGGACTTACCAGTCTTTATGACTGACCTTTTTTCCTTTCACCTCTTTTCTTCCGTTCCCCCCCCCCCCCCCCCCAGGTTCTCAGGGTGGGAACACTAGCACCTAGCTTGGATCTTTGGCTTGCTTTTCTGACAGCTCATGGACGGTTTGGACTTGAGCTTTGCTATGGCGACACTACTGTTATCTTTGGGGAATACTTTACTCATGTTATTTTTCAGTTTATGTTTTCTAGACTTTTTTTTGTTGGAAAATGATGACTAAGTACTTTGATGTAACTTGACTATGGTTTTGAAATAGTAATTTTATCCGCTGCTTTATTTACTCTGTTTTACTCATATGTTCTGTCTTGTGATATCTTCATGCATGTTTACCTTGTCCAACACCCCGCCAAAGCTAGTGTACTTGCTTAGAGTGACCCTGGCGGAGGCGGGGTGTTACATTTGGTATCAGAGCATAAGGTTTACAAGATTTGAGCAAAAGGTTTTTAGAACTTACCTTTTGAAAAACTATTTTCAAAACCAATTAAGTATTTTCCAAGAAAAGTCTAGTTTATTTTAAAAGGCTATTCCCCAAAAGCCATTAGCACTATCCTTTGTTTCCTCGTTCTAAATCTATCTTTTCCCTTTTTCAGCATGGCCGATCTTAACCTTCCCGAGGGAGTACCCATACCTGGATGGTTCCGAAGGTACTTGGAAGCTAGGGCCAACGATGCGGGCACAGCAAACACTCCCACCGTACCTGAGGTTCCTCCTCCTCCTCAGTGTCCACAAGTGGATTTCGCAAAGATTTGCAAAGACTTTAAGGCGATGGGTGGCAAGAATTTTGTTGGGACAGAAACTTATGTGGAGGCAAGAAACTGGTTAAAGGAAACTGAAGACCTTTTTGCTATCTTTGATGTGGATGACCGTAGGAAAGTTCTATTGGCAGTATGGCTATTGAAAGAAGAAGCTGCTTATTGGTGGGAGGTAACCAACGCTACTAGGCCTATAGAGACTTGGGCCGACTTTAGGATGAGGTTCGGGCTTAAGTTTTTATCATCTGCTGAGGAGAATCTACAAATGGAGAAGTTTATATCTTTGAAGCAAGGGGACACGACAGTGAGGGAGTATGTGAATAAGTTTAACCAGCTTGCTCGATTCGGTTTAGACATGGTTAACACACCCCAAAAGAAGGCTCTACGCTTTGCACGAGGATTGAATGAGCCATTACAAGGTTTAGCCATGTCTCATATACCCATGGGGGCCACCTTTGAGAGCCTAGTAGATACGGAATTGCTTCAGGGAGATGATAAGAATGACAAGAAAAAAGTCAAGCCTAATGAGACTCAAACCAAGAAGGCGGACTCCAAGTGGGGAGGAAATCAGAGCAACAAGAGCAATCAGAACAACAAGAACAACAAGGGTAACAAGGCCAACAACAACAAGGCAAGGGACACAAGAAAGTGCAACTTCTGTGGGATCGTTGGACACATGGCCAAAGATTGTAGGAAGAAGAAGAGGAAGTTGGGAGAATGCTTTCATTGCGGAGAGACTAGACACTTCAGTAAGGATTGCCCAAAGAAGCAAGGGCAGGGGCAAGGACAGACTCAGCGAGCAGGACCTTCTGGAGGGCAGATGCATGCTCTCAACACTGCTCCAGTACGGACCGAGGTAGTATTTTTGTAGAAAGCCTTGTTTACTTTTCTGGTTTTCCTGTTCGAACTTTATTTGATTCTGGCGCATCGCACAGTTTTATTTCTTCTGGTCTTGTTGAAAGTTTGCACCTAATTACTAGTCTAGTTGAGAATCCCATTAGTGTTTCAAATCCAATTGGGGGTTCCGCCCATCTATCTATGATTTGTATGGATTTGAGAATTTTTATCTTGACCGCAGAATTCACATGTAATGATTATGTTCTCGGGTTTATGGGATACGGGTTGATTTTAGGCATGGATTGGTTGTCCAGTTATGGAGCCATTCTCGATTGTGAGCATAGGGTAGTGAGGCTTATGACTCGCCTTGGCAATACCCTAGAGATTTCTTGTAACCCTCTGGATCCCATCATGTTATGTTATCTTGAATCCCTCGACTCGTCTATTGACAATCTTCAATCTGTGAGGGTGGTCCGAGAATATCCTGATGTTTTTGATGAGGTGAAGGGGTTACCCCCTAAACGCGAGATAGATTTCCGTATTTATCTTGTTGATAATGCCAAGCCAGTTTCATTGCCTGTTAGGCACATGGCCCCGTGAGAAAGAAGAGAGCTTAGCAAGCAAATCAAAGAGTTGTTTGAGAAAAATTTCATTAGGCGAAGCATTTCAGAATGGGGTGCTCCGGTGGTATTCGCTACTAAGGCGGATGGTTCACTTCGTCTATGTGTTGATTATCGTGAGTTGAACAAGCTGGCAAAGAAGAATAGGCACCCGTTACCGAGGATTGATGATCTCTTTGACCAGCTTGTTGGTGCTTCTGTTTTCTCTCAGCTCGATCTAGCCACCGGATTCCATCAGCTTAGAGTGGCTGAGGATAGTATTGATAAGACTGCGTTTAGGACTCCAGATGGATTCTTTGAATGGCTAGTCATGTCGTTCGGTTTGACTAATGCACCCGCATACTTTGTTGATTTGATGAGTAGGGTGTTCAGGGAGTTCCTTAACAAGTTTGTGGTTGTCTTCATGGGTGATATTCTGGTCTTCTCTAAGGACGAGGAAGAGCATGCTACACACCTCAAGGAGGTTATGGATACGCTTAGAGCTCATCAGTTGAAAGCCAAGTTCTCTAAATGCCATTTCTGGAGAAGGGAAGTTCGGTTCCTTGGGCATATAGTTTCTTAGCAGGGCTTAGCCGTGGATCCCGCTAAAGTGGTGGCGATACAAGACTGGAAAGTTCCGAAGAATGCAACTGAAGTGAGAAGCTTTCTCGGTCTGGTAGGATATTATAGGAAGTTCATTAAGGACTTCGCTAGGATTTCAGCCCCTCTCACTAAGTTAATGAAGAAGAACTTAGTCTTTGCATGGGACTTAGAGTGTGAGCTTGCTTTTCAAAGGCTCAAGAAAGCCCTCACCACAGCTCCAGTTCTAGCATTACCCGATGGAGGGAAATTGTTTACCGTGTACACCGATGCATGTGGCACGGGATTAGGTGCTGTCCTGATGCAAGAAGGGAGAGTGATATGCTTTGGGGGTAGGCAACTCAAAGTTCATGAGAAGAACTATCCCACTCATGATTTGGAGTTGGCGGCGATCGTTTTTGCACTCAAATCCTGGCGCCACTATCTTCTAGGCGAAAGGTTTGAGTTATATACTAATCACAAGTCGCTCAAGTACCTCTTCTCGCAGAAAGATTTGAATCTAAGGCAGCAAAGGTGGATGGAATTCTTGGCATCATATGACTTTGAGATAGCTTATACCCCTGGCATGGGTAATGTTGTGGCGGATGCGCTAAGCAGAAGAAGGTTGACTTTGAGTCCCTTGTTTGTTGAGATGAAAAACCTAGAGTTCTTGGCAACCTTCGATTTTGCACCTGCTGTTGGGTCGATGACTGGTTCATTAGCATCTCTTGAGCTTAGACCTACACTTCTTGATCAAGTTGGGGCTTCACAGAAGGAAGACCCGCAGATAGTCGAGATCATGGACAAGTTAATTCGGGGTGAGACGTCAAGTCACCTCGCTAGATATACTATTGATGACAAGGGATGGCTAAAGCGTGATGGAAGACTATGTGTCCCACGAGTGGGAGACATAGTAAATAAAGTTCATGAGGAGGCGCATCACTCGAAGATGACCATACATCCCGGAGGGGATAAGATGTACCGGGATATGAAGCACATTTTCTTTTGGGATGGGATGAAAAAGGATGTGGCGCAGTTTGTTTCTAGATGCATTGTTTGCCAGCAAGTAAAGGCCGAGTCGAAGAAGCCCGGTGGGCTACTGCATCCATTGGAGGTCCCGTTATGGAAGTGGGAAAGTATCTCTATGGATTTTGGGGATGGATTGCCGAGATCAAGGAAGGGGAATACTAGCATATGGGTCATAGTGGATAGACTCACGAAGAGCGCCCATTTCATTCCAGTAAAGAGCAAGAGGACCGCATCATGGCTAGCATCTGTTTATATCCGAGAGATAGTGCGATTGCATGGAGTTCCTTCTAGCATAGTTAGCGATCGTGACCCAATCTTCACTAGCCAGTTCTGGAATAGTTTGCAAGAAGCGATGGGTACGCGATTGAATCTAAGTACGGCCTATCACCCACAGACGGATGGCCAGACCGAAAGGGTGAATAGGGTACTAGAAGATCTGTTGAGGCTATGCATTCTTGACTTTGGTGGCACTTGGGAAGACCACCTTCCTCTAGTAGAGTTTGCTTATAATAACAGCTACCAAGCAAGCATAGGGATGACACCATTCGAAGCGTTGTATGGGAGGTCGTGCAAGTCACCAACATGTTGGTGGGAGATGACGGATAAGCTTATACTTGGGCCCGACATGATAAGGGACACATCCGAGAAGGTTGAGTTGATTCGGAAGCGGATGAAAGCGGCCCAAGACAGACAGAAATCCTATGCAGACAAGCGAAGGACAGACTTAGAGTTTGAAGTTGGAGATATGGTCTTTGTGAAGGTTTCTCCTTTGCGAAATGTGGTTCGTTTTGGAGCAGTTGGGAAGCTCGCACCAAGGTTCGTAGGACCCTTCCCTATCATAGAGAGGATTGGGAAGATGGCTTATAAGGTGGAATTGCCCGAGAAGCTGGCCGTAGTGCACAATGTTTTTCATGTCTCGCATCTCCGAAAGTGCCTACATGAGTCAGCCAAGGTAGTTGAGCCTAGCATTCTTGAAGATGTGGAGGTAGAAAAAGAGGCAACCCTGAGGCGAGCTCCGATTCATATCTTGGGAACGGAGATCAAGAAGCTGAGGAATCGAGAAGTCAAGTTAGTAAAGGTTCAGTGGAGTGAAGCCAATGAAGATGCAACTTGGGAAACCGAGGAGAAGATGCGTGGGCTTTATCCATTCCTTTTTTAGGGTACATTCTCAATCTCTTTTCCTAGTTAGCATATCTTTCTTTTGCTATCCATGTTTATCTTGTTATCTTGTTAATCTTGTCATGAGAACCTTAGGTAGAAACCCTTTGGATGAAACATGTATTTGAAACATGTTATGCTTGATGTTTGCAAGTGGTTGCAAGTGTTTGCAAGTGGATACTCGTGGATGCATGATACACATTAGGCACTAAGATCGGCTCATACACTTTCATATTGCATATGCATGAGTGCTTATACTTATTCATGGCTGAAACTTGTTATGCTATCACGTGGATGTTGCATATGGATGAATGTTATGTGCACTCATGTAGAGATTATGAATTATGTTAGAAATTTGCATACATATGGACTCATTTCACTAACATACTTTGCATTAAGGAGGTTTACTGAATCAGTAACCGCCTGATTTTCGCATTAGATAAGTACATATACACACACCTTTCGCATATGATCATACATCATTTAGAATCTTTTAAGGATAATGACTGCTCGTGGATGATGTTTTGAGTAGATGGATGATGGATAGTAGGATACGTTCTTCCTAACTTGAAGATTTCGAGGACGAAATCCATTAAGGTGGGGAGAATGTAACAACCCGTATTTTGAATAACATGTTATAACATTAATCAAGGCAGAATTAAATGTTAAAATCTGAATCAAGGGAAACGTGCTGTGCCATTGCGTTCGTCTCGGAAAAATACGCGAAATAGAGTCCAAGTTTTCGAAAATCGGAGTCCGTATGACCCAGTTATGGCCCGTCGAAGTTTTCAGAAAATTTCAAGTTCAAAAACAGTTCAAATTTCAAATCTAGAGCCAAACAGACTGGGCGGGAAAATTTCCCGCCCAGCCCCCAAGTCGACTGGGGAGTCGACTTAGGAGTCGACACACCCCAGCTGGTGTCGACTGCCCAGTCGACACCCCTGTCGACCTGGGTGGTCGGCCAGTTTGGCCTGGTGCACCTGTTTTGGCTCCTGGGTCTTGTTTTGTTGGCTTGTGACGTGATTTGAGGGCTCAGATCTGAATTAGAGTTAATCCTATGGCCTAAACTAGTCTTTACACATATAAAAACACCCTAATACCTAGCCTAAATCATCACAAATCATTCCTACAACTAAATTATGCCAAAATGCTTCCTAATCATGGCCTCCACCTTCGTATCATGGCCTCTATCCTCTTCATGAAAGCTTGAGTGTTCTAAGCTAGTAAAAGAGCCATCTTTCTTCATAAAAGCAAGGATCTTCTTCTTATTTCTCAAGGGTTTTGAGTGGAGCTTATATTCATTTGGGGATTTCTAGTGTGGCTTCGTCTCAATCTTGTTTCATTTTGTTCTAGTCTTCTTAGCCAAGCTCTGTAAGCCCCACTCTACTCTTAGATTTAAACTATGAAGTTAATATGATCATGTAGCAAGTTGAAATGAGACTTTTGGGTATAATACTTGTCTTTGGGCTATATTTGTATGCATAGATCCATGTATGACTCTTTTGATCTATGATTGTGGCACTATCATGAACCTAGTATCATTTACCTTGATTTTTGGGTAGAAAGCTATGAGCTTTATTTGGTGGTTATGCATAATGCAACATAGAACTTGGTAGTTATGCATAATGCAACATAGATCCTCTCATGATCTTTATGTTAACTTGCCTATGATGTTACGAACTATATGCTAATCACAAGTTATCACCCTATGTTAACTATGACCATGTTATCACCTATTTGCTAAGTTGATGTCATGCAAGTTTTGAGGCCAATAACCTTATATGCTAGTATGTTGAACCCCTTTTGCCTCAAATATCACCATGTTTAACTTGTGATAGACTTTGCCATCTTATGCCCACCTTGTCATATTCTTATGTTGCCCCTTTTTGATCTATTTGTGTTGATGCGAACTTACGTGCGATGGGGTTACGTTATGGGTAAAATTAAATGACATGAAACATAATTTGAAAATATGACATGTGATTATGCTTGAAAACATGAACATGGACATGACCTGTAGAAAACATGAAAGTGGCCAACTCGAGGTTGGGTTGAGTTTGTAGCATAAATCTACCCGGAACCGACCGGCTTAACTAGTGGCTACAAACAATAGGACCCAATGTGAGTAGTTGGTCATATCGCACTTAAAACCTGAGGTTAGACTAGGTTGTGGTGTAAAGCTACCCGGACCTGCCCGGCTTAACTAGTAACCACAACAAAGTCTAATGTGAGAGGTTGGGGGGCATTAAGTTAATTAATGCCACATGATAGGGTTAAGTCATGGACTACTTGAATACTTAACCAATTAAACACGATGGATTGGTAGGGTTAAGTCATGGACTACTTGAATACTTAACCAATTAAACACGATGTATAGAAAGGGTTAAGTCATGAACTACTTGGATACACTTGACTAACTCAATACATGGTTAGGATATGGTTAACCACACTTAACCCGCTTGAAATCCTAGTTACGTGGTCCTTTTCAACAGTAACCCACTTGGGAGTATCTGGATACCTTGGACTAGGCTAGGGTGGGGCACGATTACTGGACTGATTGTAAGAGACCAAAAGAGACGGCTGAATGGTGCACCAGTTAAGTTCAGGCGGACCATGGTCGTGCACATTAAGTCCGGAGTTGAACATGGGCACTGGTAGGTTTAGACTGTGCGTGCTTGTTTTGTGTCTGTGGTTTACACCCTAGGACTGGATACACGCTAGGGTGTACCTTGCACATTTAACTACATTCCATGATTAGGCCATATGACACCGATACACAACGAGTTAGGCTTATAGGGAGCTGATCGACTAGACCGAGTAGTTGGACCTTGATTTAGGTCATCTCATGAGTTTGGGTCAATATTGGGCTAAGGGATCATTTCTTGTTTATACTTGACATGGGTTGGAATACTAGTACACTCTTGGTGCAACTTAACCTTGCATATGCGATGCCACACTTGATCTATCTTGTTAACTATTTACCATGCCAGTTTAGTTACCATCCTTATGTTCCATCTCAGTTTCTCATGTCCAGTTAATTTTACTAGTTTTTATACTAATAGTAGGTAGGACTTACCAGTCTTTATGACTGACCTTTTTTCCTTTTGCCTCTTTTCTTCTGTCCCCCCCACCCCTCCCAGGTTCTCAGGGTGGGAACACTAGCACCTAGCTTGGATCTTTAGCTTGCTTTTCTGACAGCTCATGTACGGTTTGGACTTGAGCTTTGCTATGGCAACACTACTGTTATCTTTGGGGAATACTTTAGTCATGTTATTTTTCAGTTTATGTTTTCTAGACTTTGTTTTGTTGGAAAATGATGACTAAGTACTTTGATATAACTTGATTATGGTTTTGAAATAGTAATTTTATCCGCTGCTTTATTTACTCTGTTTTGCTCATATGTTCTGTCTTGTGATATCTTCATGCATGTTTACCTTGTCCAACACCCCTCCAAAGCTAGTGTACTTGCTTAGAGTGACCCTGGCGGAGGCGGGGTGTTACAGAACGCTTCTTGGATTTAGGGTTTATGCCACCTAGGTCCAACCTACGGATTATGCTACCTACGTGCATCATACGGCCCCCAATGATTGTAGATACCTATGCTGGTCCCACCATGGGGTGTATCAAGACCCATGGTGGCGGCCCCGACACAAAACTAGAAGACATAGGTTATACTACTGGTGTCCCCAGTGCCCTGGTTGTCTGCTCCGGAGTGTGTGCACGCCCGCACCCCGTTAGACCTGCGCTGTGCACCCACCGCCGTCGTTTGACCGCTTACAATCAGCCTAGTAATCGTGCCCCACCATGCCTAGTTTCAGGGTACCATTGATACCTAATTTTGGGTTACTGCTGAAATGGGTCCCCGTTACTAGGGTTTCCTACTGGTTAAGTGTGTGGGCCTATATATACAGATATTACCCACCTTCCCGCGATGTACTTAACCTTCTCCGTCCATTACGTTAAATTGGTTAAGTGTTTCTCTTGTTTTACTTAACCCTACCACACATCATGTTATATTGGTTAAGTGTTGATCCTTGTGTTACTTAACCCTACCGCAAGCCTTGTTATACTGGCTAAGTGTTCTCCCTTGTGTTAACTTAACCCCACCGCATGTCATGTCATATTGGTTAAGTGTATATTGACTTAGCCCAACTACTTATCATGTTGTGACGGTTAAGTGTTACCCTCTGTTATTACTTAACCTTACCACGCATCACGTTATATTGGTTAAGTGCATGTTAACTTAACCCCATCCACCAGTCATATTATAATGGTTAAGTGTTACTCTTGTGTGTTTACTTAACCCTACCACGCATCAGGTTATATCGATTGGGTGTTATCAAACTATTCAAGTTAGCCCAACCCATCCACTAGTCATGTTATAACGGTTAAGTGTTATTAGCTTAGCCATGTTACTTAACCCACCCACTCATATCATATTGGTTAAGTGTCATTAGTCTAGTCATATTACTTAACCCACACATTGGTTTGACCAACAGTTATGTTGGTTGAGCCTGCACTTATAAGTTTTACATGTTCTTAACCCATACCGGTTAGGTTCACATTTATATGACAAATTTTCCATGTCATCCCACCTAACCCTCTAACCATACCCACGTCGTATTATGGTTAGTATTCCTTAATTCATTCATTATGACGAACGAATCATGACCTCTCACATTAGACCGTGCATTTTGTGGCCACTGGATTTGCCGGGCGGTTCCGGGTAGATTTACACCACAAACTGGGTCTAACCTCGTGTCATAAACCGTTACGCCTACAATTTGGCCTTCGACCTCTCACATTAGACCGACACTTTGTGGCTACTGGATTTGCCGGGCGGTTCCAGGCAGATTTACACCACAAACTGAGTCTAACCTCGTGTCAAAGGTTCATTAATGGTCGCATTCCACCCAAAACCCCAATATTAGTTCATGTGCTTAACATATATAAATGTTCATGATTCACGTTTTTGCCCAAAACGTATTCCCAAATTATTATCATAATTTACTATAAGGTTATGCCAAGTTATAGCCTTTTATTTCCAATACATACCAACTACCCAAAACCCAACTTAGGCGCATTCATATTAAACTTTCTCCAAATCATAAATTGCCATATATGTTTCTACTCCAAATTTTACATAATTAACATATGCCCAAGTTCTAGCTTACATATCAGTTTTACATATGCCCAATTCATACCAAATTTACATATGTTCAATTCATGCCGTTTTACATGTATGCAAATTTTATGCCAATTTACACATATATCAAGTTTCATACCGTTTTACATATGTCAAGATTCATGACCTACATGTTTACAAAGCTATGCTTAATTTACATAGATCCAGTTTTATACCCAAAATTACATGTTTAACATGCTTACACCAATTTACCCATACCGAGTTCTAGCCAAATTACATATATCAAGATCCATGTCAAACTATATATGTCAATCCCCATTCTTGCAATTACTATTACAATGACAATACCCAAATATTCAATTTCATGTTAATGGTAGTAATACCCAAATATCCAATTTTTATGTTATGCCATCAATTCCACCAAACACATATATCCAATTAGATATTAACCCAATATTTCCCCGTATTCAATCGTACGCAAATCGCGTTTTAGGCCTAGGTCCGAAATTGACCAAGGTTCATCAAAAGAAAATAAATAGGGGGAGGTAGAAGTTGCAATAAGAGCAGATCAGAAAGGAAACATCATAAATCATCATGATAGGCATAAAGATTACAACTTGATGATAACATCATTACGAATCAAGAAAACCGCTGAATAGATCATAAACTTGGCATGAGAATAAAGATATACAAGTCTCAAAACTCAAGATTCAAGAAGCAACAGAAATAGATCGATAAACATACTTAAATCCAATTTCACTTCATCACATGCCCATATTATATTTAAATATTTTAATATGAAAATAACTAGAACTTACAGAGCATGGCAAATGAATTACGAACTGAATTTGTTGTAAAAATGTTGCGGCGTTGTTGATTTATTGTCTTGAATCATTGTAGAAGCCTTGTTCTTCGAATTAATTTTTGTATGAAAGCTTTGTCCCTAGAATTGATTGGAGTTTGAATGCTTAAGCTTTAATTTGGGGCGGCGGGCATGGTTCAAGAGGGAGTTCAGCAGCATGACGGCTTTAGTATTATATTATTTTTGTCGATTTAGGGTTAGACTTGAGTTGTATTTATAGAATTTTAATCTGATTTGAGCCGTCGATGAAGCTAGAGTGAATCCAGACCATCCATCTCAAGAGAAGCCAATCAGAAAGTGACATGTAAGCCCTAATGACTCAGCCAAGCCTCAGAAATCGACCAGAACCCGATCAAGCCAGCCAGGGCCTGACCAAGCCAGTTTTCTGGCTTGGGCACACTTGGCAGGTGCGCCAGTGCTAAAATTGTACTGGCGCACTTCCCAAATGCGCCAGTGCAATTTTGTTCTGGCGCACTTCCCGAGTGCGCCAGTGCATTCTGACCCGTTTCTGGTTTTTCTGCCCAACTTCGTTCGTCCATATCTTCTTAATACGGTATCCGTTTTACGCAAACTCGGGCTCTATTTCAAGCAGAATTCCGAGACGAACTCAATGGCGTAACCCATTTCCCTTGATTCTTATTTTAAAAATTAATTATACCCTGATTTCTAGTTTCAACACGTTATTAAAATTCGGGTTGTTACATTCTCCCCTCCTTAAAGGATTTCGTCCCTGAAATCTTCGTGTTAACAAGAATGTGTCCTACCATCCAATCATCCATCTACTCAATCATCAATCACAGGCATCTATTGTCCTTAAGAGATTTCTAATGTTGTATGAACATATGCAAAAAGTGTGTGTATATGTTCCTTATCTAATGCAAATGATCAGGCCTGATTGATCTTCTTAATGCAAAATATGTTTAGTGCCATGAGTCCACATTTATGCAAATAGTCCTAGTCAAAATAACACTATATGTGTGAACAAACATCCATCCATATGCAACATCCACATGATAACATTTTCAAATTCATCCATAAACAAGTGTAAACACTCATGCATATGCAACATGAAAGGTGACTGAGCCGATCTAGTGCCTAATGTGTAAATGCATCCACGAGCAACCACTTGTAGCCACTTGCAACCATCAATCATAACATGTCTCAAACACATGTTTACACCCAATTGTTCCTACCTAAAGGTATAGTCGAATGATAGAAGCAAGTAAAAACTTTATGCCCATTAGGCAATGTCAGAACTGAAACCTACGTCACATATATACTGGTTAGGAGAAGAACTCCCTAAGCACCAGCCCGAAGACCAAAATCAACATCAGGCTGACGCCCAAAGAATTACCCAACCCAATGGACACCCTCAAGCTCCAACATGTATTACTAGCAGATGATCCCTATGGGGTTTTGCAACAGAAATAGGATTGAGAATAGGACCGAGAGGCTATACTTAAAAGATATTATACAAGTAAGCTCTACAGGAAAAGAGGGATCAAGGATATACTCTTAAAAAGAGATATGATGTGCATGTCTAGTCTTCAATCTTCTAAGTCGTATTTCCTTGAGCTTAACTCCATTATGATTTGGCTGTCTTTAGCTTCACAATTTCGTAGCTTCTTAATTCCTATTTCCAAAATATGAGTTGGAACTCATTTCACTATCGCCTCTCGTTCCACTTTCACTTATTCTTTTTCTCGTATACCCAGCTTAAACATAACTGCGTGCTCATGGTTTCATGCAAGCTCTGCAAAATTCACTAGTGAATTCGCTTACTAGAAGGTATTCCACATAAATGAATTATCTTTTGAAAATAAAAAAAATGCCAACCCTGTTGCCAAGTGTACTTACTAAGGTGATTTTCTACAATTCATGCATAAGCGAAATGAACCATCCGCCTTAGTGGCGAACACTACTCGAGCGGATTGATAAATGTATCAAGAGATTCTAGGTAACTAAGCATGGCAGAACCTTAAGGGTTACACAAGACTTCAAGGGTATTACCGAGGCAAGTCAAGAGTCTAACTACTCTCTTTTCATACTCGAGAATAGTATCATTTCTGGATAACCACTCCATCTCTAGAAACTACCCATAGCCCAAAAACATAAACGTTACTTCTAAACTTAACACTTAGCATAGACATTCTTAAATCCAAACAAGTCATGAATAAATGAGCCGATTCCCCAATAGGATTTGAGACAAAAATGGGACCCTCTACTACGCTAGTACTAAGGTGCAGAGACTCAACTATCGAAGCAGAATTAAAAAGGGATGCGATGTACAAAAACAAAATTCTAATGGGATGATAGAAAAGGAAAGCTAAACTTTTAACAGAAACGTTACCACCTCTTCTTAGGTACGCTAGTAGTGAGATCATACAATTGCCCTCTCGACGATCTTGTCCTTTGCCCTTGTCCCTTAATACTTAACTACATGTCCCTTTTTACCATACTAAAGATACTCTTTCTTGTCGTGGTGTTTTATTATTCTTACACTTTGTCCTCTTCCCTTTCACCTTTTCCTCCTTCGTGGATTAAGCCATATCAACAAGTTTCTCATCCTTAGGCTTGTGTTCTTTATCCTCGTTCTTGCTATCCTTGTATAGCTTGTTGACAAATTTCTCGAAAAGCTACCTCCATCGCACGACAACTCTACAAAGCTTGAAATAAGATTAGACGCAGATGGAATTACTGCGGCTACAGATGGAAGTTGGGTACTCCTTTGCCCTCCGACATGTGTTGTATGCCTACAAACTATGGTGGAAAAGAAAGAGAGAAGAGACTCAACAAGAGAATCGAAAGATAATGCATATGGCTTTGGAGAATATGCCTTTCGTAAAACAAAACTTTTCTTAGAAAATGCTTCATTGTAAACGGTTTTTGAAAATAGTTTTCAGAAGGTTTTAAAAACTTTTGCCCAGTCCGGTAACCTTCTGCTCTGATACCAAATGTAACACCCCACATCGATTAAGGTCACTCACAAAGGGAATGCCTTAACTTCAATGGAGCATTATGGGTACTGGAACAGAAATATTACAAGACAGACATATATAAAACAGCGGAAAGTAAAGTGGAAGTACTTCAAATCACTTGCTAAATATAATTGTTTACAATAAAAGCCCATCAACTTCCAATACGCAATTCCATAGTTAAAATATCTGTCTTGCTCAAAAACAAAGAAGCATAAAATAAGTTGTAGTATTCCCCAATAAAGCAAAGCAAGCCATAGCCAAGAGAAATCCAAGCCGTACAAGAAAGAGCCTTGGAGCTTGGTAAGATCCGAACTAAGCTGTATTCCCACGCTGTGAACCTGGGGGGAGGGGGGAAACGGAAGAAAAGGAGGCGAAACAAAACGGGTCAGTCATAAAGACTGAGTAAGTCATAGTGACTTTCAGCATAAAAATAGGTAAAGATAACATGGCATGAATAAACTGAAAGTAAACATAAGCATGATGACAAGATAAGCTACAGGAAAGATAACTAAGAATAACCTCATATGATTTTTGTCATGTATAACATTGCAAGGTTCCCATTCAAGATGAACTAAGTATAGTTTCGCAAGATTTCTATCAAGCATCGCAAGATTTCTCAACTTCACCATTAAAATGATATCTATTTGCTCTGCACCACCTAACTAGTGTCCCAACTAGTAATCTATATAAAATGATAAAATCATAATGTGATCCCAATCCCCGAAATTAAGGTTGCTATCACGTGTACATCTATTATTTATTACCTAGATCTAATCTAGGGTTTTCTATCGAGCGCTTCCTAGATTCAACTAGGATTTATGCCACCTAGGTCAAACCTAGGGATTATGCTACCTATTGAACGCTTCTTGGATTTAGGGTTTATGCCACCTAGGTCCAACCTAGGGATTATGCTACCTACGTGCATCATACGACCCCCAATGATTGTAGATACCTATGCTGGTCCCATCATGGGGTGTATCAAGACCCATGGTGGCGGCCCCGACACAAAACTAGAAGACATAGGTTATACTACTGGTGTCCCCAGTGCCCTGGTTGTCTGCTCCGAAGTGTGTGCACGCCCGCACACCATTAGACCTGCACTGTGCACCCACCGCCGTCGTTTGACCGCTTACAATCAGCCCAGTAATCGTGCCCCACCCTGCCTAGTTTCAGGGTACCGTTGATACCTAATTTTGGGTTACTGCTGAAATGGGTCCCCGTTACTAGGGTTTCCTACTGGTTAAGTGTGTGGGCCTATATATACAGATATTACCCACCTTCCCGCGATGTACTTAACCCTCTCCGTCCATTACGTTAAATTGGTTAAGTGTTTCTCTTGTTTTACTTAACCGTACCACACATCATGTTATATTGGTTAAGTGTTGTTCCTTGTGTTACTTAACCCTACCGCAAGCCTTGTTATAATGGCTAAGTGTTCTCCCTTGTGTTAACTTAACCCCTCCGCATGTCATGTCATATTGGTTAAGTGTATATTGACTTAGCCCACCTACTTATCATGTTGTGACGGTTAAGTGTTACCCTCTGTTGCTACTTAACCTTACCACGCACCACGTTATATTGGTTAAGTGCATGTTAACTTAACCCCATCCACCAGTCATATTATAATGGTTAAGTGTTACTCTTGTGTGTTTACTTAACCCTACCACGCATCAGGTTATATCGATTGGTGTTATCAACCTATTCAAGTTAGCCCAACCCATCCGCTAGTCACGTTATAACGGTTAAGTGTTATTAGCTTAGCCATGTTACTTAACCCACCCACTCATATCATATTGGTTAAGTGTCATTAGTCTAGTCATATTACTTAACCCACACATTGGTCTGATCAACAGTTATGTTGGTTGAGCCTGGACTGATAAGTTTTACATGTTCTTAACCCATACCGGTTAGGTCCACATTTATATGACAAATTTTCCATGTCATCCCACCTAACCCTCTAACCATACCCACGTCTTATTATGGTTAATATTCCTTAATTCATTCATTATGACGAACGAATCATGACCTCTCACATTAGACCGTGCATTTTGTGGCCACTGGATTTGCCGGGCGGTTCCGGGCAGATTTACACCACAAACTGGGTCTAACCTCATGTCATGAACCGTTACGCCTACATTTTGGCCTTCGACCTCTCACATTAGACTGATACTTTGTGGCTACTGGATTTGCCGGGCGGTTCCGGGCAGATTTAGACCACAAACTGAGTCTAACCTCGTGTCAAAGGTTCATTAATGGTCGCATTCCACCCAAAACCCCAATATCAGTTCATGTGCTTAACATATATAAATGTTCACGATTCACGTTTTTGCCCAAAACGTATTCCCAAATTATTATCATAATTTACTATAAGGTTATGCCAAGTTATAGCCTCCTATTTCCAATACATACCAACTACCCAAAACCCAACTTAGGCGCGTTCATATTAAACTTTCTCTAAATCATAAATTGTCATATATGTTTCTACTCCAAATTTTACATAATTAACATATGCCCAAGTTCTAGGTTACATGTCAGTTTTACATATGCCCAATTCATACCAAATTTACATATATTCAATTCATGCCGTTTTACATGTATGAAAATTTTATGCCAATTTACACATATATCAAGTTTCATATCGTTTTACATATGTCAAGATTCATGACCTACATGTTTACAAAGCTATGCTTAATTTACATAGATCCAGTTTTATACCCAAAATTACATGTTTAACATGTTTATACCAATTTACCCATAATGAGTTCTAGCCAAATTACATATATCAAGATCCATGTCAAACTATATATGCCAATCCCCATTCTTGCAATTACTATTACAATGACAATACCCAAATATTCAATTTCATGTTAATGGTAGTAATACCCAAATATCCAATTTTTATGTTATGCCATCAATTCCACCAAACACATATATCCAATTAGGTATTAACCCAATATTTCCCTGTGTTCAATCGTACGCAAATCGCGTTTTAGGCCTAGGTCCGAAATTGAACAAGGTTCTTCAAAAGAAAATAAATAGGGGGAGGTAGAAATTGCAATAAGAGCAAGATCAGAAAGGAATCATCATAAATCATCATGATAGGCATAAAGATTACAACTTGATGATAACATCATTACGAATCAAGAAAACTGCTGAATAGATCATAAACTTGGCATGAGAATAAAGATAGACAAGTCTCAAACCTCAAGATTCAAGAAGCAACAGAAATAGATCGATAAACATACTTAAATCCAATTTCACTTCATCACATGCCCATATTATATTTAAATATTTTAATCTGAAAATAACTAGAACTTAAAGAGCATGGCAAATGAATTACGAACTGAATTTGTTGTAAACATGTCGCGGCGTTGTTGATTTATTAACTTGAATCATTGTAGAAGCCTTGTTCTTCGAATTAATTTTTGTATGAAAGCTTTGTCCCTAGAATTGATTGGAGTTTGAATGCTTAAGCTTTAATTTGGGGCGGCGGCCATGGTTCAAGAGGGAGTTCAACAGCATGACGACTTTAGTATTATTTTATTTGTGTCGATTTAGGGTTAGACTTGAGTTGTATTTATAGAATTTTAATCTGATTTGAGACGTCGATGAAGCTAGAATGAATCCAGACCATCCATCTCAAGAGAAGCCAATCAGATAGTGACATGTAAGCCCTAGTGACTCAGCCAAGCCTCAGAAACCAACCAGAACCCGATCAGGCCAGCCAGGGCCTGACCAAGCCAGTTTTCTGGCTTGGGCGCACATAGCAGCTGCGCCAGTGCTAAAATTGTACTGGCGCACTTCCCAAGTGCGCCAGTGCAATTTTGTTCTGGCGCACTTCCCAAGTGCGCCAGTGCATTCTGACCCGTTTCTGTTTTTTCTGCCCAACTTCGTTCATCCATATCTTCATACGGTATCCGTTTTACGCAAACTTGGACTCTATTTCAAGCAGAATTCCGAGACGAACGCAATGGCATAACCCATTTCCCTTGATTCTTATTTTAAAAATTAATTATACCCTGATTTCTAGTTTTAACATGTTATTAAAATTCGGGTTGTTCCACGGCCTCTCAAATAAATCGAAATCCGAAACTACGATTCCTTGATGTCGCATAAGAGAAGCTTCGAAGGACTTCTCCCAATCGAATCGAATAGAAATCACGATTGTAGTAGGAAGATGGGGAAGTTAGATCGTGATGAAAATTACTGTTTGAGGAAGGGCGTCGTTGTTTTTCTGGGTTGAGGCAGACTCGCGATAGGTTATACCCATGTTAAGGGGTGCGAGTTATAGGATTTGAAAATCCTTGACTCAGTGAAATCGCCTCAGCCTCCTCTTTAAAACTCTACATATGGTATAGAACTCGATCAAAATAGCTATCGCACAAATCGATACAGCGAACTAGGACACATTGTTGATGCCGCATGAAGTTAGGGTTCTGTTTTCCTTGAAATTGAGAGGTCCAAGTTTCATTTGTTGGGTTTGGAAGCTTAGGGTTGTCGCGACTTTGCCGAAGAGTTCGTCAGTAGCAATAAATGGATGTCTTGAGGCTTACGATTTGAAATGAGGGATCGTTGGTTTGTAAGGTTGAGGCTCAGGAGGTTCGATCTGATATTGGTTTAACTGTGCAGTCTTTGTTACATTCTGGACTATTAGTGATAGAAGATAGAGGAGTGGAGTTGGACTCTCCGTTGTTGAACTGGGTTGGGTAAGGAGATTCAAAAGTGGAGTTTGGGAGTGTTAAGTTTGCAGAATATTGGCAATGATGTTTAGGAGGAAGTCGTGGTGAGTGGTGTAGAGGATAGGTAGAAATGTTGAGATCGTCTGATGATATAGCAGTAGCAAGGCAGTGACTATGGTGATAAAGGAAGAAATGGTAGCTGCCATTAAGGTGTTCGATGGAATGTCCAAGTGGAAAAAACACAGTTTTGGGCTAACTACAGTTTGGTACTGTTCGAAGATATACATCGAAATTGATCGAGTTATTGTGCAAAAGTGATAAGGTAATGTTTTTATAAAATTTAATATGCCTAGAATAATGCGTTCGATTTTTTTTAATTTAAATAAATAATAGCTTGATTAATAATAAAATTTTATAATCATAGGTACAAATAGATTTGTTGAGTGGGTTCGTAGCCGACGATACAACATTAAAACAGGATATTCAGCAATGGAAAATTCCGGTGAGTAAATCTCACTCACCTTTTACTTAGAATAGTTTTTATTCGTTAAAAATAATTGTTTGTTGATTATTAGAATGCTTTTTGGTTGTTTTAAATATATTAGTTATTTAGGGTTGACTATTATATATATATATATTGGTTTGGGTGGTTGGATTGTTTCCGCAGTATCATTAGCGGATGCCCGCAGTACCATTAGCGGATGATTTCCCTATGCGCCCTACAAATATATATTAGTGGATGACCTTCTATACCGCGATATCCTGCCTCAAAGAAGGATGGTATTATTTATGTGCTAACGTCAGTGGATGCAGGAAAACAGGTTAGAGGAATCCAACTGGAATCCTCAAAAAAAATATTATCTGTTTTTTATTTGTTTGCATATATACTATCATATATGATGTGTTAGAAAACCTATAATAAATAATTGGTTGTTTGTGTGTTTAAATACCACTGGGCCTAAGTGTTTATTTATAAAAATATCATGGAAAGGATATTTGAGATTTAAAAGGAAAATTCTATTTTTTCTAAAATAGAAATTTGAAATTCGAATGGAGTAATAATATTGACTTGTTTGAATAAATAAAACAAGTACTGAAATTTATAAACGATGTTTATAAATAAAATAATATAGGAAACTGAAGTATTGAAATTTATAAAACAGTGTTTATAAATTGAATAATACAGGAAATGGAAGTGAATTTATAAATGGTATCCATAAATGAAATAGGAAAAATTATCATTTAGATAATTTGGGAAAGGTAAATTCAGATGTGAATTGAAAAGTGGAAATTTATTTTATTTCAAATGATTTTGAAAGCGAGACTTGTTTAATATATAAACAAGTAAAATAAATGGTGTTTATAAATAAAAATGGAAAAAATATCATTGGATAATTTGAATATTTAAATTCAAAACGTGAATTTATAAAAATAGAAATGGGGAAATCGTTTTAAGAAATAAACGAGGGAATTTATTCTGATGTTCAGAATATAAATTGAACTAAAATAAATCCGTAAGGATTTATGATTTGAATTCGATTTATTCGAATTTATTTAAATAGAAGTTAATTGAATGAAAATAAATTGGGTGTTATAAGTTATTATAATTAGAATTTGAATATAGAAAATTAAAATGGAATTTAAATATAGGAAATTCACAGAGATTGAAAATAGAATTTGAAAATAGAAAGTTGAAATCATTTTGAAATGGGAACGACGAAATATATTTTAGAATGCGGATTTTTAGATAGAATATAAAATAAGTCCAAAGGATTTACAATTTGTAAAAGGAATTGGAATTTAATATAGAAGATCGAAGTATAAATAAATATATTATCGAGTTAGGAAAAATCGACAATTTTAGAAAATCGGAAATATGATGTTGAATTGGGAAAACTGATTTGATATATATTAAAAATATATCAGAATGGGGTTGAATTTATTATTAATGAAGTTCAAACGTTTATATATACAAATATAATTAAAACGAACTCGCCGCAGCGCGGCAGTTCGTAAGTTGGTGTTTCGAACTTCAATTGAGTATACAGAACTCAATTGAAGTCAGAATTCTTTGAAACAAGAAACGTCATGACCGATTTGATAATAGTTTTCTAATGGAGGAGAAAAATATGGATTTCGTCGAATAGGTTTTGAGTTATGTCAAAATCAAATTCTCAGAATAACAGCGCCAGAACCATTATAAAACCATAACGGTTTATTTAAATAAATAAAATGATTTTGAGCAAATAAAATCCGAATTTTATTTAGGAAAAATCCAGATTTGAGTTATAAATAATATCTGAACTCGAGTGAAGTAATGAAATGATTTTTGAAACAAAATCAAACTAGATGTTTAATTGTTGAGTTGAATTAACTAATGTAAGGAAAATTTAGTTAATGGAATTTTAAATCGAAATTGGACTTTAGATTAGAAAAAAGGGTTTACAAATTCATATTCGAAATCGAATATGAAACTTAAATTAGAAATGGCATTCGATTGTTTTGAAAATAAATTAATTTATATTTGAATGTGATATGTTCAAATAACAAGTGAAATAGGCTAAAAAGTTAATTAAAGAATAAATGGGCGAAACTGAATTCAAACGATTTGATTGAGTTGAATTGAATTGAAAACAGGTGAACATGTGTTAGACAGGTATGGAATGAAGTATATGAAGTGTATGAAGATTTTAATTTATGTGCCCGACAAAAAGGTACACGTTTAAATTCCATATGAGATTTTATGCGCTGAATCGGCAAGCCACTTGGCTTTTTGATTTTATTTTTGAATGGAAAGGGCCTAGAGAGGCGAGTTGAGATTTGAACTATTCGCCGGTACAAAAGAGGTTATGGCGAAATTTTCCGGAAATTTAAGGAGTTAGAATATTTTTAAGATAATTTGATAGTTAGAAATCAACGTATCGATATATATAGAATTCGATAAGGAAATGAACTTAAAAATAGAATATTATAAACAAAAAGGAAATCTATAATTAAATCTGGTAAAATTAGAAAGAGAAATGTATACGGGTTTAAAAATGAATAATTGTTTTTTATGATGTTGATTATTCAAGGTAAGTGGTCTTGTCCGTTTTGAAGTTAAGGATGTTTTCAGTCAAGGTCTGAGAGGTAGTTATACCCCAACTTGATTTTTCTCATTTTTAACCGATAAATAGCAAGATCCAACCTCGAAGAGAAATGGTTGAATAAGAGTTAGTTGAGTACAGTAATTTGGGTTATTTGTAACGATGTTTTGCAAAACAATCGATTTAACCCAAGTGGTGGAATTTTGGAAATATAAAAGTAAATATTTCCTGAGTATAATCAAATGAGTCGGGAAAGAGATAAGTGACTGAAATGTTTCCAATTATAAATAGAAGATATTTTCTAAGTATAGAAAATAAAAGAAGGCGAAATATGGAAATATTTTCCAAATAGCATAAGAGGCCAAGATGATTATTGAAAATATTTGGTTAACAAATATTGATAAGGAAATGGAGAAGTGTTTTAATTAATGAAATATTAATTAAAAGGCTCAGTGATTTGTTTGATGCTATGGTTGAATGTTTGTTTTTCTTCGATAGTTAAATAACTGACTATCGAAGTGTTTGCCAATATCGTTGTCAACATGGAGAGACCGGTTGGATTATTATCCGAGAACCACTCTGTATTGGCAGTAGCGTTGCGAATCAGATTATATGATGATAATCGAAGACGGAGTAAAGTGCAAGGGCTTTTTTCTATTAATGGAATTTGTGCCTTCGGTTTCGTTCAATCCCAGAACGAAGTGTATGGATGAATGTCTGACAGAGTATTTCCAATGATCAAATATGTTGGTCTGTACAGATATATATGGTGGCGGAGAATTTATTCTCTTAGCATAATATCCAGAATATATTTGTACAAATCAATTAGTGATTAATGGATCTGACAATGTGGCATTCCAAGTGATTGTGCTATCAATGAATGGAAAGTAATCGTAGCCTCAGGCCTCAACAACCAAGAAATGACAAAAATCGGGCAGGCAGCATGACTATGTGGCTCTCTCCTATTAGGGTGTATAATCACCTATCTAGAGAAATTCCTTTTACTTCTTTAAACTATCGACGCTGTCCCTTTTCGGGAAACGGTTGCTGATCCCAACCGTTGGTGATATACATTCGATACACTCAAGCGAAATGAGTGGTCGGTCATGTGTGGGTCGGGTTGCAAGATGTTCTTGTTGAACCCAGTGTATTCCCCTCTAGAGATACACTATCGGAAGTTGGTCCCATACCTTGTCATGTTGGAAATCCGATCTCCAATAAGCGCCTTGCGATTTTTGATTTTATATTATACATGGAGCATGTGATGCAAGCGATCCGCTAGATTGTTATTTATTTGATGTAGACATTATTATAATATCACTGGATTTGATATCAAAAATATTTTGGATTATCGTAAGGTAAAAACCATCCATATTTATGTGTGGATCGGTCTTACGATCATCATTTCTTTCGAAAGGATTTTGAAAATTAAACAATTGGTTGGAGTTTACTCACACCAGTCCCATGACTGACCCATAGTTTATTTTGTTTTGTTTTCCCTAAACTCTTGGGTGCCCAAATTTGTACGGGCAGTCAAGTAGTCGGGATTTTTCAGATTCACTTGGAGGAGTTTGAAGCAGGAGGCTTCACTAGTTAGCTATAGACTATAATATATTCTGCTGTGTATCATGTTTGTATCTGGAAACAGGTGTTTATAACTGTTCCATGAATAATTGTTGTGCTCTGATGATGGTATGTATATAAAGTTACTGATTTGTATTTCAAAAGTTATGTTATATAATATATTTTATTCGTTATGCTGTGAGTTTGTGATATTCGTTTTCTTCTATTTCGGAATTTCTGTCTTTCTATTTCTCATCCTCTAACTTCTTTCTAATAATGATTCGTATTTCTGTGCCATTTGGGTTGGACGTGTGGTGTTATTAGTCGACTCAGATAGTATAGATTTGCGGGCCGTTACAGTCGGTATCAGAGCTTAGGTTGAGCGAATACCTAGGCTTTGGTGGAATGTGCTCATTAGAAATTGGGTCAATAGTACCCTAGAATGAGTTGAGTGTATATATACGAGAGAGCGTATTTGTTAGTTGATATAAAAATTATTTTATATTTTATTGGCTAGTCTGTGGAGTGGTTTATGAATTTTGATCGAATCGTGGGACGCCACGAAGTCGATAGGAATTTATAAACACTTGAACAGAGAAATTTGACACAATATTGTTTTAAAGTGGGTAAATGAAACAATTTTACCCAAAATTCTATTTTGATATAGAGGAAATAATTTTATGAAATTATTATATTATATAGATGTGTTGGTTGTTATTTTTATAATCAAATGAGATTATAAAATTGAAATGGTTATATATAACCAAATAGAATATGTATATGAATTAAATATACAAATGAGATGAATAAAATTTAATCCAAATCAGAATTTGGAATTTAAATCCTGGGAAGTTGGAAAAATATTTTCGAAGTATATTAAAATAATATAGTTTTATTTTGAAAGGATTTTTGAATAGAAATCATTTTGAATGGATTTTGAAAGTGATAAAGCACTGAACTCACTTCAGTGGCTGGAAAATAATTCTGATGATGACTGCAGCATCATCAGTGTTCATTTTTGAGTTTCTAAGTGATGAATACCTTAAAAATGTTTTTGATGGAAATTTGTTTGAAAGAAAACAGGTTGATTTGAAAATTCAAATGTTTTGAATTTGTGATGGGAACAAATATATGTATATATTTATGTGATCTCGAAAGGATTTGAAATGAAAACCCTGGGATTTGGATTTTGGAATTGGAATTTAACTTAAGCTACTTAAATGGATTGAAGTGAATCAATCGACTAGAATCAATTTGAATAGGTTTAATGGAATATAGATTGGATATGAATGGATTGATTGTAGATCATTCGAATTAAATGAAGGAAGACCAAAAGTTTTGGTGGAATTTAATTTGTTGAAATATGAGGAGTTGAGTTTCAGCATAAATGAGATTTCAAAAAGTAATGGATTTGTACCATTTTTCCTACCTTAGCAATTTCGAGGACGAAATTATTTGAAGGGGGAAGAATGTAACGACCCATATTTTTGGTCAATTTATTTTAAATATTTAGTATGGTTTTAAATATTGAATTTATAATATAAATGGTATTTTATTGGGTTATTGATTAAATAATCGAAATACGATTTATTTTGATTTTATATAATCATCGTAATACGAGAATCTAAAATAATTTAATTCGAAGTTGGAATTAAATCAAAACAATTCAGATGATCAGTATTAATTGTATTTGAATATAGATGATAATAAAAATATTTTATAATAAGAATTTTTTTTGTTTTTGAATTTAAATTATATTATATCGATTTAATATGGTTATTTTATATATAAATGTAGTATAACGTTATTACATTGGAACGACGGTCGGTACGCTAAAATAGCGGTTCCCGATTTTTAGTTGTGAACCCCGAGATATTTATAATGGATAAGATAGAAATCGAATCGAAAATCAAATCGATATCTGTTTCAAAAGAATAGAAAAATCTCTTTATATCAAATCGAATTTAATACAAATCAAATCGAAAATATTTTTAAAATAAATAAAAGATTTGTTGTGTACTTTAGCCTACACAAACATTTAATTGTTGTGTACGTCGGTTCCCCCTCTATCTATATAAACACGCTGGCCCTTCCTTTTACTCTCGTTTGTTTCATTTCTCTCAGTATTCCAATGCCTAAATAAACATCTGCCGAATTCCCCCCTTTTCAAAAATAAAAATCGATGTCCTTGCCTCACATTTCCCTTGTTTCAAAGACGTCTTCATTCGAAGTAGGAAATCACGAATTGGCTCTCGTTCTTGTTTGCATCGGACCGCAATACCGCTTTTCAGATCGCGATGACCCACTTTCTCCTTTCCATTTGGTCTGTTCATTTCCTTCAAAGAATGGTGACCTTTCAAATAAATCGAAATCCTAAACTCCGATTCCTTGATGTCGCATAAGAGAAGCTTCGAAGGACTTCACCAAATCAAATCGAACAGAAATCACGACTGTAGCAGGAAGATGGGGAAGTTAGATCGCTATGAAAATTACTGTTTGAGGAAGGGCGACGTTGTTTTTCTGGGTTGAGGCAGACTCGCGATAGGTTATACCCATGTTGAAGGGTGCGAGTTATGGATTCGAAAATCCCTGACTCGGTGAAATCGCCTCAGCCTCCTCTTTAAAACCCTACATATGGTATAGAACTCGATCAAAATAGCTATCGTACAAATCGATACAGCGGACTAGGACATGTTGTGGATGCTGCGTGAAGTTAGGGTTCTGTTTTCCTTGAAATTGAGAGGTCCGAGTTTCATTTGTTGGGTTTGGAAGTTTAGGGTTGTCGCGAGTTTCCGGAAAGTTCGTCAGTAGTAGTAAATGGATGGCTTGAAGCTTGCGATTTGAAATGAGGTATCGTTGATTTGTTAGGTAGAGGCTCGGGAGGTTCGATCTGATATTGGTTTAACTGTGCAGTCTTTGTTGCGTTCTGGACTGTTAGTGACAGAAGATAGAGGAGTGGAGTTGAACTGTCCGTTGTTGAACTGGGTTGGGTAATGAGATTTGGCAGTGGAGTTTGGGAGTGTTCAGTTTGCAGAATATTGGCAATGAGGTTTAGGAGGAAGTCGTGGTGAGTGGTGCAGAGGATAGATAGAAATGTTGAGATCGTCTGATGATATAGCAGTAGCAAGGCAGTGACTATGATGATAAAGCAAGAAATGGTAGCTGCCATTAAGGTGTTCGATGGAATGTCCAAGTGGAAAAAATGCAGTTTTGGGCTAACTACAGTTTGGTACTGTTCGAAGATATACTTCGAAATTGATTGAGTTATTGTGCAAAAGTGATAAGGTAATGTTTCTATAAAATTTAATATGCCTAGAATAATGCATTCGATTTTTTTTAATTTAAATAAATAATAGCTTGATTAATAATAAAACTTAATAATCATAGGTACAAATAGATTTGTTGAGTGGGTTCATAGTCGACAATACAACATTAAAACAGGATATTCAGCAATGGAAAATTCCGGTGAGTAAATCTCACTCACCTTTTACTTAGTATAGTTTTTATTCGTTAAAAATAATTGTTTGTTGATTATCTGAATGCTTTCTGGTTGTTTTAAATATATTAGTTATTTAGGATTGACTATTATATATATATATATATATATATATTGGTTTAGGTGGTTGGATTGTTCCCGCAGTATCATTAGCGGATGCCCGCGGTACCATTAGCGGATGATTTCCCTATGCGCCCCACAAATACATATTAGTGGATGACCTTCTATACCGCGATATCCTGCCTCGAAGCAGGATGGTATTATTTATGTGCTAACGTCTGTAGATGCAGGAAAACAGGTTGGAGGAATCCAACTGGAATCCTCAAAAATATATATTATCTGTTAGTTTATTTGTTTGCATATATACTGTCAAATATGATGTGTTAGAAAACCTATAATAAATAATTGGTTGTTTGTGTGTTTAAATACCACTGGGCCTAAGTGTTTATTTATAAAAATATCATGGAAAGGATATTTGAGATTTAAAAGGAAAATTCTATTTTTTCTAAAACAGAAATTTGAAATTCGAATGGAGTAACAATATTGACATGTTTAGAATAAATAAAACTAGTACTGAAATTTATAAACGATGTTTATAAATAAAATAATACAGGGAACTGAAGTATTGAAATTTATAAAATAGTGTTTATAAATTGAATAATACAGGTAATGGAAGTGAATTTATAAATGGTATCTATAAATGAAATGGGAAAATTATCATTTAGATAATTTGGGAAAGGTAAATTCAGATGTGAATTGAAAAGAGGAAATTTATTTTATTTCAAATGATTTTGTAAGCGAGACTTGTTTAATACATAAACAAGTAAAATAAATGGTGTTTACAAATAAAAATGGAAAAATTATCATTGGATAATTTGAATATTTAAATTCAAAATGTGAATTTATAAAAGTAGAAATGGGGAAATCGTTATAAGAAATAAACGAGGGAATTTATTCTGATGTTCAGAATATAAATTGAACTAAAATAAATCCGTAAGGATTTATGATTTGAATTCGATTTACTCGAATTTATTTAAATAGAAGTTAAATTGAATATGAAAATAAATTGGGTGTTATAAGTTATTATAAATAGAATTTGAGTATAAAAAATTCAAATGGAATTTGAATATAGGAAATTCAAAGAGAATTGAAAATAGAATTTGAAAATAGAAAGTTGAAATCATTTTCAAATGGGAACGACGAAATATATTTTAGAATGTGTATTTTTAGACAGAATATAAAATAAATCCAATGGATTTATAATTTGTAAAAGGAATCGGAATTTAATATAGAAGATCGAAGTATAAATAAACATATTATCGAGTTAGGAAAAATCGACAATTTTAGAAAATCGGAAATATGGTGTTGAATTGGGAAAACTGATTTGATATATATTAAAAATATATCAGAATGGGGTTGAATTTATTATAAATGAAGTTCAAACATTTTTATATATAAATATAATTAAAACGAACTCGCCGCAGCGCAGCAGTTCGTAAGTTGGTGTTTCGAACTTCAATTGAGTATACAGAACTCAATTGAAGTCGGAATTCTTTGAAACAAGAAAAGTCAGGACCGATTTGATAATAGTTTTCTAATGAAGGAGAAAAATCTTGATTTCATCGAATAGATTTTGAGTTATGTCAAAATCAAATTTTCAGAAAAACAGCGCCAGAACCATTGTAAAACCATCATGGTTCATTTAAATAAATAAAATGATTTTGAGCAAATAAAATCCGAATTTTATTTAGGAAAAATCCAAATTTGAGTTATAAATAATATCTGAACTCGAGTGAAGTAATGAAATGATTTTTGAAATAAAATCAAACCAGAAGTTTAATTGTTGAGTAGAATCAACTAATGTAAGGAAAAATTAGTTAATGGAATTTTAAATCGAAATTGGACTTTGGATCAGAAAAAAGGGTTTATTAATTCATATTCGAAATCGAATATGAAACTTGAATTAGAAACGAATTCGATTATTTTGAAAATTAATTAATTTATATTTGAACGTGATATGTTCAAATAACAAGTGAAATAGGCTAAAAAGCTAATTAAAGAATAAATGGGCGAAACGAATTCAAACGATTTGACTCAGTTGAATTGAATTGAAAACAGGTGAACATGTGATAGACAGGTATGGAATGAAGTATATGAAGTGTATGAAGATTTTAATTTATGTGCCCGACAAAAAGGTACACGTTTAAATTCCATATGAGATTTTATACGTCGAATCGGCAAGCCACTTGGCTTTTTGATTTTCTTTTAGAATGAAAAGGGCCTAGGGAGGCGAGTTGAGGTTTGAACTATTCGCCGGTACAAAGGAGGTTATGGCGAAATTTTCTGGAAATTTAAGGAGTTAGAATATTTTTAAGATAATTTGATAGTTAGAAATCAACGTATCTAGGGGTGTAAATCGGTCGGACCGGACCGGACCGGACGGAGGTGTGTTCAGTTTCTGTCCTAAAAAAAATCGGACCGAACACGGACCGGACCAAAAAATTTCTCGGACAAATTTCGTTGTCCTAATTCGTGTCCTAAATAAAATCGGTCGGACACGGACATGTTCGGACCGATCGGACTCGGTCGGACATGGCTATTTATATCACATTTTGTACATTTTACTAGATTTTCTCTCAACTATATGTCGAATTACAAGCAATTCGGACGAATTCGGACGAGCTCGGACCGAACATGATTTTATTCTCGTACAAATTTTGTTGTCCTAACTCGTGTCCTAAATGAAAATCGGACGGACTCGGACGGACGTATTTCGGTCACGGACACGAACGGACGTCGGACATTCGAACAAAATTTACAGCCCTAAACGTATCGATATATATAGAATTCGATAAGGAAATGAACTTAAAAATAGAATATTATAAACAAAAAGGAAATCTATAATTAAATCTGGTAAAATTAGAAAGAGAAACGTATATGGGTTTAAAAATGAATAATTGGTTTTTATGATGTTGATTATTCAAGGTAAGTGGTCTTGTCCATTTTGAAGTTAAGGATGTTTTCAGTCAAGGTCTGAGAGGTAGTTATACCCCAACTTGATTTATCTCATTTTTAACCGATAAATAACAAGATCCAGCCTCGAAGAGAAATGGTTGAATAAAAGTTAGTTGAGTACAGTAATTTGGGTTGTTTGTAACGATGTTTTACACAACAATCGATTTAACCCAAGTGGTGGAATTTTGGAAATATAAAGTAAATATTTCCTGAGTATAATCAAATGAGTCGGGAAAGAGATAAGTGATTGAAATGTTTCCAATTATAAATAGAAGATATTTTCTCTAAGTATAGAAAATAAAAGAAGGCGAAATATGGAAATATTTTCCAAATAGCGTAAGAGGCCAAGATGATTATTAAAAATATTTGGTTAACAAATATTGATAAGGAAATGGAGAAGTGCTTTAATTAATGAAATATTAATTAAAAGGCTCAGTGATTTGTTTGATGCTATGGTTGAATATTTATTTTTCTTCGATAGTTAAATAACCGACTATCGAAGTGTTTGCCAATATCGTTGTCAACATGGAGAGACCGGTTGGATTATTATCTGAGAAACACTCTATATTGGCAGTAGCATTGTGAATCAGATTATATGAAGATAATCGAAGACAAAGTAAAGTGCAAGGGCTTTTTTATATTAATGGAAATTGTGTCTTCGGTTTCGTTCAGCCCCAGAACGAAGTGTATGGATGAATGTCAAACAGAGTATTTCGAATGATCGAATACGCTGGTCTGTATAGATATATATGGTGGTAGAGAATTTATTCTCTTAGCATAATATCCAGAATATATTTGTGCAAATCAATTAGTGATTAACGGATCTGACAATGTGGCATTCAAATTGATTGTGCTATCAATGAATGGAAAGTAATCGTAGCCTCAGGCCTCAACAACCAGGAAATGACAAAAATCGGGCAGGCAACATGGCTATGTGGGTGACTCCCGTTAGGGTGTATAATCACCTATCTAGAGAAATTCCTTTTACTTATTTAAACTATCGATGTTGTCCCTTTTCAGGAAACGGTTGCTGATCCCAACCATTGGTGATATACATTCGATACACTCAAGCGAAATGAGTGGTCGATCATGTGTGGGCCGGGTTGCAAGATGTTCTTGTTGAACCCAGTGTATTCCCCTCTAGAGATACACTATCGGAAGGTGGTCCCATACCTTGTCATGTTGGAAATCCGATCTCCAATAAGCGCCCTGCGGTTTTTGATTTTATATTATATATGGAGCATGAGATGCAAGTGTGCGCTAGATTGTTATTTATTTGATGTAGACATTATTATAATATCACTGGATTTGATATCAAAAATATTTTTGGTTATCGTAAGGTAAAAACCATCCGTATTTATGTGTGGATCGGTCTTACGATCATCATTTCTTTCCAAAGGATTTTGAAAATTAAACAATTGGTTGCAGTTTACTCACACCAGTCCCATGACCGACCCAGAGTTTATTTTGTTTTGTTTTCCCTAAACTCTTGGGTGCCCAAATTTGTACGGGCAGTCAAGTAGTTGGGATTTTTCAGATTCACTTGGAGGAGTTTGAAGCAGGAGGCTTCACCAGTTAGTTATAGACTATCATATATTCCGCTATGTACCATGTTTGTATCTGGAAACAGGTGTTTATAACTGTTCCAGGAATAACTGTTGTGCTCTGATGATGGTATGTATATAAAGTTACTGATTTGTATTTCAAAAGTTATGTTATATAATATATTTTATTCGTTCCGCTGTGAGTTTGTGATCTTCGTTTTCTTCTATTCTAATATTTCTTTCTTCCTATTTCTCATCCTCTAACTTCTTTCTAATAATTATTCGTATTTCTGTGCCATTTGGGTTGGACGTGTGGTGTTATTAGTCAACTCAGATAGTAGGATTTGCGGGCCGTTACACATGATCTGATACTACTATACCAGCATTTCTTCTTCTGCTATAAACTTCTAATCTCCATAATCTTCTAGCTATTACACCAGCAAGCACAAGTTAACGAAAATAAAAAGCAAACGTGAGCACATAAGAATAGAGATAAGAGGATATAATAACTTGATATGGACTTGTCTGTTTGCAAACGGGGTTGTGGCTGCGCAAACTCAGTTTACAAATGGGGTTGCTGCGCAAACTCAGTTGCAAATTGAGTTTCTCAGCTGAGTTGCTGCTGCGCAACTCAGTTTGCAAATTGAGTTGTGCAAACATTATCTATATGTGAATTGAATACTTGAAAAAAATGTGCAGTTAAATATGAATGAAAAACCTCATCTGCTACAATGCATTTCTAAAATGCGTTTCTATTCCACATGATCATTTTGCTAAAATGCATTTCTATTCCACATATCTCAATCGTAACTGGAAAAAGATGAATTTCAAAAAGGTTAAACTGAATGCATTTTAAATAGAAATCAATAAAATAATAATAAGATGTGTAGTTAAATGTGAATGACAAACTTATCTGTAACTGAAATGTTTGTAATGAGTCATTATTGATCCATCGTTTTGATTATCTCTAACTGCATTCAGTTTTCCATAATAATAAAATGCCATTTTGCTGATTTGACTCCATATTTTCAACATCTCCATTACCAACCCCATATATCTTTGGTTGAATACCACTTTTGCAACCTAAAAAACCAAGGTCAAAGGCATTACGATAAAACCGGTTTGCATGTAAATAACGAGATGAAAAAAATGATTTAATAAAAATGATGATTTAATACACTGGTTTGATGCCGCTTGGTTTTGAAACTGAGCCTTTCCGGCTCATTTTTAAAGTGAGCTTGGCTCAATTTTAACTGAGCTGAAAGGCTCAATTTCCAAAAAACTAAGCCTGGCTCATTTTCGGCCGAAACTTTCCAACTTGGTTTCAAATCGAAACTGAGCTCGGATTTAAAAAACTAATGCAGGAAGTGGACTAGTTGGATTCTACTATCTATGTCTGCTGCCAACTACTCTCAATCATGGCATATGTCCAGGTATCATATTAGTAATCACACTGCAGTACGATAAAATTCTAGGAAATTAACTAAAAACAAATTATCACTTGATGTCCACTGTACATTTACATTGATAATTTCAATTATGCATATGTTATCTCAAATAATGAACATATACTTTGTATATAAAATATAAATTATTCTCATAATAGAATTTCATTATCTTGCGATTTGTTTAGTGATACTTCCATATATAAGAACAAACCTAAGAATAACTAATAGTACATGCGAACAAACCTAAGAATGAAGGCTCATTCAAAGATCTCGGGGAATGCTACAGCAACGATCACCATTCCTTGTCGCCTATGTGAAAAAGTAGATCTAGATTTGCGAATGCTTTCCCTTTGTGTTATTTTGACCTTGTTGGTTGTACGCCGCAGATGCCTTAGCATGCATTTCTCGTGGAATTGCTAATAAAGCAGTAGGTTCAACACATATGAATATAGCAAGCAGCAAAAGCCATTGTTTTTATACATTCTTAGTTCATCAAGTAGACGATGATGGCAGGGTTAAGGATGGAAACTTATGCTTCAGCTCTTAATCGTATAGCCGTTGTTCCAGCTCCACCATGATGAATCTGTGCATGTAAACTAAAATATTCAGGGAATTTTCACATGGGAAGTTAACTAATCATTTTCACCGACGATGCTGGTAAATGCAAGCATCATTTGACAGGAAAATCAGTAAATGATCAATTCATGGGTTTAAAATCAAATATAGCAGCTTATGACAGCTACTATTGCATCTACTAAAAGTTCTAGTCCTACCACTCCGTCAAATCTTAGGCAAACAAATCAAAAAAAAAACGTACAAAAGTGCATCAAAAATTCATAAATTGGCTCCAGACCTATTAGGAATAACATTTAGCAACTAGCCACCGCTGTACATTGAGGAAATAGCCATTCATGAGGGGAATCATCAATAACATTTACATATTGAGGAACCTCGGAATCTGATAATAAGAATATGACAAATTAACAGGCAAATTGGAAAAAGAAAAGTTAACATTTTCTTCAGCTTATCCCCATCTTACTGGAATGCCCATTTTACAATGCCTGTCTCAAATTATTGAAGTAGAGAAGTACTTACCCAATTCGAGATCTTCCCATCCCGACCAATTATCCCTCTTTGGCCTGTTTCTTCCAGCACCTCAAGAATAATGCTCATCGTCTTTCCCCTATCTTCAATAGGCTGGAAAAGAAAAACTTAGGTTTAATAGCAACTGAAGATTAAGACTGAATACACCCATTACTGTTAACTAATAGGATACCAGGTTTAAGTAAAACTCAAAATAAAAAGTCAACCCTACAAATCAAACCTAAACTAATGTTGGACATCACTAACTAACCCAAAAAAAAGAAAAGAGCAAATCCAGTCAAAGTCAGCCTAACCTAGGAAGCTGAAATCATTCTCGCATGAGGCTTCCCTGAACGATGACCAAGTAGAAAATCGACAAGGGTAAGTCACTGCGCTATATCCATTAATCGAAGATCATCAAAGCCATGGATTAAGATAAAGTGAAGCTATGAAAGCAAGATTTGAAAAGTAGCAGCGTTTCGATTTGATAATTTAGGGTTGGGGATAGACGGAAAGGGGACGAAAAGTAGCAGAAATTGAAAATTAGGGGTTCCGAAAGATTTTGGAAATTTCAGGGACGAGAAAGAAACGAAAAGAAAAAAGGGAGAATGAAGATAAAAATGAGAAATAGAGTATATGAGGTGTGGATTGATGGTGTGGATGAATGGTTGAGATTTTGTTTTAACTAATAGTGTGGATTGCTGAGGTGTAATTCATTTTAATTTTTTTTACTTAGAATATATCTATAGCTACCGCAACACAGTGTTGATTTTTGTGCTAATACCTCGAAGCGTGTGCTGCAATAGAAAAAAAAAATCAATATAGCTATCGTTACATTGTGGTTAGCAACACCTTGTATTTTCGTTGCAGCAGGCCATCTATAGCGTAGTGTTTTAATCGAGTTGGTTTGGGGTTTTAGACATCTATGTGATAAACCGAATTCCGTGGCTTAAATTGGGTTAGTGGCTTTGTGTCAAGTTTAGTTCGCCCAATTTTTTTTGTTTTGTTTTAATTGATCTTAGATCTTGTCTTTTTTTCTCTTCTAGCTTAATTTTGATTTTGTTGAGTTTAGTTTCTATTTTATTTTTCCTTTTCCGGTTCCTCTTTATTTTTGTTTGTTTGCTTGTTTTTTTCATTTCTTTTATAAAAAATAAAATAAAAAAATTAACATAATTGAATCAAGGGACCAAAAGCAAGAACAGAGCTCAAGCAACAAACATGAATTACAAAGGTCAACCGATTTGCAAACGGTGGACTTTGAAACAACACTGCTCAAATTTTCCAGACGAACAACTATACCCTATTGTAAAAAAATTCTAAAATTTACAAGTGTTCTGCTGTAAATAAAAATATATAGAAATTGCATGTAAAAAATTACTTCAAGGGCAGCCGCTTACAAGTACAATTTTTTAAATTTCCGCAGTTATTATTTGACTGTTGTGGTTGGCTAAAATTTCCATACCAAAGTCATCATTCTCATTGTTTTCAACAATAAAAATTTGGTTTTCAAAAATATTTAACTACAAGAGTGTATTTTATGAAAGTGATTCTCTCAAGGGCTTGATCGCGGATATGTATTAGTTCAATTTATTGAACTTCTAGGCACAAGAGGTTGCATACTACCCGTGAAGGACCATAAGACCCTTTGCCCCCTTCAAATCGAGATTTTCAACTAATAAGACATACTTGAGTACGTTATCTATTTTGTAATGAGAGCTACTTGTGTCAACCTTAAGTTTTATATTTTCTATATTTGACAACGATGAGTGAGAAATGTGTTAGCCACCATAATTCTCCTAGGGGTAGTCAAATAAATCAAAATTTCTATAATGAAATGGATAACAATCGAATAAATCAAAAATTTCAAAATCTCAATGTCGGAGTGGATAGACCCTTGTCTCTTCGAGATCAGTGTTACCCAGCTAGGACTGTTCAACCTTCAGATATTGTATTTCCACCAGTTAAAGGAAATTTTGAGCTTAAACATTCTTTTATTCAAGGCGTACCAAAATTTACTAGTTTTGAAAATGCAAATGAATTTCTAAGTGAATTTGAATTGTATGCATGACAACTAAAATGCAAGAATTATCTAATGAATTAATCAAGCTAAGGCTCGCATTACTTGAAAGCTCTAAAAGATGGCTAAATTCTCTTTCAAAACATTCCATAAGAAGTTGGGATGAATTTGTTACTGTATTCTTGAAAAGGTTTTTCCTTTTCCATAAAACTCTAAAAAATCCAAACTGAAATAAATCAGTTTTCTCAATAGGAGGGGGAAACTTTTTCAAAATACTTTGAAGATTCAACCAACTACTATACAGTTGCTGTCTTCATGCAATCCCAAACATCACTTATGTAAAATTGCATATGAAGGGCTTAACTCGCAAACTTGATCACAACTAGAATCAATGCGTGGAGGAGAATTTATGTCTAAAACAACCGATGAAGCTTGGGAATTTTTAGAAGATTATCCTGAAAAGAACATGCAATGGAAGTCAATTCGCGTTCCAAGTCGTACTTCTACTAGAGTAATGCATGTCGTGGATCCAATTCATTTTCCCTTAGAAACTCAAACTCTCAAATCATAGAAGGACAACCCCATTATTACCCTCAAGACCAAGTCAATGTTATAGATCAGAATAATCCTTACTCATCCACGTGTAACAACCCTAGTTAGAGAAATCATCCAAATTTCTCGTGGTCTTATCCCAATAATGTTGTGAATCCATTTCACATGATACCGAATTTGAATTACAAAGTTCCAATTTCCAATCCTAAAAATCTTCAAGTTTCACCTCAATTCAAGCCTTTGAATCAACCCTATAGGCATTCAAATTTTAGTCTCCTTCCTCTTCTCAGTCTTCTCAATAAATTGTTCAACTTGAGAGACAGATAAACAATCAAGATGCAAAAATCAAACAAATAACGGATATGATGAAAGAGTTAATGAAAAGTAATGAGAAAGAGAAACTGTATAGTCTACCTGAGGTGAATCCAAAATATAATTCTTGTAGTGTGAACTCCTGTGAGGACGAAAAGCATAATTCGGTCAACTCGGTCATCGCCCTTAGGTCCGAAAAAAAAAAAATTAACAATAATGTTGACAGTCCCGACAATTATTCGATTTTGACCCAATCAAAAAGCTTGACACACTTTCGATGGAAACCAAGGCAAATTACTCTAAACCTTTCAAATCTCCATATTCTTCGAATGTTGGTAATCCCAAAATCTCTTCTTCTAAAGTCGGAAGCCCCAACAATATATCTTTATCTAATGTTAGCAACCCCAACATCCCGTCTTCTATACCTTTACCTCCTTCACTTCCCTTGTCGACACCTTCTTCTTCGAATGACCAAGATTCCAAAATAAGACAACTCGAAATGATAGAAACTGTTGTTGATGACACGACATATTTACCAATTCATAAAGCCTCTCATACTTCAATAGATGTATCTACTATATCTTTTGAAGAGCTTCTTGAAGATGAGATTAAATTTTTAAATGACGAATTCAGGGAATGCCTCGAAGATAACCTTAAGCCCATTTCAACAAAAGAAATTGTTGTTAAACACTCAAATTTATGGGATTACGGTAATTTTCATCTGAATGGTATAAATCACTGTCACAACCAAATTTTCATAGGAAAGATTTTGAATTCAGAATTTATTGACATGTCTCTTGTCCCTCAAAAATCAGATACAAAATCATCATACATCATTTCCGATAAAGGCAAATGTGGAGGGAAAAGGAAATCTCATTTTCCACATAAAACTTACTATCATTGTAGATTTCACTCTGCATATAATTTTCATTCGCATATAGTTGTTAAATTGCATTTCATTTTGCATCTCATCCACCTTTGGGTACAATCTTTCAATTTTAGGAAATGTGTTTACAGTGTGGACATTGTTTTGACCAAGTGTGGGGGGGAGTTTGCGTTGCATTCTTTTCAATTTTCTTTAATTTTTCTTTCTTTCTTTTCATATAGGATCATTATGCTTTTTGGTTTGTAGTACCATGTCATTTTTTTTTAAAATACGACTCATTTTAGATTGGTACAATAAAATAAGTTAACAATTGTTAGCTATTTGATAGTATTTTTTTTTCTCAACTAAGATCGAATAAAAATTATAATGAATAGTTGAATTACAAGTGATAATAGTGTAACTGGTACATAGGGAGATTCTTAGGTGATGGCCATGAAGTCTGTTCTAAATTGTAGTCTTTGTTTAATGGGTGGAGGACTGAAAATACTTATATGGGCTTTTCGAATCTTTAAAACTAAGTTGTGTTAAGCTGAATTCGCGTAGCGTTTTCTTCTTCTTATATTAAATAATAATAGTAATCCAATGGTATCTAACATTGCTTGTAAATCTAGCACTGGTGTTCGAACCGTCAAGCTCTGTCCCAGCTCTCGCATCAGTCCGCGAGGTAGTGCATAGGTGGTATATCTTGGTCTCATTTTATGAGTTGAACACCTAAGGATTACCGACATATTGTTGACAAAGTCAGCGTCGATCTGAACAACCCGCCAAGCGATGTCCCAATTCCCACGTCTGGATGGTATACCTTGGTCTTTATGTTAGGTGTGTGTTATTAATCATAAATTTTATTTTTACAAAGATAGAGAATAAGCAATGATGCTCAAACACTTCTTGACCTTATTGATTTGACTAGCCATACACGAGGAAGCAATAAAACCACTTTACAAACTGTGACAAGCAAACTAAGAATTTATTTCATGGCTACACTATGTTATCAACCGAACCAACTGGCCAAACAAGAGTTTAACATTGAAAAGTTGAACTATATTGCAATTTTTTTGACAAGTTGAGGTATCAAAATTTCAATCAACTGACTAGAAATTATTAACTTACTTTGTTGCACCACTTTTCTGAAACAAGTCATGTTTCATTTTTGTTTCATTTTCATATGACCATTACATTCATATAGTTGCATTAGAAAACAACATACTGAATTGGGATTTTGTGGGTAGTATCCATTGGAAACCCTCATGAGACACCACTTGTCTTATTAGGGACACCTGGAGGTTTAACGACTTGTTGCACACACTCAATGCAATCGTGTTTCCTACAAAAATGGACCTATTTAGTTTAGCTTGTCATTCTTGTTTTACTCGAGGACGAGTAAAAGATAAGAGTGTGTGTGTGGGGGGGGGGGTTGATTAACATGTAAAAGTGTTTATTTTTATGCTCATATCTTATCTCTATTGTAAATAAATAAATATTACTTCGGGTATTTTCGTGTGGTTTCGCAGGTTGTTAAATAAATGTCTCCTGCATTCAATCATAAAGGAAGCAATAACACACTGGTAAAGGCTTGGAAATTTGGACAGAGTGACCTGAGTTCAATCCCTGTTAAGCCCTATTTTTGTTGAAGAAAGGAGCGTGGATATATACACACTGCCTCCTTTGCTCTAAAGAAATATATGGAATAGTGGTATATATATTATATATATATTCATATGTATGTATATAATATGTGCACTAATAAAGATTTTAAGAAATAGGCATATTCTTCGCAAGGAAATCAAATCAAATCATTCATTTTCAACTGCTACGTAGAAGAAGATTTGATTGAATTATTGCCAAGGAAAAGCCAATCAATTTGCCACATGTCATTAATCAGAAGAGGAAATCTGCATGGAATATCTCAAATCTATCTTCGTATCCCTTTTATTTGTAAATAGGTTATTTCAAGAGATTCATTCTTGGCCCAATTATTCTCATAGAAAGGAGACTACATCCCCTATAAATACCCATTGTAAATCTCCTGTTCATTTTTTTGTGCTTCTTTTCTCATTAATAAAGTCTCTTTTCTTTTATTCCTGCATTTTTTATTTTCATGGCAATTTGTGTTGTCTAGTCAATTAGATTTGCTAGAACACAAATTGATATTGCATTATCTTTTTATTAGTGATTGACCGTCTGATTATTCAACGGTAATCCTAATTTTATTTTCTACTCGTTTATTTCCTTTTTGCAATTTTTATTTCAGTATTCTGTTTATTTTTCTATCATTGAATTATTGTAGATCCGATTAGATTTGAATCTGTTGTGAATTCATTTGCACTTTTAATTTGTTTCAATTGATAATTGCGATTTGGTCGTCTGTTCAATTAGATTTGTTCTGAAATCATTTCAAATTTTATTGTTTTCAATCAAATTCTCCAAAACTCATCTAGCTCGCCCACAAAATATATAAATAATAAAATTTAATTTTCCTCCATGTGTTTTACCTGCATACTACACACATTTGCGCTTGCAGTAATTTATAATAAATCCGTGCTTTTCTATTCCATAGGAAAGTGTCAAACAGACCACAGTTAGGAAACCAAAGAGTTCGTTGAGCAACACATCTTGATTTACTATCTTCTTATGTCGGGGGTGAGTTTAAACTCAAGCCTGCAATTCTTTTTTCCTATTTCTTCTGTTGATTGAATAAATTAAGTTGATTCAATTCTTCCCTAAGGAAAGTGTTAGGACATAATTTTTGTTAGGGGGAGGCTGTAAGAACCCTGATTTTATGATTACTTATAATAAAAATTAATGAATTATAATGAGGATTATAACTTATTAATCAAGAAGTAAATACAAATTAGAGTAGATAATTTGAATAATTATCTGAAATGAATTTGATTTTGGGTTTATGTTATCTTTGCAAATTTGGGGGAAATAGGTTGTTTAATTATTTAAAATGAATAAATAAGGAGTTTGGGTAAACATATTGAATTTTTGGTTAAATTGACGCAAATAAATACAATTATGGAAAATAAAGTTTTAGAAAACTTCATAATGTGAAATTAAGATAAAAATATGTATATAAGATTTTAATATAGCATAGGCATATTGCAATAAAGTGCAACATATTTGGATTAATTGATTTTTAGTGTAAATTTGAGTTTCCTTAAAGTATAAAAATGTAAATTTTGATGGGAACTCAATGTTCATGTGTTAAAATAATTTTAATATAATTATATAATTTGTTTGTGTCAAAATATTGTCTTGCACAACTATAGTAATAAACTTGTACATTTTGAACATAAAAAAGTGAAATGTACAATTTGTTTACAAAACGTAATTTTTTTGGCAGGGCCACAGGTTTTTATAGTGTTCCATAACACTTTTTACTATATTAAAATAATAAATACATGATATTCGGGTGATATGCGACATGCATATCAACATACAATATGACTAGCTTCCACGCAAGGAAGACATAAGCTAGCAAGTAAAAACTTGAGCAAATGACTTACATAACATACATTACATGGACTTAAAACAGATAACAAAGATACAACTTACATAACACAATTTCACATTGGATTTCATACTGCATATTTCCTCGTACATCTCCATGCCCAACAAAACACACCACCTCCCTCAGTCGTTATCAAACAAGTTTCCTCGCATCATAACATTCTTCTTGCTATAGCTAGGAAGAGGCGCAGATAGAGGGGAACTGGATTGAGAGTCGAGAATGACATTTGGCAATGGTGGTGGAGCCTTATAGTCTCTAACGACCCGGATTTTTAGCTGTTTGATTTTGAACATTTAAATTTGTTTTTAAATGTTGTATTAGAAATGTAAAAGGATTTTTATAAGGAATATATTTATTAAAAATTTCGTTTGAACATATAATTTATATTAATCTAAAAACGAGCTCATAACGTCATAGTAATTCGTAGTTTTACGTTTTGAACTTCAACTGAGTACATAGGTTCAATATAAGTTCAAATTCTTTGAAATAAGAATCTTTCGAATCTATTGGATTATAATTTTCTAATGAAAGAGAAAAATCAAGGTTTTTTCTTGTAGATCGTGAGTTCTGTCCAAATCAAATTTTCAGAAATTCTCTATAGAATCATTTACGAACCATGAGGATTTATTTAATAAAATAGAAGGATTTTTAATAAATGGAAAAGCGTAAGTCATCGGTTCAAATCTGATAAAGGGCTTTTTTCATGAAACTCGAGTCTTTGTCTTCGTTTTTCATCGAAAAATACAGATATTTTTGATAATATAAAAAAGGCAAACACTTTTGTATTATTTACAATATAATGATCTCTTATTATTTGATTTTGAGTTTTAATTAATAATTTAAAAGTTTGAACATTTAATTATTATTATATTGACTAATTGAATATCGATTTAACTTGGAATTGGAAATATTGAGTTTATAATTCAAGTTAGATTATTTGGAAGCTATATAAATTTTATTTGAGATATTTGATAATAATAAATTGTTATCAATAGATTGGTTATTTTTTTGAATCGATTTACATTATATCGATTTGATATGAAACTTAAAAATAACCAATTTTCAAACGAGCTCAGATTTCAACGAAACCAATTTAATAAAATCCGTAATGATTAAATATTGTAAGATTTCCAATTTGGAGTCAATCGGAGTTATTATGTGATCGTGCGCAATATAAAAGCGTATCGATTTACGTTTGGGAATTAAATTAGGAGTTTTTCAAATGGTCTCAGAATTCGACGAAACCAGTTTTATCGTGTCCGAATATTAAGTTATTGCATAATTTCTAATTTTGTTTCAATCGGAGCTCGTATATGATCATACCAGTCAAAAATGTCGGGCAATGAATAGTGCTTTAATATTAAATTAATATATTTGCCTATAAATTCAACCCATTGTTCTTATTTCATCCCCCACCATAATCGATTAAAATCTTCAAATTCACGAAGTATTGGGGGAAGGTTTCTTCATCGAAGTCGGTGAGGGGAGTGAGGGCGAAACTTCGATGGTGGTGGCGTCCATTAAAACGGTCGGAGGAGATGAATTTTGGGATTCAAAATTGTGGGGGCTTTGTTCTTTTTCTGGCAAATGTGGGTCGATTCAGGCCAAGCTACTTCAGGTGTAGGAGGGAGTAAGTACGACACGTTGACTGGTGGTGGTGAGACATTCGCTGGTGGTCGGTGGCGATGGCATGGTCAACTTGAACGGAAATTCGAAGGGTGCTTGTTTATATGTTTGTTTGGGCAATGAAAGGGTCGGAGGAGGTGGGTTCTGTAACACCCCGTAATTCTACAACACGCTAGCTACACCAGAAAATGCCTTTCATAGCGTTGTAAAAACGCTACGAAAACTAGTAGTAGCGTTCCGATAAATGCTGCTACACGACATGCAACTAAAAGTCTAAAAGTTTTTGTTATGTTTTGATGAACGTGACCAAAAATGAACATATTGTAGCGTTTCAAAAACCCTACAAAAAGTCTTCTGGCAGCATCTTAAAAATGCAACTAAAGTGATACTTGCATCAGTTTTCTATTTTTTGTAGCGGTTTTTCAATGGTACTATAATATTTTCATAGCATTTAATCTTTCCTACTATATATATTTTTTGTTGTGTTTTATTTCAGCTACACTACTTTTTGTAAATTACATTTATAGCACTTTTTCAATGCTGCTAAAACTTACTGATGTAAAACACATTCTTTATTATAGTTTGAAACGACCCGAACTTCCCAGTAAAGGAAAGCAAGGATTGATTTGAGAACAATACACATTAGAACATAAACTGAAGAACATTTTATTGCTAATTACAACAATTACATCAGAGTACAAGAATATGCAGAGTACGAATGCTTATTACACAATAGGAATACAATAATATCAGAGATTTAAATTACATTTAAATAGCAGCGGAAGAATAATACAAATATACAACTGAAAGGAATACAAGGGTACAGAGCTTTCCGAATACCGCTTCAGCTGTAAACCAGGATCCTGTAAATATATCTGCAAAAGCTACTCAACTGCCTGTGTGGAAAATATGGGCACCCGAGTTTTCCAGTGAAACAAACTACAGGTCAGTCATGGGACTGGTATGAGAAATCTAACTAAACTTATCTAATTAATATGGCTAATCACAGGACCACGCCGCTAACGCGGAACGGGTTTACTCCATTGGATTAACAGTGCATAAAATAAAGTAAATCGTTAAACAACGCAATGATTTTTTTTGAAAAATGAAACCATTATAAGACCCAAGTCCCATCACACAATGCAACGCAAATCGGAGGATAGGTTTTACCTTATAATGGTCAAAAGATGCTTGATACGATAAAAACGGATTTAATATTGGTGTGTATATATATATTTTAAAAACAATTTCAATCATAATGTATCAATCATGGACGGCATGGGTACCATATATCATGTCGCCATACTAGTTCTGCAATCAAAACCGCAAGGTTGTATTGGAAGTTGGATTTCCATCATGAGTCGAGGCTAGGAGCAAGCTTCTCTCCGATTCGAGACACTCTAGCAAATGCCTCAGGATCCCCCGCAGAGAACCCTTAGAGCGGTAGGGCCGGTCCCCGCCTATCGGCAGTGGATTAGTTATGCCTGAACACACGCTTCCCGGTCCCTTTGGACCTATAGTATGACCACTAATGTAACAACCCGTATTTTCAATAACCTGTTATAACATAAATCGAGGCAGAATTTAATTTATAATTCTGAATCAAGGGAAACGGGCTATGCCATTGCGTTCGTCTCGGAAAAATACGCGAAATAGAGTCCGAGTTTTCGAAAATCGGAGTCCGTATGACCCGATTAAGGCCTAACAAAGTTTTCAGAAAAATTCAAAGTAAAAATGTTTTCAAATTCAAGTTTGAATTTGGAAATTAGGTCAGATTGGGCCAGGCGGGAAAATTCCCGCCAGAGCACCCAAGTCGACAGCCCTGTCGACTTGGGAGTCGACTTGGTTGGACCCAAGTCGACAGCCCTGTCGACTTGGCTCAGCCGGACAGTTTTGCATGTGCACCATTTTGGAGTTGTGTTGAGTTTGGGGGCCAGATTCGGTTTTGAGGGCTGAGATTGGAACTAGGGTTTAATCCTAAGGCTAAAACTAATCCTAATCTCTATAAATAAGCCCCTAACCTAACCCTAAATCATCATTATTCATTCAAGTAACTAAACTATGGCAAAATCAATCCTCTCATGGCCTCCACTCTCTTCATAAAATTCCTAAGTTATTTCTATGAGAGATTTTCAATGCATACAAGTGTTTTCAAGCTTGTATGAGCATCATTAGCTTGCATTCAAGTCAAGTTTCCATATTTACATCATAAAGCAAGGGTTTTGATCATTTTGGCTCAAGGGTTTTTCTATTAGAGCTTGCATTTTGGGTCTAATTGATTGCATAAGGGCTTTGTCATATTTTTGTGTCTTCATAAGCATTGTAAGCCCTTTTCTACTTTCATATTTAAACTCTAAAGTTAAATGAATGATGCAAGTTTGGTTGATCATTATGATATGCAAGTTTATCATGTTATGTTATGCAAGTATGCCATGTTATGATATGCAAGTTTACCATGTTATGCTATGCAAGTTTGCCATGTTATGATATGCAAGTTTACCATGTTATGCTATGCAAGTTTGCCATGTTATGATATGCAAGTTTTTCATGTTATGTTATGCAAGTTTGCCATGTTATGATATGCAAGTTTACCATGTTATGCTATGCAAGTTTGCCATGTTATGATATGCAAGTTTACCATGTTATGCTATGCAAGTTTGCCATGTTATGATATGCAAGTTTATCATGTTATGTTATGCAAGTTTGCCATGTCATGATATGCAAGTTTATCATGTTATGTTATGCAAGTTTGCTATGTTATGATATGCAAGTTTGCCATATGATATGCAAGTTATGTTATGCAAGTTTGGGTTGATCATTTTGTTCATGTTATCATGTTATGCAAGCTTATCTTGGGTTTATGAGCATAAAGCTTCAAGCTTTATGCTAAAGGTTGCATTTTAGCAACATGTAAGTTATCATATCCCTTATGATAACTTGCATGTGAGGCTAAATGTGAACTTATGGCAACTTCTACATGTCATTTATCACCATGTATCACTTATATACTAAGTTTGGTTTTATGCATACTTTTGAGGCCTAATGATGCAATATGCAAGTATATGGACATATGTACATTTCATATGCCACCATGTTGAACTTGTGGCTTCAACACCTTTATGTCATGATTATGCCAAGTTCCCTCTTTCTATCCTTTATGCGCTATTGCGATATGTAAGCGATAGGATTGCGTTTGGGGTTGGGTAAACTTAAAAGACATAAAAACATAAGATTGGGAATTTACCTATTAAGTTAGGTCTACCCATTAGGAATTTACCTATTAAGTTAGGTCTACCCAAATGCTTGAAAACTTGTAATATGTTTTGGAAACATAATGGACATGACACTTAGAAAATATAAGTGTAACCAGCTCGAGGTTGGGTTGAGTTTGTAGCGTAAACCTACCCGGAACCGACCGGCTTAACTAGTTGCTACAAACAATAGGACCCAATGTGAGAAGTTGGTCATGTTGTACCTTGAACCCGAGGTTAGACCAAGTTGTGGTGTAAAGCTACCCGGAACCGACTGGCTTAACTAGTAACCACAACAAGGTCTAAGGTAAGAGGTTAAGGCACATTAAATTAATTAATGCCTCATGATTAGGGTTAAGTCATGGTCCACTTAATACTTAACCAATTTGGGCTTGGTAGATTAATCAGGGTTAAGTCGTGAACTCATCGTTACACTTAACCAAGTTAATCCATGATTAGTAAAAGGGTTAAACCGTACTTAACCCACTAGAAAATCCTAGCAATGGGGGTCCATTCCCGCAGTAATCCCAAGTTCGTATCATTAAGACCCTAGGGACTAGGCTAGGGTGGGGGGCACAATTACTGGACTTGAGGTAAGTGACCAAAAACGACGGCAGAGTGGTACGCCGGTGTAGTTCTGGGCGGACTATGGTCGTGCACATAGTCCGAAGCCGGGGAAAGCATGCACGGGTACCAGTAGATCGAGACTGTGCACTTATGTTTATGGTGTCCAGGGGTTGACACCCTAGGGCTTGATACACCCGACGGGAGACCCTGCACAGTCTGACTACAATTATGTTTGGGCCGTATTGACACCAACACGTGACGAGTTAGGCTTATAGGGAGCCGATCGACTAGACCGTTTGGTTGGACCGCGTATTAGGGTCACTTCATGTTATTGGGCCAAAGCTTGGGCCAAGGGATCAATACTTGTTTATTCAGGTCATGTTAGTCTGCTAGTACACCTGTGGTGCAAAAACCTTAAACCTGATTATGCGATGACACCTTTATCTACCTTGTTAGTTAATCATCATGCTAGTATGTTGTTATCCTTATGTTCATCCCTGCTTCTCATGCCAGTTAACTTTATCAGTTTACATTGATTGTAGTAGGGCTTACTCAGTCTTTTTGACTGACCTGTTTTCCTTTCGCCTCTTTTCTTCCATTTCCCCCTCCCCCCCAGGTTCTCAGGGTGGGAATATTGGAGCTTAGCTTGGATTTCTGATCGCTTGCTTATGGGATTTTAGCTCATGTACGGTCTTGACATGAAGCTAGCTATGGTTATCACTTATTTTGGGGATAGTACTTATGTATTTCAGTTTTTCAGTGATGTTGTTTTTATCTAGACTTGTGTATTTGGAAAGTTGACATTATGTTGTATCAGACTTGTTTTGAAATAGTAAGAAATCTTCCGCTGTTTTATTTATCTTATTTACTCTATTTACATATATACATATGTTCTTGTTCTGCCTTGATATATCACTATGCATGTTTACCTGATTCAAACACCCCTCCAAAGTCAGGGTGCTTGCAAGAGCCACCCTGGCGGAGGTGGGGTGTTACATTTGGTATTAGAGCATATGGTTTACGAGAAGGAACAAAAAGGTTTTTGAAGCTTTTGGAAAACTATTTTCAAAACCAAGTATAAAGTATTTTCCAAAGAAAAGTCTAGTTTATTTTAAAGGCTATTCCCCAAAAAGCCATTAGCAAAATTCCTTCGTTTTTCTCCATTCTGAATCTATCTTTTTCTTCGTTTTCAGTATGGCCAATAACTTTGCCATTCCGGAGGGAGTACACGTACCTGTTTGGTATAGGAGACTTTTGGAGGCTAGGGCGACCAAAGCCGGCCCCGCAGATGTTCCTCCTCCTCCTCCAGTAGTTAATGTTCCTCCTCCTCCTGTCGCTAATGTTCCTCCTCCTGTCGCTGAGGTTCCTCTTCCTCCTCCCCCTCAGCATCCTCAAGCTGACTTCGCAAAGACTTGTAAAGATTTCAAAGCAATGGGTGGCAAGAATTTCTTTGGAACCGAGACTTATGTAGAGGCAAGGAATTGGTTGAAAGAAACCGAAGATCTTTTTGCCTTCTTTGATATAGATGACCGTAGGAAGGTTTTATTAGCAGTGTGGTTGCTAAAGGAAGAAGCTGCACGTTGGTGGGTGGTCACCACCGCTACTAGGCCAATTGAGACTTGGGATGACTTTCGGGGAAAGTTTGGACTAAGGTTCCTATCACTGAAGCAAGGGGACATGACTATTAGGGAATACATAGATAAGTTTAATCAACTGGCTCGGGTCGGTTTAGACTTGGTTAACACAGCTCAGAAGAAGGCCCTATACTTTGCTTTAGGATTAAACGAGCCATTACATGGTTTAGCCATGACTCATATACCCTTGGGGCAACTTTCGAGAGCTTGGTGAATATGGCCCTACTCAATGAAGAGAATAGGAGTGACAAGAAGGAGATCAAGATGAATGATACTCAAGCCAAGAAGACTGATTCCCAGTGGAAAGGAAATCAGGGTAATCCAAGCGGTCAGAGCAGTCAAGGCAATCAGAACAAGAACAAGAGTCAAGGCAACAAGGGGAACAATAGCAAGGGCAATAACGACAAGAGGAAGTGCCATTATTGCGGTTCAGTTGGGCATCTTATTAAGGATTGTAGGAAGATAAAATGGAAGAGTGGTGAATGCTTTCATTGTGGTGAGTTTGGACATTTCAGCAAAAATTGCCCGAAGAAGCAAGGGCAAGGTCAGACTCAGTATGCAAGACCATCAGGAGGGCAGGTTCATGCTCTCAATGCCGCTCCAGTACCCGATCGAGGTAGTATTTCTGTTGAGAGCCTTGTATATATTTCTGATTTTCCAGTTCGTACCTTGTTTGATTCTGGTGCATCGCATAGCTTTATTTCATCTGATCTAGTTGAAAGTTTGCACCTAAGTACTAGTCTAGTTAATGATCCCGTGTGTGTTTCAAATTCAGTTGGGGTTTCCGCCCATTTGTCGATTATCTACGTGGATTTGAAAATCTCTATCTTTAGTGTAGAGTTCTCATGTGATGCTTATATTCTCGGTTTCATGGTGTATGGGTTGATTTTTGGGCATGGATGGGTTGTCCAGTTTTGGAGCCATCCTTGATTTTTGAGCATAGGGTTGTGAGGCTCATGACTCGCCTCGGTAATACCCTAAAAATTTCTAGTAACCCTATGGGTCCCGTCATGTTGTGTTATCTTGAATCCCTCAACTCGTCTATCGATAGTTTGCAATCGGTGAGGGTGGTCCGAGATCCTGATATCTTGGGTGAAGTGAAGGGGGTTACCCCTAAACGAGGGATAGATTTCCGCATTTATCTGGTTGATAATGCCAAGATAGTTTTGTGGCCGGTTAGGCACATGGCCCCGCAAGATGAGAGTTAAGAAAGCAAGTCAAGGATTTGCTTGAGAAGAACTTCATTAGACGAAGTATATCTGAATGGGGAGCGCCTGTAGTATTTATTACCAAGGATCGATGATTTGTTTGATCAGCTTGTAGGAACATCTGTTTTCTCTTGATCTTGCTACTGGATTCCATCAGCTCAGAGTAGCTGAGGATAGTATAGGCAAAACTGCGTTCAGAACTCCAGATGGATTCTTAGAATGGTTGGTCATGCCATTCGGTTTGACTAATGCACCCGCCTACTTCGTGGACTTGATGAGTAGGGTGTTCAGGGAGTTCTTGAACAAGTTTGTCGTGGTCTTCGTAGATGATATTCTGATCTTCTCTAAGGATGAGGAAGAGCACGCAAGGCATCTCATGGAGGTGATGGATACGCTTAGAGCGCATCAGTTGAAAGCCAAGTCCTCCAAATGTCATTTTGGAGAAAATGGAGTTAGATTTCTTGGGCACATAGTTTCTAAGCAAGGCTTAGTGGTGGATCCTGCTAAAGTGGTCGCGGTTCAAAACCGAAAAGCTCCGACGAGGACAATTGAAGTAAGAAGCTTTCTCAGTTTAATTAGTCAGTTAGCGTCCCTTGAGTTTAGACCTACCCTTCTAGATCAAGTAGGGACTTCATAGAAAGAAGACCCGCAGTTAGTCGAGATCATGGACAAGTTGATTCGAGGCGAGATGGTAAGTCACCTCGCTATAGATGACAAGGGATGGCTAAGACGCGATGAGAGAAAAAAAGGTTCTTGAAGATGCACATCACCCGAGGAGGTGGCCGAGTTTGTCCCAAGGTGCATGTTGTGCCAACAGGTTAAAGGCCGAGTCATAGAAGCCCGGTGGGCTATTACATCCATTGGAGGTCCCCGCAATGGAAGAGGGAAAAGCGTCACGAAGGATTTCGTGGATGAACTTCCTAGATCAAGAAAGGGAATAAGAGCATGTGGGTCATAGTAGGTAGACTCACGAAGAGTGCTCATTTCACTCCGGTAAAGAGCGAAAGGACTGCATCATAGCTAGCGACAGTTTACTTTCAAGAAATAAAGCGGTTGCACGAGGTTCCCTCAAGTATAGTTAGTAACCGTGACTCAATCTTCACTAACCAGTTTTGAGATAGTCTACGGGAAGTCATGGGAAAATGGCTGAATCTAAGGACGTCCTATCATTCACAGGCAGATGGTTCATTTCGTTCAAGCATGAGTTATAGAAAATTACGTTAGTAAGAGCAATTGGTAAACGTGGATTGGTATTTTCAAGAAAAGTTCTGCTGCGTGGAATACTTTATAGTAAGTAAACGAGATCCAGGATTCACTGATGAATTTTGGAGAGCTTGCATGAAATCATGAGGTCATAGTTATGTTTAAGCCAAGAATGATAGAAGAGTAAGTGAAAGAGGAAGACGGGAGGCGACAATGAAATGGGTTCCAACTCATATTTGGAAATAAGAGTTAAGAAGCTAAGAAATCATGAGGTAAAAGACGGTCAAATCACAGTGGAGTTAAACTCAAGGAAACGTAACTTAGAAGTCTGAAGGCTAGATACGCGCATCATATCTCTTTTTAAGAGTATATTCTTAATCCTTGTTTTCCTGTGGAACTTACTTGCATGTTATCTTTTTACGTATATCCTCTCGGTCCCATTCTCGGTCCTATTTTTGTCGGGAGGTATGACTTATTGGCTAGTAATACATGTCAGGGTTAGGAAGGGATTTCTTGTAATCCAAAAGGAGTATATCCTGCTTATCTTCCCGATCTCTTTGTAGCATATCTTTTGCTATCCATGTTTGTCTTGATTATCTAGTTTATCATGTTAATCTTGTCATGAGAACCTTAGGTAGAAACCCTTTGGATGAAACATGTATTTGAAACATGTTATGCTTGATGGTTGCAAGCGGTTGCAAGCGTTTGCAAGTGGTTACTCGTGGATGCATTATACACATTAGGCACTAGATCGGCTCACACACTCCTCATATTGCATATGCATGAGTGTTTACGCTTATTCATGGATGAAATTTTTTTTGTTATCACATGGATGTTGCATATGGATGTATGTTATGTGCACACATATAGATGTTATACATTATGTTAGGAATTGCATACATATGGATTCATTTCACTAACATAATTTGCATTGATGATATTTGCATTAGATAAGTACATATACACACACCTTTGCATATGTTCATACAACATTTAGAATCTTGTAAGGACAATGATTGCTCGTGGATGATGTTTTGAGTAGATGGATGTTGGATGGTAGGACACGTTCTTCCTAACTTAGAGATTTCGGGGACGAAATCCTTTAAGGAGGGGAGAATGTAACAACCCGTATTTTCAATAACCTGTTATAACATAAATCGAGGCAGAATTTAATTTATAAATCTGAATCAAGGAAAACGGGCTATGCCATTGCGTTCGTCTCGGAAAAATACGCGAAATAGAGTCCGAGTTTTCGAAAATCGGAGTCCGTATGACCCGATTAAGGCCCAACGAAGTTTTCAGAAAAATTCAAAGTAAAAACAGATTTCAAATTCAAGTTTGAATTTGGAAATTAGGTCAGATTGGGCCAGGCGGGAAAATTCCCGCCAGAGCACCCAAGTCGACAGCCCTGTCGACTTGGGAGTCGACTTGGTTGGACCCAAGTCGACAGCCCTGTCGACTTGGCTCAGCCGGACAGTTTTGCCTGTGCACCATTTTGGAGTTGTGTTGAGTTTGGGGGCCAGATTCAGTTTTGAGTGCTGAGATTGGAACTAGGGTTTAATCCTAAGGCTAAAACTAATCCTAATCTCTATAAATAAGCCCCTAACCTAACCCTAAATCATCATTATTCATTCAAGTAACTAAACTATGGCAAAATCAATCCTCTCATGGCCTCCACTCTCTTCATAAAATTCCTAAGTTATTTCTATGAGAGATTTTCAATGCATACAAGTGTTTTCAAGCTTGTATGAGCATCATTAGCTTGCATTCAAGTCAATTTTCCATATTTACATCATAAAGCAAGGGTTTTGATCATTTTGGCTCAAGGGTTTTTCTATTAGAGCTTGCATTTTGGGTCTAATTGATTGCATAAGGGCTTTATCATATTTTTGTGTCTTCATAAGCATTGTAAGCCCTTTTCTACTTTCATATTTAAACTCTAAAGTTAAATGAATGATGCAAGTTTGGTTGATCATTATGATATGCAAGTTTATCATGTTATGTTATGCAAGTATGCCATGTTATGATATGCAAGTTTACCATGTTATGCTATGCAAGTTTGCCATGTTATGATATGCAAGTTTACCATGTTATGCTATGCAAGTTTGCCATGTTATGATATGCAAGTTTATCATGTTATGTTATGCAAGTTTGCCATGTTATGATATGCAAGTTTACCATGTTATGCTTTGCAAGTTTGCCATGTTATGATATGCAAGTTTACCATGTTATGCTATGCAAGTTTGCCATGTTATGATATGCAAGTTTATCATGTTATGTTATGCAAGTTTGCCATGTCATGATATGCAAGTTTATCATGTTATGTTATGCAAGTTTGCTATGTTATGATATGCAAGTTTGCCATTTGATATGCAAGTTATGTTATGCAAGTTTGGGTTGATCATTTTGTTCATGTTATCATGTTATGCAAGCTTATCTTGGGTTTATGAGCATAAAGCTTCAAGCTTTATGCTAAAGGTTGCATTTTGGCAACATGTAAGTTATCATATCCCTTATGATAACTTGCATGTGAGGCTAAATGCGAACTTATGGCAACTTCTACATGTCATTTATCACCATGCATCACTTATATGCTAAGTTTGGTTTTATGCATACTTTTGAGGCCTAATGATGCAATATGCAAGTATATGGACATATGTACATTTCATATGCCACCATGTTGAACTTGTGGCTTCAACACCTTTATGTCATGATTATGCCAAGTTCCCTCTTTCTATCCTTTATGCGCTATTGCGATATGTAAGCGATGGGATTGCGTTTGGGGTTGGGTAAACTTGAAAGACATAAATACATAAGATTGGGAATTTACCTATTAAGTTAGGTCTACCCATTGGGATATACCTATTAAGTTAGGTCTACCCAAATGCTTGAAAACTTGTAATATGTTTTGGAAACATAATGGACATGACACTTAGAAAATATAAGTGTAACCAACTCGAGGTTGGGTTGAGTTTGTAGTGTAAACCTACCCGGAACCGACCGGCTTAACTAGTTGCTACAAACAATAGGACCCAATGTGAGAAGTTGGTCATGTTGTACCTTGAACCCGAGGTTAGACCAAGTTGTGGTGTAAAGCTACCCGGAACCGACCGGCTTAACTAGTAACCACAACAAGGTCTAAGGTGAGAGGTTAAGGCACATTAAATTAATTAATGCCTCATGATTAGGGTTAAGTCATGGTCCACTTAATACTTAACCAATTTGGGCTTGGTAGATTAATCAGGGTTAAGTCGTGAACTCATCGTTACACTTAACCAAGTTAATCCATGATTAGTAAAAGGGTTAAACCGTACTTAACCTACTAGAAAATCCTAGCAATGGGGGTCCACTTCAGCAGTAATCCCAAGTTCGTATCACTAAGACCCTAGGGACTAGGCTAGGGTGGGGGGCACAATTACTGGACTTGAGGTAAGTGACCAAAAACGACGGCAGAGTAGTACGCCGGTGTAGTTCCGGGCGGACTATGGTCGTGCACATAGTCCGAAGCCGGGGAAAGCATGCACGGGTACCAGTAGATCGAGACTGTGCACTTATGTTTATGGTGTCCAGGGGTTGACACCCTAGGGCTTGATACACCCGACGGGAGACCCTGCACAGTCTGACTACAATTATGTTTGGGCCGTATTGACACCAACACGTGACGAGTTAGGCTTATAGGTAGCCGATCGACTAGACCGTTTGGTTGGACCGCGTATTATGGTCACTTCATGTTATTGGGCCAAAGCTTGGGCCAAGGGATCAATACTTGTTTATTCAGGTCATGTTAGTCTGCTAGTACACCTGTGGTGCAAAAACCTTAAACCTGATTATGCAATGACACCTTTATCTACCTTGTTAGTTAATCATCATGCTAGTATGTTGTTATCCTTATGTTCATCCCTGCTTCTCATGCCAGTTAACTTTATCAGTTTACATTGATTGTAGTAGGGCTTACTCAGTCTTTTTGACTGACCTGTTTTCCTTTCGCCTCTTTTCTTCCGTTCCCCCCTCCCCCCCCCCCAGGTTCTCAGGGTGGGAATATTGGATCTTCGCTTGGATTTCTGATCGCTTGCTTGTGGGATTTTAGCTCATGTACGGTCTTGACATGAAGCTAGCTATGGTTATCACTTATTTTGGGGATAGTACTTATGTATTTCAGTTTTTCAGTGATGTTGTTTTTATCTAGACTTGTGTATTTGGAAAGTTGACATTATGTTGTATCAGACTTGTTTTGAAATAGTAAGAAATCTTCCGCTGTTTTATTTATCTTATTTACTCTGTTTACATATATACATATGTTCTTGATCTGCCTTGATATATCACTATGCATGTTTACCTGATTCAAACACCCCTCCAAAGTCAGGGTGCTTGCAAGAGCCACCCTGGCGGAGGTGGGGTGTTACAACTAACGTCATATAAAAATCCGAGGCGCCTCAAAATCCATCATCCACATAAGTAGAATGTCAGCCAGTTAAAGCACTGACACTACCCCTAGCTAGAAAGAAACGTGTGCACTCCCTACGGTCCATATCCCGTTTTTGACTCATACCGGGGTATGAGGCTCGCGAAGTCACGCTATACACAAAGCTATGCCGTAATAGGCTATACTATGATCATCCCACAAGGCCCTGCTTTTCAACAAAAGCCTTGATCATTTGCATCTTGGCGTGCCACATTGACAATTCACGCCATGCGATAAATCACTATTAATATATACTAGGGTGTTAAGCAGAGAATAAATTCTCCACCACCAATCAAATATACATTAATAAAAATCAATTTAATTCACATGGAACGAAATCCAATGTCAGACACGCATCCATTTACAAGTCCATTCTGGGTCTGAAAGAAACCGGAGACACCTGAGAGGTCCTCGTATATCTGAAACAATCAATAATAGTCCAGACGGCTACCACTGAAGCCCCTTCAAGGTAGCTACTCCCATCATGGGTCTCAGTAGCAACACATCCATTTGATGTGAAGATCGTCGGCCTTCAACCACCGTCTTCATCTTCGACTCTTCATCGGCGTAGTAATTATTCGGAATGGGTTAAACCCGGTCTTTCCGAATAACTCTCGTATTTTTATAATAATAAAAATATCGAGTACTAAAAAAACACATCCAACGCCTCATTCCAATTCAGAATATTCTTTTAATAAAATATTCACATTATTCTATCAAAGATAAATTCTTTAAGTTTATACTTAAATCTTTCTTTTAAGGATTTATTTAAAACACCAGTTGGTTTTAAATATCACAAATCATTATTCAATGATTATTTAAATTTAAGAAATTAATCTTATCTTTAACTGGGTTAAAACTAATGTCATTTAGAACATAGTTCACGGTAAACCCAAAATCGTCTTCCATAAAATATGGAATCTTCACAGAAACCAAATTAATATATATAATCGTTATAAATTTCTGTATCCGACCAATAATATAAATGAAATAACGGCAAAGCCTCTTAAATTCCATCTGTAGTATCGGTCTTCTTTTACAGAAGCTTATCTCAGTTATTATAAATTCAAATTCCATTCAGTCCAATTTAATATATTAAATTGGAAAATTTTACTTTTGGAAAATTCCCATTTAAATCTTAATAAAATATTTATAAATTCCAAATCATATTTTCACTGTCGGTTGGGTTAAAGAACATATGTCACTTAAAAACACAGTTCACAATAAACCTAACTCACATTTCATCTTATTCCAATTACTAAATATAAATTGAAAACTTTTAATAATCTTAATTAAAAGATTTATTCATTTCTCAACTGGGTTTAAGAAAGGTGTTATTGAAGATACCATTCACGACAAACCCAAAATCCAATTCATTTAATTAAATTTCAATTAAATATCCACTAATTGAAAAACTTCATTAAATCTTAATTTAATGATTTATTCTAGTTAATAACTAGTTCATTTCAATAAAAATATATTTTTCTAAAATATATTCTTTTTCTAAAATATTCATTTTCTAAAACATTTTCTAAAATATTCTTTTTCTAGAATATTCTTTATTGGAATGTGACTCACTCAACAACCATATATTGCATGAAATCAACAAGCAAGATAAATAATTATCAAACATCCAAATAACACCCAAAGTGGATTCTACACTAAATATTGGGACTAGTGTAGATCAAATATCATCCCAACACCCGTGTGGGGTTTTCATCCAACAACCAAATAATAAATAATCTGTGCACTTGGGCGATGTGTAAAAATTATCGACCCAATCACATAAACAAGTCGGTTGACTTGTAAATGGATGTGTAATATTCAGTTTGAATACACTAGCATTATATTAAATACATCAAACACTTCAATACCATAGACATATATTTCAATTCTTTTTATTGTGAAAAAATGACAATAAAAATCTTATCTCTCATTTATTTACCCAAAATGTAAACTTTTGGTCTCATTCAATTTTTAATGACAAAATGTGATTTCTGTCTTCATTCTTTTCAAGTAAACAAAAATGTGATATCTGTCTTCATTCTTTTCAAGTAAACAAAAATGTGATTTCTGTCTTCATTCTTTTCAAGTAAACAAAAAATGTGATTTTTGTCTTCATTCTTTTCAAGTAAACAAAAAATGTGATTTTTGTTTATATAACAAATTTCAAATCAAAATGTCATTTTCATATGCATAATATATTTCAAATAAAAAAATGTTGATTTTATTTACATAACATGTTTTATACCAAAAATGTTGTTTTTCTTTACTAACATATTTTAACACAAAAATGTATATTCTCATTACATCCTTTATAAATGAACAAAATTTACATTTTTGTTTAATTCTTTTTTTTTATTTGTGAACATATTACAATAAAAATCCTAACTTTTATTTCATTCCTTTTTATTGTGAACAAATTACAATAAAAATACAATCTTTTAATCCTATTCTCCTTAATGAGAATGATATTACATAAAAATATATGTTTTTAATTCTACTCCTTTGAATGAGATCAACACTACATAAAAACATATGTTTTTATTGCTAATCTTTTTATTGTAACTAACCGATAATGAAAATATTAACTTTTAAAGCTTTTGTGTAATGCTTTTCAATGGCCAATTTTGGTGTAATCCTTTTAAATGACAAAACTGAATGTTTGTACTTCATTCCTATAAATTGACCAAAAATGAAAGCTTCAATTTATTCTATTTAATTTGCAAAAATAAACATTTCCAATTCATTCTTTTAAAGTGACCAAAACTGATAATTTTGTCTAATCTTCCTAATGTAAACAAAATAATGAATTTTGTCTAATCTTTCTAATGCAAACAAAATAATGAATTTTGTCTAATCTTTCTAATGTAAAAAAAATAATGAATTTTGTCTAATCTTTCTAATGTAAACAAAATAATGAATTTTGTCTAATCTTTCTAATGTAATCAAAATAATGAATTTAATTCAAAAAAAATGTGACATTTTGTTTGATTAATTTCAACCCTACAAAAATGTATATTTTTCGATGCGATCAAAAGACCAATTTCATTGATAACTTTCAATACAACAAAATGATAAATTGGTTTGTTAACTTTCAATATACCAACAAAATGATAATTTGTTTGTTAACTTTCAATACACAAGTAAAAATGATAATTTGTTTGTTAATTTATGATGCAAACAAAACGATGATTTTGTTTATTTACTTTTAATGTAAACCAAAAGTGATGATTTTTTTTATTTCTTTTTGTGTAAACAAAAATGAGTTTTTCTTCTTTTAACTAACATGGTTAACAAAATGTTTATTTTTATTTCAACAAATAGGATACATTTTGTCTAATTCTTATAACATAAACAAATATGACAATTTGATAGGTTGATTCTAAATTTAACAAAAGCGAAAATTTGTATGTCAATTATTATTTTAGCAAAAGTGACAAATTTTTATGCTAATACTAATTTTAACAAAAGTGACAAATTTGTACTAATGCAACATTTTAACTAAAATGTTGTTTTATTCAAACCGGCATTACTAACAAAAATGGTGTTTTATTTCTAACTTCACATTTCTATGTTAATATAGTTCAGCAATCACACAACAATAAGATTCAACAAACAAACACAATTGGTATAGAAATAAATATACATATATTTCAAATTTCAAATCTAGAAATCTCAACGCAATAAATAAATAATCCTACTTTACCACATCGCAGATCGAAATATATGCAGTGATTAAAAGCGAGAAAAATAATTATTATAAAAATAGGATTTCTCACCGATGGTTTTTATTCTGTACAGTTCAGATCTGACTTTTCTTGAATTCCAACGTTCTCTGTTTTGGTCCTGGTTGGTTTCATCCTGTAGATCCGGTCAACACGATCGCAACGGAACTGAAATCGTTCAGTTCCGACCTCGTATGGAAGAGTTATGATTATATTAGTGTTAATTTCATTTGAGATAATTAATTAATTAAAATAATTAATTCCCCTTTGTTACCCTCTAATCAAGAAATTAGGCCGTTGTTTTCTGATACTCATCATCTTCCTCTTCTGGATAATACGAACCCACTGTCACATTGCAAACCGCCATGCCGCACCGCCGTCTGGTCCTCTCCACGCCGATCAGTTGCCACCACGTCGAAGCCCTGGCCGAGCTCCACCCTCGCCCAGAAAGGGGCCCCACTCGCGTGCCCCAGGGACCCACAAAACGCCTCCGAAGTCGGCACCTTACAGCCTGGATTCCGGCCTTCCCGACGATCAATAACCGGTCATCACCAGTAGAACGGAAGACTTCACGTAGTACTTTGTTTTTGTTCAAGATTCATGAATTAATTTGTAGTAGGATGGAAATATTAATGGAAGAATTCGGGAGCGTTCTGGCTACCCATGAAGAAGACGACGGCTTTATGTTTTAGAGATTAGGGTTGAGCGTATACTTCCCCCCGTATTTATACTGTATACTAACATATTTATTTATTAAATTTTCTTTTAAATTCTGTTAATTCTTATTTAACGCCACGAACTCCGAATCGAACCCAACGAGTATCGCCCCTAGCTAAATACCCCCATTTCGGACATAATGGAACATGTCGGTAGGCTAATTCGACTGTTACGATATGTTTTTCTTTAATTTTAATTATAAATCATTTAATTATTTAATTTGATCGTACAAATAAATTCACCGGGGTCACATATGACCACTAAAAATTCCAGAAAAATTATTTCTAGTTATGTTTTGACGATACGATTCTAACAAGACTAATTTCGTCGAATTATGAGACCGTTCGAAAAATGGCCATTTTCAAGTTGATTAAGTTTGACTGAAACTGACAAAACACGTTTTCTTTGACACGCTCACATATTAGTTCGAAAAATTATGAAAATTGAAACCTAGCAATAATTCGATATTCCAGTTCCAACAAAAGTGGTTTCGTCAAAAACCGAGGTCGTTTGAAAAATGGCTATTTTTAAGGGCTATATATTATATTAAAAAATATATTCTACAACGACCTTTCTAAATTTTAAAATGGGCATAATTTTCAAAATATAAAGCGAAATTTCAGTTTTTCAGATTCGTTAGAAAGATATGATTGAACAGATTTAAATATTTCTTGTTTCGTTGAATTCTGACTTATTTTGAATCCTGTACATTCAGTCAAAGTTCAAATTCAAATTTTCAAACTGCAGCGCTGTTTTAAACTCCCTTTTATAATTAATTTAAATTTATTCGTTTTAACTGCGATTAAAATAAATTTTTAGTCGTTATTATTTAAACTAAATCATTTTAAATATTAAAAATCTATTAAAATTTCTAAAATAAAAATTTTAAATTGGCCCCAAAATTCCGGGTTGTTGCAATCACCCCCACTTAAAATCTTTTCGTCCTCGAAAAGGAACGTAGCTAAAAATTGTTTAATTAACTAACTTAATTAAATTTTTATTTATTGGTTTCCACAATTTTATTAGTTAAATTAATAATCAAACATAACAACCAACAATCAATTAGGTGATTAACTTTTCAAATATATATAAATTTATTATACATTCAAAAATCATATTTTTAGTGCAAATCACAGCAATGTGTTCTAACTAAGTTTTGGTTCTCAAACCAGTCAATGGAAATATATAGATATCCCACTTTCGAGACTCGAACATAAATACTGGTGACGGTCGACCTATCACCAGAATTATCTCCGGGCGACTAGAGTGTGACTTTATATCTACCCAGTATATTAAAACTTCGAATATCCGTTAATTACTCATATATTCGAAATCTTTATATACTCGATTGTCCACATTAAAATATAATATACTCAAATACGTATTTAGATAAAATTTTCAAAACTAAATTTGTTTTTACTTTAATTTTTAAAGAAAATAACACTCTTTACACTCGTTCTAGGATACTACTGATGTGACGTCCCGCCCCGCACCAACCGACATTTACTCCCAAAAGTACGCTGTACACTTGTCCGGTCAGCACGGGACGGTCGTCAGAAGGAAAGGGAAGAAGGAAATGAACTAACCTGGAACCTGTAGAATGTCTCACAGCGCATAGAACAAAATATAATAATAACATACTTGACATAAAACAGGTGAGACAGTGCATCAGCTGAAACAACTAACATGGCAGCGGAAAATCCAAGTACAGCTTATGATCCAAAGTTAACATTATTACAACTTTTCAAACTGTCTCAAAAGCAAAAACAAGATAAAGGAGGTACACTACTAATGCCCAAATAGCGACCACCAACGACACAGGAAGAATATCTATATATCATACGTGGAAGCCTCTTGCTCGCCTCCGAATCAGCTACTCGTGCATCACCAGCTAACCTGTCTCTAGTCTGCTCGTGTGAGCACCCAGAGTAATAAGAAGAGACATAAAACTCTGGGTCATACATAAAGCCTAGTATAAGCGATAAACATCTAAACAGAATAATAACAGGTAGACTAAACCATACCTGAACCTGGACCTGCAACAGAAGAGTTAGCACTACATACTGTACAACACTCTAAGGTGCCATTTCAAATAGTGTAAAGATAACGGGGGTGGGGGTGTGCATGTCATAGTGATGGCAAACAATCAAACATAGAAACCATCCTCACATCTCTCACTCAGTGCGTAAAGCATACGATATCCACCACTTCGATCACCTCAATACTTTGCTATGATCACCTTGCCCCATGAAGTCATAAATGGCTTCACTGCACTGATACATAGCCACTAATCCTTCGCTATGTCCACTTTGCCCCCATGGAGTCACAATGACCCCACTGCACTGGCTCATAGCCTTACTAATCCTTTACTATGTCCACTCTGCCCGATGGAGTCATGATGACCCCACTGCACTGGCTCATAGTCTTGCTACCATCACTTTTCCCCTCGAGTCATAATGACTCTAATGCACTGATAAGTAGCCCATCATTCATTTTCAGTGGTGAATCGAAGTTATGAACGTCGACAACTCCTTAGCACACGTCCCGTAGCAAAGCCCAACCATGAAGCGAACTCATTGGTTCCTACTGGATCATGAGCTCTAACTTCCATTTGGACTACCTTTGCATCTCGGGTTTTGGTCTTCTCCGGATCGGTCTTCATTTGGTTTGTAACCCATGCCTCACGTCCAAGCTTCCATCCAATCCTGGTTCAATTCATGACTCTTGGATCGCCCCATAGCATCAGCTCATGCTCCCTCCATTGGATCGGATCGCTGGACTTCATCGGATCGCTGGACTCCATCGGATCGTTGGATTCCATCGGATCGCTGGACTCCATCGGATCACTGGACTTCATCGGGTCACTAGACTTTATCGGATCGCTGGACAGGGGGCTATCCGTTTCCTGCACAATTTCCTGCAACTCTTCCAGCGATTGTTTATGCCATTCGACGACGTTTTTGACCAATCTAACACTTCTAGACAATCACAAAGCATATCATACAGTCATAGCAACATGTATAATCATTCACAAACATCAAAACACAAATGTGATAGGATAAAACGGATCAAACATAGCCAAAATCCCATATTTTCCCCTTAAGCATGTTTAGGTGAAACTAATGATATGATTAGCAAAATTTAACCAAATTAACCCAAATTCATATCAGAGGTCTAAACCATCCTTTCGAATTTTATAAATATTTTTCCAAATTTTTATCATGTTTAAATTCGCTAATTAACACTAATTACCCTTAATTAACCATGATTAGTGGGAACTATGCAAATCACTCACCTTAGCCACAAATAAACTTTAGATCTGAAATAGATCTCTGATTTGGTGCGAATCCCAATGCTAAACAGCTGCTCTAATGTAGATTTGGTGAAGTTCTCCCTTGATTTGATGTTCCTAAGCTTAATCCTTAATTAGAAGATGATTTGGATGTGATTTAGAGGTTGGAGGCCATTTTTAGGGTTTCTAAGAGGTAAGTGGAGGCTAGAAAACTGAAATGGAATGAATCTCTAACCCTTTTCAGCCTCCCCATAACCCTAATCCCGAAATGGGTTATGGGCCCATTAACTAATCACCCTATTTGGCCCGGTTAAGTAGTTTTTCACCTTCCAAACCTTATTTCAGCCATATCTCCCAAACGTTAAGTCCGTTTGGCTATTAAGACCACTCTACGGAAAGGTAAACCATCAAACGAATCGAATGGAAGTGGTTTCAAGTCAAGATTCCTTTCCAATCAAAAGTTATGGCCGAAACAAGATCAGCTAGGGGCAAAACGGTCATTTAAAAATCGACAAAAATCATGAACACGAGAAATGAAACAGATGGTTGTTTCACAAAGTTACATAATCATACGACTTCATATGGGAAAGAAATAAATATTCTACGATCCTTCGATGCGTAGAATGCGGGTTGTTACATTCTCCCCACCGCCCCCCCCCCCCCTTAAGAAATTTCGCCCCCGAAATTTCCTAACCAAAACACACAAAGGGTCCCGCATGCCTATCAACCATAAAACAACAATCAAACATGCAAAACAAGCCTATCCTAGCATTCAGAATAACTAAATCGTAAAGTAGATCTTACCAGGCAAAGAGTTCTGGATACGTCTTTCTAGCACTCTCCTCTGTCTCCCAAGTACAGTCATTCTCGTTCTCGCCCCACTGAACCTTGACTAGCTTCACCGCCTTCCTTCGAAGTTGCTTCGTATCGTGCTCGACAATACGAATCGGCTTGCGGTTCCCAACCACCTCGGGTTCAACTTCGAAGTCCTCCAACTGATCAGGTGAAATAGTCATATCTGGGTCGTGTATGAACTTCCTTTACTGGGAAATATGAAATACATTGTGAACTCCCGCCATCTTCTCTGGTAAGTCAACTCTATACGCCAAATTCCCAACTTGTTCGAAAACTGGGAATGGTCCAACAAATCTTGGTGCCAACTTGCCTCTCCTGCCAAATCATATCACGCTCTTCAACGGAGAAATCTTGACAAACACCAAGTCGCCAACGGAGAATTTTAAGTCTCTTCTCCTCTTATCAGCATAACTCTTCTGCCTATCTTGGGCAGCATTCATTCATTGTTGAATGGTCTTAATCTTATCCGAAGTTTCCCTCACCACATCTGGTCCAAGCATAAACTTCTCGCCAGTCTCTATCCAACATGATGGTGAGTTGCACGGTCTTCTGTACAAAGCTTCATATGGAGCCGTACCGATACTGGATCGGTAGCTATTATTATACGCAAACTCTACTAGATGCAAATGGTCATCCCATGATCCACCAAAATCCAATATACATGCTCTCAAGAGGTCTTCCAATATACGATTCACCCTCTCCGTCTGACCATCGGTCTGAGGATGATATGCGGTACTGAGATGTAATTCTGACCCTAAAGCCTCTTGTAAGCTTTTCCAAAACCCACTAGTAAACAACGGGTCTCGGTCACTCACAATGATTTTAGGTACTCCATGAAATCTCACTACCCACTTCATGTACAATTCTGCCAACTTAGTTGTCGTTCTGGTCGATTTGACTAGTATAAATCTTGCACTCTTAGTCAATCGATCCACAATTACCCAAATGCTATCATATCCCGATCTAGTCCTTGGTAAACCATCGATGAAATCCATCGAGACTTGTTCCCATTTCCATTCGGGAATTTCTAATGGTTGCAACAAACCACTAGGCTTCTTTTGCTCGGCTTTAACTAGCTTGCAATTCATGCATTTGGATATAAACTTCCCAACGTCTCTTTTCATCCCTTCAAAGTAGTAAGTCTGTTTCATGTCTCGATACATCTTATTACCACCGGGATGTATAGTCAGTTTTGAGTGATGACATTCTCTAAGCACTTCATCTCTCAAACCATTCACGTTGGGTACAACTAGTCTTCCATTCTTTCTAAGCCATCCATCTCGATCAAGCCCATACAAATTCACCTCCTCACCGTCGATATTCATCTCTGACCTGGAGATGATTTCCAATAGATTAGGATCGTCTCTCTGGCTGGAACCAATCTGATCTATCAAAGTGGGTCTGATTGCCAAACTAGCTAACACTTCTGGATCCAATTCGCAATTTGGTCTGAAATCAAACCCCGCGATATACTCCAGTTGCTTCCATTCAAGAAACTAGCTTCTAAACTGGCCTGTCTACTACTCAAGGCATCGGCTACCGCATTACCTTTTCCAGGTGTGTATGCGATGTCAAAATCATACGAAGCCAAGAACTCTAACCATCTCTGCTGACGGAGATTTAGATCCCTCTGGGAGAAGAGATACTTTAACGATTTATGATCAGTAAACAACTCAAATCTTTCTCCCAAGAGATAGTGTCTCCATATCTTCAGCGCAAACACGATCGCTGCTAGTTCCAAATCATGGGTAGGATACTTCTTCTCATGCGGCTTTAATTGCCGACTAGCATAAGCTACAACCCTACCTCCTTGCATCAATACTGCACCTTGTCTGGTACCACAAGAATCCATGTATACCGTAATCTCTTCATTTCCTTTCGGAATGACTAACACTGGTGCACGCGTCAACTTTTCCTTTAGACTCCTGAATGCATTCTCACACACTCCGTCCCAGACGAAGGCCTGATTCTTCTTAGTCAACTGAGTCAACGGTGCTGCTATCTTGGAGAAGTCCTGGATAAACTAATGATAATATCCAGCTAACCCCAAGAAACTTCTTTCATCTGTTGCATTCTTGGGCGTAGGCCAATCTTGTACCGTAGCCACCTTCGCAGGGTCCACGGCAATACCATTCTATGAAACAACATGACCCAAGAATCTCACTTCCCTTCTCCAAAAGTGACACTTAGAGAATTTCTCTTTCAATTGGTGTTTCCTCAACACCTCCATCACTATCCTCAAGTGTCCCTTGTGTTCCTCCTCTATCCTCGAGTAAACAAGGATGTCGTCTACGAACACAAGAACAAACTTATTCAACTGATCTCTGAATGCTCGATTCATAAGACCCACAAAGTAGGCTGGTGCATTGGTCAACCCGAATGGCATGACCAACCACTCATAGAATCCAGACGGTGTCCTAAATACCGTTTTCGGAACACTCTCATCCGCCACTCGAAGCTGATGAAATCTTGTCGCAAGGTCCAACTGGGAGAACACTCTTGCTCCTTCCAGTTGATCAAACAAATCATCTATCCGCGGTAGAGGATACTTTTTCTTCCTTGTTACCTTATTCAACTCGCGATAGTCCACACCCAAACGAAGGGAACCATCCGCCTTAGTGGCAAACACAACTGGTGCTCCCCACTCGGAGACACTTCTTCTAATAAATCCCTTCTTCAAAAGATTGCTGACTTGCACCCCGAGCTCTCGCTGCTCCCTTGGTGTCATACGACGAAGTGGCATCACTATAGGTCTGGCATCTTTCACTAAATCAATACGGAACTCAAACTCTCCTTGTGGTGGAAGCCCGGTCACCTCCTCGAAGACGTCCCGATACTGGCCAACCACGGGCACATCTGATAACTCATCATGTGGGATGTCGAGGGAATTTATAAAACTAGCCATTACCCCATCACTAGGTAGACTACCAAACACTACCCTCCGCCCATCATCCGCCCTAACTGTCACCAAAAAGCCCTCACAGTCTACCACCACCCCATATCTTTGGAGCCAATCGACCCCCAATATAATGCCATACCCAGTAAAGCCCAAAACAAAGCAATCACAAACATACATCCATTACTCAATAAGACCAAATTTCGGCAAATCATACTAAGGTTAGTCGAACCACCAATCGGGTTCGTCACAACCAACGGTCTATCGACTATCTCAGGTTCCAGTCCCAAACTATCTACCAGGTCACTAGATATGAAGGAACGGGAAGCCCCAGTATCAAACAAAACTTGAACTGATACATCATAAATAGAAAGCATACCTTGAATGACGACATTCTTTCCTTTCTTCGCCGCAGTTGGGGCATTTGACGAAGAAGGAACAGCATCGATAGCATATGCTTTCACAATCTGCTTCTCCTTAAGAGGTTGCAGACACTTATCCTTATGATGTCCCACTTGGCCACAGTTGTAGCACTTCCTATCCACTGGCTTGGCCCGACATTCTTTAGCATAATGGCCCTTCTTACCACAGCTGAAGCACTCAACATCTTTCTTATTCTTTTTCTAGCCATCCTTAGATTGGTTCTGTTTCCTTTTATTTTGAGAGTTATTCTTGCCTCCACCGCCTACTTGCGGCTTCAACCCTTCTACAGATGCAGCCTCAGTCTTTGGCTTAGGGTAAAGACTCTCTGATCTCAATGCTTTCCCCACAATCGATTCAAAAGTCTCATCGATGTGGTTGATAAGCCTTTCCCCCAAGTATCCATCCAACCCAGTAATGAACTTCTCATTCTTCTTCTCAGCAGTATCGATAAGAGATAGTCCATACTTCGACAAAGTGTCGAACTCAGCAATATAGTCAGAGACTACCCTACCATTTTGCTTGAGTTCCAAGAATCTCTTAAACAACACTGACTTCTGGCCAGTTGGAATGAACTTCTCGCTAAAGCGAGCCTTGAACTGATCCCAAGTAACCTGATCTTCTTGAGTAGCTGTTCTAATGGCATTCCACCAATTCATCGCTCGCCCTTGCAGCTGACGAGACGCTAGCCTTCTCTTCATCGCATCCTCGATACCTAAGTAGTCAAAGATACGATCGCAGCTATCCAACCAATCCTGAACATCTGTGGCCGACTCCGTTTTGTGGAACGGCTCCCCACCAAGGTTAGTGTAATCCTTGCACAACTTGGCGAAATCGACCCTAGGCGCCTGCACTACTGGACCACCACCATTTCCGGGATTGGGAACTGCCCCTTGAACATCCCTAAGCATCTCCCTCATGAAGTTAGTGAACAACGTCCTCATGTAAGGAGCATTCCCATTATTGGTCCCTCTACCAGCACCTCTGGCATATCGGCTCATCGTTCAATCTGTAAAGAGGAAACGATTAACGACCCCATAGTGGTGCTAGTGCAGTACGACTTCATTCTTATACAACTAATAGTATATATATAGCTTTTGAAAACCAAAGTAATCACAAATACGCGCTCTCATATACGTACTATCTCTCCCTAGTGTCGTTCCCTAGGTTAACTACGCAACCTAGAGCTCTGATACCAAATGTGATGTCCCGCCCCGCACCAACCGACATTTACTCCCAAAAGTGCACTGTACACTTGTCCGGTCAGCACGGGACGGTCGTCAGAAGGAAAGGGAAGAAGGAAATGAACTAACAAGGAACCTGTAGAATGTCTCACAGTGCATAGAACAAAATATAATAATAACATACTTGACATAAAACAGGTGAGACAGTGCATAAGCTGAAACAACTAACATGGCAGCGGAAAATCCAAGTACAACTTATGATCCAAAGTTAACATTATTACAACTTTTCAAACTGTCTCAAAAGCAAAAGCAAGATAAAGGAGGTACACTACTAATGCCCAAGTAGCGACCACCAACGACACAGGGAGAATATCTATATATCATACGTGGAAGCCTCCTGCTCGCCTCCGAATAAGCTACTCGCGCATCACCAGCTAACCTGTCTCTAGTCTACTCGTGTGAGCACCCAGAGTAATAAGAAGAGGAATAAAACTCTGGGTCAGACATAAAGCCTGGTTTGAGCTATAAGCATCTAACAGAACAATAACAGGTAGACTAAACCATACCTGAACTTGGACCTGCAACCAAAGAGTTAGCACTAAATACTGTACAACACTCTAAGGTGCCATTTCAAATAGTGTAAAGATAACGGGGAAGGGGTGTGCATGTCATAGTGATGGAAAACAATCAAACATAGAAACTATCCTCACATCTCTCACTCAGTGCGTAAAGCATACGATATCCACCACTTCGATCACCTCAATACTTTGCTATGATCGCCTTTCCCCATGAAGTCATAAATGGATTCACTGCACTGATACATAGCCACTAATCCTTCGCTATGTCCACTTTGCCCCATGGAGTCACAATGACCCCACTGCACTGGCTCATAGCCTTACTAATCCTTTACTATGTCCACTCTGCCCCATGGAGTCACGATGACCCCACTGCACTGGCTCATAGTCTTGCTACCATCACTTTGCCCCTCGAGTCATAATGACTCTACTGCACTGATAAGTAGCCCATCATTCATTTTCAGTGGTGAATCGAAATTATGAACGTCGACAACTCCTTAGCACACGTTCCGCAGCAAAGCCCAACCATGAAGCGAACCCATTGGTTCCCACTGGATCCTAAGCTCTAACTTCCATTTGGACTACCTTTGCATCTCGGGTTTTGATCTTCTCTGGATCGGTCTTCATTTGGTTTGTAACCCATGCCTCACGTCCAAGCTTCCATCCAATCCTGGTTCAATTCATGACTCTTGGATCGCCCCATAGCGTCAGCTCATGCTCCCTCCATTGGATCGGATCGCTGGACTCCATCGGATCGCTGGACTCCATCGGATCGCTGGATTCCATCGGATCGCTGGACTCAATCGGATCGCTGGACTTCATCGGATCGATGGACTCCATCGGATCGCTGGACTTCATCGGATCGCTGGACTCCATCGGATCGCATCGCTGGAATCCATCACATCGCTGGACTTCATCGGATCGCTCGACTTTATCGGATCGCTGGACAGGGGGCTAACCGTTTCCTGCACAATTTCCTGCAACTCTTCCAGTGATTGTTTACGCCATTCGACGACGTTTTTGACCAATCTAACACTTCTAGACAATCATAAAGCATACCATACAGTCATAGCAACATGTATAATCATTCACAAACATCAAAACACAAACATGATAGGATAAAACGGATCAAACATAGCCAAAATCCCATATTTTCCCCTTAAGCATGTTTAGGTGAAACTAATGATATGATTAGCAAAACTTAACCAAATTAACCCAAATTCATATTAGAGGTCTAAACCATCCTTTTGAATTTTATAAATATTTTTCTAGATTTTTATCATGTTTAAATTCGCTAATTAACACTAATTACCCTTAATTAACCATGATTAGTGAGGAACTATGCAAATCACTCACCTTAGCCATAAATAAACTTTAGATCTGAAATAGATCTCTGATTTGGTGCGAATCCCAATGCTAAAAAGCTGCTCTAATGTAGATTTGGTGAAGTTCTCCCTTGATTTGATGTTGCTAAGCTTAATCCTTAATTAGAAGATGATTTGGAGGTGATTTAGATGTTGGAGGCCATTTTTAGGGTTTCTAAGAGGTAAGTGGAGGCTAGAAAACTGAAATGGAATGAATCTCTAACCCTTTTCAGCCTCCCAATAACCCTAATCCTGAAATGGGTTATAGGCCCATTCACTAATCACCCTATTTGGCCCGGTTAAGCATTTTTTCACCTTCCAAACCTTATTTCAGCCATATCTCCCAAACGGTAAGTCCGTTTGGCTGTTATGACCACTCTACGGAAAGATAAACCATCAAATAAATCTAATGGAAGTTGTTTCAGGTCAAGATTCCTTTCCAACCAATAGTTATGGCCGATACAAGATCAGCTAGGGGCAAAACGGTCATTTAAAAATCGACAAAAATCATGAACATGGGAAATGAACCTAATGGTTGTTTCCCAAAGTTACATAATCATACGACTTCATATGGGAAAGAAATAAATATTCTACGATCCTCCGATGCGTAGAATGCGGGTTGTTACTACTAACCCCATCTCTAACGAGTTATTCTCATTGGATATTACTAATCCAATCTCTGATGAATTCTTTCGTTCGGTTCTAATGTGTCTTGTTCTCGAGATCTGTAAACCAAAGCTCTGATACCAAATGAAACGACCCGAAATTCCCAGTAAAGGAAAGCATGGATTGCTTTGAGAACAATACACATTAGAACAAAAATCGAAGAACATTTTATTGCTGATTACAACAATTACATCAGAGTACAAGAATATGCAGAGTACGAATGCTTATTACACAATAGGAATACAATAATACCAGAGATTTAAATTACATATAAATAGCAGCGGAAGAATAATACAAATATACAACTGAAAGGAATACACGGATACAGAGCTTTCCGAATACCGCTTTAGCTGTAAACCGGGATCCTGTAAATATATCTGCAAAAGCTACTCGACTGACCGTGTGGAAAATATAGGCACCCGAGTTTGCCAGTGAAACAAACTACAGGTCAGTCATGGGACTGGTATGAGAAATCTAACTTAACCTATCTAATTAATATGGCTAATCACAGGACCACGGCGCTAACGCGGAACGGGTTTACTCCATTGGATTGCCAGTGCATAAAATAAAGTAAATCGTTAAACAACGCAATGCTTTTTTTTTTTTTTGGAAAAATGAAACCATTATAAGACCCAAGTCCCATCACACAATGCAACGCAAACCGGAGGATAGGGTTTTACCTTATAATGGTCAAAAGATGCTTGATACGATAAAAACGGATTTAATATTGGTGTGTATATATATTTTAAAAACAATTTCAATCATAATGTATCAATCATAGACGGCATGGGTACCATATATCATGTCGCCATTCTAGTTCTACAATCAAAACCGCAAGGTCGTATTGGAAGTTGGATTTCCATTATGAGTCGAGGCTAGGGGCAAGCTCCTCTCTGATTCAAGACACTCTAGCAAATGCCTCAGGATCCCCCGCAGTGAACCCTTGGAGCGGTAGGGCCGGTCCCCGCCTATCGATAGTGGATTAGTTATGCCTGAACACACGCTTCCCGGTCCCTTTGGACCTATAGTATGACCACTAACGGCCTATAAAAATCCGTGGCGCCTCAAAATCCATCATCCACATAAGTAAAATGTCATCCAGTTAAAGCACTGACAGTACCCCTAGCTAGAAAGAAACGTGTGCACTCCCTATGGTCCATATCCCATTTTTGACTCATACCGGGGTGTGAGGCTCGCGAAGTCACGCTATACACAAAGCTATGCCGTAATAGGCTATACTTTGATCATCCCACAAGGCCCTGCTTTTCAACAAAAGCCTTGATCATTTGCATCTTGGCGTGCCACTTTGACGATTCACGCCATGCGATAAATCACTATTAATATATACCAGGGTGTTAAGAAGAGAATAAATTCTCCACCACCAATCAGATATACATTAATAAAAATCAATTTAATTCACATGGAACAAAATCCAATGTCAGACACGCATCCATTTACAAGTCCATTCTGTGTCTGAATGAAACCGGAGACACCTGAGAGGTCCTCGCATATCCGAAACAATCAACTATAGTCCGGACGGCTACCACTGAAGCCCCTTCAAGTTAGCTACTCCCATCATGGGTCTCAGTAGCAACACATCCATTCGATGTGAAGATCGTCGGTCTTCAACCACCGTCTTCATCTTCGACTCTTCATCGTCGTAGTAATTATTCGGAATGGGTTAAACCCGGTCTTTCCGAATAACTCTCGTATTTTTATAATTAAAAAAAATCGAGTACTAAAAAAAACACATGCAACGCCTCATTCCAATTCAGAATATTCTTTTAATAAAATATTCACATTATTCTATCAAAGTAAATTCTTTATGTTTATACTTAAATCTTTCTTTTAAGGATTTATTTAAAACACCATTTGGTTTTAAATATCACAAATCATTATTCAATGATTATTTTAATTTAAGAAATTAATATTATATTTAACTGGGTTAAAAAACTAATGTCATTTAGAACATAGTTCACGGTAAACCCAAAATCGTCTTCCATAAAATATGGAATCTTCACAGAAACCAAATTAATATATATAATCGTTATAAATTTCTGTATCCGACCAATAATATAAATGGAATAACGGCAAAGCCTCTTGAATTCCATCTGTAGTATCGGTCTTCTTTTACAGAAGCTTATCTCAGTTATTATAAATTCGAATTCCATTCACTCCAATTTAATATATTAAATTGGAAAACTTTACTTTTGGAAAATTCCCATTTAAATCTTAATAAAAGATTTATAAATTCCAAATCATATTTTCACTGTCGGTTGGGTTAAAGAACATATGTCACTTAAAAACACAGTTCACAATAAACCCAACTCACATTTCATCTTATTCCAATTACTAAATATAAATTGAAAACTTTTAATAATCTTAATTAAAAGATTTATTCATTTCTCAACTGGGTTTAAGAAAGGTGTTATTGAAGACACCATTCACGACAAACCCAAAATCTAATTCATTTAATTAAATTTCAATTAAATATCCACTAATTGGAAAACTTCATTAAATCTTAATTTAATGATTTATTCTAGTTAATAACTAGTTCATTTCAATAAAAATATATTTTTCTAAAATATATTCTTTTTCTAAAATATTCTTTTTCTAAACATTTTCTAACATATTCTTTTTCTAGAATATTCTTTATTGGAATGTGACTCACTCAACAGCCATATATTGCATGAAATCAACAAGCAAGATAAATAATTATCAGACATCCAAATAACACCCAAAGTGGATTCTACACTAAATATTGGGACTAGTGTAGATCAAATATCATCCCAACACCCGTGTGGGGTTTTTATTCAACAACCAAATAATAAATTATCTGTGCACTTGGGCGATGTGTAAAAATTATCGACCCAATCACATAAACAAGTCGGATGACTTGTAAATGGATGTGTAATACTCAGTTTTAATATACTAACATTATATTAAATACATCAAACACTTCAATACCATAGACATATATTTCAATTCTTTTTATTGTGAACAAATGACAATAAAAAATTTAACTCGCATTTATTTATCCAAAATGTAAACTTTTGGCCTCATTCAATTTTTAATGACAAAATGTGATTTCTGTCTTCATTCTTTTCAAGTAAACAAAAATGTGTTTCTGTCTTCATTCTTTTCAAGTAAACAAAAATGTGATTTCTGTCTTCATTCTTTTCAAGTAAACAAAACATGTAATTTTTGTCTTCATTCTTTTCAAGTAAACAAAAAATGTGATTTTTGTTTATATAACAAATTTCAAATCAAAATGTCATTTTCATATGCATAATATATTTCAAATAAAAAAATGTTGATTTTATTTACATAACATGTTTTATACCAAATTTTCTTTTTCTTTATTAACATATTTTAACACAAAAATGTATATTCTCATTACATTCGTTATAAATGAACAAAATGTACATTTTTGTTTAATTCTTTTTTTTATTTGTGAACATATTACAATAAAAATCCTAACTTTTATTTCATTCCTTTTTATCAATAAAAATACAATCTTTTAATCCTATTCTCCTTAATGAGAATGATATTACATAAAAATATATGTTTTTAATTCTACTCCTTTGAATGAGATCAACACTACATAAAAATGTATGTTTTTATTGCTAATCTTTTTATTGTAACCAACCGACAATGAAAATATTAACTTTTAAAGCTTGTGTAATGCTTTTCAATGGCCAATTTTGGTGTAGTCTTTTTAAATGACAAAACTGAATGTTTGTACTTCATTCCTATAAAATGACCAAAAATGAATGTTTCAATTCATTCTATTTAATTTGCAAAAATAAACATTTCTAATTCATTCTTTTAAAGCGACCAAAACTGATAATTTTGTCTAATCTTCCTAATATAAACAAAATAATGAATTTTGTCTAATCTTTCTAATGTAAACAAAGTAATGAATTTTGTCTAATCTTTCAAGAATTTTATCTAATCATTCTAATGTAAACAAAATAATGAATTTTGTCTAATCTTTCTAATGTAAACAAAATAATGAATTTTGTCTAATCTTTCTAATGTAAACAAAATAATGAATTTTGTCTAATCTTTCTAATGTAAACAAAATAATGAATTTAATTCAACAAAAATGTGACATTTTGTTTGATCTATTTCAACTCTACAAAAATGTATATTTTTCAATGCGATCAAATGACCAATTTCATTGATAACTTTCAATACAACAAAATGATAAATTGGTTTGTTAACTTTCAATATACCAACAAAATGATAATTTGTTTGTTAACTTTCAATACACAAGTAATAATGATAATTTGTTTGTTAACTTATAATGCAAACAAAAAGATGATTTTGTTTATTTACTTTTAATGTAAACCAAAAGTGATGATTTTGTTTATTTCTTTTTGTGTAAACAAATATGAGTTTTTCTTCTTTCAACTAACATGGTTAACAAAACGTTTATTTTTATTTCAACAAATAGGACACATTTTGTCTAATTCTTATAGTATAAACAAATATGACAATTTGATAGGTCGATTCTAAATTTAACAAAAGGGAAAATTTGTATGTCAATTCTTATTTTAGCAAAAGTGACAAATTTGTATGCTAATACTAATTTTAACAAAAGTGACAAATTTGTACTAATGCAACATTTTAACTAAAATGTTGTTTTATTCTAAGGCGACATTACTAACAAAAATGGTGTTTTATTTCTAACTTCACATTTCTATGTTAATATAGTTCAGCAATCACACAACAATACGATTCAACAAATAAACACAATTAGTATAGAAATAAATATACATATATTTCAAATTTCAAATTGAGAAATCTCACAGCAATAAATAAATAAATAATCCTACTTTACCACATCGCAGATCGAAATACATCCAGTGATTAAAAGCGAGAAAAATAATTATTATAAAAATAGGATTTCTCACCGATGGTTTTTATTTTGTATAGTTCAGATCTGACTTTTCTTGAATTCCAACGTTCTCTGTTTTGGTCCTGGTTGGTTTCATCCTGTAGATCCGGTCAACACGATCGCAACGGAACTGAAATCGTTCAGTTCCGACCTTGTATGGAAGAGTTATGATTATATTAGTGTTAATTTCATTTGAGATAATTAATTAATTAAAATAATTAATTCCCCTTTGTTACCCTCTAATCAAGAAATTAGGCCGTTGTTTTCTGATACTCATCATGTTCCACTTCTAGATAATACGAACCCACTGTCACTTTGCAAACCGCAATGCCGCACCGCCCTCTGGTCCTCTCCACGCCGATCAGTTGCCACCTCGTCGATGCCCTGGCCGAGCTCCACCCTCGCCCAGAAAGGGGCCCCACTCACGCGCCCCAGGGACCCACAAAACGCCTCCGAAGTCGGTGCCTTCCAGCCTGGATTCCGGCCTCCCCGACGATCAATAACCGATCATCACCGGTAGAACGGAAGACCTCACGTAGTACTTTGTTTTTGTTCAGGATTCATGAATTAATTTGGAGTTGGATGGAAGAAACTAATGGAAGAATTCGGGAGCGTTCTGGCCACCCATGAAGAAGACGGCGGCTTTATGTTTTAGAGATTAGGGTTGAGCGTATACTTCCCCCCGTATTTATACTGTATACTAGTATATTTATTTATTAAATTTTCTTTTAAATTCTGTTAATTCTTATTTAACGCCACGAACTCCGAATCGAACCCAACGAGTGTCGCCCCTAGCCAAATACCCCCATTCCGGACATAATGGAACATGTCGGTAGGCTAATTCGACTGTTACGATATGTTTTTCTTTAATTTTAATTATAAATCATTTAATTATTTAATTTGATCGTACAAATAAATTCATCGGGGTCACATATGACCACTAAAAATTCCAGAAAAATCATTTCTAGTTATGTTTTGACGATACGATTCTAACAAGACTAATTTCGTCGAATTCTGAGACCGTTCGAAAAATGGCCATTTTCAAGTTGATTAAGTTTGACTGAAACTGACAAAACACGTTTTCTTTGCCACACTCACATATTAGTTCGAAAAATTATGAAAATTGAAACCTAGCAATAATTCGATATTCCGGTTCCAACAAAAGTGGTTCGTCGAAAACCGAGGTCATTTGAAAAATGGCTATTTTTAAGGGCTATATATTATATTAAAAAATATATATATTCCACAGCGACCTTTCTAAATTTTAAACTGGGCATAACTTTCAAACAATAAAGCGAAATTTCAGTTTTTCAGATTCGTTAGAGAGATATGATTGAACTGATTTAAATATTTCTTGTTTCGTTTAATTCTGACTTATTTTGAATCCTGTACATTCGTTCAAAGTTCAAATTCAAATTTTCAAACTGCAGCGCTGTTTTAAACACCCTTTTATAATTAAATTAAATTTATTCATTTTAACTTCGATTAAAATAAATTTTTAGTTGTTATTATTTAAACTAAATCGTTTTAAATATTAAAAATATATTAAAATTTCTAAAATAAAAATTTTAAATTGGCCCCAAAATTCCGGGTTGTTACATAGTTAGTTATCGTTAATGGCTTGTATCATTTCCATTGATCACTTATATATAATATAAATATTAAAACAAATAATTTACTATATAAGTATCATTTTCAAACTAACATCAATAATCACCATATTTATATACTTAATAAAACACATTACTTGCAATATCAAACATAACACCCATAATAATCTCAATAGTAGTATTTCAAAAAAATAAGTGAATCCACATACCACAACTGCTTACATACAAGTCAACATGACTAGTACAAATAAAATATTATAATACATAATAGCTAAAGTCTTGTTCATAGCTTAATTAACATCGGTTCTTTGATGTGGATGTTCTTAACTTCGAAAATACTAATTACCTGTACAAAAGTATAACGGTCAATAGTAAGAATTACATACAAGTATAATGGTCAACATTCAGAATTACATAAATGTGTAAAATGCTTTATACTGAGCAAAACTTGTTTTTTGAAACAATTAACAATTATGTTTTTATTTTAGGATCCCAATTCCTTGGTATGAACAACATGTTAATATGCACGGTGAAAGTGCCGAGTATGCACTTAAAGATAGCCCTGACCAACCAAAAGAAATTTAAAGTACAAATAAGTTAAATAAGATCTTTCTACATTCATGCCTTAGTACAAGTACTGTAACACCCCACGCCCGCTATGGTCACTCACTAAGGGAATGCCATAGCATCGGTGGAGTATTTTAGTGAATATAGAACAGAAAAATTACACCAAGACAGATATAAATAGTACTTGAAATTTTAAAACATCATCTCATAACAGCGGAAATAAACATGTCTGGTTACATCATAAAACCATGATAAAAGTCATGTACAATATCTGTCAAAATAAAGAAGTACATAATCCCACTCTCTCATACAATAGCCATGACAAAAGAAAAGATAACTGGATAACTGGAGCTTTACATCTACCCAAGCTCCTAAAGACTGGAACAGCAATCCGATCAAGCTCTACTACTGCTAGGATCCACCGTAGGACCTGAGGGTTGGGAAAAAAAGATAAAACAACGGGGTCAGACATAAGTCTGAGTGAGTCCTATAACTTTAACAATACAATCATTAAAGTAACCAGAGAAGACATAAACTTGACCTACGGTAATATCTGGGGATGAATGGCTACACTAAGCAGCTTGGTAGACTTAGGATAAACTAAGATAACCGTCAGGACGCATCTACCCACCCAAGGATAATTACTAACTGCACCACACCAGTCATTCCTACTTAAAGGTTGATCCCTTCCAAGGACTTAGAAAATTTCCCCAGTAGTTTCATGTACCCCTAGCCCACTACATAGGTGCCGTCTGCCCCTATCTCCACTAGGTGTACTCAGTAATTCTTACCCAGTAGTTTCATGTACCCCTACATAGGTGCCGTCTGCCCCTATCTTCATTAGGTGTACCCACTACTCCCCAAGCGATCGGCTCCCTACCGTAGATACCCGTGCTGGTCCCACAGTGGGGTGTATCACTCCCCTAAAGTGGCTACCCAATACTAACGGTGCACGGCTTTATATCTACACGATGCAACAACGGCTTATCTACCAGCCCGGGCCCACACACGCATATGAAACCCGTTGGACTTGCGTTGCCACCGCTAACCCGTTTTGGCCTCTTATAATCAAGCCCAATATGCGTGTCCCGTCACTCGACATGGGTCGAGCCCACAAAGATACGTTTGGGATATTGGTTGAAATGGGCCCTCACAAGCTACCCACTTAAGCTTGTCAAATATCTAGTGTATCCCACTTAACCCTTTAATCATGTTTAATTACATGTTTCCACTTGGTTAAGTATTCTAATCGTATTTTCTATTGCCACCCAAGGAAACCCACTAGATTCCACATGCCACCCAAGGCAACCACCAAATTTCCTCATGCCACCCAAGGCACCCACTTAACCCCTCATGTCCCACTACATGCTATTATGGTTAAGTGTTTCTTAATTAATTAAGACCGTGATCTCCCGTAAAGACCTCCCACATTAGACTGGCTGTTAGGACCGCCTGGTTAAGCCGGTAGAATCCGGGCAGTCTTACGTCATAACAGAGTCTAACCTCGTGTCTTTACCTTAATCACGTATTTAATTTATGGCTAAGACCTCTCACATTGGGCTGACATTTGTAGCAACTGGTTAAGCCGGTCGGGTCCGGGCAGTTTTATACTACAAATGAGTCCAACCTCGTGTCTTAGTCGATTAATTACACCTAATTAATCACCCCCATATTAATTATCCCTAATTAATATCAAGTTTTCCATAACATGGGTAGACCTAACTCAATAGGTAAATTCCCATGGGGTAGACCTAACTCAATAGGTAAATTCCCACTTATGGTAATTTATTTTTATGGTATGCTTATTCATACCCAATCATTCATTTATTAACATATTTACCAACCCCATCGTTCCCCACGTAAATCGTTCTCGTTACATGACATAATAAGGGGAAGATCATCACAAATATCATGGGTTTAGCATATAACTTTGTCATGGGTTAAGAGGATGTCAACTTGCATATATGAGCATATATTAACCCAACTACATATAACCCAAACTTGCATATTATCATACACATGATTTGCATAACATGTTGCATATGAGCTTGCATATTATCATACACATATCTTGCATAACATGTTGAACTTGCATATAGGCATACTCATAACTTGCATAACATGTTAAACATGCATTTAAGCATACACATAACTTGCATAAGCATTCATATACTTGCATAAGCATCCACATACTTGCATAAGCATTCACATACTTGCATAACTTGCATATCATGTCATTTAAGCATATACATATCTTGCATAAGCATTCATATACTCGCATAAGCATGCATAACTTGCATATCACATAAATCTTGCATTTAAACATATACATGACTTGCATAATCATCCATACACTTGCATAAGCATACATAACTTGCATATCACTTTCAACTTGCATTTAAACATATACTTAACTTGCATATCACTTTCAACTTGCATAACTCACTTTGCTAAACATGCATAATTCCACTTATTAAATATGCATAAATCCACTTATTAAACATGCATATATCAACTTGTTAAACATGCATAAATCAACTTATTAAGCATGCATAAACCAACTTATCAAATATGCATAAACATAGAACAACATAGAGTAACATATCATTATACATGATTCAAACTCACTAATCCGCATTTAAGACCATAAGTCTCATTACACCCAATCTACTTACTTTAACAAGTGATGTTAAAGTGATAGAAACTCACCAAACTTAAGATTAGCAACCTTATGAAGTAGAAATAGTTGCAAACTATGAAGATGATGATGATTAGAGATTGATTAGAGAGGGATTAGCTTGCAACTTTCTTTATGAACTAGTGGAGGCCATGCCCAAATTTCATTTTGCCATAGTTTAATTACAAGACTTAATTATGAATGAATTAGGGTAGGGTTGGGGTCTTATTTATAGGATTAGGTGAGTGTTTTAGGCCCTTAGATTAACCCTAGATTAGATTAGAACCCTTAGATTTAGGAAATCTCTAGAACCAGCCCTCCTAGCCAGCCTGAAACCCAACCTGGTGCAACCTGGTGCACCCAGGTTCACTGAACGGTGCCACCCTGTCGACAGGCAAGTCGACAGGCATGTCGACACCCCTGTCGACAGGCCTGTCGACAGCCCTGTCGACATGGGTTGGGCGGGAAGCCTCCCGCCTGACCCCGCCTGGCCCATTCCAAATCTGAATTTTTAAATTTTTAAATCTGTTTTAGTTTTGAATTTTCTGCAAACTTCATCGGGCCATAACCGGGCCATACGGACTCCGATTTTCGAAAACTCGGACTCTATTTCGCGTATTTTTCCGAGACGAACGCAATAACGCAGCCCGTTACCCCCAATTCCCACATCTGAGATTATTTATCCTATAATTAGTGAATTTTAGTATTAACTAAAATTCGGGGTGTTACAAGTACAAAAACCAATAAAAAAGTGAGGATAACATTTGTTTAAATCTGGAAAACAAACCTCTGCAATTGATGTTGTGTACAAAAATTGGAAACTTGAAAACTAAAGGCTAGTGGGAAAGTTCACCTCAAAGTAGTTAGTGCTACCATTCAGATTAAAGCCATAATGATAATGTTTTTGTTTGCACCAGCGCCACACTTTCAAATGGTATCGGTGATTACCTATATTTTTATACTGTTTGGTTTCTCACTCCATACAAATATGTATGAATGTCTGACCAGGGACCAATGTTTGAATGAGAGCATGTTACTTTTGGATTGGTTGCCTAACTTCATAAAAAACTGCTTGTTTTAAATATGATTGGCAGCCAAGCCAAAATGGAATCATGGATTTTATTTGTATACTTCCTTATATAAATAAATTTATTGCATCAAAGTTCGCATGAGATGCATTTTAATCGATAGAAAATGCAAGATTTATATAGCCAGTTGATTATAATAATAACATCCACTTGTATATCCAAACATTTCACTCATGATTTTTGAGAATAATCACACTACAAAAACTTGTCACGTGGGTCCCTTTCCTATACAATATAAAGTGTTCATGTTTCAAATAGCCAATGGGTTTTGTGACAAAATTAGAAGTTCACTAATAATGTTTTACAGTGTCTAAAAATGTTACGAATTATGATAAATTTGCCAAGTGTTCGGAGTAGAAAATAGGAATTGAGCTAGGATAAAAATCTCTCTCTCTCTCTCACACACACAGTTTTTTTCAATTCAATTAATTACTAAAGTGCTAAAATAAACAAGTATTATGATAATAGATAATTTTTAGAAATTAACATGCGTTTAATGTGTAAAAGTATAAACTTTCAACTTAATAAAATCATAAATTAACATATTTCATTATGCTAAAATACGCATAATTTAAACTATAATCATGAAAAAAACCAAACGGATAATTTCCGAATGTGGATGTGCCTATATATGCATCCGCATCTTTTTCTCTGGATATCGGTTTTTTTTCTGCTTTTCAGATGCGGGTGGATTTCGGATTTTTTAGGTATCCGTTGACAACCATACTCTTATGCTAATATAACATTAATGTTTGTCAACATTCAAATTCTTATGATAGATATAGCACATAGTAGTACCTGAGATAGACGACGGCTAGCTTCTCCAAGAAATTGTTGTTCATCCAACTTTATCATCTGCATTTAGAAAAGGTAAATAAATAAATAAAATCATTAATGTTCTAATATATCACTAATGATTACAAAATTTTGTTTTAACAAGAAGGAAAAGCTCTCAAACTTCTATAGTGGTTTTGACTTCAGATCAGCATTTATATCACATACGTAGAAAGTCTTAGCCTCCAAATTAAAGGCAAGTGCTGGTTATCCAGTTAGTTTCCTAAATTGTTAATGGCACACCCAGTACACATGTTGATAAGGCACATACCTGCTACGGTTTCAATAGATGTCACCATACAATGGTCAATGCAACTTGGGTGCAATCAAATTATATAAATTCTATTAAACGCTGGCCACGTGTCATTATTGTTTTACTAGCTGTGTTTAACCATTTTTTTTCTACATCTATCACTATTATTTTCTAGCTCTATAAAAACGAGTTCAACTACCTTGCCAGCAAAATATATAATATATTACATATAGCGAACACAAAAATTTATCGAAATAAAACAATGGCGTCATCGTGCCTAATGACGAATGGAGGCAGAGTCAGCATGATTACGTCAAGGATAGTGACATCACAGTCAATTACCTTGCCAGCGGTTCAAAAGTTGCTGCATGTGTTGACGGTGGCAGGATCCGATTATGGAGGCGAAGTGGGAATACATGCTGACAATAAAGCGTGTGGGACTCACGGCACATACTGCTCCTCCGTCATAACCGCTGTAACGATACGCATTTTGCCCGACTTTAATCGATCGCTAGATCGATTAAAATCGTTCAAAACCCGCATACGTTAACTTTGGGAATACAATACATTAGAACAATAACAACAGACTTTTATAAACATCATAATAATGTTACATCAGAGTACATGTAACGACCCGCATTCTACGCATCATAGGATCGTGGAATATTTATTTCTTTCACATATGAAGTCGTATGGTCATGTAACTTTGGGAGACGACTATTGGGGTCATTTCCCATGTTCATGATTTTTGTCGATTTTTAAATGACCGTTTTGCCCCTAGTTGGTACTGTTTTGGCCATAACTTTTGACTGGAAAGGAATTTTGACCTGAAACCACTTTCATTGGCTTCGAATGATGGTTTACAATTCCGTAGAGTGGTCACATTAGCCAAACGGACTCAACGTTTGGGAGATATGGCTGAAACAAGTTTCAGATAGTGAAAAACAGCTTAATTGGGCTTAACCGGGTGATTAACAGCTAGGCCCAATGGGGGATTTCGGGATTAGGGTTATGAGGAGGCTGAAATCAGTTAGAGAATGATCTTATCCTCATTTTCCAGCCGCCACTTTCATCCTTGAACCCTAACAATGGCCTCCAACATCTAGAAATATCCCCAAATCACTTTCTAATCAAGTTTTGGCTTAATCTACATCAAATCAAAGAGGATTAGCATCAAGGCAAGGTTAGAGCTGCTGTTAAACATCAGTATTCACGCCAAACATAGATTCATTTCAGATTTGGTATTTTATTTGTGGCCAAGGTGAGTGATTTGCATAGTTTTGCACTAATTACGGTTAATTAAGGGTAATTACTGAGGATTAGCGAACTTATACACTAATAAATTCTGTAAAAATATCCATAAATTCGAAAATAATATTTTATGCCTCTGGGAGAAATTTGGTTTAATTTGATTAAGTTTTGTTAACCCAATGATTAGTTTTGCTTAAACATGCTTAAGGGGAAATATGGGGTTTTTGGGTACGTTTGATCCATTTTACATGGTATGATTGTTGTTTGGTGTTTGAGGTCCCTCCTACTTGTTGTTATGACTGTATGGTCTGCTTTATGATTGATTAGAATAGTTGGAATGGCCGAAAACGTCGTCGAATGGCGTAAAACACTTGCTGGAAAAGTTTCAGAAAACAGTGCAGGTTTCGGATCGGATCGGAGGAATGGCTCGGACCGAATAGAGGACTGGGCAAGGGACCACCGAACTGAACCGATGACTTGACACAAGGACGAGAAGGAAGGCCACAGTGGTTGAACTGGGATCGGATCGGACTAAGGAAAGGGGATCGGATCAGGCTAAGGAAGGAGGGACCAGATCAACTCGAAGGAAAGTAAGGGAAATCGAATCGGATTAGAATAGGGAACGGGACCGGACGAGGCAAGAGGAGCTGGAGTACGAACTGGATGGGAGATGTCAACCCGACCCGACCCAAAGTGGGACACCCGACCCGAACCGATGCAGCGTTGTGAACCCGATCTGAACTGATGCACCATGGAGAGGTTTGTGAGACCCGACCCGACCCGGAGTGCTTGGGGAGAAGGATCTGAACTGATGGAAGGAAGACATCCAATCTGAACCAACGGGGAAATTTCATTCGTTCCGATCCGAAGAAGCTTGGCTTGAATTGATGGGGGACACTGAAGACCGAACTGAACCGATGGCTAGGAGGAGATCCGAACCGATCCGGTGAAGACTAAAGACCCGAGATGCAAAGGTAGTCCAAGTGGAAGTTAGAGCTCAGGATCCAGTTGGGAACCAATGAGTTCACTTCATGGTTGGGCTTTGCTGCGGGACGTGTGCAAAGGGGTTGTCGGTATTCATAACTTTGGCTCACCACTGAGAGATGGATGGTGGGCTTGTAGTGATAGTTACACGGGATTGGATTCCGTCATGGCCCAAAGTATTAGGTGACCAAAGTAGTGGATATCGTATGCTTTACGCACTGAGTGAGGGATGTGAGGATGATTGCTATGCTTGATTGTTTGACACCACTATGACATGCACACTCCCACCCCCGTATCTCTTACACAGTATGTTAGTGGCACCTTATAGTATTGTACGATATGTAGTGCTAACTCTTTGGTCGCAGTTCCAGGTTCAGGTATGATTGGATTATACCTGTTATTATTATGTTTAGATGCTTATCTCTCATACCAGGCTTTATGTCTGACCCACAGTTTTATGTCTCCTCTTATTACTTTGGGTTCTCACACGAGCAGACTAGAGACAGGTTAGCTGGTGGTGCGCGAGTAGCTGATTTGGAGACGAGCATGAGGCTTCCACGTATGATATATATAGTATTCTCCCTGTGCTGTTGAAGATTACTGCTTGGGCATTAGTCGTGCATCTTCTACTTTACCTTTCTTTTGTTTAGAGACAGTAAATTTGGAAAGTTGTAATAAGCTGTATTTGGATTTCCGCTGCTATGTTGGTTTAGTTTTCAGCTTATGCACTGTCTCACCTGTTTTATGTCAAGTATGTTGTTATTATATTTTATCCTATGCACTGTGAGACATTCTACAGGTTCCTTGATTAGCTCATTCTCTTCTTTCTTTTCTTTTGATGACGGTTCCGTGCTAACTGGACATGTGTACAGCGCACTTTTGGAGTAAATGTCGGTTGGTGCAGGGCGGGCCGTCACACTTGGTATCAGAGCTCTAGGTTGCGTAGTTAACCTAGGGAAAGACACTAGGGAGAGATAGTACGTATATGAGAGAGCGTATATGTGATTACTTTGGTTTTAAAAAGCTATATGTATATACTATTAGTAGTATAAGAATGAAATCGCACTGCACTAGCACCACTATGGGGTCGTTAATCGTTTCCCCTTTTACAGATTGACGATGAGCCGATATGCTAGAGGTGCTAGTAGGGGAGCCAATAATGGGAATGCTGCTGACATGAGGGCGATGTTTACTGACCTTAGGAGGGACATGCTTAGAGAAGTGCAAGGGGCAGTTCCTAATCCCGGAGTTAGTGTTGGCCCAGTAGTGCAGGCACCTAGGGTCGATTTCGCCAAGTTGTGCAAGGATTACACTAACCTTGGTGGGAAGCCGTTCCACGGAATGGAGTCGGCCATAGATGTTCAGGATTGGTTGGATAGCTGTGATCGTATCTTCGACGACTTGGGTCTTGAGGATGCGATGAAGAGAAGGTTAGCGTCTCGTCAACTGCAAGGGCGAGCGATGAATTGGTGGAATGCCATTAGAACAGCTACTCCAGAAGATCAAGTTACTTGGAATCATTTTAAGACTCGCTTTTGTGATAAGTTTATTCCAGCTTCTCATAAATCAGAACTATTCCGGAAGTTCTTGGAGCTTAAGCAGAACGGTAGAGCAGTCTCGGAATATATCGCTGAATTCGACACTTTATCGAAATATGGACGGTCCCTTATCGATACAGTCGAAAAGAAGAACGAGAAGTTCATAACTGGCTTGGATGGGTACTTGGGGGAAAGACTTATAAACCATATCGATGAGACGTTCGAGTCTATTGTAGGAAAGGCATTAAGGTCAGAGAGCCTTTTCCCTAAGTCGAAGACTGAGGTTGCTACGACATCTGCAGAGGAGCCAAAGCCGCAAGCAGGCGGTGAAGGCAAGAAGAATTCTCAGAACAAGAGGAAGCAGAACCCGACCAAGGATGGTCAAAGTAAGAAAAATAAGAAAGATGGTGAATGCTTTAGTTGTGGCAAGAAGGGCCATTACGCCAGAGATTGTCAAGAAAAGCCTGGGGAAAGGAAGTTGTGAGAACCCGTAACTTCCCCGTGAGGGAAAGAGCGGATACTTTGAGAACAACACACAAATGAACGCAGACGGAAGAACATTTCATTGCTATTACAACAATTCCATCAGATACAAGAATATACAGAGTATAAATGAATAAATTACATTCGATAAATATCAGAGATTACAATAAATTACATAGCAGCGGAAAAATAATACAAAGCACAACTGAAGGTGATATACGGATACAGAGCTTTCCGGATATCATTCCAGCTGTAAACCAGGATCCTGTGAATATAAATCTGCAAAACCAAAAATACTAGCTGCCCATGTCGAAAATAGGGGCACCCAGAGTTTAGGTTAAAACAATAAACCCCAGGTCAGTCATGTGACTGGTGTGAGAACTAAAACAGTTATTTAAAACTTTACTTTAAAAGAGAGTAATTCAAGGGACCACGCCGTATAACACGGAACGGGTTTCCTCCCAAGAATACCAGTGCATAGAATAACCAGCGCAATGCTTTTTCGAAAAATGAAGCTATTATAAGACCCAGGTCCCATCACACAATGCAACGCAAGCCGGAGGATAGGGTTTTACCTTATAACAGCCAAACATGCTTGGTACGTTTAAAACAAATCATTTGATACTATTGTAAGTGTATAGTGTCAAAACAGTTTCAATCATAAATATAAATCATAGACGGCATAAGTGCCCCATACCACTATGTCGCCATACTAGGCTCTACAAATAAAGCCGAAATACACGTATTGGAAATTGGATTTCCGTCATGAGTCGAGGCAAGGGGCAAGCTCCTCTCTGCTTTCGAGACACTCTAGCAAATGCCTCGGGACTACACACTCTGGGTAACCCCTGGATGCTTCAGGGCTGGTCCTCTCTTACGTTTGAGGATCGGCAATTCCTGAACACACGTTTCCCGGTCCTTACAGACCTAAAATCGAGGCGCCTCATCCAACAACCACATAGGTGAAAAGTATATAAATGTCAGGGTTGGTAAGTCACTGACACCACCAAAGCTAGAAAGAAACGTCGTGCTCTCCCTGCAGTCCTTATCCCGTTTTTGACTCATACCGAGGAATGAGGCTCGCGAATTCACGTTATACACAAAGCTGCCACGTAGGCCGTGCTTTGATCATCAACCACAAGACTTTGCTTTTCAACAGAAGCCTTGATCCATGCAACTCAGCATGCTACACAGGCAATTCATGCCATGCGATTGATATCTATCGATATATAACCTCTAAGCTCGTACGTCTCAGAGAAGGGCGTTAAGCAAGAGAATAAATTCTCCACCGCCAAACAGATATATATTTAACAGAAATCAATCAACACAGAATAAAATCCAATGTCAGACACAGAATCCATTTACAAGTTCGTTCTGGGTCTGAACGAAACCGGAGGCACTTTCCTCGCATATCCATCGATCTCCAAGTACGTCTGGACGACCACCAACTATTTCCATCCTCTTGGGTGTACATCCCAATCAGGATCGTCAGTAATTATCCAAACGATGTGAAGACTTCCGGTCTTCAACCACCGTCTTCATCTTCGACTTATCGTCGAATCGGTTATTCAGAATGGGTATAAACCCGGCCTTTCCGAACAACCCACGTATATTAAAAACAAATGTTACACAAACACAACATACGCCTCATTCCAATTCATTAGTCACTAACCGTAAATCAGTAAGAGAGCAATTCCCCAAATATTAACCCCGAAGGCCGAAACCAACATCAGATCAATACCCAAGAAACCATTCTTCTTAACTAACCTACAGCTAGTTTCTAAATTTCACATTCTTAGGGAAAGGTTCCCATTAATTTTAACCAACATAAATTCTTTACAATTTATCCTTTAATCTTCCTTTGGATGTCATTTCTAACCAAATTATGGTTTTCCAAACTAGTCGAGATTAGCGAATCACACCGAAGTAATTATTTATTTTATTTCCCAATCCCAACCTATTCATCCCATGAAGCAAAACTAGTAATACTCCATATCTAATACTATGGTGTTATCGGTAAAATTAATTACCATTTCACGTTCAAATCTAATTAAAGATTTAACTATCGCTTTGGAGCAAAACTGGTGATACTCCATTCTCGCTCAATTTCTAAATTTGATAATTTAAATTATCAATCCCCCATTTTCAATCTAATTGCAGATTCATTAAAACTCCCTTTACTGGGTTAAAGAACTAATGTCATTTAAAACACAGTTCACGATAAACCCAAATCATATTCTATTTATTATCGGGTTAAAGAACTAGTGTTATTTAAAACACCATTCACAATAAACCCACAAATCAATTCTATTTAAAACCCATTTCAAATCCAATTTATTTATTTAAAAATAAATGGGTTTTAATTTTAGTTCAAAATTAGTTCATTTCGATAAAAATCTATTTTTATCTTTTCAAATATGGAGTTTTTCATCCTAATTTTTCCCAAATCGTTTCTTATGATTTCACACAAATTATTACTATTTTTAATAATTTTATCAAGGCCCGTACAGTCGATTTCCATCAACGGCCATCGAACTGCACTTACAGCGACCTTTTCTGAATTTGATTTGGATGTATCTTCAAATCCAACCGTTAGATTTCAAATTTAAAATATTCGTTAGAAAGATCTTTCCGATACGAACCCAACGGTTCCGGTTTTAGGAGAATCCGACGGTCGGATCTCCCGTTATGTCCGTTTGAAATAAATGGTCGAAATTCACGAACTGCAGCGACGCGGCGCGTTCTATTCAGGCCATTATATTATATATATAATATATATAATAAATATTTCGTCGATTTCTATTTAAAACGAATTCTATAAATAGTTTTGAATTCGTTTCAAAAATATTTCAACTTCCATTTCCAATTCAAATCAAAATTGAATTTTTCCTTATAAATTCGTTTTAAAATTCATTTCAATTCAATTCAAATTTCAATTCAATTTGAATTCATTTCAATTCGTTTTCAATTCAATTCGAATTTGTTTTCAATTCAATTCGAATTCGTTTCCAATTCAATTCGAATTCGTTTTCTATTCGATTCAATTCAAATTGGTTTTCTATTCGATTCAATTCAAATTCGTTTTCTATTCAATTCAGTTCAAATTGATTTTCTATTCGATTCAGTTCAAATTCGTTTTCTATTCAATTCAGTTCAAATTCGTTTTCTATTCAATTCAGTTCAAATTAATTTTCTATTCGATTCAGTTCAAATTCGTTTTCTATTCAATTCAGTTCAAATTCGTTTTCTATTCAATTCAGTTCAAATTCGTTTTCTATTCAATTCAGTTCAAATTCGTTTTCTATTCAATTCAGTTCAAATTCGTTTTCTATTCAATTTAATTCATATTCGTTTTCTATTCAATTCAGTTCAAATTCGTTTTCTATTCAATTTAGTTCAAATTCGTTTTCTATTCAATTCAGTTCAAATTCGTTTTCTATTCAATTCAATTCAAATTCGTTTTCTATTCAATTAATTTATAAAAATGAATATAATCGATATAACTATCGTTCGCGTCAAAATAGCGCCTCTCTAATCAACACGGCTTTATATATTTCAATAATTTCGTTATTCTATTCAACAAAAGAATATTTATTCTATTCAATATGTGAATCTATATTTTTGTCAACACACGACTAATCTCAACAAATGAGTACTGTCCACGTGTGACTATTTTTGTTATTTAATATATTTTATGAAAATTAAGGTATCTATCGTTTGATATTAAATCAGACTCCAACCGTAAATTAGTAAGAGAACGATTCCCTGAATATTAACCCTGAAGGCGGAAACCAACATCAGATCAATATCCAGGAGACCACTCATCTTATCTATTTTTCAGTTAGTTTCTAATTTTATATATGATAAAGATGTAAATTTTATTGTTAAAATATTTCGTTCAACACATGACTAATGTCAACGGATGAGTACGGTCAACACATGAACCTTTATTTTATAGTGATAAAGATATAAATTTTATTGTTAAAATCTTTCGTTCAACACATGACTAATCTCAACGGATGAGTACAGTCAACACATGAACCTTTATTTTATAATATAAAGATGTAAATTTTATTGTTAAAATATTTCGTTCAACACATGACTAATCTCAACGGATGAGTACTGTCAACACATGAACCTTTATTTTAAAATATTCTTTATCCTCTAAATTGGAATGAGGCCCAATCAATTACCATATAAAGTTAATTATATGGATTCCGTACAACACATGAATATAATAGCAAAGATAAATAATCAACCATCATCCAAAGTGCACTACACTGTATAAGCATCAAATATAGATATCTAACGCTTATAATAGCCTGTCGATCCATCGATCGACATACAACTAATTATTGGGATTGGTGTATGCCGTATTTTATCCCGATACCCGTGTGGGGTTTCAAACAATCAAACACGGATTTTATTTGTGCAGTTGGGCGATGTGTAAAATTTATCGACCCAATCAATATCAGTCAAATCAGTGTATATAAACAAATCGGCTGATTCGTTTATGAATATTTATTTATTCACATTCACGTTAAAAATTATATTTTTAACGATAAAATATTTTTAACTACATAAATATTTTATTTCCTTTCAACACATGAATATATTTCATTATCTATTTCACATCAATTTCACAAACAAATTTCACAACATATCAATCAAACAAACAAGACATCCATGGTCTGTAGATGACGGGTGTCGGGTGCTACTAAACACCGTCTGCATCCTAGTATATATATATATATATATATTTATATAACTAGAAAAAGAAATTTAGAGTGAGAAGTTCTCACAGATAGCTATCCAACTTCACGACACTTCATTTATAGAAATCTTCATCGTTCTCGCCTTTTTGTCACTTTTTTTGCCCGTATTCTCTACAAATGTAAAAATCACATTTTTACCTCGCTATTAGATATATAAAAAAATCGAATTTTTACTATGCTATTCAATATATAAAAATCGAATTTTTACTTTGCTATTCAATATATAAAAATCGAATTTTTACTACCACGCTATATGGATAAAAATTCTATTTTCACACCGCTACTATATAGATAAAAAATTCCATTTTTACATCGCTACTATATAGATAAAAATTCCATTTTTACATCGCTAATATATAGATAAAAAATTCCATTTTTACACGCTATTCTCTACATAAAGATTTCGCCTTTTTCCATTTCAAAAATCTAATCTTTTCTATTTTAAAAATCTAAACTTTTCTATTTTAAAAATCTAATCTTTCATATAAAAATCAAAATTTTTTTATGTCATTTATATAAATAAAAATCCTTTTTAAACTCTATATACATATAGAAAATCAAATCTTTAACTAAGAAAGATCATATTTTTTTTCTCTACAACTAAAAATCGAACTTTTATACTAGAATTCATATAAAATTTCTATACGAAGAAAAATCACATTTTGATCTTCATAATGTATATATAAAAACAACATTTTTATTTTGCTAAAGTATAAAAGAAAAAAAACTGATTTTTATATAAAAATAAATAAATAAATGACTTACAGTTATCGAAGGAGGAAGGGGGTCTCGAGTTGAGGTCTGGCGGCTTGGGGGTGGGATGGCACGACCGTCGGTGGCAGGGTTCACGGTGGCGTGGGGATCTCTGGGCTTCGGTGGCGACGCGAGGTAGGGGGGTCGGGTCTAGGCGGAGGGCGGCGGCGCGATTAGAGCGGGGCGGCGGCGAAGTCTGGGAGGGTGGCAGCGGGTTTTTCTGCGATGGGAGGTTTTTTTCTTCTTTTGATTAGGAAACTTAACGGGGGGGGCAGAGAGGATGTAGGAGAGAAATGGGGAATTTTTTTTATTAAATTTTTTAATTCTAAAAAGGTACTTTTATCTTCGACCTCGAAACGAGGCCCACCGCCTGTCGTCTATAGCTAATTACCCCCATTCCGAACACAATGGAATATGTATCGTAAGCTGATTCGATCGTTTCGATCAGTTTCCATCAAAATCGACATATAACTCTATATATTGAATTTGAACGCGCATTTCAATTTACCGGGGTCACATACGAACTTTAAAAATTCCAGAAAAATATTTTCTAGCTTCGTATTGACGATACGGTCCTAACAAAACTAGTTTCGTCGAATTCTGAGACCGGTAGAAAAATGGTCATTTTTCAGTCGATTAAAATCAACTGAAACTGGTCAAACACGTTTTCCTTTGCCACGCTCACATATTGATTCGAAAAATTATGAAATTTGGAATCTAGCAATAATTTGACATTACGGACCCAAAAAAAGTGGTTTTGTCGAAATCCGAGATCGTTTGCAAAATTTCCATTTTTAAGGGCTTGAATTCCATAGCGACTATTCAGAAATTTCAACTCGACATATCTTTTGATTCCCGCTATGAAATTTCGATTTTTCGGATTCGTTGGAAAGATATTCTCAAATAGATCCTATTGTTTTTGGTTTCACTAAAATCCGGTTTGTTTTGCACCCGGTACATTCAATTGAAGTTTGAAATCGAATTATCGAACTACCGCGCCATTTTCAATTCTATTTATAATTATATATAATTATTTATATTCTAACGACGACGTACATAATATATACGTTCTATTATATTCAAAATAAATTTATCGTCGATATTATTTAAAATAATCTATTTTAAATATGCAAAATTCATTAAAATTGCCAAAATAAAAATTTTAAACTGGCCCAGATTTTCCGGGTTATTACAATCTCCCCCACTTAAAACTTTTCGTCTCCGAAAAGGAACAAAGTCGAAAGTGGTTTGATTAATCAACTCTACGTTCGATCTGGCTTCCATTCTCTAACTTTTCAGTTTCTGAGAATTTTCAAATTTTCAAAAATTTGGCTAACACCCTAAATTTTCGAAAATTTTCGCCATAACCTCCCCTGCACCGGGAGCCACGGGAAAATCCCGAAATTGCCATATAGGCCTTCTGATCTCAAAAAGAAAAAACAAAAGCCAAGCGGCTAGCCAATAGGCTCATAAAATCTTCATCACCCAAAAAAACAGTAAATTATATAGTAAACATGTACCTATCTGTCGGGCAAACAAATTTTATTCTCTGCTCTAGCCTCCTTGCTATGACCTGTTCAATGTAAGTATATGTATATGCAAGCAAATGCGACCAATTTTCAATACAATTCATTATTTGATTCAATTTGGCATAATGGTTCAAAATTATCTAACAAATAAACAAACAACACAAACATCAATCAATTAGTGGATTAGAGTTTCAAATTCATAATTTTGATATATATACAAAAAATCATGTTTTTGATGCTAAATCACAACAAATAAATTTATCTATATAAGTTTTGGTTCTCACACCAGTCTAATGGAAATATATAGATATCACACCCTCGAAACACGAACATAAATACTGATGATGTCATGACAATTATCAATACCATCTCCGGGCGACTAGAATGTGATTCTATATCTATCCAGTATATTAAAACTTCGACAATACGCTCATGACGCGTATATGCAAAATCTTTATATATTGGATTGTCCATATTCAAAACAAATAAGTAATCAAATACGTATAAAGCGATTTAAATTTTCAAAACAAAATTGTTTTCATTTGAAAAATATAATCTTCACACTCGTTCTAGGATACTACTGATCCTATCTCTAACGAGTCATTCTAATTGGATATTACTAATCCAATATCTGATGAATTCTTTCGTATGGTTCTAATGTGCCTTGTTTTCGAGCTCTGTAGACCAAAGCTCTGATACCACTGTGAGAACCCGTAACTTTCCCGTGAGGGAAAGAGCGGATACTTTGAGAACAACACACAAATGAACGCAGACGGAAGAACATTTCATTGCTATTACAACAATTCCATTAGATATAAGAATATACAGAGTATAAATGAATGAATTACATTCGATAAATATCAGAGATTACATAAATTACATAAATTACATAGCAGCGGAAAAATAATACAAAGCACAACTGAAGGTGATATACGGATACAGAGCTTTCCGGATATCATTCCAGCTGTAAACCAGGATTCTGTGAATATAAATCTGCAAAACCAAAACTACTAGCTGCCCGTGTCGAAAATAGGGGAACCCAGAGTTTAGGTTAAAACAATAAACTCCAGGTCAGTCATGTGACTGGTGTGAGAACTAAAACAGTTATTTAAAACTTTACTTTAAAAGAGAGTAATTCAAGGGACCACGCCGTATAACAAGGAACGGGTTTCCTCCCAAGAATACCAATGCATAGAATAACCAGCGCAATGCTTTTTCGAAAAATGAAGCTATTATAAGACCCAGGTCCCATCACACAATGCAACGCAACCCGGAGGATAGGGTTTTACCTTATAACAGCCAAACATGCTTGGTACGTTTAAAACAAATCATTTGATACTATTGTAAGTGTATAGTGTCAAAACAATTTCAATCATAAATATAAATCATAGACGGCATAAGTGCCCCATGCCACTATGTCGCCATACTAGGCTCTACAAATAAAGCCGAAATACACGTATTGGAAATTGGATTTCCGTCATGAGTCGAGGCAAGGGGCAAGCTCCTCTCCGCTTTCGAGACACTCTAGCAAATGCCTCGGGACTACACACTCTGGGTAACCCCTGGATGCTTCAGGGCCGGTCCTCTCTTACGTTTGAGGATTGGCAATTCCTGAACACACGTTTCCCGGTGCTTACAGACCTAAAATCGAGGCGCCTCATCCAACAACCACATAGGTGAAAAGTATATAAATGTCAGGGCTGGTAAGTCACTGACACCACCAAAGCTAGAAAGAAACGTCGTGCTCTCCCTGCAGTCCTTATCCCGTTTTTGACTCATACGGAGGTGTGAGGCTCGCGAATTCACGTTATACACAAAGCTGCCACGTAGGCCGTGCTTTGATCATCAACCACAAGGCTTTGCTTTTCAACAGAAGCCTTGATCCATGCAACTCAGCATGCTACACAGGTAATTCATGCCATGCGATTGATATCTATCGATATATAACCTCTAAGCTCGTACGTCTCAGAGAAGGGCGTTAAGCAAGAGAATAAATTCTCCACCGCCAAACAGATATATATTTAACAGAAATCAATCAACACATAATAAAATCCAATGTCAGACACAGAATCCATTTACAAGTTCGTTCTGGGTCTGAACGAAACCGGAGGCACTTTCCTCGCATATCCATCGATCTCCAAGTACGTCTGGACGACCACCAACTATTTCCATCCTCTTGGGTGTACAGCCCAATCAGGATCGTCAGTAATTATCCAAACGATGTGAAGACTTCCGGTCTTCAACCACCGTCTTCATCTTCGACTTATCGTCGAATCGGTTATTCAGAATGGGTATAAACCTGGCCTTTCCGAACAACCCGCGTATATTAAAACCAAATGTTACACAAACACAACATACGCCTCATTCCAATTCATTAGTCACTAACCGTAAATCAGTAAGAGAGCAATTCCCCAAATATTAACCCCGAAGGCCGAAACCAACATCAGATCAATACCCAGGAAACCATTCTTCTTAACTAACCTACAGCTAGTTTCTAAATTTCACATTCTTAGGGAAAGGTTCCCATTAATTTTATCCAAGATAAATTCTTTACAATTTATCCTTTAATCTTCCTTTGGATGTCATTTCAAACCAAATTATGGTTTTCCAAACTAGTCGAGATTAAAGAATCACACCGAAGTAATTATTTATTTTATTTCCAAATCCCAACCTATTCATCCCATGAAGCAAAACTGGTAATACTCCATATCTAATACTATGGTGTTATCGGTAAAATTAATTACCATTTCACGTTCAAATCTAATTAAAGATTTAACTATCGCTTTGGAGCAAAACTGGTGATACTCCATTCTCGCTCAATTTTTAAATTTGATAATTTAAATTATCAATCCCCCATTTCAATCTAATTGCAGATTCATTAAAACTCCTTTTACTGGGTTAAAGAACTAGTGTCATTTAAAACACGGTTCACGATAAACCCAAATCATATTCTATTTATTATCGGGTTAAAGAACTAGTGTTATTTAAAAAACCGTTCACAATAAACCCACAAATCAATTCTATTTAAAACCCGTTTCAAATCCAATTTATTTATTTAAAAATAAATGGGTTTAATTTTAGTTCAAAATTAGTTCATTTCGATAAAAATCTATTTTTATCTTTTCAAATATGAAGTTTTTCATCCCAATTTTTCCCAAATCGTTTCTTATGATTTTACACAAATTATTACTATTTTTAATAATTTTATCAAGGCCCGTACAGTCGATTTCCATCAACGGCCGTCGAACTGCACTTACAGCGACCTTTTCTGAATTTGATTTGGATGTATCTCCAAATCCAACCGTTAGATTTCAAATTTCAAATATTCGTTGTAAAGCTCTTTCCGATACGAACCCAACAGTTCTGGTTTTAGGAGTATCCGACGATCGGATCTCCCGTAATGTCCGTTTGAAATAAATGGTCGAAATTCACGAACTGCCGCGGCGCGGCGCGTTCTATTCAGGCCACTATATTATATATATAATATATAATAAATATTTCATCGATTTCTATTTAAAACGAATTTTATATATAATTTTGAATTCATTTCAAAAACATTTCAACTTCCTTTTCCAATTCAAATCAAAATTGAATTTTTCCTTATAAATTCGTTTTAAAATTCATTTTAATTCAATTCAAATTTCAATTCAATTTGAATTCATTTCAATTCGTTTTCAATTCAATTCGAATTCGTTTTCAATTCAATTCGAATTCATTTTCAATTCAATTCGAATTCGTTTTCTATTCGATTCAATTCAAATTGGTTTTCTATTCGATTCAATTCAAATTCGTTTTCTATTCAATTCAGTTCAAATTGTTTTTTTATTCGATTCAGTTCAAATTCGTTTTCTATTCAATTTAATTCAAATTCGTTTTCTATTCAATTCAGTTCAAATTCGTTTTCTATTCAATTCAATTCAAATTGGTTTTCTATTCGATTCAGTTTAAATTCGTTTTCTATTCAATTTAATTCAAATTCGTTTTCTATTCAATTCAGTTCAAATTCGTTTTCTATTCAATTCTGTTCAAATTCGTTTTCTATTCAATTCAGTTCAAATTCGTTTTCTATTCAATTCAGTTCAAATTCGTTTTCTATTCAATTCAGTTCAAATTCGTTTTCTATTCAATTCAGTTCAAATTCGTTTTCTATTCAATTCAGTTCAAATTCGTTTTCTATTCAATTCAGTTCAAATTCGTTTTCTATTCAATTCAATTCAAATTCGTTTTCTATTAAGTTCAATTATAAAAACGAATATAATCGATATAACTATCGTTCGCGTCAAAATAGCGCCTCTCTAATCAACACGGCTTTATATATTTCAATAATTCCGTTATTCTATTCAACAAATGGATATTTATTCTATTCAATATGTGAATCTATATTTTTGTCAACACACGACTAATCTCAACGAATGAGTACTGTCCACGTGTGACTATTTTTGTTATTTAATATATTTTATGAAAATTAAGGTATCTATCGTTTGATATTAAATCAGACTCCAACCGTAAATTAGTAAGAGAACGATTCCCTGAATATTAACCCTGAAGGCTGAAACCAACATCAGATCAATATCCAGGAGACCACTCATCTTATCTATTTTTCAGTTAGTTTCTAATTTTATATATGATAAAGATGTAAATTTTATTGTTAAAATATTTCGTTCAACACATGACTAATCTCAACGGATGAGTACGGTCAACACATGAACCTTTATTTTATAGTGATAAAGATATAAATTTTATTGTTAAAATCTTTCGTTCAACACATGACTAATCTCAACGGATGAGTACAGTCAACACATGAACCTTTATTTTATAATATAAAGATGTAAATTTTATTGTTAAAATATTTCGTTCAACACATGACTAATCTCAACGGATGAGTACTGTCAACACATGAACCTTTATTTTAAAATATTCTTTATCCTCTAAATTGGAATGAGGCCCAATCAATTACCATATAAAGTTAATTATATGGATTCCATACAACACATGAATATAATAGCAACGATAAATAATCAACCATCATCCAAAGTGCACTACACTGTATAAGCATCAAATATAGATATCTAACGCTTATAACAGCCTGTCGATCCATCGATCGACATACAACTAATTATTGGGATTGGTGTATGCCGTATTTTATCCCGATACCCGTGTGGGGTTTCAAACAATCAAACACAGATTTTATTTGTGCAGTAGGGCGATGTGTAAAATTTATTGACCCAATCAATATCAGTCAAATCAGTGTATATAAACAAATTGGTCGATTTGTTTATGAATATTTATTTATTCACATTCACGTTAAAAATTATATTTTTAACGATAAAATATTTTTAACTATATAAATATTTTATTTCCTTTCAACACATGAATATATTTCATTATCTATTTCACATCAATTTCACAAACAAATTTCACAACATATCAATCAAACAAACAAGCCATCCATGGTCTGTGGATGGCGGGTGTCGGGTGCTACTAAACACCGTCTGCATCCTAGTATATACATATATATATATATATATATATATATATATATATATAACTAGAAAAAGAAATTTAGAGTGAGAAGTTCTCACAGATAGCTATCCAACTTCACGACACTTCATTTATAGAAATCTTCATCGTTCTCGCCTTTTTGTCACTTTTTTGCCCGTATTCTCTACAAATGTAAAAATCACATTTTTATCTCGCTATTCGATATATATAAAAAATCGAATTTTTACTATGCTATTCAATATATAAAAATCGAATTTTTACTTTTCTATTCAATATATAAAAATCGAATTTTTACTACCACGCTATATGGATAAAAATTCTATTTTCACACCGCTACTATATAGATAAAAAATTCCATTTTTACATCACTACTATATAGATAAAAATTCCATTTTTACATCGCTACTATATAGATAAAAAATTCTATTTTTACACGCTATTCTCTACATAAAGATTTCGCCTTTTTCCATTTCAAAAATCTAATCTTTTCTATTTTAAAAATCTAATCTTTTCTATTTTAAAAATCTAATCTTTCATATAAAAATCAAATTTTTTTATGTCATTTATATAAATAAAAATACTTTTTAAACTCTATATACATATAGAAAATCAAATCTTTAACTAAGAAAGATCATATTTTTTTTCTCTACAACTAAAAATCGAACTTTTATACTAGAATTCATATAAAATTTCTATACGAAGAAAAATCACATTTTGATCTTCATAATGTATATATAAAAACAGCATTTTTATTTTGCTAAAGTATAAAAGAAAACCGAAAAAAAACTGATTTTTATATAAAAATAAATAAATAAATGACTTACATGTATCGAAGGAGGAAGGGGGGTCTCGAGTTGAGGTCCGGCGGCTTGGGGGTGGGATGGCACGACCGTTGGTGGCAGGGTTCACGGTGGCGTGGGGGTCTCTGAGCTTCGGTGGCGACGCGAGGTAGGGGGGTCGGGTCTAGGCGGAGGGCGGCGACGCGATTAGAGTGGGGCGGCGGCGAAGTCTGGGAGGGTGGCGGCGGGTTTTTCTGCGATGGGAGGTTTTTTTTTCTTTTTTCTTTTGATTAGGAAACTGAACGGGGGGGGGGGGGCAGAGAGGATGTAGGAGAGAAAGGGGGAATTTTTTTAATTCTAAAAAGGTACTTTTATCTTCGACCTCGAAACGAGGCCCACCGCCTGTCGTCCATAGCTAATTACCCCCATTCCGAACACAATGGGATATGTATCGTAAGCTGATTCGATCGTTTCGATCAGTTTCCGTCAAAATCGACATATAACTCTATATATTGAATTTGAACGCGCATTTCAATTTACCGGGGTCACAAACGAACTTTAAAAATTCCAGAAAAATATTTTCTAGCTTCGTATTGACGATACGGTCCTAACAAAACTAGTTTCGTCGAATTCTGAGACCGTTAGAAAAATGGCCATTTTCCAGTCGATTAAAATCAACTGAAACTGGTCAAACACGTTTTCCTTTGCCACGCTCACATATTGATTCGAAAATTATGAAATTTGGAATCTAGCAATAATTTGACATTACGGACCCAAAAAAAGTGGTTTCGTCGAAATCCGAGGTCGTTTGCAAAATTTCAATTTTTAAGGGCCTGAATTCCATAGCGACTATTCAGAATTTTCAACTTCAACTGGACATATCTTTTGATTCCCGCTATGAAAGTTCGATTTTTCGGATTCGTTGGAAAGATATTCTCAAATAGATCCTATTGATTTTGGTTTCACTAAAATCCGGTTTGTTTTGCACCCGGTACATTCAATTGAAGTTTGAAATCGAATTATCAAACTACCGCACCATTTTCAATTCTATTTATAATTATATATAATTATTTATATCCTAACGACGACGTATATAATATATACGTTCTATTATATTCAAAATAAATTTATCGTCAATATTATTTAAAATAATCTATTTTAAATATGCAAAATTCATTAAAATTGCCAAAATAAATTTTTAAACTGGCCCAGATTTTCCGGGTTATTACAGAAGTGCTTTAACTGCGGCCAGGCGGGACATCACAAGGACGATTGCCCACAACCTCCTAGGGAGAAGCAGATTGTGACAGCGTATGCTATCAACGCTGTTCCTTCTTTGTCGAATGCTCCAAGTGCGGCGCAGAAGGAAAAAGGTGTCGTTATTCGAGGTATGCTTTCTATTTAAGATGTTTTGATCAGGTTTTGTTTGACAAACCTGAGTTAGTCGATAGACCTTCAGTAGTGACGAACCCGATTTGGTGGTTCGACTAGTTTTAGCATGATTTGTTAATGTGGTCTTATCGAGTCATGGATGTATGTTTCCTTGTGATTGCTTTGTTTTGGGCTTTACTGGGTTTAGCATTATTTTGGGGAGTCGATCTACTCCAAAGGAATAGGGTGGTATTAGGTACCTACCTAGTGATGGCGATAGTAACTGGAGTTAAGGAAGCTAAGAGGTTATCGTTGTAATAAGTTCTATTTGTCTCTGGGAGGCAAATGAGTACTCTAGTGCTAGATTGTTTTGCTAGTATCACCTCATGTGGATTGTCTGAACTCGGAGGAGATGTTCCTTGGGTGCTTGTCTGATATTGGTTTAGGCCTTTGGGGCTTGTGCTTGGGGGATGTCGATTTCGACTAGGATGGTTTGCGTGAGGGGTAAATAGTTGTGATTTTTCATTGGATGATATCTTGGTTTACTCGAGGAGTGATATGCAGACAGAACATGACAAGACTGTTCAATGGTATAGACTGCCCAGAGTTAGACTCGATAGGGTTATGAGATTGCTCGAGTGGGACTCGGGAAATATGCAAAGTAATGGATTGTTTAGGACCCTATGTTGATGTTCTCTATTGGATAGTAGAACTTTGAAGGAATAGGATGTGTTCGTTGATCATGGAAGATACAACGAAGATTAGAGCGATTCAAGTTGGACTTGAACTCGTAAAAGAAAATAGGTGTTCATTGATCTTGGAGATGCAACGAATAGGGAGACGACTCGCGTTGGACTAGAGTTTGTCGGCACTCAAGACTGGGTCTGAGTTACAGAGTGACTCGAGTTGGACTCGAGAAGGCTGCAAGGAATTGGATTTAGCTCGAGTTGGACTCGAGAGGGCAGCAAGATAATGGATAGACTTGGGTTGGACTCAAGTATTTTAGGAGGACTAAAAGCAGGGGTATCTGGGGACGCCCGTTACCTTGGATCCGTTGGACGTGATCTAGTTGTCCTTGGGGGATAAACGTACATTGGACGTACGGTAGTCCGATTGGAGGCTGGGCTTCCATTAGTTTAATTATCCTTGGAGGATAAACGTACGTTGGACGTACGGTAGTCCGTAGGAAGGCGGGGCTTCCATTGGCCTGGGATTGGTTGGACCAGTCAAGTAGGCATCGGTGTATGTATGGAGGCTGGGCTTCCATTAGTTATTGATGTTGGTTGGACCAGACATACTAGAATCGACATATTGAGATTGGTTAGACCAATCATGTAGGTGTTGATGTGTTTATGAATTTAGCAGGTGATAGGTAGGACTTGTTTGATGGATGTTATGGTTGCTATGTTGTTCCTATTTTTCTTCCCTTGAGTAGACTATCACCTGTCGGGTTCCAGCAATGGGGAACAAAGTGATTGTAGTAGAACTATGAGCCAGTGCAGTAGAGTCGTCATGACTCGAGGGGCAAAGTGGACATAGTAAATGATTAGTAAGGCTATGAGCCAGTGCAGTGGAGTTGTTATGACTTCATGGGGCAGAGTGATCATAGTAAAGGATTTGGGCGCGGTAATAGTTGCATTGAGTAGGAGACATGCCAGTTTAGGGGTTTTGTCTCTAGGATGGAAGCAACTAAAGGATATCACATGATATGATTTTGGGCCCAAGAGTGAATTGGATTCAGAAACACTAGTAAGCTTGACGATTAGATCGATTTTGATTGAGTGGATTGTTTCCAGTTAGAAGGACGATCCTAATCTATTGGAAACCATCTCTAAGGTAGAGATGGGTATCGATGGAAAGAGAATGATCAAGTAAGGATTTGATCGAGAAGGGTGGCTTCGAAAGAATAAGGGACTAGTTGTACCCAACGTTGATGGACTGAGAGATGAAATGCTTAGAGCATATTATCACTCGAAATTGACTATAAATCCCGTGGTAACAAGATGTATTGAGACATGGATTAGACCTACTACCGGGAAAGGATAAAGAAAGACGTTGGGAAGTTTATGTCCAAATGCATGAATTGCCAGTTAGTTAAAGCTGAGCAAAGGAAGCTTAGTGGTTTGTCACAACCATTGAGAATAAGTCTCAAATGGATTATATTGATAGTTTACCAAGGACTAGGTCAGGTCATGATGGTATTTGAGTGAATTGTATATTAGAGAATGAAGGCTACCCAAGGTAGGCAGAAGGCTTATCTCGATAAGAAACGAAGAGATTTGGAATTCTTCGTTAACGACTTGGTGTTCCTCAAGATCTCTCCATAGAGAATGTGATTCGGATTGGTTGGAGAGGTAAGTTAGCACCAAGATTTGTTGGCCCATTCCCAGTCCTCGAGCAAGTTGGGAATTTGGCGTATGAGGTAGAGCAACCTGACATGATGGCGGGAGTTCACAACGTATTCCATGTTTCCCAGTTAAGGAAATTCGTGCACGACCCTAGTGTGGCTATTTCACCTGATCAGTTGGATAACATCGAAGTTGAACTCGAGGCGGTTGGGAACCGCAAGTCTATGCGTATTGTTGGGAACGATACGAAGCAGCTTCGAAGGAAGGCGGTGAAACTAGTCAAAGTCCAGTGGGGTGAGAATGAAAAAGACCGTACTTGGGAAACAGAGGAGGATATAAGGAAGAAGTATCCAGAACTCTTTGCCTAGTAAGGTTTCGGTAGTGATAGTTTCTTCCCTTGTTAGTAAACCGCATGCTAGGACAGACTTGTTTTGCATGTCGATTGTTGTTTTATGGTTGATAGGCATGCGGAACCCTTTTTGTGTTTTGGTTAGGGAATTTCGGGGGAGAAATTTCTTAAGGGGGGGAGAGTGTAACGACCCGCATTCTACGCATCATAGGATCGTGGAATATTTATTTCTTTCACATATGAAGTCTTATGGTCATGTAACTTTGGGAGACGACTATTGGGGTCATTTCCCATGTTCATGATTTTTGTCAATTTTTAAATGACCGTTTTGCCCCTAGTTGGTACTGTTTTGGCCATAACTTTTGACTGGAAAGGAATTTTGAGCGGAAACCACTTCCATTGGCTCCGGATGATGGTTTACAATTCCGTAGAGTGGTCACATTAGTCAAACGGACTCACCGTTTGGGAGATATGGCTGAAACAAGTTTCAGATAGTGAAAAACAGCTTAATTGGGCTTAACCGGGTGATTAACAGCTAGGCCCAATGGGGGATTTCGGGATTAGGGTTATGAGGAGGCTGAAATCAGTTAGAGAATGATCTTATCCTCATTTTCCAGCCGCCACTTTCATCCTTGAACCCTAACAATGGCCTCCAACATCTAGAAATATCCCCAAATCACTTTCTAATCAAGTTTTGGCTTAATCTACATCAAATCAAAGAGGATTAGCATCAAGGCAAGGTTAGAGCTGCTGTTAAACATCAGTATTCACGCCAAACATAGATTCATTTCAGATTTGGTATTTTATTTGTGGCCAAGGTGAGTGATTTGCATAGTTTTGCACTAATTACGGTTAATTAAGGGTAATTAGTGAGGATTAGCGAACTTATACACTAATAAATTCTGGAAAATTATCCATAAATTCGAAAATAATATTTTATGCCTCTGGGAGAAATTTGGTTTAATTTGATTAAGTTTTGTTAACCCTGTGATTAGTTTTGCTTAAACAGGCTTAAGGGGAAATATGGGGTTTTTGGGTACGTTTGATCCATTTTACATGGTATGATTGTTGTTTGGTGTTTGAGGTCCCTCCTACTTGTTGGTACGACTGTATGGTATGCTTTATGATTGATTAGAATAGTTTGAATAGTGAAAATGTCGTCGAATGGCGTAAAACACTTGCTGGAAAAGTTTCAGAAAACAGTGCAGGTTTCGGATCGGATCGGAAGAATGGGCTCGGACCGGATAGAGGACTGGGCAAGGGACCACCGAACCGATGACTTGACACAAGGACGAGAAGGAAGGCCACAATGGTTGACCTGGGATCGGATCGGACTAAGGAAAGGGGATCAGATCAGGCTAAGGAAGGAGGGACCAGATCAACTCGAAGGAAATTAAGGGAAATCGAATCGGATCGGATTAGAATAGGGAACGGGACCGGACGAGGCAAGAGGAGCTGGAGTACGAACTGGATGGGAGATGTCAACCCGACCCGACCCGAACCGATGCAGCGTTGTGAACCCGACCCGAACCGATGCACCATGGAGAGGTTTGAGAGACCCGACCCGACCCGGAGTGCTTGGGGAGAAGGATCCGAACCGATGGAAGGAAGACATCCAATCTGAATCAATGGGGAAATGTCATTCGTTCCGATCCGAAGAAGCTTGGCATGAATTGATGGAGGACACTGAAGACCGAACCGAACCGATGGCTAGGAGGAGATCCGAACCGATCCGGTGAAGATTAAAGACCCGAGATGCAAAGGTAGTCCAAGTGGAAGTTAGAGCTCAGGATCCAGTTGGGAACCAATGAGTTCACTTCATGGTTGGGCTTTGCTGCGGGACGTGTGCAAAGGGGTTGTCGGTATTCATAACTTTGGTTCACCACTGAGAGATGGATGGTGGGCTTGTAGTGATAGTTACATGGGATTGGATTCCGTGATGGCCCAAAGTATTAGGTGACCAAAGTAGTGGATATCGTATGTTTTACGCACTGAGTGAGGGATGTGAGGATGATTGCTATGCTTGATTGTTTGACACCACTATGACATGCACACCCCCACCCCCGTATCTCTTACACAGTATGTTAGTGGCACCTTAGAGTATTGTACGGTATGTAGTGCTAACTCTTTGGTCGCAGGTCCAGGTTCAGGTATGATTGGATTATACCTGTTATTATTCTGTTTAGATGCTTATCGCTCATACCAGGCTTTATGTCTGACCCAGAGTTTTATGTCTCCTCTTATTACTCTGGGTTCTCACACGAGCAGACTAGAGACAGGTTAGCTGGTGGTGCGCGAGTAGCTGATTTGGAGACGAGCAGGAGGCTTCCACGTATGATATATATAGTATTCTCCCTGTGTTGTTGAAGATTACTGCTTGGGCATTAGTCGTGCATCTTCTACTTTACCTTTCTTTTGTTTAGAGACAGTAAATTTGGAAAGTTGTAATAAGTTGTATTTGGATTTCCGCTGCTATGTTGGTTTAGTTTTCAGCTTATGCACTGTCTCACCTGTTTTATGTCAAGTATGTTGTTATTATATTTTATCCTATGCGCTGTGAGACATTCTACAGGTTCCTTGATTAGCTCATTCTCTTCTTTCTTTTCTTTTGATGACCGTTCCATGCTAACTGGACATGTGTACTGTAACACCCCACGTCCGTTAGTGTCACTCACAAAGGGAATGCACTATGTTCTGTGGAGCATTTAGGGTAAAAGATGCAGATAAATTACAAGACAGACAGAAAGTAAACAGCGGAAAATAAAACTTTGCTTTATTGATAAAATAGTTTGTACAATGATTTCTTTCCAATATCTGAGTATCATCTGTCTTACAAAATAAAGAAGCATAAAACAACATTTATATTCCCCAATTTTTAGCAAGAGCCAGCCATAGCATCTGAAAAGAGAATCTAAGCAAAACTTCTACAAATCTTCAAGCTGGGAAAGAGTGACAGTCCAACTTAACCTGAGCTATACTATTCCCTCCTTTACTACCTGGGGGGAGGGGGGAAACGGAAGAAAAGAAGACGAAAGAAAAACAGAGTCAGACATAAAGCCCGAATAAGTTCAGTAACTTCTAGCATGTGAACATGGAACAACAAAACGACATGAATTAACTGAATACAAGATAACACCATGATGATAGGGTTGGCAAGATTAGACAAGATTAACACAAGATGTGCTAAGATAAGATTAACTGGATATGCTCTAATACTTTCGCCGCTTCGTTCTTTCCTTGTTATACTGGTTTCTACATCTCTGCACCACCTAACTAGTGTCCCAACTAGTAACGATAACGTGATCCCGATCCCTGTAGTTTCCGTTGCCTTCAGGCATACATTTATTATTTGTTATCTAGATCTAATCTAGAGTTTCTATCAAGTGCTTCTAGATTCAACTAGAGTTTACGCTATCTGCTGATCGCTTCTCGGATTCAGGGTTTATGCCACCTAGTTCCACTAGGAATTATGCTACCTGTCGAACGATGCCCCTAGGTCTAGGACACACTACCTAGAGTGGTGTATGTTCCTATACTTCCCCACGCATGTATCGCGAATCGTTATCGCTTGTCTAGATGCACATGTCATGTAATGTGCTGCCCGAGTCCTGTGGCAGGGCAAATCACAAAATACAGAACTCGGTCGGGAGCTTTCAGATATCAGCCGATGCAGATGCTAAGGTCTATTTTTATTCCAGTGGCTATGGTCCCACTTGACCCCTCCCTCAACTAATGAAAGGCACACCATGAAAAAATGAGAACTATACGCAGGCCCCCGGTGCCCTACTATCCTATGGCCATCCTCACCCATAACTAGATAACAAGTATATGGTCTTTTGGAGTTCTCCGCCTTTCCGTTTCACGTATCTCGATTGACTCAAGATGGATGGTAGACGACGAGTTGCTATCACAGGGCTACCGTTTTCTCGCCGAATCACGCCGGTCCATCCTAGTCTTTAGGTTGCCATATATTGCAATCAAGGCATACCCCTGGTTCTTCTACGCATACCTTAACCTCTGTGAGCCTAGGAGGATCATCTGCAGCCTCACAGAGGGATACCAAGAGTACCCTCACGTCCCCTCGAAGCCTCGGTCTTCGTAACCCAATTCGTTGGAGCCTTCTTTTTACTCAGATGGACATTCGCTCCTTCCCGTGTTATACTAAGAATTACTACTTAGTTTTACTAACTAAGATTTACCACTTAGTTTCCAGAATCGTTGTTTTCTTAACCAAGGTTCACTACTTAGTTCTCTTTCCCGTCAATTTGGATTGGTTAAGTGTCATTAGTCAATTCAAGCCAACTTAACCCTCTTCATTTATCATGTCAAACTGGTTAAGTGTTATCAGTAATTCATGTTGACTTAACCCCACCACAAACCAAGTTATATTGGTTAACTATTTCTTATTACTTAACCCTACCCATGCACCCTGTATTGGTTCAATATTCCTTTTTAACTTAACCTTGCCCGTCTGTTTTAACTAACATGTTATTAACGGTTAAGTATTATCCCTTCATGTTTTAGACTTAACCTTATTCCTTTATCACAATTTGATGGTTAAGTGTTCAAGTTTACTTAACCCTACAGTCTTGCCCAGCTAACATATCAAATTGGCTAAGTGTATTTACTTAACCCCAACCTCTAGTCTAGTTAACGTGTTAATTTGGCTAAGTGTATTAACTTTACTTAACCCCACCTTCTAGTCTAGTTAACATGTTAATTTGGCTTAGTGCTTTTTTAGTTACTTAACCCCTACAAATCTGGTCTTGTTACCATAAGTTTGGTTAAGTGTCCCTATGGACTTATCCCTCCCATTTTAGCTTGACTGTGTTAAGTTGGTTAAGTGTTCCTATGGACTTAACCCTCCCACTCTAGCTTAACTGTGTTAAGTGTCTGTATGAACCTAACCCCGCCCATCGGTTTGGTTATCTTGTTGAATTGGTTAAGTGTCTTAGTCAATTTAACCCTACCATTCTTGTTCTAGCTTTAATTAAATAGATTAAAGCCGCGACCACTCACATTAGACAGATATTGTTGCGAATACTGGATGTGCCGGTTGGTTCCGGGAAGGTTTACATCGCAACTCAGTCTAACCTCGGGTTAGGCATATTCGTGTTTTCTAAGTTCAAAAGAGTTTTGATTAAATTTCAAATCAGGTTTTGAAAGTAACAATCCCATCCGTCGGATCAGTTTGGGATAGCCAGGGAGAGCAGGAAACTTGTATTTTCCAAACCCAAGCCTAGACACTATCCTCTCTGTCACCCTAGAACTTTCTGGTATATGTATTATTAAAAGAGATGTCGTTAATAAACCTTTCTTTTGTATATAAATAAATTGTTAACAATTTATCCTCAATGTTCAACCACTTATCCTCAAAGTCCATTTTCCCTTCTTAAAATAAATTTGGCCTATAGCCTATACATTTGCCATGCCTACTAATGGACTTGTATTCTAGGCCCAAAATCTTGATTTGCCTATCTTATAGTTTATAGCGATTTAGATCCAACACCCCCATTTACAGTTTATGCCAAAACTAGATTTTATACTCTAGTTCACCGTTTATGCCCAAAACTTAATTTGCATACCAACTACCTATTTTGTGGCCCATTTAACCATTTACCATTTACGCCCAATTATGCGAATATACTTATCATGCTTAATTTAGCCACCCAGTTCTGATTTAATATTCTAATTTCAGTTCATGTCAAAACTAGACTTGTTATTCTAATTCACAGTTCATGTAAATGCTAGATTTACAAGTCAATACTAGATTCAAATTACACATCCTATAATTCATGTCAAATTTATCCAATTTGTATTTCTGTGAACATGCCATAATACATGTTCCCAATTTATGCCGATTTCCAAGTTTATAACTACGTTTTAGTAAATTTCATATTTTGCCCAAATCGTATTCCAACCGTTCGTATAATCGTGACTCAATCTAGATTATAGATAAATCTAGATTCGTAGAAAATAGGGAATGAACCAAAGATGCTATGAAAAAGGATGGACATAATAACCGGCATAAAAAGGTTTGAATAACGACGTAGGTTCAAGAACATGGGTAGACCTAACTTAATAGGTAAATTCCCAAGGTCTAAAACCAAGAATAGACAGAATAGAGACGTAGGTTCAAGAACATGGGTAGACCTAACTGAATAGGTAAATTCCCAAGGTCTAAAATCAAGAAAACCAAGAATAGACAAAATAGAAAATCAGGTTTAGACCCAATTTCACAGTCACAAAACTTAAGCAGCACTTTCCTAGTCATGAATCACAGTTGTTCTTGTTATGTCATAGGCAATAGTTTATGTTTCCTAATCAAAGGTATAGGCTTGTGTTCATAGTCAAGGAAATAATTCTCGTAGTCACAGTCACAGTCATAAGCAATCTTCATAGTCATAGGCGATGTTCATAGTCATAGGCGATGTTCATAGTCATAGGCAATGTTCATAGTCATAGGCGATGTTCATAGTCATAGGCAAGGTCTAATTGGTCATCGAATCATAATAGTTCTTAATTATGTCCAAGGATATAGGCACAGATTCGAATAGAGAGAGATTTGGCATCTTCTTTTATTCCTTTAATTTCATGTCATGAATAGAGAAAGCGTTTATATCTAAAAATAACTGACTTACAGAGATTAGAATAGAAAGATGGCGATGCTATGATTCGTGCGACGTTGCCCGAAATCGTTTGAGTTAGCCTTTGATTTTCATTCTGAAGCCTTAATCTTGATTCGAACCTCCTCTTGACAACTTGAGCAGCACTTCCTCGTCTTGATTTATTTTATATATTACTTATTTATATATTTTCTCAGAGGCATCATAAGGATAGAAAAGAATTGTGAATAGAGAAGAAGACCAGGGATGTTTATGTAGTGTAGAAGTCAACGAATCTGGTCAGAAGGGCGTCCGGATACAGAGAAACGAATCAGGTTCAGAAAGCTGGAAAAAGCAGCGGGGGGTGGGTGTCGACCCCCAGGTCGACTACTCAGTCGACCTGGGTGCCTTGGGCAGGAAAATTCCCCCCCAGCCCAATCTGGGTCTGATTTTAAATTTGAATTCGCTTTTCTGAACTGTTTTGAAATTTTAACTTCGCTGAAACTTCCAGAGGCCCTATCTTCCTCATACGGACTCCGATTTACGCAAACTCGGACTCGTTTTCATGCAGAATTCCGAGACGAACGCAATGGCGTAGCCCCTTTCCCTTGATTTTAAAATTTTATTCTGCCTTGATTCGTGAATCTTAGAGTTACAGAATCACGGGGTGTTACATTCTCCCCCACTTAAAAGGATTTCGTCCCTGAAATCTTCAAGTTAGAAAGAATGTGTCCTACCATCCAATCACCCATCTACTCAACCATCCAATCACAGGCATCCATTGTCCTTAAAAGATTTCTAATGCTTTCATGTTCATATGCATAGTGTGTGTATATGTCTTTATCTAATGTAAGATCAAGCGGTCTACTGATTCAGTTGACCTCCTTAATGCGAATCATGTCAGTGCCATGCGTCCAATCATGTATGCAAGCATCCCTAGTTATGTAAATACTACATGTGTGCATAGCCATTCATCCATATGCAACATCCATATGATAATCATATCAAGTTCAACTTACAAACAAATACATATCTGTAAATGCAATATGAAAGCGTCCGAACTGATCTAGTGCCTAATACGTATGCATATGCATCCACGAGCATCCATTAGCAACCACTTGCAACCATAACATGTTTCAAACACATGTTTACATCCATTGGCTTCTTCCTAAGGATCGAAGATACGACCTAGAGGATATACTTTGGAAAGAGAGAAACAATTATGCGTAAAGCTCCTAAAAAAAGAAATCAAGGATGCACCCTTAAGGAAAAGGGTATGATGCTAGTACCTAGCCTTCTTGAGCTTTACTCCACTGTATCTTAAATAATTTAACTTCACGATTGCGAAGTTTCTGATCTCCATTTCCAAAATAAACATATGTCAATTACGGTATCAAGTGTATGTACTAAGATGATTAGAGGTCTCCCTCTCCTCCACCATGCCATAATCATAAGGGTCGAAAGGTCGCTACGTGCTTTTTAGAGTGCCTGTCACAACTACTCATCTCTCACGCAACCCATCCCAGTCGAACTCGACATTCCTCAAGTACAAGCCCCAAAGGCCTAAACCAATATCAGACAAGCACCCAAGGAATATCTCCTCCGAATTTAGACGATCTATGTGAGATGATATAAGCAAACTCGATAGCTATTCTCAAATCCCTACTAACCAAAAATAAACTGGTCGGACCACCAATTGGATTTGAGACTCTAGTGGGATCCTTTTACTATACAAGTGCTATGGTGCAGAGACTCAACTATGGAAGTGGATATGAACAAATGCGAAACGCTAAAACCAAAGGAAAGAGTACGAACAGCAAAACTAGATTTTTCCAACAGAACTTTACTATCTCTCTCCTAGGTACGCTTGGTGGTGAAAGTATTTACTTGCCCTTCTGAAAATCTTGTTCCTCGTTCTTGCCCTTGTCCTTAATTATATGCCCTATCATACCCTAGTAAAGATACTTCCTCTTGTCTTAGGCTTTATAATTTCTTCCTCCTTCGTGAGCTAAATCTACATCCATGAATTCCTCATCCTTTTCCGTGTGTAGTTATGTTGACAAATCTCCCGAAAGCTACTTCCATCGTACAGAAAACCCTATAAGCTTGGAAGAAAACTGGCTGTAGGTGAAACTACTACGGCTATAGATGGAAGTCGGGCATTACTTCGCCCTTCGATGAGGTTACCTCCCAGAAAGCCAGGAGGCCCAGAGACTCAAGAAAGAAGGAGACAAGAATTCAAACAGAGGAAGAGAAGATAGTGCGTATGGCTTTGGGGAATATGCCTTTTTAAAACAAATATTTTCCTTTGAAAATGCTTCTTTTAAAACCGTTTTGAAAATAATTTTTCAAATCCTTTATTTGATCTGGTAACCTTCAGCTTTGATACCATGTGTAACACCCCACGTCCGTTAGTGTCACTCAAAAAGGGAATGCACTAAGTTCTGTGGAGCATTTAGGGTAAAAGATGCAGATAAATTACAAGACAGACAGAAATTAAACAGCGGAAAATAAAACTTTGCTTTATTGATAAAATATTTTGTACAATGATTTCTTTCCAATATCAGAGTATCATCTGTCTTACAAAATAAAGAAGCATAAAACAACATTTATATTCCCAATTTTTAGCAAGAGCCAGCCATAGCATCTGAAAAGAGAATCCAAGCAAAACTTCGACAAATCTTCAAGCTGGGAAAGAGTGACAGTCCAACTTAACCTGAGCTATATTATTCCCTCCTTTACTACTTGGGGGGGGGGGACGGAAGAAAAGAAGACGAAAAAAAAACAGAGTCAGACATAAAGCCTGAGTAAGTTCAGTAACTTCTAGCATGTGAACATGGAACAACAAAACGACATGAATTAACTGAATACAAGATAACACCATGATGATAGGGTTGGCAAGATTAGACAAGATTAACACAAGATATGTTAAGAAAAGATTAACTGGATATTCTCTAATACTTTCGCCGCTTCGTTATTTCCTTGTTATACTGGTTTCTACATCTCTGCACCACCTAACTAGTGTCCCAACTAGTAACGATAACGTGATCCCGATCCCTGTAGTTTCCGTTGCCTTCAGGCATACATTTATTATTTGTTATCTAGATCTAATCTAGGGTTTCTATCATGTGCTTCTAGATTCAACTAGAGTTTACGCTATCTGCTGAACGCTTCTCAGATTCAGGGTTTATGCCACCTAGTTCCACAAGGAATTATGCAACCTGTCGAACGATGCCCCCAAGTCTAGGACACACTACCTAGAGTGGTGTATGTTCCTATACTTCCCCACGCATGTATCGTGAATCGTTATCGCTTGTCTAGATGCACATATCCTGTAATGTGCAGCCCGAGTCCTGTGGCAGGGCAAATCACAGAATACAGAACTCGGTCGGGAGCTTTCAGATATCTGCCGATGCAGATGCTAAGGTCTGTTTTTATTCTAGTGGCTATGGTCCCACTTGACCCCTCCCTCAACTAATGAAAGGCACACCTTGAAAAAATGAGAACTATACGCAAGCCCCCGGTGCCCTACTATCCTATGGCCATCCTCATCCATAACTAGATAGCAAGTATATGGTCTTTTGGAGTTCTCCGCCTTTCCGCTTCACGTATCTCGATTGACTCAAGATGGATGGTTGACGACGAGTTGCTATCATAGGGCTACCGTTTTCTCGTCGAATCACGCCGGTCCATCCTAGTCTTTAGGTTGCCATATATTGCAACCAAGGCATACCCCTGGTTCTTCTACGCAGACCTTAACCTCTGTGAGCCCAGGAGGATCATCTGCAGCCTCACAGAGGGATACCAAGAGTACCCTCACGTCTCTCGAAGCCTCGGGCTTCGTAACCCAATTCGTTGGAGCCTTCTTTTTACTCAGACGGACATTCGCTCCTTCCCGTGTTATACTAAGAATTACTACTTAGTTTTACTAACTAAGATTTACCACTTAGTTTCCAGAATCGTTGTTTTCTTAACCAAGGTTTACTACTTAGTTCTCTTTCCCGTCAATTTGGATTGGTTAAGTGTCATTAGTCAATTCAAGCCAACTTAACCCTCTTCATTTATCCTGTCAAACTGGTTAAGTGTTATCAGTAATTCATGTTGACTTAACCCCACCACAAACCAAGTTATATTTTTTAAGTATTTCTTATTACTTAACCCTACCCATTCACCTTGTATTGGTTCAGTGTTCCTTTTTAACTTAACCTTGCCCGTCTGTTTTAACTAACATGTTATTAACGGTTAAGTATTATCCCTTCATGTTTTAGACTTAACCCTATTCCTTTATCACAATCTGATGGTTAAGTGTTCAAGTTTACTTAACCCTACGGTTTAGCCCAGCTGACATATCAAATTGGCTAAGTGTATTTACTTAACCCTAACCTCTAGTCTAGTTAACATGTTAATTTGGCTAAGTGTATTAACTTTACTTAACCCCACCTTCTAGTCTAGTTAACATGTTAATTTGGCTAAGTGCTTTCTCAGTTACTTAACACCTACAAATCTGGTCTTGTTACCATAAGTTTGGTTAAGTGTCCCTATGGACTTAGCCCTCCCATTCTAACTTGACTGTGTTAAGTTGGTTAAGTGTTCCTATGGACTTAACCCTCCCATTCTAGCTTAACTGTGTTAAGTGTCTGTATGAACCTAACCCCGCCCATCGGTTTGGTTATCTTGTTGAATTGGTTAAGTGTCTTAGTTAACTTAACCCTACCATTCTTGTTCTAGCTTTAATTAAATGGATTAAAGCCGCAAGCACTCACATTAGATAGATATTTTTGCGAATACTAGATGTGCCGGTTGGTTCCGGGCAGGTTTACATCGCAACTCAGTCTAACCTCGGGTTAGGCATATTCGTGTTTTCTAAGTTCAAAAGGGTTTTGATTAAATTTCAAATCAGGTTTTGAAAGTAACCATCCCGTCCGTCGGATCAGTTAGGGATAGCCAGAGAGAGCAGGAAACTTGTATTTTCCAAACCCAAGCCTAGACACTATCCTCTCTGTCACCCTAGAACTTTCTGGTATATGTATTATTAAAAGAGATGTCATTAATAAACCTTTCTTTTGTATATAAATAAATTGTTAACAATTTATCCACAAAGTTCAACCACTTATCCTCAAAGTCCATTTTCCCTTCTTAAAATAAATTTGGCCTATACCCTATACATTTTCCATGCCTACTAATGGACTTGTATTCTAGGCCCAAAATCTTGATTTTCCTATCTTACAGTTTATAGCGATTTTGATCCAACACCCCCATTTACAGTTTATGCCAAAACTAGATTTTATATTCTAGTTCACCATTTATGCCCAAAACGTAATTTGCATACCAACTACCTATTTTGTGGCCCATTTAACCATTTACCATTTACGCCCAATTATGCTAATATACTTATCATTCTTAATTTAGCCACCCAGTTCTGATTTAATATTCTAATTTCAGTTCAAGTCAAAACTAGACTTGTTATTCTAATTCACAGTTCATGTAAATGCTAGATTTACAAGTCAATACTAGAATCAAATTACACATCCTATAATTCATGTCAAATTTATCCAACTTGTATTTCTATGAACATGCCATAATACATGTTCCCAATTTATGCCGATTTCCAAGTTTATAACTACGTTTTAGTAAATTTCATATTTTTCCCAAATCGTATTCCCACCATTCGTATAATCGTGACTCAATCTAGATTATAGATAAATCTAGATTCGTAGAAAATAGGGAATGAACCAAAGATGCTATGAAAAAGGATGGACATAATAGCCGGCATAAAAAGGTTTGAATAATGACGTAGGTTCAAGAACATGGGTAGACCTAACTTAATAGGTAAATTCCCAAGGTCTAAAACCAAGAATAGACAGAATAGAGATGTAGTTTCAAGAACATGGGTAGACCTAACTGAATAGGTAAATTCCCAAGGTCTAAAACCAAGAAAACCAAGAACAGACAGAGTAGAAAATCAGGTTTAGACCCAATTTCACAGTCACAAAACTTAAGCAGCACTTTCCTAGTCATGAATCACAGTTGTTCTTGTTATGTCATAGGCAATAGTTTATGTTTCCTAATCAAAGGTATAGGCTTGTGTTCATAGTCAAAGAAATAATTCTCATAGTCACAGTCACAATCATAGGCAATCTTCATAGTCATAGGCGATGTTCATAGTCATAGGCGATGTTCATAGTCATAGGCTATGTTCATAGTCATAGGCGATGTTCATAGTCATAGGCAAGGCCTAATTGGTCGTCGAATCATAACAGTTCTTAATTAGGTCCAAGGATATAGGCACAGATTCGAATAGAGAGAGATTTGGCATCGTCTTTTATTCCTTTAATTTCATGTCACGAATAGAGAAAGCGTTCATATCTAAAAATAACTGACTTACAGAGATTAGATTAGAATAGAAAGATGGCGATGCTATGATTCGTGCGACGTTGCTCGAAATCGTTTGAGTTAGCCTTTGATTCTCATTCTGAAGCCTTAATCTTGATTCGAACCTCCTCTTGACAACTTGAGCAGCACTTCCTCGTCTTGATTTATTTTATATATTACTTATTTATATATTTTCTCAAAGGCAGCATAAGGATATAAAAGAATTGTGAATAGAGAAGAAGACTAGGGCTGTTTATATAGTGTAGAAGTCAACGAATCTCGTCAGAAGGGCGTCCGGATACAGAGAAACGAATCAGGTTCAGAAAGTTGGAAAAAGCTGGGGGGGGGTCGATCCCCAGGTCGACTGCCCAGTCGACCTGGGTGACCCAGGTCGACTACCCAGTCGACCTGGGTGACCCAGGTCGACTACCCAGTTGACCTGGGTGCCCCAAGTCGACTACCCAGTCTACCTGGGTGCCTTGGGTGGGAAAATTCCCGCCCAGCCCAATCTGGGTCCGATTTTAAATTTGAATTTGCTTTTCTGAACTGTTTTGAAATTTGAACTTCGCTGAAACTTCCCGAGGCCCTATCTTCCTCATACGGACTCCGATTTACGCAAACTCGGACTCGTTTTCATGCAGAATTCCGAGACGAACGCAATGTCGCAGCCCGTTTCCCTTGATTTTGATTTTAAAATTTTATTCTGCCTTGATTCGTGAATCTTAGCGCTACAGAATCACGAGGTGTTACATGTACATCGCACTTTTGGAGTAAATGTCGGTTGGTGCGGGGCGGGCCGTCACAGTACAGGTATCAGAGTACATCGATATATAAAATACAGCGGAAGACTTATTACAATAAATTAATAGAATACATAGCGGAAGACTTTCTATACTCTGGACACACCTTTAGGCTTCGATCCGAAATCCTGCTCTAGAGATAAATATCTGCAAAAAGTTACTCGACTGCCCATGTGGAAAAGAGGGCACCCGAGTTCGCAAGTGAAACAAACTACAGGTCAGTCATGGGACAGATATGAGAAATCTAACTTAACTAATCTAATAATAAGGCTAATCACAGGACCACGCCGCTAACGCGGAATGGGCTTACTCCATTGGATAGCCAGTGCATAAAATAAAGTAAATCGTTAAACACCACAATGCTTTTTAGAAAAATGAAACCATTATAAGACTCAAGTCCCATCACACAATGCAACACAAACCGGAGGATAGAGTTTTACCTTATAATGGTCAAAAATGCTTGATACGATAAAAACTAATTTTATATTATTACTAGTGTATATATGTTTTCAAAAACAATTCAATCATAATGTATCAATCATAGACGGCATAGTACTCTATCCTACTATGTCGCCATACTAGTTCTACAATCAAAACCGCATGGTGTCGTATTGGAAATTGGGTTTCCATCATGATTCGAGGCTAGGGATCGTCCTTTCCAATTCGAGACACTCTAGCAAATGCCTCAGGATTCCCCACAGTGAACCCTTGGAGCGGTAGGGCCGGTCCAACTTAACAGTAGTGGATTAGTTATGCCTGAACACATGCTTCCCGGTTCTTTTAAACCTCCAATATGGCCACTAACAACCTATAAAACCGAGGTACCTCATAATTCATCATCCACATAAGTAAAAATGTCAGGGCTGCTAGGTCGCTGACACCACTCTAGCTAGAAAGAAACGTGTGCACTGCCTACGGTCCATATCCCATTTTTGACTCATACCGGGGTGTGAGGCTCGCAAAGTCACGCTATACACAAAGCTACGCCTAAACAGGCTATGCTTTGATCATCAACCCCAAGGTCTGCTTTTCAACAAAAGCCTAGATCCATGCATCTTAGCATGCCACATTGTCAAACCATACCATACCATTGATTCCTACCAATATATAACCTCTAAGCTCGTACGTCTCAGAGAAGGGTGTTATACACCAAACAAATATATATTTAGCCGAGATCAATGAATACAGTATAAAAGAATACAATGTCAGACATACAATCCATTTACAAGTCCGCTTTGGGTCTGAACGAAACCGGAGGCACCACATACCTCGCATATCCGAACAATCAACAAATACGTCAGGACAACTACCACTGCAGCCCCTTCAAGGTAGCTACTCCAATCACGGGTGTCAGTAGTCCTCATCCATTCGACGTGAAGATCGTCGGTCTCCAATCACCGTTTTCAAATCTTCGACTTGAATCGTCGTAGCGATTATTTGAAATGAGTTAAACTCGGTTTTTTCAAATAATCCTCGAATACTTATCATTTTAATCATTTCATATCGTTCGGATCTATTTATAACGATCTATCGCTATTTTTATTTATTTAAAATAGCTCAATTATAATTAAACGATGCTTCGGGTCAACGGGCTGCCCTAGCGCTTTTTTTACCAAAATTTGATTTATACATTATTCGAAATCTAACCGTTGGATTTTGACGTGATTTATATCGTTGGAAAGATCTTCCCAAATTGGTCCTAACGGTTCCAGTTTTGGGAAAATCCGACGGTCAGATCATTCGGTATAATCTTTTAAAGTTACGATTGCCGAAACGCGAATTACGGTGCGCGATTCGTTCAATTTAAAATCTATATTTATATAACTATAAATATAAATCGTTTAGCGAATCTGTTTAACTCTACATACAAAATAATATTTAACTTCGCATAAAAATTCTAATGTATGTATATGCCACAAAAATGATTCTTTTACCTTTGTTGACCGTTCTAGTTTATTTTTGGTGAATCCTTTTTAATAAAATCATGTTTAAATCTTAAAACGTGAACATTTCTATAATTCTTTACCTAGCATTAAAAGTGTAGCTTTTTAATGTAAACGCATTTTATTCCTATTCTTTTATATGAAATGTCAATAAAAGTGTAACTTTTATTTCTACTCTTTTTAGCGCATCTAAAATGATGATAAAAATATAATCTTTATTTCTACTCTTTTTATCGCATCTAGAATGACGATAAAAATATAACCTTTATTTCTACTCTTTTTATCGCATCTAAAATGTAAATACAAATGTATTTTTTATTCTATGTTTTTATTTACATCTAAAATGTAAATATATATAACTTTTTAATCTAGTCTTTTTATTTACATCTAAAATGTAAATAAAGGTGTAACTTCAAATTTATTCTTTTTATTTACATCTAAAATGTAAATAAAGATATCAATTTAAATCTATTCTTTTTATTTACATCTAAAATGTAAATACAAATGTATCTTTTTAATCTACTCTTCTTCTTAGCACTAAAATTATATATTTTAATGAATTCTTGTTTTGATTAAAAACATGAACATTTTCCTCGACTTATATTCCTAACATTAGAATGTAAATCTTAATGAATTCATGTTCTGATTAAAAATATGAACTTTTCCCCCATTATATTTTTGACATTAAAAATGTATATTTTAATGAAATCTTGTTTTTGTCCAAATCATGAACATTTTGTTAATGACATTAAAATATGGTTTGTAACGACTACATGTTTTTATTCCTAAAACATGTACATTTTTCCATTTCTTTATATTTTCCTATTTCTTTACATTTCGTTAAAAATGCGATTTTTATTTTATTATATAAAAATGTAACTTTCTATTTTCTTTTATTACATTAAAAGTGCAATCTTTCATTTTCTTCCTTAATTACATATAAAATGTAATCTTTCATTTCATTCATTCGTTACATTATAGAAAAGTGAAATCTTTTCAATTCTCTTTGACTACATTAAATAAAATGTATTCTCTATATTCTTTTTTAATTTTACTTAATGAACAAAAATGTATATTTTTGTTTCTACCTTTTTAATTGACAAAATTGTTTATTTTTGTTTAAACATTTTTAAATGAACAAAAATGCCTACCTTTGTTAAATGAACAAAATGCTTCATTCTTTTTAATGGAAAAAGAATGTCTCTTTCTTTTTAATGAATTGTCTCTTTCTTTTTAATGAACAAAAATGTATCTTTATGTTCAATTATTTTTAATGAACCAAAAATGTATATTTTGGTTAAATCCTTTTTTAATTGACCAAAAATGTATATTTTGTTTACAACTATTCTAACTTGTCAAAATGTTCATTTTGGTTTCAACAATTCAAATTTGACAAAATTGTTTTTAAATCTTCTATTTAACAAAAATGCAGTTTTTGTTTTCAACTTCTTTATTTTGACAAATTGTACACTTTGTTCTCAACTAATATAACACCTTTATTTCCATACTATTTTCTTATGTACTTTAATGACAAATGAAAGAAGATTTTATTTGTTGACCTTTTTTATGTGTTCTAATAACATATAAAAGAATATTTTATATGTTAACATTACCTATGTTTCAAATATCATATAAAAGAATATTTTATATGTTAACATTTTTCGATGTTTTCAATGAAAAATAAAGAAGGATTTATTTGTATACAAATTTCTATTTTACAAAAATGGAATTTTTGCTTAATCTATTTCACTCTAACAAAAATGATTCACATTACAATAAAGATGCAATCTTTATGGTCTACACTTTCTAATGATTCACATTACAATATAAATGTAATTTTTATTCACAACTCTTTTCTAATGGTTCAAATTTCAATTCTAACATAACATAAATGTGGTATGTTTATTGCAATATAACATTTCTAAATGAAATGACATGTTTTAACTACATAACATTTCCTATATTTCCAATGACAACAAAAGGAGAGTTTTAGTATCATAACATTTTCCAATGTTTTCAAGTGACAAATAAAAGGGGAATTTTTATTTGACAACAATTCTATTTTAATGTATCATTTTATACAAAAAAAAAATGTAAATTCTATTCTAATGGGATTTCTAATATAATGACATTTTAATTTCATGTTTTATTTGCATCAAAGAATGCAAATAAAATATAACTTTTTATTTCAAGTTTATTTGCATCAAAGAATGCAAATAAAAATATAACTTTTTATTTCATGTTTTATGTTTGCATCTAAAATGCAAACAAAAATGTAATCTTTTCTACGGTGTTTATTTGCATCTAAATATGCAAATAAAAATGTAATCTTTTTCTTTGATGTTTATTTGTATCTAAATATGCAAATAAAAATGAAATCTTTTCCATTTTTAAATGCAACATTTTACACATACAATAAAGATGTGTTTTTAACATTTTTCTATTTAACAAAATGAATATTTTGTTTTTCACACTTTTCAATTTAACAAAATGAATATTTTGTTTTTCACACCTTTCTATTTAACAAAATGAATATTTTGTTTTTATCTAAACTATTTTAGCAAAAACGAGTATTTAGTCCAATTATGGTATTTTGATAAAATGGTGTTTCATGCTAACAATAAAGGTGAGATCTTTATTGTTAATCTAAATTTAACAAACAATACTTCATGTTTAACGATAAAAGTGAAATTTTATCGTTAATCTAAATTTAACAAACATGACAATCAACCATCAACAATTAAATTTCAAGCACCACAAAATCAAATAGGACAATCAGTGGAGCATTATGACGTATGAATAACACTGCAATTATGATTAACAAAATTTTAATTATATAATAAAAGAATAAATTTGCTCACATTGATTTTGATTCTGTAACGTTCAGATCTGAATTTTCTCTGAATTTTGAAAGTGCTCCCTTTCAGATCTGGTATGTTCCATGTTGTAGAGTTTTTCGATACGATTCCAATGCAACTAATCTCATCTGATTCTGTTGTCGCATGTAAAAGATATGCCATTTTAAACGTTTGATTACTTTAATATATAATTAATTAATCATTAACACCTTCCTTCTATCGTTACTCTAACCTGTCGCTCCTTTGAACGAAGTCGAACCCAACATCACCCATCGAAGACCTGCCTGCGCCGCCACCTACGGACCAGCGTCGCCAGATCTGACTACACCACTCCAAATCCCTTCCCGTCTCCTTCAAGCTCCCCTAACCTGGGCCATCTCGAGATCCTCCTCTGCCAGAAAGAGCCACCCAAACACCACCCCCTTCAACCACCAATCCGAGCTCCACAAAGAACGATAGCCGATCACAACCGTTCAATTTCTAGACCTCAATCCCCTCTTTCGTTTTGTCTTTAGGAGTTATTGAAATTACTTGTCGGTTTTGAAGATATCTGAGGGATTAAATCGGAGCATATAGGCCATTCGTTACTTAGAACGGTGGCGGCTATTTTCATCTTGTTAGGGTTTTCAAATTTCCTTAGTATATTTATAATATTCTTTTATTTATTAATCACTAAAAAGGCCCGTTTAGTCACTAGCTCCAAATCAAGTCCAACGATAGACATTCCTAGCTAATAACCCTGTTCCGGATCCAATGAGTTATGTTTTGTGAGCCCAAACGAACGTCTGCAGCCTATTTTATTTAATTTAATATTTAAATCATTTAATTGATTCGATCTTACATTTAAATCCACCGGGGCCATATACAGACTCTAAAAAATATAGAAAAAATATATTTGGCTTTGTTTTGACGATATGGTCCTAACAAAACTAATTTCGTCGAATTCCGAGACCGTTCGAAAAATGGACATTTTCAAGTCGATTAAATTTGACTGAAAATGAAAAAACACATTTTCTTTTGCCACGCTCACATATTAATTCTAAAAATTATGAAAATTGAAATCTAGCAATAATTTGACATTTCGGTTCCAACAAAAGTGGTTTCATCGAAAACGGAGGTCGTTTGCAAAATGGTTATTTTTAAGTGCTATATACTATATTAAAAAATATATAAATTCTACAGCGACTATTCTAAATTTTAAACTCGCCACGACTTTTTATTTATATTATGAAATCTCAGTAGATTTAAATATTTTTGGTTTTACTAAAATTCGATTTAAAATGAATCCTGTACGTCCAGTTAAAGTTTAAAATTGATGGTATCAAACTACAGTGCTGTTTTAAACTCCTTTTATATTTAAATTAAATTTATTCATTTTAACTTCAATTAAAATAAATTTTTAGTTGTTATTATTTAAAATAAATCATTTTAGATATTCCAAATTCATTAAAATTTCTAGAATAAAAATTTTAAATTGGCCCCAAAATTCCGGGTTGTTACAATCTCCCCCACTTAAAATCTTTTCGTCCTCGAAAAGGAACGAAGCTAATAGTTGTTTAATTAACCAATTCAATTTTCGAATTTTTTTATTGGTTTTAATAATTTGATTAGTTGATTAACTTTTCAAATATCCATAACTTTTAAATATCCAAAAAATAATAATCATATTTTCTAAGATCGGATTATACAGATATGTTAATTATAAGCTTATCACTCTGAACTCATTGTAGGGCATTACTAACCCCATCTCTAATGAGTTTTCTCATTCTAGGATACTGTTGATCCTATCTGTAATGAGTATTCCTTTTAATAAGATATTACTAATCCTACCTCTGATAAGTCTTTTTTTCAATTCTAACGAGTTGTACCCCAAAGATTTGAGCTAACCAAAGCTCTGATACCAACTGTAACGACACACATTTTGTTCGACCTTAATCGATCGCTAGATCGATTAAAATCGTTCAAAACCCGCATACGTTAACTTTGGGAATACAATACATTAGAACAATAACAGCAAAATTTTATAAACATCATAATAATGTTACATCAGAGTACAGAATATCAGAGTAAATCGATATATAAAATACAGCGGAAGACTTATTAAAACAAATTAATACAATACACAGCGGAAGACTTTCTGTACTCTGGACACAGCTTTAGGCTTCGATCCAGAATCCTGCTCAAGAGATAAATATCTGCAAAAAATTACTCGACTGCCCTGTGGAAAAGTGGGCACCTGAGTTCGCAAGTGAAACAAACTACAGGTCAGTCATGGGACTGGTATGGGAAATCTAACTTAACTAATCTAATAATAAAGATAATCACGGGACCACGCCGCTAACGCGGAACGGGTTTACTCCATTAGATTGCCAATGCATAAAATAAAGTAAATCGTTAAACATCGCAATGCTTTTTAGAAAAATTAAACCATTATAAGACTCAAGTCCCATCACACAATGCAGCGCAAACCGGAGGATAGAGTTTTACCTTATAATGGTAAAAAATGCTTGATGCGATAAAAACAGATTTGATATTATTACTAGTGTATATATGTTTTCAAAAACAATTCAATCATAATGTATCAATCATAGACGGCATAGTATCTCATCCTACTATGTCGCCATACTAGTTCTACAATCAAAATCGCATGGTGTCGTATTGGAAATTGGGTTTCCATCATGAATCGAGGCTAGGGATCGTCCTCTCTGATTCGAGACACTCTAGCAAATGCCTCAGGATTCCCCGTAGTGAACCCTTGGTGCGGTAGGGTCGGTCCACACTTAACAGCAGTGGATTAGTTATGCCTGAACACATGCTTTCCGGTTCTTTTGAACCTCCAATATGGCCACTAACAACCTATAAAACCTACATACCTCATAATCCATCATCCACATAAGTAAAAATGTTAGGACTGGTAGGTCGCTGACACCACTCTAGCTAGAAGGAAACGCGTGCACTCCCTACGATCCATATCCCATTTTTGACTCATACCGAGGTGTGAGGCTCGCGAAGTTATGCTATACATAAAGCTACGCCTAAACAGGCTATGCTTTGATCATCAACCACAAGGCCTGCTTTTCAACAAAAGCCATAATCCATGCATCTTAGCATGCCACATTGTCAATCCATACCATACCGTTGATTCCTACCAATATATAACATCTAAGCTCATACGTCTCAGAGAAGGGTATTAAACACCAAACAGATATATATTTGGCCGAGATCAACGAATATGGTATAAAGGAATACAACGTCAGACATACAATCCATTTACAAGTCCGTTCTCAGTCTGAACGAAACCGGAGGCACCTCATACCTCACATATCCGAACAATCAACAAATATGTCCGGACAACTACCACTATAGCCCCTTCAAGGTAGCTACTCCAATCACGGGCGTCAGTAGTCCTCATCCATTCGATGTGAAGATCGTCGGTCTTCAAACACCGTCTTCAAATCTTCGACTTAAATCGTCGTAGTGATTATTTGAAATGAGTTGAACTTGGTCTTTTCAAATAATCCTCGAATACTTATCATTTTAATCATTTCGTATCGTTCAAATCTATTTATAACGATCTATCGCTATTTTTATTCATTTGAAATAGCTCAATTATAATAAAACGACGATTCGGGTCAATGGGCGGCCTTGGCGCTGTTTTTACCAAAATTTAATTTACATATTACTCGAAATCTAACCATTGGATTTTGATGAGATTTATATCGTTGAAAAGATCTTCCCAAAGAGGTCCTAAAGGTTCCAGTTTTGGGCAAATCCGACGGTCGGATCATTCGGTATAATCGTTTAAGGTTACGATTGCCGAAACGCGAACTACCGCGCGCGATTCAGTCAATTTATAATTTATACTTATATAACTATAAACATAAATTGTTTGGCGAATCTGCTAACGCGTTTAACTCTACATACAAAATAATATTTAACTTCGAATAAAAATTCTAATGTATGTATATGCTACAAAAATGATTCTTTCACCATTATTGACAATTCTAGTTTATTTTTGGTGAATCCTTTTTAATAAAATCATGCTTAATTCCTAAAACATGAACATTTCTATAATTCTTTACCTAGCATTAAAAATGTAGCTTTTTAATGTAAACGCATTTTATTCCAATTCTTTTATATGAAATGTCAATAAAAATATAACTTTTATTTCTACTTTTTTTATCGCATCTAAAATGACGATAAAAATATAATATTTATTTCTACTCTTTTTATCGCATCTAAAATGGCGATAAAAATATAATCTTTATTTCTACTATTTTTATCGCATCTAAAATGATGATAAAAATATATTCTTTATTTCTACTCTTTTTATCGCATCTAAAATGTAAATACAAATGTTCTTTTTATTCTATGTTTTTATTTACATCTAAAATGTAAATAAAAAATATATATATATAACTTTTAAATATAGTCTTTTTATTTATATCTAAAATGCAAATAAAGGTGTAACTTCAAATTTTTTTTTATTTACATCTAAAATGTAAATAAAGATGTCACTTTAAATCTATTCTTTTTATTTACATCTAAAATGTAAATACAAATGTATCCTTTTAATCTTCTCTTCTACTTAGCATTAAAATTATATATTTTAATGAATTCATGTTTTGATTAAAAACATGAACATTTTCCTCGACTTATATTCTTAACATTAAAATGTAAATCTTAATGAATTCATGTTCTGATTAAAAACATGAACTTTTCCCCATTATATTTTTGACATTAAAAATGTATATTTTAATGAAATCTTGTTTTTTGTTCAAACCATGAACATTTTTTTAATGACATTAAAATATGGTTTGTAACGACTACATGTTTTTACTCCTAAAACATGTACATTTTTCTATTTCTTTATATTTTCCTATTTTTTACATTCCGTTAAAAATGTGATTTTTATTTCATTATATAAAAAATATAACTTTCTATTTTCTTTTATTACATTAAAAGTGCAATCTTTCGTTTTCCTCCTTAATTACATATAAAATGTAACCTTTCATTTCATTCATTCACTACATTATAGAAAAGTGAAATCTTTTCTATTATCTTTGATTACATTAAATAAAATGTATTCTCTTTATTCTTTTTTTATTTTACTTAATGAACAAAAATGTATATTTTTGTGTCTACCATTTTAATTTAAAAAATTGTTTATTTTTGTTTAAACCTTTTTAAATGAACAAAAATGTCTACCTTTGTTAAATGAACAAAATGCTTCATTCTTTTTAATGGAAAAAGAATGTCTCTTTCTTTTTAATGAACAAAAATGTATCTTTGTGTTCAATTATTTTTAATGAACCAAAAATGTCTATTTTGGTTAAATCATTTTTAATGACCAAAAATGTATATTTTGTTTACAACTATTCTAACTTGTCAAAATGTTCATTTTGGTTTCAACAATTCAAATTTGACAAAATTGTTTTTAATTCTTCTATTTAACAAAAATGCAGTTTTTGTTTTCATCTCCTTCATTTTGACAAATTGTACACTTTGTTCTCAACTAATATAACACTTTTATTTCCATACTCTTTTCTTATGTACTCTAATGACAAATAAAAGAAGATTTTATTTGTTTACCTTTTCTATGTGTTCTAATAACATATAAAAGAATATTTTATATGTTAACATTACCTATGTTTCAAATATCATATAAAAGAATATTTATATGTTAACATTTTTCGATGTTTTTCAATGAAAAATAAAGTTGGATTTATTTGTATACAAATTTCTACTTTACAAAAATGAATTTTTTGCTTAATCTATTTCACTCTAATAAAAATGATTCACATTACAATAAAGATGCAATCTTTATGGTCTACACTTTCTAATGATTCATATTACGATAAAAATGTAATTTTTATTCACAACTCTTTTCTAATGGTTCAAATTTCAATTCTAACATAACATAAAAGTGGTATTTTTATTGCAATATAACATTTCTAAATGAAATGACATGTTTTAACTACATAACATTTCCTATATTTCCAATGACAATAAAAGGAGAGTTTTAGTATCATAACATTTTCCAATGTTTTCAAGTGACAGATAAAAGGGGAATTTTTATTTGATAACAATTCTATTTTAATGTATCATTTTATACCCAAAAAAAAAAATGTAAATTCTATTCTAATGAGATTTCTAATATAATGACATTTTAATTTCACGTTTTATTTGCATCAAAGAATGCAAATAAAATATAACTTTTTATTTCAAGTTTATTTGCATCAAAGAATGCAAATAAAAATATAACTTTTTATTTCATGTTTTATGTTTGCATCTAAAATGCAAACAAAAATGTAAACTTTTCTATGGTGTTTATTTGCATCTAAATATGCAAATAAAAATGTAATCTTTTTCTTTGATGTTTATTTGTATCTAAATATGCAAATAAAAATGAAATCTTTTCCCTTTTTAAATGCAACATTTTACACATACAATAAAGATATGGTTTTAACATTTTTCTATTTAACAAAATGAATATTTTGTTTTTCACACTTTTCCATTTAACAAAATGAATATTTTGTTTTTCACACCTTTCTATTTAACGAAATGAATATTTTGTTTTTATCTAATCTATTTTAGCAAAAACGAGTATTTAGTCCAATTATGGTATTTTGACAAAACGGTGTTTCATGCTAACAATAAAGGTGAGATCTTTATTGTTAATCTAAATTTAACAAACAATACTTCATGTTTAATGATAAAAGTGAAAATTTATCGTTAATCTAAATTTAACAAACATGACAATCAACCATCAACAATTCAAATTTCAAGTACCACAGAATCAAATAGGATAATCAGTAGAGTATTACGACGTATGAATAACACTGCAATTATGATTAACAAAATTTTAATTATATAATAAAAAATAAAATTTCTCACATTTATTTTGATTCTATAACGTTCAGATCTGAATTTTCTCTGAATTTTGAAAGTGCTCCCTTTCAGATCTGTTTGTTCCATGTTGTAGAGTTTTTCGATACGATTCCAATGCAACTGATCTCATCTGATTCTGTTGTCGCATGTAAAAGATATGCCATTTTAAACGTTTGATTACTGTAATATATAATTAATTATAATAATTACTTAATCATTAACACCTTCCTTCTATCGTTACTCTAACTCGTCGCTCCTTCGAACGAAGTCAAACCCAACATCACCCATCGAAGACCTGCCAGCGCCGCCACCTACGGACCACCGTCGCCAGATCCGATTACTCCACTCCAAAGCCCTTCCCGTCACCTTCAAGCTCCCCCAACCTGGGCCATCTCGAGATCCTCCTCTGCCGGAAAAAGCCACCCAAACACCTCCCCTTTCAGCCACCAATCCGAGCTCCACAAAGAACGATAGCCGATCACAACCGTTCAATTTCTAGACCTCAATCCCCTCTTTCGTTTTATCTTTAGGAGTTATTGAAATTACTTGTCGGATTTGAAGATATTTGAGGGATTAAATCGGAGCATATAGGCCATTCATTACTCAGAACGGCGGCGGCTATTTTCATCTGATTAGGGTTTTCTAATTTCCTTAGTATATTTATAATATTATTTTATTTATTAATCACTAAAAAGGTCCGTTTAGCCACTAGCTCCAAATCGAGTCCAACGACAAACATTCCTAGCTAATAACCCCATTCCGGATCCAATGAGCTATGTCTCGTGAGCCCAAACGAATGTCTACAGCCTATTTTATTTAATTTAATATTTAAATCATTTATTTAATTAATTCGATCTTACATTTAAATCCATCGGGGCCACATGCAGACTCTAAAAATTACAAAAAAAATATATATTTGGCTTTGTTTTGACGATACGGTCCTAACAAAACTAATTTCGTCGAATTCCGAGACCGTTCGAAAAATGGCCATTTTCAAGTCGATTAAATTTGACTGAAACTGACAAAACACATTTTCTTTTGTCTGCTCACATATTAATTCTAAAAAGTATGAAAATTGAAACCTAGCAATAATTTGACATTCCGGTTCCAACAAAAGTGTTTTCATCGAAAACGGAGGTCGTTTGCAAAATGGCCCATTTTAAGGGCCATATATTATATTAAAATATATATAAATTCTACGGCGACTATTCTAAATTTTAATCTTGCCACAACTTTTCATTTATTTTATGAAATCTCAGTTTTTCACATTCGTTAGAAAGATATGATTAGGTAGATTTAAATATTTTTGGTTTTACTGAAATTCGATTTAAAATGAATCTTGTACATCCAGTTAAAGTTTAAAATTGATGATATCAAACTGCAGTGTTGTTTTAAACTCTTTTTATATTTAAATTAAATTTATTCGTTTTAACTTCGATTAAAATAAATTTTTAGTCGTTATTATTTAAAATAAATCATTTTAAATATTCCAAATTCATTAAAATTTCTAGAATAAAAATTGTAAATTGACCCCAAAATTCCGGGTTGTTACAACCGCCATCACTGCACAAAACACTGTGGGAGGGGTCCACAAATGGGAAATGGTGTCTGAGGAACTGGTGAAGGAGCAATTGAGGTCAGTGCTTTCTGATATGCATGTTGATGTGGTAAAGACTGGCATGCTGCCATCTGCTGGCATTATCAAAGTACTATGCAACAACCTCAGCGAGTTTCTTGTAAAAGCTTTAGTGGTTGATCCTGTCATTGTGTCAACTAGTGGACATGTGCTTTCAGCTTCTTCTACCTTATCTAGATATCATGCAGGGAAGAAATTTTTCAGATGGCTAATATTGTGGCGCCTAATTTGAAAGAAGCATCTGCATTACTCGAAGGAATATCGATGAATACTATAGCTGACATATGCACTGCAGCGAAAGCAATACATGGTTTTGGTCCCAGGAATGTGCTTTTTGTTAAAAAGGAAGCTCTTATACCAATCTGAAATTTTAGAAGAGGAATTTTCTTTTGAGGAGGAATTAGATACACAAATAACTTTACTTTTTTTAACTTAACTTTCCATTACAACACTTACAACATTTTCTTTTTTCTTATCCTCTCTCACAACCACACAAAATGACTACCCATATTTATATAGTGGTCTACATGACCTTACAATTCCAATAGACACCTTTTTATCAATAGACATGATCTTTTACCAGTAGACACAATTTTTCACAAATAGACACGACTTATTAAATAGATACACATGTTCACCAATGAACACAACTTTTCATGAACAGACACGACTCTTGACAAATGGACATGACACTTAATGAACGGACATGACTCTTCAGGAACGGACACGTCTTTTCACTTTTTTTCATTCCCCAATATTTCATTTAAAGTTTATTCAACATTTTTGAAGGGCGTTGACCTTCCAAATTCATTAGATGCAATAGGTATTCTTTTTTATGGAGAACAATTCCACAAGATCAGTGGGTCCCGCATCATAACCAGTAATACACTTGGAACAGGTTGTACTTTAGCTTTATTTATAGCTGCGGAACTAACGAAAGGTTCTGCCATTCTTCAAGCAGTGCAGGTAGTTAAGAGATGTGATGAAGCACTCAATTTTAGTAAAGACATAGTAATTAGGAATGGACCACAAGGAGCGTTTGACCATCTTTTCAGTCTAAGAATCCACAAACACTATTCAGGAAACAGATCAACGTTCAGTGCTGATAATCTGTTTCTGTATGCGGTTACTGACTCTCGAATGAACAAAAAGTTGGGTCGATAAATGCCGAAAGCTGTCCAAGCCTGCATTAATGGAGGTACCACTATTGTTCAACTAACAGAAAAGGAAATGAGCACTCGTGGGTTCACTGAAGCAGCAACCTCATGTTTAGAAGTATGACATATCCACCACGTCCCTCTCATAATAAACGACTGAATAGACGTTGTGCTCGCTTGCGATGCAGATGGTGTGCAGGTCGTCCAGTCTGACATGTCAGCAAGGAAAGCCCGTGAACTCCTCGTTCCCACAAAGATTGTGGGCATTTCATGCAAAACCCCGGCCGTTGCAGAGTAGGCTTTCCTCGGTGGGGACGATTACATCGGTTCTGGGGGTGTGTTCCCCACGAATACAAAGGAAAATAACACTACGATAGGGCTGGATGGACTTAAGAGTGTGTGTTTAGCCTCTAAACTGCCTGTGGTTGCTATAGGTGGTATTGGGATTGGAAATTTTCGTTCCGTAATGAAGCTTGGTGTTGAGAAGTTGAAGGGCGTTGTAGTTGTTTCTGCTTTGTTTGATTGGGAATCCATAGTTGATTTAACGAGAAAACTGAAATCAGAGTTAATGGAAAAAATCGGAGAGATGTTAAATTTGGTACAGAATTTCTGCAGTTCATACGCCTTATTATGCATGGAATTTAGGTGTGTATGATTTATCAATATTTGTATTGTACTGATATGCATTGTATTATTTTCTTAGAGGTTATTACTATGGACTTCATCCAAAAGGTCGATATTTGGGAGTTACAAGGTTAAAAATAATAATTACATATAGCAACTTGCTAATGATACCAGTTAAATTATTGTACATGAAAACATGGCATTAACAACTTAGTTCCAGTAGTGTAGAGATTTAGAAAGCACCACTTGAATCAAAAATTATTTCAGTTATTTGAATGGTTTCTACAGTCCCAAAGATTGATCATTCTTGGTTGGAATTCTTAAAGTTTGAAGGGCTTCTTAAGTTCATATGTCATTGTTTATTTAGGTTTGAATATTATTTCATTTTAATTTACCAGTAAAATCTTTTCTTTTCTTTTTACCAATTGTACAAATATTCATATGATGTTTTCAGCTTTAAAAATCATATTAAATATCACCGTTATTCTCATTGTTCAAACTAAGGTTTTCAAAATATTTATTTTAAATTAAAAACCCATAAAATCATTTGTTATCCAATTATCCATATATAATTAATCACTGCTTAATAAAATATTACGTCAATCCGAGTTGTCCAAAAATTATCATTTAACATATATTATATGAGATCCTCTTTAACTCCATAAATATACTAAAATACTAAACATAAACTTATTATTATTATTATTTTCAAAAATAAGGCAGTTTTCATAGATTGAGTTTCAGTTAACATTACCTTGTAATAATGTTAGTACTTTGCACATGTACCCAACATCTACCATGTCAAGGAAAGATAACACAACATATATAAAATCCGTAAGATAAAAAGATAATAGACAGAAGCACTCACAACATCCACCTTAGATTACTTCAATGCAGCAAATGCTTTCCCTGTCTCCTCTCCTTCACTTGATCGATCATAGACAGAAGCACCCCCGATACATCCTCATCGGCTTCTTCGGCTTTAACGTCCCATATTTTTACGGTATTATATTTAATTTATTTAATTATTTAAATAATGATTCAGAGATTGAAATGGTCGTTTAATTAAATTACATTGAATATTTAATTAATATAATTAATAGAATAATATATTTAATTCCGAAATAGTCGGAAATAGTGAATTGACAATATTGTGTGAATTGGACAATTTAAAAAACATATAATTCCGTTTAGAATTGAATTATATTAATGAATTTATTATATAAACGACAGTTGAACGTATAATTATATTATAAATAAAATCGAGCTCGAAATGGCGCGGTAGTTCGTAATTTGGCGATTCGAACTTTAAACGAATATACAGAATCCGTTTTAAGCCGGATTTCTGTGAAACAAGAAACATTCGGAGCTGGTGAAGTATATTTTTCTAATGGAAGAGAAAAATCAAGATTTCATCATAGAGATTTTTAGTTATGTCCAAATCAAATTTTAAAATAGTCGCTATGAAATTCGTTATAATTTACAACGATTTATTTATATTATAAATGGATTTTTCAATATAAATTGAATATCGATTCAATCGGGAGTTGAATATCAAGTAATAAATCCAATTGGAGCTGTATGATATTCTATTGTGAATATATATACAATAATATTTATTTATTAATATTTAATTTAAATTGTTTTAAATATATAAATATTTAAATGGATTCATTTAGAGCTTTAAAATAGCCAGTTTTGCAAATGACCTCCGTTTTTGACGAAACTAATTTTGTTGGATCTGGAATATTAAATTATTATTAGATTTCAATTTTCGTGTTTTTTGGAATCAGTATGTGGCCGTACCAGATTTTAATGTGAAAAATAGTCAATATTTTGACTGTTAAAAATATGCTATGTGAGCAAACGGAGTCGGAGTTCGACGAAACAAGTTTCGTTAGGTCCGTAATGTCAAACTCTAGTTGTATGTCCATTTTAATGATCTTTGGATATCATATGTAATCATAGGGATTTTTAGTTGGCAAACGCAAATAGAATAATAATATATATTTATATGAAGCTTCTGAGAGAAGCCAAAAACAATCCTATAAATATACTATCACCCTTTCTAACCTAAAGGATTTTTCTCTGTAGTCAACACGCTCAGCCCCCATCATTTTCCTCACTCAAAAACAAAAACGCACCTTTAAAAAAATCAGTGGAAAATCATAAAAAAATTATAAATCGCAAATCACATGCTTCTGAGATGATGTAGTGATTTCCTTGCATATGGTGTCCGTTTTGTTTGGTTCGACGGTGAATCAGTTCGATGGGTTTAAAGCGCGCGAGCTAGGGTTGTGATTTATGGGTGATTTAGGCCTTGATTCATGATGTGAGCATCGCAGTTGAGTTTGTAATGCGATTTAGAGTTTGTAGTGGAAGTTGTGGGGTAGTTGGTGATGGATAGTGTCGGACCTGGGGGTTTGCGTGGTCGGAATCACAATCTAGGAATAGCGTCTAGCTGGGAAATAGGGAATAGGCGGAAGGAGGTTGCGGAGGTGACATTGGTGCGGTCGGCTTGAGGAACAGTGGACTATGACGGGAGAATGGCTTGAACGAAGTTCGGCCATTGTTTGGGAAATGCTGGAGTCGCGCGTTATACAGAGAAGGAAGACAATAAGCGACGGTTTATCTGGTGATTAGGTAATTAACAGAGAAATTAAGATTTTTATTAATTATTAAATTATTAGGCTTGTTCTTAAGATGAATGAACAATGAGGAGAAGGATCTCTCAAAGGATATTAACGGTGATTTTTGTGGAAATGTTCGCAGAGTAGAAGATGGGTGCGGTTATGAAGTGGGTGGGCAGTGGGCTGATATAAACGTAAGGCCCAAAAAGAATTTATAACTAAATTGATTTTTGTTTTAGATTTAAATAAAGTATTAACTTATAATATTCCTAACTTCGCCATACAATATCAGAATTTGATAAAACAAGATCGGTTAGGATCGTATGGACGGTGGCTACACCATGGAACTGACTAGGAGTGAATTAGAGCTCGTTACAATTTATAGCGAAATAAATTGTCGGTCTGAACCAACCAAAAGTTTAGCGTCATTTAATGATGAACTGCCAATGTTAGTAAATCTCACAAACTCCGATCAGTTTATATTTTTATAACGTATTTTTAGAATTGACAAATGATGATTGATTACTGTGTGATGATCGTTTTGTTGAATTGCTGATGTATTGGTTGAAATTATAGATAACGATATATATATATATATATATATATATCATTAATTATATATTGATTCCGTTTATCAGAATATTTCATGTTGAAATGAAATTGATGTTAATTATATTGTTTAACATCTGTGATGCAGGGAAAACAGGTCGGAGGAATCCAAGTGGATTCCTCAATATTTATAATACTATTTGTTTTCATATATTGTGATATATGATCTGTGATTGATTATGATGACACTGGTCATGTTTTTTAGTGTTTTAAATACAATATGAAATACTGGAATGTATAAAAGGAAATTTTCAAAGTGAATATTGAAAATGAAATATTTTTATATAGAATAAATAGAACTATATAAAAGGATTTATATAGAATAAATAGGACCATATAAAAGGATTTATATAGAATAAATAGGATTATATAAAGGGATTTATATAGAATAAATAGGATTATATAAAAGGATTTATATTGAATAAATAGAATTATATAAAAGGATTTGTATGGAATAAATAGAATTATATAAAGGGAAATTATAAATGAGATTTAATTGTTAGAAATAAAAAGGAGATTTGTGTGAATAATTCTACAAATAAAAATATAAATAGAATTTGGGTTTGAGATATAGTTTTTAAATACGAAATCAAATTGTTTTGATTTTATAAAGAAATAATTTTCACATTCTATGTGAAAATTAGATTAAAGTAAATATTTTGCTAATAAAATATTTATAAAGGAAATAGGGTTTAAAATAGGAATTAAAAATGGAGTTAAAGGAATTAGAAACTGACTGGAAATTAGTTGAGTTGAATGGCTTTCTTGGTATCGTTCTGATGTTGGTTTCGGCCTTCCGGGTTAATACAATGGGGTTTTTCTCTTACTAGTTTACAGTTAGAGATTGATATATGTGAGAATATGGTTATGCATGAATCAGAAATGGAAATGTTTTCCAAAGTTTATAACGTATACTTTCTAAAATTAGAAAATAAGGATTTGATGAATATATGGAAACGAGAAATGAGGAAATGAATAAATGTTTATTGATGATTAATCGATAGAATTTCCATCTAGAAATAATATTGTTGTTTGCACACATATTTTTTCTTTGATAGTTAAATCACCGACTATCAAAGTTTTTGACCATTTTTTCATCGTCAATATGCAGAGACCAGGATCAGATTCATTATCTGAAAACCACTCTGTATGGGCGTTAGCGTTGCGATCAAAAGATAATTGAATACGGAGTTATGCAAGGGCTGTCCTTTTTACAGAATAGTGCCTTCCGTTTGTCCAGTCCCAGGACGACCTGTATGGAAGAATGTCTGACGGAGTATATTTAATAGATAGCATAAGTTGATCTCTTCAAACGTATTTACGTTTGGTGGCGGAGGAATTCGTTTCTCTTAGCTGTTTACCCGTGATATGTTTGGAGAAATCAATTTGTGATTTAATGGATATGGTGTTGTGACATTCAAAGTGAATGAAAATGTGGTTTGAAAAGGATACGTTATGGCCTCTAGCCTTACAACCAGAAATGGTATAAAATCGGGTAGGTCGCATGGCTAAGTGGTTAGCTGCCAATTAGGGTGTATTGTCACCTGATCTAGAGAAATTCCATTTACATTTATAATCTATTCGATGCTGTCCCTTTCGGGAAACGGCTGCTGATCCCAACCGTTGGTGGTAATACATTCGGTACACTCAAGAGAAATGTTTAGCCTGGGTTACAAGATGTTATTGTTGAACGCGTTGTATTCCTCTCTAGAGATACACTGTCGGAAGGTGGTCCCATACCTTTCCAGTTGGAATTCATTAACCAATAAGCACCCGTGGTTTTTGATTATATATTATGTATGTGGAACGTGAGATGAAAGCGTTTTGGTAGATGATTATTATATTGTGGTTGATAGACACTATTATAATATCAAAAGGATTTTGATATAAAGATTATTGTTTCTTTCAAAAGGATTTTTGAATGTTGAATCAAGTGTTTTGGATTCTCATAAGGGAAAAACCCGTTCCGTGTTATACGGCGTTGTCTTATGAGATATCGTTTATTTTCTCAAACTGTTTTAAATTGTTTACTCACACCAGTCCCATGAATGACCCAGAGTTTTTTTTTTTTTGCTTTACCCAAAACTCTTGGGTGCCCAATTTTGACCGAGAAGTCAAGTAGTCAGGATTTTACAGATATACTTAGAGAGCTTGGAGCAAGCGGCTTCAGAATTATATAGCTATTGTTATTTCCGCTGTGCTGTAAGTGTTGTACTCTGATAATGTTACTGTATACATATACTAGTTTTATTTCAAAGTTATGTATCTCTTATATATTGTGTGTTCCGTTGTGCGATTCGTGTTACTCTGATGTTATATGTTCTTCTTCTTCTTCTTCTTCTTCTTCTTCTTCTTCTATTCTAAGTCTCTATCTTATCTATTCTCACCCTCTATTTTCTTTCATTAACTATCTGGTATTTCCGATGCTTGAATAGTCGACATGGTGTTGTATGTCGATTACTCAGGATCGCGAAAACCCGGGTCGTTACATTGGTATCAGAACTGAAGGTTAAGTAATTACCTTGGCTCTGTGGCGTGACTCAGTAGAGATGTGGTTAGTAATACCCTAGATTGAGTCGAGTGTATATATACGAGTGAACATATTTGTTATTTGATATAAAGTGGTTTTATATTGTGGAGATTTATTGGTTGAGTTGTTTATGAGTTCTGGTCGATCAGTTTGATCCACTGTATCGGTAGGGGTTTCTAAACACTCGAATACGATGAACTGACACGGTACGTTTTGAAAATAAAGGGTAAATAATATAATTTTACCCAAATTATATTTTTATATAAAAGAATGATTATATTAAAATATATTGGATGTGTTGGTTGTTATTATAATCAAATGAGATTATAAAAGGTGAAATGGTTATGTAAATAGCCAATTGGGATTCATATAAGGGTAATATATGAAATCAAATGGACTAAACCTGAATTTAAAATCATAATTGGAATTAAAACTCTGGAGATTTGGAAAGGTATTTGTAAATGGATTTGGAATTAATATATGAGAATTTTAAAATCCTAGGAGATTTTAAATTGTTTTATAAGCATTGTGAATGGTATTTTGAATTGATTTCAAACTGAAATTGTTTAAATATGAGTTTGAAAGGTGATATAGTATTGAACTCACTTCAGTAGCTGGGAAATAACCCTGATGATGCTGGCCACATCATCAGTGTTCATTTTCGAGTTCTAAGTGAGGATTACTACCAAAGATATTGTTTTTGGAAATGTTTTGAGAAAACAATTTATTTTGAATTGTGAAAGGGAAGTTTGATTTTTGATATGGTAAACTATTTAAAACCCCCAGGATTGTTTAATTTGAAAACAAATTAAATTAGAATTTGTGAAAGCAAATCAAAAAATAAGATATAGAACAAAAACTGGATAGTGAGATAGGAATCTGGAATTTTGTTGAATTGGTATGTAAGAACTTGAAATCGGGAATGGAACTCGAGTTTGAAATGAGATTATGGTTTGGATATAAGCGAATAGCTATTGAGGATAAATTGGTCGGAGTTTGATTGGAAAGATATTGGTATATGTTGAATTGGCATTAGATGGAAAAGATATAATGGTATGCCCGACAAAAAGGTACAAGTTTATTTATATATGAGTTTGGTGATTTATGAGCCGATTTGGTAAGCCGCTTGATTTTCCTTTAGGTTGGAGAAGGCCTAGAGAGGCGAGTTGTAGTTGGACCGATTGACCCGTACAATGGAGGTGCTGGCGATTTTTTTCGGAATTTTAGGGTGTTAGAAAATTTTCAGGATTTTTGAAAATATTCATTAATAGAAGTAAACTAATATTTTAGTTGAAATAAACCAATTCAGTTAAAGCAGAAGTTGATAAGTAAAACAAATAATTTTAACCCAGTTAGTAGGGTTTGTTTTCTACCTTCGCAATTTCGAGGACGAAATTATTTTAAGGGGGTAAGAATGTAACGTCCCGTATTTTTAGGTACTATAATTAATTAATTTAATTATTTAAATAATGATTCAGAGATTGAAATGGTCGTTTAATTAAATTATATTGAATATCTAATTAATATAATTAATAGAATAATATATTTTGTTCCAAAATAGTCGGAAATAGTGAATTGACAATATTGTGTGAATTGGACAATTTAAATTATATATAATTCAGTTTAGAATTGAATTATATTAACGAATTTATTATATAAACGTCAGTTAAACGTATAATTATATTATAAATAAAATCGAGCTCGAAATGGCGCAGCAGTTCGTAATTTGGCGATTCGAACTTTAAACGAATATACAGAATCCGTTTTAAGCCAGATTTCTGTGAAACAAGAAACGTTCGGAGCTAGTGAAGTATATTTTTCTGATGGAAGATAAAAATCAGGATTTTGTGATATAGATTTTTAGCTATGTCCAAATCAAATTTTAAAATAGTCGCTATGGAATTCGTTATAATTTATAACGATTTATTTATATTATAAATGGATTTTTTTAATATAAATTGAATATCGATTCAACCGGGAGTTGAATATCAAGTTATAAATCCAATTGTAGCTTTATGATATTCTATTATGAATATATATACAATAATATTTATTTATTAATATTTAATTTAAATTTTTTTAAATATATAAATATTTAAATGGATTCATTTAGAGCTTAAAAAATAGCCAGTTTTGCAAATGGCCTCCGTTTTTGACGAAACTAATTTTGTTGGATCCAGAATATTAAATTATTGTTGGATTTCATTTTTCGGGAATTTTGGAATCAGTATGTGGCCGTACCGGATTTAAATGTGAAAAGCAGTCAATATTTTGACTGTTAAAAATACGTTGTGTGAGCAAACGGAGTCGGAATTCGACGAAACAAGTTTCATTGGGTCCATAATGTCAAACTCTAGTTGTATGTCCATTTTCATGATTTTTCGATATATATGTAATCATAGGGATTTTTAGATGGTAAATGCAAATAGAATAATAATATATATTTATATGAAGCTTCTGAGAGAAGCCAAAAACAATCCTATAGATATACTATCACCCTTTCTAACCTAAAGGATTTTTCTCTGTAGTCAACACACTCAGCCCCCATCACTTTCCTCACTCAAAAACAAAAACGCAGCTTCAAAAAAAAATCAGTGGAAAATCATAGAAAATTTTATAAATAGCAAATCACATGTTTCTGAGATGCTATGGTGATTTCCTTGCATATGGTGTCCGTTTTGTTTGGTTCGACGGTGAATCAATTCAATGGGTTTAAAGCGCGCGAGCTAGGGTTGCAATTTATGGGTGATTTAGGCCTTGATTCATGATGTGAGCATCGCACTTGAGTTTGTAATGCGATTTGGAGTTTGTAGGGGAAGTCGTGGGGTAGTTGGTGATGGATAGTGTCAGACCTGGGGGTTTGTGTGGTCGGAATCGCAATCTGGGAGCAGCGTCGAGCTGGGAAAATAGGGGATAGGCGGAAGGAGGTCGCGGAGGTAAAGACATTGGTGCAGTCGGTTTGAGTAACAACGGACTATGATGGGAGAATGGCTTGAACGAAGTTTGGCCATGGTTTGGGGAAATCCTAGAGTTGCGCGTTATACAGAGAAGGAAGACAACGAGCGACGGTTTATATGGTGATTAGGTAATTAACAGAGCAATTAAGATTTGTATTAATTATTAAATTATTTGGCTTGTTTTTAAGATAAATGAACGATGAGGAGAAGGAACTCTCAAAGGAGATTAACGGTGATTTTTGTGGAAATGTTCACAAAGTAGAAGATAAGTGCGGTTATGAAGTGGGTGGGCTGATATAAATGTAAGGCCCAAAAATAATTTATAACTAAATTGATTTTTGTTTTAGATTTAAATAAAGTATTAACTTATAATATTCCTAACTTCGCCATACAATACCAGAATTTGACAAAACAAGATCTGTTAGGATCGTATGGACGGTGGCTACACCATGGAACTGACTGGGAGTTAATTGGAGCTCGTTACAATTTATAGTGAAATAAATTGTTGGTCTAAACCAACCAACAGTTTAGCGTTATTTAACGATGAACTGCCAATGTGAATAAATCTCACAAACTCCGCTCAGTTTATATTTTTATATCGTATTTTTAGAATTGACCAATGATGATTGATTGTTGTGTGATGATTGTTTGGTTGAATTGCCGAAGTATTGGTTGAAATTACAGATTATGATATATATGTAAATCGTTAATTATATATTGATTCTGTTTATCAGAATATTACATGTTGAAATGAAATTGATGTTAATTATATTGTTTAACATCTGTGATGTAGGGAAAACAGGTTGGAGGGATCCAACTGGATTACTCAATATTTATAATGCTGTTTATTTTCATATATTGTGATATATGATGTGATATATAATCTGTGATTGATTATGATCACACTGGTCATGTTGTTTGGTATTTTAAGTACCATATGAATTACTGGAATGTATATAAGGAAATTTTCAAAGTGAATATTGAAAATGAAATATTTTTATATAGAATAAATAGAACTATATAAAAGGATTTATATAGAATAAATAGGACTATATAAAAGGATTTATATAGAATAAATAGGACTATATAAAAGGATTTATGTATAATAAATAGGATTATATAAAAGGATTTATATGTAAAAAATAGAATTATATAAAGGTAATTATAATGAGATTTAAGTGTTAGAAATAAAAAGGAGATCTTTATGAATAATTCTGCAAATAAAAATATAAATAGAATTTAGGTTTGAGATACTGTTTTTAAATACGAAATCAAATTGTTTTAATTTTATAAAGAAATATTTTTCACATTCTATGTGAAAATTAGACTAAAGTAAATATTTTGCTAATAAAATATTTATAAAGGAAATAAGGTTTGAAATAGGAATTAAAATGGAGTTAAAGGAATTAGAAACTGACTGGAAATTAGTTGAGTTGAAAGGCTTTCTGGGTATTGATCTGATGTTTGTTTCGACCTTCGGGGTTAATATGTAGGGGTTGTTCTCTTACTAGTTTACAGTTAGAGACTGATATATGTGAGAAGATAGTGATGCATGAATTAGAAATGGAAACGTTTTCCAAAGTTAATAACGTATATTTTCTAAAATTAGAAAATAAGGATTTGATGAATATATGGAAACGAAAAATGGGGAAATGAATAAATGTTGATTGATGATTGATCGATAGAATTTCCATCTGGAAATAATATCGTTGTTTGCACACATGTTTTTCTTTGATAGCTAAATCACCGACTATCAAAGTTTTTGACCATTTTTCCGTTGTCAATACGGAGAGATTGGGATCGGATTCATTATCTAAAAACCACTTTGTATGGGCGTTAGCGTTGCGATCAAATATGATGAAGATAATTGAAGATGGAGTTTTGCAAGGGTTGTCCTGTTTACAGAATAGTGCCTTCAGTTTGTCCAGTTCCAGGACGACCTATATGGAAGAATGTTTTATGGAGTATATTTAATGGATCACGTAAGTTGATCTCTTCAAAGGTATTTACGATTGGTGGTGGAGGAATTTGTTTCTCTTAGCTGTTTACCCGTAGTATGTTTGGAGAAATCAATTTGTGATTTAGCGGGTATGACGATGTGACATTCAAAGTGAATGAAGATGTGGTTTGAAAAAGATAAGTTATGGCCTCTAGCCTCATAACCGGAATGGTATAAAATCGGGTAGGTCGCATGGCTAAGTGGTTAGCTGCCAATTAGGGTGTATTGTCACCTGATCTAGAGAAATTCCATTTACTTCTATAATATATTCGATGCTATCCCTTTCGAGAAATGGTTGTTGATCCCAACCGTTGGTGATAATACATTCGGTACACTCAAATGAAATGAGCGACCGGTCATGTTTAGCCTAGGTTACAAGATGTTCTTATTGATCCCGGTGTATTCCTCTCTTGAGATACACTGTTGGAAGGTGGTCCCATACCTTGCCAGTTGGAATTCATTAACTAATCAGCACCTACGGTTTTTGATTATATATTATGTATGTGGAACGTGAGAAGAAAGCGTTCTGCTAGATGATTATTATATTGTGGTTGATAGACACTATTATAATATCAAAAGGATTTTCATATAAAGATTATTGTTTCTTTCAAAAGTATTTTTGAATGTTGAATCACGTGTTTTGGATTCTCATAAGGGAAAATCCCGTTCCGTGTTATACAACATGGTCTTATGAGATATCGTTAATTTTCTCAAACTGTTTTAAATTGTTTACTCACACTAGTCCCATGACGGACCCAGAGTTCGTTTTGTTTTGCTTTACCCTAAACTCTTGGGTTCCCAATTTTGTATGGTCAGTCAAGTAGTCAGGATTTTATAGATATACTTGGAGAGCTTAGAGCAGGAGGCTTCAGGATTATATAGCTATTATTATTTCCACTGTGCTGTAAGTGTTGTACTCTGATAATGTTACTGTATACATATACTAGTTTTATTTCAAAGTTATGTATCTATTAAATATTGTTCGTTCCACTGTGAGATTTGTGTCACTCTGATGTTGTATGTTCTTCTTCTTCTATTCTGAGTTTCTATCTTATCTATTCTCACCCTATATTTTCTTTCACTAACTATCCGGTATTTCCGATGCTTGAATAGTCGACATGGTGTTGTATCTCGATTACTCAAGATCACGAAAACCTAGGTCGTTAATCGTCACATTTTAGCTCCTACTTCATATAAACAAGTGGTAAAGAAACAGAAAGGTTTTTCCAGAGCTTATTGTCCCTGACCTCCCCTTTTTCTGCCTCAAACACGAAGAAGAAGAAGATCTGCATTATTGCCAACAATATTAACAGATTCATCTGTTCAATCTGTATGTACGATGCTTTAATCTCGATCTCTATCTCAATTACCCATTTTGGATTATAACTCACACCAGCAAACTGAGGAGATTCAGGAGAACCTAAATTTACTAGGCTGGAACAGAACACGGAAAACACATGATTTTCTCTAATCACAATGAATTTACCAGGTTGCTTAAGTGACTTGCACAAGATGAGTGTCTCATCTCTTAGTCTTGACCTATCCGCTTGTAGAAGCAAACTCCAACGACTTCTTCCCATGAGTATGGTAGTAGAGGAAGGTTTCTTCTGTCTGAGAAAGTGCCAGTAACAACTGCCACCTGCTCTAACTGTAATCAGAAAGGGCATTTGGCGATAAAGAGTGGACCCTTAAAGAAGCGATTAAAAGGTGGACTTCAATCCAAAAAGGGATTTCAAGAAAATAGAAAATGATGTCAATGCCATCAGGCTGGTCATCTTTCAAAGGCTTGCCAGCTATTAAAGAAATCTGAAAAGGGTCAAATAAATGAAGTGGTAGAAGCTTCAACACCCTCAGCTAGTCAGGAAAGGCCGGATGTTTTTGAAGGCACGCTTAATGTCAAAAATATTTCGGTTAAAGTATTGTCTAATACGGGCGCATCATGAAGTTTTATTTCGACTAAGGTGGTAAAGAAATTGGATTTGAAATTGAAGAAGCTTAAGGAACCAATGACGGTTCATAATCCGATTGGGGGTTCCCTTGATCTTAGTTGGGTTTGTGGGGTGCCGGTTTCCTTTTCCTGTTATCGGTTCCCTACTATCTCGATCGTCATGAATTTCAGAGAGTTTGATCTTATTTTGGGATTGGATTGGTTAACTAAATATGAAGTGGAACTTAACTGTGAAGAAAGAATTGTTAGAGTTAGAACAAAGCTTGGCTATATAACCATTCCATGTGAAGGTCTGAATTCTGATAGAAAAGACTTCTGGGCAGCATTAGATGTTTCTCCTGCTCAAATAGAACCTGTTCCTGTCGTTCCGGAGAATATTTCGGTCGACATTGCAAATATCCCGGTTGTCAAGAACTATGCGGATGTGTTCGAAGAAGTTGTTAGCTTACCTCCGCAGAGAGAAATTGATTTTAAAATCTCTTTAGTTCCGAATGCAAGGCCAGTAGTTCACGCTATTCGAAGGATGACCTTGAAAGAGAAAGAAGAGTTAGACAATCAAACTCGACAGCTATTATGGAAAGGTTTGATCAGGCCTAGTTTCTCTGATTATGGAGCAACAGTTGTGTTTGTCCCAAAGTCAGATGGCACTCTCAGACTATGTGTAGATTATCGTGACTTGAATAAGCAGACGCTGGAAAACAAATATCCATTGCCGCGGATTGATGATTTGTTGGGCCGATTGAATGGAGCACAAGTGTTTTCACGAATGGACCTAGCTACAGGTTTCCATCAGCTTCGTATTGCCTAAGAGTGTGTTCTTTTGACAGCATTCAGAGGCCCAGATTTATTCTACGAGTGGTTAGTAATGTCGTTCGGCTTATGTAACGCTCCAGCATATTTTGTCAATCTAATGAACCGGGTATTCAGGGGAGTGTTAAATAAATTTGTTCTAGTTTTCATTGATGATATACTGATCTTCTCTAAGTCAGAAAGCGAGCACGAAAAACATTTGGAACAAGTGTTCGAAATTCTGAGAAAGAATGTGTTGAAAGCAAAGTTTTCCAAATGTATATTCTGGCAAGAAGAAGTCAAATTTCTTGGCCACGTCGTGTCAAAACAAGGAATTTCAGTGTATCCCAATGAAATCACTGCTATTCAGAATTGGAAACAGCCTCGTATGCCCATAGAAGTTAGAAGTTTTCTCGGATTGGCCAGTTATTATAGGAAGTTCGTTAAGATTTTTTCGAAGATATCCAGTCATTTAACCAAGCTTACTAAGAAACATTCGAGATTCAACTGGACTCCCGAATGTGAGGCAGCTTTCCAGGAGTTGAAGTTAAAATTGACGACTGCTCCAGTGCTCACAATTATTGACAGCAACCAAGATTTGAAGGTCTAGACCGATGCTTCTAAAGAAGGCCTTGGTGCAGTGTTAATGCAGAGAGGCCATGTAGTCGCTTATGCTAGCCGTCAATTGAAACCAGATGAAAAGAATTATGTAACTCACGATCTCGAATTGCTAGCTATCGTGTTTGCTATGAAAATCTGGAGGCATTATCTATTGGGTGAGATGTTTGAATTATACATTGATCATCAATCATTGAAATATTTATTCACCCAGAAGGATCTGAATATGAGACAGCAGCGTTGGTTAGAATTTCTCGCGGCATATGATCTTGATATCTTATATACACCGGGGAAGGCTAATGTTGTGGCTGATGCTCTCAGTAGAAAGAATGTAATTGTCGCCAGTCTTATTATCACGCCTTCATTGATTGATAACATATCTGCTCTTCAGAAGGATGATCACTTCATTCAGAAGATCAGAGAGAGAATACAGAAAGGCGAGCCCTCGAGTTTTCAAATAGATAACGAAGGGATTCTGATGTTGAAAGGCCGAATATGTGTGCAAACATTCCTGAACTCCGGAGAGAAGTATTAGATGAATGTCACAAAGACAAGCTTAGTATCCATCCAGGAGTGAGCAAAATGTATAATGACATCAAACGCACTTTCTGGTGAAAATCTATGAAAAGGGACATTTCTTTATATGTTAGGCGGTGTTCTACTTGTCAACAAGTCAAAAGCGATCAGCAGAAGCTCGCTGGATTGTTGCAACCTTTGGAAGTTCCAGGTGGAAAGTGGGAACAAATTTCTATGGATTTCATGGATGGTTTGCCCAGAACCAGGAAAGGAAATGACATTATTTGGGTGATCGTAGATCGTTTCACGAAGACCGCCCATTTCATACCTATCAAATCGAATAGAACTGCTCAGAGTCTGATGCAGGTTTATTTCAAAGAAATTGTTAGACTGCACGGAGTTCCTATGAGCATCGTTAATGATCGTGACCCGATTTTTTCTAGTAAATTCTGGGAAGCATTCCAAGAAGAATTGGGAACAAAACTGAACTTGAGCACTGCTTATCACCCTCAGACAGATGGTCAAACTGAGAGGGTGAATCGTATTCTAGAAAATTTATTGCGGGCTTGTGTTATTGATTTTGGCGGATCATGGGAAGACCATTTGCATTTGGCCGAGTTCACATACAACAACAGCTACCAAGCGAGCCTGACAATGTCACCATTCGAAGCATTATATGGTAGACAGTGCCGATCTCCTGCTTGTTGGGTAGAACCTGGTGATAGACTTGTATTGGGACCCGATATGATTCGCGAAGCTGCGGACAAAGTCACTTTCGTTAAGAAACGATTACTCACCGCCCAAAGTCGACAGAAAAGCTATGCATATAAGAGAAGAAGAGATATATCATTTGCTGTTGGCGACTATGTATATTTGAAAGTATCTCCGATGAGAGGAGTAATCCGGTTCGGTAAAACAGGGAAATTGGCGCCTAAATTTATTGTCCCGTTTCCTATTCTAGAACGGATTGCAACTCTCACTTATAGGGTTCAATTACCTGATTGGTTGCCTGGAGTACATAATGTGTTTCATGTGTCTCAACTTCGAAAGCATGTTCATGATCCAGACTTGATCGTGGAAGAAGCAGCGCAACGGGATGTAGAAATTACTCCAGAATTGGCTGTGAGAAGAGAGCAGGCATAGATAATTGGCAAAGAAACCAAAGAACTGAGGAACAAGAAGGTTCACTTAGTCAAAGTGCAATGGAGTGGAGATCCACGAGATTGCACTTGGGAAACTAAGGAAAGTATTAAGAAAGCCTATCCTAAGTGCAGGGTGGATATCTCTGATTGACTCCGGTGCAAGGTACATTTACCATACTTTCCATTACCATTTTGTTCTCTACTTTGCTGTAGTTTTCTTTTCATGCATGTATACTTTTTAATTATATAATCTGAATGATTTTCAAAAGAGTATATGAATTATTTGGTGTATTTTTGAAAAGTTAAAAACAAATTGATTGTTGGTTGTGTTGTGTGATTGTGGATTTGATTAATTGAATTATTAGAATGACAGTTAATTTAATCAATAAGGGAATGAAGTTAAATGTATGCAATTGATCAAATATTGAACTGATTTAGAAATTGATAGAAATATAAACATGTGCATTATATATGTGTGATCAGGTTATGGATAAACAACTAAGCAGAGGAATAAAATTGTTTGCCCGACAAATAGGTACATGTTTATTGTATTTCTTGGGATTTGATGATTTTATGAGCCGATTGGCTAGCCGCTTGGCTTTTCCTTTTTCTTTTGGATTGGTGAGGGCCATGGGAGGCTATTTGAAATATCCCGAAGTCCCCCGTACAAAGGAGGTCATGGCGAAATTTTTCTAGAATTTAGGGTGTTAGCCAATTTTTTGAAGAATTTGAAAATTCTTAGAAACTGAAAAGTTGGAGAATTGAAGCCAGAAGGAAAGTAGAGTTGGTTAATTAAACCACTTTCGACTTTGTTCCTTTTCGGGGATGAAAAGTTTTAAGTAGGGGAGATTGTAACAACCCGGAAAATCTGAGCCAGTTTAAAATTTTTAATTCGGCAATTTTAGTGGATTTTGAATATTTAAAGTAAATTATTTTAAATAATAACGATGAAAATTAAGTTTGAATCGACATTTGAAAATAAATATAATTATTTTAAATTATAAACAAGGCCTGAAATGGCGCAGCAGTTTCAAAATTTCATTTCAAACTTTGACTAACTGTACCGGGTGCAAAATAAAACGGATTTTAGTGAAACCAAAAATATTTAAATCTGTTAGCGAATATCTTTCTAACGAATCTGAAAAATCAAAGTTTCATTGCGGGAGTCAAAAGTTATGGCCAAATGAATTTTCAGAAAGGTCGCTATAGAATTTATATAGCCCATGAAAATAGACATTTTGCAAACGACATCGGATTTCGACGAAACCACTTTTGTTGGATCCGGGATGTCAAATTATTACTAGGTTTCAAATTTCATAATTTTTGAAGTTAATATGTGAGCGTGGCAAAAGAAAATGTGTTTGATGAATTTCTGTTAAATTGAATCGATCAGAAAATGGCTATTTTTCAAACGGTCTCAGAATTCGACGAAACTAGGGTTGTTGGGACCGTATTGTCAAAACATAGCTAGATATATTTTTTTGGAATTTTTAAAATCAGTATGTCGCCCCGGCAAATTGAAATGTACGTTCAAATCAAATATTGAATGTTTTATATTTTAATTTGAAGGAAAGCTGACTAAAACAGTCGAATGGGCCAACGAAACATATCCCATTGTGTTCGGAATGGGGGTATTTAGCTAGGGACGACAGTCGTTGGGTTTGGATTGGAGTTAGTATGTGAGGAGGGGTATTTTAGAGATTTTAAAAATATATAAATATAAAAAAAATCTCATTAGCCGGTCAAAACCCTAGTCAACGTCTTCAACCCGCCTCCCTTTCATCTTTGAACGACGGAAACTGCTCAGGGAGAAATCCCCAAATTCTGATCAAAATAAAAAGAATTAGACCCCAATCCTTTGGGGGATTTTGTATAGGCTCGTCCGTGCTTCGATTCCACACCCTCCTCGCCATTTATCGTGAGCGTGGCGAGAGAATCGTGGGTCCAAAGTCTCGCCGCTCGAAGAAGAATTGGGGGGTCAGGCAACTGTCGAGCTCGAGGTTATGGGGTGCCGGAGGTAGCGCTCGCGGAGGCGGAGCGCGTGGTGGCAGTCGATCATCATCACAGCGACGATCTGAGGTGCCGATCTGAACCCTAGATTTGAGTAGAGAGGGTTAAACGTCGGCTGTTGATTTTTAAAGAAGAAGGTTTAATTATTTTATTTTATTTCTTTGTTAATTAATGTTTAAAGTGTCATTAACTTTATAAAATCATATCTTTTTCGTTTCTTGTCGAAATTCAGTGAAACAAGAGACAGTGGACTCGTGTGGACGTCCTCTACATTATAAAAGAGACCGCATATTTTTCTGAGCCTTCTGCTATTTTTGGTGGAGTGGAACCCAATGTGAGATTTCTAAATTATAAACGATATGGCAAACGACGATGTATAAATTATATAGTCGATGTATGAGTTATATAAGCCTTGTACACCTCATGTATAAGCGTTGTATAAGTTGTATGTTCGATATATAAGTTATATATGTGTTGTATAAATAATCTATGTGTTGAAATAAAATGAAATGATATTGAAGTGAATGGAAATATATTTATATACTAATATATATATTTATATATATATATGTATACTCCCCTCGTCCACAGATCATGGACGATATTTATTGGTTGTGATATTGTTTGGATTATTGGTTGATGTAAAATTTGTTGAATATCATGAATGGTTGAATTGAAATGATTGATTGAGATTAAATTCCCAATAGGATTAGTATATGGGAAAATTCGCCTGTGTGCGAACTAGATATTGAAAATCCCCATTTTCAAAAACCGCGGGGTTTTAAGGTAAAGCGAGGAGCCGTACTAGGGACGGTGCCGGTTTTAACTACCCTGCCATTATGCAGTCGAAATTTTCAATAATATTCATGTGTTAGAATTATTTTCATGTGTTGAAATTATATTCGTGTGTTGAGTAGAAATTCATGTGTTGAATGAAGTTCATGTGTTGAATAAATTATTTGAAAAATAAAAATCACATTTTTATTATATATATAGGCTATATAAAATATTAGTATTTTAAATAAATTGTTTTAACACTAAAAATAACATTTTTACCTTATGTATAAACTATATAAAATAATTGTGTTTTGAAATAAATTGTTTTACAATAAAAATCACATTTTTATTATATATATAAACTACAGAAAATAAGAAGTGCTAAAAATATTCATGTGTTGAATAAAGGACTAGAACGATAAAAATCATATTTTTATCATGTGCGTGAAGTCGAAAACATTCATGTGTTGAATATATAGATTGAACAATAAAATCTACCTTTTTATTGTAAATATGAAGTGCTAAAAATATTCATGTGTTGAATAAATATTTTTGATGATAAAAATGTCATTTTTATCAAATATATGAAGTGAAAATAGTTTTGAAATCGAAGAATGAATTATATTTATATATATATATATATAAATTAAATCGAATAACGAAGCTGTAGTTCGTGTTTTAAAACTGTGATTTCAAACGATTAGTGCGGGGGATTCGACCATCGGATTTTCCCGAAACCGCAACCGTTGGGTTCGCCTTGGGAATATCTTTCCAACGACACCCACTGTGTGAAGATCCAATGGTTGGATTGTATGGAATGTTTAATTCAAATATGAAGAAAAACAATGCCAGAATCGATTATATTTATATATATATATAATTAAATTAAATTAAATCGAATAACGACGCTGTAGTTCGTATTTTGAAATTGTGACTTCAAACGATTAGTGCGGGAGATCCGACCGTCGGATTTTCCCGAAACTAAAATGGTTGGATTCGTTTAGAAAAGATCTTTCTAATGATATAAAATTTATGAAGATCCAACGGGTAGATTTTCAGATAGGTGTAAATCAAATCTGAAGAAAAACAGCGCCACGGCCGCGTTATGGCCTGAAGCGTTGTTTTGAATGAATTGGCTATTTTTAAATATAAAAATAGCGATAAATCGTGATAAAATATTATAAACGATATGGAATGGAAATAAACTGAATTTGCTCGGTTTATGTGATATTTGATGGTTGAATGTGTTTGGCGTGAAAATTACATTAAAGAACAGAATTAGTGATATCGAATAATTTAACAATTGAAATGAATTGATTTGAAATTCTAAATATAGGTGAATTATTTGAAATGGCCGAGTTGATTCTCATTTCAAATAATTGATCGACGAGTGAAAGTCGAAGATATGAAGACGGTGCAAGACCGATGATCTTCACGTCGAATGGAGGGGAGCTCCCGATGCTCATGATAGGAGTAGCTACCTTGAAGGGGTTGAAGTAGTAGCCGTCCGGACGTACTTGTTGATTGTACGGGTATGCGAGGTATTGAGTGCCTCCAGTTTCATTCAGACCCAGAACGAACGTGTAAATGGACTGTGTGTCTGACATTGGATTTTGTACTGTGCTGATTGATCTCTATTAAATATATATCTGTTTGGCGGCGGAGAATTTATTCTCTTGCTTAACGCCCTTCTCTGAGACGTACGAGCTCAGAGGTTATATATCGATAGAAATCAGTCATATGGAGTGAATTGCCTGTGTGGCATGCCTAAGTGGCAGATGATCAAGGCTTCTGTAGAAAAGCAAAGTCTTGTGGGTGATGATCAAAGCACGGCCTGTATGGCATAGCTTTGTGTATAACGTGAATTCGCGAGCCTCACACCCCAGTATGAACCGGAAACGGGAGAGGACTGCAGGGAGGATATGCGTTTCCTTCTAGCTAGGAGTTGTGTCGGTGTTTTTACACGGCCTGACATTTTACTTATGTGGATAATGGATAGCGAGGCGCCTCGGATATATCGGTCGATCCGGGACCGATGGAGTCATTAGGCTCATTGACACCCCATAGGCGGGGAAACGCAGTGTTCAGGCATTTTAATCCACATCGGTGGACCAGCCCTGAAGATCTAAGGGTCACTCGAGCTATGATTATGAGACACGGGCTAGAGCGTCTCGAATTTGGTAAGGACTATCTTTTGCCTTGGTTCATGATGGAAATCCAATTTCCAAATACGACACCGTGCAGTTTTGATTATATATATATATATATATATATATATATATATATATATATATATATATATATGTCGACATGATATATGGTACCCATGCCGTCTATGATTGATAGTTATGATTGAAATTGTTTTTGAAACATATATACACTAGCAATAATATCAAATGATTTGTTTTGCTGGTATCAAGCATATTTTGGCCATTATAAGGTATCCTCTGGTTTGTGTTGCATTGTGTGATGGGAACTGAGTCTTATAATGGCTTCATTTTTATAAAAGCATTGCGATATTTAAAAGAATTATTTGTTTTAAAGCACTGACAATCCAATGGAGTAAACCTGTTCCGCGAAAGTGGCGTGGTCCTGTAATTAGCCATATTGTAAAATGTGTTAAATAGATTTCTCATACCAGTCCCATGACGACTTGTAGTTTGTTTCACTTGCAAACTCGGGTGCCCCTATTTCTACACGGGCAGCCTTGTATTCAGGTTTTAGCAGGCTCTTTCTGGATAGCTGGAGCTGAAGATGGATTCTATCATTTATCTCTTTTTATGTTGTTCAGCTCCTATTGTACATATTATGTTTTGTTTTCCGCTGTTGACATTTATGTATAGCTGAACTGTATTTGAACTAAGTATGATCCTGTATACTATGTAACTCTGATGATTATGTTTATCCAGTGTATTCTATGGTACATTATCTGGTGTATTTATTTATTTCTGTTCTGCTGTTATCTGTTATGTGTTATATTCCAAAGATTACCCTCGCTACCGTCTTATGGGGTTTGGGGTCGTTACAAAGGGGGAGTCTGGTTTATTTTTCAAAAAGAAGAAAAAGAGACCTAAATACCCCGGCTCGTCACTTATGTTAATCTCTAACTTACTAAATTCCACGCAAGTAACAAACGTGCACATTACTAAACATATCAATTACACAAATTTGATACAACATATTAGATCAAAAGTTTCATTCCAGTATTTATTTTAAATTAATTGTACAATTCGAATATGAAATTACAATTAATTACCTAATATGATGTCTTCTAATAACTCACAAAACTTTCTTGTGTCTTTATTATATTAACTATATCCATTTTTTATTTTTATGTGCAACACTAAATTATAAACATTAATTAAGGTTTAGGTTTTATGGTTTATATTAATGAGGATTATAGGGGGGTTAATATCGAAATTGTAATTTACATGTTTAAGGGGAGGCTAATCTATTTTTTCCTCCTCATAACAATTATACAATAAATAAAAATTGGTTCTCCCCTTAACCAAATATGGATCCCCTTTAACAACCCTCTACTTAAATCAATGAGCTAGATTCATATTTCCTTGCATAAATGGTTCTAGATTATTCTAACCATCATATATCATCAACAAACATTAAAGGAAAACAACTATACATAACATATTCAAAATGTTCTTTCATATTGGAATTCATAACTAATTTAGAATAATATGCAATAACTTGTGATGCTATGACTACAAAAGTTGTTTTCCATATTTAGAGCGATTCAGAATATTTTCTAAAAAATATTGACTTTAAAATTTTAATCATTGAGTTCTATTTTTCGAAACCAAAAAACTTTCAGAAGTCATCCTTTAATTCTCAATACTAAAAAAAGAGAGGTACTAAATCAAATCAAAATCTTCACATACAAAAAAAAGTAATTTTCCAAATGAAATCAATAATGGGTGACTATGATATCAATTGTTGGATTTCTATACATTTATGTGACAAATCATGAAATCTCATATTTAAATAGATGACCCAAATTGATTTAACTGAGAAGAAATCAGAGAAAGCAATGAATTAGTGGAAGTCATACCCAAAGTCATAGATGTTTTACTAAAGAGAAGATTAAGCTTATTAAGATATGGTTTTTTTTCCAAATCTAACATACAAGCTCTAGCTACGAACTGATGGTTGCTTCTTTCATCAACTGATTAAGAGAAAAGACAAATCTAAAAGATATAGATTTGTTATGATCTTCGAAATTGACAAAAACCTAAATCTGAATTATTTCTCATAGAAGATATTAGAAGAATAACTAGAGCTTATATAATTCAGGGGACCCTAACCCAGTATTTATAATAGTGTGATATTTTCAATTTGTCCCTTCAACAAATTGAAAATCACTCTGGTCTCTATGCATTCTTTTCATGACAGTTTCATCTTTAAGCCTTATTTATTTTATTACTTTATGAGATCACTTTAATTAAGCTTTACACCGAAATATAATGACACGTTTTATTTTACATATGTGGTCCACATGTTGAAATTTTCCAACAGAACCTGCTTTCGTTGTGAGACCGTGGTCGAATATTATTTTTTTGTCTAATTTTGTGCTGAAGATCAATTTTTCAGACAACCTTCAAATTATATGTTCACTCAATGATGGATATATTGGAAAAAAAAGGAAAGGACAAGATCCCTCTTAAGGCTAGAAATTAGGTAAAGTTTGGGTGACGGAATAAAAGTGGTGGTGGCTACTTGGGGTGGTGAGGGTGGGGTAGACTTGTTGTAGGAAATGAGGATAGAGGCTCAATTCGAGGAGCAGGAAGGAAGGGACATAGCTAAAGGCTTAAAAGGTGAACCTAAAGGGATCGAGGCATGAGAATTTTTAATCAGCCAACTCCTAGCATGAGGCTTAGGAAGGAGAAATTTAGGAGGAAGGTTATCAGCTGCTACATCGGAATATGCGCATGACGATATTAGTTGGTCGAAAGAGCGACACATGTCACATGTTTGGAGGTTTATACAAGTAAGAAATGTCAATGTAGGCATTACGAAGAGGCTTCCGATGCTCAATGGATACAACAAAAGTTGATCAAATGGTCAATATATATGTTTGGCTATTCATTTAGCTCCCTCAAGAGTTTGGAAAATTGAAGGATTGCTTGAGATATGAGCCCAAACGGGAATGGAAAGAACTTGCACATCGTCCATGTCAACAAGACACCACTAGGTATGGATAAACTTTACCATCAATTGTAATAAGATAGGATTCCAAAATATGAGATCTCTCATGTGAGCATGAGAATTTGAAAAGTATATTAAACTGCCACATCTTACACTGAACTGTACCATGCAACTGCTACTTAACAAGGACTTGTTTATTAGTAATGGTATAATGAGCAGCTGTTGAAACCTGCTAAACAATCTATCCAAAAGGCAATGTCGGCGACAACTATTTCCTTAGAAGGAAGTACATTTTTATCAAAGAAATCAATGGCATACTACTTAGGATTAAATGATTCTATTTTGCCCTTCTCTTAATTTGCTACATTTTCAATGAAGATTCAAATACAATAGTTGGTTGTAATATCTATTATGTATGGTGAAATCACTCATTTTATATGGATTCAACTACTATTACAAACTTATATATTATAATTTTCTAAAATGTGCGGATCATCGATGATGAGTTTTGTAACGACTCGATTTCTCGACCTTCGAATTAGACACTATCCCCACGCAAATTGAAACCCTAACTGAGCACAAAACACACATGGCTACTGTGATAAGCTCTAACACATCCAAAACAAGCTCGCAACATCACAAATAGCATCATATCATATAACTTAACAAAAGAACAAGTTGAAACCCGTTTTGTTATTTTTAAACAAATATACAATAGATTTTGATTTTTTTTCTACTTACTGTATCCTAATTTTCCAGATTTGGAGCTGTAGCACTTCTTTGTTTCCCATAGTTTGGTTTTTCTACCTTTTTTGATCTGAGAAATTTTATTTCCCTTTCTATACATACATATTAGAGTTTGCTGCTAGGAAAAGATTTTTGAAGAAGGAATTCAAAAGACAACAACAAAAAATAAATGATATAACAAGAAGAGAAAGGATCATATATGTACCACCATTTCATATTTCGGGCTTTAATTTACTTCTTCCTTTTTGTTTATTTGAGGTTGCCCTTAAGATGGATGATAAAAGAATGTACAAATGCAAAGAAGAAAAATGGAAAGTTGGATACATAAATATTTAAAATGAAAGGACTAAAATAGAAATCTGGTTACATAATCAAAAGACCTTATTACCATTTTAATCATCACAAATCTTTCCTTATAATCCAAGTGAGATAAGACATTTAATGAGATGTAAAGTTTGGGAAAAAGTAAAGTACATTGAAAATAATGGTTCCTTACTTATTTTATAACTACCTTTTTTCATTCTTTTAATTGAACCAAAGTGCTAAAACATACTTAAATAAGCACTTTAACTTAACAAGTAAACATCAAATCAAGGTAATTAAATTATAATAATATAAATTTAAATATTTTTTAACCTATTTTATTACTAAAGATAAATCAACCATTTATTTTATAAATTGTAAAAATATTATTATTATAATATCGTATAACATATATAAACGAAAAAATATTTTCAAATTAATTTTTATAATAACATACATATATATTTTTATAACAAAAATAAAAGGCTAGTTTTTTTTATTTTAAAATTATGTAAATATGAAAAGACTCTAAACCCATTTAAAACCATTATTTGAATGATTAAAAATAATTTCCTATCATAAACTAACATTAAAAAAAAGGAATATAATGATTAAAAACAATAAGGGATATTTAGATAAATTAAATATTCGCAAATTAAATTAATTAAATTATTGGTTATTACATTCTTCCACCCTAAAAAGAATTTTGTCCTTGAAATTTCATTCCTATCCCATCTTGGAACAAAGCTAAAAATTTACTTAACAATTTGTATAAGCCTGTATGATGAACACGGATCATCCATAAACTATATCCAATTCAATTATTACTCAAATACATAATTTCTTTTCGAACTACTATCGCTCACCCGATATCTATGGATTGACTTTGATCAGTCTCCTTGATTAGGAATCTTAGTTCTCCTTGAATAGCCAAATACTATAATGGAAAAATAATTAGTTCCTTACCTTGAACTCTCACAAGTGTTCACCATCAAGAATCGAGTGATTAATCCTTATTTAGATCCACTACAACAAAATGACCCTTCAATAGCGTTTAAAAAACGCTATAAAAGGATATTATGGCGTTTCTATAAACGTTATATATCAACAAGCTATAATAGACTAAGGATATATAATAGCAGACATAAAAACGCTATAAAAGTGTGCTATCAAAATGGACTTTCTATAGTGTTTTCAACGCTATAAAAAGTCGTGTTATGGCTAGTTTAATTTGCTGACTTGTAGTATTAATAGCGTTTCTAAAACGCTGTTAAATAATTTAACAGCGTTTAATAAACGTTGTTAAATCCTTTAACAGCATTTTTGGAAAATTATTGAAAGGATTAATTGCATGCTATTATAAATCATTTTTGCACCATATACATATCCACTATCACAGACGGATTTACATAAACATAATATATTATATAAATCACATTAAACCAAAATTAACTAACCACTCAACCTCCATATAAAATAATACATTGTATGTTATAATATTTAATGAACATAACATTAAAAATGTAAATGATACATGTGATAAAGATCATGCTACACATGAGGATTAAGTTTGCAAACCAAAAAAAATGTTACTTCAAAAGAACTTCAAATCCTTGATATACTGCACCATGTTGTCATTTGTATACACCATAAATGGGCAAGTACCCATGGAAAAAAATTCAGTAATTAGCAATTACAACTATATGTGTAACTTAATTATATAAAATTAATTTATATGAAACTTAATTAATTTAGTAATTTTTATAAACTTAGTTCAACTATATAAACTAATTAAATTAACTTAGTTAATTTTATATAATTTAGTTAATTTATATTAACATATGGAATTTCTTGAAATGAATGTAAATTTTGTTTTAAATACTTTATTCAACATTCACATGTCTATTGTTATAAGCTTATTAATTTTGATAAAACTTAACTAAATGTTATAAACTTATTTAATTTAAGAAAATAGTTGTATGTTTATTTAATTAATTTTTGTAAAAATTATATGTCTTATTAAACTTAATCAACTTTTCCAACAATTTAACAAAGATTTCAAAATAGAAACATGTAATATTCATAATATTATTATTATTATTATATTATTAGTTAAATATTTATAATATTGGTTTATAAATTTATTATTATTGTATTACTGTTATTATTATATTATATTATAATATTATTATAATAATTATTTGTATATACCTTTAGTTAAATCTTGTAAATCTCGATTAACATAGTTAAATATTTATAAAATAAGTTTATAATTTTTTTCTATTATTATTATATTACTAGTATTTTTATTATATTATATTATTATTAATTAATGTTTATATACCTTTAGTTGAATTTCACAAAACTCACTTAACATAATTAAATATTTATAAAATTAGTTTATAAATTTATTATTATATTACTACTATATTATTACTATTATTAAATTATTAGTATTTATTTATTTTCATATGCATTTAGTTTAATTTTATAAAGCTCAATTAACTTAGTTAAATATTTATATAACTAGTTTATAAATTTATTATTATTACTATTATATTACAATTATTATTGTATTATTAATATTTTTTATCTTTCATATATCTTTAGTTAAATTTTATAAAACTCAATTAATTTAGTTAAATACTTACTGTAAATATGTAGTGAGTTTTAATAAATAAATTTAAACACCTTTCAATTTTTATACACATCATAATTCGCTTGTAAAATTTAATAACTCTCGAACTTTTTTCATAATTTCGACAGAATCTCCTTCGTATGAGGGACGTTTCGGAAAAACCGCATACATAAAAATTACAAAATATACATCTCCGAAGAGGCATCCCGAAACATGGGGAAACAAACCAATAACATATTATACTCTTATTTTGCAATATTCAATCCGAAAACATACCTTTTATTGGACATTATTTAGCAAATTACTTATTATTTAACATGCATAAGCGGCTACCAATGCAGGTCCATCCATATATGATTCGAAAGTATTTGTTCTCACCTCAAATGTAAATGTTAGCTGCATAAAGGAAGCAAAGGAAATATAAATATAATATAATGCATAAGTAGCATAACATTTCAATTTTAGGCCACTACTCAATATATTGAAACATTAAAACAACAAGTACAAAAAAGAATTACGCTATGATACTCTTAATATCAAATCTGAACTATCACTTATGGTGTAGGACAGCGGTTTAAATCGCATATTCGGACTAGCAATCATCAAAATTTCTCAAAACACTTTAAATAAAAGTTATAGCTTATGATCTTAGCTTTCCAGAATGTGTAAAATCGTATAAATCGGATCAGCGGGTTAAAAGTTATTATCAATAAAATTCAACTCAAATTTTCGATATTCAAACATAGAACAACGACAAACATTAGAGTTTTTAATATAGTAAACGTCAAAATTTGGCGAAAGGTATAAAATGAACATTGTTTAGATCATAGGCTTTCCAAAATGTCCAAGGTCATTGAAAACGGATAAGAGAACCAAAAGATATGATTAGATCAACTTTGGTTTGCCAAACACAAACAGCATTGTGCAGGTCTGCTATATAATTTCATGTTTTTAGCTGAGTACACAAGAAAATTTCACAGAAGCACATTGTGGATCATAAACTATTGATCCTGTCCCTTTAAATAATCAAAGAAACTATAATGACTATGAAGATTTTCAAATTAAGATTGATATCTCCCTTTATAGAAATATGAAAGATAGCGATTTCTCAGATTGGGTGGAAGAAATGGAAATTTTTGTTCTTATTTTCTTATTTCTAATGGATTCCAAAGTTTGTTTCATTTAAGGTAGATGTTCGTATTTCTTTCGTACACGGTGCTCTTTAAGGAAATTGCAATATTGAAGTACAGAACTAGAAAAATATAATAGTAAACCAAGATACTTAAATAAGGATGGCAGCCAGTCAACGGTAATGATATATGATGGAAATAAAATTAAATATATTCTCAGGTAAAATGTATTGCAGTATAGAAGTCAACATTTTATAAGGGAAAAAATTAGAAATAAAAATTCTTCTAATAATCTATGTTTTAATCAAAATTCTTCTACAGTTTGTACAATCTATCTACATATGACCAGTTACAAAGAGTAAACGTGTTGTCACTTAATATACTTCACATGCATACAACCATTTGTTAACTTATAGTCAAGGTCTTATAATTATGTATTAAGATACTATAAAGTCTTTTACGAAGGTATTCAGAACAAATAGGAAGTCTTTCTTGTACACTTAATTAATCAAAGACTTTATAATGCGTGCTACTGTTTCTATGGCCAAATTTGAGGCATCCATCTACATGCATGCCAATTAATTTAGCACAAAGAAAATCCTTTCAATTGAGATAAGCTAACTACTTTATTGTATTAATATAAGATAACAAATATCAAATGGCACTTTTGATATATCATAAGTGATTTATTAAAGATCATACTTTCGTTTTTCATGCAACATCATTGTGTACAGCGATTATCTGAGAATAGATTTACAAAGATATGCATCCTTGGTTTGACAAAAAGCACCATCTACACATCTGACTCGTACACATAATCAACATTGTCGAGGAGTGTGCAGGATGTGTATATTTTCTCAAAGTGTTAACAGAACTTTTACCTTGTTCAAAGATGACCTTCGGCTCACCTGAAGAAGCAAAGCACTAATAAACTCTAAGGTCATGTAACTTGCATTTGGAAGCTTTTATAAGATATCTCTCATGTCATTAATACTGCTTCTGGCATCTCTAATTTCATTATAAAGAGTGTATGTTACCTGTGGCTCAGGATGACTAGCAAGGTAACATTTTATAAGAGCTGCCACGTCGATCGCCTTTATACCATCTGGCAAAGGTTCATCCCAATCTGCAACATTTTAGATAAATTAAAAATCACATCCAGTATTACAGATTCAGTTTTAGAAGCAATTTATGTTACCTTGTTCGTAAACCAAAATTAACTGGTGGATCACTGGATAATGCTTCTATCTCCGTTAGCTTTAAACAAGTAGTTAGAGTGTAAGCCTATTGATAAACCAATTTTTAATCAGGATTTGAATCTTCAAAATTTGCAATTCCCAGCAACATCTTGTCCTGTTCTTGAATAAAATACCTGATATTACAAGATGATCAGCACACCGTACCAATATATGAGGAATGGTCCTTAAAGAGTTTTGCCTATGTACAGTAATCTCGAGAGGGACACCAAAAACTGTAATAAAGCATTTTAGGGTGTATCGTTTGTATTTAATTTATTGTTCACTGTCTGTTGGTGGTAAATAAACAAATGTTATTATGTCCAAAAATATTGCAGTCAATTTACTTATTACACATGTTCGTGCATGTGTGTTCTCAATTAATATAGCTCATTAATTAATCAACTCAGTTATCATTACTAAAAAGATAGAAATTTTGAAAAGAGATCGTTGTATTTTCTTAAGTTGTAATACCTTCTTGTTGCATAATTACCTGGTTTCGAGTAATATAATTGTAACCAAGTAATGCAATAAAGATGTACAGCTCTGTGAGTTTATTGTGTCTTCTTCTCTCCCTCCTCCTTTTCTATTTAAATTATTTTATTTTAATGTTTAAACACAAGTATATGGTTAGTGTTCATGTATTATACATAAAAAACGTACCGAGGAAAATACAACTTTTTTATAGTTCTCAAAAATACCATATATCTGAATTCAGATTTATGACTTAGTAGATGAAGCTAAGTTATCTAGCGTCTAACTGGAAGTTTCTGGTTCATTGGAGGGCTGAGATTCGTGTTTCGCAGCTGCCTTTAGAAAGCAGTCTTGAACTGATGCTGTAATGTCCCGTATTTTTAAGGTATAATAATTAATTTATTTAATTATTTAAATAGTGGTTTCGTGATTTAAATGGTTTAAAGTAAATAACTTTGGATATTTAATTAATATAAATAATTAAACATTGGCTTCAGATTTAGACAGGGTCTTTGAGACGTAGGTATAATTTAATTTTAGAATTTTTTTTGTAATTTTTTATTTTCAAAAATAAGCACTTTTTATTTCGGAGTATTTTACACCCTATATCAACATATCGGGGTTTCACAAAAAATGTTAACGGACCGATATTATTATATTTTTGGAATCGTGACACCTTGCTCAACACAACGACACTTTTATTTCTATTAATGATAGTCTATATGTGAACGTAATTTTATATAACGTATGTCCTAAGCTTTGTAACTTAAACAAAAAATGGGCGTGCAGACTAAAAACAGACCGCCCATATGCCTCAATTTCTTTTCAAAGATTTAGCCTAAAAGTAATTGTATTTTACTATTTTATATACTAATAAAAAAAAATCTTATACCTTGCCGGCTAAGAAAATTGTACACTTATCCTTTCATCTCACCTACCATCTGCACTAAAGACTACAAACGTAATAGAAGAAAACGTGCAAGTCTACAAACCTATATCTCTACCTAACTTTTTCAACAGACCTACGTGGTATAATATTAGCTACCTGTACTACGTATACTTAAAGATAAAGTCTCCTCTTATATAAATATATACACAGTTTCCCTTATGTTCTGTTTTTGAGCAACTCCTTGTATCACGAGTAAGAACAATAGCCTCCAAACCAAAGCAAAACCAAATTCTCCTCCAAAACAAAAATACATAGCCCGTATTTATTCCTCTCTCCATTTTTATATATATACTCGAAACAAGAGAGCAGCTATGTCATGTTGGTCTTGGCGTGGAGGGGTTGTAACCGGACTGAGGTGATGAGGCGGTTGAGGGGACGAAGGCGCACATGTGAGAAGGGAACAACAAGGTGAAGTTGCATGGGAGGGATGTTAGAAGAAGCAGTAGAAGATAAGGGGAGGAGCGAACTGAAATGAGGGCAGAAACGTGAGCAAATGGGAAGAGGATACTATTGGTTGCAGTTTTCAAAATACGAATGGACAGACGAACTTGCGGATGCACTAAACATGAGTTGCGGAAGTTGGTTACATAGGAAGGTGTTTGGTTTACCATGCAATCTCGTGTGACAGGAGGGAAGAGCGTATGGATGAACTTGGAGTTGCACGTATTGTTGTCTGTAGTGGAGCTGGAAGGCACGGCCTTCATATGGCGTGCAAGTTGATGCTGAAGGGAATGGACTCGACGGTGAAGTTGTGAAGTGATTTTACTGTAGTGCGCGGAGGAACTGTTCGGGTGCGGGTTCTCTGATAAGGCGGTGTACAGGCGTGAGATCAGATCTATAATGGTGAGATCGAGGAGGAGGAGGAGATTGCCGGTAAGAATCGGAGATGTGAGGAGGGGGAAAGGTCTCAAAATGGTGACGAGGTAGGTATCAGTTCGAAAATGGCTACAGTTGTAGAAGAAAATATATGCAAAGTTCACTGTAGACAAGTGGGATGGGCTGAAGCACGCATTGATTTATGGAGATGGTGGTTGTGTAGATGCGTATGGAGTGAGAGGGAATTGGGTGAAAAGGATGTTGACATTTTCTATTCGATTTATAATGAAGAGCACGACGGTAATGTAGAAGAGGGGAAGCGGTCATGGCATTTCGTAAAGGAGTAGGTTGGTTGTGAAATATCGGGATGAAGAAACCATTTAGAAGACTGACGTGGGTTTTAAGAAGGGCGTTGGGCCGGAAATTTAGCGGTAAGCCCAATTTAAAATAAAATAAATAGTTTAATTTAATTCAATTAAAATTGTGTATTAGCTTAGAATTTATGTACCTTGCTCATACATTATCGAAACTCAGCAAAACAGGACTCGTTGGGATCGTATGGACGGTAGCTACACCATGGAACTGACTAGGAGTGAATTGGAGCTCGTTACAATTTATAGCGAAATAAATTGTCCGTCTGAATCAAGCGATGGTTATCGTTATTAACGATGATCGTCCAATGTGAGTAAAACTCACCAACTCTCAATAGTTATATTTTTATAACATATTTTCAGAACTGATAATTATCTGTTGATTGCAGTGTGTTAACTGTTTGGTTGAATTGCTTATGTATTGGTTGAGATTATAGAAAATGATATATATATATATATATAAATCGTTAATCCAATAATGATTCTGTTTAGCAGAATATTTCATATTGAAATGAAATCGATGTTAATTATAGTGTTTAACATCTGTGATGCAGGGAAACAGGTTGGAGGGATCCAACTGGATTCCTCAACATTTATTTTACTGTTGTTTTTATATATTGTAATATATAATGTGATATATAATCTGTGTTGATTATGTGTGTTTGAATGATATCAATCATTGTTATTTGGTATTTTAGATACCATAAGAAATACTGGGATGTAGAAAAGGGGATTTTCAAAGTGTATTTTGAAAATGAATTATTTATATAAAATCAATGGATTTTATATATAAAAGGAAAAGAATTTTATAAAAGAAAATTATAAAATCAAAGAAGAATAGAAAAGGAAGGTATTTGTAAACCAAATAGAAAAGGAAGATATTTGTAAAACAAATAGAAAAGGGACATATTTGTAAAACAAATTGAAAAGGGATATATTTGTAAAACAAATAGAATTGAAAGGAAATATTGTAAAACATTTACAATTATATTATAAATAGAACTATTTATTTAGAAAATAAATAGAATTATAAAGGAAATATTTATTTTGAAAATAAATAGATTATAAAAGGAAACACTTGAAAAATGAATAGAATTGTATAAAAAGAGAATATTACACTAGGAAGGTTTAGACTCGTGCTTCGCACACGGGTATAATAGAATACGAATTCAAAGTGAACATTTAAGAGAAATCTGTCTTCACAGATAAAGTAAGGAGATAAATTTATAAATAATATTTTATAAATTAAATAAAATGTTTATTATTGGATAATTAGAATATATAAGTTAGGACTTATATAGAGAATAAGAATCGATTTCAACATCGATATTTGAAACTGAATATGGACATTGAGTTAAATCAAAGGAGTTAATCAAAGGAGTTAATCGAATTATAGTTAATCGATTAGAGTTAGAATAAATCGATCAGAATTAGAATTAATCGATTAGAGTTAGAATTAATCGATTAGAGTTAGAGTTAATTGATTAAAGTTAGAATTAATCAATTAGAGTTTGAGTTAATTGATTAGAGTTAACCAGCTAGAGTTAATCAGTTAGAGTTAATCGAATATTAGTTATTCGAATAAAGTTAAAAGGAGTTAATCGAATATAGTTTATACGAAAGGAGTTAATCATATATTACTTATTCGAAAGTGAATTTATCGAATATTACTTATTCGAAAGGAGTTAATCGAATATAGTTATTCGAAGAAAGGAGTAATCAAATATAGTTATTCGAATAGAATTATCGAATATGAGTTATTCAAAGTGCGATAATCGAATATAAGTTTTTCGATGTGAGATAATCGAATATAAGTTATTTGATAGGAGATAATCGAATAATAGTTATTCGAAGGAGTCAATCGAACAGAGATTACTCGAAAGAGAGTTATATGTCGAATTCGGGAAAGTATTATTTACTTTCCGGTTTTTAATCAAGATTTGTTTATTTATAAATAAATTAGTTGTTGGCTTATTTATTCAAATAAGAATTTAAGTTAGATGTTAAGTTGTATATTTCAAAAGTAGGATATATAACGATAGCGTTATAATAAATGTTTTCTTAAAAGATGTGGATTCATAATCTGAATCTGAGAATTTGCGTAAGCAAATGATTGTAAAAATTGGTGCGGTGAGCTTTGTCTTTTGCAAGGTTAAAAACATTGTTTAGTTAAGGTCTAAGAGGTAATTATACCCCAACCTGATTAACTTCCTTATTTAACTAAGAAATAGTTGAGGTTCAAGGGTGAGAGTTAGTTAGAAATACAGTTAAGTAATAAGTGATTTATGGATGGAGCAGTCGTAACGATGTTTTATACAACGTTAGTTTGAAATCCATATAAATGAGTTTTGGAAACGTTTTCCAAATATAGAATCAGAGATATTTTCTAAACATAGAAAATGGAATGTATTATTTATAAGGAATTAAGAAATGGAGTTAAGCTAAATTAGAAACTGACTGGTGAATAGTTAAGTTGAATGGTTTTTAAGTGTCCATCTGACGTTGGTTTTGACCTTCGGGATTGATACTTAGGGAATTGTTCTCATACTAGTTTACAGTCAGAGACTGATATATGTGAAAGAATAGTGATAAGTAAATATGTAATGGGAATGTTTTCCAATTTTCATAACACATATTTTCTGAATATAGAAAATAAGGATATATATATATATATATGATGATTGATTGATCAATAGAAATTCCAATTGGAAACAAGATTGTTGTTTGCACACATGTTTTCATTTGATAGTTAAATCACCGACTATCAAAGTTTCTGACCATTTTTACATTGTTAATATGGGGAGACTGGTTGGATTATTATCCGAAGAACCACTCCGTATTGGTATAAGCGTTGCAAACCAAGTATGTTGAATATATTGAAGACAGAGTAAAGTGAAAGGGATATTGTATAATTCTTAGGTAGAGATTGCCCAAGATGGATGTATTGAATATTTCCTTCGGTTTGTCCAGTCCCAGGACAACTTGAATGGACGAATGTCTAATAGAGTATATCTGGTAGATCGCGCAAGTTGATCGTTTCAAATGTATTTACGTTGGTGGCGGAGGAATTAGTTTCTCTTAGCTTATACCCGTGGTATTTTTTGGGAAATCAATTTGTGATTTGACGGGTATGATGATGTGGCATTCAAAGTAAATGAAGACGTGATATGTATAGAGATACGTTATAACCTCAAGCCTCATCAACTGGGAAATGACAGAAATCGGGCAGGTAGCATGGCTAAGTGGGCCGCACCCAATTAGGGTATATTGTCACCATCTAGAGAATATTCATATTTGTACTTCTTTCAATTCTGTATCTCTCGGGAACGGTTATGTTGGAATACTAACCGAGGGTTGGCAATATATTCGATACAGTCAAGAGAAATGAATGGTCGGTCATGTATGGCTGAGTTACAAGATGTTCTTGTTGAACTCCAGTGTATCGCTTCTATAGTAAACTGAGCGGAAGGTGGATCCATACCTTGTCATAGTTGGAATCCATTCCCCAAATAAGAGCCTGTGGTTTTGATTGTATATTATATATGTAGAACGTTAGATGCAATCGTTTCTGCTAGATTTCTATTTACTTGATCTAGACATTATTATGATATCAGACAAGTATCGTTTTAGAAATATTTTAGGTTATCATAAGGTAAAAGCCATCCGTGTTTATGTGTGGATCGGTCTTATGATTATCCTTTGTTTCAAAAGAATTTTTAAATTTAAATCAAATGATTTGAGTTTACACACACCAGTCACATGACTGACCCAGAGTTTATTTTGTTTTGTTTTCCCTAAACTCTTGGGTGCCTAATTTTGTACGGGCAGTCAAGTAGTCGGGATTTGCAGATACTTGAAGAGATGGAGCAGGAGGCTTCAGGATCATATAGCTATTGTTATTTCCGCTGTGTTGTAAGTGTTATACTCTAATAATGGTATTGTATACAGATACTGTTTTATTTCAAAGTTATGTTATGAAATATATTTATTCATTTCGCTGTGAGATTCATGTTTACTCTGATGTTGTATGTTCTTCTTCTTCTATTCAAAGTTTCTATCTTATCTATTCTCACCCTCTAACTTATTTCATGGACTATCCGGTATTTATGATGCTTGAATAGTCGACATTGTGTTTATGTCGAGTACTCAAGATCGCAAAAACCCCGGGTCGTTACAGGGGTATCAGAGCTGAAGTTTAAGTAATTACCTTGGCTCTGTGGCGTAACTCAGTAGAGATAGGGTTAGTAATACATTAGATTGAGTTGAGTGTATATATATGAGAGAGCGTATTTGTTATTCAATACAAAATGTTTTATATGGTGATGATTTATTGGTTGAGTTGTTTATGGGTTCTGTTCGATCAGTTTGATCCACTATATTGGTATGAGTTTCTAAACACTCGAATACGATGGGTCGACGCGATATGTTTTGAAAAGAGGGTAAATGAAATAATTTTACCCAAAATATATTTTGATATAAAGAAGTATATGTATTGGAATTATAATATATTGGATATATTGGTTGTTAAATCTAGTAAGATTATAAATTAAATGGTTATGTAAATAACCAATCAGAATTCGTATAAGTGAAATACATGGAATCAGATGAATTAAATCTGAAGTTAAAATCAGAATTGAAATTAAAACCCTGTAATTTGAAAAGGTGTTTGTAAATGGATTTGAATTGAATATATGAGAATTTTAAAATCCTGGGAGATTTTAAATTTGTTAAAAGCATTGTAAATGGTATTTTGAAATTTATTTCAAAGTGGAAGTTTTAGATATGGTTTTGAAAGTGATATAGTACTGAAATCACTTCGATGGCTGAGAAATAACCCTGATGATGGATCGCGACATCATTATTGTTCATTCCAAGTTCTAAGTGATGGATTACAACCAAAGATATTGATTTCGAATTGTTTTGGCAAAACAAGTTGTTTTAAATCCTGAAAAGGAACGTTTGACTTTTGAGAAAAGCAAAGGTGTTTAAAACTCCCAGGAAGAGACTATTTGAATTAAACCCAAATTAAATAGAAATTTGTGGAAATAAATTGGAATTGAATTGAAAACCAATTAAGTGAAAATTGAATTGGATTAGAATGATATCGAGAAAATTGGATTTGTGACATAGGAATCCAAAATGGTATTGGATTGATGAGTTAAGAATTTGAAAATCGAGAATGGTGCTTCGATTTGAAATTAAATTTGGCTTGCATAAGCGAATGGTTGTGTCGGAGATAAAAACAGATTGGAATTTGATTGGGTTGACATGGGTATATGCTGAATTAGCAGCAGATTGAAAGGATATAATGATATGCCCGACAAAAAGGTACAAGTTTATATTTCATATTGGGTATGAGATTTTATGAGCTGATGTGGCAAGCCGCTTGGCTGCTTGATTTTCTTTTGGGATGGAGAAGGCCCAGAGAGGCGATTTGTAGTTGTACCGATCGACCCGTACAAAGGAGGTGCTGGCGAAATTTTTCAGAAATTTCGGTGTGACGGCCCGCCCCGCACCAGCTGACATTTCCAATGAAAGTGCGCTATGCCAATGCCTGACTAGCACAGGACGGTCGCCAAGGAAAGGGAAAGAAAAGAATTTGAACTAACAAGGAACCTGTAGAGTGTCTCACAGTGCACAGAATAAAATATAATAATAACATACTAGACATAAAACAGGCGAGATAGTGCATAAGCTGAAAACTAAACCATAATCATCATAGCAGCGGAAATCCAAAATACAGCTTATGATCCATAACCATTATTACAAATATTGTCTCTAAAGCAAAAGAAAGAAGAGGTACACTGCTAATGCCTAAAGCAGTGACCATCAACAACACAGGGAGAATATATGTAGATAATATGTAGGAGCCTCCTGCTCGTCTCCGGATCAACTACTCGTGCATAACCAGCTAACCTGTCTCTAGTCTACCAGTTTAAGAGCACCTAGGGTAATAAGAAGAGACATAAAATTCTGGGTCAGACAAAAGTCTGGTATGAGCGATAAGCATCAAAAATAGAATAATAACAGGTATACTAAACCATACCTGAACCTAGATCTGCAACCAAAGACTTAGCACAACATACCGCTCAATACTCTAAGGTGCCACTAACATAAGGTATAAAGATACGGGGGTGGGACTGTGTATGACATAGTGATAGCAAACAATCAATCATAGCAACCATCCTCACATCTCTTACTCAGTGCGTAAAGTATACGATATCCACCACTTTGACCACCCAATTCCTTGCTGCGATCACACTGCCTCATGGAGTCGTAACAACACCACTGCACTGATCCATAGCCACTAGTTCTTTGTTATGTCCACTCTGCCCCATGGAGTCATGATGGATCCACTACATTGGCTCATAGCCTTGATATGATCACTCTGCCCCCATGAAGCCATAACAACTTCGCTGCACTGATCCGTAGCCAATATCCGTCTTTCCGTGGTGAGTCAAAGCTATAGACGTTGATACCCTTAAAACACGCCCTGCAGCAAAGCCCAACTCATGAAGTTGATCCCATTTGGTGAGTAATAACCTCCCGTTTTGACTTCGTTTGCATCTCGGGTTTTGGTCAGATAGGAGTTGGTGTTCAGAAGAGTCGTCGCGTAATCGTAGCTCCAATCCAGTTCGGTTCGACCTCCAGATGCGGTTCGGTTCGGCGTTCTTCAGTCAGTTCGATTCGAATACATCGCCCCAAGGCTTCCCGTTCGGTTCGGTGCTCCATTTCAGGTCGGTTCGGTGGTCTCCATCTGGTTCGGGTTGCCACCTTCCATTCAGCTCCGTTTGAATACTCCAGTCCCTCTTGCCTTGTCTGATCACGTCCCCTAGCCCTAGCCCGATCCGATCCCCATACCAAGCTTCAGCACCTTTTCTCCGATCCGATCTGCAGCCCCTTCCTTGCTCCCTTTTCGAACCTAACTCCAGCTCTTATACAAATGGCCTTCCTTCTTGCCAAGCCTCCTTTAGTGCGAAGTCCTGATCCGGATCGTATCCTCTTGCCCAGTTCTCTTACCCGATCCGAGCCCCCTAACCCGATCCGATCTGAAACCCTACACTACTTCCTGCAACTTTTCCAACGACTGTTTTATGCCATACGACAGCGTTTTCGACCAATCTAACACTTCTAGACAATCAAAATGCATAAAAATGCAGTCATAGCAACTTTTAGGATTGACCACAAACACCAAAACAAAAATTTTATAGGTTAAAATGGATCAAACAAAGCCAAAATCCCATATTTTCCCTTAAGCATGTTTAAGAAAAACTAACAATATGATTAGCAAAACTTAACCAAATTAACCTGATTTTCTAACAGAGGTCTAAAACAATATTTCTAAATTTATAAATATTTTTGCAGAATTTAATCATGTTTAAATTCACTAATTAACACTAATTACCCTTAATTAACCATAATTAGTGAGGAACTATGCAAATCACTCACCATAGCCACAAATAAAATACCAAATCTGAAATTATCCTCTGTTTGACGCTGTTTCCAAGCCTATACAGCAGTTCCGACCTTGATTTGGTGCTATTTCTCCCTAATTTGGTGAAGATTAGGCTACTGGTTGATTAGAAAGTGATTAGAGGTGATTCTAGATGTTGGAGGCCATTACTAGGGTTCCAAGAATGAAAGTGGCAGCTGAAAAAGTGTCTAAAGAAATGTTTTCTAACCCTAATCAACCCCTAGATACCCCTAATCCCGAAATCCCCCATTGGGCCTAGCTATTAACTACCCAATTAAGCTCGGTTAAGCAGTCTTTCATCTTCTAAACATTGTTCCAGCCATATCTCCCAAACGGTGAGTCCGTTTGGCTAATGTGACCACTCTACGGAATTGTAAACCATCATTCGAATCCAATGGAAGATGTTTTAGGTCAAAAATCCTTACCAATCAAAAGTTATGGACGAAACAAGATCAGCTAGGGGTAAAATGGTCATTTAAAAATCGGCAAAAATCATGAATGTGGGAAATAACCCCGATAACCGTCTCTTAAAGTTACATGACCATACGACTTCGTATGAGAAAGAAATAAATATCCTACGATCCTTCGATGCTAGAATGTGGGTCGTTACATTCTCCCCCCATAAGGAATTTCGTCCCCGAAATTCCTTAATCCAAAACATACAAAGGATCCCGCATGCCTACCAATCATTAACAAAACAATAAAGCATACAAAAAACACAACAAGCATATCCTAGCATGTGGTTTACTAATAAGGGAGTACTATACCAACATAAAAACCTTACCAGGAAAAGAGTTTTGGATACTTCCTCCTTATGTTCTCTTCTGTTTCCCAAGTACAGTCTTCCACATCATCACCCCACTGAACTTTGACTAGTCTCACCGCCTTCCTTCGAAGCTGCTTCATATCGTTCTCAACAATACGCGTAGGCCTGCGGTCCCCAACAACCTCGGGTTCAACCTTGATATCGTCCAACTGATCCGGTGAAATAGTCATATCAGGGTCGTGCACGAATTTCCTTAATTCGGAAACATGAAATACGTTATGAACTCTTGCCATCTTCTCTAGTAATTCAACTTTATATGCCAAATTCCCAATTTGCTCAAGAACAAGGAATGGACCAACAAATCTTGATGCTAACTTGCCTCTCCTGCCAAATCGTATCATGCTCTTCAATGGAGAAATCTTGACAAACACCAAGTCGCCAATGGAGAACTTTAAATCTCTTCTCTTCTTCTCAACATAACTCTTCTGCCTATCTTGGGCAGTCTTCATTCGATGTTGAATGATCTTAACCCTATTTGAAGTTTCTCTTATCACATCTGGTCAAAGCATAAGCTTCAAATGGAGCCATAACAATACTGGATTGATAACTATTATTATATGCGAACTCAACTAGATGCAAATGGTCATCCCATGATCCACCAAAATCTAATATGCAAGCTCTCAAGAGATCTTCTAATATACGATTCACCCTCCCTGTTTGACCATCGGTTTGAGTATAATACGCGGTACTGAGATGTAATTTTGATCCTAACGCCTCTTGTAAGCTCTTCCAAAATCCACTAGGGAACAACGGGTCTCGGTCACCCACAATGCTTTTAGGTACTCCATGAAATCTCACTACCTATTTCATATATAGCTCAGCTAACTTAGCTGCCATTCTTTTCGACTTGACGGGTATAAATCTTGCACTCTTGGTCAATTGGTCCACAATCACCCAAATGCTATCATGGCTCGACCTAGTCCTTGGTAACCCATCAATGAAATACATTGAGACTTGTTCCCATTTCCATTTTGGAACTTCTAATGGTTGCAACAAACCGCTAGGCTTCTTTTGCTCAGCTTTAACTAGCTAGCAATTCATGCATTTGGATATAAACTTCCTAACGTCTCTTTTCATCCCTTCCCAGTAGTAGGCCTGCTTCATGTCTCGATACATTTTGTCACCACCGGGGTGTATAGTCAGTTATGAGTGATGACATTCTCTAAGAACTTCATCTCTCAATCCATTGACATTGGGCACAACTAGTGTTCCATTCTTTCTAAGCCATCCACCTCAATCAAGCCCATACTCGTTCATCTCCTCATCTAAGCCCATCTCTAACTTGGAGATGATTTTCAATAAGTTAGGATCGTCCCTCTGACTGGAACCAATCCACTCAATCAAAGTGGGTCTGACCGTTAAACTTGCTAATACTTCTGGATCCAATTCGCACTTTGGTCTGAAATCATACCCAGCGGTGTACTCCAGTTGCTTCCACTCAAGAAACATAGCCCCTAAACTGGCATGTCTTCTACTCAATGCATCAACTACCACGTTTCCCTTTCCTGGTGTGTATGCGATATCGAAATCGTAGGAAGCTAAGAATTCTAACCATCTTTACTATCGGAGAATTAGATCCTTCTGAGAGAAAAGATATTTTAACGATTTATGATGGGTAAACAACTCAAATCTTTCTCCCAAGAGATAATGTCTCCACATCTTCAATGCGAACACAATCGCTGCCAATTCCAAATCATAGGTAGGATATCTTTTCTCATGCGGTTTCAGTTGTCGACTAGCATAAGCTACAACCCTACCTCCTTGCATCAATACGACACCTAGTCCGACACCACACGCATCTGTGTATACCGTCATTTCTTCATTCCCTTTAGGGATGACTAACACTGGTGCACATGTCAACTTATCCTTTAGACTCTTAAATGCATTCTCGCACTTTTCGTCCCAGACGAAAGCTTGATTCTTCTTGGTCAACTGAGTCAACGATGCTTCTATCTTGGAGAAGTATTGGATAAACTTACGATAATATCCAGCTAATCCGAAGAAACTTCTTACGTCTGTTGCATTCTTGGGCGTGTACCAATCTTGTACCGTTGCCACCTTCGCAGGATTCACGGCAATACCATTCTATGAAACAACATGGCCCAAGAATTTCACCTCCTTCCACCAGAAGTGACACTTAGAAAACTTTGCTTTCAATTGGTGTTTTCTCAACACCTCCATCACTATCCTCAAGTTTTCCTTGTTTTCTTCCTCTGTCCTCGAATAAACAAGTATATCATCCACGAACACAAGAACAAACTTATTCAACTGATCTCTGAATACCCTATTCATAAGATCCACAAAATATGTTGGTGCATTGGTCAACCCGAATGGCATGACCAACCACTCATAAAATCCAGACGGTGTCTGGAACGCCATTTTAGCTATACTCTCAGCTTCCACTCTAAGCTGATGAAAACCTGTCACGAGATCTAACTGGGAGAACACTCTCGCGCCACTAAACTGATCAAACAAATCATCTATCCGCGGTAGAGAGTACTTATTCTTCCTCGTCACCTTATTCAATTCGCGGTAGTCCACACACAATCGAAGGAAACCATCTTCCTTGGTAGCAAACACAACTAGTGCTCCCCATTCGGAGACACTTCTTCTGATAAATCCCTTCTTCAAAAGATCGCTTGCTTGCACCTCGAGCTCTCGTTGCTCCCTTGGTGTCATACGACGAAGTGGAATTACTATAGGTCTGGCATCTTTCACTAAATCAATACGGAACTCAATCTCTCGGTGTGGTGGAAGTCCGGTCACTTCCTCGAAGACGTCCGGATACTGGCCAGCCACGTGCACATCTGACAACTCATCATGCGGGATGTCGAGGGAATTTAAAAAACTAGCCATTACCCCCATCACTAGGTAGACCACCAAATACTACCCTCCACCTATTATCTGCTCTAACTGTCACCAAAAAGCCCTCACAGTCTACCACCACCCCGTATCTTTAGAGCCAATCGACTCCCAAAATAATGCCAAACCCAGTAAAGCCTAAAACAAAACAATCACAAACAAACTTGCATCCATGACTCGATAAGACCACATTACATCAAATCATACAAAGGTTAGTCGAACCACCAATCGGGTTCGTCACTGCTAAAGGTCTATTGACTATCTCGGGTTCCAATCCCAACCTATCTACCATGTCACTAGATATGAAGGAATGGGAAGCTCCGATATCAAACAATACTCGAATAGGAACATCATAAACAGAAAGCATACCTTGAATGACGACATTCTTTCCTTTCTCCGCCGCAGTTGGGGCATTCGACAAAGAAGGAATAACATTGATAGCATATGCTTTCACAATCTTCTTTTCTTTAGGGTGTTGCGGGCACTTGTCCTTGTGATGTCCCACTTGGCCATAGTTGAAGCACTTCCTATCCGCTGGCTTGGCCCGACATTCTTTGGCATAGTGGCCCTTCTTACTACGGCTGAAGCACTCAACATCTTTCTTATTCTTTTTCTTCTGGCCATCCTTGGTGTGATTCTGCTTTCTCTTATTCTGGGAACCATTCTTGCCTCCATCACTTACTTGCGGCTTTGGCTCTTCTGCAGATGCAACCTCAAACTTTGATTTAGGGTATAGCCTCTCTGATCTCAAAGCTTTCCCCATCACTGATTCAAACGTCTCATCGATGTGGTTAATAAGCCTTTCCCCTAAGTGCTGATCTAAGCCTATTATGAACTTCTCATTTTTCTTCTCGGGAGTGTCAATGAGGGATAATCCATACTTCGACAAAGTATCGAACTTAGTAATATTCTCCGAGACTGCTCTACCATTCTGCTTAAGCTCCAAGAACTTCCTAAATAACTCTGACTTCTGAGAAGCTGGGATAAATTTTTCACCGAATCGGGCCTTAAACTGATCCCATGTAACTTGGTCCTCTGGAGTAGCTGCCTTAATAGCATTCCACCAATTCATCGCCCATCCGTGCAGCTGACGGGATGCTAACTTCCTCTTCATCGCATCCTCGATATCCAAGTCTTCGAAGATACGCTCACAACTATCCAACCAATCCTGAAAATCTGTGGTCGATTTTGTTCCGTGGAACGGCTTCCCACCAAGACTAGTGTAATCCTTACAAAGCTTGGCGAAATCGGCCCTAGGTGCCTGCACCGCTGCACCACCACCATTTGCAGCATTGGGAGCCGCCCTCTGAACATCCCTAAGCATCTCTCTCATGAGGTCAGTGAACATCACCCTCATGTCGGGAGCATTCCCATTATTAGCTCTTCTACCAGTACCCCTCGTATATGGGCTCATCGTTCGATCTGTAAGGAGAAACGATTAACCATCTCTTTAGTGGTGCCAGTGCAATGCATCTTCATCCTTATATATACTAATAGTGTATATATATAGCTTTTGAAAACCAAAATATAACAAATACGTGCTCTAATATACGTACTATCTCTCCCTTGTGTCTTTTCCTAGGTTCACTATGCAACCTGGAGCTCTGATACCAAGTGTGCCGGCCCGCCCCGCACCAGCTGACATTTCCAATGAAAGTGCGCTATGCCAATGCCTGACTAGCACAGGACGGCCGCCAAGGAAAGGAAAAGAAAGGAATTTGAACTAACAAGGAACCTGTAGAGTGTCTCACAGCGCATGGAATAAAATATAATAATAACAGTTTTGACATAAAATAGTCGAGACAGTGCATAAGTTGAAAACTAAACCATAATCATCATAGCAGCGGAAATACAAAATACAGCTTATGATCCATAACCATTATTACAAATACTGTCTCTAAAGAAAAAGAAAGGAGAGGTACCCTGCTAATGCCCAAAGCAGAGACCATCAACAACACTGGGAGAATATATGTAGATAATATGTAGGAGCCTCCTGCTCGTCTTCGGATCAGCTACTCGTGCATTACCAACTAACCTGTCTCTAGTTTGCCCGTTTAAGAGCACCCAGAGTAATAAGAACAGACATAAAACTCTGGATCAGATAAAAGTCTGGTATGAGCGATAAGAAGCAAAAACAGAATAATAACAGTTATACTAAACCATACCTGAACCTGGATCTGCAACCAAAGAGTTAGCACAACATACAGCTCAATACTCTAAGGTGTCACTAACATAAGGTATAAAGATACGGGGGTGGGGGTGTGTATGACATAGTGATGGCAAACAATCAATCATAGCAACCATCCTCACATCTCTCACTCAGTGTGTAAAGTATACGATATCCACCATTTTGGCCACCCAATTCCTTGCTACGATCACTCTGCCCCACGGAGTCGTAACGACACCACTGAACTGATCTGTAGCCACTAGTACTTTGCTATGTCCACTTTGCCCCCATGGAGTCATGATGGCTCCACTGCACTAGCTCATAGCCTTGCTATGATCACTCTGCCCCCAAGAAGTCATAACAACTTCACTGCACTGATCTGCAGCCAATATCCGTCTTTCCGTGGTGAGTCAAAGCTATAGACGTCGATACCCCTTAACACACGCCTCGCAGCAAAGCCCAACTCATGAAGTTAACCCATTGATCCCATTTGGATCCTGAGTAATAACCTCCCATTTAGACTTCCTTTGCATCTCGGGTTTTGGTCAGATTGGAGTTGGTCTTCAGAAGAGTCGTCGCGTAATCACAGCTCCAATCCTGTTCGGTTCGGCCTCCAGATGCAGTTCGGTTCGGTGTGATTCAATCAGTTCAATTCGAATACATCGCCCATAGGTTTCCCGTTCGGTTCGGTGTTCCACTTCAGGTCGGTTCGGTTCGGTGGTCTCCATCTGGTTCGGGTTTCCACCTTCCATTCATCTTTGTTTGAATACTCCAGTTCCTCTTGCCTTGTCCGATCCCGTCCCCTAGCTCGATCCGATCCCCACGCCAAGCTTCAGCACCTTTTCTCTGATCCGATCCGCAGCCCCTTCCTTGCTCCCTTTCCGAACCTAACTCTAGCTCTTATACAAATTGCCTTCCTTCTTGCCAAACCTCCTTTAGTGCAAAGTCCTGATCCGGATCGTATCCTCTTGCCCAGTTGTCTTACCCGATCCGAGCCCCCTAACCCGATCCGATCCGAAACCCTGCACTACTTCCTACAACTTTTCCTGCGACTGTTTTATGCAATACGACGACGTTTTCGACCAATCTAACACTTATAGACAACCACAAAGTATACCATACAGTCATAGCAACTTGTAGGATTGACCACAAACACCAAAACAAAAACTTTATAGGTTAAAACGGATTAAAAATAGCCAAAATCCCATATTTTGCCTTAAGCATGTTTAAGCAAAACTAATGATATGACTAACAAAACTTAACCAAATTAACCAAATTTTCTAACAGAGGTCTAAAACAATATTTCGAAATTTATAAATATTTTTCCAGAATTTAATCATATTTAAATTCGCTAATTAACACTAATTATCCTTAGTTAACCATAATTAGTGAGGAACTATGCAAATCACTCACCTTAGCCACAAATAAAATACCAAATCTGAAATTATCCTCTGTTTGGTGCTATTCCCAAGGCTATACAGTAGTTCCGACCTTGATTTGGTGCTATTTCTCCTTAATTTGGCGAAGATTAGGCTATTGCTTGATTAGAAAGTGATTAGAGGTGATTCTAGATGTAGGAGGCCATTACTAGGGTTCCACTAATGAAAGTGGCGGCTGAAAAAGTGTCTAAAGTCTGACCCTAATCAGCCCATATATAACCCTAATCCCGAAATCCCCCATTGGGCCTAGCTATTAACTACCCAAATAAGCCCGGTTAAGCAGTTTTTCACCTTCTAAACATTTTTTCAGCCATATCTCCCAAACGGTGAGTCCGTTTGGCTAATGTGACCACTCTACGGAATTGTAAACTATCATCTGAATCCAATGGAAGTGGTTTCAGGTAAAAACTCCTTACCAATCAAAAGTTATGGCCGAAACAAAATCAGCTAGGGGTAAAATGGTAAATCAAAAATCGGCAAAAATCATGAACATGGGAAATAACCCAATAGCCGTCTCCCAAAGTTACATGACCATACGACTTCGTATGAGAAAGAAATAAATACCCCACGATCCTTCGATGTGTAGAATGTGGGTCGTTACATTCTCCCCGCTTAAGAAATTTTGTCCTTGAAATTCCTTAATCCAAAACATACAAAGGATCCCGCATGCCTACCAATCATTAACAAAACAATAAAGCATACAGAACAACACAACAAGCCTATCCTAGCATGCGGTTTACTAACAAGGGAGTACTATAGCAATATAAAAACCTTACCAGGCAAAGAGTTTTGGACACTTCCTCCTTATGTTCTCTTCTGTTTCCCAAGTACAGCCTTCCTCATCATCACCCCACTGAACTTTGACTAGTCTCACCGCCTTCCTTCGAAGCTGCTTCGTATCGTTCTCAACAATACGCATAGGCCTTCGGTTCCCAACCGCCTCGGGTTCAACCTCAATATCGTCCAACTGATCCGGCGAAATAGTCATATTGGGGTCGTGCACGAATTTCCTTAACTGGGAAACATGAAATACGTTATGAACTCCTGCCATCTTCTCTAGTAATTCAACTTTGTATGCCAAATTCCCAATTTACTCAAGAACTAGGAATGGACCAACAAATCTTGGTGCTAACTTGCCTCTCCTGCCAAATCGTATCACACTCTTCAATGGTGAAATCTTGACAAACACCAAGTCGCCAATGGAGAACTTTAAATCTCTTCTCCTCTTATCAGCATAACTCTTCTGCCTAACTTGGGCAGCCTTTATTCGTTGTTGAATGATCTTAACCCTATTTGAAGTTTCTCTTATCACAACTGGTCCAACCACAAACTTCTCTCCAGTTTCTAGCCAACATGATGGTGAGTTGCATGATCTTCCGTACAAAGATTCAAACAGAGCCATACCAATACTAGATTTATAACTTTTATTATATGTGAATTCCACCAGATGCAAATGGTCATCCCATGATCCACCAAAATCTAATATGCAAGCTCTCAAGAGATCTTCTAATTTACGATTCACCCTCCCTGTTTGACCATCGGTTTGAGGATAATACGCGGTACTGAGATGTAATTCTGATCCTAACGCCTCTTGTAAGCTCTTCCAAAACCCACAAGGGAACAACGGGTCTCGGTCACCCACAATGCTTTTAGGTACTCGATGAAATCTCACTACCCATTTCATATATAGCTCAGCTAACTTAGCTATTGTTCTAGTCGACTTGACGGGTATAAATCTTGCACTCTTGGTCAATCGGTCCACAATCACCCAAATGCTATCATGGCTCGACCTAATCCTTGGTAACCCATCAATGAAATCCATTGATACTTGTTCCCATTTCCATTCTGGAACTTCTAATGGTTGCAACAAACCACTAGGCTTCTTTTGCTCAGCTTTAACTAGCTGGCAATTCATGCATTTGGATATAAACTTCCCAACGTCTCTTTTCATCCCTTCCCAGTAGTAGGTCTGCTTCATGTCTCGACACATCTTGTTTCCACTGGGTGTATAGTCAGTTTTGAGTGACGGCAATCTCTAAGAACTTCATCTCTTAATCCATTGACATTGGGAGTGTCCCATTCTTTCTAAGCCATCCACCTCGATCAAGCCCATACTCGTTCATCTCCTCATTGAAGCCCATCTCTAACTTGGAGATGATTTTCAATAAGTTAGGATCGTCCCTCTGACTGGAACCAATCCGCTCAATCAAAGTGGGTCTGATCGTCAAACTTGCTAATACTTCTGGATCCAATTCGCACTTTGGTCTGAAATCATACCCAGCGATGTACTCCAGTTGCTTCCACTTAAGAAACATAGCCCCTAAACTGGCATGTCTTCTACTCAATTCATCAGCTATCGCGTTACCCTTTCCTGGTGTGTATGCGATATCGAAATCGTAGGAAGCCAAGAATTCTAACCATCTTTACTGTCGGAGATTTAGATCCTTCTGAGAGAAAAGATATTTTAACGATTTATGATCGGTCAACAACTCGAATCTTTCTCCCAAGAGATAATGTCTCCACATCTTCAATGCGAACACGATCGCTGCCAATTCCAAATCATGGGTAGGATATTTTTTCTCATGTGGTTTCAATTGCCGACTAGCATAAGCTACAACCCTACCTCCTTGCATCAATACAGCACCTAGTCCGGTACCACAGGCATCTGTGTATACCGTCATTTCTTCATTCCCTTTAGGGATGACTAACACTGGTGCACATGTCAACTTATCCTTTAGACACTTAAATGCATTCTCGCACTTTTCGTCCCAGACGAAAGCTTGATTCTTCTTGGTCAACTGAGTCAACGGTGCTGCTATCTTGGAGAAGTATTGGATAAACTTACGATAATATCCAGCTAATCCCAAGAAACCTCTTACGTCTGTTGCATTCTTGGGCATGGACCAATCTTGTACCGTAGCCACCTTAGCAGGATCCACGGCAATACCATTCTCTGAAACAACATGGCCCAAGAATCTCACCTCCCTCCGCTAGAAGTGACACTTAGAAAACTTTGCTTTCAATTGGTGTTTTCTCAACACCTCCATCACTATCCTCAAGTGTTCTTTGTTTTCTTCCTTTGTCTTCAAATAAACAAGTATATCGTCCACGAACACAAGAACAAACTTATTCAACTGATCTCTGAATACCTTATTCATAAGATCCACAAAGTATGCTGGTGCACTGGTCAACCCGAATGGCATGATCAACCACTCATAAAATCCAGATGGTGTCTGGAACGCCGTTTTAGCTATACTCTCAGCTTCCACCCTAAGCTGATGAAAATCTGTCGCGAGATCAAACTGGGAGAACACTCTCGCGCCACTCAACTGATCAAACAAATCATCTATCTGCGGTAGAGGATACTTATTCTTCCTCGTCACCTTATTCAATTCGCTGTAGTCCACACACAATCGAAGGGAACCATCTGCCTTAGTAGCAAACACAACTGGTGCTCCCCACTCGGAGACACTTCTTCTAATAAATCCCTTCTTAAAAAGATCGCTTACTTACACCCTAAGCTCTCGCTGCTCCCTTGGTGTCATACGACGAAGTGGCATTACTATAGGTCTGGCATCTTTCACTAAATCAATACAGAACTTAACCTCTCGGTGTGGTGGAAGTCCAGCCACTTCCTCGAAGACGTCCGGATACTGGTCAGCCACAGTCACGTCTGACAACTCATCATGTGGGATGTCGAGGGAATTTAAAAAACTAACCATTACCCCCATCACTAGGTAGACCACCAAACACTACCCTCCGCCTATCATCCGCTCTAACTGTCACCAAAAAGCCCTCACAGTCTACCACCACCATGTATCTTTAGAGCCAATCGACTCCCAAAATAATGCCAAACCCAACAAAGCCCAAAACAAAGCAATCACAAACAAACATGCATCCATGACTCGATAAGACCACATTACGGCAAATCATACAAAGGTTAGTCGAACCACCAATCGGGTTCGTCACTGCTAAAGGTCTATTGACTATCTCGGGTTCTAATCCCAACCTATCTACCAGGTCACTAGATATAAAGGAACGGGAAGCTCTAGTATCAAATAATACTCGAACAGAAACATCATAAACAGAAAGCATACCTTGAATGACGACATTCTTTCCTTTCTCCACCGCAGTTGGGGAATTCGACGAAGAAGGAACAACATTGATAGCATATGCTTTCACAATCTGCTTTTCTTTACGGTGTTGCGGGCACTTGTCCTTGTGATGTCCCATTTGGCCACAGTAGAAGCACTTCCTATCCGCTGGCTTGGCCTGACATTCTTTGGCATAGTGACCCTTCTTACCACAGCTGAAGCACTCAACATCTTTCTTATTCTTTTTCTTCTGACCATCCTTGGTCTGATTCTGCTTTCTCTTATTCTGGGAACCATTCTTGCCTCCACCGCTTACTTGCGGCTTTGGCTCTTCTGCAGATGCAACCTCAATCTTTGACTTAGGGTATAGCCTCTTTGATCTCAAAGCTTTCCCCACAATCAATTCAAACAACTCATCAATGTGGTTAATAAGCCTTTCCCCCCCAGTACTGATCTAAGCCTGTTATGAACTTCTCATTTTTCTTCTCGGGAGTGTCAATGAAGGATAATCCATACTTCGATAAAGTATCGAACTCAGCAATATACTCCGAGACTGCTCTACCATTCTGCTTAAGCTCCAAGAACTTCTTAAATAACTCTGACTTCTGAGTAGCTGGGATAAATTTTTCACCGAATCGGGCCTTAATCTGATCCCATGTAACTTGGTCCTCCAGAGTAGCTGCCTTAATAGCATTCCACCAATTCATCGCCCATCCGTGCAGCTGACGGGATGCTAACTTCCTCTTCACCGCATCCTCGATACCCAAGTCTTCGAAGATACGCTCACAGCTATCCAACCAATCCTGAATTTCTGTGGCTGATTTCGTTTCGTGGAACAGCTTCCCACCAAGACTAGTGTAATCCTTACAAAGCTTGGCGAAATCGGCCCTAGGCGCCTGCACCGCTGCACCACCACCATTTGCAGCATTGGGAGCTGCCCTCTGAACATCCCTAAGCATCTCTCTCATGAGCTCAGTGAACATCGCCCTCATGTTGGGAGCATTCCCATTATTAGCTCCTCTACCAGTACCCCTCGTATATCGGCTCATCGTTCAATCTGTAAACAGAAACGATTAACCATCTCTTCAGTGGTGCCAGTGCAATGTGACTTCATCCTTAAATATACTAATAGTATATATATAGCTTTTGAAAACCAAAATATAACAAATACGTGCTCTAATATACGTACTATCTCTCCCTTGTGTCTTTTCCTAGGTTCACTATGCAACCTAGAGCTCTGATACCAAGTGTGACGACCCGCCCCGCACCAGCTGACATTTCCAATGAAAGTGCGCTATGCCAATGCCTGACTAGCACAGGACGGCCGCCAAGGAAAGGAAAAGAAAGGAATTTGAACTAGCAAGGAACCTGTAGAGTGTCTCACAGCACATGGAATAAAATATAATAATAACATACTTGACATAAAATAGGCGAGACAGTGCATAAGGTGAAAACTAAACCATAATCATCATAGCAGCGGAAATCCAAAATACAGCTTATGTTCCATAACCATTATTACAAATACTGTCTCTAAAGCAAAAGAAAGGAGAGGTACACTGCTTATGCCCAAAGCAGTGACCATCAACAACATAGGGAGAATATATGTAGATAATATGTAGGAGCCTCCTGCTCGTCTCCAGATCAGCTACTCATGCATTACCAGCTAACCTATCTCTAGTCTGCCCGTTTAAGAGCACCCTGAGTAATAAGAAGAGACATAAAACTCTGGGTCAAACAAAAGTCTGGTGTGAGCGATAAGCAGCAAAAACAGAATAATAACAGGTATACTAAACCATACCTGAACCTGGATCTGCAACCAAAGAGTTAGCGCAACATACCGCTCAATACTTTAAGGTGCCACTAACATAAGGTATAAAGATACGGGGGTGGGGGTGTGTATGACATAGTGATGGAAAACAATCAATCATAGCAACCATCCTCACATCTCTCACTCAGTGCGTAAAGTATACGATATCCACTACTTTGGCCACCTAACTTCTTGCTACGATCACTCTGCCTCATGGAGTCGTAACGACACCACTGAACTGATCCATAGCCACTAGTACTTTGCTATGTCCACTCTGCCCCATGGAGTCATGATGGCTCCTCTGCACTGGCTCGTAGCCTTGCTACGATCACTCTGCCCCATGAAGTCATAACAAATTCACTGCACTGATCTGTAGCCAATATCTGTCTTTCCGTGGTGAGTCAAAGCTATAGACGTCGATACCCCTTAACACACGCCCCGCAAAAAAGCCTAACTCATGAAGTTAACCCATTGAGCCCATTTCGATCCTGAGTAATAACCTCCCGTTTGGACGTCCATTGCATCTCGGGTTTGGGTCAGGCTGGAGTTGGTCTTCAGAAGAGTCGTCGCGTAATCGCAGCTCCAATCCGGTTCGGTTCGGCCTCCAGATGCAGTTCGATTCGGGTGCTTCAGCCAGTTCGATTCGAATACATTGCCCCTAGGCTTTCCGTTACTTCTTGCCAAGCCTCCTTTAGTGCAAAGTCCTGATCCAGATCGGATCCTCTTGCCCAGTTCTCTTACCTGATCCGAGCCCCCTAACCCGATCCGATCCGAAACCCTGCACTACTTCCTGCAACTTTTCCAGTGACTGTTTTATGCCATACGACGGCTTTTTGACCAATCTAACACTTCTAGACAATCACAAAGCATACCGTACAGTCATAACAACTTGTAGGATTGACCACAAACACCAAAACAAAAATTTTATAGGTTAAAACGGATCAAACATAGCCAAAATCCCATATTTTCCCTTAAGCATGTGTAAGCAAAACTAATGATATGATTAGCAAAACTTAACCAAATTAACCATATTTTCTAACAGTGGTCTAAAACAATATTTCGAAATTTGTAAATATTTTTCCAGAATTTAATCATGTTTAAATTCGATAATTAACACTAATTACCCTTAATTAACCATAATTAGTGAGGAACTATGCAAATCACTCACCTTAGCCACAAACAAAATATCAAATCTGAAATTATCCTCTGTTTGGTACTGTTCCCAAGGCTATACAGCAATTCTGACCTTGATTTGGTGCTATTTCTCCTTAATTTGATGAAGATTAGGCTAATGCTTGATTAGAAAGTGATTAGAGGTGATTCTAGATGTTGGAGGCCATTACTAGGGTTCCAAGAATTCAGTTGGCAGTTGAAAAAGTGTTTAAAGAAATGTTTTCTAACCCTAATCAGTCCCTATATACCCCTAATCCCGAAATCCCCCATTGGGCCTAGCTATTAACTACCCAATTAAGCCCGGTTAAGCAGTTTTTCACCTTCTAAACATTGTTTCAGCCATATCTCCCAAAAGGTGAGTCCTTTTGGCTAATGTGACCACTCTACGAAATTGTGAACCATCATCTGAATCCAATGGAAGTGGTTTCAGGTCAAAACTCCTTACCAATCAAAAGTTATGGCCGAAACAAGATCAGCTAGGGGCAAAATGATCATTTAAAAAACGACAAAAATAATGAACATGGGAAATGACCTCAATAGTCGTCTCCCAAAGTTACATGACCATATGACTTCGCATGAAAAGAAATAAATATCCTACGATCTTTCGATGCATAAAATGCGGGTCGTTACATTTCGAGTGTTAAAATTTTTTCAGGATTTATGAAAATTTTTGTTGATAAGAATCAATTAATATTTTAATTAAAATTAATTGGTATAGTGAAACTGGAATCTAAGAATTTAACAAATAATTTTTAATCAATTAGTGGGATTTGTTTTCTACCTTAGCAATTTCTAGGACGAATTATTTTAAGGAGGAAAGAATGTAATGTCCCGTATTTTTACAATATAATAATTAATTTATTTAATTTTTTAAATAGTGATTTCGTGATTTAAATGGTTAAAGTAAATAAGTTTGGATATTTAATTAATATAAATAATTAAATATTGGCTTTGGATTTAGACAGGGTCTTTGAGACGTAGGTATAATTTAATTTTTAGAATTTTTTTATAATTTCTTATTTTGAAAAATAAGAACTTTTTATTTTGGAGTATTTTACACCCTATGTCAACATTTCGGGGTTTCACAGAAAAAGTTAACGGACCGATATTATTATATTTTTGGAATCGTGACACCTTGCTCAACAAAATGACACTTTTATTTCTATTAACGACAGTCTGTATGTGAACATAATTTTATATAACGTGTGTCCTAAGCTTTGTAACTTAAACAAAAAGGGGCGTGCAGACTAAAAACAGACCACCAACATGCCTCAATTTCTTTTCAAAGACTTAGCCTAGAAGTAATTGTATTTTACTATTTTATATACTAATAAAAAAAATCTTATACCTTGCCTGCTAAGAAAATTGTACACCTATCCTTTCATCTCACCTACCATCTGCGCTAAAGACTACAAACGTATGTAAGGCTAATAGAAGAAAACGTGCAAGTCTACAAACCTATATCTTTACCTACCTTTTTCAACAGACCTACGTGGTTTAATATTAGCTATTTGTACTATGTGTACATAAAGATAAGGTCTCCTCTTATATAAATATGTACACAGTTTCCCTTATGTTCTGTTTTTGAGCAACTCCTTGTATCACGAGTAAGAACAATATCCTCCAAACCAAAGCAAAACCAAATTCTCCTCCAAAACAAAAATACATAGCTCGTATTTATTCCTCTCTCCATTATATATATATATATTCGAAACAAGAGAGAAGCTATGTCATGTTGGTCTCGGTGTGGAGGGGTTGTAACCGGACTGAGGTGATGAGGCGGTTGAAGGGATGGAGGCGCACATGTGAGGAGGGCGTAGCAAGGTGAAGTTGCATGGGAATGATGTTAGAAGAAGCGACATAAGATAAGGGGGAGGAGCGAACTCAAATGAGGGCAGAAATGTGAGTAAATGGGAAGAGGATATTATTGGTTGCGGTTTTCAAAATATGAATGGACAGATGAACTTGCGGATGCACTAAACAGGAGTTGCGGAAGTTAGTTACATAGGAAGGTGTTTGGTTTATCATGCAATCTCGTGTGACAGGAGCAAAGAGCATATGGATGAACTGTGAGTTGCACGTATTGTTGTCTGTAGTGGAGCTGGAAGGCACGACCTTCATATGATGCAAGTTGATGCTAAAGGGAATGGACTCGGCGGTGAAGTTGTGTAGTGATTTTACTGTAGTGCGCGGAGGAACTGTTCGGGCCCGGCTTCTCTGATAAGGCGATGTACAGGCGTGAGATCGAATCTGTAATGGTGAGATCGAGGAGGAGGCGGAGTTTGTCGGTAAGAATCGGAACTGTGAGGAGGGGGTAAGGTCTCGAAATGGTGACGAGGTAGGTATTAGTTCGAAAATGGCTACAGTTATGGAAGCAAATATATGCAAGGTTCACTGTGAACAAGTGGGATGGGCTGAAGCATGCATTGATTTATGGAGAAGGTGATTGTATAGATGCGTATGGAATGAGGGCGAATTAGGCGAAAAGGATGTTGACATTTTCTATTCGATTTATAATAAAGAGCACGATGGTAATGTAGAAGAGAGGTAGCGGTCATGGCGTTTTGTACAGAAGTAGGTGGTTGTGAAATATTGGGAAGAAGAAACCATTTAGAAGACTGACGAGAGTTTTAAGAAGGGTGTTGGGCCAGAAATTTAGCGGTAAGCCCAATTTAAAATAAAATAAATAGTTTAATTTAATTCAACTGAAATTGTGTATTAGCTTAGAATTTACGTACCATGCTCATACATTATCAAAATTCAGCAAAACAGGATCCGTTGGCACCATATGGACGGTAGCTACACCATGGAACTGACTAGGAGTGAATTGGAGCTCGTTACAATTTATAGCGAAATAAATTGTCTGCCTGAATCAAGCGATGGTTATCGTTATTAACGATGATCGTCCAATGTGAGTAAAACTCACCAACTCTGAACAGTTATATTTTTATAACATATTTTCAGAACTGATAATTATCTGTTGATTGCAATGTGTTAACTGTTTGGTTGAATTGCTTATGTATTGGTTGAGATTATAGATAATGATATACATATATATATAAATCGTTAATTCAATATTGATTCTGTTTAGTAGAATATTTCATATTGAAATGAAATCGATGTCAGTTATAGTGTTTAACATCTGTGATGCAGGGAAACAGGTTGGAGGGATCCAACTGGATTCCTCAACATTTATTTTACTGTTGTTTTTATATATTGTAATATATGACGTGATATGTAACGACCCGTATTCTACACATCATAGGATCGTAGAATATTTATTTCTTTCCCGTATGAAGTCGTATGGTCATGTAACTTTGGGAAACATTCATTAGAGTCATTTCCCATGCTTATGATTTTTGTCGATTTTTAAATGACCATTTTACCCTTAGTTGGTACTGTTTTGGCCATAACTTTTGATTGGAAAGGAATTTTGACCTGAAACCACTTCCATTGGATTCGTTTGATGGTTTAACTTTCCGTAGAGTGGTCATAATAGCCAAACGGACTTACCGTTTGGGAGATATGGCTGAAATAAGGTTTGGAGGGTGAAAAACTGCTTAACCGGGCCAAATAAGGTGATTAGTGAGTAGGCCCATAACCCATTTCGGGATTAGGGTTATGGGAAGGCTGAAATGAGATGGAGAATCATTCCATTTCGGTTTTCTAGCCTCCACTTATTACCAAGGAACCCTAAAAATGGCCTCCAACCTCTAAATCACCTCCAAATCACCTTTTGTTCAAGGATTTGGCTTAGCAACCCCTAATCAAGGAAGATCTACACCAAAGCAACATTGGAGCTGCTGCTTAGCATTGGGATTCACATCAAATCAGAGATTTATTTCAGATCTTAGTTTATTTGTGGCTAAGGTGAGTGATTTGCATAGTTTTTGCACTAATTATGGCTAATCAGGGGTGATTAGTGTTAATTAGCGAATTTAAACATGGTAAAATTTGGGAAAAATGTTCATAAACTCTTAAATGATGTTTTAGACCTCTGATATGAATTTGGGTTAATTTGGTTAAGTTTTGCTAATCCTATCATTAGTTTCACCTAAACATGCTTAAGGGGAGATATGGGATTTTGGGTATGTTTGATCCATTTTAACCTATCATATTGATGTTTTGATGTTTGTGGTTGGTTATGCTTGTTGCTACGACTGTATGAAATGCTTTGTGTTTGGTTTCAATAGTTAGAATGGTCGAAAATGTCGTCGAATGGCGTAAACACTTGCTGGAACAGTTTCAGAAAACAGTGCAGGTTTCGGATCGGATCTGATATAGGGCTTGGATCGGATATGTTTAATTGGGCAAGGGATTCGATCGGATCGGAACCTGACACTTGGGAAAATTGGCAAAAAGGAAGGCCACGCTGACTGAACTGGGATCGGATCAGATTAAGGAGGACGGATCAGAGCGGAAGCATGAAGACGGATCGGAGCGGAAGCATGAAGATGGATCGGATAGGAGCATGTGAAGGAAGCATGGAGACGGATCGGAGCGGAAGCACGAACTGGAGGGGGATGGCACCCGACCCGACCCGAGGAGAAATACTCGACCCGAACCAAAAGAGGACCCGACCCGAACCGATGGAGGATACCCGACCCGAACCGATGGCTTGAGGAGGAACCCGACCCGACCCAGTATTAACCAATAACCCGAGATGCAAAGGTAGTCCAATATGGGAAGTTAGGGCTCAGGATCCAGTTGGGAACCAATGAGTTCACTTCATGGTTGGACTTTGCTGCGGGACGTGTGCTAAGGAGTTGTCGACGTTCATAACTTCGATTCACCACTAAAAATGAATGATGGCTACTTATCAGTGCAGTAGGGTCATTATGACCTGAGGGGCAAGGTGATGGTAGCAAGACTACGTTATCAGTGCAGTAGGGTCATTATGACCTAAGGGGCAAGGTGATGCGTACTAAGACTATGAGCCAGCGCAGATGGGGTGAATAACTCCATGGGGCAAGTGGACATAGTAAGGATTAGTAAGGCTATGAGCCAGCGCAGATAGGGTGAATAACTCCATGGGGCAAGTGGACATAGCGAGGAATTAGTGGCTACGTTATCAGTGAAGTGAAGCCATTTATGACTTCATGGGGCAGAGTGATCGTAGCAAGGTATGTTGGGTGATCGAAGTGGTGGACATCGTATGCTTTACGCACTGAGTGAGAGATGTGAGAATGGATGATATGTTTGATTGTTTACCATCACTATGACATGCACACCTCCCCCACCTCCGTATCTTTATACCGTTGATATGGCACCTTAGAGTGTTGTACAGTATGTAGTGCTAACTCTTTGGTTGCAGGTCCAGGTTCAGGTATATTTTAGTCTACCTGTTATTGTTCACTTTAGATGCTTATCGCTCATACCAGGCTTTATGTCTGACCCAGAGTTCTATGTCTCCTCTTATTACTCTGGGTGCTCACACGAGAAGACTAGAGACAGGTTAGCTGGTGATGCGCGAGTAGCTGATTCGGAGGCGGGCAGGAGGCTTCCACGTATGATATATATATACACATTCTCCCTGTGTCGTTGGTGGTCGCTACTTGGGCATTAGTAGTGTACCTCCTTTATCTTACTTTTGTTTTGAGACAGTTGAAAAGTTGTAATAAGCTATACTTTGGATTTCCGCTGCTATGATGCTTAGTTCTGGTTTTTAGCTTATGCACTGTCTCTCCTGTTTTATGTCAAGTATGTTATTATTATATTTTGTTCTATGCGCTGTGAGACATTCTACAGGTTCCTTGTTAGTTCATTTCCTTCTTCCTTTTCCTTCTGATGACCAGTTCCATGCTAACTGGACATGTGTACAGCGCACCTTTGGAGTAAATGTCGGTTGGTGCGGGGCGGGCCGTCACACTTGGTATCAGAGCTCTAGGTTGCGTAGTTAACCTAGGGAAGTCATCAGGGAGAGATAATATACGTATACGAGAGAGCGTATTTGTGATTATTTTGGTTTTTAAAAAGCTATATATATATATACTATTAGTAGTATAAGAATGAAGTCGTGCTGCACTAGCACCACTATGGGGTCGTTAATCGTTTCCTTTTTCAGATTGACGATGAGCCGATATGTTAGAGGTACCGGTAGAGGGGCCAATAATGGGAATGCTGCTGACATGAGGGTGATGTTTACTGACCTCATGAGAGAGATGCTTAGGGATGTGCAGAGGGCAGCTCCCAATGGTGGAGATGGTGGTGGTCCAATAGTGCAGGCGCCGAGGGTCGACTTCGCCAAGCTAAATAAGGATTATACTAGCCTTGGTGGGAAGCCGTTTCACGGAACGGAGTCGGCCACGGATGTTCAGGATTGGTTGGATGGTTGCGAACGTATCATTGAGGATTTGGGTATCGAGGATGCGATGAAGAGAAAGCTAGCGTCCCGTCAGCTGCAAGGGCGGGCAATGAATTGGTGGAATGCTATAAAGGCAGCTACTCATGAAGATCAGATTACTTGGGAGCAGTTTAAAGCTCGCTTTAGCGAGAAGTTCATTCCAGCTGCTCAGAAGTCAGTGCTGTATAAGAAATTCTTGGAGCTCAAGCAGAATGGCAGAGCTGTCTCGGAGTATATTGCTGAATTCGACACTTTGTCGAAGTATGGGTTATCTCTTATTGATACTGCCGAGAAGAAGAATGAGAAATTCATAACTGGTTTGGATCAGTACTTGGGGGAAAGGATTATCAACCACATCAATGAGACGTTTGAATCGATTGTTGGGAAAGCTTTGAGATCAAAGAGTCTTTACCTTAAGTCAAAAACTGAGGCTGCATCGGCAGAAGGGCCAAAGCCGCAAGCAGGCGGTGGAGGCAAGAATAACTCTCAGAATAAGAGGAAGCAGGACCAATCAAAAGGTGGCCAGAAAAAGAGCAAGAAGGATGTTGAGTGCTTCAGCTATGGTAAGAAGGGCCATTATGCTTAAGAGTGTCGGGCCAAGCCAGCGGAAAGGAAGTGCTACAACTGTGGTCAAGTGGAACATCATAAGGATAAGTGTCTGCAACCTCTTAAGGAGAAGCAGATTGTGAAAGCATATGCTATTGATGTTGTTCCTTCTTCGTCGAATGCCCCAACTGCGGCGGAGAAAGAAAAGAATGTTATTATTCAAGGTATGCTTTCTATTTGTGATGTACCAGTTCGAGTTTTGTTTGATACTGGGGCTTCCCATTCCTTCATATCTAGTGACCTGGTAGATAGGTTGGGACTGGAACCCGAGATAGTCGATAGACCATTGGTTGTGACGAACCCGATTGGTGGTTCGACTAGCCTTAGTATGATTTGCATGAATTTGGTCTTATCGAGTCATGGATGTATGTTTGTATGTGATTGCTTTGTTTTGGGCTTTACTGGATATGGCATTATATTGGGAGTCGATAGGCTCCAAAGATACGGGGTGGTGGTAGACTATGAGGGCTTTTTGGTGACAGTGAGGGCGGATGATGGGCGGAGGGTAGTGTTTGGTAGTCTACCTAGTGATGGGGTTATGGCTAGTTTTGTAAATTCCCTCGACATCCCGCAGGATGAGTTGTCAGATGTTCCCGTGGTTGGCCAGTATCCGAACGTCTTCGAGGAGGTGACCAGACTTCCACCACACCGAGAGATTGAGTTCCGTATTGATTTAGTGAAAGATGCCAGGCCTATAGTGATGCCGCTTCGTCGTATGGCACCAAGAGAGCAGCAAGAGCTCGGGGTGCAAGTCAGCAATCTTTTGAAGAAGGGATTTACTAGAAGGAGTGTCTCCGAGTGGGGAGCACCAGTTGTGTTTGCCACTAAGGCAGATGGTTCCCTTCGTTTGTGTGTGGACTATCGCGAGTTGAATAAGGTGATGAGGAAGAATAAGTATCCTCTACCGCGGATAGATGATTTGTTTGATCAACTGGAAGGAGCAAGAGTGTTCTCCCAGTTGGACCTCGCGACAGGATTTCATCAGCTACGAGTGGCGGATGAGAGTGTTCCGAAAACGGCATTTAGGACGCCGCCTGGATTTTATGAGTGGTTGGTCATGCCATTTGGGTTGAACAATGCACCAGCCTATTTTGTGGATCTTATGAATCGAGTATTCAGAGATCAGTTGAATAAGTTTGTTCTTGTGTTCGTGGATGATATCCTTGTTTACTCAAGGACAGAGGAGGAACACAAGGGACACTTGAGGATAGTGATGGAGGTGTTGAGGAAACACCAATTGAAAGCGAAATTCTCTAAGTGTCATTTTTGGAGAAGGGAAGTGAGATTCCTAGGTCATGTTGTTTCCGAGAGTGGTATTGCCGTGAACCCTGCGAAGGTGGCTACGGTATAGGATTGGCCTACACCCAAGAATGCAACAGATGCAAGAAGTTTTTTGGGATTAGCTGGATATTATCGTAAGTTTATCCAAGATTTCTCCAAGATAGAAGCACCGTTGACTCAATTGACTAAGAAGAATAAGTCCTTCGTCTGGGACGGAGTGTGTGAGGATGCCTTCAAGAGTCTAAAGGAGAAGTTGACGTGTGCGCCGATGTTAGTCATTCCTAAAGGGAATGAAGAGATGACGGTATACACGGATGCTTGTGGTACCGGACTAGGTGCTGTATTGATGCAAGGAGGTAGGGTTGTAGCTTATGCTAGTCGACAGCTAAAGCCGCATGAGAAGAAATATCCTACCCATGATTTGGAACTAGCAGCGATTGTGTTTGCGCTGAAGTTTTGGAGACATTATCTCTTGGGAGAAAGATTTGAGTTGTTTACCGATCATAAATCGTTAAAGTATCTGTAACACCCCACCTCCGCTAGGGTCACTCACAAGGGAATGCACTAGGTTTGGTGAAGCATTATCGAGGTAAACATGCACAGAAATATTACAAGACAGAACATATATATATATATATATATATATATATAACAGCGGAAGTAAAACAAATTTCATTACCTTATAAAATAAGGTCTAAAGCCTTTTACATCAGAATACATCAAAACCTGTCTTGCAATAATAAAGATGCATAAAACCATTTCATAAATTATTCCCCAAGTAAAACAGCAAAGTAGTCATAGCCAAGAAAAAGTCCAAGCCATGCGTGATGACCTTCAAGCAGAAGAAGCCCGAACTAGATAACAGTGTTTCCTCCCTGAAACCTGGGGGGAAACGGAAGACAAAGAGGTGAAACAAAACGGGGTCAGTCATAAAGACTGGTAAGTCCTATCTACTTCCAGTATAAAAACAGGTAAAGGTAACATGACATGCATAAACTGAAAGTAAACATAAGGATGACTACAAGATAGATAAACTAAAACAGGCTGAACTACTGTAGCAAGGTAAACTAAGATATCATGACAAAGTACAGTGTCATGATAAGTCAAGGTATCACATCGTCCGGTTCCTATCAAGTATACTATCCCGAGGTATCTATCCTACATAACATCCCACGGTATCTATCATGTATATTCCTCCTAGTTCTAACATGTATATTTTCTCTGCACCTCTCGTACTAGTATTCCAACCCGCGTCATGTGTTAACTATGAATGTCCCTTACCCAATGTCATGTAATGGTCCATGTCAACCTAATATATATAGCATATGTAGGTTTTCCCAACTCGTATGTTTCTTTCCATGTATAAGTTCAGTCCTTTGCCGTAGGCCATACGGGCTTTCCCATGCAAACGTTTTATCCTTGAGGCTATTTTGGACTGCTACCCTTGATCTAGTTATGTTTCCTTACCATGAACTATCGCGCGTTCACTTAGGATTTATGCCGCCTAGGACCACTAGGGATTATGCTACCTAATGAACGTTTCCGTGTCTCGGTTTGGGTTCAGCCACCTAGGCCACTAGGGATTATGCCACCCGTCAACCGCGCCCTTTATCCCGCGTATGTTTCGTGAATCGTTTTCCATGTCTAGACGCACATGTTTCTCAATGTGCCATCCGAGTTCCGTGCCAGGGCAAATCAAGAAATACGGAACTCGGTCGGGAGCTTTAAGTCGTCTGCTGATGCAGATATCAAGGTCTGTTTTTGTACCCGTGGCTATGGTCCCACGTGACCCCTCCCTCAACTACTGAAAGGCAATCCAAGAAAAATCATGCATGAGAACTACACTACGGCCCATCGATTCCCATTTCCAGATAGCCAACCTCACCCATAACTCGATAGCTAGTATATGGTCTTTTGGGAGTTCCCTGCCTTTCCGTACGTACACGATTGACTAAAGATGGTAGGTAGTCGGCGACATGCTATCCTGGGGCTAAATCAAGTATCGTCGACTCCACGCTAATCCATCCCAGTCTTTAGGTCGCTCGCATAGTAACCAAGGCATACTCTTGGCTCTTCTACCGCAGACCTTAACCCCTATGAGGCCGAGTTTCATGGACCACTCGCCACCTCACAGAGGGATACCAAGAGTACCCTCACGTTCCCCGAAGCTTTCGCTTCGTCACCCAGTTCGCTGGAGCTTTTATCCCAGTCAGATAACTTGGTCCTCCTCGTATACTAAGCGATGACCTACCGTACCAGGTTACTCATCTCTTTATGAACTAGTCCCATGTCCTTAGCTAAGAATTATTACTTAGTTACCCTTAACTAAGGTTTACCACTTAGCCCCTCTTTCCGCTATCCTTGTTAACTACTATTTCCCACCTAGTCCCCTGAGCTAGGGTTTTGTCAAATGGGTTAAGTATTGTTATCCAAGTTCATGATTTAACCCGCCTACGAATCATGTCAAGATTGGCTAAGTACTCAAGTTCAAGGCTTAGCCCTACAAGTTGGTTAAGTGTACCAAGAAGCTCATGACTTAACCCTATCAGATTATCATGTTAGATTGATTAAGCATAGATTATCTTAATCCCATCAGGTTATCGAATCAGATTGGTTAAGTATGGGTTAGCTTAACCCCATCCACTAATCGTATTACCATGGTTAGGCCTACTTCTATAAAGGTCTTGTGGCTTAACACTACCAGGTCCACCTATTAGATTGGTTAAGTATAGGCTACTTAACCTCATTAAATCATCACGTATAACTGGTTAAGTATAAGTTACTTAACCCCATTAAATTATCATGTTAAATTGGTTAAGTATTGGTTACTTAACCCCATTGAATTACCAAGTTTAGATTGGTTAAGTGTTTAACTCAACCCCCTCGAATTCCCGTGTTTAGATTCGTTAAGTATAGGTTACTTAACCCCATCTAAATACCGTGTTTAGATTAGTTAAATCTTAATTACTTAACCCCATCTAATTACCGTGTTTAGATTAGTTAAGTCTTAATTACTTAACCCCATCTAATTACCAAGTCGGATTAGTTAAGTGTAAAGTACTTAACCCCATCCCCTAATCGTCTTGTATGGTTAAGTGTCATTAAGAAATCAAATCCGGTCCCACTTAACCTACCCATTCGTGTCATATCGGTTAAGTGTCCTTAGTCAAATTTACTTAACCTTTTCATGTGGCATTAATTTAATTAATGCACTCTCAACCTCTCACATTAGACCTTGTTGTGGTTACTAGTTAAGCCGGGCGGGTCTGGGTAGTTTTACACCACAACCTAGTCTAACCTCGGGTCTTAAGCGCGACATGAACAACTTCACACATTGGATCCTATTGTTTGTAGCCACTAGTTAAGCCGGGCGGGTCCGGGTAGATTTATGCTACAAACTCAACCCAACCTCGAGTTGGCCACTTTCATGTTTGGTCTAGTGTCACATTACACCTACAACCCATACGTATCTAGCCCCAAGTTCCATGTTTTCGTATGTGTCATGTTCATGTTTACGTGTTTCAAGAGTGTCCCCTTTTTCATGCAACCCCATGTCAAGTTTTTCATGTCATACCCACGTTTTCCCTAAGCTACCCAAACGTATTTCCATCCCAAGTGGAAGCGAGTCACATAGTAGGGTATTATGCCAACATATTTGCAACAAATATGCATAGTATCATAAGGAAATTTGGCCATAAACATGCATAGTATCATAAGGGAATTTGGCCACAAGCATGCATAGTTTAATAAGAGGATTTGGCCACAAACATGCATAATGTCATAAGGGAATTTGGCCACAAACATGCATGATACATAAGGGGTTTGGGTTCATTTACATGCATAAGCCCCAAAGTCAAATCTTTGCCAATGTTTCACAAGTCAAATGGTTCCCAAAGGTTCATGCTAGCATTCCATAGACAAAGATTCAAACTTGCAAGATATACTAGGTTATACATAACATGAGTGGCATGATTAAGTCGCTAAAACATAACCCAAAGTCATATGTTCATGATAAAGGGGCAAACTAGGTTTACATGGGTTAACATACTCATGTTACATCTCATTTTATCCCATGTCACATTAGAACCACCGTTAGAATCTACAAGTAGCTAGAACTTACATATCGAGGCTTAGGGAAGGATTATGCATCGTCGTGACGAAGAAAGGTGGCTCCTTTGTCGAAGAATCGTCATGAAACTCGCATAGCACCGTTGATTTGGCCTCTATTTGGTGTAGCAAGCTTGCACCTTTTGATTTGAACCCGATTTGAATGCATAGTCTCTAGGAATTGGAGATGGAGGCCATGATCACTTGGCATTTGGGCAGCACTTCGTGGCATGAGTGAATTATGAGGTGTTTAGGGTAGGCTTAGGGTCTTTTTATAGAGATTAGGAGTAGCTTAGGCCGTTAGATTAACCCTAGGATAGATCCCAGCCCTCAAAAATCGTCACAAGCCTCCAAAACCGGACCCAGGAGCCAAAACAGGTGCACCTGGCCGACCAGGCAGGTCGACCCCCAGGTCGACCCTGGGGTCGACTCCCCAGTCGACCTGGCCCTACCCAGGTCGACCGCCAGGTCGACCTGGTTCTGGCGGGATTTTTCCCGCCTAGCCTGTTTTCTGAAAATTTGAAATCTGTTTTGAATTTGAATTTTTCGTGAAACTTCGCGAGGCCATATCTCGGTCATACGGACTCCGATTTACGAAATTTCGGACTCTATTTCGCGTATTTTTCCGAGACGAACGCAATGGAGCAACCCGTTTTCCCTGATTCAGACTTTAACATTTAATTCTGCCTTGATTCTTGTCTTAATCATGTTGTTAAAATTCGGATTGTTACAGTATCTCTTCTCTCAGAAGGATCTGAATCTCCGACAGCAAAGATGGTTAGAGTTCTTGGCTTTGTATGATTTTGATATCGCATACACACCTGGGAAAGGTAATGCGGTAGCCGATGCCTTGAGTAGGAGACATGCCAGTTTGGGGGCAATGTTTCTTGAATGGAAGCAACTGGAGTACATCGCGGGGTTTGATTTCAGCCAAGGTGCGAATTGGATCCAATCATGCTAGCTAGTTTGACGATCAGACCCACTTTGATAGAGCGGATCGGCTCTAGTCAGAGGGACGATCCTAACCTATTGGAAATCATCTCCAAGTTAGAGATGAACATCGACAGTGAGGAGATGAATGTGTATGGGCTTGATCGAGATGGATGGCTTCGGAAGAATGGAAGACTAGTTGTACCCAACGTGAATGGTTTGAGAGATGAAGTGCTTAGAGAATGTCATCACTCAAAACTGACTATACACCCCAGTGGTAATAAGATGTATCGAGACATGAAACAGACTTACTACTGGGAAGGGATGAAAAGAGACGTTGGGAAGTTTATATCCAAATGCATGAATTGCCAGCTAGTTAAGGCGGAGCAAAAGAAGCCTAGTGGGTTGTTGCAACCATTAGAAATTCCCGAATGGAAATGGGAGCAAGTCTCAATGGATTTCATCGATGGTTTACCAAAGACTAGATCGGGATATGATAGCATTTAGGTAATTGTGGATCGATTGACTAAGAGTGCAAGATTTATACAAGTCAAATCGACGAGAACAGCAGCTAAGTTAGCAGAATTGTATATGAAGTGGGTAGTGAGATTTCATGGAGTACCTAAAAGCATTGTGAGTGACCGAGACCCGTTGTTCACTAGTGGGTTTTGGAAGAGCTTACAAGAGACTCTAGGGTCAGAGTTACATCTCAGTACCGCATATCATCCTCAGACCGACGGTCAGACGGAGAGGGTGAATCGTATTTTGGAAGATCTCTTGAGGGCATGTATATTGGATTTTGGTGGATCATGGGATGACCAATTGCATCTAGTAGAGTTTGCATATAATAATAGCTACCAATCCAGTATCGGTATGGCTCAATATGAAGCTTTGTACGGAAGACCGTACAACTCACCATCATGTTGGATAGAGACTGGCGAGAAGTTTGTGCTTGGACCAGATGTGGAGAGAGAAACTTCGGATAAGATTAAGATCATTCAGCAACGAATGAAAGCTGCCCAAGATAGGCAGAAGAGTCATGCTGATAAGAGGAGAAGAGATTTGAAATTCTCCGTTGGTGACTTGGTTTTTATCAAGGTCTCTCCGTTGAAGAGCGTGATACGATTTGGCAAGAGAGGCAAGTTGGCACCATGATTTGTTGGTCCATTCCCTGTTCTTGAATTAGTCGGGAATTTGGCTTATAGAGTTGGCTTACCGGAGAAAATGGCGGGAGTTCACAATGTATTTCATGTTTCCCAACTAAGGAAGTTCGTCCATGACTCAAATATGACTATTTCACCTGATCAGTTAGAGGACTTCGAAGTAGAACCCGAGGCGGTTGGGAACCGCAAGCCGATTCGTATTGTGGGGCACGATACGAAGCAACTTCGAAGGAAGGCGGTGAAGCTAGTCAAGGTTCAGTGGGGCGAGGACGAGAATGATTGCACTTGGGAGACAGAGGAGAGCATTAGGAAGGCGTATCCAGAACTCTTTGTCTGGTAAGATTTACTTTGCGATTTAGTTTTCCGCATGCTAGGGTAAATTTGTTTTGCTTGTTTGCATGCTTGATTATTGTTTTATGATTTATAGGCATGCGGGATCTTTGTGTGCGTTTTGATTAGGGAATTTCGGGGGCGAAATTTCCTGGGGGGGGGGGGGGGGGGAGAGTGTAACGACCCGTATTCTACACATTATAGGATCGTAGAATATTTATTTCTTTCCCGTATGAAGTCGTATGGTCATGTAACTTTGGGAAACATCCATTAGAGTCATTTCCCATGCTTATGATTTTTGTCGATTTTTAAACGACCATTTTGCCCTTAGTTGATACTGTTTTGGCCATAACTTTTGATTGGAAAGGAATTTTAACCTGAAATCACTTCCATTGGATTCGTTAGATGGTTTACCTTTCCGTAGAGTGGTCATAATAGCCAAACCGACTTACCGTTTGGGAGATATGGCTGAAATAAGGTTTGAAGGGTGAAAAACTGCTTAACCGTGCCAAATAGGGTGATTAGTGAGTCGGCCCATAACCCATTTCGGGATTAGGGTTATGGGAAGAGTGAAATGAGATGGAGAATCGTTCCATTTCAGTTTTTTAGCCTCCACTTGTCACCAAGGAACCCTAAAAATGGCCTCCAACCTCTAAATCACCTCCAAATCACTTTTTGGTCAAGGATTTGGCTTAGCAACCCCTAATCAAGGAAGATCTACACCAAAGTAACATTGGAGCTGCTGTTTAGCATTGGGATTCACATCAAATAATAGATTTATTTCAGATCTTAGTTTTTTTGTGGCTAAGGTGAGTGATTTGCATAGTTTTTGCACTAATTATGGCTAATTAGGGGTGATTAGTGTTAATTAGCGAATTTAAACATGATAAAATTCGGGAAAAATGTTCATAAACTCTTAAATGATTTTTTAGACCCTGATATGAATTTGGGTTAATTTGGTTAAGTTTTGTTAATCATATCATTAGTTTCACCTAAACATGCTTAAGGGGAGATATGGGATTTTGGGTATGTTTGATCCATTTTAACCTATCATATTGATGTTTTGATGTTTGTGGTCGATTATGCATGTTGCTATGACTGTATGAAATGCTTTGTGATTGGTTTCAATTGTTAGAATGGTCGAAAATGTCATCAAATGGCGTAAACACTTGCTGGAACAGTTTCAGAAAATAGTGCAGGTTTCGGATCGGATCGGATGTAGGGCTCAGATCGAATATGTTGAACTGGGCAAGGGATTCGATCGGATCGAAACCTGACACTTGGGAAAATTGGCAAAAAGGAAGGCCACGCTGACTGAACTGGGATCAGATCGGATTAAGGAGGACGGATCGGAGCGGAAGCATGAAGACGGATCGGAGCGGAAGCATGAAGACGGATCGGAGCGGAAGCATGAAGATGGATCGGATAGGAACATGTGAAGGAAGCATGGAGACGGATCGGAGCGGAAGCACGAACTGGAGGGGGATGGCACCCGACCCGACCTGAGGAGAAATACTCGACCCGAACCAGAAGAGGACCCGACCCGAACCGATGGAGGATACCCGACCCGAACCGATGGCTTGAGGAGGAACCCGACCCGACCCAGTATTAACCAATAACCCGAGATGCAAAGGTAGTCCAATATGGGAAGTTAGGGCTCAGGATCCAGTTGGGAACCAATGAGTTCACTTCATGGTTGGACTTTGCTGCGGGACGTGTGCTAAGGAGTTGTCGACGTTCATAACTTCGATTCACCACTAAAAATGAATGATGGATACTTATCAGTGCAGTAGGGTCATTATGACCTTTGGGGCAAGGTGATGGTAGCAAGACTACGTTATCAGTGCAGTAGGGTCATTATGACCTGAGGGGCAAGGTGATGCGTAGTAAGACTATGAGCCAGTGCAGATGGGGTGAATAACTCCATGGGGCAAGTGGACATAGTAAGGATTGGTAAGGCTATGAGCCAGCGCAGATGGGGTGAATAACTCCATGGGGCAAGTGGACATAGCGAGGAATTAGTGGCTACATTATCAGTGCAGTGTTGCCATTTATGACTTCATGGGGCAGAGTGATCGTAGCAAGGTATGTTAGGTGATCGAAGTGGTGGACATCGTATGCTTTACGCACTGAGTGAGAGATGTGAGAATGGATGCTATGTTTGATTGTTTACCATCACTATGACATGCACACCTCCCCCACCTCCGTATCTTTATACCGTTGATATGGCACCTTAGAGTGTTGTACAGTATGTAGTGCTAACTCTTTGGTTGAAGGTCCAGGTTCAGGTATGTTTTAGTCTACCTGTTATTGTTCACTTTAGATGCTTATCGCTCATACCAGGCTTTATGTCTGACCCAGAGTTTTATGTCTCCTCTTATTACTCTGTGTGCTCACATGAGCAGACTAGAGATAGGTTAGCTGGTGATGCGCGAGTAGCTGATTCGGAGGCGGGCAGGAGGCTTCCACGTATGATATATATATACACATTCTCCCTGTGTCGTTGGTGGTCGCTACTTGGGCATTAGTAGTGTACCTCCTTTATCTTACTTTTGTTTTGAGACAGTTGAAAAGTTGTAATAAGCTATACTTTGGATTTCCGCTGCTATGATGCTTAGTTCTGGTTTTTAGCTTATGCACTGTCTCTCCTGTTTTATGTCAAGTATGTTATTAATATATTTTCTTTTATGCGCTGTGAGACATTCTACAGGTTCCTTGTTAGTTCATTTCCTTCTTCCTTTTCCTTCGGACGACCCGTTCCATGCTAACTGGACATGTGTACAGCGCACCTTTGGAGTAAATGTCGGTTGGTGCGGGGCGGGCCGCCACATGATATATAATCTGTGTTGATTATATGTGTTTGAATGATATCAATCATTGTTATTTGGTATTTTAGATATCGTAAGAAATACTGGGATGTAGAAAAGGGGATTTTCAAAGTGTATTTTGAAAATGAATTATTTATATAAAATCAATGGATTTTATATATAAAAGAAAATAATTTTATAAAAGAAACTTATAAAATCAAAGAAGAATAGAAAAGGAAGGTATTTGTAAAACAAATAGAAAAGGAAGATATTTGTAAAACAAATAGAAAAGGGATATATTTGTAAAACAAATAGAATTGAAAGGAAATATTGCGAAACATTTACAATTAGATTATAAATAGCCATATTTATTTAGAAAATAAATAGAATTATAAAGGAAATATTTATTTTGAAAAATAAATAGATTATAAAAGGAAACACTTGAAAAATGAATAGAGTTGTATAAAAAGAGAATTTTACACTAGGAAGGTTTAGACCCGTGCTTCGCACATGGGTATAACAGAATATGAATTCAAAGTGAACATTTAAGAGAAATCTGTTTTAACAGGTAAAGTAAGAAGATAAATTTATAAATAATATTTTATAAATTAAATAAAATGTTTATCATTGGATAAATAGAATATATAAGTTAGGACTTATATAGATAAGTAAGAATCGATTTCAACATTGATATTTGAAACTGAATATGGACATAGAGTTAAATCAAAGGAGTTAATCAAAGGAGTTAATCAAGTTATAGTTAATCGATTAGAGTTAGAATAAATCGATTAGAGTTAGAATTAATCGATTAGTGTTAGAATTAATTAAATAGAGTTAGAGCTAATCGATTAGAGTTAGAATTAATTGATTAGAGTTAGAGTTAATTGATTAGAGTTAACCAGTTAGAGTTAATTTGTTAGAGTTAATCGAATATTAGCTATTCGAATAGAGTTAAAAGGAGTTAATCGAATATAGTTTATTCAAAAGGAGTTAATCGAATATTACTTATTCGAAAGTGAATTTATCGAATATTACTTATTCGAAAGGAGTTAATCGAATATAGTTATTCGAAGAAAGGAGTAATCAAATATAGTTATTCGAATAGAATTATTGAATATAAGTTATTCGAAGTGCGATAATCGAATATAAGTTATTCGAAGTGAGATAATCGAATATAAGTTATTTGAAGTGAGATAATCGAATATTAGTTATTCTAAGGAGTCAATCGAACAGAGATTACTCGAAAGAGAGTTATACCTCGAATTCGATTATATCGAATTCGAGAAAGTATTATTTACTTTCCGGTTTTTAATCAAGATTTATTTATTTATAAATAAATTAGTTGTTGGCTTATTTATTCAAATAAGAATTTAAGTTAGATGCTAAGTTGGATATTTCAAAAGTAGGATTTATAACGATTGCGTTATAATAAATGTTTTCATAAAAGAAGTGGATTCATAATATGAATCTGAGAATTTGCGTAAGCAAATGATTGTAGAAATTGGTGCAGTAAGCTTTATCTATTGCAAGGTTATAAATGTTGTTCAGTTAAGGTCTGAGAGGTAATTATACCCCAACTTGATTGACTTCCTTATTTAACTAAGAAATAGTTAAGGTTCGAGGGCGAGAGTTAGTTAGAAATATAGTTAAGTAATAAGTGATTTATGGATGGAGCGGTTGTAACGATGTTTTGTACAACGTTAGTTTGAAATCCATATAAATGAGTTTTGGAAACGTTTTCCAAATATAGAATCAGAGATATTTTCTAAACATGGAAAATGGAATGTTTTATTTATAAGGAATTAAAAAATGGAGTTAAGCTAAATTAGAAACTGAATGGAGATTAATTAAGTTGAATGGTTTTCTAAGTGTCTATCTGATGCTGGTTTTGACCTTCGGGATTTATACTTAGGGAATTGTTCTCATACTAGTTTACAGTCAGAGACTGATAGATGTGGAAGAATAGTGATAAGTAAATAATCAATGGTAATGTTTTCCAGTGTTCATAACACATATTTTCTGAATATAGAAAATTAGGATATATATATATATACATATATATGATGATGATTGATCAATAGAAATTCCAATTGGAAATAAGATTGTTGTTTGCACACATGTTTTCATTTGATAGTTAAATCACTGACTATCAAAGTTTTTGACCATTTTTACGTTGTTATTATGGAGAGACCGGTTGGATTATTATTCGAAGAACCACTCCGTATTGGCATAATCGTTGCAAACCAAGTATGCTGAATATATTGTAGACGGAGTAAAGTGCAAGGGCTATTGTATAAATCAATGGTAGAGATTGCCCAAGATGGATGTACTGAATAGTGCCTTCGGTTTGTCTAGTCCCAGGACAATGAATGGACGAATGTCTGACAGAATATATCTGGTAGATCGCATAAGTTGATCGTTTCAAACGTATTTACGTTGGTGGCAGAGGAATTCGTTTCTCTTAGCTTATACCCATGGTATATTTGGGGAAATCAATTTGTGATTTGATGGGTATGATGATGTGGATTCAAAGTAAATGAAGATGTGATCTGTATAGAGATACATTATAACCTCAAGCCTTATCAACTGTGAAATGACATAAATCGGGCAGGCAACATGGCAAAGTGGGTCGCACCCAATTAGGGTATATTGTCACCATCTAGAGAATATTCATATTTGTACTTCTTTCAATTCTGTATCTCCCGGGAACGGTTATGTTGGAATACTAACCGAGGGGTGGCAATATATTCGATACATTCAAGAGAAATGAATGGTCAGTCATGTGTGGCCGAGTTACAAGATGTTCCTGTTGAACTCCAGTGTATCGCTTCTAGAGTACACTGAGCGGAAGGTGGATCCATACCTTGTCATAGTTGGAATCCATTCTCCAAATAAGAGCCCGCGGTTCAAATTGTATATTATATATGTAGAACGTTAGATGCAAGCGTTTCTGCTAGATTTCTATTTACTTGATCTAGACATTATTATAATATCAGACAAGTACTGTTTTAGAAATATTTTAGGTTACCATAAGGTAAAAGCCATCCGTGTTTATGTGTAGATTGGTCTTATGATTATCCTTTGTTTCAAAAGAATTTTGAAAGTTAAATCAAATGATTTGAGTTTACTCACACAGTCACATGACTGACCCAGAGTTTATTTTGTTTTGTTTTCCCTAAACTCTTGGGTGCCCAATTTTGTACGGGCAGTCAAGTAGTCGGGATTTATAGATACTTGAAGAGCTGGAGCAGGAGGCTTCAGGATCATATAGCTATTGTTATTTCCGCTATGTTGTAAGTGTTATACTCTAATAATGGTATTTTATACAGATACTGTTTTATTTCAAAGTTATGTTATGAAATATATTTATTCGTTTTGTTGTGAGATTGGTGTTTACTCTGATGTTGTATGTTCTTCTTCTTCTTCTTCTATTCTAAGTTTCTATCTTATCTATTCTCACCCTCTAACTTCTTTCATGGCCTATCCGGTATTTACGATGCTTGAATAGTTGACATTGTGTTTATGTCGAGTACTCAGGATCGCAAAAACCCCTGGTCGTTACAGATGTAGATGAAGGTGAAGTTGCTAAACCAATTCGGTCTGGTTATAATTTACTCGAAGCCCAAGATACTGCTTGTGCACCGAAGCTCACTGGAGCTAGCAAAAGCCTTAACCGAAAGAGAGAAATAACACCAGAGTTTGAAGATGCATCTAGAAGTCGATAAATAATAACTCACGTTGTGGTTGTTAATGTTAGAATCTTGTATAGAAATTAGCAAGTTATATATACAAAATTAGCAAGTTATACATACCTCACATCCTGCTTCAAATCCTCTGAGTTCTCATATGAAGAAAATCTTTGGGAGATAGTCTAGAGGGGAAAACAGAATTAGCATTTGAATGGACATATAAAATAGATGAATTTAAGATTAAATCAGACATGCTGTGCGATTGTAGATATATCTGATCTAATCCAAATATCGCAATGTACTGCAGAGTCTACTCCCATTCTACAGTAAAAAATAAAATAGTGAAATTATTTTTTACATAAGTTTGCCTGTATGTTATTAGATATAAAAAAATTAAACCAAGAATCAATTAGACTGTATCATATAATCTCACCCATAACATGTTAGCTATCCTTACCTCACAATGAATAGCTAACAGCAAGAAATCCCTGTAATATAGAAAGAAAGATATAGTAATCGAAATAAATTTTCATTCTGTTTGCAAAAGCCATCTCCATCAAAAATTGAGAAAAAAAATATTTCAAATTATTTTATATTTAAAAAAGAAACTCACCAGCTTTTGGGGCTGCATTGCCAGAAGATAGCGTTACGATATGCCACAGATGTCCAAAATATAATTCATTTGCTATATAAATTAACATAAATTTAAAGGCTTTAAAATTCAAAATGAATTTTTTTCATGAGATTAATGTCCAAATAAGAGGTTGTTTTTTGTTACGATTTTCATGCATTTATATAATTAAAAGTTGCAAGGATACTGAAAGCTTCAAAAGCAACAAAATAGTTTTATGCTCAAACCAACTAATTTGGCTTCGTGTTTGGGTATGAATGTAGTGTCAATCTTCCTATTTATGAAGTCCTCAACATCAAGAATCATCTTGTGGTATTCAATTGTTGTAGGAATTCCTGTGATCACGGTGTCATTAAGTGCTCTTTTCATTCATTCAATTGTTTTGTCCAGTGTTGGAGCCCATACAATAAGCTTTCCCAGTAAAGAGTCGTAGCTTAGGGGGACAACATAATTTGGATATACATGATTGTCCATTCTAACAAATGGACCTCCAGAAGGTAAATACATCATGATCCTCCCTGGTCCAGGTCGAAATCCTTTAAAAGCATCTTCGGCATTTATACAGCACACGATGGATTATCCTCTAAGAATAATTTCTTCCTGCTCGTGCGTTAGTCTCTCTCCAAGAGCTACACGAATTTTCTCCTCAATCAAATCAGTTGAAGAGATCATTTCTGTGAAAGGATTCTCAACCTGGATCTTAGTGTTCATTTCCATGAAGTAAAATGAACCCCGTTCATTTAATAAAAATTCTACAGTTCCAACTCCAATATAAGCAATAGAAGCAGCTGCAGCTACGGCAGCATCACCCATTGCTTTTCGTAATTCTAGGGTCAAAGCAGAAGAAAAAGCTTCTTCTAGAAGCTTCTGGTTTCTTCTCTAAATACGGCAACCACGTTCCCTAAAATGAACAAAATTTCCATACTTGTCAGCAAGAACCTGAAATTCAATATGTCATGGATTCAATATGCACTTTTCCAAATAAATCCCATCATCCCCAAAGTCAGTTGTTGCTTCACTCTTAGCTTGATGAAGCAACTTGACAAATTCTCCAGGTTCTTGGGCAAGACGCAACCCACATCCTCCTCCTCCAGTGGTTTCCTTATTCATTATGTGGAAGGTGAAGCTAATTTTATCAGCTAGCCTGACAGCCTCTTCTGTGCTCTGCAATAATATATCACTTCCAAGTATAATTAGCATGCCTTCTTTCTTCATTGTTTCCCTTGCAGTAGCTTTATCCCCCATAACTCTAATACTGTCAGGGAGGAAACCATAACCAGGATGCAACATGGTGCAACCTCGACTGACAGCAGCTGATAATACACTTTGAACCAACAAATATAATTGAATGCTTGGTGCTTCTCCAATACACACAGCCTCATCAGCAAGCCTCACATGAAGAGCATCCTTATCTATTGTTGAGTAAATAGCAACTCACGGAATGCATATTTCATGTGTAGTTCTGATAAAACTAACAGCAATCACACCCCTGTTTACTACTAGAATTTTCTCATCACAACAATTTGCAGATAATTAAAGCTGCACCGCATTTATTTGATTTTTGTGCAATATAAGGAGTCATTTGCTTTGAAGAAGTAATTTCGTGGAAGTTTGGAACATTTACAATCATAAAGCTGCACTGTGAACTTTTAGTTCATCTTGTGGTAAACAACCCGGGAGAACTCGCCGCATTGCCAGTAACAAACGGCTTATTATGCTTTAGCTATTCGTTCATTCCAAAAGGTGGTCAATGTTATTAAATAGGCATTAAACATTTTTTTATGTTTGTTAAAAAGTCATGTTTTCTATACATTAAAAAATAAATAAAGAAACACAATTGTGACTGTAACAAAAATAGTTTTTCAAGCATTCAACAAGAGCCTAAGCATAGGATGAATATATAAACGTATAAAATAAAGGATCTAATGTTGATGTGTTTCTCTTCTCCACGCTTTCATTCCTTTTTTTTCTTAGAACTTTTTTCAATTAAATTTTAGAACCCTTGTAATAAGAATACCATCATTCATGAGATGTTGATATAAGTATAAACTGTCATTTTAGTATCCATCAAGTTATTTACTAAAATTATAACCGTCTACTACAATAAAAAATAATACAACGAAAAAGAGTGTGGAAAGGAGAGCGACAGAGACTCACGATGAACAATACGTGTTCCAAGCAAGCATCTCCAAAGCATGAAAATGAAGAGCTTCCACCCATGTGTCCACATACATACTAGTTATTCTCCAAAGAGGGGGTTCAAATCCGATAATTGAAAGTCAAGTCAGCAGGGGTTTCATGTGAAGACGATGAAGAGAAGCGCCTCAGCATTAAACGTTCAAGTAGGAGAAATGAATGTTAATTTTAGACTTCAAGGTAGGAATTTCAAAAGGATTACCAAAGATGCGATTTTGGGGGAACAAAATAATGATTTTGGAAGTGGAGACGATGAAAAGGGGATTCCTGCTAAACCATGGAATAGCAAATAAGAGCGGGAGGAAAAAAAATTAGCCGCCATATCTTTTTCCTTTTTTGTTTTAGGCACGTAGGCATGTGATGACGTGGATAAGGCGCTATCTTTATTTGTGAAGGACGTAAAAATAATATAAGTACAACAAGTTGTATTGTGGTGCTATCCTCCGTGCTATCTATAGTTAGTTTTCTTGTAGTGATCACTGTGAAACACCTTAAAGCCATATATTCAAATCTTAAATCAATGCAGAACTAGGAACAAATTAGCTAAGTACAACTTACGTACTCAGCCCTATTGGTTATTGTACCAATTTCCGTTTATATCTCTATTTATAAGTGATTAGGACTTATATTTCAAATAATTAAATCTCAATTTACTATCTCTATAGTTTAACAATTTATTATAAATTAATTCTTCACAATTCACGAGTGCTTAGTTCCATTACATATTAACTTGGAAAATCTTGACTGTCCAGAATCGTTAAGCTTTCCATGTTATTTTATCTAATGAAACTACCAGTTAATCTACTAATTCAAAATGCTAAAATAATGTTATGTGAGGACGGTAGGAACAAAGCCCCTTTCCTTTCAACATAAGGTGCACGCATATGAGTTGGCACAACAAATGGAATCTTTGATGTTACATGCCTACCAACTCATATTTATACTACACTCCTTCAATTTGTTCTATGATGTAGGACAATTTATTCAAGCCACCATTCCTACCTTAACAACATGCGAGGCAGTCCATACAATCTCCTCCTTGACTCGCATCTTACGAGTATATTTTGAGAGAATTGCCTTGCCTGCATTGCCCAGTCCGTAAACTTCGGCTTTGATACCACTGTTATGTAATGACAGTCGGAACAAAGACCCCTTCCATCATAGGGCGCACACATATGAGTTGACATACACATCCTTGTAACAAAGGAATCCCTGTTGTTACGTGTCTATCAACTCATATTTGTACTACATTCCTTCAATTTATTCCGTGATGTGAGACTATTTATTCAAACCGTCATTCCTACCTTAACAGCATGTGTGGCAATCCTAACAAATAACATATCTAATGTATAACTTATATGGGTCCATATAATAATTCTTAACAAAAAAATTAAGAACTTTAACATTTGAATTTAATTCAAAATAATTTGAAATTGTACTTTGTATATGTACTGTAACTCAATATATTAAACCATAATTCGTTTTTCAAAATAACTTGAATAAAAAAGTTTCAATGGCAGCCACTTTTCACTTAGAAACCTGAAAATGAACACCGACGATGTTGCGATCATCATCGAAATTAAGTTTCAACGGATGAACTAAGTTCATTGCTTTTCATTTCTCAAAAACCCTTTTCAGAAATATCCAAATCATCAAATAATATCATTAGATAGTCTCAAAACTTTGAAAATAATTTTTTCAAAATGCCAAGATCTAAATTATCAGTTTAAATCCATTCTTAATTATAAACTTTACTTTATATATTATTTATAAATTTAAAATCTAGCCTAACAGTTATATCGAACTCCTTATAGTCAAACTGTGCAATTAAATTCACAAGGAGTTCATTTCAATGTTTATCAAAATCTATTATTTACCGAACTCATGCACTTGAAAGGAAATTTGCTCATAGACTAGCTGAGCAAAGGCAATCGACTAATGATGAATAAGTGAACATTATAATTCTTATAAAAAATATTTCTTATATCTACATAATAGTTATAAATTGTTCCTTTGTATATAAAATATAATTTTTGGAAAAATTATTTTATTTGCTAATTTAAAATAATACTATATCGGTTTTTCTTGTTTAAGTATTTAGAACCTCATATTGACAATTTTGATTCAAGAGCATCAATTGGAATTTATATACCTAATATTCTAAACAATATAAAACATTTTTATAACACTAACAAATACATAGACTTACATATACGCTTAAATCCATAATAAGGCATTCCATTACTTTACCTTTATTGAGTTTACCCCCACAGAGCCAAGGTTCTCACTCAACAAAAAGCTCTGATACCATAATCTACAACCCAATTTTTTGACCTTCAAGTCGACATTAATGCGTCCACGCATATTGAAACCACAGTAGGACAAACAACATCAAATCGGAGAACTTAACAAAAGAAATAAGTTGAAACGTGTTTCATGATTTTTAAACAAGAATTTTTTTTACTTACTGTATATTCATTTTTGTAAATTTGGAGCTGCTTCTCTTCTTTGTTTCTCATAGATTGGTTTCTCTACCTTTCTATGATATGATAGACTTTTTTCCCCTTTATTTTTTATACATATATGTTAGAGTTTGCTACCAAGATTTTTTTTTTGAAGGAATTCAAAATACAATAATAGGAAAGAAATGATATTGCAAGAAGAGAAAAGATCATATATGTACTACCATTTTGAGATGACCCGAACTTCCCCGTGAAGGAAAGCACGGATAGAATTGAGGACAAGACAAAATAGAACGCATACAGAAGAACATTTCATTGTAATTACAACAATTCCATCAGATACAAGAATATACAGAGTATAAGTGAATAAATTACATTCGACAAATATCAGAGATGACAATAAATTATATAGCAGCGGAAAAATATACAAAACACAACTGAAAGTGATACACGGATACAGAGCTTTCCGAGCATCGTTCCAGCTGTAAATCAGGACCCTGTGAATATAAATCTACAAAACCAAAACTACTAGCTGCCCATGCCGAAAATAGGGGCACCCAGAGTTTAGGTTAAAACAATAAACTCCAGGTCAGTCATGTGACTGGTGTGAGAACTAAAACAGTTATTAATATCGGTTTTAAAGTTAGGTAAATCAAGGGACCACGCCGTATAACATGGAACGGGTTTCCTCCCAAGAATACCAGTGCATAGAACAAACAGCGCAATGCTAAATAAAGAAAAATGAAGCTGTTATAAGACCCAGGTCCCATCACACAATGCAACGCAAGCCGGAGGATAGGGTTTTCCCTTATAACAGCCAAAGCATGCTTGATACGTTTAAAACACCTTATTTGATACTATTATAATTGTATAGTGTCAAAACAATTTCAATCATAAGTATCAATCATAGGCGGCATAGCTACCATCTACTATGTCGCCATACTAGTTCTACAATCAAAACCGCAATATCACGTATTGGAAATTGGATTCCATCATGAGTCGAGGCAAGGGGCAAGCTCCTCTCCGCGTTCGAGACACTCTAGCAAATGCCTCAGGACCCCACTATGATCCTTGGATCTTCAGGGCCGGTCCTCTCTTACTTTTGAGGATTAGTTATTCCTGAACACACGTTTCCCGGTCCTTACAGACCTATATCCGAGGCGCCTCGTATCCAACAACCACACAGGTAAAAAGTATATAAATGTCAGGCTGGTAGGTCACTGACACCACCTTAGCTAGAAAGAAACGTCGTGCTCTCCCTGCAGTCACTATCCCATTTTTGACTCATACCGAGGTGTGAGGCTCGCGAATTCACGCTATACACAAAGCTATGCCACACAGGCCGTGCTTTGATCATCAACCACAAGACTTTGCTTTCCAACAGAAGCCCTGATCAATTGCCACTTACGCGTGCCACACTGGCAATTCACTCCATGCGACTGATGTCCATCGATATACAACCTCCAAGCTCGTACGTATCAGAGAAGGGCGTTAAGCAAGAGAATAAATTCTCCGCCGTCAAACAGATGTATATTTAATAGAGATCAATCAACACAGAATAAAATCCAATGTCAGACACACAATCCATTTACAAGTTCGTTCTGGGTCTGAACGAAACTGGAGGCACTTTCCTCGCATATCCATCCATCTCCAAGTACGTCTGGACGATCACCAACTGTTTCCCTCATCTTGGGTGTACAGCCCAATCAAGATCATCAGTAATCACCCCAACGATGTGAAGACTTCCGGTCTTCAACCACCATCTTCGTCTTCGACATCTCGTCGAATCGGTTATTCAGAATGGGTATAACCCGACCTTTCTGAATAACCCACGTATATAATAAACAAATGTTACACAAACACAATAAATGCCTCATTCCAATTCAGAATATTCTTTTATTCACAAAATCACATTCCTAGGGAAAGGTTCCCATTAATTTTATCCAAGATAAATTCTTCTAAATTTATTCTTTGATCTTCCTTTGGATATCATTTCTAACTAGTCGGGATTAGCGAACCACACCGAAGTAATTATTTATTTTATTTCCTATTCCCAACCTATATATCCCATGGAGAAAAACTGGTGATACTCCATTCCTAACACCACGGTGTTATCGGTAAAATTAATTACCATTTCACGTTCAAATCTAATTAAAGAATTAACTATCGCTTTGGAGCAAAACTGGTGATACTCCACTCTCGATCACTTTTCAGATTTGATAATTTAAATTATCAATTCACATTTTAATCTAATTAAAGATTCATTAAAACTCCACTTAGTTTTAATCTTTTCAAAAATCAATATTCTGCCTTTAAATGGGTTAAAGAACCAATGTTATCTAAAACACGATTCACGATAAACCCAAATCACATTTGATATTAAATACAAGGCTCTGAATAGAAAATATATTGGCTTATATTCAAGATCAAATTCTGAAACCAACAAATATTGTATTGGAAATAACGATATTAAATATATCTTTCAAATTCCCATAACAATATCTGTATAGTCACGAAATCCAACATCGAAATATCCCGAAGATAATTTCGATTCAACCCCAGTCCAATTCACGTATTGGGAATACTGATTATTTTTTTTAAAATCACTTTCAAATTCAATTTATTTATTTCAAAAATAAATTGATTTTAATTCTAGTTCAAAACTAGTTTATTTCGATGAAAATCTATTTTTATCCTTTCAAACATGGAATTCTTCAGCCCAATTTTTTCCCAAATCATTTCTTATGATTTTACACAAATTATCAATATTTTTAATAATTTTATCAAGGCCCGTACAGTCGATTTCCAACAACGGCTATCGAACTGCACTTACAGCGACCTTTTCTAAATTTGATTTGGACATAATTCCAAATCCAACCGTTAGATTTCAAATTTCTAATATTCAATGGAAAGCTCTTTTCGATACGAACCCAACGGTTCCAGTTTTAGGAGAATCTGACGGTCGGATCTCCCGCAACGTCAATTCGAAGTTAATGGTCGAAATTCACGAACTGCCGCCGCGCGGCGCGTTCTATTCAGGCCATTATGTATATATATAATATATGTTATATATATTTCGTCGATTACCTTTTGAAACGAATTTGATAAATCGCTTTAAATTCGTTTTCAAAACCATTTCAACTTCTATATTCAATTTCAAATCGATTGGATTTCAATTCAACTCGAATTCATTTCAATTTTATTTAATTCGAATTCAAATTCGTTTCAATTCAATTCAAATTCTAATTTGTTTCAATTCAGTTCAATTTGAATTTACCTTCTATTTAATTCAATTCGAGTTCAAATTCACTTTCTATTCAATTCGAATCGAATTCTTTTTCTATCTAATTCGAATCGAATTTATTTTCTATTCGATTCGAATTCATTTCAAATTGATTCAATAAAATTTCAATGTGAATTTTAATCTAATTTAAATTGAATTTCATTTCAAAATATTAAAATTTGAAATCACTTTTCAATATTCATTGTAAAACGAATAAAATCGATATAAATATCGTTCGCGTCAAAATAACGCAACTCTAATCAACACGGCTTTATATTTTTCAAAAACTTCTTTATTCTATTCGACAAATGAATATTTATTCTATTCAACACATGAATCTATATTTCTTCCAACACACGACTATTTTTGTTATGTAAAATATTTTATAAAACTATGGTATCTATCGTTTGATTTTCAATTAGACTTCAACCGTAAAGTAGTTCTAATTTTAAATATGATAAAGATGTAAATTTCATTGTATAAAATATTTCACTCAACACATGAACATCGTCAACACATGACTATTTTTATATTCAACACATGAATTTTCTTTTAAAATATTTATTATTGTCCCGATTGGAATGAGGCCCAATCAATCACCATATAACGTTAATTATATGGATTCCATACAACACATGTATGTGATAGCATTGAAAAATAATCAACCATCAACCAAAGTGCACTACACTGTATAAGCATCAAATATAGATATCTTACGCTTATAACAGCATGTCAATCAATCAATCGACATATTTAATCAATCAGGATGAGTGAACTTCAAATTTCATCCCAACACCCGTGTGGGGTTTCAAACAATCAAACACAGATTTTATTTGTGCAGTTGGGCGATGTGTAAAATTTATCGTCCCAATCAATGTCCTTCAAATAGGTGTACATAAACAAACCGTCCGGTTTGTAAATGAATATTTTATTTTATTCACTTCCACGTTAAAAATTATATTTTTAACGATAAAATATTTTATTTCAACACATGAATTTTTATTCAATTCATTTACTCAATAAAAATGATATTTTTTATTTTTCTAACATATTTTAGAAAATTTCGGCGGCATAACGCCACGATACTAGAAACGGGACGAGGCCTAGCCTTATCCCTGGTCTAGTGAAGGCCCACGCCATTCACACATCAATCAAACCAATTTTATTTCACCAAGCAATTCAAATTTCAATCAAATAATCTAACTAATTTTTGCAATCAAACAAACAAGTCCATGGTCTGTGGACGGTTGTGTCGGGTGCTACTAAGCACCGTCTGCATCCTAGTATATATATATATATATATACATATATATATATATAACTAGAAGAAGAAATTGAAGAGTGAGAAGTTCTCACCAATAGCTATCCAATCATCTTGACTCTTCTTTGATAGAAATCTTCATCGTTATCGCATTTTTGTCAACTTCGTTGCCCGTAGCCTCTACATATGTAAAAATTGAATTTTTACTCGCTATTCAATATATAAAAATCGAATTTTTACTTCGCCTTTCATTATATAAAAATTGAATTTTTACTTCGCCTTTCAATATATAAATATTGAATTTTTACTTCGTCTTTCAATATATAAAAATTGAATTTTTTTTCTTCGCCTTTCAATATATAAAAATTGAATTTTTTCTTGTTATTCAATATATAAAAATTAAATTTTTTTCTTGTTATTCAATATATAAAAATCGATTTTTTACTTCGCTATTCAATATATAAAAATCGAATTTTTACTTCGAATAAAAATCTCACCTTCATGAATTATAAAAATTCAACTTTTATATTATTGAAAATCATTTCTTTTTGCTATGAAAAATCGCCTCTTTACAATGATAAAAATATCGTCTTTAAAATGGTAAAAATATCCGATCTTTCCATAGTTAAAAATCAAACTTTTCAAAGTCAAAAATCAAATTCCTTCATAGTAAAAAAAATCAAATCTTTTATAGTTTAAAGATCTAATCTTTTCTAGTTTAAAAATCTAATCTTTTCTATTTTAAAAATCTCCGCCTTTTTACATAGTTAAAAATCAATTTTAAAATCAAATAAATTTCATATAACGAGAAATCACAATTTCATTTCAAAGCGGTTTATATAAAAATCATATTTATATCATCGTACATAAATAAATCAAAGAAAAATCGTATAAACGCGCACCGGTGGCTGAAGGTGGATCGAAGGAGCTGGTGGAGGCGCTGTCGAGGTGGAGCAGGGGCTCGGGCTGCGTCGGGGTGTCATTTTTGAAGGTGCAAATGTGTAAAAAAACGGATTTTTAAAGGGGAGGGGCCCGCTGGTCGGAGCTAGGCGGAATGGGTGGTGGCGCTGGGTGCTGCTGGCGGTGGGGGAGGCTCGGTCGCGGTCCGGTGGTGGGTTCAGGGAAGTGCTGGCGGCTTTGGATGCTCAGGAGGTTGGACACGTCGATTGAAGAGGAGAGGGGAGCGAGGAGGCTGGAGGGCCGACGGGGTGGCCCGCCTGAGGCGCGGCGGCGTTGGCAACGACGAGGGGGAGCGGCGAGGGTTTCCCCCTTTTCCGTCGTTCGTTTTTTTCTTCTGAATTTGATTTTGAACGGGGGGGGGGGGGGGCAGGAGGATTTAAGGGGAGGGAGAGAAGATATTATTTTTTTATTTAATTTAATTTGCAAAATGTTGACTTTTACATACGACCTCTAAACGAGGCCCACCGCCTGTCGTCCATAGCGTATTACCCCCATTCCGAACACAATGGGATATGTATCGTAGGTTGATTCGATCGTTTGAATCAGTTTCCATTAAATTCACATTTAAATCACAATATTGAATTTTAAACGTACATTTCAAATTACCGGGGTCACATACTAACTCTAAAAATTCTCGAAAAATATTTTTTATCTTCGTATTGACGATACGGTCCTAACAAAACTAGTTTCATCGAATTCTGAGACCGTTGGAAAAATGGCCATTTTCCAGTCGATTAAAATCAACTGAAACTGGTCAAACGCGTTTTCCTTTGCCACGCTCACATATTGAATCGAAAAATTATGAAATTAGGAATCTAGCAATAATTTTACACCGCGGTTCCAACAAAAGTGGTTTCGTCGAAATCCGAGGTCGTTTGCAGAATTCCTATTTTTAAGGGCCTGAATTCCATAGCGACTATTCAGAATTTTCAACTGGACATATCTTTTGATTCCCGCTATGAAATTTTGATTTTTCGGATTCATTGGAAAGATATTATCAATTAGATCTTAATGTTTTTAGTTTCACTAAAATCCGGATTGTTTTGCACCCGGTACATTCAATTGAAGTTTGAAATCGAATTATCGAACTACCGCACCATTTTCAATTCTATTTATAATCTAAAATAAATATTTATATTCTAACGACGACGTATATAATATATACGTTCGAATTCTATTCAAAATAAATTTTTCGTCGATATTATTTAAAATAATCTATTTTAAATATTCAAAATTCGCTAAAATTGCTAAATTAAAAATTTTAAACTGGCTCAGAATTTCCGGGTTATTACAATCTCCCCCACTTAAAACTTTTCGTCCCCGAAAAGGAACAAAGTCGAAAGTGGCTTGATTAATCAACTCTACGTTCGATCGGGCTTCCATTCTCCAACTGTTCAGTTTCTGAGAATCTTCAAATTCTTCAAAAATTTGGCTAACACCCTAAATTTTCGAAAAATTTCGCCATAACCTCCCCTGCACCGGGAGCTACGGGAAAATCCCGAAATTGCCATATAGGCCTTCTGATCTCAAAAAGAAAAAGAAAAAGCCAAGCGGCTAGCCAATAGGCTCATAAAATCATCATCACCCAAACAAAACAGTAAACTATAGTAAACATGTACCTATTTGTTGGGCAAACAAATTTTATTCTTCGGCTCTAGCCTCCTTGCTATGACCTGTTCAATGTAAGCATATGTATATGCAAGCAAATGCGACCAATTTTCAATACAATTCAATATTTGATTCAATTAGGCTAAATGGTTCGAAAATTACCAAACAAATAAACAAACAACACAAACATCAATCAATTAGTGATTAGAGTTTCAAATTCATAAATTTTGATATATATATACAAAAATCATGTTTTTGATGCCAATCCACAACAATAAATCTATCTATATAAGTTTTGGTTCTCACACCAGCCTAATGGAAATATATAGATATCACACCTTCGAAACACGAACACAAATTTTGATGATGATATATCAATCATCAGAATCATCTCCGGGTGTCTATAATGTGATTCTATATCTACCCAATATATTAAAACTTCGAATATACGTTCATGACGCGTATATGCAAAATCTTTATATATTGGATTGTCCATGTTCAAAATAAATAAATAATCAAATACGTTTAAAACGATTTAAATTTTCAAAACAAAATTGTTTTCATTTGAAAAACATACTCTTCACACTCGTTCTAGGATACTACTGATCCTATCTCTAACGAGTCATTCTAATTGGATATTACTAATCCAATATCTGATGAATTCTTTCGTATGATTCTAATGTGTCTTGTTCTCGAGCACTGTAAACCAAAGCTCTGATACCAAACTGAGACGACCCGAACTTGCCCGTGAAGGAAAGCACGGATAGAATTGAGGACAAGACAAAATAGAACGCATACAGAAGAACATTTCATTGTAATTACAACAATTCCATCAGATACAAGAATATACAGAGTATACGTGAATAAATTACATTCGACAAATATCAGAGATGACAATAAATTACATAGCAGCGGAAAAATATACAAAACACAACTGAAAGTGATACACGGATACAGAGCTTTCCGAGCATCGTTCCAGCTGTAAATCAGGACCATGTGAATATAAATCTGCAAAACCAAAACTACTAGCTGCCCGTGCCGAAAATAGGGGCACCCAGAGTTTAGGTTAAAACAATAAACTCCAGGTCAATCATGTGACTGGTGTGAGAACTAAAATAGTTATTAATATCGGTTTTAAAGTTAGGTAAATCAAGGGACCACGCCGTATAGCACGGAACGGGTTTCCTCCCAAGAATACCAGTGCATAGAACAAACAGCGCAATGCTAAATAAAGAAAAATGAAGCTGTTATAAGACCCAGGTCCCATCACATAATGCAACGCAAGCCGGAGGATAGGGTTTTCCCTTATAACAGCCAAAGCATGCTTGATACGTTTAAAACACCTTATTTGATACTATTATAAGTGTATAGTGTCAAAACAATTTCAATCATAAGTATCAATCATAGGCGGCATAGCTACCATCTACTATGTCGCCATACTAGTTCTACAATTAAAACCGTAATATCACGTATTGGAAATTGGATTCCATCATGAGTCGAGGCAAGGGTAAGCTCCTCTCCGCGTTCGAGACACTCTAGCAAATGCCTCAGGACCCCACTATGATCCTTGGATCTTCAGGGCCGGTCCTCTCTTACTTTTGAGGATTAGTTATTCCTGAACACACGTTTCCCGGTCCTTACAGACCTATATCCGAGGCGCCTCGTATCCAACAACCACACAGGTGAAAAGTATATAAATGTCAGGGCTGGTAGGTCACTGACACCACCTTAGCTAGAAAGAAACGTCGTGCTCTCCCTGCAGTCGCTATCCCGTTTTTGACTCATACCGAGGTGTGAGGCTCGCGAATTCACGCTATACACAAAGCTACGCCACACAGGCCGTGCTTTGATCATCAACCACAAGACTTTGCTTTTCAACAGAAGCCCTGATCAATTGCCACTTACGCGTGCCACACTGGCAATTCACTCCATGCGACTGATGTCCATCGATATACAATCTCTGAGCTCGTTCGTATCAGAGAAGGGCGTTAAGCAAGAGAATAAATTCTCCGCCGCCAAACAGATGTATATTTAATAGAGATCAATCAACACAGAATAAAATCCAATGTCAGACACACAATCCATTTACAAGTTCGTTCTGGGTCTGAACGAAACCGGAGGCACTTTCCTCGCATATCCATCCATCTCCAAGTACGTCTGGAAGATCACCAACTTTTTCCCTCATCTTGGGTGTACAGCCCAATCAAGATCATCAGTAATCACCCAAACGATGTGAAGACTTCCGGTCTTCAACCACCGTCTTCATCTTCGACTTCTCGTCGAATCGGTTATTCAGAATGTGTATAACCCGGCCTTTCTGAATAACCCACTTATATAATAAACAAATGTTACACAAACACAATGAACGCCTCATTCCAATTCAGAATATTCTTTTATTCACAAAATCACATTCCTAGGGAAAGGTTCCCATTAATTTTATCCAAGATAAATACTTCTAAATTTATTCTTTGATCTTCCTTTGGATATCATTTCTAACTAGTCGGGAATAGCAAACCACACCGAAGTAATTATTTATTTTATTTCCCAATCCCAACCTATATATCCCATGGAGCAAAACTGGTGATACTCCATTCCTAACACCACGGTGTTATCGGTAAAATTAATTACCATTTCACGTTCAAATCTAATTAAAGATTTAACTATCGCTTTGGAGCAAAACTGGTGATACTCCACTCTCGGTCACTTTTCAGATTTGATAATTTAAATTATCAATTCACATTTTAATCTAATTAAAGATTCATTAAAACTCCACTTAGTTTTAATCTTTTCAAAAATCAATATTCTGCCTTTAACTGGGTTAAAGAACCAATGTCATCTAAGACACGATTCACGATAAACCCAAATCACATTTGATATTAAATACAAGGCTCTGAATAGAAAATATATCGGCTTATATTCAAGATCAAATTCTGAAACCAACAAATATTGTATTGGAAATAACGATATTAAATATATCTTTCAAATTCCCATAACAATATCTGTATAGTCACGAAATCCAACATCGAAATATCCCGAAGATAATTTCGATTCAACCCCAGTCCAATTCACGTATTGGGAATACTGATTATTTTTTTTAAAATCACTTTCAAATTCAATTTATTTATTTCAAAAATAAATTGATTTTAATTCTAGTTCAAAACTAGTTTATTTCGATGAAAAACTATTTTTATCCTTTCAAACGTGGAATTCTTCAGCCCAATTTTTTCCCAAATCATTTCTTATGATTTTACACAAATTATCAATATTTTTAATAATTTTATCAAGGCTACAGTCGATTTCCAACAACGGCCATCGAACTGCACTTACAGCGACCTTTTCTAAATTTGATTTGGACATAATTCCAAATCCAACCATTAGATTTCAAATTTCTAATATTGAATGGAAAGCTCTTTTCGATACGAACCCAACGGTTCCGGTTTTAGGAGAATCCGACGGTCGGATCTCCCGCAATGTCAATTCGAAGTTAATGGTCGAAATTCACGAACTGCCGCCGCGCGGCGCATTCTATTCAGGCCATTATATATATATATTATATATATTTCGTCGATTTCCTTTTGAAACGAATTTGATAAATCGCTTTAAATTCGTTTTCAAAACCATTTCAACTTCTATATTCAATTTCAAATCGATTGGATTTCAATTCAACTCGAATTCATTTCAATTTTATTTAATTCAAATTCAAATTCGTTTCAATTCAAATTCTAATTTGTTTCAATTCAGTTCAATTTGAATTTACCTTCTATTTAATTCAATTCGAGTTCAAATTCACTTTCTATTCAATTCGAATCGAATTCATTTTCTATCTAATTCGAATCGAATTCATTTTCTATTCGATTCGAATTCATTTCATATTGATTCAATAAAATTTCAATGTGAATTTTAATCTAATTTAAATTGAATTTCATTTCAAAATATTAAAATTTGAAATCACTTTTCAATATTCATTGTAAAACGAATAAAATCGATATAAATATCGTTCGCGTCAAAATAACGCAACTCTAATCAACACGGCTTTATATTTTTCAAAAACTTCTTTATTCTATTCGACAAATGAATATTTATTCTATTCAACACATGAATCTATATTTCTTCCAACACACGACTATTTTTGTTATGTAAAATATTTTATAAAACTATGGTATCTATCGTTTGATTTTCAATTAGACTTCAACCGTAAAGTAGTTCTAATTTTAAATATGATAAAGATGTAAATTTCATTGTATAAAATATTTCACTCAACACATGAACATCGTCAACACATGACTATTTTTATATTCAACACATGAATTTTCTTTTAAAATATTTATTATTGTCCCGATTGGAATGAGGCCCAATCAATCACCACATAACGTTAATTATATGGATTCCATACAACACATGTATGTGATAGCATTGAAAAATAATCAACCATCAACCAAAGTGCACTACACTGTATAAGCATCAAATATAGATATCTTACGCTTATAACAGCATGTCAATCAATCAATCGACATATTTAATCAATCAGGATGAGTGAACTTCAAATTTCATCCCAACACCCGTGTGGGGTTTCAAACAATCAAACACAGATTTTATTTGTGCAGTTGGGCGATGTGTAAAATTTATCGTCCCAATCAATGTCCTTCAAATAGGTGTACATAAACAAACCGTCCGGTTTGTAAATGAATATTTTATTTTATTCACTTCCACGTTAAAAATTATATTTTTAACGATAAAATATTTTATTTCAACACATGAATTTTTATTCAGTTCATTTACTCAATAAAAATGATATTTTTTATTTTTCTAACATATTTTAGAAAATTTCGGCGGCATAACGCCACGATACTAGAAACGGGACGAGGCCTAGCCTTATCCCTGGTCTAGTGAAGGCCCACGCCATTCACACATCAATCAAACCAATTTTATTTCACCAAGCAATTCAAATTTCAATCAAATAATCTAACTAATTTTTGCAATCAAACAAACAAGTCCATGGTCTGTGGACGGTTGTGTCGGGTGCTACTAAGCACCGTCTGCATCCTAGTATATATATATATATATACATATATATATAACTAGAAGAAGAAATTGAAGAGTGAGAAGTTCTCACCAATAGCTATCCAATCATCTTGACTCTTCTTTGATAGAAATCTTCATCGTTATCTCATTTTTGTCAACTTCGTTGCCCGTAGCCTCTACATATGTAAAAATTGAATTTTTACTCGCTATTCAATATATAAAAATCGAATTTTTACTTCGCCTTTCAATATATAAAAATTGAATTTTTACTTCGCCTTTCAATATATAAAAATTGAATTTTTACTTCGCCTTTTAATATATAAAAATTGAATTTTTTCTTCGCCTTTCAATATATAAAAATTGAATTTTTTCTTGTTATTCAATATATAAAAATTGAATTTTTTTCTTGTTATTCAATATATAAAAATCGAATTTTTTACTTCGCTATTCAATATATAAAAATCGAATTTTTACTTCGAATAAAAATCTCACCTTCATGAATTATAAAAATTCAACTTTTATATTATTGAAAATCATTTCTTTTTGCTATGAAAAATCGCCTCTTTACAATGATAAAAATATCGTCTTTAAAATGGTAAAAATATCCGATCTTTCCATAGTTAAAAATCAAACTTTTCAAAGTCAAAAATCAAATTCCTTCATAGTAAAAAAAATCAAATCTTTTATAGTTTAAAGATCTAATCTTTTCTAGTTTAAAGATCTAATCTTTTCTATTTTAAAAATCTCCGCCTTTTTACTTAGTTAAAAATCAATTTTAAAATCAAATAAATTTCATATAACGAGAAATCACAATTTCTTTTCAAAGCGGTTTATATAAAAATCATATTTTTATCATCGTACATAAATAAATCAAAGAAAAATCATATAAACGCGCACCGGTGGCTGAAGGTGGATCGAAGGAGCTGGTGGAGGCGCTGTCGAGGTGGAGCAGGGGCTCGGGCTGCGTCGGGGTGTCATTTCTGAAGGTGCAAATGTGTAAAAAAACGGATTTTTAAAGGGGAGGGGCCCGCTGGTCGGAGCTAGGCAGAATGGGTGGTGGCGCTAGGTGCTGCTGGCGGTGGGGGAGGCTCGGTCGCGGTCCGGTGCTGGGTTCAGGGAAGTGCTGGCGGCTTTGGATGCTCAGGAGGTTGGACACATCGATTGAAGAGGAGAGGGGAGCGAGGAGGCTGGAGGGGCGACGGGGTGGCCCGCCTGAGGCGCGGCGGCGCTGGCAACGACGAGGGGGAGCGGCGAGGGTTTCCCCCTTTTCCATCGTTCGTTTTTTTTTCTGAATTTGATTTTGAATGGGGGGGGGGGGGGGGGGCAGGAGGATTTAAGGGGAGGGAGAGAAGATATTATTTTTTTATTTAATTTAATTTGCAAAAAGTTGACTTTTACATACGACCTCTAAACGAGGCCCACCGCCTATCGTCCATAGCGTATTACCCCAATTCCGAACACAATGGGATATGTATCGTAGGTTGATTCGATCGTTTGAATCAGTTTCCGTTAAATTTACATTTAAATCACTATATTGAATTTTAAACGTACATTTCAAATTACCGAGGTCACATACTAACTCTAAAAATTCTCGAAAAATATTTTTTAGCTTCGTATTGACGATACGGTCCTAACAAAACTAGTTTCGTTGAATTCTGAGGCCGTTGGAAAAATGGCCATTTTCCAGTCGACTAAAATCAACTAAAACTGGTCAAACGCGTTTTCCTTTGCCACACTCACATATTGAATCGAAAAATTATGAAATTTGGAATCTAGCAATAATTTGACACCGCGGTTCCAACAAAAGTGGTTTCGTCGAAATCCGAGGTCGTTTGCAGAATTTCTATTTTTAAGGGCCTGAATTCCATAGCGACTATTCAGAATTTTCAACTGGACATATCTTTTGATTCCCGCTATGAAATTTTGATTTTTCGGATTCATGGGAAAGATATTATCAATTAGATCTTAATGTTTTTGGTTTCACTAACATCCGGATTGTTTTGCACCCGGTACATTCAATTGAAGTTTGAAATCGAATTATCGAACTACCGCGCCATTTTCAATTCTATTTATAATCTAAAATAAATATTTATATTCTAACGACGACGTATATAATATATACGTTCGAATTCTATTCAAAATAAATTTCTCGTTGATATTATTTAAAATAATCTATTTTAAATATTCAAAATTCGCTAAAATTGCTAAATTAAAAATTTTAAACTGGCTCAGAATTTCCGGGTTATTACACATTTCATGTTCCGAGCTTTGTTTTACTCTTTTTTAATCTAAAGTTTCCATTAAGATGGCTTAGAGAAGAATGTGCAATTGCAAAGAAAAAGAATGGGAACTTGAAAGTGATGGATACATATATACTTAAAATGGAAGTACTAAAATAAGAATTTGATTAAATAAACAAAGGATCTTATTACCCTTTTAATCAGCACAAATCTTTCTTTACAATCCAAGTGGTACAAGGCATTTAATGAGATGCAAAGTTTCAGAAAAAGCAATGTACTTACTTTGAAAATAATGTTTCCTAACTTATTTTATATTTACTTTTTTTTCATTCTTTTAATTACCCAAAGTACCAAAACATAATTAAATATGCACTTTAACTTATTTGTTAAGTAAACATCAAATCGAGGTAATTAAACTGTAATAATATAAATTTAATTATATTTTAACTTATTTTATTATTAAACATCGAATCAAGCTTTTCTTTTAAATAAATCATAAATATTAAAATATTATTATTATAGTATCATATAACATATATGCATAACTAAACATAAAAAATATATTTTTGAATTAAATTTGGAAACAAAATATATATCCATATTTATAATAAAAATAAAAACTAAATTTTTTATTTTAAAATTATTATTGACCAGCTTTTTGGAAAAAATCATCACAAATCAAATTAATCGAGACTCACTCCTGAAGATTGCCGAGCCAGCATTTTTGCCCAGAATCAACCCTAGTCATGACGATCGATCATGATCCGATTCGAGCCATAAACACTATTGGGAAGAAGACTCTGCAACAAACTTTTTCTGAGACCTCCCGAAATCAAGCCAAATGATCGATCGTATCAACCGATCGATCGGGTCAACTCTGGAATATCAGACCGATCCTATAATGTCAAGCCGAATTTTGCGCTATAAGACGAAGTCCTATTCCCTAGGCTACAGAGTCGGTCATCTTTTGACCTTCACTACTTTTCAATACATTTCAAGCTCCACGGATGCCACAATTCTCGAGGAGAACTATTCCTCTGCAAAAGAATTGGACCCACCACCTATAATTACTTTTCTGATCAAGGAACACATCGACGACCCCAAAGCGGATGACTGGCATGTAGCATTCCAATCGGCTTGATTTTTTGCCTATAAATACACAATTTCCTGAAGTAGGAAGGATTTTTAAATTTCTCCTAGAAAGTTCGTGGTTGGCATTCTAAATATAGCCCACCATACACTTCAAGAAAATTATATTTTAACACAAGGATTTCGTGTACAAACCACTTCTTTCTCTACTTTCCTTCAAAGAAAAGCAACTGTAACCTATAATCAATAGTATAAACAGAGATTATAAAGAAGACTTAGGCTTGGTTGAACCCGAACCAATATAAAGATTGCGTTGTGCTCCATGTCTTCATTTACGTGTATTCCAATGGCAATTAAATTAAATCGTATAGCCATATTTAATGTACAACATAAAGAAGGTTTGAGATAATACATATACATGTATATGGTAAAGACAAGTTGCACCAAGATTAAATAGTGCATAGCCAGATTTAGAAAAAGGGGATTATTATGTCCATTTATTATTTTTTCATGACTTGGTATGGAGGGAAAATGGATAAAAACATTTTCTTTATCTCTAAAAAGTAATGCAGATTTTATACCCGAGCGCTACAAAGAAAACAAAGCAAAATAATGTGAATAACACTCACACAAATAGAATGATCTGATAAGGGGAAAAATTGACTTTGTATAACATGGAAAACCCTAGGAATTTGATGATATAAGTAAGGGTAGACAGGCAAAATTAAACTGCCTAGTAAAAATAATAAGAAATACATAAAATTCATTTAGAAAGGAAGAAGGAAAGCTTGGGGATAAAGCAAGAGTTCTATAGTTTTTCTTAAGCATAGAAGAAAAGTTTTGGTGAGTATACTCACTTAAAACAAATGGCACTAAGTCCTGAGAATAAAGAGGCAGCTAATATTTTTATATGTTCATTTTACTTTGAATTTGATCCTCTGATTATTTTTCCTGGCTATATGTGATTGCAAATATGTTAATAGTTCTATTTAGAAATTATTGATTTTAACAACATGGGTTCAGATTTATTTGAGTATTTAGTTTTATGATACCTTGGAAACCATTTTTATGATACTTTGGAAAACATCAAAAATCCGGACATATAAATGATACTGATCTATGGCTATCTCTCTTAAAAATGTACATAAGCTAGAATATACTTGTGTATAGGTGCTGAGGCTTTGTAAATATTTGATTTAGAGAGCAATGGGATTTTCCATGTGCTGGTCTCTAATCAAAAATGCCAATATTATGTCTCAGCTAGGTTTTGAAATCCATTTGAAACCAGTTTATGCATAACGGCAAAAACTCTAGAAAATATTCATATCAGCCATAGATTAATATCAGATCCATACCCAGACAAGCATATACATATGTATAAGTGGCTATATTTAGACAAGGATTTTACCTTTTTAAAACTCCAAGATAAATAATTTCCTAGAATATATATATATATATATATTGGATGGTTTGTATTCTTGTTTGAATGGTGGTTTTGATGGTTTGGGTGGTTTCTATGAAATCCATGGCATTATGTAGTGAATATAACCGTGTTAGTTTACCATATTTAGGTAAATAGTCACTGGAAAATATAAGAAAACACTTAGTAATTTAACTAAGGTATTTTGGTCAAGATGTTGTTGAATGGCTTGCACTTGAGTTGTAAGTTTGACACATGGCCTAGTTTTGGTCCTGTGATCTTCGTGTATTGATGTGAATTAGATCACTACAATGTGTCCCAGTGATTCTCTTATACAGATGAGACCAGGGTATTTAAACCAATTGATATATGCTAGGAAATAAATACAAGGAGCTTGAGTTTTCCTGGAAAACTTCCTAGGACAAATGTGAATGCATTATTGCTACAAATCATAATATTATCAAGATGGATTTTCTCTGTTATGTACATATGTATGAGTGATTTGTATGTATTAACCTGAACTTTGTTAATAAATATTGAATAAATCAGTGGAAGTGCATTTGCACAAGCTTATTAATTAATTGAAGGATAATGCCTTGTAAAATAGAATATCTTCATAGATTTTATCCTAATTTTAATTATTAAGTTTTGATTGAGATGCTCATACCAGACACATTAGTCTGACCTTGTTTGCTAATGGAAAATGGGGTGTCTCATTATATGATGAGGCAGCCTCTAATGCTTTTTCAGGTAATGATCAAGCTAAGTAGAAACTGGGTTAGGAGTCTGGCTTGTTTTTATGGATGTTAGTAGGCTTGAGTTAGAAAATAAAAGCTTATGAATTGTTGTATCTGCATGAATCCTTGAGAATTACTTTATGAATCAGTTTTGTAAATATTAAGCTGAGCCATGGGAAAATTATATTTAGAGATAGGAGAGATTAAGTGAAATGTATTATTTTAATGACTGAATTAAAGTAGTATTTTATATGATCTTTTTTACAAACTGAAATTAGGAAAATATATGTTTGAATAATGGAAATTTTCTAATATTGTATTAGTTAATATGGAGTCACTATGCAAAGAGAAGTTTGCAGGTACAAATTTATAAGTTGTGTTGTTGGTGCATTCTTTCAGTAAACTCAGATACAAAAATGGTGCACATGGGCACACGTGGTTCAGTTCATGTCAGAGGAGGTCTAACCAAGGGTGCAATGTAGACCCTTACACCAAAGACCAGGATAGTAAACATGCACATGTCACATACATTGGCATAAGAGTATCATTTTTGAAAAGTACCATTTTTGTAAGTATCATTTCTGAATGCATGAAAGTATTATTTCCAGAAAGTATCATTTTTGTATGCATAAGATTATCATTTTTGATAGTCTCATTTCCTAAAAGTATCATTTCTGTATCCATAAGAGTATCATTTTTGATAGTATCATTTCTGAAAGTATCATTTCTGTAGGCACAAGAGTATCATTTTTGGATTTGTGTTTAACATTGATCTATAATGGGGTCAATGGATCTCTTGCTTTCTTTCTACATTGATCTAAAGCAAGAGGGGTATATATATATCAAAACATTTTCTATATGAACTAATATTTTTATATTGGTAGAACTTTGGGATCCTGAATTTTTGATTTGAAAAGAATGGCTTTGGCTTATAACTTTGAAACTAGCGAACCATTTGTATAAAATAGTAAAAAAAAATACCAAAATTCTAGTTAAATGCAGGGTCATTCCGATTTGGTATCAGTGCTGTGTTAATTTTAAAAAAACGCAACTAATACCTTATTATTGTTAGGAGATAGAATAATTTACTTCAATTTGTATGAATGGTTGCATGCATGTGCTTTATTGCTATATACATATATGAGGGAATGATCCTATGTATGAGTAGGACACTTAGCTAACCCAAAAATCACTTTCACATAAGAAACAAGGTAGGAAGACCAAGGGCACCACCTGGTGAATATGCAAGAATTAGTGAATGTTCTGAGGGAAGGAATAGGGCATGGACCTGAGAATTCACATGAAGAGCTCTCCAAATTACTGAAGACCTATACTCATTTCAGAGGCAAAGGCTTTGAAGGGACTGAAAGTGCAATTGAAACCCAGGTTTGGCTTAGAACCTTAGAGAGAATTTTTGGAGACATGCAATTAGATGATCAAAGGAAGAGTCAAGTAACTTCTAAACAGTTGAAAGGAGCAGCTTTGAGTTGGTGGGAGGTAGTCATAGCAGGAAGAATTGAAAATGACATTACCTGGAATCAATTCAAGGAATTGATTGAAGCCAGATTTGTGCCTGCATCTGCTAAGGTAGCTTTTCTTGAAGAGTATATAAGGCTTAGACAACGGAATTTAAGTGTCACTAAGTACACCCAAAATTTTGAAGGATTGTCAAAGTATGGAACTATGCTAGTTGTTGATGAAGCATCTAACAATACCACGCACATTCAAGGATTGAATCCAGGCTTGAGTAGAGCTATGTTACCCTATATTGATAAAACTTTTGATCAAGTCATAGATTTGGCTTTAAACTTTGAGCAATATGATAAAGAAAGGAAAAAATACATAAATTTTAAGAACAAAAATAATAAAAAGGGAAAGTATCACCCATATGAAAAGAAATAGGAAGATGCTGGAAGCAAGAAAACCAGTGATGCCAGAACATGTGAGAAAAAGAAGAAAGTAGATGTCATCACTATGGCAAAGAAGGGCGTATTAAACCAAAGTGTCCAGAATTGAAGGGTGGAGAATTCAAGTGTTATACTTATGGGAAGGAAGGCCATTTGAAGAGGAATTGCCCTGAGAACAAGCAGCAAGGCAAAGTGGCAACTTTAGAGGAAAAAGGCAAATCCATAGTGGAACCTACTACAGAAAACCTTGGAAAAATGAAAGGTAAATTATTTATTTTCCAAGTGCCTATATCAGTAGTATTTGATACAGGAGCAACACACTCTTTGATCTCTCATGATATAGTTAAAACATTGAAACTGGGTTGCATTTTTCTAGAAAGACCTTTACTTGTTCAAAGCCCTTTCGGAAGTTCTTGTGTCTTGGAAATGTTGTGTATGGATGTAAAGTTAATTATAGGAGGAAATATTTTCATTTCTAATTTATATGTTTTAAATTTCCCAAATATAGATATTATATTGGGTATGGATTGGTCAAAGCAATATAAGGCTGTAATTAATTTAGAAACATCCACCATTTCATTCAAAATCAGTAAAAAACAGAGAATTACAGTTCTGTGTGAATCTGCCAAGGAAAGAAGGTTATTTCATTTATGTGGGTTAGGTGATGAAACTTCTGAATTTTCAACTGAACACATACCCATAGTAAATGAATATTTGGATGTTTTTGGGGAAGTTAAGGGTATCCCACATAATAGGCCAGAGGAATTTCAAATTAACTTAATCCCAGGGGCATGTGCAGTGATTAAAAAGCCTACCAGAATGGGGCCAAGTGAACTCATAGAACTGAAGAAACAATTAGAGGAATTAGAAGAGAAAGGTTTTATAAGACCAAGTAATTCTTGTTGGGGTGCACAAGTGGTATTTGTGAAGAAGCAAGATGGTTCTTTAAGGTTGTGTATAGATTACAGGGAATTAAATAAATTAACCATAAAGAACAAATACCCTCTGCCAAGAATTGATGATCTTTTTGATCAACTGGCTAGATAAAAAGTGTTTTCTAGGCTTGATTAGCCTATGGCTTTCACCAAATGAAAGTGGAAGAGTCTAGCATCAAATACATAGCATTTAACACTAGATATAGGTTATATGAGTTTTTAGTAATGCCCTTTGGACTGACTAATGCACCATCTTATTTTTTTGACTTGATGAATAGGATATTCAGGGATTATTTGGATAAATTTGTGTTGATTTTATAGATGACATATTGATTTATTCATAAACAATGGAGGAACACAAAAATCATTTGCATTTAGTCTTGAACAGAATAAGGCAGAACAATTTAAAGGCAAAATTTTCTAAATGTACCTTTTGGACAAAGGAGGTAAACTTTCTTGGACATGTAATCTCTAAATAAGGAATTTCAGTAAACCCAAGTAAAGTGATAGCCATGCAGACATGGCAAAGACCCAAAACAGTGAGTGAAATGAGATCATTCATGGGGATGGCTGGGTGCTATAGGAGATCCATTAAGGATTTTTCTAATATATCACCACCACTCACTAATTTAACTAGAAGGAATCAAGCCTATGTTTGGACAAAAAAAATGTGAAATAGCCTTTGAGGAGTTAAAAGAAGCATTGGTAAATGCACCTGTCTTAAAAGTACCAGAAGGAAACCATGACTTAACAGTATATACAGATGCATGTGGGTATGGTTTAGGAGCAGTATTGATGCAACAAGGTCAAGTAGTGGCATATGCATCAAGGCATTTAAAATCACATGAAGTTAGGTATGCAACACATAACCTGGAGTTAGCAGCAGTGGTATATGCTTTAAAGCTATGGAGACATTATTTGATAGGAACCAAAATTGAGCTCTACACTGACCATAAATCCTTGAAATATTTATTTTCACAAAAAGATTTAAATATGAGGCGACATAGATGGATTGATTTTTTAGTTGCTTATGATTTTAATATATTGTATACTCCAGGAAAAGCAAACAAAGTAGCTGATGTTTTGAGTAGGCAACATACTAAAATAAGTTTAAAGATGATAGAAGAATTCAAGAATTTAATGTTGCTTACTGATCTGGAGATAAAAGAGAATAATGATATGCACATGGAAGTGTAGGATGCACAAGAAAATGTGGGGAGGTTAAGTATGGTCACCTTGCAATCTGATTTGATTCTAAAAGTGGGAAATATGCAAAATCAAGATCCCGTTATTTTAGAAAAGAAAGCCCTTTTGGAAAGAGGAGAGGAAGTGAAAAAATTTCACCTTGATGAGAAGGGATATGTAAGTAATAAAAATAGAATTTGGGTGCCTGGAAATTCAGAATTAAAAAAGGAGATACAAAATGAATATCATAGAAGCAAGTACTCCATACATCTAGGGAATACCAAGATGTATCATAATCATAAGTGGAATTATTGGTGGAAAGGAATGAAGAGTGATGTAGTAAAATTTCTAGCTAAATGTATGATTTTCCAACAGATAAAAGAAATGACACAAAAACCCTCAGGTTTATTTCAACCCTTAAGTATACCTTTGTGGAAATGGGAGGAAATACTAGTATATGGGTGGTGGTTGATAGGCTGACTAAAGTAGCACATTTCATTCCAGTTAAGTCAGATAGAAATGCACCAAAACTGGCTCAAATATTCATGAAGGAAATAGTAAAATTGCATGGCATACCCAAGACTATTGTGAGTGATAGAGACACTATCTTCACATCTAAATTTTGGAGAAGTTTTCAGGAGGCCATGGGAAGTGAGCTTTGCATGGGCACTGCTTACCATCCACAATCAGAAGGCAAACCTGAAGTAATTAACAAAGTGCTAGAGGATTTATTGAGACCTATATTTTAGATTTTTGGGGTAACTGGGAAGAACACCTCCACTTAGCTGAATTTACATATAACAACAGTTATCAAAGCACTATAGGAATGACACCATTTGAAGTCTTATATAGCAAACCATGTTTATCCCCTATATGTTGGGTTGACACTAAGGAAAGAGCAATATTAGGACTAGAGTATATAAAAAAGACCACTTAAAAAGTTACATTGATAAGGAGAAGGATGGCAACTGCACAAGACAGACAAAAGAAATATGCGGATAGAAAGAGGAGGCAAGTTGATTACCAGGTGGGGGACTCTGTCTTCATCAAAATTTCACCAATGAAAAAGGTGTTAAGGTTTGGGAAGCAAGGCAAACTGATACCTAGGTATGTTGGACCATACAAAATTCTGGAAAGAATTGGTTCTTTGGCATATAAATTAGAATTGCTTGAAGACATGCAAGTGATACACAATGTTTTTCACGTATCACAATTGAGAAGGCGGGTTCATGACAAGCAAGATATTTTGAAGACACCGTCACAGGTTCAGCTAAATTCAGATTTGGTTTATAAAAAAGAACCAGTGGGGATTTTGGCTAAAGATGTAAAGAAATTGAGAAATAAAACCCTGAAGCTTGTGAAAGTGCAGTGGAGTATTGATCCAAATGATTGCACATGGGAATTAGAAGATAAGGTTAGGGTGAATTATCCTAAGTGTTTGCAAATTAAAGGTATCCCTATTTCTGAAATTACTTCATAAGTGTATGTCTTATGTTTGATGAGCCAATTTAATTAATTGGGTGAATGTGTTTAATCAAAGTCAAATTGAAAAATCTTATTCAATTTTGAAGAAAAATGTGAGACACAATTCCTAAAAGGTGGGGTATCTGTAATGACCGGAAGCTTTTAGCAAAAATTATTTCAACATGGTTTAAAATGTTTAGTGAATTTAAATTGGAAATAATGGGGTTTTTGAATCTTTGTTCATATATGTGGGTGTGTGTACACATGTGTACAACAGGGACATGCACAAGGAAAAACCATAATTCCATGATAAATAATGTGATTTATGTATATGAGTATACATGTATTCCCGTGGCAATTAAATTAAATCGTATAGCCAAATTTAATGTACAACATAAAGAAGGTTTGAGATAATACATATACATGTATATGGTAAAGACAAGTTGCACCAAGATTAAATAGTGCAGATTTAGAAAAGGGGATTATTATGTTCGTTTGCTATTTTTTCATGACTCGTTATGGAGGGAAAATGGATTATAAACATTTTCTTTATCTCTAAAAAGTAATGTAGATTTTATACCCAAGCACTACAAAGAAAACAAAGAAAAATAATGTGAATAACACTCACACAAATAGCATGATCTGATAAGGGGCAAAATTGACTTTGTATAACTTGGAAAACCCTAGGAATTTGATGATATAAGTAAGGGTAGACGAGAAAAATTAAACTGCCTTGTGAAAATAAGTAAAAATACATAAAATTCATTTAGAAAGGAAGAAGGAAAGCTTGGGGGTAAAGCAAGAGTTCTCTGGTTTTTCTTAAGCATAGAAGAAAAGTTTTGGTGAGTATTCTCACTTAAAACAAATGGTATTAAGTTCTGAGATTAAAGAGGCAGCCAATATTTTTAAATGTTCATTTTACTTTGAATTTGATCCTCATATTATTTTTCCTGTCTATATGTAATTGCAAATATGTTAATAATTCTATTTAGAAATGGTTGAGTTTAACATCATGGGTTCAGATTTATTTGAGTATTTAGTTTTATGATACCTTGGAAACCCTTTTTATGTTACTTTGGAAAACTCCAAAAATTTGGACATATAAATGATACTGATCTATTGCAATCTCTCATAAAAATGAACATGAATTGCAATATATTTGTGTATAGGTGTTGAGGCTCTGTAAATATTTGATTTACAGAGCAATGGGATTTTCTTTGTGCTCATCTCTAATAAAAAATGCCTATATTATGTCTTAGCTTGGTTTTGAAATCCATTTGAAACCAGTTTATGCATAGTGGCAAAAACTCTCAAAAATATTCATAACAGCCATAAATTAATATCGGATCTATATCCAGCCAAGCATACACATATGTATAAGTGGCTATATTTAGACAAGGATTTTACCATATTAAAACTCCAAGATAAATGATTTCCCGGAATAAATATATACTGAATGGTCTGTATTCTTCTTTGAATGTTCGTTTTGATGGTTTGGGTGGTTTATGTGAAATCCATGGCATTATGTAGTGAATCTAACTATGTCTATTTACCATATTTAGGTAAATAGTCATGGGAAAATATAAGAAAAACACTTAGTAATTTAACTAAGGTATTTTGGTTAAGATGCTGTTGAATGGCTTGCACTTGAGTTATAAGTTTGACACATGGCCTAATTTTGGTCCCGAGATCTTTGTGTACTGATGTGAATTAGATCACTACAATGTGTCCCAGTGATTCACTTGTACAGATGAGACCAGGGTATTTAAACCAATTGATACATGCTACGAAATAAATACAAGGAACTTGAGTTTTCCTGGAAAACATCCTAGGACATATGTGAATGCATTATGGCTACAAATCATAATATTATCAAGATGGATTTACTCTGTTATGTACATATGTATGAGTGATTTGTATGTATTAACCTGAACATTGTTGATAAATACTGAATAAATCAGTGAAAGTGCATTTGCAAAAGCTTATTAATTAGTTGAAGGATAATGTCTTTTAAAATAGAATCTCTTCATAGATTATATCCTAATTTTTATTATTAAGTTTTGATTTAGATGCTCATACCAGACACATTAGTCTGACCTTGCTTGCTCATGGCAAATAGGATGTCTCATTATATGATGCGGCAGCCTCTAATGCTTTTTCAGGTAAAGATGAGGCTAAGTAGAAATTGGGTTAGGAGTCTGGCTTGTTTTCATGGATGTTAGCGTGCTTAAGTTAGAAAATAAAAGCTTATGAATTGTTGTATCTGCATGAATCCTTGAGAATTACTTTATGAATCAGATTTGTAAATATTAAGCTAAGCCATGAGAAAATTATATTTAGAGTATATGAGAGATTAAGTGCAATGTATTATTTTAATGACTGAGCTAAAGTAGTACTTTATATAATACTTTTTGCAAACTGAAATTGGGAAAACAAATGTTTGAATTATGGAAATTTACTAATATTATTTGTATTAGTCAATCTGGAGTCATTCTGCAAAGAGAAGCGTACATGTACAAGTTTATAAGCTGGGTTGTTGTTGCATTCTTTATGTAAACTCAGATACAAAAGTGTTGCACATGGGCACACTTGGTTCAGTTCATATCAGAGGAGGTCTAACCAAGGGTGCAATGTAGACCCTGCACCAAAGACCAGGATAGTAAACATGCACATGTCACATACATTGGCATAAGAGTTTCATTTTTGAAAAGTACCATTTTGCAAGTATCATTTCTGAATGCATAAAAGTATCATTTCCTAAAAGTATCTTTTCTGTATGTATAAAAGTATCATTTTTAATAGTATCATTTCTAGAAAGTTTCATTTCTATATGCATAAGAGTATCATTTTTGATAGTATCATTTCTGAAAGTATCATTTCCGTAGGCACAAGAGTATCATTTTTGGATATGTGTTCAACATTGATTTATAATAGGGGCAATAGATCTCTTGCTTTCTTTTTACTCTGATCTAAAGCAAGAGGGGTATATATATCTTCATATATATATATATATATATGTGTGTGTGTGTGTATATATATATAAACATTTTCTATATGAACTAATATTTTTATATTGGTGAAACTTTAGGATCCTGGATTTTTGATTTGAAAAGAATGTCTCTGGCTTATAACTTTGAAACTAGCGAACCATTTGTATACAATAGTAAATAAATATATATATACACACACACACCAAAATTCTTGTTAAAACCAGGATCATTCCAACATCTAAGCAGCTCCAAGCAGAAGGAAAGAAGAATCATGATCAAGCTTGGGTTTTCCCACCCTGAGAACCTAGGGGGAACAAAAGAGAAAGAAGAGGAAATAAAATGGGTTAGACATAAAGTATGGCGAGTATAGTTACTTTTAGCACATAAATAAGAAAAAGAATCATGACAAGCATATAAGTTGGAGAGAGATAACAATGTCATAAGGCAGGTGTAGCAAGGTAAATAGGATAAACAAAACAGAACATGCATTGCGCTTCTATATTACTTTTCTCTATTCCAATACTAGTAACGAGAACAAGATGATCCCAACAAGTACAAGACGTTAGACTTAGGTGTACCTCTAGTGAGAGGTTTTACCCCATACAATAACAGGTAGCCCAATAGAACTAACAGGTGTTAACCCCCAATGACAAGAACAGGCTCCTAAACAAGCAAGACTGGATGTACCCCAATTACTACCCCCAGTCAATCGGCTCCCTAACTCGTAGATACCCTGTGCTAGCCCCACAATAGGATGTATCACTTCCTAAAGTGGCAACCCTTTCTTTATAAGATGTGCACAAACCATATCTACAGGTGTCACAGCGTCTTACTCCTCGGACCCGACCCATGCACGCATATTACCCCGTCGGAATGCGCCGCCCACATCATCCCTCAAGTGACTTGTTATAATCAGCTCATTAAGCTTCCCCATACCCTAGTTCGGGGTTTCCCGTTTGATACCAAGATGGGTTACTGAATAAACAGGTCCCACACACCAAATGATACAAGCTTCCCCCAGGCTTGCATCCCCACTACTAGGGTTTTAACAGGTTATGCCTACAGTTTAACAAGATTGCATAACCCCACAGGTTGAGTTCGTGGGCCTATATATATAAATATTACCCACTGCCATAAGATTTACTTAACGCTCCCACTGATTCAACCAAGTTTACTTAACCCCTTCTCAAGTTAACAGGTTCATGTAATCCTTATGGATTCAAACAGGTTAAGTATTACAAGTTCATCACCATTCATTCACTTATGGGTATAATGTGCAAGACCTCCTACATTAAGTATACATCTTGTGGATGCTGGATATGCCGGTTGGGTTCGGGCAAACTTATTCCATAAGTCGAACTTAACCTCGTTTGCTAGCACCATCATGTGTATGTTTATGCACTTAGACCCCTCGCATTAGATTCACCACTTGTGGTCGCTGGATTTGCTGGGTCGTTCCGGGCAGACTTCTACCACAACTGTAATCTAACTTCGTGTATAAGCACAGTTACAGTTTCTAATTACTGTATATCTAGGAATTTTCATTACAAAAAGAATTTCATGTTTATTATGCCCCAAATCTCATTCGATCTACGATACAAGTTATTCCCCAGATTACGGTTTAGATCAAGCTATAGATTATGCCCCCAAATCTCAAGTTTTGGCTCAAGGTACAAATTATGCCCAAAATTCCGAATCATGTTTTACAATATGAATTATTCCCCAAATTAATCATTCCCAATTTCGTGCATTCGCGTGTTTCAGTGATAGGCCTAGGCTCGAAGGTAACCTGGTTATAAAAACAGAAAGGAAAAGAGGGAGAGAAGTGAATAAGAACTCGCATAGTAAATAAAATAGCTTAAGATGACATAATTAGGCAAACTAACATAATAGGCATAAGGTGACCTGATTAGACAAACTAACATAATAAGGATATCATGAATAGGCATATTGAGAGCTAAGCAGTGAATTAGGTATATAAATAATGACAGACCTGTTATGATTCAGATTACTAACAGGAATAGGCTTAGATCCTAAATTATAGGCATGTCAAGATTACATTTTCGGTGTTTATATCTAAAAATAACATAGACTCACTGTAATTAGATCTAAAGAACGAAAGATTAATCGTAGATGATGTACACAAATCTATGAATACGTAAAACTTACTGTTGAAGAAGAATAGGCTATTTTACTCTGAGTTGGGGTAGCACCTCATTGTCGCCATTGATTTAGATGAATAAAACAATGGGATTAAGGTCCTATTTATAGCCTAAGATCAACGAATCTACGTTCAGAAACCGAATTCTTCCCAGATCTTGGGGGGTCGACATGGGTGTCGACACCCCTGTGTGGGGGTCGACCAAGGGGTCGACACCCCTAGGACGGGGTCGACCCCTAATGGGCCGATTTCCCCCCTTTATTTCCCGCTTCTGATTTTTTATTTATTTTGAATTCTAATTTTGATTTGTTTATATATATTTCTCTTGTACATACACAAACTTCTAGGCTTAATAATTTCTTCATACAATGCCCGTTTTATGCAAATGCGGAGTCTATCTTAAGCCAATTCCGAGACGAATGCAATGACGCAGTCCATTCTACTTAATTCCAAATATTTAATGAAGTATAATTTAATTTATCATTTTAATGTTCTTAGGAATTACGAGGTGTTACATTCTCCCATACTTAAAGGATTTCGTCCTCGAAATCTCCAAGTTAAGAAGAATGTATATCCTAACATCCATCTGCTCATCCACCAATCATAGGCATCCGTTGTCCTTAAAAAATTTCTAATGCTTACATGAACATATGAAAAGGTGTGTGTATATGTCTTTATACTAATGCGAAAGATTAGCCGGCCCATTGATTCAGTTGACCACCTTAATGCAATGTATGTTAGTGCCATGAATCCAACGTGTATGCAAATAATCCTATTATAATACGCAAGTTCTATATGTGCATGTAATCATTCATCCAAATGCAACTTCCATATGATGATACACCGATTTCCATCCATAAAATAAGAAGAAATGCTCACACATTCACATGAAGTATGAGAGTGATTGAGCAGAACTAGTGCCTAATATGTGTATATATGCATCCACGAACAACCACTAGCAAACACTTGCATCCACTTGCATCCATCAAACATAACGTGTCTCAAACACATGTTTACATCCATGGGTTTCCTACCTAAAGGTCGAAGATTCGATTGATAGGATATATTAAACGATAGAAACGAGCATGAATAAAAGCTTTGGAAAAAGAAGCTAAGAACATACCCTTGAAAAGAAAAGGGTATGAAGCTCGAATCTTGTCTTCAGTCTCCCAAGTTGCATTCTCTTGGTCATCTCCCCACCAAAATTCTCATCAACTTGACCTCTCGGTTTCGTAGCTTCTTAACCTATGATCCAAAAATACGAGTAGGAACTCGTCTAACTATCGCCTCCCGTTCCACTTCTACATTCTCAAGCATACTCGGCTCAACTACTTTTGCGGTATCATGCAAGCACTTCCTTAAGTGAGAAACGCGGAAAACATCATTAACGCCGAATAGTCTCTCTGGTAGCTTTACTCTATAGGCCATTTGGCCAATCCTTTCTGTTATGGGAAATGGCCCTATGAACCTTGATGCCAATTTCCCTATAGATCCAAAAAGAACTACATTCCTCAAAGTTGATACCTTGATGAAAACCATGTCTCCCACCTCAAAATAAATCTCAGACCTTCTCCTATCTGCATAGGATTTCTTCCAGTCTCGAGCTGTCTTCATGTGCCTGCGGATAAGATCAAAGTTTTTCTAACCATCTCCGATCTAAGTAGAAGCCTTTCTGTAGATTCCCACAAAGAAGTCGGTGATCTACAGGTCATCCGTACAATGCTTCAAAGGGTGCCATGCCAATACTAGTCTGGTAACTGTTTTTGTAGGTGAACTCTACTAAAGGAAGATGCTCTTCCCATGTCCCTCCAAAGTCTAGGATACACAGTCTTAAAAGTTCCTCAAGGACTCTATTCACCCTTTCCGTCCGTCCATCGGTCTAAGGGTGATAAGCAGTGCTCAAACACAACTGTGTACCTAATGCTTCTTGTAACACTCCTAAGTCCCATATCATGGAAGCCTGTGTGAAGTGAGTACTTATCTAGTAGAGACCATCCCTTACTAACGCGAGGCTTTTTGAGGAACAAAACCCCACACCTATACGGTGGCTAAGTTGGGGACAATATCTTGCGTGAACGGAGGTGCATGTTATTACAGTGGTATCAGAGCCAATACCTAGTTGGAATTGTGGCTCCTGTGTGGACCAAAATGCCTGGGTGAGGCGTTTGTGAGCCAGCGGGGACGTTGGGCTCTGTAGGAGGGGAGAATGTAACACCCCTAAGTCCCATATCATGAAAACCTGTGTGAAGTGGGTACTTATATAGTAGAGCCCATCTCTTACTAATGCCGAGGCCTTTTAAGGAACAAAACCCCACATCTATACAGTGGCTAAGTTGGGGACAATATCTAGCGTGAACGGAGGTGCGGGTTATTACGCTTCCTGCAAGCTCCTCCAAAACTCACTGGTGAACATGGGGTCATGATCACTCACAATACTGGAAGGTACTCCATGCAGACGAACTATCTCACGAAGATAAATTGCCGCCAACCATGTTGTTGTCCTCTTACTCTTAACAGGGATGAAATAAGCGCTCTTAGTAAGCCTGTCAACTATAACCTAAATATTGGTGTTTCCTTTCCTTGATCTAGGCAAAACATCTATGAAATGCATAGAGATGCTCTCCCACTTCCACTGTAGGATTTCCAAAGGATGAAGTAAACCACCAGGTTTCCTTTGCTCAGCCTTGACTTGTTGACAAATCAAACATCTAGAAACAAACTCCACCACATCTTTCTTCATCCCAGCCCAAAAGGAAACCCTCTTCATATGTTTATACATCTTATCATCGCCTGGATGAATAGTTATCTTAGAATGATGGGCTTCCTCAAGGACTGTCTTCAACAAACTCCCAACTCGAGGAACACAAAGCCTTCCATCTCGTCAAAACCACCCTCTATCGTCCATGGAATATCTACTGAGGTGACTTAAAGTCTCCCCTTTACTGAGCATATCCAAGATATCTGCTAGCTGCATGTCCTCCCATCGCGAAGTCCCTATCTGGTCCAACAGAGTAGGTCGCACCTCTAATGATGCCAATGTACCAGGTGTAAACTCGGTGGAGGGTCTAAAATCAAAAGTCGATATAAACTCCAAGCTTTTCCTCTCCACAAAAGGAGGACTCAAAGTCATCCTCTGCCTACTCAATGCGTCTTCCACTACATTACCCTTGCCAGGGGTATAAGCAATCTCCAAATCATAGGACGCTAGGAACTTCATCCATCTTTGTTGCCTTAAATTAAGATCCTTCTACAAGAACAAGTAGTTGAGAGATTTATGATCAGTGTACAACTCGAACTTCTCTCCAAGTAGATAATGGCGCCAAGTCTTATGCGTGAATTCTATGGTAGCTAACTCTAAGTCATGGGTAGGGTAGTTATTTTCATGAACTCTTAGCTGCCTACCTCCATAACATACTACCCTTCCTTCTTGCATCAGAACTGCACTAAGCCCTGTATCGCATGCATCAGTGTATACTGTGAATATTTTGTTCCCATCGGGCAAAGTCAAGACTGGGGCTATTGTCAGAGCCCTCTTCAATCACTGAAAAGCAACGTCACAATCTATATCCCAAGAAAATGTTAGATTCTTCTTCGTCAGTCTAGTGAGTGAGGTTGATATCTTTGCGAAGTCCTTAATGAACTTCCTGTAATATCCCGCTAAACCAAGAAAACTCCTCACCTCCATTGCGTTATTTAGGATCTGCCAATCTTGAACCGCAACTACCTTCGGGGGATCTACTGCTATCCCATCTTTAGAGACGATATGCCCTAAATTTTTTACTTCTTTTCTCCAAAAATGACATTTGGAGAATTTTTCCTTAAGATGGTCTGCTTGGAGAGTTTTCAAAACCTCCTTTAAATTCGGGCATGCTCTTCCTCGATGTTCGAGAAAATCAATATGTCATCAACAAAGACCACAACGAACTTATTTAGAAACTCTCGAAACACCCTACTCATCAGATCAACAAAATAGGCGGGTTTTTTCGTCAACCCAAAAGGCATAACGAGCCACTTGAAGAAACCATATGGAGTTCTAAAAGCGGTCTTTTCTATACTGTCCTCGGCCACCATCAACTGACGAAACCCCATGGCCAAGTCTAACTGAGAGAAAACAGATGCACCAACAAGCTGGTCAAACAGATCATCTATCCTCGGAAGTGGGTGCCTATTCTTCTTAGTGAGCTAATTCAGCTCTCTATAATCCACACATAAGCGAAGTGAACCATCCGCCTTAGTGGCGAATACTACTGGAGCACCCCATTTAAATATGCTTCGCCTAATAAACCCTTTCTCAAGTAGCTCCCTTACTTTCTTTCTAAGCTCCCTCCTTTCTCTTGGATCCATATGGTGCATAGGCAATGCAACTGGCTTTTGCATTGTCCACCAAGTATATATGGAAATCAATCTCGTGCCTTGGAGGTAAGCCCCGAACCTCCCCAAAAACATCAGGATATCACAGACTACTGGTACAGATCATTGATAGATGCATCAAGCGACTCTAGGAAACTAAGCATGACAGACCCTTTTGGGTCACAAGAAACCTTGAGGGTCCTCTCATGGCAAGTCAAAAGTCCAACGACCCTCCTCTCACAATCTAGAATGGCACCAAACATGGCTAGCCAATCCATCCCTAGAATCAAACCACAACCCATGAAACAAAGCACATATGCATCGCATTCAAACTCGATGCCTAACACAGATATTCTCAAACCCCGACAAATCATAGACAGATGAGCCGTACCACACCAATGGGGTTTGAGACAACAATGGGATGCAAAACCATACTAGTACTAAGGTGAAGAGACTCAACCACAAAATCAGATATAAAAGAATGCAAAGCGCCAGAATCAAAAAGAGTTCTAACTGGATAATTGGAAAGAGAAATCAAACCTTCAATGGAAACTTTCCTTCCTCTATCTGATGCGCTGGCCACGAGAGCATGCACTTGCCCTCCTGAAGAACCTGCCCTTGCCTCTTCAGGCAATCCTTGACAAAATGTTTGAGCACTCCACAATGGAAACAAGCGTTCTTTATTTTCTTGCAATCCTTGATCACATGACCCTAGCATCTGAAATGATGGCATTTCCTCTTATCTCGAGCTTTGTCGTTCTTACCGCCCATTCATTTGTTATTGTTTTTCTTTCTTGGGCCACACTTTCTTGTTTTATGTTTCCTCAACCTTAGCCTCTTTCTTTTCACCCTTATCGTCTTCATGCATTAATGCCATATCAACAAGTTTCTCAAAAGTTGCCCCCATCGGAATATGAGACATAGCCAACCCATGAAGGGGTTCATTCAATCCTCTAGCAAACCTCAAGGCTTTCTTGTGTGGGGTATTTACTAGCTCTAACCAAACCTCGCTATTTTGTTAAACTTATTAACATACTATTTCACATATATGGCTTCTTCCTTAAGTGCTAAAAACCTTTCCATTTTCATGCTTTGCTCGTCTTGAGAAAGAAACTTTATTTTGAATCTCTATCGAAAATCATCCTAAGTCTACATTGGACGCCCTGCTTGCATCACTTCCCACCAGAATGAGGCCTCGCATTTCAATTGCCAAACAGCCAACCGAATCTTCCTATGGTCATCAACTTCGAAAATTCCAAACAAATCCTCTATCTCTTTTAGCCAATTCCTTGCTTTTACAAAAGTCTCAGTTCCTTGGAATGACTTTCCGCCCATAGCACAGAAGTCTTTCCATATTTTAGAGAAATTATCATCACGCGGAGGAGGAGGAGGAACGACGGCTGCAACTAGGGGAGGTGCGTTTCTTGGCCTCCGGCAGACATCATAGCCTCAAGATACCTACGGAACCAACCTGGTTTCGTAATGCCCTCAGGAATATTAGGTTCCCCAGACATGCTGAAAAGAAAGGGAAGAGGGACTCAAACAGAGAATCGAAAGATATTTCATATGGCTTTGGGGAATATGTTTTTCAAAGTAGACTTTTCTTTTGAAAATGCTTTATTCTAAAACACTTTTTGGAAAATCTTTTATCCGATCAGGTAACCTTCAGCTTTAATACCAAATGTGACACCCCACGTCCGTTAATGGCAATTTTTATCAGAATGCATTAAGTTTCGTGAAGCATTATAGGTAAACAGAAACAGAAACATTACAAGACTAGAATAAAATAATAGAGGAATTAAAACTTTATTTAATTGAAAAGCTTCATGGTTCAAACCCAGTTACATAATAAGTCTAGAGTACTGAAAACATAAAACTTCTGCCTTGTACAAATCATCATCAGAGTACAATAATACATAAAAAGACCATAATCCCAAAAATATAGCCATAATAGAGAAGATACGAAATCAAACAGTACATCTAAGCAACTCCAAGCAGAAGGAAAGAAGAATCCTGAACAATCTTGAGTATTCCTACCCTGAGAACCTGGCCAGGGGAGGGGGGCGGAAGAGAAAGAAGAGGAAACAAAATACGTCAGACATAAAGTCTGGCGAGTCTAGTTACTTTCAGCATATAAATTAGTAAAAGCATCGTGAAAGGCATATAAGTTGGAGAGAGATAACAGTGTCATAATGCAGGTGTAGTACGGTAAACATGATAAACAGAACATGCATTGCGCTTCTATATTACTTTGCTCTGCACCAATACTAGTATAGCAAAAACCAGATGATCCCAACAAGTACAAGATGGTAGACTTAGGCATAATTCTAGTGAGAGGTTTTATCCCATAAAATAACAGGTAGCCCAACAGAACTGATAGGTTTTAAGCCCCAATGACAAGAACGGGCTCCTAAACAAGCAAGACTAGATGTACCCCAGTTATTACCCCCAATCGATTGGCTCCCTAACTAGTAGATACCCTGTGCTGGCCCATAGTAGGATGTATCACTTCCTAAAGTGGCAACCATTTGTTTACAAGATGTGCCCAAACCATGTGTACAGGTGTCACAGCGTCTTAACCTCCCTGGACCGGACCCATGCACGCACCCCGTCGGAATGCGCCGCCCACACCGTCCCTCAAGTGACCTCTTATAATCAGCTCAATAAGCATGCCCATACCCCGACCTAGTTTGAGGTTCCCCGTTTGATACCAAGATGGGTTATTGAATAAAACGAGTCCCACACACCAGATGATACAAGCTTCCCCCTAAGCCTGCATCCCCACTACTAGGATTTCAACATGTTATGCCTACTAGTTTAACAGGATTGCATAACCCAACATGTTAAGTTTGTGGGCCTATATATATAAATATTACCCACCGCCACAAGATTTACTTAACCCTCCCATTGATTCAAGCAAGTTTACTTAACCCCTTCTCAAGTTAATAGGTTCATGTAATCCTTATGGATTCAAACAGGTTAAGTATTATAAGTTTATCACCATTCTTTCATTTATGTCTATAACGCGCTAAACCTCCCACATTAAGTCTACAACTTGTGGATGCCGGATATGCCGGTTGGTTCCGGGAAGACTTCTTCCACAAGTGGGACTTAACATCGTGTCTTAGCACTGTCACGTGTACTTTTATGCACTTAGACCCCTCACATTAGATTCACCACTTGTGGTTGCTGGATTAGCCAGGTGGTTCTAGCAGACTTCCACCACAAGTGTAATCTAACCTCGTGTCTGTAACGAACGCGAAGTTTTCGACTTAGAAAATTGACACGTAACCCCATGTCGACTATTCAAAAGTCGGAAACACTGGAACCTTAATAGAAAGAAGTTAGAAGGTGAGAATAGATAAGATTGAAAATTAGAATAGAAGAAGAACATAACAACAGAATCAGAGTATCACGAATCTCACAGCGGAACAAATAAAACATAGTATACAACATAACTTTGAAATACAAATCTATATTTGAATATTAGAGTACAACACTTACATCACAGCGAAAATATACAATAACTATATAATCCTGAAGCCCCCTGCTCCATCACTCCGAGTATATCTGTAAAAATCCCGATTACTGGACTACCCGTACAAAATTGGGCACCCAAGAGTTTAAGGAAAACAGAACAAAATAAACTCTGGGTCAGTCATGTGACTGGTGTGAGTAAACTCCAACCATTTGTTTAACTTTTAAATCCTTTTAAAGAAATAATAATCGTAAGACTGACCCATACATAAACACAGATGGCTTTTACCTTACGATAACCCAAAACATTCTTTTATAATCCACACTCTTCTGATATTATAATAACGTCTAAATCAAATAAATAGCAATCTAGTAGAACACTTTCATCTCACGCTCTACATATATAATATACAATCAAAAATCGCGAGCTCTTATTGGATAATGAATCCCAACTATGACAAGGTATGGAACCACCTTTCGATCAGTGTCCTCTAGAAGTGATACACTGGAGTTCAACAAGAACATCTTGTAACTCAGCCACACATAATCGGCCATTCATTTCGCTTGAATGTTCCAAATATATTGTCACCTTTTGTTGGTATACCAACATAACCGTTCCCGGGAGAAACAGAATTGAAAGAAGTAACAAATATGAATATTATCTAGATGGTGACAATATACCCTAATTGGGTGCGACCCACTTAGCCATGCTGCCGACCCGATTTCTATCATTTCTCGGTTGATGAGGCTTGAGGTCATAACGTATCATTACACAGATCACATCTTTATTTCCTTTGAATGTCACATCGTCATACCCGCCAAATCACAAATTGATTTCTCCAAAAATACCATGGGTATACAGCTAAGAGAAATGAATTCCTTGCCACCAAACATAAACACGTTTGAAGAGATCAATTTACATGATCTATTATACTATGCCAGACATTCTTCCATACAGGTTGTCCTGGGACTGGACAAACCGAAGGCATTGTTCTGTAAACCCATCTTATGCAATTTCTACCTAGGATTGCCAGAACAACCCTTGCATAACTCCGTCTTCAATTATCATCATCATATTTGATTCGCAACGCTAATGCCCATACAGAGTGGTTTTCAGGTAATAAATCTGATCACGATCTCTCCGTATTAACAACGGAATAATGGTCAAAAACTTTGACGGTCGGTTCTTTAACTATCAAAGGAAAACATGTGTACAAAAAACGGTCGCATTTCCAAATGGAAATCTTACCGAGCAAATCATCAATCAACACTGGTCCCCTTTAATTTAATTTTTCATTCAATTATCCATTTCCCTATTCTCGTTTCCATATATTCGTAAATTCTTATTTTCTAAATTTAGAAAATATACGTTATTAATCATTGGAAAACATTTCCATATTTACTCTCATTTATATTTTTTTATATTAGAAAACATTTCTGATTCTTTCTCTGAAAACATTTCCAAAACTCCTTCACTGGATTTAAACAGATGTTTAAATAGAACATCTGTATGCCAACTCAAACTATTACACTCATTAACTAAATTCACTTAACCAACCTTCACTATCGAGCCTTAACCATTCCTTAGTTAAAAATGAAGTCAATCAAGTTGGGTATAACTACCTCTCAGACCTTAACCGAACAACATTTCTAACATCGAAATAGACAAAGTTCACCTTTTAAATCTTTAACAAACTTCCTTACGTAACTCTCAGATTCTATTTACGAATCGACTTCTTTTACAAAAATCATTTGATTATAACAATAGTGTTAAAATCCCATGCTTCTAAAATATAATAACGTAAATATAACTTTTATTTATTAATTTGGATAAATAAACAAACAACTAATTTATTAGTAAATAAATAAATCTCGATTAAAAATGGAAAGTTAATAGTACTTTCCCGAATTCGATAAAATCGAAATTTAAACATAAAATTCTCTCTCGAATAATCTCTATTCGATAACTCTCTTTTGAATAAACTCTATTCGATAACTCTTTTCTTCGAAAAAACTATATTCGATAAATCTCTCTTAACGACCCGCATTCTACGCATCGAAGGATCGTAGAATATTTATTTATTTCACATACGAAGTCGTATGTGTAACTTTGGGAGACGACTATTGGGGTCATTTCCCATGTTCATGATTTTTCCCGATTTTTAAATGACCGTTTAGCCCCTAGTTGATCTTGTTTTGGCCATAACTTTTTACTGGAAAGGAATTTTGACCTAAAACCACTTCCATTAGATTCGTTTGATGGTTTACAATTCCGTGGAGTGATCACACTAGCCAAACGGACTCACTGTTTGGGAGATATGGCTGAAATAAGTTTCAGATGGTGAAAAACAGCTTAATTGGGCTTAACCGAGTGATTAACAGCTAGGCCCAAAAGGGGATTTCAGAATTTGGAGTATTTAAGGGATGTTAGGGTTAGGGATTTCGGTTTTTCTCATTTCCCAGCCGCCACATATGTAACAACCCGAATTTCAATAACATGTTAATACCATAAATCAAGGCAGAATTAAATTTTAAATTAAGAATCAAGGGAAATGGGTTACGCCATTGCGTTCGTCTCGAAATTTTACATGAAATAGAGTCCGAGTTTTCGAAAATCGGAGTTTGTATGACCAAGTTATAACCTCTAGAAGTTTAAGAAATTTCAGAATCAAAGACAGCTCGAATTTCGAATTCGAAATTCGAATTCAAACCCCGTAGCAGGCAGGGCGGAAAAAATCCCGCCCAGAGACTAGGTCGACCTGGGGGTCGACCATAGTGTCGACCTCTCAGGGACCAGGTTGACCATAGTGTCGACCTGGGGGTCGACCTGCCTCCCGAACCCACTTCTTGAACCAGATGCATCCTGATGTATTTAGACTCGTTTTCTGTCCAGATTCTTCTGCCTAATCCTATTTAAACAGCCTCCTAGCCTCATTCTCTCCACACCATTTCATTCTGTCCTTATGCTGCTTCTAAGATAATCAAAATAATAAGATAAAAAGGAAGAAAAAGGACTGCTCCTTCTCCATCATGACTACGCTTAGAGATTTGCAAATTGGGGGATTTCAATTAGAACACGATCAATCAAATAGAGATTTAACAATCAAATTCTGCTTTCTAATTCTCGATCCACGCACTGTAAGTTTTAGTTACTTTGAGATCTAAACTTGTTAATTGTAATTTGGACATGAGATAAACTGAAATTTGACTTAAGCATGATAATCAATTCATATCTATTCTTGTTCTTCTTGGATCTTGACATTTGGAATATTGCCTTGAAATCAGTTTGGGCCTATTCACGTTGTAAATCAAATATTATCATGCCTATGACTTTGAAACTATGGCCAAGTACTATAACCGTGAACATAAGACTATGCCTATGCTTATGATTGAGAACATAAGACCATTGCCTATGACTATGACAAGAACAATTGTGGCTAACCACCTATGAATCGTGACTATGAATTACTGCCTATGGTTATGAACATAAGACTATGACCAAGACTTTGAAAACTATTACAGTTAATTGCCTATGACTATTAGGGTAGTTGCCTAGAACTCTTTTGGATAATTATCCATGACTATTGTATAACTATCTTGGTTAATTGACTATTACAGTGAGTGCTCATAACACTATAGTTGAAAACCATGTTGAACACCGAATTGGCATTTAGTTGGATCCCATACCTAGGGTGTGACTTGCTTAGTTTATTTCTTATTATGTACACCAAAAACCATTGACCCATTATCCTTGTGTTTGGCTTTCTTTTGCATGCCTATTCTTTTATGTCAAGTTTTTATCAGGGCTATCGTCTTATTTATCTAGATTTGAAACCCTGTTAATTTCTATATGCCAGTGATGTTGTAACCAATTATTTCAAGTTATATCATGCCAGTCTTGTAATCTCTTTTATCACTTTATGCTTGTCCCTTCTGCCTATCATAGTTTTGATGTTATTCCCTTTATCTCTAGATTTAGATTTGCTTGTAATTTAGATCGATTAACGTTTACATGTGATGGGAATACGATTTGGGTAGATTAGGCAAAACATGAACAGGTTATAAACATGAATCATGAACTTGATAATAGGCATAAGTTGAAACATGAAACTTGACACGAACTTGACATGAAACTTGAACATGGTTATGACACTAGAATGAACTTGAAAATGCCCAACTCGAGGTTGGGTTGAGTTTGCAGTGTAAATCTGCCCGGAACCGCCCGGCAAATCCAGTTACTGCAAACAATAGGATCCAATTTGGGTAGTTGGTCATATCGCGCCTGAAACCCGAGGTCAGACTGAGTTGTGGTGTAAATCTTCCCGGAACCGCCCGGCATATCCAGTGACCACAACAACAGGTCTGATGTGAGAGGTTGGGGTGCATTAATGAATTAATGCCACATCATAGGGTTAAGTCATGAACATGAAAGACAAAACTTAACCAACTTGAAACATGATTGGTAGGGTTAGGTCATGAACTTGAACGACAACACCTAACCAACTTGGCACATGAATTATAGGGCTAAGTCACGAACTTAAATGACAACACTTAGCCAACTTGATATGCTAGACTGAAGGGGTTAAGTCTCGAATTTAAATGACAACACTTAACCTACTAGATGGAAACCCTAGTTACACGGTCCATTTCAGCAGTAACCCACTAGATGTATCATGGTACCCTGGAACTAGGCAGGGTAGGGCACGATTACTGGGCTGATTGTAAGCGACCAGAATGACGGTTGTTTGGGTGCGCCAGTGTAGGTTCAGGCGGGCTATGGTCATGCGCATGGTCTAGAGTTGAAAAAGCAGGCATTGGGCATCCGTAGGTTTATCTGTGCATGCTTGATTCGTGTCGGTGGTTGGCACCATAAGGCTTGATACACCGTATGGTGGACCTAGCACAAGTGACTACATTCGTGATAGGGCCGTATGACACAGAAACACAACGAGCTAGAACTTATAGGGAGCTGATCGATTAGTGGATCATTCCGTTAGGCCTAGTAATGGGTCATTCACGATTTTGGGCCAAGGGATCATTTCATTATTAATACTTGACATGGGTTGGGCTACTAGTACAGTTGGTGCAACGAACCTTGAACATGCGATGCTATACTTGACCTATACTTGATTCATCATGTTATCTTAGTCTATCATGACATCATACTTATGTTTACTTTCAGTTTATACATGTCATGTTACCTTTACCTGTTTTTATGATGAAAGTCACTTGAACTTACCAGTCTTTATGACTGACCTGTTTCCTTTCGCCTCTTTTTCTTTCGTTTCTTCTTCTAGGTTGTCAGGGAGGAAACTCTAGCTCTTAGCTTGGATTTAGCTTGCTTTCTGTCAGCTCATGTACGGTTTGGTCTTGAGCTACGCTATGGCTGCACGTCTGCTATTTTTGGGGAATAATTTATTTTTGTTATTTTAAGTTTATGCTTCTTTATTTAGAACTTGGTGTAAGGGAATAATGGCAACTTGTACTTTGGATATATGAGGTTTTGACTCTTTTCTTGAAAGTAATAAGATTTGGTTTTTAATTTCTACCACTGCTTTATTTATGTTCTGTCTTGTAATATCTCTTTGTATGTTTACCTAGATAATGCTCCACCAAAACTAGGGCATTCCCTTTGTGAGTGACCTTAGCGGAGGTGGGGTGTTACATTTGGTATCAGAGCAGAAGGTTACCAGACTGGGCAAAAGCTTTTAAAAACCTGTTGAAACTATTTTCAAAACCATTTATAAAGAAGCATTTTTCAAGAAAAGTTTATTTTGAAAAGGCTATTCCCCAAACGCCATTAGCACTATCCTTTGTTTCCTTGTTTGAATCTCTTTTCCGTTCTTTTCTCCATCTGTAGTCGCAGTAGTTTTTACCTACGGCTAATCTTCTTTCTAGCTTCGTAGAGGGTTTTCTGTCCGATGTAGATAGTTTCCGTGAGGCTTGTTAACATGTTACATAGAAAAGGTATGAGTGATAAGTTAAGGCGGATGAGTCTCAGAACGAGAATAAAGACTTCCAGAAAGGAGGCGAGAACAACGACAACAATAATAACAAGTCACGTGATAAGAGGAAGTGCAACTTTTGAGGTATAGTTGGGCATGTTATCAAGGATTGCAAAAGAAAGAAAAAGAAGATAAGTGTGTGCTTTCAATGTGGTGAGCTTGGACACATCAGCAAGAACTGCCCTAAGAAGCAAGGGCAAGGCTCGCAAGCAGGACCTTCTGGGGGTTCTCCTTGATGCTTTGTTTTATCTTGCTTATCTTCTCGATCCTATCTTGAGAACCTTAGTAGAACCATATGTATGGAAACATGTCTTTGAAACATGTTATGGTTGATGTTTGCAAATGGTTGCAAGTGGTCGCAAGTGGTAGCTCGTGGTTGCATAACACACATTAGGCACTAGATCGGCTCAGACACGTTTTCATATTGCATATTCATGAGTGTTTATACTTGTTTATGGATGAAATTGAATGTGTTATCATGTGGATGTTGCATATGGATGAATTTTTGTGCACACATATAGTGCTTATATGGCTAGGACTATTCGCATACATGTTGGACTCATGGCACTAAAACATATTTTGCAATAAAAAGATCAATCAGGCCTGATCATTTGCATTAGATAAGGAACATGTACACACACTTTCTGCATATGTTCATACAACATTAGAAATCTCTTAAGGACAATGGATGTCTGTGATTGATGGTTGAGTAGATGGATGATTGGATGATAGGATGCATTCTTCTTAACTTGAAGATTTCGGGGATGAAATCCTTTAAGGAGGGAAGAATGTAACAACCCGAATTTTAATAACATGTTAAAACCATAAATCAAGGCAGAATTAAATTTTAAAATAAGAATCAAGGGAAATGGGTTACGCCATTGGGTTCGTCTCGAAATTTTACATGAAATAGAGTCCGAGTTTTCGAAAATCGGAGTTCGTATGACCAAGTTATGACCTCTAGAAGTTTCAGAAATTTTCAGAATCAAAGACAGCTCGAATTTCGAATTCGAAACTCGAATTCAAACCCCGCAGCAGGCAGGGCGGGAAAAATCTAGCCCATAGACCAGGTCGACCTGGGGGTCGACCATAGTGTGGACCTCCCAGGGACCAAGTCGACCATAGTGTCGACCTGGGGGTCGACCTACCTCCCGAACCCACTTCTTGAACCAGATGCATCCTGATGTATTTAGGCTCGTTTTCTGTCCAAATTCGTCTGCCTAATCCTATTTAAATAGCCTCCTAGCCTCATTCTCTCCACACCATTTCATTATGTCCTTATGCTGCTTCTATGATAATCAAAATAATAAGATAAAAAGGAAGAAAATGGACTGCTCCTTCTCCATCAAGACTACGCTTAGAGATTTGCAAATTGGGGGATTTCAATTAGAACACGACCAATCAAATAGAGATTTAACAATCAAATTTTGCTTTCTAATTCTAGATCCATGCACTATAAGTTCTAGTTACTTTGAGATCTAAACTTGGTAATTGTAATTTGGACATGAGATAAAGTGAAATTTGACTTAAGCATGATAATCGATTCATATTTATTCTTGTTCTTCTTGGATCTTGACATTTGGAATATTGCCTTGAAATCGATTTGGGCCTATTCGCATTGTAAATCAAATATTATCTTGCCTATGACATTGAAACTATGGCCAAGTACTATAACCGTGAACATAAGACTATGCCTATGCCTATGAATGAGGACATAAGACGATTTCCTATGACTATGACAAGGACAATTGTGGCTAACCACCTATGACTCGTGACTACGAATTACTGCCTATGGTTATGAACATAAGACTATGACCATGACTTTGAAAACTGTTACAGTTAATTGCCTATGACTATTAGGGTAGTTGCCTAGAACTCTTTTGGATAATTATCCATGATTATTGTATGACTATTTTGGTTAATTGACTATTATAGTGAGTGCTCATAACACCATAGTTGAAAACCATGTTGAACACCGAATTGGCATTTAGGTGGATCCCATACCTAGGGTGTGACCTGCTTAGTTTATTTGTTATTATGTACACCAAAAACCATTGACCCATTATCCTTGTGTTTGGCTTGCTTTTGCATGCCTATTCTTTTATGTCAAATTTTTATCAGGACTATCGCCTTGTTTTGCTAGATTTGAAACCCTGTTAATTTCTATATGCCAGTGTTGTTGTAACCGATTATTTCAAGTTATATCATGCCAGTCTTGTAATCTCTTTTATCACTATATGCTTGTCCCTTCTGCCTATCATAGTTTTGATGTTATTCCCTTTATCTCTAGATTTAGATTTGCTTGTAATTTAGATCGATTAACGTTTACATGCGATGGGAATATGATTTGGGTCGATGAGGAAAAACATGAACTGGTTATAAACATGAATCATGAACTTGGTAATAGGCATAAGTTGAAACATGAAACTTGACACGAACTTGACATGAAACTTGAACATGGTCATGACACTAGAATGAACTTGAAAATGGCCAACTCGAGGTTTGGTTGAGTTTGCAGTGTAAATCTGCCCGGAACCGCCCAGCAAATCCAGTTATTGCAAACAATAGGATCCAATGTGGGTAGTTGGTCATATCGCACCTGAAACCCGAGGTCAGACTGAGTTGAGGTGTAAATCTGCCCGGAACCGCCGGGCATATCCAGTGACCACAACAACAGGTCTGATGTGAGAGGTTGGGGTGCATTAATGAATTAATGCCACATGATAGGGTTAAGTCATGAACATGAAAGACAACACTTAACCAACTTGAAACATGACTGGTAGGGTTAGGTCATGAACTTGAACGACAACACCTAACCAACTTGATACGTGAATTGTAGGGCTAAGTCACGAACTTAAATGACAACACTTAGCCAACTTGATATACCAGACTGAAGGGGTTAAGTCTCGAATTTAAATGACAACACTTAACCTACTAGACGGAAACCCTAGTTACGCGGTCCATTTCAGAAGTAACCCACTAGATGTATCATGGTACCCTGGAACTAGGCAAGGTGGGGCACGATTACTGGGCTGATTGTAAGCGACTAGAACAACTGCTGTGTGGGTGCACCAATGTAGGTTCAGGCGGGCTATGGTCATGCACGTGGTCCGGAGTTGAAAAAGCAGGCACTGGACATCCGTAGGTTTATCTGTGCATGCTTGATTCGTGTCGGTGGTTGGCACCATAGGGCTTGATACACCCTATGGTGGACCTAGCACAGGTGACTACATTCGTGATAGGGCCGTATGACACAGAAACACAACGAGCTAGAACTTGTAGGGAGCCGATGGATTAGTGGATTGTTCAAAGTTGGACCTAGTAATGGGTCATTCACGGTTTTGGGCCAAGGGATCATTTCATGATTAATACTTGACATGGTTGGGCTACTAGTACAGTTGGTGCAGCGAACCTTGAATATGCGATGCTATACTTGACCTATACTTGATTCATCATGTTATCTTAGTCTATCTTGACATCATACTTATGTTTACTTTCAGTTTATACATGTAATGTTACCTTTACCCGTTTTTATGCTGAAAGTCACTTGAACTTACCAGTCTTTATGACTGACCCGTTTCCTTTCGCCTCTTTTTCTTTCGTTTCTTCCCCCATGTTCTCAGGGAGGAAACTCTAGCTATTATCTTGGATTTAGCTTGCTTTCTGTCAGCTCATGTACGGTTTGGTCTTGAGCTATGCAATGGCTACACGTCTGCTATTTTTGGGGAATAATTTTCTTTTGTTTTTTTAAGTTTATGCTTCTTTATTTAGAACTTGGTGTAAGGGAATAATGGCAACTTGTACTTTGGATATATGAGGTTTTGATTCTTTTCTTGAAAGTAATAAGATTTGGTTTTTAATTTCTACCGCAACTTTATTTATGTTCTGTCTTGTGATATCTCTGTGTATGTTTACCTAGATAATGATCCACCAAAACTAGGGCATTCCCTTTGTGAGTGACCCTAGCGGAGGTGGGGTGTTACAACATACATCTTAGAAAACCCTAACAATGGCCTCCAACATCTAGAATCATCCCTAATCACTTCTTAATCAAGTTTTGGCTTAAATTACATCAAATTAAAGAGGAATAGCACCAAAGCAAGGTTAGATCTGCTGTGTTACATTGGGAACAGCGCCAAACAGAGAATCATTTCAGATTTGGTATTTTATTTGTGGCCAAGGTGAGTGATTTGCATAGTTTTGCACTAATTACGGTTAATTAAGGGTAATTAGTGAAGACTAACGAAATTAGACATTATAAAATTCTGGAAAATATTGATAAAATTCGAAATGATGTTTTAGACCTCTGTTAGGAATTTGAGTTAATTTGGTTAAGTTTTGTTAATCCTATGAATAGTTTTGCCTAAACATGCTTAAGGGAAATATAGGGTTTTGGCTATGTTTGATCCGTTTTAACTTGTCAAATCATTGTTTTTCTATTCATGGATGATTATACATGTTGCTATGACCGTATGGTATGTTTTGTGATTGATTAGAATAGTTAAAATGGTCGAAAACAACGTCGAATGGCATAAAACAGTCACTGGAAGAGTTGCAGGAATTATGCCGGGAATCAGATCGGATCGCCCTACTCAACCCCACCCTAACCGTGTAGCCCCATCACGAGCCATCTCTACGAGCCAAAGGACCGGACCGCGTCATGAGCTGAATGCTTCACGAGCTAGAGTTGAAGACCATGACCCGATCCACCTGGTGAAGACGTCGCGACCCGAACCGGTGTGACACCTCGACCCGATCCGCCTGACATGCCAAGGGAGCTTGACCAAACTGGAGCATCATCATGATCTGGAGATGGAGCCGACCCGATCTGATCCGCTGAAGGGTACTCGAACCAATCTGAATGGAGCTGGTGACCACAGATTGAATGAGGGAAGAGAACCGATCTGAACAAGAGGGGAACTGCGAACCGAGCCTAATGAAGAAGACCGATCCGGAGTAGATCTAAACCCGAGATGCAAAGGAAGTCCAAATGAGGAGTTGTACCTCAGGATCCAGATGGGAACCAAGGAGGGAACTTCATGATTTGGGCTTTGCTGTGGGACGTGTGCAAAGGGGTTGTCGATGTGTGTAACTTCAGATCACTATGTATAGGGGGTACGTGAACGGATTCAAGGCCACGGTGGCCTAGGTACAACTAAGGAGCTATAAACCAATGAAGTGGGGTCATTTGTAAAGGTTTGGTCATGACTTCATGTGGTAAGCTTGGTAGTAGCAGTAGTTGTACAAGTTGAACTCCGTCACTACTTCGATGGGTCTAGTGATCGAAGCGGTAGATATCGTATGCTTTACACACTGAGTGAGAGATGTGAGGATGGTTGTTATGTTTGATTTGTTTTCCATCATTATGACATGCACACCCCACCCCCGTTATCTTTACACCATTTATTCAATGGCACCTTAGAGTATTGTACGGTATGTAGTGCTAACTCTTTGGTTGCAGGTCCAGGTTCAGGTATGGTTTAGTATTCCTATTATTGTTTTGTTTAGCTTCTTATCGCTCATTCCCGACTTTTTTTCTGACCCAGAGATTTATGTCTCTTCTATTACTCTGGTTTCTCTCACGAGCAGACTAGAGACAGGTTAGCTGGGTATGTACGAGTAGCTGATCCGGAGACGAGCAGGAGGCTTCCACGTATAATACATATAGATATTCTCCCTATGTTGTTGAGGATCACTGCTTGGGCATTAGTAGTGCATCTTCTACTCTGGCTTTCTTTTGTTTTATAGACAGTTATTTTGGAAAGTTATAATAAGTTGTATTTGAATTTCTGCTACTTTGATGATGATGTGGATGTTGGTTTTAGCTATCAGCTTATGCACTGTCTCGCCTGTTTTATGTCAAGTATATTATTATTATATTGTGTTCCATGCACTGTGAGACATTCTACAGGTTCTTGATTAGTTCATTCTCTTCTTTTCCTTTCTTTGGCGACCGCTCCGTGCTAGTCGGGCATGTGTATAGCGCACCTTCGGAGGAAATGTAGGCTGGTGCGGGGCGGGCCGTCACACTCGGTATCAGAGCTCTAGGTTGCGTAGTTAACCTAGGGAAGTTATCAGGGAGAGATAGTATACGTATATGGGAGTGCGTATTTTTGATTATTTTTGTTTTCAAAAGCTATATATAAATACTATTAGTATAGCTAAGGATGAAGTCACACTGCACTAGCAACACTATGGAGATGGTTAATTGTTTTCTCTTTACAGATTGAACGATGAGCCGATACGCAAGAAGTGCCAGTAGAGGAGCCAATAATGGGAATGCTGCTGACATGAGGACGATGTTTACTGACCTCATGAGGGAGATGCATCGTAATGTGCAGAGGGCAGCTCCCAATGCTGGTAATGGTGGTGGTCCAATAGTGCAGGCGCCTAGGGCCGATTTTGCTAAGCTGAACAAGGATTATACTAGTCTTGGTGGAAAGCCGTTCCAAGGAACGGAATCGGCCACAGATGTTCAAGATTGGTTGGATAGCTGCGAGCTTATCTTCGAAGGCTTGGGTATCGAGGATGCGATGAAGAGAAGGCTAGCATCCTGTCAGCTGCAAGGACGGGCAATGAATTGGTGGAATGCTATAAAGGCAGCTACTCCCGAGGATCAGATTACTTGGGATCAGTTTAAGGCTCACTTTAGCGATAAGTTCATTCCAGCTGCTCAGAAGTTAGTGTTGTTTAAGAAATTCCTAGAACTCAAGCAGAATGGCAGAGCTGCCTCGGAGTATATTGCTGAATTCGGCACTTTGTTGAAATATGGGTTATCCCTAATAGATACTGCTGAGAAGAAGAACGAGAAGTTCATAACTGGCTTGGATGGATACTTGGGGGAAAGGCTTATTAACCACATCGATGAGACGTTTGAATCAATTGTAGGGAAAGCATTGAGGTCAGAGAGTCTTTACCCTAAGTCGAAGGTTGAGGTTGCAACTGCAGAGGAGCCAAAGCCGCAAGCAAGTGGTGGAGGCAAGAATGGTTCTCAGAATAAGAGGAAGCAGAATCAGACTAAGGATGGCCAGAAGAAAAAGGATAAGAAGGATGTTGAGTGCTTCAGCTGTGGTAAGAAGGGCCATTATGCTAGTAATTGTCGGGCCAAGCCAGCGGATAGGAAGTCCTTCAACTGTGGTAAAGTGGGACATCACAAGGACAAGTGTCCGCAACCCCCTAAAGAAAAGCAGATGGTGAAAGCATATGCCCTTAATGCTATTCTTTCTTCGTCAAATGCCCCAACTGCGGCGGAGAAGGGAAAGAATGTCGTTATTTAAGGTATGCTTTCTGTTTATGATGTTCCTGTTAGAGTTTTGTTTGATACCGGAGCTTCCAGTTCCTTCATATCTAGTGACCTGGTAGATAGGTTGGGATTGGAGCCCGAGATCATCGATAGACCTTTAGTAGTGACGAACCCGATTGGTGGTTCAACTAACCTTAACATGATTTGTCGTAATGTGGTCTTATCGAGTCATGGATGCATGTTTGTTTGTGATTGCTTTGTTTTGGGCTTTACTGGGTTTGGCATTATTTTGGGAGTCAACTGGCTCCAAAGATACGGGGTGCTGGTAGACTGTGAATGCTTTTTGGTGACAGCTTGAGCGGATGATGGGCAGAGGGTAGTGTTTGGTGGTCTACCTAGTGATGGGGTAATGGCTAGTTTTCTAAATTCCCTCGACATCCCGCATAATGAGTTGTCAGGTTTTCCCGTGGTTAGCAGTATCCAGACGTCTTCGAGGAAGTGTCCGGGCTTCCACCACACCGAGATATTGAGTTCTGTATTGATTTAGTGAAAGATGCCAGACCTATAGAGATGCCACTTCGTCGTATGGCACCAAGGGAGTAGCGAGAATTCGGGGTGCAAGTCAGCTATCTTTTGAAGAAGGGATTTATCAGAAGGAGTGTTTCTGAATGGGGAGCACCAATTGTGTTTGCTACCAAGGCGGATGGTTCCCTTCGTTTGTGTGTAGACTACCACGAGTTGAATAAGGTGACGAGGAAGAACAAGTATCCTCTACTGCGGATAGATGATTTGTTTGATCAGTTGAGTGGCGCGAGAGTATTCTCTCAATTGGATCTCGTGATAGGTTTTCATCTGCTTAGAGTGGAAGCTGAGAGTGTAGCTAAAACGGCCTTTCGAACGCCGTTTGGATTTTATGAGTGGTTGCTCATGCCATTTGGGCTGACCAATGCACCATCATATTTTGTGGATCTTATGAATAGGGTATTCAGAGATCAGTTGAATAAGTTTGTTCTTGTCTTCGTGGACAACATACTTGTTTATTCGAGGATAGAGGAAGAACACAAGGAACACTTGAGGATAGTGATGGAGGTGTTGAGAAAACACCAATTGAAAGCAAAGTTTTCTAAGTGTCACTTCTGGAGGAGGGAAGCGAGATACTTGGGCCTTGTTGTTTCAGAGAATGCTATTGCCGTGGATCCTGCGAAGGTGGCTACGGTACATGATTGGTCTACGCCCAAGAATGCAATGGACATAAGAAGTTTCTTGGGGTTAGCTGGATATTATCGTATGTTTATCCAAGATTTCTCCAAGATAGCAGAACCGTTGACTCAGTTGACCAAGATGAATCAAGCTTTCGTCTGGGACGAAAAGTGCAAGAATGCATTCAAGAGTCTAAAGGAAAAGTTGACGCGCGCACCAGTGTTAGTCATTCCTAAAGGGAATGAAGAGATGACGATATACACGGATGCCTGTGGTACCGGACTAGGTGCTGTATTGATGCAAGGCGGTAGGGTTGTAGCTTATGCAAGTCGGCAATTGAAACCGCATGAGAGAAGATACCCTACCCATGATTTGGAATTGGCAGCGATTGTGTTCGCATTGAAGATGTGGAGACATTATCTCTTGGGAGAAAGATTCGAGTTGTTTACTGATCATAAATCGTTAAAGTATCTCTTCTCTCAAAAGCATCTAAATCTCTGATAGCAAAGATGGTTAGAATTCTTAGCTTCCTATGATTTCGACATCGCATATACACCAGGAAAGGGCAATGCAGTGGCTAATGCGTTGAGCAGAAGACATGCCAGTTTAGGGGCTATGTTTCTGGAATGGAAGCAACTGGAGTACATCGCTGGGTATGATTTCAGACCAAAGTGTGAATTGGATTCATAAATGTTAGCAAGTTTGACGATCAGACCCACTTTGATTGAACGGATTGGTTCCAGTCAAAGGGACGATCCTAACCTATTGGAAATCATCTCAAAGTTAGGGATGGGAATCGACGGAGAGATGAATAAGTATGGGCTTGATCGAGATGGATGGCTTAGAAAAGATGGAAGACTAGTTGTACCCAATGTCAATGGATTGAGAGATGAAGTGCTTAGAGAATGTCATCACTCAAAACTGACTATACACCCCGGTGGTAACAAGATGTACCGAGACATGAAGCGGACCTACTACTGGGAAGGGATGAAAAGAGACGCTGGGAAATTTATATCCAAATGCATGAATTGCCAGCTAGTTAAAGCTGAGCAAAAGAAGCCTAGTGGTTTGTTGCAATCATTAGAAATTACATAACAGAAATGGGAACAAGTGTCAATGGATTTCATTGATGGGTTACGAAGGACTAGATCGGGCCATGATAGCATTTGGGTGATTGTGGACCGATTGACCAAAAGTGCAAGATTTATACCCGTCAAGTTGAATAGGACGGCAGCTAAGTTAGCTGAACTATATGTAAAGTGGGTAGTGAGATTCCATGGAATACCCAAAGGCATTGTGTGTGACCGAGATCCATTGTTCACTAGTGGATTTAGGAAAATCTTACAAGATGCATTAGGATCAGAATTACATCTCAGTACCGCATATCATCCTCAAACCGACGGACAGACAGAGAGGGTAAACCGTATATTAGAAGACCTCTTGAGAGCTTGTGTATTGGATTTCGGTGGATCATGGGATGACCATTTGCATCTAGTAGAGTTTGCATATAATAATAGTTATCAATCCAGTATTGGTATGGCTCCATTTGAAGCTTTGTATGGATGACCGTGCAACTCACCGTCATGTTGGTTAGAAACTGGTAAGAAGTTTGTGCTTGGGCCAGATGTGATAAGAGAAACTTCAGCTAAGATTAAGGTTATCCAACAGCGAATGAAGGCTGCCCTAGATAGGCAAAAAAGTTATGCTGATAAGAGGAGAAGAGAATTAAAGTTCTCCATTGGCGACTTGGTGTTTGTCAAGATTTCTCCGTTGAAGGGCATGATACGATTTGGCAGGAGAGGCAAGTTAGCACCAAGATTTGTTGGTCCATTCCCAGTTCTTGAGAAAATTGGAAATTTGGCATATAAAGTTGAATTACCAGAGAAGATGGCAGGAGTTCATAACGTATTTCATATTTCCAGTTAAGGAAATTCGTACACGACCCAGATGTGACTATTTCACCTGATCAGTTTGATGATATCGAAGTTGAACCCGGGGCGGTTGGGAACTGCAATGCGTATTGTTGGGAACGATACGAAGCAACTTCGAAGGAAAGTGGTGTAGTCAGTCAAAGTTCAATGGGGCGACAATGAGAATGACTGTACTTGGGAGACAGAGGAGAGCATTAGGAAGACATATCCAGAACTCTTCGCTTGGTAAGATTTTAACTTTAAATTAGTCTTTCCGCATGCTAGGATAGGCTTGTTTTGTTTGTTTTGCATGATTGATTGTTGTATATGGCTGGTAGGCATGCGGGATCCTTTGTATGTTTGGGTTAAGGAATTTCGGGGACGAAATTTTTTAACGGGGGGAGAGTGTAACGACCCGCATTCTACGCATCAAAGGATCGTAGAATATTTATTTCTTTCACATACGAAGTCGTATAGTCATGTAACTTTGGGAGACGTCTATTGGGGTCATTTCCCATGTTCATGATTTTTCCCGATTTTTAAATGACCGTTTTGCCCCTATTTGATCTTTTTTTGGCCATAACTTTTGATTGGTAAGGAATTTTGACCTGAAACCACTTCCATTAGATTCGTTTGATGGTTTACAATTCCGTAAAGTGGCCACATTTGCCAAACGGACTCACCGTTTGGGAGATATGACTGAAACAAGTTTCAAATGGTGAAAAACAGCTTAATTGGGCTTAACCGGGTGATTAGCAGCTAGGCCCAAAAGGGGATTTCGGGATTTGGGGTATTTAAGGGCTGTTAGGGTTAGGGATTTCGGTTTTTCTCATTTTCCAGCCGCCACATACATCTTAGAAAATCCTAACAATGGCCTCCAATATCTAGAATCATCCCTAATCCCTAATCACTTCTTAATCAAGTTTTGGCTTAAATTACATCAAATTAAAGAGGAATAGCACCAAAGCAAGGTTAGAGCTGCTGAGTTACTTTGGGAACAGCGCCAAACAGAGAATCATTTCAGATTTGGTATTTTATTTATGGCCAAGTTCAGTGATTTCCATAGTTTTGCACTAATTACGGTTAATTAAGGGTTATTAGTGAAGATTAACGAAATTAGACATGATAAAATTCTGGAAAAATATTGATAAAATTCGAAATGATGTTTTAGACCTCTGTTAGGAATTTGAGTTAATTTGGTTAAGTTTTATTAATCCTATGATTAATTTTGCCTAAACATGCTTAAGGGAAAATATGGGGTTTTGGCTATGTTTGATAAATTTTAACTTGTGAAATCATTGTTTTGCTATTCATGGAAGATTATACATGTTGCTATGACTGTATGGTATATTTTGTGATTGATTAGAATAGTTAAAATGGTCGAAAATGCCGTCGAATGGCGTAAAACAGTCACTGGAAGAGTTGCAGGATTATACAGGGAACCGGATCGGATCGCCCTACTCAACCCTGACCCGATCGTGTAGCCCCCATCACGAGCCATCTCCACGAGCCAAAGGATCGGACCACGTCATGAGCTGAATGATTCACGAGCTAGAGTTGAAGACCACGACCCGATCCAACCTGGTGAAGACGGCGCGACCCGAACCAGTGTGACACCTGGACCCGATCCTCCTGCACAGGCCAAGGGAGCTTGACCAAACTGGAGCATCATCATGATCTGGAGATGAATTCGACCCAATCCGATACGCTGAAGGGTACTCGAGCCGATCAGAATGGAGCTGGTGACCACGTACTGAATGAGGGAAGAGAACTGATCTGAACTAGAGGGGAACTGCGAACCGAGCCGAATGAAGAAGACCAATCCGGAGTAGACCTAAACCCGAGATGCAAAGAAAGTCCAAATGAGGAGTTGTAACTCAGGATCCAGATGGGAACCAAGGAGGGAACTTCATGAGTTGGGCTTTGCTGTGGGACGTGTGCAAAGTGTTGTCGACGTCTGTACTTTGGATCACTATGTGTAGGGGGTATGTGAACGGATTCAGGGCCACGATGGCCTAGGTACAACTAAGGAGCTATAGACCAATGAAGTGGGGTCATTTGTAAAGGTTTGGTCATGACTTCATGTGGTAAGCTTGGTAGTAGCAGTAGTTGTACAAGTTGAACTCCGTCACTACTTCGATGGGTCTAGTGATCGAAGCGGTAGATATCGTATGCTTTACACACTGAGTGAGAGATGTGAGGATGGTTGTCATGTTTGATTTGTTTGCCATCATTATGACATGCACACCCCACCCCCGTTATCTTTACACCATTTATTCAATGGCACCTTAGAGTATTGTGAGGTATGTAGTGCTAAATCTTTGGTTGCAAGTCCAGGTTCATGTATGGTTTAGTATACCTGTTATTGTTCTATTTAGCTTCTTGTCGCTCATACCAGACTTTTTGTCTGACCCAGATTTTTATGTCTCTTCTATTACTCTGGGTGATCTCACGAGCAGACTAGAGATAGGTTAGCTGGGTATGTACGAGTAGCTGATCCGGAGACGAGCAGGAGTCTTCCACGTATGATACATATAGATATTCTCCATGTGTTGTTGAGGATCACTGCTTGGGCATTAGTAGTGCATCTTCTACTCTAGCTTTCTTTTGTTTTAGAGACAGTAATTTTGGAAAGTTGTAATAAGTTGTATTTGGATTTCCGCTACTCTGATGATGATGTTGGTTTTAGCTACCAGCTTATGCAATGTCTCGCCTGTTTTATGTCAAGTATATTATTATTATATTTTGTTCCATGCGCTGTGAGACATTCTACAGGTTCTTGATTAGTTCATTCTCTTCTTTCCTTTCTTTGGCGACTGCTCCGTGCTAGTCGGGCATGTGTACAGCGCACCTTCGGAGGAAATGTAGGCTGGTGCCGGGCGGGCCGTCACACTCTCTTTCGAATAAACCATATTTGATAATCTTTCTTTGGATAACTATATTCGGTAATCTCTCTTTCAAATAAACTATATTCGATTAACTCTATTCGAATAACTAATATTCGACTAAGTCTAATTCGATTAACTCTAATTCAATTACTCTATTCGGTTAAATATTATTCGATTAACCAATATTCGATTAACTCTATTAGAATAACTAATATTCGATTAACTCTAATTCGATTAACTCTATTCGATTAACTAATATTCAATTAACTCTATTCGAATAACTAATTTTATTTCAACCCTATTTCCTATCTTATTCAAATTCCCATTTGAATTCCTATTTCAAATCCCAATTTTCCTTATAAATGTTTTAATTTATAAAATATTCATTTTAATCCATTATTCACATCGAATGTGAAAAATATTTCTTTTATATAATCCATTAAGTTTGATTTCGTATTTTAAAATAATATCCCATTTCCAAATTCTACTTATACTTCTATTTATAGAATTATTTATATGCAATCTCCATTTTATTTCTAACACTTAAATCTCAATTCCCTTTATAAATGCTGAGTTCACATTCTATTTAAAATATCGGTGTCAAAACCGATTTCTACTTCTCTATATCTGTTCAGACTTATATATTCCATTTATCACATGATAAATATTTTATTTATAAAACATTGTTTATAAATTAATCTTCTCAATTTATCTATTAAAACAGATTCTATTTAAAATCTACTTTAAATTAATCTTTTCCATTTAATATTTACGTTCCATATATTTATTTTAAAAAATTCTATTCATTTCCCAAAATTTCCTTTTATAAAATTCTTTTCATTTTATAAATATTTCCTTTTATAACTCTATTTATTTTCTAAATAAATATTCCTTTTATAATTCTATTTATTTTCTAAATAAATATTCCTTTTATAATTTTTATTTATTTCCAAGTAAATATTCCTTTTATAATTCTATTTATTTTCTCTATAAATATTCCTTTTATAATTTTATTTATTTCCAAATAAATATTCCTTTTATAATGCTATTTATTTCTCTAAATAAATATTCCCTTTATCTTTTATAAAATCCTTTGATTTTATAAAAAAATTCTTTTATAAAATCTTTAGATTTTATAAATATTTTCTTTTCAAAATATACTTTGAAATTTTCCTTTTCACATTTCGGTATTTCTTATAGTATTTAAAATATCAAATAACAATACCAGTGTCATCATAGTCAATCACAGATTATATATCACGTCATATATCACAATATATGAAAAAACCCCAATATTATAAATATTGAGGCATCCAACTGGATCCCTCCAACCTGTTTCCCTACATCCACAGATGTTAAACAATATAATTAACATCAATTTCATTTCAATATGAAATATTCTGATAAACAGAATCAATATTTGATTAACGATATATATTTATATTTCCAACCAATTAATTAGCAGTTCGTCCAAACAATCAACACACAGCAATCAACCATCATTTATCGGTTCTAAAAATACATTACAAAAATATAACTGTGCAGAGTTAGTGAGTTTTACTCACATTGGACGATCATCGTTAAATAACGATAACCGTCGGGGTATTCAGACAGATAATTTATTTCGCTATAAATTGTAACGAGCTCCAATTCATATCAAGTCAGTTCCATTGTGTATCCACCGTCCATACGATCCTAAGGGATCTAGTTGCGCTGAATTCCGATCACGTATGAAAAAGTCATACATTATACAAGTTATAAATTGTTTTAAATTAAAACAAAACCAATTTAATTCATCATTGGGCCTTACCCTTTTAAATAAAACCGGCCCATCACACACTACTACCCATAACCCACGCGAACAGTATAGTCTTCATTTAGAAGAATAAAACCTGCATCCTCCTCTTCATTGCTCCTCCATTCTCGTTGCTTCCTTCACCATTTTCTCATTCTCCCCTTCATTAAATTTCAAACTAAAAACACCACATTCCTCTCCTACAAAATCTCCATCAACTAGTCCTACTTTCAGGCAACTTGCGCCACCTTTCCACCGTGCGTTGAACAACTCAATGTGGCTTCCCATGAAAACAGTACGACATTTATTTTCACTGAATCACCTCATGTTTTGCGCGCAAGCTCCAATTTCCACCCCAAGATCAAATACAAACATGGATTCGATCATTACTGCTTCAAACTCGAGTTATTTCCAACCTTAACTCCTTGATTACTCACGCTGTATTACTAACAGTGAACAAAAAGTTTGAGAATCCCAAATTCGAGTACACCATAACGCAGAGAATCCTTACAGGATCTTGAATATAATTAATTTGCGATTTATATTTGATTTTCTTTTGATTTTTGAAGAAGAGGCTTTTAAGTTTTTATTTGAGAACGACGACATTTTTTCTATTGACTATCGGGAGAGAAATTTTAGGGTTAGAACGGTGAGGTAATATTTATAGGAGAGGGAAACTTGTTTTAGATGCTTCATAATAATTTATTTTATTAATTTATATTCGATTTCTATTTGTATTCATTGATTAAAATTTACTATGATCACACATGATATCCAAAAATCATGAAAATGGACACACAACTACAGTTCGACATTACGGACCCAACAGAACTTGTTTCATCGAATTCCGACTTCGTTTGCTCACACAGCATATTTTTAAAGTTAAATTATCGACTGTTTTTCATATTAAAATCCTGTATGGCCATATACTGACTCCCAAAATTACAAAAGTTGAAATCTAACAATAATTTCATATTTTGGATCCAACAAAATTAGTTTCATCAAAAACGGAGGTCATTTGCAAAAATGGCTATTTTTAAAGCTCTAAATAAACCCATTTAAATATTAATATATTTAAAAATAATTAAATTTAATATAATAATTTAATATTATCATATGTATTCGCATAGAGTATAATACAGCTCCAAAATATTCCTATCTGAATTTATAACTCGACATTTCAAATCCAGATTAAATTAGTGTTCAATTTATATTGAAAATCCATTTATAATATAAATAAATCGTTATAAATTATAAAGGAATTCCATAGCGACTTTTCGAAAATTTGATTTGAACACAACTCACAATCTACATGATGAAATCTCGATTTTTCTCTTCCATTAGAAAAATAACTTCACCAGCTACGAATGTTTCTTGTTTCACAGAAATCCGACTTAAAACGAATTCTGTATATTCGTTTAAAGTTCGAACATCCAAATTACGAACTGCCGTGCCATTTCAAACTTGATTATAATTATAATATAATTTATACGTTCTAGCATTGTTCATTGAATAGAATCGTCATTATAATTCAATTCAAAACTGAATTAAATCTTATAAATAATCCAACTCACATAATATTGTGAATTCAAAGATTTTCGATTATTTCAGAATTAAATATATTATTCTATTATTTATATTAATTAAATATCCAATATTATTTAATTAAACAACCATTTAAATCTCTAAAACACTATTTAAATAATTAAATTAATTAATTATTATATCGTAAAAATACAGGACATTATAGTTTCTAAGCGCGGTTACAGTTTCTAATTACTGTAAATCTAGGCATTTTCATTACTAATAAATTTTCATGTTTACTATGCCCCAATTCCCGTCCGATCTACGATACAAGTTATGCCCCAGATTAAGGTTTAGATCAAGATATAGATTATGCCCCCAAATCTCAAGTATTGGCTCAAGGTACAAATTATGCCCAAAATTCCCAATCATGTTTTACAATATGAATTATGCCCCAAAATAATCATTCCCAATCATTCCCAATTTCGTGCGTTCGCGTGTTTCAACGGTAGGCCTTGGCTGGAAGGTAGTCTGGCTATAAAAAACAGGGAAAGAGGGAGAGAAGAGAAGAAGAATAGGCATAGTAAATAAAATAGGCATAAGATGACATAATTAGGCAAACTAACATAATAGGCATAAGGTGACACGATTAGACAAACTAACATAATAGGGATATCATGAATAGTCATATTGAGATCTAAGTAGTGAATTAGGTACAAATAATGATAGATCTGTTATGGTTCAAATTAATAACAGGCATAGGCTTAGATCCCAACTTATAGGCATGTTAAGATTACATTTTAGGTGTTTATACCTAAAAATAACATAAACTCATTGTGATTGGATCTAAAGAATAGAAGATTAATCGTAGATGATGTAGCACAGATCTCTGAATATGTATAACTTGTTATTGAAGAAGAATAGGCTATTTTACTCTGAGTTGGGGCAGCACCTCGTTGTCTCCATTAATTTAGATGAATAATACAATGGGATTAAGGTATTATTTATAGCCTAGGGTCAACGAATCTAGTCAAGAAACGAGTCTACATTCAAAAACTGAATTCTGCCCAGAACTGGGAGGGGGTCAACATAGGGATCGACACCCCTGTGTGGGGGTCGACCCATGGGTCGACACCCCTAGGACGGGGTCGACCCCTAACGGGCCGACTTCCCCCTTTATTTCTCTCTTCTGATTTTTTATTTATTTTGAATTCTGATTTTGGTTTGTTTATATATATTTCTCTTGTGCGTAAACAAACTTCTAGGCTTAATAATTTCTTCATACAATGTCCGTTTTACGCAAACTTGAAGTCCATCTTAAGCAGAATTCCAAGACGAACGCAATGGCGCAGTCCGTTTTACTTAATTCCAAATATTTAATTAAGTATTCTTTAATTTATCATTTTAATGTTCTTAAAAATTAAGGGGTGTTACATCTATTCATCATTTTTCACGAAGATCCAGAACATACCTTTCTTTACCAAAAAAGATATGTTCTGGGGGGTAAAGTGTTGATCAACTTTTTAGCAAAAGCCATCACAACTCAAATTAATCGAGACTCGCTCCTGAAGATAGCCGAGCCAAATCTTTTTTCCTAAAATCAACCTTAACCATGACAATCAATCATTATTCGCTTGGAGCCAAAAAAACTATAGGGAAGAAGGATCCGCAACAAACTTGTTCCGACCTCCCAAAATCAAGCCAAATGATTGATCATATCAACCGATCGATCAGGTCAACTCTGGAATATTGGACCGATCCTAAAATGTTGGGCCGATTTTGCGCTACAGGACAAAGTCCTATTCCCTAGGCTACAGAGTCGGTCGACTTTTGACCTGCGCTACTTTTAATGCACCATATTTCAAGCTCCACGTATGCTACAATTATCGAGGAGAACTATTCCTCAGTAGAAGAATAGGACCAGCCGCCTACAATTACTTTTCTGATTGACTGACCCCGAATAGGATGACTCCCACGTAGCATTCCAATTGGCTCAGCTTTTTGCCTATAAATACACCATTTCCTGAAGTAGAAAGGATCTTGGTATTTCTCCTAGAAAGTTCATGGTTGGCATTCTAAAAATAGCCCACCGTACACTTCAAGAAAACTACATTGTAACACAGGGATTTTGTGTACACACCACTTCTTTCTCTACTTTCTTTCAAAGAAAAGCAATTGTAACCTATAATCGATAGTATAAACAGAGATTATAAAGTGGATGTAGCCTTGTTGAACCTGAACCACTATAAAGATTGTGTTGTGCTCCCTGTCTTTATTTACTTTCTTTTATTATGTGATTGTGTTTGTTTGTGGTTTAAACACTTTGGGGGTTGACTGTCACTAAGCCAACTTTTGGCGTCAACAATTGTGTAAATTTGAAAGATTATAAACCTATTTAAAACCATTATTTGAATGGTTAGAAATAAATTTCCAATCATAAATAACATTAAAAAAATGGAATTAAAGATGTAAATCGGATATTTAAATAAATTAAATATTTGTAAATTGTATTGGTAAAATTCCAGGTTATTACAATTTTCTTTTGTTTTGAAATTAAAAAATTATTGATAAAAAGCAACATAATTTCAAATACTGCAAGAAGATTAATTAATTTTTTTAATAATAAAATCATATTAACATAAAAGTTAAGAATATTATTGCTAAAATATTATGATTGAGAAACCAATATCTACATGGTTTTGACAACTGATGCTTATATTCAAAGCTCTTTTCTTAACATAATGTCCCAACAAAGGTCCAACTCCAACAACTTATCTTATCCTTTGCTCTCCTTGCTTCTTGGCTTTGACTTCATATCTCATTATCTTAGGTCAACGTGTAATCCCAAATTTTATCATATTTTCTTAAACTTGTATGTAACTCGTGCCTTGATCATGGGAATACGGTAAATATGGCATTTAAATTTCTTATGTTAAAGTCAAAACCGTAGTATGTACTCCATATAAATTTAGAGAAATAAATGAACTATATATTAAAACTATTATGTTGTTTTATATAGGGGTTTTTAGGCTCAAGGACAAAATAAACAAAAAATTGTTCCATAAGGACAAAGGGCTAAATTTTTATCCATAAGAACAAATTTTAGTGTATATGAAGGAATTCAGGGGCCCACTATAATTCCTCTCTTTACACTAAAATTTGTCCTTATGGACAAAATTTTAGCCTCATGTCCTTATGGAATATTTTTTTGTTCATTTTGTCCTTCACACTATTTTCCTGTTTTTGTTTTGTTTTATAATATATGTTATATTTCTTATATATCTATATAATTAAGAATTTTTTTAGAATACCCTTTTTTTAGAAAGAATATGATATACATGTTGAAAATGACTAATTTTGATGATTTATTATATGAATTAACAATTATTTAATGAGTATTATATAGTTGCATTTTTAAAATATATTTAATTAAAAATTATACAATAATATAAATAGATGGACCTAGAGGAAAAATAGTAGGAAATTTTGATATGAAATTCTGAAAAATATTGTTTAAATCTTAATACAAAGTTTGAACCAATTTTTTTAATTAGGTATGGTAAAATTTTGATGTAATTGATTATAATTGATTTACAAGTTAACTTTTTCATTACTGTTTATGCGCATAAACATAAATATTTATTACTACATGACAAAATTAATTGTTAGTATGAATATATATATATATATTTATGTGTGTGTGTATGTACAAAAACATTTAATTTTCTTATATGTTAGAACACTAAACTAACTAGCTACTCAGATTATTCTAAAAAATAAATTTGGGAATTTGCAAGTAACTTAAATGCATGATTTTGAATGCAAAATATTAACATAATGGGTTGTAAATAATGTAGAAATGTTAAATTTGGGCATTAAATGCTAAATTCATATTTCTAATAAACTTTATGGTAAAATTATTATGACAAATAAATAATAGTTAAATTTATTAATATTTTTATGTATATTATTTATATTTTTATATTAAAATAAATACCTATTTATCAATGTTGATACTAATAGTACTAATACCATCATATTTAATGACTTATTCAACTAATAAACTTATATTCCTTCATTACTTTTAGTTAAATATTTTGAATTCAATATTACATTATTAATTTAAATATATTGATTTAAATGTACAACATTATATGATATTGAAAACACCCCACCTCCATTAAGGTCACTCACAAAGGGAATGCCTTAACTTCGGTGGAGGTTTATAAGTAAAAGTCACAAATAAAACACGAAACAAATATATAAACACATATATATAAGCAGCGGAAAACAAATAGACTTTTATTTCATAAATACGTGTTCATACAAAACATTTCCATAATTGTCTCATAATAACTTCCAAACCATTACATCCTCATTTTTGTCTTGATTATTAAATAAAGAAGCATAAAACATAATAAAAGCTGCATAAATCCCCATAGAACGTGTCCAAAAGCCATAGCCAAGGAAAGAGAATCCAAACCATACATTTAATATCTTGAAGCTTGCAAAGAATCTGACTAAGCTGGGTTGTTTCCTCCCTGTGGACCTGGGGGTGGGGGGGGGGACGGAAGAAAAGAAGACGAAAGAAAAATAGAGCCAGACGTAAAGCCTGGTAAGTCTAGTGACTCTTCAGTATGAGAATAAGAAAAAGGGAATGATAGGTATAAATTGGAAATAGGAAAGTATCATAAACTAAGATAAAGCAGTTTGAATTGAATATACTATCGCACCCCACACTATATCTCTGCACCTGCTTGTATTGTCTCAACTGGCACCCCATGATCAGGGTGAAGTGATCCCCATTCTAAAGATCGGCTCCTACTCGCAAAATCATATGTGTCTTACGGCTCCCAATGATTGTAGATGCCTATGCTGGTCCCACCGTGGGGTGTATCAAGTCCCATGGTGGCGGCCCGACACAATCCTAGAATGCATAGGTTATACTACTGGTGCCCAGTGCCCTGTTTGTCTGCTCCGAAGTGTGTGCATGCCCCCACTCCGTTAGAACCCACACTGCTGCACTAACTGCCGTCGCTTTTGACCGCTTACAATCAGCCTAGTAATCGTGCCCCACCCTGCCTAGTTTCAGGGTACCATGTTACTTAATTGGGTTACTGCTGAAATGGGTCCCCGTTACTAGGGTTTTCTAATCAAACATGTTAAGTGGTTAAGTGTCTGTATTTACCTAACCCCACTCATCAGTTTAATTAACATGTTGAATTGGTTAAGTGTTTTAGTTAACTTAACCCTACCATCCTAACTTGTCGGTCCTTAGCTTTTTAAAGCACCGACCACTCACATTAGACAGGTATTGTTACGGTTACTGGATGTGCCGGTCGGTTCCGGGCAGGTTTACACCGTAACTCAGTCTAACCTCGGGTCCTTATTGGGCTCAATGCTTAACCTCTCACATTGGATAGGTATTGTTGTGATTACTGGACAGCTGGGCGGGTCCGGGCAGGTTTACATCACAACTCAATCCATCCTCGGGTTAAGCATACTCATATTTTCTAAATTTACATATTTGTCTCTATTACTTGTTATATGTAAATTTGTTAACAATTTAAATGTTGTGGCCCACTTTCCAAGTTCATCATTTTTGGTATAAGAATTTATACCATTTAAGTGCCACCAATTATTGGCATGTGACAACCATGCCAATTCATATATTTTTCACCAATTTATGTCAAGTTTTCTATAATTACCAATTTTTCCCAACATTACCCCGTCTAAATATTAGGCTAACAATCTTAGCCTAATTTTTCGTCCGTATGATTTTAACATATAATATTAGGCTAAAAACTTAGCCTAATTTAGCGTACACAAAATTGGCATAAAGAAATTCATTAACATAAACAATGACATAGGTGTAAACTTGGCATTTTTGGCATAGTCAATATGTACATCATAGGTGTGAACTTGCAAAATAGTCAACATGAATATCATAGGTGTGAACTTGCAATGTAGACTAAATCAACATACATATATGTGAATTTGCAACATAGACTAAATCAACTTACATATATGTGAATTTGCAACATAGGCTAAATCAACTTACATATATGTGAACTTGCATTGAAATAGGGATCTAACCAAATAGGTGTCACATGAATTAGTATATGATTTAGCCAATATAAGCCTAAACATGTTTAGATCTAGGCATAACATCGAACATCACTAGCATATGACAAGAATATGACATGTCCATAAAGTATGTATAATTTTATCACATGTGTGAACTAGATCCATTCATGTTTACTACTATAACATGAAATTTGTATTAAAATGGATCTTGGCATGGATCCAATTATGAACTTGCAACTTTTGTATAACCATATGAGCATGTATATGTACTTAGTCATTTAGGCATAGAAGTTCTATTGTACAGCATATGACCTGTCATAATCACCTAAACATATAGGTGTAGATATGAACCAAATAACTTGTATGTGAATTTGAATAGATCCAACATCAACTAGATTAATCCACAAACATTCTAATGGATCCAACATCAAGTCAATTATACCACAAACATCCCAATACCATTCACAACGCAATCATTGCAAAACATAGATATGAATTAACATCGTCATTATACAATACCACAATTCCATTTCTATTTTACATCGAATCAAATCTTAGTTTTATTCCCATCGGAAAAATCACTATACTTACAACAAACGACGAACTTGAATTTTGGATTCTGAGTTCTGAATTTGCAATGCTTTCCTTTGGGTAGACAAACGTTGTTTGATTCTTGTTTTTACTTTAGTTTTGCTTGTCTCTAATATTTCTTCAAGTGGAGGCTACTCCTGACTTCCTTCCAGCAGCATGACGACTCATGGTTCTATTTTATTTTTGTGAATTTAGGTTGAGACTAAGGTTGTTTATATAGAATTTCAAACTAATTAGAGCCGTTGATGAAGCTAGAGTTAATCAAGGCCATCCATCTCAAGAGAAGCCAATCAGAATGTGACAAATCAGCCCTAGTGACATAACCAAGCCCCAGAAATCGAGCCAGGACCAGACCAAGCAGGTCAGGTCGACCAAGCAGGTCGACTACATAGTCGACCTGGGTACCCAGGTTGACTCCCAGGTTGACCCCCAGGTCGACCTGGGTCCTGGGCGGGAAAATTCCTGCCCAGCCCAATTTTGGTCCAGTTTTGAATTTTGAATTTGTTTTTGGGCTGTTTGAATTTTAAATCGAATTCTGAAACTTTCGGATGTCATAACTCCTTCATACGGAGTCCGTTTTACGCAAATTCGGACTCTATCTCAAGCAGAATTTCGAGACGAACGCAATGGCATAACTTGTTTTCCTTAGTTCTTTCATTTAGAATTAATTATACTTTAATTTGTTAATTTATCGTTAACAGAAAATTCTGGGTGTTACATTCTCCCCTCCTTAAAGGATTTCGTCCCCGAAATCTTCAGGTCTGAAAGAACGTATATCCTAACATCCAATCGTCTATCTACTCAACCAACAAACATAGGCGTCTGTTGTCCTTAAAAGGCTTCTAATGCTTCATGATCATATGCATAGTGTGTGTATATGTCCTTATCTAATGCAAAAATTAGGCGGTCTACCGATTCAGTTGACCTCCTTAATGCGAATCATGTAAGTGTCATGAATCCATTATGTATGCAAATTTTTTCCTACTCATAATTCTACATGAGTGCGCAACCATTCATACAAATGTGACATCCATATGACAACATATCAAGTTTCAACCACATACAAATATGAATACATATATGCATATGTAATATGAATTGACTGAGCCGATCTAAAACCTAGGTTGTGTGTGTAGATGCATCCACGAGCAACCACAAGCAACCACTTGCAACCACTTGCAGCCATCAACCATAACATGTTTCAATTACATGTTTACATCCAAAGGGGTTTCTAACTACAGATAATGGATAATATCGAGGAGATATACCTAAAAAGATAGATACAAGCACAACTTAAAGAAAAAGAGAGATCAAAGGTGTACCCTCAAAAAGAAAAGGGTATGCCGCGCATATTCTGTCCTCAGTTTCCCAAGTCGCGTCTTCCTCGGCGTCGCTCCACTGAACTTTGACAAGTTTGACTTCGCGGTTGCGTAGCTTTTTCACTTCAGTTCCTAAGATGCGGGTTGGAACTCTCCTCATAGTTGTTTCGCGTTCCACTTCGGCTTCTTCTAGAATGCTTGGCTCCACCATTTCCGCAGACTCATGTAGACATTTTCGGAGATGAGAAACGTGAAAGACGTTGTGAATTCCAGCCAACCTTTCGGGCAGCTCTACTCTATAAGCCATCTTCCCAATCTTCTCGATGATAGGGAATGGTCCTACAAATCTTGGTGCTAGCTTTCCTGCGGATCCAAAGCGAACAATGTTCCTTAAAGGAGATATCTAAGGAAAACCCTGTCCCCAACCTCAAATTCAAGGTCGGTCCTACATTTGTTGGCATAGGATTTCTGTCTATCTTGGGCAGTCTTCATTCTCCTTCGTATAAAGTCCACTTTTTCTAAAGTCTCTCTAATCATGTCTGGCCCAAGTATAAGCTTGTCTGTAGAATCCCACCAACAAGTTGGTGATCGGCATGGTCTTCCATACAAAGCTTCGAAGGGCGCCATGCCGATGGTGGCTTGGTAGCTGTTGTTGTAGGCGAATTCCACTAAAGGAAGATGATCCTCCGATGTCCCTCCAAAGTCAAGAACGCACAGTCTCAAAAGGTCTTCTAATACTCTGTTCACCCTTTCCATCTGACCATCAGTTTGGGGGTGATAGGCCATGCTCAAGCATAACCATGTGCCTATAGCTTCTTGCAGACTCCGCCAAAATTCGCTTGTAAAGATAGGATCTCTGTCACTCACTATGCTGGAGGGTATTCCATGGAGTCGAACTATTTCCTTGAGATAAAGAGAAGCTAGAGACAAGGCAGTCCTTCTACTCTTAATAGGTATAAAGTGGGCGCTTTTTGTGAGCCTGTCCACTATTACCCAAATGCCAGTATTACCCCTTTTTGACCTAGGCAACCCATCAATGAAGTCCATTGAAATGCTATTCCACTTCCATTGTGGGACTTCTAGAGGATGAAGTAGTCCTCCAGGCTTCTTTTGTTCCACCTTGACCTGTTGGCATATCACGCACTTAGAAACGAAATCTGCCACATCCTTCTTCATGCCGCTCCAATAGAAAACTCTCTTTACGTCCTTGTACATCTTGTCTCCACGTGGGTGCATTGTCATCTTGGAATGATGTGCTTCCTCGAGAACCATCTTTACTAAATCCCTTGCTTGTGGGATGCATAGTTTTCCATCCCGCCTCAGCCAACCCTTATCATCAACGGTTTACCTATTCAGGTGACTGGAAGTTTCACCCCTAATTAGTTTATCAATCACATCAACAAACTGCGGGTCTTCGCGTTGTGCGGCCCCTATTGAGTCTAAAAGAGTGGGTTGTACTTCTAGTGATGCCAACAAACCAGATACAAAATCAGAGGAGGGCCTAAAGTCAAAACTGGCTATATACTCCAAGCTTTGCCTTTCTACAAAGAGAGGGCTTAAGGTCAGCTTCATTCTACTCAAGGCGTCTGCTACTACGTTGCCCTTGCCAGAAGTATAGGAAATCTCAAAATCATACGAGGCAGGGAACTCCATCCACCTTTGCTGCCTCAAGTTAAGATCTTTCTGCGAGAAAAGATACTTCAACGATTTATGGTTAGTATATAATTCGAACTTCTCACCTAGGAGATAATGGCGCTAAGACTTAAGCACAAAGATGATGGTGGCTAACTCAAGATCGTGGGTTGGGTAGTTCTTTTCATGAACTTTCAATTGTCTTCCACCATAAGCTATTACCTTCCCTTCTTACATCAGAACAACGCCTAGTCCCGTACCACAAGCATCCGTGTATACTGTGAATGTCTTGCTTCCATTAGGCAAAGTCAGAACTGGGGCTGTTGTTAGAGCCCTTTTTAAGCGTTGGAAAGAAATATCACAATCCAAATCCCAAGCGAACACTAGAATTTTTTTTGTTAGCCCTGTGAGTGGAGCTGAGATTTTCGCGAAATCTCTAATGAACTTTCAGTAAAAACCTACTAGCCCAAGAAAGCTTCGGACTTCGGTTGCATTTCTGGGTGTCTTCCAATCTTGCACTGCCACCACTTTCGCGGGGTCCATAGCTAACCCCTCTTTGGACACTACATGTCCAAGAAACCTTACCTCTTCTCTCTAGAAGTGGCACTTAGAGAATTTTGCTTTTAGCTGATGAACTCGAAGAGTTTCCGTGATCTCTTTCAAATGCTGAGCATGTTCTTCCTCATTCTTTGAGAAGATAAAAATATCGTCTACGAAGACCATCACGAACTTATTGAGGAATTCTCTGAACACCCTGCTCATTAGGTCTACGAAATAAGCGGGTGCGTTTCTCAAGCCAAAAGGCATGACAAGCCACTCGAAGAAACCGTCTAGGGTTCTGAACATCGTCTTATCAATGCTATCTTCAGCTACCCTTTGCTGATTGAACCCAATAGCCATATCAAGTTGGGAGAAGACCGACGCACCTACAAGCTGATCAAACAAATCGTCTATTCTGGGAAGCGAGTGTCTATTCTTTTTAGTCAGCTTGTTTAGCTCCCTATAGTCCACAAAAAGACGTAGTTAGCCATCTGCTTTGATGGCGAACACCACTGGAGCACCCCATTCCGAGATACTCCGCCTTATAAACCCCTTCTCGAGAAGGTCCTTAATTTGCTTACTGAGCTCCTTTCTCTCTTTTGGAGCCATATGTCTAACAAGTAAAGCTACGGGCTTTGCATTATCACCAAGATATATGCGGAAGTCTATTACCCGCCTCGGAGGTAAGCCCTTTACCTCTTCAAAGACATCCGGATATTCCTGGACCACTCTAACCGACTGCAAATTCTCAACAGAAGCATCAAGCAACTCTAGATAACTAAGCATAACAACATTCAAGGGATTACAAGAAATTTCTAGAGTGTTACCGAGCCGAGTCAAGAGTCTAACCAATCTTTTCTCACAATCAAGAATGACACCATTACTGGATAACCAGTCCATGCCTAAGATCAGTCCATACCCCAAGAAGCCCAAAACAAAGGCACTACATCTAAACTCAACACTTAGAATAGAGATTTTCAAATCCAAACAAACCATTGACAAATAAGCTGAGCCCCTAATTGGATTTGAAACAACCAAGGGATCTTCTATCATACTAGTGTCTAAGTGCAGAGATTCTACTACAGCAGATGAAATAAAGGAGTGTGATGCACCGGAATCAAAGAGAGTGCGAACTGGATGATCATAGAGATAAACTAAGCTTTCTACAGAAATATTTCTACCTTGTTCCTGCGGAGGTGCCACCAGCGCGTGAACCTGTCCCCCTGAAGTGGATCCAGTTCTCTGTCCCTGCCCCCGCTTCTTTAGGCAGTCCTTTGCCTTCTTCTTTTTGCAGTCTTTCACTATATGTCCAACAATGCCACAGAAATTACACTTTCTTTTTTCACGGGGTTTGTTGTTCTTCCCGCCTTTCTTTGAATCAGCCTTCTTGTTCTGTGACCCTTCCCCCTTCTTATCTTGAGGCACTTCTGCTTTTGCCCCTTTCTTGCCTTTATCTTCCTCGTGTAGTAGCGCCATTTCCACCAAGCTTTCATAAGTCGCTCCCATTGGTATATGGGTCATAGCAAGGCTGTGTAGAGGCTCATTCAGACCTTTGTCGAAGCGAAGGGCCTTCTTGTGTTGGGTATTTACTAAATCCTACCCAAATTTGGCCAGATGATTAAACCGATTGACGTACTCCCTGATCGTCATACTCCCTTGTTTAAGAGTTAGGAACTTCTCCATTTGCAGGCTTCTTTCAACTTGGGAGAGGAATTTCATCTCAAACCTCATCCTGAAATCTTCCCAAGTTTCCACTGGCCTCTCAGCATGGGTAACTTCCCACCAATAGGAAGCTTCATCTTTAAGCAACCACACTGCTAACTGTATCTTTTGCATGTCGTCAACTTCAAAGATGACGAACAATTCTTCGGTCTCCTTCAGCCAGTTCCTTGCAACCACAAAGGATTCAGTTCCATAAAAGTCCTTTCCACCCATAGCCTTGAAGTCTCTACACGTCTTAGCGAAAGTATTTCCACGAGGAGGAGAAGGAACCCCTGCCACTGTGGGGGGAGGAATGTCTTCTGGGCCCGCACCATTGGCTCTAGCCTCTAGGTACCTTCGGAACCAGCCAGGTATCGGTACACCTTTTGGAAGGTTAAGATCTCTAGACATGCTGGAACAAAAAGGAAAGATTCAAGACAAAAGGATAGAGAGATAGTGCGTATGGCTTTGGGGGACTATGCCTTTTAAAAATAATGCTTTTCCTTTAAAAAAATTCTTCTTTAAACTTCTCTTTTGAAAATAGTTTCAAAAACCTTTATCTAATCTGGTAAACCTGGCTCTGATACCAAGTGAAACACCACCTCCATTAAGGTCACTCACAAAGGGAATGCCTTAACTTCGGTGGAGGTTTATAAGTAAAAGTCACAGACAAAACACAAGACAGATGTATAAACACATATATAAGCAGCGGAAAACAAACAGACTTTTATTTCATAAATACGTGTTCATACAAAACATTTCCATAATTGTCTCAAAATAACTTCCAAAACATTACATCCTCATTTTTGTCTTGATTATTAAATAAAGAAGCATAAAGCATAATAAAAGCTGCATAAATCCCCGTAGAACGTATCCAAAAGCCATAGCCAAGGAAAGAGACTCCAAATCATACATCTACTATCTTGAAGCTTGCAAAGAGTCTGACTACGCTGGGTTGTTTCCTCCCTGTGGACCCGGAGGGGGGGAACGGAAGAAAAGAAGACGAAAGAAAAATAGAGTCAGACATAAAGCCTGGTAAGTCTAGTGACTCTTCAGTATGAGAATAAGAAAAAGGGCATGATAGGTATAAACTGGAAATAGGAAAGTATCATAAACTCAAAAAAAAAGCAGTTTGAATCGAATATACTATCGCACCCCACACTATATCTCTGCACCTGCTTGTATTGTCTCAACTGGCACCCCATGATCGGGGTGAAGTGATCCCCAATCTAAAGATCGGCTCCTACTCGAAAATTCATATATGTTTCATATGGCCCCCAATGATTGTAGATACCTATGATGGTCCCACCATGGGGTGTACCAAGTCCCATGGTGGCGGCTCGACATAATCCTAAAATGCATAGGTTATACTATTGGCGCCTAGGGCCCTGTTTGTTTGCTCCGAAAAGTGTGCATGCCCGCACTCCGTTAGAACCCACACTGCTGCACCAACCGCCATCGCTTTTGACCGCTTACAATCAGCCCAGTAATCGTGTCCCACCCTGCCTAGTTTCAGGGTACCATGATACCTAATTGGGTTACTGCTGAAATGGGTCCCCGTTACTAGGGTTTTCTAGTCAAACATGTTAAGTGGTTAAGTGTCTGTATTTACCTAACCCCACTCATCAGTTTAATTAACATGTTGAATTGGTTAAGTGTTTTAGTTAACTAAACCCTACCATCCTGACTTGTCTGTCCTTAGCTTTTTAAAGCACCGACCACTCACATTAGATAGGTATTGTTACGGTTACTGGATGTGCTGGTCGATTCCGGGCAGGTTTACACTGTAACTCAGTCTAACCTCGGGTCCTTATTAAGCTCAATGCTTAACCTCTCACATTGGATAGGTATTGTTGTGATTACTAGACAGCCGGGCGGGTCAGGGCAGGTCCACATCACAACTCAATCCAACCTCGGGTAAGCATACTCGTATTTTCTAAATTTACATATTTGTCTCTATTACTTGTTATATGTAAATTTGTTAACAATTTAAATGTTGTGGCCCACTTTCCAAGTTCATCATTTTTGGTATAAGAATTTATACCATTTAAGTGCCACAAATTATTGCCATGTGACAACCATGCCAATTCATATTTTTCACCAATTTACGTTAGGTTTTCTATAATTACCAATTTTTCCCAACGTTACCCCGTCTAAATATTAGGCTAACAATCTTAGCCTAATTTTTCGTTCGCATGATTTTTAACATATAATATTAGGCTAAAAACTTAGCCTAATTTATCATACAAAAAATTGGCATAAAGAAATCCATTAACATAAACAATGACATAGGCGTAAACTTGGCATTTTTGGCATAGTCAATATGAACATCATAGGTGTGAACTTGCAAAATAGTCAACATGAATATCATAGGTGTGAACTTGCAACGAAGACTAAATCAATATACATATATGTGAATTTGCAACATAGACTAAATAAACTTACATATATGTGAATTTGCAACATAGGCTAAATCAACTTACATATATGTGAACTTGCATTGAAATAGGGATCTAACCAAATAGGTGTCACATGAATTAACGTATGATTTAGCCAACATAAGCCTAAACATGTTTAGATCTAGGCATAACATCGAACGTCACTAGCATATGACAAGAATATGAAATATCCATAAAGTATGTAAAATTTTATCACATGTGTGAACTAGATCCAATCATGTTTACTACTATAACATGAAACTTGTATTAAAATGGATCTTGGCATGGATCCAATTATGAACTTGAAACTTTTGTATAAACATATGAGCATGTATATGAAATTAGTCATTTAGGCATAGAAGTTCTATTGTACAACATATAACCTGTCATAATCACCGAAACATATAGGTGTAGATATGAACCAAATAACTTGTATGTGAATTTGAATAGATCCAACATCAACTAGATTAATCTACAAACATTCTAATGGATCCAACATCAAGTCAGTTATACCACAAACATCCCAATACCATTCACAACACAATCATTGCAAAACATAGATATGAATTAACATCGTCGTTATACAATAGCACAATTCCATTTCCATCTTACATCGAATCAAATCTTAATTTTATTCCCATTGAAAAAATCACTATACTTACAACAAACGACGAACTTGAATTCTGGATTCTGAGTTCTGAATTTACAATGCTTTCCTTTGGGTAGACAAATGTTGTTTGATTCTTGTTTTTACTTTATTTTTTCTCGTCTCTAATATTTCTTCAAGTGGAGGCTACTCTTGGCTTCCTTCCAGCAGCATGACGGCTCAAGGTTCTATTTTATTTGTGTGAATTTAGGTTGAGACTAAGGTTGTTTATATAGAATTTCAAACTATTTAGAGCCGTCGATAAAGCTAGAGTTAATTATGGTCATCCATCTCAAGAGAAGCCAATCAGAATGTGACAAATTAGCCCTAGTGACACAACCAAGCCCCAGAAATCGAGCCAGGACCAGACCAAGCAGGTCAGGTCGACCACAGGTCGACCTGTAGGTCGACCCCCAGGTCGACTACATAGCTGACCTGGGTACCCAGGTCGATCCCCTGGTCGACCTGGGTCCTGGGCGGGAAAATTCCCGCCCAGCCCAGTCCTGGTCCAGTTTTGAATTTTGAATTTGTTTTTGGGCTGTTTGAATTTAAGTCGAATTCTGTAACTTTCGGAGGTCATAACTCCTTCATACGGAGTCCGATTTACGCAAACTCGGACTCTATCTCAAGCAAAATTTCGAGACGAACACAATGGCATAACCCGTTTTCCTTAATTATTTCATTTAGAATTAATTATACTTTAATTTGTTAATTTATTGTTAACATAAAATTCGGGGTGTTACAAATATTAAGAGGGTACTCTGAACGACTATGGAAAATTAAAAATGCAAGTATGCATGGTAAATATTTTGACATGAACAAATTACGAGTTAAATTCGTAACTATCATATACCTTTATGCTTATATTATGTGATAGATGCATTTATATATTTAAATGAATGTAATATCATGATATAAATATAGAAAATTTCATACCTTTATGATTTATAAGATAAATCAACGAAAACTAGTATATTGAATTATTTAAATAGTTTCAAGATTAAATGATTAATTCTTATATCTGGAGTTAAGTGTTAAAGATTGGGAGGGAAAAGGGATTTCATAAGTGGTTACTGAAAACTAAATGAAGGTATTTAAAAGTAAAAAACACATAACTTTGTAAAGACGAATGAATCATCTGGGTGGTGCTCAAGGTTCTTTTGGAGAATCTGTTTAAAGCTCTAATGCCTCTGGCCCTTCCAGTCGCAGTCATTATTCGAGACCTTGGTAGTTGCACTGCCTCAATGTTCCACTGTTATTTTTCTGGTTCTGTTTTGCCGCTCAACTGTTGTTTTGTTCGTTCTTTTTGGTATATTTTTTATCAGGCTGTTGTTGTTCACTTTAACACTCATCATTAATGAACTAATTTATAAAATAAATAAAATCCTTCAAAATTGAAAGAAAAATAATAATTTTAAAATTAATTTAGTCAATTTATGTTATCATAAACATAAAAAAATAATCAGCTAGGAAAGCCAAATGAATATAGCTTCATAACTTAAAAATATAGCTTTATATTATATCACCCAAATATAGAATTAAGTCATTTCAAAGCTAATCTCACTTTGTAACAACTCATATTTTTAACTGTCCAAAATTATTTAATTTAATATTATTTTATGGGAAATTTTGGTTAAAATAAATAGTTTGGTTATTTTTTAGTAAAAAATAAATAATATGGTTTGATCTAGGTAGTTAATAATATTTTGTAACAACTGTAATGACAATAGATATATAATTTTAATAAAATGTGAATTGTGGTAAATTTATTTTGGAATGGTAATTTAATTTACATAAAAGTATTATAAAAGATAGATGAACATTATAAGGAAAGCATTTAATTAATTTCAGTGACTACGATTGTATTTGGTTATTAATAATAACTTAAGGTGTGGAAACTGCAAAATTTAATTAACAATGATATTTACCAATTATTTAGACAGTAACTGACATTTTGATATTAAAAAATATTGTAATTATAGCAACAACCAATAATGGAATGAGAAAAATAATAACTACATAGAAATATATATATATATATATATTAGTGAATTCGAAATTTACATTTAATTGCAACGAATTCAACAAATTTTATTAAGCAGAGCAGTTGTTAAGCTATTAGACGGTAACTGACATTTTGTTATTAACAAATGTTGTAAATTTTTACAATAACCTACAATTAAATGAGAAGCAAAATAATCAATGCATATGATATATATGGATTTATGTGTATTTTACATTGTGTTGTAAAATATATATTTGGAAATTATGTTTGCATAAATTATGAGATAAATGATAAAATTAATTAAGAATGGTAATTAAAGGAATACATTGAATGTTAACTTATTTTAAAAACAACGATTACAATAGATTAATTGATTAGCGCGGGAAACCAGTTGCTATTTAATTCATTGGTGATAAAATGGAAATAAGTTACAACTACTACCAGTTGCTATTTACATATTGTTATGCACGTATGTGGCATACTTTGTATATACCTGTGAAACCAAACAAATGGATAGAAAGGTAACAAGAGAAGATAGAAAGGTAACAGGTGAATAGAAATTTATGCATGCATGTATGTACATGTTAAAAGAAATTTATTGCCATAATATTTTTTTTACTTCCCTTAATGCTGTTGAGCGTTTCATGATATATATATATATATATATATATATATATATATATATATATAATGAAAGATGACAATGTTTAAAACCTGTGTATGAAAGATGGGAATGACATTAATGTTACCAGCGCATGAAAATAAATGAATAAATAAATGCTCAGTATAATAACATTCCCTTCTGAAACCTAAATCCACTAATCACTTTTCTTTTTCTAACCTGTATCCAAAATAAAACATGGTGGCATTATCCTTAAATCTTCATCAATTTAAATAAGAATAGATACTCTATGAAATCGTGCGAATCTTGATCTGTTGAGTTCGTATGAGGGAGAGCTTCTTCGTGGTGCGCAAATTTTAAGGTGCGAACATGATTGGGAGATTGACATGTTCATGTCGTAGTGGCTTATTGTTTAGGGCTCAGATTTTTGTTCCAGTACAAATAATTTGCACATACGAGGTTGGATTTTGACGCAGTTTGTTGCACTGGGATCATGGTGAAATTGTGGATGTTCTGGTACAATTTGCCTGCGTTTAGAGGCTGTGAAATTTTGGACTTCGGTTGGGTGTTCGACTGACTAAAGACCCAAAGATGAGTGAATTTCTCGCTCACAATTAATTGAATTGTTCCCCTATTTATTTAATTAAACTATGAAATAAATTTGATTGTTTGGTTGTGATTGATTGTTGGTTCTAGCTTAAATTGACATACAAGTTAAATACAGTGTTAATTTAGAATCGACATTAAGTTATTTATTCGAAATTAAATTGCTAATCTGAAACCCCAACATTTGTTAACTAGTGTAATGATATCATGTTGGCTGTTTGGATGAAATAGTTGTGATGGGTGCCTTGCACTGATTACTAAATGGATATCGTTAATGTAAATCGTTCCCGTTATTCAATTTATGATGTGTATGTTTATTTGTACCAATTAATCCCATTGTTCACCTTAGATATTATGGGCATAAAATAGATCTCAAGTTATAGAAATTTGAAGAAAGAGCAGTTAGGGTTTAATTTTTTTACTAACTATATACCTATAGTTTTGAATTAAATTATATTATATTATTTATAAAAAATATTTTGGTAAGCAATTTAGTATATGTATATATATAGAGATTTATATTATTTATTATACTATACTTATTTTAATATATATATTTTTTCAAAAAAAGTTCTATTTATAATCATCTATTTTTAAAGTTATTTAAATATTTGTAATTTCTTCCTAAATTGGAATTATTCTCGATTTAAACCATTGATTCATATTGAGATTTGAAATAAAACTATATTCTCCTTTGAATAAAAATCAATGTTTAAATAATAATGATACTGATTGAAATTTCATTCTAATTTGAATATGAATTGATTTTGAAAAGATTATGATATCTCGATATGAAATATATTATATTTTGAATATAAACTAGTTTGAAAGGATTGTGATATTTGATATGAGAAGTATATTCTATTTTGGAATATGAATTGTTTGAATTATCGGGAATGAAATCTAAACCAAATTAAGATTTGGTAAATTTGGAAACTTATGAAAATAATAATAACGAATTAAAGAACCATGTTTTGAAATATATGATTTGAAAATGAATATTGAATTTCATGAAAGGGGTTAAAGCGATAACACGGTTTATGGAAACTAGAATAAATCCAACCTTAATTATAACTGAATCAATAACAATTTGGAAGGAGATTTAAATGGGAAATCTGAAATGATCCATACTATTGTTTTGAAAATGAGCTTATTACTTGGGAAGACTGGGATCGAATATATGTTCGGAAAACCATTCCAAGTAATAATATGACGCTATTAAGAAATCAAAGGCTTGGAAGGCGATAAGTAAAGGCTGAGAATCTTCGAATTATTCGGATTGACTGCTGATGTCTCGTTCGGGCCGATCACTTGATACGAGGTTATTAGTGGCATGAGATCTGAATATATTTAGAGATTTTCGGATTATGCTCCACTCAGACCCGTAACGGACTTATATGGACGGTGAGTTTGATATTGAAATTGACTGCGTAGCACTGATCTATGTTAATATATATCAGAGTCGTGACAATAAATTATTCTCGTCTCTAAGACATGTGAATTTAGAGGTTATGTATTGATATAAATCAGTGACATGTCGTGAATTGTCAATGTGGCATACTCGAGCTATGAAATGAACTAGTGATGATCAAAGCATTGCTTATAGAAGCGTAGTTTTGTGTATGTCATGACCTGGACGAACCTCACACCTCAGATTAATGGTAAACTCGCAGTTAGGTTTTATACATACAAATCTTTATTGAAACTTGAAAGCTTCAGCGGTAGATCTACTTGCGAAACCTGGGGAAAATAAAGTATATATAGTGTGTGATGTCTGGATGAAAACCGGGATAAATACTTCGCACTCTGTATTCGGTGTCCGATGTCTTAATGAAAACCGGGAGTTACTTAGCTTCGTGTCCTCGATTGAACTTTCGAGTCAGGAACCATCATATTGGAAAACCTAACAACCAATACCAGCCTTTCATTTTGTTTGTAAATTATGTATGTGGGCATAGCCACTATGCTTGCTAAGATTAATATATTTATTTGCGAAATGGTTTTCAACACTATGCATTAATATTAGTATTAAAAGAAAATTTTCAGGTATGAAAGCATTTTTGTTTATTATAAGACAAAACTCGCTCATTTGGTGTGCGTTTCCATTGTCTGATGTGATACAAGCTTATGATACCTTCATTTTTCCAAAACCATTTGTGTAATGGCCCAAATTTCCATACACTTTGAGTTGATTAATAACACCACATGTCCAACCCAAATTGCATAGAAATACGAATCATTATTGGAAAGAAGTTAGAGGATGAGAAATAGAGAGAAATATTAGAATAGAAGAAAACAAAGATCACAAACTCACAACGGAACGAATAAAATATATTAGATAACATAAATTTTGAAATATAATTCAGTAACTTTATATACATACCATCACCAGAGCACACAGCTATTTCTGGAACAATAATAAATACCTGTTTCTAGATACAACATAGTACACAGCGGAAAATATGATAGTCTATAGCTAACAGGTGAAGCCTCCTTCTTCAAGCTTCTTCGAAGTGAATCTGTAAAATCCCGACTAGTTGACTGCCTGTACAAATATGGGCACCCAAGAGTTTAGAGAAAACAAAAAAAAATAAACTCTGGGTCAGTCATGGGACTGGTGTGAATAAATTCCAACAATTTGTTTAACTTTTAAAAATACTTTCGAAATAAATGATAATCGTAAGACCAATCCACACATAAATACGGATGGTTTTTACCTTACGATAACCCAAAACATTTTGATATCAAAATCTGGTGGTATTATAATAGTGTCTAAATCAAATAAATTGAATCTAGCGGAATACTTGCATCTCACGCTCCATATATAATACAAAATAAAAAACCTTAGGGCGCTTATGGGAGATTGGATTTCCAACATGACAAGGTATGGAACCACCTTACGATAGTGTATCTCTAGAGGGGAATACACTAGGTTCAACAAGAACGTCTTGCAACCTGCCCCACACATGGTTGACCACTCATTTAACTTTAGTGTATCGAGCATATTATCGCCAACGGTTGTGATCAACAACCGTTACCAAAAGCATACTGCAGCGAATAGAATAAGAAGCAAATGAATTTTCTCTAGATCAGGTGATAATACCCCTAATGGGAATGACCCACATGGCCATGTTGCCTGCGCGATTTCTGTTATTTACGAGTGATAAGGCTTGAGGTCACGCTTATCTTTCAGCACGTCTTGCTATCATTTACTTTGAATGTTACATCGCCAGACATTCGTCCATATACGTTGTCCCGGGATTGGACAAACCGAAGGCACTATTCTATTAATCCATCTTGGGCAATTTCTACCTAGGATTAACAGAACAGCCCATGCACCTTACTCCGTCTTCAATTATCCTCAGCATAAGTTGATTCGTAATGCTTATACCAGTATGGAGTGGTTTTCAGATTATAAATCTGATTCCGGTCTCCCCATATTGATAACGGAGGTATAAATTAAATCAAAACTTTGATAGTCGGTGATTTAACTATCAAAATAACATCCATACAATCAACGGTCCTATTTCCAATTGGTAATTCTACCGATCGACCATCAACAACACTGACCATTTTTTATATTAATTACTTATTATATTATCGATTCAAAAATCCATTTTCAATCTTCCATATCCTTTCAAATATCAATCTCGATTCTTGGAAGACAATTCCAATGTCATCATTTCATTATTCGAGAAGATATCTCTTATTACAATTTGAAAACATTTCTATATATTCTTATTTCTATATTTTAGAAAATATACTTTATTAACATTGAAAAAAAACATTTCCTATTATCATTCCTTACTTCTAGTTATCCCAAATCATTTCATTTTCTATACTTAGAAACCACCTCTGATTTAATTTGTAAAATGTTTCCAAGACTTTTCATTTAGTTAAACCCATGTTACATAATAAACATCGTTGCTATAACTCAATTCACTAGTTATTCATTTAATAATTGGATCCCAAACTAATCTTCACTACCGAACCTTAACCATTCCTTAGTTAATTATGAAGTCAATCAAGTTGGGGTATAATTACCTCTTAGACCTTAACTGAACAACATCCTCAACTTTGAAATAGTCAGAGCTCACAACTTCAAACAAAACTTCGTTTACGCGACTCTCAGATTCAATCTAAGAATCCACTTCCTTTACGGAAAAACATTGATTATAACGGTAGCGTTATAATCACTGTTTCCAAATATTTGATTTATAAGACATTTATTATAATGGCAGCGTTAAAATCTGTTTAGATTTACAAAAAATTTATTATAATGACAACGCTAAAATCGCTGTTTAGATTTATAAACATTTACGATAACGATAGCATTATAATCGCTGTTTAGATTTATAACGATAGCGTTATAATCGTTGTTCCCAAATAACTGGTATATAAAAAATAACTTGTACTTATTAATTCAATTAATAAGTAAATAATAAATAAATATATTTGATTCAAAATGGAAATTAAAAATAACTACTTCCCTAAATTCGATATAATCGAATTCCAATAAACAAATCTTTTTCCAATAATCTATGTTCAATCATATTTTGAACTTTGGAATTTATCTACCATTTCAGGTTAATTCAAATTCCAAATTCGCTTTTGAATTTATCTTTTCCAAATCATTATCAAATTCCTTTATAACCATCACAGTCTACACTTTATTTTATATTCCAAATTTTGAATAAAACTCATCATTTTCTTTTAAAATGATTACCCATTTCCCTTTTCATTCAATTTCCAATTTGGATTCATATTTCCAAATCTAAATTTCCTTTATAGATATTTCATTTGCAAAATATTTGCTTTAACCCATTATTCACTTTAATCGTGAATATATTCCTATTATATACAGTTTGATTTCATACTTACAAATCTACCTTAAACCCAAATTTTATTTGTAACTTCTATTCAGAATTATTCATATAAGTCTCATTTATTTTTATTTTAATCATTTAAAATCTCGTTTAACAATTCCTTAATAATTTCTAAGTTTAAATCTTATTTCAAATATTGGTTTCAAAACTGACTTCCATGTTTTCATATAAATTCATATTTGAATTTATATTTCAATTTATCCAATGATAAATAATTCACTAAATTTATATTCTGTTTAAAATCAACTTCTTATTTTAATAAAACAATTTCCTACTTTTTAACTCCATTCAAAATTACACTTCAACTTTTGGAAAAATATATTTCCTTTTTTATATCTCAAATTTCAATTTACTATATTTGAAAATATTTTAGGTATTTAAATACCAAAAGTCTAGGGCCAGGAATATTTAAACACAACAAGATCAATCACAGTTAATATAACACAGCATATGTCATAATCAAAGAAAACACAATAATATAAATGTTGAAGAATCCAGTTGGATTCCTCCAACCAATTTCCCTTCATCCAAAGATGTTAATCAACATCAATAATCTTATTTTCACATCAATATGAAATATCATGATGAATAGAATTATTAAACGATCAATGATATAACTATATCAACCAATTCAACCGATTTTATCAACCATTCATCAAACAACCATCACATAGTATAAAATTACTAAAAATAAATTTAAAACTTGTTAAAAATATAAACGGGGTAGAGTTAGTGAGTTTACTCACCTCGGTTCGCAGTTGATGATTCTGCTTTTGTTTCATTTTAAAATCAAACATCGTGTAGTTTTATCGTGAAATCCTAGTAGCTTTGTTCTCAGCGAAAACAGCTCCCCAATGTAGACCTCGTTTCTACAATTCCAACATGATTAGTTTCGTCTGACTGTTGTCAACATATGATCAATTCATAGGCATTGTAAGTAAATATATAGTTTGATTCAAAATAATTTATCTTTAATGACTTATTAATTTACTTGATAAAAATGAAAAATTATGACGGAAAGGACTTACTTCTTTGTTAAACAAGATAAACCGAAATCTTCAGTAAAAGAACCCAAGCAGCGTTGATTGATTTCCGCTAGCTCCTATACGTAAGTACTCCAACTTCACTGAACTTCATTGTTGCAAACATTACTTTTAACCATACCCATTCTTTTTATTTTACATCTCTTCTCCCCATACATCATTATTTAATTCCAAACTTTATGATATCCACTTCATGCATTATTGTGTTCCTTACGCTCAGCTCCCCATAAGCTATTACTTCATCTAAACAAAACACGGACCCTCTCTCCTATTTTAATCCTTCCACTTCCTATAGTATCCTCCCTCATATAGTTCGAACTGTTCCATTAACACCTACAACAAACTTCCATTTGTGTGACTGCCTCAACCAATGCTAGCCTCGGTCGCACCCAATACGTTTCCCATAATATAACTGGCAATCTTTTTTTTTTCATTTCACCATTATTTTTTGCCAAACCGTCCATCCCATTAAACTATATTCTTTCACATACACGTTAGCTCCAATAAACATGGTCGTGAAGCTCCCTTTCCCTTGTACATGCACTCACGCCCCTCCCCTGAACACCTTAACCCAGTACCCCTTATCCTCTCCTTTCCATCCACATCCACTCACGTAAACATGGCCCCTCCTGTAAAACTAAATTTTCACATGAACCTCCTAACAATACTACACACGCCGCACCCCTCCATAACAGTAACTTATGCCTTCCACTAACCTAACTGCACCTCCAATGCTCAGTTAAAACATACAACAACAACATGTTGAACTTGTCTTTGATTTCTACATCACTCTGCCACAGCTCGCTCTCGTCCCCTTTCCACACTCTCGAGATGTTCCTCTATGAACTCAACGCTGCAGCTTCCATCCATCACGGGACCCAATGAAACTGTCACCACTACAACTGCCAACGCCTGGCCTTCCTCCTCCGATGAACTGGAGCTGCTTCGACAACACTCCCCACGCCAGCGCTGTTGAAAAGGGCATGACGAAAAGAGCCATCGAGTTGGAGGCAGAGCACACGAACGAGTTTATGGTTTGGTGAATTGAAAATTGGGAGTTTTCCCTTGGATCTGATTTTTTTGAAGTTTTGTGAAAATAGCTTATTTCAGCTTCTCCTTGGTTTCGAGAAAAAGAAACAGTTTTATTTTTTAGTTTGCATTGAGAATGGAACAAATGATATGCAGTATTTAAAGGCAAAGCTGGCTTGGCTTGCACGGAAATGGGATGGTTTGGTACACACGAAAGCTAGATGAATTGGCAGGCACTGTTGAAAACGTGGAGAACACGGGTATGAAAACTTACAGACAACGATTATAATGGACTGTAACTTTGGTAAAGAAACTGGATAGAAGAAAAGCTTAGAATTCAGAAGCGTAAGAAATAAACGGGGATATCAAAAGACAATTGTGCAAGAACTTATTATATCATCAATATAATATGAAATGAATTCACCATTGTTAAGGGATTTAAATGATTTAGCAGCAACTAAGCTGCTAACATTCACTAGTGGTGCTATTGAAAAATGTCAAAGGTCAGTGCTTGATAATTTTTCATATTAAAATTGAATATTAAACTACTTTCGATATATATTTATCTATATGATATAAGGCTAACATCCTTAGTACTTTAAGAAGCAAATAATGTTCATGTATATCTATGCTAACTCCCACAGTTGCTTGATTATATCAATGCGGGAACACAACTCATATATTTTTATTTTATGTATGTTTTGGTCTACATTCCAAGATCTATATTTGTAAGAGATCCCGAAATGTTTTCTTCAATAGTTATATTAGTTTATATATTTGAAAACCATAAAACGTGTATCTACAATTTGGTTTACCTACTATAGACACATATCCACTAAAGGTGGAAAATAACAGAAATATCATATAAACCAATCACTATTCAAAGCAAATACAGCTTGAATCATTTCCCATGTGCGAAGCACAGGGCATTCATTGATATATATTTGCTAAAGTTAACGTGGTATTGACTACGTAGAAATTTCGTTTATTTGCAACTGCAATGAACAAAAACAAGAATATCGTTATTAAAATCCATTATAATATAAATTAAACGTTTAAATGTCGTTTAGTTAAATAAATTCCTTATGAAAATCGATTTATATTTCAAATAAAATATTTAAAACAAATTTAAATATTCAGAATTAAATAACTAAAAATCCGGGTCGTTACATTCCTTCCCCCTTAAAATAATTTCATCCTCGAAATTGCTAAGTAGTAAAGATGCTATAACTCTACTCCTTACAACTTACTTGGTTGAAATCCTATACTCCATTTTTCCATAATTCAGTTTTTATCCAAAACTTCTAATTCTCATATCAACGCTCGACTATTCATAATTCTTTCCAAATGGCCGGTCCACCATTTTCGGACAATCATACTCACTTTCTTATCTTCAATTCATATGCTCTTTTGTATATCCACACCCATCCCAATTGATTTTAAATCCATTTATCAATTTCATTATTCCATTTGAATTTTTATTAACCAATTCTAGTTTTCTTATTTCAATTACAATTAACCACTTGATTTTAAATTATCAAAAATTACTTGAAAATTTTGTAACTCTTTAAATTTTCGAAAAATTTCGCTAGCATCTCGTTTGCACAACTCAATCGGTACAACCACAACTCGCCTTTCTAGGCCTTCTCCAATCCAAAAGAAAATCAAAAAGCCAAGCGCCTTGCCCATAGGCTTGTAAAACCATCAAATCCAAGTAATATTGTAAACATGTACCTTTTTGTCGGGCATAATTATACCTCTTGCATTCGCTTTCATTCAATATCTGCTCAGCATACATGTAACCAATTCCAGTAGGTTTCAAATCAATTCAACTTCCAGTTTTTAACTCTCTAATCAACTTCTGATTAGTTCACTTCCATTCTATCAATTCAAATCTGATTTCTGTTTATGTCAATCCACTTATTATATTTGAATCCAAATTTATCACAATTCAATTTTAATTAACATCCAATATATGTTCAACTTTCTTATTCATAAGTCGAATTCATATTAATAATTCGAATATTAACATTTCTTTTTATTTAATTTCTTTCAGAATTTTATAATCCAATCCAATTTTGTTTAACTTAAGTTAAATTTCAGTTTATTCGATACATTTTTACCATTTCAATCTATTCAACTTATACAAGTTAAATTTTAATTTCAGAATTTAAATTCCTAGGTTTTATTTCAAATTAGTTTGAAATCGTACATATTTATACATATATACAACCATTATAATTCAAAGCTTTTGAATTTTCAAAGAAACTTGTTTCCCAACCCAATTTCATTAAAAATCTTCTTTTGGTAGCAATTTATCACTTAGAAATTCGAAAATAGATAAAAATGATGTGGCCATCATCATCTGAATTATTTTCTAGTGACTGAAGTGATTACAGTGCTTTAAAAAATTTCAAAATCCATTTAAACAATTTTTACACCAAATCCTTTCAAAATACCTCTTTATTACTTTCAAAACACTTCAGAAATAATCCTTAACCTCTAGGATTTAAATTCAAATTCTGGTTTGAATTCATTCTTGGTTTATCTCATTTGTGCACATTATCCGAATATAACTTATATTTAGTTATATATATAACAATTTCAATATTTCATAATTTCATTTGATTGTAATAACAATCAGCACGTCCATGTATTATAATATCCCAGAAATTATTCTTTTTATATCAAAATAACTTTTGGGCAAAATTATTTCATTTATCCATTTTAAAACAATACTGTATCGAATTTCTTTCTTTGAGAGTTTAAACACCCATCGATACAGTTGTACATCCTGTATCGACCAGAATTCATAAACCACTCAACAAACAAGTCAACACAATTCAAAATAATTTTTATATCATATCTACAAATACGCGCTCATATATATATATATATATATATATATATATATATATATATATATATATACACACACACACACTCAAAACTCAATCTAAGTATTACTAACCCTATCTCTATTGAGCCACGCCACAGAGCCAAGGTTACAACTCAACCTCGCTCTGATACCAACTGTAATGGCCCGAATTTCCATACACTTTGAGTTGATTATAACACCACATGTCCAACCCAAATTGCATAGAAATACGAATCGTTGTTAGAAAGAAGTTAGCGGATGAGAAATAGAAAGAAAGAAATATTAGAATAGAAGAAAACGAAGATCACAAACTCACAGTGGAACGAATAAAATATATTAGATAACATAAACTTTGAAATATAATTCAGTAACTTTATATACATACCATCATCAGAGCACATAGCTATTTCTGGAACGGTTATAAACACCTGTTTCCAGATACAACATAGTACACAGCGGAAAATATGATAGTCTATGGCTAACAGGTGAAGCCTCCTTCCTCAAACTTCTCCGAAGTGAATCTGTAAAATCCCGACTACTTGACTGCCCATACAAATATGGGCACCCAAGAGTTTAGGGAAAACAAAACAAAATAAACTTTAGTTTAGTCATGGGACTGGTGTGAGTAAACTCCAACCATTTGTTTAACTTTTAAAATACTTTCAACATAAACGATAATCGTAAGACCGATCCACACATAAATACAGATGGTTTTTACCTTATGATAACCCAAAACATTTTGATATCAAAATCTGGTGGTATTAGAATAGTGTCTAAATCAAATAAATAGAATCTAGCGGAATGCTTGCATCTCACGCTCCATATATAATATAAAATCGAAAACCGCAGGGCGCTCATTGGAGATTGGATTTCCAACATGACAAGGTATGGAACCACCTTCCGATAGTGTATCTTTTGAGGGGAATACACTGGGTTCAACAAGAACGTCTTGCAACCTGACCCACACATAGCTGACCGCTCATTTAATTTGAAGGTATCGAGCATACTATCACCAATGGTTATGATCAGCAACCGTTACCGAAAGCATACAGCGGTGAATAGAATAAGAAGCGAATGAATTTTCTCTAGATCAGGTGATAATACCCCTAATGGAAATGACCCACATGGTCATGCTGCCTGCCCGATTTCTGTCATTTTCTGGGTGATGAGGCTTGAGGTCACAATTATCTTTCAGCACGACTTGCTATCATTTACTTTGAATATTGCATCGCTAGACATTCATCCATATAAGTTGTCCTGGGATTGGACAAATCGAAGGCACTATTCTATTAATCCATCTTGGGCAATTTCAACCTAGGATTAACAGAATAGCCCGTGCACCTTACTCCATCTTCAATTATCCTCATCATAAGTTGATTCGTAATGCTTATACCAATACGGAGGGGTTTTCAGATATTAAATCTGATCCCCGTGTCCCCATATTGATAACGGAGGTATAAATTAAATCAAAACTTTGGTAGTTGGTGATTTAACTATCAAAGTAACATCCAGACAATCAACGATCCTATTTACAATTGGAAATTCTACCGATCAACCATCAACAACACTGGCCCTTTTTTATATTAATTGTTTATTATATTATCGATTCAAAAATCCATTTTCAATCTTCCATATCCTTTCAAATCTTAATCTCGATTCTTGGAAGACATTTCCAACGTCATCATTTCATTATTCGTGAAGATATCTCTTATTCCAATTTGAAAACATTTTTATATATTCTTATTTCTATATTTTAGAAAATATAATTTACTAACATTGAAAAAAAAAACATTTCCAATTATCATTCCTTACTTCTAGTTATCCCAAATAATTTCATTTTCTATACTTAGAAACCACCTTTGATTTACTTTGGAAAATGTTTCCAAGACCTTTTCATTTAGTTAAACCCATGTTACATAATAAACATCGTTGCTATAACTCAATTCTTTAATTATTCATTTAATAATTGGATCCCTAACCAATCTTCACTACCGAACCTTAACCATTCCTTAGTTAATTATGAAGTCAATCAAGTTGGGGTATAATTACCTCTCAGACCTTAACTGAACAACATTCTCAACTTTGAAACAGTCAAAGCTCACAACTTCAAACAAAACAACGCTTACGCGATTCTCGTATTCAATCTAAGCATCCACTTCCTTTACGGAAAAACATTGATTATAACGTTAGCGTTATAATCACTGTTTCCAAATATTTGATTTATAAGACATTTATTATAATGACATCGTTAAAATCGCTGTTTAGATTTACAAAAAATATATTATAATGACAGTGCTAAAATCGTTGTTTAGATTTATAAACATTTATGACAACAGTAGCATTATAACCGCTGTTTAGATTTATAACGATAGTGTTATAATCGTTGTTCCCAAATAATTGGTACATAAAATGTGACAACCCGGAAAATCTGAGCCAGTTTAAAATTTTTATTTTGGCAATTTTAATGAATTTTGAATATTTAAAATGAATTATTTTAAATAATAACGACGGAAAATTTATTATCGACGAAGTTAAAATGTATAAATTTATTTTAATTATATAACGAGCCTGAAATGGCGCTGCAGTTCGAAAATTCGATTTCGAATTTCAATTGAATATACAGAATTCGTTTTAAGTCAGAATTGGACGAAACAAGAAATATTTGAATCTGTATAAGGATATCTTTCTAATGAAGTTGAGAAACTGAGATTTCACTTTAAATATGTAAAGATATGTCCAGTTTAAAATTCAGAAAAGTCACCGTGGAATTTATATATATTTTAATATATATGAAGGCCTTAAAAATAGCCATTTTGCAAACGACCTCGGATTTCGACGAAACCAGTTTTGTTGGGACCGTATCGTCCCAACATAGCTAGGTTTATTTTTCTAGAATTTTCTGAATCAATATGTGAGCGTGGCGCAGTTAAACGCGTTTGACCAGTTTCAGTTGAATTTAATCGACTGGAAAATGGTCATTTTTCAAACGGTCTCAGAATTTGGCGAAATTAGTTTTGTTAGGGCCGTATCGTCAATACGAAGCTAGAAATAATTTTTCTGGAATTTTTAAAGGTCGTATGTGGCCCCGGTAAGTTGAAATGTACGTTCAAATTGAATATATACTGATTTATATTGTAAATTCAACGAAAACTGATCGTAACAATCAAACTGGCCTGTGATACATATCCCATTGTGTCCGGAATGGGGGTAAAACGCTAGGGACGACAGTCGGTGGGCTCGATTTTGAGTTCGAATGTAAAGGTTGCTTTTTGGGAAGATTTAAAATTAAATAATATAAAATAAATTAATAAAACCACCCCCACCTTTCACCCAACCCACGGTCAAACCCCCCCTGTTTCCCCATCGTTCAGATAGAAAACCCGATGTTCAAAATAAAATAAAATAAAAGGGAAAAAGAAACCCTAGCAGCTAATCGCGCCGCCCACGCCGGAGTCCACGCCGCCGAGTTGACCTCCCCTCCACCGCGATGCCGGCCTCCTCCACTGACGCTTCTCTCTCTCCTCCTCTAAGCGAATTCCCATCCGCGAGCTCCAGGACCGTGACCACCACCGAAGGCTGCGCCAGCTGCTGCCACCCTCTCGCCGGACCTCGCCCCCAAACCCTAAACCGTACATCGCGCCAACCCCTCCCCTCCCTGCGCAAACCAGCGAACGCAACCCCCCCTTCTCCGATGTCCTTCCTCCTTCCCCTTTTCAGCTCCACGCTGAAACCCACCAAAGCTGCTGGCGTCGAGGACATTTTGGCGAAGGACGGCTTAAAGCCTGCAGCGATAGAAAAGGTGATTCCTTTTTACACTATTTTAAAAATCAGTTATTATTTTGGATAACATAGTTTTATAAAAAAAAAATAAACAACTTTGCATAAAAATATGATTTTTAAAAATAAACAACCTTGTGAAAATATATAAACCATTGTTTAGAAAATATAAAATAGCGTGGATAAAATATGATCTTTTAGATATACATACCAATAAAAATGAGATTCTTAGACAAGTAAAAATATGAACTTCCTTATGAAATAGTGAAGTAAAAATATGATTTTTACATATGGAATAGTTTTTTTATCTATATAGTAGCGGTGAAAAAAAAATAGAATTTTTATCTATAAAGTAGCGTTATAAAAAAATATAATCTTTATCAGGAGAAGAGCGGGATAAAAATATAATTTTTATAAAGAAGTAGCGAATTAAAAATAGAATTTTTACATACTAGAGAATATAAAAATGTGATTTTTATATATGTAGTGAATACGGGCGACAAAAGTGACGAAGGGCAAGAGCGATGAAGATTTCCTACATATGAAAAGTCGTGGCGTTGGTTTAGCATATATGTGAGAATTTCTCACCTTTCAATTTCATTTCTATTTATATATATATACTAGGATGCAGACGGTGCTTAGTAGCACCCGACACAATCGTCCACAGACCATGGACTTGTTTGTTTGGTTGCATAGATTAGTTATATGATGTGATTTGAATTTGGTTGTTTGGTGATTTTGATTGATGTGTGAATGGCGTGGGCCTTCACTAGACCGGGGGTAAGGCTAGGCCTTGTCCCGTTTCTAGTATCGTGCTGTTATGCCGCCGAAATTTTCTAAAATATGTTAGAAAAATAAAAATAACATTTTATTGAATAAATGAACCAAATAGAATATTCATAGGTTGAATAAAATGTTTTATCGATAAAAATATAATTTTTAACGTGAATGTGAATAAATAAATATTCATTTACAAACCAGACGGTTTGTTTATGTACACCTATTTGAAGGACATTGATTGGGTCGATAAATTTTACACATCGCCCATCTGCACAAATAAAATCTGTGTTTGATTGTTTGAAACCCCACACGGGTGTTAGGATGAAATTTGAAGTTCACTCATCCTGATTGATTAAATATGTCGATCGATCGATTGACAGGCTGTTATAAGCATTAGATATCTATATTTGATGCTTATACAGTGTAGTGCACTTTGGTTGATGGTTGATTAATTTTCAATGCTATTATATACATGTGTTGTATGGAATCCATATAATTAACTTTATATGGTAATTGATTGGGCTTCATTCCAATTTGAAAAATAAAGAATAAAATAAAATAAAGGTTCATGTGTTGACAGTACTCATCCTTTGAGATTGGTCATGTGTTGAACGAAATATTTTAGTAATAAAATTTACATCTTTATCAATATAAAATAAAGGTTCATGTGTTGACAGTACTCATCCTTTGAGATTGGTCATGTGTTGAACGAAATTTTTTGATAATAACAACTATTTTGAAAAGAGAAATATTTGAAATAGAATATTTGAAAATAGAAATTTATGAAGCCGTGTTGATTAGATTGACGCCATTTTGACGTGAACGATATTTATATCGATTTGAAAACGATTTCGAAATGAAATGAATTGAAAACGATTTCGAAATGAAATGAATTGAAAACGATTTCGAAATGAAATGAATTGAAAACGATTTCGAAATGAAATGAATTGAAAACGATTTCGAAATGAAATGAACTGAAAACGATTTCGAAATGAATTGAATTGAAAACGATTTCGAAATGAATTGAATTGAAAATGAATTCAAATTGAATTGAAAGCGAATTGAAATGAATTCAAATTGAATTGAAATTTGAATTGAATAGAAATGAATTTTAAAACGAATTTATAAAGAAGAATTCAATTTTGATTTGAATTGAAGAGGAAGTTGAAATTGCTTTTGAAACGAATTTAAAACTATTTATATAATTCGTTTTAAATAGAAATCGACGAAATATATATTATATATATTATATATATAATATAATGGCCTGAATAGAACGCGCCGCGGCGCGGCAGTTCGTGAATTTCGACCATCTATTTCAAACGGACATTACGGGAGATCCGACTGTCGGATTCTCCTAAAGCCGGAACCGTTGGGTTCGTATCAAAAAGAGCTTTCTAACGAATATTATAAATTTGAAATCTAACGGTTGGATTTGGAGTTACGTCCAAATCAAATTTGAAAAAGGTCGTTGTAAGTGCAGTTCGATGGCCGTTGATGGAAATCGACTGTACGGGCCTTGATAAAATTATTAAAAATAGTAATAATTTGTGTAAAATCATAAGAAATGATTTAGAAAGAATTGGGATGAAAAACTCCATATTTGAAAAGATAAAAATAGATTTTTATCGAAATGAACTAGTTTTGAACTAGAATTATAATTCTATTTATTTTTAAATAAATAAATTGAATTTAAAAAGGGTTTTTAAAATAACCAGAATTTCCAATGATTGCATTGGAGTGGATTTGAATCGAAATTGTCTTCGGAATATTTCGATGTTGGAATTCGTGATTATACAGGTGTTGTTATGGAAATTTGAAAGATATATATTTATATCGTTATTTCCAATACGACATTTATTAGTCGTAGAATTTGATATTGAATATAAGTCGATATATTTTCTATTCAGAGCCTTGTATTGAATATCGAATGTGATTTGGGTTTGTCGTGAATGGTGTCTTCACTAACACTGTTCTTGAACCCAGTTGAGAAAAGATTAAATCTTTTTATTTAGATTTAATGAAGTGTACCAATTAAATAATATTTAATTGGAATTGAATTGATATTGATTTCTGGGTTTATCGTGAACAGTGTTTTTAAATAACACTCGTTCTTTAACCCGATAATCAATCGAATGTGACTTTGGGTTTATCGTGAACCGTGTTTTAAATGACACGGATTCTTTAGCCCAGTTAACGATTAAAACTAAGTGGAGTTTTAATGAATCTTTAATTATATTGAAATAATCGAAATGGAGTATCACCAGTTTTGCTCCGGGCGTTAGTTAAATCTTTAATTAGATTTAAACGTGAACTGGTAATTGAATTTACCGATAACACCGTGGTGTTAGATATGAAGTATAACCAGTGTTACTTCATGGGATGAATAGGTTGGGATTGGGAAATTAAAACAAATGATTACTTCGGTAAGTTTCGTTAATCCCGACTAATTTGAATCGAAATTCAAAGGAAGATTAGAGGATAAATTCAGGAATTTATCTTGGATAAAATTAATGGGAACCTTTTCCTATGAATGTGAAATTTAGAAACTAACTGTCGGTTAGCCAAGCAGAATGGTTTTCTGAATATTGATCTGATGTTGGTTTCGGCCTTCGGGGTTAATATTTGGGGAATTGTTATCTTGATTAATTTACGGTTAGTGACTAATGAATTGGAATGAGGCGTATGTTGTGTTTGTGTAACATTTGTTTAAAATATACGCGAGTTATTCGGAAAGACCGGGTTTATCCCATTCTGAATAACTGATACGACGATAAGTCGAAGATGAAGACGATGGTCGAAGACCGGAAGTCTTCACGTCGTTTGGGTGATTACTGATGATCTTGATTGGGCTGTACACCCAAGAAGATGGAAACAGTTGGTGATCGTCCAGACGTGCTTGGAGATCGATGGATATGCGGGGTACTAGATGCCTCCGGTTTCGTTCAAACCCAGAACGGACTTGTAAATGGACTGTGTGTCTGACATTGGATTTTAGTCCGTGTGATTGATCTCTGTTAAATATATATCTGTTTGGCGGCGGAGAATTTATTCTCTTGCTTAACGCCCTTCTCAGAGACGTACGAGCTCAGGGGTTATATATTGATGGATATAAAACGCATGGAGTGAATTGCCTGTGTGGCATGCCTAAGTGGCAAATGATCAAGGCTTCTGTTGAAAAGCAAAGTCTTGTGGTTGATGATCAAAGCACGGCCTTTGTGGCGTAGCTTTGTGTAACGTTTACTTCGCGAGTTTCACACCCGGTATGAACCAAAAACGGGAGACGGACCTCAGGGAGGGCATGCGTTTCTTTCTAGTTAGAAGTGGCGTCAGTGGTTTTACACGCCCTGACGAGTTTGACTTATGTGGTTGTTGCTGTTGCGAGGCGCCTCGGTTTGATCGGACGATCCGGGTCCGATGGAGTCATTTAGTTGGCTCACCTACGCCCCAAAGGGCGGGGAAACGCAGTGTTCAGGCATTTTAATCCACATCGGTGGACCGGCCCTGTCGCTCCAAGGGACGATACGTTCTGTTCCTGAGACACGGGCTAGAGCGTCTCGAATCGGTTGAGGACTATCTTTTGCCTCGGTTCATAGATGGAAATCCAATTTCCAAATACGTGACTTTGCGGTTTTATTTGTAAACCTATATATGGCGACATGATATATGGTACCCATGCCGCCTATGATTGATACTTATGATTTGAAGTTGTTTTATACACTATGCACTTATTATAGTATCAAATGATTCCTTTTAAACGTATCAAGCATTCTTGGCTATTATAAGGTAAAAATCCTATCCCCCGGCTTGCGTTGCATTGTGTGATAGGACCTGGGTCTTATAATAGCTTCATTTTTCTTTATTTAGCACTGCGCTGTTGTTTTATGCACTGGTATTCTTGGGAAGAAACCCGTTCCGTGTTATACGGCGTGGTCCCTTGATTTACCTAACTTTTAAAATAAAGATCAATAACTGTTTTAGTTCTCACACCAGTCACATGACTGACCTGGAGTTTATTGTTTTAACCTAAACTCCGGGTGCCCTTATTTTGACACGGGCAGCTAGTAGTTTTGGTTTTGCAGATTTATATTCACAGGATCCTGGTTTACAGCTGGAACGATATCCGGAAAGCTTTGTATCCGTATATCTCTTCTAGTTGTGTATTGTATTATTTTCCGCTGCGATGTATTTAAATGTAATTTTAATCTCTGATATTTCTGTGTAATATTCATTTATACTCTGTATATTCTTGTAATCTGATGCATTGTTGTGAATATACAATGAAATGTTCTTCCGTATGCGTTCTGTTTTGTCGTGTTCTCAAAACGATAGGGCGTTTCGAACGGCCTGGATCGGTTTAGCGACTGGTTCGGACCGAGCGAAATTCCTTGCCGTCACAGCTGGTATCAGAGCTTTGGTTTGCAAAGCTAGAGAACAAGACACATTAGAACCATACGAAAGAATTCATCAGATATTGGATTAGTAAAATCCAATGAGAATGACTCGTTAGAGATGGGATCAGTAGTATCCTAGAACGAGTGGGAAGAGTATATTTTTCAAATGAAAACAATTTTTGTTTTGAAAATTTAAATCAATTATTCGTATTTGATTATTTGTTTATATTGATTTTGGACAATTCAGTATATAAAGAATTTGCATATACGCCTTGCAAACGTATATTCAAAATTTTAATATATTGGATGGATATAGAATTACCCTCTAATCGCCCGGAGATGATTTTGATGATGGAGCTCCATCATTAGAATTTATGTTCGAGTTTCGAAGGTGTGATTTTCTATATATTTCCTATTGACTGGTGTGAGAACCAAAAATTAGATAGGGCCTATTGTTGTGATTTGGCATCAAAAACATGATTTTTGTATATGTATCAAAATTATGAATTTGAAGCTCTAATTCACTAATTGATTGATGTTTGTGTTGTTTGTTTATTTGTTTGAAAATTTTGAACCATTAAGCCTAATTTGATCGAATATTGAATTGTATTGAAAATTGGTCGCATTTGCTTGCATATACATATATATCATTGAACAGGTCATAGCAAGGAGGCTAGAGCCGAAGAATAAAATTTGTTTGCCCGACAAATAGGTACATGTTTACTACATGATTTACTGTTTTGTTTGGGTGATGATGATTTTATGAGCCTATTGGCTAGCCGCTTGGCTTTTTCTTTTTCTTTTTGAGATCTGAAGGACCGGGGAAGCTATTTGAAATTCCCCGATGCTCCTGGTGCAGGGGAGGTTATGGCGAAATTTTTCAAAAATTTAGGGTATTAGCCAAATTTTTGAAATTTTGAAAATTCTCAGAAACTGAAGAGTTGGAGAATGGAAGCCAGATCGAGCGTAGAGTTAACTGATCAAACCACTTTCGACTTTGTTCCTTTTCGGGGACGAAAAGATTTTAAGTGGGGGAGAATGTAACAACCCGGAAAATCTGAGCCAGTTTAAAATTTTTATTTTGGCAATTTTAATGAATTTTGAATATTTAAAATGAATTATTTTAAATAATAACGACGGAAAATTTATTATCGACGAAGTTAAAACGTATAAATTTATTTTAATTATATAACGAGCCTGAAATGGCGCGGCAGTTCGAAAATTCGATTTCGAATTTCAATTGAATATACAGAATTTGTTTTAAGTCAGAATTGGACGAAACAAGAAATATTTGAATCTGTATAAGGATATCTTTCTAATGAAGTTGAGAAACTGAGATTTCACTTTAAATATGTAAAGATATGTCCAGTTTAAAATTCAGAAAAGTCGCCGTGGAATTTATATATATTTTAATATATATGAAGGCCTTAAAAATAGCCATTTTGCAAACGACCTCGGATTTCGATGAAACCAGTTTTGTTGGGACCGTATCGTCCCAACATAGCTAGGTTTATTTTTCTAGAATTTTCTGAATCAATATGTGAGCGTGGCGCTGTTAAACGCGTTTGACCAGTTTCAGTTGAATTTAATCGACTGGAAAATGGTCATTTTTCAAACGGTCTCAGAATTTGGCGAAATTAGTTTTGTTAGGACCGTATCGTCAATACGAAGCTAGAAATAATTTTTCTGGAATTTTTAAAGGTCGTATGTGGCCCCGGTAAGTTGAAATGTACGTTCAAATTGAATATATACTAATTTATATTGTAAATTCAATGAAAACTGATCGTAACAATCAAACTGGCCTGCGATACATATCCCATTGTGTCCGGAATGGTGGTAAAACGCTAGGGACGACAGTCGGTGGGCTCGATTTTGAGTTCGAATGTAAAGGTTGCTTTTTGGGAAGATTTAAAATTAAATAATATAAAATAAATTAATAAAACCACCCCCACCTTTCACCCAACCCACAGTCAAACCCCCCATGTTTCCCCATCGTTCAGATAGAAAACCCGATGTTCAAAATAAAATAAAAAAAAAGGGAAAAAGAAACCCTAGCAGCTAATCGCGCGGCCCACGCCGGAGTCCACGCCGCCGAGTTGACCTCCCCTCCACCGCGATGCCGGCCTCCTCCACTGACGCTTCTCTCTCTCCTCCTCTAAGTGAATTCCCATCCGCGAGCTCCAGGACCGTGACCACCACCGAAGGCTGCGCCAGCTGCTGCCACCCTCTCGCCGGACCTCGCCCCCAAACCCTAAACCGTACATCGCGCCAACCCCTCCCCTCCCTGCGCAAACCAGCGAACGCAACCCCCCCTTCTCCGATGTCCTTCCTCCTTCCCCTTTTCAGCTCCACGCTGAAACCCACCAAAGCTGCTGGCGTCGAGGACATTTTGGCGAAGGACGGCTTAAAGCCTGCAGCGATAGAAAAGGTGATTCCTTTTTACACTATTTTAAAAATCAGTTATTATTTTGGATAACATAGTTTTATAAAAAAAAAATAAACAACTTTGCATAAAAATATGATTTTTAAAAATAAACAACCTTGTGAAAATATATAAACCATTGTTTAGAAAATATAAAATAGCGTGGATAAAATATGATCTTTTAGATATACATACCAATAAAAATGAGATTCTTAGACAAGTAAAAATATGAACTTCCTTATGAAATAGTGAAGTAAAAATATGATTTTTACATATGGAATAGTTTTTTTATCTATATAGTAGCGGTGAAAAAAAAATAGAATTTTTATCTATAAAGTAGCGTTATAAAAAAATATAATCTTTATCAGGAGAAGAGCGGGATAAAAATATAATTTTTATAAAGAAGTAGCGAATTAAAAATAGAATTTTTACATATTAGAGAATATAAAAATGTGATTTTTATATATGTAGTGAATACGGGCGACAAAAGTGACGAAGGGCAAGAGCGATGAAGATTTCCTACATATGAAAAGTCGTGGCGTTGGTTTAGCATATATGTGAGAATTTCTCACCTTTCAATTTCATTTCTATTTATATATATATACTAGGATGCAGACGGTGCTTAGTAGCACCCGACACAATCGTCCACAGACCATGGACTTGTTTGTTTGGTTGCATAGATTAGTTATATGATGTGATTTGAATTTGGTTGTTTGGTGATTTTGATTGATGTGTGAATGGCGTGGGCCTTCACTAGACCGGGGGTAAGGCTAGGCCTTGTCCCGTTTCTAGTATCGTGCCGTTATGCCGCCGAAATTTTCTAAAATATGTTAGAAAAATAAAAATAACATTTTATTGAATAAATGAACCAAATAGAATATTCATAGGTTGAATAAAATGTTTTATCGTTAAAAATATAATTTTTAACGTGAATGTGAATAAATAAATATTCATTTACAAACCAGACGGTTTGTTTATGTACACCTATTTGAAGGACATTGATTGGGTCGATAAATTTTACACATCGCCCATCTGCACAAATAAAATCTGTGTTTGATTGTTTGAAACCCCACACGGGTGTTAGGATGAAATTTGAAGTTCACTCATCCTGATTGATTAAATATGTCGATCGATCGATTGACAGGCTGTTATAAGCGTTAGATATCTATATTTGATGCTAATACAGTGTAGTGCACTTTGGTTGATGGTTGATTAATTTTCAATGCTATTATATACATGTGTTGTATGGAATCCATATAATTAACTTTATATGGTAATTGATTGGGCTTCATTCCAATTTGAAAAATAAAGAATAAAATAAAATAAAGGTTCATGTGTTGACAGTACTCATCCTTTGAGATTGGTCATGTGTTGAACGAAATATTTTAGTAATAAAATTTACATCTTTATCAATATAAAATAAAGGTTCATGTGTTGACAGTACTCATCCTTTGAGATTGGTCATGTGTTGAACGAAATTTTTTGATAATAACAACTATTTTGAAAAGAGAAATATTTGAAATAGAATATTTGAAAATAGAAATTTATGAAGCCGTGTTGATTAGATTGACGCCATTTTGACGTGAACGATATTTATATCGATTTGAAAACGATTTCGAAATGAAATGAATTGAAAACGATTTCGAAATGAAATGAATTGAAAACAATTTCGAAATGAAATGAATTGAAAACGATTTCGAAATGAAATGAACTGAAAACGATTTCGAAATGAATTGAATTGAAAACGATTTCGAAATGAATTGAATTGAAAATGAATTCAAATTGAATTGAAAGCGAATTGAAATGAATTCAAATTGAATTGAAATTTGAATTGAATAGAAATGAATTTTAAAACGAATTTATAAAGAAGAATTCAATTTTGATTTGAATTGAAGAGGAAGTTGAAATTGCTTTTGAAACGAATTTAAAACTATTTATATAATTCGTTTTAAATAGAAATCGACGAAATATATATTATATATATTATATATATAATATAATGGCCTGAATAGAACGCACCGCGCCGCGGCAGTTCGTGAATTTCGACCATCTATTTCAAACGGACATTACGGGAGATCCGACCGTCGGATTCTCCTAAAGCCAGAACCGTTGGGTTCGTATCGAAAAGAGCTTTCTAACGAATATTATAAATTTGAAATCTAACGGTTGGATTTGGAGTTACGTCCAAATCAAATTTGAAAAAGGTCGTTGTAAGTGCAGTTCGATGGCCGTTGATGGAAATCGACTGTACGGGCCTTGATAAAATTATTAAAAATAGTAATAATTTGTGTAAAATCATAAGAAATGATTTTGAAAGAATTGGGATGAAAAACTCCATATTTGAAAAGATAAAAATAGATTTTTATCGAAATGAACTAGTTTTGAACTAGAATTATAATTCTATTTATTTTTAAATAAATAAATTGAATTTAAAAAGGGTTTTTAAAATAACCAGAATTTCCAATGATTGCATTGGAGTGGATTTGAATCGAAATTGTCTTCGGAATATTTCGATGTTGGAATTCGTGATTATACAGGTGTTGTTATGGAAATTTGAAAGATATATATTTATATCGTTATTTCCAATACGACATTTGTTAGTCGTAGAATTTGATATTGAATATAAGCCGATATATTTTCTATTCAGAGCCTTGTATTGAATATCGAATGTGATTTGGGTTTGTCGTGAATGGTGTCTTCACTAACACTGTTCTTGAACCCAGTTGAGAAAAGATTAAATCTTTTTATTTAGATTTAATGAAGTGTACCAATTAAATAATATTTAATTGGAATTGAATTGATATTGATTTCTGGGTTTATCGTGAACAGTGTTTTTAAATAACACTCGTTCTTTAACCCGATAATCAATCGAATGTGACTTTGGGTTTATCGTGAACCGTGTTTTAAATGACACGGATTCTTTAGCCCAGTTAACGATTAAAACTAAGTGGAGTTTTAATGAATCTTTAATTAGATTGAAATAATCGAAATGGAGTATCACCAGTTTTGCTCCGGGCGTTAGTTAAATCTTTAATTAGATTTAAACGTGAACTGGTAATTGAATTTACCGATAACACCGTGGTGTTAGATATGAAGTATAACCAGTGTTACTTCATGGGATGAATAGGTTGGGATTGGGAAATTAAAACAAATGATTACTTCGGTAAGTTTCGTTAATCCCGACTAATTTGAATCGAAATTCAAAGGAAGATTAGAGGACAAATTCAGGAATTTATCTTGGATAAAATTAATGGGAACCTTTTCCTATGAATGCGAAATTTAGAAACTAACTGTCGGTTAGCCAAGCAGAATGGTTTTCTGAATATTGATCTGATGTTGGTTTCGGCCTTCGGGGTTAATATTTGGGGAATTGTTCTCTTGATTAATTTACGGTTAGTGACTAATGAATTGGAATGAGGCGTATGTTGTGTTTGTGTAACATTTGTTTAAAATATACGCGAGTTATTCGGAAAGACCGGGTTTATCCCATTCTGAATAACTGATACGAAGATAAGTCGAAGATGAAGACGATGGTCGAAGACCGGAAGTCTTCACCTCGTTTGGGTGATTACTGATGATCTTGATTGGGCTGTACACCCAAGAAGATGGAAACAGTTGGTGATCGTCCAGACGTGCTTGGAGATCGATGGATATGCGGGGTACTAGATGCCTCCGGTTTCGTTCAGACCCAGAACGGACTTGTAAATGGACTGTGTGTCTGACATTGGATTTTAGTCCGTGTGATTGATCTCTGTTAAATATATATCTGTTTGGCGGCGGAGAATTTATTCTCTTGCTTAACGCCCTTCTCTGAGACGTACGAGCTCAGGGGTTATATATTGATGGATATAAAACGCATGGAGTGAATTGCCTGTGTGGCATGCCTAAGTGGCAAATGATCAAGGCTTCTGTTGAAAAGCAAAGTCTTGTGGTTGATGATCAAAGCACGGCCTTTGTGGCGTAGCTTTGTGTAACGTTTACTTCGCGAGTTTCACACCCGGTATGAACCAAAAACGGGAGACGTACCTCAGGGAGGGCATGCGTTTCTTTCTAGTTAGAAGTGGCGTCAGTGGTTTTACACGCCCTGACGAGTTTGACTTATGTGGTTGTTGCTGTTGCGAGGCGCCTCGGTTTGATCGGACGATCCGGGTCCGATGGAGTCATTTAGTTGGCTCACCTACGCCCCAAAGGGCGGGGAAACGCAGTGTTCAGGCATTTTAATCCACATCGGTGGACCGGCCCTGTCGCTCCAAGGGACGATGCGTTCTGTTCCTGAGACACGGGCTAGAGCGTCTCGAATCGGTTGAGGACTATCTTTTGCCTCGGTTCATAGATGGAAATCCAATTTCCAAATACGTGACTTTGCGGTTTTATTTGTAAACCTATATATGGCGACATAATATATGGTACCCATGCCGCTTATGATTGATACTTATGATTTGAAGTTGTTTTATACACTATGCACTTATTATAGTATCAAATGATTCCTTTTAAACGTATCAAGCATTCTTGGCTATTATAAGGTAAAAACCCTATCCCCCGGCTTGCGTTGCATTGTGTGATAGGACCTGGGTCTTATAATAGCTTCATTTTTCTTTATTTAGCATTGCGCTGTTGTTTTATGCACTGGTATTCTTGGGAGGAAACCCGTTCCGTGTTATACGGCGTGGTCCCTTGATTTACCTAACTTTTAAAATAAAGATCAATAACTGTTTTAGTTCTCACACCAGTCACATGACTGACCTGGAGTTTATTGTTTTAACCTAAACTCTGGGTGCCCTTATTTTGACACGGGCAGCTAGTAGTTTTGGTTTTGCAGATTTATATTCACAGGATCCTGGTTTACAGCTGGAACGATATCCGGAAAGCTTTGTATCCGTATATCTCTTCTAGTTGTGTATTGTATTATTTTCCGCTGCGATGTATTTAAATGTAATTTAAATCTCTGATATTTCTGTGTAATATTCATTTATACTCTGTATATTCTTGTAATCTGATGCATTGTTGTGAATATACAATGAAATGTTCTTCCGTATGCGTTCTGTTTTGTCGTGTTCTTAAAACGATAGGGCGTTTCGAACGGCCTGGATCGGTTTAGCGACTGGTTCGGACCGAGCGAAATTCCTTGCCGTCACATAAAAATATAACTTGTACTTATTAATTCAATTAATAAGTAAGTAAATAAATAAATTGATTTGATTCAAAATGGAAATTAAAAATAACTACTTCCCTAAATTCGATATAATCGAATTCCAATAAACAAATCTTTCTCCAATAATCTATATTCGATTATATTTTAAACTTCGGAATTTATCTACCATTTCAGGTTAATTCAAATTCCAAATTCCCTTTTGAATTTATCTTTTACAAACCATTATCAAATTCCTTTATAACCATCACAGTCTACACTTTATTTTATATTCCGAATTTTGAAATAAAACTCATTATTTACTTTTAAAATGATTAACCATTTCCCTTTTCATTCGATTTCCAATTTGGATTCATATTTCCAAATCTAAATTTCCTTTATAGATATTTCATTTGCAAAATATTTGCTTTAACCCATTATTCACTTTAATCATGAATATATTCCTATTATATACAGTTTGATTTCATACTTATATATACTACCTTAAACCCAAATTTTATTTGTAACTTCTATTCAGAATTATTCATATAAGTCCCATTTCTTTTTATTTTAATCATTTAAAATCTCGTTTAACAATTCCTTAATAATTTCTAAGTTTAAATCTTATTTCAAATATTGGTTTCAAAACCGACTTCCACGTTTTCATTTAAATTCAAATTTGAATTTATATTTCAATTTATCCAATGATAAATAGTTCACTTAATTTATATTTTGTTTAAAATCAACTTCTTGTTTTAATAAAACAAGTTCCTATTTTTTAACTCCATTCAAAATTACACTTCAACTTTTGGAAAAATATATTTCATTTTTATATCTCAAATTTCAATTTCCTATATTTGAAAATATTTTAGGTATTTAAATACCAAAATTCTAGGGCCTGGGATATTTAAACACAACAAGATCAATCACAGTTAATATAACACAACATATATCATAATCAAAGAAAACACAATAATATAAATGTTGAGGAATCCAGTTGGATTCCTCTAACCTATTTCCCTGCATCCACAGATGTTAATCAACATTAATAATCTTATTTTCACATCAATATGAAATATCATAGTGAACAGAATTATTAAACGATCAATGATATAACTATATCAACCAACTCAACCAATTTTATCAACCATTCATTCAAACATCCATCACATAGTATAAAATTACTACAAATAAATTTAAAACTCGTTAAAAATATAAACGGGGTAGAGTTAGTGAGTTTACTCACCTCGGTTCGCAGTTGATGATTCTACTTTTATTTCATTTTAAAATCAAACATCATGTGGTTTTATCGTGAAATCCTAGTAGCTTTGTTCTCAGCGAAAACAACTCCCCAATGTTGACCTCGTTTCTACAATTCCAACATGATCAGTTCCATCTGACTGTTGTCCGCATATGACCAGTTCATAAGCATTATAAGTATATAATAGTTTGATTCAAAATAATTTATCTTTAATGACTTATTAATTTACTTGATAAAAATGAAAAATTACGATGGAAAGGACTTGCTTCTTCGTGAAACAAGACAAACCCGAAATCTTTAGTAAAAGAACCCAAGCAGCGTTGATTGTTTCTGCTAGCTCCTTTACACAAGTACTCTAACTTCATTAAACTTCATTGTTGCAAACATTACTTTTTAACCATACCCATTCTTTTTATTTTATGTCTCTTCTCCCTATACATCATTATTTAATTCCAATGTTTATGATATCCACTTCATGCATTATTATGTGCCTTGCGCTCAGCTCCCCATAAGCTGTTACTTCATCTAACAAAAAAACGGACCTACTTTCCCAGTTTAATCCTTCCACTTCCTACAGTATCCTCCCTCATATACTTTGAATTATCCTCTTAATGCCTACAACAAACTTCTATTTGTGTGACTGCTTCGAACAATCCTAGCCTCGGTTGCACCCAATATCTTTCCCATAATATAACTGGCAATCTTTTTTTTCATTTCACCATTATTTTTTCCAAATCGTCTATCCCATTAAACTCCATTCTTTCTCATACACAGTAGCTCCAATAAACATGGTCGTGATGCTCCCTTTCCCCTGTACACGCACTCACGCCCCTCCCCTGAACACCTTAACGCAGTACCCCTTGTCCTCTCCTTTCCATCCACATCCACTCACGTAAACGTGGCCCCTCCTGTATAACTAAATTTTCACATGAACCTCCCAATAATACTACACACACCGTACCCCTCTACAACAGTAATTTACGCCTTCCACCAACCCAACTGCACCTCTATTGCTCAGTTAAAACATACAACAACAATATGTTGAACTTGTCCTTGATTTCTTCATTAGTCTATCACAGCTCGCTCTCATCCCCTTTCCACACTCTCGATATGCTCTTCCATGAACTCATCGCTGCAGCTTCCATCCGTCATCGGACCCAATGAAATCGTTACCACTACAACCGCCGATGCCTGGTCTTCCTCCTCTGATGAACCAGAGCTGCTCCGACAACACTCCCCACGTCGGCGCTGTTGAAAAGGGCATGACAAAAAGAGCCATCGAGTTATAGGCAGAGCATACGAACGAGTTTAGGTTTTAGTGAATTGAAAATTCGGAGTTTTCCTTTGGATCTGATTTTTTTGAAGTTTTGTGAAAATAGCGGGTTTCAGCTTCTCCTTGGTTTCGAGAAAAAGAAATAGTTTTATTTTTTAGTTTGCATTGAGAACGGGACAAAAGATATCCAATATTTAAAGGCAAAGGTAGCTTGGCTTGCACGGAAATAGGATGGTTTGGTACGCATGAAAACGAGATGGATTGGCAGGCACGCTGTTGAAAATGTTGAGAACACGGGTATGAAAACTTATAGACAACGATTATAATGGACTGTAGAAACTAGACAGAAGAAAAGGTTAGAATTCAGAAGAGCAAGAAATAAACAGGGACATCAAAAGACAATTGTGCGAGAATATATTATATCATCAATATAATAAGAAACTAATTCACCACTGTAAAGGGATTTAAATGATTTTGCACCAACCGGCAAGCAGCAACTAAGCTGCTAACATTCATTAGTGGTGCTATTGAAAGATGTCAAAGGTCAGCGCTTGATAATTTGTCATATTAAAATTGAATATTAAACTACTTTCGATTTATATTTATTTATATGATATAAAGCTAACATCCTTAGTACTTTAAGAAGCAAATAATGTTCATGTATATCTATGCCAACTCCCACAATTACTTGATTATATCAATGCGGGAACACAACTCATATATTTTTATTTTATGTATGTTTTGGTCTACATTTCAAGCCGTATATTTGTAAGAGATCCCAAAATGTTTTCTTCAATAGTTATATTAGTTTAAATATTTGAACACCATAAAACGTGTATCTACATTTTGGTTTACCTACTATAGACACCTGTCCACTGAAGGTGGAAAATGACAGAAATATCATATAAACCAATCACTATTCAAAGCAAATACTGCTTGAATCATTTCCTGTGTGCGAAGCATGGGACATTCACCGATATATATATTTGCTAAAGTTAACGTGGTATTGACTACGTAGAAATTTTGTCTATTTGCAACTGTAATGAAAAAAAATAAGAATATTGTTATTAAAATCCATTATAATATAAATTATATGTTCTAATGTCGTTTAATTAAATAAATTCCTTACAAAAATCGATTTATATTTCAAATAAAATGTTTCAAACAAATTTTAAATATTCAGAATTAAATAACTAAAAATCCGGGTCGTTATAATTTGCGAATTTTATGTACGCGAATTCACATGGAGTAAAACCCGTTCCGCATTAGCGGCGTGGTCCGGTGAATTTCTCATAACATTTGTGACAACCTGGATTTTCTGAACCAATTTAATATTTTTATTTTATCCATTTTAATGGATTTTGTATATTTAAAATCATTTATTTTAAATAATAATGACTAAAAATTCGTTTAAATCGAAGTTAGAAAATATATATTTAGTTTAATTATAAATAGAGTTTGAAATGGCGTGGTAGTTTGAAAATTTGATTTTAAATTTCAAATGAATGAACTAAATTCAAAATAAATCGGATGGATTTCAGTAAAACCAGAAATATTTGAATCTGTTTAATTATATCTTTTTAACGAATGTGAAAAACTGAGATTACATAATATAAATTGAAAATTATGTCCAGTTTAAAATTTAAAATAGTCGCTATGGAATTTATATATATTTTAAATAATAAATAATATACAGCCCCTAAAAATATCCATTTTGCAAACGACCTCCGTTTTTGACGAAACCACTTTTGTTGGATCCGGAATGTCAAATTATTGCTAGGTCTCAAATTTCATAATTTTTGGAATTAATATGTGAGCGCACTGAATTTATTTGGTAATTTCAGTTGAATTGGATCGACCAGAAAATGAGCCGTTTTTCGAACGGTCTCCAAATTCGACGAAATTAGTTTTGTAAGGACCGTATCATCAAAACATAGCTAGATTTATTTTTCTGTAATTTTTGGAGTTAGTATGTGTCCTCGGTAAATTAAAATGTACGTTTAAATTCAAATTATATTGATTTTTATTTTAATTTTAATAAAAAGTGATCGAAACAATTGGTTGGCTTACAAAACATATTCCATTGTGTCCAGAATGGGGGATTTAGCTAGGGCAACAGTCATTGGGTTTTATTTGGAGTTTGTAATGATTTTGATTTTTATAGCGAATTAAATAATAATTAAAATATAAATATATAAACCTACCAACTAAAGACCTATATCTGTTCTTCATTATAACGCAACCACCACAAACCAATTAAGGCCAAAAATGTTCTAAACTTCATGCCAAAAATCACCAAATCGGTGCAACAAAATTCGAAACTCATGAAAGGGAAATTGGAGTGCTAAGAGAGGGCTTCGTTTTGGTACCGGTTTGATGGCGATTGATGGTCGGTGTTGCTCGAATTTCGAGGGGAAGGGCCACCATTCATGGGCCTTTTCAGGTGGGTAAGGCCCATCGAGAGCGGCGACGCTCTGGCCATTGGTATGACGTGGAGCTCTTCCACGTGGCGTGGCCTGATCTGGGTCCAACAACTCCAGGAAGCGGCGACGACTTGAAGAGCAAATCGATCGTTGGGTTTTCCGTCTATAGATAATAACGAAGAAGAATCGGCAGCTTATTTTTCAAGCATTGTTAAAGGTTAATTAATATAATTAATTATATTAATTGTTGTATTAATTATTCAAATGTTTAAAATATCGTAAAACTTCCAAAGCTTATACATGATAAATACAAAAGGGCAGACTTACTTACTTCTGGAGATTTCTATGGAAGAGGTGTAAAAGGCAGTTTATTTTATTCACGATGATTCAAGTCCTGGTCCAGATGGTATGAATTCTAAGTTCTGCAAACTACATTAGGAGGCTTTGAAATGTGATTTATTATTGGCTATGAATGATATATTTAATTCTGCCAAACTTCCGAAGGGCTGCAACCATACCTTCATTACACTCATCCCCAAAAATGATAAACCAACAAACATAACACATTACATGCCGATATCATGTTGTAATGTATACTACAAGATCTTCTTCAAAATCATGTGTAATAGAATCAAATTATAAAGACCCGCATTCTACGCATTGGAGGATCATAGAATATTTATTTCATTTTCAAATGAAGTCATATGGTCGTGTAACTTTAGGGAACAACTATTGGGGTCATTTCCAATGTTCACCATTTTTGCCAATTTTTAAATGACCATTTTGCCCTAGCGAATCTTGTTTCGCCTATAACTTTTGATTGGTAAGGAGTTTTGACCTGAAACCACTTCCATTGGATTCAGATGATGGTTTACCCTTCCATGAGTGGTCAATTAGCCAAACGGACTTACCCTTTGGGAGATATAGCTGAAATGAGGTTTAGAAGGTGAAAACAACTTAACCGGACCTAATTAAGGTGATTAGCAGCTAGGCCTATAACTCATTTCGGGATTAGGGTTATAGGAGGGCTGATAGGGTTAGAAAGAACATTTCATTTTAGTTTTTACAACTGCCACTTTCATCCTTTGAACCCTAGCAATGGCCTCCACCTTCTAAATCACTCTCAAGTCGCCTTCTAATCACTAGTTAAGAAGATCTACATCAAATCAAGGCAAATCAACAACAAATCAGAGTTGCAGTTGCTGTGTTGCATAGAAAAACACCCCAAAACAGTAGAGTTTCAGATTTAAAGTTTTAATTGTGGCTAAGGTGAGTGATTTGCATTGTTTTTCACTAATTACGACTAATTAGGGGTGATTACTGTTAATTAGCGAAACTATGCATGTTAAAATTCAGGAAAAATTTGTAAAAATTCTTAAATATTATTTTAGTGCTCTAATAGAAACTTGGGTTAATTTGGATATGTTTTGCTAATCCTATCATTATTTATGGTTAAACATGATTAAGGGGAAAATCATGCTTTTTGGGTATGTTTGATTTGAAATGACCTATTTGCTTGATGTTTTGATCTTTTTAATTGAACCCATATGTTTATACTATTGTTTGTGATGTTTTTTGATTGATTAGAAAAGTTAGAATTGTTGAAAATGTCGTCGTATACCGAATATGGACGATATATGCTCACTAGAAAGTGTGCAGGGTTTCGGATCGGATCGGGTTATGTGGCTCAGGTCGGATCGGAGAACTGAGCAGAGAAACCGAATCGCATAGAGTGGGAGTTGATTTAGATCAGAAGCGAGGGCGTGGGGATCGGATCGGAAATGGTGAGCACAAACCGATCCGGGGCTGAAACAATCAAACTGAGACGAGTTGGAGGATGGCACCCGAACCGAAACGAATGGAGGATGGCACCCGAACCGAACCAAATGAGAGACCCGAACCAAAATGATGATGACTGGAGTACTATGCATATTAACCAAGGCATGGGCTATGAGCACCGAACCGAATCAGGTATGGAGTACCGTACCGAACCAGATGCATACTTTTACTTCTACGCGATGACTCTTTTGAGGACCAACTCCAATTCGACCAAAACCTGAGATGCAAATGTAGTCCAAATAAGAAGAAGAACTCAGGATCCAGATACGAACCAACGAGTTAACTTCATGAATTGGACTTTGCTGCGGGATGTGTGCAAAGGGGTTATCGATGTCTATAATTTTGACTCACCACGGAGAGACGGACATCGGCTATGGATCAGTGCAGTGAAGTTGTCATGACTTCATGGGGAAAAGTGATCTTAGTAGGGCTATGAGCCAGTGCAGTGGAGTTGTCATAACTCCATGGGGCAGAGTGGACAGAGCAAATGATTAATGGCTATGGATCAGTGCAGTGGAGTCATCGTGACTCCATGGGGTAGAGTGATTGTAGAAAAGGATTGGGTGATCAAAGTGGTAGATATTGTATTCTTTAAGCACTGTGTGAGAGATGTGATGATGATTGCTATGTTTGATGTTTTCTATCACCATGACACGGATACCCCCTTCCCATTATTTTCACACCATGTGTTAGTGTCACCTTAGAGTATTGTACATCTTGTTGTGCTAACTCTTTGGTTGCAGGTCCAGGTTCAGGTATGGTTATGTATACCTGTTATTGTTCTGCTTTTGCTGCTTATTGCTCATACCAGACTTTTGTCTGACCCAGAGTTTTATGTATCTTCTTATTACTCTGGGTGCTCTTAAATGAGCAGACTAGAGACAGGTTAGGTGATTATGCACGAGTAGCTGTACCGGGGACGAGCAGGAGGCTTCCACGTATGATATAAATATATATATTCTCCCTGTGTTGTTGCTGGTCACTACTTTGGGCATTAGTAGTGTACCTCTTTCTTTTGCTTTAGAAATAGTATTTCAAAGTTGTAATAATGTTGGTTTGGATGATAAGCTGTATTTTCGATTTCCGCTGCTATGATGGTTTAGTTCTCAGCTCATGCATCGTCTCGCCTGTTTTATGTCAAAGTTATGTTATTATTATATTTTATCCCATGCGCTATGAGACATTCTACAGGATCCTTGTTAGTTTAAATTCCTTTCTTTTTATGACCGTCCCGTGCTGGTAAGACGTCGACGCAATGCACTTTCATTGGAAATGTCGGCCGGTGCGGGGCGGACCGTCACACTTGGTATCAGAGCTCTACTAGGGAAAGACACCAGGGAGAGATACTACGTATATGAGAGCGCGTATTTGTGATATTTTGGTTTTCAAAAGCTATATATATACTATTAGTATATCTAAGGTTGGTGTCGCACTGCACTGGCACCACTGAAGAGATGGTTAATCGTTTTCTCCTTACAGATTGAACGATGAGCCGATATATGAGGAATATAGGTTCAGGAGCCAATAATAGGAATGATCCTGATATGAGGACAATGTTCACTGACTTCATGAGAGAGATGCTTAGGGATGTTCAGAGGGAAGCTCCTAATGTTGCAAATGGTGGTGGTGTAGTGGTGCAAGCGCCTAGGGCCGATTTCGCCAAAGTCTGTAAGGATTACACAAGTCTTGGTGGGAAGCTGTTCCACGGAACGAAATCAGCTACAGAAGTTCAGGATTGACTTGATAGCTGTGAGCGCATGTTCGAAGATTTGGGTATCGAGGATGCGATGAAGAGAAGGCTAGCATCCCGCCAGCTGCAAGCACGGGCTATGAATTGGTGGAACGCTATTAAGGCAGCTACTCCTGCGGATCAACTTACTTGGGATCAGTTCAAGGCCCGATTCAGTGATAAGTTTATCCTAGCTGCCCAGAAATCAGAATTGTTTAGGAAGTTCTTGGAGCTTAAGGAGAATGGTAAGGCAGTCTAGGAGTATATTGCTGAGTTTGATACTTTATCGAAGTATGGATTATCCCTTGTTGACACTCCCGAGAAGAAGAATGAGAAGTTCATAACAGACTTAGATCAGTACTTAGGGGAAAGGATTATAAACCATATTGATGAGACTTTCGAATCGATTGTTGGGAAAGCATTGAGATCAGAGAGCCTTTATCCTAAGCCCAAGACTAAAGTCATTGTTGCATCTGAAAAGGGGCCAAAGCCGCAGGCAAGCGGTGGAGGCAAGAATAATTCTCAAAATAAAAGGAAGCAGAGTCAAACCAAGCTTGGTCAGAAAAAGAAAGATAAGAAAGATGTTGAGTGCTTTAGCTGTGGCAAGAAGGGTCACTATGCTAAAGAATGTCGGGCAAAGCCAGCGGACAGGGAGTGCTTCAACTGCGGCCAAGTGGGACGTCACAAGGATAAATGTCCGCAACCCCCTAAACAGAAGCAGATTGTGAAAGCATATGCTATTAATGTTGTTCCTTCTTCGTCGAATTCCCCAACTGTGGCAGAGAAAGGAAAGAATGTCGTTATTCAAGGTATACTTTCTGTTTATGATGTTCCCGTTGGAGTATTGTTTGATACTGGGGCTTTCCGTTCCTTCATATCTAGTGACCTAGTAGATAGGTTGGGATTAGAACCCGAGATAGTCGATAAACCTTTAATGGTGATGAATCCGATTGGTAGTTCGACTAGCCTTAGTATGATTTGTTGAAATTTAGTCTTATGAATCATGAATGTATGTTTTCTTGTGATTGCTTTGTTTTGGGCTTTACTGGGTATGGCATTATTTTGGGAGTCGATTGGCTCTAAAGGTACGGGGTAGTGGTAGACTGTGAGGGATTTTCAGTGACTATTAGGGCGGATGATGGGCAGAGGGTAGTGTTTGGTGGCCTACCTAGTGATGAGGTGATGGCTAGTTTTCTAAATTCCCTCGACATCCCGCAGGATGAGTTATCAGGGGTTCCCATTGCTAGCCAGTATCAAGATATCTTCGAGGAAGTGACCGGACTTCCACCACACCGAGAGATTGAGTTCTGTATTGATTTAGTGAAAGATGCCAGACCTACAGTAATGCCACTTCGTCATATGGCGCCATGGGAGCAGCGAGAGCTTGGGGTGCAAGTAAGCGATCTTTTGAAGAAGGGATTTATTCGAAGGAGTGTCTCCAAGTAGGGATCACCAGTTGTATTTTCCACTAAGGTAGATGGTTCCCTTCATTTATGTGTGGACTATCGCGAGTTGAACAAAGTGACTAGGAAGAATAAGTATCCTCTTCCACGATAGATGATTTCTTTGATCAACTAGAAGGAGAAAGAGTGTTCTCCCTATTGGACCTCACGATAGGAGTTCGTCAGCTCGGAGTAGCAGCTGAGAGTATGCCTAAAACGACATTTTAGACACCGTCTGGATTCTATGAGTTGTTGGTTATGCCATTCGGGTTGACCAATGCACCAGCCTATTTTGTGGATCTTATTAATAGAGTTTTCCAAGATCAATTGAATAAGTTTCTTCTTTGTTCGTGGACGATATACTTGTTTATTCGAGGATAAAGGAAAAACACAGGGAACATTTGAGAGTAGTGATGGGGTTGTTGAGAAAACACCAATTGAAAGCGAAATTTTCTAAGTGTCACTTCTGGAGGAGGGAAGTGAGATTCTTGGGCCATGTTGTTTCATAGAATGGTATTGTCGTGGACCCTACGAAGGTGGCTACGGTACAAGATTGTTCTATGCCGAATAATGCAATGGACGTAAGAAGTTTCTTGGGATTAGCTGGATATTATCGTAAGTTTATGCAAGACTTCTCCAAGATAACGGCACCGTTAACTCAGTTGACCAAGAAGAATCAAGCTTTCGTCTGGGACGGAATGTGTGAAAATGCATTCGAAAGTCTAAAGGAAAAGTTGATTCGTGCGCCAGTGTTAGTCATTCCTAAAGGGAATGAAGAGATGACAGTGTACACGGATGCATGTGGTACCGGACTAGGTGCAGTATTGATGCAAGGAGGTAGGGTTGTAGCTTATGCTAGTCAGCAACTGAAACCGCATGAGAAAAGATATCCTACCCACAATTTGGAATTGGCAGCAATCGTATTCGCATTGAATATGTGGAGACATTATCTCTTGGGTGAAAGATTTGAGTTGTTTTCCGATCATAAATCATTAAAGTATCCTTTCTCTCGGAAGGATCTAAATCTTCGTCAGCAAAGATGGTTAGAATTCTTGGCTTCCTATGATTTTGATATCGCATATACACCAGGAATGGGCAATGCAGTAGCTGATGCATTGAGTAGAAGACATGCCAATTTAGGGGCTATGTTCCTTGAATGGAAGCAACTGGAGTATATCGCTAGGTACAATTTCAGACCAAGGTGCGAATTAGATCCAGAAATGTTAGTAAGTTTGATGATCAGACCCACTTTGATTGAACGAATTGGTTCTAGTCAGAGGGACGATCCTAACCTACTAGAAATCATCTCCAAGTTAGAGATGGTTATCAACGAGGAGATGAACAAGTATGGGCTTGATCAAGATGGAAGGCTCAGAAAGAATAGGAGATTAGTTGTACCCAATGTTAACTGATTAAGAGATGAAGTGCTTAGAGAATGTCGTCACTCAAAACTGACGATACATCCCGGAGGTAACGAAATGTATCGAGACATGAAGCAGACCTACTACTGGGAAGGGATGAAAAGAGATGTTGGGAAGTTTATATCCAAATGCATGAATTGCCAGCTAGTTAAAGCTGAACAAAAGATGCCTACTGGTTTGTTGCAACCATTGGATGTTCCCAAATGGAAATGGGAACAAGTCTCAATGGATTTCATTTTTGGGTTACTAAGGACTAGATCGGGCCATGATAATATTAAGAGTGCAAGGTTTATACCTGTCGAGTCAAATAGAATGGCAGCTAAGTTAGCGGAACTGTATATTAAGTGGGTAGTGAGATTTCATGGAATACCAAAAGGTATTGTGAGCGACCGAGATCCATTGTTTACTAGTGGATTTTAGAAGAGCTTACAAGAGGCTTTAGGGTTAGAATTACATCTCAGTACCGCGTACCATCCTCAAACCGACAGTCAAACATAGAGGGTGAATTGAGTATTAGAAGATCTCTTGAGAGCTTGCGTATTAGATTTTGGAGGGTCATGGGATGACCATTTACATCTGGTTGAATTTGCATATAATAATAGTTATCAGTCTAGTATTGGTATGGCTCCATTTGAAGCTTTATACGGAGGACCATGCAACTCACCATCATGTTGGTTGGAAACCAGTGAGAAATTCGTTTTTGGGCCAGATGTAATAAGAGAAACTTCAGACAAGATCAAGGTTATCCAACAACGAATGAAGGTTGCCCAAGATAGGCAGAATAGTTATGCTGATAAGAGGCGAAGAGAAATAAAATTCTCCGTTAGCGACTTGGTGTTTGTCGAAATTTCTCTGTTAAAGAGCGTGATTCGATTTGGTAGGAGATGCAAGTTAGCACCAAGATTTGTTGGTCCATTCCTAGTTCTTGAGCAAGTTGGGAATTTGGCATATAAAGTTGAGTTGCCAGACAAGATGGCGGGAGTACATAACGTATTTCATGTTTCCCAGTTAAGGAAGTTCATGCACGACCCCGATATGACTATTTCACTGGATCAGTTGGATGACATCGAAGTAGAACCCGAGGCGGTTGGAAACCGCAGGCCGATCCGTATTTTCGAGTACGACATGAAGCAACTTCGAAGGAAAGCGGTGAAACTGGTCAAGGTTCAGTGGGACGAGAATGAGAATGACTGTACTTGGGAAATAGAGGAGAGCATAAGGAAGACATATCCAAAACTCTTTGCCTGGTAAGAATTTAATGACCATTTAGTTATCCTCTTGTTAGTAAACCGCATGCTAGGATAGGCCTGTTATGTTGCTATGTATGTTTGATTGATGCAAATGATTGATAGGCATGCGGGACCCATTGTTGTTTCTTAGTTAAGGAATTTTGGAGGTGAAATTTCTTAAGGGGGGAGGATGTAACAACCCGCATTCTACGCATCGGAGGATCATCGAATATTTATTTCATTTTCATATGAAGTCGTATGGTCGTGTAACTTTGGGGAATGACTATTAGGGTCATTTCCAATGTTCACGATTTTTGCCGATTTTTAAATGACCATTTTGCCCCTAGCAAATATTGTTTCATCTATAACTTTTGATTGGTATGGAGTTTTGACCTGAAACCACTTCCATTGGATTCATATGATGGTTTACCTTTCCGTAGAGTGGTCACATTAGCCAAACGGACTTACCGTTTGGGAGATTAGCTAAAATAAGTTTTAGAAGGTGAAAAATAGCTTAATCGGGCCTAATTATGGTGATTAGCAGCTAGGTCCATAACCCATTTCGGGATTAGAGTTATAGGAGGGCTGATAGGGTTAGGGAAAATATTTCATTTCAGTTTTTATAGCCGCCACTTTCATCCTTTGAACCCTAGCAATGGCCTCCACCTTCTAAATCTCTCCCAAATCACCTTCTAATCACTAATTAAGAAGATTTACATCAAATCATGGCAAATCAACACCAAATCAGAGTTGGAGCTACTGTGTTGCATAGGAAAACGCCCCAAAACAATAGAGTTTCAGATCTAAAGTTTTAACTGTGGCTAAGGTGAGTGATTTGCATTGTTTTTCACTAATTACGGCTAATTAGGGTGATTAGTATTAATTAGCGAAATTATGCATGTTAAAATTCTGGAAAAATATGTAAAATTTCTTAAATATTATTTTAGGGCTCTAATAGAAATTTGGGTTAATTTGGATATGTTTTGCTAATGCTATCATTAGTTATGGTTAAACATGATTAAGGGGAAAATCATGCTTTTTGGGTATGTTTGATTTAAAATTGACCTATATGCTTGATGTTTTGATCTTTTTAATTGAACCCATATGTTGTTACTATTGTTTGTGATGTTTTACGATTGATTAGAAAAGTTAGAATGGATGAAAACGTCGTCGTATGGAGAATATGGACAATATATGCTCGTTGGAAAGTGTGTAGGGTTCCGGATCTGATCGGGTTATGGTGCTCGGGTCGGATCAGAGAATTGAGCAGAGAAACTGAACCGGACCGGAACCTAGCACAAGAGGAAGCTTGGCAAGAAGGAAGGCCACTCCCATAGAGTGGGAGTTGGTTTGGATTAGAAGCGAGGGCGTGGGGATCAAATCGGAAATGATGAGCACGAACCGAACCGGGGCTGAAGCAATCGAACTGAGACGAGTTGGAGGATGGCACCCGAACCTAAACGGATGGAGGACGGCACCCGAACCGAACAAAATGAGAGACCCGAACCAAACCGATGAGGACTGGAGTACTATGCATATTAACCAGGTGTGGGCTATGAGCACCGAACCGAACCGGGTATGGAGTACCAAACCAAACCAGATGTATACTTTTACTTCTGCGCGACGAATCTTTTGAAGACCAACTTCAATTCAACCAAAACCCGAGATGAAAAGGTAGTCACAATAGGAAGAAGAACTTAGAATCCAGATGTGAACCAACGAGTTAACTTCATGAATTGGACTTTGCTGCCGGATGTGTGCAAAGGGGTTATCGATTTCTATAGCTTTGACTCACCATGGAGAGACGGATATTGGTCATGGATCAGTGCAGTGAAGTTGTCATGACTTCATGGGGGCAAAGTGATCATAGCAGGGCTATGAGCCAGTGGAGTTTTCAAAACTCCATGGGGCAGAGTAGACATAGCAAAGAATTAATGGCTATGGATCAGTGCAGTGGAGTCATCGTGACTCCATGGGGCAGAGTGATCGTAGCAAAGGATTGGTTAATCAAAGTGTTAGATATTGTATGCTTTAAGCACTGAGTGAGAGATGTCAGGATGATTGCTATGTTTGATGTTTGTTATCACCATGACATGCACACCCCTCCCCATTATTTTCACACCATGTGTTAGTGTCACCTTAGAGTATTATACATCCTGTTGTGCTAACTCTTTGGTTGCAGGTCTAGGTTCAGGTATGGTTATGTATACCTGTTATTGTTCTGTTTTTGCTACTTATCGCTCATACCAGACTTTTTTCTAACCCAGAGTTTTATGTCACTTCTTATTACTCTGGGTGCTCTTAAACGAGCAGACTAGAGATAGGTCAGGTGATTATGCACGAGTAGCTGTACCGGAGACGAGCAGGAGGCTTCCACGTATGATATATATATATACATATATATATATATTCTCCCTGTGTTGTTGCTGGTCACTACTTTGGGCATTAGTAGTGTACCTCTTTCTTTTGCTTTAGAGACAGTATTTCAAAGTTGTAATAATGTTGGTTTGGATGATAAGTTGTATTTTGGATTTCTGCTGCTATGATGGTTTAGTTCTCAGCTTATGCACTGTCTCGCCTATTTTATGTCAAAGTTATGTTATTATTATATTTTTTCCCATGCGCTGTGAGACATTCTACAGGTTCCTCGTTAGTTCAATTTCCTTTCTTTCGATGACCGTCCCGTGCTGCTCGGACGTCGGCACAACGCACTTTCATTGGAAATGCCGGTTAATGTGGGGCGGGCCGTCACACAAGCCCTTCCTAGCTCATTTAATTTATGAAAGCCAATGTGCATTTATTCCAGAAGGAAACATATGGGATAACATTCTTCTGGCACATGAATTGTTAAGGGATTTCATGTAACAAGGTGTTTCTAAGTTTTGTGTGAAGGTGGATCTACAAAAGGCATATGATATGGTTAACAAGGTACTTATATGTTATTTACTGTCGCATCTGGGTTTTCCACTACACTTTGTTGATATTATCTACGAGTGTATTTCTACTCCTAGTTTTTCAATTCTCTTTCAGGGTATACCAAAAGGATTTATTCTTTTTAATCGTGGTATTCGACGGGGGACTTAATACCACCCAGTTTTTAAATTTAGCCTAATTATAACTCATTTGCTTTATGTAGGCGATTTAATGGTTTTTGGCAAATCATCGGTGATGAATGTATCTACATTACGTTCCGTTTTCTAGAAATTGATTTCCTATGCTGGGATTAATGTAAATGAAGGTGAAACTAAACTGTTGTTTAGTTTGTCTAGCCGTAATACTCGGAAAATCAAAGACATATCATCCAATGATGTAGGTCATCTTCCTATCAAGTATCTGGGGATACCTCGTTCTTCTAATTATCTACATTACTCAGAATGTGATGCATTGATCCATAAGGTTCAAAAAAAAGCATGGCAGACAAAATTATTAAGTCTGACTGGAAAGGTAGAACTTATTCACATGATTATAACCCCAGTAATTCGTTCCTAGTTATTTGTTTATCGAATACCCAAGTTCACATTAGATAAATTGCAAGCAATATGTGCTGATTTCTTTTGGGGCGACTCAAAGCATAAAGTTGCTTGGCAGAAGTTGTGTAGGCCAAAGAATGAAGGGGGTATTGGTTTCAAACTCTTACCCAACCTAAAAAAGGGTAGGTTGTATAAAAATGCTTTGGAACTACTTTTCTTAACAAAATTTATGGTCCAAATGGATGCTGCGACAATACTACAACAATAAGCAGTTTCAAAACATGCACATTGACAAAAATTCTTCCTCAACATGGAAAGCATTGCTCCGTTTACGTACATCAGCTTCACAATTTTTTAACAAACAAATAGTAAATGGAAGACATACATTTTATGGTTTGAGCCCTGGATTAATTGCAAGTTCCTTGTTGACCTCCTCAGCATCTATTGATTCCAGGCAATAGGTCATCCACAGGATTTGGTTAGCATGATCCTTCGACAAAACATCTTGGACCCTTCTCTTCATCTACTACTAGAGAAATTGCTAATGAATTGCGTGACATCTCTGTTCACCCTGATAGATATGAAGACTCTTATGAATGGTGTGATGGGAATCAATTCACTATTCTTGTAGCAAGGGGTAATGTGAGGAATATAGGGATTACAAAGTCTATCTGCGATGTCATATGGCATTCCAAGAACAGCAAGAGAATAGCTTTTGTTTCCTACCTCGTAGCATTACATCGGCTCAACACGAAGACAACACTGCATTGGTTTGGCGTTGTCATAAACACAATTTGCTCGTTGTGCAATAAGAAAGATGAATCTTCCTAGCACTTGTTTTTCTCATGTGATTACTCTTCCATCATTTGGGCGTCTTTGAAGCAAAATTAAATTTGCAACCCATCATCCTACCTTTTATTGATGATAAAGCCAATCTACTCATATCTGTTCTTCATTAGGAAAGGTCAACTTCACAATGTGGCTTTTTGTGCACTAACTTCAACTATATGCTTCATTTGGAAGGAAAGAAATTCTCATGTATTTTCGAATAAATCAACACAATACTCCACTAAACTCGCTCAGATCGAAAGAGAGATTCATTATTTAGTTTGAGGTAATGACACTAGATCTTCCAGAACATATTATAATTGTATGATTCTTTGGCAATCGGGTATCGATCTGATGGATACTAGCTAGCGGGAATAATTAAAGTAAAGGATGAATTTTGAATGAAGTTTGGGTCACGGGCCTTCATAGGTTTCAGATTTTCTTTTTTGAGTTTTTATTATTTTTGTATTTGTTTTGTAATATATTAGCCAATGTAGTGTTAATATGTGGAACTTATATGTGTTATTTTCCCTTGTAAAGTACCTAGTAGTGGGTTACAAGGTTTTGACGAGGCATATATGGAAAGCATATAATTGGTATTTAGTAAAAGTATACCAATTTTCGATATATAAGTTCCATTTCATTACCTAGACTCATAATAAGACATTTCATTACCTTATCTCTTAACAAGTTTATCCCTTAGGGCCTAGGTTTTGGTTCAACCTTCGGCTCTAATACCAAGTTATAACAACCTTTTTTGACCTTTAGAGTCTACACTAATACATCCATTGTATTCATGTATTGAATACCCAAGTGCTAGAAAATCAAATCGCTGGGGGTTAGGAAAAGGAAGAAAGAACATATTCTCATAATTATGGCGAATAATATATAATATGCTACATTATTTTATAAATGGAAACTGAATTCTTTTAATATGCTTACACAACGTCAAAGTATCCAGCTATGCTAAGCTGAACAGCTATGATAACTTATCCGTACAAGTCGAGATAACTACAAAAGAACACTCATACAATGAATAATAAAGAATCTATAACGTCCCTCCATTTTGACCGCTTCAAATTGATAATTAAACCAATCTAAAACATACAATTTGACAGATTGTTATTTAGCTTACATAGTTTAAAACAAAATCAACACAAAAAATAGAATAAACACCATATTGAAAGCAAAATAAACTTTTATTTATTAGCAGAATTTTTGATACAAGATATAAACATACAACGGAATTTAAAAGAACAATTTAAATATAATAAAATCTTTACTGGTTTACAATTTCAGTGCGCCCTTCTTCGGAAATCCCCAGCTTTTTCATTCTTTGAATCCTGAGCTGATATCTTAAAATCTGTACTGCTCGAGTCTGACCCGAGCATTCCATGCAAAAACATAAAACACTCGAGTCAGGATTAATCATAGTTCAAGTAAATTAACTTCAGCAGAAAACTAAATATAATAGTTAATCCTAACATCGATGTCATATATAAAATCAACAACTGTGGTATCTATTCATATAACTTCTATCTATTTGTAGGGCCGAACTGCATCGACATTTGCAAGTGCACACATGTATAAAATATACAGGTGTGCACCGCCTCAACGTATGAACCGAGTATAAACAATTGCATAAGCGATCCTGGGAGCTTGCATATACAGGTATGTGTAACAACCCAGAATTTTAGTGACACTAAAGATGATGAATTAAAGAATAATTAGTGTAAAATACACTATTAACAAATAATTAAGGAAAAATTAATTTAATATTCAGAATTAAGTAAAACGGACTGCTCCATTGCATCCATCTCGAAATTCTGGTCAAAATAGACACCTGGATTGCGTAAATCGGACATCGTATGAAGAAGTTATTAAGGTTTGAAGTTTGTATACGCACAAGAAGTATTATATATATATATATTAGGTTCAGAAATTCAAAAATCGGTCCATAAATTTGAAATTCGGTTCAAAATTCGAAATTTGGGAAGGTAGTAGATTTCTCGCCTAGGTGGGTCTACCCACTCAAAGGTGGGTTGACCCATAGGTCGACCTACCTAAAGGGGGGTCGACCCATAGGTCGACCCACTCAAAGGTGGATCGACCCACCCCTGACAGATCTGGGAAAAATACTCCGTTTTGAATATGGACACCTTTCTGAGCAAGATTCATTGACCCCTAGGATATATAAAGGACAATAGACCTAGGTTTTATTCATCTAAAAATAATGCTGACGGCGTAGCTCTACTGCAACGAAAATTAAAATGGCCTTTCTTCTTCTAAATCAATTCAAAGAAGATTATACATATTCGAAGATTGCTACAACAAATTCAGTTATGGCTACAACAACTTATTCAACATGTTCTTTGCAGTAATTTGGATCCATTTCCTTAGATCTGTTCACTATGAGTTCATGTTATTTTTAGATCTGAATATTTAAATAGCAATCTTTATATGTATGTAAAAAATTGGATCTTCAATCGGCGCCTAATCAATTCTATTATGACATAATTATCAGATCTGCTTTTATATGTTCATATTGCCACCATTTTAAATCTTGTCATAATATACCGATTCAGTTTATGCCTATTTCTATCAGTTTATTATTGATTCTCTTCTCTCCCTCTTTTTCTCATTTTATTTTTATAGCCAGGCTACCTTCGAGCCTAGGCCTAACATTGAAAAAAGCGAACATGCGAAATTGGGAACGATTGGGAAAGACATAATTTGGGGCATAATTGATATTGGAAAATATGGATCTAAATTTGGGCGTAAATTTGGAAATATACGAATATGGGTTTGGGGGCATATGTCTTGTTGGATAATATGAATTTAGGCATATGTTGGAAAATATAATTTGAGCATAAACTGGGACATGTGTAAGTAATGATTTGGGACATAAATTGGGACATATGTGAATATGAATTTTATGCATACATTGGAAAATATGCGAATATGGATTTGGGTATAACTTGTATTGAAATGGGCGAATATGGACTAGGGACATAAATTGGAAGATATGTAGATTTGGGTTTGTGCATAACATGTATATATATATGCCCTGACATTTAACTTGGGAAAAAGAGCATATGGTGCATAATTAAAAGGTGAAGTAAAAAGGTGTAAAAGTCCATGATTTGAATAGTGAATTGGGCAAATAATTAAATATGGGGAAAAAGGAGAAATAATCACCTATAATGACATAAGTAGATTTGGATAAAAATGGAATGTCTAGTAATTACAATTAAGAATTGTAATTGCACTTATGAGTTCCGTATATATATGTCATTACTATGCTACGCAAGCGTACGGACTGCCACCATCGATATATAGAGATCCATACGTCACTCCTGCGTAGGATGAGGGACTGCGTTCTTTACTTTGGAGACCATGTAAGTGGGGTACCATGGGGTGTATCTCAATATTGAGAGATAACAACATATATTGTATTAGGTGAATCCATGGGAAAGTAAATGGGTACGATGCGCGTATAAGTCTTGACTGCTATTAACCCAAGTAACCTAGTAATCAAGAAAATGTAATGGAACAGTATTAGTAGGGATCATTCTACTTCTGATATACTAGTATCCGCGCAGTGCAGGGAAATGTATTTAAGAAGCGCAATATATCCTGTTCATCTTATCTTGCTCAGTTCGCACTTGTTATTTTTACTATTAACGTGTTCTTCTAATTTTATATACCTGTCATGATACTTTTTTTTATTTATATTTGAAAATAACTGGACTCGCCATGCTTTATGTCTGACCCTTTTTGTTTCCTCTTCTCTCTCTTACGTTCCCCCCAAGGTTCTCAAGGTGCAAGTGCTTAGAGTTGATTTGGATTCTTTTAGATTAGCTTGGATTTTGGATATAAATGTACTGCTTTGACTTCTTGTCAACTCTCTTATGGCTTTGCAAGGGAAATATGGTTTTATGCTTTTGAACTCTGATATTTTTGGCAAGACAAATTATTAATGTAATCAGTTACTTATGATGTAAACTCAGTAATTGGGACCATGATGTTTTGATCTAAATAAAGTTTTTAATTCCGCTGCTATTTTACATGTCTGTCTTGTGCTATTATTTTCTTATTTACCTATAATGCTTCACGAAACTTAATGCATTCCCTTAGTGAGTGACATTAACGGACGTGGGGTGTCACATTTGGTAAGCAACCACTAATGTTGAACCTAATGTGAGAGGTCTAAGTGTGCAAATACGAATCTCGCTAAGACACGAGGTTAGACCCAACTGTGGAATAAGACTGCCTGGACCCGACTGGCATATCCAGCATCTACACATTGTAGGCCTAATATAGGAGGTCTAGCTCATTATAACCATAATTGGACATGGTAATGAATTGGACTACTTAACCTAATTTAATCCATAAGGATTGTATGATTATGAACTTAAGTTAGGGTTAAGTAAAATTGGATAGGCAGTAGGTGGGTAAAGTAAAAATAGAGGGGGTGGGTAATATTTACATATAGGCCCACGAACTTAACCTAATAAGGTTATGTAATCAAAGACACCTAGTGGTATACATAACTGGTGGAAAACATAATAAAGTTATGTAATTATAGACACCTAGTAGGGTAAGAATAACTTGTAGAAATGATAGAATTAGATATGCGTAATAATCTGTTAAGTAAACAATAATGAGTTGTAGTGATGATGTAAATCAAATTTATGATTAAATGAGAAATAATGAGGAAAACTTGTAAAATAAATAAGTTATATTTAATCATAAATGGTTAATGGCATGTTAATTAGGAAACATGTGAATTGAGATATACTTAATAACGTATTAAGGAGAACATGTTAATGTAATGATGTAACTAAGCAAGAATATAAAATAGATTGTGGATTACAGACCCTGGGCCACAATCTAGAGAATAACATGTTGTGGGCTTATTAATAAACTTAAATGGATTAAGTTATATGATTTAAATTAATATGCAAAAGAAACTTGGCAAATTGGAATAAGAATTCAATATGAACAGGAATAACTAAGTTAAATGGGAAGCAGGTGAGGTAAGGCAAGCGCGTAAAAGAATGTTTAGACATATAACAACATATTAAAGAAAGGCGCTTGGACTAGTCCGTACATTTGAGGGTGAATAACCCAATGGGGTAGATTGTCGAGGTGTTATAAGATACGAGGGGAGCGAACATTCATCTGATTATTATGATGGCTCCAAAGGACTGGAAGGGGAATCACGCGGCTTCCTGAAGTACGTAAGGTGCTCCAAGTAGTACTCTGTGCGGTGATAGATGTCTTAGGCTGTACTCGCAGAGGTTGGGTCTGCGCGTAACTAGTAGTTGGGTGGGCCTTGACTACAGATGTAGCTATGCAGTTAGAATGCTGTGACGAGGTGACACCTAGGTGATTCGACGGTTGACTCACGAGGAGGTAGAGCGGGTAACGACCAGTAGGGATAGTAGATCGTCGGATATCCGTCATCGACAACCAGCGGGATGCGAAAGACTAGAGCTAAACCCAAGATATCATTTCACCTTTCACTATCGAGGCACGGGGTTGAGTGTAATAACCCGGAAATCCGAGCCAATTTAAAATTTTCATTTTGGCAATTTTAGTGAATTTTGAATATTTAAAATGAATTATTTTAAATAATAATAACGAGAAATTTATTTTGAATAGAATTAGAATGTATATATTTATATAGGTCGTCGTTAGAATATAAATATTTATTTATAATTACAAAAGGAATTGAAAATGGCGCGGTAGTTCGAAAATTCGATTTCAAAGTTGAAATGAATGTACCGGATGCAAAATAAACCGGATTTTGGCGAAGCCAAAAATATTTGAATATATTTGAGAATATCTTTCCAACGAATCCAAAAATTTTAAATTTCATAGCGGGAATCAAAAGATACGTCCAGTTGAAAATTCAGAATAGTCGCTATGGAATTCTGGCCCTTAAAAATGGAAATCTTGCAAATGACCTCGGTTTTCGATGAAACCGATTTTGTTGGATCTGTGATGTCAAGTTATTGCTAGGTTTCAAAATTCATAATTTTCTGAATCAATATGTGAGCGTGGCAAAGGAAAACGCATTTGACCAGTTTCAATTGATTTTAATCGACTGGAAAATGGCCATTTTTCAAACTGTCTCAGAATTTGACGAAATTAGTTTTGTTAGGACCGTATCGTCAATACGAAGCTAGAAAATATTTTTCATGAATTTTTAGAGTCCGCAGGTGGCCCCGGTAAATTGAAATGTGTGTTCAAATTCAATATATAGAGTCATATTTTGATTTTGACGAAAACTGATCGAAACAATCGAATCAGCTTGCGATACCTATCCCATTGTGTTCGGAATGGGGGTAATTAGCTATGGACAACATGCGGTGGGTCTCGTTTGGAGATCGAATGAAAAAATTACTTTTTGAAGATAAAATTAAATTAAATATAAATTATTATATAACCCCTTACCCTCACACTCTCTCTCTCCCTCCCCATTCCCCCGTCGTTCAACAAAAATAAGAATAAGAAAAACACCGAACTGCAGAACGCTGTCGCACCCCATTTCCCGACCACCGTGCCACCAAGTCGGGCTCTCCTCCGACTATCGCCCCTCCCCTACCTAGCGCCGCCACCCACCCTTCCGATTCTCCTTTCCCCGTTCGAAATCCACAGCCCAAAAACCCCCAAACCCGTAACCCTAGCCGTCGTAAAACATCCCGTCGCCGTTGACCGCAACAACCGCCTCCCCTCCGCCCGGCGCCCCTCCTCCTCTGTCCCCCTTGCTTCTCCCCTCTCCTATCATCCGAATTCTTCAATAAAAAGTAAGCTTTTTATTTTTATTTCAGTCATGTTTACTCGTGTATATAAAAATGTGATTATATAACGAAAAGCTGAGATTTTTATAAAGAAAAGCTTAGATTTTTATATGATTAAAGTTTAGATTTTTTAATATGATTAAAAATATGATTTTTATATCATAGGAAGATTAAAAATATGATTTTTATATAATAGATAATATAAAAATATTAGCTTTATATATGTAGTGAAATAAATATCTGATTTTTATTATATATATGTTGAAATAAAAATGTGATTTTATAGCGATGATATAAAAATTCGATCTTTATATAAGAAGTGGAAATATAAAAATATAATTTTTATATAGAAGGAGGCGATTTTATTTACATATATCACTATATAAAATTATGATTATCATTTAGAGAACTTCGCTTTAAAAAATACGATTCTTATATCATATAGATAGTAAAGATTTGATCTTTATTATATGAGCACCGTTATAAAAATAGAATTTTTATCTATATAGTAGCGGTATAAAAATAGAAATTTTATCCATATAGCGTAGTTATAAAAATATGATTTTTATATAATAGAGAATATAAAAATGTGATTTTTATATAATAGAGAATATAAAAATGTGAATTATATATATATGTAGTGAACACTGACGACGAAAGTGACAAAAGGCGAGTGGCGAAGATTTCCTACATATAAAGAGTCGCGGTGTATTGGTTTAGCTATTCGGTGAGAACTCCTCACTTTTATTTCTATTTCTAGTTTAAAATATATACTAGGATGCAGACGGTGCTTAGCAGCACCCGACACACGTCGTCCACAGACCATGGATGACTTGTTTGTTTGATTGCTGTGTTGTGAAATTTGATTGTGTGATGTGGAATAAAATATTTTATAGTGAAAAATATTTTATAGTTGAAAATATGATTTTTTTTATGTGCATATAAAATAAATATTTATAAACAAATCGGAGATTTGTTTATATACACTAATTTGATTGATATTGATTGGAACGATAAATTTTACACATCGCCCAACCGCACAAATAAATTATGTGTTTGTTGATTTGAAACCCTACACGGGTATTGGGATGATATTTGACGTACACTAATCCCGATTGTTTAGTTGTATATCAATCGATGCATTGACAGACTATGTAAGCGTTAACTATTTATATTTAATGCTTATTCAGTTGTGTGGTGCACTCTGGATGATGATTGATTATTTATCGTTGCTATTATATACATATGTTGTAGAAAATCCATATAATTAACATTATATGGTAATTGATTGGGCCTTATTCCAATTTAGAAACTAAATTCATGTGTTGAATAGAAAATAAATTCATGTGTTGAATAGAAAATAGATTCGTGTGTTGAATGGAAACTAAATTAATGTGTTGAATAGAAATTAAATTCATGTGTTGAATAGAAAATAAATTAATGTGTTGAATTGAAAAATATTCATGTGTTGAATAGAATAAATATTTATTTGTTGAATAAAAGCCGTGTTGATTAGATTGACACCATTTTGACGTGAACGATATTTATATCGATTTTATTCATTTTTATATTGAATATAGAAAATAAAATGATTTCAAAATATAAAGTTTTTGAAGATATTATCATTTGTATATCGATGATATGGAATATTCAATTTTGATTAGAAATTTAATACGAAGTTGAAATCGTTTTGAAAACAAATTTAAAACGATTTATAAAATAAGTTTTAAAAGAAAATTGATGAAGTATATATTATATATATATATATTATATATAATATAATGGCCTGAATAGAACGCGTCGCGCTGTGGCAGTTCACGAATTTCGACCATTGACTTCGAATGGATATTACGGGAGATCTGACCCTCGGATTCTCCTAAAACCGGAACCTTGGGTTCGTATCAAAAAGAGCTTTCTAACAAGTACTAGAAATTTGAAATCTAACGGTTGGATTTGGAATTATGTCCAAATCAAATTCGTAAAAGGTCGCTGTAAGTGCAGTTCGATGGCCGTTGATGGAAATCGACTGTACGGGCCTTGACAAAATGATTAAAAATATCAATAATTTGTGTAAAATCATAAGAAATGATTTCTGAAGAACTGGGATGAAAAACCCCAAATTTGAAAAGATAAAAATAGATTTTTATCGAAATGAACTAGTTTTGAACTAGAATTATAAACCATTTATTTTTGAAATAAATAAAGTGGATTTGAAATGGTTTTGAAAATAACCAAAATTTTCAATAATCGAATTGGAATGGATTTGAATCAAAATTGTCCTTGGAATATTTCGATGTTGGATTTCGTGATGATACAGATATTGTTATGGGAATTTGAAAGATATATTTATATCGTTATTTCCAATATGATATTTGTTGGTCGTAGAATTTGATATTAATATAAGCCGATACATTTACTATTCAGATCCTTGTATTTAATATCAAATGTGATTTGGGTTTGTCGTGAATGGTATCTTCATTAACACTGTTCTTAAACCCAGTTGAGAAAAATATTAAATATTTCTATTTATATTTAATGAAGTGTACCAATTAAATAATATTTAATTGGATTTGAGTTGAAATTGATGTTTGGGTTTACCGTGAACGGTGTTTTAAATAACACTTGTTCTTTAACCCGATAATTGATGAATGTGATTTTGGGTTTAAAGCGAACCGGGTTTTAGATGACACTGGTTTTTTTAACCCAGTTAAAAATAGGATATTGATTTTTGGGAAGATTAAAACTAAGTGGAGTTTTAATGAATCTTTAACTAGATTGAAGTGATCGAGAATGGAGTATCACCAGTTTTGCTCCAGGCGATAGTTAAATCTTTAATTAGATTTGAACGTGAAATGGTAATTGAATTTACTGATAACACCGTGGTGTTAGATATGAAGTATGACCAGTTTTACTTCATGGGATAAATAGGTTGGGATTGGGAAATAAATGATTACTTCGGTGTGGTTCGCTAATCCCGACTAAGTTAAATTGATATTCAAAGGAAGATTAAAGAATAAATTTAAATAATTTATCTTTGATAAAATTAATGGGAACCTTTCCCAAAGTATAAGAATATTTGAATAAAAGAATATTATGAATTGGAATGAGGCGTATGTTGTGTTTGTGTAACACTTGTTTATTATATACGCGAGTTATTCAGAAAGACTGGGTTTATCTCATTCTGAATAACTGATTCGACGGTGTGTCAAGGATGAAGACGGTGGTCGAAGATCGGAGGTCTTAACGTCGTTTGGATAATTACTGATGATCTTGATTGGGCCATACACCCAAGAGGAGGTAATCATTTGGTGATCGTCCAGACGTACTTGGAGGTTGATGGATATGCGAGGTACAAGGTGCCTCCGGTTTCGTTCAGGCCCAGAACGAACTTGTAAATGGACTGTGTCTGACATTGGATTTTATTCTGTGTGGTTGATTTCTATTAAATATATATCTGTTTGGCGGCTGAGAATTTATTCTCTTGCTTAACGCCCTTCTTTGAGACGTACGAGCTCAGAGGTTATATATTGATGGGTATCAAACGCATGGAGTGAATTGCCTGTGTGGCATGCCTAAGTGGCAATATGATCAAGGCTTCTGTTAAAAAGAAGAGTCTTGTGGTTGATGATCAAAGCACCACCTATGTGGCATAGCTTTGTGTAACGTTGATTCGCGAGCCTCACACCCCGATTGTGAACCAGAAACGGGAGAGGACATCAGGGAGGGCATGCGTTTCCTTCTAGCTAGGGTGGTGTCAGTGACCTACCAGCCCTGACATTTATATTATTTTCACCTGTGTGGTTTTTGTTGTTGCGAGGCACCTCAAATATATCGGTGACTGTGTGGAGCCGATGGAGTCATTTGGCTCATTTACGCCCCCAAAGGGCGGGGAAAAGCAATGTTCAGGCATTTTAATCCACATCAGTGGACCGGCCCTGACGATCTAAGGGACGATGCATTCTGTTCATGAGACTCGTGCTAGACAGTCTCGAATCGGTGAGGACAATCTTTTTCCTCGGTTCACAGATGGAAATCCAACTTCCAATACGTGACTTTGCAGTTTTATTTGTATAACCTATATATGGCGACATAGTGGTACGGGGCACTTATGCCGTCTATGATTGATATTTATGATTGAAATTGTTTTGACACTATACACTTATAGTAATAATAAAAGGTGAAATTTTGCGTATCAAGCATTCTTGGCTATTATAAGGTAAAACCCTATCCTCTAGCATGTGTTGCATTGTGTGATGGGACCTAGGTCTTATAATAGCTTCATTGTTCTTTATTTAGCATTGCGCTGTTTGTTTTATGCACTGGTATCCTTGGGAGGAAACCTGTTCCGTGTTATACGGCGTGGTCCCTTGATTTACCTAACATTAAAATAAAGATTAATAACTGTTTCAGTTCTCACACCAGTCACATGACTGACCTGGAGTTTATTGTTTCAACCTAAACTCTGGGTTCCCTTATTTTGACACGGGCAGCTAGTAGTTTTGGTTTTGCAGATTTATATTCATAGGATCCTGATTTACAGCTGGAACGATACTCGGAAAGCTTTGTATCCGTGTATTACTTCTAGTTGTGTTTTGTATTATTTTCCACTACTATGTAATGTATTATAATCTCTAATATTTAGTGAATGTGTAATATTGATTTATACTCTGTATATTCTTGTATTCTGATGGAATTGTTGTAATTAACAATGAAATGTTCTTCCGTTTGTGTTCCGATGCGGCTTGTCCTCAATTCAATCCGGGCTTTCCTTACCAGGGAAGTTCGGGTCGTTTCAGCTTGGTATCAGAGCTTTGGTTTACAAAGCTCAGAGAACAAGACACATTAGAACCATACGAAAGGATTCATCAGAAATTGTATTAGTAATATCCAATGAGAATGAATCGTTAGGGATAGGATCAGTAGTATCCTAGAATGAGTGTGAAGAGTGATATTTTGAAAATAAAATTGATATCAAGTTTTGTTTTGAAAATTTAATTCAATTATTCGTATTTGAATATTTATTTATATTGATTTGGACTATCAGGTATATAGAGATTTTAATATACGTCTGATCCACGTGTATTAGAAGCCTCCAATATATTGGATGGATATAGGGTCACATTGTAGTCGTCCGGGGATAATTCTGATGATGCGGCCGCATCATAAGTATTTATATTCGAGTGACGAAAGTGGGATTTCTATATATTTCCAATTGACTTGTGTGAGAACCAAAATATAGATAGAATATATTGCTGTGACTTAGCATCAAAAAACATGATTTTTGGCTATGTTGTAAAGTTATATGTTTGAAAACGATAATCCACTAATTGATTGATGGTTGTGTTGTTTGATTACTGCTTTGATAAATTGAATGTTGAACCTTTAGGAAAAACGAAATAAATAGTGAATTGTACTGAAAATTTGTCGCATTTGCATACATCTACATGTACTTACATTGAACAGGTCATAGCAAGGAGGCTAGAGAAGAGGAATAAAATTGTTTGCCCGACAAATAGGTACATGTTTATTGTATTTCTTTGGGTTTGGATGATTTTATGAGCCGATTAGCTAGCCTCTTGGCTGTTTCTTTTTCTTTTTGGATTGATGAGGGCCATGGGAGGCTATTTGTAATATCCCGAAGTCCCCGGTGCAAGGGAGGTTATGGTGAAGTTTTTCAAAAATTTAGGGTGTTGGCCAAATTTTTGAAAAATTTGAAAAGTTCTTAGAAACTAAAAAGTTCTTAGAAACTGAAAAGTTGAAGAACTAATGCCGTAAAGAAAATATTGAAAGTTGAATTGATTAGCTAAACAACTTCCGACTTTGTTCCTTTTCGGGGACGAAAAGTTTTAAGTCGGGGAGATTGTAATAACCCGAAAATCCAAGACAATTTAAAATTTTTATTTTGGCAATTTTAGTGAATTTTGAATATTTAAAATGAATTATTTTAAATAATAACGATGAGAAATTTATTTTGAATAGAATTAGAACGTATATATTTATATAGGTCGTCGTTAGAATATAAATATTTATTTATATTTATAAAAGGAATTGAGAATGGCGCGGTAGTTCGAAAGTTCGATTTCAAAGTTGAAATGGATGTACCGGGTGCAAAATAAACCGGATTTTGGAGAAACCAAAAATATTTGAATCTATTTGAGAATATCTTTCCAACGAATCCGAAAAATTGAAATTTCATAGCGGGAATCAAAAGATACGTCCAGTTGAAAATTCAGAATAGTAGCTATGGAATTCTGGCCCTTAAAAATGGAAATTTTGCAAATGACCTCGGTTTTTGACGAAACCACTTTTGTCGGATCCTTGATGTCAAGTTATTGCTAGGTTTCAAAATTCGTAATTTTCTGAATCAATATGTGAGCGTGGCAAAGGAAAACGCGTTTGACTAGTTTTAGTTGATTTTAATCGACTGGAAAATGGCCGTTTTTCAAACGGTCTCGAAATTTGACGAAATTAGTTTTGTTAGGACCATATCATCAATACGAAGCTAGAAAATATTTTTCGGGAATTTTTAGAGTCCGCAGGTGGCCCCGGTAAATTGAAATGTGCGTTCGAATTCAATATATAGAGTTATATTTTGATTTTGACGAAAACTGATCGAAACGATCGAATCAGCTTGCGATACCTATCCCATTGTGTTCAGAATGAGGGTAATTAGCTATGGACGACAGGCGGTGGGTCTGGTTTGGAGATCGGATGAAAAAGTTACTTTTTGAAGATAAAATTAAATATATATTATTATATAACCCCTTATCCTCACACTCTCTCTCTCTCCCTCCCCATTCCCCCATCGTTCAACAGAAAAGAAAAAAAGAAAAAAAAAACACCGGACTGCAGAACCCTGTCGCACCCCCTTTCCCGTCCACCGCGCCACCATGTCGGCCTCCCCTTCGACTATCGCCCCTCCCGTGCCTAGCGCCGCCACCCCCCTTCTGATTCCCCTTTCCCCGTTCGAAATCCACAACCCAAAAACCCCCAAACCCATAACCCTAGCCGCCGTGAAACATCCCGCCGCCGTTGACCGCAACAGCCGCCTCCCCTCCGCCCGGCGCCCCTCCTCCTCCGTCCCCCTTGCTTCTCCCCTCTCCTATCATCTGAATTCTTCAATAAAAAGTAAGCTTTTTATTTTTATTTCAGTCGTGTTTACTCGTGTATATAAAAATGTGATTATATAATGAAAAAGCTGAGATTTTTATAAAGAAAAACCTTAGATTTTTATATGATTAAAGTTTAGATTTTTAATATGATTAAAAATATGATTTTTATATCATAGGAAGATTAATTATATGATTTTTATATAATAGAGAATATAAAAATATTATCTTTATATAAGTAGCGGAATAAAAATCTGATTTTTATTACATATATGTTGAAATAAAAATGTGATTTTTATAGCGATGATATAAAAATTTGATCTTTATATAAGAATTGGAAATATAAAAATATAATTTTTATATAGAAAGAAGCGATTTTATTTACATATATCACTATATAAAAATATGACTTTCATTTAGAGAACTTCGCTTTAAAAAATACGATTCTTATATTATATAGATAGTAAAGATTTGATCTTTATTATATGAGCACCATTATAAAAATAGAATTTTTATCTATATTGTAGCAGTAAAAAAATAGAAATTTTATCCATATAGCGTAGTTATAAAAATATGATTTTTATATAATAGAGAATATAAAAATGTGATTTTTATATATGTACTGAACACTGACGACGAAAGTGACAAAAGGCGAGTGTCAAAGATTTCCTGCATATGAAGAGTCGCGGTGTATTGGTTTGGATATTCGGTGAGAACTCCTCACTTTTATTTCCATTTCTAGTTTAAAATATATACTAGGATGTAGACAGTGCTTAGCAGCACCCGACACCCATCGTCCACAGACCATGGATGAATTGTTTGTTTGATTGCTGTGTTGTGAAATTTGATTGTGTGATGTGGAATAAAATATTTTATAGTTAAAAATATGATTTTTTTTACGTGCATATAAAATAAATATTTATAAACAAATCGGAGATTTGTTTATATACGCTGACTTGATTAATATTGATTGGGACGATAAATTTTACACATCGCCCAACCGCACAAATTAAATATGTGTTTGTTGATTTGAAACCCCACACGGGTATTGGGATGATATTTGACGTACACTAATCCTGATTGTTTAGTCGTATGTCAATCGATGGGTTGACAGACTGTGTAAGCATTAATTATTTATATTTAATGCTTATGCAGTTGTGTGGTGCACTCTGGATGATGGTTGATTATTTATCGTTGCTATTATATACATGTAATGTAGAAAATCCATATAATTAACATTATATAATAATTGATTGGGCCTCATTCCAATTTAGATACTAAATTCATGTGTTGAATAGAAAATAAATTCATGTGTTGAATAGAAAATAGATTCATGTGTTGAATAGAAACTAAATTCATGTGTTGAATAGAAAATAAATTCATGTGTTGAATAGAAAATAAATTCATGTGTTGAATTGAAAAATATTCATGTGTTGAATAGAATAAACATTCATGTGTTGATTAAAAGCCGTGTTGATTAGATTGACGCCATTTTGACGTGAATGATATTTATATCAATTTTATTCATTTTTATAATGAATATACAAAACGAAGTGATTCCAAAATATAACGTTTTTGAAAATATTATCATTTGTATATCGATGATATGGAATATTCAATTTTGATTAGAAATTGAATACGAAGTTGAAATCGTTTTGAAAACGAATTTAAAACGATTTATAAAATACATTTTAAAAGGAATTCAACAAAGTATATATTATATATATTATATATATAATATAATGGCCTGAATAGAACGCGCCGCTGCGGTAGTTGACGAATTTCAACCATTGACTTTGAATGGATATTACGGGAGATCCGACTGTCGGATTCTCCTAAAACCAGAACTGTTGGGTTCGTATCAAAAAGAGCTTTCTAACGAGTATTAGAGATTTGAAATCTAACGGTTGGATTTGGAATTATGTCCAAATCAAATTTGGAAAAGGTCGTTGTAAGTGCAGTTCGATGACCGTTGATGGAAATCAACTGTACGGGCCTTGATAAAATGATTAAGAATATCAATAATTTGTGTAAAATCATAAGAAATGATTTGGGAAGAATTGGGATGAACATCCCAAATTTGAAAAGATAAAAATAGATTTTTATCGAAATGAACTAGTTTTGAACTAGAATTATAAACCATTTATTTTTGAAATAAATAAAGTGGATTTGAAATGGTTTTGAAAATAACCAGAATTTCCAATAATTGAATTGGAATGGATTTGAATCGAAATTGTCCTTGGAATATTTTGATGTTGGATTTCGTGATGATACAGATATTGTTATGGGAATTTGAAAGATATATTTATATCGTTATTTCCAATACGATATTTGTTGGTCGTAGAATTCGATATTGAATATTAGCCAATACATTTACTATTCAGAGCCTTGTATTTAATATCAAATGTGATTTGGGTTCGTCGTGAATGGTGTCTTCATTAACACTGTTCTTAAACCCAGTTGAGAAAAAGATTAAATCTTTCTATTTATATTTAATGAAGTGTACCAATTAAATAATATTTAATTGGATTTGAGTTGAAATTGATGTTTGGGTTTACCGTGAACGGTGTTTTAAATAATACTTGTTCTTTAACCCGATAATTGATGAATGTGATGTTGGGTTTATAGTGAACCCGGTTTTAGATGATATTGGTTTTTTTTAACCCAGTTAAAAACAGGATATTGAGTTTTGGGAAGATTAAAACTAAGTGGAGTTTTAATGAATCTTTAGCTAGATTGAAGTGATCGAGAATGGAGTATCACCAATTTTGCTCCAGGCGATAGTTAAATTTTTAATTAGATTTGAACATGAAATGGTAATTGAATTTACCGATAACACCATGGTGTTAGATATGAATTATGACCAGTTTTACTTCATGGGATGAATAGGTTGGGATTGGGAAATAAAAAAATGATTACTTCAGTGTGGTTCGCTAATCCCGACTAATTTGAATTGATATTCAAAGGAAGATTAAAGAATAAATTTAAATAATTTATCTTTGATAAAATTAATGGGAACCTTTCCCAAAGTATAAGAATATTTGAATAAAAGAATATTCTGAATTGGAATGAGGCATATGTTGTGTTTTTGTAACACTTGTTTATTATATACGTGAGTTATTCAGAAAGACCGGGTTTATCTCATTCTGAATAACTGACTCGACGGTGTGGTGAGGATGAAGACGGTGGTCGAAGACCGGAGGTCTTCACGTCGTTTGGATAATTACTGATGATCTTGATTGGGCCGTACACCCAAGAGGAGGGAATTAGTTGGTGATCGTCCATACGTACTTGGAGATCGATGGATATGCGAGGTACAAGGTACCTCCGATTTCGTTCAGACCCAGAATGAACTTGTAAATGGACTGTGTGTCTAACATTGGATTTTATTCTGTGTGATTGATTTCTATTAAATATATATCTGTTTGGCGGAGGAGAATTTATTCTCTTGCTTAACACCCTTTTCCGAGACGTACGAGCTCAGAGGTTATATATTGATGGATATCAAAAGCATGGAGTGAATTGCCTGTGTGGCATGCCTGTGTGGCATGCCTAAGTGGAAATATGATCAACGCTTCTGTTGAAAAGAAGAGTCTTGTGGTTGATGATCAAAGCACCGCCTGTGTGGCATAGTTTTGTGTAACGTTGATTCGCGAGCCTCACACCTCGGTTGTGAACCAGAAACGGGAGAGGACATCAGGGAGGGCATGCATTTCCTTCTAGCTAGGGTGGTATCATTGACCTACCATCCCTGACATTTATATTATTTTCACCTGTGTGGTTGTTGCTGTTGCGAGGCGCCTCGGATATATCGATGACTGTGTGGAGCCGATGGAGTCATTTGGCTCATTTACGCCCCAAAGGGCGGGGAAACGCGGTGTTCAGGAATTTTAATCCACATCGGTGGACCGGCCCTGACAATCCAATGGACGATGCGTTCTATTCCTGAGACTCGGGCTAGACAGTCTCAAATCAGTGAGGACAATCTTTTTCCTTGGTTCACAGATGGAAATCCAACTTCCAATACGTGACTTTGCGGTTTTATTTGTATAACCTATATATGGCAACATAGTGGTATGGGGCACTTATGCCGTCTATGATTGATATTTATGATTGAAATTTTTTTGACACTATACACTTATAGTAATAATAAAAGATGAAATTTAGCGTATCAAGCATTCTTTGGCTATTATATGGTAAAACCCTATCCTCTGGCTTGTGTTGCATTTTGTGATGGGACCTGGGTCTTATAATAGCTTCATTGTTCTTTATTTTGCATTGCACTGTTGGTTTTATGCACTGGTATCCTTGGGAGGAAACCCGTTCCGTGTTATACGGCGTGGTCCCTTGATTTACCTACCTCTAAAATAAAGATTAATAATTGTTTTGGTTCTCACACCAGTCACATGACAGTCATATGACTGACCTGGAGTTTATTGTTTTAACCTAAACTCTGGGTGCTCTTATTTTGACACGGGCAGCTAGTGGTTTTGATTTTGCAGATTTATATTCACAGGATCCTGATTTACAGCTGGAACGATACTCGGAAAGCTCTGTATCCATGTATTACTTCTAGTTGTGTTTTGTATTATTTTCTGCTGCTATGTAATGTATTGTAATCTCTGATATTTAGTGAATGTGTAATATTGATTTATACTCTATATATTCTTGCATTCTTATGGAATTGTTATAATTAACAATGAAATGTTATTCCGTTTGCGTTTCGATGTGGCTTGTCCTCAATTCAATCCGGGCTTTCCTTACCGGGGAAGTTCGGGTCGTTTCATTGAGGGTAGACGCCACATGGATATTTAGATTGGTTGTACTAGGGGTGGTCGCTTAGCTCTTGTAGTCTTTACTAGTTGAGGGACGGGCCATGCTGGGGCCATAACCACCATGGAAAATAGACTTGAGGAATATCTATATTTGAAGGCACTTAAAGGCGGCCTGTACTAATATGGAAAAGCTCCCGATCGAGTTCCGTGTTTCTTGTTTAGCCCTGCCAAGAGGACATGTGATTGAGGCATCGAGCTACAATTACAGTACATACGAGGGACAGTCTAGATACATGCATGTCGGCTCTGGATGGTGTATTGTAGACTAGAGGGCATTATTCTGATATGGAATCTGATTCGATCGATGGTGGCAGTCCATACGCTTGCGTTGCATAATAATGACAGATATATGCGGAACGTAACATCGGTATATAGAGATCTGTACGTCACTCCAGCGTAGGATGAGGGACTGTGTTCTTTACGGTGGAGACCGTGCAAGTGGGGTACTATGGGGTGTATCTCAATATTGAGAGATATTTACATATATTGTATTAGGTGAATCCATGGGAAAGTAAATGGGTACGATGTGCATATAAGTCGTGAGTGCTATTAACCCAAGTAACCTAATAATCAAGAAAATGTAGCGAAACGGTATTAGTAGGGATCATTCTACTTCTAATATACTAGTATCTGCGATGTGTAGAGAAATGTATTAAAGAAGTGCAATACATCCTGTTAATCTTATCTTGCTCAATTCACACTTGTTATTGTTAATGTTATCTTATTCTTCCAGTTTTATATAAACCTGCCATGATACTTTTATTTATTTATATTTAAAAGCAACTGGACTCACCAACCTTTATGTCTAACCATTTTTATTTCCTCTTCTCTCTCTTCCGTTCCCCCACCCCAAGGTTCTCAGGGTGGAAGTGCTTAGAGTTGATTTGGATTCTTTCAGCATAGCTTGGATTTTGGATATAGATGTACTGATTTGACTTCTTTTCAACTTTCTTATGGCTTTGCAAGGGAAATATGGTTTTATGCTTTTGTACTCTGATATTTTTGGCAAGACATATTATTAATGTAATCAGTTACTTATGATGTAAACTCAGTATTTGGGATCATGTTATTTTGATTTAAACAAAGTTTTTAATTCCGCTGCTATTTTACATGTCTGTCTTGTGTTATTATGTTCTTATTTACCTATAGCGCTTCACGGAACTTAATGCATTCCCTTAGTGAGTGACATTAATGGACGTGGGGTGTCACATTTGGTATCATAGCATATGGTTATTAGATCAGATAAAATACTTTGAAAATGGTTTTCAAAAAGGTCTCAAAAACAAAGTATTTTAAAACTAAAAGTCTGTTTTTGAAAAGTATATTTCCCAAAGTCGTAAATATCCTCTCGATTCTCCACTTGATTTATTTTCCTTTTTAATCAAGGAACCGTTTCCTCTCGAAAGGGTATCCCTATTTTGGCATGGTTCCATAGGTATGTTAAATATACGGTACATGTCGAAGGGCAAAGAAATGCCCAACCTCCATATTTAGCTGCAGTGGTTTCACCTATGTCTTATTTTCTCTCAAGCATCGTAAGGATTTCTGTGTGATGGAGGCAACTTTCAAGTGACTTGTTAGCATGTTGCATAAGTATGGTAAAATGGAGAATAAGGGAGTTGGGGCTAAGGAGCATAGCCCAAAGAAGAAAAGAGGAAATACCATAATTTCGGAATGGTGGGTCACCTGGAAAAGGATTGCAGAAAGAGTAAAGGTGTTTGTTACCACTTTGGTAAGGCAGGACACCTAATTAAGGAGTGCCTAAAGAGACAAAGACAAGGCTAGAGGGCAAGCTAATGTTCTCATAACCGATGGACAGGATAGGGGTAGGAAAGTTTCCATCGAAGGATATTCTATTTCTAATTATCATGTTAGAATTCTTTTCCTGGCACTTCAGATTCTTTTATATCTGATCCTTTAGTTGAGTCTCTGCACCTAGATACTAGTATGGTTTTGGATCCCATTATTGCCTCAAACTCCAGTGGAGGTACGACTCATTTATCGATGATTTGTTGGGGTTTGAGAATCTCTTGTTAGGTGTTGACTTTGATTGCAACACATATGTTCTTGATTTCTTTAGATACGGTTTGATTTTAGGATGGATGGGTTAACCATATATGGATCCATTCTAGATTGTGAGAGGAGGGACATTAGACTTCTGACATGCCATAGAAAGACTCTCGAGATTTCTTATGACCCCAAAGGGGTATGTCATGATTAGTCTCCTAGAACCTTTTGATATATCTATCGATGATTTGCGACATGTGAGTCCTAAAAGAAAAAGGGAACTTGATAGGAAACCTATTGAAGACAGTCATTGAGGAAGCACATCATTCTAAGATGACTATTCATCCAAGCGGCGATAAAAAGTATAGAGTTCGAGGTAGTGGAGCCAAATTTGCGAGAGGAAATGGAAGTAGAGAAGGAAGCAATGATAGGACGAATTCCGACTTGCATACTCTGATCGTAGGTTTAGAAATTATGCAACAAAGAAGTGAAGCTAGTAAGAGTGCAATGGGGAAAGGGTCGCAAGGACGCTAATTGGGACGCTCAAGATAAGATTCGCGCTTCATATCCTTTCCTTTTTGAGAATATGTTCTTAACTTCTTTTCCAAGCTTTGAATCAATACTTGTACCTATCATTTGAATATCTCCTATCGATTCTTTAGGTAGAAAACTAATGAATGTAAACATATGTTTGAGGCATGTTATGTTTGATGGATGCACGTGGTTGCTAGTGATTACTCGTGTATGCGTATACACACAATAGGCACTAGATCGGCACAATCGCTTACATTTTGCATATTGATGTGTGTACATTTTAAATTTTATGGATGATAATGGGTGTATCGTTGCATTGATGTTGCATTTGGATAGATGATTGTGCACACATATAGAGCTTACATGTTATACTAAGATGATTTGCATACATTTTGGTTGCATGGAACAAACATACATTGCATTCAGGAGGTCAACTGAATTAGTAAACCGCCTGATCTTTCGTATTAGTTTACGGACATATACACACACTATTGCGTATGATCATAAAAGCATTAGAAATTCCTTAAGAAAAATGGACGTCTATGATTGCTAGATGGATGTATGACTATTGGATGTTAGGATATACATTCTTCTTAACTTAGAGATTTCAAAGACGAAATCCTTTGAGTAGGGAGAATATAGCACCCAGGAATTTTAACGACACCAAAGATGATGAATTAAAGAATAATTAGTGTGAAATACACTGTTAATAATTAATTATGGAAAATTTAATTTAATATTCAGAAGTAAGTAAAACGGACCACGCCATTGCGTCTGCCTCGAAATTCTGGTCAAAATAGACACCTGGTTTGCGTAAATCGGACATCGTATGAAGAAGTTATTAAGGTTTGAAGTTTGTATATGTGCAAGAAGAATACATATATATACAATAGGTTCAGAAATTCAAAAATGGGTCCAGAAATTTGAAATTCGGTTCAAAATTCGAAATTCGGGAAGGTGCCAGATTTCCCGCCTAGGTGGGTTTACCCACTCAAAGGGGGGTCGACCCATAGGTTGACTTACCCAAAGGGGGGTCGACCCACCCCCGACAGATCTGGGCGAAATACTTCGTTTTGTATTTGGACATCTTTCTGAGCTAATTCATTGAACCCTAGGCTATATAAAGGACCCTAGACCTAGGTTTTATTCATCTAAAAATAATGCTGACGGCGAAGGTCTGCTGTAATGAAAAATTAAAATGGTCTTTCTTCTTCTAAATCAATTCAAAGGAGAATATACATATTCAAAGATTGCTACAACAAATTCAATGATGGCTACAACAACTTATTCAACATGTTCTTCGCGGTAATTTGGACCCATTTCCTTAGATATATTCACTGTGAGTTCATGTTATTTTAAGATCTGAATATTAAATAAGTAATCTTGATATGTATGTAAAAAATTGGATCTTGAATCAGTGTCTAATCAGTTCTATTATGACATAATTATTAGATCTGCTTTTATATGTTCATATCGCCACCATATTAAGTCTTGTCATAATATGCCTATTCAGTTTATGCCTATTTCTATCAGTTTATTTTTGATTCGTTATTATTCCTATTCTTGATTCTCTTCTCTCCCTCTTTTTCCCTTTTTATTTTTATAGCCAGGCTACCTTTGAGCCTAGGCCTAACGTTGAAAAATGCGAACATGCGAAATTGGGAACAATTGGGAAAGACATAATTTGGGGCATAATTGATATTGAAAAATATGGATCTAAATTTGGGCATAAATTTGGAAAGATACAGATATGGATTTGGGGGCATATGTCTTGTTGGATAATATAATTTAGGCATACATTGGAAAATATAATTTGAGCATAAATTGGGACATGTGTAAGTATTGATTTGGGACATAAATTGGGACTTATGTGAATACGAATTTTAGGCATACATTGGAAATTATGCGAATATGGATTTGGGTATAACTTGTATTGAAATGGGCGAATATGGACTAGGGACATAAATTGGAAAATATGTAGATTTGGGTTTGTGCATAACAAACATACATACATACATACATATATATATATATATTTGTGTGTGTGTGTGTACATATGTATATGCCTTGACTTATAACTTGGGAAAAAGAGCATATGGTGCATAATTAAAAGGTGAATTAAAAAGGGGTGTAAAAGTCTATGATTTGTATAGTGAATTGGGAATATAATTAAATATAGGGAAAAAGGAGAAATAATCACCTATAATGACATAGGTAGATTTGTGTCTAGTAATTACAATTAGGAATTGTAATTGCACTTATGAGTTCCGTATATATCTGTCATTACTATGCTCTGCAAGCTTACGGACTGCTACCATCGATATATAGAGATCCGTACGTCACTTCTGCATAGGATGAGGGACTACGTTCTTTATGGTGGAGACCGTGCGAGTGTGGTACCATGGGGTGTATCTCAATATTGATAGATAGCAAAATATATTTTATTAGGTGAATCCATGGGAAAGTAAATGGGTACGATGCACGTATAAGTCTTGAGTGCTATTAACCCAAGTAACATAGTAATCAAGAAAATGTAATGGAACGGTATTAGTAGGAATCATTCTACTTCTGATATACTAGTATCTGCATGGTGCAGAGAAATGTATTTAAGAAGCGCAATATATCATGTTCATCTTATCTTGCTCAGTTCACACTTGTTATTGTTACAACTATCTTGTTTTTCCAGTTTTATATACCAGCCATGATACTTTTATTTATTTACATTTAAAAGTAAATGGACTTGCTAGACTTTATGTTTGACCCTTTTTGTTTCCTCTTCTCTCTCTTCCGCCCCCCAAAGGTTCTCAGGGTGGAAGTGCTTAGAGTTGATTTGGATTCTTTTAGCTAAGCTTGGATTTTGGATATAAATGTACTGCCTTGACTTCTTGTCAACTCTCTTATAGCTATACAAGGGAAAAATGGTTTTATGCTTTTGTACTCTGTTATTTTTGGCAAGACATGTTATTAGTGTAATCAGTTACTTGTGATGTAAATTCAGTATTTATGACCATGATGTTTTGATTTAAATAAAGTTTTTGATTCCGCTGCTATTTTACATGTCTGTCTTGTGCTATTACATTCTTATTTACCTATAATGCTTCGCGAAACTTAATGCATTCCCTTAGTAAGTGACATTAACAGATGTGAGGTGTCACATTTGGTAAGCAGCCACTAATGTTGAACCTAATATGAAAGGTCTAAGTGTGCAAATACGAATCGGGCCAAGACACGAGGTTAGACCCTACTGTGGAATAAGACTGCCTGGACTCGACCGGCATATCCAACATCCACACGTTTTAGGCCTAATGTGGGAGGTCTAGCCCATTATAACCATAATTGGACATGGTAATGAATTCTACTACTTAACCTAATTTAATCCATAAGGAATGTATGATTATGAACTTATGTTAGGGTTAAGTAAAATTGGATAGGTAGTAGGTGGGTAAAGTAAAAATAGAGGGGGTGGGTAATATTTATATATAGGCCCACGCACTTAACCCAATAAGGTTATGTAATCAAAGACACCTAGTGGTATACATAACTAGTGGAAAATATAATTAAGTTATGTAATTAAAGACACTTTGTAGGGTAAGCATAACTTGTAGAAATGATAGAATTAATTTGCGTAATAATCTATTAAGTAAACAATGATAAGTTGTAGTGACGTTGTAAATTATATTTATGATTAAATGAGAAAGAATGAGGAAAACTTGTAAAATAAATAAGTTATATTTAATCATAAATGGTAAATGACATGTTAATTTGGAAACATGTGAATTGAGATATACTTAATAACGTATTAAGGAGAACATGCTATTGTAATGATGTAACCAAGCAACAATATAAAATAGATTGTAGATTACAGACCTAGGGCCACAATCTAGAGAATAACATGTTGTGGGCTTATTAATAAACTTAAATGGATTAGGTTATATGATTGAAATTAATAAACAAGAGAAACTTGGTAAATTGGAATAAGAATTAATTATGAACGGGAATAACCAAGTTAATTGGGAACCGGGTGAGGTAAGGCAAGCGCGTAAAAGAATGTTTAGACATAGGGTCTAACAACATATTAAAGAAAGGCGCTTGGACCAGTCCGTACGTTCGAGGGTGAATAACCCAATGGGGTAGATCGTCGAGGTGTATAAGATACGAGGGGAGTCAACACTCGTCTGATTATTATGATGGCTCCAAAGGACGTGAAGGGGAAGCACGTGGCTTCCTGAAGTACATAAGGTGCTCCAAGTAGTACTCTGTGCGGTGATAGATGTCTTAGGCTGTACTCGCAGAGGTTGGGTCTGCGCGTAACTAGTAGTTGGGTGGGCCTTGACTACAGATGTAACTATGCAGTCAGAATGCTGTGACGAGGTGACACCTAGGTGACTCGACGGTTGACTCACGAGGAGGTAGATCATCGGATATCCGCCATCGACAGCCAGCAGGATGCGAAAGACTAGAGCTAAACCCGAGATATCATTTCACCTTTCACTATCGAGGTACGGGGTTGAGGGTAGACGCCAGATGGATGTCTAGATTGGTTATATTAGGGGCGGTCGCTTAGCTTTTGTAGTATTTACTAGTTGAGGGAGGGGACGAAGTGGGGCCATAGTCACCATGGAAAACAGTCCCGAGGAATATCTATATTTGAAGGCACTTAAAGGCGGCCTGTATAGGTATGAAAAAGCTCCCGGTTGAGTTCTGTATTTCTTGTTTAGCCCTGCCACGGAACTCCGTGCACATTAAAGGACGTGCGATTGAGGCATCGAGCTACATTTACAGTACATACGTGGGATAGACTAGATACATGCATATCTACTCTGGATGGTGTATCATAGCCTAGAGTGCATATTTCCGATATGGAATCTGATTCAATCGATGGTGGCAGTCCGTACGCTTGTGTAGCATAGTAATGACAGATATATGCGAAACGTAACATCAGTATATAGAGATCCATACGTCACTCTGGCGTAGGATGAGGGACTGCGTTCTTTACGGTGGAGACCGTGCGAGTGGTGTACTATGGGGTGTATCTCAATATCGAGAGATAGTCACATATATTGTATTAGGTTAATCCATGGGAAAGTGAATGGATTTGATTCGCGTATAATCTTGAGTGCTATTAACCCAAGTAACCTAATAATCAAGAAAATGTAATGGAATGGTATTAGTAGGGATCATTCTACTTCTGATATTCTAGTATCTGCACGATGCAGAGAAATGTATTTAAGAAGCGCAATATATCTTGTTCATCTTATCTTGCTCAGTTCACACTTGTTGTTGTTACTGTTATCTTGTTATTCCAGTTTTATATATACCTGCCATGATACTTTTATTTATTTACATTTAAAAGTAACTGGACTCGCCAGACTTTATGTCTAACCCTTTTTGTTTCCTCTTATCTCTCTTATGTTTCCCCCAATGTTCTCAGGGTGGAAGTGCTTAGAATTGATTTGGATTTTTTTAGCTTAGCTTGGATTCTGGATATAGATGTACTGCTTTGACTTCTTATCAACTCTCTTATAGCTTTGCAAGGGAAATACGGTTTTATGCTTTTGTACTCTGATATTTTTGGCAAGACAGATTATTAATGTAATTAGTTACTTATGATGTAAACTCAGTATTTAGGACCATGATATTTTTATTTAAACAAAGTTTTTATTCGTTGCTATTTTACATGTCTTTCTTGTGCTATTGTGTTCTTATTTACCTATAATGCTTATGCATTCCCTTAGTGAGTGACATTAATGGACGTGGGGTGTCACATTTGGTATCAGAGCATATGGTTATAAGATCGGATAAAATACTTTGAAAATGGTTTTAAAAATGGTCTCAAAAACAAAGTATTTTAAAATAAAAAGTCCATTTTTGAAAAGTATATTTCCCAAAGCCATAAATATCGTCTCGATTTTCCACTTGATTTCTTTTCCTTTTTGATCAGGGAACCATTTTCTCTCGAAAGGGTATCCTTATTTCGGCATGGTTCCAAAGGTATGTTAAAACTACAGTACATGTCAAAGGGCAAAGAAGTGCCCAACCTCCATCTTTAGTCGCAGTGGTTTCACCAACGTCTTATTTTCTCTCATGCATCGTAAGGATTGCGGTGTGATGGAGACAGCCTTCAAGAGACTTGTTAGCATGTTGCACAAGGATGTTAAAAAGGAGAATAAGGGAGTTGGGGCTAAGTAGCACAGCCCAAAGAAGAAAAGAGGAAATACCATAATTTCGGAACGGTGGGTCATCTGGAAAAGGATTACAGAAAGAGAAAAGGCATTTGTTACCACTTTGGTAAGGCAGAACACCTCATTAAGGAGTGCCCGTAGAGATAAAGACAAGGCCAGAGGGCAGGAACTTCTAGAGGGCAAGCTAATGTTCTTATAATTGGTGGACAGGATAGGGGTAGGAAAGTTTCCATCGAAGGATTGATTTCTATTTCTGATCATTCTATAAGGATTCTTTTCCTGGCGCTTTGCATTCTTTTATATCTGATCCCCTAGTTGAATCTCTGCACCTAGATACTAGTATGGTTTCGGATCCTGTTATTGCCTCAAACCCCAGTGGAGGTACGACTCATTTATCGATGATTTGTCGGGGTTTGAGAATCTCTCTGTTAGGTGTCGAGTTTGATTGTGACACGTACGTTCTTGATTTCATAAGATACAGTTTGATTCTAGGATGTATGGGTTAACCATATATGGAGCCATTCTAGATTGTGAGAGGAGGGTCGTTAGACTTCTGACTTGCCATAGAAAGACTCTCGAGATTTCTTATGACCCCAAAGGGGTCTATCATGATTAGTCTCCTAGAACCTTTTGATATATCTTTCAACGATTTGCGACATGTGACTCCTAAAAGAAAAGAGGGAACTTGGTAGGAAACCTATTAAAGACAGTTATTGAGGAAGCCTATCATTCTAAGATGACTTTTCATCCAAGCGGCGATAAAATGTATGGAGTTCGAGGTAGTGGAGCCAAATTTGTGAGAGGAAATGGAAGTAGAGAAGGAATCAATGTTAGGACGAGTTCCGACTTGCATACTCTGGTCGGGGGTTTATAAAGAAGTGAAGCTAGTAAGAGTGCAATGGGGAAAGGGCCGCAAGGACAGTAATTGGTACGCTCAAGATAAGATTCGCGCTTCATATCGTTTCCTTTCTGAGAATATGTTCTTAACTTCTTTTCCAAGCTTTGAATTAATACTTATATCTATCGTTTTAATATCTCTTATCGATCGAGTCTTTAGGTAGAAAACTTATGAATGTAAACATGTTTGAGACATGTTACGTTTGATGGATGCAAGTGGTTGCTAGTGATTGCTCGTGGATGCATATACACACAGTAGACACTAGATCGGCAAAATCACTTACATTTTGCATATTGATGTGTGTACATTTTAAATTTTACGGATGAAAATGGGTGTATCGTTGCATTGATGTTGCATTTGGATGGATGATTGTGCACACATATAGAGCTTCAATGTTATACTAGGATGATTTGCATACATTTTGGTTGCATGGCACAATTATACATTGCATTAAGGAGGTCAACTGAATCAGTAGACCGCCTGTTCTTTCGTATTAGTTTACGGACATATACACGCACTATTGCGTATGTTCATAGAAGAATTAGAAATTCCTTAAGGACAATGGATGCCTGTGATTGCTAGATGGATGTATGACTGTTGGATGTTAGGATATACGTTCTTCTTAACATAGAGATTTCGAGGACGAAATCCTATGAGTAGTGGAGAATGTAACACCCCAGAATTTTAACGACACTAAAGATAATGAATTAAAGAATAATTAGTGTAAAACACACTGTTACCAATTAATTAAGGAAACTTGATTTAATATTTAGAATTAAGTAAAACGAACTGCGCCATTGCGTCCGTCTCGAAAGTTTGGTCAAAATAGACACCTTGTTTGCGTAAATCGTACATCGTACATCGTATGAGTAATTTATTAATGTTTGAAGCTTATATACGCACAAGAAGAATATATATATACATTTGTATCATAGGTTCAGAAATTCAAAAATGGGTCCAGAAATTCGAAATTTGGGAAGGCGGCAGATTTCCCGCCCATGTGGGTCTACACACTCAAGGGGGAGTTGAACCGTAGGTCGACCTACCCAAAGGAGGGTCGACCATAGGTCGGCCCACTCAAAGGGGAGTCGACCCACTCCGGACAGATCTGGGCGAAATACTTTGTTTTGTATTTGGACACCTTTCTGAGAAAGATTCATTGAACCCTAGGCTATATAAAAGACCCTAGACCTAGGTTTTATTCATCTAAAAATAATGCTAATGGACGAAAATTAAAATGGCCTTTCTTCTTGAAAATCAATTCAAAGAAGATTATACATATTCAAAGATTGCTACAACAAATTCAGCGATGGCTACAACAACTTATTCAACATGTTCTTCGCAATAATTTGGATCCATTTCCTTAGATCTATTCACCGTGAGTTCATGTTATTTTTAGATTTGAATATTTGAATAGTAATCTTGATATGTATGTAAAAAATTGGATCTTGAATCGGTGCTTAATCAGTTCTATTATGACATAATTATAAATCTGCTTTTATATGTTCGCCACCACGTTAAATCTTGTCATAATATGCCTATTCAGTTTATGCCTATTTCTATCAGTTTATTATTGACTCGTTATTATGCCTATTCTTGATTCTCTTCTCTCCCACTTTTTCCATTTTTATTTTTATAGCCAGGATACCTTCGAACCTAGGCCTAATGTTGAAAAATGCGAACATGCGAAATTGGGAACGATTGGAAAAGACATAATTTTGGGCATGATTGATATTGGAAAATATGGATCAAAATTTGGGCATAAATTTGGAAATATACGAATATGGGTTTGAGGGCATATGTCTTGTTGGATAATATAATTTAGGCATACATTGGAAAATATATTTTGAGCATAAATTGGGACATGTGTAAGTACTGATTTGGGACATAAATTGGGACTTATGTGAATATGAATTTTAGGCATACATTGGAAAATATGCGAATATGGATTGGATATAACTTGTATTGAAATGGGCGAATATGGACTAGGGACATAAATTCGAAAATATGTAGATTTGGGTTTGTGCAGAATGTGTGTGTGTGTGTGTGTATATATATATATATGTATATGCCTTGACTTATAACTTGGAAAAAAGAGCGTATGGTGCATAATTAAAAGGTGAATTAAAAAGGGATGTAAAAGTTTATGACTTGAATAGTGAATTGGGCATATAATTAAATATGGGGAAAAAAGAGAAATACACTTATAATGATGTAGGTAGGTTTGGATAAAAATGGAATGTCTAGTAATTACAATTAGGAATTATAATTGCACTTATGACAGGAGGTTAGGTTGCATTAGTGATGGAAGTCTACCCGGACCCGACCGGCATATCTGGCAGCCACTAATGTTGGACCTAATGTGAGAGTTCTAAGTGTGCAAATGCGAATCAGACTAAGACACGAGGTTAGACCCAACTGCGAAATAAGACTGCCCAGACCCTACCGGCATATCAAGCATTCACACGTTATAGGCCTAATGTGGGAGATCTAGCCCATTATAACCATAATTGGACATGGTAATGAATTGGACTACTTAACCTAATTTAATACATAAGGATTGTATGATTATGAACTTAAGTTAGGGTTAAGTAAAATTGGATGGGTAGTGGGTGGGTTAAGTAAAATAGAAGGGGTGGGTAATATTTACATATAGGCCCACGAATTAACCCAATAAGGTTATGTATATAAAGACACCTAGTGGTATACATAAGCGGTGGAAAATATAATAAATTTATGTAATTAAAAACACCTTGTAGGGCAAGCATAACTTGTATAAATGATAGAATTAGATAAGCATAATAATATGTTAAGTAAACAGTGATAAGTTGTAGTGACGGTGTAAATTGAATTTATGATTAAATGAGAAAGAATAAGGAAAACTTGTAAAATAAATAAGTCATATTTAATCATAAATGGTAAGTGACATGTTAATTAGGAAACATGTGAATTGAGATATACTTATAACGTATTAAGGAGAACATGTTATTGTAATGATGTAACCAAGCAAGAATATAAAATAGATTGTGGATTATAGACCTTGGGCCACAATCTAGAGAATAACATGTTATGGGCTTATTAATAAACTTAAATGGATTAACCTATATGATTGAAATTAATAAGCAAGAGAAACATGGCAAATTGGAATAAGAATTTAATATGAATGGGAATAACCAAGTTAAATGGGAACCGGGTGAGTTAAGACAAGCACGTAAAAGAATGTTTAGACATATAGTCTAACAACATATTAAAGAAAAGAGCTTGGACCAGTCCGTACATTTAAGGGTGAATATCCTAACGGGTTAGATCATCAAGGTGTTATAAGAAACGAGGGAAGCGCACATTCATCTGATTGTTATGACGACTCCAAAGGACTGGAAAGGGAATCACGCGGCTTCCTGAAATACGTAAGGTGCTCAAGTAGTCCTCTGTGCAGTGACAGATGACTTAGGTTGTACTCGCAGTGGTTGGGTCTGCGCGTAACTGCTAGGAGGGTGGTCTTGACTGCAGATGTAGCTATGCAGTCAGAATGCTATGACGAGGTGACACCAGGGCGATTCGATGGTTGCCTCACGAGGAGGTAGAGAGGGTCACGACCAACAAGGATAGTAGACCATTGGATATCCATCATCGATAGCCAACGTGATACTAAAGACTAGAGCTAAACCCAAGACATCATTTCACCTTTCACTATCGAGGTACGCGGTTGAGGGTAGATGTCACAGGATGTTTAGATTGGTGGTATTAGGGTCGGTCGCTTAGCTCTTGTAGTCCTTACTAGTTGAGGGAGGGGCCGAGGTGGGGCCATAGCCACCATGGAAAACAGACCCGAGGAATATCTGTATTTGAAGGCACTTAAAGGCTGCCTGTACAGGTATGGAAAGCTCCCGACCAAATTTCTTGTTTAGCCCTGCCATGGAACTCGGTGCACATTAGAGGACGGGCGATTGAGGCATCGAGCTACCATTACAGTACATACACGGGATAGTATAGATATATGCATATTTGCTCTGGATGGTGTATCGTAGAATAGATGGCATTATTCCGATATGGAATCTGATTCGATTGATGGTGGAAGTCCATACGATTGCGTAGCATAGTAATGACAGATATATGCGGAACGTAACATCGGTATATAGAGATCTGTATGTCACTCAGGTGTAGGATGAGGGACTATGTTCTTTACGGTGGAGACCGTGCGAGCGGGGTACTATGGGGTGTATCTCAATATTGAAAGATAGTTACATATATTGTATTAGGTGAATCCATGGGAAAGTAAATGGTATGATGCACGCATAAGTCTTGAGTGCTATTAACCCAAGTAACCTAATTGTGACGACCACCCATAACCCCCGCACTATACAAGAGAAATAATGCGCTGAAAGATGTGCAAGGCTGTCATTGACGATCATCAGAGTAAGTAAACACAAGCGGAACCTATTGCAAAACTCACAGCGCAAGGATAAAATATAATAGAACATATACAACAGGCGTTAATAGTGAAGCAGAAACACTAGACTTTCATATAATAGAAGGTAATATCCACAAACTTGGAAATAGTGTTTATACAAAGTTGCCTCACTACATCACTTAGAAAAATTATTGGCTAGTAGTAAAACTGGTACGTGAGCCTCCTGCTTGCCATCGATTAGCATCGTCATCCTCACTAAAGCATTACCTGTCACCTGTTACTTAATCCGCCTATCCACAATCGGATGAACAACCCAAGCTAATAAGAGGATACATAAAACCCTGAGTCAGACAACAGCCTTAGTGAGCGATAAAACAACTAACAACTTCAACAATAAAGTGTATGAGAGGGGATAGATAAACATACTAATCTATCCATGACACCAGAGAAGAAATCAACCTTATCTTCCCCACATCGGACAGTGATAGCCTTTACAATCCATTCAACCAAAGAAACAACAATTCATACATGGAAACCAGAGCAACCATTCAATCATGGAAAAACACACATAACATCCAGATTATATAAGTCTCACACAGAACAACCAATCATCCATGACTGACTCTGGCTATCACCGCCAATACTGCTTTGAAACCATCGTTAATCGTATGACGACCAACCTTGCCATATGTAAAGGGCTAATGGTAACCCCAATTCTAGCATAAACTCCATATGTCCAACCTTGACAATGTCCAACCTTGACAACTAGGCCTTTCAACGATACCCAAGGTACTCGGCCAGCAACCTTCCGATCTATTGGGTGGCCTCATCGTACCCCATCTTTGAGCCTGCTAGAACTTACGACAACGATGACTTCTCGGCCTTCGCATCTCTAGTCGTCCAACCTTGACGGCTATTTACTGCTCAAGCGACCTTCTCGAGCAATGATTATCCACCAACTAACGACCTTTGAGTTGTCTGCCTAGCCGTTGCTTTTCACCGATCAACGAACATATCACATCACTTCGAACATCCCCTTATAGACTCTTGTCGAACCCACCACCATCGTTGAACCAACAAACACCTTTGTAAGGTTAAAAGCAATCCATGGCATTATTTCAACACCTCTTAACTTCCCAATTGAACTCACTTTGAAGTCACATCATCATCGGAAGTGTCCGACCAGACATAGCTGACCAGAAATGGCAAAAATGGCTGACCAGAAATGGATGTCCAGAACAACCCGAACCGAGCCACTTTGGTCCGACCCAACCACTCCTTTAGGCCCGACCCCCTTTTGTCCGACCCGACCCACCTTAGTCCGATCCAGAATGGTCCAATCCACTTTAGCCCGATCCAAAATGGTTGATTCACTTTAACCCCATCCAGAGTGGTCCGATCCGACCCCATTTAGTCTGACCCGACCCCCTTTAGTCCGACCCGAGCCAACTTTTACTTGTCCTCCATGATAGAATTTGATCCCGAACCGAGCCACTTTGGTCCAACCCTAGCCACTTTCTGCACATCTTCAATTCTACTCCTATTTCGATCAAAACTTCACCAAACGACGAATCCAACGAAACCAACTCAACCAAACGACGAATCCAACGAAACCAACTCAACCAAACTCATCAAACGCAATCATAAACATATCATAACATTATTAACCACATGAATATGACAATTACTATAAAAATGATGTAAATCTCACCAAAAACCATTAAAATGATCCGATTATCAAAATGAGAGTTCTAACTAACATAAACATGTAAAATGACATGAAATTATCGAGTAAAACTTGCTAGATAATATCATAGGGTGATTCATATGAAAATGAACATGTAATGGTGTAAAACTATGGTAAAACATCCCAATTTGATGAGAAACATGCACAAACACTCATATACTTCATTGTATTCATGTGAGAGATGTAAATCACTCACCAATTAACCAAAACAAAGCAAAATTGAAGAAATAGAATTCCGGACAGCGAAGAGATAGCTCCTAGCCCTTCGATTTGATGAATCCTCACTTGAAATGATGTAGATCTAGCCTTCAATGGTGTAGATCTATGATCTCCCTCTTTAGATTTGGATTTTTTAATGGTGGAAAGGTGTTAGAGGAAGAAGGAGATCAATGCTTCCAAATGAGAGAATGCGAAAATAAACCTTTTTCCTCCACTCTCACCCCCTATTTATAGGATTCCACCATCCCACTAATGGGCCTCCCCAATTCAGCCCATTAGGCTCTCCAAATCTAAACAGCCAACTGAAAAACCTTAAAATAGCGATTTCTCCCAAACTGCTGAGCCAAATCCTTAATGCAACCACTCTACGGAAAGGTAACCATCAATTCCTTTCCAATGGCATAAGTCTCACCCTTTGATTCGATCCAAGTCAAAAGTTATGCCCTGTACAAGGATGACAGGGGAAAAATGGACACAAACAAAATCGGTAAAAATTATGGATATGTCTCACATCCCCATAAGCAACATATTAAAAGATGAGAACGATACAACTCTCAGAGAATGAAATAAAAATATTTTAGGATCTTTCAATATGTAAAATGCGGGCTGTTACATTCTCCCCCTTAAGAATTTCGCCCCCGAAATTCCAACCAAACACAAGCAATCACAACGATTCCGCATGCCTATCATCCATGAAAAGCCAACTCTATCATCCAAACTAGCAACTATCAAGCCATACATCCATAACCTTAACCTAGCACGCGAAATTCTACCAAACAATAGCAAGATACAACGATATAATAAAGATACGATATCAAAGGGTCCTAGCGACGAAGAGTTCTGGATGAGTCTCTCTCATGCTCTCTTCCATCTCCCATGTATAATCGTCTCCATCCTCGCTCCATTGTACCTTGACTAGCTTAACCGTCTTCCTCCTAAGCTGTTTCTGTCATTCCTCACGACACGAAGTGGTTACGAGGTCTCGTAACTGCGGTCTCTACTTATAGATCTTCGTACTTCTCTGGAGATACCACCACACCTGAATCATGTACGAACTTCCATAGAAACGACACATGGAACACATTATGCACACCCGACATCTTCGCAGGTAACTCCAATCTATATGCGAGCTTTCTAATTCGCTCGACTGTCAGAAATGGTCCAACGAACCTAGGAGACAACTTTCCTTTACTTCCAAATCTCACCATATGCTTCAATGGTGAAATCTTCACAAAAACCATATCTCCCATGTCGAATTCCAAGTCCTTACGACGCTTGTCGGCATAACTCTTCTGACGGTCCTGGGCTGCCTTCATTCATTGCCGAACTATCTCGATTCAATCCGAGGTTTCTCTAATCATCTCAGGCCCAAGTACCAACTTATCTCCAGTTTCTAACCAACATGCTGGAGAATTGCATGACCTTCCATACAATGCTTCGTATGGTACCATCCCAATGCTAGACTGGTAGCTATTATTACACGCAAACTCAACTAGATGTAGATGGTCTTCCCATGATCCTCCGAAGTCTAACACATAAGCCCTCAGGAGATCTTCTAAAACTCGGTTGACTCTCTCGGTCTGACCATTAGTATGGGGATGATATGCTGTACTTAAGCGCAACTCGGTTCCCAAAGCTTCTTGCAAACTTTTCCAAAATCCACTCGTGAATAATGGATCTCGGTCACTTACTATACTCTTTGGGACACCATGGAATCGAACTATCCATTTCACATAAAGTTCATCCAATTTCTATGCCGTCCTAGTCGACTTGATAGGAATGAATCTCGCACTTCTGGTCAAACGATCCACAATGACCGAAATCCCTTCATTCCCTGCCCTGGTTCTAGGTAGTCCATCGATAAAATCCATCGATACTTGCTCCCACTTCCACGTAGGAACTTTCAATGGATGAAGCAAACCACTCGGCTTCTTTTGTTCAGCTTTCACCAACTGACAGTTCATACACTTAGAAATGAACTTTCCAATATCTCTCTTCATCCCTTCCCAGTAGTAGAATCTCTTCATGTCCTGAAACATCTTATTGCCACCAGGATGAATCATTAACTTCGAGTGATGACATTCTCTAAGAACCTCATCCTTTAATCCGTCAATATCAGAAACAACTAATTGCCCTTACTTTCGAAGCCAACCTTCTCGATCGACCTCGAACTCTTTATCTTCTGGTTCTAGTTTCTGAATGAACTCGACAAGCTTCACATCTTTCTTTTGGCTCTCGCCAATCCTTTCGATAAGAGTTGGTCTTATCGATAAGATTGTCAACATTTCAGGTTCCAACCCACACCTTGGCCTGAATCGAACCTTGCCAAGTACTCGAGGCTCTTCCATTCCAAAAACATCGCTCTCAAACTTGCGTATCTTCGACTTAAAGCATCTGCAACTGCGTTACCCTTGCCCGGAGTATAGGCTATGCCAAAATCATATGACGCCAGAAACTCCAACCATCTTTGCTGCCAAAGATTCAAATCCTTTTGGGAGAAAAGATTCTTCAATGACTTGTGATCCCTAAACAACTTGAATCGAACTCCCTACAGGTAATGTCTCCACAACTTCAGAGCAAATACAATCGCCGCCAACTCCAAATCATGAGTTGGGTAATTCTCATGCGGCTTGAGCTGTCGACTTGCGTAGGCCACAACCTTATCCTTCTGCATTAGTACTGCTCCAATTCCAGTACCACATGCATCAGTATATATTACCGTCTCTTTATTCCTGCTTGGAATGGTCAACACAGGAGCACTCGTCAATCTCTCCTTCAGGATTCCGAACGCTTGTTCAGAGTTTGCATCACATGCGAACACTTGGTTCTTCTTTGTCAATCCTGTCAACGGTGCAACTACCTTGGAGAAATCCTTAATAAACCATCGGTAATATCCTACCAACCCAAGGAAACTCTGAACATCCGTCGCATTCTTAGGTCGATCCCAGTCCTGGATTGCTGCAACTTTAACGGGGTCAACGCTATCCCTTTTCCAGAAACTACATGACCTAAGAACCTCACTTTATCCTTGCAGAAGTGACACTTTGAGAACTTAGCCTTAAGCTCATGCTTCCGCAAGATCTCTAACACAACTCTCAAGTGTGTCTTATGTTCTTCCTCATTTCTGGAGTAAACCAGAATATCATCCACGAACACAAGTACGAACTTGTTCAACTGATCTTTGAACACTCTATTCATAAGATCCACAAAATACGCTGGTGCATTAGTAAACCCAAATGACATCACTAACCATTCAAAGAAACCAAATGGTGTCCTAAAAGCAGTCTTTAGCACACTATCCCTAGCCACCCTCAACTGGTGAACTCCCGTTGCCAAATGCATCTGAGAAAACACTTTAGCTTCGTGAAGCTGATCGAACAAGTCATCTATCCTTGGCAACGGATACTTGTTCTTCTTTGTTACCTTGTTCAGCTCACGATAGTCCACACGCAATCTTAACAAGCCATCCGCCTTAGTTGCAAATACGACCGGTGCACCCCATTCGGGTACACTCCTCCGGATGAATCCTTTTCCCAGAAGGTCTCGAACTTACACCTCTAACTCTCGCTATTCCCTAGGCATCATCCGCCTAAGAGGCATAACGAATGGTCTAGCACCTTCGACCAAATCGATCCTAAACTCGATCTCATGATGTGGCGGCAACCCTTTGACCTCGTCAAAGATATCTACATACTCATTAGCGATCAACACTGATGACAGGTCTTCATGTGGAATCCCAAGCGAATATAGATAACTCACGAAGACCCCGTCTTCGCGCTTACATCTAATCAACACCTTTCGCCCTTCCACATCCCCGACCCTCACCTCTCGCTTCTCGCAATTCACCCTTGCCACATACCTCTTAAGCCAATCCATGCCCAAGATGATCCCAAACCCAGCGAAGTTAAGAACAAAGCAATGACCTATAAAAGGACAACCATGACTCGACAACACTAGACCACGACATATCATGCAAAGATTTGACGAACCCCCAATTGGATTAGTCACTACAAAGGGTCTATCACAAATCTCAGGTTCTAAACCCAAGAGACACACAAGCTCATTGGAAAATGAGGGAATGCGATGCTCCAGTATCGAAAAGCACACGAACTGAAACACCATTAACTGAAAGGGTACCTTGCACCATGACACCCTTTCCCTTCTCCTCTGCAGTAGGACCTTTCGAAGAAGTTGGCACGACTTCCAAAGCATATGCCCTCACAACTTGCTTTCCCTTAGCTGATTCTGGACAATCTTTCTTCTCATGCCCAGGCTTCCCACATTTGAAGTATTTCTTCTCAGCTTTGGAATTCTTGCACTCACTAGCAAAATGGCCTTTCTGTTGGCAGTTAAAGCAAACCACCTCACTCTTGGGCTTCTTTTGGCCATCTTTTCCCTTCTGTTGTTTTTTGCTTCCTCTTATTATTATTACCACCTTGTTGTGGCTTCTGAGCCTCTTTGGTTGCAGCAACAACATTTGCTTCCTTAGGAAACAAGCTCTCATGACAAATAGCTTTTTCCACAATCTTCTCAAATGAATAATCAAGATGGTCCACTAACGGCTTTCCGATATAAGCATCCAAACACAAGACAAACTTCTTGTTGTATCAATGTATGAACGAGCATATCTAGACAAAGCCTCAAAATCAGAAATGTAATCAAGAACTGATCTGCTATTCTGCTTCAACTCTACAAACTTCTTGAAGAGAACAGACTTCTGAGCAGTTGAGATAAACTTTGCTTCAAACTTAGCTTGGAATAGCACCCATGAAATTTCTTCCTCTGGAGTCTCGAGTGTAACAGAATTCCACCATTCCATGGCCCTGCCTTGCAGTTGCCTTGATGCAAGCTTTCTCTTTATTGCATCCTCAATACCCATGTCTCCAAAGATTCAGACACATGAATCCATCCACCTCTAAACCTCTTCAACTGGTTCACTTCCCTTGAATGGTTTTCCCCCTAGAGATGTAAAGTCCTTGCACAACTTTGCAAAATCTACTACTCTAGGAACTCGCACACCAACATCTACCGTTGCCGCCACTGGAGCGGGTACTCTTCGCATAACTGCTTCTACCATGGCTTCAAACATGGCCGGGTAATTAGATTCACCACCATTTTCCCCTCCGGTATTAGCTCCACTAGCAGCGTGTCTTGATGCTCGTCTATTGATTCTAAATCTGAAATTTAGAATAATTAGACACTTCCAAGAAAAACTGCTAAAGAGATACAACCTCTACTACCATATATGCTTATATATATAGTAAACATCCATTTGAAATCTACATGTACGTCTCTCATACGTGATTACGTCTTAGAACTTTGGCCAAAAATTGTTGACCGGAGCTCTGATACCAAGTGTGACGACCGCCCATAACCCCTGCACTATACAAGAGAAATAATGCGCTGAAAGATGTGCAAGGCTGTCATGGACGATCATCAGAGTAGGTAAATACAAACGGAATGTGTCGTAAAACTTACAGCGCAAGGATAAAATATAATAGAACATATACAACAGGTAGTAATAGTGAAGCAGAAACACTAGACTTAGCGAAGGTCTTCAACCCCTAGACCAGAGGAAGCAGGGGAATCATTCAACCATGGAGAGCCAACTAGAGATATCATACAACTAGAAAGTAATATCCACAAACTTGGAAATAGTGTTTATACAAAATTGCCTCACTACATCACTTAGAAAAGCAAACAGCGGAAATCCAATTATTGGCTAGTAGTAAAACTGGTACGTAAGCCTCCTGCTCGCCATCGATCAGCATCGTCGTCCTCACTAAAGCATTACCTGTCACCTGTTACTTAGTCCGCCATCCACAATCGGATGAACAGCCCAAGGTAAAAAGAGGATACATAAAACCTTGAGTCAGACAACAGTCTTAGTAAGCGATAAAAAAGCTAACAACTTCAATAATAAAGTGTATGAGAGGAGATAGATAAACATACAAATCTATCCATGACACCAGAGAAGAACTCAACCTTATCTTCCCCACATCGGACAGTGATAGCCTTTACAATCCATTCAACCAAAGGAACACCAATTCATACAGGGAAACCAGAGCAACCATTCAATCATGGAAAAACACACATAACATCCAGATTGTATAAATCCCACACAGAACAACCAATCATCCATGACTAACTCTGGCTATCAACGTCAATCTTGCTTTGAAACCATCGTTAATCGTACAAATACCAACCTTGCCATATGTCAAGGGCTAACGGTAACCCCAGTTCTAGCATAAACTCCGTATGTCCAACCTTAACAATGTCCAACCTTGACAACTAGGCCTTTCAACGATACCCAAGGTACTCGACCAGCAACCTTTCGGTCTATTGGGTGCCCCCATCGCACCCTAGCTTTGAGCCTGCTAGAATTTACTACAACGATGACTTCTCGGCCTGATGATATTCCTATTGAGGTGTGGAGATACTTTGGAGATGCAGGGATAAGATGGCTAACTAAGTTGTTCAACAATATTTTCAAATCAAAAGGTACTAGTTTTGATTAATTTCTGTCCGATTCGTTAACTAGGGTTTCAGATCTAAATGATTCCGCTGCGAATTCTATCCCCTTTCATCTTCAATGCCAGATGAGTGGAGGAGAAGCATTTTAGTTCCAATCTTCAAGAATAAAGGAGATATTCAAAGTTGTACAAACTATAGAGGAAATAAGCTTATGAGTCATACAATGAAGCTTTGGGAGAGAGTTTGCGAGCAGCGTTTGAGGAGGTTAACAAGTGTCTCTAGGAATCAATTTGGTTTTATGCCGGAAAGGTCAACCACTGAGGCGATTTTCTTGGTTAGGCAACTTATGGAGAGATACAGGGAGCAGAAGAAAGATCTCCACATGGTTTTTATTGACCTGGAGAAAGCTTATGACAGAGTACCGAGGAGGGTTATATGGTGGGCGCTAGAAAGGAAGAGAGTGCCATCAAAGTATATTACCCTTATTAAGGATATGTACGAGGGGGTTGTGACTAGTGTTAGGGCATGCGATGGTGAGACTAGAGACTTTCCAATTAACATAGGGTTTCATCAAGGTTCGGCTTTGAGCCCCTATATTTTTGCATTAGTGATGGATGAAATCACAAAAGATATACAAAGGGAGATTCCTTGGTGTATGCTCTTTGCCGATGATGTTGTGCTGATTGATGAAAGTAGAATAGGGGTTAATCGACAATTGGAGTTGTGGAGGGAGACCTTGGAATCAAAGGGTTTCAGGCTTAGCAGAACTAAAACAGAGTATATGAAGTGTGAGTTTAGCAGTGTCAGGTCAGATGACGGAGATGTTACCCTGGCCGGTAGAGTAGTACCCAAGAAGGAATCGTTTCGATACTTAGGATCTATGTTGCAGTTTGATGGAGAGATTGATAAGGATGTTAGTTTTAGAATTCAAGCAGGATGGGTGAAGTGGCGACTAGCATCTGGCATTCTCTGTGATCGGAAGATTCCTCAGAAGCTTAAAGGAAAGTTCTATAGGATAGCAAATAGACCTGCAATGTTATATGGTGCAGAATGTTGGCCTACTAAGAGGTAACACGTCCAGAAGATTAGTATAGCAGAGATGCGAATGCTGCGTTGGAGCTGTGGGCATACCAGACGAGATCGGATTAGAAATGAGGATATTCGGGAAAAACTTGGAGTTGCACCTATTGAAGAGAAGTTAGTCCAATACCGCTTGAGATGGTTTGGACATATCCAACGTAGACCATACGATGCACCTTTACGCGCTGGAATTCTAGGTCGCGCCGAAGGCCCAAAGAGAGGTAGAGGTCGACCTAAAATGACATGGGGGGAGATAATAAAGAGAGATTTAAGTAACTGGAGTTTATCGGAAGAGCTGGTAGTTGATAGGAGTGCATGGAAATTGGCAATCCATGTACCAGAACCATAGTGTTCCTCTTTTTTTTTTTAGACTTTATTTCACGTTTACTGAACCTTTTTACTTTTTATTTACTATTTTAGATTTTATTTCACTTTTACTGAACATTTTTACTTCTTCTTCTTCTTATTATTTAAAAAACCTTTATCTGACGACTTTTTATTTGATTGGTTATTTTAAACCCTTTTTATATATATATATATATATTATTATCATCATTATTAATTTTATTTTATTTTATTTTAATTTTGGGTTCCATATCTAGACAACCCCATCTTGTTTGGGATATATGGCTTTGTTGTTGTTGTTGTTGATGACTTCTCGGCCTTCGCATCTCTAGTCGTCCAACCTTGACGGCTATTTACTGCTCAAGTGATCTTCTCGAGCAACCATTATCCACCAACTCACAACCTTTGAATTGTCAGCCTATTTGTTGCTTTTCACCGATCAACGAACATATCACATCACTTCGAACATCCCCTTATGGACTCTTGTCGAAGCCACCACCATCGTTGAACTAACCAACATCTTTGTCAGGTTCAAAGCAATCCATAGCATTATTTCAACACCTCCTAACTTCCCAATTGAACTCACTTTGAAGTCACATCATCACCGGAAGTGTATGACTAGAAATAGCTGACCATAAATGGTAAAAATGGCTGACCAGAAATGGCTGTCCAGAACAGCCCGACCCGAGCCACTTTGGTCCGACCCGACCCCTCCTTTAGGCCCGACCCGACCCCTTTTATCCGACCCGACCCACCTTAGTATGATCCAGAATGGTCCAATCCACTTTATACCAATCCAAAAAGGTCTGATTCACTTTAACCCAATCCAGAGTGGTTCGACCCGACCACATTAAGTCCGACCCAACCCCCTTTAGTCCGAGCTGAGCCAACTTTGACTTGTCCTCCACGACAGAATTTGACCCACACCTGAACCACTTTCCGCACATCTTCAATTCTACTCCGATTTCGATCAAAACTTCGTCAAATGACGAATCCGATGAAACCAACTCAACCAAACTCATCAAACACAATCATAAACATATCATAACATTACTAACCACATGAATATGACGATTACCATAAGAATGACGTAAATCACACCAAAAACCATTAAAATGATCCTATAATCAAAATGAGAGTTCTAACTAACATAAACATGTAAAATGACATGAAATTATCGAGTAAAACTTGCTAGATAAGATCGTAGGGTGATTCATATGAAAATGAACATGTAATGGTGTAAAACTATCGTAAAACATCCCAATTTGATGAGAAACATGCACAAACACTCATATACTTCATTGCATTCATGTGAGAGATGTAAATCACTCACCAATTAACCAAAACAAAGCAAAATCGAAGAAATAGAATTCTAGACAGCAAAGAGATAGCTCCTTGACCTTCGATTTGATGAATCCTCAGTTGAAATGATGAAGATCTAGCCTTCAATGGTGTAGATCTATGATTTCCTTCCTTAGATTTGGATTATTAAAGGTGGAAAGGTGTTAGAGGAAAAAGGAGATCAATGCCTCCAAACGAGAGAATGGGAAAATAAGCCTTTTCCCTCCACTCTCACCCCCTTATTTATAGGATTCCACCACCCACTAATGGGCCTCCCCAATTCAGCCCATTAGGCTCTCCAAATCTGAACAGCCAACTGAAATACCTTAAAACAGCGATTTCTCCCAAACCCCTGAGCCAAATCCTTAATGTAACCACTCTACGGAAAGGTAACCATCAATTCCTTTCCTATAGCATAGGTCTCACCCTTTGATTCGATCCAAGTCAAAAGTTATGCCATGTACAAGGATGACAGGGGCAAAACGGTCAAAAATGTCAAAAAACAAAATCAGTAAAAATTATGGACATGTCTCACATCCCCATAAGCAACATATTAAAAGATGAGAATGATCTAACCCTCAAAGAATGAAATAAAAATATTTTACGATCTTTCGATACGTAGAATGCGGGCTGTTGCACTAATAATCAAGAAAATGTAATGGAACGATATTAGTAGGGATCATTCTACTTCTGATATACTAGTATCTGCGCAGTGTAGAGAAATGTATTTAAGCAGCACAATATATCTTGTTCATCTTATCTTGCTCAGTTCACACTTGTTTTTTTTTACTGTTATCTTGTTCTTCCAGTTTTATATATACCTGCCATGATATTTTTATTTATTTTTATTTAAAAGTAACTGGACTCGCCGGAATTTATGTCTGACCCTTTTTGGTTCTTCTTCTCTCTCTTCTGTTTCCACCCCAGGTTTTCAGGGTGGAAGTGGTCAGAGTTGATTTGGATTCTTTCAGCTTAGCATGGATTTTGGATATAGATGTACTGCTTTGACTTCTTGTCAACTCTCTTATGGCTTTGCAAGGGAAATATTGTTTTATGCTTTTGTACTCTGATATTTTTGGCTAGACAGATTATTAATGTAATTAGTTACTTATGATGTAAACTCAGTATTTGGGACCATGATGTTTTGATTTAAACAAAGTTTTTTATTGCGCTGCTATTTCATATGTCTGTCTTGTGCTATTATTTTCTTATTTATCTATAACGCTTCATAGAACTTAATGCATTCCCTTAGTGAGTGACAGTAACAGACATGGGTTATCACAGTATCTGTGTATATACGCACACGTGTACTGGCTCAACATCCCAAAACGAATAGGTCACGAACACAACATTCAAGTTTAAGCACGAATGAGCATATGAATATCAAGATTGGCTTGCAAAACAAAGATCAGACTGAGCATGCCAACATCAAAGAGCATGCAAACACATTTATGAGGGTAGCATCAATGTTGAAGTCAACAAAGTAGGTACTACATTGTAAATCGAGCAACAACACTAGTGAGCGAGTGGGTATGCATATACGTGAACAAAGTTGTTGTGCATAGGATTGTACTATTTGAAACAAAATGAAGCTGCTCCTTAACACAAGAGGCAGCAAACGTTTGTATGCAACTGACAAGAAAGTTAAATGTACCTTACATGTCACACGATATGAACCATTACTATAGTTTATGAAAATAACCAGAAATCTCAAGGTTCAGTGCATGGCTCAGTGTCAACCCCACACATATATAAATCAAGGGTGTCCCTATTTTTGGACCGAGATAAACGAGTACTGTACTTCATGTTACAAATTACTACGGGATAGCCAACGGCCAGAACTATACACAGATTAATGAGCAACAGCAATATCGTGTAGGATTATTATGTAGCAGAGAGTATAGTCTTATAAGATCAAAATCTTGTAGAGCTTATATGCTAGAACAACCTTCATGATAGCAACAAGAATTCTTTTATGTCCAGGTTGCAACATTTAACACCTAAGCATCCATCAAGGTAGAACAAGATCCACGACACTATTTAAGTTTCCCTTATTCATTACCAGTTATATCAGAAGCTTATATGTACCATCCATAACCAATTTATTTACTTATTTTTTTTCTCTTTTCCCGAAAATTCTAATTTCCATTATGCAGTATAAGAAAAAAAGTACAGACTCAAGGGCCAGTGATATAAAGATACGTGGATAACAAGTGAATCAACTAAAGAAGTACCATTATCATTGAAATTGATCAAAAATCATTTTAATAGAAAACTTCAAAGAAATTAAAAAGAAGGACAGGTAAAACGGGGCATGGTTACGCCAGTTATGGGAAAAAAATGCTTTTTACTTTTAGTTATTAGTTTATTCTTCAGAGTAATAGTAAACATTGAAATCACGTGTAACAAAACCATGGCACTTAACCAGTAGTTCTTCCTGAGAATAGTCAAAGCATTGCCATACTGAAGTAACCGAAACAACATTTGTGTACTATAGAAAGGTGAAGACCTAGTGAAAAGGATATAAAACCATCACTACTGCACCAAGGGTAGTCTTTCTTTTACCACAATAAGGTCTCAAATTTATAATCAATTCATACACAAGAACCCTGCATATGTTATAAAGAAAATATATCTTTCTGTAAATTGTAGTTTAACTGTAAAATAACTGATTATAAACAATGAATTTCGAATGGCTATATATTTTCTTTCATTTTCTTCGTTTTGCCGATAACAGTTAACAATTCTATTTATCAGTAAATTAGAATGGTTAATAAATAGGATTGTCAAGAGTAAGTTTTATTTCCAGCTCAAACTACACAGCGACTAGTGCAATGTAATCAATCATCAAACAATTAGATGCAAGACAACCAATAGAAACATTCCGGCATCACTATTATACCCAGTTAAAAATTGAGGTTAACTCTTGAATCAATGATCAACCATGTTCGGAAGAAACGTAGCAATGGATTTGCAATAAACGCGGTGGAGCTTCAAGGCTCGATTTGCAAACGACTTCAGCGTTCATCAGATCGAAAACAAATGTGTGGTTGAGCTTGCTGGAGGTTTCAATTAGCTAGCCGGAATTTGCTGCACCTGGAGTCGATCGATGGGAAGAGGAGCGAATTCGGGTGAGAAACCGCACTGTGGAAACCATCAACGTATAGACTTTGGAAAAGATCGAATTTTGATTTTAAGTAAAGGAAGCATCGGGTTTTGGAATTGAAAGAGGGCAATTTTGTGATGGATTTGGGTTCTCACGATTCAGTGAGGCCACCATTTCAATTAAAAGGAGGAGTGTGATTTGTTTTGTCCTAAAGGAGATTGGGCAAACGTGATTTTATAGAGAGAAAAGATGGTGGATAGGAATGACGTAACATCAATAGGGTTAGGGTAGCGCAAATTTTAAAAAGGTAGGTCGACGAAGATGTTTTCTAAGGAAGGTTACAGCTTTAGTTAAATAAATATTAATTTCTACCGCCTACCACAAAACGCTTTAATTTTATACAACTAACCAATCTCTAAATGCGACAACAACCATATGTACTACTACATCTTCGCATCCATAATATTAGTATGCTTGCACTTCGAGTTTGTTTGCCCACATTGTTTTTTTATTTTATAAATTATTTATCATTTTACTAATTTTATCCTGTTTGTTTACCAACAACTCCGCTTCATTCCAAAACATGAAACGTTAAATTCAAATAAACACGTATTAAATTCGATTTTCCATGTATATTCAATAAATAAAATTTTGATTTAATAACGTTTATTTGTAAATTCAATCATTTATATTCCTCAATCGAATTTCAAATCAAACTCAAATATTTAACCAATTTCAATAACAGTAAATGTTTGATTATCAGCTGACCAAAGTAAATTGTCTATTCCATTCATAAAAAACCATATATTCGATTTTTAATCCCAGTATTAGTATAAAATTTGATTGTAAATAGTTAAATCTTCAATAAATTCCATATTCCAGTTGTCGAATTTTCTGGGATGTTACAATCTCCATCCCCCCCCCCTAAAACTTTTCATCCTCGAAAAGGAGAGATCATTGGAGTTATACCACTGGATATTTCAAAATTTCATATTTATGTGAAAATTTCCATAACTCATTTAAATATCGATATTTAATTTCATCGATCCTCTTTGTTTATCCTTCATATCCAATTAACTTGGAAAAATCAATTTCTTTCTAAATTCCAAATTCTGCTTAAGTTGGATTTATGCATCTCAACTTATTCTGAATTCCTTCATAACACTCATCTGTCAATGTTTACTTATCCATTGTTTCACTTATTCCTTCAATCCATATAATCCACTTATTCCAAGTTCAATCAAATCTCCTTCAATCCATTGAGTTTTTCCTAACACTCACTGAAGAGCGTACGTAACATCTCCTCTTCAAGTCACAAATTGTCGACTTGAAAATTTTCCAAAATACGAAATCTTTGATTTTTCTTTTCTAGAAAACATTTGTATATTACTTCTCTGAACTTCTATTTATTAGCTTATTAAATTAGGTATATTTTAATTTTAAATTACTTTGAAAATACTTTATAACTCGAAGTTTGACAAGTATATTGTCGTTCTCATAGATGTTAGACATAATTTGGCAGGCGCACGACTAAAATCTCTAAGTACTAAATATCCTTGTTTTAACTCCCAGTGAAAAATATTTCAAAATTTCCTTTAAAAGCAGATACGGAAAGTACCAATGTGATATTGGTATGTTGATTGTTCATGAATCGCAGATACACAATGGTTCCGTCTTGACCCCCAGAAAACATCTGTATCCATAATAAATCACTTTCCTGCGAATTTCGTCATGGACAGATCAACAAAGGATATTTTAGAATCAAAAGAAAACTGAGGTCACTGAGCGTTCACTGCTTTATCTCAGGGTCAAAAAAACAAATCATGAAATTATGAAGATACTTCAAGTCATGAGGACAAATCAAGTCACAAAGACAATTCAGGTCACGAAGAACCATTAAGTCATGAAGACACATTTTTGAATCAACCTAGTGGCTCCACATCACTAAGATATCTCAAACATTACATGGCTCCATTCTACCTTTAGTAACTCTAGTGGTTGCATCTCTTTCACTTGTAGATATGCCATAGAGACCGCACGTACATAATGGTTATGCCTGATTCCCTCAGGAAACATCCATACCCGTAATCTTTCTTAGCTCTACGGATTACACCCTTATACATGACTGTAGATCGCAGCAGACACAATGGTTACGCTTGATTCCTTCAAGAAACGTCTGTCCGCCGTAGGTCATCTGCAGTCCTATGAATTTTGCTACATGGCCGTGTTCTTCCAAGGAGCAATGACAACTCGAGTTTTATGTTTGGACAACCTACCACCACTAGCAGCACATCTCACTAAGCTCGAAATTCAATGGAAAAGGATGGTACTTCCTTTATCTTGACTTGTAAACATACAGTACTTTATTTCATAAATCATACTTATGTCATTTGCATAAGATTTTCTTTCCAAATCATATTTTCAAACATCTCATTCTTATATAATTTTTTTATATAAGATCTCACTTCAAATCGATTACCTTCTAATTCAGTGGTTTTCAAATTCACTGAATTATAATATATTTTTTATATAAGTTTCAAAAATTTCTATATTCAATATCCGAAATCGAATATCCTCAAATTCCTTTCTCATTTCAAAATTTCAGTTTCGATCTCTTCGTCAATCCAGATATCTGAGATGCTTTCAAACTTATATTTATTAATTTGTTTGTTATATACCAATTTCTTCCAATTTTCCCATTCATAAAGTTCCTCAATCAACTCAAATCTTAATGCTCTCATCATTTCAAAATTTTCCAATTACTCACTTCATCACCTAATTTCAATTTTTACACTTCTGAAATTCCAGAATTTGTTTCTTCCTCCTTATAATAAATTCCTCATCACGCTCTATTTCTCTTCCATGTTCACATCCTTCGACCATTAATTAGCAAGCGAACAATTCCCTAAGTATCAACCCCGAAGGCCAAAACCAACGTCAGATCAACATTCAGAAAATTATTCAACTTAACTAATCTCCAGTCAAGTTCTAAATTCCTTAACTCCATATCTTTTCAAATCATTACTTACGCAATTCCGAATTCAGTTTACGAATCTATTTCTCTTACATTCTATCGCTCTTCTTTCTTGTCGTGCAGCTTTTTATTCTTCGGTTCTCACCATTCTAATTTATCAAAATCCATTAGTCTCTCACGGTCCTTTAAAAGACGTTTTTCAATTATCACATTTTTTTTAATATATATAATTCTAGAAAATATTTTATCCCCATTTGAAAACATTCCCATATATTCATAAATCTTTATTTTCTATAGGAAATACACTTTATTCTCAAGGGGAAACATTTCTAAATTCGTCATTTGAGTTAGCTAGATATTAAACACCACTATTTTTCACTTAACCACTCTTGCTATTGAACCTTAATCATTTCTTAGTTAACAATGTTGTCAATCAAGTTGTGGTATAATTACCTCTCAAACCTTAACTGAACAACATTATTAACTTCGAAATAGATAAAATTCAAAACTTCAAATACTAAGAGAACATTTATTCAAATTAAAATTTTTCTTCGAAAATTGTTGACTATAATAATAATTCATCTGTAAAATATTTAACTTTAAAGTATACTTCATTGCTTAATCTGAGTACATAAACAATTAAATAATATTGTATTAATTTTTTATTTGAATAAAAACAGAAATTAAATAATAATTCATGCAAGTTGCTTAATCGACTCCCATTAAAAAATTCCTTCTGAATAATCTCTTTCCCGATAATATATTCCGAACTTCGGAAAATTCTTATTTGATTTATATTCTGAACTTCAGAATAATCTCACTGCACTGGTCAACTTCATTTTCTTTATCCACAGTTTCATTCGCAGCATTCTTACTTTTACATATTGTTTACTTCTAAAAAGTAAATATTATTTTTATTATTGAAATCTGAACTCGACACATCAAATTAATTTGATTTCATTTAAATATAAATTCAAATATCTTTTCATTCATATTTAACTTCATCTCATTTACGATTCACTTCATTTATAACTCTCGTTCACCATCCAATTCTTGTTAATTAATTAATAATCTTACAACTTATCATTGATTTCATATATCTGATTATACATTATTGGTTTGAAACCAAATTTTAGTTTATCTTGCCAAAATCTGAATAACTAATAACAAAATTTGACAGTCGACTGCCAATTATAACCCTTTCTGATTTTATTTTCATTAATATATATTCTGAATATCGAAATAAACTTCATCATTTAAAATGACTTCAAATTTCCCCTTTTATCCAAATTATCATTCGAATTCTTATTTCAAATCAATTTCAATTTCCTTTGATTTCTCAAATACACTATTAGAAAAAGTAATTCATTTATTCTCTTATTCTTATCTTCCTTAGATACCATTCGATGATAGATTCGAGATTCAATTCTAAGAGAACTTATCGAAGAATAGCTCTGGCAAATCCGGATTCGAAGACTTCCGAAGACTGGGGATTCCAAATAAAATTTTCAAATCTCAAAAATAAATTTTTACTTATGCTATATTAGTTTCAAATTACTTGACATTTATAAAATAATTTATCTTCAAAAATTTATTTGTCAAAACCTTTTTATTTTCAAGATTCATTTCTAAACTCAATAAGCTATGGTTTGAATAAACCAAAGCTCTGATACCTCTAGTAATGCCCTTCCATTTTGACCGTTTCAAATTGATAATTAAACCAATCTAAAATGTCCAAACTGATGGATCGTTATTTAGCTTACAGAGTTTAAAACAAAATCAACACAGAAAATAGAATAAACACAATATTGAACAACAAAACAAACTTTTATTTATTAATAGAATTCTTGATACAAGATGTTTACATACAGCGGAATTTAAAAGAACAATTTAAATATAGTGAAAATATTTACTGGTTTATAATTTCAGAGTGCACCCATCTTCGAAAATCCCTATCTTTGATGGATCGTTATTTAGCTTACAGAGTTTAAAACAAAATCAACGCAGAAAATAGAATAAACACAATATTGAATAGCAAAACAAACTTTTATTTATTAACAGAATTTTTGATACAAGATGTTTACATACAGCGGAATTTAAAAGAACAATTAAAATATTGTAAAAATATTTACTAGTTTATAATTTCAGAGTGCGCTCATCTTCGAAAATCCCTAGCTTTGTCATTCTTTGAATCCTAAGCTGAAATCTTAAAATCTGTATTGCTCGGGTCTGACCCGAGCGTTCCGTGCAAAAACATATAACACTCGATTCAGGATTAATCATAGTTCAAGTAAATTAACTTCAATAGAAAACTAAATATAATAGTTAATCCTAACATCGATGTCATATATAAAATCAATAGTTGCGGTATCTATTCATATTACTTCTATCTATTTCTAGGGCCGAACTGCATCGAAGTTTGCGAGTGCACACATGTATAAAATGTACATGTGTGCACCTCCTGAACATATGAACCGAGTATAAACAATAGCATAAGAGATCCTGGGAGCTTGCATACACACGTATGTGTATATATACGCACACGTGTACTGCCTTCGCATCCCAAAACGAATAGGTCACGAACACAATATTCAAGTTTAAGCACGGATGAGCATATGAATTTCAAGATTGGCATGCAAAACAAAGACCAGATTGAGCATGCCAACATCAAAGAGCATGCAATCACATTTATGAGGGTAGGCATTGTAACGACCAGGGATTTTCGACTCCGAACATCAACATCAACACAAAACTGCCATATGGACTATTTGAACATCGAAAATACCTGATCATTAATAGAAAGAAGTTAGAGGGTGAGAATAGATAAGATAGAAAATTAGAATAGAAGAAGAAGAAAGCCACTACAGAATAGAATCAGAATAGTACGAATCTCACAGCGGAAGGAATAAAATATAATACATAACATAACTTTGAAATAAAACTGAATATGTATACATTAACACTATCCGAGCACAACACTTACATACAGTGGAAATAACAATAGTTATAAGATCCTGAAGCCTCCTGCTTCAAGCTCCTCCAAGTACATCTGTAAAGACCTGAACTACTTGACTGCCCGTACAAATTTGTGCACCCAAGAGTTTAGGGAATACAAAACAAAATAAACTCTGGGTCAGTCATGGGACTGGTGTGAGTAAAATCAAATCATCGGTTTAACCTTTCAAAATCCTTTTCAAAAGAAAAGATAATCGTAAGACCGATCCACACATAAACATGGATGGATTTTACCTTAGGATAACCCAAAATAGCTTTGGAAATCGATACTTTTCTGGTATTATAATAATGTCTAATCACAAGTAATTAGAATCTAGCAGAACACTTGCATCTCACATTCCACATATATAGTATACAAACAAAATCCGCGGGCTCTTATAAATTGGATTCCGACCTTGATAAGGTATGGGACCACCTTCCGACCATGTATCTCTAGAGGAAAATACACTGGTTTCAACAAGAACATCTTGCAACCCGGCCTTCACATGACCGACCACTCATTTCTCTTGAGTGTATCGAATTTATATCACCAACGGTTGGGAGCTACCCACCGTCTTCCCGAAAAGGGACAACATTGAAATAGACAATAGAATGAAATGGATTTTCTCTAGATAGGTGATATACACCCCAATGGGAGCGATCCACTTAGCCATGATGCCTGCCCGATTTCTGTCATTTCCCGGTTGATGAGGCTTGAGGTCATTACGTATCTTTTGAAACACTTGACCACCATTCACTTTGAATGGCACATCATCATACCCGCCAAATCACACATTGATTTCCCCAAAAATACCATGGGTATAAAGCTAAGAGAAACGAATTCCTCCGCTACCAAACATAAGTACGTTTGAAGAGATCAACTTACGCGATCCGTTAGATATACTCTTGTCAGACATTCGTCCATTCACGTTTGTCCTGGGATTGGACAAACCGAAGGCACTATTCTGTAAACAGGCTAGCCATTGCATAACTCCGTCTTCAATTATCTTCATCACACTTGATCGCAACGCTAACGTCGATATAGAGTGGTTTTCAGATAATGAATCTGATCCCGGTCTCTCCGTATTGACGACGGAAAAATGGTCAAAACTTCGATAGTCGGTAATTTATCTATCAAAGAAAAACATGTGTGCAAACAATGATATTTTTTTCTAGATGGAAATTCTATCGATTAATCATCATCCACCATTTATCTCTTCATGTTAAATTATCTTTAATTTATCCATTTCCTTGTTTCTACATATTTGTAAATTCTCATTTTCTAAATTTTGAAAATATACTTTATAGATCATTAGGGAAACATTACCGTATTTACTTCCTTTTCTTATTTCCTATATTAGAAACATTTCTGATCCTTATTTGGAAAACATATCCAAACCTCTTTTACTGGATTTAAACAGATGTTTAAATTAAACATCGTTATGCCAACTCTTAACCATTACGGTCATTAACTCAATTTACTTAACCAACTTTCACTATCGAACCTTATCTACTTCTTAGTTAAAAACTGAAGACAATCAAGTTGGGGTATAATTACCTCTCAGACCTTAACTGAACGACATTTCTAACTTCGAAATAGACAAATTCAAACTTTAACTCTTTAAGAAACTTCCTTGTGAAACTCTCGACTTCTATTTATGAATCCACTCTCTTTACAAAATCATTTGATTATAATTATAATGTTATAACCCCGTGCTTTCGAAATATATTAACTTAAATATAGCTTTTATATCTGAATTTGGATAAATGATAAATAACTAATTTATTAACAATATAAGAAAAACTAAATTTTAAACGAAAAGTAAACATTACTTCCCTTAATTCGATATAATCGAATTTCCAAAGTATAATTCACTCTCGGATAATCACTATCCGATAACTTTCCTTTTCGAATAAACTATATTTGATTCCTCTTGTTTGAATGACTAATATTCGATAATCCTTTTCTTCGAATAACTATATTCAATTATCTCTCTTCGAATAAACCATATTCGATAATTCTCTTCTTCGAATAACTATATTCGATTTAACTCACTCCGAATGAACTATATTCGATTACTCTTTTCGAGTAAACTATACTCGATAACTTTACTTCAGATAAGTGCTATTCGATAACTCTACTTCGAATAAGCGATATCCGATTACTTCCTTTTTACTAACTCTATTTAATCTACTAATGCTTGACTATATCGAACTTGATTAGTTCTATTTGAGTAATTCTTATTTGATTTAACTCTAATCGATTTACTCTAATTGATTAACCATAACTGGTTAACTTTAACTGATTTACTCTAACTGGTCAACTTTAATCGATTAACTCTAACTCGACTGACTCGACTTAACTAACTCCTATCGATTAACTACTATTTGATTTAACGCCATTCGCTTGACTCTAGATTGCAGCGATCACAATGGTTACGCAAGATTCCCTCAGGAAACATCCGACCGCCGTAGTCTATCTGCAGCCCTGCGAATTACGCTAGCAGCCGTACGAGATGGCAACTCGCCTGAATAATTATGTTTGATTAACTCTATCTCTAATAACTATATTCGACCAACTCTAATTGAATAATAAATATTCAATTAAATCCTAACTCGATTCACTATGTTCAATTAACTCTATCTAGTCATCTCTTTATTCGAATAACTAATATTCGATTAACTTTAATTGAATAACCAAGTTTCGATTTACTCTATTCGATTTACAAATATTCTTTTTTTTCTATTTGTCTATATTTATTTCATATGAATATTCCATTTATATATTTCCATTTATTCTCTAAGTAAATAAATATTTCCTTTTACCTTTATTTATTTTCTAAACAAATATTTCTATTTAATCTATTCGTAAATAATTTACAAATATTTCTCCTTAAATTCTATTTGTAAAATGGTTTACAATATTCCTCTTCCCAATCCCATTTGTAAATGTTTTACAAATATCTGCCTTTCTATCTTACTTGTAAATGTTTTACAAATAATTTTCTTTTATTCCCTTTTTATAAAATACCTCGATTGTATACGAATATTTTTACTTCAATATACATTTTAAAATTTCCTTCTTATATAAAATCCTTTGATTTTATATAAACATTTTATTTCAAATTTTAGTTTGAAATTTCTCCTTCACATCCCAGTTAGTTCCTATGGTATTTAAAGTTACCAAATAACCACGATCAACGCACCAAATCAACAACAGATTTTAAATCTCATCATATATCACCATATATGCAAAACAGTAAAATAAATGTTGAGGAACCCAGTTGGGTCCCTCCAACCTTTTTCCCTGCATCCACAGATGTCAGTCAACACAAATATAAAATATTCTGATAAACAGAGTCAATATTTCGATACGATTTATATATATCGTTATCGATAATTTCAGCCAACTGACTAGCAGTTCAACCAAACAACCAACACACAACAAAGCAGCCAATAATTTCAATTCTAATAATAATTTATAGAAATATAAATTGATCAGAGTTAGTGAGAGTTACTCACATTGGACGGTGATCGTTAAATAACGATATATTGGTCATTGATTTGATTCAGGCGTTTAATTTCACCATAAATCCAAACGAGCTGCAATTCACTCCCGGCCAGTTCCATTGTGGAGCTCTCGTCCATACGGTCCTAACGTGACCAGTTTCGCTGAATTCACTTTAATCCGGCCCAACACCATCAGTACCCACGAAGCCCAGCTCCTCATCAATCTTCTTCCCCAATCCTTGATGCAGCTTCTCCGAAATAACACAGCCATTGCCGACAATTTGAACCACAATCTCCACTCCAGCTTTCCACAATCATTCAAACAAAAATCACCAAAGTTCTTGCTTTTGAAATCTCCTTCTACCAGAACCAAAAATACCCAATTCGACTTCGGTTTGCTCCCTGCATCGTCCAGTTTCTTCCGCCCAGCTACAGTAGTTCGAGCGACACTTCTATGCTCGAAACAACCAAAAAAAATTCAGAGGAGATGCTAAATCTCATCACGAAACCCAATACAACATTCAAAAGTCGAATCGATGCTCCTATTTCTAGCATACCTTAGCCCTAGGTCTCGAACGCCATACGACAGCAAACCCAACTATCCCCGAATGCCTGAAAAGGCATATGGATTTAAAGATACTGGTCTGAGGATCTTAGATATATAAGTATTTTGATTTATAAGATTTTCCTTTGATTGTTTTGATTTTTTTTTGAAACATTGATTTTTCACGTTTGAAGAAAAAGAAGTGGAGGCCGGTTTCTGGTTTCACAGGAAGTGGTTTAGGGTTAGTGAGTAGGGTAGTGTATTTATAGTAAGATAAAATATATTTTTATTTGCTTATTATATTTATTTTTAAGCAATCGCTGTTTACATTCATCCTCTAAAATTTCTGTGATCACACATAATATCCAAAAATCATGAAACTAGACACGAAGGCACAGTTTGACATTGTGGACCCAACGAAACTGGTTTCGTCGAATTCCGACTCCGTATGCTCACATAGCATATTTTTTACCATCGAAATATTGATTGTTTTTCACTCTAAAAATCCGTACGGCCACATACTGACCCTAAATATCACCAAACTTTGAATCTAACAATAATTTAATATTGCGGATCCAACAAAATTAGTTTCGTCGAATTCCGACTTCGTTTGCAAAAGTGGCTATTTTTAAAGCTCTAAATAGCCTTTTTAAATATATAAATATATGTTTAAAAATAAATAAATTAAATATAAATAAATAAATATTATCGTATATATCCACAATATATATCATACAGTGCCAGAATAAATATTTGTGGATTTCCAGCTCGATTTTCCATCACTAGAGTTATATCGATAGTCAATTTATATTTAAATCCTTATATAAAATTAAATAAACCATTAGTGTTTTTCTGCGTTGTTTTTCTAAAAATTTGATTTGAACAAAAATAAAAATCTACCGGACGAAATCCCGATTTTTCTCTTTCATTAGAAAGATATACTCCACCAGCTCCGTACGTTTCTTGTTTCACAGAAATCCGAGTTATAACGAATTCTGTATATTCAGTTGAAGTTCAAATCGCCAAATAGCGAACTGCCGTGCCATTTCGAGCTCGATTATAATTTATACATTCAACTGTCGATTAAATAATATATTTGCCAATATAATTCAACTCTAAATTGATATATATTTAAATATTCCAACCTCACACCAATACTTTGAATTCCACTATTTTTGATTATTTCAGCATTAATTATATTTTCTATTATTTATTTTAATTAAATAAATCCATATAATTAAATTCAACGACCAATTAATCCTCTAAATCACTAATTTAATAATTAAATTAATTAATTATATCTCTGAAAAATGCGGGTCATTACATTCTTTCCCCCTTAAAATAATTTCGTCCTGGAAATTGCTAAAGTAGAAGACCGACCCTATTAACTGGGTTAAAAATTATACGTTTACTTTTTAACTCCAATTTCACTAAACCGGTTTATTTCAATTAATTATTTAATTAATTTCTTATCAACGAAAATTTTCAAAATCCTGAAATTTTTCTAACTCCTTAATTTTTCGAAAAATTTCGCCCGCACCTCCTTTGTACTGGTCAATAGGTCAAACTCCAACTCGCCTCACTAGGCCTTCTCCAACCCAAAAGAAAATCAAATAGCCAATCAGTTTGCCGATTCGGCTCATAAAACCTCATATGGAAATTTAAACATGTACCTTTTATCGGGCACACCCTTATATCCTTACACTCTGCTGCCAGTTCAGCATATACCAAATTCATCCCAATCAATCTCCAATCATCTGTTCTCAAATCCAATCATCCAATTTAAAACCAAATCTCATCCTCGATCTCAAATTCCATTACCAATCTCAACTTTTAGTTACCCGTCCAATATACTTAAACAAATTCATATCTCTCAAATCCAACTTTATTCAATATCATTCTATTTAAATTAAATATTCCCTTACTGGTTTTAATTCAATTCCAGTTTGCTTTCGCCAAATTTCTTTAAATTTTTTTTTAATTCAAACAAATTTCCTAGGAATTTTTAAACAGTTTAGTTTTTCAAAAATCAATACTCCTTTTCGAAAATCGAAACCACTTGTTTCTCAAAACAGTTCAAAACAAAATCTTTTGGTAGTAATCCGTCACTTAGAACTCGAAAATGAGCACTGATGATGTGGCCAGCATCAGCAGAGTTATTTCCCAGTGATAAAGGTGAGTACAATACTATATCATTCTAAAAACCATTTTTAAACAATTACATTTGAAATCTTTTCAAAATATCATTCACGGTGCTTGTAAACAAATTAAAATCTCCTAGGATCTTAAGATTTCTTTATATTTAACTCAAATCCATTTACGAACACTTTTCCCCTAGTTTCCAGAATTTTAATTCCAATTCTGATTTAATTCAGATTTAATTAATCTGCTTTTGTATTGTACAAACTCAAATTGGTTATATACATAACCTTTTGAATTATAATCAACCAACACATCCAATATATGATAATAATTTCAAGATATAACTTTCTTTTATATCAAAATATATTTTGGGTAAAATTATTTCATTTACCCTCTTTCAAAACATACTGTGTCGGCTTATCGTGTTTGAGTGTTTAAAAACTCCTATCGATACGATGGATCAAACTGACTGATCAGAATTCACAAACTACTCACCCAATAAATCTCCACAGTATAAAACAATTTTTTAATCAATCTACAAATACGTTCACTCATACATATACACTCAACTCAATCTAAGGTATTGCTAACCCTCTCTCTACTGAGTGACGCCACAGAGCCAAGGTAATCAATTAACCTTCAGCTCTGATACCACTGTAACGACCAGGGATTTTCGACTCCGAACATCAACACAAAACTGCCATGTTGACTATTCGAACATCGAAAATACCTGATCATTAATATAAAGAAGTTAGAGGGTGAGAATAGATAAGATAGAAAATTAGAATAGAAGAAGAAGAAAGCCACTACAGAACAGAATCAGAATAGTACGAATCTCACAGCGGAACGAATAAAATATAATATATAACATAACTTTGAAATAAAACAGTATATGTATACATTAACACTATCCGAGCACAACACTTACATACAGCGGAAATAACAATAGTTATAAGATCCTGAAGCCTCCTGCTTCAAGCTCCTCCAAGTACATCTGTAAAGACCTGAACTACTTGTCTGCCCGTACAAATTTAGGCACCCAAGAGTTTAGGGAAAACAAAACAAAATAAACTCTGGGTCAGTCATGGGACTGGTGTGAGTAAACTCAAATCATCGGTTTAACCTTTCAAAATCCTTTTCAAAAGAAAAGATAATCGTAAGACCGATCCACATAAAAACACGGATGCTTTTACCTTACGATAACCCAAAACAGCTTTGGAAATCGATACTTTTCTGGTATTATAATAATGTCTAATCACAAGTAATTAGAATCTAGCAGAACGCTTGCATCTCACGTTCCACATATATAGTATACAAACAAAATCCGCGGGCTCTTATTGGAAATTGGTTTCCGACCTTGACAAGGTATGGGACCACCTTTCGACTGTGTATCTCTAGAGGCAAATACACTGGGTTCAACAAGAACATCTTGCAACCCGGCCTTCACATGACCGACCACTCATTTCGCTTGAGTGTATCGAATGTATATCACCAACGGTTGGGAGCTACCCACCGTCTTCCCGAAAAGGGACAGCATTGAAATAGACAATAGAATGAAATGGATTTTCTCTAGATAGGTGATATACACCCTAATGGGAGCGACCCACTTAGCCATGATGCCTGCCCGATTTCTGTCGTTTCCCGGTTGATGAGGCTTGAGGTTATTACGTATCTTTTGAAACACTTGACCACCATTCACTTTGAATGCCACATCGTCATACCCGCTAAATCACACATTGATTTCCCCAAGAATACCACGGGTATAAAGCTAAGAGAAACGAATTCCTCCGCTACCAAACGTAAGTACGTTTGAAGAGATCAACTTACGCGATCCGTTAGATATACTCTTGTCAGACATTCGTCCATTCACGTTTGTCCTGGGATTGGACAAACCAAAGGCACTATTCTGTAAACAGGCTAGCCCTTGCATAACTCCGTCTTCAATTATCTTCATCACACTTGATCGCAACGCTAACGTCGATATAGCGTGGTTTTCAGATAATGAATCTGATCCCGGTCTCTCCGTATTGACGACGGAAAAATGGTCAAAACTTCGATAGTCGGTGATTTAACTATCAAAGAAAAACAGGTGTGCAAACAATGATATTTTTTTCCAGATGGAAATTCTATCGATCAATCATCATCCACCATTTATCTCTTCATGTTAAATTATCTTTAATTTATCCATTTCCTCGTTTCTACATATTTGTAAATTCTCGTTTTCTAAATTTTGAAAATATACTTTATAGATCATTTTGGAAACATTACCGTATTTACTTCCTTTTCTTATTTCCTATATTGGAAACATTTCTGATCCTTATTTAGAAAACATATCCAAATCTCTTTTACTGGATTTAAACAGATGTTTAATTTAAACATCGTTATGCCAAATCTTAACCATTACGGTCATTAACTCAATTTACTTAACCAACTTTCACTATCGAACCTTATCTACTTCTTAGTTAAAAACTGAAGACAATCAAGTTGAGGTATAATTACCTCTCAGACCTTAACTAACGACATTTCTAACTTCAAAATAGACAAAGTTCAAACTTTAACTCTTTAAGAAGCTTCCTTGCAAAACTCTCGGCTTTTATTTATGAATCCACTCTCTTTACAAAATCATTTGATTATAACTATAATGTTATGACTCCGTGCTTTCGAAATATATTAACTTAAATATAGCTTTTATATCTGAATTTGGATAAATGATAAATAACTAATTTATTAACAATATAAGAAAAACTAAATTTTGAAACGGAAAGTAAACATTACTTCCCTTAATTCGATATAATCGAATTTCCAAAGTATAATTCACTCTTGGATAATCACTATCCGATAACTTTCCTTTTCGAATAAACTATATTCGATTCCTCTTATTTGAATAACTAATATTCGATAATCCTTTTCTTCGAATAACTATATTCAATTATCTCTCTTCGAATAAACCATATTCGATAATTCTCTTCTTCGAATAACTATATTCGATTTAACTCACTCCGAATGAACTATATTCGATTACTGTTCTCGAGTAAACTATACTTGATAACTTGATAACTCTACTTCGAATAAGCGATATCCGATTACTTCCTTTTTACTAACTATATTTAATCTACCAATACTTGACTATCTCAAACTTGATAAGTTCTATTTGAGTAACTCTAATTTGATTTAACTCCAATCGATCTACTCTAATTGATTAACCATAACTGGTTAACTCTAACTGATTTACTCTAACTGGTCAACTTTAATCGATTAACTCTAACTCGACTGACTCGACTTAATTAACTCCTATCAATTAACTACTATTTGATTTAACACCATTCACTTGACTCTAGATTGCGGCGATCACAATGGTTATACCTGATTCCCTCAGGAAACATCCGACCGCCGTACGCTATCTGCAGCCCTGCGAATTACGCTAGCAGCCGTACGAGATGGCAACTCGCCTGAATAATTATGTTCGATTAACTCTATCTCTAATAACTATATTCAACCAACTCTAATTGAATAATAAATATTCTATTAAATCCTAACTCTATTCACTATGTTCAATTTACTCTATCTAGTCATCTCTTTATTCGAATAACTAATATTCGATTAACTTTAATTGAATAACCAAGATTCGATTTACTCTATTCGACTAACTCTATTCGATTTACAAATATTTTTTTTTCTATTTGTCTATATTTATTTCATATGAATATTCCTTTTATATATTTCCATTTATTCTCTAAGTAAATAAATATTTCCTTTTACCTTTATTTATTTTCTAAACAAATATTTCTATTTAATCTATTCGTAAATAATTTACAAATATTTCTCCTTAAATTCTATTTGTAAAATGGTTTACAATATTCCTCTTCCCAATCCCATTTGTAAATGTTTTACAAATATCTGCCTTTCTATCTTACTTGTAAATGTTTTACGAATAATTTTCTTTTATTCCCTTTTTATAAAATACCTTGATTGTATACGAATATTTTTACTTCAATATACATTGTAAAATTTCCTTCTTATATAAAATCCTTTGATTTTATATAAACATTTTATTTCAAATTTTAGTTTGAAATTTCTCTTTCACATCCCAGTTAGTTCCTTTGGTATTTAAAGTTACCAAATAACCACGATCAATGCACCAAATCAATAACATATTTTAAATCACATCATATATCACAATATATGCAAAACAGTAAAATAAATGTTGAGGAACCCAGTTGGGTCCCTCCAACCTTTTTACCTGCATCCACAGATGTTAGTCAACACAAATATAAAATATTCTGATAAACAGAGTCAATATTTTGATATGATTTATATATATCGTTATCGATAATTTCAGCCGACTGACTGGCAGTTCAACCAAACAATCAACACACAACGAAGCAACCAATAATTTCAATTCTAATAATATTTATAGAAATATAAATTGATTAGAGTTAGTGAGAGTTACTCACATTGGACGGTGATCGTTAAATAACGATATATCGGTCATTGATTTGATTCAGACTTTTAATTTCACCATAAATCCAAACGAGCTCCAATTCACTCCCGGTCAGTTCCATTGTGGAGCTCTCGTCCATACGGTCCTAACGTGACCAGTTTCGTTGAATTCACTTTAACCCGGCCCAACACCATCAGTACCCATGAAGCCCAGCTCCTCATCAATCTTCTTCCCCGATTCTTGACGCAGCTGCTCCGAAATAACACAGCCATAGCGGACAATTTGAACCGCAATCTCCACTCCAACTTTCCAAAATCATTCAAACTAAAATCACCAAAGTTCTTGCTTTCGAAATCTCCTTCTACCAGAACAAAAAACACCCAATTTGACTTTGGTTTGCTCCCTACATCGTCCAGTTTCTTCAGCCCAGCTACAGTAGTTCGAGCGACACTTCTATGCTCGAAACCACAAAAAAATAAGAGGACATGATAAATCTCATCACGAACCCTAATACAACATTCAAAAGTCGAATCGATGCTCCCATTTCTCGCATACCTTAGCCCTTAGTCTCGAACGCCATACGACAGCGAACCCAACTATCCCCGAATACCTAAAAACGCATATGGATTTGAAGATACAGGTCTGAGGATCTTAGATTTATAAGTATTTTGATTTATAAGATTTTCCTTTGATTGTTTTGATTTTTTTTGAAACATTGATTTTTCACGTTTGAAGAAAAAGAAGTGGAGGCCAGTTTCTGGTTTCGCAGGAAGCGGTTTAGGGTTAATGAGTAGGGTAGTGTATTTATAGGAAGATAAAATATTTTTTATTTGCTTATTATATTTATTTTTAAGCAATCGCTGTTTACATACATCCTCTAAAATTTCTGTGATCACACATAATATCCAAAAATCACGAAACTGGACATGAAGGCACAGTTTGACATTGCGGACCCAACAAAACTGGTTTCGTCGAATTCCGACTCCGTATGCTCACACAACATATTTTTAACCATCGAAATATTGACTGTTTTTCACTCAAAAAATCCATACGGCCACATACTGACCCTAAAAATCACCAAACTTGGAATCTAACAATAATTTAATATTGCGGATCCAACAAAATTAGTTTCGTCGAATTCCGACTTTGTTTGCAAAAGTGGTTATTTTTAAAGCTCTAAGTAGCCTATTTAAATATATAAATATATTTTAAAAAAATAAATTAAATATAAATAAATATATATTATTGTATATATCCACAATATATATCATACAGTGCCAGAATAATTATTTGTGGATTTCCAGCTCGATATTCCCTCACTAGAGTTATATCGATAGTCGATTTATATTTAAATCCTTATATAAAATTAAATAAACCATTAGGGTTTTTCGGCGCTGTTTTTCTGAAAATTTGATTTGGACAAAAATAAAAATCTGCACGACGAAATCCCGAATTTTCTCTTTCATTAGAAAGATATAATCCACGAGCTCCGTGCGTTTCTTGTTTCACAAAAATCCAAGTTATAACGAATTCTGTATATTCAGTCGAAGTACAAATCACCGAATAGCGAACTGCCGCGCCATTTCGAGCTCGATTATAATTTAATTATAATTTATACGTTCAACTGTCGATTAAATAATATATTCGCCAATATAATTCAACTCTAAACTGATATATATATTTAAATATTCCAACCTCACACCAATACTTTGAATTCCACTATTTTTGATTATTTCAGCATTAATTATATTTTCTGTTATTTATTTTAATTAAATAAATCCATATAATTAAATTTAACGACCAATTAATCCTCTAAATCACTAATTAAATAATTAAATTAATTAATTATATCTCTGAAAAATGCGGGTCGTTACAGGCATCATTGTTGAAGTCAACAAGGTAGGTACTGCATGGTAAATGGAGCAACAACACTAGTGAACGAGTGGGTATGCATATACGTGAACAAATTGGTGTGCATAGGATTGTACTATTTGAAACAAAATGAAGCGGCTCCTTAACATAAGAGGTAGCAAACGTTTGTAGGCAACTGACAAGAAAGTTAAATGTACGATACAGGTCACACGATATGAACCAATACCATAGTTTATGAAAATAACCAGAAATGTCAAGGTTCATTGTATGGCTCAATGTCACGCCCACATATATATAAATCAAGGATGTCTCTATATTTGGACCGAGATAAACAAGTACTGTATTGTACTTCCTGTTACAAATTACTATGGGGTAGCCAATGGCCAGAACTATATACAGGTTAATGAGTAACAACAATATCGTGCGGGATTATAATTTAGCAAACAATATAGTCTTATAAAATCAAAATCATGTAGAGCTTATATGCTAGAACAACCTTCATGATAGCAACAAGAATTCTTTATGTCCGGGGTGCAACATTTAACATCTAAGCATCCATTAAGGCGGAACAAGATACAGGACACTATTTAAGTTTCCCTTATTCATTACCAGTTATATAAGAAACTTGTATGTATCATCCATAAACAATTTATTTACTTATTTATGTGTTTTTCCCTTTTTCAGAAAATTCTAATTTCCAATATGCAGATATAAGAAAAAAGTACGGATTCAAGGACCAGTGATATAAAGATATGTGGATAACAAGTGAATCAACTAAAGAAGTACCATTATCATTGAAATTGATCAAAAATCATTTTAACAGAATACTTCAAAGAATTTACAAAGAAGGACAGGTAAACGGGTCATGGTTACGCCAGTTGTGGGGAGAAAATTCTTTTTACTTTTAGTTATTAGTTTATTCTTCAGAGTAACAGTAAACAATGAAATCACATGTAACAATACCATGGCACTTAACCCGTACTTCTTCTTGAGACTAGTCAAAGCATTGCCATACTGTAGTAACCGAAACAACATTTGTGTAGTATAGAAAGGTGAAGAACCAGTGAAAAGGATATAAAACCATCACTACTGCACAAAGGGTAGTCTTTCTTTCACCACAAGAACCCTGCATACATTATAAAGAAAATATATCTTTTTGTAAATTGTAGTTTAACAGTAAAAAAGCTGATTATAAACAATGAATTTTGAATGGCTATATATTTTCTTTCTTTTTTTCGTTTTCCAAGTAATAGTTAACAATTCTATTTATCAGTAAATTAGAATGGTTAATAAATAGGATTGTCAAGAATAAGTTTTATTTCCATCTCAAACTACACAACGACTAGTGCAATGAAATCAATCATCAAACAATTAGACGCAAGACAACTAACAGAAACATTCCGACATCACTATTACACCCAGTCAAAAATTGAGGTTAACTCTTGAATCAATGATCAATCGTGAGTGAGTGCTCACCTCGAGACAGCTGGAAGAAACGTAGCAATGGATTTGCAACAGGCGCGGTGGAGCTTCAAGGCTCGATTTGCAAACGGCTTCAGCGTTCATCGGATCGAAAACAACTATGTGGTTGAGCTTGCCAGAGGTTTCGATTAGCTAGCCGGAGTCCGCTGCACCTGGCATCGATCGATGGGAAGAGGAAAGAATTCAGGTGAGAAACCGCACTGTGGAAACCATCAACATATAGATTTGGGAAAAGATCGAATTTTGATTTTAAGTAAAGGAAGCATCGGTTTTGAAAATGAAAGAGGGTGATTTTGTGATGGATTTGGGTGCTCACGATTCAGCGAGGCCACCATTTCAATTAAAAGGGAGAGTGTGATTTGTTTTGTCCTGAAGAAGATTGGGCAAACGTGATTTTATAGAGAGAAAAGATGGTGGATAGGAACGACGTAATATCACTAGGGTTAGGGTAGCGCAACTTTTAAAAAGGTAGGTCGATGAAGATGTTTTCTGAGGAAGGTTACAACTTTGTTCAAATAAATATTAATTTCTTCCGCGTACCACAAAATGCTTTAATTCCATACAACTAACGAATCTCCAAATGCGACAACTACTATATGTACTACTACATCTTCGCATCCATATTATTAGTCTGCTTGCACTTCGAGTTCGTTTGCACACAAGATTGTTTTTATTTTTTAAATTATTTATCATTTTACTGATTTTATCCTGTTTGTTTACCAACAACTCCGCTTCATTCCAAAACATGAAACATTAATTTCAAATACATACATATTAAATTCGATTTTCCATGTATATTCAATAAATAAAATTTTGATTTAATAACGTTTATTTATAAATTCAATCATTTATATTCCTCAATCGAATTTCAAATCAAACTCAAATATTCAACCAATTTCAATAACATTAAAATGTTTAATTCTCAGCCGACCAAAGTAAATTGTCTATTCCATTCATAAAAAAACCATATATTCGATTTTTAATCCCAATATCAGTATAAAATTTGATTGTAAATAGTTAAATCTTCAATAAATTCCACATTCCAGTTGTCGAAATTTCTGGGATAGTACAGAATCTATGCAAGTACGCCATGAGTTCTAACTCCTTTCCTGAAGCTCAAAGCATCCAATCTAACCTACCAAATATGCTCGGTCTGACTCAAGCATTATAAGAAAATAACGCCTAGTTTAGTATGGAAAACAAATATGATAAAATTCAAATACAAGGAATATAATTCTTTTAACTTACATAACCTTTGAAATAAAAGGTATCTCATGGTATCATGTCACATATAGACATGAATAGGTTTTTATATTATTATAACTAAAACATTTATGTAAAAATCCATGGATATTATAATAATGACTTGACAAAATGCTTAGAAAATAGCAGAAATTTTTATATTTATTAAATTCCAGCATACTAGTTATACAACTAAAACCGTAAAAGGAACGAATTGGAGATTAAATTCCATACCATGGTAATATAAGATCTATTATGATGCACCCTTAGAAAATGCAATTGAGTTTCGACCTATGACCCCATGCAATTCATAGCCGTACTGCCCACTTAAACATGATAGCTCAGATTACCTTATTGCAGATACCTAAGGGTGTTAACACTGACTTACGATGCATGTGCACAACCAAACTCGAAGAATTTGGCTAAATTTGGGATCCTAAAGATTGCCCACCACATAGCTTTGGGCCATACCTATGGTTTTGCTATTTTCCCTATTGATGAGGCTAAAAGTCACATCTTTACCTGTTTTAAATACTTTTCATTGGATTGTCATGTGATCATTTCCAACATAGTGATTAATTCACATAAAAATACAATCCTCGAGTACATACGCCTCAACGAAGGGTCTTTAGTATAAGAGGGTTTACTTCATACACCACAAATAGAAGTATATTAGTAAAAACAAATTTATGTGGACTGGTAATGCAATATCATACATTCAACCATACAAGTCGTTTGGGATTTGAAAGAATCGAAGGCATTCCTCCAACTAGATCCTGTCACAAATCACCGCAAGATTACTGACTAGTAGTTCTTTAAGCATGAGTGTTATAAAATATAGCGATTATTGTTATGATATATCCCGATAGCTAATCGGATAAGCCCAACAAGAAGTTCTTTCCATTTCGAAGGTCTCCACCATCAAACTCTAGTCTTTAAGTTATCCTCGATTTCATTATCTTCAATATATTTTTCACACTCTTTCTCAACAAGATCAAAGTGGTTTTTGGATATCTTAATCTAATATCGATCTCTATGGAACAACAATCAATACTTTCTGATAATATCAACCCGGCTCATTTGAAAATAAATAGACAGGAATAAGAGCAGAGCTCATCACCAAACCATTAGTGCATGAATTTCCATATCACTTCTCCTAGAAGATTGAAACGAGCTTTATATGCACGATGAATTTTTAATGTGGATGAAAATGTCGTATAATTCACATATTTCGTATTAAGTATTTCCAAAGTAAGATCTTGATCCATTTTCGTACTTGGTTATTTAACTATCAAATAACAGACATCACACACAAATCAACATAAATTAAGTTTCTCATGGCAGTCACTAATCTTCTTTTAGTTAGTCTCTTGTAAATTTAACCGTTTGTATTATTGATAACATTTCCATATGCTTATTTCAAGGGTGTAAGCGTATGCTCAAAACAATATTTTGGTTGTTTGAAATATATATATATATATATATATACACATATACTTAACTCACTGACCTAAATACATGCATAAAGCATCATATTTCATTTTAATTCTTTTATTTAAGTAGATTCTTCGTCAGAACCCACTCGTTTGCTTTAATTCCACTTTCAAAATCAAATAGCAAATTTAAGCTTATTCTTAAGTTAATTGGGATAACTTGAACCTCACTATAGATAAAACTATTCATCTTATATACAATTAATTAAGTGGTTAATTTACATCCGAATTTCATTATCTAATATATTTATTAACTTTTAAATCACATTTTAAAAACAATTAATAGGTCAAATCATTGTTATTAAAATAATTAATTTATTTAAATCCCATATTTAAAATAATCGATCAACTTAAAATTTTCATTTATTAACTTAAAGTAATCATTTATAAAAAATAATGCAACTTATTCACCATTAAATCATGATAATAATGTTCTTCAATGATTATTTGTTAAATAATATAAGATTTAGTGCAATTTATAGCAGCCTTAAAAATTCTCGCCAAATTTGCTCTGTATATACATACATACATACATATGTGTGTGTATCAAAAAAAAGTATTTACATATAAGTATAAAGATGTATAGATGGCATAATATAAATTATGTATATTGACAATTATAATAAAGTTAATTTGTAAATTAGTTATGATTTGTTTATATAAAAATTTAACATAAGTTATATACAAAATTATTTTTTAATTTTAATAATTTCACAAAAAATTATACATTTTTCAAAAACTTCTTCCTCATTCTTCATATTATAAGTCTATATAATTAAATTAATTTCATTATATAACTTATTTAAACAAATTGTATCAAATAATATTTGCTTCTTCACCATATAAATTACTACAATACATCAGCGCCAATATTTGTAGTATGTTCGCACTAAAAAATAATAAAATTATTTTGATTTTCCAAGGTACACATTGTAATGACCCGGTATTTTACACCTATCACTTACACAGATATTAATTGATCGTAAGTACGTGTTTACAAATACGATTTAAAATCTAGAATTTGATATTTCAAAACATGTTAACTCATGTGTAATAGCATGTACATATACATATATCACAGCACTTACTAAAATTCATTTTTTGACATTTATGTATAATAGCATGTATTTGTTAGCGTTTGTTTAAATTGATTTTTTACATGTATGGATAACAACACTTAGACATAACAAGTTTTAATGCCATTTTATTATATATGATTTGTTTTTTTTTAAAGGGTTTTAGAATCTAGTTTTTTTTCAAATCCTTGATTTAAAACTTTTAACAATTGAATTAAAAGTGCCAAGACTTTTCTCTTTGTCAAAAGCAAGTTTAAAGGCATGTTCAAATTCACTTATACATAAATCAAAACATGAAAGTATCATCACTTTTTGCAAGCTTGTAACATGAACAAAATGCAAGGATAACACCAACACTAGAAACAAGCTTGTAAAGAGGATTTAGTGAAATATCTGTCACATAGCCAAATCTTTTTTTATCAAATATATTTTCAGTTTTCAAGTCTTTCTCTTTTCTTTCAATTTTTTTTGAAAATTACACTTCCCTTTGCATTTTTCAAAACATGACACATCTTGTCATGAACATGTGTCGAAAGATCTTGAAAATCCTTGAGTATTTAAGCCATAAGTTCACCTACACTAGTTAAACACTAAAGCATATAGATTTTTCAAGATTTCCATGTCTATTTCATCACATGGCCGAGATCAAAAGGTACAAAGATTTTCAGATTTTTGCAAAACCTTGCAAGTCAAGTAAAATTTTATATAAATTCTTGTTAAATCGGATTTGTCATGAAAAGATATGGTTTAGATACACGATAAAAACTGAATATATGTAGTACACAAATGGATGCTATTATTTGTTTAAACAAGGAAGATTTGGTGAAGCACATGGTTATACATAGGCATTTATTTGTGATGTTTCGTAGAAACCAATAGGAAGAAAAGGGGTGGTTGCATAAGGGATTTTTAGGTGGCATCTAGGCTGAGTAAGCCATGTGAATATTGGAAGTGTTGCTTTGATTTGAAAGCAAGAAAAGAGATTTTTCTGAGTTGTCAACCCCTTGTCACTAACAAAATCTCAAAACTGATTTTATGCACCAATATTTTATAACTTTCTACCACTATAAATAAGGACCTGAGCACATACCATTCTCCTCACAAAACACAAGAACACTTGAATCAAATCAGTAAAGGAATAGCCAAGGGTTCATACTGGAAAGGTGAGTAAACCTGTTTTAAAATTTCTGTTTTAAATTTCCTGCATTTTCTACTCTGTTTTGTACTATCCTTTTTAATACCTATGTCTTGCTTGATGGACACAACCTTGGTTGAATTACTTTCTTGTCTTGATCAAAGAACTAGGGGTAGGTTACTTAGTTTTATTTATTTACATTTGGTCGGAAAGCTTATGCTAACAGTTTTAACAAAACCTACCGTTTAAATAGAACATAGTGAAATCCTTGGCAAACGACCTTAAGTTAGATAATTTCATTATGTTCAGGTTAGTTCCTATCTATGCATCATCACTAAAACAAATTTAAAGCAAGAAAAAGATGTAAATCCACTTAAACAACCACTAGTATTAAAAACAGGAAATAACACAGACAGTTCTTTTGCTCTTTGTTTCATCGAATTTTCAAACCCCATATTAAATCAGTTTTAATACATGGATGGAATTCCTAATGAAAATGATGATTTTTAGAGGAGGTCTTAGGATTTTTAGTGGCTTGGATCACGAGTTATGACCGGATGATCAAAATTTGAACTTCGATCAAATTCCGGCCACCCAAGTGATTTTAGGCCGAGGGGTTCGAGGTGAAGCTTCATCGAGGTTCAAGTAAGCTAAGAAAAATACAAACTGATTTTTATAATGGGTAGATTGAGAGAAATTGATGAAAATAGGGTTTAATTTGGCTTTTGGGTTCGGTTATTGTGCACCGAACTGCTCGTCGACGGTGAACCTAAGGGGGTGCGGTCATGGGGGGATCGTGGAGTCGGAGTGTCGTGGCGACGTGGCCAAGAGGAGGTGACGACCCATGGAAGAGGCGAGGCGTGGCGATCATTTTTCCGTGGACGAGTTTTTTTTCTTGAAATTTATGGGGGACGGTGAAATTACTATAGCGGTGGTGTAGGGGGTGGTCAGGTGGCGCAAAGTGGTCAGCAGGTGGAGGATGATCGGTGAGGACGGTCGCAGGTGGTGGGTGGTGGTCGTAGGGTGCGTGCATGTGCACAGGTCTGGAACTGGGATGGAGAGGGAAATGCCGTGGTTTTTGAAGTGATCAAGCCAAAATTCACGTGTGCAAGGGGGTGTACTATGGCATTGTGGTACTTTGGGTTGGACGTGGTACTTTGGTTAGCACATGGGGACTGGGCTGATCGAGCAAGGGAAAATCCAGGAAACCAATGTGGTACTTTGATCACTTGGTGTTTTGGCTAAATAGACGTGGTACTTTGCAAAAACACTAGGAACCAGCCTAGTTTTCATGAGCGCACACCCACAATTCAACCCGGTACTTTACCAAAGTGGTACTTTGGTGATTTAAGTTTTAAATAAAGAGTTTTGAATTTATTTTAAATTTAAAACTAGTTTTTTAATTAATTAATGGTTTAGATAAAAAGAGAAAAAAAATATTTAAATAAAAATAGGTTTTTTAATTTAGCCAATCTAGGAAAAAGGGAAGTAAACCAGGATTTAGTGTTTTTTTGTCAAAAGTCAAAATTTTAATACAGAAACTAGAATTTAAATTAATTATAAATTAAATTTATAAATATAATTAGAGATGATTTTCTAATGAAATATTCAAACGGTAAATTTAACAAAAGAAAGTCAATCCAGTGTAAAAGATCCGACATGGTTTTGACAGAAATCGAGAAGTCTGCACAGAAGCTGTAATTTTATTAAAATTATAAAGTTAGTTTATAATTTAAATTTGAATTCATTTTCAAATGAAATGTTTAAATTTTTAAACAAGGTAGAAAAACCCTATGTAACACATACGCTAGAATTTGTCGGTTTTAAACTGAAATCTAAAATATCTGAGATAAGAAACTGATCATGAACAGTTCTGTACTTTTTAAAACAAGAACTGTGAATAATGTTTTTAAATCATGTTTAGACTGATAAATAAAAAAGAAAAGAGGACCTTTATCATAATAGAAAGAAGAATAAGTAAATCAAGAATGAAGGATCAAAGGGAAAATTTGACAAGAAATATACCAAGTGTAAAAGTTGTAAAGTAAAATATAGTTCATAAATTTTATCCATTTATGAATGATCAGATTAAGAAATAATTATGAGAAATATTTTTCTAAAAAATAATGTATGTATTTATTTTATTTTTTAAAGTGACGAATAAAATGTAAAGAAAGACCGTGTGCGGCGCGCACACTAAAGTGTCCATTTTTAAGAAATGAAAAAAAAAACCCAGATATAGGCGAGATAATCATATATTGATTATTCTGACTAAAATTGTAGATTATAATAAGGTAAGATTAATAGTTTAAATGTTCGCTAATTATTTCAAAGAGGCCGAAATAAATATTTCACTTTGATTTGATTATACGCCACACGTCAGAGATTTTTAAATTAAAGACGGCGATATACAAGGACTATTCTTGAATAGTGCCTTCGGATTGTCCAGTCCCAGGACAACTTGTATGGACGAATGTCTGACAGAGTATTTCCAAAAGAATCACGTACGTTGTTTTCTTCAAACGTACCAGTTGCTGGCACAGAAGGGAAACTTCTTTAGCCTGACAACCAGAGTATTTTTGTGGAAATCAATTAGTGATTTTCGTTGGATTTGACGATGTGGCATTAAAAGGAAATTAAACAGTGATGATGAAAAGGTAAGTCTATCCTCAAGCCTCATACCCAGGAAATGACAATAATCGGGCAGGCAGCATGTCTATGTGGGTCGCTCCCATTAGGGTGTATAATCATCTATCTAGAGAAATTCCTTTTGCTTCTTTAATCTATCGATGCTATCCTTTTTTTGGGAAACGGTGGGTTGAGTCCAACCATTGCTGATATACATTGGATACACTCAAGAGAAATGAGTGTTCGGTCATGTGTGGGCCGGGTTGCAAGACGTTCTTGTTGAATCCAGGTGTATTCGCCTCTAGAGATACATCATCGGAAGGTGGTCCCATACCTTGTCATAGTTGGAAATCCAATTTCGATAAGCGCCAAGCGGTTTTTATTTGCATACTATATAGGATAATGTGGGATGCATGCGTTTTTCTAGATTCTAAATTATTTGTGAAAAACACCTAGACACTATGATAATATCTGATTTCAAGTATACAAAGTGTTTTGATCCCATAAGGTAAAAAATCGTTCCGTATTTACGGCGTGGTCTTATGAGATATTTTTATTTCTTTAATTTGTTTTAAAATGTTTACTCATACCAGTCCCCTTACTGACCCGGAGTTTATTTTTCTGTGTATCCCTTAAACTCTTGGGTATTCATAACACTTGTTATGAATAAAAAAGTGAATCAGGATTGGATAAAACTTGAGAAGCTGGATGGGAACTTTATGTGTGCTGGTCCACTTATCTTATCTACTGTATAATCAAGTCTGTCAATTTGGTCATCTATGATATGTATAATTAAAGATGTACTATGAATGGCTTGTATCACTTGAGATATGATGCTCTGACGTAATATATTCCGCTGTGTAATATTATGAAGTATCATCTTTTGTAAAAATTCTGCTGTGAGATTCTGATGTTTTCTGTGATTTCATCTTCTATCCATTCTTATTCTTATTAATGGCACGACTTCCGATGTGTTCGAAAGTTGGGTCGTTACAGTTGGTATCAGAGCTTAGGTTACTGATTACCTAGGCTTTGGGTGAGTGTGGGAGAGCACTTTTTTAAATTTAAAATAAATCAACTTGGATGATATACCTAAGTTAGTTATATCCAATCAAGTCTGGAATGACGACCTGTTATATTCAGGTGATTAAGATGAGTAACCGAGGACGATGGTCGAGCTAGTGGAACTTCCACTACTACTCGTCGTAATACTGGATCCCAGGATCAAGGAGAAACTGTTGAGGAAGTTGCACCAGTCCAGCAGGATAAAAGCTTTGCAACTATTTGTAAAGAATATACGACTCTGGGAGGAAAAGTTTTCAAAGGGACAGAATCTTTCATTGAAGTCTAAGCAAGGTTGTGGTCATGTGAGAGGATTTTCAAGGGACAGAAATTGAATGATGAGAAGAAACGTCTCTTAGCTTCGTGGCAACTTCAAGAAGCTGCTGCTATTTGGTGGGATGCTCAGACCACCAATGTTCCTGAGGAATATTTCACTTAGGAGAAATTCAAAGAAGCTTTCGAAGCACAATTTCTACTAGCTGCAGGAAAGACTAGAATGTATCAGGATTTTATCGATCTCAAATAAGGGAACGTGAAAGTAACCGAATATGAGAACAAGTTCAATTCACTTTCTTGTTTCGGGCAAGAACTGATCAATATCCCACTCAAGAAGAATGAAATGTTTATAGCAGGGTTAAAGGATAGTCTGCAGGTTCAAATGATTGGGCATCTCAAGATTCCATTTGTCGATCTGGTGGATATGGTTGTTCGTTATGAGGCACTAGAGGGAAAGATGCCAGTTGCAAAACAGTAGACAAAAGAACCCAGTGGCGAGAATTCCTACAAAAGGAAATTTAATCCGAACTGGAACAACAAGGGAAAAACAAAGATGGAGGAGAAAGCCAAAGAGCGTTATAAAGATACGCAATGCCATAACTGCATGGAGAAGGGACACATTGCAAGGTTATGTACAAAGCCAGCAGCAGAAAAGCCACAGCAAACTTAGAAACTGGAGCAACCTCAACAGAAACTAAAGGGAACAAGTAATGCTATTCCCCAAAAGCTTTCATGCCATAACTGTCATCAGCCTGGGCACTTGGTTGGAGACTGTCCACTGAAAAAGGCACAACAACCAAAGGTCTATGCTTTAATGGATAAGTCATCAACTTCTGAGAATGTGAAAACAGAAGGAGCTTCAGAAGGTACCGTAATCTTTTTAGATAAAAGGAGTTAATTAACCAGGGTCAGCCTCAAGATAAAATAAATGTAACAGTAAGGAATTTCGCTCGATTCGAATCGATCGTTAAACCAACCAAGACCGTTCGAAACCCCTGATCGTTTTGAGAACATGACAAATCAGAACACAAACAGAAGAACATTTCATTGTTTATTACAGCAATTCCATCAGAATACAAGAATATACAGAGTATGAATAAATATTACACATACGATAAATATCAGAGATTACAATAAATTACATAGCAGCGGAAAAACAATACAAAACACAACCGAAGGTGATACACGGATACAAAGCTTTCCGAGCATCGTTCCAGTTGTAAACCAGGATCCTGTGAATATAAATCTGCAAAACCAAAACTACTAGCTGCCCGCGTGGAAAATAGGGGCACCCAGAGTTTAGGTTAAAACAATAAACTCCAGGTCAATCATGTGACTGGCGTGAGAACTAAAACAGTTATTAATCTTTATTTTTAAAGTTAGGTAAATCAAGGGACCACGCTGTATAACACGGAACGGGTTTCCTCCCAAGAATACCAGTGCATAAAACAAACAGCGCAATGCTAAATAAAGAAAAATGAAGCCATTATAAGACCCAGGTCCCATCACACAACGCAACACAAGCTGGAGGATAGCGTTTTACCTTATAATAGCCAAAGCATGCTTGATACGCTAAATTTCATCTTTTATTACTATAAGTGTATAGTGTCAAAACAATTTCAATCGTAAGTATCAATCTTAGACAACATAAGTGCCCCACCCCACTATGTCGCCATATATAGGTTCTACAATCAAAACCGCAAAGTCACGTATTGGAAGTTGGATTTCCATCCGTGAACCGAGGCAAAAGATAGTCCTCTACCGATTCGAGACGCTCTAGCCCGTGTCTCAGGCAAGTACTCAGTCAAACCGTTGGATCTTCAGGGCCGGTCCACCGATGTGGATTAAAATGCCTGAACACTGCGTTTCCCCACCCTTTGGGGGTGTGAATGACTCCAATGACTCCATCGGTCCCGGATCGACCGATATATCCAAGGCGCCTCGCAACAGCAACAACCACATAAGTCAAACTCATCAGGGCGTGTAAAACCACTGAAGCCACTTCTAGTTAGAAGGAAACGCATGCCCTCCCCGATGTCCTCTCTCGTTTCTGGTTTACAACCAGGGTGTGAGGCTCGCGAATCAACGCTACACAAAGCTATGCCACACAGGCCGTGCTTTGATCATCACCCACAAGACTCTGCTTTTCAACAGAAACCTTGATCATATCGCCACTTAGGCATGCCACATAGGCAATTCACTCCATGAGATTGATAACCATCAATATATAACCCCTGAGCTCATACGTCTCAGAGAAGGGCGTTAAGCAAGAGAATAAATTCTCCGCCGCCAAACAGAAATATATTTAATAGAAATCAATCACACAGAATAAAATCCAGTGTCAGACACATAATCCATTTACAAGTCCGTTTTGGGTCTGAACGAAACCGGAGGCACCTTGTACCTCGCATATCCATCGATCTCCAAGTACGCCTGGACGACCACTAACTGATTTCCTCCTCTTGGGTGTACAGCCCAATCAAGATCATCAGTAATCACCCAAACGATGTGAAGACCTCCGGTCTTCGACCACCGTCTTCATCCTTGACACCACGTCGAATCAGTTATTCAGAATGGGATAAACCCGGTCTTTCTGAATAACTCGCGTATATAATAAACAAGTGTTACACAAACACAACATACGCCTTATTCCAATTCATCGGTCACTAACCGTAAATTAGTAAGAGAACAACTCCCCAAATATTAACCCCGAAGGCCGAAACCAACCTCAGATCAATACCCAAGCAACCATTCATCTTAACTAATTTTCAATTAGTTTCTAAATTTCACATTCTTAGGGAAAGGTTCCCATTAATTTTATCAAAGATAAATTCTTTAAATTTAATCTTTAATCTTCTTTTGAATATCAATTCAAACCAAATTATGGTTTATCCAAACTAGTCGAGATTAACGAACCTTACCGAAATAATCATTTGTTTTAATCTCCCAATCCCAACCTATTCATCCCAGGAAGTAAAACTGGTCATACTTCATATCTAACACCACGGTGTTATCGGTAAATTCAATTACCATTTCATGTTCAAATCTAATTAAAGATTTAACTATCGCCTGGAGCAAAACTGGTGATACTCCATTCTCGATCATTTCAATCTAATTAAAGATTCATTAAAACTCCACTTGGTTTTAATCTTCCCAAAAATCAATATTAATGATTGTTTAACTTGGGAAATCATATCCTGTCTTTAACTGGGTTAAAGAACCAATGTCATTTAAAACACGGTTCACGATAAACTCAAAATCACATTCCATTCTATCAGCCTTTAACCGTAAATTAGCAAGTGAACAATTCCCTAAGTATTAATCCCAAAGGCCGAAACCAACATCATATCAATACCGAGGAGACCATTCAAGTTAACTAATCTCCAGTTAGTTTCTGATTTTCTTAACTCCATTGAGTCTAAGAACAGTATTATTGAAGATACCATTCACGACAAACCCACATCACATTTGATATTAAATACAAGGCTCTGAATAGAAAACATATTGGCTTATATTCAATATCAAATTCTATGACCAACAAATATCATATTGGAAATAATGATATAAATATATCTTTCAAATTTCCATAACAATATCTGTATAATCACGAAATCCAACATCGACATATTCCAAAGTCAATTTTGATTCAAATCCATTCCAATTCAATTAATGGAAATTCTAGTTATTTTCAAAACCATTTCAAATCCATTATATTTATTTTAAAAATAAATAGAATTATAATTCTAGTTCAAAACTAGTTCATTTCGATAATAATCTATTTTTATCTTTTCAAATATGGAAATTTTCATCCTAATTCTTCACAAATCATTTCTTATGATTTTACACAAATTATTACTATTTTTAATAATTTTATCAAGGCCCGTACGGTCGATTTCCATCAACGGTCATCGGACTGCACTTACAGCGGCCTTTTCCAAATTTGATTTGGACATAATTCCAAATCCAACTGTTAGATTTCAAATCTCTAATATTCGTTAGAAAGATCTTTTCGATACGTACCCAACGGTTCCTGTCTTAGGAGAATCCGACGGTCGGATCTCCCGTAATATCCATGCGAAGTCAATGGTCGAAATTCGCGAACTGCCGCGGCGCGGCGCGTTCTAATCATACCATTATATATATAATATATATATTATATATATTTCGTCGATTTCCTTTTAAAACTTATTTTATAAATCGTTTTAAATTCGTTTTCAAAACGATTTCAACTTAATATTCAATTTCGAATCAAAATTGAATATTCCACATCATTAATCTATAAATGATAATATTTTCAAAACGTTATATTTTGAAATCAATTACTCTTCGATATTCATTATAAAAATGAATAAAATCGATATATATATTGTTCACGTCAAAATGGCATCAATCTAATCAACACGGCTTTTACTCAACACATGAATATTAATTCTATTCAACACATGAATGTTTATTCTATTTAAAACATGAATTTATTTTCAATTCAACACATGAATTTATATTCAATTCAACATATGAATTTATATTTCTATTCAACACATGAATGTTTATTCTATTCAACACATGAATTTATTTTCAAAATCGGAATGAGGCCCAATCAATTACCGTATAATGTTAATTATATGGATTTTCTACAACACATGTATATAATAGTAACGCTAAATAATCAACTATCATCCAGAGTGCACCACACCACTGCATAAGCATTAAATATAAATAATTAACGCTTACACAGTCTTTCAACCTATCGATTGACATACAACTAAACAATCGGGATTAGTGTACGTCAAATATCATCCCAATACCTGTGTGGGGTTTCAAATCAACAAACACAGATTTTTATTTGTGCAGTTGGGCGATGTGCAAAATTTATCGTCCTAATCCATATTAGTCAAATCAGTGTATATAAACAAACGGTCCGATTTGTTTATAAATATTTATTTTGTATACACGTTAAAAATTATATTTTTAACTATAAAATATTTTATTTCATTCCACCTCACACAATCAAATTTCACAACACAACAATCAAATAAACAAGTCATCCATGGTCTGTGGACGATGGGTGTCGGGTGCTAATAAACACCGTCTGCATCCTAGTATATATTTCAAACTAGAAATTAAAATAAAAGTGAGGAGTTCTCACCGAGGGTTCCATTTCTCCGTTCTTTATTTCTGAACGGTCTGAATTCTGTTTCGCTTCTAGTAAGTTCCATCGTAATCATTTTCACGTTGTTCATAGTAAAAATAATATTTTTATACTGTTATCGATATAATAAAAAAACACATATTTATACAGTTATAGATATAATAAAAATCGCCTTTTTATACTGTCACTTCATATTCAAAAATCAAATTTTTATTATAAAATCCTATGTGTAAAATCATATTTTTACTTGGCTAATCTTCATAATAAAATTCTATTTTTATCAATACATCATATATATATACAATATTTTTATATTGCCATTCATATGAATAAAAATTATATTTTTACTTTGCTAATAAATTATATTTTTATATCGTTGTTTAAATTTTAAAAGATCATGCTTTTACCGAAACAAAGATCAAATCTTTTACCATTACAAAGATCAAATCGTTTACCGTTACAAAGATCAAATCTTTTACCTTTAAAAATCAGTTTTTATAACGATTAAAAATCAGTTTTTATAACGAATAAAAATCAGTTTTTATACCAAACAAAAATCAGTTTTTTTTTACTAAGTAAATAAATAAATAAAATTATAAAAACATACCTTTATAATCGTTGGTGAATGGGGTATCAGAGGAAAAGCAGGTGGTTCTGAAGCAGAGGGGGGAGGCGTCGAGCGTTGCAGGTGGCGACTGAAGTTGCGTTGCGCGCTTCGCAGCGGAGACCGACGGTGGAGGCCCCATCGTTGTAGCGGCTAGGGTTTCTCGGGGTCCATGGGGTTTTGGGCTGCGATAGGAGGGTGGAGAAAAAGGATAGGAAGGAGGGTGCGTGGGGGTTGGTGGGGAGGCACGACGACCGGAGGTGGGTTGCGCGCTGGCCAGCGCCAGCATATGGAGACGCCGTTGCCTCGAATTGGGGGCGATGGGTTTTGTTTTTATTTTTTTTATTTTTCAATGCTCTGTCTGGGAGAGAGAATGTGGGGTGAGGGAGAGTGGTGTTATAAGAAAATATATATGAAATTTTGATTTTTTGGATTCATTGGAAAGATATTCTCTAATAGATTCTATTATTTTTGGTTTCGCTAAAATCGGGTTTATTTTGAATCCTGTACATTCATTTATACTTTGAAATCGAATTTTCAAACTACCGCGCCATTTTCAATTCCTTTTATAATTATAAATAAATATTTATATTCTAACAACGATTCAAATAAATATATACATTATAATTCTATTCTAAATAAATTTCTCGTCGTTACTATTTAAAATAATTCATTTTAAATATTCAACATTCGCTAAAATTGCCAAAATAAAAAATTTTAAATTAGCTCAGAATTTTCGGATTATTACATTAAATAAGGTTGGATTAAATTAGAATAATATCCCATCATATCGATGCAAGAAATCGAGTTAGAATTTTTAATTAAAGTTGGATTTCCTGAAATTTAGGCTAGACTTAAGTATAAATTGGATATGAACTCACGGAAGGTGAACTGGTCGATTTATGGAATTAAATCAGATTTATGAGTCCCAAAATGGAGAAAATTAACTAAGTGAATAAAGATTGTGGGAAATACTTAACGAGTTAAGTAAATGGATTGATGAGTTAAAAAAAGGAATTTGGGGCAGATACATATGCTTGAACATGATTGATTCAAGCAATGAAGTGAATAAGACTTGAGATCTATTAGATGGATATGTTTTCCAACCATAGTAACAGATATATCCAGTTATGAGAATAGCTATTATAAATTAAATATTTGTCGATGTGTTTTAAATTATATGAGTCGATAACTCTAATCTTCCTTTTACAAATTTCGAGGACGAAATTTTTATAAGGGGTTAGAATGTAATGACTCGGTATTTTACACATATCACTTACACAGATATTAATTGATCGTAAGTACGTGTTTACAAATACGATTTAAAATCTAGACTTTGAACTTTCAAAACATTTTAACTCATGTATAATAGCATGTACATATGCATATATCACAGCACTTACTAAAATTCATTTTTTTGATATTTATGTATGATAGCATGTATTTGTTAGCGTTTGTTTAAATTGATTTTTTACATGTATGGATAACAACACTTAGTCATAGCAAGTTTTAATGCCATTTTATTACATATGTTTTGTTTTTTTTAAAAGGGTTTTTGAATTTAGTCTTTTTTCAAATCCTTGGTTTAAAACTTTTAACACTTGAATTAAAAGTACCAATACTTTTCTCTTTGTTAAAAGGAAGTTTAAAGGCATGTTCAAATTCACTTATACATAAATCAAAACATGAAAGTATCATCTCTTTTTGCAAGCTTGTAACATGAACAAAATGCAAGGATAACACCTACACTAGAAACAAGCTTGTAAAGAGGACTTAGTGAAATATTTGTCACATGGCCAAATCTTTTTGTATCAAATATATTTTCAGTTTTCAAATCTTTCTCTTTTCTTTCAAAATTTTCTGAAAATTACACTTCCCTTTGCATTTTTAAAAACATGATTCATCTTGTCATGAACATGTGTCGAAAGATCTTGAAAATCCTTGAGTATTTAAGCCATAAGTTTACCTACACTAGTTAAACACTAAAGCATATAGATTTTTCAAGATTTCCATGTCTATTTCATCACATGGATGAGATCAAAAGGCACAAAGATTTTCATATTTTTGCAAAACCTTGCAAGTCAAGTATAATTTTATATAAATTCTTGTTAAATCGGATTTGTCCTGAAAAGATATGGTTTAGATACACAATAAAAACTAAATATATGTAGTACACAAATGGATGCTATTATTTGTAAACAAGGAAGATTTGGTGAAGCACATGGTTATACATAGGCATTTATTTGTGATGTTTCATAGAAACCAATAGGAAGAAAAGGGGTGGTTGCATAAGGGATTTTCAGATGTTATCTAGGATGAGTAAGCCATGTGAATATTGGAAGTGTTGCTTTGATTTGAAAGAAAGAAAAGAGATTTTTCTGAGTTGTCAACCCCTTGTCAACAAAATCTCAAAACTTATTTTATGCACCAATATTTTATGACTTTCTACCACTATAAATAAGGACCCGAGCACACACTATTCTCCTCACACAACACAAGAACCTTTGAATCAAATTAGTAAAGGAATAGCCAAGGGTTCATACTGGAAAGGTGAGTAAACCTGTTTTAAAATTTTTCTTTTAAATTTCCTGCATTTTCTACTTTGTTTTGAAGTATCCTTTTTAATACCTATGTTTTGCTTGATGGTCGCAACCTTGGTTGAATTACTTTTTTGTTTTGATCAAAAAACTAGGGGCACGTTACTTTGTTTTATTTATTTACATTTGGTCAAAAAGCTTATACTAACAGTTTTAACAAAACCTGCTGTTTAAATAGAACATAGTGAAATCCTTGGCAAACGACCTTAAGTTAGATAATTTCATTATGTTTAGGTCAGTTCCTATCTATGTATCATCACTAAAACAAATTTAAAGCAAGAAAAAGATGTAAATCCACTTAAACAACCACTGGTATTGAAAACAGGAAATAACACAAACAGTTCTTTTGCTCTCTGTTTAATCTAATTTTCAAACCCCGTATTAAGTCTGTTATAATACATGGATGGAATCCCTAATGAATATGATGATTTTTAGAGGTGGTCTCAGGATTTTTAGTGGCTTGGATCACGAGTTATGACCGGATGATCAAAATTTGAACTTCGATCAAATTCCGGCCACCCAAGTGATTTTAGGCCGAGGGGTTCGAGGTGAAGCTTCATCGAGGTTCAAGTAAGCTAAGAAAAATACAAACTGATTTTTATAATGGGTAGATTGAGAGAAATTGATGAAAATAGGGTTTAATTTGGCTTTTGGGTTCGGTTATTGTGCACCGAACTGCTCGTCGACGGTGAACCTAAGGGGGTGCGGTCATGAGGGGATCGTGGCGTCGGAGTGTCGTGGTGACGTGGCCAAGAGGAGGTGACGGCCCATGGACGAGGCGAGGCGTGGCGATCATTTATCTGTGGACAAGTTTTTTTTCTTGAAATTTATGGGGGACGGTGAAATTACTATAGCGGTGGTGTAGGGGGACGGTGAAATTTATGGGGGAATTCGATGAAAGCTCATTTGTTGGATCCGGGATGTGAAGTTATTGCTAGGTTTCAAATTTCATAATTTTTGAAGCTAGTATGTGAGTGTGGCAAAGGAAAACGTGTTTTGGTCAATTACAGTTAAATTGGATCGACCAGAAATGGGCCTTTTTGCAAACAGTCTCAGAATTCGACGAAACTAGTTTTGTTGAGACTGTAACGTCAAAACAAAGCCAGATTTATTTTTCTGGAATTTTTCGAATCAGTTTGTGGTCCTGGCAAATTGAAATGTACGTTCAAATTAAATATTGAATGTTATATATTTTAAATTGAAGGAAAACTGATTGAAACGGTCGAATGGCCTACGAAACATATCCCATTGTGTTCCGAATGGGGGTAAAACGCTAGGGACGATAGTCGTTGGGTTTGGATTGGGGTTCGTGTGTTAAAGAGGGTATTTTTGGAATTTTAAAAGTAATAAAAAAAACCATTCACCCACGTCAGCACACCCCCCCTCCCCCCCCCCCCCCCCCCGTCTTCTCTCTCCCCGATTATGATATACGGCGGAAAACGCTCGTATCTTCTCTCCTCGATTCCTCCTTCCACACTTAGTAAAATCAAGTTCTCTAGTTAAGGATTTTGCAGAGCACCTCTCAAGCTTCAAATCCATATAGGATTTGCATTTTTTCGAAGTGTATCTGAAGAGAACCGCGAATGGGAAGCTCGGAACTTTGAAGCTCCGTCGTGGTCACATCAGACCACCGAAGTGGACCCCACTTCCGTCGCCTGAGCGTCCCTCCTCCCCCTTCAACCTCGCGCAACCCGATCGTGGAACCATTACACGGGTTGATCAAAAAATCCAAACCTAGTTTTGAACCTTTCAGCTGAGGTACGGCTATATATATTTTCAACAGCTTTAACACCTTTAAATCGTTACAAACTTTGAAAAATCATATCTTTTTCATGTGTTGACGAAATTCAGTGAAACAAGAGACAGTGGACTCATGTGGACGTCTTCTATCTTCTAGAAGAGACCGCATATTTTTCTAATCCTTCTGCTGTTTTTGGTGGAGTGGAACCCAATGTGAGATTTCTATTTTATAAACGAAATGGAAAACGACGATGTATAAATTATATAGTCGATGTATGGGTTATATAAGCGTTGTACACCTCATGTATAAGCATTGTATAAGTTGTACGTTCGATGTATAAGTTATATATGCGTTGTAAAAATTATATATGTGTTGAAATAGAAGTGAATTGCTATATATATATATATATATATATATATATATATATATATATACGCCCCTCGTCCACAAACCATGGACAATATTTATTGGCTGTGATTGGTGTGAAAATTGATTGATAGCGAATGGTTGATTGGAATTGTTTGTGGTTGATATTGATTAATTGTGGTTGAAAAATACCCATATGTGGTTGAGAAATATTTGGTTGAAACTACATAGGATTAGTTTGTGGAAATGAAAAATATATACATGCCGTCTGCGTGCGAACTAGATGCATGATTCCCCATTGTCAAAAACCGCGAGGTTTTAAGGTAGAGCGAGGAGCTGTACTAGGGACGGTCTCGGTTTTAACTACCCTGCCATTATGCTGCCGAAATTTTGAATAATATTCATGTGTTTGAATTATTTTCATTTGCTGAAACTATATTTATTCATTGAATAGAAAACCTTCTTGTGTTGAAGTGAAATTCATTCGTTGATTAGAAATTCATGTGTTGAATGGTATTCGTGTTTTAAATATAAAAAACACATTTTTATCTATATATATAAACTATAGAAAACCTTCATGTGTTGAATCGATATTCATTCGTTGATTAGAAATTCATGTGTTGAATGGTGTTCGTGTTTTAAATATAAAAATCACATTTATATATATATACAAACTATAGAAAACCTTCATGTGTTGAATCGATATTCATTCGTTGAATTGAAATTCATGTGTTGAATGGTATTCGTGTTTTAAATATAAAAATCACATTTTTATCTATATATATAAACTATAGAAAAACTTCATGTGTTGAATCGATATTCATTCGTTGAATTGAAATTCATGTGTTGAATGGTATTCCTATTTTGAAATAAATTGTTTCGTAATAAAAATCACATTTTTATCATCTATATGAACTATATAAAATCATCTTGTTTTGAAAGAAATTGTTTTATAATAAAAATCCAATTTTTATCACCTATATTAACTATATAAAATAATAGTGTTTTGAAATGAATTGTTTTACAATAAAAATCACATTTTTATTATATGCACGAATCGTTAAAAATAGTGAAGTGTTGAAATAGAAGACAGTTAGATAAAAATATCATTTTTATCAAATGTATGAAAGAATGTAGCTTTGAAATCAAAGAATCGATATATATATATATATATATATAATTAAAATATATCGAATAACGACGCTGCAGTTCGTATTTTGAAACCGTGATTTCAAACGATTATACCGGGAGATCCGACCATCGGATTTTCCTGAAATCACAACCGTTGGGTTCGCTTTGGAAATATCTTTCCAACGCACCAACTTTGTAAAAATCCAACGGTTGGATTGTCTGGAATGTTTAATTCAAATCTGAAGAAAAACAGCACCAGAATCGATTATATATATATATATATATATATATATATATATATAATCGAATAACGACACTGCAGTTCGTATTTTGAAATCAAAACTTCAAACGATTATACTGGGAGATCCGACCATCGGATTTTCCTGAAATCACAACCATTGGGTTCGCTTTGGAAATATCTTTCCAACGGCACCAACTTTGTAAAAATCCAACGGTTGGATTGTCTGGAATGTTTAATTCAAATCTGAAGAAAAACAGCGCCAGAATCGATTATATATATATATATATATATAATTATATTTAATCGAATAACGACGCTGCAGTTCGTATTCTGAAATCGAAACTTCAAACGATTATACCGGGAGATCCGACGTCGGATTTTGCCAAAACTGGAACCTTTGGATTCGTTTTGAAAAGATCTTTCTAATGATGTAAATTTTGTGAAGATCCAACGGTTAGATTTTCAGATATGTGTAAATCAAATCCGAAGAAAAACAGCGCCACGGTCGCGTTATGGCCCGAAGCATCATTTTGAATAAATTGGCTATTTTAAAAATAAATAAAAATAGCGATAAATCGTTATAAAATATTATAAACGATATGGATGTGATTTAGAAATTAACTGAAGGTTAGCTAAGTCGAATGGTTTCCTGGATTTTGATCTGATGTTGGTTTCGGCCTTCGGGGTTAATATTTGGGAAATCGTTCTCTTACTGATTGACCGTTAGTGACTAATGAATTGAAATGATGTGTGTATATGTTAGTGTTGCACTTTTTTATTATATACGCGAGTTGCTCAGAAAGACCGGGTTTATCCCATTCTGAATAACTGAATCGACGATAAGAAATCGAAGATGAAGACGGTGGTCGAAGACCGGAGATCTTCACCTCGTTTGGATGGTAACCGAGGTCCTGATTGGGAGGCATCCCGAAATATGGATAATGAGTGGTGATCGTACAGACGTACGTGGTGATCGATGGGTTTGCGAGGTAATTAGTGCCTCCGGTTTCGTTCAGACCCAGGACGGACTTGTAAATGGACTGTGTGTCTGACATTGGATTTTATTCTGTGTTGATTGATCTCTATTAAATATACATCTGTTTGGTGGCGGAGAATTTATCCTTTTGCTTAACGCCCTTCTCTGAAACGCACGAGCACAGAGGTTGTATATCGATGGACATCAGTCGCATGGCATGAATTGCTAGTGTGGCATGCCTAAGTGGCAAATGATCCGGGCTTCTGTTGAAAAGCAAAGTCTTGTGGTGATGATCAAAGCCCTGCCTATGTGGCATAGCTTTAGGTATAACGAAAATTCGCGAGCCTCACACCCCGGTATGAACCAGAAACGGGAGAGGACATCAGGGAGGGCCTGCGTTTCTTTCTAGCTAGAAGTGGCGTCAGTGGTTTTACAAGCCCTGACGAGTTTGACTTATGTGGTTGTTGCTGTTGCGAGGCGCCTCGGTTTGATCGGACGATCCGGGTCCGATGAAGTCATTCGTTGGCTCGTTTACGCCCCAAAGGGCGGGGAAATGTAGTGTTCAGGCATAATAATCCACATCGGTGGACCGGCCCTGGCGATCTAAAGGGTTGATGCGTTCTGATCCTGTGGCTCGGGCTAGAGAGTCACGAATTCGGTAAGGACTATCTTTTGCCTTGGTTCATGACGGAAATCCAATTTCCAAATACGTGACTGTGCGGTTTCGATTGTATATATATATTTGGCGACATTGTGGCATGGGACGCTCATGTCGTCTATGATTGATAGTTATGATTCGAAATTGTTTTTGAAACATATAGACACTAGTAATAATATCAAATTCTTTTGTTTTTTTCGTATTAAGCATATCTTGGCCATTATAAGGTAAAAACTCTATCCTCCGGTCTGCGTTGCATTGTGTGATGGGAACTGAGTCTTATAATGGCTTCATTTTTATAAAAAGCATTGCGTTGTTTAAAAGAAAGATTTGTTTTAAAGCACTGGCCATCAAGGGAGTAAACCCGTTCCACGAAAATGGCGTGGTCCTGTGATTGGCCATATTATAAATGTGTTGAGTAGATTTCTCATACCAGTCCCATGACTGACTCGTAGTTTGTTTCACTTTCAAACTCGGGTGCCCCTTTTTCTACACGGGCAGCCTTGTATTCAGGTTTAGCTGGTTCTTTCTGGATAGTTGGAGCTGAAGATGGATTCTATCATTTATCTCTTTTTATGCTGTTCAGCTCCTATTGTACATTATGTTTGTTTTCCTCTGTAGACATTTATGTATATCTGAACTGTATTTGTACTAAGTATGAGCCTATATACCGTGTAACTCTGATGACTACTCTTATCCAGTATATTCTACTATTCATTATCTGGTGTATTTATTTATTTCTGTTCTGCTATTATCTGTTTCTGTGTTATATTCCAAGGATTACCCTTGCCGCCGTCAGTACGGGGTTTGGGGTCATCTCACGGGTTTTTTTTGCTCGGAAATTTATGGGGGACGGTGAAATTACTGTAGCGGTGATGTATGGGGTGGTCAGGTGGCGCAAAGTGGTCAAGGGGTGGAGGATGATCGGTGAGGACGGTCGCAGGTGGTGGTGGTGGCCATAGGGCGTGTGCACGTGCATAGGTCTGGAACTGGGATGGAGAGGGAAATGTTATGGTTTCTGAAGTGATCAGGCCAAAATTCACGTGTGCAAGGGGGTGGTACTTTGGCATTATGGTACTTTGGGTTGGACGTGGTACTTTGGTCAGCACATAGGGACTGGGCTGATCAGGCAAGGGAAAATCCAGGAAACCAATGTGGTACTTTGATCACTTGGTGTTTTGGCTGAATAGAGGTGGTACTTTGCAAAAACACTAGAAACCAGCCTAGTTTTCCTGAGCGCACACCCACGTTTCAACCCACTACTTTACCAAAGTGGTACTTTGGTGATTTAAGTTTTTAAATAAAGAGTTTTGAATATATTTTAAATTTAAAACTAGTTTTTAAATTAATTAATGGTTTGGATAAAAAGAGAAAAAATAAATATTTAAATAAAAATAGTTTTTTTAATTTAGCCAATCTAGGAAAAAGGGAAGTGAATCAGGATTTAGTGTTGTTTTGTCAAAAGTCAAAAGTCAAAATTTTAATATAGAAACTGGAATTTAAATTAATTATAAATTAAATTTATAAATATAATTAGAGATGATTTTCTAATAAAATATTCAAATGGTAAAGTCAAAAAAAAGAAAGTCGATCCAGTGTAAAAGATCTGACATGGTTTTGACAGAAGTCGAGAAGTCAGCACAGAAGCTGTAATTTTATTTAAATTATAAAGTTAGTTTATATTCAAATTTAAATTTATTTTCAAATTAAATGTCTAAATTTGTAAACAAGGTAGAAAAACTGTATGTAATACATATGCTAGAATTTGTTAGTTTTAATCTGAAATCTAAAATATCTGAGAAAAGAAACTGATCATGAACAGTTCTGTACTTTTTAAAACACAAACTATGAATAATATTTTTAAATCATGTTTAGACTGATAAAAAAAAATAAAAGAGGAACTTTATCAGTATAGAAAAAAGAATAAGTAAATCAAGAATGAAGGATCAAAGGGAAAATTCGACAAGAAATATACCAAGTGTAAAAGTTGTAAAGTAAATTATAGATCATAAATTTTATCCATTTATGAATGATCAGATTAAGAAATAATTATGAGAAATATTTTTCTAAAAAATAATGTAAGTATTTATTTTATTTTTTAAAGTGACGAATAAAATGGAAAGAAAGACCGTGTGTGGCGCGCACACTAAAAGTGTCCATTTCTAAGAAATGAAAAAAATTACCAGATATAGGCGAGATATTCATATATTGTTTATTCTGACTAAAATTGTAGATTATAATCAGGTAAGATTAATAATTTAAATGTTCGTTAATCATTTTAAAGAGGCCGAAATAAATATTTCACTTTGATTTGATTATACGCCACGCGTCAGAGATTTTTAAATTAAAGACGACGATATACAAGGACTATTCTTGAATAGTGCCTTCGGTTTGTCTACTCCCAGGACAACTTGTATGGACGAATGTCTGACAGGGTATTTCCAAAAGAATCACGTACATAGTTCTTTTCAAACGTACCAGTTGGTGGCATATAAGGGAAACTTCTTTAGCCTGACAACCAGAGTATTTTTGTGGGAATCAATTAGTGATTTCTGATGGATTTGACGATGTGGCATTCAAAGGAAATTAAACAGTGATGATGAAAAGGTAAGTCTAGCATCAAGCCTCACACCTAGGAAATGAAAAAAATCGGGCAGGCAGCATGGCTATGTGGGTCGCTCCCATTAGGGTGTATAATCACCTATCTAGAGAAATTTCTTTTGCTTCTTTAATCTATCGATGCTGTCCATTTTTTGGGAAAAGGTGGTTTGAGTCCAACCGTTGGTGATATACATTCGATACACTCAAGAGAAATGAGTGGTCGGTCATGTGTGGGCCGGGTTGCAAGACGTTCTTGTTGAACCCAGGTGTATTCGCCTCTAGAGATACATCATCGGAAGGTGGTCCCATACCTTGTCATAGTTGGAAATCCAATGTCCATAAGCGCCAAGCGGTTTTTATTTGTATACTATATAGGAGAATGTGAGATGCAAGCATTCTTCTAGATTCTAAATTATTTGTGAAAAACACCTAGACACTATGATAATATCTGATTTCAAGTATACAAAGTGTTTTGATCCCATAAGGTAAAAACCCATTCCGTATTTACGGCGTGGTCTTATGAGATATTTTTATTTCTTTAATTTGTTTTAAACTGTTTACTCATACCAGTCCCCTGACTGACCCGGAGTTTATTTTTCTGTGTTTCCCTTGAAATCTTAGGTATTCATAACACTTGTTATGAATAGAAAAGTGAATCAGGATTGGATAAAACTTGAGAAGCTGGATGGGAACTTTCTGTGTGCTGGTCCACTTATCATATCTACTGTATAATTAAGTCTGTCAGTTTGGTCATCTATGATACGTATAATTAAAGATGTACTACGAATGGCTTGTATCACTAGAGATATGATGCTCTGATGTAATATATTCCGCTGTGTAATATTATGAAGTATCATCTTTTGTAAAAATTTCGCTGTGAGATTCTGATGCTTTCTGTGATTTTATCTTCTATCTATTCTTATTCTTATTAATGGCATGACTTCCGATGTATTCGAAAGTTGGGTCATTACACACATATACTTATTTTTTGTATAAGCAATAAAAGATAAATTACACACAAACAATCATAATAATTTTAGTCCATAGTTTACATATTTCATCTCAAAATTTATCATATAATGCATAGAGAAATATTCGTTTAAACATTCAAATAATAAATACTACTAGTAATATTGTCGGGTATAATGCATGTGCTCTAAACTAGTATCACTTAATAAAAAAGAACCAAACCAAGCCCATGTGTCTCACAAGAAGATAACTCGCTCTTTCCCTTTTTTTGTTTGTCCGTGAGAATACTACCTTCCTTACCTACTTTTACCTCCTTGAAACAAAACTAAAATCTATGATTGTTTCCTTATTTTTGTCTCCTATTAAATTTCACTATTATACGTCAAAGTGAAAAGTGAATCTGGGCATCCTATTGCAAGCACTACTCACCATTAATGAACTTCTCCGCTGTTTGATCAATTGCTTTGTATTAGTTTTTTTTCCCTAGTTTCTTGGGTCATAAAGCATGTTGTTCCTTGCTCCATAATTTCTATGAGCAGATCGATGACTATTAGGTTTAACTACTATCAATTAACTATTACATTTTTTTTGGAAACCTTTGATTTCAATTTATGCGCACAATCCTAAATGCTTATTATCATCCTACTGCTATAATTTATGGTAAATCCTAAATTTTAGATTACAAACAATCCTAGCAACTTCCATATGCTTATGGTATGTTTAAATGTATTTTTTTATTTGTGGTAGTCAAATTATTTTTACTTGAAAGTTGTATACATTGCTTGAATCGATTAATGATTTGATGCTGATAGTGGTTTATCTTCGGCTCATATTCGGATGCTGCTAATTGTTAACATGGGAAATTGGTCATTTGCGCACACAAACGCCCGAGTGTAAGTTTAGGTGTAAACTTATAATCCAAGTATCCAAAGATAGACAAATGTAAAAGGAGAACATAACTTTTATGGTGGTTCAACACTAATGTCTAAGTGCACTCTATAGTAGTCATTCATCGTAATATTGTTGATTACACTGTCTGTACAAGTTCAGACAATTTCTGTGTACAAAGTTGTATAATAGAACAATAAATAACTCATTAAATCTAACTTTAACCAAAATTCCCTTCTTCTTCTTCTTCTTCTTCATTGAGTCAAAGTATGAGTCAATGTCCATGAAACGAATCTATTGTCCAAAAGCATGAGAATATGTTCAAAAGTATGCCAAAAGTCTGAACGAATGTCCAAAAGTAGTAGGAATATGTTTAGGTAATGTTTTGGAGGTCCAAGCTATATCTAATAGTCATATAGATGATGATGGCAGCCATTAATTGTTCTTGAGAGATCCAAGAAGTCCAAAAATATCAAATGGGAACAAATCCCTTTAAATGCCAAGCTTGGGGGTATTTATAGGTGAGCTTTGGGAGTGTTAACCCGAATTTCGTATCCCGAGGAACGAAATTTGCAACCCAAAAAGATAGCCAAAAAAACCAAGTCGTTACTAAAAAAGCATATCCCCAAAATGTACGATCAGTACATGCGAATCAATTGATTCTGATTGATGTGCATTAAGAATCGTCGAACGAAGGGGCTATACCTAATATCTATTGGGTATAGCTCCACCGCCACTCGAATTTGAGTTATTTTTCTTTATCATAAGGTTATCGTTGAAAGAGTTGTGCCAAAATTATTTGCCACTTACCTTATTTTCGAATCCCAAGCCAAGAGTCGAATTTCACATCCCATCGACTCGTGCATGGGAGAATTCGAATCCATCCCGTGTCAAGCCACTGATTTCGCCTTGCCAATTCCGTATCCGTCCCTCTTACCAAAAATCGTTCACGGATCCTCGGTGCGCTTCCATAGGATTTTGTATCCCAAGCGTGTCGATCCTCTTGATTTTGAGCTGCCAAAGTCAAGATCGGGATTTTATGTAATGACCCGAATTTCCAATCAATTTAAAATATGGTTTTAAATACATATAAATGGATTTTAAAATATATATAAATATAAAATCAGGACATTAAAGTTATTGAAAATAAATTATAAATTTATTTTATATTATATAATAGTTAAAATAAGGTTGTTGGATTTTTAAAATGTTTATTAAAAAGAATATTTTGAAAATTGATAATTCTGTACTATTTTAAAAGCTAAAGTAAGTCCACTTTTCAAATGGTCTCAGAATTCAACGAAACCAGGTTCATTAGAACCGTATCTGTGAAATATAGATTTGTTTTAAATTTTGTACTAGTCGGTATTAGTATGTGGTTGTACGAGTAAAAGCAATTTAGCGAAGTGTAATAAAACAGACAATTAATTACATTGATTAGCACTAATCCTAAGGGCCATGGAAATTCGAAAACACACCATCTCTTTACATGGCGTGTAATGACCCACAAATCCATAACATCAGAGTTGACTATATACATCATACGTCCAACCCAAATATCTCGAAAATACGAAACATTTTATTTTAGAAGAAAGAGATAGAAGAAGAACAGAAATAACAACACAAAATCTCACATCGCAGCGGAACAAAATATAATATATCATATCTTTGAAATACAAAAATCTTAACTGTATAACATACACTTATCAGAGTACAACACTTACAACATAACGAAACAAACTCTATATAACAAACGCTGAAGCCTCCTGCTCCAAGCTCCTTTAGATAGATCTATAAAATCCTGAACTACCTTACTGCTCGTACAAATTAGGCACCCAAGAGTTTAGGTAGAACAAAACAAATAAACTCCGGGTCAGTCATGGGACTGGTATGAGTAAACAGTTTAAAACAGTTTCAGAAACTAAATGATACCTCATAAGACCACGCCGTATAACACGGAACGGGTTTTTCCCTTATGAGAATCCAAACACTTGATTTAACTTTCAAAATCCTTTTGAAAGGAATGATAGCTTTATATCAAAACTCCTTTGATATTATAATAATGTCTAAATCAAGTAGATAACAATCTAGTGGAAAGTTTGCATCTAACGTTCCACATATATATACAATCAAAATCGCAAGCACGTATTGGGTAATGGATTTCCAACTATGACAAGGTATGGAGCCACCTTCCGCTGGTATATCTCTAGAGGAGAATACACCGAGTTCAACAAGAACATCTTGCAACCCAGCCACACATGACCGACCACTCATTTTGCTTGAGTGTATCAAATGTATATCACCAACGGTTGGGATCAGCAACCGTTTCCCGAATGGGACAACATCGACAATAGATTTTTAGAAGTAAATGAAACTCTAGATCAGGTGATTCTACACCCTAATAGGTGCGACCTACATAGCCATGCTGCCTGCCCGATTTCTGTCATTTACCGGTTGATGAGGCTAGAAGCTACGCTTTATCATCACACCAGATTCACTTCGAATTCCACATCATCAAATCAATCGAAAATCACTAATTAGCGAAAGAAGTTTCCTTCTCCGCTTCCACTCTTGGTACGGTTGAAGAAATCAATGTACGTGACCTTTCTGGAAATACTCTGTCAGACATTCATCCATACGAGTCACCCAGGAATAGGATGAGCCGAAGGTACTATTTCTATTAATAGAAAAAGTCCTTGCACTCTACTCCGTCTTCGATTATCTTTATATAATATGATTCGCACGCTACTGCCAATACGAAGTGGTTCTTCGGATAATAATCCAACCGGTGTAACGACACGGATTTCGCCCGGACCTAATCGATCGCTAAACCGACCAAGACCGTTCGAATCCCGCATACGCTAACTTTGGGTATACAACACATCAGAACAAATAACAGAAGACTTCAATAAACATCATAATAATGTTACATCAGAGTACAGAATATCAGAGTATATCGAAAATAATACACAGCGGAAGATAAATTTACATAAATGTAATACAATGCACAGCGGAAATATAAACTACACAGCGGAAGACTGTAAATGCCTGGACACAGCTTAAAGCTTCAATCCAGAATCCTGCTCAAAACATCTGCAAAATAAAACTACTCGACTGCCCGTGTGGAAAATAGGGGCACCCGAGTTCGCAAGGGAAAAGCAAACTACAGGTCAGTCATGGGACTGGTGTGAGAACTCAAAAACAGTTGTTAAACTTGTTTAAAAATAAGGCAAATCACGGGACCACGCCACTTTCGCGGAACGGGTTTACCCCCATGAAAGCCAGTGTATAAGCAACAATCAATATAGATATATGAATCTACTATGCATCACACAACATGCAATATCCCAATCTACCCACTTAGATTAATCACAACACTTAGATTTTCCAAATCCAATTCAATTTACAGAAATTATTCCTTTGGATTTTATTCCCGATTTCTTATTTCAAATCATTTGAAATACATATCTAACTTTCTATATCAAAGTAGATTTCACTTCGGGATCTCAAATCAAATCATTTGGAAATGTGAATTCCAAAACATAACAATGCATACAAACAAGTATGCAACCAAATATCGTGCTCCCCATCGACAAGGCAAAGGGTACGCACCTCGCAACTCGATATATATATATGTGCACCTACCCCACATAGGAGTAGGCTACACCGACGATGCACCTCCCACTCAGGAGAGCATACACCGCCCTCTCACCCATACTTTTAGTCTCAGGGTTACCCGAATCTTTAGTCACATACTAAATCATTTCATATCCCGAAGTAGGGAAAATCATTTCACAACGTAATAATCACAAGTACTTTCAAAATATAGTACTTCACATCAGTAATTCACGCATATGATCAGTCACTATTAATCACATAACCTTTGAGCTCGTACGTCTCAAAGAAGGGTGTTAAGCAAGAGAATAAATTCTCCGCCACCAAACAGATACATCATCAATAGCAACTAATCGAATATGCGATGAACCACAATGTAACATATAATACATTTTCTAAATCACTTTAGAAATCATCGGGTTTTGGGCCTCGAAATCCTTTCTGTTTTATAAAACATTTTTATAAAACATTCCCTGTCCAGAATCGGGAACACGTTTCTTTTCGCTTTAAGAAAAATATCATTTCACAATCATTCATTAAATTTGAAATGAACACAATATCGCTAAACACCTTATCGTCAAATCGTGAAGTGTTTCACAAGGCGTTAGCACACAGATATTTTCAACCCAACCCAATGCTAAATGTAAAAGCATATTTTGTCATAAACTGGTCGAGCACAATCCAAACCATCAATCAATCAAATTTGACATTAAATATAAGGTTTTAAATAGAGAGAGTATTGACTTATATTTCACATCAAATCCTGAAACCAACAGATATCATATCGGGAATAACGATATCGATATCTTCCAAATTCCCATCACAATATCTGTAATCACGGAATCCAATATCGAAAATATCCATAGATAATTTCAATTCAAATCTAATCCAATTTATTTATTTATAACCATTGGATTATTTTTCTAGTTAATAACTAGTTCATTTCGATAAAAATCTATTTTTATCTTTTCAAATATGGAGTTTTTCATCCCAATTCTTCACAAATCATTTCTTATGATTTTACACAAATTATTACTATTTTTAATAATTTTATCAAGGCCCGTACAGTCGATTTCCATCAACGGCCATCGAACTGCACTTACAGCGACCTTTTTCGAATTTGATTTGGACGTATCTCCAAATCCAACCGTTAGATTTCAAATTTCTGATATTCGTTAGAAAGCTCTTTTCGATACGAACCCAACGGTTCCGGTTTTAGGAGAATCCGACGGTCGGATCTCCCGTAATGTCCGTTTGAAATAAATGGTCGAAATTTACGAACTGCCGCGGCGCGGCGCGTTTTATTCAGGCCATTATATTATATATATAATATATATAATATATATTTCGTCGATTTCTATTTAAAACGAAGTTTATAAATAGTTTTAAATTCGTTTCAAAAACATTTTCAACTTCCTTTTCAATTCAAATCACAATTGAATTCTTCTTTATAGATTCGTTTTAAAATTCATTTCTATTCAATTCAAATTTCAATTCAATTTGAATTCGTTTTCAATTCAATTCATTTCGAATTCGTTTTCTATTCAATTCAATTCGAATTCGTTTTCTATTCAATTCAATTCGAATTCGTTTTCTATTCAATTCAATTCGAATTCGTTTTCTATTCAATTCAATTCGAATTCGTTTTCTATTCAATTCAATTCGAATTCGTTTTCTATTCAATTCAATTCGAATTCGTTTTCTATTCAATTCAATTCAATTCGAATTCGTTTTCTATTCAATTCAATTCGAATTCGTTTTCTATTCAATTCAATTCGAATTCGTTTTCTATTCAATTCAATTCGAATTCGTTTTCTATTCAATTCAATTCGAATTCGTTTTCTATTCAATTCAATTCGAATTCGTTTTCTATTCAATTCAATTCGAATTCGTTTTCTATTCAATTCAATTCGAATTCGTTTTCTATTCAATTCAATTCGAATTCGTTTTCTATTCAATTCAATTCGAATTCGTTTTCTATTCAATTCAATTCGAATTCATTTTCTATTCAATTCAATTCGAATTCGTTTTCTATTCAATTCAATTTGAATATTTCATATGCATCGTTTTCATTTCATATATATATATATATATATATATATATATATATCGTTTTCAATTCGAATATTTCATATACATTGTTTTCAATTCGAATATTTTCACTTCGCTATATATATATAAATTTCACTTTTCATATATTCGATATTTTCACTTCGCTATATATATAAATTTCACTTTTCATATATTCGATATTTTCACTTCGCTATATATATAAATTTCACTTTTCATATATTCGATATTTTCACTTCGCTATATATATAAATTTCACTTTTCATATATTCGATATTTTCACTTTGCTATATATATAAATTTCACTTTTCATATATATATTATTTCACTTCGCTATCAATCAATTTTCACAACAATTTCAACCAATAAATATCGTCCATGGTTTGTGGACGAGGGGCGTATATATATATATAGGTATTTATATATAGCAATTCACTTCCACTTTCAACACATATATAAAATTATAAAAAGAGATTGAAGAGTGAGAAATCCTCACCAATAGCTATCCAACTACACGATTCTTCCTTTATAGAAATCTTCGCCTTTTGTCGCTTTCACCCGTATTCTCTACATATGTAAAAATCGAATTTTTACTATGTTATTCAATATATAAAGATTGCATTTTGACTTCGCTATTAAATATAAAGATTATATTTTTATTATTCTTATGATGCAACTATTATATTTTTATTGCTTTAAAAATATAAGAATCATACCTTACTATTTCTACTTAAAAAAAATTCCATCTTTTCTGTTTTTAAAAATATGATCTTTATTTTCAAGTTCAAAATTTTTCTATTAAAAGATCAAACCTTTTTCTTATTTCAAAGTTAAAAATAAAAATCATTTCCTTTTCCTTTTCAAACCAGTTTTTGTCTTTTAGAAAAATCAGTTTTTGATTTCTTTTAAAAACAGTTTTTAAATCTCTTTTATTTCAAATGCAGTTTTTCTTTATTCTTTTTAAAATATGCAGTTTTTCTTTTATTTCAAATCAGTTTTTGATTTCTTTTAAAAACAGTTTTTATCTGTATAAAAAAATGCAGTTTTTATTATTTATTTTTTTATAGATCAGTTTTTAACTTTTTAAAACAAAACAGTTTTATACTTTTAAAAATATCAGTTTTATACCTATAAAAATATTTCAGTTTTTATACTTTAAAAAAAATTTCTGTTCTAACTTTTAAAAAAAAAAATCCAGTTTTTAATTTTAATTAAAACCAGTATTCAATTCTTTTTAAACAAATCGGTTTTTTAAATCTTTTTAATAATCTGTTTTTTTTCCCTAAAAACAAATCAGTTTTTAAAGAATAAAATAAAAAAGAAAATAAAAAAAATAAAAAAAAGTTTACCGATGTAGCTGCGAAGGGGGGGAAGCGATGCTCGTCTTCGTCGGCGGCAGGAGGAGCAGGCGGCGGCTTCGAGCTTCGACGGAGGAAAGGCGGTGGGCGACTTCGAGTCTCGAACGCGATGGAGGGAGGCGATGGCTTCAAGGGGGGGGGGGGGGGGCTCTTCGTCGGCGTTCGAGGTTAGGGGGGGGCGGCGATTTAGGTTTAGGGTTTGGGTTTTTTTTTCTTTTTCTGTTTTCTGGATTGTGAATCGGGGGGGGGGGGCCAAGAAGGAGGGAAAGTATATTTATTTTTTTTTTTATTTTTTTTATTTAATTATTAAATTTCGCAAAAGGTTGACTTTTACATATGACCTCGAAACGAGGCCCACCACCTGTCGTCCATAGCGTTTTACCCCCATTCCGAACACAATGGGATATGTATCGCTAGCTGATTTGATCGTTACAATCAGTTTCCTTTTGAATTTTCATTTAAATCACTATATTGAATTTTAAACGTACATTTCAAATTACCGGGGTCACATACTAACTAGAAAAATTCCAGAAAAATATTTTCTAGCTTCGTATCGACGATACAGTCCTAACAAAACTAGTTTCGTCGAATTCTGAGACCGTTTGAAAAATGGCCAATTTCTAGTCGATTAAATTCAACAGAAACTGGTCAAACGCGTTTTCCTTTGCCACGCTCACATACTGATTCGAAAAATTATGAAATTTGAAACCTAGCGATAACTCGACATCACGGACCCAACAAAAGTGGTTTCGTCGAAATCCGAGGTCATTTGCAAAATGTCCATTTTTAAGGGCCTGAATTCCATAGCGACTATTCAGAATTTTCAACTGGACATATCTTTTGATTCCCGATATGAAATCTTGATTTTTCGGATTCGTTGGAAAGATATTCACTATTAGATTCCATTATTTTTGGTTTCACTAAAATCCGGATTGTTTTGCACCCGGTACATTCAATTGAAGTTTGAAATCGAATTATCGAACTACCGCGCCATTTTCAATTCTATTTATTATTATATATAAATATTATATATTCTAACGACGACGTATATAATATATACGTTCGAATTCAATTCAAAATAAATTTCTCGTCGATATTATTTAAAATAATTCATTTTAAATAATCAAAATTCGCTAAAATTACCAAAATAAAATTTTAAACTGGCCCAGATTTTGCGGGTTATTACAATCTCCCCCACTTAAAACTTTTCGTCCCCGAAAAGGAACAAAGTCGAAAGTGGTTTGATTAATCAACTGTACGCTCGATCTGGCTTCCATTCTCCAACTCTTTAGTTTCTGAGAATTTTCAAAATTTCAAAAAATTTGGCTAACACCCTAAATTTTTGAAAAATTTCGCCATAACCTCCCCTGCACCGGGAGCATCGGGGAATTTCAAATAGCTTCCCCGGTCCTTCAGATCTCAAAAAGAAAAAGAAAAAGCCAAGCGGCTAGCCAATAGGCTCACAAAATCATCATCACCCAAACAAAACAGGAAATTATGTAGTAAACATGTACCTATTTGTCGGGCAAACAAATTTTATTCTCTGCTCTAGCTTCCTTGCTATGACCTGTTCAATGTAAGTATATGTATATGGAAGCAAATGCGACCAATTTTCAATATAGTTCAATATTTGATTATATTAGGCATAAATGGTTAAAAATCAGCAAACAATTAAACAAACAACACAAACATCAATCAATTAGTGGATTAGAGTTTCAAATTCATAATTTTGATATATATAAAGAAAATCATGTTTTTGATGCCAATTCACAACAATGTGTTCTAACTATATATAAGTTTTGGTTCTCACACCAGTCGAATGGAAATATATCGATATCACACCTTCGTTACTCGAACATGCATACTAATGACAACTAGTCAATCATCAGAATCATCTTCGGGCCACTAGAGTATGATTCTATATCTATCCAGTATATTAAAACTTCGAATATACGTTCATGACGCGTATATGCAAAATCTTTATATACTCGATTGTCCATATTCAAAATAAATACATAGTCAAATACGTTTAAAATGGTTTAAATTTTCAAAACAAAATTGTTTGCATTTGAAAAATATACTCCTCACACTCGTTCTAGGATACTACTGATCCTATCTCTAACGAGTCATTCTAATTGGATATTACTAATCCAATATCTGATGAATTCTTTCGTATGGTTCTAACGTGTCTTGTTCTCGAGCTCTGTAAACCAAAGCTCTGATACCAAATGTGACGGCCCGGATTTCGCCCGGACCTAATCGATCGCTAAACCGACCAAGACCGTTCGAATCCCGCATACGCTAACTTTGGGTATACAACACATCAGAACAAATAACAGAAGACTTCAATAAACATCATAATAATGTTACATCAGAGTACAGAATATCAGAGTATATCAAAAATAATACACAGCGGAAGATAAATTTACATAAATGTAATACAATGCACAGCGGAAATATAAACTACACAGCGGAAGACTGTAAATGCCTGGACACAGCTTAAAGCTTCAATCCAGAATCCTGCTCAAAACATCTGCAAAATAAAACTACTCGACTGCCCGTGTGGAAAATAGGGGCACCCGAGTTCGCAAGGGAAAAGCAAACTACAGGTCAGTCATGGGACTGGTGTGAGAACTCAAAAACAGTTGTTAAACTTGTTTAAAAATAAGGCAAATCACGGGACCACGCCACTTTCGCGGAACGGGTTTACCCCCATGAAAGCCAGTGTATAAGCAACAATCAATATAGATATATGGATCTACTATGCATCACACAACATGCAATATCCCAATCTACCCACTTAGATTAATCACAACACTTAGATTTTCCAAATCCAATTCAATTTACAGAAATTATTCCTTTGGATTTTATTCCCGATTTCTTATTTCAAATCATTTGAAATACATATCTAACTTTCTATATCAAAGTAGATTTCACTTCGGGATCTCAAATCAAATCATTTGGAAATGTGAATTCCAAAACATAACAATGCATACAAACAAGTATGCAACCAAATATCGTGCTCCCCATCGACAAGGCAAAGGGTACGCACCTCGCAACTCGATATATATATGTGCACCTACCCCACATAGGAGTAGGCTACACCGACGATGCACCTCCCACTCAGGAGAGCATACACCGCCCTCTCACCCATACTTTTAGTCTCAGGGTTACCCGAATCTTTAGTCACATACTAAATCATTTCATATCCCGAAGTAGGGAAAATCATTTCACAACGTAATAATCACAAGTACTTTCAAAATATAGTACTTCACATCAGTAATTCACGCATATGATCAGTCACTATTAATCACATAACCTTTGAGCTCGTACGTCTCAAAGAAGGGTGTTAAGCAAGAGAATAAATTCTCCGCCACCAAACAGATACATCATCAATAGCAACTAATCGAATATGCGATGAACCACAATGTAACATATAATACATTTTCTAAATCACTTTAGAAATCATCGGGTTTTGGGCCTCGAAATCCTTTCTGTTTTATAAAACATTTTTATAAAACATTCCCTGTCCAGAATCGGGAACACGTTTCTTTTCGCTTTAAGAAAAATATCATTTCACAATCATTCATTAAATTTGAAATGAACACAATATCGCTAAACACCTTATCGTCAAATCGTGAAGTGTTTCACAAGGCGTTAGCACACAGATATTTTCAACCCAACCCAATGCTAAATGTAAAAGCATATTTTGTCATAAACTGGTCGAGCACAATCCAAACCATCAATCAATCAAATTTGACATTAAATATAAGGTTTTAAATAGAGAGAGTATTGACTTATATTTCACATCAAATCCTGAAACCAACAGATATCATATCGGGAATAACGATATCGATATCTTCCAAATTCCCATCACAATATCTGTAATCACGGAATCCAATATCGAAAATATCCATAGATAATTTCAATTCAAATCTAATCCAATTTATTTATTTATAACCATTGGATTATTTTTCTAGTTAATAACTAGTTCATTTCGATAAAAATCTATTTTTATCTTTTCAAATATGGAGTTTTTCATCCCAATTCTTCACAAATCATTTCTTATGATTTTACACAAATTATTACTATTTTTAATAATTTTATCAAGGCCCGTACAGTCGATTTCCATCAACGGCCATCGAACTGCACTTACAGCGACCTTTTTCGAATTTGATTTGGACGTATCTCCAAATCCAACCGTTAGATTTCAAATTTCTGATATTCGTTAGAAAGCTCTTTTCGATACGAACCCAACGGTTCCGGTTTTAGGAGAATCCGACGGTCGGATCTCCCGTAATGTCCGTTTGAAATAAATGGTCGAAATTTACGAACTGCCGCGGCGCGGCGCGTTTTATTCAGGCCATTATATTATATATATAATATATATAATATATATTTCGTCGATTTCTATTTAAAACGAAGTTTATAAATAGTTTTAAATTCGTTTCAAAAACATTTTCAACTTCCTTTTCAATTCAAATCACAATTGAATTCTTCTTTATAGATTCGTTTTAAAATTCATTTCTATTCAATTCAAATTTCAATTCAATTTGAATTCGTTTTCAATTCAATTCATTTCGAATTCGTTTTCTATTCAATTCAATTCGAATTCGTTTTCTATTCAATTCAATTCGAATTCGTTTTCTATTCAATTCAATTCGAATTCGTTTTCTATTCAATTCAATTCGAATTCGTTTTCTATTCAATTCAATTCGAATTCGTTTTCTATTCAATTCAATTCGAATTCGTTTTCTATTCAATTCAATTCGAATTCGTTTTCTATTCAATTCAATTCGAATTCGTTTTCTATTCAATTCAATTCGAATTCGTTTTCTATTCAATTCAATTCGAATTCGTTTTCTATTCAATTCAATTCGAATTCGTTTTCTATTCAATTCAATTCGAATTCGTTTTCTATTCAATTCAATTCGAATTCGTTTTCTATTCAATTCAATTCGAATTCGTTTTCTATTCAATTCAATTCGAATTCGTTTTCTATTCAATTCAATTCGAATTCGTTTTCTATTCAATTCAATTCGAATTCGTTTTCTATTCAATTCAATTCGAATTCGTTTTCTATTCAATTCAATTCGAATTCATTTTCTATTCAATTCAATTCGAATTCGTTTTCTATTCAATTCAATTCGAATATTTCATATGCATCGTTTTCATTTCATATATATATATATATATATATATATATATATATATATATATATATCGTTTTCAATTCGAATATTTCATATACATTGTTTTCAATTCGAATATTTTCACTTCGCTATATATATATAAATTTCACTTTTCATATATTCGATATTTTCACTTCGCTATATATATAAATTTCACTTTTCATATATTCGATATTTTCACTTCGCTATATATATAAATTTCACTTTTCATATATTCGATATTTTCACTTCGCTATATATATAAATTTCACTTTTCATATATTCGATATTTTCACTTTGCTATATATATAAATTTCACTTTTCATATATATATTATTTCACTTCGCTATCAATCAATTTTCACAACAATTTCAACCAATAAATATCGTCCATGGTTTGTGGATGAGGGGCGTATATATATATATAGGTATTTATATATAGCAATTCACTTCCACTTTCAACACATATATAAAATTATAAAAAGAGATTGAAGAGTGAGAAATCCTCACCAATAGCTATCCAACTACACGATTCTTCCTTTATAGAAATCTTCGCCTTTTGTCGCTTTCACCCGTATTCTCTACATATGTAAAAATCGAATTTTTACTATGTTATTCAATATATAAAGATTGCATTTTGACTTCGCTATTAAATATAAAGATTATATTTTTATTATTCTTATGATGCAACTATTATATTTTTATTGCTTTAAAAATATAAGAATCATACCTTACTATTTCTACTTAACAAAAATTCCATCTTTTCTGTTTTTAAAAATATGATCTTTATTTTCAAGTTCAAAATTTTTCTATTAAAAGATCAAACCTTTTTCTTATTTCAAAGTTAGAAATAAAAATCATTTCCTTTTCCTTTTCAAACCAGTTTTTGTCTTTTAGAAAAATCAGTTTTTGATTTCTTTTAAAAACAGTTTTTAAATCTCTTTTATTTCAAATGCAGTTTTTCTTTATTCTTTTTAAAATATGCAGTTTTTCTTTTATTTCAAATCAGTTTTTGATTTCTTTTAAAAACAGTTTTTATCTGTATAAAAAATGCAGTTTTTATTATTTATTTTTTTATAGATCAGTTTTTAACTTTTTAAAACAAAACAGTTTTATACTTTTAAAAATATCAGTTTTATACCTATAAAAATATTTCAGTTTTTATACTTTAAAAAAAATTTCTGTTCTAACTTTAAAAAAAAAAAAAATTCAGTTTTTAATTTTAATTAAAACCAGTATTCAATTCTTTTTAAAAAAATCGGTTTTTTAAATCTTTTTAATAATCTGTTTTTTTTCCCTAAAAACAAATCAGTTTTTAAAGAATAAAATAAAAAAGAAAATAAAAAAAAAGTTTACCGATGTAGCTGCGAAGGGGGGGAAGCGATGCTCGTCTTCGTCGGCGGCAGGAGGAGCAGGCGGCGGCTTCGAGCTTCGACGGAGGAAAGGCGGTGGGCGACTTCGAGTCTCGAACGCGATGGAGGGAGGCGATGGCTTCAAGGGGGGGAGGGGCTCTTCGTCGGCGTTCGAGGTTAGGGGGGGCGGCGATTTAGGTTTAGGGTTTGGGTTTTTTTTTCTTTTTCTGTTTTCTGGATTGTGAATCGGGGGGGGGGGGGGGCAAGAAGGAGGGAAAGTATATTTATTATTTTTTTTATTATTTTTTTTATTTAATTATTAAATTTCGCAAAAGGTTGACTTTTACATATGACCTCGAAACGAGGCCCACCACCTGTCGTCCATAGCGTTTTACCCCCATTCCGAACACAATGGGATATGTATCGCTAGCTGATTTGATCGTTACAATCAGTTTCCTTTTGAATTTTCATTTAAATCACTATATTGAATTTTAAACGTACATTTCAAATTACCGGGGTCACATACTAACTAGAAAAATTCCAGAAAAATATTTTCTAGCTTCGTATCGACGATACAGTCCTAACAAAACTAGTTTCGTCGAATTCTGAGACCGTTTGAAAAATGGCCAATTTCCAGTCGATTAAATTCAACAGAAACTGGTCAAACGCGTTTTCCTTTGCCACGCTCACATACTGATTCGAAAAATTATGAAATTTGAAACCTAGCGATAACTCGACATCACGGACCCAACAAAAGTGGTTTCGTCGAAATCCGAGGTCATTTGCAAAATGTCCATTTTTAAGGGCCTGAATTCCATAGCGACTATTCAGAATTTTCAACTGGACATATCTTTTGATTCCCGATATGAAATCTTGATTTTTCGGATTCGTTGGAAAGATATTCACTATTAGATTCCATTATTTTTGGTTTCACTAAAATCCGGATTGTTTTGCACCCGGTACATTCAATTGAAGTTTGAAATCGAATTATCGAACTACCGCGCCATTTTCAATTCTATTTATTATTATATATAAATATTATATATTCTAACGACGACGTATATAATATATACGTTCGAATTCAATTCAAAATAAATTTCTCGTCGATATTATTTAAAATAATTCATTTTAAATAATCAAAATTCGCTAAAATTACCAAAATAAAAATTTTAAACTGGCCCAGATTTTGCGGGTTATTACAACCGGTCTCTCCATAATGACAACGATGGTCAAAACTTCGATAGTCTGTGATTTAACTATCGAATAAAAACAAGTGTTTCGATAGTCGATGATTTAACTATCGAATAAAACAAGTGTTCATCCAAACATCCAACAAACACTGAGCCTTTAATTAATATTTCATTAATTAAATCTCTTCTCTATTTCTTATCAATATTTGTTAAACAAATATTTTCATATATCGCCTCCTTTATTTTCTAACTTTAGAAATATTTATTGTTCTATTTCCAAGCTTACATTTATTTGGTTTAAACCGAATGTTGTGTAAAACATCGGTACGACAACCCAAATACTATATTCAACTAACTCTCATTCAACATAGATCTTCGAGCCTGAAATCTTACTGTTTATCTGTTAATAATGAAATCAATCAAGTTGAGGTATAACTACCTCTCAGACCTTGACTGAATAACATTTATAACGTCAAAACAGATATGACTACTTACTCGAATAATCAATACCATACAACTAATGATTCACTTTTAAACACATATACTCTTCCTCTTTCTATTCTTACTAGATTTTATCCCTAGTCTTCCTTTTTGATTATACTATTCTATTTCTAAGTTCGTTTCCTTATCGACTTCTATATATTTTGATATGTTAATTTCTAACTATAAAATTATCTTAAAAATATTCTATCTCCTTAAATACCCGGAAAAATTCGCCATAACCTCCTTTGTACCGGGAGCATCGGGAAAATCCCCAAACTGCCAAACAGGCCTTTTCCAATCAAAAAGAAAAAGAAAAGCCAAGCGGCTAGCCGATACGGCGCATAAAATCTCATATATGAATTTAATACATACCTTTTTTGTCGGGCATTCTATTTATATACCTTCTAACACTTTATTCCAAACCTGTCTCCTGTATCTATACCTGCCCAATCTATTTAACTATATCAAATCGTTTTAACTCAATTTGTTAATTATCTCTTTAGTCTATTTCTCTTTTAATATTTGAATTCTATATTTAAACTCCATTTCGCTTCTATTATTCAAATTCTATATATCAAATTCTGTTTTACTTCTCTTATTCAAATTCTATTGTATAAATTCCATTTGAATTCTATATTCAAATTCCATAGTTTAAAGTCCATTTGAATTTCTATATTCAAATCTATAGTTTAAAGTCCATTTGAATTTCAATATTCAAATCTATAGTTTAAAGTCCGTTTGAATTTCTATACTCAAATCTATAGTTTAAAGTCCATTTGAATTTTTATATTCAAATCTATAGTTTAAAGTCCGTTTGAATTTCTATATTCAAATCTATAGTTTAAAGTCCGTTTGAATTCTCTTTTCAAATTCTATATTCAAATTCTATTTGAATATCTCTGCATTATTTATAAACAACCTTTATAACTTTACTTAAAATCCCCCATTATATATTTATATACAAAGTTTATAAATTCAATTCAAATCCCATATTTTCCTTTATAAACAACGTTTATAAATTCAATTACTTGTTTTATATATTCAAACAAGTTAATATTTTCCCTAGTTCATTAAAATTTCAAATTCTATTTATAAAAATAGAATTTCCTTTTTAAATCTCAAATACCCTTTCAGGGTATTTTATAAATCAATATCCCAAGCCCCAGTAATATTTTAAACAATCGAATCAACCAATTTTCAATCATTTGATTTTTAACACATCATATATGAATATATATATGAAATCAAACAAACAACAAATAGATAATATATTTTTGAGGAATCCAGTTGGATTCCTCCAACCTGTTTTCCTGCATCCAAAGACGTTAGTCAACATAGTAATGCCCATCCTGCTTCGAGGCAGGATATTGCGGTATGAAGGTCATCCACTATCATAGCGTGGGGCATATAGGGTAATCATCCGCTATGGTACCGCGGGCATCCGCTAATGATACTGCGGGAATCCAACCAATCATCAACCCAATATATATATAATTAGTCAACCTAAATAACTATATATATATATTTAAATCAACCAAACAGCATTCAAACAAGCATAACAATTATTTTTAACAACTAGAAATAATTCTAATTAAATGGTGAGTGAGGTTTACTCACCGGTATTGATCCATTCCGATTTCAATTCCCACTTATGTAGTCCGCGACTATGGATTTCTTGATTGACTCCGTTTGATTAAATCTTGTATAATTTTAACATGACATTATTTCAGCTATCGAATAATCTATATGAAATAAGAAATTTAATTACTAATTAAAAATAGTTACGTTAATTATTTTAATACCTTCTTCCTTCCTGTTAAATCATTACGACCTCTCTAAACCCATTCTGTGAACAGTAAAAACCCAGCTTCATCATCTCTAATCATCCTTATCACCAGATTATCGACTCCCTTCAATTTCACCGCTACCGTAGATCCATCAGCTCCTATTATAACCAGACACCTCCACTGACAATCATTTTCTGACATGCTTTCACCAAAAGGAATCGCAACTATTTTCAAAAATCAGCAAATGAAAAAACCACGAGCTCTTAAGTACTAGACACCACCAACTTTGGTTGCCTAAACTCCACGCCACCCCATCATGAAGCTCTAGCCCTACCGCTATTTTCGATCCCCTCTGGTGAAGTCACATCTTCCACTTTACAGTAATCTCCTGTCAACCTTCACACAAAGCCTCTCCTCACCATCATAAGTGAAGCGCAACCATCCCCATCCTATCGTCGCCTTGAAACCCCTCTCGCAACCACCCATAGCTCGCCATTCCTGAACTCGAGCTCAACCTCATCGCATCGACCAAAAATCGCAAGTACTACCATCGCACCACTCCCTAGTTCGAGGGCCTCCCTTGTCGAGCTTCCGTGAACTCGAAATAACCAACCGTGATACCCAAAATTGAATCCCTTTTCAGATTTGAGCACGAGATGATTAAAGATGGATTTTACAATTTTTGAATGTGAATTAAATAGAAAAACAAAGGGTCGGCTTCTGATTTTTATACAGAAGGATGGAAATCGAAATTTACAGAGGAGGTTGCGATTTAAATAGGGAAGGGTGTGGTTTTAATTTGATCAGTGTGGCCTTCTTTCCCCTTTTAAAACATGAAGATGTGTTTTGATTTCTCCCTTCTTGATTTTCTGGAGGATAGAGAGGCCACATTAATTTCAATTGAATAAAGGAGAAGGAGCCACCGTCCCTTTTTGTTTTGCCTTGTTGCTTTATTCATGCCCACCAACTATGATATTTTATAATTATAATTCTAATTTAAAACCGATGTCGTTAAATTAAACTACTCCTTGACTGCGAACTCCTTTCTGAACCCAACAACTGTTCATTCTTGGGTAAAACCACTATTCTGAACCTACTGGGATAAGTATCGAGGTCCAGTTCGATCATCCGGAAAAGATGTTTGTTTAAATTGATTTAAAATAAATTTAAAACCATTTAAATTCTTCGAAAATAAATTAATATTATTTATCGTTTATATTCGAATTAGAATTTCCACAGATAATCTGAATTATCTTGATTCAGCTCTAACTTCGAATATATATATTTACTGTTTTCCTATTCGAAAATTTAATATATTCGATTTTAAATCGAAATTGATTATTAAACTAATAACACAATATAAAATTCCATTTATATTATCCCCCCCAATATTTAAATCCATATTAAATATTTAAAATTAACCCCTAAAAAATCCAGGTCATTACATTCTTCCCCACTTAAAATAATTTCGTCCTCGAAATTGCTAAGGTAGAAAAAGTGCTACAAACCCATTAACTTTTCAAAACTTATTTATGTTGATACTCAACATTTCAAACTTCCTTACGTAACTCTCTTTCGAATAAATCCCTATTCGATAACTCCTCCCATCGAATAACTATATTCGATAATCTCTCTTTTGAATAACTAGATTCGAAAACCTTTCTTCGAATAAACTATAGTCGATTTACTCTATTCAATTTACTCTTATCAATTAACTCTATTGGATTTAACTCTTTTCGATTAACTCCATCGAATAACTAAATTCGATAACTCCTTCGAATAACCAATATTCTATAACTCACTTAACTCTATTCGAATAAACTATATTCGATTTAACTCCATTCGGTTGACTCTAGATCGCAGCGATCACAATGGTTACGCCTGATTCCCCCAGGAAACATCTGACCGACCTAGGCTATCTGCAGCCCTGCGAATTACGCTAGCAGTCGTACGAAATGGCACTTATCCTGAGTAACTATGTTTGACTAACTATATCTCAATAACTATATTCGATCAACTTTAAATTGAATAACTAACATTCAATTAAATCCTAATTCGATTAACTATGTTCAATTAACTCTATCAGGTAAACTCTTAATTTGAATAACAAATATTCGATAAATTCTAATTAAATAACAAATATTCAATTAACTCTACGGATTAACCCTAACTAATTAACTCTAACTGGTTAAATCTACTCTAATCGATTTATCCTAACTCTAATCGATTATTTCTAACTCTAATCGACTTTTCTTATTTGAATATCTCCTATTGGATAACGTTTATTCATTTATAAAGATTTACTTTTAGTAACGGTTCTTCACTTTATAAATGTTCTTTTTAATAATGTTACTTCACTTATACAAGTGTTGTGTACCCCTTCTATTTAAAACTATCGGTGTTAAAAACCAATATCTCTTCTCTATATAAGCTCAGACTTATATATTCCATTTGTCGAATGATAAATATTTAATTTAATTTATAAACTGTTATTTATAAATTAATCTTTTCTATTTATCTGTTAAAAACAGATTTCCATTTTCTATTTATCTCTTAAATGTTCCTTTGATTAAATTCTATTTATTTAACAAATAAATATCTCATTTATAACATTCTATTTATTTTTTTATAAATAAATATTTCCATTGAATCTATTTGTAAATGTTTTACAAATATTCCCTTTTAAATTCTATTTGTAAATGTTTTACAAATATTTCTCCTTCTACTTGTTTGCACCTGAATTCCTTTGTATTTGTTTTACAAATATATTTCCTTTATATTTGTTTTACAAATATAATTTCTTTTAACTCTTTTGGTTTTTCCTTTATTCACACCCAATTCATATTTCATTCACATTGATTTTACTCAGTTTATTCATTTTGATCCATTTAACTTACTTAAGTTAAATTTAATTTCAATCATTCAAATTGTAACGACCCAGATTTTTCGTCGATTTATTTTAAATATTTAATATAGTTTTAAATATTGAATTTATAATATAAATGGTATTTTATTCGATTATCGATTAAATAATTGAAATACGATTTAATTTGATAATTATCGAAATACGAGAACTAAACAATTTAATTCAAAGGTAAAATTGAATCGAAACAGTTTAGATGATCAATGTATATATATGATTTAAATATGAACAATGATGATTGAAATTTATTTTTAAATTTATTTGTTTTGAACTTAAAATTGATTTAATATGGCTATTTTAAATATACGTTCAAATTAAATTGTATAATCTATTTCGTTGAATTCAAAATAGTGAATAATGTTGGGAACATCAGTTGTTTTGCTGAAATAGTGGTTCATGGGTTTAAATTAAAGGACCACAAGATATTTTATCGAATATAAAAGTAAATAAATATAGGAGAGCCGACCTAAACTGTATGCGTCGTCCTATTTTACCTTGAGCAGTAAAATTTGTTTCCTCCTCCGGCCATGTAAACATGAATTAATGGCGCCACCCTAGCCTTTCAATATCGCAGACCTATCATTTCCTCGAGCTGTAATTTTTGCTCCTTTCTCCTGTATAAAAACACACAGACCCATTCATTTCTGCAAACTGAAAACCAAAGCTCAAATCAAAGGAAGAAATGGCTCCCTCTTCATTCGCGATATCCTTCGAAGCCACTGTCCTCGGTAGAAAATCCTAAATCCTCCGTTCAAATCAATTATCGCGATTTAAGGGGGGAGGGCATTAGATTTCGAGCATCAAGGGGGAGTTAGGGGCACGATCGATTTCCGGTTTCAGCAGCGATGAGGTCGAAATCGTGATGGAGGGGAAGATGTTGTCATCGGAGTTAGGAAGTCACGGTTTCCTCCCGAAGCTTGGCTCGACCTGGAGGCGCTCGCGTGTAAGGGTACAACGATGGGTTCGTTGGAATCATCGATTATCGTGAATGGTGCCGAGATTTGCAGAGGGGTAACGGTGTTGTTACTATGGTTGTAGAGGGTGCGATTGAGTGGTCTGAGGTTGTGCAATTCCAGGAAGTCGACGCTGGCATGGAAGGGATACAGGGTTTTGTTGGCACCTATAGAGAGCCGAGGCAGAACAGCCTTCGAGGAGCAGGAGGATGGTACTAGAGCGATTTGAGAGGAGGAGATGCAAATTTACAGTAAGTTGTTTGTTGATATGCCAAAATGGAGTTACTGTTTATGGGCTAACTACAACAAATATGGATCTATGATCAACTTTGTCGTGGCCAGGGCAGCGAGGTATACGAGTTTGCTAAATTTAATTTTTGACAAAATAAATTGTTCATTTATTTTAGTGGTTAACTTAAAATGAATTGAGTTTAATCGATAAATTAAAATCGAATAATCGTAGGAATAAATTTATTCAAGATAATTCAAGATGATTGGTAAACGCGACGATTCAAAAATTAAATGGATTTCCAGCTATGAGAAAATCACGGTGAGTAAATCTCACTCACCTTTAGAATTATTTTTATTTCATTAAAAATAATTGTCTGTTGCTTATGTGAATGATTTCTGGTTGCTTTATATATATTAGTTATTTAGGCTATATATATATATTGGGTTGATTGATTGGTTGGATTCCCGCAGTCTCATTAGCGGATGCCCGCAGTTTCATAGCGGATGATTACCCTATACGCCCCACGCTATGATTAGTGGATGACCTTCTATACCGCGATATTCTGCCACGAAGCAGAATGGGTATTATTTATGTGCTAACATCTGTGGATGCAGGAAAACAGGTTGGAGGAATCCAACTGGATTCCTCAAAAATATATTATCTGTTTGTTTATTTGTTTGCATATATATTGTTATATATGATGTGTTAGAAAAATAAATAATTCGTTGCTTTGTGTGTTTAAATATCACTGGGCTTAAGTAATGATATTTAAAATATCGTGGAAGGATATTTGAAATTTAAAAGGGAAAATTCTATTTTTAAATAGAATTTGAATTTTAAATGGAAATAAAATATAAAACTTGTTTTTGAAAAATAAAACAAGTAGTTCTTTTTAAACGAAGTTTATAAATAGTTCTTTTATAACGAAGTTATAAATGAAGTAAAAAGAATTATCATTTGATAATTCAGAAATAGAAATACAAGTGCGAAATTGGAATTTGAAATGAAATTGTAAATAAGATGTGCAAATGGAATTTGAAACATTTAGAATTTCAACTAGAAATTTAAATGGAGTTTAGATATTTAAATTCAAGTATGAATTTCAAATATAGAAATTCAAAAAGGAGTTGAATTAAGGTGGGAATTCGAATAAAGGATTTGAAAAGGAATTCGAATAAAGAAATTCAAATGGAGATTTGAATGTAGAATTTCAAAATAGAATTTGAAATATAAAATTTCAAAGAAGAATTGAAGAGAATTTGAAATATAGTATTTCAAAGAAGAATTCAAATGTGAAATTTGAATAGAGATTTGAATGGAATTTAAATATGAAATTTGAATCGAGATTTGAAATAGAAATTCAAGTGTTGAATTTGAACATGGAATTGAATATAGAAATTCAAGTAGAAATTTGAATATGAGATTTCAAAATAGAATTTGAAATAAACTTTGAAAATAGGACTTCAAAGTAAGAAGTGGAATAGGATTTCAAAATAGGAAATCCAAATAAATTTTGAAATGGAATTTGAATTTTAAAGGAGTTCAAATGGATTTGAAATAAGGGAAATTCAAATGGGATTTAAATAATGGGTCTTAATAAAAAGGATTTAAATATAAGAATTCAAATAGAATTCAAATGGTGTTAAATATAAGGATTCAACCAAAACTCAAATGGAGTTTAATTAGAAAGAATTTGAACAAGAGGGATTCAAAGAGATTTGAAATATGATATTTGGATTCAAAAGAATATAAATGTGGTATTTGAAGTTCAAGTAAAAATGGAGTTTAAATATTTGAAGTTCAAATAGATTAAAAATGGAATTTGAATTCAAAGAGTTGAAATAGAATTTGAATTAGAATCGAATTGAAATTTGAATATAGACTTCAAATATAAATGAAATAGAAGATCAGAAATATTTGTTGAGTTGGAAAAATGGTTTGATATATATTTAAAATATATCAGAATAGAGTTGAATTCATTTTGAATGAAGTTTAAAAGTTTATATATATAAATATAATTAAAACGAACTCGCCGCAGCGCTGCAGTTCGTAAAATAGCGATTCGAACTTCAATCGAATATACAGGACGCAATTGAAGTCGGATTTCTTTGAAACAAGAAACGTCAGGACCGGTTTGATAATAGTTTTTCTAATGAAGGAGAAAAATCTGAATTTCGTCGTATAGATTTTGAGTTATGTCAAAATCAAAATTTCAAAAATGCAGCGCCAGAAACCATTATAAACCATAATGGATTTTATATATAAATATTGGGATTTTTAAGCAAATAAAAATCCGGATTTCCATTTAAAAATCTAGACTTGAGTTAGAAAATAAATGTGGACTCAAGTGAAGTAAAGAAGATGATTTTTGTAACAATAATCATATTTTTGATTATTGAATAGAATTAACTAAAGAAGAATTAGTTAATCGAGTTTGAATTAAAATCGAACTTTGAAAAGTGAAATTTGGGATTGTAAATATATATTCGAAATCGAATATAGAACTAAAATTGAAATTTGAATTCAATTGATTGATAAGTAAGTGGAAATATATTTGAAACGTGTTATATTCAAATATACTAGCGAAATAGGCAAAGAGATAGATAACGAGTTAATTAACGAATTCGGTCAAAACGAGTGTGTGAAGTTGAAATAGATTTGACAGGTATAGACACACAGGAGACAGGTATGGGATAAAGTGATGAAGATATATAATTAGTGTGCCCGACAAAAAGGTACATGTTTAAATTCATATATGGGTTTTATGCGCCGTATCGGCAAGCCGCTTGGCTTTTCCTTTTTCTTTTTGATTGAGGAAGATACCGGGAAGCTATTTGAAATTTCCCGATGCTCCCGATACAGGGGAGGTTATGGCGAAATTTTCCGGGAATTTAAGGAGTTAGAATATTTTTAAGAGGTTTTGATAATCTGAAATCATTGTATCGACGTATTAAATTCGATAGTAAAGTGAATAAAAAAAATCGAATGTTGTAAACAAAAAGGAATAGAGATAAGTGATTGGAATTGTTTCCAATTGCAAATAAAGATATTTTCTAATATATAGAAAATAAAAGAAGTTAATATTTGGAAACGTTTTCCAAATGGCATAAGAAGCCGAAGTGATTATTGAAAATATTTGGTTAACAAATATTGATAGAGAAAATAGAGAAGTGGTTTAATTAATGAAATATTAATTAAAGAGCCCAGTGATTTGTTTGATATGTTTGGATGAACACTTGTTTTTTTATTCGATAGTTAAATCACAGACTATCGAAGTTTTGACCATCGTTGTCAATATGGAGAGACCGGTTGGATTATTATCCGTGAACCACTCCGTATCGGCATAAGCGTTACGAACCAAGTATGCTGAATATGTTGAAGACGGAGTGAAGTGCAAGGGCTTTTTCTATTTATAGAAACGGTGCCTTCGGTTTCGTTCAATCCCAGAACGAACGTAAAGGGACGAATGTCTGACAAAGTATTTCCAATGATCAAACGGGTTGGTCTGTATGAATATATATGGTTGCAACGGATTTATCCCTTAGCATAATATCCAGAATATTTGTGCAAACTCAACTAGTGATTAACGGATCTGACAATGTGGCATTCAAAGTGATTGTGCTATCAAGGAATGGTAAGTAATCGTAGCCTCAGGCCTCAACAACCGGGAAAGGGCAAAAATCGGGCAGGCAGCATGGCTATGTGGGTCGCACCCATTAGGGTGTATAATCACCTATCTAGAGAAATTCCTTTTGTTTCTAAATCTATCGATTCTGCCCATTCGGGAAACGGTGGTTTGAGTCCAACCGTTGGTGATATACATTCGATACACTCAAGCGAAATGAGTGGTCGGTCATGTGTGGGCCGGGTTGCAAGACGTTCTTGTTGAACCCAAGTGTATTCCTCTCTAGAGATACACAGTCGGAAGGTGGTTCCATACCTTGTCATGTTGGAAATCCAATCTCCAATAAGCGCCGTGCGGTTTTTGATTTTATACTATGTATGTGGAGCGTGAGATGCAAGCGTTCTACTATTTGGTTATTTACTTGATGTAGACATTATTATAATATCACTGGATTTTCGATATCAAAGTGTTTTGGGTTATAGTAAGGTAAAAACCGTCCATGTTTATGTGTGGGCTGGTCTTACTATTATCTTTTCTTCCGAAAAGAGTTTTTTTTTAAAAGTTAAACAAGTGGTTGGAGTTTACTCACACCAGTCCCATGACTGACCCAGAGTTTATTTTGTTTTGTTTCCCCTAAACTCTTGGGTGCCCAAATTTGTACGGGCAGTCAAGTGTTTCAGGCTTTTACAGATACACTTGGAGGAGCTTGAAGCTGGAGGCTTCAACGTTAGTTATTTAGAGTTACTTCCGCTGGATCAAATGTTATGTGTACTCTGATGATGGTATGTATATATGTACCAAACAGAAATTGTATTTCAAAACTTATGTTATATAATATATTTTATTCGTTCCGCTGTGAGTTGTGATCTTCGTTTTCTCCTATTCTAAGTTTTCTATCTTATCTATTCTCACCCTCTATCTTCTTTCTAATAATGAGTCGTATTTCTGTGTTATTTGGGTTGGACGTATGGTGTGTTTAGTCAACTCAGATAGCACGGATTTGCGGGTCGTTTCACAAATTCCCATTAACTAGTTGCTAATTAACCGTTTTGCCTATTTCACCCTTTTATTTGAATATAACTTGTTCAAATATATGTCAACTTAATTATAAACTAATCTAATTATAATTTCAACTCGAGTTATATATTCGATTTCGAATATAAATCCTCAATCTCATTTACTTATCCAAAAACCCAATTTCGATTCAAATTTCCTTTAACTAATTATTCTCCAATTTAGTTAATTCTATTTAACCATTTAAAATATGATTTTTGTCTTAAAAATCATTTCACTTACTTCACAGGAGTTCATATTTAATTTATATCTCCAGTCTGGATTTTTCTAATGCCAATTCGGATTTTATTTCCTAACAATCCTTTAATTTATTTAATTAAACCGTTATGGTTTTATAATGGTTCTGGCGCTGCTTTTCTAAAAATTTGATTTTGACATAACTCAAAATCTATACGACGAAATCCAGATTTTTCTCTTTCATTAGAAAACTATAGTTCAACCGGTCCCGATGATTCTTGTTTCAAAGAATTCCGACTTCAATTGAGTTCTGTATACTAAATTGAAATTCGAATCGCCAATTTACGAACTGCCGCGCTATGGCGAGCTCGTTTTAATTATATTTATAAATATAAACGTTTTAACTTTGTTTATAATAAATTCAATCTCCATTCTGATATATTTTTAATATGTATCAAATCCATTTCATAATATTCCCGATCTATTTCACTTCTAATATTCATATCCTATATATTTACAATATTCAAATTCCATTTGAATTTCTTTATTCGAACTCTATATTTGAATTTCCTTCTATTCAATTTCTATTTGAATTTTCTTCTATTCAAATAATATTTCAATTCATTATCTTCAATTTCTATTTGAAATCCTTATCTTCAATTTCTATTTGAAATCCTTCATTCAAAAACCCATTTCAAATCCCTTATTCAAATTCCATTTGAAATCCTTTATTCAATTCCTATTTAAATTCCTTTGTTCAATTTCTATTTGAAACTTTATATTTTCTTTGAAATTCTATTTTCAACCTCCACTTTATATTCTCTTTAGAATTCTATTTAACCAAATTCCATTTGAATTCTAATATTTAAATCTCTATTTGACTTTTCTTTATTCAAATCCATTTGAATTCCCTTGAATTCAAATTCCATTTCAATTTTTCTTATACAATTTCTATTTGAATTTTCTTTATTCAAACTCATTTGAATTCCTTTGAATTCAAATTCTATTTCACTTCTATTTGAATTATATATTCCAATTCCCATTTCAAAATTCCTTTGAAGTAATATAAATATATACATATATTTATACCTATCCCAAATTCAAAACATTTGAATTTTCAAACTTGTTTCTTTTCAAACAAATTTCCATCAAAACTTTTCTAAGGCAGCAATTCATCACTTAGAAACTCGAAAATGAACACTGATGATGTTGCGACCATCATCAGAATTATTTCCCAGCTACTGAATGAGTTCAATACTATATTTCTTTCAAACTCCATTTAGAAAAATATTTTCCAAACTCCCAGGATTTTAAATTCTGAATTCTGGTTGGAATTCAATTTCAATTTATCTCATTTGTATATTTGATTTCGTATACAAATTCCATTGGTTATATATATAACTATTTCTGTTTTATAATCTAATTCGATTATAATCATAACAATCAACTTAACTATTTAAAAACAATATCGTGTCCAATCTTCTGTTCAAGTGTTTATAAACTCCTATCGACATCGTGGCGTCCCACGATTCGATCAGAATTCATAAGCCACTCAACAGACTAGTCAACACAATATAAAACAGTTTTTTATATCAAATAACAAATACGCTCTCTCGTATATATATACACTCAACCCATTCTAGGATACTACTGATCCTATCTCTAATGAGCACATTCCAACAAGCCTAGGTATTCGCTCAACCTAAGCTCTGATACCAAGTGTAATGACCCACAAATCCGTAACATCAGAGTTGACTATATACATCATACGTCCAACCCAAATATCACGAAAATACGAAACATTTTTTTTAAGAAGAAAGAGATAGAAGAAGAACAGAAATAACAACACAAAATCTCACATCGCAGCGGAACAAAATATAATATATCATATCTTTGAAATACAAAAATCTTAACTGTATAACATACACTTATCAGAGTACAACACTTACAACATAACGAAACAAACTCTATATAACTAACGCTGAAGCCTCCTGCTCCAAGCTCCTTTAGATAGATCTGTAAAATCCTGAACTACTTGACTGCCCATACAAATTAGGCACCCAAGAGTTTAGGTAGAACAAAACAAATAAACTCCGGGTCAGTCATGGGACTGGTATGAGTAAACAGTTTAAAACAGTTTCAGAAACTAAATGATACCTCATAAGACCACGCCGTATAACACGGAACGGGTTTTTCCCTTATGAGAATCCAAACACTTGATTTAACTTTCAAAATCCTTTTGAAAGGAACGATAGCTTTATATCAAAACTCCTTTGATATTATAATAATGTCTAAATAAAGTAGATAACAATCTAGTGGAACGTTTGCATCTCACGTTCCACATATATATACAATCAAAATCACAAGCACGTATTGGGTAATGGATTTCCAACTATAACAAGGTATGGAGCCACCTTCCACTGGTATATCTCTAGAGGAGAATACACCGAGTTCAACAAGAACATCTTGCAACTCAGCCACACATGACCGACCACTCATTTCGCTTGAGTTTATCGAATGTATATCACCAACGGTTGGGATTAGCAACCGTTTCCCGAATGGGACAGCATCGACAATAGATTTTTAGAAGCAAATGAAACTCTAGATCAGGTGATTCTACACCCTAATAGGTGCGACCTACATAGCCATGCTGCCTGCCCGATTTCTGTCATTTACCGGTTGATGAGGCTAGAATCTACGCTTTATCATCACACCAGATTCACTTCGAATGCCACATCATCAAATCCATCGAAAATCACTAATTAATGTCTACAACAGTACATTACGTGTTAGCGAAAGAAGTTTCCTTCTCCGTTTCCACTCTTGGTACGGTTGAAGAAATCAATGTACGTGACCTTTCTGGAAATACTCCGTCAGACATCCATCTATACGTGTAACAACCCGAAAATCTGGGCCAGTTTAAAAATTTTATTTCGGCAATTTTAGCGAATTTTGATTATTTTAAAATGAATTATTTTAAATAATGACGACGGAAAATTTATTTTTGAATATAATTCGACGTATATATCATATACGTTGTAGTTAGAATATAAATATTTATATATAATTATAAATAGAATTGAAAATGGCGCGGTAGTTCGATAATTCGATTTCGAACTTCAATTGAATGTACCGGGTGCAAAACAAACCGGATTTTAGTGAAACCAAAAATGATGGGATCTAATTGTGACTATCTTTCCAACGAATCCGGAAAATCAAAAATTTCATAGCGGGAATCAAAAGATATGTCCAGTTGAAAATTCTGAATAGTCGCTATGGAATTTAGGCCCTTAAAAATGGAAATTTTGCAAACGACCTCGGATTTCGACGAAACCACTTTTGTTGGATCCGCAGTGTTAAGTTATTGCTAGATTCCAAATTTCATAATTTTCCGAATCAATATGTGAGCGTGGCAGAGGAAAACGCGTTTGACCAGTTTTAGTTGATTTTAATCGACTGGAAAATGGCCATTTTTCAAACGGTCTCAGAATTTGACGAAATTAGTTTTGTTAGGACCGTATCGTCAATACGAAGCTAGAAATAATTTTTCGGGAATTCTTAGAGTTAGTGTGTGGCCCCGACAATTTGAAATGTGCGTTCAAACTCAATATATAGAGTTATATTTTGATTTTGACAGAAACTGATCGAAACGATCGAATCAGCCTACGATGCATGTCCCATTGTGTTCGGAATGGGGGTAATTAGCTATGGACGGCAGGCGGTGGGCCCTCGTTTTGAGATCGAATAAAAAGTCTACTATTTGGAAATTAAATAATTAAAATTAAAATTAAAACCCCTCATTTACCTATAGGCCCCCCTACTGCACTGTTTTCTCAGTCTCCCCCAAACCTAAAACAAAAATAAAATAAAATAAAACCAATTCGAGGGAAAGGGGCGACGCTACCCAGACCTCCACCCACGTCGCCCATCCCCTGCGTCGCACCCCTCCTCCCTATTCTCTCTCTTCTTCTCTTCTCCATCGCTTCGCGCGAACCTCCACGTCCACCCCCCCATCGAATAAACCGCACCACCCAGTAGAAGGAGACCCACCGCGAAGCACGCAGTTCGAAGCCAATTTCATGGCTCAATAGGCGTTCGAACTTCACCTAGTTCCGGGCGCTGAAAGCTGACGCGAAGCTCTTCGAGGAGGTGACGACCGATCCAGGTCTGGTGGCTTCTCGAAAATGCGATTGCGTGCACTAGGGTTTGAGGCTGGTTCGATGTTCTGAAACGGGCGCTAGCAGTGAAGAAGAAGGTAAAGAAAAGTTTAACTTTTTTTTAGTACATTGTTAGATTGCAAATGTTATAACTTTAAAAAACTGAAAATAAAGAGTTAGGAAAATAAAAAGGTAGGGTTTTTAGTTATTTTTATAAGGTAAAAGATCGGATTTTTCTTAAAGGAAAATATTATATTTTTAACATAGGAAAGGCGATATTTTTAACGGTGAAGGGAGATTTTTATATATTGAATAGCGAAGTAAAAATTCGATTTTTATATATTGAATAGTGAAGTAAAAAATTCGATTTTTATATATTGAATAGCGAAGTAAAAATTTGATTTTTATATATTGAATAGCAAAGTAAAAATTTTATTTCTATATATTGAATAGCATAGTAAAAATTCGATTTTTATATATTGAATAGCAAAGAAAAAATTTGATTTTTATATATTGAATAGCAAAGTAAAAATTCGATTCTTATATATGTAGTGGATACGGGAACGAAAGTGACAAGAGGCAAGAACGGCGAAGATTTCTACCTAAGAAGTGTCGTGGAGTTAGGATAACTATTGGTGAGAATTTCTCACTCTTCAATTTCTTTTCTAAGTTATATATATATACTAGGATGCAGACGGTGCTTAGTAGCACCCGACACAATCGTCCACAGACCATGGACTTGTTTGTTTGGTTGTGTAGTTGGTTAGATTATTTGGTTTGAATTGAATTGTTTGGTGAATTGTATGGATTTGATTGATGTGTGAATGGCGTGGGCCTTCACTAGACCGGGTATAAGGCTAGGCCTTGTCCCGTTTCTAGTATCGTGCCGTTATGCCGCCGAAATTTTCTAAAATATGTTAGAAAAATAAAAATATCATTTTATTGAATAAATGAACCGAATAGAATATTCATAGTTTGAATAGAATATTTTGATCGTTAAAAATATAATTTTTAACGTGGAAGCGAATAAAATAAAATATTCATTTGGAAACCGGACGGTTTGTTTATGTACACCTATTTGAAGGACATTGATTGGGTCGATAAATTTTACACATCGCCCAACTGCACAACTAAAATCTGTGTTTGATTGTTTGAAACCCCACACAGGTGTTGGGATGAAATTTGAAGTTCACTCATCCTGATTGATTAAATATGTCGATCGATTGATTGACAGGCTGTTATAAGCGTTAGATATCTATATTTGATGCTCATACAATGTAGTGCACTTTGGTTGATGGTTGATTATTTTTCAATGCTATTATATACGTGGGATGTATGAAAATCCATATAATTAACATTATATGGTGATTGATTGGGCCTCCTTCCAATTTAGAAAATAAAGAATAATATAAAATAAAGGTTCATGTGTTGACAGCACTCATCCGTTGAGATTAGTCATGTGTTGAACGAAATATTTTAATAATAAAATTTACATCTTTATCAATATAAAATAAAGGTTCATGTGTTGACAGTACTCATCCGTTGAGATTAGTCATGTGTTGAACGAAATATTTTAATAATAGAAATATTTGAAATAGAAATATTTGAAAAGGAAATATTTGAAAAAGAAATATTTGAAATAAAATATTTGAAAATAGAAATATATGAAGCCGTGTTGATTAGATTGATGCCATTTTGACGTGAACGATATTTATATCGATTTTATTCATTTTAAAATGAATATTGAAAAGTGATTTCGAAATCGAATATTTTGAAATGAAATTTGAATTAAATTGAATAGAAAACGAATTCGAATTGAATATATAACGAATTTGATTTGAATAGAAAATGAATTGAATTTGATTTGAATAGAAAATGAATTGAATTTGATTAGTATAGAAAATGAATTGAATTTGATTTGAATATAAAATGAATTGAATTTAAATTGAATAGAAAACGAATTCGAATTGAATATATAACGAATTTGATTTGATTAGAAAATGAATTGAATTTGATTTGATTAGAAAATGAATTGAATTTGATTTGAATAGAAAATGAATTGAATTTGATTTGAATAGAAAATGAATTGAATTTGAATTGAATAGGAAAACGATTTCGAATTGAATTGAAAAGAAAACGAATTCGAAATGAATTGAATTGAAAAGAAAATGAATTCGAATCGAATTAAAATCGATTTGAATTAAAATCAAATAGAAATGAAAGTAAAAAGGATTTATAATAGAAAATTCAATTTCGATTTGAATTTGAAATAAAGGTTGAAATTGTTTTTGAAACGAATTCAAAACTATTTATAAAATTCATTTTAAATAGTAATCGACGAAATATATATTATATATATAATATAATGGCCTGAATAGAACGCGCCGCGCCGCGTCAGTTCGCGAATTTCGACCATTAATTTCGAACGGATATTACGGGAGATCCGACCGTCGGATTCTCTTAAAACTAGAACCATTGGGTTCGTATCGAAAAGAGCTTTTTGACGAATATTAGAAATTTGAAATCTAACAGTTGGATTTGGAGATACGTCCAAATCAAATTTGGAAAAGGTCGCTGTAAGTGCAATTCGATGGCCGTTGATGGAAATCGACTGTACGGGCCTTGATAAAATTATTAAAAATAGTAATAATTAGTGTAAAATCATAAGAAATGATTTGGGAAAAATTGGGATGAAAAACTCCATATTTGAAAAGATAAAAATAGATTTTTATCGAAATGAACTAGTTTTGAACTGAAATTAAAACCCATTTATTTTTAAATAAATAAATTGGATTTGAAATGGGTTTAAATAGAATTGATTCATGGGTTTATCGTGAACTATGTTTTAAATAACACTAGTTCTTTAACCCGATGATAAATAGAATGTGATTTGGGTTTATCGTGAACTGTGTTTTAAATGACACTAGTTCTTTAACCCAGTAAAAAGAGTTTTAATGGATTTTCAATTAAATTGAAATGTGGATTGATAATTTAAATTATCAACTTTAGAAAATGAGCGAGAATGGAGTATCACCAGTTTTGCTCCAAAGCGATAGTTAAATCTTTAATTAGATTTGAACGTGAAATGGTAATTAATTTTACCGATAACACCATGGTATTAGATATGGAGTATTACCAGTTTTGCTTCAGGGGATGAATAGGTTGGGATTGGGAAATAAAATAAATAATTACTTCGGTGTGGTTCGCTAATCTCGACTAGATTGGGAAAACCATAATTTGGTTTGAAATGACATCCAAAGGAAGATTAAAGGATAAATTTTAAAGAATTTATCTTGGATAAAATTGATGGGAACCTTTCCCTAAGAATTGAAATTTAGAAATTAGCTGTAGATTAGCTAAGAAGAATGGTTTCCTGGGTATTGATCTGATGTTGGTTTCGGCCTTCGGGGTTAATATTTGGGAAATTGTTCTCTTGTTGATTTACGGTTAGTAGCTACTGAATTGGAATGAGGCGTATGTTGTGTTTGTGTAACATTTGTTTTAATATACGCGGGTTGTTCGGAAAGGCCGGGTTTATACCCATTCTGAATAACCGATTCGACGATATGTCGAAGATGAAGACGGTGGCCGAAGACCGGAAGTCTTCACATCGTTTGGGTGATTACTGATGATCTTGATTGGGTTGTACACCCAAGATGAGGGAATCAGTTGGTGGTCGTCCAGACGTACTTGGAGATGGATGGATATGCGAGGAAAGTGCCTCCGGTTTCGTTTAGACCCAGAACGTACTTGTAAATGGATGGTGTGTCTGACATTATATTCCTTTATATTGTATTCGTTGATCTCTGCTAAATATTTATCTGTTTGGCGGCAGAGAATTTATTCTCTTGCTTAATGTCCTTCTTTGAGACATACGAGCTCAGATGTTATATATTGGCAGAAATCAGTTGTACAATATGGATTGATAGTGTGGCATGCTGAGATGCAGTGATCCAGACTTTTGTTGAAAAGCAAAGTTTGGTGGATGATGATCAAAGCGCAACTTTAATATAGCATGGCTTTATGTATAGCGTTGATTCGCGAGCCTCACACCACGGTATGGTGGTAAACTGATGGTTTGATCAGTATGTTTTTTCATGGATGGGCACCTTCGTGGTGTCGTGGATTCGGTCGACCGAGATTGAGCTTAGTGCTCAGAGGGATAGGGTAAGCGGTGTTTTCTCTTACCGGGATGTAAGCCGCAGTGATACTCGATTTCCCAAAAGTGTGGATGTGCATTACGGTGTTTTCTCTAGCCGAGACGTAAGCCGTTGAGATGGCACTACGCGATCAATCTTTCGAATCAGGAGCCACCATGGTGGAAATCCAATTTCCAAATATGACATTTTGCGGTTTTGATTGTAGAGCCTAGTATTGGCGACATGATATATGGTACCCATGCCGTCTATGATTGATATATTTATATTTGAAGTTGTTTTATTCACTTATAGTAATAATATAAGATGAAATTTCGCGTATCAAGCATATTTGGCTATTATCAGGGAAAACCCTATCCTTCGGATTGCGTTGCATTGTGTGATGGGACCTGGGTCTTATAATAGGTTCATTTTTCTTTATTTAGCATTGCGCTGTTGTTTTATGCACTGGTGTTCTTGGAGGAAACCCGTTCCGTGTTATACGGCGTGGTCCCTTGATTTACCTTACCTTGAAAATAAAGATTTACAACTGTTTTAGTTCTCACACCAGTCACATGACTGACCTGGAGTTTATTGTTTTAACCTAAACTCTGGGTGCCCTTATTTCCGACACGGGCAGCTAGTAGTTTTGGTTTTGCAGATTTATATTCACAGGATCCTGGTTTACAGCTGGAATGATATCCGGAAAGCTTTGTATCCGTATATCTCTTCTAGTTGTGTATTGTATTATTTTCCTATGCGATGTATTTAAATGAAATTTAAATATCTGATATTTCTGTGTAATATTCATTTATACTGTGTATATTCTTGTATTCTGGTGCATTGTTGTAATATACAATGAAATGTTCTTCCGTCTGTGTTCTGTTGTGGCTTGTTCTCGAACTATCCGCGCTTTCCTCACCGAGGAGATTACGGGTTTTCATAGTTGGTATCAGAGCTTTGGTTCACAAAGCTTAGAGAACAAGACACATTAGAACCATACGAAAGAATTCATCAGAAATTGGATTAGTAATATCCAACGAGAATGACTCGTTAGAGATGGGATCAGTAGTATCCTAAAACGAGTGTGAAGAGTATATTTTTGAAAATGAAAACAAATCTTGTTTTGAAATATAAATCAATTACTCGTATTTGATTATTTATTTATATTGATTTGGACAGTCCCTTATATAAAGATTTTGCGTATACGTCTGATCCACGTGTATTTGTAATTTTAATATACTGGATAGATATAGAAGTACAGTCTAATCGCCCGGAGATGATTTTGATGATGGAGCTCCATCATTAGAATTTATGTTCGAGTGACGAAAGTGGACTTTCTATATATTTCCTATTGACTGGTGTGAGAACCAAAATTAGATAGGGCCTATTGTTGTGAATTGGCATCAAAAACATGATTTTTTTTTGTACATGTATCAAAATTATGAATTTGAAACTCTAACTCACTAATTGATTGATGTTTGTGTTGTTTGTTTATTTGTTTGATAATTTTGAACCATTATGCCTAATTGAGTCAAATATCGAATTGTATTGAAAATTGGTCGCGTTTGCTTGCATATACATGTGCTTACATTGAACAGGTCATAGCAAGGAGGCTAGAGCAGAGAATAAAATTTGTTTGCCCGACAAATAGGTACATGTTTACTACATAATTTACTGTTTTGTTTAGGTGATGATTATTTTATGAGCCTATTGGCTAGCCGCTTGGCTTTTTCTTTTACTTTTTGAGATCAGAAGGCCTGTATGGCAATTTCGGGATTTTCCCATGGCTCCGGGTGCAGGGGATGTTATGGCGAAATTTTTCGAAAATTCCGGGTGTTAGCCAAATTTTTGAAAATTTGAAAATTCTCAGAAACTGAAAAGTTGGGGAATGAAAACCAGATCGAACATAGAGATGATTAATCAAACCACTTTCGACTTTGTTCCTTTTCAGGGACGAAAAGTTTTAAGTGGGAGAGATTGTAACAACCCAAAAATCTGGGCCAGTTTAAAATTTTTATTTCGGCAATTTTAGCGAATTTTGATTATTTTAAAATGAATTATTTTAAATAATGACGACGGGAAATTTATTTTTGAATATAATTCGACATATATATTATATACGTCGTAGTTAGAATATAAATATTTATATATAATTATAAATAGAATTGAAAATGGCGCGGTAGTTCGATAATTCGATTTCGAACTTCAATTGAATGTACCGGGTGCAAAACAAACCGTATTTTAGTGAAACCAAAAATGATGGAATCTAATTGTGACTATCTTTCCAACGAATCCGGAAAATCAAAATTTCATAGCGGGAATCAAAAGATATGTCCAGTGGAAAATTCTGAATAGTCGCTATGGAATTCAGGCCCTTAAATATGGAAATTTTGCAAACGACCTCGGATTTCGACGAAACCACTTTTGTTGGATCCGCAGTGTTAAGTTATTGCTAGATTCAAAATTTCATAATTTTCCGAATCAATATGTGAGCGTGGCAAAGGAAAACGCGTTTGACCAATTTCAGTTGATTTTAAACTACTGGAAAATGGCCATTTTTCAAACGGTCTCAGAATTTGACGAAATTAGTTTTGTTAGGACCGTATCGTCAATACGAAGCTAGAAATAATTTTTCGGGAATTCTTAGAGTTAGTGTGTGGCCCCGACAATTTGAAATGTGCGTTCAAACTCAATATATAGAGTTATATTTTGATTTTGACGGAAACTGATCGAAACGATCGAATCAGCCTACGATGCATGTCCCATTGTGTTCGGAATGGGATAATTAGCTATGGACGGCAGGCGGTGGGCCTCGTTTTGAGATCGAATAAAAAGTAAACTATTTGGAAATTAAATAATTAAAATTAAAAATAAAACCACTCAATTACATATAGGCCCCACTCCTGCACTGTTTTCTCAGTCTCCCCCAAACCTAAAACAAAAATAAAATATAAAAAAAACCAATTCGAGGGAAAGGGGCGACGCTCGCCAGACCTCCACCCACGTCGCCCATCCCCTGCGTCGCACCCCTCCTCCATATTCTCTCTCTTCTTCTCTTCTCCATCGCTTCGCGCGAACTTCCACGTCCACCCCCCCCATCGAAGAAACCGCGCCACCCAATAGAAGGAGACCCACCGCGAAGCACGCAGTTCGAAGCCAATTTCATGGCTCAATAGGCGTTCGAACTTCACCTAGTTCCGGGCGCTGAAAGCTGACGCGAAGCTCTTCGAGGAGGTGACGACCGATCCAGGTCTGGTGGCTTCTCGAAAATGCGATTGCGTGCCCTAGGGTTTGAGGCTAGTTCGATGTTCTGAAACGGGCGCTAATAGTGAAGAAGAAGGTAAAGAAAAGTTTAACTTTTTTTAGTACATTGTTAGATTGCAAATGTTATAACTTTAAAAATCTGAAAATAAAGAGTTAGGAAAATAAAAAGGTAGGGTTTTTAGTTATTTTTATAAGGTAAAAGATCGGATTTTTCTTAAAGGAAAATATTATATTTTTAACATAGGAAAGGCGATATTTTTAACGGTGAGAGGAGATTTTTATATATTGAATAGCGAAGTAAAAATTCGATTTTTATATATTGAATAGCAAAGTAAAAAATTCGATTTTTATATATTGAATAGCGAAGTAAAATTTTGATTTTTATATATTGAATAGCAAAGTAAAAATTTGATTTTTATATATTGAATAGCATAGTAAAAATTCGATTTTTATATATTGAATAGCAAAGAAAAAATTTGAATTTTATATATTAAATAACAAAGTAAAAATTCGATTCTTATATATGTAGTGGCTACGGGAACGAAAGTGACAAGAGGCAAGAACGGCGAAGATTTCTACCTAAGAAGTGTCGTGGAGTTAGGATAGCTATTGGTGAGAATTTCTCACTCTTCAATTTCTTTTCTAAGTTATATATATATACTAGGATGCAGACGGTGCTTAGTTGCACCCGACACAATCGTCCACAGACCATGGACTTGTTTGTTTGGTTGTATAGTTGGTTAGATTATTTGGTTTGAATTGAATCGTTTGGTGAATTGAATGGATTTGATTGATGTGTGAATGGCGTGGGCCTTCACTAGACCGGGGATAAGGCTAGGCCTCGTCCCGTTTCTAGTATCGTGCCGTTATGCCGTCGAAATTTTCTAAAATATGTTAGAAAAATAAAAATATCATTTTATTGAATAAATGAACCGAATAGAATATTCATAGTTTGAATAGAATATTTTGATCGTTAAAAATATAATTTTTAACGTGGAAGCGAATAAAATAAAATATTCATTTGCAAACCGGACGGTTTGTTTATGTACGTGCACCTATTTGAAGGACATTGATTGGGTCGATAAATTTTACACATCGCCCAACTGCACAACTAAAATCTGTGTTTGATTGTTTGAAACCCCACATGGGTGTTGGGATGAAATTTGAAGTTCACTCATCCTGATTGATTAAATATGTCGATCGATTGATTGACAGGCTGTTATAAGCGTTAGATATCTATATTTGATGCTTATACAGTGTAGTGCACTTTGGTTGATGGTTGATTATTTTTCAATGCTATTATATACGTGGGATGTATGAAAATCCATATAATTAACATTATATGGTGATTGATTGGGCCTCCTTCCAATTTAGAAAATAAAGAATAATATAAAATAAAGGTTCATGTGTTGACAGTTCTCATCCATTGAGATTATTCATGTGTTGAACGAAATATTTTAATAATAAAATTTACATCTTTATCAATATAAAATAAAGGTTCATGTGTTGACAGTACTCATCCGTTGAGATTAGTCATGTGTTGAACGAAATATTTTAATAATAGAAATATTTGAAATAGATATATTTGAAAAGGAAATATTTGAAAAAGAAATATTTGAAATAAAATATTTGAAAATAGAAATATATGAAGCCGTGTTGATTAGATTGACGCAATTTTGATGTGAACGATATTTATTCATTTTATAATGAATATTGAAAAGTGATTTCGAAATCGAATATTTTGAAATGAAATTTGAATTAAATTGAATAGAAAATGAATTCGAATTGAATATATAACGAATTTGATTTGAATAGAAAATGAATTGAATTTGATTTGAATAGAAAATGAATTGAATTTAAATTGAATAGAAAACGAATTCGAATTGAATAGATAACGAATTTGATTTGATTCGAAAATGAATTGAATTTGATTTGATTAGAAAATGAATTGAATTTAATCGGAATAGAAAATGAATTGAATTTGATTTGAATAGAAAATGAATTGAATTTGAATTGAATAGGAAAACGATTTCGAATTGAACTGAAAAGAAAACGAATTCGAATTGAATTGAAAAGAAAATGAATTCGACTCGAATTAAAATCGATTTGAATTAAAATCAAATAGAAATGAAAGTAAAAAGGATTTATAATAGAAAATTCAATTTCGATTTGAATTTGAAATAAAGGTTGAAATTGTTTTTGAAACGAATTCAAAACTATTTATAAAATTCGTTTTAAATAGTAATCGACGAAATATATATTATATATTATATATATATATATATAATATAATGGCCTGAATAGAACGCGCCGCGCCGCGGCAGTTCGCGAATTTCGACCATTAACTTCGAACGGATATTACGGGAGATCCGACCGTCGGATACTCCTAAAACCGGAACCGTTGGGTTCGTACCGAAAAGATCTTTCTGAAGAGTATTAGAAATTTGAAATCTAACGGTTGGATTTGGAGATACGTCCAAATCAAATTTGGAAAAGGTCGCTGTAAGTGCAGTTCGATGGCCGTTGATGGAAATCGACTGTACTGGCCTTGATAAAATTATTAAAAATAGTAATAATTAGTGTGAAATCATAAAAAATGATTTGGAAAAAATTGGGATGAAAAACTCCATATTTGAAAAGATAAAAATAGATTTTTATCGAAATGAACTAGTTTTGAACTGAAATTAAAACCCATTTATTTTTAAATTAATAAATTGGATTTGAAATGGGTTTAAATAGAATTGATTCGTTGGTTTATCGTGAACTGTGTTTTAAATAACACTAGTTCTTTAACCCGATGATAAATAGAATGTGATTTGGGTTTATCGTGAACTGTGTTTTAAATGACACTAGTTCTTTAACCCAGTAAAAAGAGTTTTAATGGATCTTCAATTAAATTGAAATGTGGATTGATAATTTAAATTATCAACTTTAGAAAATGAGCGAGAATGGAGTATCACCAGTTTTGCTCCAAAGCGATAGTTAAATCTTTAATTAGATTTGAACGTGAAATGGTAATTAATTTTACCGATAACACCATGGTATTAGATATGGAGTATTACCAGTTTTTCTTCAGGGGATGAATAGGTTGGGATTGGGAAATAAAATAAATAATTACTTCGGTGTGGTTCGCTAATCTCGACTAGTTTGGAAAACCATAATTTGGTTTGAAATGACATCCAAAGGAAGATTAAAGGATAAATTTTAAAGAATTTATCTTGGATAAAATTAATGGGAACCTTTCCCTAAGAATTGAAATTTAGAAACTAGCTGTAGGTTAGATAAGAAGAATGGTTTCCTGGGTATTGATCTGATTTTGGTTTCGGCCTTCGGGGTTAATATTTGGGAAATTGTTCTCTTGTTGATTTACGGTTAGTAGCTACTGAATTGGAATGAGGCGTATGTTGTGTTTGTGTAACATTTGTTTTAATATACGCGGGTTGTTCGGAAAGGCCGGGTTTATACCCATTCTGAATAACCGATTCGACGATACGTCGAAGATGAAGACGGTGGTCGAAGACCGGAAGTCTTCACATCGTTTGGGTGATTACTGATGATCTTGATTGGGCTGTACACCCAAGATGAGGGAATCAGTTGGTGGTCGTCCAGACGTACTTGGAGATGGATGGATATGCGAGGAAAGTGCCTCCGGTTTCGTTCAGACCCAGAACGGACTTGTAAATGGATGGTGTGTCTGACATTGTATTCATTTATATTGTATTCGTTGATCTCTGCTAAATATATATCTGTTTGGTGGCGGAGAATTTATTCTCTTGCTTAAAGCCCTTCTCTGAGATATACGAGCTCAGAGGTTATATATTGGCAGAAATCAGTGGTACAATATGGATTGATAGTGTGGCATGCTGAGATGCAGTGATCCAGACTTTTGTTGAAAAGCAAAGTTTGGTGGATGATGATCAAAGCGCAGCTTTAATATAGCATGGCTTTGTGTATAGCGTTGATTCGCGAGCCTTACACCCCGGTATAGTGGTAAACTGATGGTTTGATCAGTATGCTTTTTCGTGGATGGGCACCTTCGTGGTGTCTTGGATTCGGTCGATCGAGATTGAGCTTAGTGCTCAGAGGGATAGGGTAAGCGGTGTTTTCTCTCGCCGGGACGTAAGCCGCAGTGATACTTGATTTCCAAAAAGTGCGGATGTGCATTACGGTGTTTTCTCTAGCCGAGACGTAAGCCGTTGAGATGGCACTACGCGATCGATCTTTCGAATCAGGAGCCACCATGATGGAAATCCAATTTCCAAATATGACATTTTGCGGTTTTGATTGTAGAGCCTACTATTGGCGACATGATATATGGTACCCATGCCGTCTATGATTGATAGATTTGAAGTTGCTTTCTTCACTTATAGTAATAATATAAGATGAAATTTCGTGTATCAAGCATATTTGGCTATTATAAGGGAAAACCCTATCCTCCGGCTTGCGTTGCATTGTGTGATGGGACCTGGGTCTTATAATAGCTTCATTTTTCTTTATTTAGCATTGCGCTGTTGTTTTATGCACTGGTGTTCTTGGGAGGAAACCCGTTCCGTGTTATACGGCGTGGTCCCTTGATTTACCTTACTTTGAAAATAAAGATTTACAACTGTTTTAGTTCTCACACCAGTCACATGACTGACCTGGAGTTTATTGTTTTAACCTAAACTCTGGGTGCCCTTATTTTCGACACGGGCAGCTAGTAGTTTTGGTTTTGCAGATTTATATTCACAGGATCCTGGTTTACAGCTGGAATGATATCCGGAAAGCTATGTATCCGTATATCTCTTCTAGTTGTGTATTGTATTATTTTCCGCTGCGATGTATTTAAATGTAATTTAAATATCTGATATTTCTGTGTAATATTCATTTATACTCTGTATATTCTTGTATTCTGGTGCATTGTTGTAATATACAATGAAATGTTCTTCTGTCTGTGTTCTATTGTGGCTTGTTCTCGAACTATCCGCGCTTTCCTCACCGGGGAAGTTACGGGTTTTCACAATACGAGTCACCCAGGAATAGGATGAGCCGAAGGTACTATTTCTATTAATAGAAAAAGTCCTTGCACTCTACTCCGTCTTCGATTATCTTTATATAATCTGATTCGCACGCTACTGCCAATACGGAGTGGTTCTTCGGATAATAATCCAACCGGTCTCTCCATAATGACAACGATGGTCCAAACTTCGATAGTCTGTGATTTAACTATCGAATAAAAACAAGTGTTTCGATAGTCGATGATTTAACTATCGAATAAAACAAGTGTTCATCCAAACATCCAACAAACACTGAGCCTTTAATTAATATTTCATTAATTAAATCTCTTCTCTATTTCTTATCAATATTTGTTAAACAAATATTTTCATATGTCGCCTCCTTTATTTTCTAACTTTAGAAATATTTATTATTCTATTTCCAAGCTTACATTTATTTGGGTTAAACCGGATGTTGTGTAAAACATCGGTACGACAACCCAAATACTATATTCAACTAACTCTCATTCAACATTGATCTTCGAGCCTGAAATCTTACTGTTTATCTGTTAATAATGAAATCAATCAATTTGGGGTATAACTACCTCTCAGACCTTGACTGAATAACATTTATAACATCAAAACAGATATGACTACTTACTCGAATAATCAATACCGTACAACTACTGATTCACTTTTAAACACGTATACTCTTCCTCTTTCTATTCTTACTAGATTTTATCCCTAGTCTTCCTTTTTGATTATACTATTCTATTTCTAAGTTCGTTTCCTTATCGGCTTCTATATATTTTGATATGTTAATTTCTAACTATCAAATTATTTTAAAAATATTCTATCTCCTTAAATTCCTGGAAAAATTCGCCATAACCTCCTTTGTACCGGGAGCATCAGGAAAATCCCCAAACTGCCAAACAGGCCTTTTCCAATCAAAAAGAAAAAGAAAAGCCAAGCGGCTAGCCGATACAGCACATAAAATCTCATATATGAATTTAATACATACCTTTTTTGTCGGGAATTCTATTTATATACCTTCTAACACTTTATTCCAAACCTGTCTCGTGTATCTATACCTGCCCAATCTATTTAACTATATCAAATTGTTTTAACTCAATTTGTTAATTATCTCTTTAGTCTATTTCTCTTTTAATATTTGAATTCTATATTTAAACTCCATTTCGCTTCTATTATTCAAATTCTATATATCAAATTCTATTTTACTTCTCTTATTCAAATTCTATTGTTTAAATTCCATTTGAATTCTATATTCAAATTCCATAGTTTAAAGTCTGTTTGAATTTCTATATTAAAATCTATAGTTTAAAGTCCATTTGAATTTCTATATTCAAATCTATAGTTTAAAATCCGTTTGAATTTCTATATTCAAATCTATAGTTTAAAGTCCATTTGAATTCTCTTTTCAAATTCTATATTCAAAGTCTATTTGAATATCTCTGCATTATTTATAAACAACATTTATAACTTTACTTAAAATCCCCCATTATATATTTATAAACAAAGTTTATAAATTCAATTCAAATCCCATATTTTCCTTCATAAACAACGTTTATAAATTCAATTACTTGTTTTATATATTCAAACAAGTTAATATTTTCCCTAGTTCATTAAAAGTTCAAATTCTATTTATAAAAATAGAATTTCCTTTATAAATCTCAAATACCCTTTCAAGGTATTTTATAAATCAATATCCCAAGCCCCAGTGATATTTTAAACAATCGAATCAACCAATTTTCAATCATTTGATTTTTAACACATCATATATGAATATATATATGAAATCAAACAAACAACAAACAGATAATATATTTTTGAGGAATCCAGTTGGATTCCTCCAACCTGTTTTCCTGCATCCACAGACGTTAGTCAGCATAGTAATACCCATCCTGCTTCGAGGCAGGATATTGCGGTATGAAGGTCATCCACTATCATAGCGTGGGGCGTATAGGGTAATCATCCGCTATGGTACCGCGGGCATCCGCTAATGATACTGCGGGAATCCAACCAATCATCAACCCAATATATATATATATATAATTAGTCAACCTAAATAACTATATATATATATATATATATATATATTTAAATCAACCAAACAGCATTCAAACAAGCATAACAATCATTTTTAACAACTAGAAATAATTCTAATTAAATGGTGAGTGAGGTTTACTTACCGGTATTGATCCATTCCGATTTCAATTCCCACTTATGTAGTCCGCGACTATGGATTTCTTGATTGACTCCATTTGATTAAATCTTGTATAATTTTAACATGACATTATTTCAGCTATCGAATAATCTATATGAAATAAGAAATTTAATTACTAATTAAAAATAATTACCTTAATTATTTTAATACCTTCTTCCTTCCTGTTAAATCATTACGACCTCTCTAAACCCATTCTGTGAACAGTAAAAACCCAGCTTCATCATCTCTAATCATCCTTATCACCAGATCATCGACTCCTATCAATTTCACCGCTACCGTAGATCCATCAGCTCCTATTATAACCAGACACCTCCACTGACAACCATTTTCTGACATGCTTTCACCAAAAGGAATCGCAACTATTTTCAAAAATCAGCAAATGGAAAAACCACGAGCTCTTAAGTACTAGACACCACCAACTTTGGTTGCCTAAACTCAATGCCACCCCATCATGAAGCTCTAGCCCTACCGCTATTGTCGATCCCCTCTGGTGAAGTCGCATCTTCCACTTTACAGTAATCTCCTGTCGACCTTCACACAAACCCTCGCCTCACCATCCTAAGTGAAGCGCAACCATCCCCATCCTATCGTTGCCTTGAAACCCCTCTCGCAACCACCCATAGCTCGCCATTCCTGAACTCGAGCTCAACCTCATCGCATCGGCCAAAAATCGCAAGTACTACCATCGCACCACTCCCTAGTTCAAGCGTCTCCCTTGTCGAGCTTCCGTGAACTCAAAATAACCAACCGTGATACCCAAAATTGAATCCCTTTTCAGATTTGAGCACGGAATGATTAAAGATGGATTTTACAATTTTTGAATGTGAATTAAATAGAAAAACAAAGGGTCGGCTTCTGATTTTTATACAAAAGGATGGAAATCGAAATTTACAGAGGAGGTTGCGATTTAAATAGGGAAGGGTGTGGTTTTAATTTGATCAGCGTGGCCTTCTTTCCCCTTTTAAAACATGAAGACGTGTTTTGATTTCTCCCCTCTTGATTTTCTGGAGGATAGAGAGGCCACATTAATTTCAATTGAATGAAGGAGAAGGTGCCAACGTCCCTTTTTGTTTTGCCTTGTTGCTTTATTCATGCCCACCAACTATGATATTTTTTAACTATTATTCTAATTTAAAACCGATGCCGTTAAATTAAACTACTCCTTGACTGCGAACTCCTTTCTGAACCCAACAACTGTCCATTCTTGGGTAAAACCACTATTCTGAACCTACTGGGATAAGTATCGAGGTCCAGTTCGATCATCCGGAACAGATATTTATTTAAATTGATTTAAATTAAATTTCAAACCATTTAAATTCTTCGAAAATAAATTAATATTATTTATCGTTTATATTCGAATTAGAATTTCTACAGATAATCTGAATTATCTTGATTCAGCTCTAACTTCGAATATATATATTTATTGTTTTCCTATTCGTCAATTTAATATATTCGATTTTAAATCGAAATCGATTATTAAACTAATAACACAATATAAAATTCCATTTATATTATCCCCCACCCCCCAATATTTAAATCCATATTAAATATTTAAAATTAACCCCTAAAAAATCCGGGTCATTACATGGCACCTTTCCGTGTGTCACCCTTCCATGAATTGCCCCTTCCTATATGTACATGAGAGTATGGAAGAAAATCACTCCATTTTCATTTGTTTCCTTCTCATTTACTTTTCTTCCTCTATTACTCCGTCTCCCTCGACCACAAGCCCATCACCACCGACCATACATAGGAGTATGTTGATTACATAGGAGTATTTGGTGTATAAGTTGTTCTTTTAATTGCTAGCAAGGTTGCGAAGACATAAAATCCTTTCTTTGAAGTTAGACGGAGTGGAATAGCTATGGTGAGCACTTACAGCTCACATTTGAATTAATATGTTTACATATATGGTTATTAATGTAGCTATGGTGAGCACTTACAGCTCACATTTGAATTAATACGTTTACATATATGGTTATTAATGTTGTATGTTGAAATTGCAAGTGAATATATGCTTATGTGCTTAATGTTGTATGTGGTTGAAGTATGGATGTGAATTGTTGAAGTAGGTTAGTAATCTACATGGAAACTTAATTGATTTGGAAGTTAAAACCCTAAAACAAAAGGTAGGTTAAATTGGATGATAACTTGGTTGGTATGTTGCATGTACACTGGTAGATAATATATATTTGCAAGTAAATTATTGGGTTGCCAAGTGATTAAGTAATTAACAATGAGGTTTGGATAATTAGAGTATCTGAAATGACATTTACTTAGTGAAAAAGTAGCTGGAACAATTACTTGAAAAACAATTACATGGAACGAATAATAACATTTATTTATTTGGCATGACTTTTGTTAATATATGCATGAAATGGTAGACAATTTTATGTGTTATATGTTGTGTGTTTTGATAAGGATTGGCTAGCGAATAATAACTAATCAATTATTAACGACAGTTAATATTTCGGTTGAAAAATAGTTTGGAACAGTGTTTATGTGTAAATGACGTTGACACTTAGGCTAACAATGCCATGTTATGATGATTGATGCTTGATAAATTTTAATTGAATATTAATGTCATATTGAACCCATACAGGTTGAATTATATGGTAGTTGATGGAGTTTTACTCCAAATTGGGATTTAACTGAATATTTTATTAATAAAATGTTAAGTGGAAAATAAATGGTTGAATTTTAAATCTGAAACTATTTAGAAAGATAGTTTAAATAATTACGAATAATTTTCTCAAAAAAGGAAAATTATTTGAAGAAGTTTTCAAGTAATTAAGGCAAGTTTTAAATTTAAATTTAAATTACAAAATGAATAGTAACTTTGGAAAGTGAAGTTCGGTTTGGATATGCAGAAAATCCAAACCATCTTATTTATTTTTATAATGGACGTCGGGAAATTTTGGGCTTCAAAGGATGTAATTTGAAAAATAATATTATTTTAACGATTTAAATAATATTATAATATTAAATAATGGAATATTTGAATTTGAAGTTGAATATTGAAAATATAATTTTTGAAAATCATTATATATGTTTTATATAATTAATAAACTACTTTAGAGGCAATTCAGCTTGGTTTTAAATATAAGTCGAAGTTCAGTCTGAATAGGACTAGTCGCGCAGCGCTAGCTAGTTCGCGAATTTCGACCATTGACTTCAAAGTAATGTACCGGGTGACCATCGGATTTTCCCAAAACGAAAAATGTTTGTTTCAAAATGAAAAGAGCTTTGAAATGAAATGTAAAGTTTAAAAATCCAATGGTTAGATTTTGAAATGAATTCAAATTAAATTTGAATAAAAATAGCGTTGGTGCCATTAGTGACTCGAATTTGGATTTTAAAGAATTGAGCTATTTTTAAGTTATTAAAAAGAGGAATAAATTGTGATAGTTCATAAAAATGATTTGAAAAGGATTTGTATTAAACATACCAAGTTTGGAAAGTTAAAAGGCTATTTTATGAAAATGAGTTGTTTCAGCAACACTATTTGTGATTGGTTTTTGAACAAATTAAAATTAATAGGTTTTGAGATAACTAATGATATCCAAATAATTTGTAAACATATTCAAAGATTTTGAATGAAGTTTTAAGTTATATATAATTGGGATTTGGAATGTTTAAGGCAAATCTAAGTTCTCCAAATAAAATGGGAATTTAATGGGAAACGATTTCGTGATAATCACGATGAGTCCTTATGGATGAAAACCTTTACTATCTGAGAAATTTAAAAGACCTTGCTGTTATTCCACCTATAGTATTAGTCCGATATGGGAATTCATATCGATGATGAGACGATATGATTTCCATGAAGATTTCATTTATAATTAAGGAGAATTTTACTATAAGGGCTTATTTACCTTATACAATTAATTTCTAGGACACAGGTCGCTGATAATAACTTTCCAGGACATTTTTCATTTTCCGTTTCTAGTTTCTTCTATTTTTCATTTCATTCAAAACTATTATTGAAAACATTAATAAACTCTAATTACTAAATCGGTTGAATCAGTACTTTCAACTTTTACCAAAACAACATTTTGAAGAAATCGATCGTCGCCATTTTAGTAGCTCAAGCATCTATTATAAATGTTAGTTTCCACTTACAATGAATGATTAGCAAGTATTATTTTCCTCTAAATGTTGTCTGTTATTACTTAATTTTTTTCCATTTGTTGATGATATGGCTTTAATCAATCGATGATAATTGCTAATCGGGGTTTACTCATGCAGACTCTTTTACTATGAATCGATATACGATAATTACTAGTCAGTGTTTGTTGATGATATTGCTTGAATCGAACGACGATAATTACTAGTCAGTGTGTAATGATACGGATTTCGCCCAGACCTAATCGATTGCTAAATCGACCAAGACCGTTCAAAACCTGGATACGCTAACTCTAGGCATACAACACATCAGAACAAATAACAGAAGACTTTTATAAACATCATAATAACGTTACATCAGAGTATAGAATATATCAGAGTATATCGAAATATAATGCAGCGGAACATTTATTTACAATAAATGTAATACAATGCACAGCGGAAAGTAAATAAAGTAACACAGCAGAAGACTATCAATGCTCTGGACACAACTTTAAGCTTCAATCCAGAATCCTGCTCATATATCTGCAACATAAACTACTCGACTGCCCGTGTGGAAAATAGGGGCACCCGAGTTTGCAAGGGAAAAGCAAACTATAGGTCAGTCATGGGACTGGTGTGAGAAACTCTAAACAGTTAAAATTAACCTATTTAATAATTAGACAAATCACAGGACCACGCCGCTAACGTGGAACGGGTTTACCCCCATGAATGCCAGTGTATAAACAATAATTAGTAATATAGATATGGATCTACTATGCATCAATAAGCAATATCTCTATCTACCCATTTAGATTAATCACCACACTTAGATTTTCCAAATCAATTCAATTTACAGAAATTATTCATTTGGGCTTTATTTCCCGATTTCTATTTCAATTCATTTGAAATACATATCTAACTTTTATATCAAAGTAGATTCCACTTCTGGATTTCAAACCAAATCTTTGGAAATATGAATTCTAAAACAATAACAATGCATACAAACAAGTATGCAACCAAATATCGGTCTCCCCTCAGACAAGGCAAAGGGCACATACCTAAGCAACTCGATATGTGTATATATATATATATGTATGTATGTATATATATGCACCTCTCACACATGGATCAAGCTACACACTGACCACTCACCCTAAGGCACAAGATCCCACCCATACTTTTAGTAGACCGGGTTACCAAATCATTTCATATCCCGAAGTAAGGAAAATCATTTCACAACATAATAATCACAAGTACTTTCATAATATAGTACTTCACATCAGCAGTTCACACATATGATCAGTCACTATTAATCACATAACCTTTGAGCTCGTACGTCTCAAAGAAGGGTGTTAAGCAAGAGAATAAATTCTCCACTACCAAACATGTAACGACCCAATGATTTCCGGCCCTGAATATCGATATAAATACCTTTACCGTAACTCATGTCGACCCTCCAAGAACCGAAAACACTGGATAGTAATTAGAGAGAAATTAGAGGGTGAGATAAGGAAGAAAGAAGAATTAGAATAGTAGAAGAAGAAGAAGAACAACAACAACACAACACAGAGTCTCACATCGCAGCGGAACAAAATATAATATAGAAATAAATCTTTATTGAGAGCTTTAAAATACTTACCATATCAGAGTACATCACGCAACGGGACAGTTATAATAACCTGTTCCCATATACAATACACAGCGGAAAAGTAGCTATATAATATCATACGTCTGAACATCTCCAGCTCGTTTCTGGACTTCACAGCATTCGATAACCTGAACCTGTACACCCCGGGCTAACCCAAGCATTTACAAAATACCGGGTCAGTCTGGTGAACCATAGTGAGAAAAACTCGCATAGTATTAAGGGTATCACATAACCTGATTTCAAAGTTAAAATCATTTTGAAAGAAAAGGATAATCGTAAGACCAAATCCACACATAAACACGGATGGTTTTTACCTTACGATAACCCAAAACACTTTTGAAACCAATATCTTGTCTGGTATTATAATATTGTCTAAATACAAGTAAATAGAAATCTAGTAGAACGCTTGCATCTCACGCTCTACATATATAGTATACAATTAAAACCGCGGGCACTTATTGGAGATTGGATTCCTACTATGACAAGGTATGGGACCACCTGCCGCTAGTGTATCTCTAGAGACGAATACACTGGGTTCAACAAGAACGTCTTGCAACCCAGCCCACACATGACCGACCACTCATTTCGCTTGAGTGTATTGAATGTATATCAACAACGGTTGGGATCAGCAACCGTCTCCCGAAAAAGGACAGCATCGAAACATAGATTAAAGAAGAAAATAGGATTTTCTCTAGATAGGTGATTATACACCCTAATGGGAGCGACCCACATAGCCATGCTGCCTACCCGATTTTTGTCATTTCCTGGTTGATGAGGCTTGAGGCCAGAATTTATCTTGAAACAACTGATCACCATTCACCTTGAATGCCACATCATCAGATCCGTCAGACATCACTGATTGACGTCCACAAAAATACTCTAGTTAGAAGCTAAGAGAACGGCAATTCTCCGCCAACAACTATAGCACGTTTGGAGAAATCAAAGTACGTGACCCTTTGGAAATACTCTGTCAGACATCCGTCCATACAAGACATCCAGGAACAGGATGAACTGAAGGCACTCTCCTACTGCATCCAATATAGGAATCACCCCATGGATCAGTAGCGAGAAGTCCTTGCAACCCGTAGACTCCAACCACGACAGAATCACAGCTTATATCTGCTTTCCAGGCAGAGAATATTAGTGGTTCTTCCGTTTATGAAAATTCACGGTCTTCACTGCTCTATCCCGATCATCTTCTGATATCTTCACGTATTTGTTGGTCGGAATGGTTTTCGAATATGAATTCGATCCCGGTCTTTCCGTACCAACAATCATATTGGACAGATTTGATAGTCGGTGATTTAACTATCAAAACAAACAGTGTTTCAATCATGACGCTCCAATGAGTTCACTGGTTCAGTATTCAACATCACTTGACCTTTTTAATTCAACTTTTAACTATATAAAATACGATAATTGAATCCTTGTTTAGTATACAAGTATTCTCAAAACCAGTTTTATATAATACTTAGAAAAAACAACTAATAACCATATTCAATTTCCGTTGAATTCTCCTTTCCAAAAACATATTTAACCCTTATCCACTTTGGAAATCTTATTTCCTTTTTCCCCTTTTTACTTGATTTCACTTTCACGTAACGTTAATGTAAAATTAACGCTTTACACTTTTAAACCTCATTTATAAAATTCTGGCTTATTAAAAACCCTTCCTATCTTTCTATCCTTTTACTTAACCCAAGTATCCTTTAAATTAAGCCTTCGTATTCGCTTACCATTCTCTTTATAACTTTGTTATAAAAATTCGGGTTTTAAATATAAAACCCATCCATAAACTTCTTTCACCATCCCTTTGATTTCCTTTCAACTTTAATTACTTTTTTAAATGAATTCAAATAAAAAGTAATTCTTTACAAAACAATTATCAAAGTTTAACCATTCGATTCATTTCTTATTATTATACCTGTAAATCTGATTAACATCAGAATTTACTTTATAAAATAAATTATTAACAAATTAAAGTCTTAAATAACTAAATATTTATTTATTTCTCCTTAATAAATTTTTATTCAAAGTAATATATTTAAAAATATAATTCCAGTTATAAAATAAATTTTATAACTTCATCTCTATCGATTCACCTGACGGTGAATCAATATTTATAAAACGATTGATTTTATAGGCCATACGTTGCCAAATACTCAACCAATACTGCTCATTGGTTTAACACAACACAGGTTGAATTCCCAGTCCGAATCAATAATCAAATCAATCAACCAAACAGGACAGGTCATATGCCAAAATATGAAATAAATAATGTATTTGAGGAATCCGGTTGGATCCCTCCAACATGTTCTTCCCTGAATTCAAATGGTTATCGTAAACTAGATCATTCAGTTTTAATAACTAACGACCATTAACAATAACCAATCCACAAGCAATTCAACAATTCAAATAGTTTAAACATGTTTATTTCATAAACGTAACCAACCAAGGTGAGTTACATTTATTGGAACCAATCGTTAAAAATAACGATTTGGTGTTTCACTGAAATTAAACACAGTTTAATTTCATCAGTTAAATCAACAAACAAATGTATAACTAGCAAACAGGCAACCATTAACAAACAGAGCACACAAAATAAAAATCCAATTTATATAAAATATAAATGGGAAAAAACTGAGTGAGTTTAACTCACCTTGTCATCGTCAAAACGTTTTGTATTATAAGCCTCCAGCTCCGTTCAACTCCGTCCGTTTCACTTCCACCATATTACGCCTGTTGATATGGATCTGACGCCACCTGTTTTGTCCAATCCCATTGTTGTATAACAGAGTTATACATTTTCGTTATTTACTTATTTAAATAATATTAAAAGAACTAAATAATAATTTATTTTCTAATCTATATTTAATGTTAATATAATCTTCGTTGAGTACACGGTTACATCCGGGTTGACACATAAATTTTGTTAGGCATATTAGCCACATAAAAATATCCCAGTCTATTACTTTAATATTATAAATTTTAACTTTACATAAGTTAGTTTCAACAAAATTGGATGTATTTTAGCATTATTAGGTAGTGCATTGGCAAGCACTTACGTATCCAGGTTGCAACAGTATATACTGTTAGTTTTAAATCCTAAACATACGTTAATCATAAAACTACTGTATCATTTCTTTTTCTGGAAGTTTATAACTTACGTTAATTGTGCATGGGGTATGTTGTAACCGCGAGTTCTACTTTATTTCTCGACCTACTGTCAGAATGAAACCCCATCACGAGCCACGGTTTCCTCATTTTTCGTTTTATTTTTTTCATTTGTTTATAAAACTAGGTATATTGTTCACCTGTTGTCATAACTATAAATTGGACTATAAAAACTATTGGCTACTGTAATTTCATTTCAGGCAAAAACAAAAAAAGCACCACGTTACTTCTTAGCTTAATATTATATTATAGCTTAACCTTTAATTAAGTTGTACACAAACCGTTATTAGGCAAGGAAAAGCATGATTACGCCCATACCATGTACCGTTCAGCATCTTCTCCATTCTGCTGCTTTCATCCGCCGCTGTTCACTCGAACAGCTCATGCACAGTATAGTCCCTTCCCTTCCATGAAGCTGCTTCAGTTCGCTCACCCATGGTCCTGCCTAATGCCACCCTGTGCTGGTGCACCTCACCACAAATCTGCCACTCTCCTTCATGAATCACCAGCTTACCGAGATCCGCCTGACCCATGTCGGCCCCACCTTCCGATTTTCGTCCGTACGCCACCCAGCATATCTCCGACGACCGCCATACTCGACCACCGTGCCAACCTTGGCTCGATTGCTCTCCCAAGGACCGCATATATATATATATATATATATATATATATATATATATATGTATATATATTCCCACAACTGTACTGACTGCTTCATTGCTGTATCAACCGTCTACTATCGTTCTCTCTCTTTGAATACTGCTGTTACATTTTATTTTAATTTTTTTTTGAAAGGATGGAGGTTGTGAGTTTGGGTGGTTTCCAGTTTCTTTGAAACAAAAAGGAACGAAACTCGCTATTTATACTGGGAGACGGAGACGTGGGATTGAAGTTTACTTGGGAATCACGGGAAGAAAATGTGGCTGCTAAGGTATTGATAGTGTGAAGCCCAAGGCATCGTATAAAAAAATATTGCATGTATATTTTAATTACACCTGTTTAGCATATTTTTCCAACAAGAAAATAAAGAATCCAGTGAAACATTTATTAACATGTTGGGTGTTAACTCGAAGGGACATGCTTCACTGATATGACATGAGTAACGCTATCTACATGCTGACCACACATTAATTAATCCGTTAACTATTCACACTCCAAATGCATGGATATTCATATTGGGGTATACGTTAGTTATATATAGAGTGAGTTTGGATCCATCTAATATTATTATAATTTCAACGAAACTTTGTCCTAAATTAACGTGATAAAATCACTACATACGATTCCTGTTTTCTGGTAAAAAAGCTAATCTTAGTATAAATATATATTCCGGACCCAATGGGACTAGTTTCGTCGAATTCTGATATCGTTTGGAAAAAATCCCTTTATAAAACCAGAAATAAACACACGTTTAATTTTTCCACGGTCGCCAGATAAATCAAATCAACTTGAAACCTTCAGATCCTATAATAACTTGTTGATATGAACCCAACGGCACTAGTTTCGTTGCATTCTGAGACTGTTTGCCCGATAGGCTATTTTTACCGCGTACTGCAACACCCTTTTTAACGCCAAATTACCCGGTCTCCAAAAATAACAAACTATATACCTATCCTGACTCTAATCGACGATATGAACTCAACGGGACTGGTTTCGTGGCTTAATTCAATCGTCTGCTCAAGTTACACTCTAATATCCCTTTATTTATTTAAATACGCGCTATAGAAAATGAACGGGCATTTATAGCTACCGTGGTGACATACGACATCGGTTTGCCACGCCATTTGACACCGTGCAATAATTTAACGTTACGTTCCCAATGAAACTGATTTCGTCGAAATCTAAGTCTGTTTGCAAAATGGTCATTTTAAAGCCTTATATTTAAATAATGATTTTCCATAGTGACTATTTCAATTTTTGTTTTGGTCATAACTATAAAATAATAACACGAAATCTGAATTTTTCCTCTTTCATATGAAAATTATCATCAATACGGTCCCAACGTTTCTTGTTTCACAGAAATCTGACTTATATTGGATCCTGCATTTTCAGCTGAAGATCAAAACTCCAATTTACGGACTGCACGCCATTTTCAAGCTCGATTTATATACATATACATATATATATATATGTATAACTTTCGAACTTCGTTTAAATAACGAATTCAATATTAAATCCCATCGATATTCCAAATAAAATATTTAAAATAAATAAATTAAATTAAATATTTGACGGCCAAAAACACGGGTCGTTACATTCTTCCCACTTAAAATAATTTCGTCCCCGAAATTGCCAAGGTAAGAAAGAACGTTACAATTCTCGTTAAATTCCAAATCCAATTTACTTAAACCAAAAACCCATTTACTACCATAAATAAATTTTTTCAAAAATATCGAAAATTTTCTAACACCTTAAATTTCCGAAAAATTTCGCCAGTACCTCTTTTGTACGGCTCAATCGGTACAACCACAACTCGCCTTTCTAGGCCTTCTCCAATCCAAAAGAAAATAAAACAGCATAGCGGCTTGCCAAATAGGCTCATAAATCACCAAACCCATATAAAAATAAACATGTACCTTTTTGTCGGGCATATCATTATATCCCTTCCGTCTGCTACTCTGTCAGCATATACCAATGCATTTCCAAACAAAATTCCAATTCTATCCTCAAAACCAAATCTTTCACGCATCCGAGCCAAATCCCATTCTTAACTCAATTTCCATCCATTAACAATTTCAACTTTTAACTTCCCAGTCCAATACCATTTCAGATTCCTGTCTCCCAATTCCAAATCTGATTCTACTTGGTATATCATATCTCGATTCAATTTCCAGTTAATTGGCTTCGATTCAATTCATATTTGCTTTCACAAATTTCTATTAAATTTTGCCTTTGTTAAAACAATCTCCCTGGGAGTTTTTAAAAAGTTCATCTCTTTCAAAAATCAAATATTCCTTTTCAGGATTCAAAACAACTTGTTTTTCTCAAAGCAATTCAAAACAAATTCTTTGATAGTAATCCATCTCTTAGAACTCGAAAATGAACACTGATGATGTGGCCAGCATCCTCAGAGTTATTTCCCAGCTACTGAAGTGAGTTCAATACTATATAACTTATCAAAACCATATTTAAACATTTTCATTTTGAAATCTATTTCAAAATAAAATTCATGATGCTTGTAAACAATTTAAAATCTCCTAGGATTTTAAAATTCTCATATATTCAGTCCAAGTTCATTTGCAGTCGCCTTTCCCGCCTTTGGGAATTTTAATCCCTTCCAATTTTTAATTTGAGATTCAATTAATCTACTTTTATATTATACGAACTCAAATTGGTTATTTATATAATCATTTCAATTATAATCAACCACACATCCAATATACTATAATACTTCAAATATTAATCATTTCTTTATATTAAAATATAATTTGGGTAAAATTATTTCAATTACCCTCTTTCAAAACATACTACGTCGGTTTATCATACTTGAGTGTTTAGAAACCCCTATCGATACAGTGGATCAAATTGATTGACCAGAATTCACAAACTACTCAACCAATAAATCTCCATAATATAAAACATTTTTTTATAAAATCTACAAATACGTTCACTCGTGTATATATATACTCAACTCAATCTAGGGTATTGCTAACCCCATCTCTACTGAGTCACGCCACAGAGCCAAGGTAATCACTTAACCTTCAGCTCTGATACCACTGTAACGACCCAATGATTTCCGGCCCTGAAAATCGACATAAATACCTTTACCGTAACTCATGTCGACCCTCCAAGCACCAAAAACACTGGATAGTTATTAGAAAGAAATTATAGGGTGAGATAAGGAAGAAAGAAATATTAGAATAGAAGAAGAAGAAGAAGAAGAACACAACACAGAGTCTCACATCGCAACGGAACAAAATATAATACAGAAATAAATCTTTATTGAGAGCTTTAAAATACTTACCATATCAAAGTACATCATCCAACGGGACAGTTATAATAACATGTTCCCATATACAATACACAGCGGAAAATTAGCTATATAATATCATACGTCTGAACATCTCTAGCTCGTTTCTGGACTTCACAGCATTCGATAACCTAAACCTGTACATCCCGGGCTAACCCGAGCATTTACAAAATAGCAGGTCAGTCTGGTGAACCACAGTGAGAAAAACTCGCATAGTATTAAGGGTATCACACAACCTGATTTTAAAGTTAAAATCATTTCGAAAGAAAAGGATAATCGTAAGACCAAATCCACACATAAACACGGACGGTTTTTACCTTACGATAACCCAAAACACTTTTGAAACCAATATCTTGTCTGGTATTATAATAATGTCTAAATACAAGTAAATAGAAATCTAGTAGAATGCTTGCATCTCACGCTCTACATATATAGTATACAAACAAAACCGCGGGCACTTATTGGAGATTGGATTCCTACTATGACAAGGTATAGGACCACCTGCCGCTAGTGTATATCTAGAGACGAATACACTGGGTTCAACAAGAACGTCTTGCAACCCGGCCCACACATGACCGACCACTCATTTTGCTTGAGTGTATCGAATGTATATCACCGACGGTTGGGATCAGTAACCGTCTCCCGAAAAGAGACAGCATCAAAACATAGATTAAAGAAGCAAATAGGATTTTCTCTAGATCGGTGATTATACACCCTAATGGGAGCGACCCACATAGCCATGCTGCCTGCCTGATTTTTGTCATTTCCTGGTTGATGAGGCTTGAGGCCAGAATTTATCTTGAAACATCTGATCACCATTTACTTCTAATGCCACATCATCAGATCCGTCAGACATCACTAATTGACGTCCACAAAAATACTCTAGTTAGAAGCTAAGAGAACGGCAATTCTCCACCAACAACTATAGCACGTTTGGAGAAATCAACGTATGTGAACCTTTGGAAATACTCTGTCAGACATCCGTCCATACAAGTCATCCAGGAACAAGATGAACCGAAGGCACTCTCCTACTGCATCCAATATAGGAATCACCCCATGGATCAGTAGCGAGAAGTCCTTGCAACCCGTAGACTCCAACCACGACAGAATCACAGCTTATATCTGCTTGCCAGGCAGAGAATATTAGTGGTTCTTCCGTTTATGAAAATCCACGGTCTTCACTGCTCTATCCGGATCATCTTCTGATATCTTCACGTATTTGTTGGTCGGAATGGTTTTCGAATATGAATTCGATCCCGGTCTTTCCGTACCAACAATCGTATTGGATAGATTTGATAGTCGGTGATTTAACTATCAAAATAAACAGTGTTTCAATCATGACGCTCCAATGAGTTCACTTGTTCAGTATTCAACATCACTTGACCTCTTTAATTCAACTTTTAACTATATAAAATACGATAATTGATTCCTTGTTTAGTATACAAGTATTCTCAAAACCAGTTTTATAAAATACTTAGAAAAAACAACTAATAACCATATTCAATTTCCACTGAATTCTCCTTTCCAAAAACATATTTAACCCTTATCCACTTTGGAAATCTTATTTCCTTTTTCCCCTTTTTACTTGATTTCACTTTCATGTAACGTTAATGTAAAATTAACGCTTTACACTTTTAAACCTCATTTATAAAATTCTGGCTTATTAAAAACCCTTCCCATCTTTCTATCCTTTTACTTAACCCACGTATCCTTTAAATTAAGCCCTCGTATTCGCTTACCATTCTCTTTATAACTTTGTTATAAAAATTCGGGTTTTAAATATAAAACCCATCCATAAACTTCTTTCACCATCCCTTTGATTTCCTTTCAACTTTAATTACTTTTTTAAATGAATTCAAATAAAAAGTAATTCTTTACAAAACAATTATCAAAGTTTAACCATTCGATTCATTTCTTATTCTTATACCTGTAAATCTGATTAACATCAGAATTTACTTTATGAAATAAATTATTAACAAATTAAAGTCTTAAATAACTAAATATTTATTTATTTCTCCTTAATAACTTTTTATTCAAAGTAATATATTTAAAAATCTAATTCCAGTTATAAAATAAATTTTATAACTTCATCTCTATCGATTCACCTGAAGGTGAATCAATATTTATAAAACGATTGATTTTATAGGCCATACGTTGCCAAATACTCAACCAATACCGCTCATTGGTTTAACACAACACAGGTTGAATTCCCAGTCCAAATCAATAATCAAATCAATCAACCAAACAGGACAGTTCATATGTGAAAATATGAAATAAATAATGTATTTGATGAATCCAGTTGGATCCCTCCAACCTGTTCTTCCCTGTATTCAAATGGTTATCGTAAACTAGATCATTCAGTTTTAATAACTAACAACCATTAACAACAACCAATCCACAAGAAATTCAACAATTCAAATAGTTTAAACACGTTTATTTTATAAATGTGACCAACCAAGGTGAGTTACCTTTATTGGAACCATTCGTTAAAAATAAAGATTTGGTATTTCACTGAAATTAAACACAGTTTAATTTCATCAGTTAAATCAACAAACAAATGTATAACTAGCAAACAGGCAACCATTAACAAACAGAGCACACAAAATAAAAATCCAATTTATATAAAATATAAATGGGGAAAAACTGAGTGAGTTTAACTCACCTTGTCGTTGTCAAAACGTTTTGTTTTATATGCCTCCAGCTCCGTTCAACTCCGTCCGTTTCACTTCCACCATATTATGCCTGTTGATATGGATCTGACGCCACCTGTTTTGTCCAATCCCATTGTTGTATAATAGAGTTATACATTTTCGTTATTTACTTATTTATATAATATTAAAAGAACTAAATAATAATTTATTTTCTAATCTATATTTAATGTTAATATAATCTTCGTTGAGTACACGGTTACATCCGGGTTGACACATAATATCTTTTAGGCATATTAGCCACATAAAAATATCCTAGTCTATTACTTTAATATTATAAATTTTAACTTTACTTAAGTTAGTTTCAACAAAATTGGACGTATGTAAGCATTATTAGGTAGTGCATTGGCAAGCACTTACGGTTCCAGGTTGCAACAGTATATACTGTTAGTTTTAAATCCTAAACATACGTTAATCATAAAACTACTGCATCGTTTCTTTTTCTGGAAGTTTATAACTTACGTTAATTGTGCATGGGGTATGTTGTAACCACGAGTTCTACTTTATTTCTCGACCTGCTGTCCAAACGAAACCCCATCACGAGCCACGGTTTCCTCGTTTTTCGTTTTATTTTTTTCATTTGTTTATAAAACTAGGTATATTGTTCACCTGTTGTCATAACTATAAATTGGACTATAAAAACTATCAGCTACTGTAATTTCATTTCAGGCAAAAACAAAAAAAGCACCACGTTACTTCTTAACTTAATATTATACTATAGCTTAACCTTTAATTAAGTTGTACCCAAACCGTTATTAGGCAAGGAAAAGCATGATTAGGCCCATACCATGTACCGTTCAGCATCTTCTCCATTCTGCTGCTTTCATCCGCCACTGTTCACTCGAACAGGTCATGCACAGTATAGTTTCCCTTCCCTTCCACGAAGCTGCTTCGGTTCGCTCACCCATGGTCCTGCCTAATGCCACCCTGTGCTGGTGCACCTCACCACAAATCTGCCACTCTCCTTCACGAATCACCAGCTTACCGAGATCCGCCTGACCCATGTCGGCCCCACCTTCCGATTTCCGTCCATACACCACCCAACAAATCTCCGACGACCGCCATACTCGACCATCGTGCCAACCTTGGCTCGACTGCTCTCCCATGGACTACATATATATATATTCCCACAACTGTACTGACTGCTTCGCTGCTGTATCAACCGTCTACTATCGTTCTCTCTCTTTGAATACTGCTGTTACATTTTATTTTAATTTTTTTTGAAAGGATGGAGGTTGTGAGTTTGGGTGGTTTCCAGTTTCTCTGAAACAAAAAGGAACGAAACTCGCAATTTATACAGGGAGACGGAGACGTGGGATTGAAGTTTACATGGGAATCACGGGAAGAAAATGTGGCTGCCAAGGTATTGATAGTGTGAATCCCAAGGCATCGTACAAAAAAAATATTGCATGTATATTTTAATTACATATGTTTAGCATATTTTTCCAACAAGAAAATAAAGCATCCAGTGAAACATTTATTAACATGTTGGGTGTTAACTCGAAGGGACATGCTACACTGATATGACATGAGTAACGCTGTCTACATGCTGACCACACATTAATTAATCCGTTAACTATTCACACTCCAAATACGTGGATATTCATATTGGGGTATACGTTAGTTATATATAGAGTGAGTTTGGATCCATCTAATATTATTATAATTTCAACGAAACTTTGTCCTAAAGTAACGTGATAAAATCACTACATACGATTCCTGTTTTCTGGTAAAAAAGCTAATCTTAGTATAAAAATATATTCCGGACCCCTGGGACAAGTTTCGTCGAATTCCGTATCGTTCGGAAAAATCCCATTATAAAACAAGAAATAAACACGCGTTTAATTTCTCCACGGTCACCTGATAAATCAAATCAACTTGAAACCTTCAGATCCTACAATAACTTGTTGATACAAACCCAATGGCACTAGTTTCGTCGCATTCTGAGACTGTTTGCCCGATAGGCTATTTTTACCGCGTACCGCAACACCCTTTTTAACGCCAAATTATCCGGTCTCCAAAAATAACAAACTATATACCTATCCTGACTCTAATCGACGATAGAAACTCAACGGGACTGGTTTCGTGGCTTAGTTCGATCGTCTGCTCAAGTTACACTCCAATATCCCTTTATTTATTTAAATACGCGCTATAGAAAATGAACGGGCATTTATAGCTACGTGGTCACATACGACATCGGTTTGCCACACCATTTGACACCGTGCAATAATTTAACGTTACGGTCCCAATGAAACTGATTTCATCGAAATCTAAGTCTGTTTGAAAACGGTCATTTTAAAGGCTTATATTTAAATAACGATTTTCCATAGCGACTATTTCAAAAAAAAATTTGGTCATAACTATCAAATTATAACACGAAATCTGAATTTTTTCTCTTTCATATGAAAATTATCATCAATACGGTCCCAACGTTTCTTGTTTCACAGAAATCTGACTTATATTGGATCATGCATTTCGGTTGAAGTTCAAAACTCCAATTTACGAATAGCACGCCATTTTCAAGCTCGATTTATAAATATATATATGTATATAACGTTCGAACTTCGTTTAAATAACGAATTCAATATTAAATCCCATCGATATTCCAAATAAAATATTTAAAATAACTAAATTAAATTAAATATTTGATGGCCAAAAACACGGGTCATTACAAAACAGATACATCATTAATAGCAACTAATCGAATATGTGATGAACCACAATTTAAAACCACAATACATTTTCAAATCATTTCGAAATCATCAGGTTTTAGCCCACGAAATCCTTTCTGTTTTATAAATCATTTTTATATAACATTCCCTGTCCAAAATCGGTAATACATTTCTTTTCTCTTAAGAAAAATATCATTTCAAAATCATTCATTAAATTTGAAATGAACTCAATAACTTCGCTAACACCTCATAGTCAAATCGTGAAGTGTTTCACAAGGCGTTAGCATACTGGTATTTCTACCTAACCCAATGCTAAACGTAAAAGCATATTCTGCCCATAAACTGGTCAAGCACTATCCAAACAATCAATCAGTCATAATCAAGATCAACAACCACGTATATTTGGTTTACACCACATCTCATGTTTTGGTAAATTTAATCACCATCCATTCATTCAAATCTAATTAAAGATTTATTCAAACTCCAATTGGTTCCATCTCTAAAATCATTCATATTGATTGTTCTACTTTTTGGAAATTAATCCTGCTTTTACTTGGGTTAAAGAACTAATGTCATTTAAACACAGTTCATGACAAACCCCAAATCCAATTTGATATTAAATACAAGGCTCTGAATAGAAAATATATTGGCTTATATTTAATATCAAATTCTGAAATCAACAAATATCGTATTGGAATAACGATATATATCTTCCAAATTACTCCACAATATCCGTATAATCACCGAATCCAATATCGAAATATTCCGAAGATAGTTTTGATTTAAATCCATTCCAATTCATATATTGGAAATCCTGGTTATTTTTAAAACCATTTCAAACCCAATTTATTTATTTAAAAAATATAAGATTTATTATTCTACTAATTCATTTCGATAAAATATATTTTTATCTTTTCAAATATAGAGTTTTCCATTCTAATTCTTTTCAAATCATTTATTATGATTTTACACAAATTATTGATGTTTTTAATAATTTTATCAAGGCCCGTATAGTTTATTTCCATAAATGGCCATCGAACTGCACTTACAACGGCCTTTTCCAAATTTGATTTGGACATAATTCCAAATCCAACCGTTAGATTTTAAGTTTCTAATACTCGTTAGAAAGCTCTTTTCGATATGAACCCAATGGTTCCGGTTTTAGGAGAATCCGACATTCGGATCTCCCGTAATGTCCGTTCGAAGTCAATGGTCTCGCGAACTGCCGTGACGCGGCCGGTCTATTCAGACCATTGTATATATATATAATATATAATATATATATTTCGTCGATTTTCATTCATAACGTATTTTGTAAATCGTTTTAAATTGTTTTCAAAATGATTTCAACTTCATATACAATTTCAAATCAAAATTGAATATTCCATATACATGAAAATTTTATACAGCGTATCTATATGTTAAAAATTATATTTTTAACAATCAAATCATTTTCACATTTCATATATATATAATTTTCATTTTATATATATATATATTATTTTCACTTCATATATATATATATATTGTTTTTATATTGCATATACATATATATATATCGTTTTCACATTTTATATATATATATATATATATCGTTTTCATATTTCATATATATATATATATCGTTTTCATATTTCATATATATATATATCGTTTTAACATTTCATATATATGTCGTTTTCATATTTCATATATATATATCGTTTTAATATTTCATATATATATATCGTTTTCATATTTCATATATATATATATATATATCGTTTTCATATTTCATATATATATATATATATATATCGTTTTAACATTTCATATATATATATCGTTTTCATATTTCATACATATATATATATATATAGTTTTCACATTACATATATATCGTTTTAACATTTCATATATATATCGTTTTAACATTTCATATATATCTTCCATATCACATATATATATATATATTTTATCTTTCCATTTCACATCACATATATATTTATATTTCACATCACAATCATAATACAATACAATCAAACAAGTCGTCCATGGTCTGTGGATGACGGGGAGCAGTTCATATATGCAGTTATAAAATAAATAACTGTACAAGAAAAATTATAGTGAGAGAATTCTCACTGTGGTTTTTATTTCTGAATTTCTGTTCAGATTCAAAGTTGCTTGAAATTCCAACTTGCTTCATTTTAGTTCTGTTCAGTTCTGAAATGCAGCTGTCGACGAGAAGATTCCAATGCTTCTGAAATCGCGTGATTCTGGCTCCATATGAAAATGTTATGGATTTTAATACCTTGGACAATTTAATACGTTATTAATTAAATAATTAATTAAATTATTCAACTTAACAACACTTCAAAACATTACCCCCCATCGATAATCCTTCTTTTGCAACCCGTTGCCTTCTTCAAAACGAAGAACCCATTTGTTCGATCTGGAAAGAAGCGCCGCCGCAACCAATACAAAGCCGGACCCGCATCAGGACCTTCCACCCCCACCGCCGGCACAGCATCTCCCTCTGCCCACAATTCTGGCCATCTCGGTGGCCCCCACGACGTGAAAACCAAGCCCGAAGTCGGCATCTTTGAGGGCCGATTGCACACGAATCCCTTCACCATTCTTGATCAAATACTAACGGATTTAAAGATCTTGTTTCACTCTTTCATTTTTGTTTTAATTTCATTGTTTAATTTAGCTTGGGTTTTCTGAAAATTTGGGACTAAAATCGTTGCTTCGTGACTTCGATTCGAGCAACGACGGCTATGAAGAAGGGCTTTAGGGTTTTAGTGAAAAAGGTGTATAAATATAATATTTTTAATAATATTTAAATAGAAAATAATTCTTTTACTCTCCGAACTCCAAACGAGATCCAACGACTATCTCCCTTAGCTAAATACCCCATTCCAAACACAATGGGATATGTTTCGCAACCCAATTCGGCTGTTACGATTAGTTTCCGCTAAATTTAAAATATAAATCATTATATTTTAAATTCAAATGCACATTTTAATTTACCGGGGCCACATACGGACTCTAAAAATTCCAGGAAAAATATTTCTAGTTATATATTGATGATACGGTCCTAACAAAACTAATTTCATCAAATTTGGAGACCGTTTGAAAAATGGTCATTTTCTGGTCGATCCAAATTGACTAAAACCGTCAAAACATGTTTAACTTCACCACTCTCACATATTGATTCCAAAAATTATGAATTTTGGAATCTAGCAATAATTTGACATCCCGGATCCAAAAAAAGTGGTTTGTCGAAAATGGAGGTCGTTTGCAAAATGGCTATTTCTAAGGGCCTTTATATATATTAAAATATATATAAATTCCACACCGACTTTCTGAATTTTAAACTGAACATATCTTTCAATTTATAAAACGAAATCTCAGTTTCTTACATCTGTTAGAAAGATATGATTAAACAGATACTAGTATTTCTGGTTTTACTAAAATTTGATTTGTTTTGAATCCTGTACATTCATTTGAAACTTGAAATCGAATTTTCAAACTGTCGTGCCATTTTAAACTCCTTTTATAATTAAATTAAATATTTATATTCCAACTTCGATTTAAATAAATATATACGTTCAAATTCTATTCAAAATAATTTTCTCGTCGTTATTATTTAAAATAAATCACTTTAGTTATTCAAAATTCATTAAAATAGCCAAATTAAAATTTCTAAATTGGTTCTGATTTCCTGGGTTGTTACAATCTCCCCCACTTAAATTCTTTTCGTCCTCGAAAAGGAACGGAGCTGAAAGTTGTTTAACTGATCAACTCAACTTTCATTCTTTAATTTTTCAGTTTCTAAGAATTTCTAATCTTTCAAAAAATTTGGTAATGCCCTAAATTTTCAAAAAAATTCGCCATCGGGAAAATCCCCAAACCGTCACACAGGCCCTCTCATCTCAAAAAGAAAAAGAAAAAGAAAAAGCCAAGCGGCTACCCAGTTGGCTCATAAAATCATCATTACCCAAGAAATTAGTAAACATGTACCTATTTGTCAGGCATACAATTTTATTCCTCTTCTCTAGCCTCCTTGCTATGACCTGTTCAGTGTATATACATGTATAGGCATACAATTTCAAACAAATTTCAATTCAGTTCAATATTTGTTCAATTTGGCTAAATGGTTCAAAATCCTAATTAATCAACAAAAAATCAAAAAACAACCAACAATCAATTTATTGATTAACTTTTCAAATATATAAATTTATATATACTCAAAAATCCTATTTTTAAGACCAGATTATATATATAATCACAAATACGTTATTTATAAACATATGACTCTCAACTCATTCTGGGGCATTTCTAACCCCATCTCTAACGAGTCACTCATTCTAGAATGCTACTAATTTTATCTCTAATGAGGATTCTTTGATAGGATATTACTAATCCAATCTCTAATGAGCCTTTTATTCTGTTCTAACGAGTTATACCCCAAAGATTTGAGTTTAACCAAAGCTCTGATACCAGCTGTAACAATATGGATTTCGCCCGGACCTAATAGATCGCTAAATCGATCAAGACCATTCAAAACCCGGATACGCTAACTCTGGGCATACAACATATCAGAACAAATAACAGAAGACTTTTATAAATGTCATAATAATGTTACATCAAAGTACATAATATATCAGAGTATATCGAAATATAATGCAGTGGAAGATTTATTTATAATAAATGTAATACAATGCACAACGGAAAGTAAATAAAATAACACAGCAGAAGACTATCAATGCTCTGGACACAGCTTTAAGCTTCAATCCAGAATCCTGCTCATATGTCTGCAACATAAACTACTCGACTGCCCGTGTGGAAAATAGGGGCATCCGAGTTTGCAAGGGAAAAGCAATCTACAGGTCAGTCATGGGACTGGTGTGAGAAACTCTGAACAGTTAAAATTAACCTATTTAATAATTAGACAGATCACAGGACCACGCCGCTAACGCGGAACGGGCTTACCCCCATGAACGCTAGTGTATAAACAACAATCAGTAATATAGATATGGATCTACGATGCATCAATCAACATGCAATATCCCAATCTACCCATTTAGATTAATCACCACACTTAGATTTTCCAAATCAATTCAATTTACAGAAATTATTCCTTTGGGCTTTATTTCCCAATTTCTATTTCAATTCATTTGAAATACGTATCTAACTTTTATATCAAAGTAGATTTCACTTTGGGATTTCAAACCAAATCTTTGGAAATATGAATTCCAAAATAATAACAATGCATACAAACAAGTATGCAACCAAATATCGGGCTCCCCTCAAACAGGACAAAGGGCACGTACCTAAGCAACTTGATATATATATATATATATATATATATATATATATACATACATATGCACCTCCCACACATGGAGTAGGCTATACACTGACCACTCACCCTAAGGGACTGGATCCCACCCATACTTTTAGTAGATTGGGTTACCAAATCTTTAGCCACATACCAAATCATTTCATATCCCTAAGTAGGGAAAATCATTTCACAACATAATAATCACAAGTACTTTAATAATATAGTACTTTACATCAGCAGTCCACATATATGATCAGTCACTATTAATCACATAACCTTTGAGCTCGTACGTCTCAAAGAATGGTGTTAAGCAAGAGAATAATTTCTCCGCCACCAAACAGATACATCATTTAAAGCAACTAATCGAATATGTGATGAACTACAATGTAAAACCATAATACATTTTCAAATCATTTCGAAATCATTGGGTTTTAACCCTCGAAATTCTTTCTGTTTTATAAATCATTTTTATAAAACATTCCCTGTCCAAAATCGAGAGTACATGTCTTTTCACTTAAGAAAAATATCATTTCAAAATCATTCATTAAATTTGAAATGAACTCAATAACTTCGCTAACACCTCATAGTCAAATCGTGAAGTGTTTCACAAGGCGTTAGCATATCAGTATTTCTACCTAACCCAGTGATAAATGTAAAAGCATATTCTTCCTATAAACTGGTCGAGCACCATCCAAACAATCAATCAGTCACAATCAAGATCAAGAACCACATATATTTGGTTTACACCACATCTCGTGTTTTGGTAAATTTAATCACCATCCATTCATTCAAATCTAATTAAAGATTTATTCAAACTCCAATTGGTTCCATCTCTAAAATCATTTCATATTGATAGTTCTACTTTTTGGAAATTAATCCTGCTTTTACTCGGGTTAAAGAACTAATGTCATTTAAACAAAGTTCAAGACAAACCCCAAATCCAATTTGATATTAAATACAAGGCTCTAAATAGAAAATATATTGGCTTATATTCAATATCAAATTCTGAAATCAACAAATATCGTATTGGAATAATGAGACGACCCGAACTTCCCCGTGAAGGAAAGCACGGATAGAATTGAGGACAAGACAAAATAGAACGCATACAGAAGAACATTTCATTGTTATTACAACAATTCCATCAGATACAAGAATATACAGAGTATAAATGAATAAATTACATTCGATAAATATCAGAGATTACAATAAATTACATAGCAGCGGAAAATAATACAAAATACAACTGAAAGTGATACACGGATACAGAGCTTTCCGAGCATCGTTCCAACTGTAAATCAGGACCCTGTGAATATAAATCTGCAAAACCAAAACTACTAGCTGCCCGTGCGGAAAATAGGGGCACCCAGAGTTTAGGTTAAAACAATAAACTCCAGGTCAGTCATGTGACTGGTGTGAGAACTAAAACAATTATTAATATTGGTTTTAAAGTTAGGTAAATCAAGGGACCACGCCGTATAACACGGAACGGGTTTCCTCCCAAGAATACCAGTGCATAGAACAAACAACACAATGCTAAATAAAGAAAAATGAAGCTGTTATAAGACCCAGGTCCCATCACACAATGCAACGCAAGCCGGAGGATAGGGTTTTCCCTTATAACAGCCAAAGCATGCTTGATACGTTTAAAACACATTATTTGATACTATAATAAGTGTATAGTGTCAAAACAATTCAATCATAAATATCAATCATAGGCGGCATGGGTACCATATATCATGTCGCCATACTAGTTCTACAATTAAAACCGCAATACACGTATTGGAAATTGGATTTCCGTCATGAGTCGAGGCAAGGGGCAAGCTCCTCTCTGTGTTCGAGACACTCTAGCAAATGTCCCAGGACCCCACAATGATCCTTGGATCTTCAGGGCCGGTCCTCTCTTACTTTTGAGGATTAGTTATTCCTGAACAGACGTTTCCCGGTCCTTACAGACCTATATCTGAGGCGCCTCGCATTCCAACAACCACACAGGTGAAAAGTATATAAATGTCAGGGCTGGTAGGTCACTGACACCACCCTAGCTAGAAAGAAACGTCGTGCTCTCCCTGCAGTCACTATCCCGTTTTTGACTCATACCGAGGTGTGAGGCTCGCGAATTCACGTTATACACAAAGCTACGCCACACAGGCCGTGCTTTGATCATCAACCACAAGACTTTGCTTTTCAACAGAAGCCTTGATCAATTTCCACTTACGCGTGCCACACTAGCCATTCACTCCATGCGACTGATGTCCATCGATATACAACCTCTGAGCTCGTACGTCTCAGAGAAGGGCGTTAAGCAAGACAATAAATTCTCCGCCGCCAAACAGATGTATATTTAATAGAGATCAATCAACACAGAATAAAATCCAATGTCAGACACACAATCCATTTACAAGTTCGTTCTGGGTCTGAACGAAACCGGAGGCACTTTCCTCGCATATCCATCCATCTCCAAGTACGTCTGGACGATCTCCAACTGATTCCCTCATCTCGGGTGTACAGCCCAATCAAGATCATCAGTAATCACCCAAACGATGTGAAGACTTCCGGTCTTCAACCACCGTCTTCATCTTCGACATCTCGTCGAATCGGTTATTTAGAATGGGTATAACCCGGCCTTTCTGAATAACCCACGTATATAATAAACAAATGTTACACAAACACAATGAACGCCTCATTCCAATTCAGAATTCTTTTATTCACAACAACACATTCTTAGGGAAATGTTCCCATTAATTTTATCCAAGATAAATTCTTCTAAATTTATTCTTTAATCTTCCTTTGGATATCATTTCAAACCATATTATGGTTTTCCAAACTAGTCGGGATTAGCGAACCACACCGAAGTAATTATTTATTTTATTTCCCAATCCCAACCTATATATCCCATGGAGCAAACTGGTAATACTCCACATCTAACACCACGGTGTTATCGGTAAAATTAATTACCATTTCACGTTCAAATCTAATTAAAGATTTAACTATCGCTTTGGAGCAAAACTGGTGGTACTCCATTAACGATCACCTTTCAGATTTGATAATTTAAATTATCAATTCACATTTTTAATCTAATTAAAGATTCATTAAAACTCCACTTAGTTTTAATCTTTTCAAAAATCAACATCTTGCCTTTAACTGGGTTAAAGAACCAATGTCTTCTAAAACACGATTCACGATAAACCCAAATCACATTTGATATTAAATACAAGGCTCTGAATAGAAAATATATCGGCTTATATTCAATATCAAATTCTGAAACCAACATATCTCGTATTGGAAATAACGATATAAAATATATCTTTCAAATTCCCATAACAATATCTGTATAGTCACGAAATCCAACATTGAAATATCCCGAAGATAATTTCGATTCAACTCCAGTCCAATCCACGTATTGGGAATATTGATTATTTTTAAAATCACTTTCAAATTCAATTTATTAATTTCAAAAATAAATTGATTTTAATTCTAGTTCAAAACTAGTTCATTTTGATAAAAATCTATTTTTATCCTTTCAAATGTGGAATTCTTCAGCCCAATTTTTCCCAAATCATTTCTTATGATTTTACACAAATTATAGATATTTTTAATAATTTTATCAAGGCCCGTACAGTCGATTTCCAACAACGGCCATCGAACTGCACTTACAGCGATCTTTTTCGAATTTGATTTGGACATAACTCCAAATCCAACCGTTAGATTTCAAATTTCTAATATTCATTGGAAAGCTCTTTTCGATACGAACCCAACGGTTCCGGTTTTAGGAGAATCCAACGGTCGGATCTCCCGCAACGTCAATTCGAAGTCAATGGTTGAAATTCACGAACTGCCGCGGCGCGGCGCGTTCTATTCAGGCCATTATATATATATATATAATATTATATATATTTCGTCGATTTCCTTTTTAAAACGTATTTTATAAATCGTTTTAAATTCGTTTTCAAAACCATTTCAACACTATATTCAATTTCAAATCGATTTGATTTCAATTCAATTCGAATTCATTTCAATTTTATTTAATTCAAATTCAAATTCGTTTCAATTCAATTCAAATTCAAATTCGTTTCAATTCAAATTGATTTCAATTTAATTTCGATTCGAATTCAATTAAATTTCAGTTCGTTTTCAATTCAACTTGAATTTGTTTTATATTCAATTCCATTCGAAGTCCTTTTATATTCAATTCAAATTCGTTTTCTTTTCAATTCGAATTTGCTATAATATTCATTTCAATTTGAATAAAATCGATATAAATATCGTTCACGTCCAAATGGCGCAAAACTAATCAACACGGCTTTATATTTTTCACAACTTCTTTATTCTATTCAACAAATGAATATTTATCCCATTCAACACATGAATCTATATTTCTTTCAACACGCGACTAATCTCAACACATGAGTGCTGTCAACACTTCACTATTGTTGTTATGTAAAATATTTTATAAAACTATGGTATCTATCGTTTGATTTTAATTAGACTCCACCGTGAAGTAGATTCTAATTGTAAATATGATAAAGATGTAATTTATTTTATTTAAAATATTTTACTCAACACATGAATAGTTTCAATACATGATCATCGTCAACACATGACTATTTTTATATTCAACACATGAATTTTCTTTTATAATATTCATTATTTTCCCGATTGGAATGAGGCCCAATCAATCACCATATAATGTTAATTATATGGATTCCATACAACACATGTATATAATAGCACTGAAAAATAATCAACCATCAACCAAAGTGCACTACACTATATAAGCATCAAATATAGATATCTGACGCTTATAACAGCCTGTCAATCGACCGATCGACATATTTAATCCATCAGGATGAGTGAACTTCAAATTTCATCCCAACACCCGTGTGGGGTTTCAAACAATCAAACACAGATTTTATTTGTGCAGTTGGGCGACGTGTAAAATTTATCGACCCAATCGATATCAGTTAAATCAGTGTATATAAACAAATCGGCCGATTTGTTTATAAATATTCATTTATCCACTTTCACGTTAAAAATTATATTTTTAACGATAAACATTTTATTTTAACACATGAATTTCTATTAGTTCATTTATTCAATAAAATGATATTTTTATTTTTCTAACATATTTTAGAAAAATTCGGCGGCATAACTGCACGATACTAGAAACGGGACGAGGCCTAGCCTTATCCCCGGTCTAGTGAAGGCCCACGCCATTCACACATCAATCAAATCCATTCCATTTCACCAATCAATTCAATTCAAACCAATTAGACTGACTAACTACACAACCAAACAATTTAACAAACAAGCCATCCATGGTCTGTGGATGACGGGTGTCGGGTGCTACTAAGCACCGTCTGCATCCTAGCATATATATATATATAACTAGAAAAAGAAATTGAAAGGTGAGAAATTCTCACATATTTGCTAAACCAGATGCCTCGGCTCTTCTTTGCAGAAATCTTCATCGCTATCGCATCTTTTGTTACTTTCGTCGCCCGTATACACTGTATATATAAAAATCACATTTTTATATTTCCTATTATATAAAGATCATATTTTTATCGCTAACTTCATATTGTGAAAATAGAATTTTCATCGCTATTTCTATAATGTAAAAATAGGAATTTCCTCGCTATTTCATATTTGTAAAGATAGAATTTTCATCGCTATTTCTATAGAGAAAAATTCTATTTTTATACCGTTACTATCTATATAAAGATTATACCTTTTTAATTATAGAAATCATATTTTTCTATTCAACTTCGTATAAGGAAAAATCATATTTTTACTATTCAACTTCTTATAAGGAAAATCATCTTTTTACTTCACTTTTCAATATAGAAAAATCGAATTTTTACTTCGCTATTCAGATAAAAATTATATTTTTATCACGCTATTTTCCATATAAGGATTTTTCCTTTTCTATAATATAAAATTTATATTTTTCTCAAAGTAAAAATCATATTTTTACTTCACTACTCATATCAAAATATCGCCTTTTCACTTTTAAAAATATCGTCTTTTCAGTTTTAAAAATATCGTCTTTATTTTGCTTCCTATATAAAGATGATATTTTTAATATTCCTATCATGTAAAAATTATATTTTCACTTCTCTACATAAACAAAAATCATATTTTTATATAAAAATATAAAAATCATATTTACATTTAAATCACTATAAAAATCATATTTTTATATTTTTAATACTTTAAAAATATAAAAATCATATTTTTATTACTTTAAAAATATAAAAATCATATTTTTATTTGTTCACTTTCAATTAAAAAAACATATTTTTATAATCACTTCATATATTTAAAAATCGAATTTTTACTTTGCTATTCAATATATAAAAATCATATTTTTACCATGCTATTCAATATATAAAGATCGTATTTTCACTACGATGTCATATGGATAAAAATTCCATTTCAAAAATATTGATTTCGCCTTTATAAAAATATAGATTTCGCCTTTATAAAAATCACCACTTTATTTAAACGTATATAAAATAAAAATCAGATTTTTATTTCGCTACATACACAAAGATGATATTTTTAATTCTCCACATAAAAACGATATTCTCAATACTCTAACTATATAAAAACTATATTTTTATTCTATAGATTATATAAAAATCATATTTTTAATATGTTATAAGCATAAAAATCATATCTTTAACTAAACAAAGGTTATATTTTTATACCTAAACATAGATTACATATATTTTTAAAATATAAAACTGATTTTTTTATAAATTAGAAATCACCTTGGTTATCACGAGAGGTTGGAGATGGTACTGAGTGGCGAAGGAGGGCGGTGAGTGTTGCTGGTGGTGCGCGGCTTCGTGGTGGTGCTGGCCATCGGTGGGCCATAGGGGTGCGGCGGCTTCCTGTTGGGTGCGACGGGTCTTCGGGTTTGGGGGCGTGTGGATTTCGAAGGAGGTAGGGAGGAAGAAGAAGAGGGGGCGGCGGTTGACTGCGAGGTGGCGGCGGTTTAAGGGGAGGGGGTGTTGAGGAAGAGGGGGTCGCGGAGGAAGGGGAAGAGGAGAATCGAGGGGGAGGCGAGGGGGCCAGCGCCGAGGTGGCGCGCCTGATGGCGCGGCGGTGCCCCGATGGGAGGAGCGACGGCGCTCCTCCCCCCTTCGTCTTCTTTTTTTTTTTAATCTGATTCGGGGAAGAGAAAGAAGAGACGGGGGGTATGTAAATATTTATATTATTTTATTTATTTTTAATTTTTAAATCCATAAAGGTTGACTTTTTCATACGACCTCTAAACGAGGCCCACCGCCTGTCGTCCACAGCGTTTAACCCCCATTCCGAACACAATGGGATATGCCATGTAGGAGAATTCGATCATTTCGATCAGTTTCCGTTAAATTTACATTTAAATCACTATATTGAATTTTAAACGTACATTTCAAATTACCGGGGTCATATACTAACTCTAAAAATTCTCGAAAAATATTTTCTAGCTTCGTATTGACGATACGGTCCTAACAAAACTAGTTTCGTCGAATTCTGAGAACGTTGGGAAAATGGCCATTTTCCAGTCGATTAAAATCAACTGAAACTGGTCAAACGCGTTTTCATTTGCCACGCTCACATATTGATTCGAAAAATTATGAAATTTGGAATCTAGCAATAATTTGACATCACGGACCCAACAAAACTGGTTTCGTCGAAATCCGAGGTCGTTTGCAAAATGTCTATTTTTAAGGGCCTGAATTCCATAGCGACTATTCAGAATTTTCAACTAGACATATCTTTTGATTCCCGCTATGAAATTTTGATTTTTCAGATTCGTTGGAAAGATATCATCAATTAGATCCTAATGTTTTTGGTTTCACTAAAATCTGGATTATTTTGCACCCGGTACATTCAAGTGAAGTTTGGAATCGAATTATCGAACTACTGCGCCATTTTCAATTCTATTTATAATTAAATATAAATATTTATATTCTAACGACGACGTATATAATATATACGTCGAATTCAATTCAAAATAAATTTCTCGTCGATATTATTTAAAATAATTCATTTTAAATGATCAAAATTCGCTAAAATTGCCAAAATAAAAATTTTAAACTGGCCCAGATTTTCGGGTTATTACAAATAACGATATATATATCTTCCAAATTCTTCCACAATATCCGTATAATCACGGAATCCAATATCGAAATATTCCGAAGAAAATTTCGATTCAGATCCATTCCAATTCATATATTGGAAATCCTAGTTATTTTTGAAACCATTTCAAATCCAATTTATTTTAAAAATATTGGATTTATTGCTCTATTTCAAAACTAGTTCATTTCGATAAAATATATTTTTATCTTTTCAAATATGGAGTTTTTCATCTTAATTCTTTTCATATCATTTATTATGATTTTACACAAATAATTGATATTTTTAATAATTTTATCATGGCCCATACATTCGATTTCCATAAACGGCCATCGAACTGCACTTACAACGACCTTTTCCAAATTTGATTTGGACATAATTCCAAATCCAACCGTTAGATTTCAAGTTTCTAATACTCGTTAGAAATCTCTTTTCGATACAAACCCAACGGTTCCAGTTTTAGGAGAATCCGACAGTTGGATCTAGCGTAGTTCGATGTCAATGGTTGAAATTCGTGAACTACCGCGACGCGGCTCGTTCTATTCAGACCATTATATATATAATATATATTTCATCGATTTTCATTCAAAACGTATTTTATAAATCAATTTAAATTGTTTTCAAAATGATTTCAACTTCATATTCAATTTCAAATCAAAATTGAATATTCCATATACATGAAAATTTTATACAGCATATCTATATGTTAAAAATTGTATTTTTAACAATCAAATCATTTTCACATTTCATATATATAATTTTCATTTCATATATATTTATATATTATTTTCACTTTGTATATATATATATTGTTTTCATATTTCATATATATATATATCGTTTTCACATTTCATATATATATATATATATCGTTTTCATATTTCATATATATATATATATATATATATATATATATATATATATATCGTTTTAACATTTCATATATATATCGTTTTCATATTTCATATACATATCGTTTTAACATTTCATATATATACATCGTTATCATATTTCATGTATATATATCGTTTTCATATTTCGTATATATATAGTTTTAACATTTCATATATATATCGTTTTCATATTTCATATATATATATATATATATATATATTGTCTTCATATTTCATATATATATCGTTTTAACATTTCATATATATATCGTTTTAACATTTCATATATATTTTCCATATCGTATATATATTTTACCTTTCCATTTCACATCACATATATATTTCTATTTCACATCACAATCACAATACAATACAATCAAACAAGTCGTCCATGGTCTGTGGACGACGGGGAGCAGTTCATATATGCAGTTATAAAATAAACAACTATACAAGAAAAATTATAGTGAGAGAATTCTCACTATGGTTTTTATTTCTGAATTTCTGTTCGGATTCAAAGTGGCTTGAAATTCCAACTTGCTTCATTTTAGTTCTGGTCAATTCTGAAATGTAGCTCTCGACGAGAGGATTCCAGTGCTTCTGAAATCGCGTGATTCCGGCTCCATATGAAAATGTTATGGATTTTAATACCTTGGACAATTTAATACGTTATTAATTAAATTATTAAACTTAACAACACTTCAAAACATTACCCCTCATCGATAATCCTTCTTCTGCAACCCGTTGCCTTCTGTAAAACGAAGAACCCATTTGTTCGATCTGGAAAGAAGCGCCGCCGCAACCAATACAAAGTCGGACCCGCATCAGGACCTTCCACCCCCACCGCCGCCACAGCATCTCCCTCCGCCCACAATTCTGGCCATCTCGGTGGCCCCGCGACGTGAAAACCAAGCCCAAAGTCGGCATTTGTGAGAGCCAATTGCACACGAATCACTTCACCATTCTTGATCAAACACTCATGGATTTAAATATCTTGTTTCACTCTTTCATTTTTGTTTTAATCTCATAGTTTAATTTGGCTTGGGTTTTCCGAAAATTTGGGATTAAAATCGTTGCTTCGTGACCTTCCATTCGAGCAACGACGGCTACGAAGAAGGGCTTTAGGGTTTTAGTGAAAAAGGTGTAAAAATATAATATTTTTAATAATATTTAAGTAGAAAATAATTCGTTTACTCTCCGAACTCCAAACGAGATCCAATGACAGTCGCCCTAGCTAAATTCCCCCATTCCGAACACAATGGGATATGTTTCGTAACCCAATTCGGCTGTTATGATAAGTTTCCGCTAAATTTAATATATAAATCATTATATTTTAAATTCAAACGCATATTTCAATTTACCTGGGCCACATACGGACTCTAAAAATTCCAGAAAAAATATTTCTAGCTATGTATTGACTACACGGTCCTAATAAAACTAATTTCATCAAATTTGGAAACCGTTTGAAAAATGGTCATTTTTTGGTTGATCCAAATTGACTGAAACCGTCAAAACACGTTTAACTTCGCCACGCTCACATATTGATTCCAAAAATTATGAGTTTTGGAATCTAGCAATAATTTGACATCCCGAATCCAATAAAAGTGGTTTCATCGAAAACGGAGGTCGTTTGCAAAATGGCTATTTTTAAAGGCCTTTATAATTATTAAAATATATATAAATTCCACTACGACTTTTCTGAATGTTAAACTAGACATATCTTTCAATTTATAAAGCGAAATCTCACTTTCTTACATCCGTTAGAAAGATATGATTAAACAGATTCTAATATCTCCGGTTTTACTAAAATCCAATTTGTTTTGAATCATGTACATTCATTTGAAATTTGAAATCGAATTTTCAAACTGTCGTGCCATTTTAAACTTCTTTTATAATTAAATTAAATATTTATATTCCAACTTCGATTTAAATAAATATATACGTTCAAATTCTATTCAAAACAAATTTCTCGTCATTATTATTTAAAATAAATCACTTTAAATATTCAAAATTCATTAAAATAGCCAAATTAAAAAATTTAAATTGGTTCTGATTTCCCAGGTTGTTACACAGTGTTTGAAAATACAGCCATGCAAACTCTTTTATTATGAAATAATACTCATATATTACAAGTTACTAGTAATTTTCTTTTTTAGAAAAGATAAACGGTTTTATCTTTCCCTGAAAAGTGGCTATAAAAATGATTTGTCAATTATTATGTAATGTAATTTGTTTGATTAATTGCTCCTTGAAATATTTTGAACTGATTATTTGACTAATTGGGTATTCAATGTTGTTAGTTTACTGAAACATATAAATTCATATATCTTTTTTCTGCTTTGTGTTTTGGTTTATTTCAATAATTGAATAATTGTGTACATTCATCCAGGATAAAAATGAACACGAGTTCGAAGAGAAAACAAGTTGCTTTTAAAGTAGCTACATGCATCTTCATCAACAACTGAAACCAATGCGTAAACATTAGACCAATTTCTTCTCCTTACTGTGAAAGAACACAGTCAAAGCAAATCATTGTCAATAACACCAGTGGTAACCTTTTTCCTTAAATTATGTGTACAATAATTATCTGTTTTTATTTTTATGCACAACAGTAAAAAAGTTATACAACATACTGTTAATAAAAGAAAGTGATGCAATATACCGTCATTAAAAGATAAATACATTTATATTTTTAACAAAGAATTATAAAAATTAGCCATTACAAATTCATAATTAATTACCAGAATTTCACAATCAACTATAACATCAGTTCTATCAGTACTTGTTAGCTATTTCCAAGTATGGATTATGTTACTTAAACTTGTAATATTTGATACCAAGTTGATTTTGTTTGTAGTAACTAGGGTCACACTGAATTAGATAAATAGTAAATACTATATCTTAATAATAGATAGTACAAACAACGATACATTTAAACAAGGTTTCTGTTTATATTCATTATTTAAAATTATTACATACAATATAAAATAGATTTAAAGCTTACATAAAATTAACAAAATCATTTCAATATTTAACTACTGAAAAAGGATAAAAACGTTTAGCTTTACCATTATTAGATTTAATTAGATGTTTAGATTTACTCAAATTGGAAAATAAGTGATATATGTTGCACAAGTTTCTTGTTTTAATGATTATTTCAAATTATTGCACTCCTTATAAACCTGCTTTTCAAACTATGTCAAAAAGATAAATCATATTATCTTTTTGTACACATTATTGCGCACGTATGATATTGTTTAGATGTTACAACAATTAATTTCAATTTAGTGTTGTTTTCAAACACTATAATAATATCTTAAATATCCTAAACTAATAATAAGATTTTCATGAATGCTGGAACATTCTGAGCCAGCACTGTAACACCCGGTATTTTAATAATACTAAAAGAGGACTAAATAAAGAATAATTAATTTAATATTCATAATTAAGGAAAACGAACTGTGCCATTGCGTCCGTCTCGAAATTCTAGCCAAGATAGACATTTGGTTTACGTAAAACGGACATTGTATATAGAAGTTATGAAGGTTTGAAGTTTGTATACGCACAAGAGAATTATATATATATAATTAAATTTAGAAAATTAGAAATTGTTCAAAAGTCAAAATTTCGAAGGTGGCAAATTTTCCACCCCAGGGGAGTCGACCCCATAGAGGGGGTGTCGACCCCTCAAGGGGGGTGTCGACCCATGGGTCGACCCCTCTAGAGCTAAGGTGAAAGGACGAATTCTAGGACTGATAGCTATTAATATAGGCTCATTTCTCTTGTTTTCTTCACTGAAAATCAATGGAGGCCAAAATTCTGTCGGTGCCTGGACTGAATCAAATCCTTTTTCTGTAAATCAAAGTTAGAGATTCAAGTGTAGATATGTTATTCTTCTACCTTTCTAGATCCAAACGCTGTGAGTTTCAATTGCATTTAGATTTACATAAACAAAAAGTAAACATGATAGGACTGTAATTTGGATCTATGCATGTTAATCGTTGAATCACTTCAGATTTGTAATAACTTGTGAATCTGTGATATTTTGGCATACTATGACTTGAATCTAAACCTTTATCATGTCAAATCTACTTTTGATTATAGATCTAATTCAATATTTAGATCATCTTGTACCTATCATGTTGTGGTTAATTTGGATCTGTCAATTGTTGGACATCTAAATTCTAGTTTGGATCTAATCATGCCTATTATGACATCCCTATTATGTTAGAACCCATTTTTTGTCACAAATTCACCGATCTGTTCTTATATGTTTACCTTAACATTATGCCATGAAAAGTTTATGTCAATTCTATTAGAATAATCATCTCTGGCATCTTCCCTTCACCCTCTCCCTTTTATTTTATATAGCCAGGCAACTTTCGAGCCTAGGCATGCTGCTAAATTACGCGATTAAGTTAGCTTGGGAACGAGGGAAAGAACATTGAAATCGGGCATATCTTGTGAATTGGGAATTTGGGGCATAATTGGTAAAAAAGCGAAAATTTGCATAATTTGAATAATGTATATGTATATGAATTTGGATATACATTTCTCTATGAACAAAATTAGGGGAAAAAGGGGCATGAAACCTATAACCTAAAATGACATATGTAAGAATTGGCTAATAAAGAAATGCCTAGGATTACAGTAATTACAAATTGTTACTGCGCCTAGACACGAGGTTAGATTTATCTTGTGGTGGAAGTCTGCTCGGAACCGCCCGGCATATCCAGCGACCACAAGTGGTGAATCTAGTATGAGAGGTCTAGGTGCACAAATACGAGACGTGCTAAGATATGAGGTTAAGCCCGATTTGTGGAGCAAGTCTGCCCGAACCCGCCTGGCATATCCAACATCCACAAATTGTAGGCTTAATATGGGAGGTCTAGCATACTGTAACCATAAATGAAAATATGGTAATAAACCTTGAATACTTAACCTAGTAGAATCCATAGGGATTGTATGAACATGAATTTGAATAGGGGTTAAGTAAATATGTTTGAACAGTAGGTGGGTTAAGTAAATCTGAGGGGGTGGGTAATATTTATATATAGGCCCACAAACTTAACCTGAGAGGGTTATGTAATTAAAGACACCTAATGGTAAGCATAACCTGTAGAAATGTTGGAGTTATGTAATTAAAGACACCTTAGGGTAAGAATAACTTGTGGAATTGATAAGGTTATGAAATTAAAGACACCTAGTGGTATGCATAACCGGTGGAAATCCTAGAGGGGATACATGAAAAGGGGAGAGCTTGTATCGTATTGTGTGTGGGACCCGTTTCAGTTAGTAACCCATATAACGGTATCAAACGAGGACTTCGTCCTAGATCAGAGTCAGGGCATGCTTACTAGACTGATTATAAGAGATCCAAATGTGAAGGACGGTGTGGGTGGCGCAAACTGACCAGGGATATGTGCGTGCATGTGCCGGGTAGTGGGGGATAAGACGACCATGACACCACTAGATATGGTTGTGCACATCAACGAAGGGTTGCCACTTTAGGAAAGTGATACCTCCTGCTGTGGGGTCGGCACAGGGTATCTACGGAGTAGGGGCTGATTGATTAAGGTAGTGGTTAGGATACATCGGGACGTAAGTCTTAGTCTACCATCTTATAGTTGTTGGGATCATCTCGTTTTGGTGATACTTGTATTAGTGGCGAGAATCATAGAATCTTTAGTGAAGCATATACGCCCTATCATGTTTACCTTGTCATACCTGCCTTATATGTTGTTATCTCTCTCTTATCTGCTTTATATGCATGTCATGCTACTCCTACTTATTTACTTGCTAAAAGTAACTAGACTCGCCAGACTTTATGTCTGACCCTTTTTGTTTCCTCTTCTTTCTTCCTTTCCCCCTACCCCCAGATTCTTAGGGTAGGAATACCCAGGCTTGACCGTGATTCTGCTTTCATTTTGCTGGAGCTGCTTAGATGTATGGCTCAAGCTCCTATCCTTGCTACTATGGCTATATTCTATTTGGGGAATTTTGCTTCTTTTATGTACCCTGATGTTTTAAAGTACAAGACAATAATTTTTATGATGTAATGGTTTTTGTGTATTTCAGACATGTGATGTTTTTAATTTTGAACCATGATGCTTTATGATTAATAAAGTTTTTAATTTCACTGTCATTTTGTATATATCTTCCGATATTTCTATTTCTTTTTACCTATAATGCTACACAAATCTTAATGCATTCCCTTTGTGAGTGACATTAACGGACGTGGGGTGTCACACATGGTATTAGAGTTGAAGGTTACTAGATTAGATGGAAGTTCTTGAAAACTATTTTCAAAAAGGTTTTTAAAGAAAGCATTTTTCAGAAAGAAAAGTTTGTTCTGAAAAACATATTCCCCAAAGCCATATATAATATCCTTTGATCCTTTGTCTAAATCTCTTTCCTTTTCGTTTCAACATGTTTTGAGAACCTAATATTCCTTAGGGCGTTACGATACCAGGCTAGTTCCGCAGGTATCTAGAGTCTGCGGCGCCTGCCAGAGGTCAAGCTGACGTTCCTCCCCCAGCTGCACCGATCGTTCCTCCTCCTCCAAGGGTAGATAATTTCACTAAGATCTGCAAATATTTATGTGCCATGGGAGGAAGCCATTCCGTGGAACCGAAACATTCGTAGAGACAAGGAATTGGCTCAAGGAGACCAATGACTTGTTTGTAATCTTTGAAGTGGAAGATCGAAGGAAGATTTAGTTAGCTGCCTGGCTACTGAAAGATGAAGCTTCATTTTGTTGGGAAGTAACCCAAGCTAGACGTCCGGTAGAGACATGGGATGATTTTAGGCAGAGGTTTGAAACGAAGTTTCTTTCACAAGTTGATAAAACCATGCAAATGCAGAGGTACTTGGCGCTCAAACAACAAAACATTATTGTTAAGGAATATGTGAACAAATTCAACCAACTGGTAAGGTTTGGACTGGAATTGGTAGATACTCCGCATAAGAAAGCTTTGTGGTTTGCTAAAGGGCTGAATGAACCCCTTCAATGGTTAGTCATGTCCCATATTCCAATGGGAGCTACTTTTGACAGGCTTGTTGATATGGCCTTGATGCATAAGGAAGACAAAGGAGAAAAGAAGGAAGTAAAAGCTGAGGAAACAACGCAAAATAAGAAGGTATGGCCCAAGAAAGGATAGCAGCAGCAGCAATTGACGAAGAAAGGTGGAAAGAATGACAAGGCTAAGGATAAGAGGAAGTGTCTCGGTTGTGGACGAGACGGTCACTTGGTCAAGGACTGCAGAAGAAGGAAGAATACTTGCTTCAATTGTGGAGAGGTCAGACACTTTGCTAGGGAGTGCCTGAAGAAACAGGGACCACATGGATAAGGTCAAAGGCCAGGAGCTTCTGGAGGACAGATGCATGCTCTCGCGACCAGTGCTCCGGATAGAGGTAGGAAAATTTCCGTGGAAGGTTTGATTTCTCTTTCCAGTCATCCTATTAGAACTCTTTTTTATTCTGGCGCTTCACATTCATTTATATCTAGTTCTGTGGTTGAATCTTTGCACTTAAATATTAGTATGGTAGTGGATCCCGTTGCTGTCTCAAACCACATTGGTGTTTTGGCTCATTTGTCTATGATTTTTCAGGATTTGAGAATATTTATCTTAGGCATCGAGTTTGAGTGCGATGCATATGTGCTCAATTTTATGGCTACGGTTTAATTCTAGGGATGGATTGGCTAACCATGTACAGTGCCATTCTGTAACGACCCAAACTTCCCCGGTCTCCGAAGAGAAGAGAAAGAGCGGATTGAGTTGAAAACACGACAAATCAGAACACAAACAGAAGACCATTTCATTTCTTATTACAACAATTTACATCAGAGTACAAGAATTTACAGAGTATGAACAAATAATGTACATTTGATAAATATCAGAGATTTACAAATTACAATGCAGCGGAAAAATAATACATAACACAACTGAAACAAATACACAGATACAGAGCTTTCCGAATATATCTCCAGTTGTAAACAAGGATCATATGAATATAATATCTGCAAAACCAAAACTACTAGCTGCCCGTATGGAAAATAGGGGCACCCAGAGTTTAGGTTAAAACAATATACTCCAGCTCATTCATGTGACTGGTGTGAGAATTAAAACAATTATTAAATCTTTACTTTAAAAACAAAGTAAATCAAGGGACCACGCTGTATAACACGGAATGGGTTTTCCCCCAAGAATACCAGTGCTATAACAAACAACGCAATGCTTTTTGGAAAAATGAAGCTACTATAAGACTCGGATCCCATCACATAATGCAACGCAAGCCGGAGGATAGAGTTTTACCTTATAATAGCCAAACATGCTTGGTACGTTTAAAACAAATCATTTTTGATACTGTTATAAGTGTAAAGTGTATAAAACAACTTTGAATATAAATGTATCAATCATAGATGGCATAACATCCCATGCTACTACGTCGCCATACTAGTTCTATAATTAAAATTGTAAAGTCACGTATTGGAAGTTGGATTTCCATCTGTGAAACAAGGCAAAGGGATCATCATGTGCCAATTCGAAACTCTTTAGCCCGAGCCTCAGGTCTCAGCCGCAACTGCACCCTGATCGTCAAGGCCGATCAACATTTTAAGAGGATTAAAAATCCCTGAACATGCGTCTCCCCGCCCTATAGGGCGTAAATGAGCCAGACGACTCAATATCCATCGGCTCCGTAGTAACCAGTATATCTGAGGCGCCTCGCTATCCATCATCCACATAAGTAAAACGTCTAGGCTTGCAAAACCTTGACACCACTCCTATCTAGAAGGAAACACATGTCCTCCCAGAGGTCCTCTCCTGATTCTGGTTCACACCGGGGTGTGAGCCTCGCAAATTAATGCTATAAACAAAGCTATGATATATTAAAGCCGTGCTTTGATCATCAACCACAAGACTCTGCTTTTCAACAGAAGCCTTGATCTTTTGCATCTCAGCATGCCACACTGGCAATTCACGCCATGCAACTGATGTCTATCAATATATAACCTCTGAGCTTGTACGTCTCAGAGAAGGGTGTTAAGCAAGAGAATAAATTCTCTACCACCAAACAGATATATATTTAATAGAGATCAATCAACACAGAATAAAATCCAATGTCAGACACACATCCATTTACAAGTTCCTTCTGGGTTTGAAAGAAACCGGAGGCACCGTATTCCTCATCCCATATGTCCAATATAGGAGAGAGGTCCTCGTATATCCGGTCGATCTCCAAGTACGTCTGGATGATCACCACTTATTACCTCGTCTTGGGCGTACAGCCCAACCAAGACATCAGTAATCATCCAAACGATGTGAAGACCTTCGGTCTTCAACCACCGCCTTCATCGTCGACTTATCATCGAATCTGTGATTCAGAATGGGATAAACCCGGTCTTTCTAAATAACTCGCGTTTCTTATAAACAAGTGCTATAAAAACACAACATACTCCTCATTCCAATCCAGAATATTCATTTATTCAAATATTCACATTTTTAGGGAATGGTTCCCATTAATTTTATCAAAGGTAAATTGTTTAAATTTATTCTTTAGTCTTCTTTTGGATATCAATTGAAACCAAATTAAGGTTTATCCAAACTAGTCGGGATTAGCGCACCTTATCGAAGTAATCGTTTGTTTAATTTCCCAACCCAACCTATTCATCACATGGACCAAAACTAGTAATACTCTATATCTAACACCACGGTGTTATCGATAAATTTAATTATCATTTCATAATCAAATCTAATTAAAGATTTAACTATTGCTTGGAGTAAAACTGGTGATACTCCATTCTCGATCATTTCCCAAATATGATAATTTAAATGATCACATTTCAATCTAATTAAAGATTCATTAAAACTCCACTTAGTTTTATTCTTCTCAAAAATCATTATATAATGATTATTCAAATTCAGGAAATAAATCATGTCTTTAACTGGGTTAAAGGACCAAGGTGTGACGACCCCAAACCCTTGTTCCATGGTGGCAAGGGTAATCTTTGGAATAAAACACATAAACAAATAACAGCAGAACAGAAATATATAAATACACCAGATAATGTATAACATAATACACTGGATAAACATAATCATCAGAGTTACATAGTATACAGGATCACACTTATTACAACATACAGTTTTAGCTTTATATAAAATGCCTACAGCGGAATCGAACATAATATACATAACAGGAGCTGGACAGCATAAATGAAGTGATAGAATCCATCCTCAGCTCCATAGCTATCTAGAGAGAGCCTACTAAAACCTGAATACAAGGCTGCCGGTGCAGAAAATGGGGCACCCGAGTTTGCAAGTGAAACAAACTACGAGTCAGTCATGGGACTGATATGAAAAATCTACTTAACTTATTTTACAATAAGGCCAATCACAGCATCACGCCGCTAACGCGAAACGGGTTTACTCCATTGGATTGCCAGTGCTTAAAACAAGTAAATCATTTAAACATCGCAATGCTTTTTACGAAAATGAAGCCATTATAAGACTCAGGTCCCATCACACAATGCAGCGCAAGCCAAAGGATAGAGTTTTACCTTATAATGGCCGAAATATTCTTGATACGTATAAAATAAAAGCATTTGATATTATTACTAGTGTTTATATGTTTCAAAAGCAATTCCAATCATAAGTATCAATCATAGACGGCATGGGTACCATATATCATGTCGCCATATATATAATCAAAACCGCATGATGTCGTATTTGGAAATTTGATTTCTGTTATGAACCAAGGCAAGGGATCGTCCTTACCTCTTCGAGACGCTCTAGCCCGCCCCTCAGGATCAGAGCTCGAGTGACCCTTGGATCATCAGGGGGCCGGTCCACACGGAGTGGATTAAAATCCTGAATACTGTGTTTCCCCGCCCGATGGGGCGTCAAACTGGCCGGTATGTCTACCAAACCATCCATCAGCTCCGTAGAGACTGAAATAACCGAGGCGCCTCGCTATCCATCATCCCCATAAGTAAAATTTCCGGGTGTGTAAAACCCAAACACCACTCCCATCTAGAAGGAAACGCATGTCCTCCAGAGGTCCTCTCCCGTTTCTAGTTCATACCGAGGTGTGAGGCCCGCGAATTAACGCTATACACAAAGCTATGCTAGTTAAAGTCATGCTTTGATCATCAACCACAAGGCTCTGCTTTTCAACAAAAGCCTTGATCACTGCATCTCAGCATGCCACACAGGCAATTCACACCACGCAGCTGACGTATATCAATCACACAGAATGAAATCTAATGTCGGACACATAGTCCATTTACAAGTCCATTCCAGGTCTGAACAAAACCAGAGGCACCTTATTCCTCATCTCATATGTCCAATACAGGAGAGAGGTCCTCGCACATCCGAGCGAGCAACAAGTACGTTGAGACAACCACCACTGTAACCCCTTCAGGGCAGCAACTCCCATCAAAGGCATCAGTAGTCATCCATTCGATGTGAAGATCATCGGTCTTGCACCGTCTTCATATCTTTGACTTCTAATCGTCGATCAATTACGTAGCGACCTGCATTCTACGCATCGAAGGATCGTAGGATATTTATTTCTTTCACAAACGAAGTCGTATGGTCATGTAACTTTGGCAGACGACTAGTGGGGTCATTTCTCATGTTCATGATTTTTGTCAATTTTTAAATGACCGTTTTGCCCCTAGCTGATATTGTTTTGACCATAACTTTTGACTAGTAAGGAATTTTGACCTGAAACCACATCCATTGGCTTTGGATGATGGTTTACAATTCCGCAGAGTGGTTACAATAGCCAAACAGGCTCACCGTTTGGGAGATATGGCTGAAACAAGTTTTAGATGGTGAAAAACAGCTTAATTGGGCTAACCGGGTGATTAACAGCTAGGCCCAAAGGGAATTTCGGGATTAGGAGTTTAAAAGGGCTGTTAGGGTTTAAAGAATACCATTTTCTCATTTTTCAACCGTCACTATTCATTCCTCTTAACCTAGCGATGGCCTCCACTCTCTAAATCTCTTCAAAACACCTCTAAATCACTTTCTAATTGAAGATTAGGCTTAGCAAACATCAAATTAAGGAGAGAAAGAACCAAAGCAAGGTTAGAGTTGTTGTGTTGCATTGGGAACAACACCGAACAGAGAACCATTTCCGATTTGGTATTTTGTTTGTGGCCAAGGAGAGTGATTTGCATAGTTTTGCACTAATTACGGTTAATTAAGGGTAATTAGTGCAGATTAACGAAATTAGACATGATAAAATTTTGGAAAAATATTTATAAATTCTGAAATACTGTTTATACCTTTATTAGAAATTTGGGTTGATTTGGTTAAGTTTTGTTAATCCTATGATTAGTTTTTCTTAAACATGTTTAAGGAAAAATATGGGGTTTTGGCTATGTTTGATCCGTTTAAACCTATCAAATTATTATTTTGGTGTTTATGATTGATTGTACATGTTGCTATGACTGGATGGTATGATTTGTGATTGTCTAGAAGTGTTAGATTGGTCGAAAATGCCGTCGAATAGCGTAAACAGCTTGCTGGATAAAGTGCAGGAAACTGTGCAGGACCGGATCGGATGGGGGAAGCTCGACCCAACCCGATAGATGGAGTACGACCCGACCTGGCATGGTTACACGATCCGAACCGAAGCGCCTCGACAAGCCGGTGATCCAGGAATCTATCTCCGACCCGATCCGCTGGAAGTTCTCCGACCCGAACCGCCTGGAAGCTGGTGAACTAATGGCCATGGAGGATCACAAACCGGAGTGCTCTACCCGAGCCGAACCGCTCTTACCATCCATCCCGATCTGCCCTCGTGAGCATGAGCTACCCCGACCCAAACCACTCTAGGGGGCGCGATCCGAGCCGCTTAGTGGACTTCGAAGCAATGGCGTTGCATCATGAGTAGGACCTGACGATGAGTCACGAGCTAGAGGAGCACGACCCGACCCGTATGGGGCATTCCGATCCGAACCGAGGAGCTGATGACCACGACCTGAAGCAAAGTGAAGTGAAGAATTGAAGACCGATCCGGAGAAGAAGGTGACGACCAAAACCCGAGATGCAAAGGTAGTCCAAATGGGAAGTTGTACTTAGGATCAAGTTGGGAACCAATAAGTTGACTTCATGAGTTGGGCTTTGCTGCGGGACGTGTGCAAAGGGTTGTCGATGTCTGTAACTTTGAATCACTATGTGTAGGTTGTACGTGAACGGATTCAGGGCCACAGTGGCCTAATTACGACTAAAGAGCTATAGACAAATAAGGTGGGGTCATTTGTAAAGATTGGGTCATGACTCCATGGGGTAAGCTTGGTAGTAGAAGTAGTACAAGTCGAACTCCGTCACAACTTCAATGGGTCTAGTGATTGACAGTCGTGAACATCGTATGCTTTACGCACTGAGTGAGAGATGTGAGGATGGTTGCTATGCTTAATTTGTTTGCCATCATTGTGACATGCACACCCCCAACCCCGTATTCTTTATACCATATGTAACGACCTGCATTCTACGCATCGAAAGATCGTAGAATATTTATTTCTTTTTCTTAGTAAGTCGTATGGTCGTGTACTTTTGGGAAACGACTAGTAGGGTCATTTCCCATGTTCATGATATTTGTCGATTTTTAAATGACCGTTTTGCCCCTAGTTGAACTTGTTTTGACCATAACTTTTGACTGAAAGGAATTTTGACCTGAAACAACTTCCATTGGATCCGGATGATGGTTTACAATTCCGTAGAGTGGTTATATTAGCCAAACGGACTCACCGTTTGGGAGATATGGCTGAAACAAGTTTCAGATGGTGAAAAACAGCTTAATTGGGCTTAACCGGGTGATTAACAGCTAGGCCCAAAGGGGAATTTCGGGATAAGGAGTTTAAAAGGGCTGTTAGGGTTTGGAGAATACCTTTTTCTCATTTTTCAGCCGTCACTATTCATTCCTCTTAACCTAGCCATGGCCTCCACCCTCTAAATCTCTTCAAAACACCTCTTAATCACTTTCTAATTGAAGATTAGGCTTAGCAAACATCAAATCAAGGAGTATTAGCACGAGAACCGAGGTAGAGCTGCTGTATAAGATTGGGAACAGCGCCAAATCAGAGAATATTTCAGTTTTGGGGTTTTAGTGGTGGCAAAGGTGAGTGATTAGCTTGCTTTTACACTAATTACGGTTAATTATGGGTAATTAGTGAAGATTAGCGAATTTATACATTAATAAATTCTGGAAAAATTCCTAAAATTCTATAATGATGTTTTATGGCTCTGATAAAAATTTGGGCTAATTTGGATAAGTTTTGCTAATTGTATGCATAATCACGGTTAAGAAGGATTAAGGGGAAAACATGGGTTTCTGGGTATGTTTGATCTAAAGTATTTCATGTAAATGATGTTTTAATGTTTGTGATTGATTCTATATGTTGTTACTGCTGTTTGGAATGTTTTGTAATGTCATAGGAAGTTTAGAATGGTTGAAAACGCCGTCGTTCGGCGAAAATAGCTTGCTGGAAAAAGTTGAAGATTTTCAGAACCGGTTAGGAAGAACACCCGATCCGAACCGGATAGGAGGAGGAGATCCGATCCGAACCGGATAGGAAGAGGAGATCCGATCCGAACCGGATAGGAGGAGGAGATTCGATCCGAACCGGATAGGAGTAGATCCGATCCGAACCGAACAGAAGGAGGAGATCCGAACCGAACCGGATAGGAGGAAACACCCGAACCGAACCGGATAGGAGGAGGAGATCCGATCCGAACCGGATAGGAGGAGTAGATCCGATCCGAACCGAACAGAAGGAGGAGATCCGAACCGAACCGGATAGGAGGAAACACCCGAACCGAACCGGATAGGAGGAGACACCCGAACCGAACCGGATAGGAGGAGGAGATCCGATCCGAACCGAATAGAAGGAGGAGATCCGAACCGAACCGGATAGGAGGAGACACCTGAACCAAACCGGATAAGAGGAGGAGATCCGAACCGAACCGGATAGAGGAGGAGACCCGAACCGAATCGGATAGGAGGAGGATGCCCGAACCGAACCGAATAGGAGGAAGAGACCCGAACCGAACCGAAGAAGACCATAACCCGAGATGCAAAGGTAGTCCAAATGGGAAGTTTGTACCAAGGATTCAGATGGGAATCAACGAGTTAACTTCATGATTGGGCTTTGCTGCGGGACGTGTGCTAAGGGGCTGTCGATGTCTGTAACTTTGGATCACTATGTATAGGGGGTACGTGAACGGATTCAGGGCCACAGTGGTCTAGGTACGACTAAAAGAGCTATAGACCAATGAAGTGGGGTCATTTGTAAAGGTTTAGTCATGACTCCATGGGGTAAGCTTGGTGGTAGCAGTAGTTGTACAAGCCGAACTCCGTCACTACTTCGATGGGTCTAGTGGTTGAAAGCGGTATACATCGTATGCTTTATGCACTGAGTGAGAGATGTGAGGATGTTTGCCATGATTGAATTGTTTGCTATCCCTATGACATGCACACCCCCACCCCCGTATTTCTTTACACCATATGTTGATGGCACCTTAGAGTATTGTACAGTATGTAGTGCTAACTCTTTGGTTGCAGGTCCAGGTTCAGGTATGGTTTAGTATACCTGTTATTGTTCTGTTTAGCTGCTTATCGCTCATACCAGACTTTTTGTCTGACCCAGAGTTTTATGTCTCTTCTTATTACTCTGGGTGCTCACACGAGCAGACTAGAGACAGGTTAGCTGGTGATGCACGGGTAGATGATCCGGAGACGAGCAGGAGGCTTCCACGTAATATATATATATATATATAGTATTCTCCCTGTGTTGTCGAAGATCACTGCTTGGGCATTGGTGGTGCATCTTCCACTTTAGCTTTCTTTTGTTTAGAGACAGTAGATTTTGAAAAGTTGTAATAAGCTGTATTTGGATTTCCGCTGCTCTGATGTTGACATTTATTATTAGTTATCAGCTTATGCACTGTCTCACCTGTTTTATGTCAAATATGTTATTATTATATTTTATTCCATGCGCTGTGAGACATTCTACAGGTTCCTTGATTAGTTCATTCTCTTCTTTCTTTTCTTATGACGACCGTTCCGTGCCAGTTGGACATGTGTACAGCGCACACTTGGAGGAAGTGTCGGTTGGTGCGGGGCGGGCCGTCTCACTTGGTATCAGAGCTCTAGGTTGCGTAGTTAACCTAGGGAAGTTATCAGGGAGAGATAATATACGTATACGAGAGAGCGTATTTGTGGTTATTTTGGTTTTCAAAAGCTATATATATACTATTAGTAGTATAAGAATGAAGTCGTACTGCACTAGCACCACTATGGAATCGTTAATCGTTTCCTTTTTCAGATTGACGATGAGCCGAGATACTAGAGGTGCTGGTAGGGGAGCCAATAATGGGAATGCTGCTGACATGAGGACGATGTTTACTGACCTCATGAGAGAGATGCTTAGAGATGTACGGAGGGCAACTCCCAATGGTGGAAATGGTGGTGGTCAATAGTGCAGGCGCCAAGAGTCGACTTCGCCAAGCTGAATAAGGATTATACTAGCCTTGGTGGGAAGCCGTTCCACGGAACGGAGTCGGCCACAGATGTTCAGGATTGGTTGGATAGTTGCAAACGTATCTTCGAGGATTTGGGTATCGAGGATGAGATGAAGAGAAAGCTAGCGTCCCGTCAGCTGCAAGGGCGGGCAATGAATAGGTGGAATGCTATAAAGGCAGCTACTCCCGAAGATCAGATTACTTGGGAGCAGTTTAAAGCTCGCTTTAGCGAGAAGTTCATTCCAGCTGCTCAGAAGTCAGTGCTGTTTAAGAAATTCTTGGAGCTCAAGCAGAATGGCAGAACTGTCTCGGAGTACATTACTGAATTCGACACTTTGTCAAAGTATAGGTTATCTCTTATTGATACTGCCGAGAAGAAGAATGAGAAATTCATAACTGGGTTAGATCAGTACTTAGGGGAAAGGCTTATTAACCACATCGATGAGACGTTTGAGTCGATTGTGGGGAAAGCATTAAGATCAGAGAGTCTCTACCCTAAACCGAAGACTGAGGTTGCATCCGCAGATGAGCCAAAGCCACAAGCAAGTGGTGGAGGCAAGGGTGAAGAAAAAGAATAAACAAGATGTTGAGTGCTTCAGCTGTGGTAAGAAGGGTCATTATGCTAGTAATTGTCGGGCCAAGCCAGCGGATAGGAAGTGCTTCAACTGTGGCCAAATGGGACATCACAAGGACAAGTGTCCGCAACCCCCTAAAGAAAAGCAAATGGTGAAAGCATACGCCCTTAATGCTATTCCTTCTTCGTCGAATGCCCCAACTAAGGCGGAGAAGGGAAAGAATGTCGTCATTCAAGGTATTCTTTCTGTTTACGATGTTCCTGTTAGAGTTTTGTTTGATACCGGAGCTTCCAGTTCTTTCATATCTAGTGACCTGGTAGATAGGTTGGGATTGGAGCCTGAGATTGTCGATAGACCTTTAGTAGTGACGAACCCGATTGGTGGTTCTACTAGCCTTAGCATGATTTGTCGTAATGTGGTCTTATTGAGTCATGGATGCATGTTTGTTTGTGATTGCTTTGTTTTGGGCTTTACTGGGTTTGGCATTATTTTGGGAGTAGATTGGCTCCGAATATACGGGGTAGTGGTAGATTGTGAGGGCTTTTTGGTGACAGCTAGAGCGGATGATGGGCGGAGGATAGTGTTTGGTGGTCTACCCAGTGAGGGGGTATTGGCTAGTTTTCTAAACTCCCTCGACATTCCGCATAGTGAGTTGTCAGGTTTGCCCGTGGTTGGCCAGTATCCGGATGTTTTCGAAGAAGTGACCGGACTTCCACCACACCGAGAGATTGAGTTCCGTATTGATTTGGTAAAAGATGCCAGACCTATAGTGATGCCACTTCGTCGTATGGCACCAAGGGAGCAGCGAGAGCTCGAGGTGCAAGTCAGCGATCTTTTGAAGAAGGGATTTATCAGAAGGAGTGTCTCTAAATGGGGAGCACCAGTTGTGTTTGCTACCAAGGCGGATGGTTCCCTTCGTTTGTGTGTAGACTACCGCGAGTTGAACAAGGTGACAAGGAAGAATAAGTATCCTCTCCCGCGGATAGATGATTTGTTCGATCAGTTGAGTGGCGCGAGAGTGTTCTCCCAGTTGGATCTCGCGACAGGTTTTCATCAGCTTAGAGTGGAAGCTGAGAGTATAGCTAAAACGGCATTTCGAACGCCGTCTAGATTTTATGAATGGTTGGTTATGCCATTTGGGCTGACTAATGCCCTGGCATATTTTGTGGATCTTATGAATAGGGTATTCAGAGATCAGTTGAATAAGTCTGTTCTTGTGTTCGTGGATGATATTTTGGTTTACTCAAGGAACGAGGAAGAACACAAGGAACATTTGAGGACAGTGATGGAGGTGTTGAGGAAACACCAATTGAAAGCAAAGTTTTCTAAGTGTCACTTCTGGAGGAAAGAAGTGAGATTCTTGGGCCATGTTGTTTCAGAAAATGGTATCGCCGTGGATCCTGCTAAGGTGGCTACGGTGCAAGATTGGTCTACGCCCAAGAATGCAACAGACGTAAGAAGTTTCTTGGGATTAGCGGGATATTATCGTAAGTTTATCCAAGGCTTCTCCAAGATAGCAGCACCGTTGACTCAGTTGACAAAGAAGAATCAAGCTTTTGTTTGGAACGAAAGGTGCGAGGATGCATTCAAGAGTCTAAAAGAAAAGTTTACATGTGCACCAGTGTTAGTCATTCCCAAGGGGAGTGAAGAGATGACGGTACATACAGATGCTTGTGGTACCGGACTAGGTGCTGTGTTGATGCAGGGTGGTAGGGTTGTAGCTTATGCAAGCAGGCAACTGAAACCGCATGAGAAGAGGTATCCTATCCATGATTTGGAATTGGCAGCGATCGTATTCGCATTGAAGATGTGGAGACATTATCTCTTGGGAGAAAGTTTCGAGCTGTTTACTGATCATAAGTCACTGAAGTATCTTTTCTCTCAAAAGGATTTGAATCTTCGTCAGCAGAGGTGGTTAGAGTTCTTAGCTTCATATGATTTCGACATCGCATATACACGGGAAAGGGCAATGCGGTAGCCGATGCGTTGAGTCGAAGACATGCCAGTTTAGGGGCTATGTTCCTTGAATGGAAGCAACTGGAGTATATCGCGGGGTTTGATTTCAGACCAAAGTGCGAATTGGACCAAGAAATATTAGCAAGTTTGACGATCAGACCCACTTTAATTGAGCGGATCGGCTCTAGTCAGAGGGACGATCCTAACCTATTGGAAATCATCTCCAAGTTAGAGATGGGTATCTATGAGGAGATGATCAAGTATGGGCTTGATCAAGATGGATGGCTTAGAAAGAATGGAAAGCTCGTTGTACCAAATGTCAATGGATTGAGAGATGAAGTGCTTAGAGAATGTCATCACTCAAAACTAACTATACACCCCGGTGTTAATAAGATGTATCGAGACATGAGACAGACTTACTACTGGGAAGGGATGAAAAGAGACGTTGGGGAGTTTATATCCAAATGCATGAATTGCCAGCTAGTTAAAGCCGAGCAAAAGAAGCCTAGTGGGTTGTTACAGCCATTAGAAATTCCCGAATGGAAATGGGAGCAAGTCTCGATGGATTTCATTGATGGTTTACCAAGGACTAGATCGGGACATGATAGCATTTGGGTGATTGTGGACCGATTAACCAAAAGTGCAAGATTTATACCAGTCAGATTGACCAGAACGGCAGCTAAGTTAGCAGAATTGTATATGAAGTGGGTAGTGAGATTCCATGGAGTACCTAAAAGCATTGTGAGTGACCGAGACCCGTTGTTCACTAGTGGGTTTTGGAAGAGCTTACAAGAAGCTCTAGGGTCAGAGTTACATCTCAGTACCGCATATCATCCTCAGACCGACGGTCAGACGGAGAGGGTGAATCGTATTTTGGAAGATCTCTTGAGAGCATGTATATTGGATTTTGGTGGGTCATGGGATGACCATTTGCATCTAGTAGAGTTTGCATATAATAATAGCTACCAATCCAGTATCGGTATGGCTCCGTTTGAAGCTTTGTACGGAAGACCATGCAACTCACCATCATGTTGGATAGAGACTGGCGAGAAGTTTATGCTTGGACCAGATATGGTGAGGGAAACTTCAGATAAAATCAAGACCATTCAACAATGAATGAAGGCTGACCAAGATAGGCAGAAGAGTTATGCCGATAAGAGGAGAAGAGACTTAAAATTCTCCGTTGGCGACTTGGTGTTTGTCAAGATTTCTCCGTTGAAGAGCGTAATACGATTTGGCAGGAGAGGAAAGTTGGCACCAAGATTCGTTGGCCCATTCCCTGTTCTTGAACTAGTCGGGAATTTGGCATATAGAATTGACTTACTAGACAAGATGGCGGGAGTTCACAACGTATTTCATGTTTCCCAGTTAAGGAAGTTTGTGCACGACCCTAATGTGGCTATTTCACCTGATCAGTTGGACGATATCGAGGTTGAACCTGAGGCGGTTGGGAACCGTAGGCCTATGCGTATCGTTGGGAACGATACGAAGCAACTTCGAAGGAAGGCGGTGAAATTAGTCAAAGTCCAGTGGGGTGAGGATGAGAAAGACTGTACTTGGGAAACAGAGGAGGACATAAGGAAGAAGTATCCAGAACTCTTTGCCTGGTAAGATTTAATTAGCGATTTAGTTTTCCGCATGCTAGGTTATGTTTGTTTTGCTTGTTTTGCATGTTTGGTTGCTGTGAATGATTGTTAGGCATGCGGGATTCATTGTTTGTTTCTTTGTTAAGGAATTTCGGGGGCGAAATTTCTTAAGGGGGGGAGAATGTAACGACCTGCATTCTACGCATCGGAAGATCGTAGAATATTTATTTCTTTTTCTTAGTAAGTCGTATGGTCGTGTACTTTTGGGAAACGACTAGTAGGGTCATTTCCCATGTTCATGATTTTTGTCGATTTTTAAATGACCGTTTTGCCCCTAGTTGAACTTGTTTTGACCATAACTTTTGACTGGAAAGGAAATTTGACCTAAAACCACTTCCATTGGATCCGGATGATGGTTTACAATTCCGTAGAGTGGTTATATTAGCCAAACGGACTCACCGTTTGGGAGATATGGCTGAAACAAGTTTCAGATGGTGAAAAACAGCTTAATTGGGCTTAACCGGGTGATTAACAGCTAGGCCCAAAGGGGAATTTCGGGATTAGGAGTTTAAAAGGGCTGTTAGGGTTTGGAGAATGCCTTTTTCTCATTTTTCAGCCGTCACTATTCATTCCTCTTAACCTAGCCATGGCCTCCACCCTCTAAATCTCTTCAAAACACCTCTTAATCACTTTCTAATTGAAGATTTGGCTTAGCAAACATCAAATCAAGGAGTATTAGCACGAGAACCGAGGTAGAGCTGCTGTGTAAGATTGGGAACAGCGCCAAATCAGAGAATATTTCAGTTTTGGGGTTTTAGTGGTGGCAAAGGTGAGTGATTAGCTTTCTTTTACACTAATTACGGTTAATTATGGGTAATTAGTGAAGATTAGCGAATTTATACATTAATAAATTCTGGAAAAATTCCTAAAATTCTATAATGATGTTTTATGGCTCTGATAAAAATTTGGGCTAATTTGGATAAGTTTTGCTAATTGCATGCATAATCACGGTTAAGAAGGATTAAGGGGAAAACATGGGTTTCTGGGTATGTTTGATCTAAAGTATTTCATGTAAATGATGTTTTAATGTTTGTGATTGATTCTATATGTTGTTACTGCTGTTTGGAATGTTTTGTAATGTCATAGGAAGTTTAGAATGGTTGAAAACGCCGTCGTTCGGCGAAAATAGCTTGCTGGAAAAAGTTGTAGATTTTCAGAACCGGTTAGGAAGAACACCCGATCCGAACCGGATAGGAGGAGGAGATCCGATCCGAACCGGATAGGAGGAGGAGATCCGATCCGAACCGGATAGGAGGAGGAGATTCGATCCGAACCGGATAGGAGGAGTAGATCCGATCCGAACCGAACAGAAGGAGGAGATCCGAACCGAACCGGATAGGAGGAAACACCCAAACCGAACCGGATAGGAGGAGGAGATCCGATCCGAACCGGATAGGAGGAGTAGATCCGATCCGAACCGAACAGAAGGAGGAGATCCGAACCGAACCGGATAGGAGGAAACACCCGAACCGAACCGGATAGAAGGAGTCACCCGAACCGAACCGGATAGGAGGAGGAGATCCGATCCGAAACGAATAGAAGGAGGAGATCCGAACCGAACCGGATAGGAGGAGACACCTGAACCAAACCGGATAGGAGGAGGAGATCCGAACCGAACCGGATAGAGGAGGAGACCCGAACCGAACCGGATAGGAGGAGGATGCCCGAACCGAATCGAATAGGAGGAAGAGACCCGAACCGAACCGAAGAAGACCATAACCCGAGATGCAAAGGTAGTCCAAATGGGAAGTTTGCACCAAGGATTCAGATGGGAATCAACGAGTTAACTTCATGATTGGGCTTTGCTGCGGGACGTGTGCTAAGGGGCTGTCGATGTCTATAACTTTGGATCACTATGTATAGGAGGTACGTGAACGGATTCAGGGCCACAGTGGTCTAGGTACGACTAAAAGAGCTATAAACCAATGAAGTGGGGTCATTTGTAAAGGTTTAGTCATGACTCCATGGGGTAAGCTTGGTGGTAGCAGTAGTTGTACAAGCCGAACTCCGTCACTACTTCGATGGGTCTAGTGGTTGAAAGCGGTATACATCATATGCTTTATGCACTGAGTGAGAGATGTGAGGATGTTTGCCGTGATTGAATTGTTTGCTATCCCTTTGACATGCACACCCCTACCCCCGTATTTCTTTACACCATATGTTGATGGCACCTTAGATATTGTACAGTATGTAGTGCTAACTCTTTGGTTGCAGGTCCAGGTTCAGGTATGGTTTAGTATACCTGTTATTGTTCTGTTTAGCTGCTTATCGCTCATACTAGACTTTTTGTCTGACCCAGAGTTTTATGTCTCTTCTTATTACTCTGGGTGCTCACACGAGCAAACTAGAGACAGGTTAGCTGGTGATGCACGGGTAAATGATCCGGAGACGAGCAGGAGGCTTCCACGTAATATATATATATATAGTATTCTCCCTGTGTTGTCGAAGATCACTGCTTGGGCATTGGTGGTGCATCTTCCACTTTAGCTTTCTTTTGTTTAGAGACAGTAGATTTTGAAAAGTTGTAATAAGCTGTATTTGGATTTCCGCTGCTCTGATGTTAACATTTATTATTAGTTATCAGCTTATGCACTGTCTCACCTGTTTTATGTCAAATATGTTATTATTATATTTTATTCCATGCGCTGTGAGACATTCTACAGGTTCCTTGATTAGTTCATTCTCTTCTTTCTTTTCTTATGACGACCGTTCCGTGCCAGTTGGACATGTGTACAGCGCACACTTGGAGGAAGTGTCGGTTGGTGCGGGGCGGGCCGTCACACCATATGTTAGTGGCACCTTAGAGTATTGTACGGTATGTAGTGCAAACTCTTGTGTTGCAGGTCCAGGTTCGAGTATGGTTTAGTATACCTATTATTGTTCTGTTTTGATGCCTATCGCTCATACCAGACTTTTTGTCTGACCCGGAGTTTTATGCCTCTTCTTATTACTCTGGGTGCTCTTACGAGCAGACTAGAGACAGATTAGGTGGTATGCACGAGTGGTTGTACCGGAGACGAGCATGAGGCTTCCACATATGATATATATATATATATATTCTCCCTGTGTTGCTGGTCACTACTTTGGGCATTAGTGGTGTACCTTTCTTTCTTTTTTTAGAGGCAGTAATTTGGAAAGTTGTAATAAGCTGTATTTGGATTTCCGCTACTCTGATGATGATGTTGGTTTTAGTTATCAGCTTATGCACTGTCTCGCCTGTTTTATGTCAAGTACACTATTATTATATTTTGTTCCATGCGCTGTGAGACATTCTACAGGTTTTCAATTAGTTAATTCTCTTCTTTCCTTTCTTTGGCGACCGTTCTGTGCTAGTTGGGCATGTGTACAGCGCACTTTCGGAGAAAATGCCAGCTGGTGCGGGGCAGGCCATCACACTTGGTATCAGAACTCTAGGTTGCATAATTAACCTAAGGGAACACACCAGGGAGAGATAATACGTATATGAGAGCGCGTATTTGTGATTATTTTGGTTCCAAAAGCTATATATATATTATTAGTATAGCTAAGGATGAAGTCGCATTACACTGACACCACAAAGAGGATGGTTAATCATTTTCTCTGTGCAGATCAAACGATGAGCCGATACGCAAGGGGTACCGGTAGAGGAGCCAATAATGGGAATGTTGCTGAGATGAAGACGATGTTTACTGACCTCATGAGAGACACGCTTAGAGATGTTCAGAGGGAAGCTCCCAATGCTGGTAATGGAGGTGGTCCAATAGTGCAGGCGCCTAGAGCCGATTTCGCCAAGCTGAATAAGGATTATACTAGTCTTGGTGGGAAGCCGTTCCACGGAACGGAGTTGTCTACGAATGTTCAGGATTGGCTGGATAGCTGCGTGCGTATCTTCGAAGACTTGGGTATCGAGGATGTGATGAAGAGAAGGCTAACATCCCGTCAGCTACAAGGACGAGCAATGAATTGGTGGAATGCTATAAAGTCAACTACTCCCGAGGATCAGATTACTTGGGATAAGTTTAAGGCTCGCTTTTGCGATAAGTTCATTCCAGCTGCTCAGAAGTCAGTGTTGTTTAAGAAATTTTTGGAGCTCAAGAAGAATGGCGGAGCTGTCTCGGAGTATATTGCCGAATTCGACACTTTGTCGAAATATGGGTTATCCCTAATAGATACTGCTGAGAAGAAGAACGAGAAGTTTATAATAGGTTTGGATCAGTACTTGGGGGAAAAGCTTATTAACCACATCGATGAGACGCTTGAATCGATTGTGGGGAAAGCATTGAGGTCAGAAAGTCTTTACCCTAAGTCGAAGATTGAGGTTGCATCTGCAGAGGAGCCAAATTCGCAAGCAAGCGGTGGAGGCAAGAATGGTTCTCAGAATAAGAGAACGCAGAATCAGACTAAGGATGGCCAGAAGAAAAATAATAAGAAGGATGTTGAGTGCTTTAGCTGTGGCAAGAAGGGCCATTATACTAGTAATTGTCGAGCAAAGCCAGCAGACAGGAAATGCTTCAACTGTGGCCTAGTGGGACATCACAAGGACAAGTGTCCACAACCCCCTAAAGAAAAGAAGATGATGAAAGCATATGCCCTTAATGTTATTCCTTCTTCGTCGAATGCCCCAACTGCGGCGGAGAAGGGAAAAAATGTCATTATCCAAGGTATGCTTTCTGTTTATGACATTCCTGTTAAAGTTTTGTTTGATACCGGAGCTTCCAGTTCTTTCATATCTAGTGACCTGGTAGATAGGTTGGGATTGGAGCCCGAGATTGCCGATAGACCTTTAGTAGTGATGAACCCGATTGGTGGTTTGACTAACCTTAGCATGGTTTATCGTAATGTGGTCTTATCGAGTCATAGATGTATGTTTGTTTGTGATTGCTTTGTTTTGGGCTTTACTGGGTTTGGCATTATTTTGGGAGTCGATTGGCTCCAAAGATACAGGGTGGTGGTAGACTGTGAGGGCTTTTTGGTGACAGCTAGAGCGGATGATGGGCAGAGGGTAGTGTTTGGTGGTCTACCTAGTGATGGGGTAATGGCTAGTTTTCTAAATTCCCTCGACATCCCGCATGGTGAGTTGTCAGGTTTGCCCATGGTTGGCCAGTATCCGGACGTCTTCGAGGAAGTGACCGGGCTTCCACCACACCGAGAAATTGAGATCCGTATTGATTTAGTGAAAGATGCCAGACCTATAGTGATGCCACTTCGTCGAATGGCACTAAGGGAGTTGCGAGAGCTGGGGGTGCAAGTCAGCGATCTTTTGAAGAAGGGATTTATCAGAAGGAGTGTTTCTGAATGGGTAGCACCAGTTGTGTTTGCTACCAAGGCCGATGGTTCCCTTCGATTGTGTGTAGACTACCGCGAGTTGAATAAGGTGACGAGGAAGAATAAGTATCCTCTACCGCGGATAGATGATTTGTTTGATCAGTTGAGTGGTGCGAGAGTATTCTCTCAGTTGGATCTCGCGACAGGTTTTCATCAGCTTAGAGTGGAAGCTGAGAGTATAGCTAAAACGACATTTCAGACGCCATCTGGATTTTATGAGTGGTTGGTCATGCCATTCGAGCTGACCAATGCACCAGCATATTTTGTGGATCTTATGAATAGGGTATTCAGAGATCAGTTGAATAAGTTTGTTCTTGTGTTCGTGGATGATATGTTGGTTTACTCAAGGACAGAGGAAGAACACAAGGAACATTTGAGGATAGTGACGGAGGTGTTGAGAAAACACCAATTGAAAGCAAAGTTTTCTAAGTGTCACTTCTGGAGGAGGGAACTGAGATTCTTGGGCCATGTTGTTTCAGAGAATGGTATTGCCGTGGATCCTGCGAAGGTGGCTACGGTACAAAATTGGTCAACGCCCAAGAATGCAACGGACATAAGAAGTTTCTTGGGATTAGCTGGGTATTATCGTAAGTTTATCCAAGACTTCTCCAAGGTAGCAGCACCGTTGACTCAATTGACCAAGAAGAATCAAGCTTTCGTCTGGGACGAAAAGTGTGCATTCAAGAGTCTAAAGGAAAAGTTGACATGTGCACCAGTGTTAGTCATTTCTAAGGGGAATGAAGAGATGACGGTATATGTGGATGCATGTGGTACCGGACTAGGTGCTGTGTTGATGCAGGGAGGTAGGGTTGTAGCTTATGCAAGTCGGCAATTGAAACCGCATGAGAAAAGATACCCTACCCATGACTTGGAATTGGTAGCGATCGTGTTTGCATTGAAGATGTGGAGACATTATCTCTTAGGAGAAACAGTCGAGTTGTTTACTAATCATAAGTCATTAAAGTATCTTTTCTCTCAAAAGGATCTAAATCTCCGACAGCAAAGATGATTAGAATTCTTAGCTTCCTACGATTTCGATATCGCATATACACCAGGAAAGCGCAATGCGGTAGCTGATGCGTTGAGTAGAAGACATGACAGTTTAGGGGCTATGCCTCTAGAATGGAAGCAACTGGAGTACATCGCGGGGTATGATTTCAGACCAAAGTGCGAATTGGATCCAGAAATGTTAGCAAGTTTGACGATTAGACCCACTTTGATTGAGCGGATTGGTTCGAGTCAAAGGAACGATCCTAACCTATTGGAAATCATCTCAAAGTTAGAAATGGGAATCGACGGAGAGATGAACAAGTATGGGCTTGATCGAGATGGATGGCTTAGAAAGGATGGAAGACTTGTTGTGCCCAATGTCAATGGATTAAGAGATGAAGTGCTTAGAGAATGTCATCACTCAAAACTGACTATACATCCTGGTGGTAACAAGATGTACCGAGACATGAAGCAGACCTACTACTGGGAAGGGATGAAAAGAGACATTGGGAAGTTTATATCCAAATGCATGAATTGCCAGCTAGTTAAAGCTGAGCATAAGAAGCCGTGGTTTATTGCAACCATTAGAAATTCCAGAATGGAAATGGGAACAAGTCTCAATGGATTTTATTGATGGGTTACCAAGGAATAGGTCGGTCCATGATAGCATCTGGGTGATTGTGGACCGATTGACTAAGAGTGCAAAGTTTATACCCATCAAGTAAAACAGGACAGTAGCTAAGTTAGCTGAACTATATGTAAAGTGGCTAGTGAGATTTCATGGGATACCCAAAGGCATTGTGAGTGACCGAGATCCGTTGTTCACTAGTGGATTTTGGAAGAGCTTACAAGAGGCGTTAGGATCAAAATTACATCTTAGTACCGCGTATCATCCTCAAACCGCCACTCAAACAGAGAGGGTGAATCATATATTAGAAGACCTCTTGAGAGCCTGTGTATTGGATTTCTGTGGATCATGGGATGACCATTTGCATCTAGTAGAATTTGCATGTAATAATAGTTATCAATCCAGTATTGGTATGGCTCCATTTGAAACTTTGTACAGAAGACCGTGCAACTCACCGTCATGTTGGTTAGAAACTGGTGAGAAGTTTGTACTTGGACCAGATGTGATAAGAGAAACTTCAAACAAGATCAAGATCATTCAACAACGAATAAAGGCTTCCCAGGATAGGCAGAAAAGTTATGTTGATAAGAGGAGGAGAGAATTAAAGTTCTCCATTGACGACTTGATGTTTGTCAAGATTTCTCCATTGAAGAGCGTGATACGATTTGGCAGGAGAGGCAAGTTGACACCAAGATTTGTTGGTCCATTCCTAGTTCTTGAGCAGATTGGGAATTTGGCATATAAAGTTGAATTACCAGAGAAGATGGTAGGAGTTCACAACGTGTTTCATGTTCCCCAGTTAAAGAAATTCGTGCACGACCCCGATGTGACTACTTCACCTGATCAATTGGACGATATCGAGGTTGAACCCGAGGCGGTTGGGAACCGCAGGCCTATGCGTATTGTTGGGAACGATACGAAGCAGCTTTGAAGGATGGTGGTGAAATTAGTCAAGGTTCAGTGGGGCGAGAATGAGAATGACTATACTTGGGAGACAGAGGAGAGCATTAGGAAGACGAATCCAGAACTCTTCGCCTGGTAAGATTTGTGTTTCGATTTAGTCTTTCCGCATGCTAGGATAGGTTTGCTTTGTTTGTTTTGCATGTTTGATTATTGTATATGATCGGTAGGCATGCGGGATCCTTTGTATGTTTTGGGTTAAGGAATTTCGGGGACGAAATTTCTTAAGGGGGACGGGGGGAGAGTGTAACGACCTGCATTCTACGCATCAAAGGATCATAGGATATTTATTTCTTTCACAAACGAAGTCGTATGGTCATGTAACTTTGGGAGACGACTAGTGGGGTCATTTTCCATGTTCAAGATTTTTGTTAATTTTTAAATGACCGTTTTTCCCTTAGTTGATCTTTTTTTTGACCATAACTTTTGACTGGAAAGAAATTTTGACCTGAAATCACTTTCATTGGCTCCGGATGATGGTTTACAATTCCGTAGAGTGGTCACATTAGCCAAACGGACTCATCGTTTGGAAGATATGGCAGAAACAAGTTTCAGATGGTGAAAAACAGCTTAATTGGGCCTAACCGGGTGATTAACAGCTAGGCCCAAAGGGGAATTTCGGGATTATGAGTTTAAAAGGGCTGTTAGGGTATGGAGAATACCCTTTTCTCATTTTTCAGCCGTCACTGTTCATTCCTTTTAACCTAGCCATGGCCTCCACTCTCTAAATCTCTTCAAAACACCTCTAAACCACTTTCTAATTGAAGATTAGGCTTAGCAAACATCAAATAAAGGAGAGAAAGCACCAAAGCAAGGTTAGACCTGCTACGTTGCATTGGGAACAACGCCAAACAGAGAACCATTTCAGATTTGGTATTTTGTTTGTGGCCAAGGTGAGTGATTTGCATAGTTTTGCACTAATTACGGTTAATTAAGGTTAATTAGTGAAGATTAACAAAATTAGACATGATAAAATTTTGGAAAAATATTTATAAATTTTGAAATACTGTTTTATACCTCTGCTAGAAATTTGGGTTGATTTGGCTAAGTTTTGTTAATCCTATGATTAGTTTTGCTTAAACATGTTTAAGGGAAAATATGGGGTTTTGGCTATGTTTGATCCGTTTAAACCTATCAAATTATTGTTTTGGTGTTTATGATTGATTGTACATGTTGCTATGACTGTATGGTATGATTTGTGATTGTCTAGAAGTGTTAGATTGGTCGAAAATGCCATCGAATGGCATAAACAACTTGCTGGACAAAGTACAGGAAACTGTGCAGGACCGGATCGGATGGGGGAAGCTTGACACAACTCGATAGAGGGAGCACGACTTGACCTGGCATGGTTGCACAACCCGAACCGAAGCGCCTCGACAAGCTGGTGATCCAGGAACCTATCTTCGACCCGAACCACCTGGAAGCTCGTGAACTAATGGCTATGGAGGATCACAAACCAGAGTGCTCTACCCGAACCGAACCGCTCATACCATCCGACCCGATCCGCCCACGTGAGCATGAGCTACCCTGACTCGAAACACTCATACCATCCGACCCGATCCGCCCTCGTGAGCATGAGCTACCCCGACCCGAACAATTCTACGGGGCGTGATCCGAGCCGGTTAGTGGACTCCGAACCAATGGCATTGCATCAAGAGTAGGACCTGACAATGAGTCACGAGCTGTAGGAGCACGACCCGACCCGTTTGGGATATTCGGATCAGAACCGAGGAGCTGATGACCACGACCTGAAGCAAAGTGAAGTGAAGAAATGAAGACCGATCCGGAGAAGAAGGTGATGACCGAAACCTAAGATGAAAAGGTAGTCCAAATGGGAAGTTGTACTTAGGATCCAGTTGGGAACCAATGAGTTGACTTCATGAGTTGGGCTTTGCTGCGGGACGTGTGCAAAGGGGTTGTCGATGTCTGTAACTTTGAATCACTATGTGTAGGGAGTACGTGAACAGATTCAGGGCCACAGTGGCCTAGGTACGAATAAAGAGCTATAGACCAATGAGGTAGGGTCATTTGTAAAGATTTGGTCATGACTCCATGGGGTAAGCTTGGTAGTAGCAGTAGTTGTACAAGTCGAACTCCGTCACTACTTCGATGGGTCTAGTGATTGACATTGATGGACATCGTATGCTTTACGCACTAAGTGAGAGATGTGACGATGGTTGCTATGCTTGATTAGTTTGCCATCATTGTGACATGCACACCCCCACCCGCGTATTCTTTATACCATATGTTATGACACCTTAGAGTATTGTATGGTATGTAGTGCTAACTCTTTGGTTGCAGGTCCAGGTTCAGGTATGGTTTAGTATACCTGTTATTGTTCTGTTTTGCTTCTTATCGCTCATACCAGAATTTTTGTCTGACCCAGAGTTTTATGTCTCTTCTTACTACTCTGGGTGCTCTTACGAGCAGACTAGAGACAGGTTTGATGGTATGCACGAGTAGCTGTACCGGAGACGAGCAGGAGGCTTCCACGTATGATATATATATATATATATATATAGATATTCTCCCTGTGTTGCTGTGGTCACTACTTTGGGCATTAGTGGTGTACCTTTGTTTCTTTTGTTTAGAGACAGTAATTTGGAAAGTTGTAATAAGCTGTATTTGAATTTCCGCTACTCTGATGATGATGTTGATGTTGGTTTTGGTTATCAGCTTATGCACTGTCTCGTCTGTTTTATGTCAAGTATACTATCATTATATTTTGTTCCATGCACTGTGAGACATTCTACAGGTTTTCAATTAGTTCGTTCTCTTCTTTCCTTTCTTTGGCGACCGTTCTGTGCTAGTTGGGCATGTGTACAATGCACTTTCGGAGGATATGCCGGCTAGTGCGGGGCGGGCCATCACAAATTATTTGAAATGAGAATTAACTAGGCCTTTTCAAATAATTCACGTATATTTAGAATTCAAATCAATTCATTTCTTGGTTAAATTATTTGACATCCATAATTCAGTTCAATAGTATAATTTTCATGTCAAACACATTCCAATAAACCGAGTAAATTCGGTTTATTTCCATTCCATATCGTTTATAATATTTTATAATGATTTATCGCTATTTTTATTTATTTAAAAATATCCTATTTATTTAAAACGATGCTTCAGGCCATAACGCGGTCATGGCGCTGTTTTTCTTCAGATTTGATTTTCACATTTCTGAAAATCTAACCGTTAGATCTTTGCAAATTTTATATCATTGGAAAGATCTTTTCAAAACGGACCCAACGGTTCCAATTTGAGAAAATCCGATGGTCGGATCTCCCGGTACAATCGTTTAAAGTTACGATTTCAAAATACGAACTGCAACGTCGTTATTCGTTTTATTTTAATTATACATACATACATATATATATATATATATATATATATATATATATATATATTCCATTCTGGCGCTGTTCTCATTCAGATTTGAATTAAACATTTCACACAACCTAACTGTTCGATCTTAACAAATTTTATATCGTCGGAAAGATTTTTCCAAAGCGAACCAAGTGGTTTCGGTTTCGGGGAAATCCAATTGTCGGATTTCTCGATATAATCGTTTAAAATTATGATTCCAAAACATGAACTGCAACGTCGTTATTCATTTTATTTTAATTATATTTATATATACATATATAAATATATAATCCGTTCTTCGATTTCCAAACCATTTTCACTTCATATATGTGGTAAAAATAATATTTTTATCCAACAAATATTTATTTCAACACATGAATATTTTTAACACTTCATGTATATAATAAAAAAATGTGAGTTTTATTGTCAAAACAATTTATTTCAAAACATGAATATTTTTAGCGATTCATATATATATAATAAAAATGTGACTTTATTGTTAAAGCAATTTATTTCAAACATGTATATTTTTAACGATTCATATATATAACAAGAATGTTATTTTTATTGTTAAAACAATTTATTTCAAAACATGAATATTTTTTCAACACATGAATATTTCAGAAAATTTCGGCAGCATAACGGCAGGGGGTTTAAAACCGGCACGGTCCCGAGTACGGCTCCTCGCACTACCTTACGCCTCGCGACATTCCCTAAGGGGCTTATCCTTACAATCTAATAATTTCAATCATTTTTATATCCCAATGAATTTTCCCACAAACAATTCCAATTTTTGTTTTCAACCATAATCAACCATTCGCATTTATCAACCAAATTTCACGTCAACCAAAATCCAAACAATCACAACCAACATATATCGTCCATGGTCTATGGACGAGGAGAGTGTGTGTGTGTATATATATATATATCAATATATTTCAATTTCATTTCATTTCCATTCAACGCACATATAATTTTTACAACATATATATAACTTATACATCGCACATATAATTTATACAACGCTTATACATGAGGTGTACAACGCTTATATAACTTATACATCATCATTCCATCCTAATTTGAATTTAGAAATCTCACTTTGGGTTACACTCCTTCAAAAATTGTAGGAAGCTCCAAAAATTCTCTGGTCCCTTCTAGAATGTAGAAGACGTCGCCACGACTCCAATGTCTCTTGTTTCATTGGATTTCGACAACATAGCAAAAAGATGTGATTTTTATTGTAAAATAATAATTCGTAGCATTTTAAAGTGCTATAAATAGTTTAAATTATTCCAGCCGTTACCTTCCAAAAGAGGTACAAAATTAGATTTTGATTTTTCTTTCAATCCGTAACACGATAGGAGGATCGGCCTACGCTACGTTGTCCGCCTTGGAGAGGCACAACTATCGGTGGTAAGGTGGCTCAGTGCGAAGGCGCCCACCAGGATGCGGCGGAGCTACGAATGGTGGGTCTTCTTGGAGGTGGATCTCGCGAAATACTGAATGATGGGGGAAGTGGCTTATACGGATTTGAAGCTGATGAGGAGATCTTCAAAAGGTCCAAAGGAGCACCTGATTTTATTGAGCGGTTTGGGAGTAATCGAGGAGAGAAGGGGGTAGCGAGTTTCTGAGCGGATCGGGGAGTAAGAAATGAAATGGTGAATTCTGATTGGCCTGTCCCTTTTATTTATGTTTTAAAATCCAAAAATACCCTATAGTCATACGAACTCCAATTAAAACCCAACGACTGTCACCCTAGCTAAATACCCCTACTCCGGACACAATGGAATATGTTTCGTGAGCCACTTCGACTGTTTCAGTCAGTTTTTCTTCAAATTAAAATATAAAATATTCAAATATTGATTTGAACATACATTTTAATTTGCCGGGGCCACATACTGATTCCAAAAATTCCCGAAAATTAAATCTGGCTTCGTATCAACGATACGGTGCTAACAAAACTAATTTCGTCGAATTTGGAGACCATTTGGAAAATGGCCTTTTTCTGGTCAATCCAAATTGACTGAAATTAACCAAACACGTTTTCTTTTTCCACATTCACATACTAACTCCAAAAGTTATGAAATTTGAAACCTAGCAATAACTTGATATTACGGATCTAAAAAAAATGGTTTCATCGAAAACGGAGGTCGTTTGCAAAATGTCTATTTTACGGGCTATATTTATTCCGTAGCGAGCTTTCTGAAAATTCATTTGGCCATAACTTTTGGTTCCTGCTACGAAATTTCAATTTTTCAGATTCGCTAGAAAGATATTCTTAAACATATTTAAATATTTTTTTATTTCACTAAAATCCGTTTTATTTTGCATCATGTATAGTTAGTCAAAGTTCGAATTCAAATTTTCAAACTGTCGTGCTATTTCCAACTCCTTGTTTTATAATTAAAATAAATTATTTATATTTCAACATCAATTCAAATAAATATATACATTCTAATTCCATACGAAATAAATTTCTTGTCCTTATTATTTAATATAATTTATATATTCAAAATTCATTGAAATAGCCAAATTAAAAAATTTATATTGGTTCTGATTTTCCGGGTTGTTACACAATGTCATTTAAAATACAACGCACAATAAACCCAAAATCACATTCCATTAATTATGGAATCTTCACGGAAAACAAATCGATATATATAATCGATATAAACTTCTGTATCCAACCAAAATATAAATGGAATAACGGCAAAGCCTTTTAAATTCCATATATAGTAACGGTCTTCCTCCACAGAAGTTCACATCGATTATTACCAAATCGAATTCCATTCCATTCCAATTTGTTTTAATAAATTGGAAAACTCTTCTTTGGAAAATTCCACCAAATCTTAATTAAAAGATTTATAAATTCCAAATCATATTTCACTGTAAATTAGGTTAAAGAACGAATGTCGTTAAAACATAGTTCACAATAAACCCAATTCACAATCCTTTTCATTCCAATTATTAAATATAATTGGAACTCTAATAATTTTAATTAAAAGATTCATTCTTTTCATACGGGGTTTAAGAACAGTGTAAATGAAGACAACATTCGCGACAAACCAAAATCCAATTCAATATTAAATACAAGGCTCTAAATAGAAATTATATCGGCATATATTCAATATCAAATTCTGAAATAAACATATATCGTATTGGGAATAACGATATATGTATCTTCCAAATTCCTCCACAATATCCGTATAATCATGGAATCCAATATCGAAATATTCCAAGATAATTTCCATTCAAATCCATATATTGGAAATTCTGGTCATTTTTAAAACCATTTCAAATCCAATTTATTTATTTAAAAATATTGGATTATAATTCTAGTTCATAACTAGCTCATTTCGATAAAAATATATTTTTATCGTTTCAAATATGGAATTTTTTCACACCCATTCTTTCCAAATCATTTATTATGATTTTACATAAATTATTAATATTTTTAATAATTTTATCAAGGCCCGTACAGTCGATTTCCATAAACGGTCATCGAGCTGCACTTACATTGACCTTTTCCAAATTTGATTTGGACATAATTCCAAATCCAACCATTAGATTTCAAATTCCTTATAATTGTTGGAAAGCTCTTTTTGATACAAACCCAACGGTTCCAGTTTTAGGAGAATCTGACAGCCGGATCTCCCGTAATGTCCATTGGAAGTCAATGGTCGAAATTCGCGAACTGCCGCGGCACGGCGCATTGTATTCAGGCCATTAAATATATAATATATATATTAGATATATATTTCGTAGATTTCCATTTAAAATGTATTATATAAATCATTTTAAATTCGTTTTAAACACAATTTCAACTTCATATTCAATTTTAAATCAGAATTGAAAATTCCATATCATTAATATATAAATGATAATATTTTCAAAACATTAGATTTTGAAATCACTTCCTTTTCGATATTCATTATAAAAATGAATAAAACCGATATAGATATCGTTCACGTCCAAATGGCGTTAATTTAATCAGCATGGCTTTATATATTTAAATATTTTCGTGTCTATCCCAAATCGGACATCAAAATCATATTTTGATCCATTACTGAATATTATTTTAAAATATTATTTATTTTAAAATATTCTTTACTCGTTATTTTAAAATGTTTGTTAATTTAAATATTCGTTCTTTCCGAATTGGAATCAGACACAGTCAATTACCATATAATTTTATTTATATGGATTTCATACACATGTGTACACAACAATAATTAAACACAGCCAACCATCATCCAGAGTGCATTACACAACTGCATAAGCATTAAATATAAATAATTAACGCTTACAATAGTTTGTCAACCCATCGATTGAAATACAACTAAATATTGGGATTAGTGTATGTCCAGTATCATCCCAGTACCTGTGTGGAGTTTTCAAACAACAAACACTGATTATTATTTGTGCGGTAGGGCGATGTGTAAAATATATCGTCCCAATCAATATCAGTCAAATGTGTGTACATATACAAATCATCCGATTTGTAAATGAATATTTATTTTCATTCATATACTCGTTAAAAATTATATTTTTAACGATAAAATATTTATTTCAACATATGAATATTTTGTAAAGTCATATATACAATAAAAATGATATTTTTATTATTCAAATATTTTATTCATCACATGAATATTTTATTTTCCATCAATAAAAATGATATTTTTATCGTTTAAATATTTTATTCCATACATGAATATTTTATTTTCCATCAGTAAAAATGATATTTTTATCGTTCAAATATTTTATTCCATACATTAAAATTTTATATATTTTATTCCATCAATAAAAATGATATTTTTATTGTTCAAATATTTTATTCCATATAATACAATCAACAATCACAATACAGTCCATTTCCACAACACAATACAATTAAACAAGCCGTCCATGGTCTGTGGACGACGGTGTTAGGAGCTACTAATCCCCATCTGCAACCTAGTATATATTTAACTGTAAATTAATTAATGAGTAGTTCTCACATTGGGATCCACTCCGCCATTTTTATTTTTGAATTTCTGCTTTGATTCTGTTCACGTTCAAATTTTCCCGAAATTCCAACGTGCTCCAAATTGGACCCAGTCAGTCTTGTTGTGAAGCTCTCGTCCACCCGATCGCAAAGGATCCAGTTTCGCGTGATTTGGACCTCGTATGGGAAAGATACATATTTTTAAACATTGATTATATTAATTACATAACTAATTAAATTATTTAAATAAAAACCTTAATTACCTTTCTCTAATTATCTCCCTCCCCCCCCCCCCCCCCGTAACCTTCAACAAACCCTCGATTTCAACTTCCGCCACCCGCCGCTGACAGAGAACGCCACAGCAGGATCAGAGGTGCTGACGTGGAGCGCCCTCGCGAGGCACACCCATGCCATCCCCTCCTAGCCAGTTGGATGGCGCCCTGATGCCGACAATCACCCTCGACCGGCGATACTTCCGGCCTCGAATTCTCACTGACCACCGCACGAAACCCCACCCCACCAGGATCAATCGAAAGATCATAAAACTCCCTTCAATTTTGGCTTAATATCATGTTGTAATTTGAAATGTAGAAGGAGATCTTGGAGTTTTAAAATCGCAGCTCCCCAGCCATTAAAATCAATGAAGCGGCGGCTACTCGATTAGGTTAGGGAACTAGTGTTTTATAAGAAATTATTATATATTTTAGTATTATTTAAATTCTTTTAATTCGAAAAATCCTTGTTTATTTGATACTAACTCCAAATCAAACTCAATGACTATCGCCCCTAGCCAAATACCCTTATTCCGGACACAATGGCATATGTCCGGTAAGAATTCGACTGTTACGACCAGTTTTTCTTTAAATTAAAATATAAATCAATATATATTGAACTCAAATGCACATTTTAATTTACTAGGGCCACATACTAACTCCAAAAATTCCCAAAAAATAAATCTAGCTATGTTTTGACAATACGGTCCTAACAAAACTAATTTCATCGAATTTGGAGACCGTTTGAAAAACGGTCATTTTCTGGTTGATCTCATTCAAATTTAAATTACCCAAGACATTTAAATTTACTACGCTCACATGTTAATTTCAAAAATTCTAAAAATTGGAATCTAGCCATAATTTGACATTCCGGATCGAACAAAAGTGGTCTCGTTGAAAATGGAGGTCGTTTGCAAAATCGCCCTTTTTAAGGGCTAATATTATATAAAATTCCATAGCGACTATTCTGAATTTTCAACTAGACATAACTTTTTAATCCCGCTATGAAATTAGGATTTTTCACATTCGTTGGAAAGATATTTTTAAATAGATTCAAAAAAATTTCGTTTCACCATAATCCAGTTTATTTTGAATCCTGTACATTCATTTGAAATTTGGGATCGAATTTTTAAACTACCGCGCCATTTCCAATTACTTTTATAATTAAAATAAATATTTATATTCTAACTTCGATTTAAATAAATATATACGTTCTAATTCTATTCAAAATAAATTTCTAGTCATTATTATTTAAAATAAATCATTTTAAATATTCAAAATTCATTAAAATTGCCAAAATAAAATTTTTAAATTGGTTCTGATTTTCCAGGTTGTTACAATCTCCCCCACATAAAATCTTTTCGTCCTTGGAAAGGAACGGAGCTAAAAGTTGTTTAACAATCAACTCAGCTTTCATTCTGGCTTTCATTCTTCAACTTTTCAGCTTCTAAGAATTTCTAATTTTTCAAAAATTTGGCTAACACCCTAAATTTTTGAAAAATTTCGCCGTAACCTCCTTTGTATAGGGAGACATTAACCGCACTTGCCACTATGGCCCTCACCATCCAAAAAGAAAAAGAAAAAGAAAAGGCCAAGCGTCTAGCCAATCGGCTCATAAAATCCTAATAAATTAGTAAACATGTACCTATTTGTCGGGCATACAATTTTATTCCTCTTCTCTAGCCTCCTTGCAGTGACCTATCAAATATATATGCATGTACATGTATGCAATTTCCAAAAAAAATCAATTCAATTCAACATTCGATACAATTTGGCTAAATTTACCTTTCATTCATGTATTGGTTTTATTAGTTAACAAATAATCATACAACACAACCAACAATCAATTAGTTGATTAGCTTTTCAAACATATAATTTTCTATATATACATGAAAATCATATTTTGTGTGTCAAATCACAACAATAAATCCTATCTAGTTTTGGTTCTGACGCCAGTCAATTGGAAATATATAGAAATCCCACTTTCGAAACTCGAACATAGAATCTGATGATGATATATCAATCATCAGAATCATCTTCGGGCGACTGAGTATGATTCTATATCTATCCAGTATATTAAAACTTCGAATATACGTTCATGACGCATATATGCAAAATCTCATACACTCGATTGTCCAAAATAAAATAAAATAATATACTAAATATGTATAATTAGATTAAATTTTCAGAACAAAATTGGTCATCATTTTTATTTAAAAAATAACACTCTTCAGACTCATTCTAGGATACTACTGATCCTATCTCTAACGAGTCATTCTCATAGGACATTACGAATCCAATCTCAGATGAATTCTTTCGTTTGGTTCTAATGCGTCTTGTTCTTGAGCTCTGTAAACCAAAGCTCTGATACCACGTGTAGCGACCCGATCTTCCCCGGTCTCCGAAGAGAAGAGAAAGAGTGGATTGAGTTGAGAACAAGACAAATCAGAACACAAACAGAAGACCATTTCATTGCTTATTACAACGATTTACATCAGAGTACAAGAATATACAGAGTATAAGCAAATAATATACATTTGATAAATATCAGAGATTTACAAATTACAATGTAGTGGAAAAATAATACATAACACAACTGAAATAAATACACGGATACAGAGCTTTCCAAATATATCTCCAGTTATAAACTTGGATCCTATGAATATAATATTTGCAAAACCAAAACTACTAGCTGCCCGTGTGGAAAATAGGGGCACTCAGAGTTTAGGTTTAAACAATAAACTCCAGTTCAGTCATGTGACTGGTGTGAGAAATAAAACAGTTATTAAATCTTTACTTTAAAGATAAAGTAAATTAAGGGACCACGCCGTATAACAAGGAACGGGTTTTCTCCCAAGAATACTAGTGCATATAACAAATAGTGCAATGCTTTTTGAAAAAATGAAGCTATTATAAGACTCAATCCCATCACACAATGCAACGCAAGCCGGAGGATAGAGTTTTACCTCATAATAGCCAAACATGCTTGGTACGTTTAAAACAAATCATTTTTGATACTGTTATAAGTGTAAAGTGTATAAAACAACTTCGAATATAAATGTATCAATCATAGACGGCATAGCATCCCATGCTACTATGCCGCCATACTAGTTCTACAATTAAAACCACAAAGTCACGTATTGGAAGTTGGATTTCCATCTGTTAACCAAGGCAAAGGGATCATCCTATGCAAATTCGTGACTTTCTAGCCTGAGCCTTAGGTCTCAGCCGCAATGCACCCAGATCGTTAGGGCCGATCCACATTTTAAGTGGATTAAAAATCCCTGAACATGTGTCTCCCCACCCTATGGGTCGTAAAAGAGCCATATGACTCAATATCCATCGGCACTGCTGTAACCGATATATCTGAGGCGCCTCGGTATCCATCATCCACATAAGTAAAACGTCTGGGCTTGCAAAACCCTGACACCACTCCTAGCTAAAAGGAAATGCATGTCCTCCCTGAGGTCCTCTCCCTTTTCTGGTTCACACCGGGGTGTGAGGCTCGCGAATTAACGTTATACAAAAAGTTATGCTATATTAAATCCATGTTTTAATCATCAATCACAAGACTCTGTTTTTCAACAGAAGCCTTGATCATTTCCATCTCAGCATGCCACACTGGCAATTCACGCCATGCGACTGATGTTTATCGATATATAACCTCTGAGCTCGTACGTCTCAGAGAAGGGTGTTAAACAAGAGAATAAATTCTTCGCCACCAAATAGATATATATTTAATAGTGACCAATCAACACAGAATAAAATCCAATATCAGACATAAATCCATTTACAAGTTCGTTCTGGGTCTAAACGAAACCGGAGGCACCTTATTCCTCGTCCCATATGTCCAATACAGGAGAGAGGTCCTCGCATATCCGATCAATCTCCAAGTACGTCTGGACGATCACCAGTTATTACCTCGTCTTGGGTGTACAGCCCAATCAAGACATCAGTAATCATCCAAACGTTGTGATAAACCATCGTCTTGGGTGTACAACCACCGTCTTCATCATCGACTTATCGTCAAATATGTTATTCAAAATGGGATAAACCCGGTTTTTCTGAATAACTCGCGTATCATATAAACAAGTGCTATAAAAACACAACATACGCCTCATTCCAATCCAGAATATTCATTTATTCAAATATTCACATTTTTAGGGAATGGTTCCCATTAATTATATCAAAGATAAATTTTTTAAATTCATTCTTCAATCTTCCTTTGGATATCAATTCAAATCACATTAAGGTTTATCCAAACTAGTCAGGATTAGCGCACCTTGCTGAAGTAATCATTTGTTTAATTTCCCAATCCCAGCCTATTCATCCCATGGAGCAAAACAGGTAATACTCCATATCTAACACCACGGTGTTATCGATAAATTTAATTACCATTTCACGATCAAATCTAATTAAAGATTTAACTATTGTTTGGAGTAAAACTGGCGATACTCCTTTCTCAATCATTTCCCAAATTTGATAATTTAAATTATCACATTTCAATCTAATTAAAGATTCACTAAAATTCCACTTAGTTTTAATCTTCTCAAAAATCATTATATAATGATTATTCAAATTCAGGAAATAAATCCTGTCTTTAACTGGGTTAAAGAACCAATGTCATTTAAAAATACAGTTCACGATAAACCCAAAATCACATTCCAATAGTTATGGAATCTTCACGGAAAACAGATCGATATATATAATCGATATAAACTTCCGTATCCAACCAATAATATAAATGGAATAATGGCAAAGCCATTTCAATTCCATATATAGTAACTGTCTTCATCCACAGAAGTTCACATCGATTATTACCCAATCGAATTCCATTCCAATTTATTTTATTAAATTGGAAAACTCTTCTTTAGAAAATTCCACCAAATCTTAATTAAAAGATTTATAAATTCCAAATCATATTTCACTGAAAATAGGGTAAAAGAACGAATGTCGTTAAAACACAGTTCACAATAAACCCAATTCACAATCCATTTCGTTCCAATTATTAGATATAACTGGAACTCTAATAATGTTAGTTAAAAGATTCATTCTTTTCACACGAGGTTTAAGAATAGTATCAATGAAGACACCATTCACGAAAAACCCAAATCCAATTCAATATTAAATAAAAGGCTCTAAATAGAAATTATATCGGCTTATATTCAATATCAAATTCTGAAATCAACAAATATCGTTTTGGGAATAACAATATACATATCTTCCAAATTCCTCCACAATATCCGTGTAATCACGGAATCCAATATCGAAATATTCCGACGATAATTTCGATTCAAATCCATTCCAATCCATATATTGGAAATTCTGGTTATTTTTAAAACCATTTCAAATCCAATTTATTTATTTAAATATATTGGATTATAATTTTGGTTCATAACTAGTTCATTTCAATAAAAATATATTTTTATCTTTACAAATATGGAATTTTTTCATCCTAATTCTTTCCAAATTATTTATTATGATTTTATACAAATTATTAATATTTTTAATAATTTTATCAAGGGCCGTACAGTCGATTTCCATGAATGGCCATCGAACCGCACTTACAATGACCTTTTCCAAGTTTGATTTGGACATAATTCCAAATCCAGCCATTAGATTTCAAATTCATCGAATTCTTGGAAAGCTCTTTTCGATACGAACCCAACGGTTTCAGTTTTAGGAGAATCCGATGGCCGGATCTCCCATAATGTCCATTCGAAGTCAATGGTCAAAATTCGCGAACTACCGCGGCGAGGCGCGTTCTATTCAGGCAATTAAATATATATAATATATATATTATATATATTTCATCAATTTCCATTTAAAACGTATTATATAAATCATTTTAAATTCATTTTAAAAACGATTTCAACTTTATATTCAATTTTAAATCAAAATTGAATATTTCATATCATTAATATATAAATGATAATATTTTCAAAACATTAGATTTTGAAATCACTTCCTTTTCGATATTCATTATAAAAATGAATAAAATCGATATAAATATCATTCACGTCCAAATGACGTTAATTTAATAAACATGGCTTTATATATTTAAATATTTTCGTGCCCATCCCAAATCGGTCATCAAAATCATATTTTGATCCATTACTGAATATTATTTTAAAATATTCTTTACTTGTCATTTTAAAATATTTGTTAATTTAAAATATTCGTTCTTTCCGAATTGGAATCAGACACAGTCAATTACCATACAATTTTATTTATATGGATTTCATACACATGTGTACACAACAATAATTAAACACAGCCAACCATCATCCAGAGTGCATTACACAACTGCATAAGCGTTAAATATAAATAATTAACGCTTATAACATTCTGTCAACCGATCGATTGAAACACAACTAAACATTGGGATTAGTGTATGTCCAATATCATCCCAATACCCGTATGGGGTTTACAAACAACAAATACTTATTATTATTTGTGCAGTTGGGCGATGTGTAAAATATATCGTCCCAATCAATATCAGTTAAATGTGTGTACATATACAAATTGTCCGATTTGTACATGAATATTTATTTCCATTCATATACTTGTTAAAAATTATATTTTTAACGATAAAATATTTATTTCAACATATGAATATTTTATACAGTTCATATATACAATATAAATGATATTTTTATTATTCAAATATTTTATTCATCAAATGAATATTTTATTTTCCATCAATAAAAATGATATTTTTATCGTTTATATATAAAATACCATACACGAATATTTTATTTTCCATCAATAAAAATGAAATTTTTATCGTTCAAATATTTTATTCCATACATGAATATTTTATATATTTTATTCCATTAATAAAAATGATATTTTTATCATTCAAATATTTTATTCCATACAATACAATCAACAATCATTATACAGTCCATTTCCACAACACAACACAATAAAACAAGTCGTCCATGGTCTGTGGACGACGGTATCAAGAGCTACTAATACCCATCTGCAACCTATTATATATTTAACTGTAAATTAATTAGTGAGAAGTAGTTCTCACATTGGAATCCACTCTGCCATTTTTATTTTTGAATTTCTACTTTGATTCTGTTCGCGTTCAAATTTTCCCAAAATTCCAACGTGCTCCAAATTGGACCTGGTCAGTCTTGTTGTGAAGCTCTCTTCCCCACGATCGTAACGGGTCCAGTTTTGCGCAATTTGGACCTCGTATGGAAAAGGTACGTATTTTTAAGCATTGATTATATTAATTACATAACTAATTAAATTAAAGCCTTAATTACCTTTCTCTAATTACCTCCCTCTCCTAGTAACCTTCAGCAAACCCTCAATTTCTACTTCCGCCACCTGCCGCTGGTAGAGAACGCCGGAGCAAGATCGGAGGTGCTGACGTGGAGCGCCTCGCGAGGTGCACCCATGCCACCCCCTCCTAGCCAGCTCGACGGCACCCTGACACCGACAATCACCCCCGATTGGCGATACTTTGGGCCTTGAATTCTCACTGACCACCGCACAAAACCCCACCCTACCAGGATCAATCGAAAGATCATAAAACTCCCTTCGATTTTTGTATAAAAATCATGTTGTAATTTGAAATGTTGAAGGAGATCTTGGAGTTTTAAAATTGCAGCTCCCCAGCCATTAAAATCAATGAAGCGGCGACTGCTCGATTAGGTTAGGGAACTAGGGTTTTATAAGAAATTATTTTATATTTTAATATTATTTAAATTCTTTTAATTCAAAAAATCCTTGTTCGTTTGATAGTAACTCCAATTCGAACTCAACGACTGTCGCCCCTAGCCAAATACCCCATTTTCGGACACAATGGGATATGTACAGTAAGCCAATTCGACTATTACGACCAGTTTTTCTTTAAATTAAAACATAAATCAATATGTATTAAATTCAAATGCACATTTTAATTTACTGGGCCACATACTACCTCCAAAAATTCCCGAAAAATAAATCTACCTATGTTTTGACGATACGGTCCTAACAAAACTAATTTCATTGAATTTGGAGATCGTTTGAAAAATGGTCATTTTCTGGTCGATCCCATTCAAAATTAAATTACCAAAAATATTTAAATTTACTGCGCTCACATATTAATTCCAAAAATTCTAAAAATTGGAATCTAGGCATAATTTGACATTCCGGATCCAACAAAAGTAGTCTCGTCGAAAACGGAGGTCGTTTGCAAAATCGCTATTTTTAAGGGCTAATATTATATAAAATTTCATAGCGATTATTCTGAATTTTCAACTGGACATAACTTTTTATTCCCGTTATGAAATCTGGATTTTTCACATTCTTTGGAAAGATATTTTTAAACAGATTTAAATATTTCTCGTTGCACCAAAATCCGGTTTATTTTGAATCCTGTACATTCATTTGAAATTTGGGATCGAATTTTCAAACTACCGCGCCCTTTCCAATTCCTTTTACAATTAAAATAAATATTTATATTCCAACTTCGATTTAAATAAATATATATGTTCTAATTCTATTCAAAATAAATTTCTAGTCGTTTTTATTTAAAATAAATCATTTTAAATATTCAAAATTCATTAAAATTGCCAAAATAAAATTTTTAAATTGGTTCTTATTTTCCGGGTTGTTACACATTCTAGATTGTGAGAGGAGGGTCGTTAGACTTTTGACTTGCCATGGGAGGACCCTCGAGATTTCTTGTGACTCACAAGGGTCTGTTATGCTTAGTTTCCTAGGGTCTCTTGATGCATCTACTGAAGATCTGCAATCTGTTCCAATAGTCCGAGATTATTCTTATATTTCTGATGAGGTACGGGGCTTGCCCCTGAGGCGCGAGATCGATTTTCGTATATATTTGGTAGACAGTGCAAAGCCAGTTCCATTACCAGTGCACCATATGGCTCTAAGGGAAAGGAGGGAGCTTAACAAGTAAGTATAGGAGCTACTTGAGAAAGGGTTTATCAGGCGAAGCATATCTGAATGGGGTGCTCCAGTAGTATTCGCGACTAAGGAAGATGGTTCGCTTCATTTGTCTGTGGACTACAGAGAGTTGAACAAACACACAAAGAAGAATAGACACCCACTTCCGAGGAAAAATGACTTATTTGACCAACTTGCTGGTTCCTTGGTATTTTCTCAGTTAGACTTGGCCATGGGGTTTCATCAGTTAAGGGTGGTTGAGGACAATACAGATAAGACCCTTTTAGGACTCCAGATGGTTTCTTTGAATGGATAGTTATGCCTTTTGGGTTGAAGAATGCACCCGCCTATTTTGTCGATTTGATGAGCAGGGTGTTTCGGGAGTTTCTAAATAAATTTTTCATGGTCTTTGTTGATGATATCTTGATCTTCTCAAAGAGCGAAAAAGAGCTTGCCCAACATTTAAGGGAAGTTTTGAAAACTCTCCGTGCGCATCAGCTTAAGGCAAAATTCTACAAATGCCATTTTTGGAGAAAAGAGTGAGATTTCTAGGGTATGTGGTTTAGGGATAGCAGTGGATCCTGCAAAGGTGGTTGTAGTTCAAGATTGGAAAGTTCCGAAAAATGCAATAGAGGTGAGAAGCTTTCTTGGATTGGCAGGCTATTATAGGAAGTTAATTAAGAACTTCGTGAAGATATCGGCTCCAATCACCAGGCTGGCGAAGACGAATTTGGCGTTTTCATGGGATATAGATTGTGATGTTGCTTTCCAATGACTGAAGAGGGCTCTGACAACATCCCCAGTCTTAACCTTGCCCGATGGCAACAAAGTATTTACAGTATACACAGACTCATGTTGTACATGGCTTGGTGCGGTTCTGATGCAAGAAGGAAGGGTAGTATGTTATGGAGGAAAACAACTAAGGGTTCATGAGAAGAACTACCCTACCCCTGATTTAGAGCTAGCTGCCATAGTATTCACGCTTAAGATGTGGCGTCATTATTTTCTTGGAGAGAAGTTCGAGTTGTACACCGATCATAAATCTCTCAAGTACTTGTTCTCGTAGAAGGATCTTAATCTAAGGCAATAAAGGTGGATGGAGTTTCTAGCTTCTTATGATTTTGAGATTGCTTATACCCCTGGTAAGGGTAATGTGGTGGCAGATGCACTAAGTACGAAGAGGATGGCCTTAAGTCCTCTGTTTGTGGAAAGGAAAAGCTTGGAGCTCGTATTAACTTTTGATTTTAGACCCTCCACCGAGTATTGCCTAGTTTGTTTGCACCGCTTGAGATACGACCTACAGTTATGGATCAGATAGGAACTTCACAACGAGATGATCCACAGATTTCAGACATCTTGGATAGGCTCAGTAAAGGGGAGACTTCTAGTCACCTCAATAGATATTCCATTAACGATAAAGGATGGTTGCAACGAGATGGAAGGCTTTGTGTTCCTTAAACTGGAAGTCTGTTAAAGGCAGTCTTAGAGGAAGCCCATCATTCTAGGATGACTATTCATCCAGGTGGTGATAAGATGTATAAGGACATGAAGAGGGTTTTCTTTTGGGCCGGGATGAAGAAAGATGTAGTAGAGTTTGTTTCTCAATGTTTAGTTTGTCAGCAAGTTAAAGCTGAGCAAAAGTATCCCGGTGGTTTGCTTCATCCTTTGGAGGTTCCACAGTGGAAGTGGGAGAGCATCTATATGGATTTCATAGATGGTTTTCCTAGATCAAAGAAAGGCAACACCAATATTTGGGTGGTAGTAGATAGACTTATTAAGAGCGCTCATTTTATTCTAGTTAAGCGTAAGAGGACGACAGCTTGGTTGGCAACAATTTATGTTCATAAGATAGTCCGTCTTCATGGAGTACCTTCCACCATCTTTAGATCGTGACCCAATCTTCACTAGTGAATTTAGGAGGAGTTTGCAAGAATCATTAGGAACACAGTTATGTTTGAGTACCGCTTATCATCCTCAGACCGATGGACAAACGAAAAGGGTAAACAGAATTCTTGAAGATCTTTTGAGGCTGTATATCCTCGACTACATAGGGAGTTGGGATCCTCTAGTAGAATTTTCCTACAACAACAGTTATTAAGCTAGCATTGGCATGGCACTCTTCGAAGCATTGTAAGGACGATCCTGTAGATCACTAACTTGTTGATTGGAATCTACAGAAAGGCTATTGCTTGGACCAGATATGGTTAGAGAAACGTCCAAGAAGATTGATCTTATTAGACGACGAATGAAGACCGCTCAAGATAGGAAGAAATCCTACGTAGACAAGAGAAGGACTGACATTGAATTCGAAGTAGGAGATATGGTCTTCATTAAAGTGTCACCTCTAAGGATTGTGGTTCGCTTCGGATCTGTAGGGAAGTTGGCACCAAGATTTGTAGGGCCATTTCCCATAACAGAAAAATTAGCCTAATGGCCTATAGAGTGAAGTTACTCGAAAGATTATTTAGCGTGCATGATGTTTTCCATGTTTCTCTTTTGCAGAAGTGCTTACATGATACCGCGGAAGTTGTAGAGCGAAGTATATTGGAGGAAGTGGAAGTGGAACGGGAGGCGGTAGTTAGATGAGTTCCTACCAGTATTCTTGGATCAGAAGTTAAGAAGCTATGCAACAAAAAAATCATGTTGATGAAGGTTCAGTGGGGAGATAACCCGGAGGATGCAACTTGGGAGACCAAAGACAAGATTTGTGCTTCATATCTTTTCCTTTTCGAGAGTATTTTCTTAACTTCCTTTCCAAAACTTTTATTTATGCTTATTTCCATCATTTAAGTGTACTCTATCGATCGAATCTTCGACCATTAGGTAGAAATCCCATGGATGTAAACATGTGTTTGAGACATGCTATGTTTGATGGATGCAAGTGGATGCAAGTGTTTGCTAGTGTTTTCTAATGGATGCATCTACGCACACATTAAGCACTAGATCGGCTCAGTCACTCGCATACTTCATATGGATGTGTGTGCATTTTCCTTCTTTATGGATGAAAATTGATGTATCATCATATGGATGTTGCATTTGGACAGATGTTTGTGCATACATATAGAACTTATATGATAAGATTATTACATACATGTTCTATTCATCACACTAATATACATTGCATTGAGGAGGTCGACTGAATCGGTAGACCGCCTGATCTTCGCATTAGTATTGGGACATATACACACACCTTTGCATACGTTCATATAAGCATTAAAAGTCGTTAAGGACAATGGATGTCTATGATTGGTGGATAAGTAGATGGGTGATGGATGGTAAGATATGCATTCTTCTTAACTTGGAGATTTCGGGGACGAAATCCTTTGAGTAGGGGAGAATGTGACACCCCATATTTTGACAACATTAAAAGAGGAAAAATTACAGAATAATTAATTTAATATTCAGAATTAAGGAAAATGGACCATGCCATTGCGTCTGCCTTGAAATTTTGGTCAAGAGAGACATTTGGTTTGCGTAAAACGGATACTGTATGTAGAAGTTATGAAGGTTTGACGTTTGTATACGCACAAGAGAATTATATATATATAATTAAATTTACAAAATCAGAAATCTTTCAAAAGTAAAAATTCCGGAGGTGGCAAATATCCCGCTCCATGGGAGTCGACCCCATAGAGGGGGTGTCGACCCCGTGGCCTCCCCTTAAGGGTGTGTCGCCCCCCTAAGGGGTGGGTCGACCCCCCTAGGGTTGAGGTGGCAGGACGAATTCTGGGGCTGGCAGTTATTAATATAGGCTCATTTCTCTTGTTTTCTTCACTAAAATCAATGGAGGCCTAAATGCTGTCGGTGCCTGGACTGAATCAAATCCTTTTTCTAGCTAATCAAAGTTAGAGATTCAAGTGTAGATATGTTCTTCTTCTACCTTTCTAGATACAAACGCTTTGAGTTTCAAGTTGCTTTTAGATTTAAATAAATAAAAGTAAACATGATAGGACTGTAATTTGGATCTATGCATGTTAATCCTTGAATCACTTCAAATCTATAATAACTTGTGAATCTGTGATATTTTGGCATACTATGACTTGGATCTTAACCATTATCAAGTCAGATATACTTTTGATTATAGATAATTCAATATTTAGATCATCCTATACCTTCATGTTGTGGTTAATTTGGATCTGTCAAGTATTGGACATCTAAATTTTATTTTAGATCTAATCATGCCTATTATGACATCCCTACTATGTTAGAACCCATTAATTATCATAAGTTCACCGATCTGTTTTTATATGTTCACCTTAACATTATGCCATGGAAAGTTTATGTCAATTTTGTTAGAATAATCATCTCCATCATCTTACCTTTACCCTTTTATTTTATATAGCCAGGCTACTTTCAAGCCTAGGCATGCCGCTAAATTATGCAATTACGTTAGTTTGGGGAACGAGGGGAAAAACATTGAAATTGGGCATATCTTGTGAAATTTGGGGCATAATTGGTAAACAAAAAAGTGAAAATTGGCATAATTTGAATAATGTATATGAATTTGGACATATATTTCGCTACGAACATAATTGGGGTGAAAAGGGGGCATGAAACCTATAACCTATAACGACATAGGTAGGAATTGGCTAATAAAGAAATGCCTAGGATTACAGTAATTAGAAATTGTAACTACGCCTAGACACGAGGTTAGATTACACTTGTGGTGGAAGTATGCTTGGAACCGCCCAGCATATCCGGCGACCACAAGTGGTGAATTTAGTGTGAGAGGTCTAGGTTCACAAATACGAGACGTGCTAAGACATGAGGTTAAGCCCGATTTGTGGAACAAGTCTGCCCAGACCCGCTCGGCATATCCAGCATCCACAAATTGCAGGCTTAATGTGGGAGTCTAGCATACCGTAACCATAAATGAAAATATGGTAGTAAACCTTGAATACTTAACCTAGTAGAATCCATAAGGATTGTATGAACATGAACTTGAATAATGGTCAAGTAAATATGTTTGAACAGTGGGTGGGTTAAGTAAATCTGAGGGGGTAGGTAATATTCATTTATAGGCTTACAAACTTAACCTGAGTGGGTTATGTAATTAAAGACACCTAGTGGTAAGCATAACCTGTGAAAATGTTGGAGTTATGTAATTAAAGACACCTTAGGGTAAGCATAACTTGTGTAAATGATAGGGTTATGTAATTAAAGACACATAGTGGTAAGCATAACCGGTGGAAATCCTAGTGGGGATACAAGACAAAGGGGAGAGCTTGTATCGTATTGTGTGTGGGACCCGTCTCAGTCAGTAACCCATATAATGGTATCAAACGAGGACTCCACCCTAGATCGAAGTCGGGGAACGTTTACTAGACTGATTGTAAGAGATCCAAACATGAAGGACGGTGTAGGCGGCACAAACCGACCGGGGACATGTGCATGCATGGGCCGAGTAGATATGGTTGTGCACATCAACTGTAACACCCCACATCCATTAATGTCACTCACAAAGGGAATGCATTAACTTCCATGGAGTGTATTTAGTGTATAGAAAAGAATATAACAAGACAGATATAAATAATGGTACTTGAAAATTTTAAAACAACTTTTAAATTACAGCGGAGAAATAGTTTGATTACAACAACTTCATAAATCAAGTACACTTACTATCCATCTTGATAAATTGTTTCAGAGTACATAAAATAATAGGCATAAACCCCAACACTAGTAGCCATAAAAGAGATGAGCTGAACTTAACTTTCAGCAATCCAAGCACTTCCAAAAGAGAGAGAAAGTGATCCAAGATCAAGCTCCACTAGTACTAGTCCCACCCTGAGAACCTGGGAGGGAGGGAAGGAAGAAAAGAGGCGAAAACAAGGGGGGTCAGACATAAAGTCTGGCGAGTATAATAACTTTAACAATATGATTATTAAAGTAACTAGGATAAGGCATAAACTGGTAAAATAAGATATGACCATGAAACAAGTGGGCATGACAAAGCAAATAAGAGGAATATTCTGGCGTTAATCTCGTTCCTAATTACTATAGGATAATTACTATATTGCACCAATGCTAATTACACCGCACCATTATTAATCACCCTAAAAGTTGATCCCGCCCACCGAACAGAATAATATTAATGGTAGTTTCGTGTACTCCTAGCTGTCTTCATAGGGGTCGTCTGCCCCTATATCCGCTAGTCGTACCCCCTACGCTCCCCATTCTAATTACAATGTTTATTCATAATATGGTAGTTATACTCCTAGCTGTCCTCATAGGTGCCATCTGCTCCTATCTCCGCTAGTCGTACCCACTACCTTCCCCATTTGATCGGCTCCCTAACTCGTAGATACCCGTGCTGGTCCCACAGTGGGGTGTATCACTCCCCAAAGTGGCAACCCGATACCACTAAAGATGCACGGCTCATATCTACACGATGCAACAATGTCTTACCTACCAGTCCGGGCTCACGCACGCACATGACCCTATTGGACTTGCGTTGCCACCGCTAACCGGTTTTGACCTCTTACAATCAAACCCTGTAAGCGTGTCCCGTCCTCGACTTGGGTCGAGCTCACAAAGATACTAAATGGGTTATTGGTTTGAAAAGGGTCCCCACACAAGCTTTCCACCTATTCTTGGTCCCCACTAAGATTCCCCACTTGACCCCTTCTTATTCATATCTTCTTACACGTTTTTAACTTGGTTAAGTGTTTATAATTATATCCCACATGTCCCCCATGTTATCCGCTTAACAAATCAACATGTATTATTGGTTAAGCTTGTCTTAACCCTACCCGCTTATCAGATCGATATATTATTGGTTAAGCTGGTCTTAACCCCATCCACTTATATCTTATTGGTTAAGTTGGTCTTAACCCTATCCGCTTATTTGATCAATATATTATTACTGGTTAAGTTTGTCTTAAACCTATCCACTTATCAGATATTATTGGTTAAGATGGTCTTAACCCTTCCCACTTATCAAATTATTGGTTAAGCTGGTCTTAACCCTACCCACTTATCAGATATATATATATATACACACACACATATATATATATATATATTATTGGTTAAGCTGGTCTAAACCCTATCCACTTACCATGTTTTACTTAGTTTATGATTAAATATTTCTTAGTTCACAGATACATTGGTTAAGTGAATAAATCCCTAAGTACCAACCCCGAAGACCGAAATCAACATCAGATTGTTACTCGGAGAATCACTCACTCAACCAAACTTCTGTTTGTCATTCATATTTCTCTTTAATCAGCATTAATTAATTATTAAGGCACCTAATCGTATTTCACATGCCACTCAAGGCACGCACTTAACCCCCCAATGTCCCACCACAAGTTTATCGGGTTAAGTGTTACTTAATTTATTAGAACCGTAAACTTGTAAAGACCTCCCACATTAGACTGACATTTGAGGTTGTTGGATTTGCTGGGCAGGTCCGGGCAGTCTTATACCGCAAACGAGCCTAACCTCATGTCTTTACAATTGTTACGCATTTAATTTGTGCCTTTGACCTCTCACATTAGACTGACATTTGTGGCTGCTGGATTTGCCGGGCGGGTCCGGGAAGTCTTACACCACAAAAGTGTCTAACCTCGTGTCTTAGGCGATTTATTATTACACATCTTTATTTAACCCCAAATTGGATTAATATCTCTATTCAAATTTGTCAATAAATTCCAAATTTATTTATGTCCATAATTGTCTCTTAAAATTATGTCAATAAATACCAATTATGGCAATTAATGTCTCAAATTAATTATATGCCTTTTTAGGGCCATTTTATGCCAATTCACAATTTTATGCATATTCAATATTATCCCATCATCCCCACGCTATTCGTATGTTTTCATATGACATATGTTAGACTCGCAAATAGTCTAACTTATAAAAAAGAAAAACAACATCACATAACACATAAAATAGATCTAAGGATCATGACATAAACTTGCATATGAATTTCATTCAAACTAGCATATGATAGGAAACTAGCATAGGTAATGGGCATAAACTTGCATATCTTATATACTGCTATAGATCCAAACATAAAGGTGTGAATTGCATATGGATCTAAACATAAAGGTGTGAACTTGCATATAGTTCTAAACATAAAGATGTAATATTTCATATATATCTAAACATAAAGATGTAAACTTGCATATAGATCTAAACATAAAGATGTAATCTTTCATATAAATCTGAACATAAAAATGTAAACTTGCATATAGATCTAAACATGTAGATTAATGCCACATAAACTAGCATATGCATGTACATGTTTCACAGATATTTCAACAATCCAAACTTGCATAAGATTCATACATGTATATATGATCCAATCATCACAAACTTGCACAAGATATATGATTCAACTTGCATATAATATATGATTCAACTTGCATAAGATATATGATTCAACTTGCATAAAATATTTGATTCAACTTGCATAAGATATATGATTCAACTTGCATAAAATATATGATTCAACTTGCATAAGATATATGATTCAACTTGCATAAAATTCACATAAGAACTAACATATGATCCAACACTACAAACATACATACAATTTACATCACATGATTCAAAATCATATTCTCATAATCCCAATTATATCTTATCATAATTAAATTAAGGAATTATTGTGTGAAAGCTATCATACTCACAATAAAAAAGAATAGTCTTGTCTTTCTGGAATCTGTATTCTGAAATTGAATTGCTCGCCTCTGATGTAGACTTAGTTGTTATTTTATATTTGATTTGATTCAGGCCTCTATCTTGCTTTAGAGTTGAAAGTGTATGGCGGCTACTCTAGGTTTTCCATTGACGGCATGGCGACTCTTGGTATGAATTTGTGTGATTAGCGATAGGGGTTTAGGGTGTTTTTATAAAAGGTTAATTAATTAAGAGCCGTCGGATTACCCTAGGAACAACCAAAACCATTTAGATAGCCACCTAAGCCCTAGTGACTCAGCAATGACTCACTGTTCGGATCAGAACACTCCAGAAATCTGTGCAGGCTTTTAGCCCGATCTGGGCACATTTGGCACGTGCGCTAGTGCATTTTTGTACTGGCGCACTTGGCAGGTGCGCCACTGCATTTTTGTACTGGTGCACTTCACAAGTGCGCCGGTGTATTCTGGTCTTTATCCGGTTTTTTCCCTAACTTCGTTCGTCCATATCTCCTTCATACGGTGTCCGTTTTACATAAACTCGGACTCTATCTCAAGCAGAATTTCGAGACGAACGCAATGGCGCAACCCGTTTCCCTTAATTACTACATTTAAAATTAAGTACTATTTAATTTATTAACTTTAATATTTAAAATTACAGGGTGTTACATTCTCACCTCCTTAAAGGATTTCGCCCCCGAAATCTCCAAATTAAGAGAATGCATATCCTAACATCCAATCATCCATCTACTCAACCATCAAACACAGGCATCCATTGTCCTTACAAGATTTCAAATGCTGTATGAACATATGCAAGAAGTGTGTGGATATGTTCCTTATCTAATGCAAAATCAAGCGGTCTACTGATTCAGTTGACGTCCTTAATGCAAATCATGATAATGTCATGCGTCCATTATGTATGCGAAAGAATCCTATTGATACATATTATTTCTACATGTGTGCACAACCATTCATCAAAATGCAGCATCCATATGATAACACAACCATTATACATCCATTAATTTAAATATGCACACACATTTATATGCAACATGAAGGTAATTGAGTCGATCTAGTGCCTAAGGTGTGTGTACATGCATCCACGAGCAACCACTAGCAACCACTTGCATCCATTTGCATCCACCAAACATAACATGTCTCAAACACATGTTTACAACCATAGGGTTTTTCCTAACTAAAGATCGAAGATGTCATCGCAAAGATAATACTAAATGATAGGAAAAGTATCAACAAAGCGGTAGGAAAAGGAGAAGTTAAAACATACCCTCAAAAAGGAAAGGATACAACGTACGCTTCTTGTCTTCCGTCTCCCAAGTCGCATCTCTTTGATCATCTCCCCATTGCACTTTGACCAACTTGACCTCTTTTTTGCGTAGCTCTTATACTCCGACCCAATGATGCATGTAGGAGCTCGTCTAATCGTGCCATCTCCCTCTACTTCCACTTCTCTAAGCATGTTCGGCTCCACTACTTCCACGGTATCTTGTAACACTTCCGCAAATATGATACGTGAAAACATGTCATGTACATCACTAAGCTAGTTGCCTCTTCTCATGTCCTTCCAAAATCTAGGATACATAACCTCAAAAGATCTTCAAGGATTTTGTTCATCCCTTTCTGTCTGTTCACCCGTCTGTGGGTGATAAGCGATACTCGTACTTGCCGCCTTTTGCATATCACCTTTTCCTCTTGCACCGAAAACTGCTTCGAGCCCTGTCGCGCAAGCACCAGTATACACTATGAATGGCTTACTTCCATATGGAAAAACTAATACTAGAGCGGTCGTCAAAACCCTCTTCAAACGTTGGAAAGCATCGTCACAGTCAACATACCAAGCAAAAATCAAGTTCTTCTTCGTTAACCGAGTAAGTTGGGCTGATATCTTTACGAAGTCCTTAATGAGCTTCCTATAATAACCAGCCAGCCCTAAAAATCTTCTTACTTCTGTTGCGTTCCTAGGAATCTTCCAATCTTGGGTTGCCACCAACTTTACGGGATCCACAGCTATCCCTTCCTTAGAGACCACGTGTCCTAAGAACCTCACTTCTTTTCTCCAAAAATGGCACTTGGAGAACTTAGCTTTAAGTTTATGCGCTCGTAGGGTCTCTAAGACTTCCCTAAAATGTAGTGCATGCTCTTCTTCACTTTTAGAGAAAATCAGGATATCGTCCACAAAGACTATCACAAACTTGTTTAGAAACTCCCTAAGCACCCTACTCATTAAGTCAATAAAGTATGCAGATGCATTCGTCAAACCGAAAGGAATGACGAGCCACTCGAAGAAACCGTCAGGAGTTCTAAATGCAGTCTTATCTATGCTATCTTCAGCCACCCTTAGTTGATGAAACCCTGTAGCCAAATCCAGTTGCGGAAAAAAGAAGCACCCACCAACTGATCGAATAAATCATCTATCCTCGGCAATGGGTGTTGTTCTTCTTTGATAGCTTATTTATCTCTCTATAGTCCACCCACAATCTAGGTGAACCATCATCTTTCATAGCAAAAACGAATGGAGCGCCTCACTCTGAAATACTCCTTCTTATGAACCCCTTCTCAAGCAATTCTTTCACGTGCTTACTGAGTTCTCTTCTCTCTCTCGGAGCCATGTAGCGCACTGGTAATGCAACTGGCATTGCATTATCTATTAGGTATATTAGAAAGTCTATCTCGCGCCTTGGGGTAAACCTCGAACTTCATCGAAGACGTCACTATATTCACGGACCACACGAACAGATTCCAAATCACCATTGGATGCGTCAAGGGATTCTAGGTAGCTAAGCATTACCGGACCTCTAGGGTCACAAGAAATATCGAGGGTCTTTCCACAACGAGTCAACAATCTAACTACCCTTCTTTCACAATCTAGGATGGCACCGTATCTAGCTAGCCAATCCATACCTAGAATCAAGCCGTAGCCCATGAAGCCAAGAATGAAGGCGTTGCATCCAAACCCAACGCCCAAGATAGACACTCTCAAATCCCAACAAATCATTGAAAGATGAGCCGAACCACCAATAGGATTTGAGACTACTATAGGATCCGTAACTAGACTAGTATTTAGGTGCAGTGTTTCAACTAACAAAGCAGATACAAACGAGTGTGAAGCACCAGAATTCAAACAAGGTTCGAACAGGATGATCAAAAATAAAAACCAAATTTCCAACCAAGATATATTTCTACCTCTATCAGGTATGTCAGTCGTGAGGGAACGTGTCTGCCCTCCAGAAGATCCTGTACCTTGTTCTTACCTTTGCCTTTTGCTTCTTTGGACGATCCTAATAAGATGTCTTGTAATAATAACAACTAGTCTTCTTCTTCTTTCTAACGTCTTTATTTAAGTAGTCAGGTATTTCACAAGGGTGGCCCTTCCTTTTCTCTTGGGCCCTAATTATCCTTATCGCCTTTCTTTGGATCTACTTTATCGTGTGTCCTTTCCATGTCTCTCCTGCACATTCTCTGTTTGTGGCCTCCTACCAAATGAGGCTTTGTTCTTCATTAACCAAGCAACTAATTGAACCTTCCTCCCGTTGTCCATCCTAAAGGTACCAACAAGTCCTCCACTTCCTCCTTGTTTTGACAGACGTCCCAACCACATGAAGTGGTTTTCCACCAATCGTACGGAAGTTCTTACATATCTTAGAAAACGCGTCTATATGCATGGAGGAATAAATTCAAAAAGGAAAGAGGAAGAGATTCAAAACAGAGAATCGAAAGAAAGATATATGGCTCTTGGGGGTTATGTTTTTAAAACAAACAAACTTTTCGCTTAAAAATACTCTCCATAAAACATATTTTTGAAAGTATTTATTTGCAAAATGCTTTTGAAAAACAATTTTTTTTTCAAAATTCATATCTGTTCTGGTAACCTTCAGCTCTGATATCACGTGTAACACCCCACGTCCATTAATGTCACTCACAAAGGGAATGCATTAACTTCCATGGAGCGTATTTAGTGTATAGAACAGAATATAACAAGACAGGTATAAATAATGGTACTTGAAAATTCTAAAACAACTTTTAAATTACAACGGAGAAATAGTTTGATTACAACAACTTCATAAATCAAGTAAACTTACTATCCAACTTGATAAATTGTTTCAGAGTACATAAAATAAAAGGCATAAACCCCAACACTAGTAGCCATAAAAGAGATGAATTGAACTTTACTTTCAGCAATCCAAGCACTTCCAAAAGAGAGAGAAAGAGATCCAAGATCAAGCTCCACTAGTACTAGTCCCACCCTGAGAACCTGGGGGGAAAGGAAGAAAAGAGGCGAAAACAAGGGGGGTCAGACATAAAGTCTTGCGAGTATAATAACTTTAACAATATAATTATTACAGTAACTAGGATAAGGCATAAACTGGTAAAATAAGATATGACCATGAAACAAGTGGGCATGACAAAGCAAATAAGAGGAATATTCAGGCGTTAATCTCGTTCCTAATTACTATAGGATAATTACTATACTGCACCAATGCTAATTACACCGCACCATTACTAGTCACCCTAAAAGTTGATCCCGCCCACCGAACAGAATAATATTAATGGTAGTTTCGTGTACTCCTAGCTGTCTTCATAGGCGTCGTCTGCCCCTATCTCCGCTAGTCATAACCCCTACCCTCCCCATTCTAATTACAATGTTTATTCATAATATGGTGGTCATACTCCTAGCTGTCTTCATAGGTGTCGTCTGCTCCTATCTCCGCTAGTCGTACCCACTACCTTCCCCATTCATTCGGCTCCCTAACTCGTAGATACCCATGCTGGTCCCACAGTGGGGTGTATCACTCCCCAAAGTGGAAACCCGATACCACTAAAGATGGACGGCTTATATCTACATGATGCAACAACGTCTTACCTACCAGCCCGGGCCCACGCACGCGCATGACCCCTTTGGACTAGCGTTGTCACCACTAACCCGTTTTGACCTCTCACAGTCAAACCCAGTAAGCGTGTCCCATCCTCGGCTTGGGTCGAGCTTACAAAGATACTAAATGGGTTACTGGTTTGAAAAGGGTCCCCACACAAGCTTTCCACCTATGCTTGGTCCCCACTAAGATTCCCCACTTAACCCCTTCTTATTCATGTCTTCTTACATGTTTTTAACTTGGTTAAGTGTTTATAATTAAATCCCACATGTTATCCACTTAACAAATCAACATGTGTTATTGGTTAAGCCTGTCTTAACCGTACCCGCTTATCAGATCGATATATTATTGGCTAAGCTGGTCTTAACCCCATCCACTTATATCTTATTGGTTAAGTTGGTCTTATCCCTATCCGCTTATCCGATCAAGATATTATTATTGGTTAAGTCTGTCTTAACCCTATCCACTTATCAAATATTATTGGTTAAGCTAGTCTTAACCCTTCCACTTATCAAATTATTGGTTAAGATGGTCTTAACCCAACCCACTTATCAGATTAATATATATACATATACATACATATATATATATATATAATTGGTTAAGCTGGTCTTAACCTTATCCACTTACCATGTTTTACTTAGTTTATGATTAAATACTTCTTAGTTCACGGATACATTGGTTAAGAGAACAACTCCCTAAGTACCAAACCCGAAGACCGAAATCAACATCAGATTGTTACTCAGAGAATCACTCACTCAACCAAACTTCTGTTTGTCATTCATATTTGTCTTTGATCAACATTAATTAATTATTAAGGCACCTAATCGTATTTCACATGCCACTCAAGGCACCCACTTAACCCGCCCCATGTCCCACCACATGTTTATTTGGTCAAGTGTTACTTAAATTATTATAACCGTAACCTTGTAAAGACCTCCAACATTAGACTGACATTTGCAGTTGCTGGATTTGCCGGGCGGGTCCGAGCAGTCTTATACCGCAAACGAGCCTAAACTCGTGTCTTTACAATTGTTACGCATTTAACTCGTGCCTTTGACCTCTCACATTAGACTGACAATTGTGGCTGCTGGATTTGCTGGTCGGGTCTGGGCAGTCTTACACCACAAAAGAGTCTAACCTCGTGTCTTAGGCGATTTATTATTATACATCTTTATTTAACCCCAAATTGGATTAATATCCCTATTCAAATTTGTCAATAAATTCCAAATTTATTTATGTCCATAATTGTCTCTTAAAATTATGTCCATAAATACCAATTATGCCAATTAATGTCTCAAATTAACTATATGCCTTTTTAGGGCCATTTTATGCCAATTCACAATTTTATGCATATTCAATATTATCCCGTCATCCCCATGCTATTCGTACGTTTTCATATGACATATGTTAGACTCGCAAATAGTCTAACTTATAAAAAAGAAAAACAACATCACATAACACATAAAATTGATCTAAGGATCATGACATAAACTTGCATATGAATTTCATTCAAACTAGCATATGATAGGAAACTAGCATAGGTAATGGGCATAAACTTGCATATCTTATGTATTGCTATAAATCCAAACATAAAGGTGTGAACTTGCATATGGATCTAAACATAAAGGTGTGAACTTGCATATGGATCTAAACATAAAGATGTAATCTTTCATATAGATCTAAACATAAAGATGTAAACTTGCATATAGATCTAAACATAAAGATGTAATCTTTCATATAAATCTAAACATAAAGATGTAAACTTGCATATAGATCTAAACATGTAGATTAATGTCACATAAACTAGCATATGCATGTACATGTTTCACAGATATTTCAACAATCCAAACTTGCATAAGATTCATACATGTATATATGATCCAATCATCACAAACTTGCACAAGATATATGATTCAACTTGCATAAGATATATGATTAAACTTGCATAAGATATATGATTCAACTTTCATAAGATATATGATTCAGCTTGCATAAAATATATGATTCAACTTGCATAAGATATATGATTCAACTTGCATAAAATATATGATACAACTTGCATAAGATATATGATTCAACTTGCATAAAATTCACATAAGAACTAACATATGATCCAACACTACAAACATACATACAATTTACATCATATGATTCAAAATCATATTCTCATAATCCCAATTATATCTTATCATAATTAAATTAATGAATTATTTTGTGATAGCTAACATACTCACAATCAAAAAGAATAGTCTTGTCTTTCTGGAATCTGTATTCTGAAATTGAATTGCTCGCCTTTGATGTAGACTTAGTTGTTATTTTAGATTTGATTTGATTCAGGCCTCTATCTTGCTTTAGGGTTGAAAGTGTATGGCGGCTACTCTAGGTTTTCCATTGACGGCATGGCGGCTCTTGGTATGAATTTTTGTGATTAGGGTTAGGGGTTTAGGGTGTTTTTATAGAAGATTAATTACTTAAGAGCCGTCGGATTACCTTTGGATTAACCAGAACCATTCAGATAGCCACCTAAGCCCTAGTGACTAATCAATGACTCACTGTTCGGATCAGAACACTCCAGAAATCTATGCAGGCTTTTAGCCCGACCTGGACGCACTTGGCAGGGGCGTCAGTGCATTTTTGTACTGGCGCACTTCACAAGTGCGCCAGTGCATTTTTGTACTGACACACTTCACAAGTGTGCCAGTGTATTCTGGTCTTTATCTTGTTTTCTGCCTAACTTTGTTCGTCCAAATCTCCTTCATACGGTGTCCGTTTTACGCAAGCTCGGACTTTGTCTCAAGCAGAATTTCAAGACGAACGAAATAGCGCAACCCGTTTCCCTTAATTCCCACATTTGAAATTAAGTATTCTTTAATTTGTTAACTTTAATATTTAAAATTACGAGGTGTTACATCAACGAAGGGTTGTCACTTTAGAAAGTGATACCTCCTACTGTGGGGCCGGCACAAGGTATATACGGAGTAGGGAGCCGATCGATTAGGGTAGTGGTTAGGATACATCGATACGTATGCCTAAGTCTACCATCTTATAGTTGTTGGGATCATCTCGTTCTGGTGATACAAGTATTAGTGGAGAGAATCATAGAATCTTTAGTGAAGCATATACGCTCTATCATGTTTACCTTGTCATACTTGCCTTATATGTTGTTATCTCTCTTTTATCCCCTTTATTTGCCTGTCATGCTACTTCTACTTATTTACTTCCTAAAACTAACAGGACTCTCCAGACTTTGTGTCTAACCTTTTTGTATCCTCTTCTTTATTCCATCCTCCCCCCCCCCCCCGGTTCTTAGGGTAGGAATACTCAGGCTTGACCGTGATTCTGCTTTCATTTTGCTGGAGTTGGTTAGATGTATGGATCAAGCTCCTATCCTTACTACTATGGCTATATTCCATTTGGGGAATTTTTATTCTTTTATGTACTTTGATATTTTAAAGTACAAGATGATATTTTAAAGTACAAGACAATAGTTTTTATGATGTAATGGTTTTTGTGTATTTCAGACATGTGATGTTTTTTGAATCACGATGCTTTATGATTAATAAAGTTTTTAATTCCGCTGTCATTTTATATCTGTCTTGTAATATTTCTATTTTTATTTACCTATAATGCTTCACGGAACTTAATGCATTCCCTTTGTGAGTGACATTAACAGAACGTGGGGTGTCACAAGCATAGTATGAACCGAAAAATACAGAAATACAATTAGATTCTAATAAAGAAAATACAAAGATAGATAACCAAAGTAAGGAAACAAATACTGACTTGGATGATGCAGATAACCAAAGTGAGGGAACAAATACTGACTTGGATGATGCAGATAACCAAAGTAAGGGAACAAATACTGACTTGGATGATGCAGAAAACTATGTGAAATCGAGGAAATAGGGAGAAAAAAATAAAGCAACAGTACACTGGCACATATATAGATGCAACATGTAAAGCGATGCCAGTTATTAAAAAGGAAAATATTCTTTCCCAGGCAGCAATAGATTTCATAGAGAAAACACCTTTTAAAAATTTGCTTAAATTTTTTCTTAACAATTCAATATCAATACAAGATTTGAGAAAATGTGCTTCAAATCTATATGATATAATTATTTCTTTCGATGTAACTGAAAATGCTTTTAAAGTGAGACAAATTTTTGAAAATAACTCCTAAAGAAGTAAGTCTTATATTTGGAATGCCACTAGCTGGATAGGGATTATTTCCTATTCCGGCTTTAAACAAGGCTTCCGCCATGGAATTGTTTTTCTGATTTTTTAAGTTCCAATTTCAAAGAAGAAAATGTAATAAGTAAAAAAAAACAGTGACAAAATGGTTGAATTCGTTGATCAAAAAGATAAAAGGAGATAAAAATTTAGTAAAGTTATTGTTATTACTACTTATCCTAACATTCCTTTTTCCCAGTAATCAAAGCTATTTGCCAGGTTTTTTTTAGGTAAATTGTTAAATCTTAAAAAAATGAACTCAATCTCTTGGCCACAAGCAATTTGTGAAAATATTTTAGTAAATGTTAAGAAATACTATGCTGATGCAAGGAATACACTGGGTTGCACTATGGTTTTGTTGGTATGTTTTTATAATATTCACTTAATACAAATACACTGAATATTATGTTTATTATAAAAAATATAAAACTATTTATCCTTTTCTTGTAGTACTGGTTCTGTGAAAGAACCCAAATCATTGCTAAAAAAGAAGACGTTGAAGAAAAAATCCCAAGAATGAGGAAATGGGCTTTATTGAAACTGAAGAACATCGACTTAACTGAAGTTGATGATAACAAGGTATCCTGGTTATAAATATTTAGTTTTGTATTTAATTTAGTAAAATGTTTACATTATTTTCTTCTTATAAATTTCAGGACCACAGTATTGTTTCTTTAAACGATTGTTCAAGTGAATTTTGTTATGTACATACTGCATTATGTTCAACTGATTTTTCTAATGCTATATAATAATGTTTCAAATATAAATCAAAATTATACTACATGTTATTGTATACATCAATTTAAAATTATAAATGCTTTTATCTTTTCATATTAATTAATAAATTAGATATTAATCTGTAATTATATATCACACTTACTACTACATGTTAAACAATTTTATCATTTTTAACATGATTTGAAGTTCATGCATAAGGTATATAAATGATTTAAACAGCATATAGAAAACATAAATGCATTTACCTTTTCAGATTAATAAATAACATATTAAACTGAAATTATTTATCCTACTTCCGAATACATATTAAACGCATTTTTCATTTTTATCATGATTTGAAGTTCTTACATAAGGTGTACAAATGATATAAACAACATACAGAAAAGATAAATGCATTTATCTTTTAGAAATTCGAATATAAGTCTTGGTATTGTATGCATGAATTGTGTAACATATTTTTGCAATTTTTTACCTTTCCTGCATAGACTACACATTCAAGTAAGAAAAAGAAAAAAATATGAATTGCCTCTTAGACTATAGATTCAAGCTAATATTGTATAGTAATGATTGTCTTGCCCAATACAGTTTTTGTGTAATAGTGATGAATAGTTGATCTGACTATTTTTTAAAATATTCTCCTTGTATATTTTTTTTCTTTTCAGATGTTATAAAAGAGGAGAAGGATCTTTTGTCAAAAAAATGAAACCAGTTGAAGATGAAGACAAGAAGTCTAAAAAAGGAAATTTGATGACAGCATGTAAGCTGAAAATTTGAAAAAGAGTTTGAAAGATCTAGAAATAAAAGTCAACTTTTTGACTATTAAGTTGAAAAGTTTTGGGGAGCAATTAAATGAAGAAAGATTTTTACGTGCAACAGGTGAAAGAAGAATCCAAATTCTAGAAATGAAGATTCAAAAGTTTGAAGACCATGATGTCACGAAAAAAGAATATTTGAAAGAAAAGACTAATGATATTAAAGGTAAGAAAAAAAGAAAAATAGTTGGTATGACACACATAAATAGCTCTGCTAACTTTCCATTTTTTGATTTGATAAATACTCAAGATTTTATTTTAGAAACCGAAGAAGGATTAACATATGAAAACAATAAACATGCTAGTTAGGAAATTTCTGCTAAAAAAGGAATCACTATTGAGGATGAAAGTAGTCCCAAAGAAGAAAAGAAGAAGACAAAACAAAAGAATGTTGAAAAATGTCCACTACTGCAGCATCTTAGTGAAGAACAACAAGAAGTTGTAAAAACCTTTTTTTTGTTTTGGGGGAAACAAGTAAGTAATTAACCTACTTTCTACTCATACAAACTTTTTTTATTTTACTAACACTCATCTAATTTTATAGCAATGAAGCATTTGGTTGTGATGACGAAAATTTCATAACCATAACAAAATGCATGATAGAAGACATCCTATATCAACATAATATTTGTGGTCAAGTAAGTACAAAATAAATATACTTTCCATCAATATAAATTTTCTCATTTTATTAATATTATTTTTCAAATGTAGGTTACCGATTGGTTCTGGTTCCGGAAAACAAAGCTGCAAGAAGAAAGCAACAGCATTGTCTATGTGAACACAACAATAACAATAAGTGGAGTATATTATCAAATTAATATTTTTTTAACAAAAAGAACTAAAACATAATTTTAACATAAACGTGCAACTGATGGTAACTTTAAAAAGAACAAAAAACAAATGTTCATTCCATTCATGAAAAAAAAACACTTTTAAATCCATCACTTTGCAACATATTGTTCCCCATACATGGAAACGAACATTGGAACTTGCTAGAACTAGTTGTTGGAGATTTCACCTCGAATCACTATGACTCTCTACACTTAACCACAAGATCAAAAACTAGGAAAAGAGGTCATGCAAAGTTTGTCATGAATGTGGTAAGTGCAAATAAAAAAAGGTAATTTATTATGAATTTCTTTCAATTATTGCAGAAAGCAGCAGTCGACACCCTGAATAGAGACGTACAAGATGAAGGACAGAAAACCATTGTGAAAAAAAATCCAGTGATAAATAATGTTGATTCAAAATACCAAGTAATTTTTAGCCATTCAATTTGACAATTAAAATTTCGTAGTAATGATATATGTAATATGTTATATAAGTTGAAGAAATTTGACCATGATTAATTCCTAGTAAGCATATACGTAGTATGTTATATAATTTGGAAGAAATTTGACCATTATGAGTAAATAATAAAATTGAGTTCTGGAAGAGATAAATGATTTTATCTTTTAGGGAAAAGTGAGCTAAAAAATAATTTGACATGTACTAAGTTATGTTAACTGTTTTTGTTTAAGATAACATGTTTTCAAACATTACACAAATGATCTAAAACTTTATGGAAGGATTACAAGTTACTAGTAACTTGATTTTCTGGGAAAGATAAATGTTTTTATCTTTTTCTGACACTAGGCTACAAAATGATTTTTGTATAAAGTACTGCTTGTTTGCATTATTATAATACTAATTACAAGAAATGTAGGTACAACTGTGTTATAATGATGTTCATCCAAAAAATAACTCAAGGAATGCAATGTTCATCAAAAATCCGTGCAGAACAAGTAGATGCATTCCGAGAAAATATAGCTACCCAAAAACTTACTGACGAACCATATTGTTGGAACCTTGAGGAGTTTTGCAGCTCTAGGTCAAACCTTTAAAATGTAATTAATCATCAATGATGTCTCTAATTTGTAAATGCTGATGTTAACAATTAGATATTGAATTTGGTCTTTAATTTGTAACAACTGATACTGATTTGATCGTAGGTGTTAGGGATTACATCTGAGTTCGGAGATTAATTACAAACTGCTGATGTACTATTCTGTCTGCAATCTTATAAATCAAAGGCTAAATGCTTTTATCTTTTGTTTGAAAAGTCAATTGCTTTTATTTGTTGGTTAAAGAATTAAAACAGTAATTTTTTATTTATGTATTTATATTTATCTTTGTTATTTAAGTTAATGCTAATATACGATCTTTATGCAATTAGCAAAAAAAAATATTGAGATAACAAGCGTCTTTTTACAAAACAGATAAGTACATTTATCTGTTCATTAATATCCCACTTTTTGTTAGTTAGTATAATTAATTGCTGAATTTTGTTAATGTGTATGATTAATTGGTGGATTATGTTAGTGTGTATGATTAATTGATATCAGAACTGTAAGCATTTCAATTATTAATTCATTACTGTTAATAGCAAAATATAAAGTAAAAAGATAAAAATATTTACCTTTTTCATCCTGTAAACACATAACATAATAATTTAACAGTGAAATCATTGTGCAATTGTTTACTAATGTATTGAAACGAAATGCCTAATAGGACACACATACTCGGACAACATGAACCTATTAAATTTAGTACATACAACAAACTTAAAATATTGCCTTTACATGAAAATATAAATGCAATTATCTTTTCAAACCTTTGCTGTCGAAAAAACGAAATATCAAATAATCATTCAACATAACACAGCATAAATTTCAGAAAGCCAAATAACCAAATAATCATTCAACAAAAGAACAAGTTGCATAGTATAAAATAAAAAGATAAAATTGAATATCTATTTAATCACCTAAACCACAAAATATAAAAAAACGTAAAAGTAAACTTGTAGAATTTCAATTAGTTCTTAACATTAATCACTCCTAAAAATCAACATTCATCACATCCATATAACCAAAAATTCATTTCACCATATTATTCAACTGTAACACTAAATTTAAAATAATCACTCAAGTACAATTAATTTTAAACAACAATTCAATCATTCAAAGAACATATTCTTCTATTATGTCCTAGTTTTTTACACTTTCCACATTTTTTTGTTTAGCATGAAATCAACACCTTCAATTCTATTCACTCTAGGCCTACCAGCTCCACGAACAGTTTTAGGAGGAAGAACAGTACATGATTCTTTAGCTTTAATCTTTTTATCAAAAGTTGGAATTGGATTTACTGCATGTGAATAAGCAGCTCGGTAATACTCAATAGTAAAGTACGACTTAATGTAATTATAAGCAGAATTTTAGACAAATATATACGCTTCAAAGCATGGACACAAGGAAAACCCTTCACTTTCCATTGATTGCAGCTGCAAATGCGGTTTTTAAGATCTACTTTTTGCGATGTTGGAGAATGAACTTCAAAATTAAATCTGCAAAATTCAAAATAAGGCATATTTAAATAAATAACATTATTACATTAACAAACAAATCTTTTTCCCATATTAACAGCTAATCTTATATAATGTGCCTAATATCCTGATATCTCTATAATAAGAATTTCTTTCATGCACTACATAATATCACACAACAAATACATAATTCCTTAAATTTATAGTACAAAGTTAAATAATACAAAAATTATCTTATTATCACATATTTCTCATTCAACTTTTTCATAAACTTAATGAGCAAAATATAAAAAAGATAAATGCACATATCTTTTTCAGAAACAGTTTGCACTAAAAAATAAATCTTTATTAACTATTTACATAATAATCCAAAAAGAAAAAACACAAACCTAGATGATTTAGTAACACTCCACCCAAACCCTTCCTCCTTCAATTTCAACAAACAAGCTTCCATTTTTGGACAAAGAACACTATTCCAGTTAGCTGTCTCTTCTCTTCGATTGGACATTTGCAACATAAGCTTAATTCGAATATCATCAAGACATGTAGTTACAGGCAGACTTCTTTAATCCAAGATCCATGGATTGAACCTTTCCGCTACATTAGATTTATTTTCACCATATCTTTTTGTAGGAAAAAATAAATCAACCCAATGATCATATGACTTTCAATAGCTTTTGCACCCCCAATTTCTTTAAATTTAGCCATAGCTCTTTCAAATTCATAAGCTCTTGAAGCTAAAGCACACTATTCTAGCAAATGACCTACCCAAACACTCCTCCCACTTTTAACAATACTAGAAATATTACTTTGCATATGATGTAGACAATAAGAATAATGGCTATTTGGGTAAATTTTAGGAATACTCAACAACAAACCCCAATGTCTATCACTAAAAAAAGCCAATGGTTTAACAAACCTAAGATCATTTCTTAAGTGGGTCAAAAACCAACTCCAACAATCTTCATTTTTTAGGCACAAGACCCATTGCCAATGGAAAAAAAACCTAAAACATAAAATAACAACACCAACGATCATTCTAAATAATATTTTCCAACAATACAAATTATAATTTTCAGTATACTACAGTACATTATAAAATTAATGAACTGCATAAAAAAGATATATTGTTCTATCTTTTTCTTCTGTTAATTTACAAGTTCCTATTTACTGAATCTTAAAACTATAAAACAGTAACTTGATTATCAATATCTAATTATGTACTGACTAAGAAAATAGTTAATAACATCAAGTACCTTGATTCCCATTTTTAGCAGTAGCAGCCATCAAAATACCACTTCGGCCTTTTAAAAAAGTTGCATCCAAAAAAACCATAGGTCGGCAATATCTAAATCCAAATATACAAGCCTCATAGCAAACAAATACTCTCTCAAATTGGTTAGTCTCTTCATCCACATCCATACTTGTATAACTTTTCGGATTATTTTTCTCAATTGCCTTCAAATACCATACTAAATCATTATATGATTTTTTTTTCATCACCATTATATCACTAATAGCCAATTTCCTACCCTTATAAGCATAATAGTAACTTAAATCCACATCATTATCTCTCCTAAAACTTTTTACAATATCCTTTGTTTTCCTTTTTGGCTCATTACGTATTTGATTAACAATCAAAGCTTTTACAAGATCACTGTTAATAGCCGGACTACTAACTGATCTAAATCCACCTCCACATGAATGACTTAGCTGAATATTTTTAACAATCAACTGATCCAATTGCTTCAATTTGCAAGAAGCATGAATTCTAAATGAACAACCATCTACAGCACATCGAACTGTCACCCGCTCCTTACAATTCTTAACAATTGTACTTTAAATCCATTTTTCAACCAATATGCACTAACCATTCGACGAAATCCAATAGTCGAATCAAATATTTGTCCAACACTAGTAAAAAAATCTAAATTATTTTTTTTCTTCAACAATTCAGATAAGTTTTTTTTTCTTGGCAATAAGCAGAGTCTAAATCATCATTATATTCAATCAAATTACTACTTGATTCTCCAAAACCAACAACTGAGCCTAATTTACTACTGCCAACAACATCATCATTTGAATTATTCTTTAAGCATATTAAAAAAACCAAAAAATCCTTCTTTTTAAACCATGACAAGCACATGTAGCTTATAGATAACTATCTATCTCAATGTAAGTAGTTTTAGATTCTCGAACCTAGAACATATCAAAACATAAAGGAGTAAAAGTATTCCACACCTCACAAACCTTACTCCTAACATAACCAATTGATGCATCCAAACCAAGACAAATACTAAATGAATTCTTATTAAAATTAAATACAACAATCACAGATATATCATACCTGCAATTGAAAACATAAATAAGTAAATAACTATACAATTAAACCTTTTTATAAGACATTTTACAAAAAGATAAAATCAGTTATGTTTTTCACTCCTGTTATGATATTGAATGAAATACATAATTATACAACAATTTTAAAACAGCATATATGATTTTAAAAGACAATTGTATTGTAATTGTTGTGTTATCATTATATATAATTGTTATATTATCTTTACATATAATTGTTGTGTTATCCTTACATATAATTGTTAATCATTTATCATTTTAATTATATATCAAAGATAACTGTTGCACAATATAACCAATTTATTAATTGACTATAACGAATTATTGTTATTTGCCATTGAAGCCCAAAAAACCACTTATCTTTTTTTTTTAAAAGACAATTTGTAAAAAAGATAAAACCAGTTATCTTTTTCGCTCCTATTCTTTTAGTGAAAGAAAAATTATCATAATTATACAAAAAGTACAATTAAGTTCACTAATAAACAACCATTAAAAGCATATCTCACATGTTATATGAAAATTTAAATTTAATTACACCATACCTTTCAGAAGCCTGTTCAACAAAAGGAATAATTGACTTTGAGTTTGTTCTTCCATTGATTAAACTACGTAGTCTAGAAAAATAAAGAACAAATAATCACATTTCGATATCATATATGTCTGTTTCGGATTCAATTAAAAATTTAAAATCTCTCAGTAAAATTATAATCCACGATTCAATTCAAAATTATAAAAATCACCTGATAAAAAATAAAAGATCAACAAAGTTAAAAAATTACCGCTTAAATATCAAGAATTAAAAAAAATGTCGAATTATAAAATATGAAGAAAAACGAAATTATTAAAACTCACCTAAAAGAATTAACGATCGTAGATCGAATTTGAAAATATTGACAAATCGGAGATATCGTGATCACGAAGCCTGATAAGTTTAAAGAGATCGATATTTTTAAAAAAGAAAACGGCACGCCATGTTCCTATCTTGCAAACTAATTATTTAAAACTCGTGTCCTAGAAAAAAATTAAGATGTGGTTACGAGCCCTTGAAGCAAATATGCTGCATAATGAAAGTATGATTTTGGGTATATCGTGAATGATGTCTTAAGCAACATTTGTTCTATAACCCGCTTAACGGAAATATAATTTTCTAAGACAAAGTTGAAGAGTGATCTTTATTCAATTTGAATACTAAGATTTAACGAAAGAGTTTCCCTTGATGAAAATGGGGATCGAGTTTAAAGATTGTTTAAAGAAGATAAGCTTGTTTTCATACAAATATAAAGTCGAGTCTTCGAAAAGATTTAAGAGGGTAATCCCAAATGTAAAGGATAATTTGAGTAAAGAATATTCCTAAATGGAGTAAGACTCAAGATACCTTGTATATCTTTATTGATTCAAAAATGCACTAGTAATTCTGAATGACCGGGTTTCGACCGATTGTGAATAACTATACGACGTGATGAGAGAAAATAGCGATGATTGTGATTGAAAACTAGATATCTTCACATTGGAAGGATTTCTCGTTGATGCCTCGGGTGATCACCCAATTATGGAGTTATACTGTGACGACGATCTAATTGTACTTGAATCAATCTAGACTTGCAAGGGCCTCTTTCCATTTGTTGGACAAGAAATAAAGTGCCTTCGGTTTCGTACACCCCCCAGAACAAACTTGTAAATGGATGTATACTTGATGTTGTAATTTACAACATAACAAATTGGTTTCTATTTATGTTATATCAGTTGGTGGTGGAGGATTTATTCTCTTAGCTTAACACCCTCCTCTAAGACTTACATGCTTAGAGGGTTATATATTAATAAATATCGATTATATGTTGTGAATTAACAATGTGGCATGCTAACTGCTGAGTCGATCAAAGCTTCTTGTTGAAAAGCAAAGCTTTATGGATGATGATCAAAGCATGACTGATATAGTGTAGCAATGTGTTGAAACGTGACTTTAGAGCCTCACAACCCGTGAATGGAAGAAAATAGGATGATGGACCGTAGAGACAAGGACATACATTTCCTTCTAGTTAAAAAGTGATACTATGGTATGGATCTCTGACAAGTTCACTTATGTGGATGATAGATCGAGGCACCTTGGATAATGGTTGGTCACGGCTGGGGGACATTATGTTTAGGTAAGATTCTAACCAGCTTGTTAATAATGGCCGGCTCTGTTGCTCCGAAGGAGCATTTGTTGATCCTAAGACATCCCGCTAGAGGTGTTCTAAATCGTAGAAAGGAAGATCCTTTGCCTTGGTCATTGTTGGAATCCAACTTCCAATGCGAGCTTCGCGTGTTCAGATGTAACGTAATAGTCAACAAATGGGATAGGGCATTATGCGTGCTAAGATTAATACGTTTACTTTCTAAAATGATTTCCACACCTAGACATTAATAATAAAATAAAAATCAGTATGCGTGGAATTGTGTGATGGGACTTGAATCTTATAATAGCTTTACAAAAGCATGAATTTTGAAACTTTTTCAATGATTGTATGATATGGGTTATGGTTTGTTATCTAGTTCTCAAGTTGGTTAATCCAAGCCTGACCCGAGTGTTTGTCGCTCGGGTCAGATCCAAGTTTATTTCAATTTTAAACAAGTGGATGAGGAGTTTCCAGTTGATTCAGAAAAGATGAAGTTATTCGTCATGTGGCAAGGCGTATTCTACTATTTGTACTTGGATGTTATGGATGGATGATGTAAGATAGTTTTTTACATATTTGTGGTATGTTTAACTCTGATAAAATAAATGTTTTTCCGCTATAAAAGGTTACACTATAAATATGTGCATTGATTATTATATTTTGTTCTGTTCTGCCGTGTTTGCTCTGATAAAAGCTCGACGAATCGAGTTTGCAATATTTGATTTTGCGGTACATGGACACTGTGGATGTTTTAAGTATCAACTATCGAAGATCGGAAATTTGATTTACCGCTGGACTTACCGATGGTGCTTAATTTTTGGACTAGGCTTCTGTGGTTTATTGTCGGTCTAGAAGGTGGGTGGATTCGGGACCTCACATTTTGCATCCTGTTGTTTGCCATGCAAATCTTCGTATCCTTGAAGCGAATATGAGATTTCGAGTGTCGGGACCGATGCGATGTAGGAAAATTCACATCCCATGCATTATGCAAAATTGGGGGCACTAGTACAAAAAGCACTTGTTGCTTCTCCTCATTTGCTCCAGATGTGCTTACAACAGAAGTAAATAATATTATTTGCTTCTGATCCGCCATCACAACAGAAGCAATTAGTATTAGAAAAGTAGCAGAAAATCTATTTATGAAAATTTGCTTCCGTTATTGTAGAAATAGAAGCAATAATACGGAAGCAAATTCATTTTTTGCTTCTGATTATTTTTCAACAGAAGCTATTTCCTTTTATTTGTACCCAATTATATTGGAGCGCATAAGCCAAATCTTGCCGCCAAACAATGTATCATCGCGCCCAAAATTCACAAAAAAAAAATTATAGAAGGGAAAGAAAAAGAAATAAAAATGCTGCTATTCGAGAATATCATGCCGACCTCAGGAAAGTTCTCGTGGCAAACTAGGACTCGTCCTCCATCTTATTTCCAGCCCCGTTCCCACCTCCGACTCTAGCCTCGCCTTCTCCGCTGCCTCCAAACCCATCGGAACCTAGCCTCGATCAACCAACTACGCACGGTTCTTCTCATCGATGTCCTAACCCTAGAAATCCTGACTGGAATTCACCCGATTTACAATTCCCTACGATGTCCTCTACGAAGTCCGATTTGGATCTGCCTGATTTTCTAATTCACTAGTTTGGATTGCATCAGGTATTAACCGATTTACTAATTCCCTTTTTTGTGATTCCCTAAATTAATGTAAATCGTTTTTGAGTTTAGCGATGAGTTTAAAGTGATTTGATGATTTTTTTGTTAAGTTATATATTATTAAACTTGGTGCAATTTGATGATTTCTACAATAATATTAGCAGGCATTCATTAGATATTTTTAGTAACAATAAAAGCTCAAATTACTTATTTGGATTTATTTTATATGTTTGTTATAATTCCGTTTTGATAAAGTTTCTCATTGGAAAATAATAAATCAAATTATAAACCTACTAATCCATTCTAAATAAACTTGCTAACGCTTGTAACAATTAATATGTTTTCTAACTTTAAATGCAATAGAAACAATACTGTTGTGTGCTTTGTTCTGTTGTAGTGATGTATGGGGAAGATATTGGATTGTATGAACTATTTAATTGAATGCTCCTAATCGCAATTTAATTATATGCAAAAGCCTATAACAATTAATAAATTTTCTAACTTTAAATGCAATAGTAACGCTACTAATCGCTTGTGAAAGCAATTGGTACGTTATTAGATGTCATGTATGACAGGCAGACACATTTGCAAGTCTGCTCGTTGACATTTTACAGTAAAGAAAGTGTATTAGTTATTATGTTATTCTTTAGTTTTTAATGATGTCTTTAGTTCTATTTTCGAAGAAACCACCTTTCGTTATTGTTGCATTTGATATTTGCTTGAATTTAGCGCTACTTACTTTCCTATTTTCTCATTATTCTTGCAATAATTTTTTTTCCTAGTCGGAGCACTATTTGAATGCAAGTGTTTTGTTATGATATTCTATAATTATGCCATTATCTGTTATCATTTATGATACTTGGGTCGTCCATTTGTTTGCTTAAGCAATTTGCTTTTTAATTGTATTTGTATAAAACTTCTGTATGGCTGTTTTGCCTTCCTTTTTGTTCCCCTTGAGAGGGAGGTAGGGAAAGCGAAATATCTTAACCATTCGGTCATGCCAATTCTAAACGTCAATTGCAAAGCTTTAGCGTATATCGTATTAAACTGTTTTACCTTAGAGGGACTACTAATTATTTATAGTCTTTTTTATGCGACTCTGGATTCAAGGTCACATGAAAGCGACTGTGTTGCTTACATCTTGCACTGCTTTATCTGTGTGATTTAGAGAGGAATGTTCTTTTTGCTTGGAATAAGCATTAAAATATAAAGAAAAATAATGGAATACTGAAACACTCGAAGTACATGGAACATTGATTTTTTATGTTGTTTGGATTTTAATTTATCCAACGTCTGCATGGTAATCCATAATGTATTATGATTTTTACAAATATACGGATTTGAATCATACATTATTTCTCTCTTCTTAAGAAAAATGTTCTGTTTTTGGGAGAGGAAATTGCATAAGCCGCTTTCCGATTTTTTTTTTTTTTTACGGTGTATATATTTCTAGGTGGGATATCTTTTAGTACGAAATATTTAATTCATGTAGGCTTCTCGTTACTAGATTTGGAAGGACAGGTTGCATTAAAAAAGGCCAAATGGGGTAGTCCTCGGGCATCTAGAAGTTTTTAATAGAGTAGCGCGACAATTGACAGAAATCAAAAATCCCTTTTCTGGTTTACTAACAACTACAAGACTGTCATTTTTGGGCATTTTTATTTGCTTGATGCTTTGTTCACATTTGTCTTCTCCTTTGCCCAAATTAGTTGATGTTTTGTTTATAAATATGAATAAACTTACATTAAGTAGATCATAATTTTGATTTGTTTATCATCTTAGATAGTTTAAATAATACTCAAATGATAAGTCTACTGTGTTGACTATAACATTTATTATTTTTGTTTGATGATATTTTATATTCATTATGTTTGTTATTGTACCAAGGTGATTTTGCATAATTAAATGAATATTTAATGAATAAGATAAATGTATCACAATTTCATTATCTCAGTTTCGAACAGTAAAATTATTTTTCATGCAAATGGCTGATTTGGTTGATATTTGTATATTTCCTTTTCTTTTTCATGCTTCTGCACAATCCTTTTGTGACCAGGATCCATGTCATTTAAATTGATTATCACAAGTTTGCTTCATCTGATTTACAATTTCATTTTTCTTTTTCGATTTTGATATTAAGTTTTTTATGAATAAATAAATGGAGACTCTTTATTAAATTTTTGAATCTAAATATGTATGTTAAATTTGTTAGTATGAATCGGATGGGTTCTTTACTGTGGTTTTATGTAAGTTCGAATCGGAATGTAAATTGTATCGTAAAGGGAGGGATCCTCATTGAATTATGATTTAAGTCATAAGATTTTAAAATTTCCGACAGTAATGTTCTATATAACTTTGATGGAAATATTCCAAATTGTGTTTTATACTTGCATACTGGATTAAATTATATAGCCCTGTAGCAAGCCTTTTATATTCGTGAAATATGTGGTTGCATGCTTAGGGCTAGGTCACGTTAGTTAGTTTGTTATGCATGAACGGTCCACTGATAGCTAATTATATATCTGCAATACTTCAATCAAATTTTGACAGCAGTACTTAAGGTGTTGGATGAATCTAATCAGCTAGGGAACTAGTTCTTTCGCTGATAATGGAAATGCTTAACAATCAGGTTCTACACTATCTTTATCTTTTTTTGTATATAAATATCAATTTGTTTACTCATTCGTAACTACTTTTTCTATAGAAAGATGCGATGGAAGATTCTGTTGAGATTGTTATTGAAAAGTTATTACATGTAGCAAAAGATGATGTTGCAAAAAGTATCGTGCTTCTTACTTTATAGGTTCAAGTTGTCGTATCTTATTAAATAATGCTACTTCTATTTCTAAGTATATTTCTTTATAGGTTTCAAGTGAGGCACACCAATGCTTGACTATTGTATTGACTCAATACGATACATTTTGATCTCTTACTGTATGTAAATTAACTCGATTTATATTATTTCTTGAAAAGAACGCAATATCATGGTATTCTTAAGTAACTTTACCCAATTCATGTTGTTTGCGTGCACATGTAATTGTTCCATTACTGGTCAGCGATCATGAGAAAACACTAGTTATTTGCATTAACTGCCTGACCAAGGATATTTATCTTCTTTTGTTGATATTAGTATTTTATAAATTTGTAATTACACTCCTTTATCTGAGGTTTACTACTAATACTTCTTTGTACACATTGTGAGATTCATCTAACTATCTTGATGAGCTTCTTTCTACTCAAGTGCTTTTTTTTAAGAACTTCTGATTCAAAATATTTGAACCTTTTTCTCTTTGTTGTGCTACCTCTTTTACGAACAAATCATTATTCGTCTTGTTTAGCAAGTATATCATACTGGTTATAATGGTGAATGTTTGGAATGTGAGTTTATGCCGGTAGCAATTTGTCAAACTGCTTCAGTAACACACACTTTATATTACTGCGGATTGTCAGTAGGTTATCACAAAGCGATTTAATAGAGCAATTGCCTTCATTTTTGCCAGCACTTTTCGAGGCCTTTGGCAGCCAGAGCCCAGATGTTAAAAAGGTTTTATTTATGTTGTTCAGTTGTATTTTAGTTATATAATCATTCAACCACCAGACTGTCAATATGGCATTTTAATGTAATCTAACTTGGATCCATCAGTTTCAAATGAAGACTTTCTTCACATATTAAAATTATTCAGCGTGTAAGTAAAAGTGAAGTATAAAGCATGTAACAAATAGGTTAGATTATTTTTGTCTGTTTTATTCATAACTTTCATAGTGCTTACCTCATCCAGGATTGGCTGTAGTTTCTCGTTGATAAAGCCAGCATTTGGGGATATCAGTGCTCTCCTTTTTCCTAGAAACAGAGCTCACGCAATAACAGTATGAAAATAAATGGACAAACAAAGAGAATAAATGAATTCAAATAATTATAATAACACAAACAATTGTAATAATTCTAACAGAAATACAACTTAGGAAACACATACTGACTAGTCTGACTGCAACAAAAGATTTAAAGTAAATACATTCGATGAATTTCTCATTTTTTTTCTTACTATTAATGTATTTATCATTTAGAATATATAAATGGACATTTCTTCAATCACTCAAAAGAGCTTGAAAAGCAACCTAGGCCCCATTTTTGAAAATAAAGTTTAACAAGACACCCCGTTGAGCTTAACTGCGTGTTTTTGCACCAAAGCTGCAAATATATCTATGATCAACCGCAAATTCTCAATGTAGCTAAAACTGCAAACATTTGCATTTCAAACAGCATACATCTACAGCTTTCAATTACCTTTTTATCATTCAATTTATTTTTATCATTCAATTTTTTTAAAATAAATAAATAAATTTATTTATGTCTGTTTATCGTATTGTGCCAATTACCTTTTTATATATATTTTTTTAAATAGCCTTTTTTTCTTAAATGATGTTGAATTAATTGGAATAAAGGAAAAATTGTTCTGTATTTATATTTACTTTTTACCATTTAAGTGTTTCATTGGATTTTTTATTTTTTTATTTGCAACTTTTTTTTTGGCAAGGCCCGGTTTTTTAGATGACCGCAGACACTTATTTTTGCAACTGTTTTGTTCTTTAGGATAAATTCACCTATTATTTTGATTCCCATAATGAACAAATGTTGTTTTCATTTTGATATCATTCAAACAAGACATGCAACCGGTCATGTGCCCACACAGAATGTACACCCCTTCCATTGGTGCAAACAAACATATTTTACGTGAACCTCCCGAACCTCATTTATTTTTCATTTTTACTCTTTCTCATTGCAACAATATATGGTTTGTTTAGATCCAACGAAGACACTAAAGCAACATGGTTATAGTGAAGGGTACCTATTGGGACGAAGGGACAGTGACCGTGGTCTTAAGATATGTGTTTTGCAGCTGTTGAGTGCATCTACGTCTACTTGATTGGATTGTGCGCACCGCTCGGTTAGGCATTGAGGGCCTATTTAATAGGCCTGTCACGAGACCAAGTTGTGCCTATGATTTGATTCAGTGGTAGATCTCCCAGTTGCTAGACACACAGCTCGATACTACAACTGTTATCCCTCCATTTCATGAGGTGCCACCTGCTATAACCATTTTGTCCTCAGCGTCATCGATAGATCTAAACAGCTCATATGTTGGAATAGGGAAGAGTGAAGATAAAAGAATGCGAATGATGGTAGGTTGCACATCTTGATTGAATAAGTGATATCAAAAGGAGACTGTGTTCCTCTCTTTCCTTTTTTTTTTGCAACTGTATTTGTTCGTAAACAACATCTGTAATTTGCAAAATGGACGATTGTCATGTGTGAAACCCATTTTCTTTATCAATACAACATGTGTTATTTTTAAGACAAAGTTATAACCGTATGTGTTATGTTTTGAGATAAAGTTAAAACCCTACTAACAATTGATTTCTATTAACAAGTCAACATGCAAAAAGATTTACTAATAATTGATATTGACGGAAGACTGATTTTTTTCTTCTACGAATGGGGGGGATATTTGAATTTAATAGTGGACGTAAGCTCTAATTTTGTTGTCTTAATTTATATTGGATTGTTTTAGAAACATTACATATTCGCAACTCAGCATGACATATTTATTTATGTTGCGTGTATGTTTTATTGGTCGATCAGCAAATAGAACATTTGCTATAATTTGTTGATTTGACAAGTTAAACTTCATAATAAATGCATTTGGTATAATGATATAATTATATTGTTAGGTTTATTTGTTAGCACATTCACTGTGGCAATAATATGGAGTATTTCTTTGCCTTTTTTTCAGTTTAGGTTGTGTGTCAGGTGACCAAATAAAATAGGTGATTCCATGCGTTTGGGATAGTATGATACATTTAATTGAGAATGGTTATTGTTATAATGTAGTTATTATATGACAATTTTAATGCAACTATTTAGAATCAGTTGTTTCAATTATCAGATATCTAAGAAGTTGCTATTATATGATGTAAACTTAATATGCTTCAGTGTTGTGTAAAGCAAGTAATTTGACGTCTGTTTCTTTAATAAAAGACGCATTGACTGCAGCTTGGTTTTGAATTAAGATAAAACTCTAATAGTTTTGAAAACATACTTGATAATTTAATAATATTGGGAACAAACAGAGTATTTTGACAGCGTACCAACAGACCTGACTGAATAAATATCATGATATACTCTAATTGTGCCAAAAAAAACAGTAGATGCAAGACAACCAATAAATATTTGATCAATATATACGTTGATTACCATATTATTGTTGAATTAAGTATCATTATAGTGTAATGTTAGAAAGGTTCTATTTATGTTATTCAGTGGTATTACCACAGTTTTTAACTTGGATCGATCAGTTTCAAATGAAGACCTTCTTCAGATATTCGTTGACTATGGGGAAGTTAAAGAGGTACGTCAAATATTTTTTGTGAGAAAATTTCTCTATTTAGGTGGAAGTTCTACTTAAAATGATAGACATGCCTGTAGTTTCTTATCAAATGCACCTAGCATCGCAACACACCAATCCCGATCATGTGTAGTTTGTCTAAAGTGATTTTTTCTTCTTCTTTAGAGTGGCATTAAACCAGTGCTAAAAGTTTATTTTGCTTTGCTGTTCAGATACTGCACTATGTCAAATTGTTGCCAACAATCAAAGAGCAGCATGTTTGAAGAAACCGATGAGAAAATGTGATTTTATAATTAGTAAGTTGTAGTTCTAAGTTTGTACTTGATGTTTTCTTGTGTTAAGACAAGATTATTAACAGTATTACTAAATTATTTTGTTTTCTGTTATGTTGTTGCTCTTAAGTCTATGAATGATACTACTATCAATGAAATTATTACATTCAATTGTCCAATTTATATTGTTATATAGTCTGATTATATAATTGCAAAAGATAATTATTTGTAATATATATCAATTGCTTGTTTGAGAATTATAGTGATTTGGAAGGGATATTTTTAATTGGTAAATGTATTTTTTTGCTTCTGATATGTAAGCACGATAGAAGCAACAAATAAGTTCCCATTACCCCTTTTTTGCTTCCATAGCTGGGAACGGAAGCAAAAAAGGACGTTTTTGTTGCTTCTGTTGTGTACCAGAAGCAAGAATTTTGGGTCTATTTGCTTCATCTTCATTTGCTTCTGATGTTGAACCGAAGCAATAGGGGATAACAAACGGAAGCAAAAAATGTTTTTTGCTTCTGTTTTCCAGCCGAAGCAACAATTTTTAGTTTATTGCTTCGGCTGTAGTTGCTTCGGTTGTGGAACAGAAGCAACAAGGGTCCGACAACAGAACCAACAGACCAATTTTGTAGTAGTGGGGATACATTTTTTTCCTAGAACCATGCCATATCTCCAAGCTTGTCGGGGTAAGCATGAACATGGGAAACCCCATGTTTTCACAGTGTTGCTCAGCACTTCTAAACGTTCCAATTCGTTGATTTTCCAAATGCCAAATTTGAGAATCGTGAGTTGCACAAGCCATTATTCGTAATCGTGCCATGCCGATCAGCTATTTTTGAGTGCATGAAACCAGAATTTACTGAAATCCACATATTTTCCACGACAAGTTTCGCCATGTGATTGGACCGACATGCTCAAGGATTTTGAGCAGATCGGATCGAGTTAATCACCTATCTTTACGACGTCGACTTTTCCAAGTTTATCAACGATGATTTCACATATCGATGTTATTCCTAACCTTTTACGAACACGTCACGAGTTCAACCAAATTGCTTTGCATTTTCTGATGATGTTTTCGAGACTTGAGTGTGCCGCTAGCCATAATCTTGGCATGTGACTGCTTTGAACAAAAAGCTCATCAACACTTTGCCCCTAAAACATGACTTTCTTGGTTGAAGGAAGATGTATTTTGTGAGAAAGACAAAAATCCTGAAATTCGAAAGTGAAGTCAGGAGAAGTTTGAAATGAACTTCTATAACCAAAAAGTCGAAAAGCCATGATCGTGCTGGATCGTGTTAACTACAAACCAAAACAAGGAGCTAGAAATCCATGATCGCACCGGATCGTATTAACCAGAAAACTAAAAACAAAGAACCAGAAATCTACGATTGCAGTGAATCGTACCAACCAAGAAACTAGAGAACTAGAAAGACTAAAATCCAATAAAAGCCAATCACTCTGGATCGTTACTTAAGAGATAACCAGAATAATCGAATAACCAGAATAGCCAAAGGGCTATAGAGTTCAAGAACCTGAATTACCAAAATAACCATACAGTAAATCGGGAGAACCAAAAATCCATAAACCAAGAGTATCCAATTACCAGAAAGCTAGATAATTGGGCAAGTTTAAGTCGGCCTCGTCAAGGCAAGACGACTAACAATAGCCAAAATCATCTGAGATGGCCTTGCCGGGCAAGGCGACCAAGGATAAGCCAGAAAAGAAATAAAACGACCACTAACATCATGTTTGAGTAGGAAACCAAAAACCACTAGGATCGTAATAAAATGGAACTTCGACGATCGTTGAGATCGTATAGAATGGAAGATCCGACGATAACTGGTATCGTATTTAGAATGGAAATCTTGCGATCACTGAGATCGTATTAAGAACAGAAATCCGACAACCACTAAGATCGTATTTTGATGGATCATTGAGTCCAGGATGCTTAGGATCCATAAAACAAGGAGCTATAGGATTGTTGAGTCTTGCTGGAGTAATTATGTAGCTAAAAAAAGGATTTTGTACTTGGTGGACCAAGTTATGTGATATTATGTGCCTGATGGGCTTGGTCATTAAGATTTGCGTGCTAAGAGGGTTAAGTAAAGGAACTTTCTGGCTCGACGGACAGAGTCGAGTAGTTCTTATTCTCGGTTAGCCCATTTGGAAATCTTAACACCCGACAGACCCAATTTTTGGGAAGTCGTGGATTGGAGTCTGAAGTTAAGAATCGGAGTTCAAAGTTCATGATTGACTGATCAAGTGAGGACTAGAGTCCGATTTTTATATTGAACGGATCCACTGTGGAGTCAAAGCCTTATGTTTATACTGGACAAATCCAGTGTTGGGGCTGGAGCAATATATTTATGCTGGACAGACCCAGGGCAGAGGACGAAGCCCAAGATCTGTCTTTGTTGACACCATGAACATAGAATGGTCGATAGTCCAACCTAGAGTACGACTAGAGACCATAAGTTGGTTACATGCGTGTGAGGGCTGATGTTTCTACTTTGATTATGTGTAAAGAAAAAAAAAGAGAGAAGTTGCCATTAACAAGGACAAACATAAGCGTTGGACCGGGGTTTGGAAAAGCCAAGAAAATCCATAATGCCAGATTAGTTGATGACAATTCCTTGGGAGCGTCCAATCCCGCCCTATCCTAAGATGTTGTGGGAAGTTGAGCATGCAGTGTTGTTATTGCTGGAATCATGACATACTACGGTAGCTCGCCACGTCTGACGTAGGCTTCGACGAGATCGCAAAACTGCCTGTAGTGGTCAGTGTCATGACTTAGCAGTTCATGGAAAAGGAAAAACTTGTCAGAACTTTCCTGAATCAGAGTCGGGTCCCTCTTGGGAGGCTTTTGGAAAGGTGCGGTTTCGTGGATGTAGAGATAAATCCAATTCTTGCGTGATTTCAGTGTACGTTGGGGACTTTGGCTCGAAACGAGGCCATGAGTTCAGATTGTAGATTTACCCTTTCCTTTCTCGAGCGCAGACGACCCTGAGCCCGCTATAAAGTTGACTTGATGCACAAAGTTTTCATCAGGGAGTCTTCCTCCCTCAGAAACCATTCTGCTTCGAAGTAGAACTTGGTGAGATCCCTCGGCGGATCACAGTGCAACGAGATCTTGAGGTCTATTTTTTGAAGAATGCTGTAGATGGCGGCTATTAGAACCATAGGCAGATCTTATCTATCGACAGAGGCTACCACAGCGTTGAATCTTTCAAGAAACTCATGTAGAGTATTTTCTGTCCTCTGCCTAACAGTTGTCAAAATCATACATTCCTTGATTGGGGTATGAACTATGAATTGCTCGACGAACATCCCAACCAAGGCATTCCAACTGTTAACTAGTTCCAACTATCTGAACCATAAAGCATCAATGTCTGTAAGATAAAGCGAGAAGCACTTCGCCATAACGCTGTTTGAAGCTGAATGTACTTCCATATGGCGTATGTAGCATATGAGATGTGCTGTTGGATCCTTCCTATCATCGAAAGCTTCTGACTCCGATAATTTGAAATCCATTAGGTTTTGAGAATTCCTGATGTCCTGAGAAAAGGGGATGCGAGTAACGCAGTCCAAACTAGCATTGGGTTCCCCGCCCCGAGCATATCGTCAGATGACATCAATGACTTGACTTTCATTGTCCATGCCAAGAAACTGATTCGAATTATGTAAATTGACGTCGGTACGTCCAGCGTCAAGTCCAACATTAGGAATTCTCAATTTCCAAGCAAAATATCTGGGTTGATCTTGATTTGAGGTGCCTCAATGGGAAAAAATCCATCATTCAGAACTACGGGAGTTATTGCATCCAAAGTTGTGCAAACCGACGCTTGAGTGATGTTTCTGATACCTAAAACTTGATTGACTACAACCTGAGTTGAGCCTTTTACGGGATCAGGGGTGTTGCCTCCAGGTCCAACCGATCTGGTAGATGTCTACAGACTAGTGTTAAAGCGGGGTTGCTCTTCGAGGATTGCCCCCAAGTCCCGAGCTAATCCTTACATAATACTATCACTTGTTCCAATCATGTTTCCATTCCCCAAACGCCTCATAAATTCTTCGAGTCGAGCGATAAGAGTGGCAATAGTGGCTTCTTGTCAACAGAAATGTTCTTCATGTTGCTTTAAGTGAGAAGTAAGATCTTTAGTTATATCTTTGATCACTCCATCGATGTCACGTGAGTAACGTAGTTTGATGGGTATCAAGTTGAGGACAGTTCTTATTCTTCCTCCACACATGTCCTTTGAGCGAGCTAATTGTTTTCTTGTAACCATGGCGAAAAGCAAGTGTGATTCGTTTCTGAAACAAAGTTGAAGGTGAATTCCAAAATCCAAAGGCCAAAGTCGAGAGCTTGGGTCGAGATCTGAGACTTAAGCTGAAGTTGAGAGCCCCCTACTTGGCACGTCAAAGTGTTGACTTGGGAAATTAGTTTTTTGCACACGCTAATGACTGAGTGTAAGTTTAGGTGTAGACTTATAATTCGAGTATCCAAAGACAGAGAAATGTAAAAGGAGAACACGACTTTTATAGTGGTTCGACATTGATGCTTACATCCACTTCGTAGTAATCATTCATCATAATGTTGTCAATTACAATGTTTGTACAAGTTTGGAAAATTTCTATGTAAAAAGTTGTGTAATAGAACAACAAATAACTTGTTAATTCTAAACTTTGCCCAAAATGTCCTTCTTCTTCTTCTTCTTCTTCTTCTTCTTCGTTGAGTCAAAGTCTGAGTCAACGTCCAAGAAACAACTCCATCCAAAAGTACGAGAATATGTCCAAAAGCATGCCAAAAGTCCAATTGAACATCCAAAAGTTATAGGGAAATGTTTATGTAACGTTTAAAGGTCCAAGCTATGTCTAATAGTTATGGGGCTGATGTTGGCATCCATTAATTGGTGACTGAGAGCTCCAAGAATTCCAAACCTGAAACTTTGAAAAATTGTATCCCCAAAATGTCTGATCAACACGTGTGAATCATTTGATTTTGTGTGATCTGCATGTTGAAAGTGTTGTGCCAAAACCGTTTTCCACTTTCCCTATTTTCGAATCCCAGGTTAGGAGTCAAATTTCACACCTCATTCCATCGACTCGCGCATGGGAGAATTTGAATCCATCCCGTTTCGATCCACTAATTTCGCCTCGCCAATTTCATATCCGCCCCTCTTGCCAAAAATGGTAACACAGTTCCTTGGTGCACACTCATGGGATTTCATATCCCAACCGTGTAGATCCGCTTGATTTCGAGTTGCCAAAGTCGAGATAGGGATTTCGCATCCTGCTGTTTGCCATGCCAATCCTCGTTTCCTCGAAGTGAACATGAGATTTCAAGTGCCGGAGCAGATGCGATCTAGGAAAATTTGAATCCCAGACATGATGCGAACTTGGGAGATGATATTTTTTCTAGAACCATAACAGATCTCCAAGCTAATTCTCAACATGCCAGATTCAATGATTTGCCAAATGCCAATTTCAAGTGTCGTGAGTTGCACAAGCCATTCTTCGTGATCGTGCCATGTCGATCAGCTGTTTTTGAGTGCGAAACCGGAATTTACTGAAATCCCTAAAATTTACCACGACGATTTTTGCCACGTAATCAGACCGACACGCTCGAGGATTTTGGGTTGTCGGCCCGAGTAGATCACGTATTTTTACCACGTCGACTTTTCCAAGTTTATTAATGATGGTTTCATGGATCGATGTTATTTCCAACCTTTTTCGAACATGTCGCGACTTCGACCAAATCGCTTTGTGTTTTCTGACGATGTTCTCGAGACTTGAGCGTGTCGGTAGTCATAATCTTGATGTGTGACTGCTTCGATCAAAAAGCACCTCAACACTAATTAATCAGTACAAACTCTTTTAAATGAATTCGGTTTACGACTATTTCCGTTAATGTTATCATGACTGTTTGACCACCCAAATCGTAGTCTAATAATACTTCAGGCTGATTTCTTGAGAACCCACAATGGTAAAATATCAATTTATTGTTTGTTGTGAAACTTTTTGTGCAATTTCTGTATTGAAAAGTGGTTGTAGTATTGAAAGAAGGGAGGGACTCCTTTTTCCCGCTAGTTGAAGGATTTTTCTGTGTTTTTGGTATTCTTTTTTTTTAAAAGAAGGGGGAGGGTTATGTGGGGTTGTGGTGTTGGATGTGGGTAAGGAGAGTGAACTCAAATTTTATTTTAGCATGTGCTTTTTTTGAGCCGCGACACGTTAATATTGCAGCTTAATGATGCGCAACTCCTGCTAAATCCCTGATTGCACATAGCCTTCTTTGACTGTTAGGTTTTTAAAATTAGCATTCTTAAAGAATAGATTCACTTTATATATAGCATTTTTCTGCTGCATCCCTTAAATTGAGGTATACTATAATCCATTTTTTACGTATCAATTTAAAACGTGATCTGGCTAGTCTTCATTTGAACTAAAACAACGTTGAAGCAAAGGTCTATCTTTACGGCATAAGTGCTCAATATAAATTAAAAGTTTATCGTAACCGCTTTTAGACTACATAAATTATTATATACCATGTTTTGTCATATATGATTAAACAGTATCTTCCATAATTGATGTCGGAAAAAGTGTAACACCCCACGTCCGTTAAGGTCGCTCACAAAGGGAATGCCTTAACTTTGATGGAGCATTTTAGTAAACAGAACAGAATATTACAAGACAGATATAAAAATAATACTTGAAAAACTTTATAACTTTATTGCAGCGGACAGAAATCAGTTTGGTTACAACTTTACCAAAAACTCAAGTACATATATATCAGCCTTGTTCAAAAGCTATAAGAGTACAAAACTTTAAAATCATAATCCCCACCAAAGATGCCAGAAAAAGACAAGCCATACTTTGAGCACTTCAAGCACTCCAAGCAGGAAGAAAGATCTGGATCAAGCTAGAGTATTCCCTCATTGAAAACCTTGGGGGGGAAAACGGAAGAAAAGAGGCGAAACAACAAGGGTCAGACATAAAGTCTGGCAAGTCCAGTGACTTTCAGTTATGAACAGATAATAATGTCATGGCATGCAAATAAAACCGGATGAGAGATAACAGGAAACAGGAATAACATATATACTTAGGTTAAACAGAAGAAACATGATGATATTACTTTTCACTTCTCTGCATAACAGGATTAGGTGTTACCCTAATGTCTAAACAGAAACAGAAACAGAATAATGGGCCTTTACCACCCTAACAGAAGATACAGAAACATAATGCTAATAATGGGCCTTTACCACCCGAACAGAGACAGAAATGGAAACAGAATAATCCCTACGGAAACAGAATGTTAGAATTAGGTGTACACTAGTAAATGGGCCTTTACCTCCCGAATAGATGGTACCACGCAGATAGGTGTTGCCACCCAACAGAAACAGACGGTACCAACAGAAACAGACAGAACTGAGTATACCCTAAATCCCTACCCCAAGCGATCGACTCCCTAAACATAAATACCCTGTGTCGGCTCCACAATAGGGTGTATCACTCCCTAAAGTGACAACCAATTGGCACAGGCCTATTTACAGATGTCACGGCGCCTTACATCCTCAGAGGCAGACCGGGATCCATGCACACACATGACCCGGTTGGAATGCACCATCAACACCCCTTGCCATTATCAGAATGAACCACTTATAATTAGTTCAGTAAGCGTTCCCGGACCCTACCTACTGTTGGGTCAAAGTTTTGATACCAGAAAGGGTTACTGACTAATATGGGTCCCAAACAACATATGACACAAGTATTTTCCCTCTTAACCTTGTGCCCTCAGTCTAACAGATTTCAGATTAACTTGTTTACAAGTTCAGACATACAGAGTTCAGGTCAGCTAGTTCACAGATCAGAAAATCAAGTTAATATGTTTTCAGACTAACGGATCAGACATACAGATTTAACAGATTTACAGACTTGTCTAACTTTGTACTGGGCCTACAGATTCATGAAACGGGTTTATTAATTTCATTAGTCCAGTTGGTTTAACCCTATCCACCAAACACGTTTTAGACATCGTATTTATCTCAGATTTTCATTAATTAAATATTAATGCCTAGACCTCTCACATTAGACTGTCAGTTTGCGGCTACTGGTTAGGCCGGTTGGTACCGGGCATATTTCTGCCACAAACTGAGTCTAACCTCGGGTTTCAAGCATGTTATGGCTAACTTCTCACATTAGAACCTATTGTTTGCGGCCACTGGATGTGCCGGGCGGTTCCAGGCAGGATTACGCCGCAAACTCATTCTAACCTCGAGTTAGCCATGTTTATCTTTATGGCCAATTAATTAATAATTTACCATTTATGCCCATGCCTAATATACATGTCAATTATTCATAACTATAGCCAATTCAGATTATGTCAATGACAGACTCAATATATCAACTCAGCATATAATAGATTTCGCAGATTAGGCGACTTAACAGATTTAGCAGATTAAGCAATTTGGCAGATTTAGCATGTAACGGATTAGGCATTTTCAGCAGACTTAGCAGATGACAGATTTAGCAGATGAACAGATCTAGCAGATTAGGCAATATAGCAGAACTAGCAAATTAGGCAATAAAACAGATTTAGCAAATAACGGATTAGGCAATTAAACGGATTTAGCAGATAACAGATTTAGCAGATTGTATATATCTAAAACTCTATTTGCCTATCTTGCCTAATCATAGATTTAGCCTAAACTTACATGCCTTAAATCAAGGTCATAATTCATAATACAATATATGCCCCAAATCTTAGCCTTAATATTCCCATTTACAGTTCACGTCAAAACTAGAATTAATATTCTAGTTTACCATTTTTGTCCAAGACTAATATGCATGTAAATCATTCTCTATCATAGCTAATTCAAATTATGCCAATTTATTAACTTAATTAAACTACACCCAATGTTTCAACAAGTTCTCTAAGTACTCATGAAATGGCCCTAGCAAAAGGAATAAGAGATTAGAACAAGAAAGAATAGGCATGAAATAATGAACCAAATACAATGATAATGGCCCCACTAGGCTCGATGTACATAACAGTGAATGAGAATAAACAAGCAAAGTTACATACTAAATATGAGATCTAGTATCATTAAGGGAATAGGCGTAAGAAACTAACTACAATAGTCATGGGCGACAAATCACAATAGTTTCTTATTCAATGTCATAGGCAATAGTCTCATAGGCGTGAATCATAGTCATAGGCAATAGTCTCATAGGCGTGAATCATAGTCATAGGCAATAGTCTCATAGTCATAGGCAATAGTCTCATAGTCATGAATCATAGTCGTAGGCAATAATAGTCTCATAGGCAACAGTTTCATGTCCAATTATGCATTATTCATTATTTGTCCCAAAATTTAGCGTTCGTGCATTAATCTCTTATGAGATTCGACGCAGGCTCGTAGTAGCCTGGCTATAGAACAGAAAGAAGAAAGAGATACAAAATAAGATAGATCTAAACAGAACAGAAAAAACATAACCTCAGATTCAAATTTACAATTCATGCCACAATCATAATTAACGATTATATCGGAAAATAACTATACTTGCCTTTCGTGGCTAAAGAAAAGGATTATAAATTGAATTTGATGCAGAAACGCAGATTAATCTTCTTCGATTGTTGTTGCAGCTCTAAACTTTAATTTGAATTGTGAGTGAACACTTTAGATTAGATTTAGAGGCGGCGACTAGGGTTTAAGAGAGAGTTTGGTAGCATAATGGTGTTATAGACAATATTCTATGAATTAGGTTTAGGTTAATCACATATTTATAGGTGTAGAGAGTGTTTCAGAACCATTAGATCACCCTAGAAGCCATCAGGTCCGTCCAGCGCGTCAAAAATCGTCATTAGAACTCTCTAGAACCCTGTGCAGGTTTCTGGCTCGACATGGGTGCACTTCCCAAGTGCGCCAGTGTATTTTTGTGCTGGCGCACTTCACAAGTGCATCAGTGCATTTCTGGCCTGTTTCCGGTTTTTCTGCCTAACTTCATTCGTCCATATCTCCTTCATACTGTATCCGTTTTGCGCAAACTCAGACTCTATCTCAAGCAGAATTTCGAGACGAAAGCAATGGTGCAACCCGTTTCCCTTAATTCTTCTCCTAAAAATTAAGTATACTTTAATTTTTACTTATACGTTCGCAGAAAATACGGGGAGTTACATTCTCCCCTCCTTAAAGGATTTCGTCCCCGAAATCTTCAAGTTAAGAAGAATGTGTCCTACCATCCAATCATCCATCTACTCAACCATCATCCACAAGCATCCATTTTCCTTAGAAAACTTCTAATGTTGTATGAACATATGCAAAAGTGTGTGTATATGTCTCCTATCTAATGCAAAGATTAGGCGGTCTACTGATTCAATTAACCTCCTCAATGCGAACCATGTTGGTGCCATGAGTCCAATTATGTATGCAAGAAATCCTATTTGATACACATCATTTCTATATGTGTGTGCAATCATTCATCCAAATGCTACATCCATGTGATGAATCAATCATTTTGCATCCAAAAAACTGAAAATGCACACACATCCATATGTAGTATGAGAGTGTTTTCGAGCCGATCTAGTGCCTAGTGTGTGTATATGCATCCACGAGCAACCACTAGCAACCACTGGCAACCATCAAACATAACATGTCTCAAACACATTTTTACACCCATTGGTTTCTACCTAAAGTTCGAAGATTCGATCGATAGGATACAGTCGAATGATGGAAGCGAGTACAGATGAAACAAAAACTTGGTTTCCATTAAACCATGGTTGAGGGAATAATTTCCCTAAGTATTGGGCCCGAAGACCGAAATCAACATCACATTGACACCCAGAGGATTACCCTCTTTAGACAATGTCAAAACTGGAAATCTTAACCTTATCAGAAATATTCAGATATTTAAATATTACTAGTACAGATCAGATTACCGAACTAAGCATGATAAAAACCAGAATGTATGTGTCCTACTTGACGCCTAACACATATATCTCTCAATCACCAATCTATCACAAACAGATGAGTCCTAACCCTTAGGGGTTTGAGTCTACAGCGGAATCAGAAAAATACTAGTATTAAAGTGCAGAGTATCGATTACAGAATCAAAATGCCAGAATCAGAAAGAGTTTTAACTCAAAAATCAGATAAGAAAATTAAACCTTCTACATAAATTTTCTTATTTCTACCCTATCTACCAGTCACTTGAGCATTCGCCTGTCCTCCAGAAGTGGGTTCTGCCCTCTGCGCTTGCCCTCGTTTCTTCGAGCAGTCCCTAGTGAAGTGTCCCATCTCACCACAATTGAAGCAAGTGCCCTTCCTTTTTCTGCAATCCTTGTTCAGATGAGTCGAGCTTCCACAAGTAAAGCACTTTTTCTCCTTCTTATCTTCAGACTTCTCATCCTTCTTTTGTGTTTCCTTTTTGGGCCATGCTTTCTTATTCTGTGGTTCTTCCTTCTTTGTCTCTTTCTGGCCCTTGTCTTCCTCGTGCAGTAGTGCCATGTCCACCAATTTCTCGTAAGTCGCTCCCATGGGTACATAGGTCATGGCTAGGCTGTGTAGTGGCTCGTTCAATCCTTTAACAAAGCGGAGAGCCTTTTTATGCTGAGTTTTGACTAAATCCAGTCTGAACCTAGCCAGTTGGTTGAACTGGTTGACGTATTCCTTGACCGTCATACTTCCTTGCTTAAGAGATAAGAACTTTTCCAATTATAGACTTTGTTCGGCTTGCGAGAGGAATTTCGTCTCAAACCTTGTTCTGAAATCCATCCATGTTTCAACCGGCCTCTCGGGGTTAGTGACTTCCCACCAGTAGGAAGCTTCGTCTTTGAGCAACCATACCACCAACTGTACCTTTTGCCTATCGTCCACCTCGAAGATAACGAACAGATCCTCAGTTTCTTTGAGCCAGTTCCTCGCTTCTACGAATGATTCAGTTCCCTTGAAATCCTTTCCACCCATGGCCATAAAGTCTTTACAAATCTTTGAGAAAGCAATTGCTCGAGGAAGGGGCGGAGGAGGGGGATCATTTGCTGGACCTGCGGCGGCGGTCCTTGCCTCAAGGTATTGACGAAACCAACCGGGTACATGAACACCCTCTGGTATCACAGATGCTTCAGACATGCTGAAACGAAAAAGGAAAGGTTCAATACAAAAAGGACCGAAGGAAAGATATATGGCTCTTGGGGATTATGTTTTTCAAAATAAGCTTTACTTTTGAACATACCTCCTTTTAAAACCTTTTTGAAAATAGTTTTCAAAAACTTCTATCTAATCTGCTAACCTTCAGCTCTGATACCAAGTGCAACACCCCACGTCCGTTAAGGTCACTCACAAAGGGAATGCCTTAACTTTGATGGAGCATTTTAGTAAACAGAACTGAATATTACAAGACATATATAAAAATAATACTTGAAAAACTTTATAACTTTATTGCAGCGGACAGAAATCAGTTTGGTTACAACTTTACCAAAAACTCAAGTACATATATATCAGCCTTGTTCAAAAGCCATCAGAGTACAAAACTTTAAAATCATAATCCCCACCAAAGATGCCAGAAAAAGACAAGCTATACTTTGAGCACTTCAAGCACTCCAAGCAGGAAGAAAGATCCGGATCAAGCTAGAGTATTCCCTTCTTGAAAACCTGGGGGGAACGGAAGAAAAGAGGCGAAACAACAAGGGTCAGACATAAAGTCTGGCAAGTCCAGTGACTTTCAGTTATGAACAGATAATAATGTCATGGCATGCAAATAAAACTGGATGAGAGATAACAGGAAACAGGAATAACAGATATACTTAGGTTAAACAGAAGAAACATGATGATATTAATTTTCACTTCTCTGCACTAATACTAGTATAACATGATTAGGTGTTACCCTAATGTCTAAACAGAAACAGAATAATGGGCCTTTACCACCCTAACAGAAGATACAGAAACATAATGCTAATAATGGGCCTTTACCACCCGAACAGAGACAGAAACGGAAACAGAATAATCCCTACGGAAATAGAATGTTAGAATTAGGTGTACACTAGTAAATGGGCCTTTACCTCCCGAACAGACGGTACCACGCAGATAGGTGTTGCCACCCAACAGAAACAGAGGTACCAACAGAAATAGACAGAACTGAGTATACCCTAAAACCCTACCCCAAGCGATCGGCTCCCTAAACATAAATACCCTGTGTCGGCTCCACAATAGGGTGTATCACTCCCTAAAGTGACAACCAATTGGCACAGGCCTATTTACAGATGTCACGGCGTCTTACATCCTCAGAGGCAGACCGGGATCCATGCACGCACATGACCCGGTTGGAACGCACCATCAACACCCCTCGCCCTTATCATAATGAACCACTTATAATTTGTTCAGTAAGCGTGCCCGGACCCTACCTACTGTTAGGTCAAAGTTTTGATACCAGAAAGGGTTACTGACTAATATGGGTCCCAAACAACAGATGACACAAGTATTTTCCCTCCTAACCTTGTGCCCCCAGACTAACAGATTTCAGATTAACTTGTTTACAAGTTCAGACATACAGAGTTCAGGTCAGCTAGTTCATAGATCAGAAAATCAAGTTAATATGTTTTCAGACTAACAGATCAGACATACAGATTTAACAGATTTACAGACTTGTCTAACTTTGTACTGGGCCTACAGATTCATAAAACGGGTTTATTAATTTCATTAGTCCAGTTGGTTTAACCCTATCCACCAACACGTTTTAGACATCATATTTATCTCAGATTTTCATTAATTAAATATTAATGCCCAGACCTCTCACATTAGACTGACAGTTTGCGGCTACTGGTTAGGCCGGTTGGTTCCGGGCAGATTTCTGCCACAAACTGAGTCTAACCTCGGGTTTCAAGCATGTTATGGCTAACTTCTCACATTAGAACCTATTGTTTGCGGCTACTGGATGTGCCGGGGGGTTCCGGGCAGGATTACGCCGCAAACTCATTCTAACCTCGAGTTAGCCATGTTTATCTTTACGGCCAATTAATTAATAATTTACCATTTATGCCCATGCCTAATATACATGTCAATTATTCATAACTATAGCCAATTCAGATTATGTCAATAACAGACTAAATATATCAACTCAGCAGATAACAGATTTCGTAGATTAGGCGACTTAACAGATTTAGCAGATTAAGCAATTTGGCAAATTTAGCATGTAACGGATTAGGCATTTTCAGCAGACTTAGCAGATGATAGATTTAGCAGATGAACACATCTAGCTGATTAGGAAATATAGCAGAACTAGCAAATTAGGCAATATAACAGATTTAGCAGATAACGGATTAGGCAATTTAACGGATTTAGCAGATAACAGATTTAGCAGATTATATATATCTAAAACTCTATTTACCTATCTTGCCTAATCATAGATTTAGCCTAAACTTACATGCCTTTAATAAAGGTCATAATTCATAATACAATATATGCCCCAATTCTTAGCCTTAATATTCCCATTTACAGTTCATGTCAAAACTAGATTTAATATTCTAGTTTACCATTTTTGTCCAAGACTAATACGCATGTAAATCATTCTCTATCATAGCCAATTCAAATTATGCCAACTTATTAACTTAATTAAGCTACGCTCAATGTTTCAACAAGTTCTCTAAGTACTCATGAAATGGCCCTAGCAAAAGGAACATGAGATAAACACAAGAAAGAATAGGCATGAAATAATGAACCAAATACAATGATAATGGCCCCACTAGGCTCGATGTACATAACAATGAATGGGAATAAACTAGCAAAGTTACATACTAAATATGAGATCTAGTATCATTAAGGGAATAGGCGTAAGAAACTAACTACAATAGTCATGGGCGACAAATCACAATAGTTTCTTATTCAATGTCATAGGAAATAGTCTCATAGGCGTGAATCATAGTCATAGGCAATAGTCTCATAGGCGTGAATCATAGTCATAGGCAATAGTCTCATAGTCATGATTCATAGTCATAGGCAATAATAGTCTCATACGCAACAGTTTCATGTCCAGTTATGCATTATTCATTATTTGTCCCAAAATTTAGCGTTCGTGTGTTAATCTCTTATGAGATTCGGCGCAGGCTCGTAGTAGCCTGGCTATAGAACATAAAGAAGAAAGAGATACAGAATAAGATAGATCTAAACAGAACAGAACAAACATAACCTCAGATTCAGATTTACAATTCATGCCACAATCATAATTAATGATTATATCGGAAAATAACTGTACTTGCCTTTCGTGGCTAAAGAAAAGGATTTTAAATTGAATTTGATGCAGAAACACTGATTAATCTTCTTCGATTGTTGTTGCAACTCTAAACTTTAATTTGAATTGTGAATGAACACTTGGATTAGATTTAGAGGCGGCAGCTAGGATTTAAGAGATAGTTTGGTAGCATAATGGTGTCATAGACAATATTCTATGAATTAGGTTTAGGTTAATCACATATTTATAGGTGTAGAGAGTGTTTCAGAACCATTAGATCACCCTAGAAGCCATCAGGTCCGTCCAGCACATCAGAAATCGTCATTAGAACTCGCTAGAACCCTGTGCAGTTTTCTGGCTCGATATGGGCGCACTTCCGAAGTGCGCCAGTGTATTTTTGTGCTGGCGCACTTCACAAATGTACCAGTGCATTTCTGGCCTGTTTCCGGTTTTTCTGCCTAACTTCGTTCATCCATATCTCCTTCATACGGTATCCGTTTTACGCAAACATGGACTCTATCTCAAGCAGAATTTCGAGATGAACGCAATGGCGCAACCCGTTTCCCTTAATTCTTCTCCTAAAAATTAAGTATACTTTAATTTGTTACTTATACGTTCGAAGAAAATTGTGACGGCAAGGAATTTCGCTCGGTCCGAACCAGTCGCTAAACCGATCCAGGCCGTTCGAAACGCCCTATCGTTTGAGAACACGACAAATCAGAACGCATATAAAAGAACATTTCATTGTATATTACAACAATGCATCAGATTACAAGAATATACAGAGTATCAATGAATATAACACAGGAATATCAGAGATTTAAATTACATTTAAATACATAGCAGCGGAAAATAAAACAATACACAACTAGAAGAAGATATACGGATACAAAGCTTTCCGGATATCGTTCCAGCTGTAAACCAGGATCCTGTGAATATAAATCTGCAAAACCAAAACTACTAGCTGTCCGTGTCGAAAATAGGGGCACCCAGAGTTTAGGTTAAAACAATAAACTCCAGGTCAGTCATGTGACTGGTGTGAGAACTAAAACAGTTATCATTCTTTATTTTAAAAGTTAGGTAAATCAAGGGACCACGCCGTATAACACGGAACGGGTTTCCTCCCAAGAATACCAGTGCATAAAACAAACAGCGCAATGCTAAATAAAGAAAGATGAAGCTGTTATAAGACCCAGGTCCTATCACACAATGCAACGCAAGCCGGGGGATAGGGTTTTCCCTTATAACAGCCAAAGAATGCTTGATACGTTTTAAAACAAATCATTTGATACTATAATAAGTGCATAGTGTATAAAACAACTTCAAATCATAAGTATCAATCATAGGCGGCATGAGCGTCCCATGCCACTATGTCGCCATATATAGGTTTACAAATAAAACCGCAAAGTCACGTATTTGGAAATTGGATTTCCGTCTATGAACCGAGGCAAAAGATAGTCCTCAACCGATTCGTGACTCTCTAGCCCGAGCCACAGGACCCAGACTCAGGTGGGCCCTTGGAGCGACAGGGCCGGTCCACCGATGTGGATTAAAATGCCTGAACACTACGTTTCCCCACCCTATGGGGTGTAAATGAGCCAACTAAATGACTCCATCGGTTCGAGAACGACCGATCAATCTGAGGCGCCTCGCAACAGCAACAACAACATAAGTCAAACTCGTCAGGGCGTGTAAAACCACTGACGCCACTTCTAGCTAGAAAGAAACGCAAGTCCTCCCTGAGGTCCGTCTCCAGTTTTTGGTTCATACCGGGTGTGAAACTCGTGAATCAAACGTTACACAAAGCTACGCCACAAAGGCCTTGCTTTGATCATCACCACAAGACTTTGCTTTTCAACAGAAGCCTCGATCCATTGCCACTTAGGCATGCCACACAGGCAATTCACTCCATGCGTTTGATATCCATCAATATATAACCCCTGAGCTCGTACGTCTCAGAGAAGGGCGTTAAGGAAGAGAATAAATTCTCCGCCGCCAAACAGATATATATTTAATAGAGATCAATCACACGGACTAAAATCCAATGTCAGACACACAGTCCATTTAACAAGTCCGTTCTGGGTCTGAACGAAACCGGAGGCACCTAGTACCCCGCATATCCATCGATCTCCAAGTACGTCTGGACGATCACTAACTGTTTCCATCTTCTTGGGTGTACAGCCCAATCAAGATCATCAGTAATTACCCAAACGACGTGAAGACCTCCGGTCTTCGACCATCGTCTTCATCTTCGACTTATCGTCGCATCAGTTATTCAGAATGGGATAAACCCGGTCTTTCCGAATAACTCGCGTATATTTTAAATAAGTGTTACACAAACACAACATACGCCTCATTCCAATCCATTAGTCACTAACCATAAATTAATCAAGAGAATAATTTCCCAAACATTAACCCCGAAGGCCGAAACCAACATCAGATCAATATCCAGGAAACCCTTCTGCTTAGCTAACCGACAGTTAGTTTCTAAATTTTCACATTCATAGGGAAAGATTCCCATTAATTTTATCAAAGATAAATTCTTGAATTTATTCTTTAATCTACTTTTGAATATCAATTCAAACTAGTCGGGATTAGCGAACCTTACCGAAGTAATCATTTGTTTTAATTTCCCAATCCCAACCTATTCATCCCATGAAGTAAAACTGGTAATACTTCATATCTAACACCACAGTGTTATCGGTAAATTCAATTACCATTTCACGTTCAAATCTAATTAAAGATTTAACTATCGCCTGGAGCAAAACTGGTGATACTCCATTTTCGATCATTTCAATCTAATTAAAGATTCATTAAAACTCCACTTAGTTTTAATCTTCGACTGGGTTAAAGAATCAGTGTCATTTAAAACACGGTTCACGATAAACCCAAAATCTCATTCATTAATTATCGGGTTAAAGAACGAGTGCTATTTAAAAACACTGTTCACGATAAACCCAAAAATCAATATCAATTCAATTCCAATTAAATATTATTTAATTGGTAAACTTCATTAAATCTAAATAAAAAGATTTAATCTTTTCTCAACTGGGTTCAAGAACAGTGTTAGTGAAGACACCATTCACGACAAACCCAAATCACATTCGATATTCAATACAAGGCTCTGAATAGAAAATATATCGGCTTATATTCAATATCGAATTCTACGACTAACAAATGTCGTATTGGAAATAACGATATACATATATATCTTTCAAATTTCCATAACAACACCTGTATAATGACGAATTCCAACATCGAAATATTCCGAAGATAATTTCGATTCAAATCCACTCCAATGCAATCATTGGAATTTTGGTTACTTTTAAAACCCTTTTCGAATTCAATTTATTTATTTAAAAATAAATAGAATTATAATTCTAGTTCAAAACTAGTTCATTTCGATAAAAATCTATTTTTATCTTTTCAAATATGGAGTTTTTCATCCCAATTCTTTCTAAATCATTTCTTATGATTTTACACAAATTATTACTATTTTTAATAATTTTATCAAGGCCCGTACAGTCGATTTCCATCAACGGCCATCGAACTGCACTTACAGCGACCTTTTTCGAATTTGATTTGGACGTATCTCCAAATCCAACCGTTAGATTTCAAATTTCTAACATTCATTAGAAAGCTCTTTTCGATACGAACCCAACGGTTCCGGTTTTAGGAGAATCCGACGGTCGGATCTCCCGTAATGTCCGTTTGAAATAAATGGTCGAAATTCACGAACTGCCGCGGCGCGGCGCGTTCTATTCAAGCCATTATATTATATATATAATATATATTTCGTCGATTTCTATTCAAAACGAATTATATAAATAGTTTTAAAATCGTTTCAAAACCTATTTCAACTTCCATTTCAATTCAAAGCAAAATTGAATTCTTCTTTATAAATTCGTTTCAAAATTCATTTCTATTCAATTCAAATTTCAATTCAATTTGAATTCATTTCAATTCGCTTTCAATTCAATTTGAATTCGTTTTCAATTCAATTCATTTCGAAATCGTTTTCAATTCAATTCATTTCGAAATCGTTTTCAATTCAATTCATTTCGAAATCGTTTTCAATTCAATTCATTTCGAAATCGTTTTCAATTCAATTCATTTCGAAATCGTTTTCAATTCAATTCATTTCGAAATCGTTTTCAATTCAATTCATTTCGAAATTGTTTTCAATTCAATTCATTTCGAAATCGTTTTCAATTCAATTCATTTCGAAATCGTCGATTTCGAAATCACTTTTCAATATTCATTTTTAAAATGAATAAAATCGATACAAATACCGTTCACGTCAAAATGGCGTCAATCTAATCAACACGGCTTCATAAATTTCTATTTTCAAATTGGAATGAGGCCCAATCAATTACCATATAAAATTAATTATATGGATTTTCATACAACACATGTATATAATAGCATTGAAAATAATCAACCATCAACCAAAGTGCACTACACTGTATAAGCATCAATTATAGATATTCAACGCTTATAACAGCCTGTCAATCAATCGATCGACATATTTAATCAATCAGGATGAGTGAACTTCAAATTTCATCCCAACACCCGTGTGGGGTTTCAAACAATCAAACACCTATTTTATTTGTGCTGTTGGGCGATGTGTAAAATTTATCGTCCCAATCAATGTCATTCAAATAGGTGTACATAAACAAACCGTCCGGTTTATAAATGAATGTTTTATTTTATTCACTTCACGTTAAAAATTATATTTTTAACGATAAAACATTTTATTTCAATCTATGAATTTCTATTCAATTCATTTATTCTATAAAATGATATTTTTATTTTTCTAACATATTTTAGAAAATTTCGGCGGCATAACGACACGATACTAGAAACGGGACAAGGCCTAGCCTTATCCCCGGTCTAGTGAAGGCCCACGCCATTCACACATCAATCAAATCAATTTCATATCACCAAACAATTCAATTCAAACAAATAATTCAACTAATCTATGCAACCAAACAAACAAGTCCATGGTCTGTGGACGATTGTGTCGGGTGCTACTAAGTACCGTCTGCATCCTAGTATATATATATATAACTAGAAAAGAAATTGAAAGGTGAGAAATTCTCACATAAAGCTATCCTAGCTCCACGGCACTTCATTGATAGAAATCTTCGCCAACTCGCCTTTTTGTCGCTTTCGCCCGTATTCTCTACATATGTAAAAATCTATTTTTATTTTTACTTTCAATATATAAAAATTCTATCGAAGTTCAATATATAAAAATTCTATTTTTATTTTTACTTTCAATATATAAAAATTCTATCGAAGTTCAATATATAAAAATTCTATTTTTATTTTTACTTTCAATATATAAAAATTCTATCGAAGTTCAATATATAAAAATTCTATTGAAGTTCAATATATAAAAATTCTATTTTTATTTTTACTTTAAAACAAAATCAGTTTTAACTTCTTTTAAATCTTTTACTTTTTAAAGTTTAATTCTTTTAAAACCTTTTTAGAAATCAGTTTTAAAATCATTTATAGAATCAGTTCTCTTTTTCCTGAATTCAGTTTTCTTTTTCAAAATAGTTTTAAAATCTTTTCAAAATTCAGTTTTCTTTTTCAAAATAGTTTTAAAGTCTTTTCACTTTTAAAATCTAAATCTTTTCCTAATTATAGTTTTTAAAACCTATATAAAAAAAAACAGTTTTTACTTTATATAATTTTCAGTTTTTAAAACCTATAAAAAAACAGTTTTTACTTTATATAATTTTCAGTTTTTAAAACAATAAAAATTAAAATAAAGAAATATAAAAATAAATCAACTTACAGCGGTTGGTTTGGGGGTTCTCCAGCCTAGGGTTTCGCGCGAGGGTTCGAGTGTGAGGGCGAGGGCAGCGGAGAGGGGGCCGAGCTCGTGGATGGTCGGAGGCTGGTGCGGTGGTCAGGGCGTGGGCCTGGGTGGATGGTGGTGGCGGTTTGGTGAGGGTTTGGGGGCGTGGTGGGGCTGAACCGTCGATAGAGGGCTGGAGGGGAACGTGGTGGCCAGGGGAGGGCGTAGGAGGGTCGGCCGACGTGGGGGTGGACGGTGGCGAGGTCCGATGGTGGGTTGGAGGAGTTAGGCGGCGGCTGGATGTCTGGTTTGGGGAAAATCAAATTTTGAACGGGAAATAGGGTTTAGAGGAAAAGATAGATATTTATTTTATATTTTATATTATATTATATTATTTTATTTCGATAAAGGTTGACTTTAAATTCGGACTCGAAATGAAACCCGACAACTGTCGTCCCTAGCGTTTTACCACTATTCCGAACACAATGGGATATGTTACGAAGGCCAATTCGATCGTTTGTATCAGTTTCCGTTGAATTTACATTTAAATCACTATATTGAATTTTAAACGTAGATTTCAATTTACCGGGGTCACATACGAACTTTTAAAAATTCCTGAAAAATATTTTCTAGCTTCGTATTGACGATACGGTCATAACAAAACTAGTTTCGCCGAATTCTGAGACCGTTGGAAAAATGGCCAATTTCCAGTCGATTAAAATCAACTAAAACTGGTCAAACGCGTTTTCCTTTGCCACGCTCACATATCGATTCGAAAAATTATGAAATTTGGAATCTAGCAATAACTTAACATCACGGACCCAACAAAACTGGTTTCGTCGAAATCCGAGGTCGTTTGCAAAATTGCTATTTTTAAGGACCTTATATATATAAAAATATATATAAATTCCACAGCGACTATTTCTAATTTTAAACTGGACATATCTTATCATTTCTAAAATGAAATCTCAGTTTGTTAACTTCGTTGGAAAGATATCGTCAATTAGATCCTAATGTTTTTGGTTTCACTAAAATCCGGATTGTTTTGCACCCGGTACATTCAATTGAAGTTTGAAATCGAATTATCGAACTACCGCGCCATTTTCAATTCTATTTATAATTATATATAAATATTTATATTCTAACGACGACGCGTATAAATATATACGTTCGAATTATATTCAAAATAAATTTCCGTCGATATTATTTAAAATAATTCATTTTAAATATTCATACTTCGCCAAAATTGCCAAAATAAAAATTTTAAACTGGCCCAGATTTTCGGGTTGTTACAATCTCCCCCACTTAAAACTTTTTGTCCCCGAAAAGGAACAGAGTCGAAAGTGGTTTGATTATTCAGCTCTACGTTCGATCAGGCTTCCATTCTCCAACTCTTTAGTTTCTGAGAATTTTCAAAATTTCAAAAATTTGGCTAACACCCTAAATTTTCAAAAAATTTCGCCATAACCTCCCCTGCACAGGGAGCATCGGGGAATTTCAAATAGCTTCCCCGGTCCTTCAGATCTCAAAAAGAAAAAGAAAAAGCCAAGCGGCTAGCCAATAGGCTCACTAAATCATCATCACCCAAACAAAACAGGAAATTATGTAGTAAACATGTACCTATTTGTCGGGCAAACAAATTTTATTCTCTGGCTCTAGCCTCCTTGCTATGACCTGTTCAATGATATATATGTATATGCAAGCAAATGCGACCAATTTTCAATACAGTTCAATATTCGATTTAATTAGGCATAAATGGTTCAAAATTAGCAAACAATTAAACAAACAACACAAACATCAATCAATTAGTGAATTAGAGTTTCAAATCAATAATTTTGATACATATACTGAAAATCTTGTTTTTGATGCCAATTCACAACAAGGTGTTCTAACTATATAAGTTTTGGTTCTCACACCAGCCTAATGGAAATATATAGAAATCACACCTTCGAAACTCGAACATAAATGTTGATGATGCGATCGATATCATCAATATCATCTTCGGGCGACTAGAGTGTGATTCTATATCTATCCAATATATTAAAATTTCAAATACACGCGGATCAGACGTATACGCAAAATCTATATATACTGGATTGTCCACATCAATAAAATTAAATAATCAAATACGAATAAGTGATTTAAATTTTCAAAACAAAAATTTGTTTTCATTTTCAAAAATATACTCTTCACACTCGTTCTAGGATACTACTGATCCCATCTCTAACGAGTCACTCTCATTGGATATCCTAATCCAATATCTGATGAATTCTTTCATATGGTTCTAATGTGCCTTGTTCTCTAAGCTTTGTAAACCAAAGCTCTGATACCAACTGTGACGGCAAGGAATTTCGCTCGGTCCGAACCAGTCGCTAAACCGATCCAGGCCGTTCGAAACGCCCTATCGTTTGAGAACACGACAAATCAGAACGCATATAAAAGAACATTTCATTGTATATTACAACTATGCATCAGATTACAAGAATATACAGAGTATCAATGAATATAACACAGGAATATCAGAGATTTAAATTACATTTAAATACATAGCAGCGGAAAATAAAACAATACACAACTAGAAGAAGATATACGGATACAAAGCTTCCCGGATATCGTTCCAGCTGTAAACCAGGATCCTATGAATATAAATCTGCAAAACCAAAACTACTAGCTGCCCGTGTCGAAAATAGGGGCACCCAGAGTTTAGGTTAAAACAATAAACTCCAGGTCAGTCATGTGACTGGTGTGAGAACTAAAACAGTTATCATTCTTTATTTTAAAAGTTAGGTAAATCAAGGGACCACGCCGTATAACACGGAACGGGTTTCCTCCCAAGAATACCAGTGCATAAAACAAACAGCGCAATGCTAAATAAAGAAAGATGAAGCTGTTATAAGACCCAGGTCCTATCACACAATGCAACGCAAGCCGGGGGATAGGGTTTTCCCTTATAACAGCCAAAGAATGCTTGATACGTTTTAAAACAAATCATTTGATACTATAATAAGTGCATAGTGTATAAAACAACTTCAAATCATAAGTATCAATCATAGGCGGCATGAGCGTCCCATGCCACTATGTCGCCATATATAGGTTTACAAATAAAACCGCAAAGTCACGTATTTGGAAATTGGATTTCCCTCTATGAACCGAGGCAAAAGATAGTCCTCAACCGATTCGTGACTCTCTAGCCCGAGCCACAGGACCCAGACTCAGGTGGGCCCTTGGAGCGACAGGGCCGGTCCACCGATGTGGATTAAAATGCCTGAACACTACGTTTCCCCACCCTATGGGGTGTAAATGAGCCAACTAAATGACTCCATCGGTTCGAGAACGACCGATCAATCCGAGGCGCCTCGCAACAGCAACAACAACATAAGTCAAACTCGTCAGGGCGTGTAAAACCACTGACGCCACTTCTAGCTAGAAAGAAACGCAAGTCCTCCCTGAGGTCCGTCTCCCGTTTTTGGTTCATACCGGGTGTGAAACTCGCGAATCAAACGTTACACAAAGCTACGCCACAAAGGCCTTGCTTTGATCATCACCACAAGACTTTGCTTTTCAACAGAAGCCTCGATCCATTGCCACTTAGGCATGCCACACAGGCAATTCACTCCATGCGTTTGATATCCATCAATATATAACCCCTGAGCTCGTACGTCTCAGAGAAGGGCGTTAAGCAAGAGAATAAATTCTCCGCCGCCAAACAAATATATATTTAATAGAGATCAATCACACGGACTAAAATCCAATGTCAGACACACAGTCCATTTAACAAGTCCGTTCTGGGTCTGAACGAAACCGGAGGCACCTAGTACCCCGCATATCCATCGATCTCCAAGTACGTCTGGACGATCACTAACTGTTTCCATCTTCTTGGGTGTACAGCCCAATCAAGATCATCAGTAATTACCCAAACGACGTGAAGACCTCCGGTCTTCGACCATCGTCTTCATCTTCGACTTATCGTCGCATCAGTTATTCAGAATGGGATAAACCCGGTCTTTCCGAATAACTCGCGTATATTTTAAATAAGTGTTACACAAACACAACATATGCCTCATTCCAATCCATTAGTCACTAACCATAAATTAATCAAGAGAATAATTTCCCAAACATTAACCCCGAAGGCCGAAACCAACATCAGATCAATATCCAGGAAACCCTTCTGCTTAGCTAACCGACAGTTAGTTTCTAAATTTCCACATTCATAGGGAAAGATTCCCATTAATTTTATCAAAGATAAATTCTTGAATTTATTCTTTAATCTACTTTTGAATATCAATTCAAACTAGTCGGGATTAGCGAACCTTACCGAAGTAATCATTTGTTTTAATTTCCCAATCCCAACCTATTCATCCCATGAAGTAAAACTGGTAATACTTCATATCTAACACCACAGTGTTATCGGTAAATTCAATTACCATTTCACGTTCAAATCTAATTAAAGATTTAACTATCGCCTGGAGCAAAACTGGTGATACTCCATTTTCGATAATTTCAATCTAATTAAAGATTCATTAAAACTCCACTTAGTTTTAATCTTCGACTGGGTTAAAGAATCAGTGTCATTTAAAACACGGTTCACGATAAACCCAAAATCTCATTCATTAATTATCGGGTTAAAGAACGAGTGCTATTTAAAAACACTGTTCACGATAAACCCAAAAATCAATATCAATTCAATTCCAATTAAATATTATTTAATTGGTAAACTTCATTAAATCTAAATAAAAAGATTTAATCTTTTCTCAACTGGGTTCAAGAACAGTGTTAGTGAAGACACCATTCACGACAAACCCAAATCACATTCGATATTCAATACAAGGCTCTGAATAGAAAATATATCGGCTTATATTCAATATCGAATTCTACGACTAACAAATGTCGTATTGGAAATAACGATATACATATATATCTTTCAAATTTCCATAACAACACCTGTATAATCACGAATTCCAACATCGAAATATTCCGAAGACAATTTCGATTCAAATCCACTCCAATGCAATCATTGGAATTTTGGTTACTTTTAAAACCCTTTTCGAATTCAATTTATTTATTTAAAAATAAATAGAATTATAATTCTAGTTCAAAACTAGTTCATTTCGATAAAAATCTATTTTTATCTTTTCAAATATGGAGTTTTTCATCCCAATTCTTTCTAAATCATTTCTTATGATTTTACACAAATTATTACTATTTTTAATAATTTTATCAAGGCCCGTACAGTCGATTTCCATCAACGGCCATCGAACTGCACTTACAGCGACCTTTTTCGAATTTGATTTGGACGTATCTCCAAATCCAACCGTTAGATTTCAAATTTCTAACATTCATTAGAAAGCTCTTTTCGATACGAACCCAACGGTTCCGGTTTTAGGAGAATCCGACGGTCGGATCTCCCGTAATGTCCGTTTGAAATAAATGGTCGAAATTCACGAACTGCCGCGGCGCGGCGCGTTCTATTCAGGCCATTATATTATATATATATATATAATATATATTTCGTCGATTTCTATTCAAAACGAATTATACAAATAGTTTTAAAATCGTTTCAAAACCTATTTCAACTTCCATTTCAATTCAAAGCAAAATTGAATTCTTCTTTATAAATTCGTTTCAAAATTCATTTCTATTCAATTCAAATTTCAATTCAATTTGAATTCATTTCAATTCGCTTTCAATTCAATTCGAAATCGTTTTCAATTCAATTCATTTCGAAATCGTTTTCAATTCAATTCATTTCGAAATCGTTTTCAATTCAATTCATTTCGAAATCGTTTTCAATTCAATTCATTTCGAAATCGTTTTCAATTCAATTCATTTCGAAATTGTTTTCAATTCAATTCATTTCGAAATCGTTTTCAATTCAATTCATTTCGAAATCGTCGATTTCGAAATCACTTTTCAATATTCATTTTTAAAATGAATAAAATCGATACAAATACCGTTCACGTCAAAATGGCGTCAATCTAATCAACACGGCTTCATAAATTTCTATTTTCAAATTTTCTTTATTTTTCAAATTGGAATGAGGCCCAATCAATTACCATATAAAATTAATTATATGGATTTTCATACAACACATGTATATAATAGCATTGAAAATAATCAACCATCAACCAAAGTGCACTACACTGTATAAGCATCAATTATAGATATTCAACGCTTATAACAGCCTGTCAATCAATCGATCGACATATTTAATCAATCAGGATGAGTGAACTTCAAATTTCATCCCAACACCCGTGTGGGGTTTCAAACAATCAAACACCTATTTTATTTGTGCTGTTGGGCGATGTGTAAAATTTATCGTCCCAATCAATGTCATTCAAATAGCTGTACATAAACAAACCGTCCGGTTTATAAATGAATGTTTTATTTTATTCACTTCACGTTAAAAATTATATTTTTAACGATAAAACATTTTATTTCAATCTATGAATTTCTATTCAATTCATTTATTCTATAAAATGATATTTTTATTTTTCTAACATATTTTAGAAAATTTCGGCGGCATAATGACACGATACTAGAAACGGGACAAGGCCTAGCCTTATCCCCGGTCTAGTGAAGGCCCACGCCATTCACACATCAATCAAATCAATTTCATCTCACCAAACAATTCAATTCAAACAAATAATTCAACTAATCTATGCAACCAAACAAACAAGTCCATGGTCTGTGGACGATTGTGTCGGGTGCTACTAAGCACCGTCTGCATCCTAGTATATATACATATATAACTAGAAAAGAAATTGAAAGGTGAGAAATTCTCACATAAAGCTATCCTAGCTCCACGGCACTTCATTGATAGAAATCTTCGCCAACTCGCCTTTTTGTCGCTTTCGCCCGTATTCTCTACATATGTAAAAATCTATTTTTATTTTTACTTTCAATATATAAAAATTCTATCGAAGTTCAATATATAAAAATTCTATTTTTATTTTTACTTTTAATATATAAAAATTCTATCGAAGTTCAATATATAAAAATTCTATTTTTATTTTTACTTTCAATATATAAAAATTCTATCGAAGTTCAATATATAAAAATTCTATTGAAGTTCAATATATAAAAATTCTATTTTTATTTTTACTTTAAAACAAAATCAGTTTTAACTTCTTTTAAATCTTTTACTTTTTAAAGTTTAAATCTTTTAAAACCTTTTTAGAAATCAGTTTTAAAATCATTTATAGAATCAGTTCTCTTTTTCCCAAATTCGGTTTTCTTTTTCAAAATAGTTTTAAAATCTTTTCAAAATTCAGTTTTCTTTTTCAAAATAGTTTTAAAGTCTTTTCACTTTTAAAATCTAAATCTTTTCCTAATTATAGTTTTTAAAACCTATATAAAAAAAACAGTTTTTACTTTATATAATTTTCAGTTTTTAAAACCTATAAAAAAACAGTTTTTACTTTATATAATTTTCAGTTTTTAAAACAATAAAAATTAAAATAAAGAAATATAAAAATAAATCAACTTACAGCGGTTGGTTTGGGGGTTCTCCAGCCTAGGGTTTCGCGCGAGGGTTCGAGTGTGAGGGCGAGGGCAGCGGAGAGGGGGCCGAGCTCGTGGATGGTCGGAGGGTGGTGCGGTGGTCAGGGCGTGCGCCTGGGTGGATGGTGGTGGCGGTTTGGTGAGGGTTTGGGGGCGTGGTGGGGCTGAACCGTCGATAGAGGGCTGGAGGGGAACGTGGTGGCCAGGGGAGGGCGTAGGAGGGTCGGCCGACGTGGGGGTGGACGGTGGCGAGGTCCGATGGTGGGTTGGAGGAGTTAGGCGGCGGCTGGATGTCTGGTTTGGGGAAAATCAAATTTTGAACGGGAAATAGGGTTTAGAGGAAAAGAGAGATATTTATTTTATATTTTATATTATATTATATTATTTTATTTCGATAAAGGTTGACTTTAAATTCGGACTCGAAATGAAACCCGACAACTGTCGTCCCTAGCGTTTTACCACTATTCCGAACACAATGGGATATGTTACGAAGGCCAATTCGATCGTTTGTATCAGTTTCCGTTGAATTTACATTTAAATCACTATATTGAATTTTAAACGTAGATTTCAATTTACCGGGGTCACATACGAACTTTTAAAAATTCCTGAAAAATATTTTCTAGCTTCGTATTGACGATACGGTCATAACAAAACTAGTTTCGCCGAACTCTGAGACCGTTGGAAAAATGGCCAATTTCCAGTCGATTAAAATCAACTAAAACTGGTCAAACGCGTTTTCCTTTGCCACGCTCACATATCGATTCGAAAAATTATGAAATTTGGAATCTAGCAATAACTTAACATCACGGACCCAACAAAACTGGTTTCGTCGAAATCCGAGGTCGTTTGCAAAATTGCTATTTTTAAGGGCCTTATATATATAAAAATATATATAAATTCCACAGCGACTATTTCTAATTTTAAACTGGACATATCTTATCATTTCTAAAATGAAATCTCAGTTTGTTAACTTCGTTGGAAAGATATCGTCAATTAGATCCTAATGTTTTTGGTTTCACTAAAATCCGGATTGTTTTGCACCCGGTACATTCAATTGAAGTTTGAAATCGAATTATCGAACTACCGCGCCATTTTCAATTCTATTTATAATTATATATAAATATTTATATTCTAACGACGACGCGTATAAATATATACGTTCGAATTATATTCAAAATAAATTTCCGTCGATATTATTTAAAATAATTCATTTTAAATATTCATACTTCGCCAAAATTGCCAAAATAAAAATTTTAAACTGGCCCAGATTTTCGGGTTGTTACAATCTCCCCCACTTAAAACTTTTCGTCCCCGAAAAGGAACAGAGTCGAAAGTGGTTTGATTATTCAGCTCTACGTTCGATCAGGCTTCCATTCTCCAACTCTTTAGTTTCTGAGAATTTTCAAAATTTCAAAAATTTGGCTAACACCCTAAATTTTCAAAAAATTTCGCCATAACCTCCCCTGCACCGGGAGCATCGGGGAATTTCAAATAGCTTCCCCGGTCCTTCAGATCTCAAAAAGAAAAAGAAAAAGCCAAGCGGCTAGCCAATAGGCTCACAAAATCATCATCACCCAAACAAAACAGGAAATTATGTAGTAAACATGTACCTATTTGTCGGGCAAACAAATTTTATTCTCTGGCTCTAGCCTCCTTGCTATGACCTGTTCAATGATATATATGTATATGCAAGCAAATGCGACCAATTTTCAATACAGTTCAATATTCGATTTAATTAGGCATAAATGGTTCAAAATTAGCAAACAATTAAACAAACAACACAAACATCAATCAATTAGTGAATTAGAGTTTCAAATCAATAATTTTGATACATATACTGAAAATCTTGTTTTTGATGCCAATTCACAACAAGGTGTTCTAACTATATAAGTTTTGGTTCTCACACCAGCCTAATGGAAATATATAGAAATCACACCTTCGAAACTCGAACATAAATGTTGATGATGCGATCGCTATCATCAATATCATCTTCGGGCGACTAGAGTGTGATTCTATATCTATCCAATATATTAAAATTTCAAATACACGCGCATTAGACGTATACGCAAAATCTATATATACTGGATTGTCCACATCAATATAATTAAATAATCAAATACGAATAAGTGATTTAAATTTTCAAAACAAAAATTTGTTTTCATTTTCAAAAATATACTCTTCACACTCGTTCTAGGATACTACTGATCCCATCTCTAACGAGTCACTCTCATTGGATATCCTAATCCAATATCTGATGAATTCTTTCGTATGGTTCTAATGTGCCTTGTTCTCTAAGCTTTGTAAACCAAAGCTCTGATACCAACTGTGACGGCAAGGAATTTCGCTCGGTCCGAACCAGTCGCTAAACCGATCCAGGCCGTTCGAAACGCCCTATCGTTTGAGAACACGACAAATCAGAACGCATATAAAAGAACATTTCATTGTATATTACAACTATGCATCAGATTACAAGAATATACAGAGTATCAATGAATATAACACAGGAATATCAGAGATTTAAATTACATTTAAATACGTAGCAGCGGAAAATAAAACAATACACAACTAGAAGAAGATATACGGATACAAAGCTTTCCGGATATCGTTCCAGCTGTAAACCAGGATCCTGTGAATATAAATCTGCAAAACCAAAACTACTAGCTGCCCGTGTCGAAAATAGGGGCACCCAGAGTTTAGGTTAAAACAATAAACTCCAGGTCAGTCATGTGACTGGTGTGAGAACTAAAACAGTTATCATTCTTTATTTTAAAAGTTAGGTAAATCAAGGGACCACGCCGTATAACACGGAACGGGTTTCCTCCCAAGAATACCAGTGCATAAAACAAACAGCGCAATGCTAAATAAAGAAAGATGAAGCTGTTATAAGACCGAGGTCCTATCACACAATGCAACGCAAGCCGGGGGATAGGGTTTTCCCTTATAACAGCCAAAGAATGCTTGATACGTTTTAAAACAAATCATTTGATACTATAATAAGTGCATAGTGTATAAAACAACTTCAAATCATAAGTATCAATCATAGGCGGCATGAGCGTCCCATGCCACTATGTCGCCATATATAGGTTTACAAATAAAACCGCAAAGTCACGTATTTGGAAATTGGATTTCCGTCTATGAACCGAGGCAAAAGATAGTCCTCAACCGATTCGTGACTCTCTAGCCCGAGCCACAGGACCCAGACTCAGGTGGGCCCTTGGAGCGACAGGGCCGGTCCACCGATGTGGATTAAAATGCCTGAACACTACGTTTCCCCACCCTATGGGGTGTAAATGAGCCAACTAAATGACTCCATCGGTTCGAGAACGACCGATCAATCCGAGGCGCCTCGCAACAGCAACAACAACATAAGTCAAACTCGTCAGGGCGTGTAAAACCACTGACGCCACTTCTAGCTAGAAAGAAACGCAAGTCCTCCCTGAGGTCCGTCTCCCGTTTTTGGTTCATACCGGGTGTGAAACTCGCGAATCAAACGTTACACAAAGCTACGCCACAAAGGCCTTGCTTTGATCATCACCACAAGACTTTGCTTTTCAACAGAAGCCTCGATCCATTGCCACTTAGGCATGCCACACAGGCAATTCACTCCATGCGTTTGATATCCATCAATATATAACCCCTGAGCTCGTACGTCTCAGAGAAGGGCGTTAAGCAAGAGAATAAATTCTCCGCCGCCAAACAGATATATATTTAATAGAGATCAATCACACGGACTAAAATCCAATGTCAGACACACAGTCCATTTAACAAGTCCGTTCTGGGTCTGAACGAAACCGGAGGCACCTAGTACCCCGCATATCCATCGATCTCCAAGTACGTCTGGACGATCACTAACTGTTTCCATCTTCTTGGGTGTACAGCCCAATCAAGATCATCAGTAATTACCCAAACGACGTGAAGACCTCCGGTCTTCGACCATCGTCTTCATCTTCGACTTATCGTCGCATCAGTTATTCAGAATGGGATAAACCCGGTCTTTCCGAATAACTCGCGTATATTTTAAATAAGTGTTACACAAACACAACATATGCCTCATTCCAATCCATTAGTCACTAACCATAAATTAATCAAGAGAATAATTTCCCAAACATTAACCCCGAAGGCCGAAACCAACATCAGATCAATATCCAGGAAACCCTTCTGCTTAGCTAACCGACAGTTAGTTTCTAAATTTCCACATTCATAGGGAAAGATTCCCATTAATTTTATCAAAGATAAATTCTTGAATTTATTCTTTAATCTACTTTTGAATATCAATTCAAACTAGTCGGGATTAGCGAACCTTACCGAAGTAATCATTTGTTTTAATTTCCCAATCCCAACCTATTCATCCCATGAAGTAAAACTGGTAATACTTCATATCTAACACTACAGTGTTATCGGTAAATTCAATTACCATTTCACGTTCAAATCTAATTAAAGATTTAACTATCGCCTGGAGCAAAACTGGTGATACTCCATTTTCGATCATTTCAATCTAATTAAAGATTCATTAAAACTCCACTTAGTTTTAATCTTCGACTGGGTTAAAGAATCAGTGTCATTTAAAACACGGTTCACGATAAACCCAAAATCTCATTCATTAATTATCGGGTTAAAGAACGAGTGCTATTTAAAAACACTGTTCACGATAAACCCAAAAATCAATATCAATTCAATTCCAATTAAATATTATTTAATTGGTAAACTTCATTAAATCTAAATAAAAAGATTTAATCTTTTCTCAACTGGGTTCAAGAACAGTGTTAGTGAAGACACCATTCACGACAAACCCAAATCACATTCGATATTCAATACAAGGCTCTGAATAGAAAATATATGGGCTTATATTCAATATCGAATTCTACGACTAACAAATGTCGTATTGGAAATAACGATATACATATATATCTTTCAAATTTCCATAACAACACCTGTATAATCACGAATTCCAACATCGAAATATTCCGAAGACAATTTCGATTCAAATCCACTCCAATGCAATCATTGGAATTTTGGTTACTTTTAAAACCCTTTTCGAATTCAATTTATTTATTTAAAAATAAATAGAATTATAATTCTAGTTCAAAACTAGTTCATTTCGATAAAAATCTATTTTAATCTTTTCAAATATGGAGTTTTTCATCCCAATTCTTTCTAAATCATTTCTTATGATTTTACACAAATTATTACTATTTTTAATAATTTTATCAAGGCCCGTACAGTCGATTTCCATCAACGGCCATCGAACTGCACTTACAACGACCTTTTTCGAATTTGATTTGGACGTATCTCCAAATCCAACCGTTAGATTTCAAATTTCTAACATTCATTAGAAAGCTCTTTTCGATACGAACCCAACGGTTCCGGTTTTAGGAGAATCCGACGGTCGGATCTCCCGTAATGTCCGTTTGAAATAAATGGTCGAAATTCACGAACTGCCGCGGCGCGGCGCGTTCTATTCAGGCCATTATATTATATATATATAATATATATAATATATATTTCGTCGATTTCTATTCAAAACGAATTATATAAATAGTTTTAAAATCGTTTCAAAACCTATTTCAACTTCCATTTCAATTCAAAGCAAAATTGAATTCTTCTTTATAAATTCGTTTCAAAATTCATTTCTATTCAATTCAAATTTCAATTCAATTTGAATTCATTTCAATTCGCTTTCAATTCAATTTGAATTCGTTTTCAATTCAATTCATTTCGAAATCGTTTTCAATTCAATTCATTTCGAAATCGTTTTCAATTCAATTCATTTCGAAATCGTTTTCAATTCAATTCATTTCGAAATCGTTTTCAATTCAATTCATTTCGAAATCGTTTTCAATTCAATTCATTTCGAAATTGTTTTCAATTCAATTCATTTCGAAATCGTTTTCAATTCAATTCATTTCGAAATCGTCGATTTCGAAATCACTTTTCAATATTCATTTTTAAAATGAATAAAATCGATACAAATACCGTTCACGTCAAAATGGCGTCAATCTAATCAACACGGCTTCATAAATTTCTATTTTCAAATTTTCTTTATTTTTCAAATTGGAATGAGGCCCAATCAATTACCATATAAAATTAATTATATGGATTTTCATACAACACATGTATATAATAGCATTGAAAATAATCAACCATCAACCAAAGTGCACTACACTGTATAAGCATCAATTATAGATATTCAACGCTTATAACAGCCTGTCAATCAATCGATCGACATATTTAATCAATCAGGATGAGTGAACTTCAAATTTCATCCCAACACCCGTGTGGGGTTTCAAACAATCAAACACCTATTTTATTTGTGCTGTTGGGCGATGTGTAAAATTTATCGTCCCAATCAATGTCATTCAAATAGCTGTACATAAACAAACCGTCCGGTTTATAAATGAATGTTTTATTTTATTCACTTCACGTTAAAAATTATATTTTTAACGATAAAACATTTTATTTCAATCTATGAATTTCTATTCAATTCATTTATTCTATAAAATGATATTTTTATTTTTCTAACATATTTTAGAAAATTTCGGCGGCATAACGACACGATACTAGAAACGGGACAAGGCCTAGCCTTATCCTCGGTCTAGTGAAGGCCCACGCCATTCACACATCAATAAAATCAATTTCATCTCACCAAACAATTCAATTCAAACAAATAATTCAACTAATCTATGCAACCAAACAAACAAGTCCATGGTCTGTGGACGATTGTGTCGGGTGCTACTAAGCACCGTCTGCATCCTAGTATATATATATATAACTAGAAAAGAAATTGAAAGGTGAGAAATTCTCACATAAAGCTATCCTAGCTCCACGGCACTTCATTGATAGAAATCTTCGCCAACTCGCCTTTTTGTCGCTTTCGCCCGTATTCTCTACATATGTAAAAATCTATTTTTATTTTTACTTTCAATATATAAAAATTCTATCGAAGTTCAATATATAAAAATTCTATTTTTATTTTTACTTTCAATATATAAAAATTCTATCGAAGTTCAATATATAAAAATTCTATTTTTATTTTTACTTTCAATATATAAAAATTCTATCGAAGTTCAATATATAAAAATTCTATTGAAGTTCAATATATAAAAATTCTATTTTTATTTTTACTTTAAAACAAAATCAGTTTTAACTTCTTTTAAATCTTTTACTTTTTAAAGTTTAAATCTTTTAAAACCTTTTTAGAAATCAGTTTTAAAATCATTTATAGAATCAGTTCTCTTTTTCCCAAATTCGGTTTTCTTTTTCAAAATAGTTTTAAAATCTTTTCAAAATTCAGTTTTCTTTTTCAAAATAGTTTTAAAGTCTTTTCACTTTTAAAATCTAAATCTTTTCCTAATTATAGTTTTTAAAACCTATATAAAAAAAACAGTTTTTACTTTATATAATTTTCAGTTTTTAAAACCTATAAAAAAACAGTTTTTACTTTATATAATTTTCAGTTTTTAAAACAATAAAAATTAAAATAAAGAAATATAAAAATAAATCAACTTACAGCGGTTGGTTTGGGGGTTCTCCAGCCTAGGGTTTCGCGCGAGGGTTCGAGTGTGAGGGCGAGGGCAGCGGAGAGGGGGCCGAGCTCGTGGATGGTCGGAGGGTGGTGCGGTGGTCAGGGCGTGGGGCTGGGTGGATGGTGGTGGCGGTTTGGTGAGGGTTTGGGGGCGTGGTGGGGCTGAACCGTCGATAGAGGGCTGGAGGGGAACGTGGTGGCCAGGGGAGGGCGTAGGAGGGTCGGCCGACGTGGGGGTGGACGGTGGCGAGGTCCGATGGTGGGTTGGAGGAGTTAGGCGGCGGCTGGATGTCTGGTTTGGGGAAAATCAAATTTTGAACGGGAAATAGGGTTTAGAGGAAAAGAGAGATATTTATTTTATATTTTATATTATATTATATTATTTTATTTCGATAAAGGTTGACTTTAAATTCGGACTCGAAATGAAACCCGACAACTGTCGTCCCTAGCGTTTTACCACTATTCCGAACACAATGGGATATGTTACGAAGGCCAATTCGATCGTTTGTATCAGTTTCCGTTGAATTTACATTTAAATCACTATATTGAATTTTAAACGTAGATTTCAATTTACCGGGGTCACATACGAACTTTTAAAAATTCCTGAAAAATATTTTCTAGCTTCGTATTGACGATACGGTCATAACAAAACTAGTTTCGCCGAATTCTGAGACCGTTGGAAAAATGGCCAATTTCCAGTCGATTAAAATCAACTAAAACTGGTCAAACGCGTTTTCCTTTGCCACGCTCACATATCGATTCGAAAAATTATGAAATTTGGAATCTAGCAATAACTTAACATCACGGACCCAACAAAACTGGTTTCGTCGAAATCCGAGGTCGTTTGCAAAATTGCTATTTTTAAGGGCCTTATATATATAAAAATATATATATATTCCACAGCGACTATTTCTAATTTTAAACTGGACATATCTTATCATTTCTAAAATGAAATCTCAGTTTGTTAACTTCGTTGGAAAGATATCGTCAATTAGATCCTAATGTTTTTGGTTTCACTAAAATCCGGATTGTTTTGCACCCGGTACATTCAATTGAAGTTTGAAATCGAATTATCGAACTACCGCGCCATTTTCAATTCTATTTATAATTATATATAAATATTTATATTCTAACGACGACGCGTATAAATATATACGTTCGAATTATATTCAAAATAAATTTCCGTCGATATTATTTAAAATAATTCATTTTAAATATTCATACTTCGCCAAAATTGCCAAAATAAAAATTTTAAACTGGCCCAGATTTTCGGGTTGTTACAAAAATATGGGATGTTACAATAAGAGTGAATAAAGTTGAATATTCAATTCAATATTTAACAAAGATTTTTGCACCTTCGCTATTTTCCGCTATATCCTCGCTATGACTTTTTGCATATCTACTAAAACACTAGCACTTTAACTGCACAATTAAAATTTGAAGAAGATGTGTATGTTCTTAATGATTTCTTTAGTGGTTGTGCCATTTACACCTCAATCAAAATGCAAATAAACAACAAACAAGTATTCAGCAAACAAGATCATGCATTCATTGTAACTAAACAAGCGAAAAAGGATTTTCTTTTCATTTCAATTTTGTCCTTTTCTAAGACTTACTACACAAATAATTCTAATTGCAAATATAACCCTGTTTTGTTCAAGTCAATGCTGGGTTGACCAATACACACTGACGTTGTATTATATGATGCCAATGTTTTTCTTTCTTTCCTTCTTCTTTTTTCCTTTTTTTTATGGTGACGTATATATTGGCACTCTTTAGAGTCATTGTTTTCTTATTTCAAATAAGGCTAATATGTTTTAGTTAAGTTAGCGTTGAGTTGACTAAAAAAGGCTATGTTTGTAATTACATTACAAATAGGGTTGTAACTTTGTGTGATATATTTTAGTATTTTACAACAGGATTTTAGTTTAAAGGAAAAACTTAGACCCGCATTTTAAATTATGGACGGAACTGTTTATTTTTCGTTTGAACGACGCGCTAAACCGATGTCTTCATCCCCACTAACAAACCGTTCCCATTCCACGAAACATTTCATTCATTCTAGGGTTTCAATTCGAGCAAAAAATCATTTGTATTTTCGATTCAAAAAAGTTTAATCCCTAAAATTAGTAATGTCGACAACTGAGACAAATTCTTCAACTTCAACCTCTAATTTGCCGATAGACGATTGGGTATTCAAGGCTAGATCCCCGAAATGTGCATCATCAACTCCTCAATTGAAGGAAAAATCTCCAAAAATTGGGAAATCAAAAGCTAGAGTTGCAAAATCAAGAGCGGTTAAACAACTCGCACTGCAAATCGGCGATGAAGAAGACACTATGGGTTCAAGGAATGGTGTTAGGGTTTTGAAGGTATTAGATTTTGTTGAAATTTTGTCTGTTACGTCTAAATGTTTCTTCGAAAATCCTGATACATGAATTACAAAATATTATGATAGTTATAGATATCATTTTGTATTTTAGCATATCATTTTGCATTTTAGCAAAATATTATGATAGTTATAGATATCATTTTGCATTTTAGTATATCATTTTGCATTCTAGCAGAATATTATGATAATTATAGATATCATTTTGCATTTTAGCATAACATTTTGCATTTTTGCAAAATATTATGATAGTTATAGGTATCATTTTGCATTTTAGCATATCATTTTGCATTTTAGCAAAATATTATGATAGTTATAGATATCATTTTGCATTTTAACATATCATTTTGCATTTTAACAAAATACTATGATAGTTATAAATATCATTTTGCATTTTAATTTGTCATCTTATGCATGATTAAGATTTGTGAAAGAAGGAGAAATAGAGCAAAGGATTTTACAACTACTGATACATCCCTACTGTTTTTGTTAATTTTAAAGTAGATGACATTCCTACTGTATTTGTTAATCTTTACAATAGTGTTTTAGAAATAAAAATGGTATAAATTTTAATTAACAAAAGATTTTCTCTGTTTGTACATCATGGCCACAGCGTTTTATTTTTATAGCGTTGCTATGGGCCTCCGCGCCTTCTCTTTTTTCTTCTCTCTCCTCCGTCCTCAACTCTCGTTCTACTTCTCCTTCACTTCACCGAGTGTTGTGCTCCAAATTTTATTTGTGGATGTGATTGATTGTTTGCTGTGCTCCAAATCTTCATCAATTGGCTTAGTAGTTTGATGTGCTTTAATTCTCCAAACCTAGCTTGAGCGTAAAACAGTTAATGGCATTACTTTATCTAATTTTGTTGTTGTTACTATATGATTGTTTGAATCAGTTTTTTGAACAGCTTTGAAAATGAAATATGTTAATGTGTCATAGGTACATTGCAAAGAAATATGCATGATTTTTTATAAAATGAAAGTTCATCGTAGAGTTTTAGTTATGAAGCTCTATAATTATATTATCATGTGCAAAACCGTACATAAAGAAGAATTGTAAGTGCGATGACTACTTGGTATAATTTGCATGTAAAAAATGATAGCTTATCAAAATAGATGACATAGCTAGGTAATTTCATAATTCAATATTTGTTTTTGACTAAAATCTACGCTGTAAACTCAGTTTCTCAGTCTTCTTGTCTCATAAATCTAAGAAAGAGATTTTGATAAAATTCCAACCCGGTCCATGCTGGAGCCAGAGTGGAAACAGCTGTATTCAGACATGCCGGTCGAAATTTATAACCTTGATTTTTTTGCACCACTGACTTTACTTTAAACTTGCTACAGCAAAGAATTTGAATGATAAAAATGGTATTAATCTCCCATAGAAATGATCTCCAGTCACTCGGTTAATCCCACAACCACTACAACATATCCAAATCTAGTCCTACCAATAATCCGCATACTAAAACCAAATATAGTGGACATTCTTTTCCATTTTTCCTTTCTATGTTGACTCATCGGTCAAGATCAATGTCAAACATCATTTCATATGCATTGTTTCATGTGATGGGACATGGATAATGCGCAATGAATAATTGGCGATTGCGAAAATTTCATAAACATTCTTAATACACCATTAAGTCTAAAGGTAAATTTTATTAAGTTGGCTTCAGAGAAAATTGGCGATTGCGAAATTTCCCATTTTTTCTTTTCCAATTTTCAAAAGTAAGGAAGACACTATATACATTTTCTTTTGCTACTTGAGCATCTATGTCATCTTTTAAGCACCATCTTGGACTTTTCATCATATAACTCCTCGCATCCCAAAATCAACCTTTACCATATATGATTAAGAATGTGTATTGGTGATAAGTTTTCTATCATATGTGATGCAATGGAAAGAATATGGTGTCGGCATACTCATTCAGAACAATAGTTTCTATTATAGGAAGAACTAGTTTCTGTAGCACATTATCCGAATCATTGCTTATTGCATTCTTCAAATTAAAAAAATTTAGCGTAATTTTTAAAGAACTTAACCTTACTTTTAAAAAAGGTTCGACTTACCATCATTATAGTAGAGAAGGTATAGTTGTGCTCATAAAACTCTTGGTTTTGAACATACCGGTCAATTATCTGATAGAATAAAGAAAATAATTACCTATATTAGTAGCTTTATACAAAAATGATAAGTTTTATATCATTTTGAAAATATTTGTCTATCTTTGTTTTCATCTGTTCATTCAATATATGAATATCAGCACAATATGTATGTTGCTAATTTTTCAGGTGTGGTAGTGGCATTATATCAAAATGATGCATTTATATATCATTCAATACACCTATTTATTTTCAATTTTTCCTATTAATCATATCCCAGCTATTACCGTAGCATGTAGGGCTATTTTTTGCATGTATAGTTTATATATACTATGTATAGTTGAGGCTTTATATCAAAATGATAAGTTTATATATAACATTTTGAACAAACATGTACATTGTCTATTTTTCCAGCCTATTAAATATGAGTTATATGCAAATAAAAAGAAAAATGCCTGGCTATTTGTGTACTGTTCCAGCAAAATAGATTCAAGCATAGATTTTACAATTGTAATCTGTGAAAACAGAAAATAGAATTGTATTTCTTGATTACATAATTACATATTTATAGATGGGAGAGAGCATTCTAGAATAGAATATTCTAGAGCATATTTGAATCTATACCAAATATAGACCAAATTAATACAATCCTAATAGAACTCATAATTAATGCAATCCTAATATAACTCATAAATAATACAATCCTAATATAACTCATAAATAAAAGGAAACATATTTGATGATTATCTCTAACATAGCTCACGTTGTTTAACACCCCCCGTCAAGTTGGAGCCGGGAGAGAAATGTCGAGCACGCCCAACTTGCTAAGCAATCGTTTGAAATTATTAGCACATAGTGGTTTTGTGAAAATATCCACTAGTTGGTCGCAAGAACGAATATAGGAAGGAGTAATAATACCGGAGAGAATCTTTTCACGAACGAAATGACAATCTATTTCGATATGCTTAGTTCATTCATGGAAGACGGGATTTGATGCAATATGAATTGCAGCTTGGCTATTGCGTTGTATTGATATAGGAACAGATGGTGGAAAACCAAGTTCAGATAAGATTGAATGTAACCATTGGACTTTAGCGGTAATAGCAGCAAGAGACTGATACTCAGCTTCAGCAGATGATCGAGAAACAATCGGTTGTTTTTTATTTCTAGGAGATGGGACTAGAACGAAGCCTTGTAAAATAACCGGTAGTAGAACGGCGAGTGACGGGGCAACTGCCCAGTCAGAATCAGCAAAACCGACCAGAGAAAAAGAACTCATTGCCGATAGGAAAAAACCTTTACCAACAGAACCTTTGAGATATCGAAGTACTTTATTTGCAGCATCAAGATATATGGAACGAGGGCTTTGCATAAATTGGCTAAGTTTGTTGACAACATATTGAATGTCAGGACGAGTAACAGTAAAATATAAGGGACGACCGATGAGTCGTCGATAAAGAGACGGATCAGGCAAGGGATTGCCGTCGTCTGGAAGAAGTCGACAATGTTGTTCCATAGGAATTGGAGTTGTACGAGAACCAAGCATACCTGAATCCTTTAATATGTCAAGTGTGTACTTACATTGACACAAAAATAATCCCTTTTTGGAACGAGAAACTTCAATACCAAGAAAATAACTTGGACGCCCAAGATCTTTAATAGAGAAAGATTTGGCGAGAAATTGTTTTGTCATGGAAATAAAAGATTCATTGTATCCTATAATGATAATATCATCTATGTAAATAAGAAAAAATACTGAAATATGATCACGAATATATGTAAAGAGACTATAATCGGATTTAGATTGATGAAAACCACGTTGAATTGTTGGCTAGCTTTTTGACCAAGCCACCAAGGTTCACACACAAGAAGAAAGTATGATACTACATTCCCTAAGTATATGAAGGAACGGATCGCACCATCGACTCGCCCCTCACCGGATCGCACCTCATCGAATCGCCCCCATTTCATCAGTGAAACGACACCTCTATGCGATTCGATCCGTACATACATTACTGCCCAGTATAGACCGATCCGATCCCCTGATGCACAGCGAAGCCTCTGACCCGTTCAAGCACGAGCTAGTCTTCAGCGATCCGAGATGCACGGATCCGGCGACAAGTGTCCCCAACCGTCATTTTGACTGATTCTCCTCATTTGCTCGATCCAATTTTCGAGGGGATCGCGACACCTGTCCACAACGGCTAATTTGACTATTTCTTCATCGGCTGAGATGCGGTCCGATGTTCTCGGGATTCGTGCCACGTGTTACCACAATCCGCCTGACAAAATCAGCTATAAATAGCCCGGAGCTTGGCATTTTTTGGGATCTTTTTGGCAATATTGAGGACTGATTCCGCCATTATTATCATATTATCATTTCTTATCAGTTTTATTACTAGATTACTGAGAGAAATCACAATTGTAAAAGCGAGCTAGAGAGAGATCATTGACTGTACCAGCATTCAAAGTATAATCAATAATATACAAAGTGGACGTAGGCTTGTTAACGCTGAACCACTATAAATTCTGTGTGTTTTCTTCTTTTTCTTCATTCTTCAGTTAAAACTCTATAAAAGTCAGAACGATTTGGGTGTTAGGTCCAAATGTTGATCTAACATTTTGGTGCTTTCACTGAGAAAACAGTCCTAAAGCTTCACTATTAAGTTCTTTGAAGATTCCAGCGACTCGGATATCATGGCTGGAAAGAGATCTAAGGAAGTACGAGCTTCACGAACCAATGAAACCGCGAATGAAGCAGTCGAAGAAAGTGTGCACGAGCTAGGCAATGAGGGAACTTTGGATCGCGGAGCGCTGGGGACGAACCGATCCGATGAAGATGCCACGCTACGAGTCGACGAGAACGAGGCGATCCGGACTGCTGAAGGGGTTGTTACTCGATCCCGAGATAATGCCTCGAATCCTCCGCGTACCGTGACCACGAACCGATCCCGGGGGGGCGCTGCGAGACACCATCCTCGATCCACAGCGATCCGAATTGATGATCGGACTACAACTCGACCTGGAAAGGAGCCTATGGCTCGCTCCTACCGTCCTGGCCCCTCCGCTCGACCTGGCTCAAGCTCTTTGCGCTTAAGAGAAAGTGATGATGACCAATATGACCCTGCTGCTCCCGTTACTGAGGGGGATCTCTCTCGCTTTTCCGAAATGTGGGAGTGACTGTTTGATGAATTGGCTGCCCAAAGGCAGGAAAGCTCTGTTCTACGACAAAATTTGACCGCTATGGATAGAAGGCTTAATAATCTCGTAAGGCAAAGGGCGCCGCCAGCTCGTCCACTCACTCCAGGATATTCTTCTTCGTCAGAGGAATTGCCGAGACCTCCACGGCGACCATATGTGAGACTCAAAAACATAGAGCAGCTTCGGTTCGGGACCCTGCCGTCAAGAGAAGAAGAGGCACTGGGTGCAGGGCCCTCAAACCATAATGTGAGCAATCAAGCCGCAACTCCCAGAGCTCGAGCTGCGGACAGTCCTGTATAGAACAGACTACCTCAGCCCCGTCGCCGCGCAAATGCTCATGGTAACAGGGGGCAACGAAGCCCAATCCGAGCCCCGGATTTTGTGACTGCTCCCGGAAGAGAGATTAGAGAACCCCGCCGAGCAAGAAGCACTGACCCTGAACCTTCGCTGACCAGTGCAAATGTTGCAGCTATGATCCATCAAATTCTGGCGGATAGCCGTGGACAACGGAATGAAGATTGGGGAATCGACCGCAGTCACAACCCTTTCACTGATGATATTTTGGATGCGACTTTCCTGAGGCGTTTCAACATGCCACAGATGAACCGATACGCGGGTAGGTCTGATCCCGTCCAGCATCTGATGAGATATTCTTGGTCAATGACCGCTGCCGCAGCTTCTGACTCTGTCAAGTGCAAAGCATTTCCCATATTCTTGGAGGATGTAGCATTGTTATGGTTTACTCGCTTACCAGCAAGATCGATTTCTAGCTTCAGGGAGTTGAGTGAAAAGTTCGTAGAACAATTCCGCATCTATGCACAAAAGACAAAGAGTGTGATTGACTTGTTCCTTGTCAAGCAGCGACCAGGCGAGAGTTTGAGGGTGTACCTAGACCGTTTCAACTTGGCCGCTACTGAAGTTAAAGATCCCCATGAGCCAACCGTTGTCGCAGCTCTGATTGATGGAGTAGATAAAGACACTGAATTTGGGAGATACCTGGCAGGAAAGCCACCCCATACTAGAGAGTTATTCTACGAAAAAGCTAACGTACATTTACGCCGGGAAGAAGTATATGCTAACCGAAAGGCAAAAACGGCCGATAAGGAGGAAATCCAGAGCAATGTCGCCATTAAGCAGACAGGAGACAGCTCGGGGAAGGTCGAGGTTAATGTCTGAAATCGGAATCAGGGTGGTTGTCAGTCAGGGAACAATGATAATAATAGTAATGGCAACAACCGGAAGAGGAACCAAGGGAATGACTCCCAGAGAAGGACTCGTCCCAGGGCCTTTGAGAGTTATAAGCCAATAAATGATACTCTGGAAAATATCTTCATGGATTCGTACAATGTCCTCCAGAATAAGAGGTCACCTCCCGAAGAGTCGACGGAGAAAGAATGTGAAACGGGGAAGTTTTGTCTCTTTCATCAGATTCATGGCCATTCGACAAATGAATGCCGTCACCTAAGAGATGTAGTCGGGAGGCTTCTTCGAGATGGAAAATTAGATGAATACAGAGTAACGCCCAGAGATAGGGGGCAAGCTGTACATGCCCCAAATCAGAACCAGAATCAACTTGTTGCCAGGCCAACTGCCCAGCAAAAGGGAAAGGACATCGTTATGAATACCGTAATCGGAGGACTTTATCTAGCCGGACATAGTTCCAAGGCATTGGATCAATATATCAATGCAGCCAAGCAACACCTCGAGGTAGGGGAGTGTAGCAACCCTGAGGACAATATCCCGGTAAAGAAACAAAAGATGATGTCCGACGATGTCATTTTCCGCGAACGAGAAAGCATTGGAGTCCATGCTCCGACTGAAGACCCATTTGTAATCACAGTACCTATTGGACCAGACATTGTTCATAAGGTTTTAGTGGACAACGGGAGTTCCATCAACATTCTTTTCAAAAGGACATTCGACCAGATGAACCTCGAAATAAAAGACTTGAAGCCCTGTCAGGGATGGATCCGTGGATTTAACGGAGCATCCACCGCTCCAATGGGTTTGTAGAGTTACCAGTTACGCTTGGGGAAGGAGAACGCCAGAGAGTGAGAATCCTTCCCTTCGTGGTTTTGGATGTTGAATCACCCTACAATGCCTTCTTGGGCTGACCGGCCCTCGCAAAGTTTAGAGCCTGTATAGCCCCCTAGTGCTTATTATTGAAATTCCCCACAGAAGCTGGCGTTGGTATTGTCAGAGGGGATCAGGTTGTCGCACGAGCATGTTATGTTGCCGAGCTAAAGTTACTTCGCAATGGAGGGGACATAGAAACCAAGGGCGCTTCTCCCCCTACAAGGGCGGAGACCTTATAGCAACTAAAGAGGATAACCGTTGGAGAGTCGCCCAGAGAGTTGCCCGAGGATATAGATCCCAGAGAGGACCAAGAACCTAGGGACAGAATGGCGACTCCCAACGAGACAACTGTGGATGTACCGATCGATGATAGTGACCCGGAGAAGGTCCTTAAGATTGGATCCCAGTTAAATCCGAATCTCGCTAAAGAACTGACGGATTTCTTAAAAAACAAATTGGATGTATTTGCTTGGACCCATGCAGACATGTGCGGGATATCCCCATCAATCATGAGCCATTCATTAAGCATTAACCCTAAACATCCTCCGGTAAAGCAAAAAAGGCGAATGCTGGGCCCTGAGAGGTCCGCTACCTTGAAAGAAGAGGTTGGAAAGCTAAAGAGTAATGGATTTATCAGAGACTCGATCTACCCAGACTGGATTTCAAATCCAGTCCTGGTAGAGAAGGCCAACGGGAAGTGGCGAACGTGTATTGACTTCTCGGATTTGAACAAAGCCTGCCCAAAAGACAGTATTCCATCACCCCGGATCGACCAGTTGGTGGACTCGACGGCGGGTCATGAACTTCTCTCATTTATGGATGCTTACTCAAGATATAACCAGATTCCAATGCATGTTTCAGATCAAGAACACACTAGTTTTATCACGGATCTGGGATTATATTGCTATGTAGTGATGCCCTTTGGCTTGAAGAACGCAGGCGCTACATATCAACGTTTAGTCAACAGAATGTTCTATAACCAGATCGGGAAAACAATGGAAGTATACGTCGACGACATGTTGGTTAAGTCCAAGCAATCCTCCCATCACACTACGGACTTAGCAGAGATGTTCGGCATTCTTCGAAGGTACGGAATGAAACTCAACCCAACAAAATGTTCATTCGGTGTTGCCTCCGGAAAATTCTTGGGGTTCATCGTTAGTTCCCGTGGGATTGAGATTAATCCAGACCAGATCGCGGCAATCAGAGATATTTAGGAACCTAGGCAAATTAAGGATGTGCAAAGCCTTGCAGGAAAAGTAGTCGCACTAAGCAGATTTATCTCCAGGGCTACAGACAAATGCATCCCATTCTTCGAACTAATAAAGCTGGGAAAACGACACTTCAAATGGACGCCTGAATGCGTAGAAGCATTTCAGAACTTACTGAGGCACCTAGAGAAACCTCCGATATTATCTAAGCCAATGGATCACGAGGACTTATTCGTGTACTTGGCAGTGTCATCCCACGCGATCAGCTCAGCGTTGGTAAGAGAAGAAGATAAGGTCCAAAGACCTGTGTATTACGTGAGCAAAAAATTGACGGCAGTAGAGCGTAATTATCCAAGGATAGAAAAGTTGGCGTATAGTTTGCTAATCGCCTCTAGAAAGCTTCGACATTATTTTCAGGCGCATCCCATTACCGTATACACTGATCATCCACTCAAGCAAGTTCTACAGAGACCAGAGGCATCTGGAAGATTACTCAAATGGAACATTGAGTTAAGTCAATTTGATCTGAACTTTCAGCCCCGACGGTCAATTCGGGGGCAAGTAATAGCTGACTCCATAGCAGAGTTTACCGTCCCGAAGGAGGAAATAGCAAACGAAGAAGTTGATCCTTCAAAATTACTTTTCGATCCCAATGCCTGGAGATTGTATACTGATGGCACTAGGAACGACGAGAGTTCCGGCGCTGGAATAGTACTTGAAACTCCCGAGAAACGATTGATATCCTATGCTATCCGGATGGAGTTTCATGCCACTAACGACGACTCTGAAAATGAAGCCCTGATAGCCGGACTAAGGATCGCAAAGGAGTTAGAAGTCACAATGCTGAACATCTTTTGTGACTCCAAGTTAGTTGTGAACCAGGTTACTGGAAAATTCCAAGCCAAAAGTGCAAGATTGATTCTATATTTGAAGAAAGTGAAGGAGTTGATGAACGACTTTGATCACTACAGCATATCTCACATTCCGCGGTCAGAGAATCAGCAGGCGGATAAGTTGGCAAAGATGGCTAGTTCCGACAATCCTGAAGAGACCGGGCTAGCCCCCGTTGAAGTTCTTCGGTCCCCTAGTATAGATCGAATGGAAATCGATCCAATACTAGAAACGGAACCAGAAAGGGAGTCGTGGATGACCCCTCTAAAGAATTTCTTGATGAATGGAGTGCTCCCGACCAAGAAAAGCGAGAGGTGTAAAGTAATTCGTAAAGCTGCCCGATACATTCTGCAAGGCGGAGTTCTTTACAGACAAGGATTTTCGATGCCCCTCCTCCGGTGTATAGCCCACGATGACATCAAGCGTGTGCTGCAAGAGGTACACGAAGGCGAATGCGGCGATCACACTGGAGGGCAAACATTGGCAAAAAAGGTGTTGCGGCATGGTTATTTCTGGCCTACCATAAACAAGGATGCGGCAAAATACGCACGACGGTGTGATGCGTGCCACAGATTTTCAAAAATACCTAGAGCACCTCCTAATCAGTTAAAAACAATGACGAGCCCATGGCCTTTCGCTATGTGGGGAATTGATATCATTGGAAGTCTCCCCATAGCTAGGGGCGGAGCAAAGTTCGCTATTGTGGCCGTGGATTATTTCACTAAGTGGGTCGAGGCTGAACCACTAACTACAATCACAACCAAACGAGTGATCAATTTTATCGTTAGAAACATCATCTGTCGATTTGGGATTCCAAAGATTGTTATAACTGATAACGGAACTCAGTTTGATAGCACAGAATTCAGAAACTTCTGCCAGAAATACCGCATTGAGAAACGATACACCTCTGTGGCGCACCCGCAATCGAACGGACAAGTCGAAGCGGCGAATAAAGTGATTAAATCCATTCTGAAAAGAAGACTGAAGCGGGCCAGAGCCATGTGGGCTGATGAATTACCCTTGGCACTATGGGCCTACAGGACAACGTATAAATCGGCAACAGGGCATACCCCCTTCTCCCTTGCTTTTGGAACAGAAGTAGTCATCCCGGTTGAGATAAAGGTACCTTCTCACCGAGTGACTTATTACGATCCGATGACTAATAACGAATTGCTCCATGAATCCCTGGATATGATCGAAGAAAAGAGGGATGAAGCAGACCTGCGTGCCTTGAGATGCAAAAAACAGGTCGCTCGATACTACAACAAAAAGGTTTGAGCCCGAACCTTGGAACCCAGAGACTTGGTTCTAAAACATGTCTTTCCACCCCCAACTCATATGGGTGCAAAATGGGAAGGACCGTACTCCATTCTGAGCAAGCTTGATAATGGAACCTTCAAGCTGGCAACCGTAGATGGAAAGGAAATCCCCAGAGTGTGGAATGCCCAACATTTACGGCCATACTTAACATAAAAGTTTCAAATCTGTTCTTTTGCTTTATTGAGAACCATGTACAAGGCACGACTTGCCTAGAATAGTCTGATTTCCTAAAGCAGAAAATTATAAAGTGGACGTAGGTCATGATTCGACCGAACCACTATAAAAATATTGTGTGTCGTTTACCTTTATTGCATTATTTATCTGTCTTTCTATTTTTATGAAAGTTACTGTGAATCATGCAACGATCACAGAAGCATATAATTATAGATGCCTTCTATCAGAATGGAATGTAATCACTAGTCAAAATTCTGAGGATGAGATAAAGTAAATTATATCGTTGATAGAACTCTAACTCTCCAGAGAGAGAGAGAGAGAGAGAGAGTATAAAAGCGTCTCCGATTGAGCGCTGAGAAAGAGCTCCTTCCCCGCTGAAGGATCGGGGAGCGAATGAATTGCTGAGCTCGAACTCTAACTCTCCAGAGAGAGAGAGTATAAAAGCGTCTCCGATTGAGCGCTGAGAAAGAGCTCCTTCCCCGCTGAAGGATCGGGGAGCGAGTGAATTGCTGAGCTCAAACTCTAACTCTCCAAAGAGAGAGAGAGTATAAAAGCGTCTCCGATTGAGCGCTGAGAAAGAACTTCTTCCCTGCTGAAGGAACAGGGACCGACTGAACTATTGAATTTGAACTCTGACCTCGGCGACCGCCAGGAGAGTATAAAGGAGTCTATGATTAAGCACTGAGAAAGGTGCTAGAAATTCAGTACCACAAGAACATTTATCTTATGAAATTTTCTAAGTCCCCCATATTCGGAAATAGGGGGCAACATGCGAATAATGCTAATCAATATTTAATAAGCCCTAGTTAAGCGCTACATTAACGATTGATTATGGGCCATATGCATTTACACATGAACTTTAATGCAGCAATGCAGCACGAAAATTTTCTTTTTGTTGTTTGGCTGATTTGTAGTTATAATTAGATGGTCTATGACTAAACATGGAAAGTTTATTTGAATACAGGTACACATTGATGCAAAAAGAGGTAAACTTTCCTTTATATACAGCAAGCCTACAAAGTGAAAAATAACCTAGAAAACAAAAGTGAGGGCCAGTCTCATAATTACACTTCCTGGCCAGTGGAAAACCTAAAGACAAAATATAAACCAGCGACAATATCTTATTTACGCTTTGACCTCTTCTCCTGCTTCTGTTTCTCCAGCTTCACCTTATCAGCGTCGGATTGATCTCCTTTCTTTCTCTTCCTTTTGTCTATATGGGGAACATTCGACTCTTCAGAAGATTCCTCTTCCGCCTCCTTTCTCTTCCTTTTATCAGCAAGGGAAGCCGGGAAATCATCAGGATTCGCAAAATGAAGTTGTCTGCTGATGGATTTGGGCTGGATTTTCAAAATCATCCCAGTTTTGGGATCAAGTTCCGCGATAGGGACTATGTTTAGAGGCTCTTGTCCCATCATCTTCAAAGCCATCTCCTTTTCCTGCCTAGCTTTTCTGCTGGCCAAAGTTTCGTCGTCATCGTCTTCGGTCTCTTTGGCGCCAATGATATCCTCCTCATCCTCTACATGGCGCCCATCCATGTCTTTCAAGGCCTCGATGGTTTCAGCATCCTTGGGGGCATCAGCACTAGGTGCCAGGACGCTTTTTATGCTGTTGTAGCCTCAGTCTGCATTGATATATCAACACCGGCACCTGGCGAGACAACCTCCTTCTCCGCCTCTTTTCCTTTTTCAACACCCTTGTCGACGGGCTCACCACCTGTATTATGGGGAACACACGTTACTAATTCAACTGGTTGTTCTACCAGACGACGACAATTCACAATTGCTTTGACAAATTGTGGGGAAAAAAGGGAGATACCTTCCGCAGATCCTCCTTCTTGGGTAGCTGCAGGAGCTCCAACAACCACAGGAGTTAGGCCCAAAGGGATTAGTGGATCATCAGGATGGTATTCCTCAACTCCGGAGGTCTTGGGCTCCACGGCTGAACTCGAACCTTCGTCAGCTTTGCCTTTACCCTTAGCAAGGGCTCTCTCCTTTTCCATTTCCGCTTGAATCAAACGACGGCCCTCTACCAGGTCCTCGGGCTCGTTATCCCTAAGGATGCTCTTCATCAACTCATCTTCATCAATTTCTTTGACTCCCAATCTCTGCTTCTCACCCTCAACAATGACATCCCATAAATTGGCTAAAGTAACATGGTAATCCGGGATCCACGAGATGTTGCGGGTTTTGAGGACTTGGCCAAGGAAGTCGAAAATCATCTCTTCAAACCCCTCAATATCCTTCTCTCTCTCGAGGAGCTTGTTGTTAGAAGCAGTAGCCATTTCGATGGCACTTTCAACATTCTTTTCGGCGAGAGCTGCCCGTCTCTCCGCATCCGCGACTTGATCATTCAAAATCACCTTTTCCGCTTCAGCCGAAGCTAAACTTTCTTTCAAACTTGCTTTTTCTGCCTCCCAAGCAGCTCTCTCAGCTTCAAAATGGCCTTGTGCTATTTTCAACTCGATGTTGGCCATTTTGAGATCTTCTACTTCCTTCTTTAAAGCCATCCTCTCTTGGCTATTGGAGTCAACTTCCGAATGAAAGCACTTCGTAGCATTCTCCAATTCAATCTTATAATTTTTGGCATCTCTCCGCGCTAAGGCGAGTTGGGATTGAGCATCTTCCAAGTCCTTCTCCATCTTTATTCTGGCCCTTTCGTTGTTATCAATTTTCACTTTAGATCTATGGGCTTCCATTTCGAGCGTTTGAATGACTTCGGAAAGATTAACTGCATGTTTCTTCATCATCTCATACTGTCTGGCTACATGGCGGATGTGCCCGACAACTTCATTATCCCAGTTCTTAGGGACCGGTTCCAAGGTTGGAACAAACGTCATCCTTTCGAAAAAAATGTTTGGGAATTGTTCCCGCAGCTTTTCCAGCCTACCTTGAATCTCGAGACCATGGATGTAATCCCATGACCCGGGGGCAGCCAACTCTGGCTGGCTGGAAGGGACAATGTCACTCCTCTCCTTTTCAGACTCTTTGATTGGATCCTTGCCATTATCCTTAGACTCGTGATGCCTTTTTGACGACCTGCTGTGAGAGGGTGAACTTTTCGGAGGAGTTAACTCTTTAGGAAGTTTCTTTCCCCCTGCAGGAGCTACCGGATAACTGGGAAGCTTGGCAGATGTCGATTTCGGTGGAGACCGGGGTTGCGTGGAAGTCGGCCTGTGAGAAGGGTCGCGAGAGCGCTCAGTACCCGGATGAAGACTGGGTGTGCCCTCACGAAAAGAACGATAAGAATAAGATCGCCTGCGGGACATCTTTCTTGCAAAAAAGAAAAGAGCATATTAAAACTTTGAATACTGATGATATAAGAGTGTGGGGTCAGACAGTGTGTGTGATTTGTGCATCCCATATAATTCCCCCTAACAGACCCGGGCCTGAAGACAGGCTCATCTGACTAGTTTCTTATTCTCTAGTTGGAGCGATGGTCTCTTCAGAAGCAGGGAAGAATGGCTCCCCTTCAAAGTCCCTCTCTGTGTATACATCATCGGGTAGAGGAATTTTGCTCAGCTCATTGAATAACTGTTCCTCTGTCAAATCATCGGGAGCAGCGGGTTCGATTGGAGTAGAAACTGGGATTTTCTTGGAATTGTCACCGTGGGCCTCATCCCCTTTGTATATGTTCAGGTCCTCATCGTCTTGGGTGACTATCGGGGAAGGACTCTTACGAAATTTAGTTGTTTCTACTGCTTGCGATGTTCCCTCTCCCTCCGTTGGGGGCACGTATCTATAGGGTTTGCCGCCAGCGCCAAGTCCAAATCTTATATCCAGAAGATGATGCTTATGACGATTCTCATCAGTGATGCACTTTTTGATCCTTAGAAAGTCGGATCTGCTTTGTAGAAGAATAGACAATCGATTATTGTATAATGGGCCCTCCGTTTTCGGGAAGACGTGATCTGTTTAAAACAAAGAAAAAAAGGGGGAGAATGTTAATGCTTCGGCTTCTTGAACAAGATATTCAGTCAAAAGATTAAAATTTACTTGATTTAAGCCATCTTCTTGAGCATCCGGCCTATTTCTTTATATAGAACCAATCAGACTTAGGATCCCCTATATTGCTGTATCCGTCATACAGAACCTTCCTATTCGCCACCGATTCAAAGAAAGAGAAATTTGGGGTTGCCGAAGAGCGATGCTTGAAAAGAAAGAAGAATGTTAAATCTCTAAATGTGAGTTCGGTATGTAGGATCTTTGCGTATGCAATATATAAGGTGTATAGAGATGCGTAGGCATTAGGATGAAGCTGCATCGGAGCGATACCCAACCGTTTTAAAGTCTCGATGACGATTGGAGGAAACGGAGGAATAGCTCCTACCAAGCACATGGTTCGACTGATTGCCATATACCCTTCCGGAGCTAAGTGGGGTCTATCTTCGCTACCGGGTGCCATCACATCATCCCAAGGGATTCCATGTTCAGGAAGATTCTTTTAAGCTTTATATCATCGAGTTTAGATGCTAAAGAATCAGAAAATTTCTCTATCCCGAGCGCGATAGGAATCTCGTCGGGAGCTCGTCTATCTATCTCGGACTCTTCACTAGATGAAGTACTTTCAAACGGATCCGATTTCGTTGCCTCGTATTCAGAGCCAGAATCTTCACCTCCTGGGTTAATTGGAGGGACCTCGGGGTTGTATTGCTCAGGAACCTCGAACTCCGTTTCTGTAACGGATCTTGAAGAAGATTAATTATCCGACATTACTGTTAAGCGAGAAAACATGAAAAATGAGATTAAAACTACCTGTCCCATGTGTGTGCAAGTGCCGGTGTGTGTGCTTGTGCATGCATTAAAGAAAAGCTGATGAGATCGTCAAAATATTGGTCGTTTTATGCTGTTAAGTTATGCATTTGGTCAGTCCAGAATGTTCGTCATGAAGGGTCTAGCCTAACTGTCCATTGGTGTACTCGAATTAAATTGCATTGCTTATTCTACAAGTTCTTTGGAGCATTCGCTCTTCGGTTCGTGAAAACCCTTTCGAATCGTGGGGTGTGGATCGGATCATGGTGCGATCACGGGTTCGTGAGGCCAGCCTGGACCAGCAACAGAGGCGCTAACTCCAGGAAGTATTTCGGATCAGATCGCTATAATCTCGTAGCGATCCGTGTCCTCGCCACCTCGTCACGATCCGCTGCTTGCTCTTCTCCCATCCTCGCAAGCATCTCCACGATCCGATTAACCACTTCACCATTTCCTCACTTCGATCCGATGCAAGACTTCACACTTCTACTTTCCCCGGCTCTTCGTATCGCCACAAACCGATGTCTCGCCATCTCCACGATCCACTGCTTTGCTTGCACCCACGCCAAAGCCTCACGAAGCGAACCGACCTGTCATTTTTCTCTCCTCCTTCTTCTTTCCTCTCCTCTCTTTTCCTTCTCCTCCTCCTCTCCAACGACTGGAACCCAATGGCCATGGCGTTCACATCTCCTCCAAAACCTCGAAAAACAGCAAATCGGCTCCTTTTCTCCCACTAATCAGCGAAAAACTCAGAGAAAACGAGTGAGGGAGTTGTTAGTAAGTTTACCTTTCTTAAAGTTAGGGGAATACGTGAATTGCTGAAGATTAAAAGGGCTTGGATTTTCGGTTTGGAAGACTGGCGGCGGAAGAAGAAGAAGGGAAGAGGGGAGATGGGTTCGACTTACATATACCGGGAGGCGACCGTTGCTCTTCTGTTTTTTGTCTCATGCGGACCGATGAGGCCGTGGGCCGCGAGTCAGCCCATCAGAAATAAAGGGCATGGCTCGTTACGCTGGGGACCCAGTCAAGTCACAGATCGCGACGAACCTCCATCCCACGATTCACGCCACGTAGCATGCGATCCGAACCGACCAACAACAAGATGAGATGAAAATTCAGAAATGTTGCAGAAAATTCAGAAGTTTACCTGAGTAACTCGATGATGAAGTCTCCAGAAAATTCCAGAAAAGAATTGCCCAATGAACAAGAAATAATCGAAAATTATACTGGTATTTATACCCGTCGAGAGAAATGACCTTTCCGAAATGATACGACGTTCCGGACAGACGTAACTGCTGACTTGCATCGTTTTGCGAAAAGATGTCTTTGCGACTTCGAAGCATGTTCCATCCTCGATAAAACATACTTCGAGGGGGTAAAATGTTGGCTAGCTTTTTGACCAAGCCACCAAGGTTCACACACAAGAAGAAAGTATGAAACTACATTCCCTAAGTACATGAAGGAACGGATCGCACCATCGACTCGCCCCTCACCGGATCGCACCTCATCGGATCGCCCCCATTTCATCAGCGAAACGACACCTCTATGCGATTTGATCCGTACATACATTACTGCCCAGTATAGACTGATCTGATCCCCTGATGCACGGCGAAGCCTCTGACCCGTTCAAGCACGAGCTAGTCTTCAGTGATCCGAGATGCACGGATCCGGCGACGCGTGTCCCCAACCATCATTTTGACTGATTCTCCTCATTTGCTCGATCCGATTTTCGAGGGGATCGCGACACCTGTCCACAACGGCTAATTTGATTATTTCTTCATCGGCTGCGATGTGATCCGATGTTCTCGGGATTCGTGCCACGTGTTACCACGATCCACCTGACAAAATCAGCTATAAATAGTCTGGAGCTTGGCATTTTTTGTGATCTTTTTGGCAATATTGAGGACTGATTCCGCCATTATTATCATACTATCATTTCTTATCAGTTTTATTACTAGATTACTGAGAGAAATCACAATTGTAAAAGCGAGCTAGAGAGAGATCATTGACTGTACCAGCATTCAAAGTATAATCAATAATATACAAAGTGGACGTAGGCTTGTTAACGTCGAACTACTATAAATTCTGTGTGTTTTCTGCTTTTTCTTCATTCTTCAGTTAAAACTCTATAAAAGTCAGAACGATTTGGGTGTTAGGTCCAAATTTTGATCTAACATGAATTAAAGTAGAAGAAAACTTAGAGAACCATTGACACGAAGCTTGTTTAAGTCCATAAATAGATTTATGGAGCTTACAAACTTGATTGTCACCATGACGAGGCAAACCAGGAGGAAGTTTTATTTAAACTTCCTCATTTAGATCACCTTGGAGGAAAACATTATTTACATCTAATGGATGAAGAGACCAATTTTTAATTGTAGCGATAGAAAGAAGTAGACGAATGGTGACCAATTTTGCTATCGGAGCAAAAGTATCATGGTAATCAATTCCTTCAACTTGGTTGTAACCTTTGGCTACTAAACGTGCTTTATATCGTTCAATAGAACCATTAGAGCAATATTTAATTTTACATACCCATTTACTACCAATTGGTGTTTTATTTGGTGGTAATGAGCAAATAGACCATGTTTTGTTTGCTTTGAGAGCACGAATTTCAACAGACATTGCATCACGCCAAGAAGAAGATTGAACTGCTTGAGAATAAGTTTGAGGTTCATCATGATTAATAATTTTGGACAAAAAAAACATGATGAGAATGACTAAACTTTTCCAAAGAGAAATATTTGGATAAAGGAAAAGAAGTAGATGAAGGAGAGACGTTGCATGAATAATCAATGAGATGTAATGGCCTTCGTCGAATTCGCTGAGGACGATTTAAATCAGCAGTATTCGTGGGAATTATAATTGAAGAACTATTTTTAGTTTGCTGAGACTGATTTGAATCAGCGAAATCTGTTGGAATCAGATTTGGAGAATGATTTTGAAGTGAATTTTCACCATTTTTAGTTGTATTAGATGAAGAAATATTAGTTGGTACTGACGAATCATTTTGAAATGGTGTGAAATTTGTAGGTAAATCATCATCTAGTGGAGTGATGGAAATGTCGCTAGATCTATGATCTGAAATGTTTTTATACGGAAAAACTGATTCATGAAAAATAACGTCACGCGAGACTATTATGCAATGAGAATAAGGATCATAAAATCGATATCCTTTTTGACCATAAGGGTAACCAACAAAAATGTGTGGCTTATCTCGTGCATCAAATTTATTTTTAATATGCATATTTTTTGCAAAACACAGACAGCCAAATACACGTAAAGATGAATAAGACGGAACCTTTCCAAATAAAACTTCATGAGGAGATTTGAAATTAAGAGTACGTGTGGGTAATTTATTTATTAGAAATGCAGCAGTGAGAACACATTTGCCCCAAAATGAGAGGGGAAGATTAGCTTGAAATCGTAGTGAACGAGCAACATCAAGCAAGTGTCGATGTTTACGTTCCACAATCTCGTTTTGTTGAGGAGTGGCTACACAACTTCGTTGATGGGTTATACCATGAGAATGAAACCAATTTTGAAATTCTAATGAACGAAACTCAGTTCCATTGTCAGATCGAAGAGCTTGAAGTTATGGAATAAAAATACCACCATCTCCAGATTGTATAGTGGAGATTGACAGTCCAAATTGTCTATTAACTTGATTAAAAAAATGTTTTATCATACAAAAGGTTTGAGGCTTGAATTTCATTAAATAGACCCAAGTGCATCTTGAATAATCATCAATAATGGTAAGAAAAAAACGTGAACCATTTTTAGATGGAACATTAAATGGTCCCCAAATATCAACATGTAATAATTCAAAATATACAGAAGAACAAGATACACTTTGCGGAAATGAACCACGACATTGCTTAGCTTGTGGGCAAACATCACAAATAAATTTATTATTCGTGGATATATCTGGAAAATTATTAACAAGAAATTTAAAACAAGAACTAATAGGATGACTAAGGCGAGAGTGCCAAAGATCAAAATTATTTGAATGCTGAAATGTAAAATCTGAATTCAAATGGGAAACATCCTCCAAGTAGTAAAGGCCACAATGAACTCTACCCGGACCAATCATCCTGTTCGTCAACAGGTCCTGCTAAGTTAGCCGAGAGTTCACCAACTTCGTCTTTAGCTAAGAGAGAAAGCAACTTGTTATACTGTTGAGTTGTCAGATGATTATTTGGCACAGCATGAGAGGTTGATCCATGTCCAGTTGCGTGCTTTTCTTACTTGCTTGGGAATCCATGCAGTTGATAGCATTTATCTGGATTACGTCCATATCGGTTGCAGTGATCACAGAATGGACGTTGCCTCTTTGACAGCCCACAATATGGTGGCTTTGAAGCTTGGAAGGCAGCAAACTCAACAACTGGGGTTGATCGAACATTCAACTCCTGTTGCTTTTCTTCTTAACGGACAAGATTGTAGATCCGCTGAATGGACGGAAATGGCTCCATAAGGAGAATCTGACTACGCACAGCAAAGAAACCATCATGCAGTCCTTGAAGGAACTCCATGGCTCAATCCTGATTTTGCTGTTAAATAATACACTTTCCATTTCCGCAAGTACACGAATCAATTGAAATAATGCTACTCAACTCATCCCACAAAGATTTAAGTTGGGTGAAGTACAATGAAACACTCATACCTTCTTGTTTGAGTGAGGAGATAGAGAGTTTTAACTGATATATCTTCGGCGCATTTGACTGAGAGAAGCGCTCTTTGAGATCCATCCATATCTGGGCAGCACTGTCGGCATAGAGAATACTTGGCCTGATTTCCGGAGATACGGAATCGAGTATCCAGCTGCCGACAAGATCGTTGCAGCGGCGCCAATTGACATTGTCGGTTTCCACCATTGGGATCGGTAACGAACCGTCGACGAAACCAAATTTTCTCTTGGCTCGTAACGCCATTGTAATGGCACGACTCCAAGAGCCATAATTATCACTAGTTAAGAGAGGTGTGACAAGAACAGTAGAGGGACTATCAGAGTGATGGATAGTATATGGATCAGCTCTGATAGAAACAATAGAAGGATTGTTATCATTAGCCATGATAAGAGATTGAGAAAAACAAGAGTGTAATTTTATTAAATGGTGCTCTGATACCATGTGAAAATAGAAAATAGAATTGTATTTCTTGATTACATAATTACATATTTATAGATGGGAGAGAGCATTCTAGAATAGAATATTCTAGAGCATATTTGAATCTATACCAAATATAGACCAAATTAATACAATCCTAATATAACTCATAATTAATGCAATCCTAATATAACTCATAAATGATACAATCCTAATATAACTCAAAAATAAAAGGAAACATATTTGATGATTATCTCTAACATATCTCACGTTGTTTAACATAATCCCTCCCCTTTTAACATCATCTGATATGAAAACTACAGAGCTGCATTTTACATAAACACAAAATAAGTTAGTAGGTACTATTTCGATGAAAATGTAATGAAAACTATTAATGATAATATAATTATTACTTCTCATTCTCATTTTTTTCAAAAAGAAGGCGAAGGACGGCCATAGCCGTAGAATCATAATCTAGTCGAGTTATTATGGAATGTAATATAAAACTAATTTATTATTTATATGTTATATTTGACATAGTTTCATGTTTCATGGTAATCATGTTTTTTGTTATTGTCATTTTGGATGAATAAAGATATAAATAAAATGACAATTTCATATAGCGTTTTTGATCTGGTACCATTTCTAGTAACATGATTGTCCTATAAGTAACGATAATTTCATATGACATATTATTCTCAAATTGCTTAGAATATTGATAATGTTAATTATGATAGCTTAATATATCATTTTTATCCATGTTCATTACTAATTTTACTGTTACTTTTCTTATTTTATTTTTACTTATTGTTGTCAATAACAATATGTTATTTACTGTTACTTTTAATAATATTAAAATGATAGTTTTATATATCATTTATAATGTTTTGGTGAATTTGTCTATTATGCTGAAATTGTGATGTAGTATTAACATTTACACATTTGTGTATGCTCAGAATACTGCAACAAAAATTTAAAAAAGAAAAAAAGGACAAAGAAAAAGAAAGAAGTCGATACGAATCGGTATCGTTGTAGTTTAATGGCCATGATCAAAACAATGGAAAAAAATTAAAAAAGGCAAAGGTTTTACAGCAGATCAATTAGATTTCATTAAGCAAACACATTTTCATCAATTCATTTTTTCTATATATGAAGGTTAAGTAACTTTGAAAGAATGTAGAAAATTAACTTTGACTGTGGATATTCTTATTAGAACATTTTCTATTAAAAATGAAGATTTCAAAATTGGGAAAAAAGTTTAAAAATTATGACTGAAGATAATGCATTGCTGTCTGGTTTGCCAATACATGGAAAAAACTTGTTTCCTCTACCAAAATCTTCTTTTCAACACCTATCTGACTACTGTAAAGAATTTGTTGTAAGGAATTTTGGATTAGTTGAGCATATTACTAAAAAACATACCATTGCTAAAATTTACTTTGTTTTTGAAAATGAAAATTATCAATATCAAACTGATTTACCAAAACTAATAATAATTCTAGCAATGATAACTTACTTTACTCCAGATAACCAAATGTATTTACCTTGGGGTTATCTACAATACTTAATTGATGAAGAAAAAATGTATAATATATCATGGCCATTGACAATACAATGTTCAATGTTACGTTCACTGGAAGTGCTCTAGTCCAAGCCATGTCAAATGTCCGGATTCCATGCTTATTTTGGTAAGAGATACCTTTTTTTTCAATGCATTATCCAGGCAACAGGCTATGTTATTAAATTAATTGCTTCTCTATGTATACTTGAGACTGGTATGAAATGCTTTAATGGACCCTGTTGCTAATTAGTAATCAAGGGAGTCTGCAGTTGAGACATGTATGGCACAGGAAATCTATTCCTGTAAATCAGTTACATTGAAATAATAGTTGCACATATCATTATTTTATCTTACTTTTTAATTCAACTTTAATCATTGGAACCTCCTTTTTTAAGTGTTTTAAATTTTGTTAATTATACATCAGAATTCGCTTTTTCTGTCAATGTTTTTGTTCAACTGTTACATTGAAATATGTAATGATAATTTCACATATCATTTCGTATGACCTTCTTTTTTAACTACAATTGGTTTATTAACATAGAAATAAAATTTATATGTTTTTCCTTGTTATATAACACATAACTTTTTGTTTGTAAATTAAAATGATAGTTGAAATAACATTTAATTAACTTTCACATTTACACTGCATATTTTTATTTTCTTGCATATGATTAACAAACAGGCATATGAAAATTACAATTAGAAATCATACTCAAACATAGAATTTTCTCAAATGTTTTTATTTTTACTTTTGCAGTATTTTCATTGCGGACATGTTATTTTAATTTAAGAAAAGGCAAAATGCAATGATAATTTCCAGAATGGATGATGAAAAGGTAATATTCAATTTGTATTTTGTCCTATAAATTTACTATTAAAAAAATTACATGTTGTTATAAATTTAATCATCTAAATACCTTATTATTGTTTTTGAACAGATTTTTGAGAACTTGAGAAAAATTACTGAAAACGAAAAACACTTTACTGCAGCAAGAAAAATTGCAACTTCAACATGCTCAACGCGGATCTAAAATGGAAAATGATGATAATAATAATAATCAAATTGCCTCTCTTCAGCAGTATATACAACAACTGGAAAGTAAACTAAGAAAAACTGAAGAAGAGTTGAAAAATGAAAGAGCTGAAAGAATAAAAGAGAAAGAGTTGATTATAGAATTGAAACAAGAAATTGAGAAATTGAAATAAAAAACAACAAGCATAGAAGAAGGAGATGAAAGCCAAAATGTAAATAAGCAAAATGAAATTGAATTCGAAGGTTCCACATTTGATCTGAAAATCACACAACAAATGCTAATTCTGCAGGAAAAAAGGAAAGAAGCAGAAAGGAGATAAAAGGAAAAATCAAAGCCAGAAATAAAATTAACCCCAGGCTCGTTGGTTAATAGGGTGAAACCAAGGGCTGCTCGAAAGCAATCAGAAGCTGAGGGAAAAATTGATGAAAGGAAAAATGAACATGAAGAAAACAAAGAAAAAACAGGTCTGGAAAAGGAAGATCAAAATGAAAATGCTATTGATGAAGAAATTGACAACGAGTTGAAAGATGTATCAAACAATGAAGAAGAAAGCGATGAAGAAAATGACACTCGTTCGGATAATACACTCACCCTAGTAGACATTGATGAATACTTGCCGAAAAGGGAAAAGTATCGAACTAGTTTAAAATTAAGAAAAGGAAACTTATTAATCTTCTTGAAGAAAGCAAGAAAAGCATAGTTCTTTCATTTAAAAAAAAATAAGAATGAGAAGTAATAATCATATTATCATTAATAGTTTTTCATTAAAATTTCATCGAAATAATACCTACTAACTTATTTTGTGTTTATGTAAAATGCAGCTCTGTAGTTTTCATATTAGATGATGTTAAAAGGGGTGGGATTACAATTGTAAAATCTATGCTTGAATCTATTTTGCTGGAATAATACACAGATGGCCAAGTATTTTTCTTTTTATTTGTATATAACTTATATTCATATTTAATAGGCTGGAAAAATAGATAATGTACACGTATGTTCAAAATGATATATATAAACTTATCATTTTTGATATAAAGCCTCAACTATACATAGTATATATAAACTATACATGCAAAAAAGAGCCTTACATGCTATAATAATAGCTAGGATATGATTCTCAGGAAAAATTGAAAATAAATAGGTGTATTTGAAATGATATATAAAGGTATCATTTTGATATAATGTCACTACCACACCTGAAAAATTAGCAACATACGTATTATGCTGATATTCATATTGAATGAGCAGATGAAAATAAAGATAGACAAATATTTTCAAAATGATATAAAACTTATTATTTTGTTATAAAGCTACTAATATAGGTAATTATTTTCTTTACTCTATCAGATAATTGACTGGTATGTTCAAAACATACAGCTATATGAGCACAGCTATATCTTCTCCACTATAGTGATGGTAAGTCAAACCTTTTTTAAAAGTAAGGTTAAGTTCTTTAAAAATTATGCTAAAAAAATTTAATATGTAGAATGCAATAAGCAATTATTCGGATAATGTGCTACAGAAACTAGTTCTTCCTATGATAGAAACTATTGTTCTGATTCTTCTGAATGAGTATGCCGACACCATATTCTTTCCATTGCATCATATCAACCATTGGATGCTTTTGACATTGAACTATGCCATAATGCAATGGACCCATTATGATTCAAATAAGCCTCTAACTAGATCTACAAGAATGTCAAATCCAAGCTACAAGCACGCTATTGTCAAATCATCTACAATGGGGGAAAAAAAGGAACAAACCAAAACAGTAGCAGAGCAAAAAGATTGATTTTTAATTGCAATTAGATACGATATATTGAAGTTTACTTGTTATTTTCTTACAAATTTCTTTGCTATATTTCTAAAAAGCACAATTGACTTATGTTAACTATTTAGTCTGTAATAATGTGCGCTGATAACATCATTTGTAGTACGGTACTGTTGAAGGTTTGATATGTTTCATTTCATCATCAAATTGCAATACTGTTGTTTTGCATGCAGTACGATACTATTAAAAATATAAATTGAAAGTTTATTGCGTGTAATGATATCAAAATGATATGCTGTGGCCTCAAAAGTTTTCCAACATTACAGAATACAAAATGGTATATGAAACTACCATTATTTAAAAATATATTCTATTTTTTGTTGTCGATGAAAAATAAACATAAATTAGTACAATAGCAGTTATAATAGCTTTAAACATTAAAAAAAATATAAATTCTCATATTCTCAAAAGCACAATGCTATACAGAGATAGCATAAATTGTCTGTTTAAATAATACTGTCAACTAACAAAATGACATAATGCATGCTAAACATAAATAACCATCAACCACTATTATAATCAGCAAAAATTGACGAACAGTGTTATAACCAAAGATAATACAGATGGCAACATAAACACAATGTAATATAACCATTATACATAATTATAACCAACCTACAGTATTATTGCAACACAAACATATAACAAAAATCAAAATCGTCATATCACTGTCAAACATACAATATTATAAACAACATATAGAAACTAAGCAACATTAAAAAAAAAATTGCAGACAACATTATTAAATGACAAACAATAATACATCCACAAAACATATATAGAAGCCAAAATCCAATCAAACATAAACCAGTCACTCAGACAACATTATTATAATAGTCATATAGTCAAACAGTTTGTGTGACTACCCGCCCCGCACCAGCCGACAATTCCCAATGAAAGTGCGTTGTGCCAATGCCTTACTAGCACGGGACGGTCGCCAAAGAAAGGAAAAGAAATGAATTTGAACTAGCAAGGAACCTGTAGAATGTCTCACGGCGCATGGGATAAAATATAATAATAACATAACTTTGACATAAAACAGGCGAGACAGTGCATAAGCTGAAAACTAAACCATCATAGCAGCGGAAAATCCAAAATACAGCTTATGTTCCACATCATCATTATTACAACTTTTAAAACTGTCTCTAAAGCAAAATAAGAAAGGTACAATACTAATGCCCAAAGTAGTAACCATTAGCGACACAGGGAGAATACATATATATCATATGTGGGAGCCTCCTGCTCGTCTCCGGTACAGCTACTCGTGCATAATCACCTGACCTGTCTCTAGTCTGCCCGTTTAAGAGCACCCAGAGTAATAAGAAGAGACATAAAACTATGGGTCAGACAAAAGTCTGGTATGAGCGATAAGCAGCAAAACAGAACAATAACAGGTATACATGACCATACCTGAACCTGGACCTGCAACCAAAGAGTTAGCACAACAGGATGTACAATACTCTAAGGTGACACTAACATATGGTGTAAAGATACGGGGGAGGGGTGTGCTTGTCGTAGTGATGGCAACCAATCAAGCATAGTAACCATCCTCACATCTCTCACTCAGTGCGTAAAGCATACAATATCCACCGCTTTGATCACCCAAATCCTTTGCTATGAGTACTCTGCCCTATGGAGTCATGATGGCTCCACTGCGCTGATCCATAGCCACTAATCCCTTGCTATGTCCACTCTGTCCCATGAAGTCATGACGACTCCACTGCACTGGCTCATAGCCATGCTACGATCACTCTGCCCCATGGAGTAATAACCACCCCACTGCACTGATCTGTAGCCTAACATCTGTCTTGGGGGTGAATCAAAGTTATGGACGTCGATAACCCCTTTGCACACATCCCGCAACAAAGCCCAATCATGAAGTTAAATCATTGGTTCCCATCTGGATCCTGAGCTACAACTCCTCATTTGGACTGCCTTTGCATCTCGGGTTTAGTCTACTCCGCATCGGTTCAAAAATGAGCTTCCATTCGGTTCGGTTTAGTACTCCTAAGGTGGTTCCCCATCGGGTCGGTTTGTGGTGCCTCGTCCGGGTCGGGTCATGGTGGAGCAACCGGTTTGGAACTTCTGGTTCATGGAAATCGAGCAAAGGCGGCTCGTGGTGCTTCTGGTCAGATCAGTTCGGTCGTGATACCTCCTCCTGGTAATCGGTCCGCGGTTCGGGCTATGCCTCTTGGTTCGGTTCATGAGCCTTCATCTTGGACGGTTCGGGTCATCTCCTCCACTCGAGCAAGCGGCTTGTGATACACGTACACGATTAGGACTCGTGGCGTAGAACTCGCAATCGGGTCGGTTCGGAGGGGGCGATCCGATCCAGTTCCTGCACAATTTTTCTGCAACTTTTCCAACGACTGTTCTACGCCACACGATGACGTTTTCGACCATTTTAACTGTTCTATGCAATCACAAATCATACCAAACAGTAATAGCAACATGTATAATCATCTACAAACATCAAAACAACAATTTAACATGTATATACGGATCAAACACACCCAAAAACCCATGTTTTCCCTTAATCCCCCTTAATCATGTTTAAGCATACAATTATCAAAACTTATCCAAATTAGCCCCAATTTCTTTCAGAGCCCTAAAATAATATTTTATGATTTTACAAATATTTTCCAGATTTTTCTAAGCCATAATTCCGTTAATTATCACTAATCACCCCTAAATAGCCGTAATTAGTGAAAAACAATGCAAATCACTCACCTTAGCCGCAAATAATTTATAGATCTAAAAGTATCTCTGATTTGGGTCGAATTGTAATGCCTAGCAGCAGATCCAACTTTGATTTGGTGCGATTTCTCCTTGATGTGACGTAGATTAGCTTAATCCTTGATTAGAGAGCGATTTGGGAAGAAATTAGAAGCTGGAGGCCATTGTTAGGGTTTTTATGAGGTAAATGGCGGCTAGAAAACTGAAATAGAATGAAAACCTAACTCATTTCAGCCTCCCCATAACCCTAATCCCGAAATGGGTTACGGGCCCATTTGTTAATTACCCTAATCAGCCAAATTAAGCAGTTTTTCACGTTCTAGACCTTGTTTTAGCCATATCTCCCAAATAGTGAGTCTGTTTGACAAGTGTGACCACTCTAAAGGTAAAGCTTCATCCGGATCTAATGGAAGCAGTTTCAAGTCAAAACTCCTTATCAATCAAAATATATGGCCGAAACAACATCAGCTAGGGGCAAAACGGTCATATAAAAATCGGCAAAAATCATGGACATGGGAAATGAACCCAATAGCCGTTCCCGAAAGTTACACGACTATACGACTTCATATGATAATGAAATAAATATTCTACGATCCTTCGATGCGTAGAATGCGGGTCGTTACACTCTTCCCCTCTTAAGAAATTTCGCTCTCGAAATTCCTTAACCAAAAACATACAAAGGTGTTCCGCATGCCTATCAGTCATTCACAAACAATCAAACAAACACAACAAGCACATCAAGTCTATCCTAGCATGCGGAATAACTAAATCGCATTTAAATTCTTACCAAGCAAAGAGTTCTGGATACGTCTTCCTAATGCTCTCCTCTGTCTTCCAAGTACAGTCATTCTCATCCTCGCCACACTGAACCTTGATCAGATTCACCGCTTTCCTTCGAAGTTCCTTCGTATCATGCTCGACAATACGAATCGGCTTGCGGTTCCCAACCGCCTTGGGTACTACTTCGATGTCATCCAACTGATCAGGTGAAATAGTCACGTTGGGATCGTGCACGAATTTCCTTAACTGGGAAATATAAAATACGTTATGAACTCCCTCCATCTTATCCGACAACTCAACCTTATATGCTAAATTCCCAACTTGCTCGAGAAGTGGGAATGGACCAACAAATCTTGGTGTTAACTTGCCTCTCCTATCAAATCGAATCACGCTCTTTAACGGAGAAATCTTGACAAGACCAAGTCACCAATGGAGAATTTTAAATCCCTTGTCCTCTATCAGCATCACTCTTCTGCCTATCCCGAGCAGCCTTCATTTTTTGTTGGATAACCTTAATCTTGTCTGAGGTTTCTTTATCAAATCCGGTCCAAGCACAAATTTCTCACCAGTTTCCAGCCAACATGATGGTGAGTTGCACGGTCTTCCATACAAAGCTTCAAATGGAGCCATACCAATACTGGACTGATAACTATTATTATATGCGAATTCAACCAAACGCAAATGGTCATTCCATGGTCCACCAAAATCTAATTCTAATGCTTGATTCACCCTCTCTGCCTGACCGTCAGTTTGAGGATGGTATGTAGTACTGAGATGTAATTCTGATCCTAAAGCCTTTTGTAAGCTCTTCCAAAATCCACTAGTGAACAACGGATCTCGTTCACTCACAATGCCTTTGTGTACTCAATGAAATCTAACTATCCATTTCATATACAATTCAGCTAACTTAGCTGTCGTTCTATTCGACTTGACGGGTATAAACCTTGCACTCTTAGTTAATCGGTCCACAATCACCCAAATGCTATCATGGCCCGATCTAGTCCTTGGTAACCCATCAATGAAATCCATTGAGACTTGTTCCCATTTCCATTCTGGAATTTCTAATGGTTGCATCAAGCTACTAGGTTTCTTTTGCTCAGCTTTAACTAGCTGGCAGTTCATGCATTTGGATATAAACTTCCCAACATCTCTTTTCATCCCTTCCCAGTAGTAGGTTTGCTTCATGTCTTGATATATTTTATTACCACAGGGATGTATAGTCAGTTTTGAGTGATGACATTCTCTGAGCACTTCATCTCTTAATCCATTGACATTGGGTAAAACCAGTCCCCCATTCTTCCTAAGCCATCCATCTCAATCAAGCCCATACTTGTTCATCTCCCCCTCGACACCCATCTCTAACTTGGAGATGATTTCCAATAGGTTAGGATCTTCCCTCTGCCTGGAACCAATCCGCTCAATCAAAGTGGGTTTGATCGTCAAACTTGCTAACATCTCTGGATCCAATTCGCATTTTGGTCTGAAATTGTACCCTGTGATATACTCCAGTTGCTTCCACTCAAGAAACATAGCCCCTAAGCTGGCATGTCTTCTACTCAATGCATCAGCTACTGCATTGCCCTTTCCAGGTGTATATGCGATATCGAAATCATAGGGAGTCAAGAATTATAACCATCTTTGCTGTCGGAGATTTAGATCCTTCTGAGAGAAGAGATACTTTAATGACTTATGTTCGGTAAACAACTCGAATATTTCTCCCAAGAGATAATTTGTCCACATGTTTAACGCGAACACAATTGCTGCCAATTCCAAATCGTGGGTAGGATATCTTTTCTCATGCGGTTTCGGTTGCCGACTAGCGTAAGCTACAACCCTACCTCCTTGCATCAATACATCACTTAACCAGGTACCACATGCATCAGTGTATACCGTCATCTCTTCATTCCCTTTAGGAATGACTAACACTGGTGCACATGTCAACTTTTCCTTTAAGCTCTTGAATGCATTTTCACACCTTTCGTCCCAAACGAAAGCTTGATTCTTCTTGGTCAACCGAGTTAACGGTGCCGCTATCTTGGAGAAGTCTTGGATAAACTTATGGTAATATCCAGCTAATCCCAAGAAACTTCTTACGTCTGTTGCATTCTTGGGTGTAGACCAATCTTGTATTGTAGCCACCTTCGCACGGTCCACGACAATACCATTTTCAGAAACAACATGGCCCAAGAATTTCACTTCCCTCCTCCAGAAGTGACACATAGAAAATTTCTCTTTCAGTTGGTGTTTTCTCAACACCTCCATCACTATCCTCAAATGTTCCTTGTGTTCTTCCTCTGTCCTCGAGTAAACCAAGATATTGTCTATGAACACAAGAACAAACTTATTCAATTGATCTTTGAATACCCTATTCATAAGATCCACAAAATATGCTGGTGCATTGGTCAACCCGAATGGCATGACCAACCACTCATAGAATCCAAACGGCGTCTGAAATGTCATTTTAGCTATACTCTCAGCTTCCACCCTAAGCTGATGAAAACCTGTCGCGAGATCCAACTGGGAGAACACTCTCGTGCCACTCAACTGATCTAACAAATCATCTATCTGCGGTAGAGGATACTTATTCTTCCTCGTCACCTTATTCAAGTCGCGGTAGTCCACACACAATCGAAGGGAACCATCTGCCTTGGTAGCAAACACAACAAGTGCTCCCCACTCAGAAACACTTCTTCTAATAACCCCCTTCTTCAAAAGATCGCTTACTTGCACCCCGAGCTTTCACTGCTCCCTTGGTGCCATACGACGAAGTGGCATCACTATAGGTCTGGCATCTTTCACTAAATCAATACGAAACTCAATCTCTCGGTGTGGTGGAAGTCCGGTCACTTCCTCGAAGACGTCCGGATACTAGTCAGCCACGGGCACATCTGACAACTCATCATATGGGATGTCGAGGGAATTTAGAAAAATAGCCATTACCCCTTCACCAGGTAGACCACCAAACACTACCCTCCGCCCATCATCCGCTCTAACTGTCACCAAAAAGCCCTCATAGTCTACCACCACCCCGTACCTTTGGAGCCAATCGACTCCCAAAATAATGCCAAACCCAGTAAAGCCCAAAACAAAGCAATCACAAACAAACATACATCCATGACTCGGTAAGACCACATTATAGCAAATCATACTAAGGCTAGTCGAACCACCAATCGGGTTCGTCACCGCTAAAGGTCTATCAACTATCTCGGGTTCCAATCCCAACCTATCTACCAGGTCACTAGATATGAAGGAATGGGAAGCCCAAGTATCAAACAATACTCGAATAGGAACATCAGAAACAGAAAGCATACCTTGAATGATGACATTCTTTCCTTTCTCCGCCGCAGTTGGGGCATTTGACGAAAAAGGAACAACATTTATAGCATTTGCTTTTTCAATCTGCTTCTCTTTGGGGAGTTGTGGACATTTATCCTTGTGATGTCCCACTTGGCCGCAGTTGACGCACTTCCTGTCTATTGGCTTTCCTCGACATTCTTTAGCATAATGGCCCTTCTTGCCATAACTAAAGCACTCAACATATTTCTTGCTCTTTTTCTGACCATCCTTAGTCTGATTCTTCTTCCTTTTGTTCTGAGAATTATTCTTGCTTCCACCGCTTGCTTGCGGTTTTGGCCCCTCTGCAGATGCAACAACGACTTCAGTCTTGGGCTTAGGATAAAGGCTTTCTGACCTTAATGCCTTCCCAACAATTGATTCAAAAGTCTCATCAATATGGTTTATAAGTCTTTCCCCCAAGTACTGATCTAAGCCTGTTATGAATTTCTCATTCTTCCTTTCGGGGTTGTCAATAAAGGATAATCCATACTTCGATAAATATCGAACTCAGCAATATATTCCAAGACTACCCTACCATTCTTCTTAAGCTCCAAGAACTTCCTAAACAATTCTGATTTCTGAGCAGTTGGGATGAACTTATCACTGAATCGGGCCTTAAATTGATCCCAAGTAACTTGATCCTCAGGGGTAGCAGCCTTAATAGCATTCCACCAATTCATTGCCCATCCTTGCAGCTGACAGGATGCTATCTTTCTCTTCATCGCATCCTCGATACCCAAATCTTCGAAGATGCGCTCACAACTATCAAGCCAATATTGAACTTCTATAACCGATTACATTCCGTGGAACGGTTTCCCACCAAGACTAGTGTAGTCCTTACAGAGCTTGGCGAAATCGGCCCTAGGCACCTGCATCGCTGCACCACCACCATTTGCAGCATTAGGAGCTGCCCTCTGAACATCCCTAAGCATCTCTCTCATGAAGTCGGTGAACATTGTCCTCATGTAAGGAGCATTCCTATTATTGACTCCTGAACTGGTATTCCTCGTATATCGGGTCATCGTTCATTCTGTAAGGAGAAAACGATTAACCATCTCTTCAGCGGTGCCAGTGCAGTGCGACTTCATCCCTAGATATCCTAATAGTATATATATGTATATCTTTTAAAAACTAAATTATCACAAATACGCGCTCTCATATACGTACTATCTCTCCTTGGTGTCTTTCCCTAGGTTAACTACGCAACCTAGAGCTCTGATACCAAGTGTGACGGCCCGCCTCGCACCATCCGACATTCCCAATGAAAGTGCGTTGTGCCAATGCCCGACTAGCACGGATGGTCACCAAAGAAAGGAAAAGAAATGAATTTGAACTGGCAAGAAACCTGTAGAATGTCTCACAGCGCATGGGATAAAATATAATAATAACATAACTTTGACATAAAACAGGCAAGACAGTGCATAAGATGAATACTAAACCATCATAGCAGCGGAAAATCCAAAATACAGCTTATGTTCCACATCATCATTATTACAACTTTTAAAACTGCCTCTAAAGCAAAATAAGAAAGGTACACTACTAATGCCCAAAGTAGTGACCATCAGCGACACAGGGAGAATACATATATATCATACATGGGAGCCTCCTGCTTGTCTCCGGTACAGCTATTCGTTCATAATCACCTGACCTGTCTATAGTCTGCTTGTTTAAGAGCACCCAGAGTAATAAGAAGAGACATAAAACTATGGGTCATACAAAAGTCTGGTATGAGCGATAAGCAGCAAAACAGAACAATAACAGGTATACATAATCATACCTGAACAAGGACCTGCAACCAAAGAGTTAGCACAACAGGATGTACAATACTCTAAGGTGACACTAACATATGGTGTAAAGATACGGGGGAGGGGTGTGCATGTCATAGTGATGGCAAACAATCAAGCATAGTAACCATCCTCACATCTCTCACTCGGTGCGTAAAGCATACGATATCCACTTCTTTGATCACCCAAATCCTTTGCTATGATCACTCTGCCTCATTGAGTCATGATGGCTCCACTGCACTGATCCATAGCCACTAATCCCTTGATATGTCCACTCTTCCCCATGAAGTCATGAAGACTCCACTGCACTAACTCATAGCCATGCTACGATCACTCTGCCCCGATGGAGTAATAACTACCCCGCTGCAATGATCCGTAGTCTAACATCCGTCTTGGTGGTGAAACAAAGTTATGGACGTCGATAACCCCTTTGCACACGTCCCGCAGCAAAGTCCAATCATGAAGTTAACTTGTTGATTCCCATCTGGATCCTGAGCTACAACTCCTCATTTGGACTACCTTTGCATCTCGGGTTTGGTCTACTCTGGATCGGTTCAGAAATGAGCTTCCATTCGGTTCAGTTTGGTCCTCTTAAGGTGGTTCCACATCGGTTCGGTTCGTGGTGCGTCGTCCAGGTTGGGTCGTGGTGGAGCAACCGGTTCAGAACTTCTGGTTAGTGGAAATCGAGCAAAGGCGGCTCGTGGTGCTCCTGGTCAGATCGTTTCGGTCGTGATACCTCCTCCTGGTCATCGGTTCGCGGTTCGGGCTATGCCCCTTGGTTCGGTTCGTGAGCCTTCATCTGGGACGGTTCGGGTCAGCTCCTCTACTTGAGAAAGCAGCCCGTGATACACATACACGGTTGGGACTCGTGGGGTTGGACTCACGACCGGGTCGGTTCGGAGGGGGCGATCCGATCCTGTTCCTGTACAATTTTCCTGCAACTTTTCCAGCGACTGTTTTATGCCACACGACGGCGTTTTCGACCATTTTAACTGTTCTGTGCAATCACAAATCATACCAAACAGTAATAGAAACATGTATAATCATCCACAAACATCAAAACAACAATTTAACATGTATATACGGATCAAACATACCCAAAAACTATGTTTTCCCTTAATTCCCCTTAATCATGTTTAAGCACAATTAGCAAAACTTATCCAAATTAGCCCAAATTTCTATCAAAGCCCTAAAATAATATTTTAGAATTTTAGAATTTTTTCTAGTTTTTCTGAGCCATAATTTCGTTAATTATCACTAATCACCCCTAATTAGCCATAACTAGTGAAAAACAATGCAAATCACTCACCTTAGCCAGAAATAATTTATAGATCTGAAAGTATATCTGATTTGGGTCAAATTCTAATGCCTAGCAGCAGCTCCAACTTTGATTTGGTGCAATTTCTCCTTGATTTGATGTAGATTAGCTTAATCCTTGATTAGAGAGCGATTTGGGATGAAATTAAAAGGTGGAGGCCATTGTTAGGGTTTCTAGGAGGTGAATGGCAGCTAGAAAACTGAAATAGAATGAAAACCTAACTCATTTCAGCCTCCCCATAACCCTAATCTCGAAATGGGTTATGGGCCCATTTTCTAATTACCCTAATCAGCCCACTTAAGCAGTTTTTCACCTTCTAAACCTTGTTTCAGCCATATCTCCCGAAGGGTGAGTCAGTTTGACAAGTATGACCACTCTATAGAAAGGTAAACCATTATCCGGATCTAATTGAAGTAGTTTCAAGTCAAAACTCCTTACCAATCAAAAGTTATCTCCGAAACAAGATCAGCTAGGGGAAAAACGGTCATATAAAAATCGGCAAAAATTGTGAACATGGGAAATGACCCCAATAGTAGTTTCCCAAAGTTACATGACTGTACGACTTCATATGATAATGAAATAAATATTCCACGATCCTTCGATGTGTAGAATGCGGGTTGTTACAGTTTCCATATTTGAATTGCATAATAAAAGAAAAAAATGATAACTATATGTATCATTACAGTATAAAAATTGGTCATTATGAAAAAAAAACAATATTAAACATCATGGTATAGAAGAAGCCTAACAGTTTCTTTTGTTGTGGCCTATAAAATTACATTGGCTACATTTATTTCTTTTATTTTGAGAATAGCCATAGCCACCACGTCTCTTTGTAGAAGGTCTACCTGCTCCGCGAACTTCTTAAGGAGGCCTAATAATAACATCATTTTCAGCAATACCTGCCTTATTAAAATTGGGAGTTGGATTAATGGCTTCAGCATATGAAGATCGAATAATGTCAACAGAAAAGTAGTGCTCCACATAGTCGTAAACTGGTAACCTTGACTTATTAATACATTTGATTGCATGAGCACATGGAAATCTGGTAACTCTCCATTGATTACAGCTACATAAATGATTTTTAAGATCAACAAAATGAGACTTAGGGGATTTTACTTCAAACACAAAGTCTGAAGACTTGTAAACATCCCATCCAAAGCCATCATCTACTAACTTAGACAAGTGTTCCTCCATAACAGGACAAAGTGTCGTCATCCACAAACGACATTCCTCCCTTCTCCTAGCCATTTTCTCTATAACTTTCACTTGAATGTCGTCCAAACAAGAAGTTATAGGCATTACTATATCTTCCAAAATCCAAGAGTTGAAGCTTTCTGCAACATTTGAAGAATATTCACCATACTGATTTCCTTGAAAAAACAAATCCGCCCCGTGATCAAAAGGTTTATCTTGTAGAAAATTTTCTATAGCCATACCCCCAATATCCTTAAATTTAGAAAGATATCGCTCAAAATCACACATATTAGAAGCTCTGGCACAAAGTTTGAATAACTCTACAAAAAAAGAATCACCTTTAGCTACCTTCACAACACTACCAATATTTTGTTCCATGTGAAGCAAACAGTAGCTATGATATGAAGAGGGAAATACTTTAGGAACACCTAAAATGAGACCTAATGACGATCAGACATAAAAACTAGAGATCGGTCTTCATTTAGCATTTCTTTCAAATTGGCCAAAAACTAAGACCAGTTAGGTTCGTTTTCATATGAAACAATACCCATAGCAAGAGGAAAGAAACCTGCAAAATAATTAATTAATGACCTTTTAATACAAAGATACATGAACCTCAGTAAGCATCAGAATCATGATAGTTATGTATAGCAGACACAATTGAATTAAACTCAAAATGATATATGAATATATCATATATTATATATTAGTCTTTTAGTACCTTAATGTCTAAACATTAATACTACAAACACTTCCAGTAGAACCATTAGTAAATAACGCAAACAAATTTACTGTAAGCATTGTTGCATTAAAATTAATTAATGTGCATAAAAATTATAGTTTCATATATCATAGGTACAAAAATAACCAAGAAAAAAAAACAAAAGTAAAATGAAACTCATATCTTGATTAGCATTTTTAGAAGTAGCAGCTAACAAAACTCCAAGTCTTCCCTTCAAATGAGCAGCATCTAAAAATATTAATGGTCTACAGTGTTTAAAACCAAGCAAGCAAGCATCAAAAGCAAGACAAGCTCTCTCAAACTGATTGGTTGAAGAATCAACATCCATAGACACATAACTACCAGGATTATACTTTTGCAATGCTTCCGAATACCAACATAAATCATTATATGACATTGCATCATCCTTATATATCTCTTTCAATGCCAACTGTTTTCCGCTATAAGCATAATAGTATGTTAGATTGAAATTATACTCTCTTCTAAATTCCTTCATGATATCCTTTGGCCTCTTCATAGGAGCATCCCGAATTTGATCCACAATCAAAGATTCAACAAATCTACTTGAAATAGTTATTTTATTAACATCTCTAAGACCCGCTCCATACGAATGATTAAAATTATAAGTTCTAATAAAAAAAATCGAGAGAGTAAGCCCGGATCTGAAGAAGCATTAACATAAAACTTAAAACCATCATTAATCCGAGAACAATTAACCGAAATTCTATCCGGAGCGTTTCTAACAAAAAACAAATCATAACCATTTTTTATTTAATACGCCATTAAAAACTCCCTGAAATCCTCAACTCCATTAAAACAAAAATCAAGAAAATCCATAATATTTTTCTGAGAACCTTTCTTTAACATATCTTTCAAATAATGAGATGAATCGGCATGTGACTCACAATTTGTTCCAGAATTATTATCAATCGAAGTGCTTTGTACGCTTATAAAACCCAAACCACAGCCATTACTATCAAATTCCGTAACACCAACATTCTCCTTAACCGTAAACTTAAAATATTGACTCTTCTTAAAAGTTAGAAGACATAAAATGCTAAGCAAGTCTGAATTAGTGTTGATAACTATAGTCTTATTCTCAAGAACATAAGATATCTCAATAGAAAACCGATTAAGGTGTGGCCAAACATCACATATTTCACTTTTAACACCAAATAAAGAAGAGGTTGTGGTCAGACGAGTAGAATAACAATTCTCATTATGTTCAAAGATAACAAGCAAACTATTTGCTTCGTTATTGATAGTATCAGAATTGCAAAAAAAAAAAAAAAAAAAAAAAAAAACCAATTAAAATACTTAAACCAACAAAACAATAACAGTAAATGTTAAATTAACATATCATAACAAAATAGAATCAAGTTTGCCGATGGATTAAACAAGAATACATTAATTAAAAAACCATATGATAAATGAACATATCACGGCAAGATTATAACTAAACGTGAATACTGCAGTAATGCTATATGAACATAGCATAAATTAACAAACCACATATAATATTCACTGGAACGACGGAATGCAATAAAACTATAAAACAATAAACATTGTTGAAGAAATATAAAAATAAACATTAAAATCTTACTTCTCCATTGAAATAAATACAAATTCGATATCGATAACTGGAAGAAGAACAAACTGTATAACCTAAATGAGCAAAAAAATGATTATTAATTGACAACAATTATATGAAACGAAAAACAGAAATAATCAAAAGAAATAAAAGAAACATACCTGAATTTAGCTAATTGTTTGATGAAGATCGAAATTGCCAATGAAGATCTGCAGGAAAGAAAGAAGACGAAAATCGATTGGCAATGGAGAAATCGAATACAAAATTAGAGTGACGCGCCGACTTGAATCGAGAAACAGGTTGAATAAGATCGCAATGAAATTAAGCAAAAGGAAAAAATTTAAATGTTGCTAAGTCTTTTTCCTTGGAACGAAAGTTTAAAGACCGCTTCCTTCAGACAGAAAAAAAAAAATTGCGTCCGTAGGTCCAAATAATTTGAATAAAACTTCCTCCGGCCCATTTTCCTGATTTTGCAAAGTGGGCTAAGTTTTTTCTGACAAAAAAATCCTTCTGAAAAATTGCAAAGAAAACATAGCCTACACTTCTTGATTCTCAGATTTCAGATTCCAAAAGCTGCCGCAGGCCAGTATACCAAATTTCTATATTAGATCAAACTTGAATTGTAGATTTTAGATCCTTTCTAGAAATAGAGCATGCATTTGTATCCTATCATGAAAAAAATAGTCTCCTTTGCTTTCAATCTCCAAAAATAATCTAGGAATTTTTTCCTTCTACCCCTACCCAATAAACTCTGGTTAAATTGCCCAAAAATTTTCCAGGAGTGGGCGATGTCAAATAATGGAAATGGAATTTAGTATGGATTGTACTGAATAAAGTTGCACCACTTAAACCTGATGAAATCAAAATGCTTCTAGGGTTTCTTGGACCGCGCTCAAAAGACATTTCAAGATTGAGAGATAAAGTCACTATGGAATTTTATATAGTTGCTTGCGATCTTTCTGAACTTTAAAACACGTTTCCTGGTCGAATTACAGTGTAATTCTTGTTTTACAGAATTGGTGGTGCTTTGTAGGCTAGAAATCAGGTAGAAATTTGCTGTTTCAACTTTCAATGGAATTATCAAACATTACTGGAAATGTAATTAGAAGTTGATGTGACTAAATGAATCAGTAAGGCAATTTGTTTCATATTTCGATGTGCATCAGCTTATTAATGATCAGTTGCAGCACTTTATTAAGATTTGCAATATGTTTGATTGGGTTATCGAAGGAAGCTTGTCTGGAGTAATTGATAACATAGGGATGGGCTTCGGGCAAGCATTCTTCATTATCTTATTATTATTTTAGGATTTTAAATCTGGTTAAGTGATTTAGATAGCGCATAAATTACGAAATTTTGATCATGTTACTATAGCAAAGAAATTAGAATTTTTCTATCATGTTACTAGTTAGGTGGCTCTGTCAGTTTTTATTTTCCTTTCTTGCTGTCTTGAGTCCCAGAGTGATGAAACCAATACTCTATGTTTGAACTTAATCAAGATGCTATAGTATCTGTTACAGGTAGCAGTTATGGGTTAAGAGTATCTATTTCTAGAAGTAGATAGAAAAATATCAGTTACTTATTTTTAGTACTGGCATGATATCTTCCATTGATGGTATTCATTAACATTAACCATGAATTTAAAAAAATAGATTAATTTACTTAAACTGTCGTCAACAAATATCGAAATTCAGCTTGGTAAGGCTGAACTTGTACCATCTTTGCTAAGGGCATTTTAATGTCTCCACTTAGGCATTCCATAATGGATATTTTCAATGCACTGTTTCTTGGTAGCTGGCTATAAGTCCACTCTATAAGTGACTCAATGTCGTCTGCAAAGTCATGCATATGCCATTGTAGAAGCTTTGGTATGATGATCTTCTTCTTGCTTGTTATTCCTATTGTAGCTTCCAGGTACTCCACTTTCGCCTTCTCTAGTTCATCCATTATGTTTTCTGCACTGTACACTCTAAGCTGCAATCATCATAAGTTTACTTCTGTCAAGATTTATCAGCCTTCAAACTAAGCAAGTTTTACATGAAAAAATAAGCACATTGAATGTAGTGTTGTGCAAAAATGTTAAACATTCACTCACGGCAGGTGAAGACCAACTGCCTCTGCATAGTGCAAACGTGATGTTAGGTTCTGGGTACTCTAGTCCATATGCATGGTGTAGAAGCATTTCTTTCTCTTCATTATTTTCCTTTTAACATATATGCATATAACGTGACTTAACTTTCTGTTCTAAGTTATTACTTGCATTATACAGCTCAAACACGAGAAGAAAGTTTATGAATTGCCAAGCTTACTTACACGTTGAGTGTGAGAAGGTCTGAGAATGAAGTGTTCAATAGCTAGAGCGTTAAGAACTATTCCTCCAACGTTCACTCTAGCCTGTGGCATAGTTTATAAACATAACTTGCATTCAATTAAAATTTAATAATATTTACCTGAAATAATTCAAGCTTGGATGGCAAATACAAGTACCTTATTCAATAATTCAAGCAGTTTGTCTGGAGACGGTGGCAGTCCATATTTTAAAAATGCCTGCATTTGTCATATATATTCTTGTATAAACAATCTTCCCTTTTTCAAAATTATATGAAGAATTGTCAATGCTTGGCTTACTGTACATGCATTATACAGGCATTGTAGGTGTTGATCCAGAATGCTAGCTTTTGCTTATATGTCAAAAAGTTCAGCTCAACTCTGCGAAGTTCATGCACCAATTTCCTGTGATCAATGTTATGATTCAATTTATCATGTGCTCCAGAGTTTATAAAACATAAAAGAGAGAGAGACTTACCTCAGTCTTCTAATCGCTGGACTATATAACCCTACTTGGCCATTGAAGAAAGAACTCCTCGTAAAACTGGTGAACTTTTTATAAGCTCCAATATCTCTTACTGTCTTTTCACCCTCTAATAGTACCACTCGATATGGATCTTGGATGTGAGTATGAGCGCTGGATGAATGGCTACTTGATTTAGTAGTGCAGGAAGACCTTGTAATTAAGCTTCTGGAACTCATGCACGACAAAACCGTCTTAGCAAGATCCTCATCTTCACTGTCTTCTGGCTGTTTGAGTGAGTGCATTTTGCTGAATATTCCGATCATAATTTTTACAAGTTCTTCTGATAATTTGTTCGGTGTTTCTATATTACTTGTTTCGCCATTATCCCCTGCAGTGAAATATAGTCAAATTGTTCGAAGCTGATTATATATTTATTTACCTTTTCTTACTCAATTAAAACCTTTCGAAACATGCTTTATTTTAACCAGTTTGAACTTAAATCAGACATTACTTACTAAGGACTATTTCAAGCAGATCACTTAGGTAGAAATTGATCTGTTTCAATTTGTAATTTGTATTATAAAGTTGATTTCATGGGTAAAAATTATTCAGATTATCTACAGGATGCATACCTTGGATACTACAGGCATTTGTGCTTAGTACACTACTGGTATCCGGCTCCGTTTGAAGAAAATTGTGTCCCTTCAAACCACGCAAGAATTTCATCGACTGATTATGCTTCCACTGCTGCTGTAAATCCCATTTTATCTGATTCACATCATCTTGATCTTGATAGAAAAGCAACTTCAGAGCTTGTATTCCTCTCTCCAGGTAAACGATTTCTTCTTCAACCATCTCTATTTCTGATAAAAGTTCTTGTACCTGATGAGAGAAAGGAGAAGTGGAACATGAAGCACGGACAAGTGGGCCTTGCACTGCACATTCAAGTACCTGATTCAGCTTTTCTTCCTTCTCCAGTACTTCTTCCAGCTCCGACACCTGCATTATCCACTCATCAACGGTTACCGTATGTATATATAGGTTTGAGGTCAACCAACATGCATTTCATATGTACTTGCCTCTCGTTCCAGGCCTAATCGCCTATGTTCTAGGCTTTTTTGCATGAGGATGTCTTCGAATTTCATTACTGAATATCGGAGTCCTGCTAGTATTGTATGGGTATTTAACACATAAGAGGTTGTGTTTGAGAGATATGCATGTACACGCCAGTTGATGGAGCTTTTCATATTGCTCACAGATTCCACCTATACATGGATTAAAGGCTGCGTTAGCTTTTCTCAACTTGTAACGTGCATTGCGTGAAGAGCATTAAACTATGCGGTTCCAGTTGTGGAGTTCCATTTATTGCTGTTTTTAAGTTTCCGTTTCCTTTTTTGACTTCTGCTTTGAGTTGGATTTGTTTACATATGTAGTAACAACATTTTGTCAGAATATTTATTATTATTTATTTTAGAAAAAGCCATTAATTTACTGGTAATGGAAGCAATGCCCATTACGTCAAAATTTGGGTCACAGCCCAAAGTAGCAAGGATAACAACATTTAACAGTTTTTGTCAACAAGTGATTGGCTTATGTCATTGAAATCATTCAAGCAGTTAAGCACAGTTTATCTGTTCCCTTAATCAAATCATCCTTATGTCGCTGTAATCCAATTCATCCGAATCTAACCATATTTGTTGCACTCCGTTTTCTTTAATAAGAAATTGTATGTATAAACTACAATGGTAAGTAAGTCCGACCGAATCGAAACTTTTCTTAAAATTTGACAATTTTTTTCTTCTAGTATCTTTTTTGCAGAAATAAATCGGGATTGATAGAGTTCAACTCAAAATCCGTTGTTTCATAATCGTTACATGACTCTTTTGAAAAAAGTCACCTATCACAAATATATTTCAAAAGTGAGAAAATTACTTCTTGAGATGCTTCTCCATGTTGGTACAATTGTGTTACTGCCTGAAATTCTCAAATATGTAGCATGCCAGAAAGTACAATTTATCAGTGTCAAAATTTGAGGATTTTGAAAGCCAGCACCCATTCAGGTCTCAAAATCGATATACTAGCTTATTTTCAGTAGTTTGTTTTACTTTCATTCAACCATGATCCAAATTATCACTACATGTGAGGATTCAAAGAATTTGAAATTATGAATACGAAAACTGAAAAATTATCCAAAATGGAAAAAATTAATTTGGATATGGTGACATCTGCACTTGAAAATAATCTATTTATATTTTATCAAAATAATTGTTGAAATTATGCCAAATTTACTACATAAAAAATTATTGATGTATGCTATTTTGTTACTGTAAATATTAAGTGTGATGCTAAGTGCACTCCAATATTCTTTTCCTAACACCGCAACTAAAAAATACCACGAAAAATTATAATCGACTCTTCCTAGTACCAAACAATAAAAAATAGGGGCTACCACCATATTGAAAAGTACATGTAATTCCTGCCTTTTCTTTTACCGAATTAAGGATGATGTGTGCTGCGAAGAAATACAAACTGAGTTATGAAGAATACCTCAGAAATAGTCGAGGCTGGCACGGCTATCTGGAAAGATACATTACTTGGATTTTTCCTCGACAAACCGCTTTCATACACAACCGTTGATTATAAATGCCGATCAATATGGAAGCCTAAAGGCGAGCTTAAAGTTAAATCGGACGGAGTACTGTTTATATTTGTAACGTCCCGCATTTTTGTCGGTTTGTATTTGAATATTTAAATCAGTTTAAATATTGAATTCAGAATATAAGTGGATTTAAATTTTAATTAAAACGAAGTTGAACGTATATAAATATATATATTAATTATAATCGAGCTCAGAACGACCCTGCAGTTCGTAATTTAACGTTCTGAACTTCAACTGAGTATACCGGACTCGTTTTGAATCGGATTTCTTCGAAACGAGAAACGTTGGAATCTGTTGAACTGTATCTTTCTAACAGAAGTGAAAAACCAAGATTTTGTTGTGTAAATTGCAATATATGTCCAAATCAAATATTCAGAAAGTCGCTATGAAATCATATATCGACCGTAACGGTTATTTGAATATAACTTGATATCGGTTGCAAATCTGGACAAGGTTCTTTTGAGGCGCATCGATAATTTAATTTTTAGAATTTTACAGAAATTTTTATTTAATTAAATAAACAACTTTTTATTTGGAGTATTGTGCACCCTATATCGCTATTTTGGGATTTTAAAATATGAGTCAAACTACCGGGATTATTATATTTTTGGGACCGTGGCACCTCGCTGGAGACGACTGTACTCTTATTTCTGTCTATAGCTGTTCGAAAAAGAACACTTATAACACTGAAGTAACTAAAGAAAGCAATACAGTAAGCCATTCCTATTTAATACCGCACACGTTTAGAGCCATAACCTACCATATTCTAATCTACAGACTTAATAGAAGCAAATGCAGCCTACATCACATATTGCCGCATAGCAACCTTATATGAAGATTTGTCAAACACCATAACCTACCTAAGTTTAGCCTTACTGCACCTTACGCCTAATGAAGTGGGAACCCATGCCGCAGACCCATACCCCTTCTTTTCAGATGGCAAATCACGCCCATACAGCTATAGAAAACCTATAACATAACCTATTACTTAAGTGCCAAGGCAACGCATACTATAAAAGCACACACCGTTTCTCTTTCTGTCAGTGAGCCTCCAACTTAAGTTAATGGCCTCCAACATCATCCTACACAAATATGTTCTCGTTAAATAATATACTGAGGGTGAATAAAGTGTTCTCGTTAAATAATATATTAAGAGCAGCCTACGGTACATTTTGTTGGATCTCGTGAATGAAGTGCTCAATGATGGAACCAGTAGCTTGCGAGGGAGATCAGAACCAGGTTTTGAGATGGGGCATGAGAGTTTAATTGTGTGAAATGGAAGGGGGAGTAGTTGGAGCAAATAGTTTAAGTTGAGAGTCCTCACAAACCAAATGAAACTCCACTAAGGCTCTTGATCCATTTAGCTCGCACAACACTGCCCTTCGTTTTGTGCGCACTGTTTCAGGGTTCGTGGAAACCACCATCGATGTTTTCATATCAGCGGAAGTTGGTTAAGGCCGTAGGGGCGTTGTTGGAAGCTCAGCGAGCTATATGTGATGACCGGGTTTTGAACGTGAGAAGTGGAGTAATGGCAGCAAGGAGGGACGTGTGTTTTGGGAAAGGGAGTATGAAGCATCACGTGTATTTGGATGAGGAGCAGTTTTATACTTGAAAGAGAGAGAGGGAAGTGATATACTGGAACACATGGAGCTGAGGAGTGAAGGGGGCTTGCGTTGGTACTGTGTGATGTTGCATGTGTGATATAGTATGTTGGGAGTAGGGGCTGTCTTATGGTGATGCGGCAGTCCGAGGTCTGGTGCATGTCGGGGTGTGAAGGAATGAAACGAACCCAGCGGTGAGGAGATTTTGGTCCGAACAACTTGGAAGCTCGTTGGAAATTTTATCGTCTGATCTGGTGTACCGACGCAAATCGTTATTTAACGGTTAACGCGTCAAGGTGAGTAAATTCACTCACTCTGATCTATTTTAAAATATTTTAATTATATTTCAATATTGGTTGCATGCTGTGTGATGGTCGTTTAGGTAGATTACAATTAAATTGGTTGAAATAATATAAACCGTTATATATATCTAAACTGACGATTGAACACTGATATTTCATAATGATATGAAATTAATGATATTTATTGTGGCTAACATCTGTGGATACAGGAAACCGGTTAGAGGAATCAAACCGGATTCCTCAATATTTGTATGTACTGTTTGTTGTATAGTATTTATATATACGATCTGAACCTAAATAACGTTATTAGGAATTATAATCTGATAGGCTAGTTAATATTTAGTTTTAAACCAACAAATTATAATAGGATATGTAATCAGTATTTAGTTATAAACTTGATATTGATTTAATAAGAACCTGACTTAGAAACAGAGTTTATCAAATGAAATGTGAATATGGCAGCGTATTGTAGTAGTTATAAAAGAGAATATAGAAGTGTATTGCAGTAGCTATAAAAGAGAATACAACAGCATATTGCAGTAGTTATAAAAGAGAATATAGCAGCGTATTGCATTAGTTATAAAGGAAAAGATAGCAGCATTAGTTAAAATATAACGGTTTTAAAGTAAGTCGATAAGTTATAATGTTTTAAAAAAGATATACTGAGCATGATAAGGAAGGTGATATAATTTTAAAGAAATTAGAACCCGTTGTACGTTGGTTGAGTTGAGTAACTTTCGAGGCGTCAATCTGATGTTGGTTTCGGCCTTCGGGGTTGATACATAGAAATTTATTCACTTACCGATTTATAACGAGGAACTAATAGAGTAGAAATGAAGGGAAGTAAGGAAGAGTTTATAGAAATATGGGAAACTAGAAAATTAGTATTAAATAAAAGGGCCAGTGTTTGTGAATGGATGTTTGTTTTACTTCGATAGTTAAATAACCGACTATCGAAGTGTTTTGACCATCGTGTCAATACGGAGAGACCGGTTGGATTTATTATTCGAAAACCACTCCGTATAGGCATAAGCGATGCGAATTATATTTAAGTAAAATTGAAGACGGAGTTAAATGCAAGGGTCGTCCAGTTCCAGAAAAGATGCTATCTATTTGTCCAGTCCCAGGACAACTTGTATGGACGAGTGTCTGACAGAGTATTTCCAACGGTCACGCCGTTGATTTGTACGAATATACCAAGCTGTTGGGGGAGAAGGTAACTTCTCTTTATTCTACACCCAGTGTGCATTTTTGTAATCAATATGTGATTACGGATTTGACGATGTGACATTCAAAGTGAATGGTGATCAGATGTTCTGAAGATAGACGTAGCCTCTAGCCTCATAACCAGGAAGTAACAAAAGTTGGGCTAGGCAGCATGGCTAGTTGGGTCATCCCCAAGCAGGGTGTATTGTCACCGATCTAGAGAAAATTCATATTTATACTTCTTTTTCGATTCTGTATCTTCGGATGACGGTTGGATGGCCTACAACCGTGGTGGCAATATATTTGCGACACTCGAGCTAAATGAGTGATCGGTCATGTGTGGCCGGGTTGCAAGACGTTCTTGTTGAACCCTGAGTGTATCCCCTCTAGAGTACACTATTCAGAAGGTGCTCCCATACCTTGTCTGTTGGAATCCATTCTCCGATAAGCGCCCTGCGGTTTATGATTTTATAATATATATATGTGGAACGTGAGATGCAAGCGTTCTGCTACTTGGATAATTATATTGTTAGACATTATCATAATATCACTGGTTTTGATATCAAGAATACTTTGGGTTATAGTAAGGTAAAAGCCGTCCATGTTTATGTGTGGGCCGGTCTTACTATTATCTTCTTATTTGAAAAGGATTTTCAAAACAGTATGTTTGGAATTTACTCACACCAGTCCCATGACTGACCCAGAGTTTATTTTGTTTGTTTTCCCTAAACTCTTGGGTGGCCAAATTTGTACGGGCAGTCAAGTGTTTCAGGCTTTTACAGATTCACTTGGAGGAGCTGGAAACAGAAGGCTTCACCGTTAATTAGTTAGAGAATATTTCCGTTGTGGCATTTATGAGTTATACTCTGATATATGGTATGTACATATACAAATTCAGATTTGTATTTCAAAGTTATGTTATAATAAAATTTATTCATTCGGCTGAGAGTTTCGTGTTTACTCTGATTCTGTTCAGTTGTGATCTTCTTCTTCTTCTATTCTATTAGTTCTATCTTTTCTATCTCATCCTCTTAATTCTTCTATTAATGTCCCGGTATTTTCGATGACCGAGAAATTGACAATGTATTTATGTTGATTTTCTGGGTCGAAAATCCACGTCGTTACATTTGGTATCAGAGCATAAGGTTAAGTGATTACCTTGGCTCTGTGGCGTAACTCAATAAAGTTGGAGTTAGAAATACTCTAGGTTGAGTTGAGTGTGTATATATATGAGCGCGTATTTATAATTAATATAAAAACCGTTTTATATTGTGTTGACTGGTCAGTCAAGTGGTTTATAAATTCTGGTCGAAACAGTAATACAAACTGCATCGATAGGTGTTTCTAAACTCATGAACAGAGTAATTAGACGCAGTATGTTTTAAAAGAGGGTAAATAAAATAATTTTACCCAAAGTATATTTTATAAAAAGAAGTATGTATCTTGATATTAATATAATATATTGGATATGTGTTCATTATTATGATCGAACATGATTATAATTGAGTTGGTTATATAAATTACCAATCGAAATATTATATAAGTATGATATGCAAAATCAGATGAGCTGAATTTGAATTAAAAACTAGAATTGAAATAAAACTCTTGAAACTTGGAAAAGAATTGAATTTGAATTTGAATTAGATATAAGGGAATTTTAAAATCCTGGGAGATTTAAAAATTGTTTTCCAAATGATGTGAAAGATATTTTGAAGTGATTTTCAAAATGGAAGTGTTTCAAAATGAATTTTGAAAAGTAATATAGTATTGAACTCACTTCGATCACTGGAAAATAATTCTGATGATGCTGGCCACATCATTAGTGTCATTTTCGATTTCTAAGTGACGGATTGCTACCAAAAGATTTTGTTTTGAAATAAGATGTTCAAAAATTCAAATGTTTTGAATTTGCTATTATTATAGATTCCAAACTTATTTGAAATAAAAACCCTGGGATTTGAATTCTGGAACTTAAATTTAAGATATGGAGTTAAACAAATTAAAATAAATAAAAGTTTGCAAAAGCAAATAGAAAATTGAAATTGGATTTTGAAATAAAGTGGACTCAGGTGAGTAAAGGGATTGATTGGGAATTTTGTATTGAAATAGAATTAGATGGTTAAGTAAGAGTTTGGAATTGAAATGGAGTTGGAGTTGAAATGGAAGTTGGCTCAAATATGAGTGAAGGATTGGATTTAAGGATAATTTGGTTGGTGATCAACATTTGGATTGTATGGGTATATGCTGAATTGATAGCAGATGGCAGAGATAGAGCTGAATGCCCAACAGAGAAGGTACACGTTTATATACGAGCATGAGATTTTATGAGTCAGTTTGGGCAAGCCGTTTGGCTGTTTGATTTTCTTTTGGATTGGAGAAGACCCAGAATGGCAAGTTGTTGTAGTAACGAGTAAGTCGTACAGAGGAGATGCTGGCGAGATTCTCTGAAAATTTAAGCTGTTAGGAAATTTTCAGAATTTTGAAAATATTCGAAATAATAAGGAATTAATATTTTAATTGGAATTAATCAGTTCAGTTGAAACTGAAATTATGAAGTAAACCAAAAAGATTTTTAACCTGTTTATAACAGAGATTGTAGCATTTTCCCTATCTTAGCAATTTCGAGGACGAAATTATTTTAAGGGGGAAGGACTGTAACGTCCCGCATTTTTGTCGGTTTGTATTTGAATATTTAAATCAGTTTAAATATTGAATTCAGAATATAAGTGGATTTATATTTTAATTAAAACGAAGTTGAACGTATACAAATATATGTTAATTATAATCGAGCTAAGAACGACCCTTCAGTTCGTAATTTAACGTTCTGAACTTCAACTGAGTATACCGGACTCGTTTTGAATCGGATTTCTTTGAAACGAGAAACGTTGACTGTATCTTTCTAACAGAAGTGAAAAACCAAGATTTTGTTGTGTAGATTGCAAGATATGTCCAAATCAAATATTCAGAAAGTCGCTATGAAATCATGTATCGACCGTAACGGTTATTTGAATATAACTTGATATCGGTTGCAAATCTGGACAAGGTTCTTTTGAGGCGCAGCGATAATTTAATTTTTAGAATTTTACAGAATTTTTATTTAATTAAATAAACAACTTTTTATTTGTAGTATTGTGCACCCTGTATCGCTATTTCGGGATTTCAAAATATGAGTCAAACTACCGGTATTATTATATTTTTTGGACCATGGCACCTCACTGGAGACGACTGTACTCTTATTTCTGTCTGTAGCTGTTCGAAAAAGAACACTTATAACACTGAAGTAACTAAAGAAAGCAATACAGTAAGCCATTCCTATTTAATACCGCACACGTTTAGAGCCATAACCTACCCTATTCTAATCTACAGACTTAATAGAAACAAATGCAGCCTACACCACATATTGTCGCACAGCAACCTTATATGAAGATTTGTCAAACACCGTAACCTACCTAAGTTTAGCCTTACTGCACCTTACGCCTAATGAAGTGGGAACCCATGCCGCAGACCCATACCCCTTCTTTTCAGATGGCAAATCACGCCCATACAGCTATAGAAAACCTATAACATAACCTATTACTTAAGTGCCAAGGCAACGCATACTATAAAAGCACACACCGTTTCTCTTTCTGTCAGTGAGCCTCCAACTTAAGTTAATGGCCTCCAACATCATCCTACACAAATATGTTCTCGTTAAATAATATACTGAGGGTGAATAAAGTGTTCTCGTTAAATAATATATTAAGAGCAGCCTACGGTACATTTTGTTGGATCTCGTGATTGAAGTGCTCAATGATGGAACCAGTAGCTTGCGAGGGAGATCAGAACCAGGTTTTGAGAAGGGGCATGAGAGTTTAATTGTGTGAAATGGAAGGGGGAGTAGTTGGAGCAAATAATTTAAGCTGAGAGTCCTCACAAACCAAATGAAACTCCACTAAGGTTCTTGATCCATTTAGCTCGCACAACACTGCCCTTCGTTTTGTGCGCACTGTTTCAGGGTTCGTGGAAACCGCCATCGATGTTTTCATATCAGCGGAAGTTGGTTAAGGCCGTAGGAGCGTTGTTGGAAGCTCAGCGAACTATGTGTGATGACCGGGTTTCGAACGTGAGAAGTGGAGTAATGGCAGCAAGGAGGGACGTGTGTTTTGGGAAAGGGAGTATGAAGCTTCACGTGTATTTGGATGAGGAGCAGTTTTATACTTGAAAGAGAGAGAGGGACGTGATATACTGGAACGCATGGAGCTGAGGAGTGAAGGGGGCTTGCGTTGGTACTGTGTGATGTTGCATGTGTGATATAGTATGGTGGGAGTAAGGGGTTGTCCTATGGTGATGCGGCAGTCCGAGGTCTGGTGCATGTCGGGGTGTGAAGGAATGAAACGAACCCAGCGGTGAGGAGATTTTGGTTCGAACAACTTCGAAGCTCGTTGGAAATTTTATCGTCTGATCTGGTGTACTGACGCAAATCGTTATTTAACGGTTAACGTGCCAAGGTGAGTAAATTCACTCACTCTGATCTATTTTAAAATATTTTAATTATATTTCAATATTGGTTGCTTGCTGTGTGATGGTCGTTTAGGTAGATTACAATTAAATTGGTTGAAATAATATAAACCGTTATATATCTAAACTAACGATTGAACACTGATATTTCATAATGATATGAAATTAATGATATTTATTGTGGCTAGCATCTGTGGATACAGGAAACCGGTTAAAGGAATCAAACCGGATTCCTCAATATTTGTATGTACTGTTTGTTGTATAGTATTTATATATACGACCTGAACATAAATAACATTATTAGGAATTATAATCTTATAGGCTAGTTAATATTTAGTTTTAAACCAACAAATTATAATAGGATATTGTATTTAATTATAAACTTGATATTGATTTAATAAGAACCTGACTTAGAAACAGAGTTTATCAAATGAAATGTGAATATGGCAGCGTATTGCAGTAGTTATAAAAGAGAATATAGCAGTGTATTGCAGTAGCTATAAAAGAGAATACAACAGCATATTGCAGTAGTTATAAAAGAGAATATAGCAGCGTATTGCATTAGTTATAAAGGAAAAGATAGCAGCATTAGTTAAAATATAACGGTTTTAAAGTAAGTCGATAAGTTATAATGTTTTAAAAAAGATATACTGAGCATGATAAGGAAGGTGATATAGCTTTAAAGAAATTAGAACCCGTTGTACGTTGGTTGAGTTGAGTAACTTTCGAGGCGTCAATCTGATGTTGGTTTCGGCCTTCGAGGTTGATACTTAGAAATTTATTCACTTACCGATTTATAACGAGGAACTAATAGAGTACAAATGAAGGGAAGTAAGGAAGAGTTTATAGAAATATGGGAAACTAGAAAGTTAGTATTAAATAAAAGGGCCAGTGTTTGTGAATGGATGTTTGTTTTACTTCGATAGTTAAATAACCGACTATCGAAGTGTTTTGACCAACGTGTCAATACGGAGAGACCGGTTGGATTTATTATCCGAAAACCACTCCGTATAGGCATAAGCGATGCGAATTATATTTTAGTAAAATTGAAGACGGAGTTAAACGCAAGGGTCGTCCAGTTCCAGAAAAGATGCTATCTGTTTGTCCAGTCCCAGGACAACTTGTATGGACGAGTGTCTGACAGAGTATTTCCAACGGTCACGCCGTTGATTTGTACAAATATACCAAGTTGGTGGGGAGAAGGTAACTTCTCTTTATTCTACACCCAGTGTGCATTTGTGTAATCAATATGTGATTACGCATTTGACGATGTGACATTCAAAGTGAATGGTGATCAGATGTTCTGAAGATAGACGCAGCCTCTAGCCTCACAACCAGGAAGTAACAAAAGTCGGGCTAGGCAGCATGGCTAGTTGGGTCATCCCCAAGTAGGGTGTATTGTCACCGATCTTGAGAAAATTCATATTTATACTTCTTTTTCGATTCTGTATCTTCGGATGATGGTTGGATGGCCTACAACCGTAGTGGCAATATATTCGCGACACTCAAGCTAAATGAGTGAGCGGTCATGTGTGGCCGGGTTGCAAGACGTTCTTGTTGAACCCTGAGTGTATCCCCTCTAGAGTACACTATTCAGAAGGTGCTCCCATACCTTGTCTGTTGGAATCCATTCTCCGATAAGCGCCCTGCAGTTTATGATTTTATAATATATATATATATATGTATATATATGTGTGTGTGTGTGTGTGTGTGTGTGTGTGTGTGGAACGTGAGATGCAAGCGTTCTGCTACTTGGATAATTATATTGTTAGACATTATCATAATATCACTGGTTTTGATATCAAGAATACTTTGGGTTATAGTAAGGTAAAAGCCGTCCATGTTTATGTGTGGGCCGGTCTTACTATTATCTTCTTATTTGAAAAGGATTTTCAAGTAAACAGTATGGTTGGAATTTACTCACACCAGTCCCATGACTGACCCAGAGTTTATTTTGTTTGTTTTCCATAAACTCTTGGGTGCCCAAATTTGTATGGGCAGTCAAGTGTTTCAGGCTTTTACAGATTCACTTGGAGGAGCTGGAAACAGAAGGCTTCACCATTAATTAGTTAGAGATTATTTCCGCTGTGGCATTTATGAGTTATACTCTGATATATGGTATGTATATATACAAATTCAGATTTGTATTTCAAAATTATGTTATAATAAAATTTATTCATTCCGCTGAGAGTTTCGTGTTTACTCTGATTCTGTTCAGTTGTGATCTTCTTCTTCTTCTTCTATTCTATTAGTTCTATCTTTTCTATCTCATCCTCTTAATTCTTCTATTAATGTCCCGGTATTTTCGATGACCGAGAAATTGACAGTGTATTTATGTTGATTTTCAGGGTCGAAAATCCGCGCCGTTACAATGCTCCAGTTTGCTTGCGCAGAAGACAGAGAGAAAGCCATTATGGGGGATCCCATCATCATACAAAGCAAACTCTTCGTTATCAAGCCATACGATCCTTGTGTTAGTAATGTACGAGGCATGGTTAAGTCTTTTCCAGTCTGGGTACACTTTACCAATATCCCGCTATATTTATGGTCACACATTGGAATAAATTGGCTATCATGTAGGCTCGGAAAACTAATCTGTATGGACGAATCTACAGAAAAACTTGAACGTCTCCACTATGCTAAATGTTTGATTGAGATAAGCCCGGAAATAGCTGCAATTGATGATTTTTTAGTAACATTACCAGACGGGGGAACATAGCGTGTCAAAGTCACATACTTATGGAAGCCGCATCAATGCACCTTTTGTAGTGTATTTGGACACAGATCTGAAAATTGTGAAACAAACTTGAGTAAAGGAACAATACAAGGAATTAACAACAAGGAACAACAGAACAAGCCAATTGATCAACCAAGAGTAAATAGTTTGAGTAAAGGAAAAGAGCAAGCGAATTCAGCCACTCAGCACCATGCAACCTACTTAGCTAAAAATCAAATGAGCAAACAGAAAGAGCATAACAACTCAACTTGGAACAAGGTGGAATGGAATAAAAGCAAAGTTGTTTTCAAAACTCCGAGGGTTCCATTCAAGCCGAAACCAATCACGCCTCAGAAAGCCTTGTATAAAAGAAAGGAAATATGTTTAGTTGATTTTATGACAAAAAATGCCGTCAATAATGACAAGAATTCTCGAAATGTCCATTCGAACAAAGCCAATTCTATAACTAGAATGGGTGTGTCAACAAAGAATAGCTTTAGCTCGCTTATGGAAGTGGGTGAACCTTCATCAGTGAATGAAAAGCTGGAGACAATGCCAAACAACAACTATCTTGCGAATGATAAACCTATACACAGTGCCACTTTGGCTGTTCCTCATACAATAAATGATGGTCAGGATATAACAAACATAGTCGTCAACCGTAACACCAACGAGCTTCCATGCCTATCAGGTCATCCTCCTCCTTCGGTGGTGAATACTGCAGGGGAGCTGACTAAGGCATTATCCAGGTCCACTTGCACCCGGGTTAATGCTGTACTTCTTGAGAACCAAGATAATACTAATCATAAGGAGAAAAATGATATGGAGCAAGTGCAAGTTCAATTAAAGGAAGGTGTGGCAGAAATATTGGAAGTCCTAGTAACTGACAAGCAGGTAAATGCTAATGATAGTCTTAATGTTAATTCTGATATAATTATTTATGAACCGCATGATAAGGAAAAGTCCGAGCCAAAACCTATTCCTAATGTTGATAAAATGTTTGAAGAAGAAGAAGGATCAGGGGACACATCACGTACTGTTAACGGCTTTGAGAACAAACTAGCTAAACTCTTTCCGGAAGTTATCACGATGACAGATTGTACCTTATCGACAAACATAACAGAGAGCAATGAAAACATCAACCTTTCAGAAGAAACACAGCCATCCACTGAAACAACAAATAGCCCAGACATGCAAGAAGCTTACAAAAAAAATCTCACCACCGCCTGGACATTTGGAAGCTCCGGATTCTCCTATTTATGTACAGGAAATGAAAAACAAAGGATTGCAAATGGTGATAGATTTAAGGAGCAACAAAACACAGAAGGAAGGAACGCCGCAAACCGTTAACCCCCAGGCAACTATTGAAGCTAGAATGGTCAAAACTAGATCAATGACAAAGAATGACGAAGAGTAGCAAGAGTATAATAATGCCACAAAACTTCTGCGTCTGGAATATTAGAGGAGCTCATAAAGACATCAAACTGGATAGATGTAAGCTTCTCATCAGGAAACATAACTTGTAGGCCATTGCTTTATTAGAGACCAAGCTTAACGACGTTCTCACAGAAAGAGCCGCCAGGTACATAAATCCAAACTCGGTTTTATTACATAACTTAAGTGAAGCTAGTTATGGTAGAATAATGCTTATTTATGATCCCACTATTCTTAGTTTCACTAAAATTTGTGCCACTAGTCAATTTATTCACTGTCAAGTTCATTACATTCATAAGTCTATAATTTCACTGTTCACGATTGTGTATGCGTTCAATTCTGCAAATGCTAGAGAAACTCTTTTTCAAACTTTACCAAAACTGAAACAACGTCTTCATCCATGGGTTGTCTGCGGCGACTTCAATTCTCCACTGAAACTGTCGGATAGAATTGGAGGATCCGTAGTTTCCCTTGCTGAAATTAGGAACATCAATATAGCTATCACGAATTCTGATCTAGTAGAAATCAACTCCTATGGATCAGAATATACCTGGAATAACTCCAAAAGAGAAGGTCTCAGGACTTTTTCAAAGATTGACCACTCTTTTTGTAATCTGGCAGCACTTAGCTCTTGGCCTAGTATTACTAATGAAATAGCGTTGCCTGTCCTCTCTGATCATGCTCCTCAAGTAATTCATTTAAATGAAAATACAATTGTAAGAATGACAAGCTTTATATTCTTTAATATATGGGCTAATGAGCCGGGTTTTCAGGATTTTGTGAGTGATTATTGGAATGTACAATGTTTCGGTAACCCAATGTACGTCCTTTTTAAAAAAACTAAAGGCTCTTAAGAATGTTTTAAAAGACTGGTCTGCTAAAAACTATGGTAGTGGTAGCCTAAAATCCGCGCTGCTCCTTAATCAACTGGAAAGGACTCAACGGCAAATGCACAACGATCCCATGAACCAGAACCTTTCCAAACTTGAAGCCGAAATCTCGTGCAAATATCATGATGCGCTGCTATTAGAATCATCGATGAAGAAACAAAAAGCTCGAATAAAATGGTATGATGACAGTGATAGGAACACTGCTTATTTTCACGCTGTCCTTAAGGCTAAACAAGTCAAAGAGAGCATCCACTCCATCTCTAATATGGAAGGCCAGGTTCAAAACACTCAAACAGGTATAAACAACGCTTTTGTCAATTTCGTCACTGTTATGTTTAGTAATAATGAAAATTTCGTACCTGCAATTGATGAAATTAACCTGAACATTCTGCCTAAAATTAGTCCTGAAATGAAAGCTTACTTACATAATGATATTACTGACATTGAAATTAAGCATGCTATGTTTTCTTTGAACAAACACTCTTGCAGAGGACCCGGCGGATTCAACGCAGTTTTTTACACTGTATGTTGGCAAATTGTCCAACATGATGTTTGCAATGCTATTAGACAATTTTTTAAAAAAGGACAAATGCTTGAATCCTTTAACAATACAATTATAGCATTGATTCCCAAAGTAAAGAATGCGGCTAAAGTGAGTGACTTCAGACCCATCTCCTGCTGTAATACGATATATAAATGCATTTCAAAAATTATAGCAGTTAGGATGAAACATGTACTGCCTACCATAATATCGATTAATCAATCCGCTTACTTACCTAATCGGAATATCCTGGATAATGTTCTCTTAACACACGAACTTATTAAGGGATACAATTCTAATTTTTTATCCCTTAGAGCCATGATTAAAATGGATATAAGAAAAGCCTTTGACACTATTCAATGGACATCTATTATAAGAATTCTGAGTCTCATGAATTTCCCGCCATGTTTTAACGCCCGGATCTACGCTTGTATGAGCACAGCCAATTTTTCTATTAATATTAACGGAACACTGGTTGGTTTCTTTAAAAGTAAACAGGGCATCCGCCAAGGGGACCAAATTTCTGCCTATCTCTTCATAACTGTGATGGAGCTATTAACCAGAATGCTAAATGATCTTGTTGAAAATAATCAATTTACGTTGCATCCGAAATGTAGAGAGCCACGAATTACGTCTTTAATGTTCGCGGATGATTTAATTATCTTCTGCAAACCTGATAACGATACTTTATGTAACATTATGTCCACTCTTGACAAATTCTATCGCTTTACCGGCTTGAAAATCAATCTTGACAAATCTAGCATTCTAATGATTGGCGTTAGTCAAGCTCATAGAAAAACTATTCATTCTCTCACTGGTCTGAGTAGCAGTAACTCAACGCTAATCTACCTTGGCCTTCCTATGGCGACGTCCAGAGTAACTACTACTCAGTGCCTTCCACTATATGAAAAAAACACTAAGAGAATGGATTGTTGGTCTAATTGTTACCTTAGTCAAGTTGGTCGTCTCACGCTAATTAAATCGGTGACTATTGCTATGCAAATTTATTGGTCGCGAACTTACCTACTCCCGAATAAATTGCATAACATAATAAGAACAGCTTTCATGAGATTTTTATGGAAAGGCAGCATACACGCTAAATACATTGCCCCAACGTCATTCTCTAAGCTGGAAAAGCCAATCAAATATGGGGGTTTGGGAATCCTCAACACCAAAATCTGGAACAGAGCTGCCATAGGTAAGCATATTGATGATTTACTTAGAAATAAAAATAGTTTATGGGTGTCTTGGTCCTTAAAACATGTCATAAAGGATAAAAGCTTTTGGACTTTGAGTTTGCGCCAAAACTTCAGTTCTACTTGGAAAAGCATTATCAAACTTAGAACTGGCATGCTACCTTTTTTCAAATACAATAAGCAAATGCATGATTCTATTTCCTTTTTGGAAGACCCATGGTTGGACTATGGCTTCATAATAGACCGGCATGTCACATGCATGGAAAAAATTCAGTGTCGTGTTCCAGCTAATGCTCAGGTGGTTGACTTATGGTCGCATGGTACCTTTAGGCTGCCTGCAACCACAAATAGCTCTATGCAAGCGATTGGGAAGAAATAAACAATAGTAATTTTTCTACTCGTGCGGACAAACTGATATCATGGCAATGGCCAGATGAGGAGTTTACCATTAAATTACTTTACATTGCACTATGTGGTACTTTAGATTTTCTTGTTTGCAGTTGGCACAAACTCGTCTGGAAGAGGGATAACAATGCGAAAGAAAACCTATGCTTCTGGAAGGTCCTGAAAGCTGCAGTTCTCATGAAAGACAAGCTCATACATTATGGAATGCAGTGCGACAGCCTATGCGATTTATGTAAACTGCACCCCGAGAACATCACGCATCTCTTCTTCGAATGTCCTGAAGTCAGTAAGCTTTGGAATGAGATTCTTCATCAGCTTGGATACTCAAACTTTCCAATAACCAGCAGGGAACAATGGAATTTCTTGCGGAGAAAAGCAGGTAGGAAAAGGACAACAGCAAGACTCTTTACCTTTGTGCTTAAAAAGATGGTCACCAGTATTTGGACTGAGCGCAATATATGCATATTTGAGAAGCACGTACACAATTACTTATCATGGAAAATCAGCATGTGGCGAGACATCAGGAACAGCATCAAGTATCTCCAGTACACTTTCGATCCAGGGATTTTTGCTCCATAATTTTGTTGACTTCATTTTGTACGTATGTTTCCATTCTGTCTCCGATTAGCAGTAGTGTTGATAAGCTGTGTTTTCTCCATGCTCTTTTCCATATTTTTTTCTGTCTTTGTTTCCTATGTAATCGTCTCAGTTTATCAATAAAAGTGGTAGGGGTCCACTTAACCTCGTCGGCTCTGCCAGAAAAAGAAAAAGAAATACAAACTGAGATAAATATTGCAATATAAACATTTGTTCCTTCTTGAGGGTTTGAAGTCAGTGAGCCATATGTATTGCATATGTATCGTTTTTAATTACAGATACGATTTGTTTCTTCAACCATGAATCAAGTATATTTTCGAGTCATTTAAGGTCCTTTTTGTTCATCGATTGCAACACTTCAACAGATGCTTTAATGAAGAAGGAAGAGAGTATTTTATTTCTCTTAAAAACAAATGACAGTACAGTCAACCTTATTTATACAGCCGAACAGCTGTACACAAGCAAACAAAACAAACAAATACAAATACCAAACCAAACACAATATAAAACCAGTATAGTATGTAATGCTCTAAACACCCCCCTCTTCCCTCTCAAGCTAGATTTGGTGGTGTAGAAACAAGGCCAAGCTTGAATGAAAGAAAAGCATGCTGATCAACTCCCAATGGTTTAGTCAGAAGATCTGTCAGCTGAACAGCAGATTTAACATGAAGAATTTTAACGAATTTTGCATCAGCATAGTCTCTGACGAAATGACAATCAACTCTCAAATGTTTTGTTCTCTCTTGAAATACCTTATTCTCAGCAATATACTTAGCTGCTACATTATCACAAAAAAATATTAATGGGAAGGGGTGCTCTAACTTGCAAATCTTCAAGTAAACCCTGCAATCATATCAGTTCACTTGTGGTGTAACTCATACTTCTATATTCAGCTTCACAAGTACTTTTGATGTAGTTTTCAGCTTCTTAGTTTTCCAGGAGATTAAATAATTTCCTAAAAATGTTGTATAATCAGAGAGTGGCTTTGCAGTAAAACTGAGTTGTTGAACAACATAAGATATATCTGGTCGAGTCATATTAAGATAAAGCAACTTGCCCATAAGCCTTCTATATGATTCAGGATCCACAGCAAAGGAGTGTCATTCATGCTTAACCTTAATTCTTTTTGCATAGGAAATGATACTGATTTGCATTGTTCCATATTTGTGTCTCTTAAAAGATCCAAAATATATTTTCTTTGATTCAATAACACACCTTCCTTTGTTCTAATTACTTCAATGCCCAAGAAGTATTTCAAATGACCCAAATCTTCGATTGTAAAAACAGAATGAAGAACTTTTTTGACAATATGAATTTCATTGAAGGAATTTCTAGTGATTAACAAATCATCAACATAAGCAACAATAGCAGTAAAAGTATCATTATGTAACAACCCAGAAAATCTAAACCAATTTAAAAATTTTAATTTGGCTATTTTAGTGAATTTAAAATATTTAAAATGAATATTTTAAATAATAACGACGAAAAGTAAGTTTGAATCGATATTTGAAAATCAATATAATTATTTCTAATTGTAAACAAGGTCTGAAATGGCGCAGTAGTTTCAAAATTTGAATTCAAACTTTGACTGACTGTACCGGGTGCAAAATAAAATGGATTTTAGTGAAACCAAAAATATTTAAATTTGTAAGTGAATATCTTTTTAACGAGTCTGAAAAATCGAAGTTTCGTAGCGGGAAGCAAAAGTTATGGCCAAACGAATTTTCAGAAAGGTCGCTATATAGTTTATATAGCCCGTGAAAATGGCCATTTTGCAAACGACCTCGGAATTCGACAAAACCACTTTTGTTGGATCCGGGATGTCAAATTATTGCTAGGTTTCAAATTTCATAATTTTTGAAGCTAGTATGTGAGCATGGCAAAGGAAAATGTGTTTGGTCAATTTTTATTTAATTGGTTCGACCAGAAAAGGGACATTTTTCAAACGGTCTCAGAATTCGATGAAACTAGTTTTTTTGGGACCGTATTGTCAAAACATAGCTAGATTTATTTTTGGGAATTTTTAGAATCAATATGTGGCCTTGGCAAATTGAAATGTACGTTCAAATTAAATATTGAATATTTTATATTTTAATTTGAAGGAAAACTGACTGAAACAGTCGAATGGGCCTACGAAACATATCTCATTGTGTTCGGAATGGGGGTATTTAGCTAAGGACGACAGTCGTTGGGTTTGGATTGGAGTCCGTATGAGATAAGGGGTATTTTTGGATTTTTAAAATTTATAAATATAAAAAAAATTCATTGGCCCAATCATATTCCTCCTTCCACTTCCGCGTTGACCAGAAAAACGCGATCCCCCTACTGTTCGAACGACGGAAAAGCTCCAACCTTCTCTCCTCTTTTTCTCCTCCGTCTCTCAACAGAATCGAGCGCCACCACCCACGTTTTGAAGCCCTTACTCCCCTCTTCAAATCCATATAACATTCACCCCCTATCGTCCACCCTCCGCTGCGAATCACCTCCACGAACGGCCAGACTTCAGGGCGCCGCCGAGCTCGCCACAGTCCGCCCATCAGAGCGCAACCACCGGCGCGGGAAGCCCTCACTTCCCTCTTCGACGTTGTACAAGCGGATCTTCAAATCGTGCAGCGGTTTGATCGAAAATTTGAAACCTAGTTTTGAACACATTAGAAAGGTAAACGGCTTTGTTAATTTAAAACAGTTTTAACACTTTAAAACCGTTACAAACTTTTAAAAATCATATCTTTTTGCTGTGTTGTCGAAATCCAGTGAAACAAGAGACAATGGACTCGTGCGGACGTCTTCTACATTCTAGAAGAGACCGCATATTTTTCTGAGCCTTCTGCTATTTTTGGTGGAGTGGAACCCAATGTGAGATTTCTAAATTATAAACGATATGGAAAACGACGATGTATAAAATATATAGTCGATGTATGAGTTATATAAGCGTTGTACACCTCATGTATAAGCGTTGTATAAGTTGTACGGTTGATGTATAAGTTATATATGCGTTGTAAAAATGTGTTGAATAGAAGTGAAATATACTTATATATATATATATATATATATACACACGCCCCTCGTCCACAAACCATGGACGATATTTATTGGTTGTGATTGGTGTGAAAATTGGTTGATAGCGAATAGTTGATTAGAATTGTTTGTGGTTGAAATTGATTGATTGTGGTTGAAAAATACCCGTTTGTGGCTGAGAATTATTTGGTTGAAACCACATAGGATTAATTTGTGAAAAGAAAAAAATATACATGCCGCCTGCGTGCGAACTAGATGCATGAAATCCCCATTGTCAAAAGCTGCGAGGCTTTAAGGTAGAGCGAGGAGCCGTACTAGGGACAGCCCCGGTTTTAACTACCCTGCCGTTATGCTGCCGAAATTTTGAATAATATTCATGTGTTAGAATTATTTTCATGTGTTGAAACCGCATTCATGTGTTGAATAGAAATTCATGTGTTGAATGGTATTCGTGTTTTAAATAAATTGTTTTAACAATAAAAATCACATTTTTATTTTATATATACGAACTATAGAAAACATTCATGTGTTGAATAGAAATTCATTCGTTGAATAGAAATTCAAGTGTTGAATGGTATTCGTGTTTTAAATAAATTGTTTTAACAATAAAAATCACATTTATATTTTATATATACGAACTATAGAAAACATTCATTCGTTGATAGAAATTCATTCGTTGAATAGCAGTTCATGTGTTGAATGGTATTCGTGTTTTAAATAAATTGTTTTAACAATAAAAATCACTTTTTTATTTTATATATACAAACTATAGAAAACATTCATGTGTTGAATAGAAATTCATTCATTGAATAGAAATTCATTCGTTGAATAGAAGTTCATTCGTTGAATAGAAATTCATGTGTTGAATGGTATTCGTGTTTGAAATAAATTATTTTATAATAAAAATCATATTTTTATCATCTATATGAACTACATAAAATAGTCATGTTTTGAAATAAATTGTTTTGCAACAAAAATCACATTTTTATTATATACATGAGTTGTTAAAAATAGTGAAGTGTCGAAATAAATGTCGTTTGGATAAAAATATCATTTTTATCAAATGTATGAAAAGAAAATAGTTTTGAAATCGAAGAATCGATTATATTTTTATATATATATATATATAATTGAAATATATCGAATAACGAAGCTGCAGTTCATTTTTTGAGACCGTGATTTCAAACGATTAGTGCGGGAGATCCGACCATCGGATTTTCCCGAAACCGAAACCGTTGGGTTCGCCTTGGAAATATCTTTCCAACGACACCCACTGTGTGAAGATCCAACGGTTGGATTGTCTGGAATGTTTATTTCAAATCTGAAGAAAAACAGCGCCAGAATCGTTTATATATATATATATATATATATATATAAAATAAAATTAAATCGAATAACGACGCTGTAGTTCGTATTTTGAAATCGAAACTTCAAACGAGTATACCGGGAGATCCGACCGTCGGATTTTCCCAAAACTGAAACCATTGGATTCGTTTTGAAAAGATCTTTCTAATGATATAAAATTTGTGAAGATCCAACGGTTACATTTTCAGATATGTGTAAATCAAATCTGAAGAAAAATAGCGCGAGAATCGATTATATTAATATATATATATATATAATTAATTAAATTAAATCGAATAACGACGCTGCAGTTCGTATTTTGAAATCGAAACTTCAAACGAGTATACTAGGAGATCCGACCGTCGGATTTTCCCAAAACTAAAACCGTTGGATTCGTTTTGAAAAGATCTTTCTAATGATATAAAATTTGTGAAGATCCAACGGTTAGATTTTCAGATATGTGTAAATCAAATCTGAAGAAAAACAACTCCACGGCCGCATTATGGCCTGAAGCGTCGTTCAAATAAATTGGCTATTTTTAAATAAATAAAAATAGCGATAAATCGTTATAAAATATTATGAGCGATATGGAATGTGAAATTTAGAAACTAACTGAAGGTTAGCTAAGTCTAATGTATTCCTGGGTTTTGATCTGATGTTGGTTTCGGCCTTAGGGGTTAATATTTTAGAAATCATTCTCTTACTAATTTACGGTTAGTGAATAATGAATTGGAATGAAGCGTATGCTTTGTTTGTGTAGCATTTGTTAATTATATATGTGAGTTGCTCAGAAAGACCAGGTTTATCCCATTCTGAATAACTGAATCGACGATAAGAAGTCGAAGATGAAGATGGTGGTTGAAGATCGGAGATCTTCACCTCGGTTGGAGGATAATTGATGTCCTGATTGGGAGGCATCCCGAAATATGGATAATGAGTGGTGATCGTCCAGACGTACATGGAGATCGATGGATATGCGAGGTATATAGTGCCTCCGGTTTCGTTCAGACCCAGAACGGACTTGTAAATGGACTGTGTGTCTGACATTGGAATTCATTCTGTGTGATTGCTAGCCGTCAGTTGCATGGTGTGAATTGCCTGTGTGGCATGCTAAGATGCAGTGATCAAGGCTTCTATTGAAAAGCAAAGCCTTGTGGTTGATGATCGGAGCACAACCTGTGTGGCGTAGCTTTGTGTATAACGTGAATTCGCGAGCCTCACACCCTGGTATGAACCGGAAACGGGAGAGGACCTCAGGGAGGGCATGCGTTTCCTTCTAGCCAGAGGTGGCGTCAGTGCTTAAAACCGGCTGACATTTATACTATTTTTCACATACGTGGTTGTTGCTGTTGCGAGGCGCCTCGGATATATTGGTCGATCCGGGACCGATGGAGTCATTCGTTGGCTTATTTACTCCCCAAAGGGCGGGGAAACGCAGTGTTCAGGCATTTTAATCCACATCGGTGGACCGACCCTATCGCTCCAAGGGCCCACCTGAGTCTGGGTCCTGAGACATGGGCTAGAATGTCTCGAAGTCGGTAAGGACTATCTTTTGCCTTGGTTCATGATGGAAATCCAATTTCCAAATAAGTGATTGTGCGGTTTTGATTTTATACCTATATATGACAACATGATATATGGTACCCATGCCGTCTATGATTGATATTTATGATTGTTTTATAAAATTAGAAACTAACTGGAAACGAGCTCCTATTGTACATATTATGTTTGTTTTCCGCTGTAGACATTTATGTATAGCTGAACTATATTTTTACTAAGTATGATCCTATATACTGTGTAACTCTGATGATTATCTTTATCTAGTGCGTTATTTGTACATTATCTGGTGTATTTGTTTATTTCTATTCTTCTATTATCTGTTTATGTGTTATATTCCAAAGATTACCCTTGCCGCCGTCAGTACGGGGTTTGGGGTCGTCACTCATTACCAGATTTGATAAACAGAGAATAATCCTATTTTGATTGTTTATATCCCAAATTTATCAACTGCTTGCTGAGTTCCAAGTTCCATTGCCTTACAGCCTGCTTTAGCCCATATAAAGATTTCTTTAATTTGCATACTTCTCATGTTTTTGCTTTAGCATATCCAGGTGGAGGTTGCATGTAAAGTTCTTCATCAACATATCCAAGTAAGAAGGCATTGTTAATATCAAGCTGATGAATATTCCATCCTCTTGCAGCTGCCAAAGCAATAAGAACTCTACCAGTAGTAAACTCGACAACAGGACTGAAAGTGTATTTGAAATCTTTACCTTTTATTTGCTTATCACCTCTCTTTTTTCTTACTTCAAAATCGCGGTTGTTAATTGTTATGTATCTTTTGACATTTCATGAGCATAAGGAAATTAAACGTGACGAAGCAAGTCGTTTGCTTATCACCTCTTGCAACAACCCTTGCTTTGCATTTGTTCAAAGTTCCATATAGATTAAATTTAGCTTTATCCACCCAGTTACTTCCAATAGCAGTTCTATTTGGAGGAAGAGTAGTTATATCCTAAGTCTCATTGTCTTCAAGTTCTTGCAATTCTTTTTGCATGGCCTCTTTCCAACTAGGATCATCTTTAGCTTGGTTATAACAATTGGGTTCATGAATGGATAAAACATTTGCTAAACTGGCAGTATATTGTGAACTTGAATGTGCCATGTAGAACTAGAAAGAATTTGTTGTACAAAGGAGCAATTTGTAGGAGGTTTATGATGTTTGTCTAAAACATAGTGTTCAAACTTTTTAGGTTGTTGATTTTCTGAGTGGAATAGCAAAGTTTTGAGAAGAGGAGTGTTGTAGAGAATGAGTTGATAAAGAATCCATTTGTAAGTCAAATGATGAAGAAATTGAAATGGCAGATGTTTCATGGAAATTTTGAGTAATGTTTTGTGGTGAATGAGAAACATTTTCTATTAGAGACGGTAAAGAAAAATCAGAAGACAATGTTGGGTTAACAAGAGAAAAATAAAGATTTTCATAAGCATATGAAATAGTAGAATTACTAGAGTGATAAGGAAAAATGTCTTCCTTAAAAATTACATCTTTACTAATCAAAATCTTTTGATTTTCGAAATCATAAAGTTTGTATCCTTTCTGAGCATATGGATATCCAATGAGGATACATTTCTTTGTTCTAGAAGTCATTTTATCCTTGGTTTTAATTGCAGGATAACACAAGCATCCTATGACTTTTGAATGAGAATAATTTGGCACTTTGTTCATTAAAACTTCATATCATGTTCTCCAAGCAATAATAGAACTAGGAATTAAGTCTATGAGATATGCTGCAGTAAGAAAACAATCACCCCAAAAATCTGGTGGGCAGGTTCGCATGAATCTTAAATGCCCTAGCAGTCTCAGCTAAATGTTTATGCTTACGTTCTACTCTACCATTTTGCTGTGGAGTTCCTACAACACTTCTCTGATGAATTATACCTTTGATGCAAATAAAAATGTGCAACTTTCTCAATCTATCTCTGTCCCATTATTAGATCTAATAGCTTTCACATATTTTTGAAATTGATTTTGAACATATGCTAAAAAATAAGATATGATTTTAGGAACTTGATCTTTATGATGAAGCAGATATGTCCATGTAGTTCTAGAGTGATCATCTAGAATAGCTAAAAAATATCTAGCACCTGACAGAGATGGTATTTTATATGTCCCCCACAAATCAATATGAATTAATTCAAAACATACACTTGCAATGGAATTTGATACAGGAAATGGTATTCTGTGAAGTTGGGCAGAAATACAAGATTCACAACGAAAATTACTACCATTTTTTATTAAAGAGGAAAAGAGAGGTACATATTTCAGTTTTCCTAAAGAAGCATGCCCAACTCTTGCATGAAACAGATCAATGAAATTTTTAGCATTAAAGAATAAAGCAGAAATACATTGATCAAGAGAAACATTATTTAAGGAAACAACACTATTTAGAATGTCTTTAAGAAATTTATACAAACCTCCTTCTTTCAAACCAATGCCCTTCACTTGTTCAATTGGAAGGTCCTGGAAAGAGCAAGAATATTTGTCAAATTAGCAACAAGATTATTATGATCTAATAATCTTCCAACAGATAAAATATTATGTTTGAATTCTGGTACATAGAAGACATATTTGAGAATAACATGAGGATTGATAATAATAATTCCGATTACAGAAACAATTTTACAACTACCATCAGGCTAGGCTATTTGAATTGGATGTTTTAGAATGTGTGTTTTATCAAAAATGTTCAAATCAAATGCCATATGATCACAAGCTCCTGTATCAATTATCCATGTATTTGCATGATGAATTGAAGAAAACACATTGAATGCAGAAACACTACTGATCGGCACTTTTCTATAGATTAGAAAAGCACAAATTTTGTAATAAATTGCAAGCGCACAGGTGTGTAGTACGCAGGTCGAATACATGAAGGAAAATTAAATTTTATTATTTATATATTTCGTGGGCGAGTTAGACAAAACTTGGAGATTGATTTTGAAAACAAAAAATTGAAACTGCAAATAAAACTACTATTGAATTGAATCAGATCTAAATCTGATTAAATCTATATTCAATTCAGTATGATCTAGGAAAGCAATTAAAAGGCAGAAATTAAAATTGAAGAAGCTAAATAACAAAAAAAAATTAGGATTACCGCTAAATCTAATCAGACAGTCAATCACTAATGAAAATAAGTGCAAAAGACAATTAGTACTTTGCCAAACATAATTATGTAGATGGCACTAGTTGCTAATAACATAAAAACGCAGAAAAGTAAAAGAAAACTCTCAATTCATGAATGATGATTTACAATAAGAATATAGGGCTAGTTATATGATAGATAACCAACCTAAACCCTAATACAATCACAAATGGGTCTTAGTTAATTCTATTAAAGTAGGGTCTTTCCTCTTTCCCTCTTGCTTCTTTGATCATTCTTCATTGATTTGTGATATGCAAAGCCTTTCTACCAAATATTTTCTTGCCAACAAGCATCTTGATGTGAGATCCCCATCTGCAAGTCTCTAAATATATATGCATAACAAATTGATCTTTATTTTCTATTTTTATAACTACATGTGGCTTAGTCGACATATTTGTAAAAGTGACAAAACAAAACCCAAGTAATATTTATTTATATACAAAAGATAAGATATAAGAGCATAAAATAAACACATTTTCATGTTAATCAAATACACCTACACTTATCTTTTACTCGTTCTCGAGTAAAACAAAAATGAAAAACTAAACTAGATAGGTCACACTTTCATAGGAAGCACGATTGCATTGAGTGTATGTAACAAGCCATTAAACCTCTAGGTGTCTCTAGTAGGACGAGTGGTGTCTAGTGAGGGTTTTCAGCGGATACTACCCACAAAATCCAAATGCAGTATGTTGTGGTTCTAATGCAACTACATGAGTGCAATGAACATATACAAATGAAAACAAAAAAATGAACACACGACTTGTTTCGGAAAAGTAGTATAATATGGTAAATTAACAATTTCTAGTTAGTTGATTTTATTTTAGATACCTCAACTTGTCACAAATTTTCAATATAATTCAAGTTTACAAATGTTATGCTCTAGTTTGGCCCATTGGTTCGATTGATAACATAGTGCAACCATGAAATAAATTCTTAATTTGTTTGTCACAGCTCACAATGTGGTATTCTAATTTCCTTGTGTATGACTAGTCAAATCAATAAGGTCAAGAAGTGCTTGGGCTTCATCGTTTATTTTCTATCTGTATAAAAATTGTAATTTATGATTAATTACATACACCTAACATAAAAGACCAAGGTATACCACCTGTGACAGAAGGAGCAGAGCTTGGTAGATTGTGCAGACCGACGCTGACTTTGTCAACATGTCGGTATTCCTTAGGTGTCCAACTCATAAAATGAGACAAAGATATACCAACGCTGACTTTGTCAACAATATATCGGATTGAGCTTGGCGGGTTTACACACCAACGCTAGATTTATAAGCAATGTTGGATACCCTTGGATTATTATTATTATTGAAAATATAAGAACAAGAGAGAGTTACGCGAATTCATCTTAACACAACTTAGTTTTAAAGGCTCAAAAAGCCAATATAAGTACTTTATGTCCTCCACTCATTAAACAAATACTACAATTTAGAATAAATTTCATGGTCATCACCTCAGAATCTCCCTATGTACCGATTACACTATTATCCCTCAAAATTCAACTTTTCATTATAATTCTTGTTTGATCTTAGTTGAGAGAAAAAATACCATCAACTGACTAACAATTGTTAATTTATTTTGTTATATCAATCTAAAATGAGTCATGTTTCAAAAAAAAAATTTATGTTATTACGATCTAAAATGCATGATTGTCCTATATGAAAAGAAAGAAAATGAAAAAAAAAAAATAAAGAAAAATAAAAGGATGTAATGCAAACTCCTCCCCCCACACTTGATCTAAACAGTGTCCATACTGTAAACACGTTTTCTAAATGTGAAATATAACACCCAAAGATGGATGAGATGCAAAATTATTTGTAGAATGAAATGCGGTCTAACTATATGTAAGAATGGATCATATATACAATGATATATGTGTTTGCGATGCAAAGAATTCCACCAACTTTTCCCCCCACACTTGGTTCTAGCCCAATGAATCTCATTCCACTATGTCTAGGCATGTTTTCTAATAAGCAAAGATTTTTGAGAACCAATAACTAGATTTATAGTCCAATAGATAAATGTTTAGTGTCATCCTAAAATGAAGTTTTTCAAGCAAGCTAGCATTCCAAAAATATTTCATGTGTTTCACAAATTTATCAGTGTAATTGTCCAAAAATTTGTGATCGTATATAAACTCAGTTGCAATCGTGAAATTTAAATTCTGAGTGTTGTTCAAGAATATGTGATCACATTTCTCAATTTTAAGTTAACAATGCATTTTCGATACAGACAAATTCAAGTTCATTTGAAACCTCAAAATTGAAATTTTGAAACTTGGATTGGTGAATTGATTCTCTTTCATCCTTATACAATCCAAAAAAATCATGTTCATTAAAATCCTTCTCTAGTTTTGAGTAATTGAACAATTCAACATTTTTATTTTGTTCAATTTCTAAAATTTCAAGTTTCTCGTAGCCTAAAAGACAAAGATCAAAATCTAAGCTTAAATCTTTTTCCTGAAAAGAGTTAAAAGTACAAATCGTTTATTGAATTTTTAACAACTTCATTTAGATCGTTATTCTCAATTTTCAAAGTTGTTATTTGAAAATTTTCACTATCAGTAAAAATTGAATTATTTTCCGATTCAGTGCTCATTTGATTTTATTACTCGCGTTGTTCTCCAAAAAAATGTCATTAAACAAAGAAGTTCACTAATCTGTTTGTTTAGCCTTTTGACCCTCTCTTTAGGAATGTTAAGATGATATTTTTCAGAATCATTGATTTAAGAGCTCTCATTTTGGATTTCTTGATTCTCAAAATTATAGTCCACATCAATTTCACGATCTGTAGCGACCCGAACTTCCCCGATAAGGAAAGCACGAATTTCTTTGAGGACAAGACGAATCAGAACGCAAACAGAAGAACATTTCATTGCTTATTACAATAATTCCTTCAGAATACAAGCATATACAGAGTATGAATAAATATTAAAAATTTACTAAATATCAGAGATTACAATAAATTACATAGCAGCGGAAAAACAATACAAAACACAATTGAAAGTAACACATGGATACAAAGCTTTCCGAGCATCGTTCCATTTGTAAATCAGGATCCTGTGAATATAGATCTGCAAAACCAAAACTACTAGTTGCCCGTGTGGAAAATAGCGCACCCATAGTTTAGGTTAAAACAATAAATTTCAGGTCAGTCATGTGACTGATGTGAGAACTAAAACAGTTATTAATCTTTATTTTTAAAGTTAGGTAAATCAAGGGACCACGCCGTATAACACGGAACAGGTTTCCTACCAAGAATACCAGTGCATAAAACAAACAGCGCAATGCTAAATAAAGAAAAATGAAGCTATTATAAGACCCAGGTCCCATCACACAATGCAACGCAAGCCGGAGGATAGGGGTTTCCCTTATAATAGCAAAACATGCTTGAATCATTTGATACTATTATAAGTGTATAGTGTCAAAACAATTTCAATTATAAATATCAATCATAGACGGCATGGGTGCCATATATCATGTCGCCATACTAGGTTCAACAAATAAAAACGAATTATCACGTATTGGAAATTGGAATCCATCATGAGTCGAGGCAAGGGGCAAGCTCCTCTCCGATTCGAGACACTCTAGCAAATGCCTAAGGACCACACACAGCGATCCCTTGGAACCTCCAAGGCCGGTCCTCTCTTACTTTTGAGGATTAGTTATTCCTGAAAACACGTTTCACGGTCCTATAGGACCTATATATAATGGTCTATACGTCGGCTCACATAGTGTCAGTTATCGACCATATATTCGAGGCGCCTCGCATTCCAACAACCACACAGGTGAAAAGTATATATAAATGTCAGCCAGTTTAAGCACTGACACCACCACTAGCTAGAAAGAAACGTCGTGCACTCCTTGGGTCCTTATTCCGTTTTTGACTCATACCGAGGTGTGAGGCTCGCAAATTAACGCCAAACACAAAGCTGCGCCACACACAAAGCTGCGCCACACAGGTTGTGTTGTGATCATCAACCACAAGACCTTGCTTTTCAACAGAAGCCTTGATAATTGTCCACTTAGGCGTGCCACACAGGAAATTCACTCCATGCGACTGATGTCCATCGATATACAATCTCCGAGCTCGTACGTCTCAGAGAAGGGCGTTAAGAAAAAGAATAAATTCTCCGCCGCCAAACAGATGTATATTTAATAGAGATCAATCAACATAGAATAAAATCCAATGTCAGACACACAGTCCATTTACAAGTTCGTTCTGGGTCTGAACGAAACCGGAGGCACTTTCCTCGCATATCCGTCGATATCCAAGTATGTCTGGACGATCACCAACTGATTCCCTCCTCTTGGATGTACAGCCCAATCAAGATCATCAGTAATCACCCAAACGATGTGAAGACTTCCGGTCTTCAACCACCGTCTTCATCTTCGACTTATCGCCGAATCGGTTATTCAGAATGGGTATAAACCTGGCCTTTCCGAATAACCCGCGTATATAATAAACACGTGTTACACAAACACAACATACGCCTCATTCCAATTCAGAATACTCTTTTATTCAAAAATTTCACATTCTTAGGGAAAGGTTCCCATTAATTTTATCAAAGATAAATTCTTCTAAATTTATTCTCTAATCTTCCTTTGGATATCTTTTCAAACCATATCATGGCTTTCCAAACTAGTCAGGATTAGCGAACCACACCGAAGTAATTATTTATTTTATTTCCCAATCCCAACCTATTCATCCCATGGAGCAAAACTGGTAATACTCCATATCTAACACCACGGTGTTATCGGTAAATATTAATTACCATTTCACGTTCAAATCTAATTAAAGATTTAACTATCGCTTTGGAGTAAACTGGTGATACTCCATTCTCGATCAGTTTTCAGATTTGATAATTTAAATTATCAATTCACATTTCAATCTAATTAAAGATTCATTAAAACTCCACTTAGTTTTAATCTTCTCTAAAATCAATATCATGTCTTTAACTGGGTTAAAGAATCAATGTCACCTAAATCACGATTCACGATAAACCCAAAATCACATTCAAATTCAATTCCAATTAAATATAATTTAATTGGTACACTTCATTAAATCTAAATAGAAAGATTTTATCTTTTTCTCAACTGGGCTTAAGAACAGTGTTAATGAAGACACCATTCACGACAAACCCAATCACATTTGACATTAAATACAAGGCTCTGAATAGAAAATATATCGGCTTATATTCAATATCAAATTCTACGACCAACAAATATCGTATTGGAAATAACGATGTAAATATATCTTTCAAATTTCCACGACCATATCTGTATAATCATGAAATCCAACATCGAAATATTCAAAGGATAATTTCGATTCAAATCCATTCCAATTCAATTATTGTAAATTCTAGTTACTTTTAAAACCACTTTCAATCCATTTTATTTATTTAAAAATAATTGGATTTTTATTTCTAGTTATAAACTCGTTCATTTCGATAAAAAACTATTTTTATCTTTCCAAATTTGGAAATTTTCATCCCAATTATTCACAAATCATTTCTTATGATTTTACACAAATTATTACTATTTTTAATAATTTTATCAAAGCCCGTACAGTCGATTTCCATCAACGGCCATCGAACTGCACTTATAATAGCCTTTTCCAAATTTGATTTGGACATGATTCCAAACCCAACCGTTAGATTTCAAATTTCTAATATTCATTAGAAAGCTCTTTTCGATACGAACCCAAGGGTTCCGGTTTCAGGAGAATCCGACGGTCGGATCTCCCGCAACGTCAATTCGAAGTCAATGGTCGAAATTCATGAACTACCATCTGGCCATTTAATATATATAGATATATATATTTTGTCGATTTCAATTCAAAACATACTTTATAAATCGTTTTAAATACGTTTTCGAAACGATTTCAACTTCATATTCAATTTCGAATCAAAATTGAATATTTCATATCATTACTATATAAATGATAATATTTTCAAAACGTTATATTTTGAAATCACTTCCTTTTCTATATTCATTATAAAAACGAATATAATCGATATAAATACCGTTCACGTCAAAATAGCGCAACTCTAATCAACACGGCTTTATATATTTTAATAACTTTTTTATTCTATTCAACAAATGAATATTTATTCTATTCAACACATGAATCTATATTTCTTTCAACACATGAATATTCTCAACACATGAGCATCGTCAACACATGACTATTTATATTATTTAATATATTTTATAAAATTATGGTATCTATCATTTGATTTTTAATCAGACTCCAACCGTAAAGTAGTAAGAGAATGATTCCCTAAGTATTAACCCCGAAGGCCAAAACCAACATCACCCAGGAAACCACTCATCTTATCTAGTTTCCAGTTAGTTTCAAATATTAAATATGATAAAGATGTAAATTTTATTGTTAAAATATTTTACTCAACACACGATAAGTTTCAACACATGAATATTCTCAACACATGAGCATCGTCAACACATGATTATGTATTCTATTCAACACATGAATATATATTTATTCTATTCTTTATTTTACCAATTGGAATGAGGCCCAATCAATTACTATATGATGTTAATCATATGGATTCCATACAACACATGTATATAATAGCAACGATAAATAATCAACCATCACCCAAAGTGCACTATACAACTACATATGCATTAAATATAAATAATTAACGCTTACACAGTATGTCGACCAATCAATCGACATACAACTAAATAATTGGGATTAGTGTAACGTCAAATATCATCCCAACACCCGTGTGGGGTTTCAATCCACAAACACCGAATATTATTTGTGCAGTTGGGCGACGTGTAAAATTTATCGTCCCAATCAATATCCTTCAAATAGGTGTACATAAACAAACCGTGTGGTTTGTAAATGAATAATTATTTATTCACTTTCACATTAAAAATTACATTTTTAACAATAAACAATTTATTTCAACACATGAATTTTTTATTATCCATTTCACATCAACATCACAAACAAACTTCACAACACATCAAACATGCATACAAGTCGTCCATGGTATGTGGACGACGGATGTCGGGTGCTGCTAAGCACCGTCTGTATCCTAGTATAAATTTTAACTAGAAAAACAAGATTTAAAGTGAGGAGTTCTCACCGACTAGCTAAACCAAACGCCACGACTCTTCTTATGTAGAAATCTTCGTCGTGCTCGCCTTTTGTTAATTTCACTATCCGTATCTACTACATATATAAAAATCACATTTTTATATTGTTGCTATGTAAATAAAAATCACATTTTTATACTGCTACTATATAGATAAAAATTCTATTTTTACATCACTACTATATAGATAAAAGTTCTATTTTTATACCTTCTACTATATAGATAAAAATTCTATTTTTACACTGCTACTATAGAGATAAAAATTCTATTTTTACACTGCTACTATATAGATAAAAATTCTATTTTTACACCGCTACTATATAGATAAAAATTCTATTTTTATACCTTTTTCATATATTTTTACAACGCTTCTTCCTATATAAAAATTATATTTTTATATTTCTACTCCTTATATAAAGATCGAATTTTTATATCATCTCTATTAAAATCACATTTTTATTTCAACATATATATAATAAAAATCAGATTTTTATTTCGCTACATATATAAAGATCAAATTTTTACTAACTATAGAATATAAAAATCGTATTTTTATTCTCTCTATATTATAAAAATCATATTTTTATTCTTTACATTATATAAAAATTATATTTTATTCTTCTAATGACCCGCACTGTCAGGGGTATTATAATTAATTAATTTAATTATATATATCGTGATGTAGTGAATTAAATAGAGGTTTAATTAAATAATATGGAATAATTAATTTAATTAAATAATATATTTAATTCAGAAATAATCAAAAATATTGGAAATCACAATATTCGATGAACGGGGTCGTCACTTAGATTCAATTCAGCTTAGAGTTGAATTATATTGATGAATATATTCAATCGACGACAGTTTGAACGTATAATTTTATTATAATTAAAATCGAGTTTGAAATGGCGCTGCAGTTCGCTATTTGGCGATTTGAACTTCAACTGAATATACAGGATTCGTTTTAAGCCGGATTTCTGTGAAACAAGAAACGTGTGGAGCTGGTGGAGTATATCTTTCTAGTGGAAGAGAAAAATCGGGATTTCGTCGTGTAGATTTTGATGTACGTCCAAATCAAATTTCAGGAAAGTCGCTGTAGAATTCCGTTATATTTTGCGACGCTTTATATACGTTATAAAAGGATTTTCGATATGAACTGAATACCGAGATAATCTGAAATCTGAAATATCAAACTGTATATTCTGATATGATATTCTGGAGCTGTACGATATCATATGTGAAGATATACAATAATATTAAATTATTAATATTTAAATTTATTTAAATATATTTATATATTTAAATGGGCTATTCAAAACGTTAAAAATAGCCACTTTTGCAAACGAAGCCGGAATTCGACGAAACCAGTTTTGTTGGATCCGCAATGTCAAATAGTTGTTAGATTTCCAGTTTCGTGATTTTTAGAGTCACTGTGTGACCGTAGGGATTTTTAGAGTGAAAAACAGTCAGTATTTCGACGGTTAAAAATACGCTGTGTAAACGTACGGAGCCGGAATTCGACGAAACTAGTTTCGTTGGGACCGTAATGTCGAACTCTAGCTACATGTCCAGTTTCGTGATTTTTAGGTATCGTGTGTGAGCACACGGATTTTTAGAAGGTGAATACTGGCAGCGTTATAATAGAAATCAATAAAATAATAAAAAAAAATATCTACTCTCCCCATAAGTACCCCCAAATCTCATTCCTTAAGACCTAAATAGGCATCATACAGCAAAAGTGAGCCGCCACCAGTTTCTGAGTTTTAAAACGTGAAAACTCTCTCTTCAAAATTCAAAAAGAAATAGAAATAAAATGCTTAAAATCACAATAATGGTTTAGTTGAATTCCTAAGGCCCGGGTGTTCACGCTAGTGCCAATTTGGGAGGATGCGACGCCACTACCGGCGGCTCGAGTTTGTCAGCAGTAAACTAGGGTTCGACGTCTCCGAGAATAGAAGCAGCAATCGATGTATTGGAGTTTATATTTGAACTCAGGAGGAAGTTTCGAACGTTGTGTTAATCTTTAGGTTGATTTGAGGTCAATAACGTTCGCTGGTTTTACTGTGATGGGGCGTGAAAAACTGGAGGTCGCGTTTCATTCAAGAGGGGCGAGTTCATCCTTTTTGTGGGGATGTTGTCGACGTTGAGATGGGGAGTGAAATGGTGCATTTGGTTTGAATTGTAATGGAAAGAAGAGAGAGCAGTTCGGTGGGAAAAATGTGGTAATGGGTGGGTTTGGCTACAGGAGGTTCGGTGTTCATCAGAACGGAGAAGAAGTAGTGGCGGCCTGGGCTTTGTAGAAGTGGAGTGGGCCAATTTTTAAGGTTAAAGCCCGTTTGATTTTATTTAATTCATGTTATGATTATATAAAATATAAGTAACTTTAAAACGTTATAACTTGGTCGTATGTAAACGAAATTCAACAAAACAGGTCACGTTGGAATCGTATCGAAAAGGACTACATATACGAACTGGTTTGAAGTGGATTGGAGCTCGTATGAATTTATGGTGAAATAAATTGTTTGATTCAAATCAAACAAAACAGTTTATCGTTCTTTAATGATGAATTGCAAATGTGAGTAAATCTCACCAATTCTGAACAGTTTATAATTTCATGTGTATTTTTAGAATTGTTAATCATCTGTTGATTGGTGTGTGTTGGTTGATTGATTGAACTGCTAGTCAGTTAGTGAAAATTTTATGTATATATATATATATAAACCGTTAAATATTTATATATTGATTCTGCTATCAGAATAATTTATATTGAACTGAAAGTGATGATAACCATATTGTGTAACATCTGTGATGCAGGGAAACAGGTTGGAGGAATCCGACTGGATTCCTCAACAGTTATTTTATTGTTTTTCATATATTTTAATATATGATGTGAATTATAACCTGTTGTTGATTTGTGTGTGTATGGACGAGATTGAACATCGTGATTTGATATGATTGAATACCATAACATACGGGATGTTGACAAAGGGGATTTTCAAAGTGATATTGAAAATAGAATATTTATAAAATGGGATATTTATAAATAAGAGATATTTATAAAGTGGAATATTTATAAATAAGGAATATTTATAAATTGGGATATTTATAAATTGGAGATATTTTAAAAGGGAAATAAATTCAAAACATTTCTTTTTGAATGGAAAGGCCTGTGTGGCGAGTTTGGGGATTTTCCCGATGCTCCCGTTACAAAGGAGGTTATGGCGAATTTTCCCGAAAATTTAATGAGTTAGAATATTTCAAGAATAAATTTGAAAAGGAAATATTTGTAAACCATTTCCAAATAGAATTGGAAAGGGAACATTATAAAAAGGAAATCATTTTTAAAGTGTAGAACCGTTATTTAAAAGTAAATCTTTTCAAATGAATAAAACGTTGTTAAAAAGGAAATCTTTATAAAGTGAATAAAGTTAATCGAATATAGACATTCGAAAGTAGTTAATCGAATATGGTATTCGAAGTTAGTTAATCGAATATGGTATTCGAAGTTAGTTAATCGAATATGGTATTCGAAGTTAGTTAATCGAATATGGTATTCGAAGTTAGTTAATCGAATATGGTATTCGAAGTTAGTTAATCGAATATAGACATTCGAAAGGAGAAATCGAATATGGTATTCGAAGTTAGTTAATCGAATATGGTATTCGAAAGTTAGTTAATCGAATATGTTATTCGAAAGGGGTTAGTCAAGTCGAGTTAGTCAAATAGAGTTAACTGTTAGAGTTAATCAGTTAGAGATAACCAGTTGGAGTTAATTAGTAGAGTTAATCGATTAGAGTTAAAACGAACTAGAGTTAATCAAATATAGTTATTTGAGACAGAGTTAGTCAAACATAGTATTCAGGGTAAGTTGCCATCTTGTACGACTGCTAGCGTAATTCGCAGGGCTGTAAATAGCTTACGACGGTCGGATGTTTCCTGAGGGAGTCAGGCGTAACCATTGTGATCGCTGCGATCTAGAGTCAATCGAATGGAGTTTAATCGAATATTTGTTATTCGATAGGAGTTAATCGAGTTGATCGAGTTGAGAAATAAGTTAAGTTAAATAAGTTGAGTTGATCGGGTGGTTCGACCAAGTTAGTCGAGCCTAGATAATCGAATCGAATTGGTCGAACCAAGTAAGTTGAGTTAAGTTAGTCAAGTTAGTCGAGCCTAGATAATCGAATCGAATTGGTCGAACCAAGTAAGTTGAGTTAAGTTAGTCAAGTTAGTCGAGCCTAGTTAATCGAATCGAATTGGTCGAACCAAGTAAGTCGAGTTAAGTTAGTCAAGTTAGTCGAGCCTTGTTAATCGAATTGAATTGGTCGAACCAAGTAAGTCGAGTTAAGTTAGTCAAGTTAGTCGAGCCTAGTTAATCGAATCGAATTGGTCGAACCAAGTAAGTCGAGTTAGTCAAGTCAAGTTAAGTTAGTCAAGTTAAGTTCGTCGAGTTAAATAAATCGATGTTAGTTTCATCGAAAGGAGTTATCGATGTTAGTTTCATCGAAAGGAGTTATCGATGTTAGTTTCATCGAAAGGAGTTATCGATGTTAGTTTCATCGAAGGGAGTTATCGATTATAGTTTAATCGAAGTGAGATTTTCAAATATGAGATATTTGAAAGGGAAGAGTATTCGAATATTAGTTATTCGATAAGAGATTATCAAATATCATTTATTCGAGGAGTTAATCGAATATAGGTTATTCGAAGAAGAGTTAATCAAATAGAGATTTCTCGAAGAGAGTTAATCGGCAAATTCGATTATATCGAATTCGGGAAAGTACTTATACTTTTCCAGTGTTTAAATAGAGATTTATTTATTTATAAATAAATAAGTGTTAGGTTAATTATTCACTAATAAGAATAGAAGTTATAATTAAAGTTAGATAATTTGAAAGTAGGGATTATAACGTTATCGTTATAACCAATGTTTTAAATATAGAAGTAGATTAGTAAAATTAAAACCGAGAAAGGCGTAAAGAAGTTGTTAAAGATTAAAAGATAAACTTTGACCATTTCGAAGTTGTAACGTTGTTCAGTTAAGGTCTGAGAGGTAATTATACCCCAACTTGAGTGACTTCCTTCTTAACTAAGAAATGGTAAGGTTTGATCGTAAAGGAGTTTTGGAAATGTTTTCCAAACGAGAATCAGAAATGTTTTCTGATAAAATAAAAATAAGAATTTAGAATATAGGGAAACAGGAGATAAGTAAATAAATGAACTAAAGAGATTAATGATAAATGATGTTTGTTAGATATAATTTCCATCTGGAAATAATATCGTTGTTTGCACACTTGTTTTTCTTTGATAGTTAACTCACAGACTATCGAAGTTTTGACCATTTTAACGTTGTTAATATGGAGAGACCGGTTGGATTATTATCCAAAGAACCACTCTGTATTGGCATAAGCGTTGCGAATCATATATGCCAAAGATGATTGAAGACGAAGTAAAATTGCAAGGGCTATTGTATAAGTCTTAGATAACAGTTGCTAAGATGGATGTACTGAATAGTGCCTTCGGTTTGTCCAGTCCCAGGACAACTTGTATAGACGAAGGTCTGACAGAGTATATCCAATGGATCGCGTAAGTTGATCTATTCAAACGTATTCACGTTTGGTGGCGGAGGAATTCGTTTCTCTTAGCTGTATACCCGTGTTATTTTTGGATAAGTCAATTTGTGATTTGGCGGGTATGACGATGTGACATTTCTAAGTGAATGAAGATGGATGTCTGACATAGTATTTCCAGAAAGGTCACGTACATTGATTTCTTCAACCGTACCAAGAGTGGAAGCGGAGAAGGAAACTTCTTTTAGCGGACACGTAATGTACTGTTGTAAACGTCAATTAGTGATTTCGATGGATTTGACAATGTAGCATTCGAAGTGAATCTGATGTGATGATAAAGCGTAGCTTCTAGTCTCATCAACCGGTAAATGACAGAAATCGGGCAGGCAGCATGGCTAAGTCGGTCGCACCGAAGTAGGGTGTATAATCACCTATCTAGAGAATATTCATTTGTTTCTAAAATCTATCAATGCTGTCCCATATATATACGGGAACGGTTGCTGATCCCAACCGTTGGTGATATACATTCGATACACTCAAGCGAAATGAGTGGTCGGTCATGTGTGGCTGAGTTACAAGATGTTCTTGTCGAACTCCAGTGTATCGTTCCTAGAGTACACTGATCGGAAGGTGGTTCCATACCTTGTCATAGTTGGAAATCCATTATCCAATACGTGCTTGCGATTTTGATTGTATACTATATATGTAGAACGTGAGATGAAAGCGTTTCTGCTAGTTGATATCTATTTGTACATAGACATTATTATAATATCAAAAGGTTTTTGATATAAAGATATTTTGGATTCTCATAAGGGAAAAACCCGTTCCGTTCTGCGGCGTGGTCTTATGAGATATCGTTTACTTGTTTAAATACCTTTTTAAACTGTTTTACTCATACCAGTCCCATGACTGACCCGGAGTTTACTTTGTTGTTTTCCCTAAACTCTTGGATGCCTAAATTTGTACGGGCAGTCAAGTAGTCGGGATTTGCAGATACATTGAAGAGCTGGAGCAGGAGGCTTCAGAATCATATAGCTATAGTTATTTCCGCTGTGTTGTAAGTGTTGTACTCTGATAAGTGCTATTGTATACATAACTGTTATATTTCAAAGTTATGTTATCTATTATATGTTATTCGTTCCGCTGTGAGGTTCGTGTTACTCTGATGTTGTGTTCTTCTTATTCTTCTTCTATTCTAAGTTTCTATCTTATCTTTCCTCACCTTCTAATTTCTTTCATTAACTATTCGGTTATTTTCGATCCTTGGATGTTCGATATGTGTTGAATATCGGATAACCAAGATCGCATTTTTCCGGGTCGTTACAGTTGGTATCAGAGCTTAAGTTAAGAATTACTTGGCTCTGTGGCGTGACTCGGTAGAGATAGGGTTAGTAATACCCTAGATTGAGTTTGAGTGTATATATACGAGTGCGTATTTGTATTTGATATAAAAATGGTTTTATATTGTGGAGATTCATTGGCTGAGTTGTTTATGAGTTCTGGTCGATCAGTTTGATCCACTGTATCGGTAGGAGTAAATAAACACTTGAATACGATGGACCGACACAGTATGGATATGTGATATATTATCATATATAGGATATATTTGTTGTTATTATAATCGAGTAAGATTATAAATTAAATGGTTAAGTATATAACCAATCAGAATCATATAAGTAAAGTATATGAAATAAGATAAATTAAATATGAATTTAAATCAGATTTGGAATTAAAATAAGGAAATTTTAAGTTCCTAGGAGATTTTGAAATGTTTTCAAAATGGAAGTATTTGGTAATGATTTTGAAAATGATATAGTATTGAAATCACTTGTGTCGCTGGAAAATAATTCCGATGATGACTGCGCAGTATCATCGGTGTGATTTTCGGGTTTCTAAGTGGTGGATCACTACCAGAGATTTTGATTTGAATTGTTTTGAGAAAACAAGTTGTTTAGAAATTCAAATGTTTTGAATTGGTATTGTGATTTCAAATTAATTTGAAAGAAACCCAGGAATTTGAATTTTGAAATTTAAATTTATCTTATGAAGTTAAATGGATTTAAATGGTGAAAGTGAATATTAAAATAGAATTTAACCTTGACTAAGTTAAATGAAAATGGAATTGATTAGCAGATAATCTGGATTTGGATTTGAAATGATAAGTTAAGAGTTTGGAATTTGAAACTCGAATTTGAAATTGAATTCGACTTGAGTATAAGCGAATGATTTGGTTTGACGATATAAAAGTGATTGAGTTTGATTGGGATGGCATTTGTATATGCCGAGTTGATAACAGATGGTAGGGATATAATGATATGCCCAACAAAAAAGGTACAAGTTTATATTTTATATGAGTTTGGAATTTATGAGCCGAATTGGCAAGCCGCTTGGCGTTTTGATTTTCTTTTGGGTTGAAGAAGGCCCAGAGAGGCGAGTTGGAGTTTGAGCTATTGACCAGTACAAAGGAGGTGCTGGCAAAATTTTCCGAAAATTTAAGTGTTAGAAAATTTTCAAAATTTTTGAAAATTTTAGTTGGTCGAAATGGATTAATATTTTAGTCGATATTAATTGGTTCAGTTAAAATCAGAAATAAGGGGTAAACAAATCTTAGGAGTTCCAATATATAGGGTCGTCCTCTAACTTAGCAATTTCGAGGACGAAATTATTTTAAGTGGGGAAGAATGTAATGACCCGCACTGTCAGGGGTATTATAATTAATTAATTTAATTATATATATCGTGATGTAGTGAATTAAATAGAGGTTTAATTAAATAATATGGAATAATTAATTTAATTAAATAATATATTTAATTCAGAAATAATCAAAAATATTGGAAATCACAATATTCGATGAACGGGGTCGTCACTTAGATTCAATTCAGCTTAGAGTTGAATTATATTGACGAATATATTCAATCGACGACAGTTTGAACGTATAATTTTATTATAATTAAAATCGAGTTTGAAATGGCGCTGCAGTTCGCTATTTGGCGATTTGAACTTCAACTGAATATACAGGATTCGTTTTAAGCCGGATTTCTGTGAAACAAGAAACGTGTGGAGCTGGTGGAGTATATCTTTCTAGTGGAAGAGAAAAATCGGGATTTCGTCGTGTAGATTTTGATGTACGTCCAAATCAAATTTCAGGAAAGTCGCTGTAGAATTCCGTTATATTTTGCGACGCTTTATATACGTTATAAAAGGATTTTCGATATGAACTGAATACCGAGATAATCTGAAATCTGAAATATCAAACTGTATATTCTGATATGATATTCTGGAGCTGTACGATATCATATGTGAAGATATACAATAATATTAAATTATTAATATTTAAATTTATTTAAATATATTTATATATTTAAATGGGCTATTCAAAACGTTAAAAATAGCCACTTTTGCAAACGAAGCCGGAATTCGACGAAACCAGTTTTGTTGGATCCGCAATGTCAAATAGTTGTTAGATTTCCAGTTTCGTGATTTTTAGAGTCACTGTGTGACCGTAGGGATTTTTAGAGTGAAAAACAGTCAGTATTTCGACGGTTAAAAATACGCTGTGTAAACGTACGGAGCCGGAATTCGACGAAACTAGTTTCGTTGGGACCGTAATGTCGAACTCTAGCTACATGTCCAGTTTCGTGATTTTTAGGTATCGTGTGTGAGCACACGGATTTTTAGAAGGTGAATACTGGCAGCGTTATAATAGAAATCAATAAAATAATAAAGAAAAAAAAATATCTAAAATATCTACTCTCCCCATAAGTACCCCCAAATCTCATTCCTTAAGACCTAAATAGGCATCATACAGCAAAAGTGAGCCGCCACCAGTTTCTGAGTTTTAAAACGTGAAAACTCTCTCTTCAAAATTCAAAAAGAAATAGAAATAAAATGCTTAAAATCACAATAATGGTTTAGTTGAATTCCTAAGGCCCGGGTGTTCACGCTAGTGCCAATTTGGGAGGATGCGACGCCACTACCGGCGGCTCGAGTTCGTCAGCAGTAAACTAGGGTTCGACGTCTCCGAGAATAGAAGCAGCAATCGATGTATTGGAGTTTATATTTGAACTCAGGAGGAAGTTTCGAACGTTGTGTTAATCTTTAGGTTGATTTGAGGTCAATAACGTTCGCTGGTTTTACTGTGATGGGGCGTGAAAAACTGGAGGTCGCGTTTCATTCAAGAGGGGCGTGGGGATGTTGTCGACGTTGAGATGGGGAGTGAAATGGTGCATTTGGTTTGAATTGTAATGGAAAGAAGAGAGAGCAGTTCGGTGGGAAAAGTGTGGTAATGGGTGGGTTTGGCTACAGGAGGTTCGGTGTTCATCAGAACGGAGAAGAAGTAGTGGCGGCCTGGGCTTTGTAGAAGTGGAGTGGGCCAATTTTTAAGGTTAAAGCCCGTTTGATTTTATTTAATTCATGTTATGATTATATAAAATATACGTAACTTTAAAACGTTATAACTTGGTCGTATGTAAACGAAATTTAACAAAACAGGTCACGTTGGAATCGTATCGAAAAGGACTACATATACGAACTGGTTTGAAGTGGATTGGAGCTCGTATGAATTTATGGTGAAATAAATTGTTTGATTCAAATCAAACAAAACAGTTTATCGTTCTTTAACGATGAATTGCAAATGTGAGTAAATCTCACCAATTCTGAACAGTTTATAATTTCATGTGTATTTTTAGAACTGTTAATCATCTGTTGATTGCTGTGTGTTGGTTGATTGATTGAACTGCTAGTCAGTTAGTGAAAATTTTATGTGTATATATATATAAAAACCGTTAAATATTTATATATTGATTTTGCTATCAGAATAATTTATATTGAACTGAAAGTGATGATAACCATATTGTGTAACATCTGTGATGCAGGGAAACAGGTTGGAGGAATCCGACTGGATTCCTCAACAGTTATTTTATTGTTTTTCATATATTTTAATATATGATGTGAATTATAACCTGTTGTTGATTTGTGTGTGTATGGACGAGATTGAACATCGTGATTTGATATGATTGAATACCATAACATACGGGATGTTGACAAAGGGGATTTTCAAAGTGATATTGAAAATAGAATATTTATAAAATGGGATATTTATAAATAAGAGATATTTATAAAGTGGAATATTTATAAATAAGGAATATTTATAAATTGGGATATTTATAAATAGGAGATATTTTAAAAGGGAAATAAATTCAAAACATTTCTTTTTGAATGGAAAGGCCTGTGTGGCGAGTTTGGGGATTTTCCCGATGCTCCCGTTACAAAGGAGGTTATGGCGAATTTTCCCAAAAATTTAAGGAGTTAGAATATTTCAAGAATAAATTTGAAAAGGAAATATTTGTAAACCATTTCCAAATAGAATTGGAAAGGGAACATTATAAAAAGGAAATCATTTTTAAAGTGTAGAACCGTTATTTAAAAGTAAATCTTTTCAAATGAATAAAACGTTGTTAAAAAGGAAATCTTTATAAAGTGAATAAAGTTAATCGAATATAGACATTCGAAAGTAGTTAATCGAATATGGTATTCGAAGTTAGTTAATCGAATATGGTATTCGAAGTTAGTTAATCGAATATGGTATTCGAAGTTAGTTAATCGAATATGGTATTCGAAGTTAGTTAATCGAATATAGACATTCGAAAGGAGAAATCGAATATGGTATTCGAAGTTAGTTAATCGAATATGGTATTCGAAAGTTAGTTAATCGAATATGTTATTCGAAAGGGGTTAGTCAAGTCGAGTTAGTCAAATAGAGTTAACTGTTAGAGTTAATCAGTTAGAGATAACCAGTTGGAGTTAATTAGTAGAGTTAATCGATTAGAGTTAAAACGAACTAGAGTTAATCAAATATAGTTATTTGAGACAGAGTTAGTCAAACATAGTATTCAGGGTAAGTTGCCATCTTGTACGACTGCTATCGTAATTCGCAGGGCTGTAAATAGCCTACGACAGTCGAATGTTTCCTGAGGGAGTCAGGCATAACCATCGTGATCGCTGCGATCTAGAGTCAATCGAATGGAGTTTAATCGAATATTTGTTATTCGATAGGAGTTAATCGAGTTGATCGAGTTGAGAAATAAGTTAAGTTAAATAAGTTGAGTTGATCGGGTGGTTCGACCAAGTTAGTCGAGCCTAGATAATCGAATCGAATTGGTCGAACCAAGTAAGTTGAGTTAAGTTAGTCAAGTTAGTCGAGCCTAGATAATCGAATCGAATTGGTCGAACCAAGTAAGTTGAGTTAAGTTAGTCAAGTTAGTCGAGCCTAGTTAATCGAATCGAATTGGTCGAACCAAGTAAGTAGAGTTAAGTTAGTCAAGTTAGTCGAGCCTAGTTAATCGAATCGAATTGGTCGAACCAAGTAAGTCGAGTTAAGTTAGTCAAGTTAGTCGAGCCTAGTTAATCGAATCGAATTGGTCGAACCAAGTAAGTCGAGTTAGTCAAGTCAAGTTAAGTTAGTCAAGTTAAGTTCGTCGAGTTAAATAAATCGATGTTAGTTTCATCGAAAGGAGTTATCGATGTTAGTTTCATCGAAAGGAGTTATCGATGTTAGTTTCATCGAAAGGAGTTATCGATGTTAGTTTCATCGAAGGGAGTTATCGATTATAGTTTAATCGAAGTGAGATTTTCAAACATGAGATATTTGAAAGGGAAGAGTATTCGAATATTAGTTATTCGATAAGAGATTATCAAATATCGTTTATTCGAGGAGTTAATCGAATATAGGTTATTCGAAGAAGAGTTAATCAAATAGAGATTTCTCGAAGAGAGTTAATCGGCAAATTCGATTATATCGAATTCGGGAAAGTACTTATACTTTTCCAGTGTTTAAATAGAGATTTATTTATTTATAAATAAATAAGTGTTAGGTTAATTATTCACTAATAAGAATAGAAGTTATAATTAAAGTTAGATAATTCGAAAGTAGGGATTATAACGTTATCGTTATAACCAATGTTTTAAATATAGAAGTAGATTAGTAAAATTAAAACCGAGAAAGGCGTAAAGAAGTTGTTAAAGATTAAAAGATAAACTTTGACCATTTCGAAGTTGTAACGTTGTTCAGTTAAGGTCTGAGAGGTAATTATACCCCAACTTGAGTGACTTCCTTCTTAACTAAGAAATGGTAAGGTTTGATCGTAAAGGAGTTTTGGAAATGTTTTCCAAACGAGAATCAGAAATGTTTTCTGATAAAATAAAAATAAGAATTTAGAATATAGGGAAACAGGAGATAAGTAAATAAATGAACTAAAGAGATTAATGATAAATGATGTTTGTTAGATATAATTTCCATCTGGAAATAATATCGTTGTTTGCACACTTGTTTTTCTTTGATAGTTAACTCACAGACTATCGAAGTTTTGACCATTTTAACGTTGTTAATATGGAGAGACCGGTTGGATTATTATCCAAAGAACCGCTCTGTATTGGCATAAGCGTTGCGAATCATATATGCCAAAGATAATTGAAGACGAAGTAAAATTGCAAGGGCTATTGTATAAGTCTTAGATAACAGTTGCTAAGATGGATGTACTGAATAGTGCCTTCGGTTTGTCCAGTCCCAGGACAACTTGTATAGACGAAGGTCTGACAGAGTATATCCAATGGATCGCGTAAGTTGATCTATTCAAACATATTCACGTTTGGTGGCGGAGGAATTCGTTTCTCTTAGCTGTATACCCGTGTTATTTTTGGATAAGTCAATTTGTGATTTGGCGGGTATGACGATGTGACATTTCTAAGTGAATGAAGATGGATGTCTGACATAGTATTTCCAGAAAGGTCACGTACATTGATTTCTTCAACCGTACCAAGAGTGGAAGCGGAGAAGGAAACTTCTTTTAGCGGACACGTAATGTACTGTTGTAAACGTCAATTAGTGATTTCGATGGATTTGACAATGTAGCATTCGAAGTGAATCTGATGTGATGATAAAGCGTAGCTTCTAGTCTCATCAACCGGTAAATGACAGAAATCGGGCAGGCAGCATGGCTAATTCGGTCGCACCGAAGTAGGGTGTATAATCACCTATCTAGAGAATATTCATTTGTTTCTAAAATCTATCAATGCTGTCCCATATATATACGGGAACGGTTGCTGATCCCAACCGTTGGTGATATACATTCGATACACTCAAGCGAAATGAGTGGTCGGTCATGTGTGGCTGAGTTACAAGATGTTCTTGTCGAACTCCAGTGTATCGTTCCTAGAGTACACTGATCGGAAGGTGGTTCCATACCTTGTCATAGTTGGAAATCCATTATCCAATACGTGCTTGCGATTTTGATTGTATACTATATATGTAGAACGTGAGATGAAAGCGTTTCTGCTAGTTGATATCTATTTGTACATAGACATTATTATAATATTAAAAGGTTTTTGATATAAAGATATTTTGGGTTCTCATAAGGGAAAAACCCGTTCCGTTCTGCGGCGTGGTCTTATGAGATATCGTTTACTTGTTTATATACCTTTTTAAACTGTTTTACTCATACCAGTCCCATGACTGACCCGGAGTTTACTTTGTTGTTTTCCCTAAACTCTTGGATGCCTAAATTTGTACGGGCAGTCAAGTAGTCGGGATTTGCAGATACATTGAAGAGCTGGAGCAGGAGGCTTCAGAATCATATAGCTATAGTTATTTCCGCTGTGTTGTAAGTGTTGTACTCTGATAAGTGCTATTGTATACATAACTGTTATATTTCAAAGTTATGTTATCTATTATATGTTATTCGTTCCGCTGTGAGGTTCGTGTTACTCTGATGTTGTGTTCTTCTTATTCTTCTTCTATTCTAAGTTTCTATCTTATCTTTCCTCACCTTCTAATTTCTTTCATTAACTATTCGGTTATTTTCGATCCTTGGATGTTCGATATGTGTTGAATATCGGATAACCAAGATCGCATTTTTCCGGGTCGTTACAGTTGGTATCAAAGCTTAAGTTAAGAATTACTTGGCTCTGTGGCGTGACTCGGTAGAGATAGGGTTAGTAATACCCTAGATTGAGTTTGAGTGTATATATACGAGTGCGTATTTGTATTTGATATAAAAATGGTTTTATATTGTGGAGATTCATTGGCTGAGTTGTTTATGAGTTCTGGTCGATCAGTTTGATCCACTGTATCGGTAGGAGTAAATAAACACTTGAATACGATGGACCGACACAGTATGGATATGTGATATATTATCATATATAGGATATATTTGTTGTTATTATAATCGAGTAAGATTATAAATTAAATGGTTAAGTATATAACCAATCAGAATCATATAAGTAAAGTATATGAAATAAGATAAATTAAATATGAATTTAAATCAGATTTGGAATTAAAATAAGGAAATTTTAAGTTCCTAGGAGATTTTGAAATGTTTTCAAAATGGAAGTATTTGGTAATGATTTTGAAAATGATATAGTATTGAAATCACTTGTGTCGCTGGACAATAATTCCGATGATGACTGCGCAGTATCATCGGTGTGATTTTCGGGTTTCTAAGTGGTGGATCACTACCAGAGATTTTGATTTGAATTGTTTTGAGAAAACAAGTTGTTTAGAAATTCAAGTGTTTTGAATTGGTATTGTGATTTCAAATTAATTTGAAAGAAACCCAGGAATTTGAAATTTGAAATTTAAATTTATCTTATGAAGTTAAATGGATTTAAATGGTGAAAGTGAATAATAAAATAGAATTTAACCTTGACTAAGTTAAATGAAAATGGAATTGATTAGCAGATAATCTGGATTTGGATTTGAAATGATAAGTTAAGAGTTTGGAATTTGAAACTCGAATTTGAAATTGAATTCGACTTGAGTATAAGCGAATGATTTGGTTTGACGATATAAAAGTGATTGAGTTTGATTGGGATGGCATTTGTATATGCCGAGTTGATAACAGATGGTAGGGATATAATGATATGCCCAACAAAAAAGGTACAAGTTTATATTTTATATGAGTTTGGAATTTATGAGCCGAATTGGCAAGCCGCTTGGCGTTTTGATTTTCTTTTGGGTTGAAGAATGCCCAGAGAGGCGAGTTGGAGTTTGAGCTATTGACCAGTACAAAGGAGGTGCTGGCGAAATTTTCCGAAAATTTAAGTGTTAGAAAATTTTCAAAATTTTTGAAAATTTTAGTTGGTCGAAATGGATTAATATTTTAGTCGATATTAATTGGTTCAGTTAAAATCAGAAATAAGGGGTAAACAAATCTTAGGAGTTCCAATATATAGGGTCGTCCTCTAACTTAGCAATTTCGAGGACGAAATTATTTTAAGTGGGGAAGAATGTAATGACCCGCACTGTCAGGGGTATTATAATTAATTAATTTAATTATATATATCGTGATGTAGTGAATTAAATAGAGGTTTAATTAAATAATATGGAATAATTAATTTAATTAAATAATATATTTAATTCAGAAATAATCAAAAATATTGGAAATCACAAAATTCGATGAACGGGGTCGTCACTTAGATTCAATTCAGCTTAGAGTTGAATTATATTGACGAATATATTCAATCGACGACAGTTTGAACGTATAATTTTATTATAATTAAAATCGAGTTTGAAATGGCGCTGCAGTTCGCTATTTGGCGATTTGAACTTCAACTGAATATACAGGATTCGTTTTAAGCCGGATTTCTGTGAAACAAGAAACGTGTGGAGCTGGTGGAGTATATCTTTCTAGTGGAAGAGAAAAATCGGGATTTCGTCGTGTAGATTTTGATGTACGTCCAAATCAAATTTCAGGAAAGTCGCTGTAGAATTCCGATATATTTTGCGACGCTTTATATATGTTATAAAAGGATTTTCGATATGAACTGAATACCGAGATAATCTGAAATCTGAAATATCAAACTGTATATTCTGATATGATATTCTGGAGCTGTACGATATCATATGTGAAGATATACAATAATATTAAATTATTAATATTTAAATTTATTTAAATATATTTATATATTTAAATGGGCTATTCAAAACGTTAAAAATAGCCACTTTTGCAAACGAAGCCGGAATTCGACGAAACCAGTTTTGTTGGATCCGCAATGTCAAATAGTTGTTAGATTTCTAGTTTCGTGATTTTTAGAGTCACTGTGTGACCGTAGGGATTTTTAGAGTGAAAAACAGTCAGTATTTCGACGGTTAAAAATACGCTGTGTAAGCGTACGGAGCCGGAATTCGACGAAACTAGTTTCGTTGGGACCGTAATGTCGAACTCTAGCTACATGTCCAGTTTCGTGATTTTTAGGTATCGTGTGTGAGCACACGGATTTTTAGAAGGTGAATACTGGCAGCGTTATAATAGAAATCAATAAAATAATAAAGAAAAAAAATATCTAAAATATCTACTCTCCCTATAAGTACCCCCAAATCTCATTCCTTAAGACCTAAATAGGCATCATACAGCAAAAGTGAGCCGCCACCAGTTTCTGAGTTTTAAAACGTGAAAACTCTCTCTTCAAAATTCAAAAAGAAATAGAAATAAAATGCTTAAAATCACAATAATGGTTTAGTTGAATTCCTAAGGCCCGGGTGTTCACGCTAGTGCCAATTTGGGAGGATGCGACGCCACTACCGGCGGCTCGAGTTCGTCGGCAGTAAACTAGGGTTCGACGTCTCCGAGAATAGAAGCAGCAATCGATGTATTGTAGTTTATATTTGAACTAAGGAGGAAGTTTCGAACGTTGTGTTAATCTTTAGGTTGATTTGAGGTCAATAACGTTCGCTGGTTTTACTGTGATGGGGCGTGAAAAACTGGAGGTCGCGTTTCATTCAAGAGGGGCGTGGGGATGTTGTCGACGTTGAGATGGGGAGTGAAATGGTGCATTTGGTTTGAATTGTAATGGAAAGAAGAGAGAGCAGTTCGGTGGGAAAAGTGTGGTAATGGGTGGGTTTGGCTACAGGAGGTTCGGTGTTCATCAGAACGGAGAAGAAGTAGTGGCGGCCTGGGCTTTGTAGAAGTGGAGTGGGCCAATTTTTAAGGTTAAAGCCTGTTTGATTTTATTTAATTCATGTTATGATTATATAAAATATACGTAACTTTAAAACGTTATAACTTGGTCGTATGTAAACGAAATTCAACAAAACAGGTCACGTTGGAATCGTATCGAAAAGGACTACATATACGAACTGGTTTGAAGTGGATTGGAGCTCGTATGAATTTATGGTGAAATAAATTGTTTGATTCAAATCAAACAAAACAGTTTATCGTTCTTTAATGATGAATTGCAAATGTGAGTAAATCTCACCAATTCTGAACAGTTTATAATTTCATGTGTATTTTTAGAACTGTTAATCATCTGTTGATTGCTGTATGTTTGTTGATTGATTGAACTACTAGTCAGTTAGTGAAAATTTTATGTATATATATATATATAAACCGTTAAATATTTATATATTGATTCTGCTATCAGAATAATTTATATTGAACTGAAAGTGATGATAACCATATTGTGTAACATCTGTGATGCAGGGAAACAGGTTGGAGGAATCCGACTGGATTCCTCAACAGTTATTTTATTGTTTTTCATATATTTTAATATATGATGTGAATTATAACCTGTTGTTGATTTGTGTGTGTATGGACGAGATTGAACATCGTGATTTGATATGATTGAATACCATAACATACGGGATGTTGACAAAGGGGATTTTCAAAGTGATATTGAAAATAGAATATTTATAAAATGGGATATTTATAAATAAGAGATATTTATAAAGTGGAATATTTATAAATAAGGAATATTTATAAATTGGGATATTTATAAATAGGAGATATTTTAAAAGGGAAATAAATTCAAAACATTTCTTTTTGAATGGAAAGGCCTGTGTGGCGAGTTTGGGGATTTTCCCGATGCTCCCGTTACAAAGGAGGTTATGGCGAATTTTCCCGAAAATTTAAGGAGTTAGAATATTTCAAGAATAAATTTGAAAAGGAAATATTTGTAAACCATTTCCAAATAGAATTGGAAAGGGAACATTATAAAAAGGAAATCATTTTTAAAGTGTAGAACCGTTATTTAAAAGTAAATCTTTTCAAATGAATAAAACGTTGTTAAAAAGGAAATCTTTATAAAGTGAATAAAGTTAATCGAATATAGACATTCGAAAGTAGTTAATCGAATATGGTATTCGAAGTTAGTTAATCGAATATGGTATTCGAGGTTAGTTAATCGAATATGGTATTCGAAGTTAGTTAATCGAATATGGTATTCGAAGTTAGTTAATCGAATATGGTATTCGAAGTTAGTTAATCGAATATAGACATTCGAAAGGAGAAATCGAATATGGAATTCGAAGTTAGTTAATTGAATATGGTATTCGAAAGTTAATTAATCGAATATGTTATTCGAAAGGGGTTAGTCAAGTCGAGTTAGTCAAATAGAGTTAACTGTTAGAGTTAATCAGTTAGAGATAACCAGTTGGAGTTAATTAGTAGAGTTAATCGATTAGAGTTAAAACGAACTAGAGTTAATCAAATATAGTTATTTGAGACAGAGTTAGTCAAACATAGTATTCAGGGTAAGTTGCCATCTTGTACGACTGCTAGCGTAATTCGCAGGGCTGTAAATAGCCTACGACGGTCGGATGTTTCCTGAGGGAGTCAGGCGTAACCATTGTGATCGCTGCGATCTAGAGTCAATCGAATGGAGTTTAATCGAATATTTGTTATTCGATAGGAGTTAATCGAGTTGATCGAGTTGAGAAATAAGTTAAGTTAAATAAGTTGAGTTGATCAGGTGGTTCGACCAAGTTAGTCGAGCCTAGATAATCGAATCGAATTGGTCGAACCAAGTAAGTTGAGTTAAGTTAGTCAAGTTAGTCGAGCCTAGATAATCGAATCGAATTGGTCGAACCAAGTAAGTTGAGTTAAGTTAGTCAAGTTAGTCGAGCCTAGTTAATCGAATCGAATTGGTCGAACCAAGTAAGTCGAGTTAAGTTAGTCAAGTTAGTCGAGCCTAGTTAATCGAATCGAATTGGTCGAAACAAGTAAGTCGAGTTAAGTTAGTCAAGTTAGTCGAGCCTAGTTAATCGAATCGAATTGGTCGAACCAAGTAAGTCGAGTTAGTCAAGTCAAGTTAAGTTAGTCAAGTTAAGTTCGTCGAGTTAAATAAATCGATGTTAGTTTCATCGAAAGGAGTTATCGATGTTAGTTTCATCGAAAGGAGTTATCGATGTTAGTTTCATCGAAAGGAGTTAACGATGTTAGTTTCATCGAAGGGAGTTATCGATTATAGTTTAATCGAAGTGAGATTTTCAAACATGAGATATTTGAAAGGGAAGAGTATTCGAATATTAGTTATTCGATAAGAGATTATCAAATATCGTTTATTCGAGGAGTTAATCGAATATAGGTTATTCGAAGAAGAGTTAATCAAATAGAGATTTCTCGAAGAGAGTTAATCGGCAAATTCGATTATATCGAATTCGGGAAAGTACTTATACTTTTCCAGTGTTTAAATAGAGATTTATTTATTTATAAATAAATAAGTGTTAGGTTAATTATTCACTAATAAGAATAGAAGTTATAATTAAAGTTAGATAATTCGAAAGTAGGGATTATAACGTTATCGTTATAACCAATGTTTTAAATATAGAAGTAGATTAGTAAAATTAAAACCGAGAAAGGCGTAAAGAAGTTGTTAAAGATTAAAAGATAAACTTTGACCATTTCGAAGTTGTAACGTTGTTCAGTTAAGGTCTGAGAGGTAATTATACCCCAACTTGAGTGACTTCCTTCTTAACTAAGAAATGGTAAGGTTTGATCGTAAAGGAGTTTTGGAAATGTTTTCCAAACGAGAATCAGAAATGTTTTCTGATAAAAGAAAAATAAGAATTTAGAATATAGGGAAACAGGAGATAAGTAAATAAATGAACTAAAGAGATTAATGATAAATGATGTTTGTTCGATATAATTTCCGTCTGGAAATAATATCGTTGTTTGCACACTTGTTTTTCTTTGATAGTTAACTCACAGACTATCGAAGTTTTGACCATTTTAACGTTGTTAATATGGAGAGACCGGTTGGATTATTATCCAAAGAACCACTCTGTATTGGCATAAGCGTTGCGAATCATATATGCCAAAGATAATTGAAGACGAAGTAAAATTGCAAGGGCTATTGTATAAGTCTTAGATAACAGTTGCTAAGATGGATGTACTGAATAGTGCCTTCGGTTTGTCCAGTCCCAGGACAACTTGTATAGACGAAGGTCTGACAGAGTATATCCAATGGATCGCGTAAGTTGATCTATTCAAACGTATTCACGTTTGGTGGCGGAGGAATTCGTTTCTCTTAGCTGTATACCCGTGTTATTTTTGGATAAGTCAATTTGTGATTTGGCGGGTATGACGATGTGACATTTCTAAGTGAATGAAGATGGATGTCTGACATAGTATTTCCAGAAAGGTCACGTACATTGATTTCTTCAACCGTACCAAGAGTGGAAGCGGAGAAGGAAACTTCTTTTAGCGGACACGTAATGTACTGTTGTAAACGTCAATTAGTGATTTCGATGGATTTGACAATGTAGCATTCGAAGTGAATCTGATGTGATGATAAAGCGTAGCTTCTAGTCTCATCAACCGGTAAATGACAGAAATCGGGCAGGCAGCATGGCTAAGTCGGTCGCACCGAAGTAGGGTGTATAATCACCTATCTAGAGAATATTCATTTGTTTCTAAAATATATCAATGCTGTCCCATATATATACGGGAACGGTTGCTGATCCCAACTGTTGGTGATATACATTCGATACACTCAAGCGAAATGAGTGGTCGGTCATGTGTGGCTGAGTTACAAGATGTTCTTGTCGAACTCCAGTGTATCGTTCCTAGAGTACACTGATCGGAAGGTGGTTCCATACCTTGTCATAGTTGGAAATCCATTATCCAATACGTGCTTGCGATTTTGATTGTATACTATATATGTAGAACGTGAGATGAAAGCGTTTCTGCTAGTTGATATCTATTTGTACATAGACATTATTATAATATCAAAAGGTTTTTGATATAAAGATATTTTGGATTCTCATAAGGGAAAAACCTGTTCCGTTCTGCGGCGTGGTCTTATGAGATATCGTTTACTTGTTTATATACCTTTTTAAACTGTTTTACTCATACCAGTCCCATGACTGACCCGGAGTTTACTTTGTTGTTTTCCCTAAACTCTTGGGTGCCTAAATTTGTACGGGCAGTCAAGTAGTCGGGATTTGCAGATACATTGAAGAGCTGGAGCAGGAGGCTTCAGAATCATATAGCTATAGTTATTTCCGCTGTGTTGTAAGTGTTGTACTCTAATAAGTGCTATTGTATACATAACTGTTATATTTCAAAGTTATGTTATCTATTATATGTTATTCGTTCCGCTGTGAGGTTCGTGTTACTCTGATGTTGTGTTCTTCTTATTCTTCTTCTATTCTAAGTTTCTATCTTATCTTTCCTCACCTTCTAATTTCTTTCATTAACTATTCGGTTATTTTCGATCCTTGGATGTTCGATATGTGTTGAATATCGGATAACCAAGATCGCATTTTTCCGGGTCGTTACAATTCTCTATGTCTTCATATATAAAAATCTCATTTTTACTTCACCATTTTAACTATATAAAGATTCAAACTTTTCTTGTTTAAAAATCAAACTTTTTAAATTAAAAATCCAACCTTTCATATATGATAAAATTCTTATCTTTCTAATAAAAACCTCGCCTTTAATATAATAAAAATCTGAACTTTATTTGCTATTTATATATAAAAATATTATCTTTTCATTTATAAAATCCTAATCCTTATATACATTAAAATCTGAATTTAAATCGATTCCTATTGGCTATAGAAATAAATAAGTAAAAGAAAAAATAAATAAAGAAAACACTCACATGATTTTTCTAGCGAAGGGGAGGAGCTGTCAAGGTTCACCGGAGGTATGGGGTGTCGTGCATCGCCAGTAGTCAGTGGAGGCGGCGATGCGGGGCCTGTGGCGCGGATCTCGGTGGAGGTTTGGGGGTTGCGGTTCGATTGGACTAGGGGAGGGTTTTGTGGGGTAGAACGAGGAGGGAGGAGCGCTGGAGGGGAAGGTGGGGGGTGGTGGCCGCGCCTGCGGCGCGGTGGCGCGACGGTGGGAGGAGCGGCGGGTGCTCCTCCCTCTTTCTTTTTTTCTTTTTTAATTTCGATTTCTTAAATGAATGAAACCGGGGGGGCTGAGAGATAATAGAGGGTTTTTATTTATTTTTTTAATTATTTAATTATTTGATTTCAAAAAGAAACTTTTAATTTCGAGCTCGAAATCGAACCTACCGACTGTCGTCCATAGCTAATTACCCTCATTCCGAACACAATGGGATATGTATCGTAAGCTGAACCGATCGTTTCGATCAGTTTTCATCAAAATCAGCATATAACTCTATATATCGAATTTGAACGCGCAATTCAATTTACCGGGGCAACATACGAACTCTAAAATTCCCGAAAAATATTTTCTAGCTTCGTATTGACGATACCGTCCTAACAAAACTAATTTCGTCAAACTCTGAGACCGTTTGAAAAATGGCCACTTTTCAGTCGATTAAAATCAACTGAAACTGGTCAAACGCGTTTTCCTTTGCTACGCTCACATATTGATTCGGAAAATTACGAATTTTGAAACCTAGCAATAACTTGACATCACAAATCCAACAAAAGTGGTTTCGTCGAAAACCGAGGTCGTTTGCAAAATTCCCATTTTTAAGGGCCAGAATTCCATAGCGACTATTTTGAATCTTCAATTGGGCATAACTTTTGATCCCGCAATGAAATTTCGATTTTTCGGATTCGTTGGAAACATATTCTAAATTAGATTCTAATATTTTCGATTTTGCTAAAATCCGGTTTATTTTGAATTCTGTACATTCATTTGAAATTCAAAATCGAATTTTCGAACTTCCGCGCCATTTTCAATTCTTTTTATAATTAAAAATAAATATTTATATTCTAATGATGATCTATATAAATATATACATTCGAATTCTGTTCAAAATGAATTTCTCGTCGTTTTTATTTAAAATAATTCATCTTAAATATTCAAAATTCACTAAAATTGCCAAAATAAAATTTTTATATTGGCTTAGAATTTCCGGGTTGTTACAATCTCCCCCGCTTAAAACTTTTCGTCCGCGAAAAGGAATAAAGTCGAAAGTTGTTTAACTAATCAACTCAACTTCCATTATTTTCATTACGGCTTAAGTTCTTCAACTTTTCAGTTTCTAAGAACTTTTCAAATTTTTCAAAAATTTGGCTAACACCCTAAATTTTCGAAAAATTTCGCCATAACCTCCCCTGCACCGGGAGCTTCGGGATATTTCAAATAGCCTCCCATGGCCCTCATCAATCCAAAAAGAAAAAGAAACATCCAAGTGGCTAGCCAATCGGCTCATAAAATCATCCAAAACCCAATAAATTAGTAAACATGTACCTATTTGTCGGGCAAACAATTTTATTCCTCTTCTCTAGCCTCCTTGCTATGACCTATTCAATGTAAGCACATGTATATGCATGCAAATGCGACCAATTTTCAATACAACTCACTATTTGGTTCAATTTCGCTAAAGGTTCGACATTTTAATTAACCAACCAATAATCAAACAACACAACCAGCAATCAATTAGTTGATTAACGTTTGAAATTCATAATTTTCATATATATATATATATATATATATATATATATATATAAATCCTGTTTTTGATGCCAAATCACAACAATAGGCCCTATCTAATTTTGGTTCTCACACTAGTCAATTGGAATCATATAGATATCCCACCTTCGACACTCGAATATAAATGCTGATGATGATATACCATCATCAGGATTATTCCCGGGTGACTAGAGTGCGATTCTATATCTATCCAGTATATTAAAACATCAAATACACGTGGATCAGACGTATACGCAAAATCTTTATATACTGGATTGTCCAAATCAATACAAATAAATATTCAAATACGAATAATTGAATTAAATCTTCAAAACAAAACTTGTTTTCATTTTAAAAACACACTCTTCACACTCGTTCTAGGATACTACTGATCCCATCTCTAACGAGTCATTCTCATTGGATATTACTAACCCAATTTCTGATGAATTCTTTCGTATGGTTCTAATGTGTCTTGTTCTCGAGCTCTGTAAACCAAAGCTCCGATACCACTCTGTAGCAACCCGAACTTCCCCGGTAAGGAAAGCACGAATTGCTTTGAGGACAAGACAAATCAGAACGCAAACATAAGAACATTTCATTGCTTATTACAACAATTCCATCAGAATACAAGAATATACAGAGTATGAATAAATATTAAACATTTAATAAATATCAGAGATTACAATAAATTACATAGCAGCGGAAAAACAATACAAAACACAACTAAAAGTAACACACGGATACAGAGCTTTCCCAGCATCGTTCAAGTTGTAAATCAGGATCCTGTGAATATAGATCTGCAAAACCAAAACTACTAGCTGTCCGTGTGGAAAATAGTGGCACCCAGAGTTTAGGTTAAAACAATAAACTCCAGGTCAGTCATGTGACTGGTGTGAGAACTAAAACGGTTATTAATCTTTATTTTTAAAGTTAGGTAAATCAAGGGACCACACCGTATAACACGGAACGGGTTTCCTCCCAAGAATACCAGTGCATAAAACAAACAGCGCAATGCTAAATAAAGAAAAATGAAGCTATTGTAAGACACAGGTCCCATCACACAATGCAACGCAAGCCGAAGGATAGGGTTTTCCCTTATAATAGCCAAACTTGCTTGGTACATTAAAACAAATCAGTTGATACTATTATAAGTGTATAGTGTCAAAACAATTTCAATCATAAATATCAATCATAGACGGCATGGGTACCATATATCATGTCGTCATACTAGGTTCTATAAATAAAACTGAATTATCATGTATTGGAAATTGGATTCTATCATGAGTCGAGGCAAGGGGCAAGCTCCTCTCTGATTTGAGACACTCTAGCAAATGCCTCAGGACCACACACAGCGATCCCTTGGAACCTCCAAGGTCGGTCCTCTCTTACTTTTGAGGATTAGTTATTTCTGAACACACGTTTCCCGGTCCTATAGGACCTATATATAATGGTCTGTACGTCGGCTCACATAGTGCCAGTTATCGACCATATATTCGAGGCGCCTCGCATTCCAAAAACCACACAAGTGAAAAGTATATATAAATGTCAGTCAGTTTAAGCACTGACACCACCACTAGCTAGAAAGAAACGCCGTGCACTCCTTGGGTCCTTATCCCGTTTTTGACTCATACCGAGGTATGAGGCTCGCAAATTAACGCCATACACAAAGCTGCGCCACACAGGTCGTGCTTTGATCATCAACCACAAGACCTTGCTTTTCAACAGAAGCCTTGATCATTGCCACTTAGGCGTGCCACACAGAAAATTCACTCCATGCAACTGATGTCCATCGATATACAACCTCTGAGCTCGTACGTCTCACAGAAGGGCGTTAAGCAAGAGAATAAATTCTCCACCGCCAAACTGATGTATATTTAATAGAGATCAATCAACACAGAATAAAATCCAATGTCAGACACATAGTCCATTTACAAGTTCGTTCTGGGTCTGAACGAAACCGGAGGCACTTTCCTCGCATATCCACCGATCACCAAGTACGTCTGGACGATCACCAACTGATTCCCTCCTCTTGGGTGTACAACCCAATCAAGATCATCAGTAATCACCCAAACGATGTGAAGAATTCCGGTCTTCAACCACCGTCTTCATCTTTGACTTATCGCCGAATCGGTTATTCAGAATGGGTATAAACCCGGCCTTTCCGAATAACCCGCGTATATAATAAACACGTGTTACACAAACACAACATATGCCTTATTCCAATTCAGAATATTCTTTTATTCAAAAATTTCACATTCTTAGGGAAAGGTTCCCATTAATTTTATCAAAGATAAATTCTTCTAAATTTATTCTTTAATCTTCCTTTGGATATCTTTTCAAACCATATCATGGTTTTCCAAACTAGTCGGCATTAGCGAACCACACCGAAGTAATTATTTATTTTATTTCTCAATCCCAACCTATTCATCCCATGGAGCAAAACTGGTAATACTCCATATCTAACACCACGGTGTTATCGGTAAATATTAATTACCATTTCACGTTCAAATCTAATTAAAGATTTAACTATCGCTTTGGAGCAAACTGGTGATGCTCCATTCTCGATCACTTTTCAGATTTGATAATTTAAATTATCAATTCACATTTCAATCTAATTAAAGACTCATTAAAACTCCACTTAGTTTTAATCTTCTCAAAAATCAATATCCTGTCTTTAACTGGGTTGAAGAACCAATGTCACCTAAAACACGATTCACGATAAACCCGAAATCACATTCAAATTCAATTCCAATTAAATATCATTTAATTGGTACACTTCATTAAATCTAAACAGAAAGATTTAATCTTTTTCTCAACATGGCTTAAGAACAGTGTTAATGAAGACACCATTCACGACAAACCCAAATCACATTTGTTATTAAATACAAGGCTCTGAATAGAAAATATATCGGCTTATATTCAATATCAAATTCTACGACCAACAAATATTGTATTGGAAATAACGATATAAATATATCTTTCAAATTTCCACGACCATATTTGTATAATCATGAAATCCAACATCGAAATATTCCAAAGATAATTTTGATTCAAATCCATTCCAACTCAATTATTGGAAATTCTGGTTACTTTTAAAACCACTTTCAATCCATTTTATTTATTTAAAAATAATTGGATTTTTATTTCTAGTTATAAACTAGTTCATTTCGATAAAAATCTATTTTTATCTTTTCAAATTTGGAAATTTTCATCCCAATTCTGCACAAATCATTTCTTACGATTTTACACAAATTATTACTATTTTTAATAATTTTATAAAAGCCCGTACAATCGATTTCCATCAATGGCCATCGAACTGCACTTACAGCGACCTTTTCCAAATTTGATTTGGACATAATTACAAACCCAACCGTTAGATTTCAAATTTTTAATATTCATTGGAAAGCTCTTTTTGATATGAACTCAACGGTTCCGGTTTTAGGAGAATCCGACGGTCGGATCTCCCGCAACGTCAATTTGAAGTCAATGGTCGAAATTCACGAACTGCCGCGGCGCAGCGCGTTCTATTCAGGCCATTTAATATATATAATATATATATTTCATCGGCTTCAATTCAAAACGTACTTTATAAATCTTTTTAAATTCGTTTTCGAAACGATTTCAACGTCATATTCAATTTCGAATCAAAATTGAATATTTCATATCATTACTATATAAATGATAATATTTTCAAAACGTTATATTTTGAAATCACTTCCTTTTCTATATTCATTATAGAAACGAATATAATCGATATAAATATCGTTCACGTCAAAATAGTGCAACTCTAATCAATACGGCTTTATATATTTTAATAACTTTGTTATTCTAGTCAACAAATGAATATTTATTCTATTCAACACATGAATCTATATTTCTTTCAACACATGAATATTCTCAACACATGAGCATCGTCAACACATGACTATTTCTATTATTTAATATATTTTATAAAATTATGGTATATATCGTTTGATTTTTAATCAGACTCCAACCGTAAAGCAGTAAAAGAATGATTCCCTAAGTATTAACCCAGAAGGACGAAACCAACATCAGATCAATACCTAGGAAACCACTCATCTTATATAGTTTCCAGTTAGTATCTAATCTTAAATATGATAAAGATGTAAATTTTATTGTTAAAATATTTTACTCAACACATGATAAGTTTCAACACATGAATATTCTCAACACATGAGCATCGTCAACACATGACTATTTATTCTATTCAACACATGAATATATATTTTATTCTATTCTTTATTTTCCTAATTGGAATGAGGCCCAATCAATTACCATAATGTTAATCATACGGATTCCATACAACACATGTATATAGTAGCAACGATAAATAATCAACCATCACCCAAAGTGCACTACACAACTGCATAAGCATTAAATATAAATAATTAACGCTTACACAGTCTGTCGACCAATCGATCGACATACAACTAAATAATTGGGATTAGTGTAACGTCAAATATCATCCCAACACCCGTGTGGGGTTTCAATCCACAAACACCGAATATTATTTGTGCGGTTGGGCAATGTGTAAAATTTATCGTCCCAATCAATATCCTTCAAATAGGTGTACATAAACAAACCGTCCGGTTTGTAAATGAATATTTATTTATTCACTTTCACGTTAAAAATTATATTTTTAACGATAAACAATTTATTTCAACACATGATTTTTTTTATTATCCATTACATCAACATCACAAATAAACTTCACAACACATCAAACAAGCATACAAGTCGTCCATAGTCTGTGGACGACGGGTGTCGGGTGCTGCTAAGCACCGTCTGTATCATAGTATAAATTTTAACTAGAAAAACAAGATCTAAAGTGAGGAGTTCTCACCGACTAGCTAAACCAAACGCCACGACTCTTCTTATGTAGAAATCTTCGTCGTGCTCGCCTTTTGTCAATTTCACTGTCCGTAGCCACTACATATATAAAAATCACATTTTTATATTGTTACTATGTATATAAAAATCACATTTTTAAATTGCTACTATATAGATAAAAATTCTATTTTTACACTGCTACTATATAGATAAAAATTCTATTTTTACACCGCTACTATATAGATGAAAATTCTATTTTTATACCTTCTTCATATATTTTACAACGCTTCTTCCTATATAAAAATTATATTTTTATATTTCTACTCCTTATATAAACATTGAATTTTTATATCATCTCAATAAAAATCACATTTTTATTTCAACATATATAATAAAAATCATATTTTTATTTCGCTACATATATAAAGATCAAATTTTTACTAACTACAGAATATAAAAATCGTATTTTTATTCTCTCTATATTATAAAAATCATATTTTTATTCTTTACATTATATAAAAATTATATTTTTATTCTCTATGTCTTCATATATAAAAAATCTCATTTTTACTTCACCATTTCAACTATATAAAGATTCAAACTTTTCTTGTTTAAAAATCAAACTTTTCAAATTAAAAATCCAACCTTTCATATATGATAAAAATCTTATCTTTCTAATAAAAATCTCGCTTTTACTACAATAAAAATCTGAACTTTATTTTCTATTTATATATAAAAATATTATCTTTTCATTTATAAAATCCTAATCCTTATCTACATTAAAATCTAAATTTAAATCGATTCCTATTGGCTATAGAAATAAATAAGTAAAAGAAAAAAATATATAAAATAAAATAAAGAAAACACACACATGATTTTTCTAGCGAAGGGGAGGGGCTTCAAGGTTCACCGGAGATATGGGGTGTCGTGCGTCGCCAACAGTCGGTGGAGGCGGCGATGCGGGGCCTACGGCGCGGATCTCGGTGGAGGTTTGGGGATTTTGTGGGTAGAACGAGGAGGGAGGAGCGCTGGAGGGGAAGGTGGGGGGTGGTTGCGCCTGCGGCGCGGTTGCGTGACGGTGGGAGGAGCGGCGGCTGCTCCTCCCCTTTTTTTATTTCGATTTCTTGAATGAATGAAACGGGGGGGGGGGGGGGAGGGGGAGCCTGAGAGATAATAGAGGGTTTTTATTTTTTTAATTATTTGATTTCAAAAGGCAATTTTTAATTTCGAAATCGAAACCACCAACTGTCATCCATAGCTAATTACCCCCATTCCGAACACAATGGGATATGTATCGTAAGCTGAATCGATCATTTTGATCAGTTTTCGTCAAAATCAACATATAACTATATTTATTGAATTTGAATGCGCAATTCAATTTACCGGTGCCATATACGAACTCTAAAAATTCCTGAAAAATATTTTCTAGCTTCGTATTGACGATACCGTCCTAACAAAACTAATTTCGTCAAATTCTGAGACCGTTTGAAAAATGGCCATTTTCCAGTCGATTAAAATCAACTGAAACTGATCAAACACGTTTTCCTTTGCCACGCTCACATATTGACTCAGAAAATTACGAATTTTGAAACCTATCAATAACTTGACATCATGGATCCAACAAAAGTGGTTTCGTCGAAAACTGAGGTTGTTTGCAAAATTCCCATTTTTAAGGGCCAGAATTCCATAGCGACTAATCTGAATCTTCAACTGGGCATAACTTTTGGTCCCCGCTATGAAATTTCGATTTTTCGGATTCGTTGGATAGATATTCTCAATTAGATTCTAATATTTTTTGATTTTGCTAAAATCCGGTTTATTTTGAATACTGTACATTCATTTGAAATTCGAAATCAAATTTTCGAACTACCGCGCCATTTTCAATTCCTTTTATAATTTAGAATAAATATTTATATTCTAACGATGATCTATATAAATATATATGTTCGAATTCTATTCAAAATGAATTTCTCATCGTTTTTATCGAAAATAATTCATTTAAATTATTCAAAATTCACTAAAATTGCCAAAATAAAAATTTTATATTAACTCAAAATTTTCGGGTTATTACACGATCAATATTATTTCCAATGTGATGGTCGTTTGAATTTTCAGAAAAATGACAATGATACTGAAAATCATTTTGATTATAACAATCATGTTCGTAACTAAAACTATTGAAATTCGAGCGAAAATTGCAGTTTTGGTTATTTTCAAGAAGCCGATATGGACTATAACTTTGAAAACTGTTGGCATTGAGCTCATGAAATTTCGAAAATTTTTGCCTTATGAATTGTAAATCATACTCATAATCCTCGATTCAATGAGATCCTCTCAGGTTATTAATCTACAATTCTCTCAAGGATTTTTTTGAATCAGACATTTGAATGAAATCAAGGCAAGACAAAATGATTTTCACTTCGAAATAATATAAAATACTAAGTTGTGCTCTATTAATTAACTGACTCAATTAGAAAGGGGAAGAGGGACTTATGGCCGTTCACGTATAGTATAAATACTAAGGGATACGACCAATGTTTTACAGGTCGTATGCAACCACTTTTGCTAATATTTCAATAAATTGAACTACTATATATCCGCAATCCAATTATAAGAGACAATCAACTTCACAAAGCACTACTTTTCAATTATATTATTTTATACGAGCTCTTATTTTACTAGAATCAACATTTAATGAATTTTACAGTTGAAAACCAATGAGTGTGATGGTTTAAGTTATGGAAATTAATTTCTAACAAAAAGATTCATAAATTTCAATCACAGAACAATCATAGTAATAAATTGCAGAAATAATTTTTTTTACAAGCGAGCCGCGACACCTGCAGGAAATCCTTACAAGCAATTTCTATATATATTTCAAGCAGCAACAGACCTTGTAGAGTTTAGAAAATTTTGCAGTAGGATATGGTAGTTCGTCCAGAAAATTTGAGTAGTGCTCACGTTTCAAACTTCACTATTTGCAAATTGGTTGACCTCTGATTTTTTTTGTCCGTTTGCTTGAATCTGTTTCTTCGCTTTGGCCTTTGAATCGTTTTTGGAGATTTCACTTTTTTTTTTCTTTTTTTGGAAGCAATAAGAAAAACAAAAGCAAAAGACTAACTAAAAAAAACCAGACAAATAAAAAAGAGAACTAAACTAAGCCAAGCTAAAAAAACAAAAACAAAGGACTTAACTAAAATAAAAAAATAAAAATAAAAAATTAACACCACGCACCTAAAAACAAATTGCTAATTTAAAACTCACACACCACAGATGACTCACGGCAAAAATTAACCCACGCCTCCTCTGTTATTATTTTTTGGAAACAAATTACGTAGGTATCACGCACCAAAATAAATAAATAACAGAGTACCCAAAGTTAAAAAATCAACTCCCCAAAACCTAAAATAAATCTTTAAATTCCTTCCATGCACGCTGAGCAATTTCAGGAAGAAATGAAACTCATGCCCCTTTTCTCTTTTTGTTCGATCCGATTAAATTTAAAAATTCAAGAGTTCAAATCAGTCTTTGGTTCAAAACTAGATCTACAATTCGAATCGAAGATTTTGGGTTGATACTCGAATCGGGTTTGGCTTGGTTGTTCGAACTGCAATGTTTTGGAGAAGGCGCAAAGAAGAAGTGGATGTAAGCAGTGGTGAAGGCTTTGATGGTTAAGTTTGCTTGGTCTGTGCGTTTTGATTGTGATGATGGAATTTGAATCGATTATTTGGAGGGTTCAAGCTGGGCTCTTACTTTGCAGAATTATGATGATTCGAATTAGCGGTTGTGCGTGAATCCGACATTGGGTTTTGATGACTGTGTTTGATTATGGTTTGCACAAAGTGGTGATTGGTGTTAGATGGGAGATGGTACGTGGACTGTTGTTTTTTGATTTGTGGTGATGACGGTGCACGATGATTTTTGTGGGTTGATTTCTTTTCAAGAAGCTTGTTCGGGTTGGCTCACTGGAGATGTTGAGTGGCGAACTGATGGTGGATGTTTGTGTGGCGGCATGTTGATAATCGGCAAGATGATAGATTGGTTGAATGGTATGAGGCTTATGGAAGATGGTGGTGAAGTCGTATGTTGTAAGGTGGAGAATTGATTTACGTGAAGAAATGTTGTTGAAAACTATTGGGCGTTGATCAATGAATTGGCAGTGTGGTCTGAAGTTTTGTCGAGGGTTGTGAATTGATCTAGTAGGTTTGGAGTTGGAGAATGTGGGTTGTGATGAATAAGGAATTGGGTATTGCGGTATGAAGAAACAAAAGTAGAGAAGGCAAATTATTTTTCATTTTTTTGCTTTAAAGGCAGAAAAAAGAAAATGCAAAAGGGAAAAAATTGAAAAAGGGAAAGAAATAAATTGAAAGAAAAGGAAAGAAAATCAAGAAATTTTGGCAACTATTTTTTTTCTCTTGTTAGAAAGATTACGGCATCATTGAATAATGAAAATCAAACCAATCAAGAATTTTCTTCAAAATATACTGAAAACAAAAGGACAAAAAAGTAAATAAAAACTAACACGAATCGGAAATAAAATAAATAATAAAATTTACTGTTTAACTCCCCGATAACGGTGCTAAAAACTTGATCGGCACTTTTCTATGGATTAGAAAAGCACAAATTTTGTAATAACCTACAAGCGCACAGGTGTGTAGTATGCAAGTCGAACACATAAAGAAAAAATAAATTTTATTATTTGTATATTTCATGGGCGAGTTAGACAAAACTTGGAGATTGATTTTTGTAACAACCCGTATTTTCAATAACCTGTTATAACATAAATGGAGGCAGAATTAAACTGTAAAATCTGAATCAAGGGAAACGGGCTATGCCATTGCGTTCGTCTCGGAAAAATACGAGAAATAGAGTCCGAGTTTTCGAAAATCGGAGTCCGTATGACCAAGATATGGCCTCGCGAAGTTTCACGAAAAATGCCCAAATTAAAGTATACTTAATTAAGTGAAATGGGTTGCGCAGAGAAATATATATATATTGATATATATATATATATATAATTGAAAATTAAATAAATAAATATGCAAAAATGTTCAAAACAGCGAATTGGGAGAGGGGAATAACCGAACCGGCCGATTTTTGAGGTCGACCCGAGCCTGCTGGGTCGACTAGGGGTTAATCCAGGGTGTTTGGCTGTCAACCCGTGGGCCGATTCGCTCAAATGCAGATTTTGCATTTGGATGGTTCTCATGGTTCATCTTTAATCTAAAGTCCCTAGATGGTTCCTACACTTGACTTCTTCCCCAAGACATGCTTTGATGGCTTGGATTGAATCTAGGTTTAATCCTATGGCCTAAAACACTTGCCTAATCTATAAATAAGACCCTAACCTATCCTAAATCCTCATTATTCATTCATGCAACTAAACTATGGCAAAATTTTCACTCTCATGGCCTCCACCCTAATTCTAAAATTCCTAAGTAAATTCTTATGAGAGGTTTCATGATCTTGAGAGTGTTAGAGAGTTTCTATGTTAGTATGAGAGCCTCTCAAGTTGATTTCAAGGCTAAAGCTTTGATCTTTGTTCATAAAGATGGGGGTTTGATTGATTTGGAGTGTTCATCTTTGGGTTTTGGGTGATGGCATGCATAAGGGCTTTGTCATATCTTTTGTGCCTTCATAGCAATGTAAGCCCTTTCCCTACTCTTAGATATTAACTATGAAGTTAAATGTTCATGTTGCAAGTTTGGGTTTGATCATTGAGTATGATACATGCTATCATGTCATGCAAGTTTATGAAGTCATTATCTTGATCTTGTGAGCTAAAAGCTACAACCTTTATGTTGAAATGTTGCATTAGGCAACATGAGAACCCTCATAACCTTTATGTCAACTTGCATATGAAGTCATAACCCTTATATGATGATATATGCGAGTTACTAGTCATCATTCCATATCTTTTGTCACCATGATTCGCTTATGTGCCAAGTTTGGGTTTATGCATGTTTTGAGGCTTAAGAATGTAACATGCAAGTTAATGAACACATTTGTGCCTCATTTGCCACCATGATTAACTTGTGGCTTAATATCCATTTTTGTCATGCCTTTGCCAAGTCTCTTCTTTTAATCCATTACGTTGTCGCGAACGTATATGCGAGTTTAAAAGCGTTGGGTTATGTTATGGGTAATTTCTAATGACATGAAAATACAACTTGAAAACATGACTTGAAATATAACATGGAAGTTGACATGTAAGTATGCATAAAAACATAAGCTTGGGAATTTACCTATTAAGTTAGGTCTACCCTTTGGGAATTTACCTATTAAGTTAGGTCTACCCAAATGCTTGAAAACTTGTAACATGTTTTGGGAAACATGATGGACATGACACTTAGATAATATAAGTGTGGCCAACTCGAGGTTGGGTTGAGTTTGCAACGTAAAACTACCCGGAACCGACCGGCCTAACTAGTAGTTGCAAACAATAGGACCCAATGTGAGAAGTTGGTCATGTTGTGCTTGAACCCGAGGTTAGACCAAGTTGTGGTGTAAAGCTACCCGGAACCGACCGGCTTAACTAGTAACCACAACAAAGTCTAATGTGAGAGGTGAAGGTGCATTAAGTAATTAATGCCACATGATAGGGTTAAGTTAATTTGATTAATGACTCTTAACCAAATATGACATGGACAAATGGGTTAAGTAATTTGATTAGGCTAATGATACTTAACAAAACATGACAAGGTTGGGTAGGTTAAGTAACTTGATTTGCCTAATGACACTTAACCATTTTTATATAACTAGTGGATGGGGTTAAGTTAACCAACACTTAATCAATCCAACGCGATAACTTGGTAAGGTTAAGTAAGTTTTCTTAATGACGCTTAACCGAAAAATACGGTTAACGAATGGGGTTAAGATTAGACTCAACTAGTCTAAACATGGAAATCGGATGGGGTTAAGTTAGCCTAGACTTAATTAATCCCACTTGGTAGTTTAATGGGGTTAAGTTAAACACTTAACTAATCTAAACATGATGAATTGATGTGGTTAAGTGACCTATACTTAACCAATCTAACTCGTGAATTTATTGAGGTTAAGTTAACCTATACTTAATCGATCTAACGTGAAAACATGATAAGGCTAAGTCACGAATCGCTTGAATACACTTGACCGATTTGACTGAGTAAATTGATAGGGTCAAGTTAATATATACTTAACCAATCTAGAATGATAAGTGGACGAGGTTAAGGTGTGAATTGCTTAATACATACTTAACCAACGTGAGCATGGTTTGTAGGGTTAAGTCTTGGACTTGGATACTTAGCCAATTTTGACATGATTTGAAGACGGGTTAAGTCTTGGACTTGGATACTTAGCCAATTTTGACATGATTGGTAGACGGGTTAAGTCATGAACTTAAGTGACACTTAATCCATTATGTAAACCCTAGTTCTGAGGATAGGGGATAACCGTAGTTAACAAGGATAACGGGAATAAGGCTAAGTGGTAAACCTTAGTTGAGGAATAACTAAGTAATGATTCTTAGTCAAGGAAATTTAGACCAGTTCATAGATAGATGAGTAACCTGATACGGTAGGTCATCGTTTAAGTATACGAGTAGGAGCAAGTATCTGATTTAGATAAAGGCTCCAGCGAACTGGGTAACGAAGCAGCGGCTTCGGGGAACGTGAGGGTATTCTTGGTATCCCTCTATGAGCTGCCAGGTGATTATACTAGGCTCATGAGAGGTTAAGGTCTGCGTTAGAAGAACCAAGAGTATGCCTTGGTTGCTATGCGAGCGACCTAAAGACGGGGATGGATAGGGGATAGTCGACGATACACGGTCGTACCCTAGATAGCATTTCGTCAGACTACCTACCATCTTTGGTCAAGCGTGTACGTACGGAAAGGCAGAGAACACCCAATAGACCATAATTGCTATCTAATTATGGTTGCGGTAAGGCTAGGATTGTGGGTTGGCCAGTAGTGTGTTCTCATACAAGATTTATCCTGTCTTGTCATTCACTAGTTGAGGGAGGGGTCGCGTGGGACCATAGCCACGTATAGAAAAACAGACCTTAGCATCTGCATCGGCAGATAAATCGAAAGCTCCCGACCGAGTCCTGTATTTCTCGATCTGCCCTATGACAGGACTCGGATGGCACGATGTGATACATGTGCATACAGTCATGGAAAACGATTCACGATGAATGCGTGGGAAAAAGGGCGCGGTTGACGGTTAGCGTAAATCCCAGTGGCCCTGGGTGGTTGAACCAAAACCGAGATACGAAAACGTGCAATAGGTAGGCGTAATCCCTAGTGGCCCTAGGTAGCATAAGTCCTAGTTGTACAAACGATAATTCATGTTGGAAGACCCTAACTAGGTTTAGGGTAACAGTCCAAACCGATCTTAAGGATCATGGAACTATGTTAAAGTAATGTAGAATCTCATGGGAAAGCCCGTATGGTCTACGGCAAGGGACTGAACATTTACATGGAATAAAACATACAAGTTGAGTAACCTATATATGCGATATATTAGCTTGACATGGACCATTACACGACTTTTGAGTGAGGGTCATTCTTGGTTAACACATGATACGGTGGGGATACTAGTACGGTAGGTGCAGAGCTAAAAGACAGGATAGATACCACGGGATGTTATACGTAATAGATATCTTGGGGATATTATACTTGATAGAAACCTGACGATGTGATACCTTGTTTTATCTTGACATCGTAATTTATCATGACACCTTAGTTTATCTGAGTTCAGTAGTTCATCCTGTTATTTTGATTTAGCTTATCTATCTTGTTATCATGCTTATGTTCATCTCAGTTTCTCATGTCAGTTAACTTTACTAGTTTTTATGCTAATAGTAGATAGGGCTTACTCAGTCTTTTTGACTGACCCGTTTTGTTTCGCCTCTTTTCTTCCGTTCCCCCCCCCCCACCAAGGTTACAGGGAGGAAATACTGTTGTTTAGTTCGGACTTCTTCTGCTTGAAGGTCATCATGGATGGCTTGGACTTTTCTTGGCTAATGGCTACTTTACTGTTTTTACTTGGGGAATAATTTATGAAAATGTCTTTATGCTTCTTTACTATGGCAAGACAGGTTTTGATGTACTCTGATGTAAAAGGCTTTAGACCTTATTTATTCATGTTATGAAAGTTTGATTTTACTTCCGCTATTTTATATGTTCTGTCTTGTGATATTTCTGTGCATGTTTACCAATAATGCCCCTCTAAAGCTAGTGCATTCCTTTGCGAGTGACCCTAGCGGAGGCGGGGTGTTACACTTGGTATCAGAGCAGAAGGTTACCAGACTGGGCAAAAGTTTTTAAAAAACCTTCTGAAAACTATTTGAAAATCGTTTACAAAGAAGCATTTTTTCAAGAAAATTTTCTTTTAAAAGAAAAAGGCTATTCCCCAAAGGCCATTAGCACTATCCTTGTTTCCTTAATTGAATCTCTTCTCCTTTCTTTCCTCCATCTGTAGTCACAGTGGTTTTAACTGCGACTAGTCTTTTCTATCTACGAAAGTGCTTTCCATGCGATGGAGGTGGTTTTCAAGAGACCAGTGGCCGCGTTATAAGAAAGGATAGTGAGAAAGAGGATAAAGAATACGAGCTTAAGGATGAGCAACTTGTTGGTATGGCTTAGTCCTCAAAGGAGGGAGAAAGATGAACAATGAAACCCATGACGAGAAAGTATCTTTGGTATGGTGAACCGGGACGGATAGTTAAGTATTATGGGACAAGGACAAGATCATCGGGAGGGCGATAGTATGCTCTCATTTCTAGGGTACCTCGGAAGGAGGGTAACGATCTTGTTAAAGGTTTAGCTTTTCTTCACTATTCATCCCGTTAGGACTTCGTTTTTCGTATCATTTAAGTCTGCTTCGATAGTTGAGTCTCTGCACCTTAAGTACCAGCGTAATAGAGAATCCCATTTTTGTCTCAAAGTCCTATTGGAGAATCAGTCCATTTATACATGACCTGTTTGGATTTGAGAATATCTATGCCAAGCGTTGAGTTTGGAAATAATGCTTATGTTTATAAGCTATGGAGGGATTCTAGGGATGAAGTGGTTATCCAGTAAGGGGTGCCACTCTCGGTTTTGATAGGAGGGTAGTTAGACTCTTGACTAGCCTTGGTAATACCCTCGGAGTCTCGTGTAACCTTTTTGAGGTTCTGTCATGACTAGTTACTTAGAATCCCGTGATACCTTTATTGGAAATTTGAAGCCCGATCGAGTGGTGTTCGCCGATAAGACGGATGGTTTATTTCACCTATGCATGGGTTATGGAGATCACCCTAGTGAGTGCGCATGATAACCTGGTTGACATCTGTTTACTTTCAAGAGAAAGTTCTTCTACATGGAATACCTTATAGTATATAAACGAGATCCAAGATTCACTAGTGAATTTTGGAAAGCTTGCATGAGATCATGAGTACGCAGTCATGTTTGCGCCAAGTATTCTAGAAAAAGGATAAGTGCAAGTGGAACGAGAGGCGACGAAGAAATGAGTTTTAGCTCATGTTATGGAAGCAGGAAATAAGAAGCTACGAAATCGCGAAGTTAAAGGGCGGTCAAGGCACAATGGAAGTAAGCCCGAGGAAATACGACTTTGATGGTCAAAGACTAGATACGCGCATGATATCTCTTTTTGGGAGTATATCCTTGATCCCTGTTTCCGTAGAGCTTACTTGTAGGTTATCTTTTGTGGACATCCTCTCGGTCCTACTTTCTGTTACAAACCCCGTAAGGAGTTTGTCTTGTTTATCTTCTTGGCCCTGTTTCAGGGAATTCTAGGTAGAACCCTATGGATGTAAACATGTATTTGAAACATGTTATGATTGATATGGTTGCAAGTGATTGCTCGTGGATGCGCGAATACACATTAGATACTAGCTCGACTCGGTCACATTTCATATTGCATATGCACGAGTATTTATACTTGTTTATGGATGAAATCGAATGTATTATCATGCGGTTGTTGCATATGAATGAATGATTGTGCACGCATATAGTATCTATATGACTAGGACTATTTGCATACATGTTGGATTCATGGCACTATACATATTTTGCATTAGAAAGGTTATTCAGGCCTGATCACTAGCATTAGCTAAGGAACATGTACACACACGTTTTGCATATATTCATACAGCATTAGAAATCATCTAAGGACAATGGTTGCTTGTGGATGATGTTTTGAGTAGATGGATGATGGATGGTAGGATATGTTCTTCCTAACTTGGAGATTTCGGGGACGAAATCCTAAAAGGTGGGGAGAATGTAACAACCCGTATTTTCAATAACCTGTTATAACATAAATGGAGGCAGAATTAAACTGTAAAATCTGAATCAAGGGAAACGGGCTATGCCATTGTGTTCGTCTCGGAAAAATACGCGAAATAGAGTCCGAGTTTTCGAAAATCGGAGTCCGTATGACCAAGATATGGCCTCACGAAGTTTCACGAAAAATTCCCAAATTAAAGTATACTTAATTACGTGAAATGGGTTGCGCAGAGAAATATATATATATATTGATATATATATATATATATATATAATTGAAAATTAAATAAATAAATATGCAAAAATGTTCAAAACAGCGAATTGGGAGAGGGGAATAACCGAACCGGCCGATTTTTGAGGTCGACCCGAGCTCGCTGGGTCGACTAGGGGTTAATCCAGGGTGTTTGGCTGTCAACCCGTGGGCCGATTCGCTCAAATGCAGATTTTGCATTTGGATGGTTCTCATGGTTCATCTTTAATCTAAAGGCCCTAGATGGTTCCTACACTTGACTTCTTCCCCAAGACATGCTTTGATGGCTTGGATTGAATCTAGGTTTAATCCTATGGCCTAAAACACTTGCCTAATCTATAAATAAGACCCTAACCTATCCTAAATCCTCATTATTCATTCATGCAACTAAACTATGGCAAAATTTTCACTCTCATGGCCTCCACCCTCAATCTAAAATTCCTAAGTAAATTCTTATGAGAGGTTTCATGATCTTGAGAGTGTTAGAGAGTTTCTATGTTAGTATGAGAGCCTCTCAAGTTGATTTCAAGGCTAAAGCTTTGATCTTTGTTCATAAAGATGGGGGTTTGATTGATTTGGAGTGTTCATCTTTGGGTTTTGGGTGATGGCATGCATAAGGGCTTTGTCATATCTTTTGTGCCTTCATAGCAATGTAAGTCCTTTCCCTACTCTTAGATATTAACTATGAAGTTAAATGTTCATGTTGCAAGTTTGGGTTTGATCATTGAGTATGATACATGCTATCATGTCATGCAAGTTTATGAAGTCATTATCTTGATCTTGTGAGCTAAAAGCTACAACCTTTATGTTGAAATGTTGCATTAGGCAACATGAGAACCCTCATAACCTTTATGTCAACTTGCATATGAAGTCATAACCCTTATATGATGATATATGCGAGTTACTAGTCATCATTCCATATCTTTTGTCACCATGATTCGCTTATGTGCCAAGTTTGGGTTTATGCATGTTTTGAGGCTTAAGAATGTAACATGCAAGTTAATGAACACATTTGTGCCTTATTTGCCACCATGATTAACTTGTGGCTTAATATCCATTTTTGTCATGCCTTTGCCAAGTCTCTTCTTTTAATCCATTACGTTGTCGCGAACGTATATGCGAGTTTAAAAGCGTTGGGTTATGTTATGGGTAATTTCTAATGACATGAAAATACAACTTGAAAACATGACTTGAAATATAACATGGAAGTTGACATGTAAGTATGCATAAAAACATAAGCTTGGGAATTTACCTATTAAGTTAGGTCTACCCTTTGGGAATTTACCTATTAAGTTAGGTCTACCCAAATGCTTGAAAACTTGTAACATGTTTTGGGAAACATGATGGACATGACACTTAGATAATATAAGTGTGGCCAACTCGAGGTTGGGTTGAGTTTGCAACGTAAAACTACCCGGAACCGACCGGCCTAACTAGTAGTTGCAAACAATAGGACCCAATGTGAGAAGTTGGTCATGTTGTGCTTGAACCCGAGGTTAGACCAAGTTGTGGTGTAAAGCTACCCGGAACCGACCGGCTTAACTAGTAACCACAACAAAGTCTAATGTGAGAGGTGAAGGTGCATTAAGTAATTAATGCCACATGATAGGGTTAAGTTAATTTGATTAATGACTCTTAACCAAATATGACATGGACAAATGGGTTAAGTAATTTGATTAGGCTAATGATACTTAACAAAACATGACAAGGTTGGGTAGGTTAAGTAACTTGATTTGCCTAATGACACTTAACCATTTTTATATGACTAGTGGATGGGGTTAAGTTAACCAACACTTAATCAATCCAACGCGATAACTTGGTAAGGTTAAGTAAGTTTTCTTAATGACGCTTAACCGAAAAATACGGTTAACGAATGGGGTTAAGATTAGACTCAACTAGTCTAAACATGGAAATCGGATGGTGTTAAGTTAGCCTAGACTTAATTAATCCCACTTGGTAGTTTAATGGGGTTAAGTTAAACACTTAACTAATCTAAACATGATGAATTGATGTGGTTAAGTGACCTATACTTAACCAATCTAACTCGTGAATTTATTGAGGTTAAGTTAACCTATACTTAACCGATCTAACGTGAAAACATGATAAGGCTAAGTCACGAATCGCTTGAATACACTTGACCGATTTGACTGAGTAAATTGATAGGGTCAAGTTAATATATATTTAACCAATCTAGAATGATAATTGGACAAGGTTAAGTCGTGAATTTCTTAATACATACTTAACCAACGTGAGCATGGTTTGTAGGGTTAAGTCTTGGACTTGGATACTTAGCCAATTTTGACATGATTTGAAGACGGGTTAAGTCTTGGACTTGGATACTTAGCCAATTTTGACATGATTGGTAGACGGGTTAAGTCATGAACTTAAGTGACACTTAATCCATTATGTAAACCCTAGTTCTGAGGATAGGGAATAACCGTAGTTAACAAGGATAACGGGAATAAGGCTAAGTGGTAAACCTTAGTTGAGGAATAACTAAGTAATGATTCTTAGTCAAGGAAATTTAGACCAGTTCTTAGATAGATGAGTAACCTGATACGGTACGTCATCGTTTAAGTATACGAGTAGGAGCAAGTATCTGATTTAGATAAAGGCTCCAGCGAACTGGGTAACGAAGCAGCGGCTTCGGGGAACGTGAGGGTATTCTTGGTATCCCTCTATGAGCTGCCAGGTGATTATACTAGGCTCATGAGAGGTTAAGGTCTGCGTTAGAAGAACCAAGAGTATGCCTTGGTTGCTATGCGAGCAACCTAAAGACGGGGATGGATAGGGGATAGTCGACGATACACGGTCGTACCCTAGATAGCATTTCGTCAGACTACCTACCATCTTTGGTCAAGCGTGTACGTACGGAAAGGCAGAGAACACCCAATAGACCATAATTGCTATCTAATTATGGTTGCGGTAAGGCTAGGATTGTGGGTTGGCCAGTAGTGTGTTCTCATACAGGATTTATCCTGTCTTGTCTTTCACTAGTTGAGGGAGGGGTCGCGTGGGACCATAGCCACGTATAGAAAAACAGACCTTAGCATCTGCATCGGCAGATAAATCGAAAGCTCCCGACCGAGTCCTGTATTTCTCGATCTGCCCTGTGACAGGACTCGGATGGCACGATGTGATACATGTGCATACAGTCATGGAAAACGATTCACGATGAATGCGTGGGAAAAAGGGCGCGGTTGACGGTTAGCGTAAATCCCAGTGGCCCTGGGTGGTTGAACCAAAACCGAGATACGAAAACGTGCAATAGGTAAGCGTAATCCCTAGTGGCCCTAGGTAGCATAAGTCCTAGTTGTACAAACGATAATTCATGTTGGAAGACCCTAGCTAGGTTTAGGGTAACAGTCCAAACCGATCTTAAGGATCATGGAACTATGTTAAAGTAATGTAGAATCTCATGGGAAAGCCCGTATGGTCTACGGCAAGGGACTGAACATTTACATGGAATAAAACATACAAGTTGAGTAACCTATATATGCGATATATTAGGTTGACATGGACCACTACACGACTTTTGAGTGAGGGTCATTCTTGGTTAACACATGATACGGTGGGGATACTAGTACGGTAGGTGCAGAGCTAAAAGCCAGGATAGATACCACGGGATGTTATACGTAATAGATATCTTGGGGATATTATACTTGATAGAAACCTGACGATGTGATACCTTGTTTTATCTTGACATCGTAATTTATCATGACACCTTAGTTTATCTGAGTTCAGTAGTTCATCCTGTTATTTTGATTTAGCTTATCTATCTTGTTATCATGCTTATGTTCATCTCAGTTTCTCATGTCAGTTAACTTTACTAGTTTTTATGCTAATAGTAGATAGGGCTTACTCAGTCTTTTTGACTGACCCGTTTTGTTTCGCCTCTTTTCTTCCGTTTCCCACCCCCCCCCCCCCCAGGTTACAGGGAGGAAATACTGTTGTTTATTTCGGACTTCTTCTGCTTGAAGGTCATCATGGATGGCTTGGACTTTTCTTGGCTAATGGCTACTTTACTGTTTTTACTTGGGGAATAATTTATGAAAATGTCTTTATGCTTCTTTACTATGGCAAGACAGGTTTTGATGTACTCTGATGTAAAAGGCTTTAGACCTTATTTATTCATGTTATGAAAGTTTGATTTTACTTCCGCTATTTTATATGTTCTGTCTTGTGATATTTCTGTGCATGTTTACCAATAATGCCCCTCTAAAGCTAGTGGATTCCTTTGTGAGTGACCCTAGCGGAGGCGGGGTGTTACAATTTTGAAAACAAAGAAAATTGAAACTAGAAATAAAACTATTATTGAATTGAATCATATCTAAATCTAATCAAATCTATATTCAATCCAATATGATCTAGGAAAGCTATTAAAAAGCAGAAATTAAAATTGCAGAAATTAAATAACAAACAAAAATAAATTTTGGATTACCCCTGAATCTAATCAGACGGTCAGTCACTAATGAAAATAAGTGTAAAAGACAACTAGTACTCTACCAAACCTAATTGTGTAGATGGCACTAGTTGCTAATAACGTAAAAACGTAGAAAAGTAAAAGAAAACTCTCAATTCATGGATGATGATGATTTAGAATGAGAATACAGCGGTATTTATAGGATAGATAACCAACCTAAACCTAATACAATCACAAATGGGCCTTAGTTAATTCTATTAAAATTGGATCATTCCTCTTTCCCTCTTGCTTCTTTGATCATTCTTCATTGATTCATGATATGCATAGCCTTTCTACCCAATATTTTCTTGCCCAACAAGCATTTTGATGTGAGGTCCTCATCTACAAGTCTTCGAATATATATATACACAACAAATTGATCTCTATTTTCTATTTTTATGATTGCATGTGGCTTAGTCGGCATATTTATAAAAGTGAAAAAATAATACCCAAGTAATATTAATTCATATACAAATGATAAGATATAAAAGCATAAAATAAACATATGTTCATGTTAATAAAATACCTGCAAAATTCGCAGCAGCATTGTATAAATCAGATGAAGAAGAGCTTTGATTTTCTTGAACCATCTTCATAAATTCCTTGTAAAATGCAGAAACCATTTGTGGATCAATGGAAGAAGTATTTGCAGTTGGACCATTTTCTATAGTAGCAGAATAAGGAATATCACCAAGAATTCCATTTGCATTTGAGTTTTCTTAAACATTTGCTACCAATTTTTGAGAAGCTTGACTAGTTTTTCCTTTCTACCATTATAGATATCCAACAATTTTGAAGCAACGCTCCTTAATATGCCCTCTTGATTTACAATGATCACAGAAATTTTCATATTTAGCCTTCTTATTTTTGATTTACGTGCGGAATCTAAGACTTCACTCAAGCTATTACTTGTTGGTCTTAGTAAACCCTACGGGTCACTACCCTGATTTTTCAACGCCTTCACACTACCTAGATAGTCACCCTTAGAAATTGGCAGAGGTGACCCTCAAATCTGAGACCAATGCCTCATCCCAATTCGGCCACCTCTAACCAGCTGAGCTAAGAGTGTCGGGTCATATTTGGCCTTCTTAGATTCCATTTTTTGCATTGATGACTTGAAATTATGAGATACTTGGTCATTCTTGGCTGAAAAAAGAGCATTCATCTCTGTGGACTGAGAAGCTAAATTCAAATTACTCTGTTTCTCAATTTGTTGAAGCATATGGTAAGCTCGATTCACATTTGGTAGAGGATCCATACTGAGCAAATTTTCTTAGCTTGATTGTAAGATTTGTTTAAGCCAGATATAAACTGACTAAGTTTCCTAAGCTGATCTGCTTTAAGAATTTTTATCAGCAAACCACATGAACAATTATCTACTGCTCCACAAGCACAAAGAAGAAACAACTCTATAATTTGCAACTGATCCCAGATTTGTTTCAGATTAGCATAATAAGTAGCTATATTATCATCATTTTGTTGAACACTCATTAAATTTTTATGAAATTCATAGATCTGAGGAGCATTCGAACGACCACATCTTTCTTGAACCTTATTCCAAAGCTATTTTGAAGAAGAATTGAATATAAAGCTCTCAAAGGTTTTCTTATCCCTCGAACAGAGGATCCACGCAGTAACCATGTAATCATTTCAAATCCATTTATGTAGATCTGGTGATTCATCAGACAGATAAAGGAGAAATCCATCGATGAACAAGATTTTATTCTTCGCTCCAAGGGTAAGATGAACACTACGGCTCCAATTTACATAGTTTCGCCATTGAAAATAATCTGACCTAATTGAGAGTTTGGATTATCTCCATGAGAAAGAAAACAGGGATCAATATAGTTAATTGTAGAATTTCCATAGTTATCTGGATTTGAACTCGAAATTTGACTTGAATCAGGCATTAGGGTTATGAAAAATTTCCTCAAAGTTCCGATACCCTGAAGAAGAAGGAAAGTATTTTATTTCTCTTAAAAACAAATGATAGTACAATCAACCTTATTATACAATCGAACTGCTGTACACAAGCAAACAAAACAAACAAATACAAAAGTACCAATAAAAATACCAAACCAAACACAGTATAAAATCAGTATAGTATGTAATGCTCTACATTTGAGTTCCATGATGTTATTTACATAACAATATCTTGAGCTCAAAATGTTAAATGACAAAATAGAATTTACCAATTGAACACTTAAAACTCGGTTATTGTGAACATAGGGAGAATATATATATATATATATATATATATATATATATATATATATATGATAATTTACCTTTCAAACAAATTTAAAAAAATGATTGAAATTTATACAAAATTATGTCTAACTAAGATGAACAAAATTTGTTTTTTGAGATTAGCTAGCGGCCTGGAATCTAAGCAATCTTTTAGTGCTCTTTGGACAACTGTTTCTACTGCTGGTTGAGATGTCAGCCATGAGTAGGTAGATTAAAAGAGCTTGAAAACATATTGATGCTTGTATTTGACTTTTCAAATTTTTGAGTAGAGAAAAACCTACAGTTGCACTCCATTTATTTGAATTTTTTGTATATATTATTAGTCAAATTCAATAGAAGTACAAATATAATGCATGGGCCAAGTTTCGAAATTTCGCTTTCCGTTTTTCGTTTCGCTCTTTGTAAAATTTTGTAATTTCGATTCCATCCTGGTAATTCTGAAAATTCCATTTTAATTCAGTATGTGAATTCCGATAACTCTTTTGAAATAAAGTCACTAAAACAACTTGAACAGAATCAACAAAAATAAGCTCAATATAAATTTTATGCAAATTGTTTTTACACTAACCAATGTACAAAAATTCTCATTATCAGTCCATACTTCATTGACAAACTTAAAAAAAGCCCAAAAGCTTTTTATTAAATTAAGAGAAGGCTAAAGCTTTACATGGCCTTCCCATGAATATGCAATTCAGACTACAGACTATCGCAGCTTAAACAAAATTGTTGGACGACTGCTTAACAAAACCCTAGTCGACAAAAGAAAATTAAAAGGAATGCTCAGTAGGAAGCCACGTATTTCTCTTCTCTGCTCGACATGTTTCTCTTTCCTCCCTTACCTGGACATGTTTCTCTCTCTTCTCACCGTTATTTTGGTATTTGAAGGTATAAATCATTTTTTCTTTTCTTTAAATTGGGCGGAAATGTTGAAAACGAGATTTAAAGTAGATTTCGTTCCTCTCACTGTCGCAAGCAGACTGAAATGGTCGAGATTCTGGCGTACCGACCGGAACTTCAAACCATGTCGTGGGCTGTTAAATTGTCTTAATTAATTTTTTGGTCTAATTCTATTCGTACATCAAAAATTGCTAAATATACACAAAAAATATAGTAAATTATTACACATCAAATATACTTTATATAAGTCGTGTCTTTTACAATATTACCTTAATTTTCATCTTTTTTTCTCTTTCCTGAATTTATTACATCAAGTTGGGTAAAATTTATAAAAAACGAACTTTGGTTCTTGCACTAATGTTGTAGCTATTGAAAAAAAAACTCAATTTCAACAGAGTTGCTTAACTTTTAGAAAAAAATCAAATACATCTAAATTACAATAATTATTTTTAAATCTTGCTTTAATTGAAATTTTAAGTTTCATGATGAAGTAATTCATTAACATTTGAACTAACATATCTCGTTTGCATCTAATTTTATTGCTTTTGTGGTTAATTTGACTTATTATATGCAAAAATTTAAAATAAGTAACTAGAGAAAAGGTTGCTTTAGTAATAGTTTTTTATTAAAAAAATAATGATGTATGTTAGGTGATTTTGATGCATGAAGAGAAATAGCCTTTTTTGTGATTATAAAACACTCAGTTATCTTAGGTAAGACGATATTATCGAACAATTTGATTCCTTTAGCATCACTTTGAAAATCCATGCTTGACACTGTCATTGTTAATTGAAGAATATCTATATGCTGCATTGCTACATTTTCATTCTTAATTTTTTTTTTGGGATCTCGTCTCCGATATCCTAGATTCTTTTCTATTTGTAATGGATTCAAATAGTAAACTAAAATCTGTACATAGATTCATTATCATAATTTGTTATCAGTGCAACAAAATTGAATTTTAGCAATTTTCACTATATGATGGATAACGACTGATTTTTACTCACAGAAAAACCTCAAAAAAACTACATTACACAATGCATGATCGGTTATCCACCTTTAAATAAATAAATAAATATTCCAATTATATTTGTCAAATTGTCTATCAGATAACCAATAGCCTCAACCGCTGCATATTTCTTGTAATTTCTGAATAGTTTATACTAAGGGAAGAGCTTGTCCAAAATTGTTAATTATTAACCTAGTATTCAACTTTATCCTATAAATATGAATATCAGAAATGAAATAGTAATAGCCAACAATTTGGTTATAAAATACACATATACCATGAAAACTAATAAAATGAACATGACAATTCATGAAGAAATAATTAGCACCAAATAGTTTTTTGATTAGTTTACAAGTTTTCTCGCAACAAATAATTAGAAAACCAAAAGAAAATATCGAACAATCCCATTAATTCATTCCTAATTTATGCATTCCTAAAACAACTATCTAGATGTACCACGCCTTTTTATCCGGTTATTTCTGATTAACCAGACAAGCCTGACTTAATGATTATCAAGTCGGATAGTCCAAAATAATGATCCAACGGCCCAGCTACAAAACATAAATAAGGCAATAAGACGATAGTCAAACAAACCCAACAGAAAAACAAGATGACACGTTCAGAACACAAGTCAAAGATATTAAGGAATAAGGCCGATTACAAACCAAAACGTTCATCTCACTGGTTTAAGCTTGAGCAAGAACACTTCATGTCCAACAAACACTAAAGAGATCGCACAAACAAACTTCAAAATCAACACATTGGCATAAAGAAGGATTGCTCTCCAACTGACAGACCTCCATTTGTCAACAAGCTGGATCTGTGCCAATATGGATTAGTAAATTCGGGGGCTCACCTTTGTTCGACCTAGTCGACTCCATGTCAAGATTCTTCCATTGAAATTTCAACCCGATATAAAGTCGTCTCTGCCTATAAATATCAGTTACATGGGAGAAATTTGGATCTTTTAGCTCATTGTATTCTTCATCTCCATTGTGTATTTTGGATCTTCGATGATTTGAACTCGGTAAACACCAAATTTAGCAATAAAGTAATTAAATCCTCAAAGTGAACGTATGATATTTAACTTCGAATCACTATAACACTATATGTACAATTTTCCTACAAATTTTATTGATAGAAATATGAGGTCTCTGGCTTCACTATACCATGTATCTGAATACCCTCATCATAAGAGAAAAGCTATAGAAGCCAGCGAGGGATGAGTGAGGGAAACAGGGTTGATGATGATACACAAGGTGTTTAGACCATGGTTGATGGAAACCCGTCAAGTCGTCGAATCGGATAAAGGAAGGCTAATTGACCTGAACTTTGCTATTGACCGCCAATTCAAATCTAGGAGATATAGGATCGTTGCTTGCTGCTTCTCACTTCCTTTTCCTCCTATGATTGATTGGGATGTTAGGAACCGGGTACGCTCCGGCGAAAATTATACTCAAGTGCTTTTCGAGTGGGGAGCTATAGAGACATCTAACGTTTTAAATCTTGGATATCGGTCGCGTTTCTTTTCGGGGGTTTTAGAGACTTGATCTCGTATTGGGAGAAATCTTGAACGAGATGAGTCTAACTCGGGGGTTTGTCTCGGATTTCCATCTCGGATTTGAAAGTTCATATCGGAACAATCTCGGGGTACATGATATGTTAAAAATTGATATTCTTACAAAGTGATATTTATGAATGCTATTAAAAACATAGTAATTTAAACTTAAATTGCAAAATAACTTTATTATTCTTAATTTATGAATGATCATTCATACTCAAAAACGTAATATGTTTAAAACAAAAATATAACACAATGCAAATGGATTAGTGCTTGAAATATATAGTCATTGAAAATGAATTATTTTTAGATAGAAAACATTAAAAAGATCCAAAACATCTAAAAAAAAATTAAAGTATAAGTAGACCATAAAATACATAATTTCATAGGTAACATGTATGTAAAAAAAAAAAAACGAATTTGAAAATCATAAGCATTGCAAAACATATATGAACATACAATATGATCGTTTAACATGCAAAATGTAAAATAGCAAGAGATTATCATGGCTAGAATTGAGTTTTTTTTTAATTATTTTTCAGGTTTAAGAACATATTTAAATCTTAACCCAGAAAAACAAGATCTCGAACGATATTCCAATATTTCGTATCGGACGATATATCGTTCGATATTGCAATATCTCGGGCGATATATTCAAAAGGTGATTTACTGTGATATTTTTTTGTTTCGTTTCGGTAGGAGACGAAAACAAGCACAAGGCTCGCTCCAAGCATGTTGTGACAGTGTCCAGTTTGCACCAAGCACCGAGAGAGTCGATCAAGGGCTTTATGGGATGATTCAATGTTGCTGTCATTGAGGTCATCAATCTAAATGATGAAGCTAATTTGATGGCACTTACCAGGGGTGTTGAGCTCGACTTTGTTTTGTATGGCTGGTTTGCTGGAATGCCTCTATTAACACTGGATTAATTTTACAATAAAGCGGCTCAATTTCTGAGAAAAGAGGAGGCAAAAGAACGTGAAAATGAGAAAGCATAGACCGAGAAATGAGAGAGTACAGTAATCCGACAGTTTAGATAATCAGAGTAAGCAAAACGGTAACTAGAAAGGCAAAATGGTGGTGAAGACTGCGATCCTAAAACGATGTAACATCCCTTTATGTTTACTAAATATTATTTAGAATATTTAATAAATCAAATAATTCAAGTTAATGAGGAGAATAAAATATGACTAACTAAATAACCCGGACCATGACTAATCAGCTAGTTGGCTCAATCAGAACCAGTAAACAAGAAGGAGAATTACGATAAGGGTAAAGTAGGAAAAGTTATTGTTCTAACACTTAAACTATCACCACGTCATATACCACTCTTTACGTTCACATGTAATAACAAAAACATACTAAGGCCGACCGTAACTCTAAGAAAAAAGAAGATGAAAACAAGATAGAACAGGGAATCAAAGCTTAATTCAAATCCACTCAAATCTCAAGCTTTCGCACATTCTAATTAAGACAGATAATGATATTTATTCTTTGTTTTTGCTTATTAACTTGAATCTAGGCTAAGATACAAATATGTTTACATTTTTTTTTAATTCTCAGTTTAGATGATGAAAGAAGATATATATACACACACACGTGTGTGTATGTATGTACGCTTGTTGATAATCTCATGTATGTCTAGGTTATAAACCCTATCATGTGTTGTCCAAATCATATGTAACTTTAGTATGTTGTGAGGAACGCTATTTGAAGATGGGTTTCAAGTTTCATAATTTTCCATATAAGTCTGAATATTTAATGAATTTTCAAGGATAAGAAAATGTTTTTTTTTTTTTTTGGATTTTTATCATTATAAAATAATTGAATAGTGATTTTGATTTTGAAATTTAAATTATATTATATTATATGTGTGTGTGTATGTGTGTGTGTGAAAGGGAATTTATCAATATTTTTGAGGATTTTCCCTAAATTTTTTGTTTTATTATGATTTTTTAAAGCTAGAAAAGCTTAAGTATTTAATTAGCTAAATGAAATTAAATGAATTTGAATCAAGGATTGCTTATATTTTAAATATTTTAATCTCAGATCTAAGGCACAAATCTAATAAAAAAATTAGTAACTAATTAGATTTTGCCAAATAATAAGGGATTGGTAAAAATCAATACTTTAAATTAAGATTTTGCCAAATAATAAGGGATTGGTAAAAATCAATACTTTAAATTAAGATTTTGCTATTTTTAAGACTGTAACCATTTTTTCCACCCTACGAAGCAATGCATTGCTTTGTTTCATTGCTTTTGTTATGCTTTCGTTCATCCCTAGGAGAAGTGCATGATACTGAGTAATTTAGTATTGGGTGTTTCAAGCAAGGATGATGCAAAAGGATGCTTGAAAAGGTGCTTCGCTTTGCATAGGGGGGCATCTTTTTATAAATATTTTTAAAACAATCCAACTCCCTTCTGCTTTGCTTCAACATCAAAGCAGTTTTATTCAATTTGATTTTATAAATTGGTTTCGAATCATTTTAATAGGTTTGTGTCACTGTTTAGTAAAGCCAAAATGTTTTGTGCTCAAAGCATTTATGCGCATCCCTATTTTGTAAATCGAAGCACCTCTATTGTTTTATTTTTCTTCGACACCAAACAGAGGCGCAAAGCAAATCTATTTTGCTTTATAACATATAAGTCCTAATAACTTTTAGTTTTTGAATTGATTCGAATGGCTTAGCACCAAAGCCTATAAATTACTATATTTCCTTCGTTTCAAATGGCTTGATTGTCATATGTATTAAAGTATGATTACTTCTAAGAATTTTAGAATATCATCAAATAAGGTTTTTGAAAGCATATATTTAACATATTGTTTTTATTAAAGAATTATAGAATTTTCTTATTTGGAAGATGATATTTAAAGAATTGAAATATAAAGGCCTATATCTACAATGAAATATTTAAAGAGTATTTAATCCAGTATTTTACTAAAGCAATTTATAATCCTTTCACAATTAGATAGATGGAACGGGGATAGTGTTTACTCAAATGATTTGAAAACCAGATGAGAAAGTGTAGGGTCACGCCCTATGCTTCAGTTATCACCTCTAGCTAAAATTGTAACATTCCAACGTAAAGGGAAGAGCTTGGGTAAAACTAAAGGTATGTTATATGAAGAAAGAGATGTAAGAAGATAGGTTATTGACGAGTCTGCATAACCATAGATTTCTAAATTAGCCTAGAAAAACTAAGAGTTAGACAGATAATCAAATAAGAGTAAAATTTAGACTGACCATCTAATTTGTTTCTAAAAGTCATTTAGATGATTTGTAAATCCAGTAGACCCTAGCCAGCCATAAAGCTTTGTAGTTACCCGTAAAACATGGAGTAGAGATGGGCGGTCCAAATTACCCATGAGACGGATAGTCAGGATTTCTTTTAAGACAGATAGTTAGGATTTCTCGTAAGATAGATGTAAAGATTTCCCATGAGACATGGATGCATATTATTATTATTATTACTATTATTATTATTGTTGTTGTTGTTATTATTATTATTATTATTATTATTATTATTATTTATGAATGATTAAAAATTATTATGTCTAGTAACCATTATGATTGCAAATGAAACATTGATCGATTGATATGACTAAAGATACTAGTGAGGAGAAACCTCGTTCCTCTTAGCGCCATATCTTACTAAATATCTACTTATTAAGATGGCATATTCTTCACACCAGAATTTTTGTCTGGTCAGGGTTTTTATTTTTCCCTCTAACTCTCGAGTGCGTAGTTGAGTAGTCGGGGAGTAAGTTTTATGTTTTTATTTTTTCCTCTAACTCTCGGGTGCATAGTTGAGCAGTTGCGGAGTAAGTTTCAAGTTTTTAGGTTTCTTTTGGCAAATAAAGCTCGTGGATTCGTACATGAGGCATCACTAGTTATTTATAAATATTTTTCGAACACCAAAAATTAATATTATAAATGCTTGCATCATCTACATTGCTGGTTTTAGGCCTTAGAATTGGGGATGTTACAAAGAAGAGATGCTACAAAGAGGCTCGAGGACACATGTAATACTATGTAGTATAAAAAAGCCTGCTTCTAAAGAATCGACGAAACCAGAAGAAGAAATTTGAAAAATATTGCTTGTTCCATGAAATGTATGGATATACTACTAATAATGTTGTAATTTGAGAGACGTAATCGAGAAATTTATTGGTAATGAGATATTAGAGCCATATAGGAAGGCCCTGTAGGACAGGAGGTAAGGGACGTATATTCCTCAACAACCAAGTTTAGGTATCACCTAGAGCTACCGATCAACGAAGGCATAAAGAATTATGATTAACACTATTGTTGGTGGACTGCATCCGACTATCAAATGTTGCAGGATAATAGAATAGTGCGCAAATCTGGTGAACTTGATTAAAAAGCTAGAAGAAACCCAATAAGCATTGAACCATCATGTCTGAGGTAATAGTGACTTAAGGAATCAAGTCAATAAGTTGAATGTCGAATGCACTGATAGAAGTAGGAGGTCTCTGGCTCCACTGTACTATGTATCTGAATACCCTCATCATAAGAGAAAAGCTATAGAAGCCAACGAGGGATGAGTGAGGGAAACAAGGTTGATGACGATACACAAGGTGTCTTGACCATGGTGGATGGAAACCCCTTGAGTCGTCGAATCGGATAAAGGGAGGCAAATTGACCTAAACTTCTCTAATGACCGCCAATTCAAACCTAAGAGATATAGGATTGTTGCATGCTGCTTCTCACTTCCTTCTCATCCTATGATTGATTGGGATGTTAGGAACCGGGTACACTCCCTCGAAAATGATACTCATCATACTTAATGCAGTATCCTCGTGAAAAATCTCCTTACCTACAGTGTAAAATATTCAGTGAAGTCTGAACCCCAAACAATATCTTATGAGGTACCAATGGTATATTGACTAAGCTCAAGCTAATGAAGCAATCAAGGTAAAGCTTTACCAAGTTATTTATAGAATGTGGTGTACGAAGTTGCCACCAAAGTCAATTTCTTCATTTGAGGAATCATGAAATAAAATTTGAATCAATTTCACACACCCACAAGGCTCGCTCCAAGCATGTTGTGACAGTGTCACGTTTGCACCAAGCACCGAGATAGTCGATCAAGGGCTTTATGGGATGATTCAATGTTGCTGTCATTGAGGTCATCAATCTAAATGATGAAGCTAATTTGATGGCACTTACCAGGGGTGTTGAGCTCGACTTTTATTTGTATGGCTGGTTTGTTGGAATGCCTCCGTTAACACCGGATTAATTTTGCAATAAAGCGACTCAATTTCTAAGAAAAGAGGAGAGGAAAGAATGTGAAAAAGAGAAAGCACAGACCGAGCAATGAAAGAGTATAGTAATACGACAGTTTAGATAACCTTAAGGGAGAGAAGGTTGAAATAAATGTGTAGAATTAGAATAAGAAAAACGGTAACTAGAAAGGTGAAATGGTGGTGAAGATTGTGATCCAAAAATGATGTAACATCCCAAAGTTTACTAAATATTATTTAAGAATATTTAATTGGTTAAATTAAATGACTCAAGTTAATGAGGAGAATAAAATATGACTTATTAAATAACCTTGACCATGACTAATCAGCTAGTTGGCTCAATCAGAATCAGTAAATAAGAAGGTGGATTACGATAAGGGTAAAGTAGGAAAAGTTATTTTTCTAACACTTAAACTCTCACCACCTCATATACCTCTCTTTACATTCATTTGTAATAACAAAAACATAATAAGGCCAACCATAACTCTAAGAAAGGCAAGAGGAAAAAAAGCTAGAACAAGGAACCAAAGCTTAGGAATTCAAACCCACTCAAATCTCAAGCTTTTTCATATTCTAATCAAGACAAATAACGATATCCAGTCTTTTTTTTGCTTATTAATTTAGATCTAGGCTAAGATTCGAATTACCAAATGTATACATGTTTGTTTATCCCCAGTTTAGATTATGAAAGAAGATATACATGCTTGTTGATGATTTAAGTGCATTTTCATGAAGTTATCATGCATGTCTAGGTTAGAAACCCTATCATGCATTGTCCAATTGACATGAGACTTTAATATGTTGTGAGAAACACTATTCGAAGGTGGGTTCCAAGTTTCATAATTTTCGATACAAGTGTGAATATTTAATGAATTTTCAAGGATAAGAAAATGATTTGTTTTTTTTTTGATTTTTATCATTATAAAATAATTGAATAGTGATTTTGATTTTGAAATCTATATATAATGAAATTTATATATATATATATGTATATATATATATGGAAAAGGATTTATTAAAATTTCTGAGATTTTCCCTAAATTTTTTGTTTTATTACGAATTTTCTAAGCAAGAAAAGCTTAAGTATTTAATTAGCTAAATGAAATTAAATGGATTTAAATCAAGGATTGCTTATATTTTGAATATTTTAATTCTCAAATCTAAGGCACAAATCTAATAAAAAAAATAGTGATCAATTAGATTTAGCCAAATAATATGGGGTTGTTATACTTTAAATAGAGATTTAGCTGTTTTTAAGTAATAACCATTTTGCCACCCTATGAAGCAATGCATTGCTTCATTTCATTAGTTTTGTTATGCTTCGATTAATCTCTTGGAGAAGTGCATGATAATAAGTAATTTAGTATTGGGCGTTTCAAGAAAGGATGAAGCAAAGGGATGCTTGAAGCGGTGTTCCGCTTCGCATAAGAGAGCTTCTTTTTAATAAATATTTCCAAAACAATCCAACTCCCTTTGATTTGCTTCGACATCAAAGAAGTTTGCTTCATTCCAATTTTATAAATTGGTTTCGAATCGTTTTAATAGGTTTGTGTCACTGTTCTGTAAAGCTAAAATGTTTCTCAAAGCACTTATGAGCTACCTTGTTTAGTAAATCAAAGCACCTTTGTTTTTTTCTTTTTCTTCGGCACCATAGGGGCGTGAACAAATTTATTTTTCTTTATAACATATAAGTCCTAATAACTTTTTTGTTTTGAACTGTTTCGAATGGCTTCAATTCAAAGCCTGTTAATTACTGTATTTCCTTCGTTTCAAATGGCTTGATTGCCATTTGTTCTAAAGTATGATTACTTCTAAGAATTTTAGAATATCATCAAATAAGGTTTTTGAAAGTATATATTTAACATATTGTTTTTTAGTAAAGGATTATAGAATTTCCTTGTTTGGAAGATGACATTCAAAGAATTGAAGTACAAAGGCCTGTTTTTTCAAGGAAATATTTAAAGAGTATTTAATCGAGCATTTTACTAAACCAATTTATTATCCTTTTACAATTATATAAATGGAAAGAGGATAGTGTTTACTCAAATGATTTGAATACTAGACGAGAAAAGTGTAGGGTCACGCCCTATACTTTAATGATCGCCTCTAGCTAAAATTGTCCAACATTCCAACGCAAAGGGAAAGGCTAGGGTAAAACTAAAGGTAATGTTATGTGAAGAAAGAAATGTAATGAGATAGGTCATTGGCGAGTCCGTATAACCATGGATTTCTTAATTAGCCTAGAAAAACTAAGAGTAGACAAATAATCAAATAAGAGTTAAATTTAGACTAGGCATCTAATTTGTTTCTAATAGTTATTTAGATGATTTGGTAAATCTGGTAGGCCCGAGCCAGCTATAAAGGTTTGTAGTTATCGGGTAAAACATGAAGTAGAGATGGGCGGTCCGAATTAACTATGAGACGGATAGTCAGGTTTTTTTGTGACAGCCAGTTAGGATTTCTCATAAGAAAGATGTCAAGATTACTCATGCGACATGGATGCATACTATTATTTAGGATTGATTAATAAATATTATTTTTAGTAACCATTATGATTGCAGATGCAACATTGATTGATTGATATGACTAAAGATACTAGTGAGGAGAAACACCGTCCCGCTTAGCGGCGTGTCTTGCTAAATATCTATTTATTAAGATGGCATGTTATTCTTCACATTAGAATTTCCGTCTGGCCCGGATTTTTTGGTTTTCCCTCTAACTCTCAAGCGCATAATCGAGAAGTTGGGAGTAAGTCTCATGTTTTTATTTTTCCCTCTAACTCTTAAGTGCATTATGACAACAAGGAATTTCGCTCGATCCGAATCAGTCGCTAAACCGATCTAGACCGTTCGAAACGCCTGATTGTTTTGAGAACACAACAAAACAGAACGCAGACGGAAGAACATTTCATTGTATATTACAACAATACATCAGAATACAAGAATATACAGAGTATGAATCAATATTACACATTTATCAAATATCAGAGATTACAATAAATTATATAGCAGCGAAAAATAATACAATACACAACTAGAAGGAGATATACGGATACAAAGCTTTCCGGATATCGTTCCAGCTGTAAACCAGGATCCTATGAATATAAATCTGCAAAACCAAAACTACTAGCTGCCCATGTCAAAATAAGGGCACCCAGAGTTTAGGTTAAAACAATAAACTTCAGGTCAGTCATGGGACTGGTGTGAGAACTAAAAACAGTTATTAATCTTTATTTTTAAAGTTAGGTAAATCAAGGGACCACGCCGCTAACACGGAACGGGTTTCCTCCCAAGAACACCAGTGCATAAAACAAACAACACAATGCTAAATAAAGAAAAATGAAGCTATTATAAGACCCAGGTCCTATCACACAATGCAACGCAAGCCGGGGGATAGGGTTTTCCCTTATAATAGCCAAACATGCTTGGTACGTTTAAAACAAATCATTTGATACTATTATAAGTGTATAGTGTCAAAACAACTTCAAATCATAAGTATCAATCCTAGACGGCATGGGTACCATATATCATGTCGCTATACTAGGTCCTACAATCAAAACCGCAAATGTCACGTATTTGGAAATTGGGTTTCCATCTATGAACTGAGGCAAAAGATAGTCCTCACCGATTCGAGACAATCTAACCCATGTCCCAGGATCAGAGCTCGAGTGACCCTTGGATCTTCAGGGCCGGTCCACCGATGTGGATTAAAATTCCTGAACACTGCGTTTCTCCGCCCTTTGGGGCGTAAGTGAGCCAACAAATGACTCCATCAGACCCGGATCGTCCGATCAAACCGAGGCGCCTCGCAACAACAACAACCACATAAGTCAAACTCGTCAGGGCGTGTAAAACCACCGACGACACTTTTTAGCTAGAAGGAAACGCATGCCCTCCCTGAGGTCCGTCTCTCGTTTTTGGTTCATACCGGGTGCGAAACTCGCGAAGTAAACGTTACACAAAGCTACGCCACAAAGGTCGTGCTTTGATCATCAACCACAAGACTTTGCTTTTCAACAGAAGCCTTGATCATTCGCCACTTAGGCATGCCACACATGCAATTCACTCTATGCGTTTGATATCCATCAGTATATAACCCCTGAGCTCGTACGTCTCAAAGAAGGGCGTTAAGCAAGAGAATAAATTCTCCGCCGCCAAACAGATATATATTTAATAGAAATCAATCACACAGACTAAAATCCAATGTCAGACACACAGTCCATTTACAAGTCCGTTCTGGGTCTGAACGAAACCGGAGGCACCTAGTACCACGCATATCCATCGATCTCCAAGTACGTCTGGACGATCACCAACTGTTTCCATCATCTTGGGTGTACATCCCAATCAAGATCATCAGTAATCACCCAAACGACGTGAAGACCTCCGGTCTTCGACCACCGTCTTCATCTTCGACTTATCGTCGTATCAGTTATTCAGAATGGGATAAACCCGGTCTTTCCGAATAACTCACGTATATTATAAACAAGTGTTACACAAACACAACGTACGCCTCATTCCAATTCATCAGTCACTAACCGTAAATTAACAAGAGAATAATTTCCCAAATATTAACCCCGAAGGCCGAAACCAACATCAGATCAATATCCAGAAAACCATTCTGCTTAACTAACCGACAGTTAGTTTCTAAATTTCACATTCATAGGGAAAGATTCCCATTAATTTTATCAAAGGTAAATTCCTTGAATTTATTCTTTAATCTTCTTTTGAATTTCGATTCAACTAGTCGGGATTAACGAACCTTACCGAAGTAATCTTTTGTTTTTATTTACCAATCCCAACCTATTCATCCCATGAAGTAAAACTGGTAATACTTCATATCTAATACCACGGTGTTATCGGTAAATTCAATTACCATTTCACGTTCAAATCTAATTAAAGATTTAACTATCGCCTGGAGCAAAACTGGTGATACTCCATTCTTGATCATTTCAATCTAATTAAAGATTCACTAAAACTCTACTTAGCTTTAATCTGTGACTGGGTTAAAGAATCAGTGTCATTTAAAACACGGTTCACGATAAAACCCAAAAATCAATATCAATTCAATTCCAATTAAATATTATTTAATTGGTACAGTTCATCAAATCTAAATAAAAAGATTTAATCTTTTCTCTACTGGGCTTAAGAACGATGTTAATGAAGACACCATTCACGACAAACCCAAATCACATTTGATATTCCATACAAGGCTCTGAATAGAAAATATATCGGCTTATATTCAATATCAAATTCTATGACCAACATATATCGTATTGGAAATAACGATATATATATATATATGTATATCTTTCAAATTTCCATAACAACATCTGTATAATCACGAAATCCAACATCGAAATATTCCGAAGACAATTTCGATTCAAATCCAATCCAATGCAATTATTGGAAATTCTGGTTACTTTTAAAACCCTTTTCAAATCCAATTTATTTATTTAAAAATAAATATAATTTTAATTCTAGTTCAAAACTAGTTTATTTCGATAAAAATCTATTTTTATCTTTTCAAATGTGGAGTTTTTCATCCGAATTCTTCACAAATCATTTCTTATGATTTTACACAAATTATTACTATTTTTAATAATTTTATCAAGGCCCGTACAGTCGATTTCCATCAATGGCCATCGAACTGCACTTACAGCGACCTTTTCCAAATTTGATTTGGACGTAACTCCAAATCCAACCGTTAGATTTCAAATTTCTAATATTCATCAGAAAGCTCTTTTCGATACGAACCCAAAGGTTCCTGTTTTAGGAGAATCCGACGGTCGGATCTCCCGCAATATCCGTTCGAAGTCAATGGTCGAAATTCGTGAACTGCCGCGGCGCGGCGCGTTCTATTCAAGCCATTATATAATATATATAATATATATAATATATATAATATATACTTCGTCGATTTCAATTCAAAACATGCTTTATAAATCGTTTTAAATTCATTTTCAAAACGGTTTCAACTTCATATTCAATTTCAAATCAAAATTGAATATTCCAATATAAATTCGTGTTAAATTCATTTCAAATTGATTTCAATTCAATTTCAATTTAATTCAAACGCAATTCCTTTCGATTTCAATTCGAATTCAATCCTATTCAATTTCAATTCGAATTCACTTCTATTCAATTTCAATTTGAAATCATTTCTATTCAATTTAATTCGAATTTCAATTCTTTTCAAAATTTCAGATTCTGAAATCACTTTTGATATTAATTATAAAATGAATAAAATCGATATAAATATCGTTCACGTCAAAATGGCGTAAATCTAATCAACACGGCTTCATATATTTCTATTTTCAAATATTCTCTTTCAAATATTTTCTTTTCAAATATTTCTATTCAAATATTTCTTTTTCAAAACTGGAATGAGGCCCAATCAATTACCATATAATGTTAATTATATGGTTTTTTCTACAACACATGTATACAATAACAACGATGAATAATCAACCTGCGTCCAAAGTGCATTCTACACTGTATAAGCATCAAATATAAATATTCAACGCTTATAACAGCCTGTCAATCAATCGATCAACATACAACTAAACAATCGGGATTAGTGTACGTCAAATATCATCCCAATACCCGTATGGGGTTTCAAACAATCAAACACAGATTTTATTTGTGTAGTTGGGTGATGTGTAAAATTTATCGTCCCAATCAATGTCAGTCAAATGTGTGTATATAAACAAATCGTCCGATTTGTTTATTTTTATTTCTTTTCATATACACGTTAAAATTTCTATTTTTAACTATAAAATATTTTTAGTTATATAAATATTTTATTTCATTTATATAAATATTTTATTCCATTTCACATAACATCACACAATCAACTACACATCAAAATCCAAAAAACAAGCATACAAGCCGTCCATGGTCTGTGGACGACGGGTGTCGGGTGCTACTAAACACCGTCTGCATCCTAGTATATATTTCAACTAGAAAATTAAATTAAAGAGTGAGAAATTCTCACCAACTAACTAATCCAAACATCTCGACTCTTGGGTAGAAATCTTCGTCGTTCTTGCCTCTTGTCACTTCCTTTGCCCGCATCCTAGTTTCTTTTCAGTGAGAAGGGGGGGTTTTTCCCGTCGGTATTGGAGGGGGTTGGGGTGCTCGAAGTGCTGGAGGGGGACTCGCCGGAGGTGGCGTCGCTGGTGGGGTCGGAGGCCAGGCGAGGGGGCTCGGGTTTGGGGATTGGAAGCGGTGGAAGGGGGGCGGCTTAGGGTTTTAGGGGACGGCGGTTTTATGCAGAAGAAGAAGGAGGAGATGAAGGCGAGAGAGGAGGAGCTAGGGGGAAGAAGAGGAGGGGGGTCGGGTTCTTCTAGATGGCGGCGCCGGAGGCGCGCCGACCCTGGTGGCCGCGGTGGCGGTTCACCCCCCCCCCCCGCCGTCGCCCCCTTTTTTTTCTGTTCAGAAATGAATCGGGGGGGGGGGGCAGAGGGTATATAAGGAGGGAGTTTTTTTTATTTAATTTCAAAAAGTTGACTTGACTTTTCATACGACCTCTAAACGAGGCCCACCGCCAGTCATCCATAGCTAATTACCCCCATTCCGAACACAATCGGATATGTATCGTAGGCTGATTCGATCGTTACAATCAGTTTTCATCAAAATCAACATATAACTCTATATATTGAATTTGAACGCGCATTTCAATTTACCGGGGTCACATACGAACTCTAAAAATTCCCGAAAAATATTTTCTAGCTTTGTATTGATGATACGGTCCTAACAAAACTAGTTTCGTCGAATTCTGAGACCGTTGGAAAAAATGGCTATTTTCCAGTCGATTAAAATCAACTGAAACTGGTCAAACGCGTTTTCCTTTGCCACGCTCACATATTGATTCGAAAAATTATGAAATTTGAAACCTAGAAATAATTTGACATCGCGGATCCAACAAAAGTGGTTTCGTCGAAAATCGAGGTCGTTTGCAAAATTCCCATTTTTAAGGGCCTGAATTCCATAGCGACTATTCAGAATCTTCAACTGGACATATCTTTTGATTCCCGCTATGAAATTTCAATTTTTCGAATTCGTTGGAAAGATATTCCCAAATAGATTCTAATATTTTTTGTTTCACTAAAATCCGGATTGTTTTGCACCCGGTACATTCAATTGAAGTTTGAATTTGAATTATCGAACTACCGCGCCATTTTCAATTCTATTTATAATTATATATAATTATTTATATTCTAACGACGACGTATATAAATATATACGTTCTATTCTATTCAAAATAAATTTCTCGTCGATATTATTTAAAATAATTCATTTTAACTAATCAAAATTTGCTAAAATTGGCAAAATAAAAATTTTAAACTGGCCCAGATTTCCGGGTTATTACAATCTCCCCCACTTAAAACTTTTCGTCCCCGAAAAGGAACAAAGCCGAAAGTTGTTTAACAATTCAACTCAACTTCCATTATTTTCACTACGGCTTAAGTTCTTCAACTTTTCAGTTTCTAAGAACTTTTCAAATTTTTCAAAAATTTGGCTAACACCCTAAATTTTCGAAAAATTTCACCATAACCTCCCCTACACCGGGAGCAACGGGAAAATCCCGAAATTGCCATACAGGCCCTCTGGTCTCAAAAAGAAAAAGAAAAAGCCAATCGGCTCATAAAATCATCATCACCCAAACAAAACAGTAAATTATGGTAAACATGTACCTATTTGTCGGGCAAACAAATTTTATTCTTCTGCTCTAGCCTCCTTGCTTTGACCTGTTCAATGTAAGTACATGTATATGCAAGAAAATGCGACCAAATTTCAATACAATTCACTATTTGATCAATTTGGTTATATGATTCAACATTTAATTAATCAAACAATAATCAAACAACACAACCATCAATCAATTAGTGAATTATCATTTCAAATTCATAACTTTGATATATAGTCAAAAATCACATTTTTGATGCCAAATAACAACAATAAATCCTATATAGCTTTGGTTCTCACACCAGTCCAATGGAAATATATAGATATCACACCTTCGAAACTCGAATATAAATACTAATGATGTCCGGACATCACCAGAATTTTTCCCGAGCGACTAGAGTGCGAATCTATATCTATCCAGTATATTAAAACTTCGAATACACGTGGATCAGACGTATATGCAAAATCTATATATACTGGATTGTCCACATCAATATAAATAATCAAATACGAATGATTGATTTAAATTTTCAAAACAAAACTTGTTTTCATTTCGAAAATATACTCTTCACACTCGTTCTAGGATACTACTGATCCCATCTCTAACGAGTCATTCCCATTGGATATTACTAATCCAATATCTGATGAATTCTTTCGTACGGTTCTAATGTGCCTTGTTCTCTGAGCTTTGTAAACCAAAGCTCTGATACCAACTATGACAACAAGGAATTTCGCTCAATCCGAATCAGTCGCTAAACCAATCTAGACCGTTCGAAACGCCTGATTGTTTTGAGAACACGACAAAACAGAACGCAGACGGAAGAACATTTCATTGTATATTACAACAATACATCAGAATACAAGAATATACAGAGTATGAATCAATATTACACATTTATAAAATATCAGAGATTACAATAAATTACATAGCAGCGGAAAATAATACAATACACAACTAGAAGGAGATATACGGATACAAAGCTTTCCGTATATCGTTCCAGCTGTAAACCAGGATCCTGTGAATATAAATCTGCAAAACCAAAACTACTAGCTGCCCGTGTCAAAATAAGGGCACCCAGAGTTTAGGTTAAAACAATAAACTCCAGGTCAGTCATGGGACTGGTGTGAGAACTAAAAACAGTTATTAATCTTTATTTTTAAAGTTAGGTAAATCAAGGGACCACGCCGCTAACACGGAACGGGTTTCCTCCCAAGAACACCAGTGCATAAAACAAACAACGCAATGCTAAATAAAGAAAAATGAAGCTATTATAAGACCCAGGTCCTATCACACAATGCAACGCAAGCCAGGGGATAGGGTTTTCCTTTATAATAGCCAAACATGCTTGGTACGTTTAAAACAAATCATTTGATACTATTATAAGTGTATAGTGTTAAAACAACTTCAAATCATAAGTATCAATCCTAGACGGCATGGGTACCATATATCATGTCGCCATACTAGGTCCTACAATCAAAACCGCAAATGTCACGTATTTGGAAATTGGGTTTCCATCTATGAACTGAGGCAAAAGATAGTCCTCACCGATTCGATACAATCTAACCCATGTCCCAGGATCAGAGCTCGAGTGACCCTTGGATCATCAGGGTCGGTCCATCGATGTGGATTATAATTCCTGAACACTGCGTTTCCCCGCCCTTTGGGGCATAAGTGAGCCAACAAATGACTCCATCGGACCCAGATCGTCCGATCAAACCGAGGCGCCTCGCAACAGCGACAACCACATAGGTCAAACTTGTCTGGGCGTGTAAAACCACCGACGCCACTTTTTAGCTAGAAGGAAACACATGCCCTCCCTGAGGCCCGTCTCCCGTTTTTGGTTCATACCGGGTGTGAAACTCGCGAAGTAAACGTTACACAAAGCTACTACGCCACAAAGGCTGTGCTTCGATCACCAACCACAAGACTTTGCTTTTCAACAGAAGCCTTGATCATTCGCCACTTAGGCATGCCACACAGGTAATTCACTCTATGCGTTTGATATCCATCAGTATATAACCCCTGAGCTCGTACGTCTCAGAGAAGGGCGTTACGCAAGAGAATAAATTCTCCGCCGCCAAACAGATATATATTTAATAGAAATCAATCACACAGACTAAAATCCAATGTCAGACACACAACCCATTTACAAGTCCGTTCTGGGTCTGAACGAAACCGGAGGCACTTAGTACCCCGCATATCCGATCTCCAAGTACGTCTGGACGATCACCAACTGTTTCCATCTTCTGGGTGTACATCCCAATCAAGATCATCAGTAATCACCCAAACGACGTGAAGACCTCCGGTCTTCGACCACCGTCTTCATCTTCGACTTATCGTCGTATCAGTTATTCAGAATGGGATAAACCCGGTCTTTCCGAATACCTCGCGTATATTATAAACAAGTGTTACAAAAACACAACGTACGCCTCATTCCAATTCATCAGTCACTAACCGTAAATTAACAAGAGAATAATTTCCCAAATATTAACCCCGAAGGCCGAAACCAACATCAGATCAATATCCAGAAAACCATTCTACTTAACTAACCGACAGTTAGTTTCTAAATTTCACATTCATAGGGAAAGGTTCCCATTAATTTTATCAAAGGTAAATTCCTTGAATTTATTCTTTAATCTTCTTTTGAATTTCGATTCAACTAGTCGGGATTAACGAACCTTACCGAAGTAATATTTTGTTTTTATTTCCCAATCCCAACCTATTCATCCCATGAAGTAAAACTGGTAATAATTCATATCAAATACCACGGTGTTATCGGTAAATTCAATTACCATTTCACGTTCAAATCTAATTAAAGATTTAACTATCGCCTGGAGCAAAACTGGTGATACTCCATTCTCGATCATTTCAATCTAATTAAAGATTCATTAAAACTCCACTTAGCTTTAATCTGTGACTGGGTTAAAGAATCAGTGTCATTTAAAACACGGTTCACGATAAAACCCAAAAATCAATATCAATTCAATTCCAATTAAATATTATTTAATTGGTACACTTCATCAAATCTAAATAAAAAGATTTAATCTTTTCTCTACTGGGCTTAAGAACGGTGTTAATGAAGACACCATTCACGACAAACCCAAATCACATTTGATATTCCATACAAGGCTCTGAATAGAAAATATATCGGCTTATATTCAATATCAAATTCTACGACCAACAAATATCATATTGGAAATAACAATATATATATATATATATGTATATCTTTCAAATTTCCATAACAACATCTGTATAATCACGAAATCCAACATCGAAATATTCCGAAGACAATTTCGATTCAAATCCAATCCAATGCAATTATTGGAAATTCTGGTTACTTTTAAAACCCTTTTCAAATCCAATTTATTTATTTAAAAATAAATATAATTTTAATTCTAGTTCAAAACTAGTTCATTTCGATAAAAATCTATTTTTATCTTTTCAAATGTGGAGTTTTTCATCCGAATTCTTCACAAATCATTTCTTATGATTTTACACAAATTATTACTATTTTTAATAATTTTATATAGGCCCGTACAGTCGATTTCCATCAATGGGCATCGAACTGCACTTAAAGCGACCTTTTCCAAATTTGATTTGGACGTAACTCCAAATCCAACCGTTAGATTTCAAATTTCTGATATTCATCGGAAAGCTCTTTTCGATACGAACCCAACGGTTCCGGTTTTAGGAGAATCCGACGGTCGGATCTCCCGCAATATCCGTTCGAAGTCAATGGTCGAAATTCCCAAACTGCCGCACCGCGGCGCGTTCTATTCAAGCCATTATATATTATATATATATAATATATATAATATATACTTCGTCGATTTCAATTCAAAACATGCTTTATAAATCGTTTTAAATTCATTTTCAAAACGGTTTCAACTTCATATTCAATTTCAAATCAAAATTGAATATTCCAATATAAATTCGTGTTAAATTCATTTCAAATTGATTTCAATTCAATTTCTATTTAATTCGAATGCAGTTCCTTTCGATTTCAATTCGAATTCAATTCTATTCAATTTCAATTCGAATTCACTTCTATTCGATTTCAATTTGAATTCATTTCTATTCAATTTAATTCGAGTTTCAATTCTTTTCAAAATTTCAGATTTTGAAATCACTTTCGATATTCGTTATAAAATGAATAAAATCGATATAAATATCGTTCACGTCAAAATGGCGTAAATCTAATCAACACGGCTTCATATATTTCTATTTGCAAATATTCTATTTCAAATATTTCCTTTTCAAATATTTCTATTCAAATATTTCTTTTTCAAAACTGGAATGAGGACCAATCAATTAACATATAATGTTAATTATATGGATTTTTCTACAACACATGTATACAATAACAACGATGAATAATCAACCAGCATCCAAAGTGCATCTACACTGTATAAGCATCAAATATAAATATTCAACGCTCTGTCAATCAATCGATCAACATACAACTAAACAATCAGGATTAGTGTACGTCAAATATCATCCCAATACGCGTGTGGGGTTTCAAACAATCAAACACAGGTTTTATTTGTGCAGTTGGGCGATGTGTAAAATTTATCATCCCAATCAATGTCAGTCAAATGTGTGTATATAAACAAATCGTCCGATTTGTTTATTTTTATTCTTTTCATATACACGTTAAAATTTCTATTTTTAACTATAAAATATTTTTAGCTATATAAAATATTTTATTTCATTTATATAAATATTTTATTCCATTTCACATAACATCACACAATCAACTACACATCAAAATCCAACAAACAAGCATACAAGCCGTCCATGGTCTGTGGACGACATGTGTTGGGTACTACTAAACACCGTCTGCATCCTAGTATATATTTCAACTGGAAAATTAAATTAAAGAGTGAGAAATTCTCACCAACTAGCTAATCCAAACATCTCGACTCTTGGGTAGAAATCTTCGTCGTTCTTGCCTCTTGTCACTTCCTTTGCCCGTATCCTAGTTTCTTTTCAGTGAGAAGGGGGGGGGGGGGGGTTTCCCGTCGGTATTGGACGGGGTTGGGGTGCTCGAAGTGCTGGAGGGGGACTCGACGGAGGTGGCGTCGCTGGTGGGGTCGGAGGCCAGGCGAGGGGGTTCGGGTTTGGGGATTGGAAGCGGTGGAAGCGGGGGCGGCTTAGGGTTTTAAGGGGGCGGTGGTTTTATGCAGAAGAAGAAGGAGGAGATGAAGGCGAGAGAGGATGAGCTAGGGGGAAGAAGAGGAGGGGGGTTGGGTTCTTCTGGATGCCGGCGCCGGAGGCGCGCCGCCCCTGTTGGCCGCGGCGGCGGTTCACCCACCTCCCCCCCGTCGCCCACCTTTTTTTCGTTCAGAAATGAATCGGGGGGGGGGGGGGGGGGCAGAGGGTATAGAAGGAGGGAGTTTTTTTATTTAATTATTTAATTTCAAAAAGTTGACTTTTCATACGACCTCTAAACGAGGCCCACCACCTATCGTCCATAGCTAATTACCCCATTCCGAACACAATGGGATAGTATCGTAGGCTGATTCGATCGTTATAATCAGTTTTCGTCAAAATCAACATATAACTCTATATATTGAATTTGAACGCGCATTTCAATTTACCGGGGTCACATACGAACTCTAAAAATTCCCAAAAAATATTTTCTAGCTTCGTATTGACGATACGGTCCTAACAAAACTAGTTTCGTCGAATTCTGAGACCGTTGGAAAAATGGCCATTTTCCAGTCGATTAAAATCAACTGAAACTGGTCAAACGCGTTTTCCTTTGCCACACTCACATATTGATTCGAAAAATTATGAAATTTGAAACCTAGCAATAATTTGACATTGCGGATCCAACAAAAGTGGTTTCGTCGAAAACCGAGGTCGTTTGCAAAATTCCCATTTTTAAGGGCCTGAATTCCATAGCGACTATTCATAATCTTCAACTGGACATATCTTTTGATTCCCGCTATGAAATTTCAATTTTTCGAATTCGTTGGAAAGATATTCCCAAATAGATTCTAATATTTTTGGTTTCACTAAAATCTGGATTGTTTTGCACCCGGTACATTCAATTGAAGTTTGAAATCGAATTATTGAACTACCGCGCCATTTTCAATTCTATTTATAATTATATATAATTATTTATATTCTAACGACGACGTATATAAATATATACGTTCTATTCTATTCAAAATAAATTTCTCGTCGATATTATTTAAAATAATTCATTTTAAATAATCAAAATTCGCTAAAATTGCCAAAATAAAAATTTTAAACTGGCCCAGATTTCCGGGTTATTACATGCATAGTCGAGCAGTTGGGGAGTAAGTTTCAAGTTTTTAGGTTTCTTTTGGCAAACAAAGCTTGCGAAGGCGTACATGGGGCATCACTAATTATTTATAAGTATTTTCAAGTCTACTATATTTTGATATTGATGTTGTTGTAATTGTTGTATGTCAATTATTATTAGTACTTGATCAATAAAGGAGGCATCATGATATGCCATTCTTGAAGTATTTATGTATTTATATTTTATCAGAAACTCAGAAACAATTATGCAATTATATATATAATGAATTTGAAATGTGAAATATTTTCAAAAATTGTGTTTAAAATAATGTTTCATATTCATGGGAAATTGGTGTTTATATCATTAACGTATTTGTGTTCGAACACCAGAAATTAATATTATAAATGATTGCATCATATGGATTGCTTAGTTTTAGGCCTTAGAATTGAGGATGTTACAAAGAAGAGACGTTACAAAGAGGCTTGAGGACACATATATTACTATGTAGTATAAAAAGTCTGCTTCTAAAGAATCGACAAAGTGAAAGAAGCAATCTGAAAAATATTGCTTGTTCCATGAAATATATGGCCATACTACAAACAATGTTATAATTTGAGAGACATAATCGAGAAATTTATTGGTGATGAGAGATTAGAGTCGTATAGGAAGGCCCTCTAGGATGGAAGGTAAGGGATGTCTAATCTAAACAACGAAGTTTATGAATCACCTAGAGCTACCGATCAACAAAGGCATAAAGCAATTATGTTAACACTATTGTTGGTGGACCACATCCAACTAAAAAATGTTGCAGGATGATAGAATAGTGCGCAAATGCTATTAAGCATGTCGAGTATGAAGAAGGTGTAAGAACCCAGAAAATTCGACATTCGAATTTCGAAAATAATACATTCAAAAACTCAAGTATCAAATCATAGATATTTAAAAGAATAAAGTTAGAAGGTGAGAAGAAGAAAGAAATGTTAGAAGAGAAGAAGAAGACACTAACGCTACAGAATCAAAGTAGAGTAGAATCTCCAACAGAATGAATAAAATATAATAATTAATAATCTTTGCACAAAGAGAAAATTGTATATACAATGGTTACACAATCAAAGCATACACTAGATCATCTTATACAAAGTTGATAAATACAGTATGCACAGCAGAAATAAATTTATACCAGGAAATACGGGAATATGTCTCATCTTCAGCTCCATTCCCGAATCCCCAGTAAAACCCGTGCAACTTAGAAAATGTACTTGGTCTGACCGAGCCTATTTTGTGGAAAGCAAAATCATACAGATTATCAGTCTATGATAATTTCAGTGAGAAAACTCACATCACAAACAACTTTCTTAATTTTTAGAAAATCTTTTGAAAAAATGGACCTCTCATAAGACACAACCACATATAAACATTGCACCTATTTTTACCTTACAATAACCTAATCACTTTTATTATTATAAATCTAATGATATTATGATAATGTCCGTCAATCCTCAAAGAAAATACTAATATAACCAAAAAGCTTGCATCTCACTTTTCGACATAGTTGGCTTACATCTAAAATTATATGGCTTGTATTGGAGTTTGACTTTTCCATACATGACAAGGTAAGGAACTACCTTTTTATCAGTGTCCTCTAGAGATAAAACACTGGGGTCTAACAAGAACGTTCTGCAACCCGGCCACATAGAACCGACCACTCATTCGACTTGAATGTACTGAACATATCATCACCACGGTTGTAGGCCGTCCAACAGTTGCCATTCCGAAGCATACAAAAAGAGACAATCAATTTCTCTAGATCAGGTGATGATATATGCTAATGGGTATGATCCAAATAGCCCTACTGCATGCCTAATTTCAGCCGTTTCTCGGTTGATTAGGCTTGAGGTAACAATTACCCTTTTGAAATACCACATCAAACTTGGATGTCACATTGTCAGATCCGTCAATCACTAATTAATTTGCACAAAGATACTCTGGATGTTAAGCTAAAATAAGTTGCCTTCTCGACCATCATACTCTGTATATTTGTAAAAACCAACATACGTGATTCTAGGAAATAATTTTTCGAACATCCATCTATACAAGTTGTGTAGGAACATGACAAACCGAACATACTCTTTTACTACATCCTGTCAGGATATACACCCCAGGATTAGTAACAAGCAGTATTTGCATCATGCAGAACCCAAAACGTAGGGATTACTGCTACAAGTATAATCCTGGCAATTAACCAGTGACGTCAGCGAGCACTGGTTTTGCGCCAAAGATCTACGCCTTCAAATCATCTCATAAGCATCCATGCATATTTATTTTTCGAACGTAAAGTCGGTTAGAAGTTGTTTTAGGTCCAGTTCCCATCCCAGTCTCCTCGAACTAAAACGTCATAAGTTAAAAGGGATATTCATTTGATAGTCGGTTTTTTAACTATCAAACCAAATAGTTTAGTTAAGTACATCTGCAGCTCAGACCCTTTTTGTTAAAACCATTTATCAAAATCATTTCATCGGCTCTTAAAAATCGATTCCATACACTTATCTTATAGAAATAAGTATATTTACAAATATCTCTTATTTTCGTTATTTCAAAAATAATATTATTTTCCTTACGTTGGAAAAAAGCACTATTTACTTAACCGAATGATTTAAATCTGACTACCAATCCTATATGGGCCAAAGAAATGTCATGCGACACATTGTTTATTACATAAATCCAACCCGTTTTTATTTAACTTCTAAACCTTGAAAATTTTAAGTTGCTATATTTCTTATGGAAATAATAATTTATTTCCAACATCGCTACAATTTCAAACTAGTATCATTCCTTAGATAATAATGAAATCGTTCAAGTTGGGGTATATTATTTACCTCTCGGAACTTGACTCGTGAACGTTCTTATTTTAAGATAGATTGAAGTTTGAAATTCAAAAACTGATATTAATTAATATCACACAAAATCTCGTTTACTATTTCATTTAAATATTGTTTTACAAACCATTCCTTTCAATCGAATAATCTCCTTTCAGTTATAACTGCTTCACTTTATTTGTTTTTAAGTAAAAACCCTTTTCAAAACACAAACCTTTAGCTCTAAGCCTTTTTAACCCAATCTGTTTACATTTTGGATTTATTACAAAAATCTGTTTACCCAATTCCTTACACAAATCCATTAAGCCTCTTCCTTTGCATTTTGAACATCTCCTTTCAAATTTCAAATCATTTCTACTTAATCCAATTATTAAGTGTACACTTATTTTAACCTATCCCATTAGCTTGAATTTCCTTATAATACTTGTTCGCAAAGCCTCAATTTCATTATAAAGAAATCTTTTATAAAAATCCTTTAGAAGTTTTATTTCAGAACGTACTCTAGTTCTATCTTTAAAAAAATTCATACTTACCCAAACTTCTCAAGTTTAGATCAAATTAGCATAACTTAACCTATATAATCAACTTCAGCCAATTTTCGGCTCCCATTTAGATTTCTAACTAAATACCTTCCCATTTTTAAGTATCAAATTCATAAAAGCCATTTCTTAAGTTTATAAATCAATTTATAAAAGTTGTTCCAACAGATCCTTTGTCTATAAAACTTGCCTTCCCTAAAATTCATAAAACTTAGTTTTATTGATAAAATCCATTAATACAGCCCTCTATAAAACTTTAATTAAAGCTCATTACAACTTATTACCTTCCTTAATTGAATTCCAATTAAAAAGAAAATCACTTGAATTATTATTAATTAAAATAATAATTAACTTTAGAAATAACTATCACTTAATAACTTTGTTTATACACAGTTAATTAAAGGATTTATCAACCTTTAAAAAATCTAAATCAGGTTTAAACAACATTTCATTAAAACTATTTCCGTTAAATTAATTGAAACAAATCAATTTAATAACTGATTTTAGATAAAACGATTGATTTAGTCATAATCAACTTGTTAACTGATTCAAATTAATCCTTCCTTTTAAATTAATTAATAACTTAATTAATTTAATATAACCCCACTTAGTTGTTTCTTAAAAACAATTATCCTAAACTATTAACCCTTGGGTCGATTTCAGACTTATTTGCATGTAAAACTTATTTAAACACATAAATTTGCTATAGAAAATATTTATAACCAATTTATAAAAACCAATTATAAAATATTGATTTATTTATAAAACTACTATTTTGTAAACTTACATAAAAAAAACTTGAAAACCTTTCCTTAGTTATAAAAATAAATTTTATAACTTCAAACTAGCTGATTCGCCCAACGACAAATCAACGAGTTAAAAAGATGGATTCTAGACCATATGCTGCCAATCACTTAATTAATACTGTTTATTGATTAATAGCACATAAATGTTTAATTTTAATTTAACAACCAATATCCAATTCAGCATCCAAGCAGATTTTTGTGTCACTTGGGTTAAACGGTTCATATACGAATAATATGGAGACAAGTAACATCCAAAATATTTGAGGAATCCTATTGAATCCCTCAAAATTGTTTTCCCTATATCACAACTTATAATATCATTTCATATATGCATATAATAAATAGCCCAATTTAATTTATTTAAGATGATAGAATATAAATATCCTCAATCATCAACCAAACAATAATCATCCAAAGAATCCAAACACCCAATTTATTCTAACGACAACGAATATTATTATACAAAATAATTATACTTAGAAGTATTCCAAAAAGAGTGAAAATTAACTCACAATTCAATTTAATCGACGATTTCGCGTCGTTTTATCCAATTTTAAACAGACATTTCAAACTAAACAAAACTCTCATCAGCTCAAAATCACTCCAAACTAGTTCATATGCATAGCCTTTGCTGATACAATTCCAACGCAACCAATTTCGCTCAAATCTAATATTGTATGAAATAATTATTATATTTATAATTTGTACATATTTAAATAAATAAGAGGGTCATTGACTATCAATTAATAAGTAACTCACTTTACATTTCTTCTTCCTTATTTTTAAAACTCTCGGTTCCTTCCTGTAGCTCCAAACCCATGGATGCTGCTTTAGCTCATCCAACCTCCCTCTTCGCTGCTTGGAACCAAATACCGAGTGAAACGACCTGGATTTTTTATCAATTAATTTTAAACATTTAATATTATTTTAAATATTGAGATGATAATATAAATCGATTTTTATATTGATTTATCGATTTAATAATCGATATATTTTGAATATATATAATTATTGGAACTGAAATAATTATAGTAGTACGAGAATCTGAAATAATTCAATTCAAAATTTAAACGGAGTCAAAATAATTCAAATGATCAATAAAAATTGTATTTGATAACAAACGATAATAATAATTTATTATTAAGAATAAATTATTCTGAATTTAATTTATACCAATTAGAAATTTATTTCTTCTCTAAATGGTCGAATAAGACTTTAAAACCAATCTCAGTGTGTTCAGAGTAGTGTTTTAACCCTAGAAAAGCCGGTTGTTACGTTCCAATTGGAGTTCAGAACCGTTAAATATATTATTATAATATATAGTGGATAAGATCAATTTCAAATCAAAATAAATCAAATCAATTTATTTAAAACGTACCTTAATCTAACCTATTTTACAGCTACTCAGTTACCTATTCCTTAAGGATGAAGTCTTCATCTTTACATAAACCGCGATGCCCCCTTTTATATATTTTTCCCATTTCATTCTATGAAACAAAAACATAAATTGATTCAATCCCAAACTTCTGAAAACAAAAACAGTTCCCATCTTCCCATCACAGATTCGATCCATTTAGATCAATAGCCTCTTACTTTGCTTGCTTATTACATCAGTGCGGGATGGGTGAATGTCGAGCTCGCCTTGGCTCCATCTTGGTTGCGATGCTAATCGAGATGACCTAGGAGTGGGCAGAGTTGGATACAGGGGTGCGATGCGAGTTTGCTGGAGTTGGATTTGTGTACAGATGAGTTAGGGTTCATCGCGACTTGATCTAAAGGCCTTGGGGGTTTGACGAGGTTCGATTCAGGTCTTGGTCTCATCATCGACTTCAGATCTAAGGGTATGGCAAACTCGTTCGAGTGTTGATTTGGAGCTGAGAGATAACGATAGGATTGTAAACAAAGCAAGGGTGAGTATGGCAAGGAATGAAAGGGTCAGAGCTTCAGTTAGTAGGGTGCGAATACCGATGGAGTTGAACTGGAGTAGAGGGAATCAACATTTTCAAGAAGATTACAGGATGCTTTAAAGTGGCTATTTTTCAAATCACTGATTTGGGTTCGGCAATCTTCAAATGGTGCCAAGATGTGTTAAACACATTAACAAGCAGGTTTTCACGTTTTTTGGTAAAAAGAAGAATTAAGGTAAGATTCAGTTAATTAAAATTAGTTAATAATATTTATTTTATATATATTTACAACTGAGAAAATATATAATATAATAATAACAGCTATTGATTTCGGTGGCGAAAATATTATGATATGTAGAGCATGGTAGCGCATGGCTAAGGGAAAGGGCTCGGAATGGTAATTTGAGGAAGAAAACCAAATGACGAGGATTAACTTAATAAGAGGGTTAAGGTAATTTAATTTGTTAATTATGTTATTAATAATAGTTGAATCCATTTCAAACTTATAAAACACATGACCTATCCATACATTATCAGAATCAGATTAAACGAATTGCACAGGACTCATATCGGCACTAGTGACACGTACTAGTTGGATAGAAAATATTTGGAGCTAATCAGGTTTTTTTTTCTAATTTTAAACACTTATTTAAAATTGGATGAAAAGGTCGAATAAAAACCAGGTGAGTAAAATCTCACTTTTGAATTTATTTATTTTTCGTTGAAAATAAATTGCTGACTGCATGGATGCGTTTATAAATTGTTCATCAGTGTTTGTTATTGTATATATAAATCTATTTGTTATTTAGGCTTGGTGATTGTGGTTATTGTATATATATTGGTGGTTGGATTCCCGCAGTACCATTAGCGGATGCCCACAGTATCATTAGAGGATGACCTTATGCGCCCCACGCTATGATCGTGGATGACCTTCTATACCACGATATCCTGCCTCGAAGCAGGATGGGTATTATTTATGTTGGCTAACGTCTGTGGATGTAGGAAAACAGGTTGGAGGGATCCAACTGGATTCCTCAAAAATATTATTATTTGTTTGTTTCATACATATTATCATATATGATGTGTTGGAAAAACTATGATTGATAACTGGGTGTTTTGGGGTGTTTAAATATCACTAGGGCTTGAATATTGATTTATAAAAATATCATAAAATGGATATTTTGAGATTTAAAAAGGGAAATCTTTTTTTTTCTAAAAATAGAATTCGAATTTCAAATGGACTAGAAATATTAGCTTGTTTTGAATAAATAAAACAAGTATTGAATTTATAAACGATGTTTATAAATTAAATAATATAGGAAGTTGAAGTGATGAATTTATAAACGATGTTTATAAATTAAATAACAGAGGAAATTGAAGTAAATTTATAAATGGTGTATATAAATAAAATGGAATGATTTTCATTGGATAATGCAGAGAATTAAAGTGAATTTAAAAACGGTGTTTATAACTAAAATCGAAAAATTATCATTTGGATAATTTAAATATTTAAATTCAAAAATGAATTTAAATTGAGGATTGGGAATCATGTTAATACGGAACGAGGAAATTATTCCAATGTTTAGAATGAGAATTGAATTAAAATAAATCTGTATGGATTTATGATTTGAATTCGATTAGATCGAATTGATTTAAATAAATATTTTCAGAGAAAGAAAAATATTTGGATTGTATTAAGTAGAAGTTTAAATTTTAAGTATGAAAATAAATTCACTGTACATATATATACATATATATAATTTATTATAAATAAAGTATTCAAACTATAGAAATTTGGTTTCAAATGAGTTTTGAAATGGAACTTGTTTAATGTATAAACAAAGGAAGAAAATTTATAAACAATGTTTATAAAGTGGAATAATTATCATGGGATAAAGTATGGAGTTATAAATTCAAGAATGAATTTGAAAGTGAACTGGGAAACGGTTTGAAATAGAACAATAAATTTTATTCCGGGCTTCGAAATATAAATTGAAGTGAGAAAAATGCAAAGGGTTTATAATCAGAATTCGATTATATCGAATTTTATAAAATAATTTATTTCTAACGGAATTGGGATCTTAAAATAAATAGAGTTGTAAATAAATTTACAACTGAGTTATGAAAATCGACGATTTAGAAAAATCGAAATGTTTAAATTAGATTTGGAAGGTCGATCTTATATAGATTAAAATATATAAGAATAGAGTTGAAATTTATAAATTAAACAAAGTTTAACCTTTATATTTAAATATAATTAAAATGAACTTGCCAGCGCGTGGCAGTTCGCAAATTGGCGTGTCGAACTTCAATTGAATATATAGAACTCAATTTAAGTCAGAATTCTTTGAAACAAGAACCGAAAGGACCGGTTGAATAATAGTTTTCTAATGGAAGAGAAAAATGTGGATTTCGTCTTATAGATTTTGAGTTATGTCAAAATAAAAATTTTAGAAAAGCAGCGCCATAATCGTTTAAAAACCATATCGGTTTATTTAAATAAATATAAGGATTTTAAGTAAATAAAATCTGAATTTCCATTGTAAAAATCCAGATTTGAGTTAAAATAAATATGAACTCAAGTGAAATAGATAAAGTGATTTTCGGAACAAAATCAGATTTTTAATTATTTAAAAGAGATAACTAGTTAGTAGAATAATTAGTTAATGGGTTTAGATTGAATTTGATGTTGGATAAGTGAATGGGGGTTTGTGAATTCATAATCGAAATTGAATATTAAACTCGAGTTGAAATTGGACTTCAATTTTGTTTTTAAGTAAATTAAATATATATATATATATGTACTAACGCGATATGTTCAAATAAAAGTGGAATGGGCAAAAGAGCTAATTAAAGAATAAATTAGCGAATTGAGTTAAAACGACCAGATTTAGTTGGAATAAATTGAAAATTGACGTACATTGGTTAGACAGGTATGGAATGAAATGTATGAAGATTATAATTTAAGTGCCCGACAAAAAGGTACACATTTAAATTCCATATGAGATTTTATGCGTCGAATCGGCATGCCACTTGGCCTTTTTGATTTTCTTTTTGAATGGAAAGGGCCTAGAGAGGCGAGTTGATGTTTGAACTATCGACCAGTACAAAGGAGGTTATGTCGAAGTTTTTTGGAAATTTAAGGAGTTAGAATATTTTTAAGATAATTTGATAATTAGAAATATATATATATATATATATATATATATCAATATATATAGAATCCAGTAAGGAAAGGAATTTAAAAATAGAATATTATAAACAAAAAGAAAATTGAAAATCGGGTAATAGAAAGAGAAATATATATGTACGTTTAAAAATGAATAAGTGATGTTTATGGTGTTGATGATTTGAGATAAGTGGTCTTGTCGGTTTTGAAGTTAAAGGTGTTATTCAGTCAAGGTCTGAGAGGTAATTATACACCAACTTGATTGATTTCATTATTAACTAATAAATAGCAAGATTCAGTCTTAAAGAGAGATGTTTAAAGAGTTTAGTCGAATGCAGTATTTTGGGTTGTTGTAACGATGTTTTATACAACATTCGTTTTACCCTATAAGTGGAATTTTGGAAATATAATAATAAATATTTCCTAAGACTAAAAATGAATGGTCATGAAAGAGGTAAGTAAGTGGAATGTTCTCCAATTATAAATAGAAGATATTTTCTAAGTATAGAAAATAAAAGAAGATGATATATGGAAATGTTTTCCAAATAGCGTAAGATGCCAAGAAGATGATTATTGAAAATATCGTGTTAACGAATATTGATAAGGAAATGGAGAAGTGATTAATTAATGAAATATTAATTAAAGGTCCCATTGATTGTTTGATGCTTTAAATGAGTATTTGTTTTTCTCCGATAGTTAAATAACCGACTATCGAAGTGTTTGCCAATATCTTTGTCAATATGGAGAGACCGGTTGGATTGTTATTCGAGAACCATTTCATATTGGCAGTAGAGTTTCGAATCATATTATATGAAGATAATCGAAGATGGAGTAGAGTGCAAGGGCTTTTTCTATTAATGGAAATTGTACCTTCGGTTTCGTTCAATCCCAGAACGAACGTATATGGACGAATGTCTGACAGAGTATTCCCAATGATCGTATATGTTATTCTATACAAATATATATGGTGGCGGAGAATGTATTCTCTTAGCATAATATCCAGAATATATTTATGCAAATCAATTGACGATTACCGGATCTGACAATGTGGCATTCAAAGTAATTGTGCTATCAATGAATGACAAGTGATCGTAGCCACAGGCCTCAACAACTGGGAAATGACAATAATCGGGCAGGCAGCATAGAAATGTGGGTAGCTCCCATTGGAGTGTATTATCACCTATCTAGAGAAATTCATTTAATTCCTTGTTCTATTCGGCGCTGCCCTATTCGAGAAAACGGTTGCTGATCCCAACCGTTGGTGATATACATTCGATACACTCAAGCGAAATGAGTGGTAGGTCATGTGTGGCCGACTTTCAAGATGTTCTTGGTGAACCCAGTGTATTCTCTTCTAGAGATACACTATCGAAAGGTGGTTCCATACCTTGTCATAGTTGGAAATTTATTACCCAATAAGTGCTCGCGATTTTGATTGTATATTATGTACGTGGAGCGTGAGATGAAAGTGTTCCACTAGATTTCTATTTATTTGATTTAGACATGATTATATTATCAAAAGAGTTTTGATATAAAGGTTATTGTTTTTTTTCAAAAAAATTTTGAAAGTTGAATCAAGTATTTTGGATTCTCATAAGGGAAAAACCAGTTCCGTGTTATACGGCGTGGTCTTATCAGATATCATGTATTTTCTTAAACTGTTTTAAATTGTTTACTCATACCAATCCCATGACTGACCCAGAGTTTATTCTGTTTTACGTAAACTCTTGGGTGCCCAAATTTGTATGGGCAGTCAAATCGTTCAGGATTTTATAGATCTATCTAAAGGAGCTTGGAGCAGGAGGCTTCAGTGTTAGATATATAGTGTTTTGATTTCCGCTATGTTGTAAGTGTTGTACTTTGACAATTGTATGTCATACAATTAAAATTTTGTATTTCAAAAGTTATGATCTATTATATTTTGTTCCGTTGCGATGTGAGATTCTGTGTTGTTATATATGTTCTTCTTCCACCTTTTTCTTGTAAAAAAAAAGATTCGTATTTCCATGATATTTGGGTTGGGCATGTGATGTACGTATTCAACTCAGATAGTACGGATTTGCGGTTCGTTATAGTTGGTATCGGAGCTTAGGTTGAGCGAATACCTAGCCTTTATTGGGGTTGTGCTCATTAGAGATTCAGTCAGTAGTACCCTAGAATGAGTTGCGTGTAAGTATACGAGAGAGTGTATTTGCTAGTTGATATAAAAATTATTTTATATTGTGTTGGCTAGTCTGCTGAGCGGTTTATGAATTCTGATCGAATTATGGGACGCCACGAAGTTGATAGGAATATATAAACACTTGAATAGAGAAATTTGACACAATACTGTTTTAAGTGGGTAAATGAAATAATTTTACCCAAAATTCTATTTTGTTATAGAACAAATAATTTCCTAAAATTATTATAATTATTGGATGTGTTAATGTTAATATTATAATCAAATCGGATTATAAAATTGAAATGGTTATCTATAACCAAATAAAGTTGTATATGAATGAGAAATATACAAATGAGATGAATTGGAATTGGATTTAAATCATAACTTGAAATTTAAATCCTGGGAGTTTGGAAAACTATTTTTGGAAGTATATTAAAATAATATAGCTTTGTTTGGTAGGATTTTTAGATGGATTTTTGAAAGTGATATAGCACTGAACTCACTTCAGTGGCTGGGAAATAATTCGGATGATGACTGCAGCATCATTAGTGTTCATTTTTGAGGTTCTAAGTGATGGATTGCTACCTTAGAAAAGTTTTTATTGGAGATTGATTTGAAATAAAACAAGTTGTTTTGAAAAATTCAAATTCTTAAACTTGAGGCGGAAATAAATATATGTGGTATATATTTATGTTATTTCAAAAAGGATTGAAACGAAAACGCGGGGATTTGGATGTTGGAATTTAAATTTAACTTAAGCAAGTTAAACGGATTGAAGTGAATAAATTGACTAGAATCAATTTGAATGGATTTAATGGAATACAAATTGGATGTAAATGTATTGATTGTAGATCATTCGAATTAAATGAATGGAAACCAAAACTTTTGGTAGAATTAAATTTGTTGAAATATGAAATGTTGAGCTTCGACATAAGTGAGTTTTGAAAAGTAATGGGTTTGTTGTATTTTTCGTACCTTAGTAATTTCGGGGACAAAATTCTTTTAAGGGGGAGAATGTAACAACCCAGATTTTTTACCGATTAATTTAAAATATTTAATATTATTTTAAATATTGAGCAGATAATATAAATCGATTTTTATATTGAGTTATCGATTTAATAATCGATATACAATATATTTTGAATATATATAATTATTGGAACTGAAATAATTATAGTAGTACGAGAATCTAAAATAATTCAATTCAGAATTTAAACGGAGTCAAAATAATTCAAATGATCAATAAAAATTGTATTTGATAATAAACGATAATAATAATAATTTATTATCAAGAATAAATTGTTCTGAATTTAATTTATATCGATTTGAAATTTATATCTTCTCCATGTGATCGAATAAGACTTTGAAGCATGTCTCAGTGCGTTAAGAGTTAACCCTAGAAACGCCGGTTGTTACGTTCAAATTGGAGTTCAGGATCGTTAAATATATTATTATAATATATAGTGGATAAGATCAATTTCAAATCAAAATAAATCAAATCAATTTATTAAAAACTAACCTTAAGCTAACCTATTTTACAGCAACTCTATTGCCTATTCCTTAAGGAAGAAATCTTCATCTTTATATAAACCGTGACACCCCCTTTTATATATTTTTCTCATTTCATTCTGCGAACCAAAATCATAAATTGATTCAATCCCAAACTTCTGAAAACAAAAACCATTCCCATATTCCCATCACGGATTCGATCAAGTTAGATCAATAGCCCCTTACTTCGCTTGCTTATTACATCAGTGCGGGATGGGTGAATGTCGAGCTCACCTTGGCTCCAGCATGGTTGCGATGTTAATCGAGATGATCTAGGAGTAGCCAGAGTTGGATACAGGGGTGCGACGCGATTTTTCTGGAGTTGGATCTATGTACAGATTAAATAGGGTTCATCGCAACTTGATCTAAAGGCCTTGGGGGTTTGACGAGGTTCGATTCAGGCCTTGGTCTCATCATCGACTTCAGATATGAGGGTATGGCAAACTCGTTTGACTGTTGATTTGGAGCTGAGAGATAATGATAGGTTTGTAAACAAAGCAAGGTTGAGTACAGCAAGGAATGAAAGGGTCAGAGCTTTAACTAGAGGGGCGCGAAGACTAATGGAGTTGAACTGGAGTAAAGGGAATCGACAGTTTCAAGAAGCTTATGGGATGCTTGAAAGTAGGGATTTTTCAAATCAGTGATTTGGGTTTGGCAGTCTTCAAACGGTGCCAAGACGTGTTAAACACATTTAAAAGCAGGTTTTCACGTTTGTTGGTAAAAAGAGGAATTAAGGTAAGATTTCAGTTAATTAAAATTAGTTAATAATATCTATTTTATATATATTTACAACTAAGAAAATATATAATATAATAATAACTGCTATTGATTTTGGTGGCAAAAATATTATGATATGTAGAGCATGGTAGTGCACGGCTAAGGGAAAGGGCTCGAAATGGTAATTTGAGGAAGAAAGCCAAATGACGAGGATTAAGTTAATAAGAGGGTTAAGGTAATTTAATTTGTTAATTATGTTATTAATAATAGTTGAATTCATTTCAAACTTATAAAACACATGACCTATCCATACATTATCAGAATCATATTAAACGAATTGTACTGCACTCATATCGGCACTAGTGACAAATACTAGTTCGATCGAAAAGATTTGGAGCTAATCAGGGTGTTTTTTTTTCTAATTTTAAACACTTGTTTAAAATTGGATAAAAAGGGCGAATAAAAACCAGGTGTGTAAAATCTCACTCTTGAATTTATTTATTTTTTATTAAAAATAAATTGTTGACTGCTTGGATGCATTTATAAATTGTTCATAAGTGTTTGTTATTATATATATAAATCTATTAGTTATTTAGGCTTGGTGATTGTGGTTATTATATATATATTGGTGGTTGGATTCCCGCAGTACCATTAGCGGATGCCCGTAGTATCATTAGCGGATGACCCTATGCGCCCCACGCTATGAAAGTGGATGACCTCTATACCGCGATATCCTACCTCGAAGCAGGATGGGTATTATTTATGCCGGCTAAAATCTGTGGATGCAGGAAAACAGGTTGGAGGGACCCAACTGGATTCCTCAAAAGTATTATTATTAGTTTGTTCATACATTTTATCATATATGATGTGTTAGAAAAACTGTGACTGATAACTGGGTGTTTTGGGATGTTTAAATACCATTAGGGCTTGAATATTGATTTATAAAAATATCATAAAAAGGATATTTTGAGATTTAAAAAGGGGAATCTATTTTTTCTAAAAATAGAATTCGAATTTCGAATGGACTAGAAATATTAACTTATTTTGAATAAATAAAACAAGTATTGAATTTATAAACGATGTTTATAAATTAAATAATACAAGAAGTTGAAGTGATGAATTTATAAACGATGTTTATAAATTAAATAACGCAGGAAATTGAAGTAATTTTATAAATGGTGTTTATAAATAAAATAAAATGATTTTCATTAGATAATGTAGAGAATTAAAGTGAATTTAAAAACGGTGCTTATAACTGAAATGGAAAAATTATCATTTGAATAATTTAAATATTTAAATTCAAAAATGAATTTAAATTGAGGATTGGGATCATGTTAATAAGGAACGAGGAAATTATTCCAATGGTTAGAATGAGAACTGAATTAAAATAAATCCGTATGGATTTATGTTTTGAATTCGATTTGATTGAATTGATTTAAATAAATGTTTTCAGAGAAAGAAAAATATTTGGATTGAATTAAGTAGAAGTTTAAATTTTAAGTATGAAAATAAATTCACTGTACATATATATATATATATATATATATATATAATTTATTATAAATAAAGAATTCCAAATATGGAAATTTGGTTTCAAATGGGTTTTGAAATGGAACTTGTTTAATGTATAAAACAAGGAAGAAAATTATAAATGATGTTTATAAAGTGAAATAATTATCATGGGATAAAATGTGGAATTATAAATTCAAGTATGAAATTGAAAGTGATTTGGAAAACAGTTTAAAATAGAACAATAAATTTTATTCCGGGCTTTGGAATATAAATTGAAGTGAGAAAAATGCAAAGGATTTATAATCAGAATTCGATTATATCAAATTTTATAAAATAATTTATTTCTAAAGGATTTGGGATCTTAAATTGAAAAGAATTGTAAATCAATTTACAATTGATTTATGAAAATCGACGATTTAGAAAAATTGAAATGTTTAACTTAGATTTGGAAGGTCGATCTTATATATATTAAAATGTATAAGAATAAAGTTGAAATTTATAAATTAAACGAAGTTTAACGTTTACATTTAAATATAATTAAAATGAACTCGCCGGTGCGCGACATTTCGTAAATTGGCGTTTCGAACTTCAACTGAGTATATAGAACTCAATTTAAGTCGGAATTCTTTGAAACAAGAACCAAAAGGAGTGGTTGAATAATAGTTTTCTAATGATAGATAAAAATCTGGATTTCGTCTTATAGATTTTGAGTTATGTACAAATAATTTTTTTAGAAAAGCAGCGCCATAATCGTTTAAAAACCATAACAGTTTTTTTAAATAAATATAAGGATTTTAAGTAAATAAAATCCGAATTTCCATTATGAAAATGCAGATTTGATTTATAAAATAAATATGAACTCAAGTGAAATAGATAAAGTGATTTTTGGAACAAAATCTGATTTTTAATTATTTAATAGAGATAACTAATTAGTAGAATAATTAGTTAATGGGTTTTGGATCGAATTTGATGTTGGATAAGTAAATGGGGATTTGTGAATTCTTATTCGAAATTGAATATTAAACTCGAGTTGAAATTGGAATTCAATTTGGTTTTTAAGTAAATTATATATATATATATACACATGCACTAACGCGATATGTTCAAATAAAAGTGGAATGGGCAAAAAAGCTAATTAAAGAATAAATTAGTGAATTGAGTTAAAACGACTAGGTTTAGTTGGAATAAATTGAGAATAGACGTACATGGGTTAGGGAGGTATGGAATGAAGTGTCTGAAGATTATAATTTAAGTGCCCGACAAAAAGGTACACGTTTAAATTCCATATGAGATTTTATGCGTCGAATCGACACTTGGCCTTTTGATTTTCTTTTTGAATGGAAAGGGCCTATAGAGGTGAGTTGAGGTTTGAGCTATCGACCAGTACAAAGGAGGTTATGGCGAAATTTTCTGGAAATTTAAGGAGTTAGAATATTTTTAAGATAATTTGACAATTAGAAATCTATATATATCAATATATATAAATATATATATCAATATATATAAATATATATATATATATATGAATCTGGTAAGGAAACGAACTTAAAAATAGAATATTATAAACAAAAAGGAAATTGAAAATATGGTAATAGAAATAGAAATATATGTACGATTAAAAATGAATAAGTGGTTTTTATGTTGTTGATGATTTGAGATAAGTGTTCTTGTCGGTTTTGAAGTTAAAGATGTTATTCAGTCAAGGTCTGAGAGGTAATTATACCCCAACTTGATTGATTTCATTATTAACTGATAAACAGCAAGATTCAGTCTCAAAGAGAGATGTTTAAAGAGTTTAGTTGAATGCAATATTTTGGGTTGTTGTACGATGTTTTATACAACAATCGTTTTAACCCAATAAGTGGAATTTTGGAAATATAATAATAAATATTTCCTAAGACTAAAAATGAATGGTCATGAAAGAGATAAGTGGTATGTTCTCCAATTATAAATAGAAGATATTTTCTAAGTATAGAAAATAAAAGAAGAGGATATATGGAAATGTTTTCCAAATAACGTAAGATGCCAAGAAGATGATTATTGAAAAATTGTGTTAACGAATATTGATAAGGAAATGGAGAAGTGATTAATTAATGAAATATTAATTAAGGGACCCATTGATTGTTTGATGCTTTGAATGAGTGTTTGTTTTTCTCTAATAGTAGAATAACCGACTATCGAAGTGTTTTCCAATATCGATTTCAATATGGAGAGACCAGTTGGATTGTTATCCGAGAACCACTCCATATTGGCAGTAGCATTGCGAATCAGATTATATGAAGATAATTGGAGATGGAGTAGAGTGCAAGGGATTTTTCTATTAATGGAAATTGTACCTTCAGTTTCGTTCAATCCCAAAACGAACATATATGGATGAATGTCTGACAGAGTATTCCCAATGATCGTATATGTTGTTCTGCACAAGTATATATGGTGGCGGAGAATTTATTCTCTTAGCATAATATGCTGAATATATTTGTGAAAATCAATCAACGATTACCAGATCTGACAATGTGGCATTCAAAGTAATTATGCTATCAATGAATGACAAGTGATCGTAGCCTCAGGCCTCAACAACCAGGAAATGACAAAAATCGAGCAGGTAGCATGGCTATGTGGGTAGCTCCCATTAGGGTGTATTATCAGCTATCTAGTGAAATTCATTTAATTCCTTATTCTATTCGATGCTGCCCCATTTGGGAAAACAGTTGCTGATCCCAACCGTTGGTGATATACATTCAATACACTCAAGGGAAATGAGTGGTCGGTCATGTGTGGCCGGGTTACAAGATGTTCTTGTTGAACCCAGCGTATTCTCCTCTAGAGATATACTATCGAAAGGTGATTCCATACCTTTTCATAGTTGGAAATTTATTACCCAATAAGTGCTCGCGATTTTGATTGTATATTATGTATGTGGAGCGTGAGATGAAAGCTTTCCACTAGATTTCTATTTATTTGATTTGGACATTATTATAATATCAAAAGAGTTTTGATATAAAGATTATCGTTTTCTTGCAAAAAGATTTTGAAAGTTAAATCAAGTGTTTTGGATTCTCATAAGGGAAAAACCCGTTCCGTGTTATACGGCGTGGTCTTACGGGATATCATGTATTTTCTCAAACTGTTTTAAACTGTTTACTCATACCAGTCCCATGACTGACCCATATTATTTTTACCTAAACTCTTGGGTGCCCTAATTTGTATGGGAAGTCAAGTTGTTCAGGATTTTTCAAATCTATCTAAAGGATCTTGGAGCAGGAGGCTTCAGTGTTAGATATATAGTGTTTTTATTTCCGCTGTGTTGTAAGTGTTGTACTTTGACCATTATATGTCATACAATTAAAATTTTGTATTTCAAAAGTTATCATCTATTATATTTTGTTTCACTGCTATGTGAGATTCTGTGTTGTTATTTATGTTCTTCTTCTACCTTTTTCTTGTAAAAAAAAAAGATTCGTAAAAAGTTATGATTTTTCATATATGGATAGCGATAAAAAGTTATGATTTTTATATTAGAGAGATAATAAAAATATGATTTTTATTGTTTGAAAGGCGATGTAAAAATATATTTTTTATTATATATAAAGCAATAGAAAAATATAATTTTTCTAAAGTGGAAGCAAAGTAAAAATAGAATTTTTACGTAAGGAAAGGTTTAGATTTTTATAGCGAAGAAAAATATAATTTTTATATAGAAAGAAGCATTGTAAAAATATAAGATTTTTATATATGAAGTGACATTATAAAAATGTGATTTTTAAAATAAACATCATGTTAAAAATGTGATTTTTAATGTGAGCAGTGGAAAAAGGTCGCACTGGAATTTCGGGCAATTCTGAACGGTTCAGAAATAAAGAATGATGGAGTGGATCCCCAAGGTGAGAACTCCTCACTTTTATTTTATTTTCTACTTAAATTATATACTATGATGCAGACGGTGCTTAGCAGCACCCGACACCCGTCGCCCATAGATCATGGATGACTTGTTTGTTATTTGATTGTGTTGTGAAAATTGATTGTGTGATGTGGAATAGAGTAAAATATTTTATAGCTAAAAATATAATTTTTAACGTGTATATGAATAAAATAAATATTTATAAAGAAATCTGACGATTTGTTTATGTACATACATTTGACTGATATTGATTGGGACGATAAATTTTACACATCGCCCAACTGCACAAATAAATCTGTATTTGTTGACTGAAACCCCACACGGGTATTGGGATGATATATGACATACACTAGTCCCAATAATTAGCTGTATGTCGATCGATTGATTGACACGCTCTTGTAAGCATTAAATATTTATACTTGATGCTTATACAGTGTAGAATGCACTCTGGATGATGGTTGACAGTGTTTGATTATTGTTGTATACATGTTTATATGAAATCCATATAAATAAAATTATATGGTAATTGACTATGTTTGATTCTAGTTCAGAAAGAATGAATATTTTAAAATAATGAATATTTTCAAATAATGATTATTTTTAAAATAATATTCAGAAAAGAATCAAAATCTGATTTTGATGTCCGATTTGGGATGGACACGAATATATTTAAATGTATAAAGCCGTGTCGACTAGATTTACGCCATTTTGACGTTAACGATATTTATATCGATTTTATTCATTTTTACAATGAATATCGAAAAGAAATTCAAAATCTAATATTTTGAAAATATTATCATTTATATATTAATGATGTGGAATATCCAATTTTAATTGGAAATTGAATATGAAGTTGAAATCGTTTTGAAAACGAATTTAAAATGATTTATAAAATACGTTTTAAATGGAAACCGACTAAATATATATTATATATATAATATAATGGCCTGAAAAGAACGCGCTACGCTGCAGCTGTTCGCGAATTTCGACCATTGACTTCGAATGGACATTACGGGAGACCAACCGTCGGATTCTCCTAAAACCAGAACCGTTGGGTTCTTATCGAAAAGAGCTTTCTAACGAATATTAGAGATTTAAAATTTAACGGTTAGATTTGGAATTATGTCCAAATCAAATTTGGAAAAGGTCGCTGTAAGTGCAATTTGATGACCGTCTATGGAAATCGACTGTACGGGCCTTGATAAAATTATTAAAAATATCAATAATTTTTGTAAAATCATATCAAATGATTTGGAAAGAATTGGTATGAAAAATTCCATATTTGGAAAGATAAAAATATATTTTTATCGAAATGAACTAGTTATGAACTAGAATTATGAAATCCAATATTTTTAAATAAATAAATTGGATTTGAAATGGTTTAAAAAAAAAAAATGGAATTTCCAATATATGAATTGGAATGGATTTGAATCGAAATTATCTTTGGAATATTTCGATATTGGATTCCGTGATTATATGGATATTGTGGAGGAATTTGGAAGATATAGATATATCGTTATTCCAATACGATATTTGTTGAGTTTAGAATTTGATATTGAATATAAGCTGATGTATTTTCTATTCAGAGTCTTGTATTTAATATCAAATTGGATTTTGGGTTTGTCGTGAATGGTATCTTTAATAATACTATTCTTAAACCAAATGGTGTTAAGAAAATTAGAAACTGACTAGAGATTAGGTAAGTTGAATGGTTTCCTGGGTATCGATTTGATGTTGGTTTCGGCCTTCGGGGTTAACACTTAGGGAATTGTTCTCTTATTAATTTATGGTTAGAGACTGATGGAATGTGAATTGGGTTTGTTGTGAACTGTGTTTTAGCAACGTTCGTTCTTTAATCCGATTTACAGTGAAATGGGATTTGGAATTTATAAAAAATTTGTTAAGATTTAAAGGAGATTTTCCAAAGTAAAGTTTTGCAATTTAACATATTAAATTGGAATTGAATGGAATTCGATTTGGTAATAATCGAAGTATGATTCTGCAGAGGAAGGCGGTTAATATATATGGAATTTAAAAGGTCGTTTCGTTATTCCATTGATATTATCGGTTGGATATGGAAGTTTATATCGATTATATATATCAATTTGTTTTCCATGAAGATTCCGTTGTTAATGGAATGTGATTTTGGGTTGTCGTGAATGGTATCTTTAATAATGCAGTTCTTAGACCCAACGGAGTTAAGAAAATCAGAAACTAACTAGAGATTAGTTAAGTTGAATGGTTTCCAGGGTATTGATCTGATGTTGGTTTCGGCCTTCGGGGTTAATACTTAGGGAATTGTTAACTTACTAATTTACGGTTAAAGGATGATGGAATGGAAGGTGATTTTGGGTTTATCGTGAACCGTGTTTTAAAGGACATTGGTTCTTTAACCTAGTTGAAGACAGGATATGATTTCCCAAGTTAAACAATCGTTAATATTAATTTTTGGCAAGATTAAAACCAAGTGGAGTTTTAATGCATCTTTAATTAGATTGAAATGATATCCAAAGGAAGATTAAAGAATAAATTTAAAAAATTTATCTTTGATAAAATTAATGGGAACCTTTCCCAAAGTATAAGAATATTTGAATAAAGGAATGTTCTGGATTGGAATGAGGCGTATGTTGTGTTTTTATAGCACTTGTTTATTATGTACGCGAGTTATTCGGAAAGACTGCGTTTATCCCATTCTGAATAACTGATTCGACAATATGTTGAGGATGAAGACGGTGGTCGAAGACCAGAGGCCTTCACATTGTTTGGATGATTACTGATGTCTTGCTTGAGCTGTACACCCAAGACAAGGTAATAAGTGGTGATCGTCCAGACGTACTTGGAGATCGACCGGATATGCGAGGGCCTCTCCCCTGTATTGGACATATGGGGGAGGAATAAGGTGCCTCCGGTTTCGTTCAGACCCAGAACGAACTAGTAAATGGATGTGTGTCTGTCATCGGATTTCATTCTGTGTGATTGATAGACATCAGTTGCATAGCGTGAATTGCCTGTGTGGCATGCTGAGATGCATATAATCAAGGCTTCTGTTGAAAAGCAGAGTCTTGTGGTTGATGATCAAAGCACGGCTTTAATATAGCATATGTAACACCTTGTATTTTCTATGTTTATTAAAGTAACGAATTAAAGAAAACTTAATTGTAAAAGTGAGAATTAAGGGAATCGGGTTACGCCATTGCGTTCATCTTATCATTTTGCCTGACATAGAGTCCGAGTTTGCGTGAATCTGACTCTGTATGAAGAAGTTATGGAGTTCAGATGATTTCATGTTTAAACAGAAAATTAAATAATTAAATAAACAAAAACGGTTCGTATTTCAAAAATCACGTGAATCAGCTGGGCGGGAAAATTCCCGCCCATAGGGGTCGACTCCCCCCTGAGGGGTCGACATAGGTGTCGACCAACCAAGAGGGGTGTCGACTGGGGTGTCGACCCTCCCTTTAGGGGTCGACCCCCTCGTCCAAATCCAAACAAAGATGATTTCTGACTTGTTGCTGAGTCACTAGGGCATAGGTGGCGATTTCTGGATAGCTCTATCTAGTCTGGATGGTTCTGATTGCTCCTAAGTTGATCTAACGGCTTACATAAATCTAAACTTCTATATAAACAATCCCAACCCTCAACCCTAAACCACACAATTTCATTCTAAGGAGCCGTCATGTTGTCCATGGTAAACCTAGCATAGCCACCATTCTTCTCCAAGTAGGAAGCAAACTAGAAAGCAAGTTAGAAGCTACGAATCAAATCTAAATTAGAGAATCGATAGTCTACGTCAAGGGATAGCTTTTCAGTTTCAGAAAACAGATCCCAGAAAACAAGATTTTTCTTTCGTTTGTAAGTTCGGTTATTCTTTAGATGTGAACAAATAAAAGTCATGATTTATAATGAAGTGAAACGAGAACTGTGCCTAGTTGTAAGATAATGGTGATGCCGATTCATGTCTATTCCTGTGACAATTCTATAATATATGCCTATGAGACTATTGTGGTTTATTGGACTTATCATGTTGTATGTTAAATTTGTGATGAACCTATCATGTTGAACATTAAATTGGCGATGAACCTCTCATGTTGTATATAAGTTTGGTGATCCTTTCATGTTATGTTACATGCAAGTTTTTAGGCTAAGTCATATATGCCTATTATGTTTAGATATACATTCTCATATGTTTAGATCTATGTTAATTTGATCCAACTCGAATGCAAGTTCACATTTACATGCCTAATTGGATTTATGTAATTCTATGTAAGTCCCCGTTCATATGCTTAAGATTCATGTTAATTGGATCCAAAATGCAAGTTCATTGTTTTATGCCAAATTTATATGACACATGTTTAGTTAGATCCTTATTATTTTATGTTGTGGGAATGGTACATGCTCATTTCTTTTCCCTTTTGTTTATAATTTAGGCTAAGTTGCGAGCCTAACGTTCTATGTGAATTATGCGAACGTATAACGGGGGTAACGTTGGGAAAAACCTTAAATTTCATATTATTGGCTTATAATCATATAAATGATTAGTGGCACAAAATGGTATAATTTATATACCTAAAAATTATGAACATGATTTAGAGGGTAAATTGGGCATGACTTGAATGGCAATAATTGTGGATAATTTACATATAAAGGGCAAATATGTGAATTAAGTAAAAGACGAATATGCCTAACCTGAGGTTGGATTGAGTTACGGTGTAACACTACCCGGAACCGCCCGACACATCCAGCAACCGTAACAATATAGATCTAGTGTGAGAGGAGAGCGCATTAAGCCCAAAAGAACCCGAGGTTAGATTGAGTTACGGTGTAAGACTGTTCAGAACAGACCAGCACATCCAATGACCGCAACAATACATGTCTAATGTGAGTGGTTGGTGCTTTAATGAATGAATTAAAGCTAAGACATGAATGGTAGGGTTAAGTTAATTAAGGCAACATTTAACCAATACAACATGTTAACTAAACTGATGTATGGGTTTAGATTAATTTGAGAACACTTAACCATTTTAACATGTTGATTAGGAAACCCTAGTATCGGGGACCCATTTCAGCAGTAACCCACATAGATATATCATGGTACCCTGAACTAGGCAGGGTGGGGCACGATTACTGGGCTGATTATAAGCGGTTAAAACAACGGCGGGTGGTGCGTCAGTGTAGGTTCCGACGGAGTGCGGGCGTGCATGTACTCCGTAGTGGAAAAAGCAGGCATTGGGCATTAGTAGTTATACACTATGCATCTTGAATTGTGTCGGGTTGCATCCATAGGGTTTGATACACCCCATGGTGGGACCATCACAAGTATCTACAATCAAGCGGGGCCGAATAACACAAGTAGAAAACGTATACGAGTAGGAGCCGATCAATAAAGGTGATCATTTATCTTGAACACATGGTGCTAGTTGAAACACTTGCAAGTGGGTGCAGAGAAATAGTAATGAGTGCAATAGCGTATTTAGTTTTGTTATCTTATTTCTAGGGTGCTGTCCTAGGTTTAGTTTATTCATGTCATGATCCTTTTTTTGGTTTACATGCTAAATAATCGCTGGACTTACCAGACTTATGTCTGACCCATTTTTCTTTCGTCTTCTTTTCTTCCATTCCCCCCCAGGTCTGCAGGGAGGGAATATTTCAACTTAGTTCGGACAATTTCCAGCTTGAAAAGAGTAGATGTATTGCTTGGATTCTCTTTCCTTGGTCTATGGCTTTGGATACACTCTTATTGGGGATTTATGCCGCCTTATTGTTATTTTATGCTTCTTTATGTTTTAATCAAGACAATGATTTTGTTGTAATGATTTGGAAGTTGGTTTGAGACAGTTGTTTTAATGTTTTGACTGAACCACGTACTTATGAAATAAATTTAGTTTTTCCGCTGTTTATATGCCATTCTTGTAAATTATCTGTATCTTTTACCTATAATGCTCCACCGAAGTTAAGGCATTCCCTTTGTGAGTGACCTTAACGAAGGTGGGGTGTTTCACTTGGTATTAGAGCTGATGGTTGCCAGATCAGATAAAAATTTTGGAAACTAATTTTCAAAAAGAAGTTTAAAGAAGCATTTTCAAGAAAAAGTGTTGTTTTTATTTTAAAAGTCATAATCCCCAAAGCCATTTGCACTATCTTTCTATCATTTGTTTTGAATCTTTTCTTTTTTGTTTTAGCATGTCTGGGATCTTAACCTTCCAAAGGGCGTACCGGTACCTGGCTGGTTCAGAAGGTACCTGGACGCTAAGGCTAATGACGCAGGCCCAACAGACGTTCCTCCTCCCCCAGTTGCAGCTGTTCCTCCTCCTCCTCGTGAAAATGCTTTCTCAAAGATATGTAGAGATTTTCGAGCCATGGGTGGAAAGAACTTTAATTGGACTGAGTCATTTGTAGAAGCATGAAACTGGCTCAAAGAAACCGAGGATCTATTTGTTATCTTCGAAGTGGACGATAGGCAGAAGATACAGTTGGCTGTATGGTTGCTTAAAGGCAAAGCCTGTTATTGGTCGGAAGTTACTAATGTTGAGTGACCAGTTGAAACTTGAGAGGATTTTAGAATGAGGTTTGAAATGAAATTCCTCTCACAAGCTGAACGAAGCCTACAGATGGAGAAGTTCTTAGCTGTCAACTAGGGCAGTATGTCAGTCAAGGAATACGTCAACCAATTCAACTAGTTGGCTACATTTGGATTGGAGTTAGTGAACACTCCGCATAAGAAGGCTCTCCGTTTTGTTAAAGGGTTGAATGAGCCACTGCACAACGTAGCTATGTCTCATATACCTATGGGTGCAACTTATGAGAGACTGGTGGACATGGCATTGGTACACGAGGAAGACAAGGATGGCAAGAAAGAGGAAAAGGTGGAAGTACCTCAAGATAAGAAAGTGGAGGGATCGCAGAATAAGAAGACATATTCAAAGAAGGGCGGGAAGAACAACAAAACCCATGACAAGAGGAAGTGTAATTTTTGTGGCATTCCTGGACATCTGATTAAGGACTGTAGAAAGAAGAAGAGGAAGATGAGTGGTTGTTTTCAGTGTGCCAAGACAGGACACATGGCTAAGGACTGCCCAAGAAAGCAAGGACAAGGGCAGAGAATTGGATCTACTTCTGGAGGGCAGGTTCATGCTCTCATAGCACCTCCGCAAGAACGAGGTAGAAATATTTCTATTGAGAGTTTAGTTTATCTTTTTGATCATCCTGTTCGTACACTCTTTGATTCTGGCGCATCGCACTCTTTTATATCTACTGCTTTAGTTGAATCTCTGCACCTAGACGCCAGTATAGTAGAGGATCCCTTGGTTGTTTCAAATCCAATTGGGGTCTCGTCTTATTTGTCAATGATTTGTTTGGATTTGGAAATTTCTATATTAAGCGTTGGGTTTAGATGTAGTGCCTATGTTTTGGGCTTTACGGGCTATGGGTTGATTCTAAGCATGGATTGGTTATCCAGTAATTGCCATCCTCGATTGTGAAAAGGGAGTGGTTAGACTTATGACTCGCCTCGGTAACACTCTCGAAATCTCTTGTAATCCCATGAATTCTGTTATGCTTAGCTACCTAAAATCTCTTGATGCGTCTATTGACAACTTGCAGTCTGTTAGAGTAGTCCATGAATACTCAGATGTATTTGAAGAGGTGAAGGGCTTACCTTCGAAGCGAGAGATAGACTTCCGCATATACCTTATTGATAATGCAAAACCCGTTGCACTACCTGTTAGACACATGGCTCCAAGGGAGAGGAAAGAGCTCAACAAGCAAGTTAAAGAGCTACTCGAAAAGGGGTTTATAAGGTGGAGTATTACTGAATGGGGTGCTCCAGTAGTATTCGCAACCAAAGCGGAAGGTTCACCTCGCCTATGCATTGACTATAGGGAGCTAAACAAGCTGACCAAGAAGAATAGGCACCCACTTCCAAGAATATACGACTTGTTTGATTAGCTTGTAGGTCCATCGATTTTCTCCCAACTAGATCTGGCTAGTGGGTTTCATCAGCTAAGAGTGGCTGAAGACAACATTGATAAGACCTCGTTCAGAACCCCGGATGGTTTCTTCGAATGGCTTGTCATGCCTTTCGGCTTGACAAACGCACCCTCTTATTTCGTTGACTTGATGAGCAGGGTGTTCAGGGAGTTCCTTAATAAGTTTGTGGTGGTCTTCAAAGACAACATTTTGATTTTCTCGAAGAATGAAGAAGATCATGCTCTGCATTTAAGGGAAGTCATGGATACTCTTCGTACACATCAACTAAAAGCCAAATTCTCCGAATGTCATTTCTGGAGAGAAGAAGTAAGGTTTCTTGGACATGTGGTGTCGAAAGAGGGGATAGCTGTGGACCCGCAAAAGTAGCTGCAGTGCAAGATTGGAAGGTTCCACGGAATGCAATCGAAGTCCAAAGCTTTCTCGGGCTAGCGGGCTTTTACCGAAAGTTCATTAAAGACTTTGCGAAAATCTCATCCCCACTTAAAAGGTTGACGAAGAAGAACCTAACTTTCGATTGGGATTTGGATTGCGATGTTGCTTTCCAACATTTGAAAAGGGCTCTAACAACGGCCCCAGTTCTGAAATTGCCTGATGGGAGCAAAATGTTTACCATATACACAGACGCATGCGGTACAAGATTAGGCGTTGTCTTGATGGAATAAGGCAAGGTAGTTTGTTATGGGGGAAGGCAGTTGAAGGTACGTGAGAAGAACTACGCAACTCATGATTTGGAGCTAGCTGCCATTGTTTTCGTTCTTAAGTCATGGCGTCATTATCTACTAGGAGAAAGGTTTGAATTGTTTACTGACCATAAATCGTTAAAGTACCTTTTCTCACAAAAAGATCTTAACTTAGGACAACAAAGGTGGATGGAATTTCTGGCCTCATACGATTTTGAGATTTCCTATACCCCTGGTAAGGGCAATGTAGTAGCAGACGCCTTGAGTAGAAAGAAGCTGACCTTGAGTCCTCTCTTTGTAGAAAGGCAAAGCTTGGAGTACTTGCAAACTTTGAGTTTAGACCCTCCTCTGAATTTGTACCTGGTTTGTTAGCATCGCTTGAAGTGCAGCCTACTCTTTTGGACTCAATAAGAACCGCGCAACGTGAAGACCCTCAGCTAGTTGATGTAATGGGTAAGCTAATTAGGGGTGAGACTTCTAGTCACCTCAATAGATACTCCATCGATGACAAGGTTTGGTTGAGGCGGGACGGAAGACTATGCGTCCCATAAGCAAGGGATTTGGTGAAGACGGTTCTCGAAGAAGCACACCATTCTAAGCTAACCATACACCCAGGTAGAGACAAGACGTATAAAGGCATAAAAAGGGTTTTCTTTTGGAATGGCATGAAGAGGGATGTAGCTGAGTTCGTCTCTATGTGCTCGATATGCCAACAAGTCAAAGCGGAGCAGAAGAAGCCTGGTGGTTTGCTTCATCCTCTAGAGGTCCCACAGTGGAAATGGGATAGCATTTCAATGGACTTTGTTGATGGGTTGCCTAGGTCAAGAAGGGGCAATACCAGTATTTGGGTAATAGTGGACAGGATCACTAAAAGCGCTCACTTTATACTGTTAAGAGTAGAAGGACTGCCTCGTCCTTAGCATCCATTTATCTTAAAGAGATAGTTCAACTCCATGGGATACCCTCCAGCATAGTGAGTGATCGAGATCCCATCTTTACGAGTGAGTTTTGGAGGAGTTTGTAAGAGGATGTAGGAACACAACTATGCTTAAGCATGACCTATCACCCCCAAACCGATGGTCAGACGGAAAGGGTGAATAGAGTATTAGAAGACCTCTTGAGATTGTGCATTCTTGACTTTGGAGGAACATGGGAGGATCATCTTCCTTTGGTGGAATTCGCTTACAACAATAGCTACCAAGCCACCATAGGCATGGCACCCTTCGAGGCTTTATATAGAAGACCATGCCGATCACTAACTTGTTGGTGGGAGTCTACAGACAAGCTCGTACTTGGGCCAGACATGATTAGAGAAACTTCAGAGAAGGTGGAATTGATTAGAAGACGAATGAAGACTGCACAAGATAGACATAAGTCCTACGCAGACAAAAGAAGGACCGACCTTGAGTTTGAGGTTGGAGATAGGGTGTTCCTTAAAGTATCTCCTTTGAGGAATGTCATTCGCTTTGGGTCCATAGGAAAGTTGGCACCAAGATTTATAGGACCATTTCCTTTCGTTGAAAGGATTGGGACGATGGCTTACAGAGTAGAGCTACCCGAAAGACTGGCTGGAGTTCATAATGTTTTTCATGTTTCTCAACTTCGAAAGTGCTTACATGAGTCTGCGGAAGTTGTGGAGCCAAGCATACTAGAGGAAGTAGAAGTGGAACGAGAAGCAATGGTGAGGAGAGTTCCAACTCGTATCTTAGGGATAGAAGTCAAAAAGCTACGCAACTGTGAAGTCAAGCTTGTTAAAGTTCAATGGAGTAACGCTGAAGAAGACGCAACTTGGGAGACTGAGGACAAGATATGAGCCGCCTACCCTTTTCTTTTTGAGGGTACATCCTTGATCTCTCTTCCATAAGTTTATGCATGCTTATATCTATCTTTTAAGTATATCTCCTCGGTCCTATTCTTGATCCTTAGGTAGAAACCAATGGATCTATACATGTATTTGAAACATGTTATGATTGATGGTTGCAAGTGGTTGCAAGTGGTTGCTAGTGGTTGTTTGAGGATGCATATACACACACGTTAGGTGTTAGATCGGCTCAATCACTTTCATGTTGCATATGCATATATGTATTTGTATATAGATTGAAACTTGGAGTGTTATCATAAGGACATTGCATTTGTATGGATGATTGTGCATTCATGTAGAAAGTATGATTAAGAATAATTGCATGCATAATAGATTCATGGCACTGACATAATTTGCATTAAGGAGGTCAACTGAATCAGTAGACCGCCTGATTTTGCATTAGATAAGGACATATACACACACAATATGCATACAGTCATGAAGCATTAGAAATCTTTTTAAGGACAATGGGTACCGGTTTTTGATGGTTGAGTAGATGGACGATTGGATGGTAGGATATACATTCTTCTTGACTTGAAGATTTCGAGGACGAAATCCTTTAAGGAGGAGAGAATGTAACACCCTGTATTTTCTATGTTTATTAAAGTAACGAATTAAAGAATACTTAATTGTAAAAGTGAGAATTAAGGGAAAGGGGTTACGCCATTGCGTTCGTCTCGGAATTCTGCTTGAGATAGAGTCCGAGTTTGCGTGAATCGGACTCCGTATGAAGAAGTTATGGAGTTCGGGAGATTACATGTTCAAACAGAAAATTAAATAATTAAATAAATAAAAAACGGTTCGAATTTCAAAAATCAAGTGAATCATCTGGGCGGGAAAATTCCGGCCTATAGGGGTCGACTCCCCCTAGGGGAATCGACATAGGTGTCGACCCCCTAAGGGTGTCGACCCTCCCTGTAGGGGTCGACCCCCTCGCCCAAATCCAAATAGTGACGATTTCTGACTTGTTTTTGAGTCATTAGGGCATAGGTGGCGATTTATGGATAGCTCTATCTAGTCTGGATGGTTCTGATTGCTCCTAAGTTGATCTAACGGCTCACATAAATCTAAACTTCTATATAAACAACCCCAACCCTCAACCCTAAATCACACAATTTCATTCCACGGAGCCGTCATGCTGTCCATGGTCAAGCTAGCATAGCCACCATTCTTCTCCAACTAGGAAGCAAACTAGAAAGCAAGTTAGAAGCCACAAATCAAAACTAAATTAGAGAATCGATAGTCTGCGTCAAGGGATAGCTTTTCAGTTTCAGAAAACAGATCACAGAAAACAAGATTTTTCTTTTGTTTGTAAGTTCAGTTATTCTTTAGATGTAAACAAATAAAATTCATGATTTATAATGAAGTGAAACTAGAACTATGCCTAGTATTAAGATAATGGTGATGCTGATTCATGTCTATTCTTGTGACAATTCTATCATATATGCCTATGAGACTATTATGGTTTACTGGACTTATCATGTTGTATGTTAAATTTGTGATGAACCTATCATGTTGAACATTAATTAAGCGATGAACCTATCATGTTGTATATAAGTTCGGTGATCCTTTCATGTTATGTTACATGCAAGTTTTTAGGCTAAGCCATATATGCCTATTAGGTTTAGATCTACATTCTCATATGTTTAGATCTATGTTAATTTGATCCAACTCAAACGCAATTTCACATTTACATGCCTAATTGGATTTGTGTAATTCTATGTAAGTCCCCGTTCACATGCTTAAGATTCATGTTAATTGGATCCAAAATGCAAGTTCATTGTTTTATGCCAAATTTATATGACACATGTTTAGTTAGATCCTTATTATTTTATGTTGTGGGAATGGTACGTGCTCCTTTCTTTTCCCTTTTGTTTATAAGTTAGGCTAAGTTGCGAGCCTAACGTTGTATGTGAATTATGCGAACGTATAACGGGGGTAACGTTGGGAAAAACCTTAAATTACATATTATTGGCTCATAATCATATAAATGATTAGTGGCATAAAATGGTATAATTTATATACCTAAAAATTATGAGCATGATTTAGAGGGTAAATGGGGCATGACTTGAATGGCAATAATTGTGGATAATTTACATATAAAGGGTAAATATGTAAATTAAGTAAAAGACGAATATGCTTAAACCGAGGTTAGATTGAGTTATGGTGTAAGACTGCCTGGAACCGCCCGACACATCCAGCAACCGTAACAATATAGATCTAATGTGAGAGATTAGCACATTAAGCCCAAAAGAACTAGAGGTTAGATTGAGTTGCGTTGTAAGACTGCCCAGAACCGACCAGCACATCCAGCGACCGCAACAATACATATCTATAGTGAGTGGTTGGTGCTTTAATGAATGAATTAATGATAAGACAGGAATGGTAGGGTTAAGTTAATTAAGGAAACACTTAACCAATACAACATGTTAACTAAACTGATGGGTAGGGTTAGGTTAATTTGAGAACGCTTAACCATTTTAACATGTTGATTAGGAAACCCTAGTATCAGGGACCCATTTCAGCAGTAACCCACATAGATATATCATGGTACCCTGAACTAGGCAGGGTGGGGCACGATTACTGGGCTGATTATAAGCGGTCGAAACAACGACGGGTGGTGCGTCAGTGTAGTTCTGACGGAGTGCGGGAGTGCACGTACTCCGGAGTGGAAAAAGCAGGCATTAGGCATCAGTAGTTATACACTATGCATCTTGAATTATGTCAGGTTGCCTCCATAGGATTTGATACACCCCATGGTGGGACCATCACAGGTATCTACAATCAAGTGGGGCCGAATGACACAAGTAGAAAACGTATACGAGTAAGAGCCGATCGATAAAGGGGGTCATTTATCTTGAACACATGGTGCTAGTTGAAACACTTGTAAGTGGGTGCAGAGAAATAGTAATGAGTGCGATAGCATATTCAGTTTTATTATCTTATTTTAGGGTGCTGTCCTAGGTTCAGTTTATTCATGTCATGATCCTTTTTCCTGTTTACATTCTAAATAATCACTGGACTTACCAGACTTATGTCTGACCCATTTTTCTTTCATCTTCCTTTCTTCTGCCCCCCAGATCCGCAGGGAGGGAATATTTCAGCTTAGTTCAGACCATTTCCATCTTAAAGAGAGTAGATGTATTGCTTGGATTCTCTTTCCTTGGGCTATGGCTTTGGATACACTCTTATTGGGGATTTATGCTGCTTTATTGTTATTTTTTGCTTCCTTATGTTTTAATCAAGACATATTTTGTAGTAATGATTAGGAAGTTGGTTTGATACAGTTGTTGTAAAGTTTTGATTGAACCACATACTTATGAAATAAATTTAGTTTTTCCGCTATTTATATGTCTGTCTTGTAAATTATCTGTATCTTTTACCTATAATGCTCTACCAAAGTTAAGGTATTCCCTTTGTGAGTGACCTTAATGAAGGTGGGGGTGTTTCAGCATAGCTTTGTGTAGCGTTGATTTGCGAGCCTACCCGGTGTGAACCAGAAACGGGAAAGTACCTCAGGGAGGGAATGCGTTTCCTTCTAGCTAGGAGTGGTGTTAGTGTTTAACTAGCCTTGGCATTTTACTTATGTGGATGATGGTTTGTGAGGCACCTCAGTTATTTCGGTCGTTCCGGGGCCGATAGTTTGGTCGGGATATGACCAGTTACACCCCATAGGGCGGGGAAACGTAGTGTTCAGGCATTTTAATCCACATCAAGTGGACCGGCCCTAACGATCCAAGGGTCGATGCGTTTTGATCCTGAGGGGTGGGATAGAGCGTCTCGAAGTGGTAAGGACGATCCCTTGCCTTGGTTCACAGAAGGAAATCCAACTTCCAATACTGACATTTGCGGTTTTGATTGTAGAGCCTAGTATTGGCGACATGATATATGGTACCCATGCTGTCTATGATTGATACTTATGATTGAAATTGTTTTGACACTATACACTTATAGTAATAATAAAACATGAAGTTTCACGTAACAAGCATTTTTGGCAATTATAAGGTAAAAACTCTATCCTCCGGCTTGCGTTGCATGGTGTGATGGGACCTGAGTCTTATAATAGCTTCATTGTTCTTTATTTAACATTGCGCTGTTCGTTTTATGCACTTGTTTTCTTGGCGGTAAACCTATTCCGTGTTATACGGCGTGGTCCATTGATTTATCTAACTTTAAAATCAAATTAATAACTGTTTTAGTTCTCACACCAGTCACATGACTGACCTGGAGTTTACTGTTTTAAACTAAACTCTGGGTTCCCCTATTTTCCGCACGGGCAGCTAGTAGTTTTGGTTTTGCAGATTTATATTCATAGGATCCTGATTTACAGCTGAAGTGATATTCAGAAAGCTCCATATCCGTGTATTACTTTCAGTTGTGTTTTGTATTATTTTCCGCTTTGTGTATTTAAATGTAATTAAAATCTCTGGTATTGATCAAATGTATATGATTTATTCATACTCTGTTATATTCTTGTATTCTGATGGAATTGTTGTAATAAGAAATGCAATGTTCTTCTGTTTGTGTTCTGATTCGTCTTGTCCTTGATTACAATCCCGGCATTCCTTCACGGGGAAGTTCGGGTCGTTTCAATTAGTGTTCATTTTCGAGGTTCTAAGTGATGGATTGCTACCTTTGAAAAGTTTTTATTGGAAATTGGTCTGAAATAAAACAAGTTGTTTTGAAAAATACAAAATTTTGAACTTGAGGTTGAAATAAATATATGTATATATATATATGTTATTCAAAAAGGATTGAAATGAAAACCCGGGGATTAGGATGTTCGAATTTAAATTTAACTAAAGCAAGTTAAATGGATTGAAGAGAATAAATTAACTTGAATCAATTTGAATAGATTTAATGAATACAAATTGAATGTAAATGTATTGATTGTAGATCATTCGAAATAAATGAGTGGAAACCAAAAGTTTTCGTAGAATTAAATTTGTTGAAATATGAAATGTTGAGCTTCGACATAAGTGAGTTTTGAAAAGTAATGGGTTTGTTGTATTTTCCTACCTTAGTAATTTCGGGGACGAAATTCTTTTAAGGGGGAAGAATGTAACGACCTGGATTTTTTATCGATTAATTTTAAATATTTAATATTATTTTAAATATTGAGCTGATAATATAAATCGATTTTTATATTGAGTTATCGATTTAATAATCGATATATGATATATTTTGAATATATAATTATTGGAACTGAAATAATTATAGTAGTACGAGAATATGAAATAATTCAATTCAGAATTTAAACGGAGTCAAAATAATTCAAATGATCAATAAAAATTGTATTTGATAATAAACGATAATAATAATAATTTATTATCAAGAATAAATTATTCTGAATATAATTTATATCGATTTGAAATTTATATCTTCTCCATATGATAGAATAAGACTTTGAAGCCTATCTCTGTGTGTTCAGAGTAGTGTTTTAACCCTAGAAATGCCGGTTGTTACATTCAAATAGGAGTTCAGAACCGTTAAATATATTATTATAATATATAGTGGATAAGATCAATTTAAAATCAAAATAAATCAAATCAATTTATTAAAAACGTACTGTAAGCTAACTATTTTACAGCTACTCTGTTTCCTATTCCTTAAGGATGAAGTCTCCATCTTTATATAAACCGTGACACCCCCTTTTATATATTTTTCCCATTTCATTCTGCGAAACAAAAACATAAATTGATTCAATCCCAAACTTTTGAAAACAAAAACAGTTCCCATCTTCCCATCACGGATTCGATCCATTTAGATCAATAGCTCCATACTTCGTTTGCTTATTACATCAGTGCAGCATGGGTGAATGTCGAGCTCGCCTTGGCTCCAGCATGGTTGCGATGCTAATCGAGGTGATCTAGGAGTGGCCAGAGTTGGATACAGGGGCACGACGCAAGTTTTCTGGAGTTGGATTTGTGTACAGATGAACTAGGGTTTATCGCGACTGGATCTAAAGGCCTTGGGGGTTTGACGAGGTTCGATTCAGGTCTTGGTCTCATCATCGACTTTAGATCTAAGGGTATGGCAAACTCATTCGAGTGTTGATTTGGAGCTGAGAGATAACGATAGGATTGTAAACAAAGCAAGGGTGAGTACGACAAGGAATGAAAGGGTCGGAGCTTTAACTGGAGGGGTGCGAAGACTGATGGAGTTGAACTGTAGCAAAGGAAATCAACAGTTTCAAGAAGCTTACGGGATGCTTGAAAGTAGCGATTTTTCAAATCAGTGATTTGCGTTCGGCAGTCTTCAAATGGTGCCAAGATGTGTTAAACACATTTACAAGCAGGTTTTCACGTATGTTGGTAAAAAGAGGAATTAAGGTAAGATTTTAGTTAATTAAAATTAGTTAATAAAACTTATTATATATATATATATTTACAACTGAGAAAATATATAATATAATAATAACAGTTATTGATTTTAGTGGCAAAAATATTATGATATATAGAGCATGGTAGCGCACGGCTAAGGGAAAGGGCTTAAAATGGTAATTTGAGGAAGAAAGCCAAATGACGAGGATTAACTTAGTAAGAGGGTTAAGGTATTTCAATTTGTTAATTATGTTATTAATAATAGTTGAATTCATTTCAAACTTATAAAACACATAACCTATCCATACATTATCAAAATCAGATTAAACGAATTGCACTACACTCATATCTGCACTAGTGACACGTACAAGTTGGATAGAAAAGATTTGGAGCTAATCAGGGTGTTTTTTCCTAATTTTAAACACTTGTTTAAATTTGGATAAAAAGGGCGAATAAAAACCTAGTGGGTAAAATCTCACTCTTGAATTTATTTATTTTTCGTTAAAAATAAATTGTTGACCGCTTGGATGCGTTTATAAATTGTTCATCAGTGTTTATTATTATTATATATAAATCTATTAGTTATTTAGGCTTAGTGATTGTGGTTATTATATATATGTTGGTGACTGGATTCCCACAATACCATTAGCGGATATCCGCAGTATCATTAACGGATGACCCTATGCGCCCTACGCTATGATAGTGGATGAACTTCTATACTGCAATATCCTGCCTCGAAGTAGGATGGGTATTATTTATGTTGGCTAACGTCTGTGGATGCAGGAAAACAGGTTGGAGGGATCCAACTGGATTCCTCAAAAATATTATTATTTGTTTGTTTCATACATATTATCATATATAATGTGTTAGAAAAACTGTGATTGATAACTAAGTGTTTTGGGGTGTTTAAATATCACTAGGGCTTGAATATTGATTTATAAAAATATTGTAAAAAGGATATTTTGAGATTTAAAAAGGGTAATCTATTTTTTCTAAAAATAGAATTCGAATTTTGAATGGACTAAATATATTAACTTGTTTTGAATAAATAAAAGAAGTATGGAATTTATAAGCGATGTTTATAAATTAAATAATAAAGGAAGTTGAAGTGTTGAATTTATAAACGATGTTTATAAATTAAATAACGTAGGAAATTGAAGTAAATTTATAAATGGTGTTTATAAATAAAATGGAATGATTTTCATTGGATAATGTAGAGAATTAAAGTGAATTTAAAAACGGTGTTTATAACTAAAATGGAAAATTTATCATTTGGATAATTTAAGTATTTAAATTCAAAAATGAATTTAAATTGAGGATTGGGAATCATTGTAACGACCCAGAAAATCTGAACCAATTTATAATTTTTAAATTGGCTAAAATAATGGATTTTAAATATTTAAAATAAATATTTTAAATAATGGCGATGAAAACTGAGTTTGAATCGACAATTGAAAACGAATATAATTAATTATAATTATAAACAAGGCCTGAAATGGCGTGGCAGTTTTAAAAATTGAATTCAAACTTTGTCGGACTGTACCGGGTGCAAAACAATCCGGATTTTAGTGAAACCAAAAATAATGGAATCTAATTGATAATATCTTTCTAACAAATCTTAAAAATCAAAATTTGATAACGGGAATCAAAAGATATGTCCAGTTGAAAATTCTGAATAGTCGCTATGGAATTCAGGCCCTTAAAAATGGACATTTTGCAAACGACCTCGGATTTCGACGAAACCACTTTTGTTGGATCCGTGATGTCAAATTATTGCTAAGTTTCAAATTTCATAATTTTTCGAATCAATATGTGAGCGTGGCAAAAGAAAACGTGTTTGACCGGTTTCAGTTGATTTTAATCAACTGGAAATTGGCCATTTTTCCAACGGTCTCAGAATTCGACGAAACTAGTTTTGTTAGGACCGTATCGTCAATACGAAGCTAGAAAATATTTTTTTGGAATTTTTAGTGTTAGTATGTGACCCCGGTAATTTGAAATGTACGTTTAAAATTCAATATAGTGATTTAAATGAAAATTCAACGGAAACTGATTGTAACGATCAAATCAGCTTGCGATACATATCCCATTGTGTTCGGAATGGGGGTTAAACGCTATGGACGGCAGGCGGTGGGCCTCGTTTAGAGGTCGTATGTAAAAGTCAACTTTTTGCAAAATTAAATAATAAAAAAAAAATTATTTCCCTCCCTTTATCTTTCTTTCTACCCCCCCCCCCCGATTTCATTAAACAGAGAAAAAAAAACAAAACCTAAAACTATCGACGGCGACGCCACCACCGAAGACCACCCACGACCGCCGTGCCCCGCTCCACCCTACGATCCCGATCCTCTCCACCTCGACGCACCCAAACCCTCCCTGCCCAATTCGCGAGCCCCCCCTGAAGCATCGCGACGCCACCACTGAAGACCGCCGTGCCCCTCCGCTTCGCCTGCTCCGCCTCCTGCCGCCGACGTCTTCTTTTCCCCCCCTTCTTCGCTGGTACAGTAGTATTGCTATTTTATTTTTATTTTAATTCTTTAAAAACTGATTTTAACAAGGATTTAAAAACTGATTTTAAAAGGATTTAAATACTGATTTTTAAAAGAATACTGTTTTTTTAGGGGTTTAAAAACTGATTTTCAAAAGGTTTGAAACTGATTTTCAAAAGGTTTGAAACTGATATTTTTAAAAGGATTAAAACTGATATTTTTAAAAGGATTAAAACTGATATTTTTAAAAGGATTAAAACTGATTTTTAAAAAGGATTAAAACTGATATTTTTAAAAGGTTTAAAAACTGATTTTTAAAAGGATTAAAACTGATATTTTTAAAAGGTTTAAAAACTGATTTTCAAAAGGTTTGAAACTGATTTTTAAAAGGTTTAAAAACTGATTTTATTTTAAGATTTTAAATAGAAAAAGATTAGAACTTTAAAAAGAAAAAGATCAGATTTTTTAGAATAGAAAAGATCATATTTTTAAAATAGAAAAGACGGAATTTTTATTAAGTAGAAGAAATAAGATATGATTTTTGTATTTTTAAAGTAATAAAAATATAATTTTTACATCATAGGAATATTAAAAATATAATCTTTATTTTTGAAAAGGCGGAATCTTTATTTTTGAAATTCAATTTTTATATATTGAATAGCGAAGTCAAAATTCGATTTTTATATATTGAATAGCGAAGTCAAAATTCGATTTTTATATATTGAATAGCATAATAAAAATTCGATTTTTATATATTGAATAACATAGTAAAAATTCGATTTTTACATATGTAGAGAATACGGGCAACGAAAGCGACAAAAGGCGAGATTGGCGAAGATTTCTAAAGGAAGAGTCGTAGTTGGATAGCTATTGGTGAGAATTTCTCACTCTTCAGTTTCTTTTTCTATAATTATATATATATGTGTTGAAATAAAAGTGAATTGCTATATATATATATATATATATATATATATATATATATACGCCCCTCGTCCACAAACCATGGACGATATTTATTGGTTGAAATTGTTGTGAAAATTGATTGATAGCGAATAATTGTTTGGGATTGTTTGTGGTTGAAAAATACCCGTTTGTGATTGAGAAATATTTGGTTGAAACCACATAGGATTAGTTTGTGGAAATGAAATAAATATATACATGCCGCCTGCGTGCGAACTAGATGCATGATCCCCATTGTCAAAAACCGCGAGGTTTTAAGGTAGAGCGAGGAGCCGTACTAGGGACGGTCCGGGTTTTAACTACCCTGTCGTTAAGCTGCCGAAATTTTGAATAATATTCGTGTGTTTGAATTATTTTCATATGCTTAAACTATATTTATTCATTGAATAGAAAACATTCATGTGTTGAATTGATATTCATTCGTTGATTAGAAATTCATGTGTTGAATGGTATTCATATTTTGAAATAAATTGTTTGATAATAAAAATCACATTTTTAACTATATATAAAAACTATAGAAAACATTCATGTGTTGAATTGATATTCATTCGTTGATTAGAAATTCATGTGTTGAATGGTATTCATATTTTGAAATAAATTATTAGATAATAAAAATCACATTTTTATCTATATATAAAACTATAGAAAACATTCATGTGTTGAATTGATATTCATTCGTTGATTAGAAATTCATGTGTTGAATGGTATTCATATTTTGAAATAAATTGTTTGATAATAAAAATCACATTTTTATCTATATATAAAAACTATAGAAAACATTCATGTGTTGAATTGATATTCATTCGTTGATTAGAAATTCATGTGTTGAATGGTATTCATATTTTGAAATAAATTGTTTGATAATAAAAATCACATTTTTATCTATATATAGAAACTATAGAAAACATTCATGTGTTGAATTGATATTCATTCGTTGATTAGAAATTCATGTGTTGAATGGTATTCATATTTTGAAATAAATTGTTTGATAATAAAAAAAATCACCTTTTATCGACTATATGAACTGTGTAAAATAATCTCGTTTTAAAAGAAATTGTTTTATGATAAAAATCCTATTTTTGTCACCTATATGAACTATATAGAAAAATAGTGTTTTGAAATGAATTGTTTTACAATAAAAATCACATTTTTATTGTATGCATAAATCGTTGAAATGTGAAGTGTTAGAAATAGCCACTTGTTCAAAATAAACATATATGAGTTGAAATATTCATTAATTAGCTAATGAAATGATTTGCACCTATTTATGTAACATTAGAATGAATGGTGTTTTTAAACCAAATAGAAATCAAATATGAAGTTGGATAGAAAACGATAAATGATAAGAACTGTATATATATGTACATGCATATTCATTGAACAGGTTATAGCAAAAGGGGCTAGAGAAGAGGAATAAAATTTTGTGCCCGACAAATAGGTACACATTTACTGCTTTGTTTGGGTGATGATTTTATGAGCCTGTTGGCTAGCCGCTTGGCTTTTTCTTTTTCTTTTTGAGATTAGAAGGACCGGGAAAGCTATTTGCGATTTCCCGATGCTCCCGGTGCAGGGGAGGTTATGGCGAAATTTTCCAAAAATTTAAGGCGTTAGTGAAATATTTAAAGTGAAAACGATATTGAAATCATTGAACGAACTATATTTATATAAATATATAAATAAAAATAAAAATAAAACGAAACGAGGCCGTGCAGTTCGTATTTTGAAACCGTGATTTCAAACAACTAGTGCGGGAAATCCGACCATTGGATTCTCCCGAAACCTCAACCGTCGGGTTCGCCTTGGAAATATCTTCCCAACGGCACCAACCTTGCAAAAATCCAACGGTTGGATTGTCTGGAATGTTTAATTCAAATCTGAAGAAAAACAGCGCCAGAAGCGATTATATATATATATATACATAAATATAATTATATATTTAATCGAATAACGACGCTGCAGTTCGTAATTTGAAATCGAAAATTCAAACGATTGTACCGGGAGATCCGACCGTCGGATTTTCCCGAAACTGGAACCGTTGGATTCGTTTTGAAAAGACCTTTCTAATGATGTAAATTTTGCGAAGATCCAACGGTTAGATTTTCAGATATGTGTAAATCAAATCTGAAGAAAAACAGCGCCACGACCGCTTTATGGCCCGAAGCGTCGTTTTGAATAAATTAGCTATTTAAAAAAAAAATAGCGATAAATAGTTATAAAATATCATAAGCGATATGGAGTGGAAATAAACTGAAATTTGCTTGATTTGTATGGTATTTGATGGTTGAATGTGTTTGGTGTGAAAATTACATTCAAGAACAAAATTGATGTTGTCGAATAATTTAACCATTGAAATAAATTGATTTGAAATTCTAAATATACGTGAATTATTTGAAAAGGCCGAGTTAATTCTCATTTCGAATAATTGACCGACGATTGAAATTCGAAGATGAAGACGATGGTCGAAGACCGGAGATCTTCACCTCGTTTGGATGGTAACCGAGGTCCTGATTGGGAGGCATCCCGAAATATGGATAATGAGTGGTGATCATCCAGACGTACGTGGTGATCGATGGGTTTGCGAGGTATTTAGTGCCTCCGGTTTCGTTCAGACCCTGAACGGACTTGTAAATGGACTGTGTGTCTGACATTGGATTTTATTCTGTGTTGATTGATCTCTATTAAATATACATCTGTTTGGCGGCGGAGAATTTATTCTTTTGCTTAACGCCCTTCTCTGAGACGCACGAGCTCAGGTATTGTATATCGATAGACATCAGTCGCATGGCATGAATTGCCTGTGTGGCATGCTAAGATGCAGTGATCAGGGCTTCTGTTGAAAAGCAAAGTCTTGTGGTGATGAGCAAAGCACCGCCTGTGTGGCGTAGCTTTGTGTATAACGTGAATTCGCGAGCCTCACACCCCGGTATGAACCTAAAACGGGAGAAGGACCTCAGGGAGGGCATGCGTTTGTTTCTAGCTAGGGTGGTGTCAGTGACCTACCAGCCCTGACATTTATATACTTTTCACCTATGTGGTTGTTGCTGTTGCGAGGCGCCTCGATTCGATCGGACGATCCGGGTCCGATGGAGTCATTCGTTGGCTCGTTGACGCCCCAAAGGGCGGGGAAACGTATTGTTCAGGCATTTTAATCCACATCGGTGGACCGGCCCTGACGATCCAAAGGCTTGACTGAGTACTTGCCTGGGACACGGGCTAGAGCGTCTCGAATTCGGTAAGGACTATCTTTTGCCTTGGTTCATGACGGAAATCCAATTTCCAAATACGACATCGTGCGGTTTTGATTGTATATATATATGGCGACATGATATATGGTACCCATGCCGTCTATGATTGATAGTTATGATTTGAAATTGTTTTCAAAACATATAAACACTAGCAATAATATCAAATGCCTTTGTTTTGTTCGTATCAAGCATATTTTAGCCGTTATAAGGTAAAAACTCTATCCTCCGGTTTGCGTTGCATTGTGTGATGGGAACTGAGTCTTATAATGGCTTCATTTTTATAAAAAGCATAGCGATGTTTAGAAGAAAGATTTGTTTTAAAGCACTGGCAATCCAATGGAGTAAACTCGTTCCACGAAAGTGGCGTGGTCCTGTGATTGGCCAATTATATATGTGTTGAGTGGATTTCTCATACCAGTCCCATGACTGACTCGTAGTTTGTTTCACTTTCAAACTCGGGTGCTCCTTTTTTTACATGGGCAGCCTTGTATTCAGGTTTAGCTGGTTCTTTCTGGATAGCTGGGGCTGAAGATGGATTCTATCATTTATTTATTTTTATGCTGTTCAGCTCCTATTGTACATATTTTGTTTATTTCCGCTGTAGACATTTATGTATAGCTGAACTGTATTTGTACTAAGTAAGATCCTGTGTACTGTGTAACTCTGATGATTACTTTTATCCAGTATATTCTATTGTTCATTATCTGGTGTATTTATTTAATTTGGTTCTACTATTATCTGTTTCTGTGTTATATTCCAAAGATAACCCTTGTTTCCGTCTGAACGGGATTTCGGGTCGTCTCAATCATGTTAATAGGGAATGAGGAAATTATTCCAATGGTTGGAATGAGAATTGAATTAAAATAAATCCGTACGGATTTATGATTTGAATTCGTCGATTAGATCAAATTGATTTAAATAAATATTTTCATAGAAAGAAAAATATTTGGATTGTACTATATAGAAGTTTAAATTTTAAGTATGAAAATAAATTCATTGTTATATATATATATATATTATAAATAAAGTATTCCAAATATAGAAATTTGGTTTTAAATGGGTTTTGAAATGGAACTTGTTTAATATATAAAACAAGGAAGAAAATTTATAAACGATGTTTATGTAACACCCCGCATTTTTAAGATAATTAAAAATGTGTATATATATGAATGGATATATAAATAATGGTGATGTGTAATTTAAATTAGTGGAAGAAACGGAAAAATTAATATGTTAACGATATATGTAATAGAAGAGAAAATAAAATAAAAACACTTAATTTAAATATCAGAAATTAAGTAAAACGGACATCACCATTGCGTCCGCCTCGAGATTCTGGTTCAGATGGACACTTGGTTTGCGTAAATCGGACACCGTATGAAGAAGTTGTTAAGGTTCGAAGTTTGTTACACACAAGATATATATATATATATATGTATATAAATATATATACACACAAATAAATTAAAATATAAAATAAAGAATAAGATAAGGATTGCATGTAATAAATACATACATTAAAAAAAAGAGAAAAATGTAATGCATGCATTGAAAAAGGAAAGGATTAGTTGAATGCAATGTAAATATGTTGCATGCACTTATTTGCACACATAATGCATTAACATTAAAAGAAAAATAAAAGAAAAAGATTCATGCAATGGTTTAATTTAAGTATTGTAACTAACATGAAAAAGAAAAGTAAGGAGAGAATAATAATTATCATTGTTCTAAGACTTATTAACAAAAGACTTCACAACTCAGTTGGTTAAGGCATTGGATTTGTAACATAGAGGTCAGAGGTTCGAACCTCGTCGACGGCATAATTTTTATCTTTGTTTTAGAGAGGGCCAACTGAACATGCAAAAATATGTACGTATACAAAATCAAAATTTGAAAGGATAAGAACGTACATATAAGGAAATAAAGAAAAATATATGTATATATATGATAATATATATATATATATGCAGAAAATATATGTATATGAAAGATAAAATTTCAAGATAAGGCTAAAGTCAATGAAATATGGCAAGAATCAAATAACGGGGCAACATCGTTTTTAATTTTGAAAATAAAACAAAAGTTGTGCGTATATATATACACGTAAAATGGTCGTTAGAGAAATTGTATACATATAAGAATATTTCATGTGAATAAAACAGTTAATTAAATTCCAGAAATTCAAAAGTTCGAAATTCAAATTTTTGCGCCAAAACAGCTTGTGGGACCCAATGCTGACTTAGCACTACATGTACGATAAGATTTGGCAAGATTCATCTGCGAATCTGGACTATTTTTTTAATTGGGTGCAATGCTGACTCAGTGTTGCTTGTACTATAATATTTGGGTAGATTCATCTGCGAACCTGGACTATTTTCTTAACTAAGTTCAACGTTGACTCAGCGCTGCATGTACGATAAGGTCTTGAGCACCTATATAAACACACCTAGACCTAACCCTAAATTCATTAATCAAAGTAATGGCGTCACCATGCTACTCAACTCTAATCTAGACTAGCCTCCATCAAATCAAATCAAATTAGAGTTTTTAAGGCGATAATCAAAGTTAGAGCTTTCAAATTGGAGTTCACGAATTGGACAATAAGAATTGGATTCTACATCAAAGGATTAGCTATTCAAATTCATAAAATCAGATCCCAGAATTCAAGATTCGTTCTTTAATCAGTGAGTGGAATTACAATAAACTTGTTGCATAATAGTATTATTATCATTCGTCATTCCCAGTTATAAATTCAATTCAGGATTCATGTTATAATAATTGTCCTTTTATTGTCCTTCCCCTTTTTATTTTTGGATCTAGGTTATCTCGAACCTAGACGAAATCATATTATACATACGTACGATTGAAATATGGGAATATTGGGGCATAATTTATTTTATGCAATCGAGGAATATAACAAGTAATTTGGGGATAGTGGCATAATAATTATTATTGCAAATATTGGGACAATTGGTGAATTGTATATTGTGATTATTCAATGAAGTAAAGTTTGAATTGGGAATTTTGGAGCCTATCTCAATAATGAATCTTTGGATATGTTTTGGAAACATGAATCTATGCTGAATAGTGCGCAACTATGAATTCTAATTTATAATGTTAACCTGAAATTGTGTAAATTTAATTGGAATTATTGAATATGGAATGGGATTGGGAAGAAGTGATTTATTTCAAATCTAATATTGCGGGATTGAGGTTTTAAACTATAAATTTAAATTTTAGGTTTTGGGAAAAACGAATCTAAAGGTAAGAATCCTAAGTTGATAAAGGAACGGATAAAACTTAGCTTATGCGATTATGAGACCTCTTATGTGATTATGAAACCTAACTCATAACCTAAAATTGATGCTTAACGTTCTCATAAAAATTGTTAATTGGCTAAAGATGAAAGATGACTAACTCGAGGTTAGAATGAGGTTGCGGTGTAATTCTGCCCGGAACCGCCCGGCATATCCAGTGGCCGCAAACAATAGGGTCTAATTTGGGAAGTTAGTCATAACGCGCTTAAACCCGAGGTTAGATTGAGTTGTGGTGTAAGACTGCCCACAACCACCCGACACATACAGCAACCACAACAATAGGTTTAATGTGAGAGGTTGGTGCATTAATAATCAATTTATTCTAATGAAACATGCTAGCATGGTACGGTTAGGTTAACAACACATAACCAATTTGACATGATGCGTGGGTGGGTTAAGTCAATATGAACTGAAAGACAACACTTAACCAAATTTGTGGAATATACGATAATGCATGAGCGGGAAGGTAGGGTTAAGTAAAACTTGACATATGGACAAACTTAACCAACTTAGTAATGGGGAATGATAACTACCTATTATAAACCAGAGTTGCGGTAATATAAAATTAAATAATAGGTAAACTTGTCCTAGGGACAAGGGAAGATTATGACTTAATATGTAATACAAGACCTGAAGATGGGACGACTTATATTATGAAATAAGTTAATCTAAGATGAAAAGGTGGGAAACCACCCGTACGCTATCGTTTGATAAAGAAAACTTAAGTCATGTTTGAGTTCATTGGTACACCTTAGTTACTGAACTAAGTAAAAGATAAAGGGAACCAAGTGTTGAACCTTAGTTAGAGAACTAAGTAAATAAAGATGAAGTTAACCAATGTTGAACCTTAGTTAGAGAACTAAGTAAATAATGATGATGGCAACTGGGTAATGAACCTTAGTTAGAAAACTAAGTAAAATGGCAACCGAAGTAACGAACCTTAGTTAGAGAACTAAGTAAGCAACGGTAAAGATAATTAAGTAACTAAACCTTAGTTGAAAAGGACTAAGTAATAAACCTTAGTTATAGGGAAACTTGGTAATTTGAATTGAAGGACAACATAAACGAGGATAACCAAGTTAATAAGACAAAGCAAGCGCGTAATCAGAAGTTTAGACATAAGGTCTAATAGTATGAAAGGATAAGGTGCTTGGACCAGTCCTTACGATAGGGGACGAATAACCAAACTCGGTAGATCATTACGGTGCCGTAGGGCACGAGGGGGAGTGTACGTCCATCTGATCATATAGATGGCTCTAACGGACTAGGTTACGAAGCACGCGGCTTCGAGGGGACGTGAGGATACTCTTGGTATCGCTCTATGAGAATGCAGATGACCCGCTTGGGCTCACAGAGGTTAAGGTTTGCGTAAGAAAAACCAAGAGTATGCCTTGTTTGCAATAATAAGGCAACCTAAAGACTAGGATGGACCAGCGTGAGTCAGCGATAACCAGTTGGCCCTGTGATAGCACGTCGTCGGCTACCTACCATCTTGAGTCAGTCGAGCACGAAAACCGGAAAGGCGGAGATCTCCAAAAGACCATATACTTGCTATCTAGTTATGGGTGAGGTTGGCCAATAGGTTTGTGGGGGCATAGAGGGTCTGCGTACAGTTCTCATTCTTGATATTCTTGGGTGCCTGTCATTAGTTGAGGGAGAGGTCAAGTGGGACCATAGCCATAGTAAAAACAAACCATAGCATCTGCATCGGCAAATAACATAAAGCTCCCGACCGAGTACTGTGTTTCTTGAATTGCCCCGCCACGGGACTCGGGTCGCACATATAGAGGACATGTGCAACTAGATATTTAGCATGTTTAACGATAGGTTGGGACGTAAAGTCTAGGAAAGCATATCGCTCGAGGAAGTGTGTCCTAGACTAGAGGGCATTGTTCGATAGGTAGCATAAACCCTAGTTGGACCTAGGTAGTGTAAACCCTGGTTGAACCTAGGAAGCGTTCGATAAAGTAAACCCTAGTTGGACCTAGGTAACACTCGATGGTCTAGTTGGATCTAGGTAGTATTCGATAACAGAACCTAGTAAGACCTAGGTTGGAAGTCCAAACGTTTAAGCAACACAGGAATGGAGGTTTTACGTAGACTTAGTGAGAATATATATATATATATATATACACACATACATGAAAGCTCGTACGATGTATGACATTGGATAAGGAACTGCGTACATATGACAAGATGACACGAGTTGGATAAGGGACTGCATACACATGGAAAGAGGACATGAGTAGGGGGTAACTACATATACATTGTATTAGGTTAATCTACTAGTGGATGGATAAGTATAGCTTAAAGAGCTAACATTGTTAACAACCTAATAACCGAGAAAATGTAATTGAATGGTATATGTAGGATTATACAGAAGTTTATTCTAAGTCCATTCACACAGAACTTATGTTCTGACCCCCTCGTCATTACATACTTCCAGGTTTGACAGAGATGGTATAGCTTTGGATACTGGTTTAGCAGTATTGTTAATAAGGTAAGGCTATATTTGAATATACTATACTTTATTTCCTTCCGTTGTAAGATGTTTTACGAGTTCTGGCATGTTTCTTTATCTCTATCTTTTCTGCAGGATACCAGAGAAACCAACTCGGGTTTCGACAGATTGGATATAAAAAAAAATCGGTCTGTCGGAACTCGGGTTGTTACATCTGGTATCAGAGCTTCGGTTTAGGATCCCTATACAGATAATGAGTGAACGTATTTGTATTTTCTAAAATATAAATATATTATATATAAAAACCTAGATCCATAAGGAAGCCTACTAGATAGAAAAATTAAAATGTGGAAGGAAATGGGATATCTATTTTTTACACTAAAGGAATGAACATAGAAATTTTGAGATCCTTAAGTGGTTTGGTTGGAAAGTGTACAATATGTTTGGTATTATAGAAAGATGTATCCCATATGATAGAAACTGAAATGTTAGTATTTCAGATTAGTGGGTTTAAAAGTGAAGCCTTATAAATTAGAAAAAGGATTAAAAAGTAAAGCATACAAAATGTTGCATTTTGTAAAAAGTTTTGAAATCTCTATTCTTTTGACAATAAATTTTGATTATTGTTTTAAAAAGAAAATTTTGTTGGATGGACAAAATAAGTTGTAGGAAGGTGAGTAGTTAAATTAACATTGTAATTAGAAACAATGTAAGCCTGATAGTCGTCCTTGTCTACTCCAGTTTTGTGATTTGAAAAAAATGTTTTGCATTTTATTTTGTAACATGTTTTTATGGTTTGGCGAAAATAAGTATTGGAGAAGAAAATAAAGTTTTAACACTTTTAATTTTTGAAAGAAAAATGTAATGAAAAGAAAGGAGGCCAAACCATGTTTTAAAAAGAATGGAGTAGGTTAGGATTAGTGCCTAGAAAAGAATGAGAGAAAGTTAAAGCTATGAATTTAACAACTGGAACCAACTAGAGAATGGTTGAGTTGAGTGATTCTCTAAGTGTCAATCTGATGTTGATTTCGGCCTTCGGGGTTGATATTTAGGGAGTTACTCCCTTGCTAATTTACAGTAAGGGATTAGATAATATTAAACTAATGGAAAATTTCCCGTAGAATGCATAAGCATTGAGAAACCTAGGTATGTTGCTTGAGAAAAAGAAAAAGGATAGGCTAGTAATACACAATAAGGACTAGTAGTGACTACTAAGCAGTAAAGGGCAAGTAAGTGGGTAGATCCTGTTGTGTGGACTCGCAATTGTCTGAGATGACAAAATCCTAAGATTCTTGGCCCATAGTAGTAGCTGTGTAGGATGCTTTTTGAGTTGAAAACGAAAAGAGTTATTTGAAAATAATAAACTTAAGTAATTTGATTAAGTCAAATAAGCTAAGAAAGAGAATAGCCTAGCTAAGGAGAAAACAACAAATTCAGCGAAGCAACAAACGTAACGGGAAAAGAAAAAGAAAATCTTAAGAAAAGATGAATAAAAATGAAATTCTCCCAGGATAAGTTGAAAGAGAAAAGAATTTTTTATGTAGTTGTGCTTGAATAGGAAAGTAGGAGGTTTTTATAGAATAGTTATGTAAAAATCCAAGTGCAATTAAAAAAGGTACATAAAAGAAAAACGGAGAATGTAAGTTCTTCCGTTTAATACTTTTTTGTAACATAAGAAATCGAATTTAGAAAATTAGATTTTTCTAAATTTTTAAATTTAATGATGATTGGTAGGGTTTTGGATGCAACAATTGGATGAACTATGTTATTATCTATAAGAGTGTGGGAAGATTTGAATGAACAACTATTTTGGTTTTCAAAATATTGCATCCATATAGAACTACAATTATATTTAGGATGTGAGCATCATATTTTGAAAGAGATTTTAAAAGTTTGCATACATATAGGTGGTACCAAATTAGGCATACATGCATTGCTATGATGTATTTCACTTTGCACATGTGCACAATATTTGCAAAAATTGGATGCACACATGATGGATGTATATTATGCGAGGGATTATATATTTAATCCCTATCAAATTTCGGGGACGAAATTTTTTTTAAGGGCGGGAGAATATAACACCCCGCATTTTTAAGATAATTAAAAATGTGTACATATACATACATACATACATATATATATATATATATATATATATGCATGGATATATAAATAATGGTGATGTGCAATTTAAATTAGTGGAAGAAATGGAAAAATTAATACGTTAACGATATATGTAATAGAAGAGAAAATAAAATAATAACACTTAATTTAAATATCAGGAATTAAGCAAAACGGACATCACCATTGCGTCCGCCTCGAGATTCTGGTTCAGAAGGACACTTGGTTTGCGTAAATCGGACACCGTATGAAGAAATTGTTAAGGTTCGAAGTTTGTATACGCACAAGAGAAATATATATATATATATATACACAAACGAATTAAAATATAAAATAAAGAATAAGATAAGGATTGCATGTAATAAATACATGCACTGGAAAAAAAAAATATAATGCGTGCATTGAAAAAAAGAAAGGATTGGTTGCATGCAATGTAAATATGTTGCATGCACTAATTTGCAAACATAATGCATTAACATTAAAAGAAGTATAAAAAAAAGATTCATGCAATGGTTTAATTTAAGTATTGTAACTAGCATGAAAAAGAAAAGTAAGGAGTGAACAATAATTATCATTGTTCTAAGACTTATTAACAAAAGACTTCATAGCTCAGTTAGTTAAGGCATTGAGTTTGTAACATAGAGGTCAGGGGTTCGAACCCCGACGGCGACATAATTTTTATCTTTGTTTTAGAGAGGGCCAACTGAACATTCAAAAATATGTACGTATACAAATTCAAAATTTGAAAGGTTAAGAACGTACATATAAGGAAATAAAGAAAAATATATGTATATATATGAGAATATATATATATATATATATATTTATATATATTTGCAGAAAATTAATGTATATGAAAGATAAAATTTCAAGATAAGGTTACAGTCAATGAAATATGGAAAGAATCAAATAACGGTGCAACATCGTTTGAATTTTGAAAATAAAACGAAAGTTGTGCATATATATATACGCGTAAAATGGTCGTTAGAGGAATTGTATACATAAAAGAATATTTCATGTGAATAAACAGTTAATTAAATTCCAGAAATTCAAAAGTTCGAAATTCAAATTTCTGCGCCAAAACTGCTTGCGGGACCCAATGCTGACTCAGCACTGCAAGTACGATAAGATTTGGCTAGATTCATTTGCGAATCTGGACTATTTTCTTAACTGGGCTCATTGCTGACTCAGTGCTCCTTGTACGATAAGATTTGGGTAGATTCATCTGCGAACCTGGACTATTTTCTTAATTGGGTTCAATGTTGACTCAGCGCTGCATGTACAATAAGGTCTTGAGCACCTGTATAAACACACCTAGACCTAACCCTAAATTCATTAATCAAAGTAATGGCGTCACCATGCTACTCATCTCTAATCTTACCTAGCCTCCATCAAGTCAAATCAAATTAGAGTTTTTAAGACAACAATCAAAGTTAGAGCTTTCAAATTGGAGTTCACGAATTGGATAATAAGAATTGGATTCTACATCAAAGGATTAGCTATTCAAATTCAGAAAATCAGATCCCAGAATTCATGATCCATTCTTTAATCAGTGAGTGGAATTACAATAAACTTGTTGCATAATAGTATTATTATCGTTCGTCATTCTGCAGTTATAAATTCAATTCAAGATTCAAGTTATAATAATTGTCCTTTTATTCTCCTTCCCCTTTTATTTTTGGATCTAGGTTATCTCGAACCTAGACGAAATCTTATTATACATACATACGATTGAAATATGGGAATATTGGGGCATAATTTATTTTATGCAATCGAGTGATATAATATGTAATTTAGGGATTGTGGCATAACAATTTTTATTGCAAATATTGGTACAATTGGAAAATTGTATATTTGGATTATTCAATGAAATAAAGTTTGAATTGGGAATTTTGGAGCGTATCTCAATAATGAATCTTTGGATATGTTTTGGAAACATGAATCTATGCTAAATAATGCGCAACTATGAATTCCGATTTATAATGTTAACCTGAAATTGTGTAAATTTAATTGGAATTATTGAATATGGAATGGGATTGGGAAGAAGTGATTTATTTCAAATCTAATATTGCGGGATTGAGGTTTTAAACTATAAGTTTAAATTTTAGGTTTTGGGAAAAACGAATCTAAAGGTAAGAATCCTAAGTTGATAAAGGAACGGATAAAACTTAGCTTATGCGATTATGAGACCTCTTATGTGATTATGAAACCTAACTCATAACCTAAAATTGATGCTTAACTTTCTCATAAAAATTTATAATTGGCTAAAGTTGAAACATGAATAACTCGAGGTTAGAATGAGGTTGTAGTGTAATTCTGCCCGGAACCGCCCGGTATATCCAGTGGCCGCAAACAATATGGTCTAATGTGAGAAGTTAGTCATAACGCGCTTAAACCCGAGGTTAGATTGAGTTGTGGTGTAAGACTGCCCGGAACCACCCGGCACATCCAGCAACCGCAACAATAGGTCTAATGTGAGAGGTTGGTGCATTAATAATCAATTTATGCCAATGACACACGCTAGTATGGTAAGGTTAGGTTAACAACACTTAACTAATTTGACATGATGCGTGGGTGGGTTAAGTCAATATGAACTGAAAGACAACACTTAACCAAATTTCTGGAATATACGAGTAATACATGAGCGGGAAGGTAGGATTAAGTAAAACTTGACATATGGACAAACTTAACCAACACAGCAATGGGGAATGGTAACTACCTATTATAAACCAGAGTTGCGGTAATGTAAAATTAAATAATAATTAAACTTGTCCTAGGGACAAGGGAAGATTATGACTTAAGATGTAATACAAGACTTGAAGGTGGGACGACTTATACTATGAAATAAGTTAATCTAAGCTGAAAAGATGGGAAAGCACCCGTACGCTACCATTTGATAAAGAAAACTTAAGTCATGTTTGAGTTCATTGGTAAACCTTAGTTAGTGAACGACGATAAAGGCAACCAAGTGTTAAACCTTAGTTAACGAACTAAGTAAATAAAGATGAAGTTAACCAAGTGTTGAACCTTAGTTAGAGAACTAAGTAAATAACGATGATGGCAACTGGGTAATGAACTTTAGTTAGAAAACTAAGTAAAATGGCAACCGAAGTAACGAACCTTAGTTAGAGAACTAAGTAAGCAACGGTAAAGATAACTAAGTAAGTAAACCTTAGTTGAAGAGGACTAAGTAATAAACCTTAGTTAAAGGGAAACTTGGTAATTAGAATGGAAGGACAACATAAACGAGGATAACCAAGTTAATAAGACAAAGCAAGCGCGTAATCAGAAGTTTAGACATAAGGTCTAATAGTATGAAAGGATAAGGCGCTTGGACAAGTCTATACGATAGGGGATGAATAAACAAACTCGGTGGATCATCACGGTGCCGTAGGGCACGAGGGGGAGCATACGTCCATCTGATCATATAGAAGGCTCCAACGGACTGGGTTACGAAGCACACGACTTCGAGGGGATGTGAGGATACTCTTGGTATCCCTCTGAGAGAATGCAGATGATCCACCTGAGCTCACAGAGGTTAAGGTCTGCATAAGAAGAACCAAGAATATGCCTTGGTTGCAATAATAAGGCAACCTAAAGACTAGGATGAACCAGCGTGAGTCGCCGATAACCAGTTAGCCCTGTGATAGCACGTTGTCGGTTACCTACCATCTTGAGTCTGTCGAGCATGAAAAGCGGAAAGGAAGAGAACTCCAAAAGACCATATACTTGCTCTCTAGTTATGGGTGAGATTGGCCAATAGGTTTGTGGGGGCATAAAGGGCTTGTGTACAGTTCTCATTCTTGATATTCTTGGGTGCCTTTCATTAGTTGAGGGAGGGGTCAAGTGGGACCATAGCTACAGTAAAAACAGACCATAGCATCTGCATCGGCAGATAACTTAAAGCTCTCGACCGAGTTCCATGTTTCTTGATTTGCCCTGCCATGGGACTCGGGTCGCACATATAGAGGACATGTGCAACTAGATATCTAGCACGTTTAACGATAGGTGGGACGTAAAGTCTAGGAATGCATATCGCTCAGGGTAGTGTGTCCTAGACTAGAGGGCATTGTTCGATAGGTAGCATAAACCATAGTTGGACCTAGGTAGTGGAAACCCTGGTTGAACCTAGAAAGCGTTCGATAAAGTAAACCCTAGTTGGACCTAGGTAACACTCGATGGTAAACCCTAGTTGGATCTAGGTAGTTTTCGATAACAGAACCTAGTAAGACTTAGGTTGGCAGTCCAAACGCTTAAGCAACACAGGAATGGAGGTTTTACGTAGACTTAGTGGGAATATATATATATATATATATATATATATATATATATAGATGAAACCCCGTACGACGTACGACATTGGATAAGGAACTGCGTACATATGACAAGATAACACGAGTTGGATAAGGACTGCGTACACATGAAAAGACGACACGAGTAGAGGGTAACTACATATACATTGTATTAGGTTATTCTACTAGTGGATGGATAGGTATAACTTAAAGATCTAACATTGTTAACAACCTAATAACTAAGAAAATGTAACTGAACGATATATGTAGGATTATACAGAAGTTTATTCTAAGTCCAGTCACACAGAACTTATGTTCTGACCTCCTCCTCATTACATACTTCTAGGTTAGGTTCATGACAGAGATGGTATAGCTTCGGATACTGGTTTAGCAATATTGTTAATAAGGTAAGGCTATGTTTGAATATATTATACTTTATTTCCTTCCGCTGTGAGATGCTTTACGAGTTCTGACATGTTTCTTTATCTCTGTCTTTTTCTGCAGGATACCAGAGCACCCAACTCGGGTTTCGATAGATTGGATTTAAAAAAAAAATCGGTCCGTCGGAACTCGGGTTGTTACAGTTTATAAAGTGGAATAATTCTCATGGGATAAAATGTGGAATTATAAATTCAAGTATAAATTTGAAAGTGAATTGGAAAACGGTTTGAAATAGAACAATAAATTTTATTTCGGTCTTCGCAATATGAATTGAGGTGAGAGAAATGCAAAGGGTTTGTAGTCAAAATTCGATTATATCGAATTTTATAAAATAATTTATTTCTAAAGGAGTTGGGATCTTAAAATAAATAGAGTTGTAAATAAATTTACAACTGAGTTGTGTAAATCGACGATTTAGAAAAATCGAAATGTTTAACTTAGATTTGGAAGGTCGATCTTATATATATATTAAAATATATAAGAATAGAGTTGAAATTTATAAATTAAACGAAGTTTAACGTTTATATTTAAATATAATTAAAATGAACTCGCCGATGCGCGATAGTTCGTAAATTGGCGTTTCGAACTTCAATTGAGTATATAGAACTCAATTTAAGTCAGAATTCTTTGAAACAAGAACCTAAAGGACCAGTTGAATAATAATTTTCTAATGGAAGAGAAAAATCTGGATTTCGTCTTATAGAATTTGAGTTATGTCAAAATGAAATTTTCAGATAAGCAGCACTATAATCGTTTAAAAACCATAACGGTTTATTTAAATAAATATAAGAATTTTAAGTAAACAAAATCCGAATTTCCATTATAAAAACCCAGATTTGAGTTTTAAAATAAATATTAACTCAAGTGAAATATATAAAGTGATTTTTGGAACAAAATCAGATTTTTAATTATTTAATAGAGATAACTAATTAGTAGAATAATTAGTTAATGGGTTTTGGATCGAATTTGATGTTGGATAAGTGAATTGGGGTTTTGTGAATTCATATTCGAAATTAAATATGAAACTCGAGTTGAAATTAGAATTCAATTTGGTTTTTAAGTAAATTAAATATATATATACACACACAGACACACACTAACATAATATGTTCAAATAAAAGTGGAATGGGCAAAAGGGCTAATTAAAGAATAAATTAGCGAATTGAGTTAAGATGACCAGATTGAGTTGGAATAAATTGGGAATGGACGTATTTGGGTTAGACAGGTATGGAATGAAGTGTATGAAGATTATAATTTAAGTGCCTGACAAAAAGGTACACATTTAAATTCCATATGAGATTTTATGCGCCGAATCGGCAAGCCACTTAGCCTTTTTGATTTTCTTTTTGAATGGAAAGGGCTTAAAGAGGCGAGTTGAGGTTTGAACTATCGACCAGTACAAAGGAGGTAATGGCTAAATTTTCCAAAAATTTAAGGAGTTAGGATATTTTTATGATAATTAGAAATATGTATATATCAATATATATATATATATATATATATATATATATATATATAGTATCCGGTAAGGAAACGAACTTAAAAATATGATATTATAAACAAAAAGGAAATCGAAAATCTGGTAATAGATAGAGAAATATATATACATTTAAAAATGAATAAGTGATTTTTATGGTGTTGATGATTTGAGATAAGTAGTCTTGTCGGTTTTGAAGTTAAAGATGTTATTCAGTCAAGGTCTGGGAGGTAATAATACCCCAACTTGATTGATTTCATTATTAACTGATAAACAGCAAGATTCAGTGTCAAAGAGAGATGTTTATAGAGTTTAGTTAAATGAAGTATTTTGGGTTGTTGTAACGATGTTTTATACAACATTCATTTTAACCCAATAAGTGAAATTTGGGAAATATAATAATAAATATTTCCTAAGACTAAAATTGAATGTTCTTGAAAGAGATAAGTAAGTGGAATGTTCTCCAATTATAAATAGAAGATATTTTCTAAGTATAGAAATTAAAAGAAGACGATATATGGAAATGTTTTCCGAAGAGCGTAAGATGCCAAGATGTTGATTATTGAAAATATCGTGTTAACAAATATTGATAAGGAAATGGAGAAGTGATTAATTAATGAAATATTAATTAAGGGGCCCATTGATTGTTTGATGCTTTGAATGAGTGTTTGTTTTTCTTCGAAAGTTAAATAACCGACTATCGAAGTGTTTGCCAATATCGTTGTCAATATGGAGAGACCGGTTGGATTGTTATCCGAGAACCACTCCATATTGGCAGTAGTGTTGCGAATCAGATTATATGAAGATAATCGGAGATGGAGTAGAGTTCAAGGGATTTTTCTATTAATGGAAATTGTGCCTTCGGTTTCATTAAATCCCAGAACGAACGTATATGGACGAATGTCCGACAGAGTATTCCCTTTGATCATATATGTTGTTTTGTACAAATATACATGGTGGCGGAGAATTTATCCTCTTAGCATAATATCTAAAATATATTTGTGCAAATCAATTAACGATTAACGGATCTAACAACGTGGCATTCAAAGTAATTGTGCTATCAATGAATGACAAGTGATCGTAGCCTCAGGCCTCAACAACTGGGAAATGACAAAAATCGGGCAAGCAGCATGGCTACGTGGGTAGCTCCCATTAGGGTGTATTATCACCTATCTAGAGAAATTCATTTAATTCCTTATTCTATTCGATGCTGCCCCATTCGGGAAATCAGTTGCTGATACCAACCGTTGGTGATATACATTCGATACACTCAAGCGAATGAGTGGTCGGTCATGTATGGTCGGGTTACAAGATGTTCTTGTTGAACCCAGTGTATTCTCCTGTGGAGATACAGTATCGAAAGGTGGTTCCATACCTTGTCATAGTTGGAAATTTATTACCCAATAAGTGCTCGCGATTTTGATTGTATATTATGTACGTGGAACATGAGATGAAAGTGTTCCACTAGATTTCTATTTATTTGCTTTAGACACTATTATAATATCAAAAGAGTTTTGATATAAAGATTATCGTTTTCTTTCAAAAAGATTTTGAAAGTTGAATCAAGTGTTTTGGATTCTCATAAGGGAAAACCCATTCCGTGTTATACGGCGTGGTCTTATGAGATATCATGCATTTTCTCAAACTGTTTTAAATTGTTTACTCATACCAGTCCCATGACTGACCCAGAGTTTATTTTGTTTTACCTAAACTCGTGGGTGCCCAAATTTGTATGGACAGTCAAGTAGTTCAGGATTTTACAGATCTATCTAAAGGAGCTTGGAGTAGGAAGCTTCAGTGTTAGATATATAGTGTTTTTATTTCCGCTGTGTTGTAAGTGTTGTACTTTGACAATTGTATGTTATGCAGTTAAAATTTTGTATTTCAAAAGTTATGATATACTATATTTTGTTCCGCTGCGATGTGAGATTCTATGTTGTTATTCCTGTTCTTCTTCTACCTTTCTCTTCTAAAAAAAATGATTCATATTTCTGTGATATTCGGGTTGGACGTGTGATGTATGTAGTCAACTCAAATAGTACGGATTTGCGGTTCGTTACACTAAGAAATCAGTTCAACTTCTTTCCCCAAGAGCAACCTTCTAGACACTACCACCTCGTGTCTAGAACCCTGAACAAATCATGTCATGGTTCCCCAAACCCCCAGCTTCATTGAACGCATGATAAATTTATGCATCGATCTTGACCAAACTTCAGCCACCGAATCCCCTTGCCATCATGAACACTATGCTGAACCCGGATTCGCCTCTAACACTTCCTAGCGACGGCGAAGTCCATCTTTAACTGGCGCTGGTCTAATTTTATATAATAAAAATTTAGCCGAGCCAAAAACGAAGGCTACTGACGTGTAGAGGGAGCTCGTGTGAGTGCAATGGATCAAGAATCACATGATTTTGTGGAGTTTTGGATTTTATAATTTTTTTTGAAGAATTGAAATAGGGTTTGCTTCGTTTTAATTGTGCTGATTTTCAAAAAAGAACAAAGACAAAAAAATTAATGTCAAACAATGCTGATATGAACTGACGTGTAAAGATTTGTAAAGATATGTAATAAAGATATTGAGAATGTGTCCTGAAAGTGTCCTTTATTCTATAATATTATTTAACTCCAAAATATCTCATGGTTTTGGACTCCAATCAAAATGCTGCAACCAACATTTCTATGCTTTAATTATTATTTTAAACATGATGGAACAAGTTTCGATGTTTAATTCGAATGTATGGAGAAGAAATAAATTTATAATTGACAATTTAAATTGATTTCGCTTAAATTATTTCTAGGCGTTTTCAACACGTAAGACCAAAAGTAATTCTAGTCACTATAATCTTTGAAATCTAATAATAGTATATTATTACAGATCTAATGGAACTGGTTTCGTCGAATTTTGATACTGTTTACAAAAGCTCTATTTTTATTATCAAATTGCTAATTTATACGTGTTTATATCACGCACGATCACATAACATTTCCGTTTGATACGAAAATGGAAATCTAGCAATAATTAACCAGTACATATTTTATAAAATTTGTTTCATTGAAATTTGAGGTCATTAGAAAATTAGCTACTTTAATGTGTTAAATTAGATCGAAAAAATATAAATTAATTTCAAAACAATTGAATCCATTGATAATAAATTATTATTGTTGACCAACTTTTTGGCAAAAGCTATCACAATTCAACGAATCAAAGCCCAATATCTAGAAACCCTCTTCAACATCGGTGGATCGGCTGATGGAGCTACTTGCACTCCAGCAAGCCCAGTAAGGTTCGGTGCAAACTAGCTTCCTTTCAAGCCAACCCGAACAGAGGCTGACTCGAGTTAGTCTCGTTCAAACAATATCTCACCGGACCCGGAAGAATCGCTCTCCTCCACCAACCAAGTTAACTGCTTCCCTTAAATCGGATCGACCAAATATCTCAGATTCATCAGGAAATATCCAACTGAGTCATTCATTACTCAGACCAATTCTCAAGAAAACAAAGGTGGTCAAACGCTACCGACCAAAGCTCTACTTTTGATACACCTCATCTCGGTTGCCACATAAGCCACAATTCTTGAGGATACTATTAATCAGCAGTGGACCGGGTCCCACCACCGCAACTACTTCCAATAATCGAGTTCCACGTGTCCATGCTCCAAAAAAGAGGAAAGCCACATGGAGGCCCGCTCAGCCCACTTCTTCACCTATAAATAGATCCAAGCTCAAAATGGAAGAGGACCTTTTCTTGAACCTTCTTTCAACTACTTAAACTTTTAGCTTAAACTTCTCCTCCAAGATAAAAACTTCTCCACGGCTAAGTCCCAAAATAGCCAACTCTTCTTCTTTCTCAAGATAGAAAAAAGCATTGTACTTGTAATCAAAAGCAAAATTAATACATATAAAGTGGACATAGGCAACATCTTTGTCGAACCACTGTAAAAAGTTTTGTGTGTTCCCTATTGTCTTTACTCTACCGCATTTTATAATCATTATTCTTGTGATCTCCACATGATTGGTGGTTGACTGTCACTAGTGCCCAACTTTTGATGTCAATACTTTGGCGCGCCAGGTAGGGGCATGCACCGACATACTCTACGGCCTTCAACTAGTTTCAATCCATAATGAACAAGCGGAAGAAGGGTGCAACATCTTCTCGTCCTACAAATGCTGATGCAGCTGAGAAAAACGCTGTAGAAGGAAGTCAGGAAGCCGTCTCTCATAAAGACGTGTCCCGATATCTTACCAGGGACTACATGGCCAAATTATGGCCGAGTTCAGAGCCCATATGACACCTCAGGATAAACTCTTCGAACAACAACAATAGTTGATGGATCACCTTCTCGCTCTAATGGAAAAAGTATTTAACGCTTCAACATCAATTCCTCCACCGGGCGAAGCTGGGGTTATAACTGATCTTCGGTTTGTGGAAATCCAAGCCCCAGATTGGGTCACACCTTTGCTTACTCCTGGGTTGGATCCACCTCCTGACCAAGCTTAGCCAGGAGTATCACTTCCAACAATCAGCACAGCCGCAGCTGCATATTCAGAGGAGGCCCGCGATCAAGATCTAGGTCGTTCGACAACTTTTCCTCCACTCTTGGGAACACCGTAACCCCCCAGACCAATCGAGCAACCACTGGGTCTGTCGGAATTAATGCCATTCCAATTACAACCCAGTATCTTACCGTAGACTCCTCTCATGCCGCCTCTCCTTCATCGAAGAGCTGGTGGAGCCTTCCCTTCGAACTAAGGAGACTACTCTACCATACCGGTTCCCGGGTTGGCAGACGAAAACACAACCGTAGACCCTTCTAACATCAATTCTGGCAGTGGCATCGAAGAGCCCTGAACATCACATGCTATGATGTGTCATCCCGGACCTTCCATCATGGGTATGGTCCGGTCCAATTCTCAACTGGTTCAAGAGGGGTCAATCTGCCCAGAACCATCCACTGCGATGAACCCTCACCTTCACTCAACTCTCGGAGGTCGAGCCCAACCAACGGTCACCCTTCGGAGCATGCTTTCGTCGGACCCCAGTGCTGGAGCTCTCCCAAATGCAAAGATGAATTCATGGAAACGACTCCTCGAAGATGGAAGCCACCTAGAAAGCATCGTCCAACGTTTCACCCGGGGCAGTTCTTCTTAGTAGGATATGGATAATATCCACCGTAGTCCCTTCACCAGGGAAATTAAGAACTCCCGCAATCCTCTGGGCTTCGAGTTTCCAGCTATCGAACCCTAAACGGTCGGACCGACCGAACCATCCATCTCATGCGATACATGAGCCATATGGAAGTGCTCGACGCATTGACCAATGTTATGGCTAAGTGCTTCCCACTCTTCCTCACAGATATAGCCGGCATACGGAGTTGATCATTAGTTGGAACACACTAGTCACCCGCTTCATTAAGCAGTTCAGAGTTTACATCTTCTGACCAAAGAGTGTCATATTCTTGACCTCTATCAATCAACGTCCGGGAGAGACACTTCGGTCTTTTCTCGAGAGATTCAACGCGACTGTAGCATTAGTCGATCGGGCCGAGCCATCGATGGTGCTTATAGTCGCCATGGATGGTGTACAGAACCGATTAGAATTCTCAATCTCTTTGACCAGAGATCCTCCCAAGGACATAAAAGATTTCTATGCAGAGGCCGACCGATTCCTCCGACAAGAAGACGCCAACATTGATATGGAAAGCGTTGAGGTCCTCGCCACCAAACAAGGAGGTCCATCCAACACACATGGCCATAATAAAGGAAGAGGAAAGGCTCCAACGAATGAACACAACATACGACCTTAGAGAGAGAATTAGTACGATCAATATACCGAGCTCATTTCTTCCTTGCTTGACATCTATCTTGACGTACGAGGGCCCCTACCTTTCCCTAAACCTCCTCGAAAAGAGCCAACCCAAAAAGAGCTCGACTCTGGAGAGCACTGCATGTTTCATAACATTGTTGATAATAACACCAATGAATGCAGACACCTACGTGATCTCATCAAGGATAGGGTCAGGCGAGGGGAGCTTCCCGAATATGTCAAGAGGAACACACATGCCATGCCGCCACAATCTTCTGCCCATGCTCCTCAAGCCGGTTCTCGAGCTCCTAGAAACGGAAAGGACCCCAAGCCCAGCACTCGCGGCATCATCATTAATTAATGAGATTTAGATTTCCTATTTTCACTATATTTTCATTTCTTTCAATAAAAAGGATATGTTGATGTATACATGTACGGGGTTAGGATTTAGCTCTAGGCATGGTCTGGAATCAACGATCGTCCTCTTAGAATTTATTTTTTCTTGTAATAGTTCTTAGTAAACAATGATCTTTCTTTTGCAAACATGGATTATGTTTGAATGATATAGATCGAGCGTGACTAACGTTCACCAACATGAATATGATCAGTGCTAAGTCGTCCGTAGCACACGATCAAAAGCCCGCCACCATAATTAAACCCACTCCTTAAGCCGAGTATGGTCAGATTTCTGTAAGCTGAGCATGGATTATACTTGCCCTTTCTTTAAACTAAGTCCACTCTCCGCGCATTAAGACTTAGAAAATAACCTTAAATAAGTCGAGCATGGTTAGCACTTGCCATAAGCTGAGTATGGATAATACTCGCCATTGCCATAAGCCGAGTATAGTTAAGACTCGCCACCTCTGTAAACCGAGTATGGTTAATCTCGCCATCCCTCTAAGCCAAGTGTAATTAATGCTCGTCCTTATCTTCAAGCCGAGTATGGTTAATACTCGCCCAAATGAGATCAAAGCCTTCTCTAGATTGAGAATGGCCCGCACAATATTTACAGGTGATGGCTCTTACATCCAAAGTTAACAATTATTTTCTTGGATTTAATATGGTCTTCGATGGTTTTCAGTGTTCTGACCTTAATACGATCAATCTCGATCGTCAGTTTTCTGGTCTTAATACAACCATCGGGACCGTTGGACTTCTGGCCTTAAATATGTTTCGGCGCAACAATCGCTACCCGCACATTGGACTTCGATGCAAGAATCATAAAACACCTCCTTTACCAAGAAAGATGTATTCTAAGGGGTAAAGTGTTGACCAACTTTTTGGAAAAGCTGTCACGGTTCAACGAATCGAAGCCAAATATCCAGAAACCCTCTTCAACATCGGTCGATCGGCCAACAGAGCAACTCGCACTTCAGAAAGCCCAAACAAGGTTCGGCCTAAGCCAACTTGCTTTCAAGCCAACCCGAACCGAGGCTGACTCGAGTTAGTCTCGTTCAAACAATAGGCCACCGAACCCGAAAGATTCGCTCTCTTCGACCGATCAAGTTAACCACTTCCCTCAAAATCGGATCGAACAAATATCTTAGATTCATCAGGAAATGTCCAACTGAGTCATTCATTACTCAGACCAATTGTCAAGGAAACAAAGACGGTCAAACGCTATCGGCCAAAGCTCAACTATTGATACACCTCATCTCGGTTTCCACGTAAGCCAAAATTCTCGAGGACACTATTAATCAGCAGTTGACCGGGTCCCACCACTGCAACTACTTCCAATAATCGAGTTCCACATGTCCGAGCTCCGAAAAAGAGGAAAGCCATGTGGTGGCCCGCTCAGTCCATTTCTTCACCTATAAATACATCCAAGCTCAAAATGGAAGAGGACCTTTTCTTGAACCTTCTTTTGGCTACTTCAACTTTTAACTGAAACTTCTCCTCCAAGATATAAACTTCTCCATGGCTAAGTCCCAAAATAGCCAACTCTCCTTCTTTCTCAAGATAGAAAAAAGCATTGTACTTGTAATCAAAAGTAAATTAATACATATAAAGTGGACGTAGGCACCACCTTTGCCGAGCCACTATAAAAAGTCTTTTGGTTCCATGTTTTCTTTACTCTACCGCATGTTATAATCATTATTCGTGTGTTCTCCACACGATTGGGGGTTGACTGTCACTAGTGACCATTTTTCGACGTCAACACTTAAAATTATCATTTATATTCAAATAGAAATTTATATAGTTGCAATTCAACTCAACTCAATTTAATATTCAAGTTTCTTATTTTCAAGTTAAATTTAACGTTCAATTTCTTACTTAAATAAACTTCAAGCCATTAAATATTAAATTTTGACATTTTGAATATTTAAACTAATTAAATATTGTGAATATTAGGCACACTTCCCTATTTTCAAACTTAATTAGACTCGCGTCCCTCCCATGTTATAAATGCAAAACCCGCCCCCTATTTTTATACTTCCATGTTTTGGCCTGATAAACATGCGCTACTATATTAAAAAAAATCTAAATTCTGGAAATATTCTCGGAAATCCACGCAAATTAAAAAAAAGTTACATACATGTATGCAACTATTACCAATAGTTGCATACATTTGTGCAACTATTGCATAAGCTGTTTGGCTTGAAAATTTGGACCAAAACTTGCATACATGTGTGCAACTATTTGAAATACTAGCACACATGTGTGCATGTTTTGCATGAAGAAAACATCAGCGAAAGTTAGCCTGCAGATTGTTGCATACATGTGTGCTACTTCTCTGTTTTAGTGCACGCTTGAATGCAAATAAATGTGAACTGATATGCACGACTACAAAGTATTGCACATTTTTATGCAAGAATTATGCAGTACTTGCACATATGTATGCTACAAAACAAATAGAGACGCATGACTGGAATACTTACACAAATGTATGAAGGAAAATTCAAATATATGCATACTATTATGCATTTAACTGCAGTTTCGCTGTTTTGTTGTTTTTATCGTTTTTGATGCCTTGTTTGATGGTTTTTTTAATCTGAATTTTTTGTCGAGTGCATGTTTAATTTAAATATGAATTTACGTTTTTTTATTATTTTAGTGAATTTTTGAAATATAGGGACTAAATTTACAATAAGTTTATGATCGAATGTGAGCCTAATTTTAAAACTTAATAGGGACCTATGCCAAACTGACCCTTAAATATTCCTTACAAAAAATCTGGTTCTTTACAATATTCCCTCGTAAAAAGGATTTCGTCCTCGAAATTACTAATTAAGAAGATTTTTATAAACCGATTAATTTTACTTCAAAAACATGTCATGCTAAAATCTGTTAAATTTCTCTAACGATCGAAAATTTCGGTTGGGTCTCCCCTGCACGACTTGACCCGAAAAATCCCAAATGCCTCGCAAGGACTTTCTCAATTCAAAAAGAAAACAAAAACTAAGCAAAAACCAATCTCCGGGACATAAAATCACCAAAACAAATCGTAACATAAATATGTACCTATTTGTCGGCCAATTAAACTATTACTTATGAAACCAGAAGCTATAAGCAAGCAAATCAGCTTTTCTCTCCATGTACCTGTATATACTTACAGAACCCGAAGAGAGTTAAGCATATAAATAGGTAATATAATAATAACCAATATATGTTGGAGAATGGAGTTTTGATGACAACAACCATATTTCAATATTAATTGATTATAAAATATACATCAACACATTTTTCTAGAATATATCTATACACATATGTAGGATTTATATACAGGAAATATTACTGAAGACTGTACGGTTCAAAGATATCAGAGATTCAGAATTCAGAGATATTTCAAGACTCATGAGTATTCAAGATCTCAAGAATTCAAGACTAATATAGTTATAGGGTCCAAATTATATAAGACTCTAAATAATAATCCAAGTTCAAATTCAAATTCTATTTTCAAATTTCAAATTCTATCTTGAAACCTCTCTATTTTATTCTCTATCTTTTCTATTTTTCTTTCTTACTTTACTTTTGTTTTCAAACTCAAGTTCTATAAGTTTTATATATTTATATTTTATATAGTTTTAAACTTTATAATTTTATAAAAATGTTTATATAGTTTATATTTATGTTTTCATGTGATTTCCTACTTTATAATATTAATTTAAAACATTATATTTTAATTTAAGAATTTCCAGAATTATATTTATATCAAAATGCTTGAAAAATGCTTTAAAATTAATTTTGTACTAAGTATATGTCGACATATAGAAAACACCATGTCGACATATAAATGTCATTTTCTCAAATTTCATAGGAAGTGTCTTTTCACTATTTGTGATGATTCTGGTGCATTGCAATCTTTCACACACTATAAAAAGGGCTTGATTTCGAATTTTTAATCACTCCTTCTTATCTTCTTTCACTCTCTTTCATTACAGCTTATTCTTATCATTTTTATGATTTCTACACCTATACTCTGCCAAATTCAATTCTGTTTTCACTAATCTTCTTCTCTCTACACTCTATATGCATTACTCTCTGAATCAAGTGCTATTGAAGAGTTATAGGGCGATTGTAATTATTTGGCAAGTATTTGGGAATCAGTGTTTTCCTTGTAGCCATGAAATCATGGAACAGAATTGGTGTTTTTCTTGTTGCCGTGAAATTAAGGAACAAGAGCGGCGTTAACCTTGTAGCCATGTAATCAAGGGGTGTAATTGGATATTGATATGTAATAAAACTCTATGCAATCCAACGTTGTGCGGGATTGGACATAGAAGCAATCCAAACCAGTGTAAAATCCGGTGTGTTCTTTCCTTTTCTACATTTTTATTTTTGTTGAATTTGTTTCTGTGTTTGATTTTGTATCTGTGATTGTTTCTGTGGTGTTTGTTTCATATAGTTTATCACATAAGTTTTAGATTTTGTTTAAATTCTCAAAAACAATATTCAACCCCTCTAGTGTTTGTTTTGCCTTAACGATCCTTTCTGCAATCCCTAACAATTGGTATTAAAGCAAGGTCTTTGAAAAAGTTCATAATCTATTTTTTGAAAATTTTTAAATGGCAATTTTTGGAATTTTTATTAACACTTGTGTCAATTCATGCATTGTATAAATGATGAAAGGGTCTGCATATATCATGTTGAAAAGGCATGTGATCTACTGAAATATTATTCAATTCAGGAAAATATGTGTTCTATGACTTTTGAAAATTCAAAAGCTGAAAAGATGGGTAAAGTGGCTTTTGGAAATTCAAATTCTGAAAATGTGGCTGTTGGAAATTAATCCCGAACTGTGTCTTATATGGCTGTTGGTAATTCAAATTCTGGAAAGCAATTGATGGAAATGGAAAAAGGACAAGTGGATACTGGATAGTTCGAGACATATGACGGGAAGTCTAAAACTAATCAATAATCTTAAATGTGAAGATGGTGGAATGGTGAACTTTGGAGATAACTCTAAAGGATGCACTATTGGAATCAGCAATGTTGGTAATTATGAAACTCCTACTATTTCTGATGTTTTACCAGTTAGGAATTTAAAGCACAACTTGCTAAGTATAAGTCAACATTGCGATAAGGGGTATAAAATAAACTTTGAAAAGAATAAATGTTTTATAGAAGATAGGAATTCAAAAGTTATATTCGAAGGAGATAGAAAGAAAAATATCAATATATTGAGTATGAAAATCTCCAACGATAACCTATGTCTTATGGCTAATACAGGTGACTGGATTTGGCATAAGAGATTTGGTCATATAAATTTCAAACACATCTCTAGGGTTTCTTAATTAGATTCAATTAGAGGATTACCCAAAGTGAAATTTAAAGTTAATAACTTATGCGATGCTTGTCAATTCGGAAAATTAAAGAATAGTTCATTTAAATCAAAAGAGGAAATCACTACATCAAAACCATTAGAGTTAATACACATGGATTTATTTGGTCATCTCAAGTTCAATCGGTAAACCATAATAGATATGTTTATGTAATAGTCGATGATTTTTCTAAATTTTCTTGGACTTTGTTTCTTAAAAATAAAAGTGATGCTTTTGATCAGTTTAAAACTTTTTCTAAAAGAATTCAAAATTTATTATCACTAAAAATTAAAACAATACTTACTAATCACGGAGGAGAATTCAAAAATGAAGATTTTGAAAAATATTGAAATAAAAAGGGAATAACCCATAATTTTTTAATTCCGAGAACCCCTCAACAAAATGGAGCAGTTGAACGTAATAATAGGACGATACAAGAATATGCAAGAACTGTGTTATCGATATTAATTTACCAAGGAAATTATGGGTTGAGGCAGTTGCAATAGCTTGCTATATTGTTAATAGAATTTCAATTAGACCTTTAACTCATAAAACCCCATATGAACTTCTATATAACAAGAAACCAAAAGTATCATATTTTAAAATATTTGGAAGTAAACATTTTATACTAAATAAAAAAGATAATTTAGACAAGTTTAAATCGAAATCTGATAAAGGAATATTTATTGGATATTCAGAAAGAAGTAAGGCATATAGAGTTTTCAATAGTCGAACCATACCATGAAAGAAACATTAAACGTATCTTTCAACGGAAACTATAAAAGTATAACTCGAAACAATGAAGATGATTGTGAAAATGAGACTAATGAAATATATCATGAAGATAATCAACCAAATAAAAGAATTAGATTACTTAGAGATCATCATATAGAAAATATCTTAGGAGATATTGAATCCATTGTGAGAACTCGTAATCAATTAAATATTATGAGTAATACTACATTTATTTCAACTATTGAACCTAAAAATCCAAAGGAAACATCTTCCGATGATTCATGGATACTTGCTATGCAATAAGAACTAAATCAGTTTACCAGGAATAATGTATGGGAACTTGTTCCTAAACTAGAAAATAAAACAATAATAGGAACCAAATGGGTTTATAAAAATAAAATGAATGAGCACGATGAGGTCGTAAGAAATAAAGCACGATCAGTAGCATAAGGTTATACTCAAGAAGAAGGAATAGATTACGATGAAACTTTTGCCCCTATAGAAAGACTAGAATGTATTATGATTTTACTAGCTTTTGCAAACCATAATAATTTCAAATTATATTAAATGGATGTCAAAAGTGCTTTTCTAAATGGATTTGTTAAGGAAGACGTATATATAGAGCAACTACCTCTGTTTGAAGATGAAAAATTACCAAATCACGTATATAAGTTAAAGAAAGCGTTATATGGATTAAAACAGGCTCCTAGGGCTTGGTATTATAGATTAAGAAATTATTTGTTACAATCAAACTTTGAAATAGGAAAATTAGATAATACTTTGTTTATTAAGAAGAATGATAAAGATATTCAATTAGTACAAATATATGTTGACGATATAATTTTCGGATCGAAAAAAGATAAGATGAATAAAGAATTTGAAATGAGTCAAATGGGAGAACTATCATTCTTTCCAGGATTGCAAATTCGTCAGTTAAAGAATGGAATATTTATTAATCAAGAAAATACGCAAGAGATCTAATTAATAAATATAATATAACAACAACAAATGGAAGACCAATGACTAATATAGCATTAATTAAAGATGATACATCTAAAGATGTGGTTCAAAAATTATACAGAGGAATGATAGGATCGTTACTATATATAACTGCTAGTAGACCTGATATAATACATAGTGTATGTCTCTGTGCAAGATATCAATCGCAACCTAAGGAAACACATTTAAAAGCCGTAAAACGTAATCTAAGGTATGTAAAGCATACATCGGATTTTGGATTGTTTTACCCTAAGGATGATTCATTCGATTTAGTTTCTTACTGTGACGCTGACTACGCAGGATGTAAATCCGGTCGCAAAAGAACTAGTGGAACATGTCACTTCTTAGGGCATTCACTAGTCTCTGGTTCAGTAAAAAGCAAAATATTGCATCTTTGTTAACAACTGAAGCATAATATATCTCTGTTGCTTTGGCTTGTTCACAAGTAATATATATGCAACAAACTTTAAATGATTTTGGATTAAGAATAAATAAATCTCCAATATACTGCAATGATACAAGTGCTATAAATTTATCAAAAAATCCACCTCATCATTCAAGAACTAAACATATCGATATACTACATCATTTTCTAAGAGATAATGTAAGTAAAGATAAAATTTCACTTGAATGTATAGAAACATATAAACAAATAGCGGATATATTAACAGAACTATTAAACGAAGCAACATTCACTAAATTTAGAAGAGAATTAGGCATATGTTCACTAAATGAGTTGGAATAATTAAATATACTATAATATATAAAAATAACATAATAAATTAGAAAAACAAATTTTAAAACTAAAGTATGTCAGCATACATTTATTCATATGTCGACATATAACTGCCAGAATTTTAAATGTAATTCCCACCAAAAGTTGGTTATATTAATTATTTAAACCTTCTACTTTGACTTTTCTTCTTCATTTTCATTTCTCTTCTCTGTAAAAGTACAAAACTGAAATAAACAATGGCTTCCACTAATTTAAACAACCAAATCAACTCTGATTCGTCCGCTGGACCATACGAGGGTCCATTTAAACGATTTACGCTTTCCCGTGTCATCAAAATCGAGGAAAAGATGGAGTATGCTCTGCAAATGATGGCTGAAATACAAGTACTCCAGATTAGAATGAGTCAAGAGAAAAATAGGCAAGGGAAAGTAATAAGGAGCCTCTTAAAGTTTATAATGGATAACAAAGCTAATCTGATTATCATCAACGATGATAATCAAACCATGGATGAGGAGGAAGAGCTAGAGGAAGAACAAAAAGAAGAACCAGAAGAAGAAGAAATGATGGAGGAAGAAGAACCTCAAGAGACTCAACCAACGATTACGGATGAAGAAGATAAGATTGTATGTGTAGGAAAGGTCTTATTCGACCAAAATGGGAATGTGATTGAAAGGAATGGGGAATTTTGTCTCCATTATCCAAATTTTCCAATTCACAAATACCTCATTGTCAAAAATAATTAGTGTTTAAGGTTTTCTTTGATTTTCGTTTCTTTGCGTTCTTACAATAATTCTTGCTTGTATAAATTCGTGTATTTGTACAAACTCATGTTTAATACAATAATTGTTTATGTTTATAAGATAAGTGCTATAATTATTTATAACTTTATAAACATAAAATAATATGGATATAAGATTAAGGGGGGGTATACATTATTAAACAAATATTTTACTTAGGCGAGTATTCTACTTTGAATTAGTTGTAGATTAAGGGAGAATATCATAACAGGATTAGCTAGTTAATTTCTTATTGAGTTTTTTTAGAATTTCTTTTTGATAATGCCAAAGGGGGAGAAATTATAAAATATAGTCATAGTTTATAGGATTCATATAGACGGGGGAGTATTTGAAGGATCATCATCAACATGTATATACAAGTATGATATTTTATAAACTAAGGTTTTCATCATCAAAAAGGGGGAGTTTGTTGGAGAATGGAGTTTTGATGACAACAACCTTATTTCAATATTAATTGATTATAAAATATATATTAACACTTTTGTCTATAATATACACACACATATGCAGGATTTATATACATGAAATATTACTAAACGCTGTGCAGTTTAAAGATATTAGAGATTCAGAATTCAGAGATATTTCAAGACTCATGTGTATTCAAGATTTCAAGAGTTCAAGACTAATATAGTTATAGAGTCTAGATTATGTAAGACTCTAAATAGCACTCCAGGTTCAAATTCAAATTTTGTTTTCAAATTTCGAATTCTCTCTTCAATTCTCTCTATTTTGGTTTCTACCTTTTCTATTTTTCTTTCTTACTTTACTTTTATTTTCAAACTCAAGTTTTTTAAGTTTTATATATTTATATTTTATATTGTTTTAAACTTTATAATTTTATAAAAATGTTTATATAGTTTATATTTACGTTTTCATATGATTTCCTACTTTATAATATTAATTTATAACACTATATTTAATTCAAAAATGTCTAGAATTATAATTATATCAAAACACTTGAAAAATGCTCAAAAAATAATTTTGTACTAAGCATATGTCGACATATTGAAAATACCATGTCGACTTATAACTATCATTTTTTCAATTTTGAAAGGAAGTGTTTTTTCACTATTTATGACGGTTCTGGAGCGTTGCAATCTTTCACACATTATAAAAAGGGCTTGATTTCGAATTTTTAATCACTCCTTCTCCACTTTCACTCTCTTTCATTACATCATTATTTCTTATCATTTTTATGATTTCCACACCTATACTCTGCTGAAATCAATTCTGTTTTCACTAATCTTCTTCTCTCTACACTCTCTACTCATTACTCTTTGAATCAAATGCTATTAAAGAGTTATAGGGATATTGTAATTGTTTAGGAAGTTTTTGGGAATCAATGTTTTCCTTATAGCCGTGAAATCAAGGAACGAAATCGGTGTTTTCCTTGTTGTCGTGAAATCAAGGAACGGGAGCGGTGTTAATCTTGTAGCCGTGAAATCAAGGGGAGCAATTGGATATTGATAGAGTAATAAAACTCTTCGCAATCCAGCATTGTGCGGGACTGGACGTAGTAGCAATACGAACCAGTATAAAATTCGGTGTGTTCTTTCCTTTTCTTCATTTTATTTCTATTTAATTTGTGTTTGTGTTTGATTCTGTATCTGTGATTGTTTCTGTGGTGTTTGATTCATATAGTTTATCACATACGTTTTAGATTTTGTTTAATTTCTCAAAAACATTATTCACCCCCTCTAGTGTTTGTTTTTCCTTAATGATCCTTTCTGCAATCCCTTACAATATACTCATAAATAAACATATTCGTCCAATGCAACCACAATCAGTCAACACACATCATTATCATATAATGTTATAAACATTAAAAATCTTAACTCGGGATTTATTCAGAATACAAATCTTATCATCACACAAGGATGATAAACAACCTGTTAAGCGTTACCCTTCGCTCAACAGCCTCAGGTTATTACTTAACCAATCATTCATGTTACCTCAAGAAACTAAAAAATTTAAGTCCAAACTCACTACAAGTTAATATACCAAGAAGGTATATTTTATTAATGGAAATTCCCATTTTTTTCACTTAAAATTCTTTCATTTTATTAAATAAATTGTTATGGTTTATAAACTAGCATATCGCGATTTTCCTGAAAATTTGATTTTGACATAATTCAAAATTTTGCAAGATGAATTCTTGATTTCTCTCTTTCATTAAGAAAATATAAAAGATTCTTGTTTCAAAGAACTCCGACTTATGTTGGATCCTGTACACTCAATTGAAGTTCAAATTGTAATATTACGAATTATGGCGTCGCAGCGAGCTTGTTTTTTATTAAATTAAATTTATATCTTCAAATTTCATTTAATCAATAAATTTCAAATCCATTTTGTTATATTTCAATATAAATTAAGTTAGGTTTTCAAATCTAACTTGAAAATTCCGACTATCCAAAATTGTCGAATATTCCATTACATACTACGAAACATCACATAAGGTTAAATGCTCAATCAACCAATTCTAATACTTAGGATATAGATGCATCCATATTATAATTTGGCTGAAAATTTCAGGATGAACTCTATATTTTAATATCATAAATTCTAGATTTAAAACCGACTTTCGTTTTAATCCAATAATTTATCTATAGTAGCAAGTCTTACTTAGAAACTCGAAAATGAACTTGAATGATGTTCATGACCATCATCAGAATTATTTCCCAGTGAAGAAAATAAGATCTATGCCTTTGAAATCTTTAAATCCATTTTTATACATAAACACTTTTAAAATAATCATACTATTTCTTTTGGAAAACCATTTTCAAAACTCATTGGAAATTCAGAATCCTTCAGTTCACAAATCAAAACCGTTTCCTATTTATAAACCCCGTTTATAAACATTCACTTACATAATTCTAGTCTTATATAACACTGCTCCACACATGTTCATTCTTGTTTAATTACATAATAAACACTTTACTAAGGTTAAATTCTTACTCAACCATGCAGAAAATGTGATAAGATTTCACTTATCCAAACAAGTAGCTAATACCCATAAACTGTTCGGGTACGACTACCATTCAGTTAATCATAGTCAATGCTCAAAAGTGAGTACGACTAATCAAATGATAAATGATAATAATAGAATATTATCGTTTCCAATCAAACTAATCATCCATAAATTATATTTAGTTTGAAAATTATTTTAAATATAAAATTTTGGTGAAATTATTTCATATACCAAGTCTTTAAAACAATATTATGTCGATTTGCCTTGTTCTATTGTTTAGAAATCCCTATCGACCACGTCGGTTAAATGCATCGATTGGGAATTTATATACCACTCAACCGTTAAGAAAACATAATATTAAAAAAAATTATAACACTAACAAGTACGCTCTCTCTTTCTCATATATGTGTGTGTATATATATATATATATATACATACATATATAGAGAGAGAGAGAGAGAGAGAGACACACACACACGCACACTCAAACTCAATCTAGGGTATTACTAACTCCATTTCTATTGAGTTACACCATAGTGCCAAGATTATTACTTAACCTTATGCTTTGATACCAAATATAACGACCTGAAAAATTCGATGCTCAAATTTTGACAATAATACGTTACTTGTATTCACATGCTAAACTTAAGTATCAAATCCTAGTGAGTTAAAAGAAAGACATTAGAGGGTGAGAAGAAGAAATAAATGTTAGAATAGAAGAAGAAGAAGAAGAAAACACTAACACTACAGAATTAGAGTAGAGTAGAATCTCACAACGGACTGAATAAAATATAATATAATATATTTATACTCTTTACATAGAGAGAATCGTATATACATCATGTTTTGTGTATAACATAAAATTTGTCAAAAACAGTCTAATAGTAGCAAACGTCTCGTCTCCTCTTTTTCATCTTTCCCTCCTTGAGCCAACAAACTGTCCTTCCCTATGACATTCCTCCCATCATCGTTCCGCCTCCTGCACCGCCCAATCCATCGATTCCATCTGAACCCTCTTTGTCTTCTCTTTCATTACACAATTGTAATGTCAACGGGAATGGACTTCCTTGTTCAAGCATAAGCCTTGCAATGCTGGGAAGTACATCCCCTTTGACATGCACCCCACTTTCACCAACAACGCTATGGATCACACTGATGCAGTAATCGAAGTCGAAGGCCTATTATGGAAAGAAAACCTCGTAGGGTTTTTCCTAGACAATCCACTTTCTTAACTACAGTGGTACAGAAACTAAGATCTATTTAGAAACTTAAACGGTGGTTAAGAATCAAAATGGATGGTGTCCTTTTTTTATTTCAGCTAACCCGTGAAGAAGAAAGAAAATCATAATGGGCAATCCAGTAATTATGAAGAGTGAGTCTTTTGTTATAAAACTGTACGATCCTTTAGTAAGAAATATATATGGGTTGGTTAAAGCTATTCTAGTTTGGGTCCAGCTTCCCAATATTCCATTGTTTGCCTGGTCTCATACTAGAATCAATCGGTTAGCTAGCATACTTGGAAAATTGATGTGTTTAGATGAGATGATTTAAAGACTCATGTGGTTGGAATATGCAAAATCCCTCATTGAGGTTAAGCCTAATTAAGAACTTTTTGATGATTTTTAATTAATTTGGTTAATGGGGGAACCTAGAGAATCAGAGTGAAGTACCTATGGAAACCTCTAGTTTGCATTACTAGCAAAGTTTTTGGACAAGATAATGAGAATTGTGAAGGAATTTATGAAGAGAAAGCAATATAAGTGGGAACAAATGGACATAAAGTAGCTAATGTTGGATCTAAAGTCAGGAAACCCTATATGAATACCTTAGATGATAATGGTAAACATGTTTCACACCTTCCATTCAAATGAAAAATAAAAAATACTTTTGATATAGCTACTAGGTTCAAACCTGGAAAAAGAGGATGCAATAAGAAAAATGTTACCTTTAGTACCCCTCGCAACAAGGGTGTTAATACTACTACTAGGGCAAGTGTAGGTAGTATTCAAAATATAAGTGTGAAGGAAATGGACCCAACACAAGATAAAAACATGATTGAAGAAGGAGAAATAGTTAATGACAAACGTAAGAATGTTGAAACGGTTACTGAACAAGATAATTTGATAGGAAAAGTTAGAAGCATTACCGAGGATCTCTGCAATAGTGCAAGCTCTGGCTCCTTATTTACAAATAACTATTTTGATATTTTACGAGGCATGGTGGAAGATTACAAAAGTAAAAATATTGAGCTTAGTAAAATGTCCCTATTGAAATCAATGAAGTTAGTTTGGATGATGACAATATTGTAATTAGTTTTGTGACTGAGGATCCTCTGATTGTTCTAATCAATCAACAATTAGTGAATGAACAAAGTAAGATTCCTGAAGTTAACCATGAAAGTTGCAACTAAGTGTTTGATAACTTAGATTGCTATATCAATGTACAAGTTGTACATGATATTGAACTTACAACTGACACAAAAGTTGTTGAGAATGTATCTGAATTGCAAGTTGATCTTCCTTCTTTGAGTGTTGTCTCCATCTCTAATAATGATAATTCTGAAGAAACCTCAATTGAGGTCCTGGTGGTGCCTGAAGTGTAGGATAATTCTTTTCAAATTCAAGCCGACATTGGAAATAGTGGTGATACCCTATCTACACCTTCCTTAAGCAAAGCCTGTATCACACAGGCTACCAGCCCTCATTCTTATAGTAACATCACCCCCTGGGGTACAAATTAGCTTCAGAGTCTCATCTTTTTATGCTGAAAAAGTCACGATTTTCTTAGTTGAAAAAAATTCAAATCCTATAGATAGTTTTCTATCGAATCACCATTGGCAAAAACCACTCTTATAGATTTTGAATCAACATAGATCTTGACAAGATCTAAGGAAAACAACCTGAACAAACTTACTGAGTCTCCCAATGATGCAAAACATTTGCGTTTAGAACATTAGTGGAGCTCACTTGGACATTAAGCTGGATCAATGCTAGCTTTTAATCAGGAAATACAACATCAGTGCTATTGCAATTCGAGAAACAAAGCCGAATGAAACCCTAACTTCTAGAGCTGCTAGGCATATTAATGCTAATTGAGATTTCATTATTAATTTACAAGATGCTAGCTATAGTAGGATAATGCTTTTATTCGATCCATCCATTCAAGTTCACTAAATTTACCTCTTCAAGTCAGCACATTCATTGTCATAGCTTTCACTTACCTTATTCTACTTCTTATTACTTTACATTTATCTGTGCGTATAATTTTTCTTTTGCTAGAAACTCTCTCTTCCAAATGCTGCCTACATTAAGACAACGCCCTCATCCTTGAATAATGTGTAGGTATTTTAATTCCCCTCTTAAATTATTAGATAGGGTTGGGGGTTCTCTTGTCTCTCTATCTGAAATTCGACCAATTGACCTAGTAATCAGTGACTCTAATCTTTTGGAAATCAACTCATTTAGAGATGTTGTTTCTTGGAATAATAGTAAGAGAGAGGGTGTACTTACCTTTTCTAAGATTGATCATGTCTTCTGCAATGTGGTTTCTTTATTCAAAAAGCCTTGCCAGTCCATTGAACTACCCTTTCCCATTTAATCTGACCATTCACCTCAAGTAGTTTATTTAGGTGAGACTGAAATTTTTAGAAAGTCGAGTTTTAAATTGTCTAATACTTGGATTAAAGGTTTTGATTTCTTGGGAATTGTTAAGGAAGAATGGATAAACCATGCTTTGGTAATCCTATGTTCGTTCTTCGTAAAAAACTAAAATCCTTAAGCATGCCCTTAAATCATGGGCTAGCATTAACTTTGGTTGCGGTAATAGTCAATCTAATCTTTGATTGTGTCAACTTAAGCAAATCCAAAGTCAAGGTTATTGACCTTAGCCACCCTAATCTGGCAAGTCTTGAAATTAATACTCTTATAAGCTCAAAGAAGCACTTCACCTTGAGTCTTTGATGAGCAAACAAAAGCCTAGGTTGCGGTGGATCAAAAAAGATGGCAAGGACTCTGCTTTCTTCCATGCTGCTCTGAAAGCTAAAGAGACTAGAGAGAACATACATTCGGTCTTTGATCAGCATGGTCAGGTACATTCCTCTCGTTTTGGTGTTCAAAATGCATTTTCTAGTATTTTTCTAATCTTTTTTGAAATGTTTCTAACTTCGAACCTAAAATTGGTGATACAAATCCTATGCTTCTCCCTAAACTCAACTTTGAATATTCTGAATTACTGTGCTCTGCCATCACTGTTGTTGAGACCAGGGAAGCTATGTTTTCTCTCAACAAAAATTCTTGTGGTGGTCCTGACGGTTTCAGTGCCTTGTTTTACAAACATAGTTGGGATATTGTGAAAAATGATATCCGCAATGTTATTTCTACTTTTCTCGAAAAAGGTCAGATGATGGAATCTTTTAACAATTATGTTATAGCTCTTATTCATAAAGTTAAAAATGCTAAAATTGTTAATGCGTTAAGGCTAATATCTTGCTGCAATACTATCTTCAAATGTATCACCAATATTTTGGCCAATAGATTTAAGCTTATTTTTACCACTCTAATCTCTTCGAACCAATCTGCTTTCTTGCCAAATAGAAGTATCATAGACAATGTGATGTTAGCTCATGAATTACTCAAAGGTTACAAATCTAATATCATTTCGCCTAGGGCTATGCTTAAACTTGATATTATGAAATCCCTTAACACTCTACAATGGAAATCAATTATTAGAATTTTGAGTTTTATGAACTTTCTCCATTGCTTCATACCTTGGGTCTATGCTTATATTAGTACTACTCATTTCTCTTTTAATTTCAATGGTACTCCTGTGGGGTTTTCGGTAGCAAACAAGGTGTTAGGAAAGGGGACCCAATCTTTACTTATATTTCTATTATAGTGATGGAACTTCTGACTAGAATGCTTGGTGATCTTGTTGATAAGGAACTTTTTAATCTCCACCCTAATGTAAAAACCCTTGTATTATTTCCCTTTTTTGTTGACGACTTGATTATCTTTTGCAAACCTTGTTGTAATACTCTTTTAATCATCATGGGTAATCTCGAGAAATTCTATGATATGACTAGCCTAAGAATTAATATAGAAAAATACAAATTCATGATTACTGGTGTTAGTCTAGCTTACATTAATCAAATACACCATCACACTGGTCTAAAATGCAATAATTCAACCTTCACTTACCTTGGTTTGCCTTTGGCAACATCCAGAGTCACTACACAACAATGTTTACCTCTCTTTTGAAAGATAACAGTTAGGATGGACTGTTAGCCTAATAAGATGCTCAGTCAGGTTGGTAGAATCATTTTAATTAATTCTGTTGTGATTATTATGCATGTGTGTTGGGCATGTACCTTTCATGAGGTTTTTTATAAGGGCAATATTCACATGAAATATTTGGCTTTCGGTTCTTTTGCACTTCTTGAAATACCTATTAACAATGAGGGGGCTGGGTATTTTTAATACAAACATCTGGAACAAAGATTCTTTAGCAAACATATAGATGATATTCTATGTAAAAAAGATAGCTTCTGGGTTAACTAGTCCTAAGAGCTATTGAGCTTTAAAAGCTCTTCAAAGTCATAGCTGGGTCTGGAAAAGCCTTATTAAACTCAAGAAGTCGTTTCTACCTTACTTTAAATTTGGGCCTTTGGCATATGATTGTATTAATTTTTGGGAGATCCTTGGTTGGATTTTGGCTATATTATTAAGAGTTCAATCACTTATCTTGAAAAGCAACAATCTAGAATAAGCAATTTTTTCACTATTGCTGGGATTATGAACGACGGTCAGTTTTGTTTTCAATCTTATTTTAATAAAAACCATTCTACGCTTTGGAACAAAATTAACAACAACTTTTCCTTTGCTAATGTCGAAGTAAAAACTATATGGAAATGGCAAGGTAAGATTTTCAACATTAAAGGCCTATACCTTTCTTCACTTGGTATTAAAAATATGATTGACTGCAGATGGCACAATATGTTGTGGAGAAGGGACAATAATGTTAAATAAAAAAATTCCTTTGGAAAGTTCTGAATAATGCTATCTACACCAAAGACAAACTTCTTGGCAGAGGGATGGATGTCAATAAAATTTGCAACTTTTGCTGCCTTCTTCCTCAAACTGTGCAACACCTATTTTTTCACTGCTCTGTGATTTAGTTGCTTTGGACTGATACGCTGGTTCAATTTGGTAGAGGAAATGCACATCATGATAGTGCTCAAGAATGGGAAGAGATAAGAAAGCATGTTAGTGGTAGACGTGCTAAAGCAAGGCTGTACAACTTTGTTTTAAAGAAATTTGTTTACATGGTATGGAAAGCGAAAAATGCTCGTGTTTTTTATCCTGATAGAGCTCTAAATGTAGGTCAGTTGAAGCAACATATAAGGCATGATATCTGGGAAGTTCGAAGTACTTGAAATTCACTTATGACCCTAGAATCTTTTTGAATTATTCCTGCTGCATGTGTTTTTGCCTTTTTTGTGTTTTGTTCTTTCTGCTGTTTTGTTTTTCTCTCACTGTAATTCATATGCCTATACCTAGTGTTCTATGTTTTCGTTTTTAGTTGTTCTCTAACTTTTTAACCATTTAATCCTCTTTGGTATATAAATAAAGTGGTAGGCGTAAACCTCATCGGCTTTTCCCAAAAAAAATGTATAAACATGATTACACAATCATAGTACACAACTAGATCATCTTATACAAAGCTGAAAAATACAACATACACAATGAAAATAATTTAATACCATAAATACGGGGAATACGTTTTGTCTCCAGCTCCTTTCCTGAAGCCCAAGTAAAACCCATGCAACTTGGATATTGTACACGGTCTGACCGAGTACATTTTGCGAAATGAAAAATCACATGGATTGTCAGTCTAGAATACTTTTAGTGAGAAAACTCACATCACAAACAACTTGCTTAATTCTTAGATAATCCTTTGAAAGAATGGAACTCTCTTAAGACACTAGCACACATAAACATGGCACGTGTTTTAACCTTACGACAACCAGACCACTTTTATTATTAAAATTCTAATAATATTATAATAATGTCTATCCACCCTCAAGTTGTAACAACCCGTAAAATCTGGGCCAGTTTAAAATTTTTATTTTGGCAATTTTAGCGAATTTTGATTATTTAAAATGAATTATTTTAAATAATATTGACGAGAAATTTATTTTGAATATAATTCGAACGTATATATTATATACGTCGTCGTTAGAATATAAATAATTATATATAATTATAAAAGGAATTGAAAATGGCGCGGTAGTTCGAAAATTCGATTTCAAACTTCAATTGAATGTACCGGGTGCAAAACAATCCGGATTTTTGTGAAACCAAAAACATTAGGATCTAATTGATGATATCTTTCCAACGAAGTTGAGAAACTGAGATTTCACTTTATAAATGATGAGATATGTCCAGTTGAAAATTCTGAATAGTCGCTATGGAATTCAGGCCCTTAAAAATGGACATTTTGCAAATGACCTCGGATTTCGACGAAACCACTTTTGTTGGGTCCGTGATGTCGAGTTATTGCTAGGTTTCAAATTTCATAATTTTTCGAATCAATATGTGAGCGTGGCAAAGGAAAACGTGTTTTGACCATTTCAGTTGATTTTAATCGACTGGAAATTGGCCATTTTTCTAACGGTCTCAGAATTCGACGAAACTAGTTTTGTTAGGACCGTATCGTCAATACGAAGCTAGAAAATATTTTTCGGAAATTTTTAGGGTTAGTATGTGACCCCGGTAACTTGAAATGTACGTTTAAAATTCAATATAGTGATTTAAATGTAATTTCAACGGAAACTGATTGTAACGATCAAACCAGCTTACGATACATATCCCATTGTGTTCGGAATGGGGGTAATTAGCTATGGACAACAGTCGGCGGGTTTCGTTTCGAGTCCGAACGAAAAAGTTGCTTTATGGATTTAATATAAAAATTAAATTATTAAATTAATAAATAAATAATAATAAAATTAAATAATTGGGCCCCCATTTCCCTCCCTATACCCGGTCAACGCCCTCCCTTTCCCCTTTCTCCCTTCAGATTCGATCGTAGAAAAGAAAAAAAAAAAAAAAAAAAAAGACATCGTTCTCGTTTTCGTCGACGACCAGGAGCCCGTCACCGTCGCGAGCCCCTCCCATCGCCGGAGCGCCGCACCCCAACGCCATCACCCTAGACAATCCGACCCTCCTCACGCCGCCCTCCTCCGACGAGAAGCTCTGACCCCCTCAGCCCCTCCTCTTCGCTCGCCTCCATTCTCTCCCCCTTCTGAAACTCGAGCCCAAACCCACCGAGACCGCCGCTGGCACCCCCAGGCCCCCTTCCGCGACACTGGACCACCCTCCAGCACCTCCTACCGCCGGTGCAGGCCCCACCACAGCCATCTCCACCTCCCAAAACCCAGTAAGCTTCTTTTTATATATTTTATTTATTAGGAAGAATACTTTTTTTTTTTTTAGGGTTTAAATATTGATTTTAAAAGGGGTTTAAAACTGATTTTAGAAATGACTTAAAAACTGATTTTTATGTGTTTAAATTCTGTTTTTAAAAAGATTATAAAACTGATTATCGTGAAAAGGAAAACTGATTTTTCTTGAAAAGGAAAAAAACTGATTTTGGTTTAAATAGAAAAAAACTGATTTATGTTTAAAAAGAATTCAAAACTGATTTTTTGTTTAAATAGAAAAAAACTGATTTTAAGAAAAGTAAAAGATTTGAATTTTGAAAAGTAGAAAAAAAAAGTATTGAACTTTGAAATAAAAATTCGATTTTTAAGTATTGAACTTTGAAATAAAAATTCGATTTTTAAGTATTGAACTTTGAAATAAAAATTCGATTTTTAAGTATTGAACTTTGAAATAAAAATTCGATTTTTAAGTATTGAACTTTGAAATAAAAATTCAATTTTTAAGTATTGAACTTTGAAATAAAAAATTCAATTTTTAAGTATTGAACTTTGAAATAAAAATTCGATTTTTATATATTGAACTTTGAACTAAAAATTCGATTTTTATATATTGAACTTTGAACTAAAAATTCGATTTTTATATATTGACCTTCGAAATAAAAATATGATTTTTAAATATTGAATAGCGAAGTAAAAATTCGATTTTTATGAATGTAGTGGCTACGGGCGACGAAGCTGACGAAGATGCGATAGCGGTGAAGATTTCTATCAAAGAAGAGCCGTGGAGCTAGGATAGCTAATATGTGAGAATTTCTCACCTTTCAATTTATTTTTCTAGTTATATATATATATACTAGGATGCAGACGGTGCTTAGTAGCACCCGACACAATCGTCCACAGACCATGGACTTGTTTGTTTGATTGTTTGGTGATTGATTGCGAGTTGGTTTGAATGTGGTTTGTGATGTGAAAAATCGAATCGATAAATTGGTTAGGATTAGACGTGCGCCGTTATAAGGCGTAGGAGTAAGGCTAGGTTAGACCCTTACTCCAAATTTTGTGGTTTGCAAAATGAAATTGATTTGATTGATGAGTGAATGGCGTGGGCCTTCACTAGACCGGGGATAAGGCTAGGCCTCGTCCCGTTTCTAGTATCGTGCCGTTATGCCGCCGAAATTTTCTAAAATATGTTAGAAAAATAAAAATACCATTTTATTTAAAGAATGAACTGAATAGAAATTCATATGTTAAAATAAAATGTTTTATCGTTAAAAATATAATTTTTAACGTGAACGTGAATAAATAAATATTCATTTACAAGCCGGACGGTTTGTTTATGTACACCTATTTGAAGGACATTGATTGGGTCGATAAATTTTGCACATCGCCCAACAGCACAAATAAAATGTGTGTTTGATTGTTTGAAACCCCACACGGGTGTTGGGATGAAATTTGAAGTTCACTCATCCTGATTTATTAATTATGTCGATCGGTTGATTGACAGGCTGTTTTAAGCGTTGAATATCTATATTTGATGCTTATACAGTGTAGTGCACTTTGGTTGATGGTTGATTATTTTTCAATGCTATGATATACATGTGTTGTATGAAAATCCATATAATTAACTTTATATGGTAATTGATTGGGTCTCATTCCAATTTGAAAAATGAAGAATATTATAAAATAAAAGTTCATGTGTTGACAGTACTCATTCATTGAGATTGGTCATGTGTTGAACGAAATATTTTGATAATAACAACTATTTTGAAAAAGAAATATTTGAAATAGAATATTTGAAAATAGAAATTTATGAAGCCGTGTTGATTAGTTTGACGCCATTTTGACGTGAACGATATTTGAATTGAATTGAAAACGATTTCGAAATGAATTGAATTGAAAACGATTTCGAAATGAATTGAATTGAAAACGAATTCGAAATGAATTGAATTGAAAACGATTTCGAAATGAATTGAATTGAAAACGATTTCGAAATGAATTGAATTGAAAACGATTTCGAAATGAATTGAATTGAAAACGATTTCGAAATGAATTGAATTGAAAACGAATTCGAAATGAATTGAATTGAAAACGATTTCGAAATGAATTGAATTGAAAACGATTTCGAAATGAATTGAATTGAAAACGATTTCGAAATGAATTGAATTGAAAACGAATTCGAAATGAATTGAATTGAAAGCGATTTCGAAATGAATTGAATTGAAAACGATTTCGAAATGAATTGAATTGAAAAGCGATTTCGAAATGAATTGAATTGAAAACGATTTCGAAATGAATTGAATTGAAAACGATTTCGAAATGAATTGAATTGAATATGAATTCAAATTGAATTGAAATTTGAATTGAACAGAAATGAATTTTGAAACGAATTTATAAAGAAGAATTCAATTTTGCTTTGAATTGAAAGGGAAGTTGAAATAGATTTTGAAATGAATTTAAAACTGTTTATATAATTCGTTTTTAAATAGAAATCGACGAAATATATTATATATATATTATATATAATATAATGGCCTGAATAGAACGCGCCGCGTCGCGGCAGTTCGCGAATTTCGACCATTTATTTCAAACGGACATTACGGGAGATCCGACCGTCGGATTCTCCTAAAACCGGAACCGTTGGGTTCGTATCGAAAAGAGCTTTCCAACGAAGATTAGAAATTTGAAATCTAAGGGATGAATTTGGAGATACGTCCAAATCAAATTCGAAAAAGGTCGCTGTAAGTGCAGTTCGATGGCCGTTAATGGAAATCGACTGTACGGGCCTTGATAAAATTATTAAAAATAGTAATAATTTGTGTAAAATCATAAGAAATGATTTGTGAAAGTTTGGGATGAAAAAATCCATATTTAAAAAGATAAAAATAGATTTTTATCGAAATGAACTAGATTTGAACTAGAATTATAATTCTATTTATTTTTAAATAAATAAATTGAATTTGAAATGGTTTTGAAAATAACCAAAATTTCCAATGATTGCATTGGAGTGGAGTTGAATCGAAATTGTCTTCGGAATATTTCGATGTTGGAATTCGTGATATTACAGGTGTTGTTATGGAAATTTGAAAGATATATATTTGTATCGTTATTTCCAATACGACATTTGTTAGTCGTAGAATTCGATATTGAATATAAGCCGATATATTTTCTATTCAGAGCCTTGTATTGAATATCGAATGTGATTTGGGTTTGTCGTGAATGGTGTCTTCACTAACACTGTTCTTGAACCCAGTTGAGAAAAGATTAAATCTTTTTATTTAGATTTAATGAAGTGTATCAATTAAATGATATTTAATTGGAATTGAATTGGTATTGATTTTTGGGTTTATCGTGAATCGTGTTTTAAATGACACTGATTCTTTAACCCAGATAATGATTAAAACTAAGTGGAGTTTTAATGAATCTTTAATTAGATTGAAAAGATCGAGAATGGAGTATCACCAGTTTTGCTCCAGGCGATAGTTAAATCTTTAATTAGATTTGAACGTGAAATTTAGAAACTAACTGTCGGTTAGCCAAGCAGAATGGTTTTCTGGATATTGATCTGATGTTGGTTTCGGCCTTCGGGGTTAATATTTGGGGAATTATTCTCTTGATTAATTTACGGTTAGTGACTAATGAATTGGAATGAGGCGTATGTTGTGTTTGTGTAACACTTTTATAATATATACGCGAGTTATTCGGAAAGACCGGGTTTATCCCATTCTGAATAACTGATACGACGATAAGTCGAAGATGAAGACGATGGTCGAAGACCGGAAGTCTTCACGTCGTTTGGGTGGTAACTGATGATCTTGATTGGGCTGTACACCCAAGAAGATGGAAACAGTTGGTGATCGTCCAGACGTACTTGGAGATCGATGGATATGCGGGGTACTAGGTGCCTCCGGTTTCGTTCAGACCCAGAACGGACTTGTAAATGGACTGTGTGTCTGACATTGGATTTTAGTCCGTGTGATTGATTTCTATTAAATATATATCTGTTTGGCGGCGGAGAATTTATTCTCTTGCTTAACGCCCTTCTCTGAGATGTACGAGCTCAGGGGTTATATATTGGTGGATATCAAACGCATGGAGTGAATTGCCTGTGTGGCATGCCTGAGTGGCAATTGATCGAGGCTTCTGTTGAAAAGCAAAGTCTTGTGGTGATGATCAAAGCACGGCCTTTGTGGCGTAGCTTTGTGTAACGTATACCTCGCGTGTTTCACACCCGGTATGAACCAAAAACGGGAGACGGACCTCAGGGAGGACTTGCGTTTCTTTCTAGCTAGAAGTGGCGTCAGTGGTTTTACACGCCCTGACGAGTTTGACTTATGTGGTTGTTGCTGTTGCGAGGCGCCTCGGATTGATCGGTCGTTCTCGAACCGATGGAGTCATTTGTTGGCTCGTTTACGCCCCATAGGGCGGAGAAACGTATTGTTCAGGCACTATAATCCACATCGGTGGACCGGCCCTGACGATCCAAGGGGCAGTTGCGGCTGCTCCGGAGACATGGGCTAGATTGTCTCGAATCGGTTGAGGACTATCTTTTGCCTCGGTTCATAGACGGAAATCCAATTTCCAAATACGTGACTTTGCGGTTTTATTTGTAAACCTATATATGGCGACATAGTGGCATGGGACGCTCATGCCGCCTATGATTGATACTTATGATTTGAAGTTGTTTTATACACTATGCACTTACAATAGTATCAAATGATTTGTTTTAAACGTATCAAGCATTCTTTGGCTGTTATAAGGTAAAAACCCTATCCCCCGGCTTGCGTTGCATTGTGTGATAGGACCTGGGTCTTATAACAGCTTCATTTTTCTTTATTTAGCATTGCGCTGTTGTTTTATGCACTGGTATTCTTGGGAGGAAACCCGTTCCGTGTTATACGGCGTGGTCCCTTGATTTACCTAATGATTTAAAATAAAGATTAATAACTGTTTTAGTTCTCACACCAGTCCCATGACTGACCTGGAGTTTATTGTTTTAACCTAAACTCTGGGTGCCCCTATTTTGACACGGGCAGCTAGTAGTTTTGGTTTTGCAGATTTATATTCACAGGAACCTGGTTTACAGCTGGAACGATATCCGGAAAGCTTTGTATCCGTATATCTCCTTCTAGTTGTGTATTGTATTATTTTCCGCTGCTATGTATTTAAATGTAATTTAAATCTCTGATATTTCTGTGTAATATTCATTTATACTCTGTATATTCTTGTAATCTGATGCATTGTTGTAATATACAATGAAACGTTCTTTTATATGCGTTCTGCTGTGGTTTGTTCTCGAACTATCCGACGCTTTCCTTTACGGGGAAGTTGCGGGTCTTTACACGTGGTATCAGAGCTTTGGTTTACAAAGCTAGAGAACAAGACACATTAGAAACATACGAAAGAATTCATCAGATATTGGATTAGTAATATCCAATTAGAATGACTCGTTAGAGATGGGATCAGTAGTATCCTAGAACGAGTGTGAAGAGTATATTTTTAAAGTAAAAACAATTTTTGTTTTGAAATTTAAAATCAACTATTCGTATCTGATTATTTATTTAAATTGATTTTGGACAATTCAGTATATAAAGAATTTGCATATACGCCTTGCAAACGTATATTCAAAGTTTTAATATACTGGATAGATATAGATTCACACTCTAGTCGCCCGAAGATGATTCTGATGATTGTAGCTACATCATCAGAATTAGTGTTCCAGAGTCGAAGGTGTGATATTTATATATTTCCTATTGACTGGTGGGAGAACCAAAATTAGATAGGGCTTATTGTTGTGATTTAGCATCAAAAATCTGATTTTTGTCTATGTATCAAAATTATGAATTTGAAACTTTAAATTCACTAATTGATTGATGTTTGTGTTGTTTGGTTAATTGTTTGCTAATTTTGAACCATTATGCATAATTTAAATCGAATATTGAACTGTATCGAAAATTGGTCGCATTTGCTTGCATATATGTACTTACATTGAACAGGTCATAGCAAGGAGGCTAGAGCCGAGAATAAAATTTGTTTGCCCGACAAATAGGTACATGTTTACTACATAATTTCCTGCGTTGTTTGGGTGATGATGATTTTGTGAGCCTATTGGCTAGCCGCTTGGCTTTTTCTTTTTCTTTTTGAGATCTGAAGGACCGGGGAAGCTATTTGAAATTCCCCGATGCTCCCGGTGCAGGGGAGGTTATGGCGAAATTTTTCAAAAATTTAGGGTGTTAGCCAAAATTTTGAAGTTTTGAAAATTCTCAGAAACTAAAGAGTTGGAGAATGGAAGCCAGATCGAGCGTAGAGTTGATTAATCAAACCACTTTCGACTTTGTTCCTTTTCGGGGACGAAAAGTTTTAAGTGGGGGAGATTGTAACAACCCGTAAAATCTGGGCCAGTTTAAAATTTTTATTTTGGCAATTTTAGCGAATTTTGATTATTTAAAATGAATTATTTTAAATAATATTGACGAGAAATTTATTTTGAATATAATTCGAACGTATATATTATATACGTCGTCGTTAGAATATAAATAATTATATATAATTATAAAAGGAATTGAAAATGGCGCGGTAGTTCGAAAATTCGATTTCAAACTTCAATTGAATGTACCGGGTGCAAAACAATCCGGATTTTTGTGAAACCAAAAACATTAGGATCTAATTGATGATATCTTTCCAACGAAGTTGAGAAACTGAGATTTCACTTTATAAATGATGAGATATGTCCAGTTGAAAATTCTGAATAGTCGCTATGGAATTCAGGCCCTTAAAAATGGACATTTTGCAAATGACCTCGGATTTCGACGAAACCACTTTTGTTGGGTCCGTGATGTCGAGTTATTGCTAGGTTTCAAATTTCATAATTTTTCGAATCAATATGTGAGCGTGGCAAAGGAAAACGTGTTTTGACCATTTCAGTTGATTTTAATCGACTGGAAATTGGCCATTTTTCTAACGGTCTCAGAATTCGACGAAACTAGTTTTGTTAGGACCGTATCGTCAATACGAAGCTAGAAAATATTTTTCGGGAATTTTTAGGGTTAGTATGTGACCCCGGTAACTTGAAATGTACGTTTAAAATTCAATATAGTGATTTAAATGTAATTTCAACGGAAACTGATTGTAACGATCAAACCAGCTTACGATACATATCCCATTGTGTTCGGAATGGGGGTAATTAGCTATGGACAACAGTCGGCGGGTTTCGTTTCGAGTCCGAACGAAAAAGTTGCTTTATGGATTTAATATAAAAATTAAATTATTAAATTAATAAATAAATAATAATAAAATTAAATAATTGGGCCCCCATTTCCCTCCCTATACCCGGTCAACGCCCTCCCTTTCCCCTTTCTCCCTTCAGATTCGATCGTAGAAAAGAAAAAAAAAAAAAAAAAAGACATCGTTCTCGTTTTCGTCGACGACCAGGAGCCCGTCACCGTCGCGAGCCCCTCCCATCGCCGGAGCGCCGCACCCCAACGCCATCACCCTAGACAATCCGACCCTCCTCACGCCGCCCTCCTCCGACGAGAAGCTCTGACCCCCTCAGCCCCTCCTCTTCGCTCGCCTCCATTCTCTCCCCCTTCTGAAACTCGAGCCCAAACCCACCGAGACCGCCGCTGGCACCCCCAGGCCCCCTTCCGCGACACTGGACCACCCTCCAGCACCTCCTGCCGCCGGTGCAGGCCCCACCACAGCCATCTCCACCTCCCAAAACCCAGTAAGCTTCTTTTTATATATTTTATTTATTAGGAAGAATACTTTTTTTTTTTTTAGGGTTTAAATATTGATTTTAAAAGGGGTTTAAAACTGATTTTAGAAATGACTTAAAAACTGATTTTTATGTGTTTAAATTCTGTTTTTAAAAAGATTATAAAACTGATTATCGTGAAAAGGAAAACTGATTTTTCTTGAAAAGGAAAAAAACTGATTTTGGTTTAAATAGAAAAAAACTGATTTATGTTTAAAAAGAATTCAAAACTGATTTTTTGTTTAAATAGAAAAAAACTGATTTTAAGAAAAGTAAAAGATTTGAATTTTGAAAAGTAGAAAAAAAAAGTATTGAACTTTGAAATAAAAATTCGATTTTTAAGTATTGAACTTTGAAATAAAAATTCGATTTTTAAGTATTGAACTTTGAAATAAAAATTCGATTTTTAAGTATTGAACTTTGAAATAAAAATTCGATTTTTAAGTATTGAACTTTGAAATAAAAATTCAATTTTTAAGTATTGAACTTTGAAATAAAAAATTCAATTTTTAAGTATTGAACTTTGAAATAAAAATTCGATTTTTATATATTGAACTTTGAACTAAAAATTCGATTTTTATATATTGAACTTTGAACTAAAAATTCGATTTTTATATATTGACCTTCGAAATAAAAATATGATTTTTAAATATTGAATAGCGAAGTAAAAATTCGATTTTTATGAATGTAGTGGCTACGGGCGACGAAGCTGACGAAGATGCGATAGCGGTGAAGATTTCTATCAAAGAAGAGCCGTGGAGCTAGGATAGCTAATATGTGAGAATTTCTCACCTTTCAATTTATTTTTCTAGTTATATATATATATACTAGGATGCAGACGGTGCTTAGTAGCACCCGACACAATCGTCCACAGACCATGGACTTGTTTGTTTGATTGTTTGGTGATTGATTGCGAGTTGGTTTGAATGTGGTTTGTGATGTGAAAAATCGAATCGATAAATTGGTTAGGATTAGACGTGCGCCGTTATAAGGCGTAGGAGTAAGGCTAGGTTAGACCCTTACTCCAAATTTTGTGGTTTGCAAAATGAAATTGATTTGATTGATGAGTGAATGGCGTGGGCCTTCACTAGACCGGGGATAAGGCTAGGCCTCGTCCCGTTTCTAGTATCGTGCCGTTATGCCGCCGAAATTTTCTAAAATATGTTAGAAAAATAAAAATACCATTTTATTTAAAGAATGAACTGAATAGAAATTCATATGTTAAAATAAAATGTTTTATCGTTAAAAATATAATTTTTAACGTGAACGTGAATAAATAAATATTCATTTACAAGCCGGACGGTTTGTTTATGTACACCTATTTGAAGGACATTGATTGGGTCGATAAATTTTGCACATCGCCCAACAGCACAAATAAAATGTGTGTTTGATTGTTTGAAACCCCACACGGGTGTTGGGATGAAATTTGAAGTTCACTCATCCTGATTTATTAATTATGTCGATCGGTTGATTGACAGGCTGTTTTAAGCGTTGAATATCTATATTTGATGCTTATACAGTGTAGTGCACTTTGGTTGATGGTTGATTATTTTTCAATGCTATGATATACATGTGTTGTATGAAAATCCATATAATTAACTTTATATGGTAATTGATTGGGTCTCATTCCAATTTGAAAAATAAAGAATATTATAAAATAAAAGTTCATGTGTTGACAGTACTCATTCATTGAGATTGGTCATGTGTTGAACGAAATATTTTGATAATAACAACTATTTTGAAAAAGAAATATTTGAAATAGAATATTTGAAAATAGAAATTTATGAAGCCGTGTTGATTAGTTTGACGCCATTTTGACGTGAACGATATTTGAATTGAATTGAAAACGATTTCGAAATGAATTGAATTGAAAACGATTTCGAAATGAATTGAATTGAAAACGAATTCGAAATGAATTGAATTGAAAACGATTTCGAAATGAATTGAATTGAAAACGATTTCGAAATGAATTGAATTGAAAACGATTTCGAAATGAATTGAATTGAAAACGATTTCGAAATGAATTGAATTGAAAACGAATTCGAAATGAATTAATTGAAAACGATTTCGAAATGAATTGAATTGAAAACGATTTCGAAATGAATTGAATTGAAAACGATTTCGAAATGAATTGAATTGAAAACGAATTCGAAATGAATTGAATTGAAAGCGATTTCGAAATGAATTGAATTGAAAACGATTTCGAAATGAATTGAATTGAAAAGCGATTTCGAAATGAATTGAATTGAAAACGATTTCGAAATGAATTGAATTGAAAACGATTTCGAAATGAATTGAATTGAATATGAATTCAAATTGAATTGAAATTTGAATTGAACAGAAATGAATTTTGAAACGAATTTATAAAGAAGAATTCAATTTTGCTTTGAATTGAAAGGGAAGTTGAAATAGATTTTGAAATGAATTTAAAACTGTTTATATAATTCGTTTTTAAATAGAAATCGACGAAATATATTATATATATATTATATATAATATAATGGCCTGAATAGAACGCGCCGCGTCGCGGCAGTTCGCGAATTTCGACCATTTATTTCAAACGGACATTACGGGAGATCCGACCGTCGGATTCTCCTAAAACCGGAACCGTTGGGTTCGTATCGAAAAGAGCTTTCTAACGAAGATTAGAAATTTGAAATCTAACGGTTGGATTTGGAGATACGTCCAAATCAAATTCGAAAAAGGTCGCTGTAAGTGCAGTTCGATGGCCGTTAATGGAAATCGACTGTACGGGCCTTGATAAAATTATTAAAAATAGTAATAATTTGTGTAAAATCATAAGAAATGATTTGTGAAAGTTTGGGATGAAAAACTCCATATTTAAAAAGATAAAAATAGATTTTTATCGAAATGAACTAGATTTGAACTAGAATTATAATTCTATTTATTTTTAAATAAATAAATTGAATTTGAAATGGTTTTGAAAATAACCAAAATTTCCAATGATTGCATTGGAGTGGAGTTGAATCGAAATTGTCTTCGGAATATTTCGATGTTGGAATTCGTGATATTACAGGTGTTGTTATGGAAATTTGAAAGATATATATTTGTATCGTTATTTCCAATACGACATTTGTTAGTCGTAGAATTCGATATTGAATATAAGCCGATATATTTTCTATTCAGAGCCTTGTATTGAATATCGAATGTGATTTGGGTTTGTCGTGAATGGTGTCTTCACTAACACTGTTCTTGAACCCAGTTGAGAAAAGATTAAATCTTTTTATTTAGATTTAATGAAGTGTATCAATTAAATGATATTTAATTGGAATTGAATTGGTATTGATTTTTGGGTTTATCGTGAATCGTGTTTTAAATGACACTGATTCTTTAACCCAGATAATGATTAAAACTAAGTGGAGTTTTAATGAATCTTTAATTAGATTGAAAAGATCGAGAATGGAGTATCACCAGTTTTGCTCCAGGCGATAGTTAAATCTTTAATTAGATTTGAACGTGAAATTTAGAAACTAACTGTCGGTTAGCCAAGCAGAATGGTTTTCTGGATATTGATCTGATGTTGGTTTCGGCCTTCGGGGTTAATATTTGGGGAATTATTCTCTTGATTAATTTACGGTTAGTGACTAATGAATTGGAATGAGGCGTATGTTGTGTTTGTGTAACACTTTTATAATATATACGCGAGTTATTCGGAAAGACCGGGTTTATCCCATTCTGAATAACTGATACGACGATAAGTCGAAGATGAAGACGATGGTCGAAGACCGGAAGTCTTCACGTCGTTTGGGTGGTAACTGATGATCTTGATTGGGCTGTACACCCAAGAAGATGGAAACAGTTGGTGATCGTCCAGACGTACTTGGAGATCGATGGATATGCGGGGTACTAGGTGCCTCCGGTTTCGTTCAGACCCAGAACGGACTTGTAAATGGACTGTGTGTCTGACATTGGATTTTAGTCCGTGTGATTGATTTCTATTAAATATATATCTGTTTGGCGGCGGAGAATTTATTCTCTTGCTTAACGCCCTTCTCTGAGATGTACGAGCTCAGGGGTTATATATTGGTGGATATCAAACGCATGGAGTGAATTGCCTGTGTGGCATGCCTGAGTGGCAATTGATCGAGGCTTCTGTTGAAAAGCAAAGTCTTGTGGTGATGATCAAAGCACGGCCTTTGTGGCGTAGCTTTGTGTAACGTATACCTCGCGTGTTTCACACCCGGTATGAACCAAAAACGGGAGACGGACCTCAGGGAGGACTTGCGTTTCTTTCTAGCTAGAAGTGGCGTCAGTGGTTTTACACGCCCTGACGAGTTTGACTTATGTGGTTGTTGCTGTTGCGAGGCGCCTCGGATTGATCGGTCGTTCTCGAACCGATGGAGTCATTTGTTGGCTCGTTTACGCCCCATAGGGCGGAGAAACGTATTGTTCAGGCACTATAATCCACATCGGTGGACCGGCCCTGACGATCCAAGGGGCAGTTGCGGCTGCTCCGGAGACATGGGCTAGATTGTCTCGAATCGGTTGAGGACTATCTTTTGCCTCGGTTCATAGACGGAAATCCAATTTCCAAATACGTGACTTTGCGGTTTTATTTGTAAACCTATATATGGCGACATAGTGGCATGGGACGCTCATGCCGCCTATGATTGATACTTATGATTTGAAGTTGTTTTATACACTATGCACTTACAATAGTATCAAATGATTTGTTTTAAACGTATCAAGCATTCTTTGGCTGTTATAAGGTAAAAACCCTATCCCCCGGCTTGCGTTGCATTGTGTGATAGGACCTGGGTCTTATAACAGCTTCATTTTTCTTTATTTAGCATTGCGCTGTTGTTTTATGCACTGGTATTCTTGGGAGGAAACCCGTTCCGTGTTATACGGCGTGGTCCCTTGATTTACCTAATGATTTAAAATAAAGATTAATAACTGTTTTAGTTCTCACACCAGTCCCATGACTGACCTGGAGTTTATTGTTTTAACCTAAACTCTGGGTGCCCCTATTTTGACACGGGCAGCTAGTAGTTTTGGTTTTGCAGATTTATATTCACAGGAACCTGGTTTACAGCTGGAACGATATCCGGAAAGCTTTGTATCCGTATATCTCCTTCTAGTTGTGTATTGTATTATTTTCCGCTGCTATGTATTTAAATGTAATTTAAATCTCTGATATTTCTGTGTAATATTCATTTATACTCTGTATATTCTTGTAATCTGATGCATTGTTGTAACATACAATGAAACGTTCTTTTATATGCGTTCTGCTGTGGTTTGTTCTCGAACTATCCGACGCTTTCCTTTACGGGGAAGTTGCGGGTCTTTACACAAGTAAAATAGGAATATTGCCCAAAAGGTTGCATCTCACTCTTCAATATAGTTGGTTTACATCTAAAACCATGCATATATTGGAGTTTAGATTTCCACACATGACTAGGTAAGGAAATACCTTCTGATCAGTGTCTTCTAGAGATAAAACATTGGGACTCAACAAAAATATCTTACAACCCGACCACATAGAACAAGCCACTCATTCAACTTGAGTGTACCAAATATATCTTCACCACGGTTATAGGTTATCAAATTGTTCTCATACTGAAGCATACAAAAAATGACAATTGGTTTCTCTAGATCAAATGATGATATACACTAATGAGTATGACCTACATAGCCCTCTTGCGTGCCCGATTTCAGTCATTCCCCGATTGATGAGGCTTGAGGTCACGATTACCTTTTTAGAATATCACATCAAACTTTGAATGTCACATTGTTAGATCTGTTAATCACTATTTGATTTGCAAAAAAATACTCTGGGTGTTAAGATAAAAGAATTTGCCTTCTCTTCCGCTATACTATATATATTTGTACAAACCAATGTACGTGATTCTAGGAAATACTCCGTCAGACATCCGTCCATACAAGTTGTCAAATAATAGGACAAACCGAAGGTACACTTTTACTGCATCCTGTCCGGATACACGCTAGGATTAGTAACAAGTAGTCCTTGCATCACGCATAACCCAAAACGTAGGGATTACTACTCCAAGTATAATCCTGGTAATTAATCAATGACATTAGTGATCACCCCTTTGGCATCGAAAATCTACGCCTTCAAATCATCTCATAAGTATCCCTGCGAATTTAGTTTTCGAACGTAAAGTCGGTTAAAAATGGTTTTGGTTCCAGTTCTTCTCGAACTAACACATCATAAGGTAAGAGGGATATTCATTTTAAGGTCAGTTCTTTAACTATCAAATCAAACAGTACAGTTAAGTACATCGACAACTCAGACCTTTTTTTATTAAAATCATTTCATCGATTCTCAAAAATCGATTACATATACTTATATCAAAGGAATAAGTATATCCACAAATCTCTCTTGTTTTCATTATTTCAAAAACAATATTATTTTCCTTACGTTGGGAAAAGCACTGAATACTTTACCGAATTATATAAGTCTAACTACCAATCCTATATGGGCCAAAGCAATGTCATGCGACACATTGTTCATTATATAAACTCAAGCATTTTTTGTTTAACCTCTAAACCACAAAAAATTTAAGTTTTAATAATACTTATGGAATAATAACTTATTTCTAACATCACTACCATTTCAAACTAGTATCATCCCTTGGATAATAATGAAGTCGTTCAAGTTGGGGTATTTTATTTACCTCTTTGACCTTGACTCAACAACGTTCTCATTTTAAGATAGTTAATGTTTGTAATTCAAAAGCTGATATTAATTAAAATATTACACAAAATTTCATTTATTGTTTCATTTATATATGGTTTTACAAATCATTCCTTGCAATCGTATAATCTCCTTTCAATTATAACTACTTCAATTAATTCGTTTACTAAGTAAAACCCCATTTCAAAGCAAAGACCATTATCTTTAAGACTTTTTAACCCAATTTGTTTACATTTTGGATTTATAAAAAAATCCATTTACCCAATTTATTTACACGAATCCATTAAGCCTTTTTCTTTGCATTTTGAACATCTCCTTTCAAATTTCAAATCATTTTTACTTAATCCAATTATCAAGTGTACACTTATTTAAACCCATCGCATTAGCCTAAATTTCCTTTATAATCCTTGTTCACAACGCCACGATTTCATTAACAGCAAATCTTTTATGAAAATCCTTTATAACTTTTATTTCAGAATTTACTTTAGTTCTATCTTACAAAAACTTCATACTTACCTAAACTTCTTGAGTTTAGATTGAATTTTTATAACTTAACTTACGTAATCAACTTCATCCAATTTTAGGCTACCGTTTTGATTTCTAACTACACACCTTCCCATTTTTAAGTTTTAGTTTCATTTAAAAGCCAGTTCTTAAGTTTATAAATCAATTTGTAAAAATTGTTCCAACAGTTGAAAACACATATAAAACTCCTTTTTTATTAAATTTGGCTTCCTTAAACTTCATAAAACTTGAATTTATTGATAAAATCCATTAGTTCACCATCCGTAAAAAGTTAATTAAAGCTCATTACAACTTAACTGCTTCCTTAATTGAATTCCAACTGAAAACAAAATCACCTGAATCATTATTAATCAATATTAATTTTGTTAATAACGATCACTTACTTTTGTTTATACACAATTAATTAAAGGATTTATCAACCTTTAAGAAATTTTAATCAAGTTTAAACAAATACTTGTTAAAACTATTTCCATTAAATTAATTGAAACAAATCAATTTAACAACTGGTTTTAATTAAAGTAGTCGAGTTAGTCATAGTCAAATTGCTAAATGATTCCAACAAATCCTTCCCTTTAAATTAATTAGTAACTTAATTAATTTAATATAACTCCACTTAATTGTTTCTTAAAAACAATTATCCTAAACTATTAACCTTAGGTTAATTTCAGACTTATTTGCATGTAAAACTTATTCAAACCTGTAAATTTTCTGTACAAAATATTTATAAATAATTTAATAAAACCAATTATAAAATATTTATTTATTTATAAAACTACGATTTTATAAACTTACATAAAATAACTTGAAAACGATGCCTTAGTTATAAAAATAAGTTTTACAACATTAAACCAGTCGATTCGCCTAATGGCGAATCAACATGTTAAAAAGACTAATTTTAGGCAATCTGCTGTCAATTAGTTAATCGGTACTGTTTATTGATTAATAACACATAAATGTTGAAATTTAATTCAATAACCAATAACCAATTCAATAATCAACATCTAAACAGATTTTAACATCACTTGGGTTAAACTATTAGTATATGAATAATATGAAGACAAGTGGCATCCAAAATATTTGAGGAATCCCGTTGGATCCCTCCAACCTGTTTTCCTTGTATCACAGCTCATAATATCATTTCATATATGCATATAAATAAATAGCCCAATCTAATTTATTTAAGATGACGAAAATTTAAATATTGTCAATCAGCAACCAAACAATAATCATTCAAAGCATCCAAACACCACTACAACAAAATACATTTTTCGCAACAGGCCATATCTGTTGCAGTAGACCTATTGCAACAGGCCAGCGCCCGTCTATATAGCCGAAGTTGCAAAAGGTCGGTCCCTTTTCGCAACAATTTTTGCCCGTTGCAATAAGACGTTGTAGTATAGTTTTTTGCAACGGGATTTGTTGTTGTAACAGATACTTTTGCAACAGTATATGCCCGTTGCAATAGATTCATAAATCGTTTAAAAAAAATTGCAGCTTATAGATATTACATATTAAATGTATTCATTTTAGTAATAGTGTATATCACAAAATGAAATAAACAAATAAAAATTTTATTTTAACAAAGTTTTAATAGTACAAACAATTACAACAAAAATTTCTATAATTTTCACATCTCCTATAACATTTCAGGTGGTCTTGTGAACAACTTTACCACTCTTAAAAGCATCTCCGGCAGGCAGTGCTTGGTTCATCCGTAATTTTCATATCTCTTGCTCCGAACCCTCCTGCTTTCAAAACATCATCTGCAATTATTGCTGCTTCCATATTGAATTCACAACTCTTTTCACTCTAACTACCACAAAAGGGATCCACTCTAACTACCACAAATGTCCTGTATTTCAACATAATATTTGAGCAAACCTTGAATTTCCTTTAGCTTTCAGTATCACATTTCTGGCCAATATATAAAATACAAGCATCAAAAAAGAAAAAAATATTTGCAAATTAGGGTAAGCAATATGGTTGTATGCATTGTTATTGTTAGTTCTCATAATATGTAGTACGAAAAATAATAGCAAGGTTCATAAACTTTTGGATCGATAGTAATAGTTATAGTTGTGAGTTATAAAAGTTCACTGAAATGAAACTCGACTCACAAGCAAGCAGCTTCACAGCCACAGCAAAAGCCAAAACTGCACCTCCATTATCGTTGTGAACTCCACATCGCGATTGCCTTATCCAGCATACGCTTAGTCACCATCCGTTCGACAACGCAATGCTGCAACATCACATATCCGCTACAGTTGCCCAATCTAATCAAATGCTGCCTCCAATCAGGTTCTGCACGCATGCATGAATGCCAGATCAAACAGAAATATTATCATGAAATCAGTTGGACAACACTAAGAGATTTTAAGAAAATGTCAAACACTAGTTTCTCGCACAAAATGCTCGAAAGGGATACCAAAATTAGGATCTACTATAATTTTCGAAAGGGATACCAGAATTAGGATCTACTATAATTCTCTTTTCACGGACTCGGGAATTGAATTAAAATGAGGAATTGACTTATATATCAAAAATCTGTTATTATGCAGCACTTAATGTGTTGAACTGTTTGAATAACATACACTGTTAGAGAATGATTGTGTAAGCCGGATAGTATGGAAATACATGGGGTACATACATTGTTAGAGAATGATTGTGTAAGCCGGATGGTATGGAAATACATGGGGTTTAAATTTCTAATACATGGTTTTTTATCAAATTAAACTTCTGAGCAAAAGTTATTAGCATGCAAAAAGGAATTGAAGTAGTGGAACAAATTAAGATTAAGGAAGTTGCTTTTCTGACAGAGATTGAAAAAGAATTCAAAGAATTAGAACTACAATGATCCCTCTAACCTGCAACCATATAAAAATTGTTACATGCTAAACACAAATTTCAGGTTCAAACAAATACAAAATTCTGGGGTTTAAGGTAGAAATCAAAGGTTCAATGGTTATAACAAGACGATAATAACTCTATGTTCCTTTAGTCAAAATTGTCTTATATGAGGCATGTTAATTGTACTCAAGTGCATATTGATAGCCAAGGAAACTTAATGCATAAAACAAAGGAGATTAAGAAGCAATCACATTATAACATAATTATTTAATCGCTGTTCCTTTGCTAAAGAATTCAAAATTTGATGGGCTGAAAATTAACAAGCCTCCCTAGAAGAAAAGGGAATGAAATCGTCCCTTATGGATTATAGAATGTAAGTGTGTATATAAACTCAAATTTGAAAAGCAATACATTTATTCCCACATGATGATATCCAAAGTTTAAATTTTCCTTTTACGTGATTAAATTTTGATACCCGTATCATATAATTGACTTTTAAGGTAATATGATCCATCAAGGAAACTAAATATGTAATGTGCAATTTGTTTATAAAAAATATTTGGTATAAAACAGTCTGAATTTATGAATGTTGAAGACTTAGCTGCTATAATGATTAAAAAGGTTTGAAGGCTATCATATAAACAGCTATAATATTATAATTAAAGCTTAGAAATTGCAGGTAACATAGCCACACTCAACAAAACCAGTAGCAAAAGAAGAAAGATTCACCTTCTGGAGAAGCTCTGCTAATTTATCTGGTGCAGCAAATACTTGATCATTTAGTGGTTTTGCCAAACAGAGTTTACTTTTTGATCCTTCCTTCCTGATGATAGTGCAACTTTTACAGCAGTGATCTGAATAAAATAATACCATACTCGATAAACAAACTAGTACCTATAATTTGGTACATCACATTACATACATTTTCCAGAAAGTACAGACTTATTACCTTGGTTACAAAAGAAGCATTGGGTCCAAAACCAACTTGGTGACGGACATAATAAATTCCTCACATGTTACTTTGAGATTTTTTTCCAGCTCCTGTAACTGAAAGTGCAGTAATTTCATCAGTGTATTCTTGTCTTCCACTCGCATGTTTGGTTAGTATGAATATAGAAACTACAAAATGTGTAAAGCTAAAAAGCAACATGTGAATGAAAGAACAATTGCATACATAATTATTTGATGGCTGAATTCAAAATTCATGAAGATACACTGGGAGGACATAAAAACTGGACTTACTAGCAGCAACACATTATATGTTTCGATCTACCAAGCTACTTAAATGTATTAATCATACTTTTATTCCTTTGTTACCTAAAACATATAGACCAACTAATATTATGCATTACCGAAAGGGTCTTCAGATAAACTAAAGAAACTATTTGAATTGCGAAAAGATATTTCAAGCTTCTTGTGCCTATAGCTATTAAACTCATCAGATAATCATAAGTATATAGATTAAACTATCCTCCATGCTAAAGTGAAAAATAGTACAGTGTTCTACAGTGCATTTTCAATATTGTACAACAATTCAAAGTGAAATTTAAAATGTTATTTGGAGTGACCATCATTAGTGACTGACCTAACCATTATCACATCGTTGGCTATGTCCAAAGAATGCATTAGAACTAAGAAACATGTTTGGCAAATGAAATAGGCCGACAAAGAAGGAAAGAAAACACAAATCCCACAAGGGTCGGTTCAGTACCGATCTGACTTCTTGTGTGGATTTTTGCCCATTTTTCAAAAAAAAAAACTCTCCTTGTCTTTATTTTTAGCCATCGACATGAAATCAAATATAACAAATACAAACACTCATAACCAACATAAATACAAGCTATATATATTAACTAAGTTAAATTTGTCTTTATACCAGCCACCTGTACTTCAACTATATTTAGTGCACGGCCGCTGGTTAATTGAATGTGAAGAATAAAAAGTCAATATTGTTACATAAACGCTAACTGTTTATCAAATGATGTTACCTGAATTTATTTATTCAAGTATGATACACACCCCCTTAATTTAAAGTCATTACTAATGTAATTTAAAATGTGTACTGTATAGTACTATAATATAATGCTAAATGACAGTTCAAATACTCTGTACTCTTTTATTCCTTACCAGCGAAATCTGAACCACACATTATATATCTAAATCATATATATAAATTAATGAAGATGTCCAACTATGTCATTAAAATAATCAGATCATATAAAAATGAATGATTGAGATGGAGTTGACATAGACGTACATGAAAAGCGGCAAGAGAGGAATTAAACTTGCTAAATGAACAGCTGGCCAATAAGTAAAATCTTAAAGTTTCTAGTGCACGCTACTTGTGTGAATAAAATACAATTATCTAAACCAAATTTATAGTTTTAAATAAGAAACAAGAAAAAAAATGCGAAACTATAGAAGTTGACAGTTTTCGAGGAATTATTTCAAGAATTCTTAAGGCTAGTTGAAACACTTTTCGATTCATTAAACCAGTATATTGGCTGAGTTAACTTAGCCGCCTTAACCTCCTTAATAACTGATTATCCGTGATTGTTTAAACTTTCATTATTGATATATATGGAACTTCAAACTTAAAAGATACATAGTGTGCATAAAATGTGTAAAACTCACATGAGTAACATGCCAAATTCATCTTTCAAACAGGTGAAACTCATGTGATGAATATATCAAATTTTGTCATCTACTGTTATGCGAACAGTGCCTATGTATGTTTTTCTTATTTCCATACGTGACACAAGGGTAATACACATATAATTATGATCAATTTCTTTTAGGGCATGGTAGACTCCAGTACAAATACAAACACACATATAATAGTTTGGTTTTTTGGTAAACTACAGTACAACTCTTTACAAGGGATATGATCTACTCCAAATAAAATTAATCCTAACCAAACATGTAAAAAGGAGATGAACAGCTACAGCACGGGATCATGGGATGAATAAAGAGCCTAATATTGACCTTAATGTCGCAAAGATATAAGCATGCATGGTAGTTGCAATAGTCATGACTCATGAACAAGTCAATTGATGCTGCCATGATAATAGACTGATAAAGAGCATAAGTAAGCTAGACAATCAATTCAAAAGGGAAAAAAAATCCAGCAAGCAAAAGTAAAAGCTTACACCGATACAAATCACTCGACTGAATTTAACCATCGCTTGAATCAATTTGATGTGGATGACGATGGACAAAGTGACCTTGGCTGGTGCTTGATTTTGCAGTCCTTGGTGGAATTTTCCACTCATTCTCTACGTTAGTGAGAAACAAAAATAGTGTAAAGATTAATTAAAATAAATGAGTAAGCCATGATTATTGTTTAATAAATGGTTGTAAACAAAAATGTAGATTTGGAAATAGCCTCCCCACACATAATATATGATGTTATTTACTTTCCTTCATACAAACCCAACTCTATTTGATTAACTTTTGTGTACATTAACATCGGTTCAATAACAATAATAAACCATCTCTGTATATGGTTAGCAATTGTTATTTTAATTTCTGTACCTACAACACTTACTATACGTCTTATAAAAACATCTTAGATATGTCGTTTTTGAGGCAATATTAGTTTACAAATTCTTTTAAATTAGAACCTAATGTAATTGAAGAAAAAGCAACATCCTTGGTAGTTTGATGATATTAGACAGGGATCAATTGGAATGTTTTAATATATTAGCTATCGGATTACTCATCTTATTAAGAAAAATTAGCAGAATTCGATAATCATCAAAATCTATCAAATTCCGCAAAATACAGGAAATCCATCTCAAATTGAAGTGAAATAAACAAAACCCATGACCCAAAATTTTACCTTTCCACGTTTCAATGTCATTAAAAAGGAGGAATTCAGGAGAAAAATCACTTGATGAAATCCAGTACGCATTAAGAACCCAAGCAGGATAAAAGAAAATGCAAACTCCGCAAGCATCAGAGAGGAAGTAGCGATCGACGAATTCAAAGCAACCATTTTATTTTCAATCAATTTACCAGAGGAGCGACGGGTTCGTCATTGAAACCCTAATTTCATTTTTACAGAAAGGAAAGAGATCGGTCCTTAAACTGAAAGTGAACGGGTCGAATAACACAACGGGAAAAACGATAAAAGGGCCGGCTTGCTTGTAAATATATAAATAAACTGTTTTTTAGATCTAGATTATAGGGTTTTGGAGGTAAATGCGAGAAATCAAATTATTGAGGTAAAGATACGAGAATATACATAGTTACAAACAAATTAAAAATATGTTATTGTAAAATTATTTAGAATTAAAGCATTTGGATATGAAACCAAAAAAGCATGCTGAACTGAAAAACTTGTAGTGTCTTGGGTAATAAAAAGTTGTAAGGCTCCAAATACACATCATAATAAATTTTGTTTTAAAAGGTATTTTCTTATAGAAAAATTAAATTTTTATGAATATTTCAAAATTGACGCACTCTCATAATATGTTGTATTATATTTTAATATTCTTTAGTTTAATGAAAATTTTGAAGAAAAAATTAAAATCTTATGAATATTATGTAGATTTATTTTAGTTATAAGTTTAGAATCAATTAAATTATTGAATATTTAATATAATTATCATATATTTGTCTTGGTTAATATAATCATTTTTTTAGAAAATTTTATATCTATTTAAACATTAGTTTAACAAAAAATTGAAAATACTTGAAAAAATTAAAAATGACAATATCAACAATTACTAATAACAAATAATTAATTAATTCATTAATTCATTAAAATACATCTTTCAAACACGAATTATAATTAATTCATACAAAATAATATTATTAATTATTAATTATTAATTAATTTTTAATAATAATATTAATCAGTTATCATTTATTTGTTGATTATGAATTTATTAATTATAAATACGCATATTTTAAATTAATTATTAATCTTTATCCATTAGTTTATTATTGTTTAATAATTATTTATTTATTTTATTATTTCTTTAATTGTCAATTATTATTATTTGTTAATTATTATTATTTCATTATTCATTATAAATATTAATTTATAATAATTAAATTTTATTATTAATTATTAATCTTTTATATAATTACTAATAGTTGATTATTTATTAGTAACTTTTTAAAATTAATTATAAAAAGTTAATGGTTTGTTTTACGCAACTGGCTTTACCAGTTGTAAAAAAATATATAGTTATTACAAGTGGCGAAAACAGTTGCTAAAGATATTTATTCGCAACTGACTTGGAAGCGTAGTTGTAAATAATATGTTTGTTGCAACTGTTATCAAAGCATAGTTGCGAAAAGTATGTTTTTGCAATAGGAAGGGAAGCGCAGTTGCTAAAAATATACTTTGCACAATAGAAAGAAAAGGCATGTTGTTAAATCTCATCTATTGCAACTGTTATAATAGGTCTGTTGCTAAATATCGTTTACTGCAACTGTTATGTGTCGCCTATTGCAAATAGCTAGTTGCTATAGGGTATTTTTCTTGTAGTGCACCCAATTTATTCTAACAATAATGAATATTATTATACGGAATAATCCTATTTAGAAGTGTTCCAAAAAGAGTGTGAATTAACTCACAATTCAATTCAGTTAACGATTTTGCGTCGTTTTATCCAATTTTATACGAACATTTAAATTCGACAAAATTCTCATCAACTCCAAATCACTCTGACCTATTCCTATGCATAGCCTTAGCTGATATGATTCAAATGCAACTGGTTTCGCTTGAATCTAATATCATATGAAATAATTATGATATAAGTTCATACACATTTTTAAGAAAAAATAAGAGGGTCACTAAATATTAATTAATTATAAATTAATACCTAATCCACTCAACATTTCTTCTTCCTCATTTTAAAACTCTCAGTTCCTTCCTCTAGCTCCAAACCCATGGCCTCTACTTTAGCTCATCCAACCTCCCTCTTCACCGCACGAAACCAAAAACCGAGAACATCATTCAACTTCTTTCCCTAATAAAAACCTCCTGACACCACCTCATGCCTGGAATTCCTAAACAAATCGCATCCTAGCTCCCCTAATTTCTGGTTATAGTGAACGAGCGAAAAATTTATGCATCGATCTTCACCAAACTTCGGCCACCGAAGCCCCTTGCCACCAGGAACCCCATGTCGACCCCGGATTTGCCTCCAACACCTCCTAGTGATGGCGAAGTCCAGCTTTAACTAGCGCTGGTCTAATTTTGTAGAACAAAAAATGTAATCGAGTCTAAAACGAAGAGTACTGACGTGTAAAGGGAGCTTGCGCGGGTGCAACTGATTAAGAATCATGCGATTTCATTGAGTTTTGGATTATATAATTTTTTTTTTGAAAAATCGAAATTGGGTTGGCTTCGTTTCAATTATGATGGTTTTTGGAGAAGAACAAAACAAAATTTTAAAGTCAAACAACATTGGTATGAACTGCCATGTAAAGATTTGTAAAAATATGTATAGATTGCTGCCAAGATTCTGTAAATATTTTATAATGATTTCAAAAATGATGTTCAGAAAGTGACCCTTATTTTATAATATTATTTAATTTCAAAATATCTCTGGACTTCAATCAAAATGTCACGACCAATGTTTTTAGGCTTTAACCGTTATTTTAAACAAACTGGAACAAGTTTCGAGGTCTAATTCGAATATATGGAGAAGATATAAATTTATAATCGACGATTTAAATTTATTCCAATTAAATTATTTCTAGGCGTTTTCAACACGTACAGACGAATAGTAATTCCAATCGCCATGAACTTTAAAATCCGATAATTGTATACTATTATGGATCCAATGGAACTGGTTTCATCGAATTTCGAGACTGTTTGCAAGAGCTCTATTTTATTATCAAATCGATACGCGTTTATATCGCATGATCACATAAACTTCGATTGACACAAAACTTAGAATCTATCAATAATAACCATTATAGATTTTATAAAATTAGTTTTGTTGAAATCTGAGGTCATTTGAAAATTAGCAACTTTATTTTGTTAAATTAAATCAAAAAAAATGTAAATCGATTTCAAAACAATTTAATCCATTGATAATAAATTATTATTATCGTTTATATTCAAACATAAATTTATGTAGCTACAAATTAACTCAACTCGATTTAAAATTCAAGATTCTCATTTTCAAGTTAAATTTAATGTTCAATTTCTTACATAAATAAATTTCAAGTCATTAAAACTTAAAATTTATCATTTTAAATATTTAAACTAATTAAATATTTCTTACTATAAATTAGGTTTGTTACAAAGTGCAACATTACGGAGGAGACGACACCGACTAAGCAAAGGAAGTTGATCGGCGATGTCATCTTTTGCGTTTGAGATGAAGACAAGGAGGAGGTCCCAATGATTAACCCCTTAGTTATTTCAGCTGTGATTGGCCCGTCTTTTGTGCGGAAATTCCTTATTAATTGCATGAGTTTTGTCAATATTTGTTTAAAAAGGTTTATGACCAGATGATGCGAGAGGCCAAAGATTTAAAGCCGTGTACAACTCAGATTCATGGCTTCAATGGGAAATAGAATAAACTGGTAGGTAAGGTTAAGATGTCAGTTGAGCTTGGTCAGGGAAACCATTGGGGAGCGTGGATCCTTCTGTTCATTGTGTTGGATATTTACCCTCCTACAATGCCTTTATGGTCCAACCAACCCTATTGACTTTAAGGCTTACCTCATCCCTTGGTGTTTACTTAAGAAATTTTTGGCTGAAAATGGTACTGGATCATTCGAGGTGACAAAATCGCCAAAAGAGCTTACTATATGGCTGAGTGGAAGGATACTCTATGAAGAGAATAGGAAAATAACATGAAAACTTCTCACTGCATTAATAATTTGGACACACGACAACTAACGTCCAAAACTAACTCAGGCAACATAGTCTCCTTTTACATACATTAACCTACGAAACTATGAGAGTTAGGATACTCGAGGGCTACATCAGTTGAGGTAATAATTGAAAATTTTGGTCAACCATGATGACCCATCACGGGTCTTGAAGATCATATCGCAGCTCAACCTTGACTTGACAAAAGAGCTTACAAACTTTTTCTAGACAAATTTAGACGCTTTTTTTAGACTCATGCTGTCACATGTAGTAACTTGTCGACTATCACAAGCGACACATTGAATATTGACCAAAAGTTTGTTTCGATAAAGAAGAAAAACATAATATGAATCTGAAGAAATCGAATGCACTCAAAAAAGAGGTGGATGGGCTAAAGAATATTTGGCGATGCCCTCTATCCTTAGTGGTTCTCCAACCCAGTCATTATGAAGAATGCCAATGACAAACGTCGAACATGTATAAACTATTCTGACTTGAGCACTTCATACCTAAAGATCAGTTTCCCTCTTTCGAATATAGACCGACTTGTATACTCGACAATTGGAGATCAGCTCATATCTGTTATAGAGATATATTCTTGATATAATCAAATTATAATGCACATTCTTGACCAAGAGCGTACCAGCTTGATCACCGACCAGGAGCTATTGTTGACATGTCTATTAGTAAGGCCGTCAAGAGTACAGATATGCACGATCAAAAGGCCTCCAACCTTGAAATCATGTCAAACTAAAGATAGACTCCAGAGTCGAAGAAACCTGGGTTGAAGGATATGATTTGCACAAATCCCCAACTTCGGGTTGTGTGGAATCTGGCATAAAGGTCGAAGGAGCTCGGTTCGAGAAGCCCGGATCGGACAGTTTGATCCAGGTGTTATTCGATCTGAGGAAGAATGCATACAACTTCCACTACTCCTCGCACCAACTTCTACTACCCTGGATCTTACATCATGTCTCTACTCTCGAACCAACACGTCCCAAGCCGGCCCACCAATTTCTTGGAGCGTGGTTGTAACTACTGTGTAACCGCCTTCACTGTTCTCCGATTTTCCCGGTTCGAAGGCTACATAGGCAAACTAAACTAGACCATAACTAAGCCTATAAATATATCATTTCAAGGAACATTCATGGACTTTTGGCACTCTAGAAACTCATGCAACTTTTCAACAGCAAGCACTTAAGTTATTTAGAGATTCCATCATTGTGATGCGAGGGAAAAAGCATTGTATTACGATTGTTTGAAGACTGTAGGCATTTATCTGTATTTTCTTAGTGAATCAAGAAATTATTAAGAGGACGTAGGTTCATTAATGTTGAACCATAATAAATCGTGTTTGATTGTTGTTTCCCTCAATTTCATTTTATACTTCTTCGTACATTTCTATATATATCCTCTACTTTAGGTGTTTGTCCCATTTGTTGGTCAACCATTTTGGTGCTATCATTGAGATCTCTTGAATTATCAGCCTTTCTGGATCATTTACCAACTATTTGGATCACCAAGTCTAAGAGAAAAATCTATGTTTTTAACACCTTTATGACCATGGTTTCCAAGAGATACAGAACTTGGTTTCCAAGAGATACAGAACACACCAAGATTCCCTTAATGCATCGTCCGGTGATGCACAAAAGGAGACATCGCAGCTAGCAAAAACCATGCGGCCCCCGGATCGAACGCCTCCGGCTCGAATGTCCCCAGTTTGGTTGTTCTCGGATTGAACTCGAACAGAGCAGAGCCTAGTAGTGATCGTGCTGCTACAACAACTAATTTGTCTCCTCATTCGGCATTTGTTACATGTGATGACTTTGCACATTTTCTCAGCAAGTTAGATGAGACTACCACTGTCGTAAATGCACGAAGACGAGGTAATGCTATGTGTAACGACCCGGAAAATCTGAACCAATTAAATTTTTTTAAATTGGCTAAAATAATGGATTTCAAATATTTATAATAAATATTTTAAATAATAGCAATGAAAAGTGTTTGAATCGACGTTTGAAAACGAATATAATTAATTATAATTATAAACAGGGCCTGAAATGGCGTGGTAGTTTCAAAATTTGAATTCAAACTTTGACTGACTGTACCGGGTGCAAAACAAAACAGATTTGAGTGAAACCAAAAATATTTAAATCTGTTAGTGAATACCTTTCTAACGAATCTGAAAAATCGAAGTTTCATAGCGGAAAGCAAAAGTTATGGCCAAATGAATTTTCAGAAAGGTCGCTATGGAATTTATATAGCCCGTGAAATTGGCCATTTTGCATATGACCTCGGAATTCGACGAAACCACTTTTGTTGGATCCGAGATGTGAAGTTATTGCTAGGTTTCAAATTTCATAATTTTTGAAGCTAGTATGTAAGCGTGGCAAAGGAAAACGTGTTTTGGTCAATTACAATTAAATTGGATCGACCAAAAATGGGCATTTTTGCAAACGGTCTCAGAATTCGACGAAACTAGTTTTGTTGGGACCGTATCGTCAAAACATAGCTAGATTTATTTTTATGGAATTTTTTGAATCAGTTTGTGGCCTTGGCAAATTGAAATGTACGTTCAAATCAAATATTAAATGTTTTATATTTTAATTTGAAGGAAAACTGACTGAAATAGTCGAATGGGCCTACGAAACATATCCCATTGTGTTCAGAATGGGGGTAAAACGCAAGGGACGACAGTCGTTGGGTTTGAATTGGAGTTCGTATGTGACAAGGGGAATTTTCGGATTTTTAAAACTTTATAAAAAAAATCTATTGGTCCACGTCAGAAGAAACCCCCCGCTATTCTCTCTCTCCCCCAAATCGACGGCGACGTCCCCTTTCTTCCTTCTCTCCTCTTTTCCTCCTCCATCTCGCAACAAAACACCTCGCTCCTGTTGGGGAATTTATAGATCTTCTTCCGAGCTTTAAATCCATACTGGTTGGAGCATCTATCGTTGAGTATATCCTTCGAATCACCCTCGAGAAGTTCGCCATTTCGCGCCTCGATTCCGCCGCCCAGGGACAACCGAGTTCGACCCCCTCCTTGGCGTGCGTGCGCCTCTCCTAGCCCGACAAGGTGGCGCTGGCCGATCGAAGCAACAATCAACGGATTTGAAGATAATCTAAAACCTAGTTTTGAAGAAATAAATAAAGGTATACGATTGTTTAATTAAAACTGTTTTTAACAGTTTAAAACCGTTGCAAACTTTGAAAAATCATATCTTTTTCTTGTGTTGACGAAATTCAGTGAAACTAGAGACAGTGGACTCGTGTGGATGTCTTCTACCTTCTAGAAGAGACCGCATATTTTTTTGAGCCTTCTGCTATTTTTGGTGGAGTGGAACCCAATGTGAGATTTCTAATTTATAAAAGATATGGAAAACGACGACGTATAAATTATATAGTCGATGTATGAGTTATACAAGCATTGTACACCTCTTGTATAAGCGTTGTATAAGTTGTACGTTCGATGTATAAGTTGTATATGCGTTGTAAAAATTATATATGTGTTGATATAGAAGTGAAATGCCATATATATATATATATATATATATATATATATATATATATATATACGCCCCTCATCCACAAACCATGGACGATATTTATTGGTTGTGATTGGTGTGAAAAATTGATTGATAGCGAATGGTTGATTGGAATTGTTTGTGGTTGATATTGATTGATTGTGGTTGAAAAATACCCGTTTGTGGTTGAGAAATATTTGGTTGAAACCACATAGGATTAGTTTGTGGAAATGAAATAAATATACATGCCGCCTGCGTGTGAACTAGATGCATGATTCCCCATTGTCAAAAACCGCGAGGTTTTAAGGTATAGCGAGGAGCCGTACTAGGGACGGTCCCGGTTTTAACTACCCTGCCGTTATGCTGCCGAAATTTTGAATAATATTCATGTGTTAGAATTATTTTCCTGTGTTGAAATTATGTTCGTCTGTTGAATAGAAAACCTTCATGTGTTGAATCGATATTCATTCGTTGAATTGAAATTCATATGTTGAATGGTATTCGTATTTTAAATATAAAATTCACCTTTTTATCGATATGTACAAACTATAGAAAACCTTCATGTGTTGAATCGATATTCATTCGTTGAATTGAAATTCATGTGTTGAATGGTATTCATAATTTGAAAGAAATTGTTTTATAATAAAAATCCTATTTTTATCACCTATATTAACTATATAAAATAGTCGTGTTTTGAAATAAATTGTTTTACGTTAAAAATCACATTTTTATTATATACATGAATTGGTAAAAATAGTGAAGTGTTGAAATAGAAGCCGGTTTGATAAAAATATCATTTTTATCAATTGTATGAAAAGAATAGAGTTTTGAAATCGAAGAATTGATATATATATATATATATATATAAATAGAATCGAAATATATCGAACAACGAAGCTACAGTTCATATTTTGAAACCGTGATTTCAAACGATTAGTACGGGAGATCCAACCATCGGATTTTCCTGAAATCGCAACCGTTGAGTTCGCTTTGGAAATATCTTTCCAACGGCACCAACTTTGTAAAAATCCAACGGTTCGATTGTCTGGAATGTTAAATTCAAATCTGAAGAAAAACAGCGTCAGAATCGATTATATATATATATATAAACATAATTATATATAATCGAATAACGACGCTGCAGTTTGTATTTTGAAATCGAAACTTCAAACGATTATACCGGGAGATCCAACCGTCGGATTTTCCCGAATCTGGAACCGTTGGATTCGTTTTGAAAAGATCTTTCTAATGATGTAAATTTTGTGAAGATCCAACGGTTAGATTTTCAGATATGTGTAAATCAAATCTGAAGAAAAACAGCGCCACGGCCGCGTTATGGCCCAAAGCGTCATTTTGAATAAATTGGCTATTTTAAAATAAATAAAAATAGCGATAAATCGTTATAAAATATTATAAATGATATTGATGTGAAATTTAGAAATTAACAGAAGGTTGGCTAAGCCGAATGGTTTCCTCGGTGTTGATCTGATGTTGGTTTCGTCCTTCGGGGTTAATATTTGGGAAATCGTTCTCTTACTGACTGACGGTTAGTGATTAGTGAACTGAAATGATGCGTATGTAGTGTTTGTGTAGCACGTGTTTATTATATACGTGAGTTGCTCAGAAAGACCGGGTTTATCCCATTCTGAATAACTGTATCGACGATAAGAAATCGAAGATGAAGACGGTGGTCGAAGACCGGAGATCTTCACCTCGTTTGGATGGTAACCGAGGTCCTGATTGGGAGGCATCCCGAAATATGTATAATGAGTGGTGATCGTCAAGACGTACGTGGTGATCGATGCGTTTGCGAGGTATATAGTGCCTCCGGTTTCGTTCAGACCCAGAATGGACTTGCAAATGGACAGTGTGTCTGACATTGGAATTTATTCTGTGTGATTGATAGCCATCAGTTGCACGATGTGAATTGCCTGTGTGGCATGCTAAGATGCAGTGATCAGGGCTTCTGTTGAAAAAGCAAAGTCTTATGGTGATGATCAAAGCACCGCCTGCGTGGCGTAGCTTTGCGTATAACGTGAAATCGCGAACCTCACACCCCGGTATGAACCGGAAACGGGAGAGGACATCAGGGAGGGCCTGCGTTTCCTTCTAGTTATAAGTGGCGTCAGTGGTTTTACATGCCCTGACGAGTTTGACTTATGTGGTTGTTGCTGTTGTGAGGCGCCTCGGTTAGATCGGACGATTCGGGTCTGATGGAGTCATTCGTTGGCTCGTTGACTCCCCAAAGGGCGGGGAAACGTAGTGTTCAGGTATAATAATCCACTTCGATGGACCGGCCCTGACGATCCAAGGGGCAATTGCGGCTATTCCTGAGACACGGGCTAGAGCGTCTCGAATTCGGTAAGGACTATCTTTTGCCTTGGTTCATGATGGAAATCCAATTTCCAAATACGTGACTGTGCGGGTTCAATTGTATATATATTTGGCGACATAGTGGCATGGGACGCTCATGTCGTCTATGATTGATAGTTATGATTTGAAATTGTTTTTGAAACATATAAACACTAGTAGAAATATCAAATGCTTTTGTTTTATTCGTATCAAGCATATCTTGGCCATTATAAGGTAAAAACTCAATCCTCCGGTTTGCGTTGCATTGTGTGATGGGAACTAAGTCATATAATGGCTTCATTTTTATAAAAAGCATTGCGATGTTTAAAAGAAAGATTTGTTTTTAAAGCACTGGCAATCCAATGGAGTAAACCCGTTCCACGAAAGTGGCGTGGTCCTGTAATTAGCCATATTATAAATGAGTTGAGTAGATTTCTCATACCAGTCCCATGACTGACTCGTAGTTTGTTTCACTTTCAAACTCGGGTGCCCCTTTTTCTACACGGACAGCCTTGTATTCAGGTTTAGCTGGCTCTTTCTGGATAGCTGGAGCTGAAGATGGATTCTATTATTTATCTCTTTTTATGCTGTTCAGCTCCTATTGTACATATTTGGTTTGTTTCCGCTGTAGACATTTATGTATAGCTGAACTGTATTTGTACTAAGTATGATCCTGTATACTGTGTAACTCTGATGATTACGTTTATCCAATATATTCTATTGTTCATTATCTGGTGTATTTATTTAATTCTGTTCTGCTATTATCTGTTTCTGTGTTATATTCCAAAGATTACCCTTGCCACCGTCAGTACGGGGTTTGGGGTCGTCTCATTTGGTATCAGAGCTTTGGTTAAGCTTAGTTCTGGAATATAACATATTAACGAACTCGTCAGAAATAGAACCAGTAGCGTTCTAGGACGGGTGACTCTATACAGTCAGGATAAGTAATATCCTGGTATGAGTAGAAGAATGAAATAACACCTAGATAGATGCATTTACATTCAAGTATTTGTCTCTATATTTTGAAATATCTTATTTGTTGACCTGACACTTGATCTGCTATTTGCAAAAGAACTAGAAAATGAGTGCCAGAAACAGATGAAGTAATACTGACCCGGATATAGAAGCTCTATTTATGAAATATAGAAATCTGGGTGGAAAGCCGTTCTCGGGCGAAGAATCTATTGTGAGAACACAAGCTTGGATTCGTTCGGCTGAGAAAATCTTCGAAGGATTAAAGCTGAGGGATGACCAGAAAATATTACTGGCATCCTCGGCACTCGAAGACGAAGCTTTGTTCTGGTGGGATTCGGTTATCAAGGATAATCTAGAAGGTGATATCACCTGGGATAGATTCAAAGTGATTTTCCTGGAAAGATTTACTCCTCCAGAAGCAATTGAGCGACTATGTGATGAATTTTCTTATTTGATACAAGGAGATATGACCATTCCAGAATATCATAAGAAATTCAATGAACTTTCTCACTTTTCCCCTCATCTAATTCAAAATCTGAAGAGGAAGAATTTGAGATTTATCAACGTGCTCCAAAGAAAATATCAGAACAGTGTAATGAGGAATGTGAAGCTTCCTTTTTCAGACATGATTTATATGGCTTATCAGTACGAAGATCTAGACAAGAAAGGTATGTTACGCTACGAAGAGGAGGTCAGTTCTAGTAATAAAGTTGAATCAGAAACTGATCGTCCTGAGGTCAGTACGATGTCTGAGATCAGTAAGAAGCCTAGTGCTAAGAGGAAAAGGGCTAAATCTGAGAAGGAACCAGTAAAGACCACCACTTGCTCTAACTGCCATCTGAAAGGGCATTTGTCAATAAACTGCGGACCCTTAAAGAAGCGATTAAAAGGTGGACTTCAATCCAAAGAAGGACTTCAAGCGAATAGAAAATGCAATCTCTGCCATCAGGCTGGTCACGTAAAGAAAGATTACTGGCAGTTGAAAAAGACTGAAATAGTTCAAGTGAATGAAGTAGCAGAAACTTCTGATCCCTCAGCTAGTCAGGGAAGACCAGATGTTTTGGAAGGCACGCTTAATGTCAAAAACATTCCAGTTAAAGTGTTGTTTGATACAGGCGCGTCACGAAGCTTCATTGCCAAGAATGCAGTTATGAAGTTGAATGTGAAAAAGCTCAAAGAACCAATGACTGTCCAAAATCCGGTTGGGGGTTCCATCGATCTCAGTTGGGTTTGTGCAGTACCTGTCTCTTTTTCCTGCTATAAATTCCCTACTATCTCTATCGTCATGAATTTTAATGAATTCGATCTTATTCTGGGATTGGATTGGCTAACCAAATATGAAGCAGAGGTTAGATGCGCCGAGAGAGTTGTTAGGGCTAAGATTAAATCAGGGAATTATATAACCATACCATGTGAAGGTCAGAAATCAAATAGAAAAGACTTCTGGGCAGCTCTCGATGTTTCTCCAGCCCAAATAGAAAATATCCCTGAAGTCACAGAGAATATTCCCGACCTCATAAAAGACATTCCTGTCGTCCAGAACTATGCGGATGTGTTTGAAGAAGTTGTTCGCTTACCTCCGCAGAGAGAAATTGATTTCAAAATTGCTTTAATTCCGAATGCAAGGCCGGTAGTCCACACTATTCGAAGAATGTCCTTGAAAGAGAAAGAGGAACTAGACAATCAAACACGACAACTCGTATGGAAGGGTCTGATCAAGCCTAGTTTCTCTGATTGGGGAGCAGCAGTGGTGTTTGTCCCAAAATCTAATGGTACTCTACGTCTATGTGTGGATTATCGTGATTTGAACAAGCAGACCATAAAGAACAAATATCCATTGCCGCGGATTGATGATTTGTTGGATCTATTAAATGGCACACATGTATTTTCACGAATGGACCTAGCTACAGGTTTCCATCAGCTTCGTATCGCCGAGGAGTGTGTTCCTTTGGTAGCATTCAGAGGTCCTGACTTATTCTACGAGTGGTTAGTAATGTCGTTCGGCCTATGTAACGCTCCAGCTTACTTCGTTGATCTGATGAATAGAGTGTTCAGAGGGGTTTTGAATAAATTTGTTCTGGTTTTCATTGACGATATTCTAATCTTCTCTAAATCAAAGGCCGAACATGAAAAGCATTTGGAACAGGTTCTAGAAATCCTCAGAAGGAATGTATTGAAAGCCAAACTGTCCAAATGTATATTCTGGCAAGAGGAAGTAAAATTTCTGGGCCATGTCGTATCAAAAGAAGGAATTGCTGTGGATCCAAGTAAAATCACAGCGATTCAAAATTGGAAACAGCCCAGTACTCCAACAGAAGTTAATAGTTTTCTTGGATTGGCTAGTTATTACCGGAAGTTCGTTAAAAACTTTTCAAAGATATCTGGTCACTTAACGAAGCTTACAAAGAAGCACTCTAAATTCAAATGGACTCCAGAAAGTGAGGAGGCTTTTGAAGAGCTAAAGTTAAGATTAACGACAACTCCAGTGTTAACCATCATCGATGGCAATCAGGATTTGAAAGTCTGGACTGATGCTTCTAGAGAAGGCCTTGGCGCAGTGTTAATGCAAAGGGGCCAAGTGATTGCTTATGCTAGCCGTCAGCTGAAGCCACACAAGAAAAACTATGTAACTCATGATCTTGAGTTATTGGCTATAGTATTTGCCTTGAAACTCTGGAGACACTATCTTCTGGGTGAGAGATTTGAACTGTTTACAGATCACCAGTCGTTAAAGTATCTGTTCACCCAGAAAGACTTGAATCTGAGGCAGCAACGTTGGCTAGAGTTCCTTGCAGCATACGATTTTGAAATTATATACACTCCAGGGAAAGCCAATGTCGTGGCCGATGCGTTAAGCCGAAAGAATGAAATGATCGCCAGTTTTATCATTGCGACTTCGTTGATTGACAAGATATCGGCTCTCCAAAAAGACGACCAATTCATTAAAGGAATGAGTCAGCGAATTCGTGAAGGCAATGCTTCGGATTTCCAGCTCGACAGCGAAGGGATTCTGAGGTTAGAAGGACAAATTTGTGTTCCAGAAATTCCTGAACTCAGAAGAGATGTGCTTGATGAATGCCACGAATCTAAGCTCAGTATCCATCCGGGTGTGAGTAAAATGTACAACGATATCAAGCGAACATTCTGGTGGAAGTCGTTAAAAAGAGACATCTCGATATATGTTAGCCGATGCCCTACTTGCCAGGTAGTCAAAAGCGACCAACAGAAGCAGGCTGGGTTATTGCAACCGCTAGACGTTCCTGGCTGGAAGTGGGAACATATTTCCATGGACTTTATAGATGGTCTGCCCAGAACCAGAAAAGGGAATGATAGTATTTGGGTGATCGTAGATCGCTTCAAGAAGACCGCCCATTTCATACCTTTCAGATCAAACAGAACTGCTCAGAGTCTGGTGCAGATATACTTCAGGGAAATTGTTAGGCTACATGGAGTGCCGCTCAGTATAGTCAGTGATAGAGATACAATATTTACTAGCAAATTCTGGGAGGCATTTCAAGTAGAGCTGGGAACAAAACTGAACTTGAGCACCGCTTATCATCCTCAGACAGATGGTCAGATTGAGAGGGTGAATCGTATTTTAGAAGATCTATTGTGGGCTTGTGTTCTAGATTTTGGTGGATCATGGGAAGACCATCTGCATTTGGCTGAATTCTCATATAACAACAGCTACCAGGCGAGTCTGAAAATGTCACCATTCGAAGCATTATATGGTAGACCATGCCGATCTCCTGCTTGTTGGGTCGAACCCGGTAATAGACTTGTGTTGGGGCCTGATATGATCCGAGAAGCTGCCGACAAAGTCGATTTTATTAAGAAGCGATTACTCGCCGCTCAAAGCCGACAAAAGAGCTATGCCGATAGGAGAAGAAGAGATATATCCTTTGCTGTTGGCGACTATGTATATCTGAAAGTATCGCCGATGAGAGGAGTTATCCGGTTCGGTAAAACTGGGAAGTTGGCACCCAAATTCATTGGTCCGTTTCCTATTCTGGAACGGATCGGAACTCTCGCTTATAGGGTTAAATTGCCTGATTGGTTGCCTGGAGTTCATGATGTATTTCACATATCTCAACTTCGAAAGCACGTTCATGATCCAGACTTGATCCTGGAAGAAGCAGCTCAACAGGATATTGAAATTACCCCAGAATTGGCTGTGAGAAGAGAGCCACTCAAGATTATCAGCAAAGAAACCAAAGAGTTGAGGAACAAGAAGGTTCACTTAGTCAAAGTGCAATGGAGTGGAGATCCGCGAGATTGTACTTGGGAAACTGAGGAGAGCATTCAGATAGCCTATCCTAGATGCCGAGTGGATATCTCTGATTGACTCCGGTGCAAGGTACATTTAACATACTTTGCATTACCAATTAGTTCTCTACTCTGTTGTTATTTTCTTTCCATGGGTGTGCACTTTTAATTCTATAGTCTGAATGATTTTAAAGAAATATAGAAATTGATTAGTGTATTTTTAAAAAGTTAAAAACAATTTCATTGTTGTTTGTGTTGTGTGATTATAGATCTGATTAACTAAAATTATTAAAACGATAGTTAATTTAATCAATAAGAGAATAATGGTAGAATTTATTCATTTAAATCACACATTGAACTGATTAGAAAATAGATAGAAATATATATACATGCGCATTATATATGTTTAAACAGGTAAATGGACGGCTGTTGAGTAAAGATTTTATTTGCGTGCCCGACAAATAGGTAAACCTTAATGAGTTGGATGCGAAATATTATTATATCAACTCCTGTGAATGCCATTGGAGGCGGAGTGCTGGTTATTCTGTGTGTAAAAATAAATGTCGCCATAGGATAGTAAAAATTAATTTTGAACTACACTGCATGGCATACTTCTGAAGATAGGCATACTTCATCATATACCACATAAGCATTTGGAGCTTGTGTGACGAGGTGGAAGATTTACCATACGAGTGAGAGGCTTGTATGGCGATGACTATATTTTACAGGTTGAACTGATGACTGATATGGACTATTTAAATTATAACGATAAAATTGCCAGATTAATAAAAAAACCCACATGGGTCTGGAGTTGACAATAATCACGTCTCTCTAGTTATTAGATATGGCACATGGACTATTTATTTCCCACACGGGAGGAGGTGACGAGGATTTGTCCTCTGGAGCATTTAAAATACACACTCCCTCAGGCTTTGACCATGTGACGAGAATTTATTCTCTGGAGTTATTATCTATACACGCTCCCCTGTAAACACAAGAATATATCACTATAAATATGTGTATGCTTATTAGGATTTATTGGGTACCTAATACGACCCAATAAATTTCCAAACCTCTCCCCATACAAAGGAGGTTATGGCGAAATTTTTCGAAAATTCCGGGTGTTAGCCAAATTTTTGAAGAATTTGAAAATTCTCAGAAACTGAAAAGTTGGAAAATTGAAGCCAGATTGGACGTAGAGTTGATTAATCAAACCACTTTCGACTTTGTTGCTTTTCGGGGACGAAAACTTTTAAGTGGGGGAGATTGTAACGACCCGGTAAATCTGAACCAATTTAAAAATTTTAAATTGGCTAAAATAATGGATTTTAAATATTTAAAATAAATATTTTAAATAATAGCAATGAAAAGTGAGTTTGAATCGACGTTTGAAAACGAATATAACTAATTCTAATTATAAACAGGGCCTGAAATGGCGCGGTAGTTTCAAAATTTGAATTCAAACTTTGACTAACTGTACTGAGTGCAAAACAAAACAGATTTGAGTGAAACCAAAAATATTTAAATCTGTTAGTGAGTACCTTTCTAACGAATCTAAAAAATCGAAGTTTCATAGCGGAAAGCAAAAGTTATGGCCAAATGAATTTTCAGAAAGGTAGCTTTGGAATTTATATAGCTCGTGAAATTGGCCATTTTGCATACGACCTCGGAATTCGACGAAACCACTTTTGTTGCATCGGGATGTGAAGTTATTGCTAGGTTTCAAATTTCATAATTTTTGAAGCTAGTATGTAAGCGTGGCAAAGGAAAACGTGTTTTGGTCAATTACAGTTAAATTGGATCGACCAGAAATGGGCCTTTTTGCAAACGGTCTCAGAATTCGACGAAACTAGTTTTGTTGGGACCGTATCGTCAAAACATAGCTAGATTTATTTTTCTGGAATTTTTCGACTCAGTTTGTGGCCTGGCAAATTGAAATGTACGTTCAAATCAAATATTAAATGTTTTATAGTTTAATTTGAAGGAAAACTGACTGAAACAGTCGAATGGGCCTACGAAACATATCCCATTGTGTTCGGAATGGTGGTAAAACGCTAGGGATGACAGTCGTTGGGTTTGAGTTGGTGTTCGTATGTGACAAGGGGTATTTTCGGATTTTTAAAACTTTATAAATAAAAAAATCTATTGGTCCACGTAAGAAGAAACCCCCCGCTATTCTCTCTCTCCCCCAAATCGACGGTGACGTCCCCTTTCTTCCTTCTCTCCTCTTATCCTCCTCCATCTCGCAACAAAACACCTCGCTCCTGTTGGGGAATTTATAGATCTTCTTCCGAGCTTTAAATCCATACTGGTTGGAGCATCTATCATTGAGTATATCCTTCGAATCACCCTCGAGAAGTTCGCCAGTTCGCGCCTCGATTCCGCCGCCCAGGGACAACCGAGTTCGACCCCCTCCCTGGCGCGCGTGCGTCTCTCCTAGCCCGACAAGGTGGCGCTGGCCGATCGAAGCAACAATCAACGGATTTGAAGATAATCGAAAACCTAGTTTTGAAGAAATAAATAAAGGTATACGGTTGTTTAATTAAAACTGTTTTTAATAGTTTAAAACCGTTGCAAACTTTGAAAAATCATATCTTTTTCTTGTTTTGACGAAATTCAGTGAAACAAGAGATAGTGGACGCGTGTGGACGTCTTCTACCTTCTAGAAGAGACCGCATATTTTTCTGAGCCTTCTGCTATTTTTGGTGGAGTGGAACCCAATGTGAGATTTCTAATTTATAAACGATATGGAAAACGACGATGTATAAATTATATAGTCGATGTATGAGTTATACAAGCGTTGTACACCTCTTGTATAAGCGTTGTATAAGTTGTACGTTCGATGTATAAGTTGTATATGCGTTGTAAAAATTATATATGTGTTGAAATAGAAGTGAAATGCTATATATATATATATATATATATATATATACGCCCCTCATCCACAAACCATGGATGATATTTATTGGTTGTGATTGGTGTGAAAAATTAATTGATAGCGAATGGTTGATTGGAATTGTTTGTGGTTGATATTGATTGATTGTGGTTGAAAAATACCCGTTTGTGGTTGAGAAATATTTGGTTGAAACCACATAGGATTAGTTTGTGGAAATGAAATAAATATACATGCCGCCTGCGTGCGAACTAGATGCATGATTCTCCATTGTCAAAAACCGCGAGGTTTTAAGGTAGAGCGAGGAGCTGTACTAGGGACGGTCCCGGTTTTAACTACCCTGCCGTTATGCTGCTGAAATTTTGAATAATATTCATGTGTTAGAATTATTTTCCTGTGTTGAAATTATGTTCGTCTGTTGAATAGAAAACCTTCATGTGTTGAATCGATATTCATTCGTTGAATTGAAATTCATGTGTTGAATGGTATTCGTGTTTTAAATATAAAAATCACTTTTTTTATCGATATGTACAAACTATAGAAAACCTTCATGTGTTGAATCAATATTCATTCGTTGAATTGAAATTCCTGTTTTGAATGGTATTCATATTTTGAAAGAAATTGTTTTATAATAAAAATCCTATTTTTATCACCTATATTAACTATATAAAATAGTCGTGTTTTGAAATAAATTGTTTTACATTAAAAATCACATTTTTATTATATACATGAATTGGTAAAAATAGTGAAGTGTTGAAATAGAAGCCGGTTTGATAAAAATATCATTTTTATCAAATGTATGAAAATAATATAGTTTTGAAATCGAAGAATCGATATATATATATATATATATATATATATAAATAGAATCGAAATATATCGAATAACGAAGCTGCAGTTCGTATTTTGAAACCGTGATTCCAAACGATTAGTACGGGAGATCCGACCATCGGATTTTCCTGAAATCGCAACCATTGGGTTCGCTTTGGAAATATCTTTCCAACGGCACCAACTTTGTAAAAATCCAACGGTTGGATTGTCTGGAATGTTTAATTCAAATTTGAAGAAAAACAGCGCCAGAATCGATTATATATATATATATATATATAAAGATAATTATATATAATCGAATAACGACGCTGTAGTTCGTATTTTGAAATCGAAACTTCAAACGATTATACTGGGAGATCCGACCGTCGGATTTTCCCGAAACTGGAACCGTTGGATTCGTTTTGAAAACATCTTTCTAATGATGTAAATTTTGTGAAGATCCAACGGTTAGATTTTCAGATATGTGTAAATCAAATCTGAAGAAAAACAGCGCCACGGCCGCGTTATGGCCCGAAGCGTCCTTTTGAATAAATTGGCTATTTTAAAATAAATAAAAATAGCGATAAATCGTTATAAAATATTATAAATGGTATGGATGTGAAATTTAGAAATTAACCGAAGGTTGGCTAAGCCGAATGGTTTTCTGGGTGTTGATCTAATGTTGGTTTCGGCCTTCAGGGTTAATATTTGGGAAATCGTTCTCTTACTGACTGACGGTTAGTGACTAATGAACTGAAATGATGCGTATGTAGTGTTTGTGTAGCACGTGTTTATTATATACGCGAGTTGCTCAAAAATACTGGGTTTATCCCATTCTGAATAACTGTATCGACGATAAGAAATCGAAGATGAAGACGGTGGTCGAAGACTGGAGATCTTCACCTCGTTTGGATGGTAACCGAGGTCCTGATTGGGAGGCATCCCGAAATATGGATAATGAGTGGTGATCGTCCAGACGTACGTGGTGATCGATGGGTTTGCGAGGTATATAGTGCCTCCGGTTTCGTTCAGACCCAGAACGGACTTGCAAATGGGCAGTGTGTCTGACAATGGTATTTATTCTATGTGATTGATAGCCATCAGTTGCACGGTGTGAATTGCCTGTGTGGCATGCTAAGATGCAGTGATCAGGGATTCTGTTGAAAAAGCAAAGTCTTATGGTGATGATCAAAGCACCGCCTGCATGGCGTAGATTTGTGTATAACGTGAAATCGCGAACCTCACACCCCGGTATGAACCTGAAATGGGAGAGGACATCAGGGAGGGCCTGCGTTTCCTTCTAGTTATAAGTGGCGTCGGTGGTTTTACACGCCCTGACGAGTTTGACTTATATTGTTGTTGCTGTTGCGAGGCGCCTCGGTTAGATCGGACGATCCGGGTCCGATGGAGTCATTCGTTGGCTCGTTGACGCCCCCAAAGGGCGGGGAAACGTAGTGTTCAGGTATAATAATCCACTTCGGTGGACCGGCCCTGACGATCCAAGGGCAGTTGCGGCTGTTCCTGAGACACGGGCTAGAGCGTCTCGAATTTGGTAAGGACTATCTTTTGCCTTGGTTCATGACGGAAATCCAATTTCCAAATACGTGACTATGCGGGTTCGATTGTATATATATTTGGCAACATAGTGGCATGGGACGCTCATGTCATCTATGATTGATAGTTATGATTTGAAATTGTTTTTGAAACATATAAACACTAGTAGTAATATCAAATGCTTTTGTTTTATTCGTATCAAGCATATCTTGGCCATTATAAGGTAAAAACTCTATCCTCCGGTTTGCGTTGCATTATGTGATGGGAACTGAGTCTTATAATGGCTTCATTTTTATAAAAAGCATTGCGATGTTTAAAAGAAAGATTTGTTTTTAAAGCACTGGCAATCCAATGGAGTAAACCCGTTCCACGAAAGTGGCGTGGTCCTGTGATTAGCCATATTATAAATGTGTTGAGTAGATTTCTCATACCAGTCCCATTACTGACTCGTAGTTTGTTTCACTTTCAAACTCGGGTGCCCCTTTTTCTACACGGGCAGCCTTGTATTCAGGTTTAGCTGGCTCTTTCTGGATAGTTGGAGCTGAAGATGGATTCTATTATTTATCTCTTTTTATGTTGTTCAGCTCCTATTGTACATATTTTGTTTGTTTCCGCTGTAGACATTTATGTATAACTGAACTGTATTTGTACTAAGTATGATCCTGTATACTGTGTAACTCTGATGATTACGTTTATCCAGTATATTCTATTGTTCATTATCTGGTGTATTTATTTAATTCTGTTTTGCTATTATATGTTTCTGTGTTATATTCCAAAGATTACCCTTGCCACCATCAGTACGGGGTTTGGGGTTGTCTCATATGATGAGGCACGACAGGGATGTGATGACGAGAAAGTGGCAAGATTTTCGAAATCATTGTGCAACATCTCCTTTCTTACACCAGGCTGACGAAGCATCTTCATCGTCAAGAAGGAGCGGGGAAGATCAAGGACATCAAATCCAACAATTTCATAATTTGGATGAGCTGCAATTTGGAAGACTCCCGGCTTGAATAGAACAGCCTTCCTGGATAAAAAAATCTATATCTGGGACACATCGAGCTGGCCATAGCATCGAACTGAAATTATCCTCCTCAAAGGAATGTAATTCTTCCCAAGCTATTCATGCACCTGTACTTCCACCCACTCGTCCTGTAATTGGCCGGAAGAACATGAGGTTAGAAAGTGCTGCCTGACGGTGGCATAGGCGACGTTGCCTGAAACAGGAGCAGGGAGAGCACAGGAAGACGAGAGTGTAGAGCCAGAGCACATGTTAGCTAATGCAGAAGGAGAGGCAATGGTACGCCAAATAATGAATGACAGATGAGGGTATAGTAATGAGGTCTGAGGTTTAGATCGTGACCATGCTCCTTTTACCGATGACATTTTGGAAGTGCAATTCCCAAGACGATCCAATCTACCCATAATGAGCCATTATTCAGGTAGGGCGGACACACGACAACATTTAATGCGTTATTCATGGTATATAAACATGGTCGTAGCCCCTGATGTTCTCATTTGTAAAGCCTTCCTAATATATCTTGAGGTGTATAAGGTTGCACCGAGGGATAAAGGGAAGAAGCTTCAGCCTCGAATCAAGGTCAGGTGGCTCTTAGAGCTACTGCCTAATAAAAAACCAAATGGTTTGTCATCAACACTGTCATCGAAGGACCACATTCGATGGATTTTAGCGTGAGAACGATGGAGCAGTATGTGAATGTTGCGAACCATGTGGAAGTTGGGAAGTGCAGCACCCCCGAAGATACCGTTCCGATCAAGCAATGAAAGGCAATAATGGATGATATCGTTTTTCGTAACAAAGAGAGTGGGGAAGTGGAGACACTGAGTATAGATCCATTAGTGATATTAGCTATTATTAGCTTGCAACTATACGGAAGGTCCTTCTTGATTGCGGGAGTTCTGTCAATATTTTGTTTAAGAAAGCATTTGATCATATGAAGTTAGAAGCAAGGGATGGATACATAGATTTAATGGCTCAACCACCAAAATGTAGGAGTAATTGAATTACCGATAGATTTAGGTGAGATAGATCGTAGGAGAGTGTGAACCCATTCCTTTTGATGGATATCATCTCTCCATGCAATGCCTTTTTGGTTCGGCCGACTCTGGTAGAATTCTGAGCATGTATATCTCCCTGGTGCTTGTTAGAAATTTCCAAGCGAAGCTGGGGTTGAGATGGTTCAGGTAGACCAAGTGGTAAAAATAACATGTTGCCTGGCAGAGTGGAAGGAAATCCGCAATGGAGTAGGCAAAGAGCGTAAAAGATGCCTCTCCTCCTGTCAAGAAGGTGACGAGATAGCAAATAACAGAGATATCTCGATTAGGATCATCGAGTTTTAATTCAAGGACCTTGATCCTAGAGAGTATGAGGAACCGAGATGTAGGAGGGCAAATCCCAATGAGACTGCAGTAGAGGTTCCAATTGATAATGACGACCTTACTATGGTCTTGAAGATCGGATCCCATCTGGAATCCGTCCAGATGAGGAAATTGATTGACTTTATTCGGGTAAACCATGATGTTTTTTCTCGGTCCCAAGCTGACATGTGTGGGATATCTCCATCGTTTATGAGCCATTGCTCAACATCAACCAAAGTACATCCTAATTAAGCAGAAAAGACGTATGCTCGGCCTAGAAAGGTCGCCGACTCTGAAAGAAGAAGTTGAGAACCTGAAGGGCAATGTATTCATCCAAGATGCAACATAACCTAAGTGGATATCAAATCCGGTTCTTGTGAAGAAAGCTAATGGGAAATGGTGGACGTGCATTGATTTCTCGGACCTCAACATGGCGTGCCCAGAAGATAGTTTTCCACTTCCTTGAATTGACCAACTAGTCGACTCAATAGATGGACATGAACTTCTTTCATTTATGGATGGATACTCTGGGTACAACTAGATCCCAATGCATGTTCCGAACAAGGAACATATTAGCTTCATTATGGATCTTGGACTTTACTGCTACATGGTCTTGCCCTTTGGAGTGAAAAAAGATGGGGCGACATATTAACGTTTAGTTAACCATATGTTCCATAACCAAATTGGAAAGTCACTGGAGGTATATGTAGATGACATGCTTGTGAAGTCGAAGTAGTCAGCCAACCACGTTAAGGACTTAAAGAAGATTTTCAGTATTCTCCGACGCTATGGGATGACTAAATCCTTTGAAATGTTCTTTTGGCGTTCACTACAAGAAAAAGTTGATTTTGCAGTGACGTAATCCGCTGGTAATTCGTCGCTATATAGGTCTTAGCGAAGGATTACCAGTAGATGCGGATAATCGGTAAATATTAAGACGGTATCTATGTCAAACTTTTGCGACGGATTTTAGCGTGAGTTCTCTGATCATTTTCCGTCATTTCACTCAATATAGAATTTTATTTTTGAACTAATTTAAAATTTATTTACCGATATTTTAGCTTTGAATACATATTTTTTAGAAGTTATTATTTATAAAAAATCGCCGGTAAACCCTTGCTAGTAAGCAAGGGATTTGCAACAGTATATATTTTATTTAAAAATATTTTTGCAGGTTATTTGTCAGTAATCCCTTACAGTTTAGTAAAGGATTGGCGACATATTTTAATTTATATAAACATTTAATCTAGGATCATTTGTTGGTAATTTGTTGTTATTACCCTTCTGATCTGCCAATATATATCTATATATACATGCATATATATATATATATACACACACACACACACACACACACATAATTATCGAACCAATATCAATCAACATTGAATACAAAAAGAAATTACATATCCAAAAAATTAATGATAAATTCACAGTTATGATTTAGTTCTTCGCTTGGTACATTAAAATTAATTAACTACACTATGACCCATATTCCGTACAATAATTGTGTTAAAAGCACCATATCCATGTTCAGATTGAGCTACGCTGTGACCCATGATTCTCCAAAATTGAAATCCAATGTCAGATAAAACAGCAACCCCGCCTTCTTCCGATCCATGCCTGAAGCAAGCTTATCGACTGACTCAGACCGTCGGTTGCCTAGGGTCTCAAAGTTCATTTTAAATAGTCTGCAAATGGATTTTCTTATTTATTTGTATGTACAAAAGAATAGAAAACAAAATAAGAGTAATATAATGTATATTTAACTATTTTAGGATATGCTACTTTTAAGGGTTCATGATCTAATCCTTGCATGCTTGTACCTATATGAACATCTGAGATAACTATGTGGAATGCTGGTTTGAAAGGTAAATTTATCCATTTATTTGAAAATGAATTAAAACATCAAGGACCATTAGCTCAAGTCTTCAAGTGATAAGATATTTTTTTTCCAAAACTAAAACCAATTTTTCCAGGATTTTTTTTCCACGGTGGTTTTTTATGTTCTTAGATATTCTAAGTTGTCCTTTCATATTATGTATTAGTGTTAGATCTATTTAAGACTATAAAGCTTAAGTTATCCGAATTATCCAAACTATAACCATAAATGAAAGTTAGGAAAGAATAATAATAAGACAACACATTATATACCATTACCAAAATCAGATATTTTTTGTGCATCTTAATATTCATTGAAATGCAATATATAAATAAATAAACCTATATACAGCTGATAATTTTGTCATAAAATACTTTCCTTTTGCATCTTGCACCTACTGTTTAAAGTTCCGGGCAATGGTTAATTAAATATTTTTTTCACCTTGTCATACAATTTCACCTTCTGGGCTGCATTATTCTGCTCCACTGGTTGCAACAAGTCTGCTCATTCTTCTATTCTAGGTCCTTTAGTTTCACCTGCAAAACTTAAAACAAAAATGTTTAATAGCTTATTATGAACAAGCCAAAAAAAATATCTGGAATAAGTATTACGAAAATCGTGAAAACCTTGACAAGTGGGGTTAAAGGACATGACCAAATCAAATGGAAAATTGAGCATGTACAAAATGATGGTTAGCAATTGGTGTTATTTTGTACGCTTCCTTGAATGAATTTTCCGAAACATAACAGTAGGGTATGCATGTTTTGTGCAAGTAAAATTTTGCTATGTAAACAATAAAGATCACAGGTTCATAAAACAAAAAATATAAAGGATAGGAAGGTTCGAGGAAAGAGCATACCAAATTCTTGAGTTCCTCATCAATTGTCGCTCATGCTTTTTCTGTCTGTTCGTAACAGGATCATAGAAAAATAATTCTTCTTCTTGGTTTGCTTGTTATCGTTGCTTTGACATATATCTTGAAACCTATATGCTATCAGGTGCCACTGAGTTATCCAACTGTACATATTTCGTGTTTAATAAGAACGAGTACAAGCAGAATGGATTCATAATAGGAGATGTGTGGAATATAAAATCAAACCTCTTCTAGCTTATCTTCGAGATGTGTAGAATAACAAATTTTCATGTTAACCATAAATGAAATAAATAGAAAGACATTTAAACTATTGAGCATGACCCTTCAAATCCATATATATATATATATATATATATTAAATAATAGTAAAGCAGAAGAATTTCTAGCTCTGTCCTTAATTCTCTCAATTATCCCAATTCTCCTTAATTCTCTCAGTTCTCTCGATTCTCCTTAAAACTCTAAGATACTTTTATTAAATCAAAACTCTATTTTGCAATACATTTAAAATTTAATCCTATGAACAAACCTAATCTATACTACTGTGTTATTATCCAGTTTCCTTTCCCTGCCCTTCTTTTCGATCTTTTTTTACCCCTTCTTTCATCATCCTTTTCCTTTTCTTCTACATTCAAACGTGAAAATTGAGCTGCGGGATTACCAGGTTGCCTAGGCGCCTGCTTTTCTTCTTGCCACTTCCAATTTCTGTTTGTCATGGACAACACAGCTGGATTCTAGCAGAGCAACGTCATGTAATATCGTTCTGTGGTGATTCTTTAACTTTCAGTATGTCCCTTATCTCGAAATAAATCGCTTTTTCTTCGAATTAGGGTTTTCTTAAATTATCAGGTTTCATGATCTGTTCGAGTTAGGGTTTTCTTAAATTACCTTAGTTTTCCAATTTCAGATTTTTTCACCAATGTTAGCTACTATGTCGTTTGGTTTGACATACATCGCACGGGTGTTAGGGCATGTTCAAAGTGTTCTGCCCTCTTCGAATAAATTAATAAATGGTTTCTAAATTATGCAACATGACAGTCGATGATTTATTTTCTGATAATGAATGTTTTTTCTTATTGTGATAGTATAGGTTCTACTCTGTGTTTTGGTGAGTTTTGGGACACTAATCATCAATGATTTATGCTGAAATTAGCAACGTTGAATGTTTTCAAATTTGTTTTTCCATGGGATATTGTGTCGATTTTCGTCTGCGCTCTACTTGGGCATGTTATTCAAGCATGAGATGGTTAGAATAAAATTTTATTTTCTTTAAAAACCTAAGGTTCTTAGAAAAGCTTTTTTTAAGCACAAAATTGTGATTTTGGGTTGTCAGTTGTAAGATTATCATATGATATTAATATAATGATTTACATCAATGCTAACCTTTCACAGCATTATCGTATTATATCATTTATTGGTGATAATGAGGCTTTTTTGTCCTCTTATTTTTTATGGTTGCTATGGTAGAAAAAATGCCCATTTGAGTTGTGTCCACCATGTTAGCTGCTATCATATACTAAGATTATAATGGAAGTTTCATTATTCAATTTTGTTTCCTTTAGTTTTTTTTTCATCTAAAGTTTTAAATTTCATAACACTGTGTGAAAAAAATTATTTGATGATTTTTAGTTCCCGTGTTCTGCTGATTTTTATTTTTGATTATTCTTTATTAGGTATACAGCATACAAGTCCTTTCTTTACTAAGCAATTTGGATTAGGTAAACATTTGACAGACTTGTTTCCTTCTAAATTTGTATTTTGTGTTAGCCTATAGTTATTGTTTCTCTTTAGGTTGCTAAGCATTATTTGTTTTTTATACCCTGATATTTAACTATAATCAATTTTATGTAAATTTGGTTTATTGTGCTATGTTTTCGTGTTATTTTCTATTTAGATATTTAAAAACCAGTTCTATTATGACCATTGTCTCTATTAATAAATATTATCGTGAAAATGTTTTACATAACTGAGGGTATATTTATTTTGTAACACATGTTATCTATATTTTGTATGGAAAATAAACTGTAAGGCCCTAGGTATTGAAAACTAATAGACAAAACTTGAGCAAATAGAGACCATGTGAGTTGGATTTTTCATTCATCATTCTCGATTCAAGTCTAAAAAATGTTTTGTTCACAACCTAGCACATTGAAACATCGAAATAGACTAATCTAGATTCTAGATTGAAAAATATTATTGTGCTTGGAAAAATTGAGAGGGAAAGTATGTGCAATAGAAGTTTCTAAGTCGTTCATTTTTACACTTTACAATCATTGCTCTTGCACAAAGGATATATAAGTACATATATGCATGCAAAAACACACAATACACACACACACACATACACATATCTATGCAGTCGTATCAAAAGCTTTGTTATATATATTTATTTAACTAAACTATTAGGATTAATAAAACAATTCTTACTTGGGGTATCAGTGAACTTATATAGTAGAAATTTTAGAGAATCAAGCAGAAACTCTTTCATACTACAGAGTTTCATAAACACGATAATAATATTTGACTGCCCATGAAGCGATGATTACATCTACCATTTAACGCCATTTATTTTTGTAATTATTATTATTCATAGTTTTTTTTCCCGTTATGGAGTCTATTTACGGTAATGTATGTTTCTGAAATCGCATATGTATATGAAAACAATATCATTTGCTTTTGACATGATGTTCTGATCATTTACTTCCACTGCTAAAATATTTGATGGCTTATTTATCTTCATGTAATTTCAATCGTTTCTGGCTTCATGGTAATTGTAAATATGAGTTTTTTGGAAGATGTTCCAACAACAGTATTCTTTCCATAGGGTGTTGGGACAACATTCAATGTTTGGTCCAGTTCCCAATTTTATGAGCTGCTAAAAAACATTACAGTTATTGTTGTACATCGTTAACCTAAAAGTTCGATAACATTTAGATCATGAAATATCTACTTTTTGGTGGAAGTTGGGAGATTAGTTTCAGTTTTTTATTGAACCGTAAGATTAAAAAAAGAAATCTGTCATTATAAACTCTAAGTATAAAATAGCAAGTCTATGCTTTGAAGGCTTTTGTTTGTAGTGTTAAGTTATGGGTATTTTCTCTAGGATCCCACCATTGAGTTAAAGAAGCACTACGGGTGAGATTGACAACATCATACCCATTTTGGATAGGTTCAGTGTGGTTGTTGGGTTTGTGTGGCTTTAAAAGCATAATAGTTTAACAAATTTTCTTTTCTTTTCAGTTTACAACTTTTCTGTCTACGTATTAATAATGTTTGCTCCGTAACGTTACTGAGTCCACTCTTGAGCTCATGGAGGTGTAGTGTCTAACTTTTAACACATGAAATCGTACTTTCAGGTGGTGGCTTCATGTAGGATTAAATTTTTAAACATTGGTATTATATGGTTCTTTGTTGGTTACATATTTGTTCATGGAAAATTTGTTGTCCTTTCGCGCAACTCATGTAAGTCTCACCTAGAATTCAGCTGGATTTCATTGTCAATCTTTACCATAGATGAAGACAACATCGATGAAAAAACTATCACATGAAATGCACAATGGGTGGAGTATGTTTCAAAAAATAAAAAACAGTTTGAAATTTTCTGTTTGATACTTCGTCAATGAAAACATTGATGCATAGTGCGTACATATTTTTACTCTTCTTTATATTTATGGCTAAGGTTTTGCTTAGTAAAGTTACATTCAGTATTTGTTAACATTAAAGCTAAATACTTTATTTGGTAAAGTTTGATTAAAAATATGTAGGATATAATTGTCAAACAAAGAAGGCCATTATGTATTCATTGTCATTGCTGTTTCTTACTGCTATTTCTATCCTTATCAATAGCTGTTAATTTTGATAATATGGTGCTTGAGCGGATACAAATAAGATAACATTGATTCCCTTTCTTCTTCCATAGGTAGTATGCTTCTCTTAAGATATTAATTTTATTGATATCTTCTTGGTGGCTACAAATTATGGTGACATGATTAGGTGATAACTAATATGGACAAAAATAATTAAAATGATAAAAATAATGCAATATTGCAGATTATTCAGTTGTTAACTTCGACTGAAAAATATTTTTAGAATTAAAAAATGTATGTTAAAACTCCATAATCCATTTGCAAAAAAATGAACATAATGATGTTTGCAACGAATAATAATAATTTGGCACAAAAACAATGGAAGGAGACAACAAAAGAAAATCAAAGAATAATGAACATTATAAACACAAATTTTAGCCCGTGTTTATTTGTTGGTTGGTAGTTAATGATATTATAAATGCATACCATCATGTTGTCCTACCTTTATGTAACAACCCGTAAAATGCGAGCCAGTTTGAAATTTTTATTTTGGCAATTTTAGCGAATTTTGAGTATTTAAAATGAAATATTTTAAATAATATCGACGAGAAATTTATTTTGAATTGAAATTCGACGTATACATTATATACGTCGTCGTTAGAATATATGATAATTATATATAATTATAAAAGGAATTGAAAATGGCGCGGTAGTTCGAAAATTCGATTTCTAATTTCAAATGAATATACATAATTCAATATAAGTCAGAATTGAACGAAACAAGAAATATTTGAATCTGTATAACTATATCTTTGTAACGAAGTTAACAAACTGAGATTTCATTTTAGAAATGATAAGATATGTCCAGTTTAAAATTAGAAATAGTCGCTGTGGAATTTATATATATTTTTATATATATAAGGCCCTTAAAAATAGCAATTTTGCAAACGACCTCGGAATTCGACGAAACCACTTTTGTTGGGTCCGGGATGTCAAACTATTGCTAGGTTTCAAATTTCATAATTCTTCGAATCAATATGTGAGCGTGGCAAAAGAAAACGCGTTTGACCAGTTTCTGTTTAATTTAATCGACTGGAAATTGGCCATTTTTCAAACGGTCTCAGAATTCGATGAAACTAGTTTTGTTAGGACCGTATCGTCAATACGAAACTAGAAAATATTTTTCGGAAAATTTTCTAGTTAATATGTGACCCCGGTAACTTGAAATGTACGTTTAAAATTCAATATAAGGATTTAAATGTAAATTCAACGGAAACTGATTGTAACGATCAAACCAGCTTACGATACATATCCCATTGTGTTCGGAATGGGGGTAAAACGCTATGGACGACAGGCGGTAGGCCTCGTTTCGAGGTCGTATGTAAAAGTCAACCTTTTTACCAAAATTAAATAATTAATTAATAAAAAAAAATATATTATTTTAATTTTCTCCCCCCTTTTTCTTCTGCTTGCCCCCCCCCCCCCCCCCCGTTTCATTATACAGAAACGAAATAAAAAAAAGAGAAAAAAAAAAGAAAACCTAAATTGAATCGAAGCCGCCGCCCCCTCAAGACCCGACGCCGACGAACCCATCGCCGCCGCCCTTACCCTCCGTCAGACCTCCTCCTTCCAGCGAGGACCTCGAACCCTCGCGACGCCCCCCGTAGAACCACCGAGCACCGCCACCCTCGAACCCTGCCGCCGACACCGTCGAGCTACCAGCGAACGCCACCCCTCTGAAGCCCTCCACCTCCGGCGAAATGCGGGTCCCCCCTTCTCGATCGCTGTAAGTTTTCATTTTTTTATTTTTTTTATTTTTATCTTATTAATATTTAAACTGAAAACATATTTATTTAAACTGAAAATATATTAATTTTAAAAACTGAAAACTTATTTATTTTAATTTGAAAAGCTTTGATTTTTATATGAAGACAAAGGATAAAAAAAATTGGATTTTTATAGTAAATAAAAAGTAGATTTTTATATGGAAACAATGTTTTAAAAATGTAAATTTTAAAGAGAAATAGCGAAGGAAGTTTATATTGTTTTTATTCATGGGAGTATATGATTTTATATATGAAAGTTCATATTTTAGTCGTGAAAAGATTATATTTTTAGCTATGAAAAGAAATGAGTTTGATTTGAAAAAAAATAGGATTTTTACATACGTGTTTAAGGGATAAAAATCTGATTTTTTTACATACTTGTTTAAGGTAAAAAGGTTCGATTTTTTTAAAGTAGACATCGATGTAAAAATATGATTTTTATATATTGAACTTCGAAATAAAAATATGATTTTTATATATTGAACTTCGAAATAAAAATATGATTTTTATATATTGAACTTCGAAATAAAAATATGATTTTTATATATTGAACTTCGAAATAAAAATAGGATTTTTATATATTGAGCTTCGAAATAAAAATATGATTTTTAAATATTGAATAGCAAAGTAAAAATTCGATTTTTACATATGTAGAGAATACGGGCGAAGAAAGTGATAAGAGACGAGAACAGTGAAGATTTTCTGCATTGGAAGTGTCGTGGAGCTGGATAGCTATCTGTGAGAATTTCTCACCTTTCAATTTATTTTTCTAGTTATATATATATATACTAGGATGCAGACGGTGCTTAGTAGCACCCGACACAATCGTCCACAGACCATGGACTTGTTTGTTTGGCTGTGTTGTTAGTTAGATTGTTTGAGTTGATTTGAATTGTTTGGTGAAATGAAATTGAATATGATTGATGTGTGAATGGCGTGGGCCTTCACTAGACCGGGGATAAGGCTAGGCCTCGTCCCGTTTCTAGTATCGTGCCGTTATACCGCCGAAATTTTCTAAAATATGTTAGAAAAATAAAAATATCATTTTATTTAAAGAATGAACTGAATAGAAATTCATATGTTGGAATAAAATGTTTTATCGTTAAAAATATAATTTTTAACGTGAATGTGAATAAATAAATATTCATTTACGAACCAGACGGTTTGTTTATGTACACCTATTTGAAGGACATTGATTGGGTCGATAAATTTTACACATCGCCCAACTGCACAAATAAGATATGCGTTTGATTGTTTGAAACCCCACACGGGTGTTGGGATGAAATTTGAAGTTCACTCATCCTGATTGATTAAATATGTCGATCGATTGATTGACAGGCTGTTATAAGCGTTGGATATCTATATTTGATGCTTATACAGCGTAGTGCACTTTGGTTGATGGTTGATTATTTTTCAATGCTATTTTATACATGTGTTGTATGAAAATCCATATAATTAATTTTATATGGTGACTGATTGGGCCTCATTCCAATTTGAAAATTTTGAAAAATATAAAATAAAAGTTCATGTGTTGACAGTACTCATCCATTGAGATTGGTCATGTGTTGAACGAAATATTTTGATAATAACAACTATTTGAAAAAGAAATATTTGAAATAGAATATTTGAAAATAGGAATATATGAAGCCGTATTGATTAGATTGACGCCATTTTGACGTGAACGATATATATATCGATTTTATTCATTTTATAATGAATATCGAAAGTGATTTCAAAATCTGAAATTTTGAATAGAATTGAATTCGAATTGAAATTGAATAGAAATGAATTCGAATTGAAATTGAATAGAAATGAATTCGAATTGAAATTGAATAGAAATGAATTCGAATTGAAATTGAATAGAAATGAATTCAAATTGAAATTGAATAGAAATGAATTCGAATTGAAATTGAATATAAATGAATTCGAATTGGAATTGAATTGAAAACGATTTCGAAATGAATTGAATTGAAAACGATTTCGAAATGAATTGAATTGAAAACGATTTCGAAATGAATTGAATCGAAAACGATTTCGAAATGAATTGAAAACGAATTCAAATTGAATTGAATTCGAATTGAAATTGAATAGAAATGAATTCGAATTGAAATTGAATATAAACGAATTCGAATTGGAATTGAATTGAAAACGATTTCGAAACGAATGGAATTGAAAACGATTTCGAAATGAATTGAATTGAAAACGATTTCGAAATGAATTGAATCGAAAACGATTTCGAAATGAATTGAAAACGAATTCAAATTGAATTGAAAGCGAGTTGAAATGAATTCAAATTGAATTGAAATTTGAATTGAACAGAAATGAATTTTGAAACGAATTTATAAAGAAGAATTCAATTTCGATTTGAATTGAAATGGAAGTTGAAATTGCTTTTGAAACGAATTTAAAACTATTTATATAATTCGTTTTAAATAGAAATCGACGATATATATATTATATATATTATATATATAATATAATGGCCTGAATAGAACGCGTCGCGCCGCGGCAGTTCGCGAATTTCGACCATTTATTTCAAACGGACATTACGGGAGATCCGACCGTCGGATTCTCCTAAAACCGGAACCGTTGGGTTCGTATCGAAAAGAGCTTTCTATTGAATATTAGAAATTTGAAATCTAACGGTTGGATTTGGAATTATGTCCAGATCAAATTCGAAAAAGGTCGCTGTAAGTGCAGTTCGATGGCCATTGATGGAAATCGACTGTACGGGCCTTAATAAAATTATTAAAAATAGTAATAATTTATGTAAAATCATAAGAAATGATTTAGAAAGAATTGGGATGAAAAACTCCATATTTGAAAAGATAAAAATAGATTTTTATCGAAATGAACTAGTTTTGAACTAGAAATATAATTCTATTTATTTTTAAATAAATAAATTGAATTTGAAAAGGGTTTTAAAAATAACCATAATTTCCAATGATTGCATTGGAGTGGATTTGAATCGAAATTGTCTTCGGGATATTTCGATGTTGGAATTCGTGATTATGCAGATGTGGTTATGGAAATTTGAAAGATATATATCCATATCGTTATTTCCAGCACGACATTTGTTAATCGTAGAATTTGATATTGAATATAAGCCGGGATATTTTCTATTCAGAGCCTTGTGTTTAATATCAAATGTGATTTGGGTTTGTCGTGAATGGTGTCTTCATTAACACGGTTCTTGAACCCAGTTGAGAAAAGATTAAATCTTTTTATTTTAGATTTAATGAAGAGTACCAATTAAATAATATTTAATTGGAATAGAATTGATATTGGTTTTTGGGTTTATCGTGAACAGTGTTTTAAACCACACTTGTTCTTTAACCCGATAATTAATGGAATGTGATTTTGGGCTTATCGTGAACCGTGATTTAAATGACACTGATTCTTTAACCCAGTCGAAGATTAAAACTAAGTGGAGTTTTAATGAATCTTTAATTAGATTGAAATGATCGAAAATGGAGTATCACCAGTTTTGCTCCAGGCGATAGTTAAATCTTTAATTAGATTTGAACGTGAAATGGTAATTGAATTTACCGATAACACTGTGGTGTTAGATATGAAGTATTACCAGTTTTACTTCATGGGATGAATAGGTTGGGAATGGGAAATTAAAACAAATGATTACTTCGGTAAGGTTCGTTAATCCCGACTAGTTGAATCGAAATTCAAAAGAAGATTAAAGAATAAGTTCAAGGAATTTATCTTGGATAAAATTAATGGGAACCTTTCCCTTTGAATGTGAAATTTAGAAACTAACTGTCGGTTAGCTAAGCAGAATGGTTTTCTGGATATTGATCTGATGTTGGTTTCGGCCTTCGGGGTTAATATTTGGGGAATTATTCTCTTGATTAATTTACGGTTAGTGACTAATGAATCGGAATGAGGCGTATGTTGTGTTTGTGTAACACTTATTTAAAATATACGCGAGTTATTCAGAAAGACCGGGTTTATCCCATTCTGAATAACGGATACGACGATAAGTCGAAGATGAAGACAGTGGTCGAAGACCGGAAGTCTTCACGTCGTTTGGGTGATAACTGATGATCTTGATTGGGCTGTACACCCAAGAAGATGGAAACAGTTGGTGATCGTCCAGACGTGCTTGGAGATCGATGGATATGCGGGGTACTAGGTGCCTCCGGTTTCGTTCAGACCCAGAACGGACTTGTAAATGGACTGTGTGTCTGACATTGGATTTTAGTCCATGTGATTGATCTCTATTAAATATATATCTGTTTGGCGGCGGAGAATTTATTCTCTTGCTTAACGCCCTTCTCTGAGACGTACGAGCTCAGGGGTTATATATTGATGGATATCAAACGCATGGAGTGAATTGCCTGTGTGGCATGCCTAAGTGGCAATTGATCGAGGCTTCTGTTGAAAAGCAAAGTCTTGTGGTGATGATCAAAGCACGGCCTTTGTGGCGTAGCTTTGTGTAGCGTTTACTTCGCGAGTTTCACACCCGGTATGAACCAAAAACGGGAGACGGACATCAGGGAGGACTTGCGTTTCTTTCTAGCTAAAAGTGGCGTCAGTGGTTTTACACGCCCTGACGAGTTTGACTTATGTGGTTGTTGCTGTTGCGAGGCGCCTCGGTTTGATCTGACGATCCGGGTCCGATGGAGTCATTCGTTGGCTCGTTTGCGCCCCAAAGGGCGGGGAGACGTATTGTTCAGGCATAATAATCCACATCGGTGGACCGGCCCTGACGATCCAGGGGGCAGTTGCGGCTGTTCCTGAGACATGGTAGGCTAGAATGTCTCGAATCGGTTGAGGACTATCTTTTGCCTCGGTTCATAGATGGAAACCCAATTTCCAAATACGTGACATTTGCGGTTTTATTTGTAGAGCCTAGTATGGCGACATGATATATGGTACCCATGCCGCCTATGATTGATACTTATGATTTGAAGTTGTTTTATACACTATGCACTTATAATAGTATCAAATGATTTATTTTAAAACGTATCAAGCATTCTTTGGCTGTTATAAGGGAAAACCCTATCCCCCGGTTTGCGTTGCATTGTGTGATAGGACCTGGGTCTTATAACAGCTTCATTTTTCTTTATTTAGCATTGCGCTGTTTGTTTTATGCACTGGTATTCTTGGGAGGAAACCCGTTCCGTGTTATACGGCGTGGTCCCTTGACTTACCTAACTTTAAAAATAAAGATTAACTGTTTTAGTTCTCACACCAGTCACATGACTGACCTGGAGTTTATTGTTTTAACCTAAACTCTGGGTGCCCCTATTTTGACACGGGCAGCTAGTAGTTTTGGTTTTGCAGATTTATATTCACAGGATCCTGGTTTACAGCTGGAACGATATCCGGAAAGCTTTGTATCCGTATATCTCCTTCTAGTTGTGTATTGTATTATTTTCCGCTGCTATGTATTTAAATGTAATTTAAATCTCTGATATTTCTGTGTAATATTCATTTTTACTCTGTATATTCTTGTAATTTGGTGCATTGTTGTAATGTACAGTGAAATGTTCTTTTATATGAGTTCTGTTTTGTCCTGTTCTCAGACGAAAGGGCGTTTCGAACGGCCTGGATCGGTTTAGCGACTGGTTCGGACCGAGCGAAATTCCTTGCCGTCACAGTTGGTATCAGAGCTTTGTTTTACAAAGCAGAGAACAAGACACATTAGAATCATACGAAAGAATTCATCAGATATTGGATTAGTAATATCCAATGAGAGTGACTCGTTAGAGTTGGGATCAGTTGTATCCTAGAACGAGTGTGAAGAGTATATTTTCAAAGTGAAAACAATTTTGTTTTGAAAATTTAAATCAATTATTCGTATTTGATTATTTATTTATATGAATTTGGGCAATCCAGTATATAAAGATTTTGCATATATGTCTTGCAAACGTGTGTTCGAAGTTTTAATATATTGGGTAGATATAGAATCCCTCTAGTGCCCGGGAATAATTCTGGTGATGGGGCACTGTCGCCAGTATTTATTTTCGAGCGACAAAAGTGAGATTTCTATATATTTCCTATTGACTGGTGTGAGAACCAAAATTAGATAGGGCCTATTGTTGTGATTTGGCATCAAAAATCTGATTTTTGACTATGTATCAAAATTATCAATTTGAAAACTCTAATCCACTAATTGATTGATGTTTGTGTTGTTTGTTTATTTGTTTGCTAATTTTGAACCATTTAGCCTAACTGAATCAAATATTGAATTATATTGAAAATTGGTCGCATATGCTTGCATATACATATACTTACATTGAACAGGTCATAGCAAGGAGGCTAGAGCAGAGAATAAAATTTGTTTGCCCGACAAATAGGTACATGTTTACTACATAATTTCCTGTTTTGTTTGGGTGATGATGATTTTGTGAGCCTATTGGCTAGCCGCTTGGCTTTTTCTTTTTCTTTTTGAGATCTGAAGGACCGGGGAAGCTATTTGAAATTCCCCGATGCTCCCGGTGCAGGGGAGGTTATGGCGAAATTTTTCGAACATTTAGGGTGTTAGCCAAATTTTTGAAATTTTGAAAATTCTCAGAAACTAAAGAGTTGGAGAATGGAAGCCAGATCGAACGCAGAGTTTATTAATCAAACCACTTTCGACTTTGTTCCTTTTCGGGGACGAAAAGTTTTAAGTGGGGGAGATTGTAACAACCCGTAAAATGCGAGCCAGTTTGAAATTTTTATTTTGGCAATTTTAGCGAATTTTGAGTATTTAAAATGAAATATTTTAAATAATATCGACGAGAAATTTATTTTGAATTGAAATTCGACGTATACATTATATACGTCATTGTTAGAATATATGATAATTATATATAATTATAAAAGGAATTGAAAATGGCGCAGTAGTTCGAAAATTCGATTTCTAATTTCAAATGAATATACAGAATTCAATATAAGTCAGAATTGAACGAAACAAGAAATATTTGAATCTGTATAACTATATCTTTGTAACGAAGTTAACAAACTGAGATTTCATTTTAGAAATGATAAGATATGTCCAGTTTAAAATTAGAAATAGTCGCTGTGGAATTTATATATATTTTTATATATATAAGGCCCTTAAAAATAGCAATTTTGCAAACGACCTCGGAATTCGACGAAACCACTTTTGTTGGGTCCGGGATGTCAAACTATTGCTAGGTTTCAAATTTCATAATTCTTCGAATCAATATGTGAGCGTGGCAAAAGAAAACGCGTTTGACCAGTTTCTGTTGAATTTAATCGACTGGAAATTGGCCATTTTTCAAACGGTCTCAGAATTCGATGAAACTAGTTTTGTTAGGACCGTATCGTCAATACGAAACTAGAAAATATTTTTCGGAAATTTTTCTAGTTAATATGTGACCCCGGTAATTTGAAATGTACGTTTAAAATTCAATATAAGGATTTAAATGTAAATTCAACGGAAACTGATTGTAACGATCAAACCAGCTTACGATACATATCCCATTGTGTTCGGAATGGGGGTAAAACGCTATGGACGACAGGCGGTAGGCCTCGTTTCGAGGTCGTATGTAAAAGTCAACCTTTTTACCAAAATTAAATAATTAATTAATAAAAAATATATATTATTTTAATTTTCTCCCCCCTTTTTCTTCTGCTTGCCCCCCCCCCCCCCCCCCCGTTTCATTATACAGAAACGAAATAAAAAAAAGAGAAAAAAAAAAGAAAACCTAAATTGAATCGAAGCCGCCGCCCCCTCAAGACCCGACGCCGGCGAACCCATCGCCGCCGCCCTTACCCTCCGTCAGACCTCCTCCTTCCAGCGAGGACCTCGAACCCTCGCGACGCCCCCCATAGAACCACCGAGCACCGCCACCCTCGAACCCTGCCGCCGACACCGTCGAGCTACCAGCGAACGCCACCCCTCTGAAGCCCTCCACCTCCGGCGAAATGCGGGTCCCCCCTTCTCGATCGCTGTAAGTTTTCATTTTTTTTATTTTTTTTATTTTTATCTTATTAATATTTAAACTGAAAACATATTTATTTAAACTGAAAATATATTAATTTTAAAAACTGAAAACTTATTTATTTTAATTTGAAAAGCTTTGATTTTTATATGAAGACAAAGGATAAAAAAATTGGATTTTTATAGTAAATAAAAAGTAGATTTTTATATGGAAACATTGTTTTAAAAATGTAAATTTTAAAGAGAAATAGCGAAGGAAGTTTATATTGTTTTTATTCATGGGAGTATATGATTTTATATATGAAAGTTCATATTTTAGTCGTGAAAAGATTATATTTTTAGCTATGAAAAGAAATGAGTTTGATTTGAAAAAAAATAGGATTTTTACATACGTGTTTAAGGGATAAAAATCTGATTTTTTTTACATACTTGTTTAAGGTAAAAAGGTTCGATTTTTTTAAAGTAGACATCGATGTAAAAATATGATTTTTATATATTGAACTTCGAAATAAAAATATGATTTTTATATATTGAACTTCGAAATAAAAATATGATTTTTATATATTGAACTTCGAAATAAAAATATGATTTTTATATATTGAACTTCGAAATAAAAATAGGATTTTTATATATTGAGCTTCGAAATAAAAATATGATTTTTAAATATTGAATAGCAAAGTAAAAATTCGATTTTTACATATGTAGAGAATACGGGCGAAGAAAGTGATAAGAGACGAGAACAGTGAAGATTTTCTGCACTGGAAGTGCCGTGGAGCTGGATAGCTATCTGTGAGAATTTCTCACCTTTCAATTTATTTTTCTAGTTATATATATATATACTAGGATGCAGACGGTGCTTAGTAGCACCCGACATAATCGTCCACAGACCATGGACTTGTTTGTTTGGCTGTGTTGTTAGTTAGATTGTTTGAGTTGATTTGAATTGTTTGGTGAAATGAAATTGAATATGATTGATGTGTGAATGGCGTGGGCCTTCACTAGACCGGGGATAAGGCTAGGCCTCGTCCCGTTTCTAGTATCGTGCCGTTATGCCGCCGAAATTTTCTAAAATATGTTAGAAAAATAAAAATATCATTTTATTTAAAGAATGAACTGAATAGAAATTCATATGTTGGAATAAAATGTTTTATCGTTAAAAATATAATTTTTAACGTGAATGTGAATAAATAAATATTCATTTACGAACCAGACGGTTTGTTTATGTACACCTATTTGAAGGACATTGATTGGGTCGATAAATTTTACACATCGCCCAACTGCACAAATAAGATATGCGTTTGATTGTTTGAAACCCCACACGGGTGTTGGGATGAAATTTGAAGTTCACTCATCCTGATTGATTAAATATGTCGATCGATTGATTGACAGGCTGTTATAAGCGTTGGATATCTATATTTGATGCTTATACAGCGTAGTGCACTTTGGTTGATGGTTGATTATTTTTCAATGCTATTTTATACATGTGTTGTATGAAAATCCATATAATTAATTTTATATGGTGACTGATTGGGCCTCATTCCAATTTGAAAATTTTGAAAAATATAAAATAAAAGTTCATGTGTTGACAGTACTCATCCATTGAGATTGGTCATGTGTTGAACGAAATATTTTGATAATAACAACTATTTGAAATAGAATATTTGAAAATAGGAATATATGAAGCCGTATTGATTAGATTGACGCCATTTTGACGTGAACGATATATATATCGATTTTATTCATTTTATAATGAATATCGAAAGTGATTTCAAAATCTGAAATTTTGAATATAATTGAATTCGAATTGAAATTGAATAGAAATGAATTCGAATTGAAATTGAATAGAAATGAATTCGAATTGAAATTGAATAGAAATGAATTCGAATTGAAATTGAATAGAAATGAATTCAAATTGAAATTGAATAGAAATGAATTCGAATTGAAATTGAATATAAATGAATTCAAATTGGAATTGAATTGAAAACGATTTCGAAATGAATTGAATTGAAAACGATTTCGAAATGAATTGAATTGAAAACGATTTCGAAATGAATTGAATCGAAAACGATTTCGAAATGAATTGAAAACGAATTCAAATTGAATTGAATTCAAATTGAAATTGAATAGAAATGAATTCGAATTGAAATTGAATATAAATGAATTCGAATTGGAATTGAATTGAAAACGATTTCGAAACAAATTGAATTGAAAACGATTTCGAAATGAATTGAATTGAAAACGATTTCGAAATGAATTGAATCGAAAACGATTTCGAAATGAATTGAAAACGAATTCAAATTGAATTGAAAGCGAGTTGAAATGAATTCAAATTGAATTGAAATTTGAATTGAACAGAAATGAATTTTGAAACGAATTTATAAAGAAGAATTCAATTTCGATTTGAATTGAAATGGAAGTTGAAATTGCTTTTGAAATGAATTTAAAACTATTTATATAATTCGTTTTAAATAGAAATCGACGATATATATATTATATATATTATATATATAATATAATGGCCTGAATAGAACGCGTCGCGCCGCGGCAGTTCGCGAATTTCGACCATTTATTTCAAACGGACATTACGGGAGATCCGACCGTCGGATTCTCCTAAAACCGGAACCGTTGGGTTCGTATAGAAAAGAGCTTTCTAATGAATATTAGAAATTTGAAATCTAACGGTTGGATTTGGAATTATGTCCAGATCAAATTCGAAAAAGGTCGTTGTAAGTGCAGTTCGATAGCCATTGATGTAAATCGACTGTACGGGCCTTAATAAAATTATTAAAAATAGTAATAATTTATGTAAAATCATAAGAAATGATTTAGAAAGAATTGGGATGAAAAACTCCATATTTGAAAAGATAAAAATAGATTTTTATCGAAATGAACTAGTTTTGAACTAGAAATATAATTCTATTTATTTTTAAATAAATAAATTGAATTAGAAAAGGGTTTTAAAAATAACCATAATTTCCAATGATTGCATTGGAGTGGATTTGAATCGAAATTGTCTTCGGGATATTTCGATGTTGGAATTCGTGATTATGCAGATGTGGTTATGGAAATTTGAAAGATATATATCCATATCGTTATTTCCAGCACGACATTTGTTAATCGTAGAATTTGATATTGAATATAAGCCGGGATATTTTCTATTCAGAGCCTTGTGTTTAATATCAAATGTGATTTGGGTTTGTCGTGAATGGTGTCTTCATTAACACTGTTCTTGAACCCAGTTGAGAAAAGATTAAATATTTTTATTTTAGATTTAATGAAGAGTACCAATTAAATAATATTTAATTGGAATAGAATTGATATTGATTTTTGGGTTTATCGTGAACAGTGTTTTAAACCACACTTGTTCTTTAACCCGATAATTAATGGAATGTGATTTTGGGCTTATCGTGAACCGTGTTTTAAATGACACTGATTCTTTAACCCAGTCGAAGATTAAAACTAAGTGGAGTTTTAATGAATCTTTAATTAGATTGAAATGATCGAAAATGGAGTATCACCAGTTTTGCTCCAGGCGATAGTTAAATCTTTAATTAGATTTGAACGTGAAATGGTAATTGAATTTACCGATAACACTGTGGTGTTAGATATGAAGTATTACCAGTTTTACTTCATGGGATGAATAGGTTGGGATTGGGAAATTAAAACAAATGATTACTTCGGTAAGGTTCGTTAATCCCGACTAGTTGAATCGAAATTCAAAAGAAGATTAAATAATAAATTCAAGGAATTTATCTTGGATAAAATTAATGGGAACCTTTCCCTTTGAATGTGAAATTTAGAAACTAACTGTCGGTTAGCTAAGCAGAATGGTTTTCTGGATATTGATCTGATGTTGGTTTCGGCCTTCGGGGTTAATATTTGGGGAATTATTCTCTTGATTAATTTACGGTTAGTGACTAATGAATCGGAATGAGGCGTATGTTGTGTTTGTGTAACACTTATTTAAAATATACGCGAGTTATTCAGAAAGACCGGGTTTATCCCATTCTGAATAACTGATACGACGATAAGTCGAAGATGAAGATGGTGGTCGAAGACCGGAAGTCTTCACGTCGTTTGGGTGATAACTGATGATCTTGATTGGGCTGTACACCCAAGAAGATGGAAACAGTTGGTGATCGTCCAGACGTGCTTGGAGATCGATGGATATGCGGGGTACTAGGTGCCTCCGGTTTCGTTCAGACCCAGAACGGACTTGTAAATGGACTGTGTGTCTGACATTGGATTTTAGTCCATGTGATTGATCTCTATTAAATATATATCTGTTTGGCGGCGGAGAATTTATTCTCTTGCTTAACGCCCTTCTCTGAGACGTACGAGCTCAGGGGTTATATATTGATGGATATCAAACGCATGGAGTGAATTGCCTGTGTGGCATGCCTAAGTGGCAATTGATCGAGGCTTCTGTTGAAAAGCAAAGTCTTGTGGTGATGATCAAAGCACGGCCTTTGTGGCGTAGCTTTGTGTAGCGTTTACTTCGCGAGTTTCACACCCGGTATGAACCAAAAACGGGAGACGGACATCAGGGAGGACTTGCGTTTCTTTCTAGCTAAAAGTGGCGTCAGTGGTTTTACACGCCCTGACGAGTTTGACTTATGTGGTTGTTGCTGTTGCGAGGCGCCTCGGTTTGATCTGACGATCCGGGTCCGATGGAGTCATTCGTTGGCTCGTTTGCGCCCCAAAGGGCGGGGAGACGTATTGTTCAGGCATAATAATCCACATCGGTGGACCGGCCCTGACGATCCAGGGGGCAGTTGCGGCTGTTCCTGAGACATGGTAGGCTAGATTGTCTCGAATCGGTTGAGGACTATCTTTTTCCTCGGTTCATAGATGGAAACCCAATTTCCAAATACGTGACATTTGCGGTTTTATTTGTAGAGCCTAGTATGGCGACGTGATATATGGTACCCATACCGCCTATGATTGATACTTATGATTTGAAGTTGTTTTATACACTATGCACTTATAATAGTATCAAATGATTTATTTTAAAACGTATCAAGCATTCTTTGGCTGTTATAAGGGAAAACCCTATCCCCCGGTTTGCGTTGCATTGTGTGATAGGACCTGGGTCTTATAACAGCTTCATTTTTCTTTATTTAGCATTGCGCTGTTTGTTTTATGCACTGGTATTCTTGGGAGGAAACCCGTTCCGTGTTATACGGCGTGGTCCCTTGACTTACCTAACTTTAAAAATAAAGATTAACTGTTTTAGTTCTCACACCAGTCACATGACTGACCTGAAGTTTATTGTTTTAACCTAAACTCTGGGTGCCCCTATTTTGACACGGGCAGCTAGTAGTTTTGGTTTTGCAGATTTATATTCACAGGATCCGGGTTTACAGCTGGAACGATATCCGGAAAGCTTTGTATCCGTATATCTCCTTCTAGTTGTGTATTGTATTATTTTCCGCTGCTATGTATTTAAATGTAATTTAAATCTCTGATATTTCTGTGTAATATTCATTTTTACTCTGTATATTCTTGTAATTTGGTGCATTGTTGTAATGTACAGTGAAATGTTCTTTTATATGAGTTCTGTTTTGTCCTGTTCTCAGACGAAAGGGCGTTTCGAACGGCCTGGATCGGTTTAGCGACTGGTTCGGACCAAGCGAAATTACTTGCCGTCACACTTTAATGTTACTAACTATTGCTCAAATGATTACGGCCATTGATGGCACTATTCTAATTAGCATAAAAGAGCATTGCTCATGTAACTAATGTATAATTATTTATCTAATGCATATTGGAATCAGGATAGAAATATATTAATAGTAGTTCATTATAGCTAACTGTTTTTAGTCTCTATTTTGTTTAAATTCCCATAAAAAAAAATATCTACCATAATTTATCCTCGCAGTGCATAATTACGAGCATATATGAGTTCTTACATGATTCATGTCGATTTCTCAGTTTGAGCATATTCTCACATTGCATTTAACAATTTTCGGTATAGATTTAATGGAGAATACATGTAATTTATCTAAGCCCGCCCCTTTTATGAAAAATGAAAATGGGTCAACATTCACTGTTATTAGTGACTATCCTTGAGTTTACTTTTCCCGATCTGGAATAATATTTTTGTTAGAGTTTTAATAATTACTGGGTTTGATAGGCAGATCTCCTTAGTTTTTGAACTTGATACCTTTAATCTTTGTTCACTCAACTAAAAAGTCACTGAAATATTTTTTGTTCCAACTGATGCATTGAACTCTTTCCGTTGCATATTAGCTTGCTTGATTCTTAGAGCTATATCAAACGACTGTTTTCAATTCATTCTATGCCTTTGTTGTACAATATGTTTTGTTCATCTTACTTTTAGTTATCTACTCACAGTTTAGCTTGGTCATTTGTTCAATCTACCTGTGTTATGTCCATTTGGTTTTTTGATGCTATAAGGTATGATATTTTCTTTGCCTCGCAAAAAATCGATCAAGCTTAGTTGCATGACTTTGTATCACTAAATAATAAATTAAATACAATTTGATTAGTAAAAACCAATTTTGTGGAAGGAATTTTATTGTTGTCACAACCTTCTCTCTCTCAAAAATATTATATATTCATATTAGTGATTCTTAATAAACCACTGAGGGCTTTTTTTTTTTTTTTTGGACCAATGAAAATATGTTTGCTTGTAGATTTCTCGAAGGGTGTAGAGCAAAACCAATCCGAGCTTTGTTTGTTTTGATATACATGTATTCAGTTTTACAGGTATGTGAAATGCACAATTCTATCCCATCAATAAAGTAAAATTTGTCATATTCTTAGTACTGATAAAATACAAATAATATATTTATTGTATTTGAAAGTTGGACAACTTTGTATCATCACAAACAATTAAGTAGTCTTCTCTTTTTTTGGTTAAATAGTAATATCTTCATGACGGTACCAATGCCAGTTTCCTATCATTGATTTCCAAGTTTGAATGATGTGTATGGCAGTATTTTAGGATAAGATGGAGATGATATCATAATCATGCCAATTCAGATTTAGGTAATATAATTTTGTACAATGGTCTCAATAGTGAACAATGACGATTCTTCTTTTTAATAGGCAAATAGACCGCACACTGCAATGAAATTCTAGAAATACATGAATTTTGTTTGTCCAACATGTCAACAAAAATCCATTGGCAAAATTACAACAAAATAACATAGCAAACACCCAACAGGTGCCATGTATTTAAAAAAATTCCACTCAATGTCATCATTGACAACAAAGTCTACGTGAACCATCGACTTTGGGCAACTTATTCCCGAGTTTCAACTAACCTTTTGGCTGAAGTATTCACTAAACCACTTAGCAGTTATATCCTTTTTGTTCTACTCAAGTTGTACCTATTTTCTGTACCATCTGCATTTTTTGGCACAATTAGGACAGCAGTTGTAAATTTACTGGTATACAACGATTAGGAGTTGGTTCACCGAGCATTTTCCAGTCTAAAGCATTATTTAGTACAAAAACATTGTGTTGATCACTTTATAATTCATTTTTCCTTCCTTCATTACTTACTATTCTTGATATATAATTGAAGAAATCTAGAAAACATATTCGCTTTAGAAGTTCACACTAAAACTTAAATAAGAAATACCTAACGAGACCTTTTCTTCTCTGTTGGTAGATGATCCTGTTAATTTGACTTCATAGCATTTTATTCTAAAACATTTAGATGCAAATATTTTCTCATTACTATGTCCTACAGTTTTTAAACAAACCATGTTACTGCTTCACTACTCAGTTTACCTCAGTAATCATTTAAACCATATTGTAACTCACTAATATCTTTTTTGCAAACTCCACAAGTGAATATCTATCATCCGTTGCTTCCATTTTAGCAAACTATCATTGAAAACCCAATGGAAAGCGGTAGATGTTCATTCTTACTGAAGTAAGCACTTTTCAAATCCTTGGTAATTTCTATTTACTTTAAGCTTTGCTTCTATCGATTATTCATAAAAGGCGTTATTCTTGAATCTTTAATATCTGTTATTTATGCCTGTATGGATTTAATATTCATATATAAATTATTCTATGATATTTTTAATCAGTATTGTTTTCAGTTTTTTAATGATTCTGTCAGTAAAAATCTTTTGGACCCTGTTTATTATTGACAGAGTTAAGTGGAGTATTTACAATTTTACATTTTAACAAAGTACTGTAGAGAACTCAAGTTTGGCAATCATAATGACTTCATGCGGCTTTGAATCTACGCAGACTGAGTTTTAAATAAAAAGTTGTTCATTTGTATATAACACTAAAATCCACATGCTAGAATCCAAATCCAAGTTTGCAGCAGCTTTTTATCACTGAATGGATAATAAACTGTTGGTTTGAAATCTACTACTCATAATTCGAATTAGTTGAAGATTTTTACTCTCATGCCGTTGTTGCCATTTTAGCATCATTTATTACGTTGCATGTGCATTCAGAGCGAAGACAGGAAGCAAATATTCTTTTTTCTTATAATATTCTTGGCTTCATGCTTTAAAACGTTTCTCATTTACACTGTTGCTATCTTAATAACAAAAATTATAGTTAGTTATCTGATTTGGCTGCATGCTAGCCTGCTGATATCTTACTTCTTACAGGTGAAAATGTTGCCTACAAGAAAAACTGACACAAAGTAACTGAGGTTTCAGGCATTACAAGAAGAATTGCAAAACGTTGATGTTAAGTACACTCCACTAGACAAGTTCACTGCATTCTCATTTATGATGTTCTGAAATTTAACTCTACGTTATTTAAATCATTGTCCTTGAATGTATATCTATTCATTATTGGTGTAAGTCCTATTTTATTTCTTTTTTTTTTTGCTGTCTCAATTTCGTTATATACGCATCTATTTTTGTTATCTATTTTTTATGTATCTGTGAATCTATGTTCAATATTGAAAATATCTCTCCAGAAGTGTTGTCGTATTTCTCTTGCCTATTTGTCTGTACCGCATTGTGCATTTTTAATGAATTTCATTTGACTGCCCTATGTTAGTGAGCTTATTGGTGGATTTGATACTTACTTTTCCATTGTTTACTTATTCAACCTAATAACAAGCTCTTATACCTCTCAGCATGCTTCCACTTTATATAGCCTTTATCAGGGAAAAATAGCGCTCATCACAGTTCAAAATTATTATTGCAGGGAAGAAAAACAATCAATGGTTTCAACAGAAAAATATGGTTATGATCCGTGTGCGTAGCATGGATTCTCACTTGTGTATTTTGAATGCAGCACAACAAATTTAAAGAAAATTAATTGTAGCTTACTAAGGTATTGTAATTAGCATAGTAAATGTTTGTGCTCATACTTCGTACTAATTTCATGATAGTTGCAGTTCTATTGATAACAAATGGTATTCAAATAAATCTTTAGTCCCCTTTTCCATACTGCCATCAAATGCATTAAATTGCTTATTAGGCTATGCATCGTCCATAAAGATTGTGCACTGTTTATTGGTTTAGAAAAATAATGGTTACGCATTGTCTGTCCAATTTATTTCTTCTTTCTTATTACATTCTTTTGTAGAATTTTGAACACCAAAAAATTTGTTGCTAAATCAAAATTTTTAAACGACTACAGAAAAAAGATCCAGCAGCTCCAACTATGTCTAATTTGGTGTCCAAATAGCCGCTCTTTTAAAAAAAATAGTCAAGTGAATTTTTCATTTAAATATTAAAATATATAATTTTGATATCATAAATAATAGTATACATGAGTAACATTAATAAAGACAGTTTATTATTCATCTATCTCAATAAATTTATATTTATTGTAAAATCCTATTTTTAACTTTAAATATCCACATTTGGACATCTCTATAGTTATGTGCACTTCATCGACTGTTTACTAATTTTTTATATGTAGATCCTGTGTATTTAAATTGCTTACGAAATCTCGAATTCAAATTATTTTAATAATCTATATATCAGTCATCTATGTGTAGACTTACATATTAATAAAAATCATAATAAAATATTTTTTTGTAACTACGTTGATGTATAGATCACATGCATACATTTATGTACATAAACAACAATAAACAAGTTAATTTGTAAATAACTATCATCATTTATGTACATAAACAATAAGACCTATATAATTTTGTTACAAAATTCTTTTCAATTTATTCGTATTATTTACTCTTAAAATAATATATTTTAATCAATTACATAATTTCATAGCTAACATATTTCTCATAGTAATAAGAACCAAAAAATTATTTTTTACTTCAAACAAATAAAAGTTACATAATACATACCTTAAATAACAATAACAATAATAATTTATAGTTTATTTATTTTGTCAGATTCATTGTATATTATATAATAAAGTTCCAATTTTAACAATAAAATTATAAATACTATATTTTATAATATTATCGTGTGCAACGCACGGGTTACACACTAGTATATATATATATATATATAATGAAATGATAAGGACTTAATTAATACCACAGTACTATCACAATACCTGGAAAGCTACATCCCGCCATAAACTTAGGTGAGATAGAAGTTCCAAATGTGCTCCAAAATAGGGCAATCGCATCAACTAAAACAAAATAAAAAATGATATTAAGTTAAAATAGTCAGTTAATCGTTGTTTGTATTTGAATTGGGTAAACATAAACTGAAGCCAGTAAAACTAAATTAAGCTATTGAATTATTCGTGGTAAACTCAAACAAATAAATTATGCTATCGAATCATCTTAAACATCTGAATAAGATCACAAACACTTTAGACGGTTAGACCATGGTTGTTGCCTGACTAGCATATGCAGTGTGAAGTTTTAATAAGAATAATTAACTGATTTTAACATGTTTGTTAATGGATGAGTGATTCCTAAACATGTACGCTCTCCTTTGTGGCATGCAAGGTAATGATTGTTTACAAATGCATAAAACTTTACCACACCAGGGACACTAAAAATTACCCATTAAGCTTTAGACCTTTAATTACGTTTACCTGATAGGACAAAGTTATTGTTAAAGAAAAACAAAGACAATATTATAAGCAACTGCAGTAACAAGATATGCAATGAAAATTCTGACATATGCAGTGAAAAATAAAGTATTGTACCTACTTGATGTTTTCACGCACATAATCATGTAGCCGTCAGGATTAGAGCATAGTTTTGTATTGTCCCATATATCCGCTTCGCCTACTTGAGACCCATGAAATACTTACGTAAAATATTAAGAGGACCTACTGCTAAATCGGGGAAACCTTAATCAATTATACCTGCTGTAAGAAGCGTATAAGAAGTAAATCAAATCAAATTGACTTTATGAGTTGCTTTCAAATAAGACTGATCCAACGGTTAGTGACTAGAGGTAGGAGAAAGTAAATCAAACCGCGGATCAGCTCCGTCGTCCTTGAATTGCTAAATCGGTGGATTCATTTTTGATCAGAGCATAGTTTGTTGAGATCTACGTTTGTTCAAGGAAGGGAGGATTTGGAATCAAGTTTGATTTACGGAAAGAGTACGAGAGGTCGGCCTATAGGATTAGAAATACAAGACATGAGAGCCTTTGGAGCCAAATTTTCAGGTTTCTCGCTTGTGTTTTATCCAGCTGCTTAACGTGAAACCCAATTTTTGAATGGCCATAATCAAAATTTCACGAAAGATTGTAAAATTTTATGTTATAAGTTATAATTCATAGGTAAAAAAATATATTAAATATAATATGTAGCTCTTGAGAATTATTTTTTATTAAAATATTAAATATTACTTATTCATAATAGCTATTATTAATTATTACTTATTTCTTTTAGTTATAATTGAATATTAATTAGTAAAAGTTAATTATTGTGTATATGTTTTTTTGGCAAGACATTTTTTTGTATATGCTGCTAGCTATTAACTATTAAATACTTAACAGTTTATTAAATATATGTTTCTAACTATTAACTATTAAAAAATTAATGTAAACATAAAGTAAAACTATTTTTATAACCTATAGTAGATTTTTTTGGAAATATGGATGTTAAATATAAATATTATTTCAATTATAAAATAACGAATACAAAATAAAAATATTACTTGTTAATTATTAATAATAATCAATTATTAATCATTAAATATTAGTATTGAATATTGAATATTAATTATTTGACATAATTTATTTAAGGGAAAGTCTGTTTAAACACAACATTTTGACATAATCGATTTCAGCCATTGGATTGCCGATTTATTCCACCTCTCCATTTAAAGATAAAAAGATGCGACGACTAAGACTCTGTGTTTTCCAATTTGCGTCTTATTTTGTGTGCAAATAACCGCTTCTTTATTTGATAACAATCATTAATTAATAAAATTGCTTCTTATTCTTAATTATTTACTACTTATTCCTTGCTATTTATAATTTAATATACTTGTAAGCATCAATTTTCTTACAATATTATAAAACCTTTGTAAAAAGGTATTTTTATAACTTGTACAAAAAAGTTTGTAAAAAGATTGTTTGTTACAACGTTTTTGTAGGAAAAGCAGTATAAATTCATCTATTGCAATGTTTTGTATGGAAACGTTGTAAATTTATATTATATACAATGTTTTTTGCAAAAAAGTTGTAAACTACTCTTTTTACGACTTTTAAAATACCAAAGATATAGCTAGTGCAACTTAGTCATTCCTAATTGTTTCTTAAGTCACACAACTCTCGCCAAATCGACCTACATCGAGCTTAATTTTTTTCCTTCCATCTACTGGAACTGTTCATTGTGTATCTTGTATTGTTGTAAGTGTTTAATTTAGAGTGAAGGTAAATTAAATTCTAAATGGTAGAATGAAAATAAGAGAAAATTTAACTATGAGAATGAAAGCAAAATGATATGACTTATTGAGTACAAATTAGTTTCCAACTTTTTACGAAGTTTTAGCGGTTAGAAATATGTTTGGATTTGAAAGGAAGGAATAAGCGGCTCTAGAGGAAAAGTTTTAGCAGCGAATGAAAATTATAATGGTGACATAAGCGGCTTCAACATTTCGACATCAGTGTCTTATCTTATTTTCTTGAGCAAGTGGCTTATCGTTTTACAAATAATTAAAAAATATCATTCACTATAATAACTAAGTAATTAATTTTAATTTCAATTTTCTTTGGCATTGAACTCAAGAGAATCGATGGATGCTGAAAATCTTTTAAGGAGAAACTAAATTGTCTACGTTCATTTCAACTCATAGCACGTAATCCTTAGTTATAAGTTATTATTTATGAATCATAGACTATAAGCTATTAATTATAATAATTTTTAAATATTAGTTATATATTATTATTTAAACGTTATCATTATAAAGTATGATTATTAATTATAAAAATGATTAACTATAAAAAATTATTTATTATAAATTATTATTTTGACTTTGCATATAGAACTTAAAAATCAATTTTATTCTCACATGTGATCTTTATTTTGTTCATGCTGACCTAATCATGGTAGCATCCATGATAGAACGAAAGTGGTATACTTCCTTATTAATAATTATTTAGTATTAATTATAAACAATTTAATAGTAATTTTTAATTAATAATTTTTTTGAAAATTTAATAAAAATAATTATTAAATACAAAATCATATTTATAATTATAAAAAATAACAGTAAACACCTTTTTTTTCAAAAAATTAACATAGCTATCCCTTGCAAATCCCTTGGAAATCTGCTGTAGAATAGCTTAAAAAAAACTTTATTAGTAAATTATTTCCATTTACAATGGAAACCAGCAGCGAAAAATTTCCGATGGTGAAGTGATGCAATTTGTAAAGGTTTAACGGTGGATAATGAAAAACGACGGTAAAATTCTAAAACAAATAGAAATAAAAAATCCTAAATCTTATATCTTACATATTCCACGAAAGTCTATTGCTAAATTAGCAACAAAAATTTCCGGTGCTAAATTCTGCAGCTGTTTACTGCTTTTCTTGTAGTGGTTGTGTCACAGAAGTGTTTGGGTTTCGTCGTCAGTTCTCGAGGTATTGAAATTGAAATCAATCCCAATTAGATTGGAACAATATGAGGCATGCATGAGCCTCGAAAAATCAAGGATGTGCAGAGCTTGGTGGGAAAGGTAGTAGCTTTTAGCAGATTTATTTCCAGAGCCACCGACAAGTGCATTCCCTTCTTTGACTTAATAAAGCGAGGAAAACGCAACTTTTCTTAGACCCCAGATTGCGTCGAAGCTTTTCAAAACCTGCTAAACCATCTGGAGAGTCCTTCCATACTATCTAAGCCAATAGATCACGAGGACTTATTCATGTACTAGGATATTTCTCTACATGCTATCAGCTAAGCACTCGTCCGTGAGGAAGACAGGGTCCAGAGACCAGTGTATTATGTGAGCAAGAAGTTGACAAGGGCTGAACACAACTACTCGGGGATCGGAAAGCTCGCTTACATATTATTGATCATTTCAAGAAAGATACGCCACTACTTTCAAGCTCATCCGATTAAGGTGTACACCAACCAACTGCTATGACAGGTCCTTTAATGACCTGAGGTGTCCAGGAGATTACTTAAGTGGAACATCGAACTAAGTCAGTTCAATCTCATTTTCCTTCCACGAAAATCAATCCGACGACAAGTATTGGCCGATTTTATAGCCGAATTTACAACTCCTAAAGATGATATCTCAGACTATGAATCGGACGCACCCGAAATCAAATTGAGACCAATCACTTGGAAGTTGTACACCAATGTGCTCAAAATGATCGACATTTAGGCACCGAAGTTGTCTTGGTAACTCCCGAGGGACGATTGATCTATTATGCCTTAAGGCTAAATTTTCCCGCTCCTAACAATGATTCTGAGTATGAAGCTCTGATTGCCAGGCTGAAACTAGTGAAACAGTTGAGAGTAGTTGCATTGGATATTTTATGTGACTCCCAAGTTGTTGTATTTCAGGTTCAAAAGGAGTATCAGTCGAATGTACCATGACCCACTGCCTACCTAGAACGGGTTGAGGAACTATTGGATGGCTTGAATTACCATAACATCTCCCATATTCCACAAGATCAGAATTAAAAGACCGACAAGTTGGCTAAGCTGGCCAGCTCTGACAACCCCAAAAAAATAAAAATGGTTCTGATTGAAGCATTGAATGCTCCGAGTATGAATAAGATAGAGTTTGATCACACGATGGAAGCCGAACATGAAAGGAGTCATGGATTACACCCATAAATGTATTTTTACAGCATGGAACCCTTTTAGAAAGGAAGAATGAAAGGCGTGCTATAATTTGCAATGCTTCGTGGTATATCATGCAGCACGAGACACTTTACAGAAAAGGGTTTTCAGTTGCTTTGCTCTGATGCGTTGCCAATGACGACATCAAGCACGTGTTACGAGAAGTGCACGTAGTTGACTGTGGTAACTACACCGAAGAGAAGAATTTAGTAAAAATAAACTATGATATAGTTACTTTTGGCTTACCGTGAATCGAGATGCAGCTGATTAATCTTGACGCTGCAACAAGTGCTAGAAGTTTGAGAAGATTCCTAGAGCTATACCCATCCAACTCACCCAAATGCTCAGTCCTTGGCCGTTTGCAGTATGGGGAGTAGACATCACCAGGAGCCTTTCGATCTCTAAGGGAAGAGCAAAGTATGAAATCGTGACTGTGGATAACTTTACAAAGTTTATTGGAGACGAACCGTTAACCACAATCACGACAAAGCAGGTAATCAACTTTATCGTCAGAAACATCATATGTTGATTTGGGATCCCTAGAACTATCATCACTGATAATGGAACCAATTGGTAGCATGTAGTTGATAAATTTCCGTCGACGATATCACATCGAGAAGAGATACATGTCATTTGCTCACCTACAACCAAATGGGCAAGTTGAAGCTATGAAAAAGATCATCAAATCCACTTTGAAAAAGCGACTGGAGTAGGCAAAGGCAAAATGGGCCAATGAGTTACTATTATCCCTTATATTGGACTACTCACAAGTCAGACACTGACCATGCCCCTTTCACACTCTCATACAGCTCGGAAGCAGTCATTCGGGTAGAGTTTGAAGTCCCTTCCCATAGAACAATGTATTCAGACCCATTTAATAACAATACTCTTCTCCTTAAGTCACTCGGCATGACAAATGAGAAGAGAGAGGAAGTATGCTTGCATGCTTCAGCACATAGGCATCAAATTGCCCGATACTACAACCAGAAGGTTCGACCCAGTACCTTTGGACCCGACGATTTTGTACTGATGTGTTTCTTCCTGGCCTCTATTCACACGAATCCAAAATGGGAAGGACCCTATGTCATTTAACGGAAGCTAGATAATGGAGCTTTCAGGCTAACGACCGTTGCTGGTGATCACCTCCTAAAAGCGTGGAACATTGTGTATCTATGACACTATTTGACTTAAGCTTTTATTTTTGTTGTTACTATATTTTCCGGCTATGTAATATAGCTTGATTTTCCAAAAGATATTATTTATAAATAAATTCGCTTTTCATGCTCCATGATTGTTTTGTTTTAATTTGGTTAAGTACTGTGATTCGATTGGCTTATGCCTACCTTGAACGAAGGGAGTAATTGACTTCCTAATGACATTTACTCGCTCGCGTTTCGATGAGCAAACTTGACACAACAAACCTTTTCCTTAGACATGGGGCAAAAGGATTGATGCCGGACCAAGCATGAATCGATCGCTTGTCCAGCTAACTCCATCCTTTATGACTCAGGATGGTATATGAAATATTTGGTTAAGCGTGAATGGTGCACCATGACTTAAAACAGCTATAGCTCGTTTAACCCGAGATCACGACGGGAGAGTATAAAAGATCTCAGGCCAAATGTCTGACGAGCTTAGCTCTAACCCCACCAATGTCGAGGATACGAGCACGAACTGTTAATTAACCTCAAGCATGAATTTATGCATGATTCAAGGTTAATTAGGGGAATATGCACTATGTATCCTATAATGACAACTTGACTTGACTGACCCTAACTCACTTGGCTCATTCAAGCGAACCAACTTATGAGTTAAACACGGGTCGAGAAATTAAAATCGTAAGTACATCGAACGGGAATCTAGAGAAAGATACAAAATGCTTTATTAATTATAGTTTTTGTATAGAGATACCAAGCAAAAGGTGAGGGCCGAACTCGCAACAACCATAGCAGACCAATAGAAAGCTAAAAACAAATTAAGCGATTACTAAGTCTTCGGAGTTTTTGAATTTTTTATCTCCCTCCATCCTTCATCTCCTCCATTTCGATCTTGGTAAGTATACGCTTCTTCCTCTTAATCTTCCCGGTCGAAGATTCTTCTATTTCGGGTATGGGTTTGGAGAGTGTATATTGTGGAGGCAACTTGGGATACTTGGTGGATGCCTCTATGTTGGAAGGGAGAATCACGCTGATAGGATTGGTGGGAAAAGGTAATGGTAAGACCTCAAATTTGACTTGCAAGATTTTTCCCTCATTCCTTGCTTTCATCTCCACAATTATCAGTTCTTCGGTCTTACCGATCTCTCCAATACAGATAATGTCATCATCAACGTCCTTGTCATCAAGGTCTTTCAATGCTGCCATCATCTCTCTTCCCTTGGCACAACACCCCTAGGAGGTATTATAGGCTCACCAGTTGCATTGGTCTCTTTCTCCGCGATGACCTCAATTGGCTTCGTACCTAAAGAAGAGAGATCAAACATTGTTAGACTTTGCAAAAATATAGGCCTCTCAACTGGAGACCCCACCACAACTTTTGCAAACTGTGGGAGAATGTGGAAATACCTTCAGCGAAGCGAGCCCCTGAGGTTGCAGGAGTTTTGACCTCAACAATTGGAAAAGGAGGCTTGTGTGCAATGAATCCAAGATCATCGGGGTTGTATCCAGCATTGACGGGTGATCCTTGGACAAAAGGGGCGAAACAACAATAATTGCAGTAAAAGAGCTAGTTCCCAGGGTAGGTTGGCTACTTGATTGAGCATCGACCACATCATCCTTGGCGGTACTGGACTTCTCTTTAGTAACAAATTTTCCTTTGATCCTATGGCATTCCACGTCCTCCTCCTCTTTCAGTAGTTTCCGACCTTCAAAAAGAACTTGTGGCTCATCACCTTTTAAATATGTCACTTCTGACTTAGCCTCATCGGTGGCGCCATCTTCCAAAGAATCCTTCTCTTCCTATGAAAATATTTCCCACGTGTCCATCAGAGTCTGCGGATAGTTGTTTACTCACAAAAGATCCTGGAGACAAAGGATTCATGCATTAAAAGTCAATATTTGGGTGCCAAGGTTTTCCTACATTTCCTCAGCCTCTGCCACTTTGGCCTTCTGCCCTTGAACCTCTTCGTCATATTTGGTTTGAGTGTTGGATATAGATTTATGAGCAGCTTTGACATTGGCCTCAGCCTCCCTTTTTCCTTCTCAGAAGCTGCTAGTTGGGTCTTAAGCTTGGCGTTTTCTCTTGCCAATTAATTTTTCTCCTTCGCCAATTTGTCCTTCTTTCTTTTCATAGAAATAGCTTAACAATTAGAACTTTATTCAACTCTGGCACTATTTTCAATTCGTCCTTGGCAGACTTGGTTAAGAGCGACCAATTAATTAGTTCAGTGTTCATTCTGACACGGACGTTACCAAGTTCCACCTTAGTTTTATCATACCGTTTCATCACCTCCGCATGCTGAGCTTCGCATACATCCAATTTTTTCTGAGTGGACTCCAGACAGATTTTGTTATAACCTCATTCCTAATTCATATTAGCAATTTCAAGATCAAGTCTTGGGATAGCTTCAAACAACCTCCTCGAATAAGTATACATCTCTTGGTATTGTGAGACCAGGAAGTTGGCATTGGATCTATACCTTCGAAAGACTTTGTAACAGTTTGTAAGAAAGGCAAGAATTGAATACAATCGAAGCATATCTGGGGATGTTTCCACCAATAGCTTCTTCCTCTCCTTTATTGACAATTCTTGGCCCCGAGGAGGTGCGACCTGGATCTCTTCTCTTTATGCCTGCCTGACGAAGTGGCGCTCCCGTGTTATGGAGGAGTCTTCTTAGATTTACGTTGGGGAGCAGGAGGAAGGTTAGCATGAGACAAGTCCTTAGTCGAAGAGTACCTGCTAGGAGTTTTATCTCCATAATCCCAACCATACTTACTTTAAGAACGATGACAGGAGTCATGATGACACTTCTCTCTGTCTAGTTCCTTTTTCTGCTCCCACTCTTTTTCAACTTGTTGAAGAGCTAGTTCTTTCTCTCTTTGCTGCTCCCTTTCCTTCTTCATTTCCCAAGTTCCATGTTATTCCAGTTATTTGCGATTCCAACTATCTGAGCGATCACGTGAATCCCAATATGAGGATCCTCTATTGCTGGGCATACTATCAGAAATCGATGAACCAAACTCTTTGACATACTTCGTTCATCTAGTCATTACACTTGCAAATAAGGAAAGGAGTTAAAGTCAGAACTGGGAATTAAAATGATGAAAAAAGTGTTGTAAACGTGCAGTGCTCGTGTCATGTGTGTGGCAGTGACCCCCCAACAAACCAGAGCCTGGAGTTTGTCTAGTTGGTGTGGTCAGCCCTACTTTGGTAGGTGTGATTTCCACTTCATAGGTCGGAAAAAATGTGCTAGAGCTTAAATTTTGAAAAGAATAAATGGTGTCAGGTAATGGCAGATTTCCTAAGCCTCGGGACGACGATATAGATTCTTCTGGTCAAGAATTATGAATTGGAGATTTGGTTAAATGTAAGTTTCAAGAGGGGACTACTCCAGCACAGCGGTGGTATTTTTTGGAGAAGGGGCTTTGGATACTTCCTAAACAATCTTTTTATAGGATCTTCGATGACTGTATCTTTAGGAGAAGGGATCCCTGCTCCCTCGCTAGTAATCTTTTCAGGGGATTTCTCTTTCTCCTCTGGCTGAGGCCCCCGACTGGAACCTGTAATTTGTTTCTCTTCTTTATCCTTTTAACCTATACCTTGATCTTGGTCGTAGTTGTTGCTTGCCCCCGATTGGGGGAACATCTTTCGATGCAACAAGCGCTGGAGGTATGATGGTTAGAGGCACATCCACAGAATCTCGACCTCCGCCTGCTCCCACGCTCCGTTGAGGACTAAGCAAGTTATATCAACGAAGAAATTCATTGGCAAGGAAACGTTTTCCACTTAACAAAGTTGTTGGAGCATTTAACAACATGTTTAAATGTTCATAATACACCCAACCCTAGGGCTTCTTCGGAGACGGACCTAGAGATAATGAGAAATGTTAATAATACGTCAAGCACAACTCAAAGGATGGATGAGAACCTGAAGCTTAGTGGACTGAAGCCACCTCCTAGCAAAATCCTCTTGATGACGAACATAAAACTAGTTTAGTCTTATATTGCCTACATTGTTGACTCCCTCAGTAATGATATTTTTGTTGGGTGCAGACTCAAAATAAAAAAACGAAAGGATTATTTGCTGGCGACGATTGAAGTTATAATAAAAGACGATGTCTTCAAAGGTGGGTTCCTCACTCGATATTTTCATATAAACTATATACAATGTATAGAGGTAAGAATACGCTGTTGGGTGAAACTGCATCGGCGCTATGTTAACTTGTCTAAGGAAGTCAACAACGAAAGGATGAAAGGGAGGAATGCTCCCAATTGTACACATTTTTCAACTAATGGCCATATAGCCTTCTTGAGGGTTGTGAGGCCTTTCTAAAACATCGGGAACTTGGACATCATCCCTAGGAATCCCATGTTTCAAGCACATATGCCTTAGCCTTACTTCATCCATAGTTGATACCTAAGAGTCGTGGGGTTCTTACAGAGAAACGACGTCACGAAATAAATCTGGAGCACTATTATCCCCCACTCCTCCGACCTCTTAATTTAAAGAAGTCCCTTGTCCAGAAAACTCTACATCCTCGTGAACATTAACTTCAAACTGTGGGACATCGCTCTCAGAGTTGGGCTCTGGCGTGAAGGCTTTTGAGTCAGATATTGTTTAACAAGCTTTGCCTTTCTTATCTTCTGAGAATCTCGTGGAATATCATCTGTACATGTTTGTTGTACTATCTAAAAAATCGTAATGGTTGGAGTAAAGTAACCTGTACCCCTCCTGTGTGTATTAGTGTGTGAAGTGCAAAAGTATTGGGAAAATAATGGAAGGAAGCATCAAACGCATGTGATCATTTAGCTCAGAAGACAATAATTCCTAACTGTCTAGTTGAGTCCCACTAGTCGCCCAACACATGTCGTAATATTGCGGGAAATTATGTCTTGATGTCCAGAATATTTGAAGTTATATACTATACAACGTAGATTTAAGCCCTGAAAGGCTTTATCCTAAGTGTTCGGGAATGATTGTTCGATGTTGAGTTGTTCATCAATATTATGTCATGTAGAGTTGTTTTGATTATTATCTTGATGGAATTATTAGAAGAATGTGTCTCAAATGTCTAAGTTCCTTATCAAGAGACTCTGGTTCAAACTCTCCCAGTTCGAAAGATTCCAAAATGAACTTCCCCGATTCGAACAACTTTGGTTCGAGAAATCCTGGATTGGATGATTTCTGGCCAATTTCCCTCACATGGAGCAACTTCGCTCGAATTTCTCTGATCGAGTGACGATTTTTGATCCGATCCCCTATGAGTTCACCAGGCATTCATTGTTTCTATCTCCGTGGATGATGCTTTGGAACCACCAAAAATGATTTCCTATTGCTATAATAAGGCCACGACTACTACCATTGACAGCTCTAACACCATGAACGGCGACGATGGGCCTTGTGATGTGGGACTTCTGCGGAGATGGGCCTTGAGACGTGGGACCCCAATTCTCTGGTGAATCAAGATAACCACGAGGATTCAAAGCATAAATAGCATATAGTAACATATAAGATCACAAACTACATGAATTTAAACCCACCTTTGGTTCTGATTTGGAAGTTAAAAAAGGAATTGAAACAGAAGAAGGATTTAGGGTTTTCCCGATTTAGACCTATATGCGGCGGAAGGAGAAAGTAAAGAGTAGAATAAAGGATCGGACCAGTTTATACACTGAAGGTAAAACAACTGTTCAGCTTCTCCAAAAAAGATGTGTTGACCATTTCATATGCAAATGATTTGGTCTGAATACTCTGACTCGGCGTTGGATCGAACAATTCGATCTAGGCTCGGTTCGACTATTTCGAGCCGATACCAAGTGTGAGCCTCGATCCGAACATGAAATAAAGGAAAGTAGAAATGTTTTTCTCATCCTACTTCAAGCTCTTAACAACTTGCTAACATAAATAATTTATTTGGACCTAATAACTTAACATAATTCAAAATGGGTAATTCGAACTTTTGACTCGACAAGGTTTGAACGGTTTACTTGTTTATTGCAACTACTCTAGCCCGAGACTTTGGCTTGCTAAGTAACAATCATTGCAACTCCGGATATGATCTGCTATTTATACATAGCAAGAAAAATCATGGGTACCAACTTTATGAAAAGAAACACTATTCATCGTTACTCTCCTGAAAAAGGATTACTTTTCATGGCATATCAGCTCAACAAATTCAAAGCACATCCCATCTACAATACAATGTACTTTTAGGGGGAAAATGTTGACCTTCCTATTGGTAAGGCCGTCAAGAGTCCAGCTATCTATGATCGAAATGCCTCTATCCTAGAAATCACGCCAAACTAAAGACTATTGACGCTTGACTCGAAGAAGCCCGGGTCGAAGGATATGATTTGCAAAACTCCCCAACTGCAGATCGAGTGGAACCTGACCCTGGGGTTGAAGGAGCTCGGTTCGAACGAAGCCCGGATCAAACAGTTCGATCTAGGTATTGTTCGATCCGAGGAAGACGTTCCTACACCTTCCACCAATCCTCCCACTAACTCCTACTGCCCCGGACCTTGCACCACGTGTCTACTCTCGAGCCGACCCAACAACTTCCTAGAACGTGGTTGTAACTGCTTTGTAAATGCCTCCACTACTCTTCGAGTTTCCCAGTTTGAAGGCCACGTGTGCAAAACAATGTAGACCAGAACTGAGCCTATAAATACATCATTCCAAAGATAATTCAAGGACTTTCGGCACTCTAGCAACTCACACAACTTTTCAACCGCAACCATTTAAGTTATTTAGAGATTCCATTATTGTGATCCGAGGTAAAAACCATTGTACTTTAAGTGTTTGAAGATTGTAAGCGCTTTATCTATAATTTCTTAGTGAATCAAGAAATTATCAAGTGGACATAGGCTTGTTAAAGCTGAACCATTATAAATCGCATGTGATTGTTGTTTCCCTCGTTTTTGTTTTATATTTATTCATTTATTTCTATATAAATCCTCTTCTTTGGGTGTTTGTCCCATTTTTTGGTCAAACAACTACACTGCTACATCGTTATGCCCTTTGGATCGAAGAATGCATGGGCAATTTACCACGACTGGTCAACTGCATGTTCAATGACTAGAGTAGAGAATCCATGGAAGTATATGTTCATCCTTGAGGGAAGAAGACATGAGAGACAACTTATCCAATTACTCTAAGAGCTTCTATGAGGGGATGAACAGGATTTGGAATGACGAATTGTGTTGAAATAATCAGTACAACGTTCCCCATCTCCTCTCCTATAACTGTCATGCAAATTATGCTGAGATTTCGACTAGTGACTACAATACTTATCAGATCTGAGTATGCTACTACCAAGGCGGGTGTGATAATCTCTCCTCTTATCCATTACATACAAAAGTATGTAAACCTAATTTACTGTTAGCTGGCTAAAGTACCAGCGAGTGTGGTGTAGTGCGATACTTGTGTCATAATTGTCCAAGTGCCATCTATAGACTAGTTTTCATAGCTACACCCAAAGAATTAATTTCTCCCACATTGATAGGAGTAGTCTTTCCCTCTAAAATAGAGAATAAGCTCTTCGGATTGACATTCTAAAAATTCAAGAATGTAGTTTCAAACTGCAAGTTACCATGATTCTTGAATATTTCTTCGGTGATGATTGAAGATTCTTTTTTTACTTTTCAAGTAGGAGCTTATGGATGAGAGGTCTATCCATAGATAGATATTTTAGAAGTAGGAGATGTTACATACCTACTTTTCTTACCGCTAAAGATGACACTTAATAAATCCTTAGTATTCCTATGCAGATCATTTAGTGGTCTGACCATTTAATGGAAAATTTATAATATGATATAAGTCTTAACAAAATGAAAGAACAATTTATATATACATATATATCAGAGTACAATGCTAATCTATAACAACACCAACAATTATAACAATCCGTCCTTACAAATACTGAAGACTAAACATAAACACACACACACACACAACGAAAAATAAAAATAAAATACAAAAGTACGTCGCGACCTCCAGCTACTTCCTAAGCTCCAAAAATCCTATGCTAACTTGGTCAAAAATGTTCAGTATGGGCCGAGCATTATCAAAAATTACCGCTTAGATTCCCAGCATGAGAAAACTTAAATCATAAAGAAATTTAACTTATTATATTTTAGAACCCCTATGAAATCAAAGGTATCTCCTAATAACACACAACACATAAACACAGGTGAGTTTTTACCTTACATTAACTAGAATACTTTTATAATAAATATTAGATAATATTATAATAATGTCCACAATTTACAAGTAAGTATATTTAAATAGCTGTAATGCTTGTATCTCATGTTACAACATAATAGGTATACATATAAATCTAAAAGTTTTGGAGAATGGATTCCAATTATGAAAGCGTAAGGGTCTACCCACCGGACCTATACATATCTAGACAAAATGTATGAGTGGCCACATTAATTTGCACTTCAATAAATCATTCACGGCCCTATACCTAAAATAAGCAGCATCGAATGTGATCACCCCGGGTTGATAAACAACCATAAGAACCCAAAAGCATATAAAGGTATCGATTCTAGATATGGAATGATCATGTCCTAATGGAAGCCACCCACATAGCCCTGTGGCTTTTCCCTGCTTTGTTCATTTACTAATTGATGATGCTAATGGTTATGTTTTCGCTTATAAGTTACAGAATATCTTGGAATGCTAACACTGCCTTCGAAGGAGTTACGCAAATGTTAGCATTCATCAATCAAGTTTGATCTAGGCCTGAACGAAACATAAAACTCCACTTTCAATCATGTTCAGAAATATTTCTTGTTTGAAACACTTCAACTGGATCGTAATGTTTAAAAACAACTAGGTCTAACCCTGTTCTCTTCGTAACGACAATCGATAGTTCCTAGAAAAATCAATTTTGGTTCTTTAGGAATAAACTGCCAATATATAAGTGCAAAGTTCACGTCCTAACTATTACAGAAATAAGTTTCCTAATCATTTGTCGAATAAATTTCCGAAGTTAAAATGACCAAATTTGATAGTTGGTTACTTAAATATAAAATATATAAATACAATCTTCTAAAGATATAATTTTCGCATAGCAATTACCAAACCTCTTAAACATGAATCTTTCATTTATAAAATCTTATTTTCAGAATATTAATTAAAATAATTTTATATATATCTGGCCTACCTAAGTTTATTCCTAAATAATTATTAAACCTTCAAATAATAATTAAATAATTTAATTCCAAATGAATATTTAAATTAATAAATAAATAATAATCTTTGCTTTGCTTTGCTAAAATAATAATAATAATAACCTTTAAATAAATATTTAAACAATTATTTTATATCCTTAAGATAATAAGTAAATATTAATTAACCTATAAAATGAAAATTAAATAGCAATTATTTCTTAAATAAATAATTAAAAAACCAAATTATTATTTATTAAATAATTAAGTAAATACTTAAACCTTAAATGATAATTAAACAAGCCTAAAACTCAACTTAATTAATGTTGACAGGCAAAATTGTCGCACGCTAACACCCAAATGTGTGTGTGTGTGAACAATTATCCAAATAAGCAGTAAAGTATGTAAATGCGAGGAGGCACAACTTTTATAGTGGTTCGGCACTAACACCTACGTCCACTTTATAATCATCATTCATCATATCTTTTGTCGATTACAAGGTTGTACAAGTTTGGACAACAGCTAAGTTCAAAGTGTTACAATAGAATAACAAAATATATGTTTGTTCTACACTTTGACTAAATTTCCCTTCTTCTTCTTCGTTGTGAAGCGTTGACTTGGTCAACAATATCCAAGTCTAGTGTTCATGTCCATGAAGGTCAAAGGTAGCATAAAAATCCTCGTTAATGTTCAAGTGTTGAAGGAAAACATGCATGCCATGTTTTAATTGTCCATGCCATCTCCCGTGGCCATAGTGGAGGTGTTGGAAGCCATTAGATAATATTTGGAGCTTTCAAGGTCCAAAAATTCCAAGGGAGAAGGCCCTCAATGAAGGCCAAGGCTTGGGGTATTTACAGAAGCAAGATTAGGTGGGAGTAGGTGAGCAGCGGGACCCACAAGAGCAAATTTCGCACCCTAAAACAAGCCATATGCAGAAAATTCGCACCCTCTGGTGCGGGGTTTGAAATTTCGCACCCCTTCCCGGGGGTTCGAAATTTCGAACCCACTGGTGGGGTTGGAAATTTTGACCTCACCTGGGGGTTCAAAATTTTGAACTCACCAGTGGGGTTCTAAATTTCAACTGTTCGAAATTTCGACCCCACCAGGGGGTTCATAATTTCGAACTCACCAGTGGGGTTCGAAATTGCAGCCCCACCTAAGGGGTTCGAAGTTTTGACCCCGGGGGGTTCGTAATTTCGACCCCACCAGGGGAGTTCACAATTTCGACCCCACCAGGGGGGTTCGAAATTTCGACCCCACCAAAGGGGTACGAAATTTCGAACACCCTTATGGGGTGCTAAATTTCGACCCAACCGGGCGGTGCGAAATTTTGAACACCTTAGAGAGGTTCGAAATTGATAGAGATGACGCGGAAATCATAATGCCGAGGGAGTCAAAGTTCCTGAATGTGAAGTGACGGAATCTGAGGTTTTGTTGATCCAAAGCGAAGGAATCTGGGCTTCCAGCGTGGAGAAAATTGGATGAAGCAAGGCGGTGCCCACATAATGCGAAGTGAAGGAATATGAGGTTAGGTCGATTGCCGCCGGGATGGCAGGGAACTGGACCGCCACCGGCGCAGCGCCCAGACCCGCTTGACGGCTCGCCTTTGGCTCGGAGCATGGCTCGCCTTCGGCTCGGAGCATGGCTCGCCTTCGGCTCGGAGCACGGCTCGCCTTCGGCTTGGATGACAGTCTGCTTAAGAGTTCATTGGGCCCGTAAGAGGCCATCTGATAGTGGTTTCGGGTCTCTTTGTGTTTGCGACACGACTTCGGCCCTACTGCTTTGTGATTTTTGACGCTTGAGCGCATTGCTCAGTAAATACTTGAAGTGTGACTGCTTTGACAAAAAAGCATGTCAACAATTAATAATAATTAATCATTTAAACCATTATTAAATATATAATTAAATTATATATTATTGATTATGTATTTAATTATACTTGATCCTTAATTTTAAGTCATTATATAATAATTAACTTTCATTAATTATACAAATGAAAAGCAAACTTACTTGATTAAAATTTAAGTACAAATTACTTAGTTAACTGGCAATTAAGTACTAATTGCTCTGCTAATTAATTAAATAATAATTATAATATAATTGCACTTCAAGTGAGATTTTAAAACATTTTAAAAAAATACTTAAGTTAAGTACAAAATCACTTAAAAACAATACATTTCCACAAATTGCACTAACAACAATTGTCCCTATAAAATCCATAATTTCAAAACCTTACCTTTTGATTTTTCTTTCGAAAACTTACTCAATCAAGCTTATTAACATTCCAAAATGTAAAGTAATTGTTTTTGAAGTTAAATATAAAGTTTTGAAACTTCGAAATGATATTAATTTCAAAAACATGAACATGTCTTTAACCAAAGATTCCAAGTTATCAAACCAAATAAAGGTGCTAATTTCCATAGCATATAAGACATACATCATGTTCATAACATGTATAACCAAATCATAACACAAACCAGCTAAAGATCCAAAAGTGTAAAAATTGAGCAAAGTGGCAAATATAATCTATTAATGATTGAAACTTTAATAAGAAAATGCGGGTTTTACTCATTAATGATTGAAACTTTAATACGAAAATGTGTGTGCTTTACTCACCTTAAAATTATCCAAACCAAATCAAACTATATCATAACTTGAATCAACACTAGTATTTTAAATTTCCTTAAACAAGTTTTGATGTTGACGACTTCATAGCTATAATGACTCGGCCTAGGTAATAAGGGCTGGGGATTTGGATTATCAACTAATTTCATAAAATTCAAACCTGGAAATTAGTCTTTTTTAAACTGATTTTAGGATATGTTAGCCACAGAATTTGAAAATGCGACCAAATGCAAACTTCTTCAATTTTCTCTCCTCTATTAATGAAGTTATGATTGAACGAATAGAAGATATTTTCTCCGAGCTCGAAAATGAATCTGAAAGAATTGCAATTTTGACATACCAAAATTCAAAATTTGAAAAAGTGATTAAAATTGAAAATGTAGTCAACTCAGTTACACTGAATTTGAATAAAAGTATTAGTTAATTAGGAGCTTTTTGGAGGGAGTTATGATCGTGGGAATTAGTGGCAAAATTTGGATAGAAATGAAAAATAAAGCATGAAATTTTATAGTTTTGAAAATGAAAAAAAAGGATATTTTTAAGTTTTAAAATATATGGAAGCCATTGAAATATCTTGGACGGAATAAGATGATGTTAAAAAAAATTGAAAATGAGGAGAAAGAAGAAAAAATAATTTTTATACAATATATACATATAAAATTACTGTAATAACCCAGAAATCCGAGCCAATTTAAAATTTTTATTTTGGCAATTTTAGCGAATTTTGAATATTTAAAATGATTTATTTTAAATAATAACGACGAGAAATTTACTTTGAATAGAATTAGAACATATATATTTATTTGAATCGACGTTAGAATATAAATATTAATTTTAATTATAAAAGGAATTGAAAATGGCGCGGTAGTTCGAAAATTCGATTTTAAAGTTCAAATGAATGTACAAGATTCAAAATAAACCGGATTTTAGCAAAACCAAAAATATTAGAATCTATTTGAGAATATATTCCCAACGAATCCAAAAAATTGAAATTTCATAGCGAGGATAAAAAGTTACGCCCAGTTGAAATTTTAGAAAGTCGCTATGGAAATTTTAGCCCTTAAAAATAGCAATTTTGCAAACGACCTTCGTTTTTGACGAAACCACTTTTTTTGGGTCAGGGATGTCAAGTTCTTACTAGGTTTCAAAATTCGTAATTTTTGGAATCAATATGTGAGCGTGGCTAAAGAAAACGTGTTTTGATAGTTTTAGTCAATTTGAATCGGCCAGTAAATGGCCATTTTTCAAACGGTCTTCAAATTTGATGAAATTAGTTTTGTTAGGACCGTATCGTTAATACGAAGCTAGAAATATTTTTTCTGCAATTTTCAAGGTCAGTATGTGACCCCGATAAATTAAAATGTGCGTTTGAGTTTAAAATAAAATGATTTATTTTTAAATTTAGCGGAAACTAATCGTAACAGCCAAATTGGGTTACGAAACATATCCCGTTGGGTTCAGAATGGGGGTAATTAGTTAGGGGCGATAGTCTTCGGGCTTGATTTGGAGTTCAAAAGAAAAGTCAACATTTTAGGGAAAAAATATATATAATAATATATATTAATATCCTCCCCCACCCCTTTGCTCTCAAATATCGTGCCCTCCCTCAAAATTAAAAATCGCCGCGCCCAGTTTTCATCCCCACCGCCACTCTTCCTGGCGCCGATCCCTCGACGCCACCATTGGCGATCCTCCGGCGCCCCCCTTCTCCTTCGCCCTTCGTTCTTCCTCTTCCCCCCTTCTTTATTCTCCCTCCATTTAAAGACAAACCGCGGACCTCAACCACCAACAAAACCGCCGCCTCTACACCCTGGCCCACCTTCGACGCTGCATTGTACCCTGATACCGTCGCCCACCCCTAGCCGCTATCCCGACTCCCACCGACCTCAGTGGACCCCCACCCTCCAACATCCAAGATCCAATTTCTACACTAAAATGTGAGTTTTTCTTGTTAACATTTTTTCTATGCAATTAAAATTTTGTAGGAACCACTATGATTATAAAGATTATACATATTTTATTTTTATTTAAATCTGAAAATTAAAATGCGATTTTGATATTAAAAATGTGGTTTTTAATTTACAAGTAGCATGATAAAAATTTGATCTTTATAATATATGTAGCAAGAAAAAGATAAGATTTTTAATCACCAAAAAGATAAGATTTTTATTAGGGAAAAGAAGTAATCTTTGAAGAAGTATAAAGTTGAGATTTTTAACATGAAAAAAAATGATTTTAATAAAACAAAAAGATGTGATTTTTAAAAGTAAAAAAGAATTGGTTTTTGAAATTAAAAAGATTAGAATTTTAAATCATAGAAAGATTCGATTTTTGATTAGAGAAAAATATGAACTTTCTTATATATGAAGCGAGAGAAAAATATGAACTTTCTTATATATGAAGCGAGAGAAAAATATGAACTTTCTTATATATGAAGCGATGTAAAAATATGATTTTTATATATAAAACTGAATAATAAAAAATGTGATTTTTATTATGAACAGATTGAAATAGATTGCACTGGAACCGACAGTAATCAAAATAAAATCTGAACCGTTCAGAAATAAAGAATGGCGGAGTGGAACCCAAAGGTGAGAACCTCTCACCAAAATTATTTTTATACAGTTATTTATTTTATAACTGCATATATGAATTGTTTCCCCGTCGTCCACACACCATGGACAACTTGTTTGTTTGGTTGTGTTTTGATTGATTTGATTGTGTGAATTTGGTAAGTGAAGTTGAATGGTAAAATATATTCGTGTGTTGAAATAAATCTTCATTTGCAAATCAGACGATTTGTTTTTTACACCAATTTGACTGATATTGATTGGGACGATAAATTTTACACATTGCCCAACTGCACAAATAAAAATGTGTGTTTATTGATTTGAAACACCACACGGGTGTTGGGATGATATTTCGTGTACACTAATCCCAAATAATTAGCTGTATGTCGATCGATTGATTGACAGGCTGTTATAAGCGTTAAATATTTATATTTGATGCTTATGCAGTGTAGAATGCACTCTGGATGGCGGTTGATTATTTATCGTTGCTATAATATACATGTATTGTAGGGAATCCATATAATTAACATTATATGGTAATTGATTGGGCCTCATTCCAAGTTGGAAATAAAAGAAAATTCATGTGTTGAATAAAATATATATTCATGTGTTGAATAAAAGAAAATTCATGTGCTGAATAAAATATATATATTCATGTGTTGAATAAAAGAAAATTCATGTATTGAATAAAATATATATTCATGTGTTGAATAAAAGAAAATTCATGTGTTGAATAAAATATATATTCGTGTGTTGAATAAAAGAAAATTCATGTGTTGAAGAAAATATTCATTTGTTGAATAGAATAACAAAGTTATTGAAATATATAAAGCCGTGTTGATTAGATATGCGCCATTTTGATGTGAACGATATCTATATCGATTTTATTCATTTTTATAATGAATATCGTAAAGGAATTGATTTCAAAATGTAATATTTTGAAAATACTATCATTTATATATCGATGATATGGAATATTCAATTTTGATTTGAAATTGAATTGAATTTGAAATCGTTTTGAAAACGAATTTAAAACGATTTAAAAATACGTTTTAAAAGGAAATTGACGAAATATATATAATATATTATATATATATATATATATAATGGCCTGAATAGAACGCACCGCGCTGCGGTAGTTCGCGAATTTCGACCATTGACTTCGAATAGACATTACGGGAGATCCGACCGCCGGATTCTCCTAAAACTGGAACCATTGGGTTCGTATCAAAAAGAGATTTCTAATGAATATTAGAGATTTGAAATCTAATAGTTGGATTTGGAATTATTCCCAAATCAAATTTGGAAAAGGTCGTTGTAAGTACAGTTCGATGGCCGTTGATGGAAATCGACTGTACGGGTCTTGATAAAATTATTAAAAATAGGAATAATTTGTGTAAAATCATAAGAAATGATTTGGAAAGAATTGGGATGAAAAATTCCATATTTTAAAAGATAAAAATAGATTTTTTTTTACGAAATGAACTAGGTTTGAACTAGAATTATAATCCATTTATTTTTTAGATAAATAAATTGGATTTGAAAGGGTTCTAAATGTAACCAGAATTTCCAATAATTGAATTGGAATGGATTTGAATCGAAATTGTCTTTGGAATATTTTGATGTTGGATTTCGTGATTATACAGATATTGTTATGGAAATTTGAAAGATATATTTATATCATTATTTCAAATACGATATTTGTTGGTCGTAGAATTTGATATTGAATATAAGCCAATATATTTTCTATTCAGAGCCTTGTATTTAATATCAAATGGGATTTGGGTTTGTCGTGAATGGGGTCTTCATTAACACTGTTCTTAAACCCAGTTGAGAAAAAGAATAAATCTTTTTATTTAGATTTAATGAAGTATACCAATTAAATGGTATTTAATTGGAATTGAATTTGAATTGATTTTTGGGTTTATCGTGAGCGGTGTTTTAAATAACACTTGTTCTTTAACCCGATAATTAATGGAATGTGAATTGGATTTACCGAGAATTGTGTTTTAACGACATTCGTTCTTTAACCCAATTTATAGTGAAATGTGATTTGGAATTTATAAATCTTTTGTTAAGATTTAAAGGAGATTTTTCAAAGTAAAGTTTTCCAATTTATAAATTAAATTGAATGGAATGGAATTCGATTTGGTAATGATCGAAGTGAATTTCTGTGCAGGAAGACAACTAATATATCTGGAATTTAAAAGGCTTTACCGCTATTCCATTTATATTAGTAGTCGGATATGGTAGTTTACATTGATTATATATATCAATTTGTTTTCCATGAAGATTTCATTCTAAATGGAATGTGATTTTGGGTTGTCGTGAATGGTATCTTTAATAATATTGTCCTTAGACCCAATGGAGTTAAGAAAATCGAGAATGGAGTATCAACAGTTTTGCTCTGGGCGATAGTTAAATCTTTAATTAGATTTGAACATGAAATGGTAATTGAATTTACCTATAACACCGTGGTGTTAGATATGATATACGGTGTTAGATAAGAAGTATGACCAGTTTTTCTTCATGGGATGAATAGGTTGGGGTCAGGAAATGTAACAAGTGATTACTTCAGTAAGGTTCGCTAATCCCGAATAGTTTGGATAAACCATAATTTGGTTTGAATTGATATTCAAAAGAAGATTAAAGAATAAATTTAAAGAATTTATCTTTGATAAAATTAATGGGAACCTTTCCCAAAGTATAAGAATATTTGAATAAAAGAATATTCTAAATTGGAATGAGGCGTATGTTGTGTTTGTGTAACACTTTTTGAATATATACGCGAGTTATTCAGAAAGATCGAGTTTATCCCATTCTGAATAACTGATTCGACGATGAGTCGAGGATGAAGACGGTGGTCGAAGACCGGAGGTCTTCACATCGTTTGGATAATTACCGATGATCCTGGTTGGACTGTACACCTAAGAGGAGGGAATCAGTTGGTGATCGTCCAGACGTACTTGGAGATCGATGGATATGCGAGGTACAAGGTGCCTCCAGTTTCGTTCAGACCCAAAACAGACTTGTAAATGGACTGTGTGTCTGACATTGGATATCATTCTATGTGATTGATGGATATCAGTTGCATGGAGTGGTTTGCCTGTGTGGAATGCTAAGATGCAAATGATCAAGGCTTTTGTTGAAAAGCAAAATCTTGTGGTTGGTGATCAAAGCACGGCCTGTGTGGCATAGCTTTGTGTATAACGTTAATTCGCGGGCCTCACACCCCGGTTGTGAACCAGAAACGGGAGAGGACATCAGGGAGGGCATGTGTTTCCTTCTATCTTGGGTTGTGTTAATGACCTACCAGCCCTAACATTTATATTATTTTCACCTGTGTGTTTATTGGATTGCGAGGCGCCTCGGATATATCGGTGACTATGTGGAGCCGATGGAGTCATTTGGCTCATTGATGCCCCAAAGGGCAGGGAAACGCAGTGTTCAAGCATTTTAATCCACATCGGTGGACCGGACCTGACGATCCAAGGCTTGACTGAGTACTTTCCTGAGATATGGGCTAAAGCGTCTCGAATTCGGTAAGGACGATCCCTTGCCTTGGTTCATAGATGGAAACCCGACTTCCAATAAGTGACAATTGCAGTTTTTATTGTAGAACCTAGTATTGGCGACATGATATATGGTACCCATGCCGTCTATGATTGATACATTTATATTTGAAGTTGTTTTATACACTATGCACTTATAATAGTATCAAATGATTTGTTTTAACGTATCAAGCATTCTTTGGCTATTATAAGGTAAAACCCTATCCTCCGGCTTGTGTTGCATTGTGTGATGGGACCTATGTCTTATATTAGCCTCATTGTTCTTTATTTAGCATTGCGCTGTTGTTTTATGCACTGGTGTTCTTGGGAGGAAACCCGTTCCGTGTTATACGGCGTGGTCCCTTGATTTACCAAATTTTAAAATCAAGATTAATAACTGTTTTAGTTCTCACACCAGTCACATGAGTAACCTAGAGTTTTTTGTTTTTAACCTAAACTCTGGGTTCCCTTATTTTGACACGGGTAGCTAGTAGTTTTGTTTTTGCGTATTTATATTCACAGGATCCTGATGTACAGTTGGAACGATATCCGGAAAGCTCTGTATACGTATATCTCTTTTAGTTGTGTTTTGTATTATTTTCCGCTACTATGTAATGTAATTAAATCTCTAAGATTTCTCTGATGTATAATATTTATTCATACTCTGTATATTCTTGTATTCTAATGGAATTTTTGTAACTAACAATGAAATGTTCTTCTGTTTAAGTTCCGATTTGTCGTGTTCTCAAAACAATTAGGGGTTTCGAATGGTCTTGGTCGGTTTAGCGATCGATTCAGATCGAGCGAAATTTCTTGTTGTTACATTTGGTATCAGGGCTTTGGTTTACAGATCTCGGAGAACAAGACATGTTAGAACCACAGGAAAGAATTCATCAGAGATTTGATTACTAATATCCAATAGGAATGACTCGTTAGAGATGGGATCAGTAGTATCCTAGAATGAGTTGGAAGAGTATATTTTTAGAAATGAATACAATTTTTTTTGGCAAGGCAAAATGAAAACGATTTTTGTTTTGTAATTTAAATCAATTATTCATATTTGAATATTATTTTTATATTGATTTGGACAATCCACTATATAAAGACTTTTCATATACGTCTGATTCACGTGTATTTGAAGTTTTAATATACTGGATAGATATAGAATTACACTCTAGTCGCTCTGAGATGATTTTGTTGATGACTACGTAGCATCAGCAGTTTGTGTTCGAGTTTCGAAGGTGTGATATTTATATATTTCCAATTGACTGGTGTGAGAAACAAAACTAGAGAGGGCTTATTGTTGTGATTTGGCATCAAAAATCTGATTTTTTGGACTATGCATCAAACTTATGAATTAGAAAAGCAAATCAACTAATTGATTGCTAATTGTTGGTTGTGTTATGTGATTACTCATTTAAACCCATATATGAAAGAATGGTATATATAACCAAATTGTACCAAATATTGAACTGTATTGAAAATTGTTTGGAAATGCATATATGTACATGTATATACATTGAACAGGTCATAGCAAGAAGGCTAATGAAGAGGAATAAATATGTTTGCCCGACAAATAGGTACATGTTTATTGTATTTATTTGGGTTTAGATGATTTTATGAGCCGATTGGCTAGCTTGGCTGTTTCTTTTTCTTTTTGGATTGGAGAGGCCGATATGGAAATTACGGGATTTTTGCGATGCTCCCGTGCAGGGGTGGTTATGGCGAAATTTTTTGAAAATTTAGGGTGTTAGCCAAATTTTTGAAAAATTTGAAAAGTTCTTAAAAACAGAAAAGTTGAAGAACTTAAGCCATAATGAAAATAACGAAAGTTGAGTTGGTTTGTAAAACAACTTTTAGCTTCGTTCCTTTTCGGGGACAAAAAGTTTTAAGTGGGGGAGATTGTAATAACCCGGAAATCCAAGCCAATTTAAAATTTTTATTTTGGCAATTTTAGCGAATTTTGAATATTTAAAATGATTTATTTTAAATAATAACGACGAGAAATTTACTTTGAATAGAATTAGAACGTATATATTTATTTGAATCGACGTTAGAATATAAATATTTATTTTAATTATAAAAGGAATTGAAAATGGCGCGGTAGTTCAAAATTTCGATTTCAAAATTCAAATGAATGTACAGGATTCAAAATAAATTGGATTTTAGCGAAACTAAAAGTATTAGAATCTAGTTGAGAATATCTTTCCAACGAACTCGAAAAATTGAAAATTCATAGCGGGGATAAAAAGTTACGCTCAGTTGAAATTTCAGAATAGTCGCTACGGAATTTTTAGCCCTTAAAAATAACAATTTTGCAAACGACCTTCGTTTTCGACGAAACCACTTTTGTTGGATCCGGGATGTTAAGTTATTGCTAGGTTTCAAAATTCGTAATTTTTGGAATCAATATTTGAGCGTGGCAAAAGAAAACGTGTTTTGACAGTTTTAGTCAATTTGAATCGGCCAATAATTGGTCATTTTTCAAATAGTCTTCAAATTTGACGAAATAAGTTTTGTTAGGATCGTATCGTCATTACGAAGCTAGAAATAATTTTTCTGCAATTTTCAAGGTCAGTATGTGACCCCAATAAATTAAAATGTGCGTTTGAATTTAAAATAAAATGACTTATTTTTAAATTTAGTGGAGACTAAGCAAAACAGCCAAATTGGGTTATGAAACATATCCCATTGGGTTCAGAATGGGGGTAGCTAATTATGGGCGATAGTCGTCGGGCTCGATTTGGAGTACAAAAGAAAAGTCAACATTTTAAGGGGAAAAAAATATAATAATATATATTAATATCCTTCCCCCCACCCCTTTGCTCTTAGATATCGTGCCCTCCCCCAAAATTAAAAATCACGGCGCCCAGTTTTCATCCCCATCGCCACTCTTCCTGATGCCGCTCCCTCCGCGCCACCACTGGCGATCCTCGGGCGCCCCCCTTCTCTTCCGCCCTCCGTTCTTCCTCTTCCCCCCTCTTTATTCTCCCTCCGTTTGAAGACAAACCGCAGACCCCAACCACTAAGAAAACCGCCGCCTCCACACCCTGGCCCACCTCCGACACTGCATCGTTCCTTGACGTCGGCGCCCACCCCTAGCCGCTATCCCGACTCCCACCGACCTCAGTGGACCCCCCTCCAACATCCAAGATCCGATTTCTACACAAAAATGTGAGTTTTTCTTGTTTACTTTTTTTTATGCTATTAAAATTTTGTAGGAACCACTATGATTATAAAGATTATATATTCTATTTTATTTTTATTTAAATCTGAAATTAAAAATGCGATTTTGATATTAAAAATGTGGTTTTTAATTTACAAGTAGCATGATAAAAATTCGATCTTTATCATATATGTAGCAAGAAAAAGATAAGATTTTTAATTGCCAGAAAGATAAGATTTTTATTAGGGAAAAGAAGTAATCTTTAAAGAAGTATAAAGTTGAGATTTTTAACATGAAAAAGAAATGATTTTTATAAAACAAAAAGATGTGATTTTTAAAAGTAAAAAGAATTGGTTTTTGAAACTAAAAAGATTAGAATTTTAAATCATAGAAAGATTCGATTTTTGATTAAAGAAAAATATGAACTTTCTTATATATGAAGTAAGAGAAAAATATGAACTTTCTTATATATGAAGCGAGAGAAAAATATGAACTTTCTTATATATGAAGCGATGTAAAAATATGATTTTTATATATAAAACTGAATAATAAAAAATGTGATTTTTACTATGAACAGAATGAAATAGATTACGTTGGAACCGACAGTAATCAAAACAAAATCCGAACCGTTCAGAAATAAAGAATATCAGAGTGGAACCCAAAGGTTAGAACTTCTCACCAAAATTATTTTTATATAGTTATTTATTTTATAACTGCATATATGAACTATTTCCCCATCATCCACACACCATGGATGACTTGTTTGTTTTGTTGTGTTTTGATTGATTTGTGTGAATTTTGTAAGTGAAGTGAAATGGTAAAATATATTCATGTGTTGAAATAAATCTTCATCTGCAAATCAGACGATTTGTTTATGTACACCCATTTGACTGATATTGATTGGGACGAGAAATTTTACACATCGTCCAACTGCACAAATAAAAATCTGTGTTTGTTGATTTGATACCCCACACAGGTGTTGGGATGATATTTAGTGTACACTAATCCCAAATAATTAGCTGTATGTCGATCGATTGATTGACAGGCTGTTGTAAGCGTTAAATATTTATATTTGATGCTTATGCAGTGTAGAATGCACTCTGGATGATGGTTGATTATTTATCGTTGCTATTATATACATGTGTTGTAGGGAGTCCATATAATTAACATTATATGGTAATTGATTGGGCCTCATTCCATGTTTGAAATAAAAGAAAATTCATGTGTTGAATAAAATATATATTCATGTGTTGAATAAAAGAAAATTCATGTGTCGAATAAAATATATATTCATGTGTTGAATAAAAGAATATTCATGTGTTGAATAAAATATATATTCATGTGCTGAATAAAAGAAAATTCATGTGTTGAATAAAATATATATTCATGTGTTGAATAATAGAAAATTCATGTGTTGAAGAAAATATTCGTTTGTTGAATAGAATAACGAAGTAATTGAAATATATAAATCTGTGTTGATTAGATATGCGCCATTTTGACGTAAACGATATCTATATCGATTTTATTCATTTTTATAATGAATATCGAAAAGGATTTGATTCCAAAATATAATATTTTGAAAATACTATCATTTATATATCGATGATATGGAATATTCAATTTTGATTTGAAATTGAATATGAAGTTGAAATCGTTTTGAAAACGAATTTAAAACAATGTATAAAATACGTTTTAAAAGGAAATCAACGAAATATATATAATATATAATATATATATATATATGTATATAATGGCCTGAATAGAACGCGCCGCGCTGCGGCAGTTCACGAATTTTGACCATTGACTTCGAATGGACATACGGTAGATCTGACGGTCAGATTCTCCTAAAACCGGAACCATTGGGTTCGTATCGAAAAGAACTTTCTACATAATATTAGAGATTTGAAATCTAACGGTTGGATTTGTAATTATGTCCAAATCAAATTTGGAAAAGATCGTTGTAAGTGCAGTTCGATGGTCGTTCATGGAAATCGACTGTACGGGCATTGATAAAATTAATAAAAATAGCAATAATTTGTGTAAAATCATAAGAAATGATTTGGAAAGAATTGGGATGAAAAATTCCATATTGGAAAAGATAAAAGTTGATTTTTTTATCGAAATGAACTAGTTTTGAACTAGAATTATAATCCATTTATTTTTTAGGTAAATAAATTGGATTTGAAAGGGTTTTAAAAGTAACCAGAATTTCCAATAATTGAATTGGAATGGATTTGAATCGAAATTGTCTTTGGAATATTTCGATGTTGGATTTCGTGATTATACAGATATTGTTATGGAAATTTGAAAGATATATTTATATCGTTATTTCCAATACGATATTTGTTGGTCGTACAATTTGATACTGAATATAAGCCAATATATTTTATATTCGGAGCCTTGTATTTAATATCAGAGGGTTTGGGTTTTTCGTGAACGGTGTCTTCATTAACACTGTTCTTAAACCCAGTTGAGAAAAAGATTAAATATTTTTATTTAGATTTAATGAAGCATACCAGTTAAATGGTATTTAATTGGAATTGAATTTGAATTGATTTTTGAGTTTATCGTGAACGGTGTTTTAAATAACACTTGTTCTTTAACCCGATAATTAATGGAATGTGAATTGGGTTTACTGTGAACTGTGTTTTAACGACATTCTTTCTTTAACCTGATTTACAATGAAATTTGATTTGGAATTTATAAATCTTTTGTTAAGATTTAAAGGAGATTTTCCAAAATAAAATTTTCCAATTTAATAAAATAAATTGGAATGGAATGGAATTCGATTTGTTAATGATCGGTGTGAATTTCTGTGGAGGAAGACAACTAATATATCTGGAATTTAAAAGGCTTTGCCGCTGTTCCATTTATATTAGTAGTCGGATATGGAAGTTTACATCGATTATATATATCGATTTGTTTTCCAAGAAGATTTCATTGTAAATGGAATGTGATTTTGGGTTGTCGTGAACGATATCTTTAATAATATTGTTCTTAGACCCAACGGAGTTAACAAAATCGAGAATGGAGTATCACCAGTTTTGCTCTGGGTGGTAGTTAAATATTTAATTAGATTTGAACGTGAAATGGTAAATGAATTTAACAGTAACACCTTGGTGTTAGATATGAAGTATGAGCAGTTTTACTTCATGGGATGAATAGGTTGGGGTCGGGAAATTTAACAAGTGATTACTTCGGTGAGGTTTGCTAATCCCGACTAGTTTGGATAAACCATAATTTGGTTTGAATTGATATTCAAAAGAATATTAAAGAATAAATTTAAAGAATTTATCTTTGATAAAATTAATGGGAACCTTTCCCAATGTATAAGAATATTTGAATAAAAGAATATTCTGAATTGGAATGAGGCGTATGTTGTGTTTGTGTTACACTTGTTGATTATATATGTGAGTTATTCAGAAAGACCGGGTTTATCCCATTTTAAATAACTGATTCGACGATGTGTCGAGGATGAAGACGGTGGTCGAAGACCGGAGGTCTTCACATCGTTTGGATAATTACTGATGATCCTGATTGGGCTGTACAACCAAGAGGAGGGAATCAGTTGGTGATCGTCCAGACGTACTTGGAGATCGACGGATATGCGAGGTACAAGGTGCCTCCGGTTTCGTTCAGACCCAGAACGGACTTGTAAGTGGACTGTGTGTCTAACATCAGATATCATTCTGTGTGATTGATGGATATCGGTTGCATGGAGTGGTTGCCTGTGTGGCATGCTATGATGCAAATGATCAAGGCTTTTGTTGAAAAGCAAAGTCTTGTGGTTGATGATCAAAGCACGGCCTGTGTGGCATAGCTTTGTGTATAACGTTAATTCACGAGCCTTGCACCCCGGTTGTGAACCAGAAACGGGAGAGGACATCAGGGAGGGCATGCGTTTCCTTCTAGCTAGGGTGGTGTCAGTGACCTACCAGCCCTGACATTTATATTATTTTCACCTGTGTTGTTGTCGGATTGCGAGGCGCCTCGGATATATCGGTGACTATGTGGAGCCGATGGAGTCATTTGGCTCATTGACGCCCCAAAGGGTAGGGAAATGCAGCGTTCAGGCATTTTAATCTACATCGCTGGACCGGCCCTGACGATCCAAGGCTTGACTGAGTACTTGCCTGAGACACGAGCTAGAGCATCTCGAATTCGGTAAGGACGATCCCTTGCCTTGGTTCATAGATGGAAATCCAACTTCCAATACGTGACAATTGCGGTTTTGATTGTAGAACCTAGTATTAGTGACATAATATATGGTACCCATGCCATCTAGGATTGTTACATTTATATTTGAAGTTGTTTTATACACTATGCACTTATAATAGTATCAAATGATTTGTTTTAACATATCAAGAATTCTTTGGCTATTATATGGTAAAACCCTATCCTCTGGCTTGTGTTGCATTGTGTGATGGGACCTGGGTCTTATAATAGCATCACTGTTCTTTATTTAGCATTGCGCTGTTGTTTTATGCACTGGTGTTCTTGGGAGGAAACCCATTCCGTGTTATACGGCATGGTCCCTTAATTTACCTAATTTTAAAATAAAGATTAATAACTGTTTTAGTTCTCACACCAGTCACATGACTGACCTGGAGTTTATTGTTTTAACCTAAACTCTGGGTGCCCTTATTTTGACATGGGCAGCTAGTAGTTTTGGTTTTGCAGATTTATATTCACAGAATCATGATGTACAGCTGGAACGATATCCGGAAAGCTCTGTATCCGTATGTCTCTTTCAGTTGTGTTTTGTATTATTTTCCACTGCTATGTAATGTAATTAAATCTCTTATATTTCTCTGATGTATAATATTTATTCATACTTTGTATATTCGTGTATTCTGATGGAATTGTTGTAATTAATAATGAAATGTTCTTCTGTTTGAGTTCCGATTTGTCGTGTTCTCAAAACAATCAGAGGTTTCGAACGATCTTGGTCAGTTTAGCGATCAATTCGGATTGAGCAAAATTTCTTGTTGTTACATTTACCGAAATATCCTTGTCCTTTGCTCTTCGTAACTTTAAGCCACCTCACCTCCTTCCTTACATTTCACTTTCCACCTATAGTACTTATGTCCAATAATTAACACGGAGCATATGCACTTAATTAAATACCTAAATACCTTATGTGTCTTTATTTCTCCGTTTTAAGGATAATTTTTTCTTTTTTCTTTAATCTTAGCTAACATCAAATTATTACTCTGTTAACTTTATAAATCCTTGTTAACACTAACCTAAGTTCACTTATTAATACCTGTGTGTGTGTGTTATATATATGTTTAAGGAATTTAAATGAACTATTTAAATTGGTAAACCAAATTGAAAAAGTGATTTTCTTATTTTTTGTTATAAAGTAAAATAAGGTATTTTAATTGTAAATCCTTTCATTTTGGATATTTAAAATTAATTAAATATTCCAAATTGAAGGGATAAAATTTCGGATGATTACACTTTTTCCTCCTTAAAAGATTTCATCCCCAAAATTTCACCTTAGGAACTCTTAATACTATTCATATGATGTCCACAAATCATCCATAATTTTTTTTGACCTTGCTCAAACTTCCAAACCAATATTGCTCACTTAACGTCTCTACTACAGACTCTGCTTTGACCCATTGAGTAGGAACCTCAGTTCTATTTGCATAACTATAATATTAAGATAGAAAATTTTGATCTCATACCAAAAATCCTCACCAAGTGTTTGCCTTCAACAATCAATTCATAAATCATTATCTGGAATGGTTTGAAAACATATCAATGTCATATACTTGAATTAATTAGATTAACTATATATAAATGAAAATAATCTACGTCCAATATACAAACTTGTTTTACTGGTTAACTAATACTAGTTTCTATACTTGCTAAATTGATTTAGGATAAATTTTTATAAAAACTTACTTAGATCTAACATATATAACGCTCTACTACATCTCTAGATGATATACTCTTACTTGATTCAACTTCCTATTTTGAATTATAAGTCTCTAAAGAAAATTCCAGGTCCAAAACTAGGTTTTATTTCAACTTATTCTTGAAGTCAGATTGTATATTTTAACCACTAGAAAATATATCTGTATGTATAGCCTATCTAGCTCAACTCCAAAATAATACTTAAGAACTTGGTACCATCAAATAGTATATTAAATTCCCATAACCAAGAAGGGTAATACTTAAGATAAGTATTTACCATCCCAACACAACTCATGTCCATTATTAATTTATTATCAAGTCACTCAAACTAGTTTACATAAAACAAATTTCTTTTCCAAATCTCATTTTTAAACAATATTGTATATATTCAAAGTATTTATTATCTACTTGCTTTGGGTCATTTGGATTTGAACTCATTTCGACTGTACAAAGATAAAGTGAATAATTCACTAAGTGCTATACAACATTCATCTAAGAAAACATTTGATCACCACTTCGAAGATTAATCAGATTACCAAAAACAAATCGAGTCTTTTCCTTTCAAATTATCCAAAGAAAATAAATTTCATCAAATCTTCATTCTTAAAATTATATTACACCTAACCAAATTCATTCTAAGTATTATTATTATTATTATTTTACTTTTATAACTTTAAAAACTATTTTTAGAAATACCGGAATTTAAGTTCTCAAACTTCCTACTTAAATTTTCTTTATCTAAACTATATTATCTTAAATTCAATTTGACTTAACTATTTCTTATACCAAATCTATATATTCTAACTTCCATAAGAATACATTTTTAAATCAAAATTTAATTAAATATTGATACCAAGCGCTATATAGTCAAATCATGAAATTTAATTCACAAGATGTTGGTTTCAGTGCTTTTCTAATTTCTTTTAACTCAACCTGCTAAAAGTAAAATATCTTTAAAACCTAAAAATAGTTAATGCTCGGACTAGGCTAGCTTAAATAAACAAACCCTTAATATCAGTAAGGTATTATCATTTCTTAGCAACAAACATTTCAAAAAATACTATACTATTTTGAAATTATTTTTGATAAAAAAATATATTTATATGTAAAGTTACTTCATTTACCTTTTTAAAACAATACTGTGTTGATTTTCCTGATTCAAATGTAAAAAAATCCATATTGATACCGTTGTACCTTCCATATCGACCATAATTCATATCATACCTAAAATACTAGACAACACAATACAAAAATCATTAACACAAACAATATGCACTCTTATATAATACATTGACACATTCTAGGACACTACTACCTCTATCTATATTAGGTTATACTAACTAAATCCTAGGGTTCACTCAACCTAAGCTCTGATATCACATTGTAACGTACCTTCTTTTCTTAGCACTTAAGGTGATCTCTTAATACATCCTCGGTATCCCTGTATCCATCATTTAGTTTGAAGGAAAGGTCGTTAGGGGTGAAAGATAGAGATAGAATAGAATAAAACATTACAACGCAATGGAAAGTGTAACGAACCAACCAATTCCCGATCCCGATCATCGACACAAGTACCATGTCAACTAACCAAGAACTGGACATTACCGATCATTAATAGAAAGAAGTTAGAGAGTAAGAAATAAAAAGAAAGAAAAGTTAAAATAGAAGAAAATAAGATTGAAATATCACAAAATTAGAGCGGACACAATCTCACAGCGGAAAAAATAAAATATCTTATATAACATAACTTTTTGAATTACAAATCTGTAACTATATACACATACCATCATCAAAGTACAATACATACAACACATCGGAAATAAACAATAGGTATCTAGTGTTGAAGCCTCATGCTCCAAGCTCCTCAAAGTGTATCATCAAAATCCCGACTACTTGACCGCCCATACAAATTTGGGACCCAAGAGTTTAGGGTAAAACAAAACAAAATAAACACCGAGTCAGTCTTGGGATTGGTGTGATTAAACTCCAACCACTTGGTTTAACTTTTAAAAACTCTTTTAAAAGAAAGGATAATTGTAAGACCGATCTACATATAAACACAGATGGTTTTAACTTACGATAACCCAAAATATTCTCTATATCAACACTATTCTAATATTATAATAGTGTCTAATTAAATCAATAGCAATCTAGCGGAATGCTTGCATCTCATGCTCGACATACATAGTATACAATCAAAACCGCAAGCGCTTATTGGGTAATGGATTTCCAACTATAAGAAGGTATGGAACCACCTTCCGATAGTGTATCTCTAGAGAGGAATACACAAGGTTCAACAAGAACATCTTGTAACCCAGGCCACACATGACCAACCAGCCATTTCGTTTGAGTGTACCTAATGTCTTATCACCAACAATTGGGATCAGCAACTGTTATCGGTGAATACAACATCAATATAATAAAGAAGCAAATGTATTTTTCCTATAGATCACATGATAATACACCCTAATGGGAGCGACCCATATAGCTATTCTGCCGGCCCTATTTATTCCATTTCTTGTTTGTGAGGTTTCAGGCCATACGTACCCTTTAATACCATAACATCATTCACTTTTAATGCCACATCGTCAGACCCATCAAATGATAAATTGATTTACCTAAAAATATCACGAGCGCAAAGCCAAGAGAAACGAATTTCCCGGCCACAAGCGTAAATACATTTGAATAAATCAATGCACATGATCTGTTAGGCATACTCTATCAGACATTCGTCCATACAAGTTTTCCTGGGACTGGGCAAACCGAAGGCACTATCCCTTCAATCCATCTTAGGCAATTTCTACCTAGGATTAATAGAACAACCCTTGCAATTTACTCCGTCTTCAATTATCGTCAGCATATTTCGATTCGCAACGATTATTCCCATACGGAGTGCTTTTCAGATAATAAACTTGATCCCAGTCTCTTCTTATGACAACAAAAATATAAAATGAGCCAAAAACTTTGATAGCCAGTTATTTAATAATCAAAGGAAACATCCATACAACCAGAGATCCTATTTCCAAATGGAAATTCTACCGATCATGCATAAAGCAACACTGAGCCCTTTAAATTAATTTCTTATTAAATTATAATTTCCCAAATTCTCATTTTTTTCCATTTCCTTATCTTTTCCCAGATATTTTCAAAACTCGTTTGGCCTCTCACGATTCTTGGAAAACATTTCCATTTAACATAAATTATTTATTATCTATATTTCAAAATAAATATGTTATTAATATCGGAAAACATTTCCATATATTTACTTTTCTTTTTTCTATATTTAGAAAATATATGTTATTAACATCGAAAAACATTTCCATATATCATAACTATTTATTTTCTATATTCCAGCAAATATAGGTTACTAACATCGGAAAACATTTCCATCTCTTCACATTTATTATTTTCCATATTAGAAAATATATATTATTAACATTAGAAAACATTTCCATATCTTCGCATTTATTATTTTCTATATTTATAAAATATAATTTATTAATATCGGAAAACATTTCCATATCTTCACATTTCTTATTTTCTAATCAACCACATTATTCCACTTTCTATTCTTATAAAACGCACCTGATTATATTTGGAAAACGTTTCTAAAATCTATTTATATGGATTTAAACAAATGTTGTAAAAAACATCATTTCAGAAACTCAACCCATTAATCACTCATAAACTAACCATATCTTTAACCAATTTTCTCCATCGAACCTTAACCAATCCTTAATTAACAATGAAGTCAATCAAGTTGAGGTATAATTACCTCTCAGACCTTAAATGAATGATAATTTAACTTTGAAATGGATAAAGCTTAAAATTTCAATCGTTAATAAACATTTCTTATGTAACTCTCGGATTCAGTTTAAGAATACACTACTTTAACGGAAATCATTGATTATAACAATAGTGTTATAATCCATGCTCTAAAATATAAACTTTTTATATATATATATTTTATTAATTTCTTCAAACAAATAAAATAATAACCAGTTGATTAAATAAATAAATCTTTATTAAAACGGGAAGTAAATAGTTCTTTGTCGAACTTGATATAATCGAATTTCAACGTATAACTCTTTTTCGAATAATCTCCATTCGAATAATTTTCGAAATTTGGAGTAACTTTACCTTTTTAGGTCAACTCACTTTCTAAATTCACTTTTGAATTTATCACTTCCAAATCGTTACCAATTTCCTTTATAACCATCCTAAACTGCAAAATGTTTGTTTTTAAACCAATATCAACTTTAAATGTGAATATTGGTAATGTCCCGGATTTTTAACTGTTCTATAATGAACATTTAAATTTCATTTTAAATGTTAAATTAGAAATATAAATGAATTTTTATACACAACTTACCGATTTAATATTCGATGTACAGTTTAATATTGAATATATTCAATTAAACGGTAACAATTGAATTCAACGTTAAAACTGAACCGAAACAATTCAGTTGACTAATATAAGTTCTGTATTGAATTAGAGCGATAATAAGTATTTATTATCGATGAATTAAATTGTTTGAAATCAGTTTATATTTTAAATTGATTTAATTTAAGCCTTAGAAATTTAAATATATTTATATTGTCAAATTTATATTGATAGTATGTATAAACGATCAGGTTAGATTTCAGAATACGATCCGTTAAGTACAGAATATTGTATAAGCTTGGAAATGGACCGTGAGATATTTTGGTTACTAAATTAATTGAAATCACTTCAAAATCTTTTCAATTGTGAATTTGCCATCCTAAAAACAAACAGCTCCACCCTATATCTCGTCTCAAGTACAAGCTAATGTCTTCTACTTTCAATATCAAGGGAACACAGAGTTAATGGACTACGTACGAAATGTCTCCCTTTGCACTTATGTAATCGAGCTCGTCTTCATATTACATTCCATCCCAAAAACCAGCGAAGCATTGAAGCCATTTCCCCATTTCCGTTCATCTAACTAGTCATTCCAAAATCCACCTCACCAATTTGAACGCTTGTAATAAATCAATCTATCGTTTCCTTATTTCCTCAGAACGAAGTCAAAAGCTTTTGTAAGAAAGGGTCACTCCTCCCTTCCTCATTGAAACCAAATAGATTCCACAGCATACAAAAAAAGGAAATTAAAATCAAAATCGCGTTTCCATTCACGATCACAATTGGAGACTGCGAGTTCTCTGAAGCTCGCTGGAGCGCTCGCGAATCAAGGAGGAGATATGGGTTTGTTGAAAAAGGTTGAACAGAGTTACAAATGGGTTCTAACCCTGATTGGAGTGTGCGAATGGATGAGAAAGAGTGACGAGATTTGGAAGCAGTCGATGTTGGTTTTAGTTGTGGTTTTAGGTAAGAACTAACATTGTGTGGAGTTCAAATTATTGTGCAATAGGGGATGGATGCTGCGATTTCTGAGGAGGGTGGAAACGTGGTGGTATTGGAAGGAAATGCGATGGAGACTGTCAAGATTAGTGGAAGTATTCGATAGTTGGTGGTGGGGATCCGACTTTGAGATGGGTGGCGATACTGTAAAAAGGAGTAACCGATGTGGGTTTTAGGTTAAACTGGAAGGTGAGTTCGGTCTTGTATTTTTAAGGAGTAATCGATGGGTTTTCCTATAGCAGCTTTCAAAGGGGAGACACACTGTTATGACATGATTTGGGTCGCCTTTCCTGTTGTCGTGCAGATGAGGAGCATGTCACAATTTACATGGGGTTCAAGTGTATTGGTAATGAGCTGATGTTGTATTTGTGAGGACTGAAATTGGTTGGGGATCGATAGTAAGTGTTTTTGGGTTCAATCTTTGTTATTGGGAGATGCGGCATTATGGATGTTTGGATTTTGAGCAGTGGTAATGTTGAATTTATTTTCATGGAAAGACAATGGAGAAGAGTGGCTTGAGTTCGGGAATGGCAAGAACTGTTCGAGTTCGAACCTAGAAAGATCTGATGTTGCTTTTATCTGAAGGGAAAAGATAGGATTAAGGGTATGGAGTCGGTCAGTATGGGTCTAGGCACGACAATGAAGGAGTAGAAGCGATTCACATCAACTGTTTGCCGCGGTGGGATGATGCACATTTTTGGGATAGTCACATCGATAGGAGGATTGATGATTTTGTACTTGCTTCACGGATTTTGTCGAGGATGCAAAACAGCAAGGTATACGCCTTTACGAATTTAAATTACATGGATAACTAATTTAATTATTTATTAAGTTACTTTCAATTAATAATCGCTTAATCACTAAATTAAATAAATAATCATAGGTGCTTGATAAATCCATTAGATACGAGTTGAGTAGATTTGTAGCTGTGCGGAATGGAATAAAAAGGGATATTCAATGCAGATAGGAAACCAAGGTGAATAAATCTAACTCAACGTTTTATTTAAAATAAATATTGATTGTTTGGATGGATTCATGAATGAATTATTGTGATTATATATATACACATATGTTAGTTATTGGCTTGGTGATTGTGGCTATTATATATATATATATATATATATATATATATATATATATATATATTGGTGATTGAGATTTCCTTCAATACCATTAGCGAATGCCTGCAGTACCGTTAGCAGATGATTTCCCTATGCGCCCTACAATAAATATAGTGGATGACCTTCATACCGCGATATCCTGCCTTGAAGCAGGATTGGTATTATTATTGTTGTTCACTAACTTCTTTGGATGCAGGAAAAACAGGTTGGAGGAATCCGACTAGATTCCTCAAATTTATTTACTGTTGTTTACATATTTATATATGTATGTGATGTGTGAATTGAATGGATGATTTGTGTGTTAGATATTAGAATATAACTGGCCTTAGATATTAATATTTAAAAATATCAAAAAGGGATTTTTGGATTTAAAAGGGAAAATTTACTTTTCGAAATGGAAATGGAATTTCGAATGGATTGAGAAATATTAACTTGTTTTTAATAATAAAAACAAGTAACTGAATTTATATATAATATTATAAATGGAAAGAAAATTTTTATCGTTTGATAAAATTAGATTTTAAATTCAAGTCTGAATTTAAAATGGAAAATTTATTTTCCAGAATGGAAATTGGTTTTCAAATAAGATTTGAAATAGGAACTTCTTTTAAATATTTAAAGCAAGAAGTGGAATTCATAAACAATGTTTACAAACAAAGGAGGGAAATTTTCATTTGGGTGATTTATAAATTTAAAATCAAGTATGAATTTAAAAAGGGATTTATATTTTGGAATCATTTCAAAAAGAAACGGTGAAATTTATTCTGATGTTCGAAATGTAACTTAATTCAAATAAATCCACAAGGACTATGATTTCGAATTCGACTATGTCGAATAAAATAAATAGATAAAATAACCTATATTTAGAAGGAATATTGAAATTGTATTAATTAGAAGTTATAATCTAATTTAAATATGAAATAGATTCTATGTTTATACATTTATAAGTTAAACTATAAAGTATCTTTGAATGTAAAATAAAAAGGGAAATTTACTTTCCGCAGAGTAGGATTTGGTTTAAATAAATTTTGGAATGAAAATTTGTTTTGAATCATAAAACAAGGAAGTTAATTTACAAATGGTATTTATTACCATTGGATAATTTGGAAGTTAGTTCCAAAGAGAGCTTAAATTGGAAGATTGGTTTAATATATAGAGGAAGTTAATTTATGTACCATGTTTTATAAATGAAATGAATAAATTTTCATTGGTTAAATTGAAAATGGATTTATCCAAATATAAGAACTGACATTTAAAAATCATATTTTTAAATGAGATAGAAGAGAGGATTTCTATGATAAGTAGTTGTGGTTTTGTATTACATACTCTTATCCATCTTAAGATAAAAACGTTGTCAGTCAAGGTCTGAGAGTAATTAAAATATCCCAACTTGAACGACTTCACTATTATTAAGGGATGATATTAGTTTGTAATGGTAGTTGGATTAAATAATTATTTACATAAATGAAATTTATAATTGAAGTTTGATGAGATCAATATTTTATAAATAATCAAATTCCATAAAAATCGGACTTGAATATAGAAATTTGAGTTCTGAATACATTCATAACTAAGTTGAGAATGTGGAATAAAAGTCGACAAGTTTGAATAACTTGAACTGTTTAATCAGATTTGGATAACGGGCTTGAATTACTTTAAAATATCGAAAATGGAGTTGGAATTATTTTATAAACAAAGTTTTTAAAACATTTATATTTAATTTAATTAAAACGAACTCGCCGCAGTGCGATAGTTCGAAATTTGACATTCGAACTTCAATTGAGTATATACAACTCAGTATAAGTCAAAATTCGATGAAACAAGAAACGTTGGGACCGATTAAATAATAGTTTTCAAATGGAAAAGAAAAATCTGGATTTCGCCTTAGAGATTTTGAGTTAAGTCAAAATAAAATTTTCAAAATATAGCGCCATTATCGTTTATAAACCATAACGGTTTATTTAATAAGTAAAAAGGATTCTTAGTAAATAAAATTCAAATTCTTATGAATTTTTTTTCCAAATTTGAGTTATCAATTATATACGAACTTGATTGGAGTGAATGAAGTGATTTTTAAATATAAAAGTCAAATCTTACATTATGAAATGAAGTCAACTAATCACAAGGTGATTAGTTGAAGAAGTTTGAAATCGAACTTCACATTTGTTAAGTGAATCGAATTTGTGAATTCAAGTTGAAATCGAATATGAAACTCGAGTTAAAAATGAATTTTGACATGTTTATAAATGAATTAAAATATATTTGCTTATGATATGCTCAAATCAAAAGTGTGTTAGGAAAAATTGCCAAATAGCGAATTAATTAGCAAATTGAGTTAAAAGAATTAATTAGTAGAATTGTTTGCGGTTAAATCAAAATAGTTGCATGGGTTGGAATAAAACGAAAATACAGGTGCATGTATATTAGACAGGTATGGGATAAAGTGAATGAAGATATGAAGATTTTAAATTTAAGTGCCCGACAGAGAGGGCCTAGAGAGGTTACATTTTGATTATCTTTTTGATTATTAGACAGGTTGGCTTTTTGATTATCATTTTGAATGGAAAGGGCCTAGAGAGGCGAGTTGAGGTTTGAATGATTGACCGGTACAGGGGAAGTGCTGGCGAAATTTTTCGAAAATTTAAGGAGTTAGAATATTTTTAAGAAATTTTGAAACTAGAAATCAATATATTGAAATATATAGAATTTGATAAGGAAATTGGAAATATAGTTAATGAATGAATATTAATAAAAAGAGGCCAGTGATTGTTTGATATTAGAAAATTGGATGGATGTTTTGTTTTCCTTTGATAGTTAAATCATCGGCTACCAAAGATTTTTGGACCATTGTTATCAATACGGAGAGACTGGTAGGATTTAATATCCGAAAACCACTCCGTATAGGCATAGGTGTTGCGGATTAGATTATGTTGAAGATAAATTGGAGACGGAGAGAAATGCAAGGGTTGTTCTGTTTGTCCAGTCCTAGGACAAATTGTATGGACGAATGTCTGACAGAGTATTCCTAACGGATCACATAAGACGATCTTTTCAAGGTATTCCGTCTGGTGGCGGAGAAATTCGTTTCTCTTAACTTTTATACCCATAATATTTTTGAGAAGATCAACTAGTGATTTGACGGGTTTGATGGTGTGACATTCAAAGTGAATGGTTGCTAGATGTTCTGAAAGATCAACGTAGCCTCAAGCCTCACAACTGGGAAATGAAAAAAATCGAGTAGGTAGCATGGCTAGTTGGGTCTTACCCAAGAAGGGTATATTTGTCAACGATCTAGATAAAATTCAATTATTTATTCTTCTTTCGATTCCATGTCTTACGAGTTACGGTTGGACGGCCGACAACCATGGGTGACAATTTATTCGCTGCATTCAAGCTAAATGAGTGGGCGGTCATGTGTGGCCGGGTTGCAAGACGTTCTTGCTGAACCCCAGTGTATACCCTCTAGAGTACACTGAGCGGAAGGTGGTCCCATACCTTGTCATAGTTGGATTCCAATCTCCAATAAGCGCCCTGCGGTTTTTGATTTTATACTATATATATGTAGAGCGTGAGATGCATGCATTCTACTGCTTGGTTATTTATTTTGATTAGACATTATTATAATATCACTGGATTTTGATATCAAAATGGTTTGGATTATAGTAAGGTAAAAATTGTCCATGTTTATTGTGGGCTGGTCTTATTACTACTCTTACTTTCAAAAAGATTTTCAAAGTTAAACAATATGGTTGGTGTTTACTCACACCAGTCCCATGACTGACCCAGAGTTTATTTTGTTTTATTTTTTCCTAAACTCTTGGGTGCCCAAATTTGTATGGGCAGTCAAGTGTTTCAGGCTTTTATAGATACACTTGGAGGATCTTGAAGCAGGAGGCTTCACCGTTAGTTATTTAGAGTTATTTCCGCTGTATCAAATGTTATGTTGTACTCTGATATGGTATGTATATACAAAACAGATTTGTATTTCAAAGTTATGTTATATAATATATTTTATTTGTTCCGTTGTGAGATTCTGATGTTTTTATTTTGTTCTTCTTCTATTTTTTCTTTCTCTTTAACCCTAATGACTCGTATTTCTATATTATTTGAGTTGGACGAGTTTTTTATTAGTCAGCTCAGATGGTATGGATTTTCGGGACTACAATATTATTCCTTCATATAATTTAGACTCATTTTATCAAATCAATCTTGATTTTTCATTTGTAAATATTATTATTGGTTCAAAAACTTTTCATCGCATCATTTTATAACTTCTCATTCACATTCCAATTCATCATCAAACACTACAAGAAAAACTGCATATAGCAGTGGTAGTAACCACTTCTAATCTATCACTAAATAGGCCTTAGCGACGGATTTCCGGCTTAATGTTGTGGTCGGTAAAAACCATGATGATATCTATGTCCGATTTTTGCGATGGAATTTAGCATGAATTTTCCGATAGTTTTCCGTCATTTTACTAATTATATAATAAAATTTTATTTATTAATTTAATTTTAATTTATATACCGACTATTTACTGACAGATAATTAATTTACAATAAATTATTTTTTATAAAAGGCATTGGTAAATCCTTACTAATTGCCAAGGGATTAGCAACGAAAATTAAATTGAGGTAAACTTAACCTCCCTTATTTTACTGGTAATCCGCTGTTGTTCCCCTTCTAATCTGCCTATATATATACATACATATACATATATATAAACACACACACATATTCATATACATACAAACTCATCACTCACATAATTTGTGTTCCATTCAATACATAATCCTAATGTAAATACAGCACAATTAATATCAACACACACATCTCATAGTCGATGTATTATATTAATCACTCATCTCATAATTAACATTTAACATTACATTTTTTTCAAACAGAATAATTTCTAATCTTATTCTACTCTCGTTAATTTACATATGTTATAACAAGAAAATCAATATCAACAATTCATCATAACAAATCTACCGCTTCACTATTCACAACCTTTCTTCACCTCAAACTCATTCCTTACTATTCCTGCGATTTCTTTTCGACCATCCACGAATATACTTCACCTTGATTTTAGGGATATACTTCACTCACTGTAAATTAGCATCTGCCATATCTTTAAGAGATTGTTCCAAATCATCCAAGAGCTGATGACAATTTCAATCCACTACTACATTTCTGACCATAAACCACTTCAACAACTTCCAAAACTGCAACTTCATTTTCTAGCATCTTCACTGCATACAACAAATGTTGTTTATTTTCTTTTTTAAAAAATATGCCAAAGTTGCGTAACAAGTGATAGATGAGTATCATAAAAGTTGTAAATTTATTAGTCACCTAAAATACTATAAATGTATAATAGAAACCAGTATGCCATAAAGTAAAATAGCATAGCATAGAAATGAGTTTTGAGCAAATATGACTAAAAAACAAGTTAGACTAACAAAAGAAAAGAGATACTTATAGTTAGTCGGCAAAATAATGCAGCATAAATAATAATCATAATATTAATTATATCGAATATAACGAATAACCAAACAATACTACTTTTCAAAGTTTAAAACGTGATTGGTGTTCCTTTTCACTACTTTATTTTCTTTTCTTTTTGGACACCCAGGAACAAATCTTCCATTTGACATCTAATTATAGTTATGTTTTAGCTATGGGTAATGAAAAGACAACATTATATCTCTTTTAAAAGCTAAAACCAAAGCATCATATGCATATATTAAATCAACATTTACTGCAAAATCAAAACACATATTTTTTTACAAGGCACAAACGAATCTCAAGGCGCAATAGTAGGCATTTCGCCATCAAAGAAGGTCATAGTTAGACAACGAGTGGCTACTTATTAGATCTACAGTCTGAGGTAATGACGAACGAGATACATCCAGCTCTCATTAATCACATGGCGATTCATGCAAGAAATCCAAATCAGAGCAAGACGATACTATTATTTTGAGAACGATTTTATTTTTAAATGAGAAGAAGATTAATTTTAAGGGAGAAATTGTTTGATTGGGAGGCAGGATATTATTCTGGATCTGAACATGAAAAAGGGGGAAATAAAAAAGTAATGAGGGTTTGATTTTAATTGAGGAGACTATGGAAGTGGAAAGAGCGGATGATAAAGGGAAATGAGAAATAATGGTGGATGGGGGGAAATACGGGTTCACAGCATTAATTTACAAAAAAGAAGCGGCATAAATTTTGGTTTCGGGCATAATTTTTGGTTGGTTTCCAGGAAAAGTTTGAATTGGAGCCAAGATTCAAAAAGAAATTCATATTGGAGGGAAACTGATAAGTTGAAGACAAAATTTCTGCTACTTAAAACAAAATAATAATTGTATATACTAAGTAAAAATTATTGCTAAAGAAAACCTCAAAATGCATATAGAAGTAATAACTAGCAACTAACTTTTATGTTTTTCATTTTTTTTAATTTTTGAGTTTTCTGAAATTTGAACAATGAATAAAAATTGGAATTAACAAGCAAAAATAACCACTAGTTATTACTTATTTACAATTAATTATTACTTCTTCTAAGCAATTAATTATTCCTTAATTATTACTTATTTACAATTAATTATTACTCCTCTTAATTATTACTTCTTTCGAGCCTCCTTAGGTCTTCACCATCCGATCGACTAGTTAAAATCTACTATCAATTACAGATAATTAATTATATAATCTAATAAGAAATGCTTGATATGTTAAAAAAATTAATGTAAACATAAAGTAAAACTATTTTTTTTAACCTATAGTAGATTTTTTTTATGAAATATGAATATTAAATATAAATATTATTTCAATTATTAAATAACAAATACAAAATAAAAATATTACTTGTTAATTATTAATAATAACCAGTTATTAATAATTAAATATTAGTACTTAATATTGAGTATTGATTATTTGACATAATTTATTTAAGGGAAAGTCTATTTAGACACAGTATTACGACAAAATTTGTGACACACTCGATTTCAGCCATTGCATCGCTGCTTGATTCTACCTCTCTATGTAAGGATAAAAAGATCCAATGACTAAGACTCCGTGTTTTCCAAATCGTATCTAATATTGTATCCAAATATCACTCCTTTATTTAACAGTAATCATTAATTAATAAAATTGCTTCTTATTATTAATTATTTTTTACTTATTTCTTGCTATTTATAATTTAATATACTTGTAAGCATCAATTTTCTTACAACATTATAAAAATGTTGTAAAAAAGGTATTTATATAACTTGTACAAAAAAGTTTGTAAAACGATTGTTTATTACAACATTTTTGTAGGAATAGTAGTAAAAATTCATCTATTGCAATGTTTTCTTTACAAACATTGTAAATTTATATTCTATATAACCTTTTTTGCAAAAAAGTAGTAAACTACTCTTTTTACAACGTTTTAAAGGGGATTTTAAAGGGACTCAACATTTGGTTAAGAGGAGTAACCATTTTAATTTATTGTAGGGACAAGATAGCCTCCCCTTAAACATATAAATTAAAATTCCGAAATTACCCCCTATTATCCGCACTAGTATAAATCATAAAGCCAAAATCCAAATTAATGCTGACAATCTAGTGCTGCACAAAAAAATAAAAAAATGGATATAGTTAATGTAATGGGGACACAAAAAAGTTTAGCGGATAATCAGAAGGCATCGAATCAGGTAATTAAACGTAATTTCATATTAGAATTGGTACGTTGATTTAAAATAAATGCATAAACGAAATTTTTGAAAGTAGCATTTTTTATTTATTTTGGAAATGTGCGTTTGTTTCATTCCATTTGTGCTGAATTTAGAAAGTTAAGGTTTAACATAAGTGACAAACCCGGGGTAGTTAGGTCCCTCTTTCTTTTTTTAAAAAATAATCCAAACCCCCCTTAATAAAAAAATGTTAAGCCGGAGTCCCTATAAAATTATACCCCCCCTTAACCAAATGTGGAGTCCCTTTAACAATCCCCATTTTAAATATCAAAGCAATAGCTAGGGCAACTTAGTCATTCCTAATTGTTTCTTAAGTCGCACAACTCTCCCCAAATTGACCTGTGTCGAGATTAAATTTTTTCCTTCAATCTGCTGCTACTGTTTAGTGTGTATCAGTATTGTTGTAAGTGTTTAATTTAGAGTGACGGTAACGAAAATTCTAAATGGTAGAATGAAAATAAGAAAAAAATTTAACAATGAGAATGAAAGCAAAATGATATGACTTATTGAGTACAAATTAGTTTTCAACTTTTAACGAAGTTTTAGCGGTTAGAAATATGTTTGGATTTGAAAGGAAGGAATAAGCGACTTTAGAGGAAAAGTTTTAGCAACGAATGAAAATTATAATGGCGACATAAGCGGGCTTCAACATTTTGGCAGCAATGTCTTATCTTATTTTCTTGAGCACATGTCTTATCCTTTTACAAAAAAATAAAAAAACTATCATTCACTATAATAACTAAGTAATTAGTTTTAATTTCAGTTTTATTGGAATTGAACTCAAGAGAATCGACGGATGAAAATTGTAATATCCCGGTTTTTGATTGTTTTTATAATACAATTTATTATGGATATTTTAGAAATTTATTTAAATAATAAATTGTAAATAATAAATATTTGAGAATTTCAAGTATAATTTTTAATAGTTTAAAACCTCTTGACCAGGTTACATATGTATATAAAGCAGTAAATAATACATTAACATTTTGTTTTATGTTTCCAAATTTGTTTAGGCTTTTAATAATATAAATAATATTGGATTTGAATACTCTAGTAAATTAGGATAATAATTCAACATAAAATGAAGATGTGCATTTGTACTTTGGATATGCCATTTGAATATTTGGATATATATATATATATATATATATATATATATATATATATATATATATATATATATATATATATATATATATATATATATATATATATATATATATGCATTTAAAAAAAAAAATGCTTGCAACCAAGCTTTGATAAGTATACAAGGCTGTAAAACGATTGTACTTCATTCTATTGGCACATGGTTACACTAGTTTATATGCATTTCAGAACCTATACAAGTACAAGCAGAAACATTTCATAGCACACTCTTGTCAATCAAATTTCTACCAGTCTATACCATACCTATACTTGACCAAGCCGTGACTTTAGCTTAGTAATGTGTCAAAGAGATAACCCTTAGTATTTGACAACTTGTACACACATACATGATTAGAAAACCCAACTTCAATACATGACTTCACATCAACAAATTGGCAGCCTATAGCATGAAATCCTTAGAAGCTAAAATTTTGTTTTGTTAAACTAGTATACAAGTTTTTACAAATACACATAAAAAGCACATGGCTTGTACATGCCAATGCACAACATGTATGCAGCAGCTAGGTATCAAATCACTTGTGCACATAGATGTACACTGCGTAGCTTGGCCATACACTACATATAGCTAGCCTGACCGTACCATGTGAATGTATAGCCAAGACTGAGTAAACTTTGATTTCCAATGCTAGATGTTGTGACAGCCTAGGTAATCTAGGTTCTAGCATTCATTTCTTAAGAGTTAAACATACATTTTAAATCATTTTGTAACATGGCAGTACATATATGTACATATAGATTGGTTGTCTATTTCATACATAGTTGGAAGGATTAATAGGAAATGATTTAACACAACATCACTTTGATTTCCATAAAATACAGGTAGTCAGAACTCTACCATGTCATGGCCAAACTAGGCAATAGTTTATTATATATTTCCTCTATAAATACCCCATGTACCCTCTCAACCACTCACACAAAAACTGAAATTTAAAACACAAGCTCGAGAGAGAATCATGGCAGCCAAACCTTAGACAAAGAACTAGCTTGAAACCTCAATAGCCAAGCCTGCAAGAAATAAATATATAACAGAGGACAAGAATCAAACCAGAAATCTTGAGAACAAAAGTGAAGGCAATAGACTAAGTGAGTAAACTATTTTTTCCCATTTACATACTACTTGCTATATATATTAATTTCATTCCTGTATAGATGTTGTCTTTAGTTAATTTGATTTTCGTATAAAGCCTGGAAGCTAAAAACAGGGGACCTTCGTGTTAAATGCAGTTCATAAATCTTTTGTGAGAAACCACTAAATTTTTTTCCATGCTAAAACTGAACATACCAAGCGTCAATGGGAGATGCTGTTATCAACTTTAATCTACCGTTAAACCAAAAATACTAAAGATAAAATAATGTGTGTGGTCTTTAAAGTATGCATATGGTGTATTCAACCTTAGGTTGTGTGTATAAGCAAAATTTACCTTCAGAAAATATTTAATGCAATCGCAATGGGAATTGCTTTGCTACGCATGATGACCAACCGTCCCTTATTGTCCACTTTCTCGTATGCATTTACTTTTGTCATCTCAAGTCCAATGGGTGTTGCTATGGGTACCATAATTGATTCTACTACAGAAGGAAAGTAGTAGATCGAATCTATGCATTGCATGTGGTGTCTTTATATATGTTGCAATCAATCATGTGTTGCAAAAGGGTATCGAACTCAAGAGTAGGTTGCAGTTGATACCCCTATTTATGGTTGGCTGACTGTAGTATTAGGAATCAGCTTTATTTCCGTAGTGATGATTTAGCATACCTATGTGATTCAAGCAGTTGAGGTAGCCTTCCATTTGTGTAATTGAATCTTTGTAGTATTGAGTGAAAATTGATCAGTGAGATTTTCGTGTTTATGCCGTTCATGTACATGTTATTTTCTAAGTATTTTATTCAAATATAATCCAATCAGTTTGACTGAAAAATATAAAATAAAATATACAACAGAAGAAATAACATAGATCTTGTTTTACTTACAATATAGATTTTTCTATTTACAATCTTTGAATAAAATTGTTGAATAAATGCCCATTTTTTTTCTTTTATAATTGTTGTGTAAATGCTTCATGACAATATGGAAATTTATGAAGAGTCTAATGTTTATAAGAAAACGTAAAAGCTGTTACACAAAAATATAAAACCTGGAAACTAAAAGACAGAGAGTGAGAAAGGAGTCAACACTTTTTTTATTCACAATATGATGTTTAATTTGCTAATTACCAAAGGGTACTGAATTAAAACAAAAAGGAGTTCTTATTTATTTTTCTACAATGACTTTAAGAAATTTTACATTTTGTCTGAAAGGGGATATGTATCATAGATCTTCAGTATAGCATGGTTCTTAAAGAGGCACATGATATTTTAAAGAAATAAGCATGGTATATAGAAGAAAACTGATAAAAGGATTTCCAAACAACATCTAAATCATTTGTTCCATATTTTGGCACATCAGAAAGTACAATGAAATAAAGATGAATTAATAACTTGTATAGTTGGGATGATATGAGTAGATAACCAGGTGGTGCAGTATTTTTACCTCCTGTTTCCATTAGTTAATTCATGTTAAGCTAAGACAACTTATATGTTAATATACATATGAGTTTATATTATTAAACCACAACTATTTGGTGAAGGAAAATGACATAAAATAGATGATACTATTTGAATAAATGTTACGCCAGAGAATATAAGACAGAGGACACAAATTATGTGAGAATTAGTAGTATACTTGGTCCGACTTTGGGTTTTGGCACTCGTCGCACTGCTTGCGTTACGCTGGTATATTGTTTGATCCTTACACCTACGGTATCATGTTTTGAACCTTCTTGTACATGTATGTACTGCACATTTGTGCATCTGGAGCTTCATGGGGAAATCGGTGGAGCATATGCACCAATGTATTGTGTGCATTGCAAGTAGAAGAAGAGAAGAAACAATAGGAGATTTAGATGACGGTGAAATTAGTACTATTAATGCAATGTTTGCCAGGGCGTTCCCTTTTGATCCTATTGCTGCTCGGCGTAATGTTGAAACTGCGAACCAAGCAATGACATTAGTGCATGATAATGTGATAGGAAATAGGGGAACATGAGATTTGAGAATGTTAAAAAGGTTACAGCAAGTGAAATATATGAAACTAGGATGATTGGTAGTTTTAGTAATGCCAGTGAGCTTCTTAAAACCAGAAATGGTAAGGATAATGCCTATTTGAGTTCGGAACTAAATAATACTACATGTCAGTTAAATAATACTGGTGAACAAGAAAGAAATGTACAATAAAAGATTACTAACGACGCACTTGGTAATGGTATCAAGCAATCAGTGATTGCTCAATCAACCAGTAGTACTAATCATGATAAACTTGGAGAGCCTCATACTATCAACAATAGGATCGCTACTGCGTTAGCCGACTGTGATGGAAGAGGTGATCTAAAACCAGAAATACGGGAGATGATGGAAAAGGTACAGGCGAAATAATATTGATGAATGTATGCATGGAGTACGCGTAAAGGAAATAGTAGAAAGAAACATAATAAAAAGAAATAGGAAACAGTAAACAAATAGGGAGAATGGGCGCATGGGTTTTGATTTTCGCCTTGTAAAGTTTGAACTGTTAATTGGTTTGGGATATTAGAATAGGGGTGTTAAACTATTAAGTGAGTCAAGATGTTAGTAGTGGAGAATCTCAAGTGATGTTAGAGTAAACTGTGGTGACAAAGTATGTTATATAGTTTCAGCAATAACTGTATAGGAGAACAGTGGGTACCCAGGTTAATGGTTAAACTGTACAAACACATGAAGGGAATGGTCATCAACGAACTACTGGAGTAACATGCTAATGTAAACTGGTTATAGAAATTTGAAGCTTTAAAGTATAATTCAATTATTAAAAACATATATACACATAAATGGACTGTTAATTTAAAAAAAGAAATTTTTATTTGAAAACTAGGATTTATATTATGTATATCTTAGCGCATATATTTTTTAAACTTTGATCAAAAGTGCATTGTGGAATAGTAGCGGTCCGTATAATATGCTCGAATCGATCGATGATAGTGGAAAGTCACTCAATGTAATCATCAAGTTTAACAACTCAATTTAAAAATGAATTGATGTATAAAAAGTGATTTTTATACTAGATATCGTTGAAATATAATCGAACGTAAAATTTGTTGTAAACTATATTAACTGTAAGCAATGATCAGTAAATTCAGTAAATAATGAATTAAATGTTCAACCAATCGATTAATTTATTAAGTCATTATAATTACGGGAATCGAAATTTATATATTTTTATCTGACATCTAACAGTGGAATTAAGACACCGTTCCATTATGTATTGACTGGATTGTTTGAACACCCTGTTAGTAGAAATAAACATCGTTCTGCTATCAGTTTGTTTGATATATATTTTATCAGTAAATATATGTGTTGAAATGTGATATTATTAGTAGAAAATATTACATTGTATTACATGTGTGTTTGTGCATATTAGATTTAACAAGTTGAATGTTATTTGAACTGATATAGGCCATGGGAACTGCTAAATTGTAAGGCATTTCGGAAATAAATCCAAAGTTAATATTAAATTATGATGCAGAAACTATAATGTGGCCCGTGATTCGCACACGGTCGGTTATGAAACTGGAAACATGTTGAATGCTAGTAGTAGAATTAACTTAGTAGTATTTTGATTTAGCCGGTCATATAGGTTTGCATTTGTGCATTAGTCCACCTGAGCTATGCAGAATAATATCCACCTTCGCAAGAATACGATCCATGTTTTAAGTGGGAAAACATTTTGTAAATGTATTAGGTTTATAAAAATGGGAACAATATTTAGTTCACGTTAAATCCAAAGTTAATGTTTGAATAAGTATTATTTTATGACTTAGCAGACCCAATGGTGTTAAATCTATTTATTTTATTTTGTATTTGGTAGTTAAACCACCGACTATTAAATTTGGACCTTTTCGTTATCGTTTTCGAAGAGACCGGAATCTAAATTCCACTTCGATTCGATATATACATTTCAAGTCAGAGATTTTGAAGACAATTGAAGACGGAGTTTATGCAAGGGCTATTTTGTAAATCCTATGTAGAAATTGCCTAAGATGGATTTACAGGATAGTGCCATCGGTTTGTCCAGTCCTAGGACAACTTGTATGGATGAATGTCTTACAGAGTATGCCTAACCGATCATGTACATTGATCTCTTCAAACGTATTTATGTTGGTGGCAGAGGAATTCGTTTCTCTTGCTTTATACCCGTGATATATTTTTGGGGAAGTCAATTAGTGGTTGGTGGTATTGACGATGTGACATTCAAAATAATGATTTGTCAAAGGTAAGTTCAGCCTCAAGCCTCACAACCGGAAAATGACAAAAATCGGGCAAGCAGCATGACTATGTGGGTCGTTCCCATTAGGGTGTATTGTCATCAAGTAGAGAATATTCGTTTTGTTACTTCTTTTCATTTCTGTATCTCTCGGGAAAACGGTAGCTTCGCAGCCATAAGGTGACAATATATTCGATACACTCAAGAGAAATGAGTGGTCAGTCATGTGCGGGCCGGGTTGCAAGACGTTCTTGTTGAACCCAGTGTATTCCTCTCTAGAGATACACTATTGGAAGGTGGTTCCATACCTTGTCATAGTTGGAAATTCATTATCCAATAAGCGCCTGCACTTTTGATTGTATACTATATATGTAGAGCGTGAGATGCAAGCATTCTGCTAGATTGATATTTATTTGTATTTAGACATTATTATAATAGTAGAAGAATATCGTTTTCAAAATGTTTTGGGTTATGTATGTTAGAAAACCATCCATGTTTATGTGTGGATCAGTCTTAAGATTATCTTTTCTTTCAAACCGTTTTTGAAAGTTAAACAAGCGTTTGGATTCTTATAAGTGAAAAACCCGTTCCGTTTTTACGGCGTGGTCTTATGAGATATCCTTTATCAAAATCAGTTAGTTTAAAAATCGATTACTCATACCAGTCCTATGACTGACCCAGAGTTTATTTTTCTATGTTTTTCCCTAAACACTTGGGTGCCCAAAATTTGTACGGGCAGTCAAGTAGTTCCGGAGTTTACAGATTTATTTAGAGGAGCTTGGAGCAGGAGGCTTCAACATTGGATATTTAGAGTTTATTTCCGTTGTCTTGTATATATGATGTACTCTGATGATGTATGTAAGTTCAAGTCCAGTTTGTATTTCAAAAGTGATTATATATATTATAATTTTTTTCCGCTGCGATAGTGAGATTCTGTGGTGTTGTTCAGTTCGATCTTCTATATTTTTTCTTCTATTCTAATTATCTATCTTTCTATTTCTCATCCTCTAACTTCTTTATATTAATGGTTCATATTTTCATGCAATTTGGGTTAGACATGAGTGGTATTCAGTCGATTCAAATGGCACGGATTTGCGGATCGTTACAAAAATGTTTTAAGGAGAAATTAAATTGTCTATGTTCATTTAAACTCATAGCACGTTGAAATGACCTGAACTTCCCTGAGAGAAGAGAAAGAACGGATTGAGTTGAGAACACGACAAATCAGAACACAGACAGAAGAACATTTCATTGCTTATTACAACAATTTACATCAGAGTACAAGAATATATAGAGTATAAACAAATAATATTTGATAAATATTAGAGATTTACAAATTACTATGCAGCGGAAAATAATACAAAAACACAACTGAAAGAGATAAACAGATACAGAGCTTTCCGAATATCATTCCAGCTGTAAACCAAGATCCTGTGAATATAAATCTGCAAAACCAAAACTACTAGCTACCCGTGTGCAAAATAAGGGCACCAAGAGTTTAGGTTAAAACAATAAACTCCAGGTCAGTCATGTGGCTGGCGTGAGAACTAAAACAGTTATTAAATCTTTACTTTAAAAATAAAGTAAATCAAGGGACCACGCCGTATAACACGGAACGGGATTCCTCCCAGGAATACCAGTGCATATAATGAATAGCGCAACGCTTTTTGGAAAAATGAAGCTATTATAAGACTCAGGTCCCATCACACAATGCAACGCAAGCCGGAGGATAGAGTTTTACCTTATAATAGCCAAACATGCTTGGTACGTTTATAACAAATCATTTTGATACTATTATAGTGTAAAGTGTATGAAAACAACTTCAAATATAAATGTATCAATCATAGATGGCATAGTGCCCCATCCCACTCTGTCGCCATACTAGGCTCTACAAATAAAACCGAAATGTCACGTATTGGAAATTGGATTTCCATCATGAGTCGAGGCAAGGGATGTACTCCACGCGGCTTCGAGATACTCTAGCAAATGACTCAGGATCTCCCGCAGTAGACCCTTGGATCCTCTAAGGTCCGTCCTCCCTTACGTTTGAGGATTGGCAATTACTGAACACACGTTTCCCGGTCCTACAGGACCTATATCCATCGGCTCCCGCAGTAGCTGATATATCCAAGACGCCTCACAATCCAACAACCACATAGGTAAAAATATATAAATGTCAGGGCGTGTAAAACCCTGACACCACTTATAGCTAGAAAGAAACGTCATGTCCTCCTTAGCTTTCCTTATCCCGTTTTAAACTCATACCAAGGTGTGAGGCCCGCGAATTAACGCTATACACAAAGCTATGCTATATTAAAGTCGTGCTTTGATCGTCAACCACAAGACTCTTCTTTTCAACAGAAGCCTTGATCATTTACATCTCAGAATGCCACACAGACTATTCACACCATGCGACTGATGTCTATCGATATATAACCTCTAAGCTCTTACGTCTCAGAGAAGGGCGTTAAGCAAGAGAATAAATTCTCCGCCACCAACCAGAAATATATTTAATAGAAAACAATAAACACAGAATAAAATACAGTGTCAGACACACATCCGTTTACAAGTTCGTTCTGGGTCTGAACGAAACCGAAGGCACCTTATTCCTCGTCCCATATGTCCAATACAGGAGAGAGGTCCTCGCATATCCGGTCGATCTCCAAGTACGTCTGGACGGTCACCACTTATTACCTCGTCTTGGGTGTATAGCCCAATCAAGACATCAGTAATCATCCAAACGATGTGAAGACCTCCGGTCTTCAACCGTCGTCTTCATCGTCGACTTATCATCAAATCAGTTATTCAGAATGGGTATAAACCCGACATTTCCGAATAACTCGCGTATATAATAAACAAATGCTACAAAATTCAACATACGCCTGATTCCAATCCAGAATATTCTTTTATTCAAATATTCACATCATTAGGGAATAAGTTCCCATTAATTTTATCAAAGATAAATTCATTTAAATTTGTTCTTTAATCTTCCTTTGGATATCAAACCATATTAAGGTTTTCCAAACTAGTCGAGATTAGCGAGCCTTACCGAAGTAATCATTTGTTTGATTTCCCAATCCCAACCTATTCATCCTATGGAGCAAAACTAGTCATACTCCACATCTAACACCATAGTGTTATTGGTGAAATTAATTACCATTTCCCGTTTAAATCTAATTAAAGATTTAATTATCACTAGGAGCAAAACTAGTGATACTCCACTCTCGGTCATTTCCCAAATTTGATAATTTAAATTATCAATTCACATTTCAATCTAATTAAAGATTCATTAAAACCCCACCTAGTTTTAATCTTCCCAAAAATCAATATTAATGATTATTTAACTTTGGAAACACAAACATATCGCGTCGACAATCTACACCGTACTATTGGTTTCTGCCGATATATAACCTCTGAGCTCGTACGTCTCAGAGAAGGGTGTTAAGCAAGAGAATAAATTCTTCGCCACCAAATAGATATATATTTAGCAGACATCAACCATACAGTTCGAAATACAATGACAGACATGTAATCCTGTCTTTTACTGGGTTAAAGAACTGATGTCATTTAAAACACAGTTCACAATAAACCGAAATCACATTCCATTAATCATGGAATCTTCACGGAAAAACAAATCAATATATAATTGATATCAATTTCCATATCCGACTAATGATATAAATGTAATAAGGACAAAGCCTTATAAATTCCATATGTATTAACAGTCTTCCTCCACAGAATTTCATTTCGATTTTTATCAATCGAATTCCATTCAATTCCAATTTAATATATACATTAAATTAAAAAAAATTACTTTGAAAAATTCCCGTTAAATCTTAATAAAAAGATTTATAAATTCCAAATCATATTTCACTGTTAATCGGGTTAAAGAACGAATGTCGTTAAAAACATAGTTCACAATAAACCAAATTCACATTCCATTTTCAGTTCCAATTAAATGTTAATTAACTGGTAATTCTTTTTCAAATCTTGATTAAAAGATCTATTCTACTCAAATGGGTTCAAGAACAGTGTTATTTAAGACACCATTCATGTCAAACCCAAAATCAACTTCCATTGTTAATCGGGTTAAAGAACAAGTGTTATTTAAAACACCATTCACGATAAACCTAAAATCCAATTTGATATTAAATACAAGGCTCTGAATAGAAAATATATCGGCTTAAATTCAATATCAAATTCTCAAATCAACAAATATCGTATTGTAATAATGATATATATCTTCCAAATTCCTCCACAATATCCATATAATCACGGAATCCAATATCGAAATATTCCGATGATAATTCCGATACAAATTCATTCCAATTCTTATAATGGAAATTCTAGCTATTTTTAAAACCATTTCAAATCCAATTTATTTATTTAAAATATTGGATTATAATTCTAGTTCATAACTAGTTCATTTCGATAAAAAAATAATTTTTTTCTTTTCAAACATGGAATTTTTCAGCCTAATTCTTTTCAAATCAATTATTATGATTTTACACAAATTATTTATATTTATAATAATTTTATCAAGGCCCGTACAGTCGATTTCCTTAAACAGTCATCGAACTGCACTTACAACGACCTTTTCCAAATTTGATTTGGATATAATTCCAAATCCAATAGTTAGATTTCAAATCCCTAATATTCGTTGGAAAGCACTTTTCGATATGAACCCGACGGTCATAGTTTTAGGAGAATCCGACGGTCGGATCTCCTGTAATGTCTGTTCGAAGTCAATGGTCAAAATTCGCGAACTGCCGTGGCGCGTTCTATTCAGACCATCATATATGTATAACATATATATTATGTATATTTCGTCGATTTCCGTTTCAAATGTATTTTACAAATCGTTTTAAATTCGTTTTCAAAACGATTTCAATTTCATATTCAATTTCAAATCAAAATTGAATATTCCATATCATCGATATATAAATGATAATATTTTCAAAACATCAGATTTTGAAATTATTTCCTTTTCGATATTCATTGTAAAAATGAATAAAATCGATATAACTATCATTCACGTCAAACTGACGTCAATCTAATCAACACGGTTTTATATATTTAAATATATTTGTGTCCATCCCAAATCGGACATCCAAATCAGATTTTGATCTTTTACTGAATATTATTTTAAACTATTCGTTATTTTAAAATATTCATTCTTTCTTAACTGGAATCAGACACAGTCAATTACCATATAATGTTTTTTGTATGGATTTCATACAACACATGTATATAAGAGCAATCCGAGTGCACTACACAACCGCATAAGCATTAAATATAAATATTTAACGCTTATAACAGTCCGTCAATGTGACGACCCCAAATCCCATACTGACGGTGACAAGGGTAATCTTTGGAATATATCACAGAAACAGATAATAGCAGAACATAAATAAATAAATACACCAGATAATGCACCATAGAATATACTAGATAAACGTAATCATCAGAGTTACACAGTATACAGGATCATACTTAGTACAAGTACAGTTCAGCTATACAAAAATTTCTACAGCGGAAAACAAAACATAATGTACAATAGGAGCTGAACAGCATAAAAAGAGATAAATGATAGAATCCATCTTCAGCTCCAGCTATCCAGAAAAAGCCTGCTAAACCTGAACACAAGGCTGCCCGTGTAGAAAAAGGGGCACCCGAGTTTGAAAGTGAAACAAACTACGAGTCAGTCATGGGACTGGTATGAGAAATCTACTCAACACATTTAAAATATGGCTAATCACAGGACCACGCCACTTTCGTGGAACGGGTTTACTCCATCGGATTGCCAGTGCTTTAAAACAAATAATTCTTTTAAACATCGCAATGCTTTTTATAAAAATGAAGCCATTATAAGACTTAGTTCCCATCACACAATGCAACGCAAACCGGAGGATAGAGTTTTACCTTATGATGGCCAAAATATGCTTGATATGAATAAAACAAAAGAATTTGATATTATTGCTAGTGTTTATATGTTTCAAAAACAATTTCAATCATAACTATCAATCATAGACAGCATGGGTACCATATATCATGTCGCCATATATATATATATATATATATATATATATATATATATATATACAATCAAAACCGCACGGTGTCATATTTGGAAATTGGATTTCCGTCATGAACCAAGGCAAAAGATAGTCCTTACCGAATTCGAGACGCTCTAGCCCGCCCCTCAAGATCACAGCTCGAGTGACCCTTGGATCGTCAGGGCCGGTCCACCGATGTGGATTAAAATTCCTGAACACTGCGTTTCCCCGCCCTTTGGGGCGTAAGTGAGCCAATGAATGACTCCATCGGTCCCCGATCGACCAATATAACTGAGGCGCCTCGCAACAGCAACAACCACATAGGTGAAAATAATATAAATGTCAGCCAGTTTAAGCACCAGCACCACCTCTAATAGAAAGAAACGCATGTCCTCCCTGAGGTCCTTCTCCCGTTTCTGGTCCATACCAGGGTGTGAGGTTCGCGAATTCACGTTATACACAAAGCTACGCCACACAGACGGTGCTTTGATCATCACCACAAGACTTTGCTTTTCAACAGAAGCCTTGATCATTAGCCGCTTAGGCATGCCACACTAGCAATTCATGCCATGCGACTGTTGTCCATCGATATACAACCTCTGAGCTCGTGCGTCTCAGAGAGGGGCGTTAAGCAAAAGAATAAATTCTCTGCCGCCAAACAGATGTATATTTAATAGAGATCAATCAACACAGAATGAAATCCAATGTCAGACACACAGTCCATTTACAAGTCCGTTCTGGGTCTGAATGAAACCGGAGGCACTATATACCTCAAAAACCCATCGATCTCCACGTACATTTGGACGATCACCACTCATTATCCATATTTCGGGATGCCTCCCAATTAGGACATCAGTTACCATCCAAACAAGGTGAAGATTTACGGTCTTCAACCACCGTCTTCATCTTCGATTTCTTGTCGTCGATTCTGTAATTCAGAATGGGATAAACCCGATCTTTCTGAGCAACTCGCGTATATGATAAACAAGTGCTAAACAAACACAACATACGCATTATTTCAATTCATTAGTCACTAACCGTAAATCAGTAAGAGAACGATTTCCCGAATATCAACCCCGAAGGCCGAAACCAACATCAGATCAAAACCTAGGAAACCATTCGACTTAGCCAACCTTCAGTTAGTTTCTAAATTTCACATCCATATTGTTTATAATATTTTATAACAATTTATCGCTATTTTTATTTATTTTAAAATAGTCAATTTATTCAAACGACGCTTCGGGCCATAACACGGCCGTGGCACTGTTTTTCTTCAGATTTGATTTACGCATATCTGAAAATCAAACCGTTGGATCTTCACAAAATTTATATCATTAGAAAGATCTTTTCAAAACGAATCCAATGGTTCCAGTTTTGGGAAAATCCGATGGTCGGATCTCCCGCACTAATCGTTTGAAGTTTCGATTTCAAAATACGAACTGCAGCGTCGTTATTCGATTTAATTTAATTATATATATATGTATATATATATATAATCGATTCTGGTGCTGTTTTTCTTCAGATTTGAATTAAACATTCCAGAAAATCCAACCGTTGGATCTTTACAAAATTGGCGCCGTTGGAAAGATATTTCCAAAGCGAACCCAACGGTTGAGGTTTCAGGAAAATCCAATGGTTGGATATCCCGCACTAATTGTTTGAAATCACGGTTTCAAAACACAAACTGCAGCTTCGTTATTCGATATATTTTAATTATATATATATAATCGATTCTTCGATTTCAAAACTATATGCTTTTTACACATTTGATAAAAATGATATTTTTTATCCAACTGTCTTCTATTTCATCACTTCACTATTTTTAACAATTCATGTATATAATAAAAATGTGATTTTTAATGTAAAACAATTTATTTCAAAACATGACTATTTTATATAATTCATATAGATGATAAAAATATGATTTTTATTATAAAACAATTTATTTTAAAACACGACTATTTTATATAGTTCATATAGATGATAAAAATATGATTTTTATTATAAAACAATTTATTTTAAAACACGAATATTTTATATAGTTCATATAGATGATAAAAATATGATTTTTATTATAAAACAATTTATTTTAAAACACGAATACCATTAAACACATGAATTTCTATTCAACACACGAATATAGTTTCAACACATGAAAATAATTCTAACACATGAATATTATTCAAAATTTCGGCAGCATAACGGCAGGGTAGTTAAAACCGGGGCCGTCCCTAGTACGGCTCCTCGCTCTACCTTAAAGCCTCACAGCTTTTGAGAATGGGGATTTCGTGCACCTAGTTCGCACGCAGGCGGCATGTATATTTTTTCATCTCCACAAACTAATCCTATGTGGTTTCAACCAAATAATTCTCAACCGCAAACGGGTATTTTTCAACCACAATCAAACAATTTCAACCACAAACAATTATAATCAACCATTCGCTATCAACCAGTTTTCACACCAATCACAATCAATAAATATCGTCCATGGTTTGTGGACGAGGGGCGTATATGTATATATATATATTTATATATAAGCATTTCACTTCTATTTCAACACATATATAATTTTTACAATGCATATATAACTTATATATCGAACATACAACTTATACAACGCTTATACAAGAGGTGTACAATGCTTATATAATTCATACATCGACTATATAATTTATACATCGTCGTTTTCGATATCTTTTATAAATTAGAAATCTCACATTGGGTTCCACTCCACCAAAAATAGCAGAAGGCCCAGAAAAATATGCGGTCTCTTGTAGAATGTAGAAGACGTCCACACGAGTCCATTGTCTCTTATTTCACTGAATTTCGTCAACAAACGAAAAAGATATAATTTTTACAGTGAAATCAAAAACCGTAGCGCTTAGAAGTGCTATAATATAGTTTAATTAATTTCAGCCGTACCTTTCCTGAAATGGTTCCAAACTAGGTTTGGATTTTTCGATCAATCGGTGTAACGGTTCCACGATCGGGTTGCGCGAGGTCGAAGGGGGAGGAGAGGTGCAGGGATCGGTGGTGGAGCGGTCGGGTTCGGCGGCGCCAGGGGATCTCGGCGGCGTTCGAAAGTTGTGGGCTTCAGAGAGGTGATTCTCTTACTTCAGGCAACGATACAGGCGGTGGTGGGTATGGATTTGAAGAGCTCGGGGAGATCTTCAAAAAATTCTACTGGGGCACGATCTAATTCGGCGTGGATTCGCCAGAAAATGGACAGGAAGCGAGGAGGTGGTTTCCGTCGTCGATCGGGGAGTTTCTGAGAATTTTCTCTTTTTTTTTATAAATTCTGATTGGCCGAGAGCTTTTAAAAGGGGGTTTTCTAACACGACCTCCAATCCGAACCATATGTTTCATAGGCCCATTCGACTATTTCAGTCAGTTTTCCTTCAAATTAAAATATAAAACATTCAATATTTAATTTGAATGTACATTTCAATCTGCCAGGGCCACAAACTGATTCTAAAAATTCCCAAAAATAAATCTAGCTATGTTTTGAGGATACGGTCCCAACAAAACTAGTTTCATCGAATTCTGAGATTGTTTGAAAAATGGCCCATTTCTGGTCGATCCAATTTAACTATAATTGACCAAAACACATTTTCCTTTTCCACGCTCACATATTAGCTTCAAAAATTATGAAATTTGAAACTTAGCAATAGTTTAACATCCCGGACCCAACAACAGTGGTTTCGTCGAATTCCGAGGTTGTTTGCAAAATGGCTATTTTCACGGGCTATATAAATTCTATAGTGACCTTTCTGAAAATTCATTTGGCCATAACTTTTGCTTCCCTCTATGAAACTTCGATTTCTCATATTTTTTAGAAAGGTATTCATTAACAGATTTAAATATTTTTGGTTTCACTCAAATCCGTTTTGTTTTGCACCCGGTACAGTCAGTCAAAGTTTGAAATGAAAATTTGAAACTGCCGTGCCATTTCAGGCCTTGTTTATAATTCAAAGTAATTATATTTATTTTCAAACGTCGATCCAAACTTACTTTTCGTCGTTATTATTTAAAATATTTATTTTAAATATTTAAAATCCACTAAAATAGCCAATTTAAAAATTTTAAATTGGTTCAGATTTTCCGGGTCGTTACAGTCAACCAATCGATTGACATACAACTAAACAATTGGGATTAGTGTACATCAAATATCATCTCAATACCCATGTGGGGTTCTCAAACAACAAACACAGATTTATTTGTGTAGTTGGGCGATGTGTAAAATATATCATCCTAATCCATTTCAGTCAAATGTGTGTACAAATACAAATCATCCAATTTGTAAATGAATATTTATTTTATCATATACACTTTAAAAATTATATTTTTAACTACAAAATATTTTATTCTTTTCCACATCACACAATCAATTTTCACAACACAATCAAACAAACAAGTCGTCCATGGTCTGTGGACGACGGGTGTCATGTGCTGCTAAGCACCGTCTGCATCCTAGTATATATTTTAACTAGAGATAAAATTAAAGTGAGAAATACTCACCTTGGGGTACAACTCTATCATTCTTTATTTCTAAATTTCTGAATGGCTTAGATTTGCACGAAATTCTAATGCGATCCTTTCATGTTGTTCATAGTAAAAATCGCAAGTTTTTAATATGATGTTTATTTCAAAAATCACATTTTTATAATGGCACTTCATATGTAAAATCATATATTTTTACAACGCTTCTTTCCATATAAAAATTATATTTTTATATCTCTACTTCTTATATAAAGATCAAATTTTTATTTCGCTACAACACTATAAAAATCGCCTTTTTATATTGTTATCCCTATAATAAAACTATATTTTTTAATGCTAAAAATCAAATTTTAATATCAAATCTCTAAACATAAGAATCACATTTTTCATATGATGTTTATATATTTAAAAATCGATATCTTCACAATAAAAAATCATATTTTTATTTCGCTATATTCACAAATGAAAATCAAATTTTCCTACCGCTACATCTTATATAAAAATTGTATTTTTATACAATTAAAAATCAAATCTTTATAATTAAAAATCTAATCTTTATAATTAGAAATGTAATCTTTTTAAATTAAAAATCATGTCTTTACCTTATAAAAATCTCGTCTTTACATTATAAAAGTCGAATTTTTATTTCAAATCTTCATATAATTCAAAAATCTTGTCTTTCCCATCATAAAAATCATTTTTTTAATATTATATATATATACATAAAAATCAAATCTTCATTCACTATAAATAATTAAAACTGAACACCAAATTCATGCCCTTTTATTTTATAAAAATCTAATTACGGTTTATTTACTAATTTAAATAAACTAATTACATAATAATTAAAATAAATAAAATGAAAAGAAAATAAAGAAGACACACAGTTAATTTCAAGAAGGGGAGGGGGTTTATAGAACCATTGTCAGAGGGGGGTTCTCTGATTGTCGGAGGCAGTCAGTGCACAATGGCGGGGTGGGTTGGCTGGGGCGCGACGTTTAGGGTTCGGTGGCTCGATTTTTTAACGGAGAAGGGAGTGGTTGAGAGGAGAGAGGGCGCGAGAGGAGAGAGGAGGGGGGATTGGCATCTGTAAAACCCCGTAACTTCCCTGGTGAGGAAAGTGCGGATAGTTCGAGAACAACACACAGAAAAACGCAGACGGGAGAACATTTCATTGTATATTACAACAATTCATCAGAATAGAAGAATATACAGAGTATAAATGAATATTACATTCGATAAATATCAGAGATTACAATACATTACATAGCAGCGGAAAATAATACAATACACAACTAGAAAAGATATACGGATACAAAGCTTTCCCGATATCATTCCAGTTGTAAACCAGGATCATGTGAATATAAATCTACAAAACCAAAACTACTAGCTTCCCGTGTCAAAATAAAGGCACCCAGAGTTTAGGTTAAAACAATAAACTCCAGGTCAGTCATGTGACTGGTGTGAGAACTAAAACGGTTATTAATCTTTATTTTCAAAGTTAGGTAAATCAAGGGACCACGCCGTATAACACGGAACGGGTTTCCTCCCAAGAATACTAGTGCATAAAACAAACAGCGCGATGCTAAATAAAGAAAAATGAAGCTGTTATAAGACCCAGGTCCTATCACACAATGTAACGCAAGCCGGGGGATAGGGTTTTCCCTTATAACAGCCAAAGAATGCTTGATACGTTTTAAAACAAATCATTTGATACTATTATCAGTGTATAGTGTATAAAACAATCTTCGAATCATAAGTATCAATCATAGGCGGCATGGGTACCATATATCATGTCGCCATACTAGTTCTACAGTTAAAACCGCAAAATCACGTATTTGGAAATTGGATTTCCATCTATGAACCGAGGCAAAAGATAGTCCTCTACCGATTTTAGACAATCTAGCCCATGTCTAGGAACAGCCGCAACTGCCCCTTGGATCGTCAGGGCCGGTCCACCAATGTGGATTATTATGCCTGAACACTACGTTTCCCCGCCCTTTGGGGCGTAAATGAGCCAACGAATGACTCCATCGGACCCGGATCGTCCGATCAAACCGAGGCGCCTCGCAACAGCAACAACCACACAGGTGAAAAGTATATATATGTCAGGGCTGGTAGGTCACTGACACCACCCTAGCTAGAAGGAAACGCATGCCCTCCCTGATGTCCTCTCCCGTTTCTGGTTCACAACCGGGGTGTGAGGCTCGCGAATTCATGTTACACAAAGCTGTGCCACACAGGCTGTGCTTTGATCATCACCACAAGACTTTGCTTTTCAATAGAAGCCTCGATCAATTGCATCTTAGCATGCCACACAGGCAAACCATTCTATGCAACCGATATCAGTCACACAGAATGAAATCCAATGTCAGACACACAGTCCATTTACAAGTCCGTTCTGGGTCTGAACGAAACCGGAGGCACTTTCCTCGCATATCCATCGATCTCCAAGCACATCTGGACGACCACCGATTGATTCCCTCATCTTGGGTGTACAGCCCAATCAAGATCATCAGTAATCACCCAAACGATGTGAAGACTTCCGGTCCTCAACCACCGTCTTCATCTTCGACTTATCGTCGTATCAGTTATTCAGAATGGGATAAACCCGGTCTTTCTGAATAATTCGCGTATATTTTAAATAAGTGTTACACAAACACAACATACGCCTCATTCCAATTCATCAGTCACTAACCGTAAATTAACAAGAGAATAATTCCCCAAATATTAACCCCGAAGGCCGAAACCAACATCAGATCAATATCCAGAAAACCATTCTGCTTAGCTAACCGACAGTTAGTTTCTAAATTTCACATTCATAGGGAAAGGTTCCCATTAATTTTATCCAAGATAAATTCCTTGAATTTATTCTCTAATCTTCTTTTGAATTTCGATTCAACTAGTCGGGATTAACGAACCTTACCGAAGTAATCATTTGTTTTAATTTCCCAATCCCAACCTATTCATCCCATGAAGTAAAACTGGTTATACTTCATATCTAACACCACGGTGTTATCGGTAAATTCAATTACCATTTCACGTTCAAATCTAATTAAAGATCTAACTAACGCCTGGAGCAAAACTAGTGATACTCCATCCTCGATCATTTCAATCTAATTAAAGATTCATTAAAACTCCACTTAGTTTTAATCTTTAACGGGGTTAAAGAATCAGTGTCATTTAAAAACACTGTTCACGATAAACCCCAAGATCACATTCCATTAATTACCGGGTTAAAGAACAAGTGTTATTTAAAACACTGTTCACGATAAACCCAAAAATCAATGCCAGTTCAATTCCAATTAAATATCATTTAATTGTTACACTTCATTAAATCTAAAATAAAAGATTTAATCTTTTCTCATCTGGGTTCAAGAACAGTGTTAATAAAGACAACATTCACGATAAACCCAAATCACATTTGATATTAAATACGAGGCTCTGAATAGAAAATATATCGGCTTATATTCAATATCAAATTCTACGACCAACAAATATCGTATTGGAAACAACGATATATATACATATCTTTCAAATTTCCATAACAACATCTGTCTGATCACGAAATCCAACATCGAAATATTCCGAAGACAATTTCGATTCAAATCCATTCCAATGCAATCATTGGAAATTCTGGTTATTTTCAAAACCATTTCAAATTCAATTTATTTATTTAAAAACAAATCGAATTATAATTCTAGTTAAAAACTAGTTCATTTCGATAAAAATCTATTTTTATCTTTTCAAATATGGAGTTTTTCATCACAATTCTTTCTAAATCATTTCTTATGATTTAACACAAATTATTACTATTTTTAATAATTTTATCAAGGCCTGTACAGTCGATTTCCATCAACGGCCATCGAACTGCACTTACATCGACCTTTTACAAATTTGATTTGGACATAATTCGAAATCCAACCGTTAGATTTCTAATTTCTAGTATTCGTTAGAAAGCTCTTTTTGATACGAACCCAACGGTTCCGGTTTCAGGAGAATCCGACGGTCGGATCTCCCGCAATATCCGTTCGAAGTCAATGGTCGAAATTCGCGAATTGCCGCGGCGCGACGTGTTCTATTCAGGCCATTATATTATATATATATATATATAATATAATATAATATATACTTCGTCGATTTCAATTCAAAACGTGCTTTATAAATCGTTTTAAATTCATTTTCAAAACGGTTTCAACTTCATATTCAATTTCAAATCAAAATTGAATATTCCAATATAAATTTGTTTTAAATTCATTTCAAATTGATTTCAATTCAATTTTGATTTTAATTCGATTTGAATTCATTTTCTTTTCAATTCAATTCGAATTCGTTTTATATTCAATTCAATTCGAATTCATTTTATATTCAATTCAATTCGAATTCATTTTATATTCAATTCAATTCGAATTCCAATTCTTTTCAAAATATCAGATTTTGAAATCATTTTCGATATTCATTATAAAATGAATGAAATCGATATAAATATCGTTCACGTCAAAATGGCGTCAATCTAATCAACACGGCTTCATATATTTCTATTTCAAATATTCTATTTCAAATATTTCTATTCAAATATTTCTTTTTCAAATATTTCTATTCAAATATTTCTTTTTCAAATATTTCTATTCAAATATTTCTTTTTCAAATATTTCTATTCAAATACTTCTTTTTCAAATATTTCTATTCAAAACTGGAATGAAGCCCAATCAATTACCATATAATGTTAATTATATGGGTTTTCTACAACACATGTATACTATAACAACGATGAATAATCAACCATCATCCAAAGTGCATTCTACACTGTATAAGCATCAAATATAAATATTTAACGCTCACAACAGTCTGTCAATCAATCGATCGACATACAACTAACTATTGGGATTAGTGTATGTCATATATCATCCCAATACCCGTGTGGGGTTTCAAACAATCAAACACAGATTTTATTTGTGCAGTTGGGCGATGTGTAAAATTTATCGTCCCAATCGATATCAATCAAATGTGTGTATATAAACAAATCATCCGATTTGTTTATTTTTATTTCATTTCTTATATACATTAAAAATTCTATTTTTAACTATAAAATATTTTCCACTTTAAAATATTTTATTTCGTTTCACATCACATCACACAATCAACTACACATCAAAATCAAACAAACAAGCATACAAGCCGTACATGGTCTGTGGACGACGGGTGTCGGGTGCTACTAAACACCGTCTGCATCCTAGTATATATTTATAACTAGAAAAATTAAATTAAAAGGTGAGAAGTTCTCACTGAATTGCTAATCCAACGCCTCGACTCTTCTTTGTAGAAAATCTTCGCCATTCGCCCTTTGTCACTTTCTTTGCCGGTATTCTCTACATATGTAAAAATCACATTTTTACTTCGCTATTCAATATATAAAAATCGAATTTTTACTTTGCTATTCAATATATAAAAATCGAATTTTTACTTCGTTATTCAATATAGAAAAATCGAATTTTTACTTCGCTATTCAATATGTAAAAATCGAATTTTTACTATGCTATTCAATATATAAAAATCGAATTTTTACTATGCTATTCAATATAGAAAAATCGAATTTTTACTTCGCTATTCAATATAGAAAAATCGAATTTTTACTTCGCTATTCAATATATAAAAATCGAATTTTTACTATGCTATTCAATATATAAAAATAGAATTTTTACTATGCTATTCAATATATAAAAATCGAATTTTTACTATGCTATTCAATATATAAAAATCGAATTTTTACTATGCTATTCAATATATAAAAATCGAATTTTTACTATGCTATTCAATATATAAAAATCTCGCCTTTTCAAATATAAAGATTTCGCCTTTTCAAATATAAAGATTTCGCCTTTTCAAATATAAAGATTTCGCCTTTTCAAATATAAAGATTTCGCCTTTATTTCGCTACATATATAAAGGTGATATTTTTACTATCTTACTTGTGTAAAAATTATATTTTTATACTTCTACATCAATGAAAATCCTATTTTTAAAAATCTAATCTTTTCTATTTTAAAAATCTAATATTTTCTATTTTAGAAATCTAACTAAAAATCAGTTTAAAAATCGAATTAAAACACTTACATTGGCTTGAGCGAGAGGGGGTTTGCGTTCATCAGTCGGCGTTGCAATTCCCAGGTGGTGGCGTGGGCCCACAGGCTGGCGGCGCGGTTTCCATCGCGTTGGGGGGGGGGGGGTATGGGCTCGAGCAGGTGGTCTGGAGGCGCGAGGGGTACTGCGGGTTTGGGGAAATCGCGGCTAGGGTTAGGCGGGGTTGCGCGAGGGAGGAGATGTACGGGAGGAGGGGGAAGCGGCCTCGACTGGGGGTGGGGACAGCCGGAGGCGCGGCGCCTGGCGCCAGCGTGGGTGGCGACGATGATTGTCACGCCTGGCGCGATGGATTTCTTTTTTTCTTTTTTTTTTTTTTGATTTCTGATTTATGAAGAACAGGGGGGGGGGGGGGGGCAGAAGTTAAAAGGAGAGGAGAGAGGAAGAGGTTTTATTTTATTATATTTATTATTTTAATTTCAAAAAGTTGACTTTTACATACGACCTCTAAACGAGGCCCACTGCCTGTCGTCCATAGCGTTTCACCCCCATTCCGAACACAATGAGATACGTATCGTACGCTGATTCGAACGTTTCGATCCGTTTCCGTTAAAATCAACATATAACTCTATATATTGAATTTGAACGCGCATTTCAATTTACTGGGGTCACATACTAACTCTATAAATTACAGAAAAATATTTTCTAGCTTCGTATTGATGATACGGTCCTAATAAAACTAGTTTCATCGAATTCTGAGACCGTTTGAAAAATGGCCATTTTCCAGTCGATTAAATTCAACTGAAATGGTCAAAACACGTTTTCATTTCCCACGCTCACATATTGATTCGAAAAATTATGAAATTTGAAACCTAGCAATAATTTGACATCACGGACCCAACAAAGGTGGTTTCATCGAAAACCGAGGTCGTTTGCAAAATGTCCATTTTTAAGGGCCTGAATTCCATAGCGACTATTCAGAATTTTCAACTGGACATATCTTTTGATCCCCGCTATGAAATTTTGATTTCTCGGATTCGTTGGAAAGATATTCACAATTAGATCCTATTATTTTTGGTTTCACTAAAATCCGGTTTATTTTGCACCCGGTATGTTCAATTGAAGTTTGAAATCGAATTATCGAGCTACCGCGCCATTTTCAATTCTATTTATAAATATAAATAAATATTTATATTCTAACGTCGATTCAAACAAATATATACGTTCAAATTATATTCAAAATAAATTTCTCATCGATATTATTTAAAATAATTCATTTTAAATAATCAAAATTTGCTAAAATTGCCAAAATAAAAATTTTAAACTGGCCTAGATTTTCGGGTTGTTACAGCATCGTGCGGCGGTGGTGGAGTGGTGGTGAGGCCTGGCGGAGGCAGCGCGAGATTAGGAAAGGAGGCTAGGGCACGGCCGTTTTTTCTCGATTTTGAAAATGATTGGGGCGGGGAGGGGGGTTGACCGAGTAAAGAGGAGTGGGGGTTGACCGAGTAAAGAGGAGTGGGGGTTTATTAATTTATTTATATTATATTTAATTACCCCCAAAAAGCAACTTTTTATTTCAACCTCCAAACGAGACCCACCGACTGTTGTCCATAACTAATTACCCCCATTTCGAACACAATGGGATATGCATCGTGAGCCAGTTTGGCTGTTTCGATCAGTTTCCGTTTAAATTAAAATATAAATCTATATATATTCAATTCAAACGTACATTTCAATTTATTGGGGCTACATACCGACTCTTAAAATTCCAGAAAAATTATTTCCAGCTTCGTATTGACGATACAGTCCAAACAAAACTAATTTCATCAAGTTTGAAGACTGTTTGAAAAATGGCCATTTTCTGGTCGATCTAATTCAACTAAAACAAAACACGTTTTCTTTCGCCACGCTCACATATTAGTTCCAAAAATTATGAGTTTTGGAATCTAACAATAATTTGACATCCCGGATCCAACAAAAGTGGTTTCATCGAAAACGGAGGTCGTTTGCAAAATAACTATTTTCGAGGGTTATATTTCCATAGCAACTATTCTGAATTTTCAACTGGGAATAACATTTTACTCCCGCTATGAAATTACAATTTTTCAAATTCGTTGGAAAGATATTTTCAAATAGTTTCTAATATTTTTAGTTTCACTAAAATCTGGTTTATTTTGGATCTGATACATTCATTTGAAATTTGAAATCGAATTTTCAGACTACCGCACCATTTTCAATTCCTTTTATAATTAAAATAAATATTTATACATTAACTTCGATTCAAATAAATATATACGTTTTGATTCTGTTCAAAATAAATTTCCAGTCGTTATTATATAAAATAAATCATTTTAAATATTCAAAATCCAATAAAATTGCCAAAATAAAAATTTTAAATTTGTTCTGCTTTTCTTGGTCGTTACAATCTCCCCCACTTAAAATCTTTTCGTCCTCGAAAAGGAACGGAGTTGAAAGTTGTCTTACTAATAAACTCAACTTTCAGTTTGTTTTCATTCTTTAACTTTTCAATCTCTAAGAATTTTCTAATTTTTCAAAAATTTGGCTAACACCCTGAATTTTCGAAAAATTTCGCCATAACCTCTTTTGTACGGGGAGCACCGAGAAAATCCCCAAAGTGCCACACAGGCCCTCTCATCTCAAAAAGCGGCTAGCCAATCAGCTCATAAAATCATCCAAACCTAATAAATTAGTAAACATGTACGTATTTGTCGGGCATACAATTTTATTCCTCTGCTTAGCTTCCCTGCTATGACCTGTTCAATGTATATACATGTATATGCATGTAATTTCAAACAATTTTCAATTCAGCTCAATATTTTTGTTTAATTTGGCTAAATTAACTTTCATTCTCAATTGGTTTCAACAATTCTATTAGTCAAACTAATAATCAAAAAACATAATCAGCAATCAATTAATTGATTATCTTTTCAAATTCATAATTTTTATATATATGTAAAAATCCGTTCACACCAGTCAACTGGAATCATATAAATATCCTACTTTCGAAACTCGAACACAAATGCTGAGACGCCTCGGCATCATCGGAATCATCTCTGGGCGACTAGAGTGTGATTCTATATCTACCCAGTATATTAAAACTTCGAATACACGTTTGCAAGGCGTATATGCGAAATCTTTATATATTGGATTGTCCAAATTCAATACAAAATAAACTATTCAATTACGTATAATGTTTAAACTTTCAAAACAAAATTTGTTTTTATTTTAAAAACACTACTCTTCACACTCGTTCTAGGATACTACTGATCCTATCTCTAACGAGTAATTCTCATTGGATATTGCTACACTAATCTCTGATGAATTCTTTCGTTTGGTTCTAACATGTCTTGTTCTCGAGCTCTGTAAACCAAAGCTCTGATACCAGCTGAAACGACCCGAACTTCCCCGATCTCCGAAGACAAGAGAAAGAATGGATTGAGTTAAGAACACGACAAATCAGAACACAGACAGAAGAAGATTTCATTGCTTATTAAAACAATTTACATCAGAGTATAAGAATATACAGAGTATGAACAATTAATATACATTTGATAAATATCAGAGATTTACAAATTACAATGCAGCGGAAAATAATACAAAAACACAACTGAAAGAGATAAATGGATACAGAGCTTTACGAATGTCATTCCACTTGTAAACCAGGATCCTGTGAGTATAAATCTACAAAAACAAAACTACTAGCTGCCCATATGGAAAATAAGGGCACCCAGAGTTTAGGTTAAAACAATAAACTCCAGATCAATCATGTGACTGGTGTGAGAACTAAAACCGTTATTAAATCTTTACTTTAAAAATAAAGTAAATCAAGGGACCATGCCTTATAACTTGGAACAATTTTCCTCCCAAGAATACTAGTGCATATAACAAATAGCGCAATGCTTTTTGGAAAAATGAAGCTATTATAAGACTCAGGTCCCATCACATAATGCAAGCAAGCCGGAGGATAGAGTTTTACCTTATAATAGCCAAACATGCTTGCTACGCTTAAAACAAATCATTTTGATACTATTATAGTGTAAAGTACATGAAAACAACTTCAAATATAAATGTATCAATCATAGACGGCATAGTGCCCCATCCCACTATGTCCCATACTAGGCTTTACAAATAAAACCGAAATGTCACGTATTGGAAATTGGATTTTCGTCATGAGTCGAGGCAAGGGATGTACTCCTCGCCGGCCTCTAGACAATCTAACAAATGCCTCAGGATCTCCCACAGTAGACTCTTGGATCCTCCAAGGCCGATCCTCCCTTACGTTTGAGGATTGGCAATTCCTGAACACACGTTTCCCGGTCCTATAGGACCTATATCCATCGGCTCCCGCAGTAGCCGATATATCCGAGGCACCTCGCAATCCAACAACCACATAGGTAAAAATATTTAAATGTCAGGGCATGTAAAACCCTAACACCACCCATAGCTAGAAAGAAATGTCATGTCCTCCTTGGGTTCGCGAATTAACGCTATACACAAAGCTATGCTATATTATAGCCGTGCTTTGATCATCAACCACAAGACTCTGCTTTTCAACAGAAGCGTTGATCATTTGCATCCTAGCGTGCCACATAGGAAATTCACGCCATGCGATTGATGTCTATCGATATATAACCTCTGAGCTCATACGTTTCAGAGAAGGGGTTAAGCAAGAGAATAAATTCTCCGCCGCCAAATAGATATATATTTAATAGAAATGAATTAAATTAGAATAAAATCCAATGTCAGACACACATCCATTTACAAGTTTGTTCTGGGTCTGAACGAAACCGGAGGTGCCTTATTCCTCGTCCCATATGTCCAATATAGGATAGAGGTCCTCGCATATCCGGTTGATCTCTAAGTACGTCTGGATGATCACCACTTATTACCTAGTCTTGGGTGTACAGCCTAATCAAGACATCAGTAATCATCGAAACGATGTGATGACCTCCGGTATTCAACCACCATCTTCATCGTCGACATATCGTCGAATCAGTTATTCAGAATGAGTATAAACCCGGCCTTTCCGAATAACTCGCATATTTAATAAACAAGTGCTACAAAGCACAACATACGCCTCATTCCAATCCAAAATATTTTTTTATTCACATCATTAGGGAATAGGTTCCCATTAATTTTATCAAAGATAATTTCTTTTTAATTTATTCTTTAATATTCCTTTGGATATCAAACCATATTAAGGTTTTCCAAACTAGTTGGGATTAGCGCACCTTACCGAAGCAATCATTTGTTTGATTTCCCAATCCCAACCTATTCATCCCATGGAGCAAAACTGGTCATACTCCATATCTAACACCACGGTGTTATTGGTAAAATTAATTACCATTTCCTGTTCAAATCTAATTAAAGATTTAATATCGCTAGGAGCAAAACTGGTGATACTCCACTCTCGATCATTTCCCAAATTTGATAATTTAAATTATCAATTCACATTTCAATCTAATTAAAGATTCATTAAAACCCCACCTAGTTTTAATCTTCCCAAAAATCAATATTAATGATTTTTTAACTTTAGAAAACAAACATGTCTCATCGACAATCTACACTGTACTATTGATTTCTGCCGATATATAACCTCTGAGCTCGTACGTCTTAGAGAAGGGTGTTAAGCAAGAGAATAGATTCTCCGCCACCAAACAGATATATATATTTAGCAGAGATCAACCATACAGTTCGAAATACAATGACAGACATGTAATCCTGTCTTTTACTGGGTTAAAGAACTAATGTTATTTAAAACACAGTTCACGATAAACCTAAATCACATTCCATTAATCGTGGAATCTTCACGGAAAAGCAAATCAATATATAATCGATATCAATTTCCGTATCCGACTAATAATATAAATGGAATAACGAAAAAGCCTTATAAATTCCATATATATTAACAGTCTTCCTCCACGTAATTTCATTTTGATTATTATCAATCGAATTCCATTCAATTACAATTTATTATATATATATATTAAATTGGAAAACTTTACTTTGGAGAATTCCCTTTAAATCTTAATAAAAAGATTTATAAATTCCAAATCGCATTTCACTGTTAATCGGGTTAAAGAACAAATGTCGTTAAAAACACAATTCACAATAACCCAATTCACATTCCATTTTCAGTTCCAATTAAATGTTAATTAACTGGTAATTCTTCTTCAAATCTTGATTAAAAGATCTATTCTATTCAAACGGGGTTCAAGAACAGTGTTATTAAAGACATCATTCACGACAAACCCAAAATCACATTCCATTGTTAATATGGTTAATGAACAAGTGTTATTTAAAACACCGTTCACGATAAACCCAAAATCCAGTTTGATATTAAATACAAGTCTCTAAATAGAAAATATATCGGCTTAAAGTCAATATCAAATTCTCAAATCAACAAATATCATATTGGAATAATGATATATATATCCTCCAAATTCCTCCACAATATTCGTTTAATCATGGAATCCAATTTCAAAATATTCCGAAGATAATTTCGATTCAAAGCCATTCCAATTCATATATTGGAAATTTTGGTTATTTTTAAAACCATTTCAAATCCAATTTATTTATTTAAAATATTGGATTATAATTCTAGTTCATAACTAGTTCATTTCGATAAAAATATATTTTTTTTCTTTTCAAACATGGAATTTTTCAGGCCAATTCTTTCCAAATCATTTATTATGATTTTACACAAATTATTGATATTTTTAATAATTTATCAAGGCCCGTACAGTCAATTTCCATAAACGGTCATCGAATTGCACTTACAGCGACCTTTTCCAAATTTGATTTGGACATAATCCCAAATCCAACGGTTAGATTTAAAATCTCTAATATTCGTTTGAAAGCTCTTTTCGATACGAACCCAATGGTCCCGATTTTAAAAGAATCCGACGGTCGGATCTCCCGTAATGTCCATTTGAAGTCAATGGTCGAAATTCGCAAACTGCCGCGGCGCGGCGCGTTCTATTCAGGCCATTATATATATATATATATATATATATATATATATATATATATATTTCATCGATTTCCATTTAAAACGTATTTTATAAATCGGTTTAAATTCGTTTTCAAAACGATTTCAACTTCATATCAACGATATTTAAATGATAATATTTTCAAAACATCATATTTTGAAATCATTTCCTTTTCGTTATTCATTATAAAAATGAATAATATCGATATAACAATCGTTCACGTCAAAATGGCATCAATCTAATCAATACGGATTTATATATTTAAATATATTCGTGTCCATCCCAAATCAGACATCAAAATCAGATTTTCATCTTTTACTGAATATTATTTTAAAATATTCATTATTTTAAAATATTCATTCTTTCTGAACTCGAATCAGACACAGTCAATTACCATATAATGTTATTTATAAGGATTTCATAAAACACATGTATATAACAACAATGTTAAACAATCAACCATCATCCAAAGTGCACTACACAACTGCATAAGCATTAAATATAATTATTTAACGCTTATAATAGTCTGTCAACCAATCGATTGGCATACAACTAAACAATTAGGATTAGTGTACATCAAATATCATCTCAATACCCGTGTTGGGTTTTCAAACAACAAACACAGATTTATTTGTGCAGTTGGGCGATGTGTAAAATATATCATCCCAATCCACATCAGTCAAATGTGTGTACAAATACTAATCGTCCGATTTGTAAATGAATATTTATTTTATTCATATACACGTTAAAAATTATATTTTTAACTACAAAATATTTTAATCTATTCCACATCACACAATCAATTTTCACAACATAATCAAACAAACAAACAAGCCGTCCATGGTCTGTGGACGACGGGTGTCGGGTGCTGCTAAGCACCGTCTGCATCCTAGTATATATTTTAACTAGAGATAAAATTAAAGTGAGAAGTTCTCACCTTGGGGATCCACTCTGTCATTTTTTATTTCTGAATTTATGAATGACTTGGACTTGCCTGAAATTCCAATGGGATCCTTTCCTGTTGTTCATAGTAAAAATCGCAATTTTTTAATATGATGTTTATTTCAAAAATCACATTTTTATAATGGCACTTCATATATAAAAATCATATATTCTTAAATGTTGCTTTCTATATAAAAAATATATTTTTATATCTATACTTCTTATATAAAGATCGAATTTTTATTTCGCTACAACACTATAAAAATCGCCTTTTTATATTGTTATCCTTATAATAAAACTTTATTTTTTTATAATGCTAAAAATCATATTTTTAAATCAAATCTCTATACATAAGAATCACATTTTTCATATGATGTTTATATATTTAAAAACTGTTATCTTCACAATAAAAATCATACTTTTATTTCACTATATTCACAAATTAAAATCATATTTTCCTATCGCTACATCTTATATAAAAATCGTATTTTTATATAATTAAAAATCAAATCTTTATAATTAAAAAATCTAATCTTTATAATTACAAATCTAATCATTTTAAATTAAGAATCATGCCTTTACCTTATAAAAATCTCGTCTTGACATTATAAACGTCGAATTTCTATTTCAAATCTTCATATAATTCAAAAACCTTGTCTTTCCCATCATAAAAATCATATTTTCATATAATATATATATATATATACATAAAAATCAAATCTTCATTCACTATAAATAATTAAAACTGAAAATCAAATTCATGCTCTTTTATTTTATAAAAATCTAATTATGGTTTATTTACTAATTTAAATAAACTAATTACATAATAATTAAAATAAATAAAATAAAACGAAAAGAAAAAACTCACTGTTGATTTCAAGAAGGGGAGGGGGTTTACAGAACCATCGTCGGAGGGGTGGTTCTCTGATCGTCGGAGGCGATCAGTGCAAGGCCGCAGGGCGGGTTGGCTGGGGCGCGGCGTTTAAGGTTCGTTGGCTAGATTTTGTAATGGAGAAGGGAGGGGTTTAGAGGAGAGAGGGAGGGGGATTGGCATCGTGCGGCGGTGGTGGAACGGTGGCGAGGGCTGGTGGAGGCGGCGTGATATTGGGAAAGGGGGGGGGGGGCTAGGGTACGAATGTTTTTTCTCGATTTTGAAAATGAGGGGGGGGGGGTGACTGAGTAAAGAGGATGTAACACCCCACGCCCGCTATGATCACTCACTAAGGGAATGCCATAGCATCGGTGGAGTATTTTAGTGAATATAGAACAGAAAAATTACAACAAGACAGATATAAATAGTACTTGAAATTTAAAACATCATCTCATAACAGCGGAAGTAAACATGTCTGGTTACATCATAAAACCACAATAAAAGTCAAGTACAATATCCATCAAAATAAAGGAGTACATAATCCCACTCTCAATACAATAGCCAAGACAAAAGATAACTGGGTAACTGGAGCTTTACATCTATCCGAGCTCCTAAAGACTGGAACAGCAATCCGATCAAGCTCCACTACTGCTAGGATCCACCGTAGGACCTGAGGGTTGGGAAAAAGATAAAAACAACGGGGTCAGACATAAGTCTGAGCGAGTCCTATAACTTTAACAATACAATCATTAAAGTAACCAGAGAAGACATAAACTTGACCTACGGTAATGTCTGGGGATGAATGGCTACACTAAGCAGCTTGATAGACTTAGGATAAACTAAGATAACTGAAAAGACGCATCTACCCACCCAAGGATAATTACTAACTGCACCACACCAGTCATTTCTACTTAAAGGTTGATCCCTCCCAAGGACTTAGAAATTTTTTCAGTAGTCTCGTATACCCCTAGCTGACTACATAGGTGCCGTCTGCCCCTATCTCCACTAGGTGTACTTAGTAAATTTACCCAGTAGTTCGGTGTACCCCTACATAGGTGCCGTCTGCCCCTATCTTTATTAGGTGTACCCACTACTCCCCAGCGATCGGCTCCCTACCGTAGATACCCGTGCTGGTCCCACAGTGGGGTGTATCACTCCCCTAAAGTGGCCACCTGATAATATCCACGGTGCACGGCTTTATATCTACACGATGCAACAACGGCTTATCTACCAGCCCGGGCCCACACACGCATATGAAACCCGTTGGACTTGTGTTGCCACCGCTAACCCGTTTTGGCCTCTTATAATCAAGCCCAATATGCGTGTCCCGTCACTCGTCATGGGTCGAGCCCACAAAGATACGTTTGGGATATTGGTTGAAATGGGCCCCCACAAGCTACCCACCTAAGCTTGTCACATATCTAGTGTATCCCACTTAACCCTTTAATCATGTTTAATTACATGTTTCACTTGGTTAAGTATTCTAATCGTATTTTCTATTGCCACCCAAGGCAACCCACTAGATTCCACATGCCACCCATGGCAACCACTAAATTTCCACATGCCACCCAAGGCACCCACTTAACCCCTCATGTCCCACTACATGCTAATATGGTTAAGTGTTTCTTAATTAATTAAGACCGTGATCTCCCATAAAGACCTCCCACATTAGACTGGCTGTTATGACCGCCTGGTTAAGCCGGTAGGGTCCGGGCAGTCTTACGTCATAACAGAGTCTAACCTCGTGTCTTTACTTTAATCACGTATTTAATTTATGGCTAAGACCTCTCACATTGGGCTGACATTTGTAGCAACTGGTTAGGCCGGTCGGGTCCGGGCAGTTTTACACTACAAATGAGTCCAACCTCGTGTCTTAGTCGATTAATTACACCTAATTAATCACCCCCATATTAATTATCCCTAATTAATATCAAGTTTTTCATAACATGGGTAGACCTAACTCAATAGGTAAATTCCCATGGGGTAGACCTAACTCAATAGGTAAATTCCCACTTATGTTAATTTATTTTTATGGTATGCTTAATCATACCCGATCATACATTCATTAACATATTTACCAACCCCATCGTTCCCCACGTAAATCGTTCTCATTTCGTACAAATATCATGGGTCTAGCATATAACTTTGTCATGGGTTAAGAGGATGTCAACTTGCATATATGAACATATATTAACCCAACTATATTTAACCCAAACTTGCATATTATCATACACATATCTTGCATAACATGTTGAACTTGCATATAAGCATTCTCATAACTTGCATAACATGTTAAACATGCATTTGAGCATACACATAACTTGCATAAGCATTCACATACTTGCATAAGCATTCATATACTTGCATAAGCATTCTCATACTTGCATAAGCATTCACATACTTGCATAAGCATGCATAACTTGCATATCATGTCATTTAAGCATATACATATCTTGCATAAGCATTCATATACTTGCATAAGCATGCATAACTTGCATATCATGTTAAACTTGCATTTAAACATATACATAACTTGCATATGAACTTGCATAACTCGCTTTGTTAAACATGCATAAATCCACTTATTAAATATGCATAAACCCACTTATTAAACATGCATAAACCAACTTATTAAGCATGCATAAACCAACTTATCAAACATGCATAAACCCACTTATTAATTATGCATAAACATGGGAAAACATAGAGTAACATATCATTACAAATGATTCAAACTCACTAATCCGCATTTAAGACCATAAGTCTCATTACACCCAATCTACTTACTTTAACAATTGATGTTAAAGTGATAGAAACTCACCAAAACCAAGATTAGCAAACTTATGAAGTGGGATTAGTTGCTAAATATGAAGATGGTGATGATTAGAGATTGATTAGAGAATGATTAGCTTGCAACTTCCTTCATAAACAAGTGGAGGCTCCTTCTAAGATTTAATTTGGCGGCATGAGGCCATCATTTCTATTTTTAGTATGGATTAGGGTAGGTTTAGGGTGTATTTATAGATTAGGAGAGTGTTTTAGGCCCTTAGATTAACCCTAAATTAGATTAGGTCCGTTAGATTTAGGAAATCTCTAGAACCCAGCCCAGCCCTAGCCAGAAAACCAGATTTGGTGCACCCAAGCACTCTGGTTCGACACGCCGTGTCGACAGGCAAGTCGACAGGCAAGTCGACTCCCCCTGTCGACAGGCCTGTCGACAGCCCTGTCGACATGGTCAGGGCGGGAATTCTCCCGCCTGGCCCCGCTGGTTCTAATTTGAAATCCGAATTTAAATTTCTAAATCTGTTTTAAGCTTTAATTTTTCTACAAACTTCATTGGGCCATAACCGGGCCATACGGACTCCGATTCTAGAAAACTCGGACTCTATTTCGCGTGTTTTTCCGAGACGAACGCAATAACGCAGCCCGTTACCCCCAATTCCCACATCTGAGATTATTTATCCTATGATTAAAGAATTTTAGTATTAACTAAAATTCGGGGTGTTACATTCTCCCCTCCTTAAAGGATTTCGTCCCCGAAATCTCTAAGCTAAGGAGAATGTACATCCTACCATCCAAACATCCATCTACTCAATCCATCAAAATACGGGAATCCATTGTCCTTAAAACAATTTCTAATGATGTATGAGCATATGCAAAAAGTGTGTGTATATGTTCCCTATCTAATGTATGAACATATGCAAACCATGATAGTGCCATGCATCCATTATGTATGCGAGAGAACCCTATCGACACATACAATATCTACATGAGTGCACAATCATTCACCAAAATGCATCATCCATATGATAACACAATCATTATACATCCATAAATATAGCTTCCTACACACAATTTTATGCAATATGCAATATGAAGTGATTGAGCCGATCTAGTGCCTAGAGTGTGTGTACATGCATCCACGAGCAACCACTAGCAACCACTTGCATCCACTTGCATCCATCAACCATAACATGTCTCAAACACATGTTTCAACCATAGGTTTACCCTATCTAAAGGTCAATCAGTACTAACGAGAGGATATACTAAAGATAAGATAAGTACTAGACAACGATAGAGGAGAAAGTAAAGACATACCCTCAAAAAGAAATGGGTACAATGAACGCATCTTCGCTTCCGTCTCCCAAGTTGCGTTGCTCTCATCTTCTCCCCATTGCACTTTGACTAGCTAAACCTCTCGATTCCTCAATTTCCTAGTCTCTGACCCAAGGATGCGAGTAGGAGCTCGTCGAATCGTCGCATCACGCTCTACCTCTACATCTCAAAGCAAGCTCGGCTCTACCACCTCTGCCGTCTCATGTAAGCACTTCCTCAGATGTGATACATGGAATACATCATGAACACCACTAAGTCTGTCGGGCAACTCCACCCTATATGCCATCCGTCCAATCCTTTCCTTAATAGGAAACGGCCCAACAAACCTCGGTGCTAACTTCCCAACGGATCCAAAGCGAACAACATTTCTCAACGGAGATACTTTGACAAAAACCATGTCTCCAACCTCAAACTCAAGATCCGTCCTTCTCTTGTCCGCATAAGATTTTTGCCTATCCTGCGCTGCTTTCATCCTTCTTCGAATCAAGTCAATCTTCTCAGAAGTCTCCCTAATCATATCAGGCCCAAGCAAGATCTTATCCGTAGATTCCCACCAACATATAGGTGATCGACAAGGCCTTCCATAGAGAGCTTCGAAAGGAGCCATACCAATACTGGACTGAAAGCTATTATTATATGCGAACTCCACCAATGGAAGATGCTCTTCCCATGTACCTCCAAAATCTAAGATACAAAGCCTCAAAAGGTCTTCTAGAACACGATTCACCCTCTCAGTCTGGCCGTCTGTCTGAGGATGATATGCGGTGCTCAGACACAATTGAGTCCCCACTGCTTCTTGCAAACTTCTCCAGAACTCGCTAGTGAAGATAGGATCTCGATCACTCACTATGCTAGAGGGTACCCCATGCAATCGAACTATCTCTCGAAGATATACTGAAGCTAGCCATGGAGCGGTCCTCCTGCTCTTCACAGGTATGAAATGGGCGCTCTTAGTAAGTCTGTCTACCACCACCCAAATTCCTGTATTACCCTTCCTCGATCTGGGTAACCCATCAATAAAATCCATCGAGACGCTATCCCACTTCCATTGCGGAACTTCCAATGGGTGAAGCAACCCACCAGGTTTCTTTTGCTCCGCCTTCACTTGTTGGCACACCAAGCATCGAGCGACATACTCGGCCACATCTTTCTTCATACCGGCCCAGAAGAAAACCCTCTTCATGTCTCGGTACATGTTGTCCCCACCGGGATGAATGGTCATCCTAGAACGGTGTGCATCATCAAGAATAGCCTTCCTCAAACCCTCGTCTTGCGGTACACAAAGTCTACCGTCTCTACGCAAGCACCCCCTATCATCTAGGGTATACCTACTCAAATGGCTGGACGACTCCCCCCTTATGAGCTTCTCCACCAACTCAACCAACTGTGGGTCGTCCCTCTGTGCTTCTCCAATCCGCCCCAAAAGAGTAGGTCTAACCTCCAAGGAAGCTAGCAAACCGGGTACATAATCGACAGAAGGTCTGAAATCAAACATCGAGATAAATTCCAAGCTTCGTTGTTCCACGAACAATGGACTCAAGGACAACCTCTTTCTGCTCAAGGCGTCCGCCACCACGTTACCCTTGCCAGGGGTATACACTATCTCGAAATCATAGGATGCTAAGAATTCCATCCACCTTTGCTGTCTCAGATTCAAATCCTTCTGAGAAAACAAGTACTTCAATGATTTGTGGTCAGTGAACAATTCGAATCTCTCACCAAGAAGATAATGACGCCAAATCTTAAGCGCAAAAACAATAGCGGCCAGCTCTAGATCATGGGTAGGGTAATTTTTCTCATATGCCCTCAACTGCCTTCCACCATAGGCTATCACCCTTCCCTCTTGCATTAAGACTGCGCCCAGCCCTGTCCCACAAGCATCAGTATAGACAACAAATGGCTTGCTCCCATCTGGCAATACTAAAACTGGAGCGGTGGTTAAAGCTCTCTTTAACCGTCGGAACGCATCATCACAATCTACGTCCCATGCGAAAACAAGATTCTTCTTCGTTAAGCGGGTTAATGGGGCTGATATCTTCGCGAAGTCTTTAATAAACTTCCTATAATAACCCGCCAACCCCAAGAAACTTCTTACTTCGGTAGCATTCTTTGGAACCTTCCAATCCTGAATTGATACTACCTTCGCGGGATCCACAGCTATCCCTTCCTTGGAGACCACGTGCCCCAAGAACCGTACTTCCTTCCTCCATAAGTGACATTTAGAGAATTTAGCCTTAAGGCTATGTGCTCGAAGAGTCTTCAATACCTCCCCAAGATGTAGGGCATGCTCTTCTTCACTCTTAGAAAATACTAAGATATCATCCACAAAGACCACCACGAATTTATTAAGGAACTCCCTGAACACCCTACTCATCAAATCAACAAAGTATGCAGGGGCGTTCGTCAACCCAAATGGCATCACCAGCCACTCATAGAAACCATCCGGAGTTCTAAAGGCAGTCTTGTCTATGCTGTCCTCAGCCACCCTCAACTGATGAAACCCCGTGGCTAAGTCCAACTGAGAAAATACTGAAGCGCCAACCAACTGATCGAAAAGATCATCAATCCTCGGCAATGGGTGTCTATTCTTCTTTGTGAGCTTGTTGAGTTCTCTATAGTCTACACAAAGTCTGAGGGACCCATCCGCCTTCGTAGCAAATACTACTGGAGCACCCCACTCCGATATACTTCGTCTTATGAACCCCTTCTCAAGCAACTCCCCTACTTGCTTATGGAGTTCCCTCCTCTCACGAGGATCCATGTGGCGCACTGGTAAAGATACAGGTTTAGCATTATCCACCAGATATATTCGGAAGTCAATCTCCCGCTTCGGAGGTAAGCCCTTCACCTCCTCAAACACATCCGGATATTCCCGGACCACTCTAACAGATTGCAAACTCTCGACCGAATCGTCAAGCGATTCAAGATAACTTAGCATAACAGAGTCCCTGGGATTACAAGAAATCTCGAGAGTGTTACCCAAGCGGGTCATGAGCCTAACAACTCTCCTTTCGCAATCAAGAACGGCACCATTACTGGATAACCAGTCCATGCCCAAAATCAACCCATAGCCCGTGAAGCCCAACACAAAAGCATCACATCTAAACTCAATGCTAAGTATAGAAATCTTCAAACCCAAACATATCATGGACAAATAAGTGGAGCCCCCAATTAGGTTTGAAACAACCAAGGGATCATCTACCAGACTGGTGTCTAAGTGCAGTGACTCAACTAATGATGATGAGATAAACGAATGCGATGCGCCTGAATCAAACAATGTACGGACAGGATGATCAAATAGAAAAACCAGACTTTCAACGGAAATAGTTCTACCTCTCTCCTGAATCGGTGGAACTGCGAGAGCCTGTACTTGCCCCCTAGGCTGACTCGGTGCCATAAGAGCTTGCACCTGTCCTCCTGAGGTAGACCCCGTCCTTTGCCCCTTCTTAGGACAATCTTTCACTAGATGCCCTGCTTCGCCACAGTGGAAGCAGCCAGTCTTCTTCTTCTTACGACAATCCTTGCTTAGGTGGCCAGGTGTCCCACAATTGAAACACTTCTTCTTCTTGCCCTTGCCACCGTTGCCTTTCCCCCCTTTATTTTGCTTTTGTTGCTGAGGTCTCTTTTGATCTCCCTTCTTCTCGGGTGCCCTATTAGCATTGGGACCCTTCTCTTCTTTATACATGAGTGCCATGTCAACTAGCTTCTCAAAGGTGGCCCCCATAGGGATATGGGTCATAGCCAACCCATGCATCGGTTCATTCAAGCCTTTCACGAACCTCAAAGCCTTCTTCTCCGGTGTATTCACCATGTCTAGGCCAAACCTCGCCAATTGATTAAACTTGTTGACATATTCCTTCACCGAGAGATTTCCTTGCTTTAGAGTCAAGAATCTTTCCATATACAAGTTTTCCTCCGCCCTTGAGAGAAACTTTGCCACAAATCTTTGCCTAAAATCCGCCCAAGAGTCAACGGGGCGTTCTCCATTAGTGACCTCCCACCAGAATGAGGCCTCTCCTTCATTAACCAAGCAGCCAACTTGACTTTCTTTCCTTCTTCCATCTCAAAGATATCTATCAATTCTTCCACCTCCTTAAGCCAATCTCTAGCCTCCACGAAAGTTTCAGATCCTTGAAAAGGTTTCCCTCCCATAGCTTTAAATTCCTTGCAAGTCTTAGCAAAAGTATCCGTGCGAGGAGGAGGGGGAGGAGGAAGATCGGGTGCTACGGTTGGTGGAGGAACATTTGCTGGACCTGCAGTGGTGGCCCTAGCCTCCATCAATCTCCTATACCATACTGGTACCGTCACACCCTCCAGAAAGTTAAGATTCTCGGCCATGCTGAAACGAAAAAGGAAAGATTCAAAACGGAGAATTCGAAGGATATAGATATGGCTATTGGGGATTATGCTTTTCCTTCAAAAACCTTTCTCTTAAAAGTCATGTTTTTGAAAATATCTCTTCCAAAAATGTTTTTAGAAAAATAGTTTTCTAAAAATTTTTATCTGTTCCGGTAACCTTTGCTCTGATACCACGTGTAACACCCCACGCCCGCTATGATCACTCACTAAGGGAATGCCATAGCATCGGTGGAGTATTTTAGTGAATATAGAACAGAAAAATTACAACAAGACAGATATAAATAGTACTTGAAATTTAAAACATCATCTCATAACAGCGGAAGTAAACATGTCTGGTTACATCATAAAACCACAATAAAAGTCAAGTACAATATCCATCAAAATAAAGGAGTACATAATCCCACTCTCAATACAATAGCCAAGACAAAAGATAACTGGGTAACTGGAGCTTTACATCTATCCGAGCTCCTAAAGACTGGAACAGCAATCCGATCAAGCTCCACTACTGCTAGGATCCACCGTAGGACCTGAGGGTTGGGATAAAGATAAAAACAACGCGGTCAGACATAAGTCTGAGCGAGTCCTATAACTTTAACAATACAATCATTAAAGTAACCAGAGAAGACATAAACTTGACCTACGGTAATGTCTGGGGATGAATGGCTACACTAAGCAGCTTGATAGACTTAGGATAAACTAAGATAACTGAAAAGACGCATCTACCCACCCAAGGATAATTACTAACTGCACCACACCAGTCATTTCTACTTAAAGGTTGATCCCTCCCAAGGACTTAGAAAAATTTTCAGTAGTCTCGTATACCCCTAGCTGACTACATAGGTGCCGTCTGCCCCTATCTCCACTAGGTGTACTTAGTAAATTTACCCAGTAGTTCGGTGTACCCCTACATAGGTGCCGTCTGCCCCTATCTTTATTAGGTGTACCCACTACTCCCCAGCGATCGGCTCCCTACCGTAGATACCCGTGCTGGTCCCACAGTGGGGTGTATCACTCCCCTAAAGTGGCCACCTGATAATATCCACGGTGCACGGCTTTATATCTACACGATGCAACAACGACTTATCTACCAGCCCGGGCCCACACACGCATATGAAACCCGTTGGACTTGCGTTGCCACCGCTAACCCGTTTTGGCCTCTTATAATCAAGCCCAATATGCGTGTCCCGTCACTCGTCATGGGTCGAGCCCACAAAGATACGTTTGGGATATTGGTTGAAATGGGCCCCCACAAGCTACCCACCTAAGCTTGTCACATATCTAGTGTATCCCACTTAACCCTTTAATCATGTTTGATTACATGTTTCACTTGGTTAAGTATTCTAATCGTATTTTCTATTGCCACCCAAGGCAACCCACTAGATTCCACATGCCACCCAAGGCAACCACTAAATTTCCACATGCCACCCAAGGCACCCACTTAACCCCTCATGTCCCACTACATGCTAATATGGTTAAGTGTTTCTTAATTAATTAAGACCGTGATCTCCCATAAAGACCTCCCACATTAGACTGGCTGTTATGACCGCCTGGTTAAGCCGGTAGGGTCCGGGCAGTCTTACGTCATAACAGAGTCTAACCTCGTGTCTTTACTTTAATCACGTATTTAATTTATGGCTAAGACCTCTCACATTAGGCTGACATTTGTAGCAACTGGTTAGGCCGGTCGGGTCCGGGCAGTTTTACACTACAAATGAGTCCAACCTCGTGTCTTAGTCGATTAATTACACCTAATTAATCACCCCCATATTAATTATCCCTAATTAATATCAAGTTTTTCATAACATGGGTAGACCTAACTCAATAGGTAAATTCCCATGGGGTAGACCTAACTCAATAGGTAAATTCCCACTTATGTTAATTTATTTTTATGGTATGCTTAATCATACCCAATCATACATTCATTAACATATTTACCAACCCCATCGTTCCCCACGTAAATCGTTCTCATTTCGTACAAATATCATGGGTCTAGCATATAACTTTGTCATGGGTTAAGAGGATGTCAACTTGCATATATGAACATATATTAACCCAACTATATTTAACCCAAACTTGCATATTATCATACACATATCTTGCATAACATATTGAACTTGCATATAAGCATTCTCATAACTTGCATAACATGTTAAACATGCATTTGAGCATGCACATAACTTGCATAAGCATTCACATACTTGCATAAGCATTCATATACTTGCATAAGCATTCTCATACTTGCATAAGCATTCACATACTTGCATAAGCATGCATAACTTGCATATCATGTCATTTAAGCATATACATATCTTGCATAAGCATTCATATACTTGCATAAGCATGCATAACTTGCATATCATGTTAAACTTGCATTTAAACATATACATAACTTGCATATGAACTTGCATAACTCGCTTTGTTAAACATGCATAAATCCACTTATTAAATATGCATAAACCCACTTATTAAACATGCATAAACCAACTTATTAAGCATGCATAAACCAACTTATCAAACATGCATAAACCCACTTATTAATTATGCATAAACATGGGAAAACATAGAGTAACATATCATTACAAATGATTCAAACTCACTAATCCGCATTTAAGACCATAAGTCTCATTACACCCAATCTACTTACTTTAACAATTGATGTTAAAGTGATAGAAACTCACCAAAACCAAGATTAGCAAACTTATGAAGTGGGATTAGTTGCTAAATATGAAGATGGTGATGATTAGAGATTGATTAGAGAATGATTAGCTTGCAACTTCCTTCATAAACAAGTGGAGGCTCCTTCTAAGATTTAATTTGGCGGCATGAGGCCATCATTTCTATTTTTAGTATGGATTAGGGTAGGTTTAGGGTGTATTTATAGATTAGGAGAGTGTTTTAGGCCCTTAGATTAACCCTAAATTAGATTAGGTCCGTTAGATTTAGGAAATCTCTAGAACCCAGCCCAGCCCTAGCCAGAAAACCAGATCTGGTGCACCCAAGCACTCTGGTTCGACACGCCGTGTCGACAGGCAAGTCGACAGGCAAGTCGACTCCCCCTGTCGACAGGCCTGTCGACAGCCCTATTGACATGGTCAGGGCGGGAATTCTCCCGCCTGGCCCCGCTGGTTCTAATTTGAAATCCGAATTTAAATTTCTAAATCTGTTTTAAGCTTTAATTTTTCTACAAACTTCATTGGGCCATAACCGGGCCATACGGACTCCGATTCTAGAAAACTCGGACTCTATTTCGCGTGTTTTTCCGAGACGAACGTAATAACGCAGCCCGTTACCCCCAATTCCCACATCTGAGATTATTTATCCTATGATTAAAGAATTTTAGTATTAGCTAAAATTCGGGGTGTTACAGAGGAGAGGGGGTGTATTAATTTATTTATATTATATTTAATTACCCCAAAAGGCAACATTTTATTTCGACCTCCAAACGAGAACCACTGACTGTCGTCCATAACTAATTACCCCCATTCCAAATACACTAGGATATGTATCGTGAGCCAGTTCGGCTTTTTCGATCAGTTTCCATTTAAATTAAAATATAATTCTATATATATTCAATTCAAACGTACATTTCAATTTACTGGTGCCGCATACGGACTCTAAAAATTTCAGAAAAATTATTTGCAGCTTTGTATTGACGATATGGTCCTAACAAAATTAATTTTGTCAAATTTGAAGATTGTTTGAAAAATGGCCATTTTCTGGTCGATCCAATTCAACTGAAACTGTCAAAACACGTTTTCTTTTGCCACGCTCACATACTAGTTCAAAAAATTATGAATTTTGGAATCTAACAATAATTTGACATCCCGGATCCAACAAAAGTGGTTTCGTCGAAAATGGAGGTCGTTTGCAAAATGGCTATTTTTGAGGACTATATTTCCAAAGCGACTATTCAGAATTTTCAACTGTGCATAACATTTTATTCCCGCTATGAAATTTCAATTTTTCAGATTCGTTGGAAAGATATTTTCAAATAGATTCTAATATTTTTTGTTTCACCAAAATCCGGTTTATTTTAGATCCAGTACATTCATTTGAAATCGAATTTTCTAACTACCGCGCCATTTTCAATTCCTTTTATAATTATAATAAATATTTATATTCTAACTTTGATTCAAATAAATATATACGTTCTAATTCTATTCAAAATAAATTTCTAGTCATTATTATATAAAATAATTCCTTTTAAGTATTCAAAATCCATTAAAATTGCCAAAATAAAAAATTTAAATTAGTTCTGATTTTGCAGGTTGTTACACAAGTAATCCTCGATTATAAGTTAGTATTTATGAATCATTGACTATAAGCCATTAATTATAATAATTTTTAAATATTATTATATATTATTAATTAAACATTATTATTATTAAATATGATTATTAATTATAAAAAATGATTATCTATCAAAAATTATTTATTACAAATTATTAATTTGACTTTACATATGGAATTCGAAAATTAGTTTATTCTCACGTGTGATCTTTATTTTGTTCGTGCTAACCTAATCTTGGTAGCATCCAAGCCAGAAACAAAGTAGTATACTTCTTATTAATAATTATTTTATATTAATTATTAACTTTTTAATAGTAATTTTTAATTATTAAAATATCTTTTTGAAAATTTATTAAAAATAATTATTAAATGCAAAATCATATTTATAATCATAAAAAATAACAGTAAAACATTTTTTTTCAAAAAACTAACATAACCATTCCTTGAAAATCCCTTGTAAATCTTATGTGAATAGCTTCAATAAATCTTTGTTGGTAAACAGTCTCCATTTGCAACAGAAATTATCATCGAAAAATTTTCGATAGTAAAGTGATGCAATTTGTAAAGGTTCAGCGATGGATAATGAATAACGACGGTAATATTTTAAAACAAATAGAAATAGAAAATCCTAAATATTATCTCCTAAAAATTCCATGAAAATCCGTCGCTAAATTAGCGTCGGAAGTTTCCGCTGCTAAAATCTGCAGCTGTTTACAGCTTTTCTTGTAGTGAAATCTTGTTTTCACATTAACATTCTAACCGATTTTATCTACCAAGTTTATAACTTTATATCGACTTCATCTCCAAATATTAATTATTAGCATCGAATCAAATATAAATTTCCTTGTCAAGTTATACTTTGTATAATAATACAATTTCTAAAAATAAATTATTTTCATAACATTTGACATAGTCGAATTCTTAGTAAAAATCCTTATGGATTAATTTCAATTATATTCACATTATGAACATTGAAATAAATTTCATCGTTTTCTTTTCTAAAAGATTTTCAATTTTCCTTTTTTAATTCACTTTTGAATTTATATTACCAAATTATCCAATGATAATTATTTTACTTCATTTAGGAACATCATTTATAAATTAAACTACTTGTTTTATTACTAAAAACAAGTTATTATATTCTAGCCAATTTGAAATTCAATTTCTATTTTTGGATAAATATTTTTCCTTTACAATCTCAAAATCCCTTTTTGTGATATTTTAAATATCAATATTTAGGGTCAGTGTTATTCAAACATCAAAACATAACAAAATCTATCACAGAAGATCTAGCACATCATATATCTCAATATATGAAAACAAACAATAATAATTTTGAGGAATCTAGTTGGATCCCTCTAACCTGTTTTTCCTGCATCCAAAAATGTTAAACAACATAAATAATACCAATCCAACTTTGAGGTGGGATATCACGGTGTAAAAGGTCATCCGCCATTATGCGAGGTGCATAGGGTCTCATCCGCTAATAGTACTGCGGGAAATATCCAACTACTAACCTTAAATATAACTAATGTATATTAGCAGGAATTGATAATAAAATATCAATTTACCCAAAAAGTCATCACTACAACATTCAGTCATCATTTTCAATACTAAATTACATTTATAAAGTATAACCTGAACAGAGTTAGTGAGTTTACTCACACTGGACATTTATCGTTGAATAATGATAAACATTTATTAATTGAATAAGGCATTTTATTTTCTCATAAATTGTAATAAGCTCCGAATTGCTCCAAACTAGTTCTACTGCGTAGTCTGCATCCATACGATCCCAATGGATCTTGTTTCGTCAGATTCTAGTAATGCATGCAAAATTTATATATTTTACATGTTTTGAAGAATTAAAAGACATTAATTAAATAATTGATTATTGATTAAAACCTAATTACCATTCAAAACTTAATCTTGCCTCTTAATCCATCTTCTCTCTCGTCTTCTTCAAACGCTTCTCCATAAAATAACCTATTGCCACATTTTATTCAATCCCTGTATCCCTCCATACTCCACTAGATCACGAACCGGAAAATCCAACAAAATCCTCTTCATGCAAGCTACCCGACCAACACCAACCTATGACTCTCGATAAACACCTGCGATTCATGTCCAGATCTTCTCCTATTTGTTGTACGTAGCATACATCGATGTCAATTTCCAAGAAAATGCCCCAAACACAAATGATGCTACTTTCCACACTAACCGCAAATATTACGACCAATTCACGGATTAAAGCATATAATCCCCAAAATCTCTAACCCTAACCATCGAAGACACACGTTGTGATAAGAATGGCGACAAAAATCTCAACCGAACCTAGAAATATGTATATGTTGGCTAGTTTTTGAACCAAGCCACCTAGATTCAAACACAAGTCCTAGATAACACCTCACTCGTGAAGGCACTCACCACGATCGCTATCGCCCCCATGTCTCGAGATCCGACCCGTCCCTGTCTTCTCGATCCATCCTCGTCGGAGCTTCACGACCCGATTCATTCATAGAAGAACGATCCGTTCCGTACCCTCTGCCTCTTCATGATCCAACCCCAGAAGCTAAGGTGAAGATCACGACCAAGTCATTCACGATCCGAAAATGAAGGATCTTGTGACACTTGTCCATAACTGCCATTTTGACCAATTCTTCATCAAGCCATGAACCAGTCCGAGATCCTCGGGATGTGTGCCATGTATGACCGCGATCCGTCTGCAAATATCAGCTATAAATAGCCCCAGAATTGGCATTTTTGAAGATCTTTTTGGCAATTCTGAGCTCTGATTCCACCATTATTATATCTCTATTATTCTTGTTCAGAGTTGTCTCGAATTTACTAAGTGAATCAACATTGTAAAAGTGAGGTTGAGGGATAAATCATTGATTGTACTCGAATTTTAAGTATAATCATTGATATAAAGTGGAAGTAGGCTCGTTAACGCCGAACCACTATAAATCTCATGTCTTTCTTGCTTTTCTTGCATTCTTTCTGATATTAATCTCTGCATAATTGAATAACTTGGGTGTTGGACCCAATTTTGGATCTAACATTTTGGTGCTTTCACTGAGAATCTCAGCATATTGGATTGTAGTTCTATTATTTGGATAGTCAAGTCCGAAGAAAACAGTCCAAAACCTCACTGTTTCGATTTTTGAAGATTTCAGTAAAGCTTAGATATCATGGTTGGAAAGAAGTCTAAGTAAGTACGAGCTTCCCAAGAGACTGAAGCTACGAAAGAAGCAATTGAAGAGAGCATTCAGAAGCAGGTCGAAGTTCTGTCCCCGGATCGTGGAGAGGACGGGGAGATCCGATCCAATGACGACATGACGACCCGAGCAGCTGAGAGTGTCACGACTAGATCCCAAGATAACTTCGACATCCCCTACTAACCCTTCCGCGATCCGATCTCAGGGAACTACCACGAACCGACGCAAGGAGGGCACCACGAGCCACCATCCTAGGAGGACAACGATCCGAACAGACAATCAGACTACTACACGACTTGGGAAGGAAATTATGGCTCGTTCCGCTCGTACTGGAACTTCTGCTCAACCCAGTTCAAGTTCCTTGCGATAAGAAAAGATGAAGATGACCAGTTCGACCCTTCTGCCCTAGTTACCGAAGGACATCTGACTCGAATACTTGAAGCATTGGATAGGCAAACTGATGAACTGGCCGCTCAAAGGCAGGAGAGCTCGTTGCTGTGTCAAAATATTACTGCCCTAGGCAGACGAATTGACAATATTCAAAGGCAGGTTTCACCACCTCCAGCTCAGCCTTTCTCTCCGGAATATACGTCATCGTCTGAAGAACCCCAAAGGAACCGACGATGTCCCCCGTTAGAAAGGGCTGAGAACATAGAGCAGCTTCGATTTGGGTCACTTCCATCTCGAGAAGAAGAGGCACTTAACCAGGGAACTAGTGACCGCAACCTAAATGAGCCCGCTCCACCACCGAGGAACGACGTACCTCCCTCTCGTCGCATGATCGACCGCGGCAATAGGGGGCAAGGGAGTTCTGCTCAGGGCCTAGACTTTGTAGCAGCACGTCAAAGAAATGTTGAAGGAAGCCGTCGGGCAAGAAGTGCTGATCCCGAATCTACCCTGACCCATGCAGAGGTTGAAGCAATGATTAGGCAAGTCATGGTAGATAGCCGTGGACAGAGGAATGAAGATTGGGGCATAGATCGCAGTCATACGCCTTTTATTGACGACATACTAGATGTTACATTCCCGAGGTGCTTCAATATGCCAACCGTGAATATCTATACGGGCAGGACTGACCCTATCCAGCATCTAATGCGATATACTGGTCAATGAGTGCTGCTGCAGCTATAGACGCGGTAAAATGTAAAGCATTCCCTATATTCATGGAATATGTGGCATTATTGTGATTTACCCGCTTGCCAGCACGGTCAATATCCAGCTTCAGGGAATTGAGTGAGAAATTCATGAACCAATTCCGTCTTCATGCCCAGAGGTCTAAGAATGTGATTGAGCTATCCCTTATTAAACAACGAACGGACGAAAGCCTTAGGTCATATTTGGATCGTTTTAACTTGGTTGTCACAGAAGTCAAAGATCCGCATGAGCAAACTTTGTTGCTGGCCCTAATTGATGGCGTCGATAAAGATACCGAGTTTGGGAGATATCTAGCTGGCAAGCCACCCCTGACCAAAGAAATATTTTATGAAAAATCTAATGTTTGCTTGCGTCGGGAAGAGATATACGCTAATCGGAAATAAAGGCTATTGACAAGGAAGATATCCAAAGCAATGTGGCCATCAATCAAACGGGAGATAGCTCAGGAAAAGTTGAAGTTAACGTCGGGAACAAGACTCAAGGCAGTGGTCGCCAATCAGGGAATAGTAATAACAATAATCGGAAAAGAAATCGAAGAAATGACTCTCAGAGGAGATCCCGGCCGAGACCGTTTGAGAGCTTCACACTGTTAAATGATACGTTGGAAAACATCTTCCTGGATACATATAATGCCCTACAGTGTAAAAGGCCTCCCCCGAGAGATTCTACAGAGAAAGAGCGTGAAACTGGGAAATTCTGCTTTTTCATCAGATCCATGGTCATTCCACAAACGAATGTCGTCACTTGAGAGATGTGGTTGAAAGGCTGCTCCGAGAAGGGAAGCTTGATGAGTATAAGGTGGCTCCTAGGGACAGGGGGCAAGTTGTACAAGCCCCGAATCAAAGCCAACCTGCTGCCAAACCAACGGCTCAGCAAAAAGGGAAAAAAATATCGTTATCAATACCATAGTTGGTAGACTTCACCTGGCAAAGCACAGTTTCAGAGCTATGGACCAATATATAAATGCAGCTAAACATCATTTCGAAGTGGGGGAATGTAGTAACCCCGAGGACAACGCTCCGGTTAAGCAACAAAAGACGATGTCCGATGACGTCGTATTTTGCGAGTGAGAGAGTATTGGAGTACACTCCGCAACTGAGGACCCATTGGTTACCATCGGCCCAACTTTTAGGATTTCGTCCCACCTTTTAGGATTTCGTCCCCGAAATCTCCAAGTTAGGAAGAACATATCCTACCATCCATCATCCATCTACTCAAAACATCATCCACAAGCGACCATTGTCCTTAGATGATTTCTAATGCTATATGAATATATGTAAAACGTGTGTGTACATGTTCCTTAGCTAATGCTAATGATCATGCCTGAATAATCTTTCTAATGCAAAAATATACATAGTGCCATGAATCCAACATGTATGCAAATAGTCCTAGTCATATAGATACTATATGCGTGCACAACTATTCATTCATATGCAACAACTGCATGATAACACATTCAATTTCATCCATAAACAAGTATAAATACTCGTGCATATGCAATATGAAATGTGACCGAGTCGAGCTAGCATCTAATGTGTATTCGCGCATCCACGAGCAACCACTTGCAACCACTTGCAACCATATCAATCATAACATGTTTCAAATACATGTTTACATCCATAGGGTTCTACCTAGGATTCCCTGAAACAGGGTCGAGAAAATAAACAAGACAAACTCCTTACGGGGTTTGTAACAGAAAATAGGACCGAGAGGGTGTCCACAAAAGATAGCCTACAAGTAAGCTCTACAGAAAACAGGGATCAAGGATATACTCCCAAAAAGAGATATCATGCGCGTATCTAGTCTTTGACCATCAAAGTCATATTTCCGTGAGCTTAATTCCATTGTGCTTTAACCATCCTTTAACTTCATGGTTTCCTAGCCCCTTATTTTTTTTCCTGTTTACATAACATGAGCTGGAACTCATTTCTTCGTCGCCTCTCGTTCCACTTGCACTTATCCTTTTTCTAGAATACTTGACGCACACATGACTGCGTACTCATGATCTCATGCAAGCTTTCCAAAATTCACTAGTGAATCTCGGACCTCGTACCATAAGGTATTCCACGTAGAAGAACTTTCTCTTGAAAGTAAACAGATGCCAACCAGGTTATCAAGCGCACTTACTAGGGTGACTTCTATAACCCATGAATAAGTGAAATAAACCATCCGTCTTATCGGCGAACACCACTCGATCGGGCTCCAAATTTCCAATAAAGGCATCCAGGGATTCTAAGTAACTAGTCATGACAAATCCTCAAAAAGGTTACACGATACTTCAAGGGTATTACCAAGGCTAGTCAAAAGTCTAACTACCCTCCTATCACAACCGGGAGTGGCACCCCTTACTGGATAACCACTTTATCCCGAGAATCCATCCATAGCTTATAAACATAAACATTATTTCTAAACTCAACACTTGGCCTAGACATTCTCAAATCCAAACAAGTCATGTATACTGGACTGACTCTCCAATAGGACTTTGAGACAAAAATTGGGATTCTCTATTACGCTAGTACTTAAGGTGCAGAGACTCAACTACCGAAGCGGACTTAAATGATGCGAGGATCAAAACAAAGTCTTGGCGGGATGATAGAAAAGAATAACTAGATCTTCAACAAGGATGTTATCCCCCTACTCAGGTACTCTAGTGAGGGTATACAACGATGATCTTGTCCTTGTCCCACAATACTTAACTATCCGTCCCGTTTCACCATACCAAAGATACTTTCTCATCATGGGTTTCATTGTTCATCTTTCTCCCTCCTTTGAGGACTAAGCCATACCAACAAGTTGCTCATCCTTAAGCTCATATCCTTTATCCTCTTTCTCACTATCCTTTCTTATAACGCGGCCACTGGTCTCTTGAAAACCACCTCCATCGCATGGAAAGCACTTTCGTAGATAGAAAAGACTAGTCGTAGTTAAAACCTACAGATGGAGGAAAGAAAGGAGAAGAGATTCAATTAAGGAAACAAGGATAGTGCTAATGGCCTTTGGGGAATAGCCTTTTTCTTTTAAAAGAAAATTTTCTTGAAAAAATGCTTCTTTGTAAACGATTTTCAAATAGTTTTCATAAGGTCTTTAAAAACTTTTGCCCAGTCTGGTAACCTGGCTCTGATACCAAATGTAACACCCCGTCCCCGCTAGGGTCACTCGCAAAGGAATGCATGTAAAAACCCGCAACTTCCCCGTAAAGGAAAGCGTCGGATAGTTCGAGAACAAACCACAACAGAACGCATACAGAAGAACATTTCACTATATATAACAACAGTGCATCAGATTACAAGAATATACAGAGTATAAATGAATATTACACAGAAATATCAGAGATTTAAATTACATTTAAATACATAGCAGCGGAAAATAATACAATACACAACTAGAATGAGATATACGGATACAAAGCTTTCCGGATATCGTTCCAGCTGTAAACCAGGATCCTGTGAATATAAATCTGCAAAACCGAAACTACTAGCTGCCCGTGTCAAAATAAGGGCACCCAGAGTTTAGGTTAAAACAATAAACTCCAGGTCAGTCATGTGACTGGTGTGAGAACTAAAACAGTTATTAATCTTTATTTTTAAATCATTAGGTAAATCAAGGGACCACGCCGTATAACACGGAACGGGTTTCCTCCCAAGAATACCAGTGCATAAAACAACAGCGCAATGCTAAGTAAAGAAGATGAAGCTGTTATAAGACCCAGGTCCTATCACACAATGCAACGCAAGCCGGGGGATAGGGTTTTCCCTTATAACAGCCAAAGAATGCTTGATACGTTTAAAACAAATCATTTGATACTATTATAAGTGCATAGTATATAAAACACTTCAAATCATAAGTATCAATCATAGGCGGCATGAGCGCCCCATCCCACTATGTCGCCATATATAGGATTACAAATAAAACCGCAAATGTCACGTATTTGGAAATTGGATTTCCATCTATGAACCGAGGCAAAAGATAGTCCTCAACCGATTCGAGACGCTCTAGCCCGCCCCTCAGGAACAGCCGCAACTGCCCCTTGGATCGTCAGGGCCGGTCCACACGGAGTGGATTATTATGCCTGAACAATACGTCTCCCCACCCTATGGGGTGTAAGTCTGGTCCGTCAGCCGACCAGAATGCATTCGGCCGAAACCGATATAACCGAGGCGCCTCGCAACAGCAACAACCACATAAGTCAAACTCGTCAGGGCGTGTAAAACCACTGACGCCACTTCTAGCTAGAAAGAAACGCAAGTCCTCCCTGAGGTCCGTCTCCCGTTTTTGGTTCATACCTGGTGTGAAACACGCGAGGTAAACGTTACACAAAGCTACGCCACAAAGGCCGTGCTTTTGATCATCACCACAAGACTTTGCTTTTCAACAGAAGCCTTGATCATTTGCATCTTAGCATGCCACACAGGCAAACCATCCTATGCAACCGATATCAGTCACACAGAATGAAATCCGATGTCAGACACACAGTCCATTTACAAGTCCGTTCTGGGTCTGAACGAAACCGGAGGCACCTAGTACCCCGCATATCCATCGATCTCCAAGTACGTCTGGACGATCACCAACTGTTTCCATCTTCTTGGGTGTACAGCCCAATCAAGATCATCAGTTATCACCCAAACGACGTGAAGACTTCCGGTCTTCGACCATCGTCTTCATCTTCGACTTATCGTCGTATCAGTTATTCAGAATGGGATAAACCCGGTCTTTCCGAATAACTCACGTATATATTATAAAAGTGTTACACAAACACAACATACGCCTCATTCCAATTCATTAGTCACTAACCGTAAATTAATCAAGAGAATAATTCCCCAAATATTAACCCCGAAGGCCGAAACCAACATCAGATCAATATCCAGAAAACCATTCTGCTTGGCTAACCGACAGTTAGTTTCTAAATTTCACATTCAAATCTAATTAAAGATTTAACTATCGCCTGGAGCAAAACTGGTGATACTCCATTCTCGATCTTTTCAATCTAATTAAAGATTCATTAAAACTCCACTTAGTTTTAATCTGTGACTGGGTTAAAGAATCAGTGTCATCTAAAAACACGGTTCGCGATAAACCCAAAGTCACATTCCATTAATTATCGGGTTAAAGAACGAGTGTTATTTAAAACACTGTTCACGATAAACCCAAAAATCATTCCATTAATTATCGGGTTAAAGAACGAGTGTTATTTAAAACACTGTTCACGATAAACCCAAAAATCAATATCAATTCAATTCCAATTAAATATCATTTAATTGGTACACTTCATTAAATCTAAATAAAAAGATTTAATCTTTTCTCAACTGGGTTCAAGAACAGTGTTAGTGAAGACACCATTCACGACAAACCCAAATCACATTCGATATTCAATACAAGGCTCTGAATAGAAAATACATCGGCTTATATTCAATATCGAATTCTACGACTAACAAATGTCGTATTGGAAATAACGATACAAATATATATCTTTCAAATTTCCATAACAACACCTGTAATATCACGAATTCCAATATCGAAATATTCCGAAGACAATTTCGATTTAAATCCACTCCAATGCAATCATTGGAAATTTTGGTTATTTTCAAAACCCTTTTCGAATTCAATTTATTTATTTAAAAATAAATAGAATTATAATTCTAGTTCAAAACTAGTTCATTTCGATAAAAATCTATTTTTATCTTTTCAAATATGGAGTTTTTCATCCCAAATCTTCACAAATCATTTCTTATGATTTTACATAAATTATTACTATTTTTAATAATTTTATCAAGGCCCGTACAGTCGATTTCCATCAACGGCCATCGAACTGCACTTACAGCGACCTTTTTCAAATTTGATTTGGACATAATTCCAAATCCAACCGTTAGATTTCAAATTTCTAACATTCGTTAGAAAGCTCTTTTCGATACGAACCCAACGGTTCTGGTTTTAGGAGAATCCGACGGTCGGATCTCCCGTAATGTCCGTTTGAAATAATGGTCGAAATTCGCGAACTGCCGCGGCGCGGCGCGTTCTATTCAGGCCATTATATTATATATATAATATATATAATATATATTTCGTCGATTTCTATTCAAAACGAATTATATAAATAGTTTTAAAATCGTTTCAAAACCTATTTCAACTTCCATTTCAATTCAAAGAAAAATTGAATTCTTCCTTATAAATTCGTTTTAAAATTCATTTCTATTCAATTCAAATTTCAATTCAGTTTGAATTCATATTCAATTCAATTCATTTCGAAATCGTTTTCAATTCAATTCAGTTCGAAATCGCTTTCAATTCAATTCATTTCGAATTCGTTTTCAATTCAATTCATTTCGAAATCGTTTTCAATTCAATTCATTTCGAAATCGTTTTCAATTCAATTCATTTCGAATTCGTTTTCAATTCAATTCATTTTGAATTCGTTTTCAATTCAATTCATTTCGAAATCGTTTTCAATTCAATTCATTTCGAATTCGTTTTCAATTCAATTCATTTCGAAATCGTTTTCAATTCAATTCATTTCGAATTCGTTTTCAATTCAATTCATTTCGAAATCGTTTTCAATTCAATTCATTTCGAAATCGTTTTCAATTCAATTCATTTCGAAATCGTTTTCAATTCAATTCATTTTGAATTCGTTTTCAATTCAATTCATTTCGAAATCGATAAAATCGATATAAATATCGTTCTCGTCAAAATGGCGTCAATCTAATCAACACGGCTTCATATATTCCTTTATTTTCAAATATTCTATTTCAAATATTTCTTTTTCAAAACTGGAATGAGGCCCAATCAATTACCATATAAAATTAATTATATGGATTTTCATACAACACATGTATATAATAGCATTGAAAATAATCAACCATCAACCAAAGTGCACTACACTGTATAAGCATCAAATATAGATATTCAACGCTTACAACAGCATGTCAATCAATCGATCGACATATTTAATCAATCAGGATGAGTGAACTTCAAATTTCATCCTAACACCCGTGTGGGGTTTCAAACAATCAAACACATATTTTATTTGTGCAGTTAGGCGATGTGTAAAATTTATCGACCCAATCAATGTCATTCAAATAAGTGTACATAAACAAACCATCTGGTTTGTAAATGAATATTTATTTTATTCACTTTCACTATATTCATATTCACGTTAAAAATTGTATTTTTAACGATAAAACATTTTATTCTATCATATGAATTTCTATTATTCATTTACACAATAAAATGATATTTTTATTTTCTAACATATTTTAGAAAATTTCGGCGGCATAACGGCACGATACTAGAAACGGGACAAGGCCTAGCCTTATCCCCGGTCTAGTGAAGGCCCACGCCATTCACACATCAATCAAATTCACTTTCGTTTTGCAAACCACAAAATTTGGAGTAAGAGTCTAACCTAGTCTTACTCCTTCGCCTTATAACGGCGCACGTCTAATCCTAACCAATTTATCGATTCGATTTTTCACACCACAAACCACATTCAACCAATATCTCGATCAATCACCAAACAATCCAAACAAACAAGTCCATGGTATGTGGACGGGTGTCGGGTGCTTCTAATAAGCACCGTCTGCATCCTAGTATATATATATAACTAGAAATATAAATTGAAAGGTGAGAAATTCTCACTTATAGCTATCCTAGCTCCACGGCACTTCATTTGCAGAAGTCTTCGTCGTTTCGCCTTTTTGTCACCTTCGTTGCCCAAGGCCACTATATATATAAAAAAAAAAAATCGAATTTTTATTTCAAAGTTCCATATATAAAAATCGAATTTTTAGTTCAAAGTTCAATATATAAAAAATCGAATTTTTAGTTCAAAGTTCAATATATAAAAATCGAATTTTTAGTTCAAAGTTCAATATATAAAAATCGAATTTTTAGTTCAAAGTTCAATATATAAAAATCGAATTTTTAGTTCAAAGTTCAATATATAAAAATCGAATTTTTAGTTCAAAGTTCAATATATAAAAATCGAATTTTTATATTCTCCATTATATTTTCAAAAGTGATGTCTTTTTATTTTCAAATCAAGATTGCTTGTATTTTTGAATCAATGACCATTTCAGTTTCTTTTCTTTTTAACAATGTAAAAATCAAATTTTTAAAATATAGATTTCACCTTTATAAAAATAAAGTTTTCGCTTTTATAAAAATCACCACTTTATTTCAATGTATATAAAATAAAAATCAGATTTTTATTTCGCTACATATACAAAGATGATATCTTTATATTCTCTATCCTATAAAGATTATATTTTTAATACTTTAAAAAAATATAAAAATCATATTTTTACTTCACATTCATATCGATAAAAATCTAATCTATTTCATTTTTAAAATCTAATCTTTTTGACATATGAATTTCTATTTTTACTTCAATGCCCTATACATATAAAAATAAAAATTCTTTTCTATTAAAAATCTAAACTATATACTATATAAAATAAAAATCTAGCTTCAGCTTTTAAAGTAGATAAAACTCAGTTTTAAAAATAAAACAAATTCAGTTTTTTTTCATTTTTAAATCAAAATCAGTTTTAACATTTTTAAATCTAAAATCAGTTTAACATTTTTAAATCTAAAATCAGTTTAACATTTCTGTTTTTAAATCTAAAAAAAAAAAACAGTTTTTAAAATTAATTAAAATCAGTTTTCTAAAACTTGAAAATAAAATAGCAAAGCCAAAAACAAAAACAAAAACTTACAGATGGGGGGGGGGGGTTCTGCTGATCGTCGGAGGCTCCTGGCTTCGAGGCGGCGGCACAGGCTCGCTGGCCAGGGTCGCGGAGGCGTCGAACGATTTGGGGGGGGGGGCGTCTCGTCTTCGTCGAGGAGGGCAGGGGTGGGGCCTTCGCGCCAGGCGCCAGTCGAGGGGAGGGGTCTTCTGTCGTCGCGGTGGCCAAGGTGAGGCTGGAGGGGAGGTGGGTCGGTGGAGGGTTTCGGGCGGCGGTAGGCTGTCGCCATCGCGCGATGGCTTTCCCCCTTTTTTTTTTTTTTTTATTTTATTTAAGAACTGAAATTGAAACGGGGGGGGCCAGAAGAAATAAAGGAGAGTAAGGAATATTTTTTTTTTTTTTTTTTTTTGTATTATTTTATTTATTTAATTATTTAAAGGTTGACTTTCACATACGACCTCAAAACGAGGTCCACCGCCTGTCGCCCATAGCGTTTCCCCCCCCATTCCGAACACAATGGGATATGTATCGCAAGCTGATTTGACCGTTTCGATCAGTTTCCTTTGAATTTACATTTAAATCACTTTATTGAATTTTAAACGTACGTTTCAAATTACCGGGGTCACATACTAACTAGAAAAATTCCATAAAAATATTTTCTAGCTTCGTATTGACGATACGGTCCTAACAAAACTAGTTTCGTCGAATTCTGAGACCGTTAGAAAAATGGCCAATTTCCAGTCGATTAAAATCAACTGAAATGGTTAAAACACGTTTTCCTTTGCCACGCTCACATATTGACTCGAAAAATTATGAAATTTGAAACCTAGCGATAACTTGACACTGCGGATCCAACAAAAGTGGTTTCGTCGAAATCCGAGGTCATTTGCAAAATGTCCATTTTTAAGGGCCTGAATTCCATAGCGACTATTCAGAATTTTCAACTGGACATAACTTTTGATTCCCGCTACTAACTTTTGATTTTTCGGATTCGTTGGAAAGATATTCACTATTAGATTCCATTATTTTTGGTTTCACTAAAATCCGGATTGTTTTGCACCCGGTACATTCAATTGAAGTTTGAAATCGAATTATCGAACTACCGCGCCATTTTTAATTCTATTTATAATTATATATAAATATTTATATTCTAACGGCGACGCGTATAATATATACGTTCGAATTCTATTCAAAATAAGTTTCTCGTCGATATTATTTAAAATAATTCATTTTAAATAATCAAAATTCGCTAAAATTGCCAAAATAAAAATTTTAAACTGGCCCAGATTTTCCGGGTTGTTACAATCTCCCCCACTTAAAACTTTTCGTCCCCGAAAAGGAACAAAGTCGAAAGTGGTTTGATAATTCAACTCTACATTCGATTTGGCTTCCGTTCTCCAACTTTTCAGTTTCTGAGAATTTTCAAAGTTTCAAAAATTTGGCTAACACCCTAAATTTTCGAAAAATTTCGCCATAACCTCCCCTGCAATGGGAGCATCGGGAAATTTCAAATAGCTTCCCCGGTCCTTCAGATCTCAAAAAGAAAAAGAAAAAGCCAAGCGGCTAGCCAATAGGCTCACAAAATCATCATCACCCAAACAAAACAGGAAATTATGTAGTAAACATGTACCTATTTGTCGGGCAAACAAATTTTATTCTCTGGCTCTAGCCTCCTTGCTATGACCTGTTCAATGTAAGTATATGTATATGCAAGCAAATGCAACCAATTTTCAATACGATTCAATTATTTGTTTACTTAGGCATAAATGGTTAAAATTAGCAAACAATTAAACAAGCAACTCAAACATCAATCAATTAGTGGATTAGAATTTCAAATTCATAATTTTGATACATATACAAAAATCGGATTTTTGATGCCAAATCACAACAAATAAATCTAGCTATATAAGTTTTTGGTTCTCACACCAGTCTAATGGAAATATATAGAAAATCACATCTTCGAAACTCGAATACCAATTCTGATGATGTCTAGACTATCATCAGAATCGTCTCCGGGCGACTAGAGTGTGGCTCTATATCTATCCAGTATATTAAAACTTCAAATACACGTGGATCAGACGCATACGCAAAGTCTATATATACTGGACTGTCCAAATTCAATATAAATAGATAATCAGATACGAATAATTGATTTAAATTTTCAAAACAAAAATTGTTTTCATTTGAAAAATATACTCTTCACACTCGTTCTAGGATACTACTGATCCTATCTCTAACGAGTCATTCCCATTGGATATTTCTAATCCAATATCTGATGAATTCTTTCGTATGGTTCTAATGTGTCTTGTTCTCTGCTTTGTAAACCAAAGCTCTGATACCAAATGTAAAAACCCGCAACTTCCCCGTAAAGGAAAGCGTCGGATAGTTCGAGAACAAACCACAACAGAACGCATACAGAAGAACATTTCACTATATATAACAACAGTGCATCAGATTACAAGAATATACAGAGTATAAATGAATATTACACAGAAATATCAGAGATTTAAATTACATTTAAATACATAGCAGCGGAAAATAATACAATACACAACTAGAATGAGATATACGGATACAAAGCTTTCCGGATATCGTTCCAGCTGTAAACCAGGATCCTGTGAATATAAATCTGCAAAACCGAAACTACTAGCTGCCCGTGTCAAAATAAGGGCACCCAGAGTTTAGGTTAAAACAATAAACTCCAGGTCAGTCATGTGACTGGTGTGAGAACTAAAACAGTTATTAATCTTTATTTTTAAATCATTAGGTAAATCAAGGGACCACGCCGTATAACACGGAACGGGTTTCCTCCCAAGAATACCAGTGCATAAAACAACAGCGCAATGCTAAGTAAAGAAGATGAAGCTGTTATAAGACCCAGGTCCTATCACACAATGCAACGCAAGCCGGGGGATAGGGTTTTCCCTTATAACAGCCAAAGAATGCTTGATACGTTTAAAACAAATCATTTGATACTATTATAAGTGCATAGTATATAAAACACTTCAAATCATAAGTATCAATCATAGGCGGCATGAGCGCCCCATCCCACTATGTCGCCATATATAGGATTACAAATAAAACCGCAAATGTCACGTATTTGGAAATTGGATTTCCATCTATGAACCGAGGCAAAAGATAGTCCTCAACCGATTCGAGACGCTCTAGCCCGCCCCTCAGGAACAGCCGCAACTGCCCCTTGGATCGTCAGGGCCGGTCCACACGGAGTGGATTATTATGCCTGAACAATACGTCTCCCCACCCTATGGGGTGTAAGTCTGGTCCGTCAGCCGACCAGAATGCATTCGGCCGAAACCGATATAACCGAGGCGCCTCGCAACAGCAACAACCACATAAGTCAAACTCGTCAGGGCGTGTAAAACCACTGACGCCACTTCTAGCTAGAAAGAAACGCAAGTCCTCCCTGAGGTCCGTCTCCCGTTTTTGGTTCATACCTGGTGTGAAACACGCGAGGTAAACGTTACACAAAGCTACGCCACAAAGGCCGTGCTTTGATCATCACCACAAGACTTTGCTTTTCAACAGAAGCCTTGATCATTTGCATCTTAGCATGCCACACAGGCAAACCATCCTATGCAACCGATATCAGTCACACAGAATGAAATCCGATGTCAGACACACAGTCCATTTACAAGTCCGTTCTGGGTCTGAACGAAACCGGAGGCACCTAGTACCCCGCATATCCATCGATCTCCAAGTACGTCTGGACGATCACCAACTGTTTCCATCTTCTTGGGTGTACAGCCCAATCAAGATCATCAGTTATCACCCAAACGACGTGAAGACTTCCGGTCTTCGACCATCGTCTTCATCTTCGACTTATCGTCGTATCAGTTATTCAGAATGGGATAAACCCGGTCTTTCCGAACAACTCACGTATATATTATAAAAGTGTTACACAAACACAACATACGCCTCATTCCAATTCATTAGTCACTAACCGTAAATTAATCAAGAGAATAATTCCCCAAATATTAACCCCGAAGGCCGAAACCAACATCAGATCAATATCCAGAAAACCATTCTGCTTGGCTAACCGACAGTTAGTTTCTAAATTTCACATTCAAATCTAATTAAAGATTTAACTATCGCCTGGAGCAAAACTGGTGATACTCCATTCTCGATCTTTTCAATCTAATTAAAGATTCATTAAAACTCCACTTAGTTTTAATCTGTGACTGGGTTAAAGAATCAGTGTCATCTAAAAACACGGTTCGCGATAAACCCAAAGTCACATTCCATTAATTATCGGGTTAAAGAACGAGTGTTATTTAAAACACTGTTCACGATAAACCCAAAAATCATTCCATTAATTATCGGGTTAAAGAACGAGTGTTATTTAAAACACTGTTCACGATAAACCCAAAAATCAATATCAATTCAATTCCAATTAAATATCATTTAATTGGTACACTTCATTAAATCTAAATAAAAAGATTTAATCTTTTCTCAACTGGGTTCAAGAACAGTGTTAGTGAAGACACCATTCACGACAAACCCAAATCACATTCGATATTCAATACAAGGCTCTGAATAGAAAATACATCGGCTTATATTCAATATCGAATTCTACGACTAACAAATGTCGTATTGGAAATAACGATACAAATATATATCTTTCAAATTTCCATAACAACACCTGTAATATCACGAATTCCAATATCGAAATATTCCGAAGACAATTTCGATTTAAATCCACTCCAATGCAATCATTGGAAATTTTGGTTATTTTCAAAACCCTTTTCGAATTCAATTTATTTATTTAAAAATAAATAGAATTATAATTCTAGTTCAAAACTAGTTCATTTCGATAAAAATCTATTTTTATCTTTTCAAATATGGAGTTTTTCATCCCAAATCTTCACAAATCATTTCTTATGATTTTACATAAATTATTACTATTTTTAATAATTTTATCAAGGCCCGTACAGTCGATTTCCATCAACGGCCATCGAACTGCACTTACAGCGACCTTTTTCAAATTTGATTTGGACATAATTCCAAATCCAACCGTTAGATTTCAAATTTCTAACATTCGTTAGAAAGCTCTTTTCGATACGAACCCAACGGTTCTGGTTTTAGGAGAATCCGACGGTCGGATCTCCCGTAATGTCCGTTTGAAATAAATGGTCGAAATTCGCGAACTGCCGCGGCGCGGCGCGTTCTATTCAGGCCATTATATTATATATATAATATATATAATATATATTTCGTCGATTTCTATTCAAAACGAATTATATAAATAGTTTTAAAATCGTTTCAAAACCTATTTCAACTTCCATTTCAATTCAAAGAAAAATTGAATTCTTCCTTATAAATTCGTTTTAAAATTCATTTCTATTCAATTCAAATTTCAATTCAGTTTGAATTCATATTCAATTCAATTCATTTCGAAATCGTTTTCAATTCAATTCAGTTCGAAATCGCTTTCAATTCAATTCATTTCGAATTCGTTTTCAATTCAATTCATTTCGAAATCGTTTTCAATTCAATTCATTTCGAAATCGTTTTCAATTCAATTCATTTCGAATTCGTTTTCAATTCAATTCATTTTGAATTCGTTTTCAATTCAATTCATTTCGAAATCGTTTTCAATTCAATTCATTTCGAATTCGTTTTCAATTCAATTCATTTCGAAATCGTTTTCAATTCAATTCATTTCGAATTCGTTTTCAATTCAATTCATTTCGAAATCGTTTTCAATTCAATTCATTTCGAAATCGTTTTCAATTCAATTCATTTCGAAATCGTTTTCAATTCAATTCATTTTGAATTCGTTTTCAATTCAATTCATTTCGAAATCGATAAAATCGATATAAATATCGTTCTCGTCAAAATGGCGTCAATCTAATCAACACGGCTTCATATATTCCTTTATTTTCAAATATTCTATTTCAAATATTTCTTTTTCAAAACTGGAATGAGGCCCAATCAATTACCATATAAAATTAATTATATGGATTTTCATACAACACATGTATATAATAGCATTGAAAATAATCAACCATCAACCAAAGTGCACTACACTGTATAAGCATCAAATATAGATATTCAACGCTTACAACAGCATGTCAATCAATCGATCGACATATTTAATCAATCAGGATGAGTGAACTTCAAATTTCATCCTAACACCCGTGTGGGGTTTCAAACAATCAAACACATATTTTATTTGTGCAGTTAGGCGATGTGTAAAATTTATCGACCCAATCAATGTCATTCAAATAAGTGTACATAAACAAACCATCTGGTTTGTAAATGAATATTTATTTTATTCACTTTCACTATATTCATATTCACGTTAAAAATTGTATTTTTAACGATAAAACATTTTATTCTATCATATGAATTTCTATTATTCATTTACACAATAAAATGATATTTTTATTTTCTAACATATTTTAGAAAATTTCGGCGGCATAACGGCACGATACTAGAAACGGGACAAGGCCTAGCCTTATCCCCGGTCTAGTGAAGGCCCACGCCATTCACACATCAATCAAATTCACTTTCGTTTTGCAAACCACAAAATTTGGAGTAAGAGTCTAACCTAGTCTTACTCCTTCGCCTTATAACGGCGCACGTCTAATCCTAACCAATTTATCGATTCGATTTTTCACACCACAAACCACATTCAACCAATATCTCGATCAATCACCAAACAATCCAAACAAACAAGTCCATGGTATGTGGACGGGTGTCGGGTGCTTCTAATAAGCACCGTCTGCATCCTAGTATATATATATATAACTAGAAATATAAATTGAAAGGTGAGAAATTCTCACTTATAGCTATCCTAGCTCCACGGCACTTCATTTGCAGAAGTCTTCGTCGTTTCGCCTTTTTGTCACCTTCGTTGCCCAAGGCCACTATATATATAAAAAAAAAAAATCGAATTTTTATTTCAAAGTTCCATATATAAAAATCGAATTTTTAGTTCAAAGTTCAATATATAAAAATCGAATTTTTAGTTCAAAGTTCAATATATAAAAATCGAATTTTTAGTTCAAAGTTCAATATATAAAAATCGAATTTTTAGTTCAAAGTTCAATATATAAAAATCGAATTTTTAGTTCAAAGTTCAATATATAAAAATCGAATTTTTAGTTCAAAGTTCAATATATAAAAATCGAATTTTTATATTCTCCATTATATTTTCAAAAGTGATGTCTTTTTATTTTCAAATCAAGATTGCTTGTATTTTTGAATCAATGACCATTTCAGTTTCTTTTCTTTTTAACAATGTAAAAATCAAATTTTTAAAATATAGATTTCACCTTTATAAAAATAAAGTTTTCGCTTTTATAAAAATCACCACTTTATTTCAATGTATATAAAATAAAAATCAGATTTTTATTTCGCTACATATACAAAGATGATATCTTTATATTCTCTATCCTATAAAGATTATATTTTTAATACTTTAAAAAAATATAAAAATCATATTTTTACTTCACATTCATATCGATAAAAATCTAATCTATTTCATTTTTAAAATCTAATCTTTTTGACATATGAATTTCTATTTTTACTTCAATGCCCTATACATATAAAAATAAAAATTCTTTTCTATTAAAAATCTAAACTATATACTATATAAAATAAAAATCTAGCTTCAGCTTTTAAAGTAGATAAAACTCAGTTTTAAAAATAAAACAAATTCAGTTTTTTTTCATTTTTAAATCAAAATCAGTTTTAACATTTTTAAATCTAAAATCAGTTTAACATTTTTAAATCTAAAATCAGTTTAACATTTCTGTTTTAAATCTAAAAAAAAAAAAACAGTTTTTAAAATTAATTAAAATCAGTTTTCTAAAACTTGAAAATAAAATAGCAAAGCCAAAAACAAAAACAAAAACTTACAGATGGGGGGGGGGGTTCTGCTGATCGTCGGAGGCTCCTGGCTTCGAGGCGGCGGCACAGGCTCGCTGGCCAGGGTCGCGGAGGCGTCGAACGATTTGGGGGGGGGGCGTCTCGTCTTCGTCGAGGAGGGCAGGGGTGGGGCCTTCGCGCCAGGCGCCAGTCGAGGGGAGGGGTCTTCTGTCGTCGCGGTGGCCAAGGTGAGGCTGGAGGGAGGTGGGTCGGTGGAGGGTTCGGGCGGCGGTAGGCTGTCGCCATCGCGCGATGGCTTTCCCCCTTTTTTTTTTTTTTTTATTTTATTTAAGAACTGAAATTGAAACGGGGGGGGCCAGAAGAAATAAAGGAGAGTAAGGAATATTTTTTTTTTTTTTTTTTTTTGTATATTTTATTTATTTAATTATTTAAAGGTTGACTTTCACATACGACCTCAAAACGAGGTCCACCGCCTGTCGCCCATAGCGTTTCCCCCCCATTCCGAACACAATGGGATATGTATCGCAAGCTGATTTGACCGTTTCGATCAGTTTCCTTTGAATTTACATTTAAATCACTTTATTGAATTTTAAACGTACGTTTCAAATTACCGGGGTCACATACTAACTAGAAAAATTCCATAAAAATATTTTCTAGCTTCGTATTGACGATACGGTCCTAACAAAACTAGTTTCGTCGAATTCTGAGACCGTTAGAAAAATGGCCAATTTCCAGTCGATTAAAATCAACTGAAATGGTTAAAACACGTTTTCCTTTGCCACGCTCACATATTGACTCGAAAAATTATGAAATTTGAAACCTAGCGATAACTTGACACTGCGGATCCAACAAAAGTGGTTTCGTCGAAATCCGAGGTCATTTGCAAAATGTCCATTTTTAAGGGCCTGAATTCCATAGCGACTATTCAGAATTTTCAACTGGACATAACTTTTGATTCCCGCTACTAACTTTTGATTTTTCGGATTCGTTGGAAAGATATTCACTATTAGATTCCATTATTTTTGGTTTCACTAAAATCCGGATTGTTTTGCACCCGGTACATTCAATTGAAGTTTGAAATCGAATTATCGAACTACCGCGCCATTTTTAATTCTATTTATAATTATATATAAATATTTATATTCTAACGGCGACGCGTATAATATATACGTTCGAATTCTATTCAAAATAAGTTTCTCGTCGATATTATTTAAAATAATTCATTTTAAATAATCAAAATTCGCTAAAATTGCCAAAATAAAAATTTTAAACTGGCCCAGATTTTCCGGGTTGTTACAATGCACTAGCTTTAGAGGGGCATTATTGGTAAACATGCACAGAAATATCACAAGACAGAACATATAAAATAGCGGAAGTAAAATCGAACTTTCATAAACATTAATAATTAAGGTCTAAAGGCCTTTTACATCAGAGTACATCAAAACCTGTCTTGCAATAGTAAAGAAGCATAAAGACTTTTTCATAAATTATTCCCCAAGTAAAAACAGTAAAGTAGCCATAGCCAAGAAAAGTCCAAGCCATCCATGATGACCTTCAAGCAGAAGAAGTCTGAACTAAACAACAGCATTTCCTCCCTGTAACCTGGGGGGGAACGGAAGAAAAGAGGCGAAACAAAACGGGTCAGTCAAAAAGACTGAGTAAGCCCTATCTACTATTAGTATAAAAACTAGTAAAGTTAACTGACATGAGAAACTGAGATGAACATAAGCATCATAACAAGATAGATAAGCTAAATCAAAATAACAGGATGAACTACTGAACTCAGGTAAACTAAGGTGTCATGATAAATTACGATGTCAAGATAAAACAAGGCATCACATCGTCCGGTTTCTATCTAGTATAATATCCCAAGGTATCTATCCTGTATAACATCCCCCGGTTTCTATCATGTATATTTTTCCTGGTTCTAACATGTATATTTGCTCTGCACCTCTCGTACTAGTATCCCAACCCACGTCATGTGTTAACTATGAATGTCCCTTGCCCAATGTCATGTAATGGTCCATGCCAACCTAATATATAGCATATGTAGGTTTTCCCAACTCGTATGTTTCTTTCCATGTATAAGTTCAGTCCTTTGCCGCAGGCCATACGGGCTTTCCCATGTAAACGTTTTGTCCTTGAAGTTTTTTTGGACTGCAACCCTTGATCTAGTTATGTTTCCTTACCATGAACTATCGCGCGTTCGCTTAGGATTTATGCCACCTAGGACCACTAGGGATTATGCTACCTAATGAACGTTTCCGTGTCTCGGTTTGTGTTCAGCCACCTAGGGCCACTAGGATTACGCTAACTGCCAACCGCGCCCTTTTTCCCACGCATTCATCGTGAATCGTTTTTCCATGACTGTATGCACATGTATCACATCGTGCCATCCGAGTCCTGTCACAGGGCAGGTCAAGAAATACAGGACTCGGTCGGGAGCTTTCGGTTTATCTTCCGATGCAGATGCTAAGGTCTGTTTTTCTACACGTGGCTATGGTCCCACGCGACCCCTCCCTCAACTAGCGAAAGACAAGACAGGATAAATCCTGTACGAGAACACACTACTGGCCAATCCCCAATCCGAGCCTTACCGCACCCATAATTAGATAGCAATTATGGTCTATGGGGTGTTCTCTGCCTTTCCGTACGTACACGCTAGACCAAAGATGGAAGGTAGCCTGACGAGAAAATGCTATCTAGGGTACGACCGTGTCTCGTCGACTATGCCCTATCCATCCCCGTCTTTAGGTTGCTCGTATAGCAACCAAGGCATACTCTTGGTCCTTCTAACGCAGACCTTAACCTCTCATGAGCCTAGTATAATTACCTGGGAGCCCACAGAGGGATCCCAAGAATATCCTCACGTTCCCCGAAGCCGATGCTTCGTTACCCAGTTCGCTGGAGCCTTTATCTAAATCAGATACTTGCTCCTACCCATATACTTAAACGATGACCTACTGTATCAGGTTACTCATCTATCTATGAACTGGTCTAAATTTCCTTGACTAAGAATCATTACTTAGTTATCCTTCAACTAAGGTTTACCACTTAGCCTTATTTCCGTTATCCTTGTTAATTACGGTTACCCACCTAATTCTCCGAATTAGGGTTTATACAACAGATTAAGTGTCACTTAAGTTCATGACTTAATCCCGTCTACAAATCATGCCCAAATTGGCTAAGTATCCAAGTTCAAGACTTAACCCATCTACAAATCATGTCAAAATTGGCTAAGTATCCAAGTTCAAGACTTAACCCTACAAACCATGCTCAAGTTGGTTAAGTATATATTAACTTGACCCTATCAAATTTCTTAGTCAAACCGGTCAAGTATATTCAAGCGATTCGTGACTTAGCCTTATCATGTTTTCACATTACATTGGTTAAGTATGGGTTAACTTAACCCCAATAAATTAACGAGTTAGATTGGTTAAGTTTAGGTCACTTAACCACATCAAATTGACGGGTTAGTTTGGTTAAGTATAGGTCACTTAACCACATCAAATTAACGAGTTAGATTGGTTAAGTGTTTAACTTAACCCCATTAAACTACCAAGTGGGATTAATTAAGTTTAGGTTAACTTAACCCCATCCGATTACCATGTTTAGACTAATTGAGTCTAATCTTAACCCCATCCATTAACTGTATCTTTCGGTTATGTGTCATTAAGGAAAATTACTTAACCTTACCAAGTTATCGTGTTGGATTGATTAAGTGTTGATTAACTTAACCCCGTCCACTAGTCGTATAAAAATGGTTAAGTGTCATTAGGCAAATCAAGTTACTTAACCTACCCAACTTTGTCATGTTTTGTTAAGTATCATTAGCCCAATCTAATTACTTAACCCACTTGTCCATGTCATATTTGGTTAAGAGTCATTAATCCAATTTTGACTTAACCCTATTATGTGGCATTAATTACTTAATGCACCTTCATCTCTCACATTAGACTTTGTTGTGGTTACTAGTTAAGCCGGTCGGTTCCGGGTAGCTTTACACCACAACTTGGTCTAACCTCGGGTTCAAGCACAACATGACCAACTTCTCACATTGGGTCCTATTGTTTGCAACTAATAGTTAGGCCGGTCGGTTCCGGGTAGTTTTACGTTGCAAACTCAACCCAACCTCGAGTTGGCCACTTTCTTGTTTAGTCTAGTGTCATGTTCATAGTCAAGTTTTCAAGCAATTGGGTAGACCTAACTTAATAGGTAAATTCCCAATGGGTAGACCTAACTTAATAGGTAAATTCCCAAGCTTATGTTTTTATGCACACTTACATGTCAACTTCCATGTTATATTTCAAATCATGTTCTCAAGTTGTATTTTCATGTCATTAGAAATTACCCATAACATAACCCAACGCTTTTAAACTCGCATATACGTTCGCAACAACGTAATGGACTAAAAGAAGAGACTTGACAAAGGCATGACAAAAATGGATATTAAGCCACAAGTTAATCATGGTGGCAAATGAGGCACAAATGTGTTCATTAGCTTGCATATTACATTCTTAAGCCTCAAAACAAGCATAAAACCGAAACTTGGCACATAAGCGAATCATGGTGACAAAAGACATGGAATGATGACTAGAAACTCGCATATATCATCATATAAGGGTTATGACTTCATATGCAAGTAGACATAATGATTATGAAGGTTCTCATGTTGCATAATGCAACATTTCAACATAAAGGTTGTAGCTTTTAGCTCATAAGATCAAGATAATGACTTCATAAACTTGCATGACATGATAGCATATATCATTCTCAATGATCAAACCCAAACTTGCAACATGAACATTTAACTTCATAGTTAATATCTAAGAGTAGGGAAGGGCTTACTTTGCTATGAAGGCCTAAATCGATTAAACTAGAGCTTGTGATGAAGCCTATGCATGCCATCACCCAAAAACCCAAAGATGAACCCTCCAAATCAATGAAAACCCCCTCTTTACGAACAAAGATCAAAGCTTTTGCCTTGGAATCAACTTGAGAAGCTCTCAAGGTTCTCTCTAATACTCTCATGATCATGAAACCTCTCATAGAAATGAAGTGGAGGCTAGGATAGTTGAGTGGAGGCCATGAGAGTAGAAATTTTGCCATAGTTTAGTTACATGAGTGAATAATGAGGGTTTACGGGAGGGTTAGGGGCTTATTTATAGAAGATTAGGCTAGTTAGGACCCTTAGATTAACCCTAGGACCAACCAGAACCGTCAAATCTCAAACCAGGCCTAAAAACCTAGCCAAGATAGAAACAGGTGCACCAGGCAAGACTGCTTGTCTAAGCCAAGTTGACAGCCAAGTCGACAGGGCTGTCGACTAGGTCAGACCAAGTCGACTCCCAAGTCGACAGTGCTGTCGACTTGGGTACTGTGGCGGGAATTTTTCCCGCCTGGCCCAACTGGCCCAATTTTCCAAATTCAAGTTTGAATTTGAAATATGTTTTTTTTTACTTAGAAATTTTCTGAAAACTTCGTTGGGCCTTAATCGGGTCATACGGACTCCGATTTTCGCGAACTCGGACTCTATTTCGCGTATTTTTCCGAGACGAACGCAATGGCATAGCCCGTTTAACTTGATTCAGAATTTAATTTTAAATTCTGCCTTGATTCTCGTCTTAATCAAGCTATCGAAATACGGGTTGTTACATTCTCCCCACCTTTTAGGATTTCGTCCCCGAAATCTCCAAGTTAGGAAGAACATATCCTACCGTCCATCATCCATCTACTCAAAACATCATCCACAAGCGACCATTGTCCTTAGATGATTTCTAATGCTATATGAATATATGCAAAACGTGTGTGTACATGTTCCTTAGCTAATGCTAATGATCAGGCCTGAATAATCTTTCTAATGCAAAAATATGCATAGTGCCATGAATCCAACATGTATGCAAATAGTCCTAGTCATATAGATACTATATGCGTGCACAACTATTCATTCATATGCAACAACCGCATGGTAACACATTCAATTTCATCCATAAACAAGTATAAATACTCGTGCATATGCAATATGAAATGTGACCGAGTCGAGCTAGCATCTAATGTGTATTCGCGCATCCACGAGCAACCACTTGCAACCACTTGCAACCATATCAATCATAACATGTTTCAAATACATGTTTACATCCATAGTGTTCTACCTAGGATTCCCTGAAACAGGGTCGAGAAAATAAACAAGACAAACTCCTTACGGGGTTTGTAACAGAAAATAGGACCGAGAGGGTGTCCACAAAAGATAGCCTACAAGTAAGCTCTACAGAAAACAGGGATCAAGGATATACTCCCAAAAAGAGATATCATGCGCGTATCTAGTCTTTGACCATCAAAGTCGTATTTCCGTGAGCTTAATTCCATTGTGCTTTAACCATCCTTTAACTTCATGGTTTCCTAGCCCCTTATTTTTTTTCCCTGTTTCCATAACATGAGCTGGAACTCATTTCTTCGTCGCCTCTCGTTCCACTTGCACTTATCCTTTTTCTAGAATACTTGACGCACACATGACTGCGTACTCATGATCTCATGCAAGCTTTCCAAAATTCACTAGTGAATCTCGGACCTCGTACCATAAGGTATTCCACGTAGAAGAACTTTCTCTTGAAAGTAAACAGATGCCAACCAGGTTATCAAGCGCACTTACTAGGGTGACTTCTATAACCCATGCATAAGTGAAATAAACCATCCGTCTTATCGGCGAACACCACTCGATCGGGCTCCAAATTTCCAATAAAGGCATCCAGGGATTCTAAGTAACTAGTCATGACAAATCCTCAAAAAGGTTACACGATACTTCGAGGGTATTACCAAGGCTAGTCAAAAGTCTAACTACCCTCCTATCACAACCGGGAGTGGCACCCCTTACTGGATAACCACTTTATCCCTAGAATCCATCCATAGCTTATAAACATAAGCATTATTTCCAAACTCAACACTTGGCCTAGACATTCTCAAATCCAAACAAGTCATGTATACATGGACTGACTCTCCAATAGGACTTTGAGACAAAAATTGGGATTCTCTATTACGCTAGTACTTAAGGTGCAGAGACTCAACTACCGAAGTGGACTTAAATGATGCGGGGATCAAAACAAAGTCTTGGCGGGATGATAGAAAAGAATAACTAGATCTTCAACAAGGATGTTATCCACCTACTCAGGTACTCTAGTGAGGGTATACAACGATGATCTTGTCCTTGTCCCACAATACTTAACTATCCGTCCCGTTTCACCATACCAAAGATACTTTCTCATCATGGGTTTCATTGTTCATCTTTCTCCCTCCTTTGAGGACTAAGCCATACCAACAAGTTGCTCATCCTTAAGCTCGTATCCTTTATCCTCTTTCTCACTATCCTTTCTTATAACGCGGCCACTGGTCTCTTGAAAACCACCTCCATCGCATGGAAAGCACTTTCGTAGATAGAAAAGACTAGTCGCAGTTAAAACCACTGTGACTACAGATGGAGGAAAGAAAGGAGAAGAAATTCAATTAAGGAAACAAGGATAGTGCTAATGGCCTTTGGGGAATAGCCTTTTTCTTTTAAAAGAAAATTTTCTTGAAAAAATGCTTCTTTGTAAACGATTTTCAAATAGTTTTCAGAAGGTCTTTAAAAACTTTTGCCCAGTCTGGTAACCTGGCTCTGAAACCAAATGTAACACCCCGTCCCCCACTAGGGTCACTCGCAAAGGAATGCACTAGCTTTAGAGGGGCATTATTGGTAAACATGCACAGAAATATCACAAGACAGAACATATAAAATAGCGGAAGTAAAATCGAAATTTCATAAACATTAATAATTAAGGTCTAAAGCCTTTTACATCAGAGTACATCAAACCTGTCTTGCAATATTAAAGAAGCATAAAGACTTTTTCATAAATTATTCCCCAAGTAAAAACAGTAAAGTAGCCATAGCCAAGAAAAGTCCAAGCCATCCATGATGACCTTCAAGCAGAAGAAGTCTGAACTAAACAACAGCATTTCCTCCCTGTAACCTGGGGGGGAACGGAAGAAAAGAGGCGAAACAAAACGGGTCAGTCAAAAAGACTGAGTAAGCCCTATCTACTATTAGTATAAAAACTAGTAAAGTTAACTGACATGAGAAACTGAGATGAACATAAGCATGATAACAAGATAGATAAGCTAAATCAAAATAACAGGATGAACTACTGAACTCAGGTAAACTAAGGTGTCATGATAAATTACGATGTCAAGATAAAACAAGGCATCACATCGTCAGGTTTCTATCCAGTATAATATCCCAAGGTATCTATCCTGTATAACATCCCCCGGTTTCTATCATGTATATTTTTCCTGGTTCTAACATGTATATTTGCTCTGCACCTCTCGTACTAGTATCCCAACCCACGTCATGTGTTAACTATGAATGTCCCTTGCCCAATGTCATGTAATGGTCCATGCCAACCTAATATATAGCATATGTAGGTTTTCCCAACTCGTATGTTTCTTTCCATGTATAAGTTCAGTCCTTTGCCGCAGGCCATACGGGCTTTCCCATGTAAACGTTTTGTCCTTGAAGTTGTTTTGGACTGCAACCCTTGATCTAGTTATGTTTCCTTACCATGAACTATCGCGCGTTCGCTTAGGATTTATGCCACCTAGGACCACTAGGGATTATGCTACCTAATGAACGTTTCCGTGTCTCGGTTTGGGTTCAGCCACCTAGGGCCACTAGGGATTACGCTAACCGCCAACCACGCCCTTTTTCCCACGCATTCATCGTGAATCGTTTTTCCATGACTGTATGCACATGTATCACATCGTGCCATCCGAGTCCTGTCACAGGGCAGGTCAAGAAATACAGGACTCGGTCGGGAGCTTTCGGTTTATCTGCCGATGCAGATGCTAAGGTCTGTTTTTCTACACGTGGCTATGGTCCCACGCGACCCCTCCCTCAACTAGCGAAAGACAAGACAGGATAAATCCTGTACGAGAACACACTACTGGCCAATCCCCAATCCGAGCCTTACCGCACCCATAATTAGATAGCAATTATGGTCTATTGGGTGTTCTCTGCCTTTCCGTACGTACACGCTTGACCAAAGATGGAAGGTAGCCTGACGAGAAAATGCTATCTAGGGTACGACCGTGTCTCGTCGACTATGCCCTATCCATCCCCGTCTTTAGGTTGCTCGTATAGCAACCAAGGCATACTCTTGGTCCTTCTAACGCAGACCTTAACCTCTCATGAGCCTAGTATAATTACCTGGCAGCCCACAGAGGGATCCCAAGAATATCCTCACGTTCCCCGAAGCCGCTGCTTCGTTACCCAGTTCGCTGGAGCCTTTATCTAAATCAGATACTTGCTCCTACCCGTATACTTAAACGATGACCTACTGTATCAGGTTACTCATCTATCTATGAACTGGTCTAAATTTCCTTGACTAAGAATCATTACTTAGTTATCCTTCAACTAAGGTTTACCACTTAGCCTTATTTCCGTTATCCTTGTTAATTACGGTTACCCACCTAATTCTCCGAATTAGGGTTTATACAACAGATTAAGTGTCACTTAAGTTCATGACTTAATCCCGTCTACAAATCATGTCCAAATTGGCTAAGTATCCAAGTTCAAGACTTAACCCGTCTACAAATCATGTCAAAATTGGCTAAGTATCCAAGTTCAAGACTTAACCCTACAAACCATGCACAAGTTGGTTAAGTATATATTAACTTGACCCTATCAAATTTCTTAGTCAAACCGGTCAAGTGTATTCAAGCGATTCGTGACTTAGCCTTATCATGTTTTCACGTCACATTGGTTAAGTATGGGTTAACTTAACCCCAATAAATTAACGATTTAGATTGGTTAAGTTTAGGTCACTTAACCACATCAAATTGACGGGTTAGATTGGTTAAGTATAGGTCACTTAACCACATCAAATTAACGAGTTAGATTGGTTAAGTGTTTAACTTAACCCCATTAAACTACCAAGTGGGATTAATTAAGTTTAAGTTAACTTAACCCCATCCGATTACCATGTTTAGACTAATTGAGTCTAATCTTAACCCCATCCATTAACTGTATCTTTCGGTTAAGTGTCATTAAGGAAACTTACTTAACCTTACCAAGTTATCGTGTTGGATTGATTAAGTGTTGATTAACTTAACGCCGTCCACTAGTCGTATAAAAATGGTTAAGTGTCATTAGGCAAATCAAGTTACTTAACCTACCCAACTTTGTCATGTTTTGTTAAGTATCATTAGCCCAATCTTATTACTTAACCCACTTGTCCATGTCATATTTGGTTAAGAGTCATTAATCCAATTTTGACTTAACCCTATTATGTGGCATTAATTACTTAATGCACCTTCACCTCTCACATTAGACTTTGTTGTGGTTACTAGTTAAGCCGGTCGGTTCCGGGTTGCTTTACACCACAACTTGGTCTAACCTCAGGTTCAAGCACAACATGACCAACTTCTCACATTGGGTCCTATTGTTTGCAACTACTAGTTAGGCCGGTCGGTTCCGGGTAGTTTTACGTTGCAAACTCAACCCAACCTCGAGTTGGCCACTTTCTTGTTTAGTCTAGTGTCATGTTCATAGTCAAGTTTTCAAGCAATTGGGTAGACCTAACTTAATAGGTAAATTCCCAATGGGTAGACCTAACTTAATAGGTAAATTCCCAAGCTTATGTTTTTATGCACACTTACATGTCAACTTCCATGTTATATTTCAAATCATGTTCTCAAGTTGTATTTTCATGTCATTAGAAATTACCCATAACATAACCCAACGCTTTTAAACTCGCATATACGTTCTTAAGCCTCAAAACATGCATAAAACCGAAACTTGGCACATAAGCGAATCATGGTGACAAAAGACATGGAATGATGACTAGAAACTCGCATATATCATCATATAAGGGTTATGACTTCATATGCAAGTAGACATAATGATTATGAAGGTTCTCATGTTGCATAATGCAACATTTCAACATAAAGGTTGTAGCTTTTAGCTCATAAGATCAAGATAATGACTTCATAAACTTGCATGACATGATAGCATATATCTTTCTCAATGATCAAACCCAAACTTGCAACATGAACATTTAACTTCATAGTTAATATCTAAGAGTAGGGAAGGGCTTACTTTGCTATGAAGGCCTAAATCGATTAAACTAGAGCTTGTGATGAAGCCTATGCATGCCATCACCCAAAAACCCAAAGATGAACCCTCCAAATCAATGAAAACCCCCTCTTTATGAACAAAGATCAAAGCTTTTGCCTTGGAATCAACTTGAGAAGGTCTCAAGGGACTCTCTAATACTCTCATGATCATGAAACCTCTCATAGAAATGAAGTGGAGGCTAGGATAGTTGAGTGGAGGCCATGAGAGTAGAAATTTTGCCATAGTTTAGTTACATGAGTGAATAATGAGGGTTTAGGGGAGGGTTAGGGGCTTATTTATAGAAGATTAGGCTAGTTAGGACCCTTAGATTAACCCTAGGACCAACCTGAACCGTCAGATCTCAAACCAGGCCCAAAAACCTAGCCAAGATAGAAACAGGTGCACCAGGCAAGACTGCTTGTCTGAGCCAAGTCGACAGCCAAGTCGACAGGGTTGTCGAGTTGGTCAGACCAAGTCGACTCCCAAGTCGACAGGGCTGTCGACTTGGGTACTGTGGCGGGAATTTTTCCCGCCTGGCCCAACTCGCCCAATTTTCCAAATTCAAGTTTGAATTTGAAATCTGTTTTTTTTTACTTAGAAATTTTCTGAAAACTTCGTTGGGCCTTAATCGGGTCATACGGACTCCGATTTTCGAGAACTCGGACTCTATTTCGCGTATTTTTCCGAGATGAACGCAATGGCATAGCCCGTTTAACTTGATTCAGAATTTAATTTTAAATTCTGCCTTGATTCTCGTCTTAATCATGCTATCGAAATACGGGTTGTTACAGGGGGCAAGCTGTACAAGCCCCGAATCAAAGCCAACCTGCTGCCAAACCAACGGCTCAGCAAAAAGGAAAATAAATATCGTTATCAATACCATAGTTGGTAGACTTCACCTGGCAAAGCACAGTTTCAGAGCTATGGACCAATATATAAATGCAGCTAAACATCATTTCGAAGTGGAGGAATGTAGTAACCCCGAGGACAACGCTCCGGTTAAGCAACAAAAGACGATGTCCGATGACGTCGTATTTTGCGAGTGAGAGAGTATTGGAGTACACTACGCAACTGAGGACCCATTGGTTACCATCGGCCCAACTATAGTTCATAAAGTCTTGGTAGATAACCGAAGTTCAGTCAACATTTTGTTCAAGAAAACATTCAACCAAATGAAACTCGAGCCAAAGGATTTGAAGCCATGTGAAGGTTGGATACCTGGATTTAATGGGACATCGAACGCTCCAATAGGATACGTGGAATTATCAGTAACCCTTGGGGAAGGAGAACACAAGAGAGTGAGGGTCCTCCCCTTCATGGTCCTGGATATTGAATCGCCATACAATGCCTTTTTAGGACGACCGGCCTTAGCCAAATTCCGGGCCTGTATCACACCCTGGTGTTTATTGTTGAAGTTACCAATGGATTCTATGTGGTATAGTTAGAGGAGATAAAGTTGTTGCCCGAGCATGCTACATTGCAGAGTTAAACTTGCTCCGCAAAGGGAAAGATGTAGAAGCAAGAGGTGGTTCCTCCCCTCCAAGGGAGGAATCGTCATAGCAACTAAAGGAAATACCTCCAAAAGGGTCGCCCAGAGAGTTGTCCGAGGACATAGATCCCTGAGAGGATGGAGAGCCTGGGGGTAGAATGGCGACTCCCAGTGAAGCGACTGTGGATGTACCAATTGATGATAGTGACCCAGAGAAGGTCATGAAGATTGGATCCCAGTTGGATCCTGTTCGAGCCAAAGAATTAACAAATTTCCTGAAAGCTAACTTGGATGTATTCGCCTGGACCCATGCGGACATATGCGGGATATCTCCCTCGATTATGAGTCATTCGTTAAGCATTAACCCGAAACATCCTCCTGTCAGGCAGAAAAGGCGAATGCTTGGTCCAGAACGGTCTGCCGCCTTGAAAGAAGAAGTTGAAAAACTGAGAAGTAACGGGTTTATTAAAGATTCAACATATCCTGACTGGATTTCAAACCCGGTTTTGGTAAAGAAGGCCAATGGAAAGTGGTGTACATGCATCGACTTCTCAGATCTAAACAAGGTATGTCCAAAGAATAGCTTCCCATTGCCTTGAATAGATCAGTTGGTAGATTCAACAGCGGGTCATGAACTTCTTTCTTTTATGAATGCCTACTCGGGGTACAATCAGATCGCCATGCATGTCCCAGACCAAGAGAATACCAGTTTCATTACAGATTTGGGATTATACTGCTATGTGGTGATGCATTTAGGCTTGAAAAATGTCGGCGCTACATATCAGCGATTGGTGAATAGGATGTTTAACAACCAAATCGGGAAAACGATGGAGGTATACATCGACCATATGTTGGTAAAATCTATACAGTCTTCCGATCATACTAACGATTTAGCAGAGATGTTTGAGATTCTCCAAAAATACGGGATGAAACTAAATCCTTTGAAATGTTCATTTGGGGTAGCATCTAGAAAATTCCTAGGGTTCATTGTCAGCTTGCGCGGAATTGAGATCAATCCAGATCAAATTGCAGTAATTCGAAATATTCAAGAACCAAAGCAGATTAAAGATGTGCAAAGCCTTGCTGGAAAGGTGGCAGCGCTTAGCCGATTTATCTCAAAAGCCACATATAAATGCATTCCCTTTTTCGAGCTGATAAAGTGAGGCAAGCGCAACTTCGGATGGACTCCTGATTGCATAGAAGCATTCCGAAATCTGTTGAATCATCTGGAAAGACCCCCGATACTGTCTAAGCCTGTGGATCACGAGGATTTATTTGTTTACTTGGCAGTGTCATCCCACGCAATCAGTTCGGCTTTGGTAACAGAGGAAGATAAGGTGCAAAGACCAGTGTACTATGTAAGTAAGAAATTGGCAGCCGTAGAACGGAATTACCCAAAAATAGAGAAACTTGCGTATAGTTTGCTGATAGCATCAAAGCTTCGTCACTACTTCCAGGCTCAACCCCATTACTGTTTACACTGATCACCCGCTTAAGCAAGTCCTGCAAAGGCCAGAAGCATCAGGAAGGTTGCTTAAATGGAACATTGAGCTGAGTCAATTCGACCTGAACTTCCAACCCCGAAGATCGATAAGAGGGCAGGCACTTGTAGACTTTATAGCAGAGTTTACCATCCCAAAAGATGATGTGGTAACCGAAGAAAACGATTCGCCAAAGCTACTCCTTGACCCTAATGCCTGGAAACTATATACTAATGGAGCTAAAAACGACAGACGATTTGGTGCCGGAGTAGTTCTTGAAACTCCAGTGAAACGGCTAATGTATTACGCTCTTAGATTAGAGTTCCACGCAACTAATAATGATTCCGAGATGAAGCTCTGATTGCCGGGTTGAAGCTTGCAAAGGAATTAGGGATAACAAAGCTAGACATCTTTTGTGACTCCAATTTAGTTGTGAACCAAGTTAATGAAAAGTTTCAAGCCAAGAGTCCAAGGTTGATATCATATTTGGAAAAGGTGAAGAAGTTTTTAGATAGTTTTGATCACCATAGCATATCTCATATTCCTCGAGCGGAGAATCAAAGAGCAGACAAGTTAGCGAAGATGGCTAGCTCCGATAATCCAGAACATACAGAGCTAGCCCGATTGAAGTACTACAGTTCCCTAGTGTGGATCAGATGGAAGTTGATCCGGTACTAGAGATTGAACCTGAAAGGGAGTCATGGATGACCCCCCTAAAGAATTTTTTGATGAATGGAACGCTCCCAACAATGGAAAGTGAGAGGCGTGCAGTTATACGAAAGGCTTTCCGATATGTGTTGCAAGGCGAAGTCCTGTACGTACAAGGTTTCTCGATGCCTCTCCTCCAGTGCATCGCCTATGACGACATCAAGCGTATACTGAAGGAAGTCCATGAAGGTGAGTGTGGCGACCACACTAGAGGGCAAACATTGGCAAAGAAGATATTGCAAAACAGCTATTTCTGGCCCACCATAAACATGGATGCAGCCAAGTATGCACGACGTTGTAACGCTTGCCAGAAATTCTCCAAGATTCCTAGGGCGCCACCTAGCCAGCTGAAGACGATGACAAGCCCGTGGCCTTTTGCTATGTGGGGAATTGACATTATTGGGAGCCTTCCCATAGCAAAGGGCAGAGCAAAGTTCGCTATTGTGGTCGTGGATTATTTTACTAAATGGGTAGAAGCAGAGCCTTTGACCACGATCATAACCAAGAGAGTGATCACCTTTGTCGTTAAGAACATTATATGTCGATTTGGAATTCCAAAAGCCATCGTAACCGATAATGGGACCCAATTCGACAGCACCGAGTTTCAAGATTTCTGTCGGAAGTATCAATCGAGAAAAGATACACCTCTGTGGCATATCCGCAATCGAATGGACAAGTTGAAGCGGAAAACAAGGTGATCAAATCCATTCTAAAGAAAAGATTGAAGTGGGCCAAATCCATGTGGGTTGATGAATTACCCCTGGCACTATGGGCCTATAGAACAACGTACAAGTCGGCGACAGGTCACACCCCGTTTTCCCTTGCTTTTGGAGCTGAAGCAGTCATTACGGTCGAATTGGAAGTACCATCTCATCGAACCATTTATTACGATCCGATGACCAACAATTAGCTGCTCCTTGAATCCCTGGACATGGTTGAGGAAAAAAGGGATGAAGCTGACTTATGTGCCCTGAGGCATAAACAACAAATAGCTCGGTATTACAACAAAAGAGCCCGAGCTCGAACATTTGAACCAGGAGACTTGGTTCTGAAGCGCGTCTTTCCACCCCCAGTACATATGGCACCAAAATGGGAAGGACCGTACTCCATTTTACGAAGGCTTGATAATGGAACCTTCAAGATAGCAACCATAGATGGAGATGAAATCCTCAGAGTGTGGAATGCCCAGCATTTGCGGCCTTATCTGACATAAAAAGTGTCAGTTTTACTCTTTTGTTTTTAGAACCATGTAAAAAGGCTCGACTTGCCTAGAACAGTTTGGTTATTTGAACAAAAGATTATAAAGTGGACGTAGGTCATGATTCGACCGAACCACTATAAAAATATCGCGTGTCATTTACATTTACTGCACCATTTCTTATCTATTCTGTTATTTTGATCAGTATAAACCGTTACCATTTCGAAATTTATTTTAAATTGTATAGTAATCTCAAAACAACTAATTCAAAATGCCGTCTACCAGATTGGAAGGATCACGGTAATTAAAGCTTCAGAAGGTACAGCGAGGCAAATCGTACTACTGTTTGCACTCTAACTCCCGAGATTAGGGAAAGAGTATAATGGACGCGAAGATAACGTCCCCAAGGCGTGAAGGTGCACCATGATAAAACCGCGTTGATAGCACTCTAACCCACTGAAGGATCGGGAGAGTATAAAGGCGCTAGAGACTTAGCGCCCCTAGAACTTCTGCCATGCTGAAGGATCGGTGAGCAGACCAAGAATCAAGCTCGAACTCTAACCCGTTGAAGGATCGGGAGAGTATAAAGGCGCTAGAGACTTAGCGCCACAAGAACTCTAACCCGCTGAAGGATCGGGAGAGTATGAAAGTGCTAGAGACTTAGCGCCACAAGAACCATTACCGCGCTTAAAGATCGGGATAGAACAAATATAACCCTAATCAATCGCCAATAAGCCCTGGCCAGGCACTATAATGACGATTGATTGGGGGCATATACGTGCACCACTACACATTTACTTAGCACGTGTATTTCTCAATGATTGTTTTCGTTATGATTAATAATCGTTACTTATAACTTTAATATTTAACTATGAATATTTCAGTTATGACCATTTAAACTCTGCTAATATGATGAATTTGCAGGAACATGATGGCGCAAAAGAAATAGATCTTTATTTACTGAAAGCAGATTTACAAAAACGAGAAGCTAAACAAAAGTGAGGGCCACTCTCACGACTACATCTTTTGGCCAAAGGAAATCCTAAAATTAAAATGTGAGCTAATAACTGCATTCTGTTTATGGTTGGGAGATGACTTTGATTTCTTTTCCTTCTTATGTTTCTCCAACTCCTCTTTATCAGTACCAGAGCGGTCACTTTTCTTCCTCTTCCTCTTATCGACAAGAGGCTCCGGGGGAGGACTGGAAGGTTCGGAGGCAAGTTGTGAAGTTATTGATTTGGAAGAGAATCTTATAACCTGTAACACCCCACTCCCGCTATGATCACTCACTAAGGGAATGCCATAGCATCGGTGGAGTATTTTAGTGAATATAGAACAGAAAAATTACAACAAGACAGATATAAATAGTACTTGAAATTTTAAAAACATCATCTCATAACAGCGGAAGTAAAACATGTCTGGTTACATCATAAAACCACAATAAAAGTCAAGTACAATATCCATCAAAATAAAGAAGTACATAATCCCACTCTCATACAATAGCCATGACAAAAGAAAAGATAACTGGATAACTGGAGCTTTACATCTATCCAAGCTCCTAAAGACTGGAACAGCAATCCGATCAAGCTCCACTACTGCTAGGATCCACCGTAGGACCTGAGGGTTGGGAAAAAGATAAAAACAACGGGGTCAGACATAAGTCTGAGCGAGTCCTATAACTTTAACAATACAATCGTTAAAGTAACCAGAGAAGACATAAACTGATATACGGTAACTAATGGGGATGAATGGCTACACTAAGCAGTCAACTAAACTAAGATAAAAGATAAAGACGCATCTACCCTTCCAAAGGTAAATTACTAAACTGCACCACACCAGTCGTTCCTAACTTAAAGGTTGATCCCACCCAGGGACTTATAAAATTAACTTAATAGTTCTCGCGTACCCCTAGGTGACTGAGTAGACGCCCCAGGGCCCTACAATCCTCTAGGTGTACACACTACTCCCCATTCGATCGGCTCCCTAACGTAGATACCCGTGCTGGCCCCACCGCGGGGTGTACCATTCCCCAACGTGGCAACCTGATAAAATTAACGGTGCACGGCTTATATCTACACGATGCAACAACGTCTTATTTACCAGCCCGGGTCCACACACGCATATGAAACCCGTTGGTCATGCGTTGCCACCGCTAACCCATTTTGGCCTCTTATAGTCAAGCCCAATATGCGTGTCCCGTCACTCGACTAGAGTCGAGCCCACTAAGATACGTTTGGGATATTGGTTGAAATGGGCCCCCAGCACAAGCCATCCCCCTAAGCTTGGCCCACACACTAGTGTTTCCCACTTAACCCTTTAATCATGTTTAATTACATGTTTCATCTTGGTTAAGTATTTAATCATATTTTCTATTGGCAACCACTAGCACTTTCCACATACCACCCAAGGTACCCACTTAACCCCCATGCCCCACTACATGATTATCTGGTTAAGTGTTTCTTAATTGATTAACACCGTAACCGTGTAAAGGACCCCTCACATTGGACCGTTATTTGTAGATGCCTGGTTAAGCCGGTAGGTTCCAGGCAGTCTTACACTACAAACGGGTCCAACCTCGTGTCATTTACCCGTGTTACGTATTTAATTTATGATTAAGACCCCTCACATTGGACCGTCATTTGTAGATGCCTGGTTAAGCCGGTAATCTCCGGGCAGTCTTACACTACAAACGGGTCCAACCTCGTGTCTTAATCGATTAATTACTCCTAATTAATCACCCCCATAATTTGTGTTAATTATCATGTTTATTTTAGGAATATGGGTACACCTAACTTAATAGGCAAATTCCCAACTCCAAAGTGTGGGTACACCTAACTTAATAGGCAAATTCCCAACACATAGTATGGGTACACCTAACTTAATAGGCAAATTCCCATACTATGTTCATTTATTTTATGTTATGCATAATTATATTAATTTCACACAATCTTATTAACATATGTATTTAATTAACCCCATCGTTCCCACGTAATTTCGTTCTCATGACATAACACATATAAAAGGTGTCAACTTGCATATGTATTAACATGTTTCAAAGGTGCCATCTTGCGTATTAACAAACACATAACTTGCATACGAACTTGCACAACATGTCACATAACTTGCATATAATCTTGTATAACATGTCACATAAACTTACATATTAACAAATACATGACTTGCATATAATATGTCACATAACTTGCATATGAACTTGCATGACATACTTGCATATAAACTCATAAACTTGCATATGAACTTGCATAACATACTTACATATAAACTCATAAACTTGCATATGAACTTGCATAACATACTTGCATATGAACTCATAAACTTGCATATGAACTTGCATAACATACTTGCATATGAACTCATAAACTTGCATATGAACTTGCATAACATACTTGCATATGAACTCATAAACTTGCATATGAACTTGCATAACATATTACATACTTGCATATGAACTCATAAACTTGTATATGAACTTGCATAACATGTTACATACTTGCATATGAAGAAACATACAACTTGCATAATTATCATACATGTAACTTGCATTTTATCATACATGTAACTTGCATATTAATCATATGATCACAAAACACAAAACTTGCATAACCCACATACATTAGCAAACTAACATCATGTCATATGACTTAAAATCCATTAATCCCCAAACAAAACCATATGATCTCATCATATCTCATCTACTTAGTTTAGTAATTGATCATTAAAGTGATAGAAACTCACAACTAGCAAATTTGCACTCCAAATGAAGAAGATTAAGATGCTTAGAATGGATTAGAGGTTGATTAGAGAGTGATTAGCTTGCAACCCTCTTCATAAATTAGTGGAGGCTCCTTCTAAGATTTAATTTGGCGGCATGTAGCCCTCAATTCTATTTTTAGTATGGATTAGGGTAGGTTTAGGGTGTATTTATAGATTAGGTGAGTGTTTTAGGCCCTTAGATTAACCCTAGATTAGATTAGGACCCTTAGATTTCGGAAATCTCTAGAACCCAGCCCAGCCCTAGCCAGAAAACCAGACCTGGTGCACCCAGTCCCTCTGGCTCGACACGCCGTGTCGACAGGCAAGTCGACAGGCAAGTCGACCCCCCAGTCGACAGGCCTGTCGACAGCCCTGTCGACATGGCTAGGGCGGGAACTTTCCCGCCTGGCCCTGCTGGTTCTATTTTCAAATCTGTTTTTAGCTTTAAATTTTCTGCAAACTTCATTGGGCCTTAACTGGGCCATACGGACTCCGATTTACAAAATTTCGGACTCTATTCTGCGTATTTTTCCGAGACGAACGCAATGACGTAGCCCGTTTCCCCCAATTCTCATATCTGAGATTAATTATACTTTAATTACTAACCATTAGTGTTAATTGAAATTCGGGGTGTTACATAACCAACCCAGTTTTGGGGTCGATTTCAGAAATAGGGGGCACGAATACAGGATCCTGTTCCCCCTTCCTAAGAACCAACCGCTTCTCCTTCCTAGCCTGTATGTCAGCCAAGGTTTCACTATCATCATCCTTGGCCTCGTCTATGATTTCTACCTCCATTTCCCCATCTCCATGACCGCCATCTGTGTCATGCAAAGCAACGATAATCTCAGCGTCTGCAGGAGCGTCGGTGCCAGATTCCATGGGTGCTACCGTAACTCTATCACTTGTTGTGCCCTCGGTTTGCTTTGGAATCTCGGAAACTTCAATACCAGAACCCGGAGGGACATCAATTTCTCTGCCACTGCCTTCGCCTCTACACCTTTTTCAACCACTTTGGTACCTACACCATGAGAAGCAAAGGTTAGTGAATCAGGAGGAGATGTGGCCATGTCAGTTGTCTATCCCGTGAGACGACAACAAGTTACGATTGCTTTAATGAACTATGGAGAGAATATGGAGATACCTTCAGCCGACTCATCTCACAGATTTGTACTGGTGGTACCGATAATCGGAGGAGTTGGAGCCAAGGGGATCAACGGATCATCGGGGTTATATTCCTCAACTTCTGATGTTTTGGGCTCCACCACCGAGCTCGAGCTTTCGCCAACCGTATCCTTTCCCTTGAGCCTACTCTTCTCCCTCTCCATCTCCTCATGGATTAGGCGTCTACCTTCCTCTAAAGCCTCAGGTTCTTCACCTCTAAGAAAGGTCTGCATCAGCTGGTTTTCGTCAATCTCGTCGACCCTCAGTCGCCGCTTCTCACCTTCGACAATTGTGTCCCATACATTAGCCAAAGTAACATGATAGTCTGGAATCCAAGAGATGTCTCGAGTCTTGATGACCTGGCCAAAGAAGTCAAACAATAGTTCCTCAAAACCAGCTGTTTCTTTCTCTCTTTCGGCGAGCTTATCGGCCGCAGCAGTTGCCAATTCAAGAGCATTATTGGCGTTACTTTTGGCAAGAGCTGCACACTCCTCAGCTTGAGCAAGTTGATCATTTAAAACCTCCCTCTCCTTTTTGGCGAGAGCGAGGTCATCTTTTAAGCTCGCCCTCTCTTTCTCCCAGGCCTCTTTCTCAGCAGCAAAGCGTTCCTGTGCTGTCCTCAGTTCGGTATTAGTTACCCTGAGATCTTCCACTTCCTTTCTCAAGGCCACCGGTTCCTGGCTGTTGTAACAACCCATATTTTAATAACATATTGAAACCATAAATCAAGGCAGAATTAAATTTTAAATAAGAATCAAGGGAAACGGGTTGCGCCATTGCGTTCGTCTCGAAATTTTACTTAGAAACGAGTCTGAGTTTTCAAAAAACGGAGTCTGTATGACCAAGTTATGGCCCTCCGAAGTTTCAGGAATTTTCAGAATCAAAAACAGCTCGAAATTTGAATTCGAAATTCAAATTCAAACCCCACGGCAGACTGGGCCGCCCAGGACCAAGTCGACCTGGGGGTCGACACTATGGTCAACCTCCAAGGGACCAGGTCAACCCTATGGTCGACCTGGTGCCAAAACCTGGTTTTCAGCCTGGGTTCATTCTGATGTATTTGGACCAATTTTCTGACTAGATTCGTGACTCTAAACCTATAGAAACAGCCTCCTAGCCTCATTCTCTCTACAATAATTCTTCCTGTCCTTATGCTGCCTCTGAGAAAAACATATAAATTAAAGTAAAACACGAATACTAATTCTTGAAGACTACGGCTAGGAATTGCATATTGGGGGCTTGCTTCTGCTATCAAATCAGAATCCATCGAATCAACCAATCGACATCTAGTTTCTAAATTCAACTTCTGCATCTCAATTTCTTAGACCACGATCTATAAGTTCTAGTTACTTTGAGATTTAAACTTGTTAAATTTAATACGGACATGGAATGAAACAAAATTGGACCTAAGCTTGATTATCTATTTAGATATGTTATTGTCTCTTCTTAAATCTATGATTTTGTGTTATTTCTTATCGATTGAATCATGCCCATTCATGTTGTTGGACTTAGTTTATTATTCAAACGCTAGATTGTAACAGAAATTCTTGGATCTTGACTTGTGGGAATATTTCTATTTGGGGTCTATTCATGTTGTAAATCAAATTCTTTCATGTCTATAACCTTAATACGCTTATGACTGTGGACATAAGGTTTTGCCTATGCCTATGACTATGACGATGAACATAAGACTATGCTTATGCCTATGACTAAGAACATAAGACTATGCCTATGACTGTGAACATAAGACTATGCCTATGACTGTGAACATAAGACTATGCCTATGACTATGACGAGGACAATTGTGGCTAATCACCTATAACTCTTGACTATGAGAATTATTACCTATGATTATGAACATAAGGCTATTATCTATGACAATGACTTTGAAACTATTACTGTTAATTGCCTAAGACTATTATAGTTGATTGTTCATGCCTATAACACTATAGTTGAAAAACATGTTGTGCACCGAATTGGCTTTTTGTTGGATCGCATGTCTAGGGTGTGACTTGCTTAGTTTATTCACTATTATGTACACCAAAACCATTGGATCCATTATCATTGTATTTGGCTTGCTTTTGCATGCCTATTCTTTTATGTCAGCATTTACCATGACTATCGCCTTATCTTGCTAGATTTGAAATCCTATATGCCAGTGATGTTGCAACCAATTATCTCAAGTTATGTCATGCTAGTCTTGTAACCCCTTTCATCGCTTTATGCTCATCCCTCTTGCCTATCATAGTTTTGATGTTATTCCCTTAATTCTGAGATTTGGATTTATTTGTAGTATGGATCGATTCACGTTTACGTGTGATGGGAATACGATATGGGTAGAATAGGCAAATCATGAATTGGTTATAAACAAGAATTATGAACTTGATAAAAGGCAAAACTTGAAACATGAACGCTGTTATAACCTGAACCTGGATATGGACATGAAACTCGCCATGAAACTTGACACGAACATGAAATGAAACTTGAACATGGACATGACACTTAGAATGAACTTGAAAATGGCCAACTCGAGGTCGGGTTGAGTTTGCGGTGTAATTCTGCCCGGAACCGCCCGACAAATCCAGTTACTGCAAACAATAGGATCCAATGTGGGTAGATGGTCATATCGCACTTGAAAACCCGATGTTAGACTGAGTTGTGGTGTAATTCTGCCTGGAACCGCCCGGCATATCCAGTGACCACAACAACAAGTCTGATGTGAGAGGTTGGGGTGCATTAATGAATTAATACCACATGATAGGGTTAAGTCATGAGCCGCTTGAATATACTTAACCAATTTGACACAATGATTTGATAGGGTTAAGTCATGAACCGCTTGAATATACTTAACCAATTTGACACGATGATTTGATAGGGTTAAGTCATGAGCCACTTGAATATACTTAACCAATTTGACACGATGATTTGATAGGGTTAAGTCATGAGCCGCTTGAATATACTTAACCAATTTGACACGATGATTTGATAGGGTTAAGTCATGAACCGCTTGAATATATAACCAATTTGACGCGATAAATTGATAGGGTTAAGTCATGAACCGCTTGAATATACTTAACCAATTTGACACGATGATTTGATAGGGTTAAGTCATGAACCGCTTGAATATACTTAACCAACTTGACACATGATTCGTAGGGCTAACTCATGAACTTGAACGACAACACTTAGCCAATTTGACATGACACATAGGCGGGTTAAGTCACGAACTTGAATGACAACACTTAACCAACTTGGCATGCTAGACTGATGGGGTTAAGTCTCGAATTTAAATGACAACACTTAACCTACTAGACGAAATCCCTAGTTACGCGGTCCTTTTCAACAGTAACCCACTAGATGTATCACGGTACCCTGGAACTAGGCAGGGTAGGGCACGATTACTGGGCTGATTGTAAGCGACCAGAACGACGACTGAGTTGGTGCGCCATTGTAGGTTCAGGTGGACTATGGTCGTGCACGTAGTCCGGAGTTGAAAAAGCAGAAATTGGGCACTGGTAGGTTTACACTGTGCGTGCTTGAGTCATGTCAGTGGTTGGCACCCTAGGGCTTGATACACCCTATGGTGGACCTAGCACAGGTGACTACATTTCGTGATTGGGCCATATGACACAGACGCATGAACGAGCTAGGACTTGTAGGGAGCCGATCGATTAATAGAACGTTATGTGGAAAAAGGGTGTTGTTCATTAGGTAGCATAATCCCTAGTGGTCCTAGGTGGCATAAACCATAATCGAATCTAGAAAACGTTCAATAGGTAGCATAATCATTAGTGGTCCTAGGTGGCATAAATCCTAGTTGAACATGCGATATTTCATGATAAGGAAAACTAGCCAGAACAAGGGTGGCAGTCCAAACGATTTCGAGAATGGTGGCACTATGTTGAAGTAGCATAGAAATACGTGATGAAACCCATACGATATACGGCAAGGGACTGTACATATACATGGAAAGGATGATACGGGTTGGGGAACTAGTACAGTTGGCGCAGAGAATGTTAAATATGCGATGCTATACGTAGTTTATTTGGTTAGCATAGTTTATCTTATTACCGTAGTTTATCTGGTTAGCATAGTTTATCTTGTTACCGTAGTTTATCTGGTTAGTATAGTTTATCTTGTCATCTTAGTTTAACTTGCCTATCTTGTCATCATTCTTATGTTTACTTTCAGTTTATACATGTCATGTTATCTTTACTTGTTTCTATGCTGAAAGTCACTAGGACTTACCAGTCTTTATGATTGAGCCATTTTCTTTCGCCTCTTTTTCTTCCGTTTTCCCCTCCCCCCCAAGGTTCTCAGGGAGGAAAAACACTACTACTTAGTTTGGACTTCTTTCTGCTTCAAGTCATCATATATGGCTTAGACCTTTCTTGGCTATGGCCGCTTTACTGTTTTACTTGGGGAATGATTTATGACTATGGTTTTATGCTTCTTTACTATTGCAAGACAGATTTCGATGTAATGGATTTAATGGCATTTTGATGTAAAAAGGCTTTAGACTTTTTTCTTGAAAGTAATAAAAATTGGGTTTTTAATTTCTACCGCTGCTTTATTTATGTTCTGCCTTGTGATATCTCTGTGTATGTTTACCTAGATAATACTCCACCAAAACTAATGCATTCCCTTTGTGAGTGACCCTAGCGGAGGTGGGGTGTGACAGCTGTTTAAGTCAAGCTCGTTGCGAAAATGCTCCCTAGCACTCTCCAGCTCGGACCTATAATTACATGCGTCTCACCGGGCTAAAGCCAGTTGGGCCTGTGCATCCTCTAGTTCTTTTTCCATTTTGCTTCTAGCCCTAGCATCATTATCAATCATTACTCTAGCTCTGGCTGCGTCCGTCTCCATCTGGCAGATGATAGTAGAAAGTGTAGCAGCATGCTTCTTCATTACCCCGTATTGTTTAGCCACATGGCATACGTACCCTATCACCTCAATCTCCCAATCCTCGGGGACCGGTTCAAGATCCGGGACGAACACCATCCTCTCAAAGTAAATATCAGGGAAATTCTTTTGCAAGCGCTCTAGCCTGGCCCTAATCTAAGAATTGGGGGCAACATCCTTTGCAGCAGTAGTATCCAAGCCATGGTCACTAGAGGAAATATGAGTTGTCTTCCCCTTCTCTATAATCCTGCCCTCATCTTTGTTCTTGTCCTCTAGCTCGGGGTGTTTTTTGGAAGATTTGGCGTGAGAAGGCGTACTTTGCGGAGGAGTTAGATCTCTAGGAAGTTGCTTTCCCCCAGCTAGTGGCAATGGACGACTATGTGACTTTTCATAACCTTGCTTCGATGGAGATCGAGGTCGTGTAGAATAAGATTGATGAGAATCCCGGGGCCGACGACTATCCCTTCCCCGACTATCACTACGAGTATGCTCAGGATCTGGAAGGAAGCTTGGTGTGCCCTCGCGAAGGGAACGATAAGAATAAGACCGTTTGCGAGACATTTTTCCTGCAAAAGAAACAAGTGCATGTTAAAACTATGAACGACAGTGGTAAAAGAATGTTATGATAAATGGTGCGTGTGATTTGTGCATCCCGTGAACCCCCTTTTTAACAGACCAGGGCCCGGAGTTAGGCTCGTTTGGATGACTTTTTTTCTCCAACTGGGGTACTCGTCTCTTCAAAGATGGGAAAAATTGGTTCCCCTCTGAAATCTTCCTAAGTATAAATATCGTCTGGTAAAGGAATCTTATTTAATTCCCCGATTATCTGTTCCTCCGTTAATTCAACTTGAGCGACAAACCCAACCGGTGATGAAGTTCATAAGGGAGACTGCCCTTCAGAAGTCGGGACCTCCCTTGATTCGTTGGCTTGCCCCTCGTCTTCTTTGTATAAGTTTGAATCCTCATCATCTTGATTAATCCTTGGCGAAGGGTAGTTGTCTTTACAGCTTGAGAAGTTCCTTCTCCTTCAGTTGGAGGTATATAATTGTAATGTTTTCCGCCCTCTCCAAGTCCGAACCTTATGTCTAAAAGACGGTGTCTATGAAGGTTCTCGTCGGTGATACATTTCTTAATCCTTAAGAAATCTGAGTTACTCTTGAGGAGACGGGAAATTCGGTCTTCATATATTGATCCTTTCGTTCTCTCAAAATTGTGATCTATGTGGAAAAAAAAAATTCGTTAGCACTGAAATTATGCATTCGAATTAAACACGGAAAAGTTGAAAACATACTTGCTTGTAGCAACTTCCTCATCCATCCGGCTTGATGTTTTATATAGAACCAGTCAGATTTGACATCCCCTATATTACTATAACCATCTGTCACAACTTTTCTATTGGCGACCAATTCGAAGAAAGAGAAATTGGGAGCCCCTGCGGAACGATATTTGAAGTGGTAATAGAACTTCAGATCTTTAAGGGTAAGTTCGGTCTGCAGAATCTCCATATAAGCAACGTACAGAGTATACAAAGCCGCATAGGCATTCGGGCGGAGTTGCATGGGGGCAATGTGTAACTGTCTCAAGAGATCAACAACAAGTGGAGGAAAAGGAGGAATAGCCCCTACCTAGCACATGAGTCAACTAACGGTCATATACCCCTCTAGGGCAGAATGAGGTCTATCTTCGCTTTTTGGAACTTTCACATCGTCCAAGGGAATTCCGTGTCTTGAACATATCCTCTTAAGTTTTATATCATCTAACTTAGAGGGTAAAGAATCAGTGAACTTCTCTATTTCCTTAATACCCAGAATTTCATCAGGAGCTCGATCATCCTCATCTTCAAGGTACGTGCTCTCAGAAGTTGTTAACTCTATATCGGTGCCTGTCTCGTAATCAGGATCAGATATTTTCTCATTTGAATCTGAGGAAAGCACATCAGGCTTATAATGTATTAATGTCTCTGATTCGGTACTCTCATTCGATGTCTCAGTCGCTTGTTTATCCGACATAGCTGTGTTGGCAAGTAAAAATTAGAACACAAGTTACCCGTTCCCCGTGTGTGTAAGTGCAAGTGTGTGTGCCTGTGCATACATTAAAGAAAAGAACGAAGTCAATCAGATAAGCAGATAATGGCCGTTGTATGCTATTGAGTTATGCTGCAGATCAGTTCAAGAAGTCCATCTTGAAGACCCTAACCTAACTATTCAAAATCTTGTGATAACAGTGCATTGTTTAAGTTAAAGAACATATGGGATCGCTGCCAAGCTCGGTTCGTTAGGGATGAAGGGATCCGATCCACTATAAGCGGATCGTGGGATGCGGGATCGTGATCATGGGATGCGGGATCGTGACACGGTTCAGATCGGAATATATAAGCGGATCGTGGAATCCCTATGGTTGACACAAGGCACCATGATCTGATTCATCTCCATCGACGATCTGATCCACTGCCTGACTTCACACCGCAAGTTCTCCTTTGATCTTTCTACCTCCACGACCCATCTCAATATCGCAATCCGATCCATAGACACCAACTACACATCATCTCTCCTATCCCAGTAGCGCCGTGATCTGAATTTTCCAAACGATCCAAACTAGACACTTCTACTCCTCCTTCTTCTCTCCTCCCCAACAATGGACGTGAGCAACTGAACCCATTAACCATCATCGCCCTTAAAAAGCATCAAATACCACAAAGCCTCGACGTTCTCGTTCGTCGAACCAGAGAAAACTCAAAAGAAACGAGAATAAAATCACGTGAAAGCATTTCTAGAATAATTACCTTTTTTTAGGAAATAGTTGTGTTTTATAAGATTTGTGGTTAGGGTTTCAGAGAAGAGGCTGGCGGCGGCTAGAACAAAAGGAGAAAGAATGAAGAAAGAAGGAGAGGGTAGATTTTATAATCAGACTGAGCGTCCCTTCGTCTCCCCAATTTTGTCACGACTCGACCCATGAAGGACCATGGGCCACAAGTGTTCGTGGGGGCCCATTAGAGCCTGGGGGGGCGCACTTCTCGAATAATCGAACTGTGGTGTATATCACGATCGTGAACCACATGAAGATTGCAATGATCCAAACTCGCGAATGGCCATTAGATCAAAGGCATGCAAACGCTCGTGAAATTTGAACAAATTATCTGACAAGACGACTGCGATGCACTCTGGAATTTGAAAGACGAAAATTATCCAATGAACAAAGAAATGATTGAAGATTTAACTTGACATTTTAAACTAGCCAGGGGATACGACTTCCTGTAACAACCCGAATTTTTAATAACATGTTAAAACAATGAAATCAGGGCAGAATTAAATCATAAGTTAAGAATTAATGGGAATGGGTTACGCCATTGCGTTCGTCTCGAAATTCTGCTTGAAAACAAGTCTGAAATTTCGTAAATCGGAGTCCGTATGACTAAGATATGGCCCATAGAAGATTTCAGAAAATTCAAAATTCAGCCCGAAATTCAAATACAGCCAGAAGAAGATTGGGCGGGAAAATTTCCCGCCCTACCCCAGGTCGACAGTGGGGTCGACCTGCCCCCCCCCCCCCCGGTCGACTGGGGAGTCGACCTAGGTGTCAACCCCCCTGGTCGGACCCTGTTGGTCTGGTGCACCAGTTTGCTCCTTGGGTCTGCTCAGCTAGCCTGTGACGGGATTTGATGGTTCAGATCTAAATTAGGGTTAATCCTATGGCCTAAACTAGTCCCTACACCTATAAAAACACCCTAATACCTAGCCTAAACCATCACAAATCATCCTAACAACTAAATTCTGCCAAAATGCTCCCTAATCATGGCCTCCATCTTCATCTTGAGAGCTTCTAAGGCAAAAAGGAGCCATCTTTCTTCATCAAATCAAAGGAGGTACTTATTCTCAAGGCTTCTAGTGTTGCTACATCATTCCTAGAGCTTCTACTACGTCTCTATCTTGTTCTATTTGGTTTCTAGTTCTCATAGCCACGCTTTGTAAGCCCCACTCTACCCTTAGATTTAAACTATGAAGTTAATATGAATATGTAGCAAGTTGAGATGTGACTTTTGGTATAATACTTTTCTTGGGGCTATATTTGTATGCATAGATCCATTTATGACTCTTTTGATCTATGATTGTGGCACTATCATGAACCTAGTACCACTTACTTTGATTTTTGGGTAGAAAGCTATGAGTTTTATTTTGGTGGTTATGCATAATGCGACATAGAACTTGGTGGTTATGCATAATGCAACATAGAACCTCTCATAACCTTGATGTTAACTTGCATATGATGTTGAACTACATGTTTATCACCCTATGTCAACTATTATCATGTTTCACCTTTGCCTATGATGTTGAACTACATGCTAGTTTATTTGCTAAGTTTGATGTCATGCATGTTTTGAGGCCAATAACCCTATATGCTAGTTGTGATGAACACCTTCGCCTCAAATATCATCATGTTTAACTTATGACCACCTTTACCACCTTATGCCCCTCTTGGTCATATTTTTATGTTCCTTGATTCACTTGTGTTGATGCGAATTTACGTGCAATGGGGATAAGTTATTGGTAGTTAGGCAAACTTGAAATGACATGGAAAAACATGACTTGAAATGTGACATGAAACTTTATTATGCTTGAAACTTGAATATGGTCATGACATGTAGAAAATCATAAAGCGGCCAACTCGAGGTTGGGATGAGTTTGTAGCGTAAATCTGCCCGGAACCGCCCGACAAATCCAGTGGCTACAAACAATAGGACCCAATATGAGAAGTTGGCCACATCGCGCTTGAAACCCGAGGTTAGACTAGGTTGTGGTGTAAAGCTGCCCGGACCCGCCCGGCATATCCAGTAACCACAACAAAGTCTAATGTGAGAGGTTGGGTGCATTAAATTAATTAATGCCACATGTTAGGGTTAAGTCATGAGCCACTTGGATACACTTAACCAACTTGAAAACATGATTGGATAAGGGTTAACCACACTTAACCCGTTAGAAACCATAGTTACGCGGTCCTTTTCAACAGTAACCCTCTTGGATGTATCACGATACCCTAGGGACTAGGCTAGGGTGGGGCACGATTACTGGGCTGATTGTAAGCGACCATAACGACGGCTAAGTTGGTGCGCTGGTGTAGGTTCAGGCGGACTATGGTCGTGCTCATAGTCCGGAGTGAAAAAGCAGGCACGGGCACCAGTAGGTTTAGACTGTGCGTGCTTGATTTGTGTCTGTGGTTGGCACCCTAGGACTTGATACACCCTAGGGTGGACCTAGCACAGTTTGACTACATTCCGTGATTGGGCCGTATGCCACCGACACTCGACGAGTTAGGCTTACAGGGAGCCGATCGACTAGACCGTGTAGTTGGGCCCCGACTTGGGTCATCTCATGATATTGGGCCAAGGGATCATTTCTTGTTTATACTTGACATGGGCTGGATTACTAGTACTATTGGTGCAAAACTAAACCTTGTATATGCGATGCCACACTAGATCTACTTTGTTATCTATTTATCATGCCAGTTAGTTACCATCTTTATGTTTCATCTCAGTTTCTCATGTTTAGTTAACTCCATTAGTTTTTATACTAATAGTAGGTAGGACTTACCAGTCTTTATGAATGACCCTTTTTCTTTTGCCTCTTTTCTTCCGTTCCCCCCCCCCAAGGTTCTCAGGGAGGGAATACTAGTACTTAGCTTGGACAGTTGGCTTGCTTTCTTGACAGCTCATGTACGGTTTGGACTTGAGCTTGCTATGGCTTCACCACTTCTATCTTGGGGATAGTTTACTTTATGTTATTTTCAGTTTATGTTTTCTAGACTTGTGGTAGTTGGAAAATAATGACTAAGTACTTTGATGTAAGTTGACTATTTGGTTTTGAAATGGTTAACTATGGTTTTTAAATTTCTACCGCTGCTTTACTTATTTATCTATGTTCTGTCTTGTGATATCTCTGTGCATGTTTACCTAGACAACACCCCTCCAAAGCTAGTGCCAGCACTCGTGAGTGTGGCCTTGGCAGAGGTGGGGTGTTACATTTGGTATCAGAGCATGAGGTTTTACTAGACCGGACAAAAGTTTTAAAAACCCTTTTTGAAAAACTATTTTCAAACCAATTAAGTATTTTTCCAAGGAAAGTCTAGTTTATTTTAAAAGGCTATTCCCCAAAAGCCATTAGCACTATCCTTTGTTTCCTCGTTCTAAATCTATCTTTTCCTTTTTCAGCATGGCCGATCTTAACCTTCCCGAGGGAGTACCCATACCCGAATGGTTCCGAAGGTACTTGGAAGCTAGGGCCAATGATGTAGGCCCAGCAAACACTCCCACTCCCCCTCCCGTACCTGAGGTTCCTCCTCCTCCTCGGCGTCCACAAGCGGATTTCGCAAAGATTTGCAAGGAATTTAAGGCGATGGGTGGCAAGAATTTTGTTGGGACAGAGACTTATGTTGAGGCAAGAAACTGGTTAAAGGAAACTGAAGACCTTTTTGCTATCTTTGAAGTGGAAGACCGTAGGAAAGTTCTGTTGGCAGTATGGCTATTGAAAGAGGAAGCTGCTTATTGATGGGAGGTCACCAACGCTACTAGACCTATAGAGACTTGGGCCGACTTTAGGATGAGGTTTGGGCTTAAGTTTCTATCATCTGCTGAGGAGAATCTGCAATTGGAGAAGTTCATATCTTTGAAGCAAGGGGACATGACCATGAGGGAGTATGTGAATAAGTTTAACCAGTTTGCTCGATTCTGTTTAGACATGGTTAACACACCTCAGAAGAAGGCTCTACGCTTTGCCCGAGGATTGAATGAGCCATTGCAAGGATTGGCCATGTCTCATATACCCATGGGGGCCACTTTTGAGAGCTTAGTGGATATGGCCTTGCTTCAAGGAGATGATAAGAATGGAAAGAAAGAAGTTAAGATTAATGAGACTCAAACCAAGAAGGCAAACTCCAAGTGGGGAGGCAACCAGAACAATCAGAACAACAAGAACAACAAGAACAACAAGGGTAACAAGGCCAACAACAACAAGGAAAAGGAGACAAGGAAGTGCAATTTCTATGGGATCATTGGACACATAGCCAAAGATTGTAGGAAGAAGAAGAGGAAGTTGGGAGAATGCTTTCATTGCGGAGAGTCTGGACACTTCAGTAAGGATTGCCCAAAGAAGCAAGGACAGGGGCAAGGACAGACTTAGTGAGCAGGACCTTCTGGAGGGCAGATACATGCTCTCAACACTACTCCTGCTCCGGACCGAGGTAGTATTTCTGTAGAAAGCCTTGTTTACATTTCTGGTTTTCCTATTCGAACTTTATTTGATTCTGGCGCATCGCATACCTTTATTTCTTCTGACATTGTTGAAAGTTTGCACCTAAGTACTAGTCTAGTTGAGGATCCCGTTAGTGTTTCAAATCCAATTGGGTGTTCCGCCCATATATCTATAATTTGTATGGATTTGAGGATTTCTATCTTGACCGTAGAATTCACATGTAATGCTTATGTTCTCGGGTTCATGGGATACGGGTTGATTTTGGGCATGGATTGGTTGTCCAGTTATGGAGCCATTCTCGATTGTGAGCATAGGGTAGTGAGGCTTATGACTCGCCTTGGAAATACCCTAGAGATTTCTTGTAACCCTCTGGATCCCGTCATGTTATGTTATCTTGAAACCCTCGACTCGTCTATTAACAATCTTCAATCTGTGAGGGTGGTCCGAGAATATCCTGATTTTTTTGATGAGGTGAAGGGGTTACCACCTAAACGCGAGATAGACTTCCGTATTTATCTTGTTGATAATGCCAAGCCAGTTTCATTGCCTGTTAGGCACATGGCCCCGCGAGAAAGAAGAGAGCTTAGCAAGCAAATCAAGGAGTCGCTTGAGAAAAATTTCATTAGGCGAAGCATTTCTGAATGGGGTGCTCCTGTGGTATTCGCTACTAAGGCGGATGGTTCGCTTCATCTATGTGTTGATTATCGTGAGTTGAACAAGCTGAAAAAGAAGAATAGGCACCCGTTACCGAGGATTGATGATCTCTTTGACCAGCTTGTAGGTACTTCTGTTTTCTCTCAGCTCGATCTAGCCACCGGATTCCATCAGCTTAGAGTGGCTGAGGATAGTATCGACAAGACTGCGTTTAGGACTCCAGATGGATTCTTTGAATGGCTTGTCATGCCGTTCGGTTTGACTAATGCACCCGCATACTTCGTTGATTTGATGAGTAGGGTGTTTAGGGAGTTCCTTAACAAGTTTGTGGTTGTCTTCGTGGATGATATTCTGGTCTTCTCTAAGGACGAGGAAGAGCATGCTATACATCTCAAGGAGGTTATGGATACGCTTAGAGCTCATCAGTTAAAATCCAAGTTCTCCAAATGCCATTTCTGGAGAAGTGAAGTCGGGTTCCTTGGGCATATAGTTTCTAAGCAAGGCATAGCTGTGGATCCCGCTGAAGTAGTGGCGGTACAAGACTGGAAAGTTCCGAAGAATGCAACTGAAGTGAGAAGCTTTCTCGGTCTGGCAGGATTTTATAGGAACTTCATTAAGGACTTCGCTAAGATTTCAGCTCCTCTCACTAAGTTAACGAAGAAGAACTTAGTCTTTGCATGGGACTTATAGTGTGAGCTTGCTTTTCAAAGGCTCAAGAAAGCCCTCACCACAGCTCCAGTTCTAGCATTACCCGATGGAGGGAAGATGTTTACCGTGTACACCAATGCATGTGGCACAGGATTAGGCGTTGTCCTGATGCAGGAGGGGAGAGTGATATGCTTTGGGGGTAGGCAACTCAAAGTTCATGAGAAGAACTATCCCACTCATGATTTGGAGTCGGCGGCGATCGTCTTTGCACTCAAATCTTGGCGCCATTATCTTCTAGGTGAAAGGTTTGAGTTATATACTGATCACAAGTCGCTCAAGTACCTCTTCTCGCAGAAAGATTTGAATCTAAGGCAGCAGAGGTGGATGGAATTCTTGGCATCATATGACTTCGATATAGCTTATACCCCTGGCAAGGGTAATGTTGTGGCAGATGCGCTAAGAAGAAGAAGGTTGACTTTGAGTCCCTTGTTTGTTGAGATGAAGAGCCTAGAGTTCTTGGCAACCTTTGATTTTGCACCTGCTGTTAGGTCGATGACTGGTTCGTTAGCATCCCTTGAGCTTAGACCTACACTCCTTAATCAAGTTGGGGCTTCACAGAGGGAAGACCCACAGATAGTCGAGATCATGGACAAGTTGATTCGGGGTGAGACATCAAGTCACCTCGCTAGATATACTATTGATGACAAGGGATGGCTAAGGTGTGATGGAAGACTATGTGTCCCACGAGTGGGAGATTTAGTAAATAATGTTCTTGAGGAGGCGCATCACTCGAGGATGACCATACATCCCGGAGGGGATAAGATGTACCGGGATATGAAGCGCATTTTCTTTTGGGATGGGATGAAAAAGGATGTTGCAGAGTTTGTTTCTAGATGCCTTGTTTGTCAACAAGTAAAGGCCGAGTCGAAGAAGCCCGGTGGGCTACTGCATCCATTGGAGGTCCCGCAATGGAAGTGGGAAAGTATCTCTATGGATTTTGTGGATGGATTGCCGAGATCAAGGAAGGGGAATACTAGCATATGGGTCATAGTGGATAGACTCACGAAGAGCGCTCATTTCATTCCAGTAAAGAGCAAGAGGACCGCATCATGGCTAGCATCTGTTTATCTTCGAGAGATAGTGCGATTGTATGGAGTTCCTTCTAGCATAGTGAGTGATCGTGAACCAATCTTCACTAGCCAATTTTGGAGTAGTTTGCAAGAAGCGATGGGTACGCGATTGAATCTAAGTACAGCCTATCACCCACAGACGGATGGCCAGACCGAAAGGGTGAATAGGGTACTAGAAGATCTGTTGAGGCTATGCATTCTTGACTTTGGTGGCACTTGGGAAGACCACCTTCCTCTCGTAGAGTTTGCTTATAATAACAGCTACCAAGCAAGCATAGGGATGGCACCATTCGAAGCTTTGTATGGGAGGCCGTGCAAGTCACCAACATGTTGGTGGGAGATGACGGATAAGCTTATACTTGGGCCCGACATGATAAGGGACACATCCAAGAAGGTTGAGTTGATTCGAAGGCGGATGAAAGCGGCCCAAGACAGACAGAAATCCTATGCAGACAAGCGAAGGACAGACTTAGAGTTTGAAGTTGGAGATATGGTCTTTGTGAAGGTTTCTCCCTTACGAAATGTGGTTCGTTTTGGAGTAGTTGGAAAGCTAGCACCAAGGTTCGTAGGACCCTTCCCTATCATCGAGAAGATTGGACAAATGGCTTATAGGGTGGAATTGCCCGAGAAGCTGGCTGGAGTGCACAATGTCTTTCATGTCTCGCATCTCCAAAAATGCCTACATGAATCAGCCGAAGTAGTTGAGCCTAGCATTCTTGAAGACGTGGAGGTAGAGAAAGAGGCAACCTTGAGGCGAGCTCCGATTCGTATCTTGGGAACATAGATCAAGAAGCTGAGGAATCGAGAAGTCAAGTTGGTAAAGGTTCAGTGGAGTGAAGCCGATGAAGATGCAACTTGGGAAACCGAGGAGAAGATGCATGGGCTTTATCCATTCCTTTTTGAGGGTACATTCTAAATCTCCTTTCCTAGTAAGCATATCTTTCTTTTGCTATCCATGTTTATCTTGTTATCTCGTTAATTTTGTCATGAGAACCTTAGGTAGAAACCCTTTGGATGAAACATGTATTTTGAAACATGTTATGCTTGATGGTTGCAAATGGTTGCAAGTGCTTGCAAGTGGTTACTCGTGGATGCATGATACACGTTAGGCACTAAGATCGGCTCACACACTTTCATATTGCATATGCATGAGTGTTTATGCTTATTCATGGATGAAACTTGTTGTGCTATCACGTGGATGTTGCATATGGATGAATGTTATGTGCACTCATGTAGAGATTATAAATTATGTTAGGAATTTGCATACATTTGGACTCATTGCACTAACATATTCTACATTAAGGAGGTTTACTGAGTCAGTAACCGCCTGATTTTCGCATTAGATAGGTGCATATACACACACTTTTGCACATATTCATACAGCATTAGAAATCTTTTAAGGACAATGATTACTTGTTGATGATGTTTTGAGTAGATGGATGATGGATGGTAGGATACGTTCTTCCTAACTTGGATATTTCGGGGAAGAAATCCTTTAAGGTGGGAAGAATGTAACAACCCGAATTTTCAATAACATGTTAAAACAATGAAATCAGGGCAGAATTAAATCATAAGTTAAGAATCAATGGGAACGGGTTACGCCATTACGTCCGTCTCGAAATTCTGCTTAAAAACGAGTCCGAAATTTCGTAAATCGGAGTCCGTATGACCAAGATATGGCCCATAGAAGATTTCATAAAATTCAAAATTCAGCCCGAAATTCAAATTCAGCCAGAAGAAGATTAGGCGCGAAAATTTCCCGCTCTACCCCAGGTCGACAGGGGGGTCGACTGGGGAGTCGACCTACCCCCCTCCCCCCAGGTCGACTGGGGAGTCGACCTGGGTGTCGACCTAGGGGTCGACCCCCCCTGGTCGGACCCTGTTGGTCTGGTGCACCAGTTTGCTCCTTGGGTCTGCTTAGCTGGTCTGTGACGGGATTTGATGGTTCAAATCAAAATTAGGGTTAATCCTATGGCCTAAACTAGTCCCTACACCTATAAGAACACCCTAATACCTAGCCTAAACCATCACAAATCATCCTAACAACTAAATTCTGCCAAAATGCTCCCTAATCATGTCCTCCATCTTCATCTTGAGAGCTTCTAAGGCAAAAAGGAGCCATCTTTCTTCATCAAATCAAAGGAGCTACTTATTCTCAAGGCTTCTAGTGTTGCTACATCATTCCTAGAGCTTCTACAATGTCTCTATCTTGTTCTATTTGGTTTCTAGTTCTCATAGCCACGCTTTGTAAGCCCCACTCTACCCTTAGATTTAAACTATGAAGTTAATATGAATATGTAGCAAGTTGAGATGTGACTTTTGGTATAATACTTGTCTTGGGGCTATATTTGTATGCATAGATCCATTTATGACTCTTTTGATCTATGATTGTGGTACTATCATGAACCTAGTACCATTTACTTTGATTTTTGGGTAGAAAGTATGCGCTTTATTTTGGTGGTTATGCATAATGCGACATAGAACTTGGTGGTTATGCATAATGCGACATAGAACCTCTCATAACCTTGATGTTAACTTGCATATGATGTTGAACTACATGTTTAGCACCCTATGTCAACTATTATCATGTTTCACCTTTGCCTATGATGTTGAACTACATGCTAGTTTATTTGCTAAGTTTGATGTCATGCATGTTTTGAGGCCAATAACCCTATATGCTAGTTGTGATGAACACCTTTGCCTCAAATATCATCATGTTTAACTTATGACCACCTTTACCACCGTATGCCCCTCTTGGTCATATTTTTATGTTCCTTGATTCACTTGTGTTGATGCGAATTTACTTGCGATGGGGATACGTTATGGGTAGTTAGGTAAACTTGAAATGACATGGAAAAACATGACTTGAAATGTGACATGAAACTTTATTATGCTTGAAACTTGAATATGGTCATGACATGTAGAAAACCATAAAGTGGCCAACTCGAGGTTGGGTTGAGTTTGTAGCGTAAATCTGCCCGGAACCGCCCGGCAAATCCAGTGGCTTCAAACAATAGGACCCAATGTGAGAAGTTGGCCACATCGCGCTTGAAACCCGAGGTTAGACTAGGTTGTGGTGTAAAGCTGCCCGGACCCACCTGGCATATCCAGTAACCACAACAAAGTCTAATGTGAGAGGTTGGGTGCATTAAATTAATTAATGCCACATGTTAGGGTTAAGTCATGAGCCCCTTGGATACACTTAACCAACTTGAAAACATGATTGGATAAGGGTTAACCACACTTAACCCGTTAGAAACCCTAGTTACGCGGTCCTTTTCAGCAGTAACCCTCTTGGATGTATCACGATACCCTAGGGGCTAGGCTAGGGTGGGGCACGATTACTGGGCTGATTGTAAGCGACCAGAACGACGGCTGAGTTAGTGCGCCGGTGTAGGTTCAGGCGGACTATAGTCGTGCACATAGTCCGGAGTGAAAAAGCAGGCACGGGCACCAGTAGGTTTGGACTGTGCGTGCTTGATTCGTGTCAGTGGTTGGCACCCTAGGACTTGATACACCCTGGGGTGGACCTAGCACAGTTCGACTACATTCCGTGATTGGGCCGTATGTCACCGACACTCGACGAGTTAGGCTTATACGGATCCGATCGACTAGACCGTGTAGGTGGGCCCCGACTTGGGTCATCTCATGATATTGGGCCGAGGGATCATTTCTTGTTTATACTTGACATGGGCTGGATTACTAGTACTATTGGTGCAAAACTAAACCTTGTATATGCGATGCCACACTAGATCTACCTTGTTATCTATTTATCATGCCAGTTAGTTACCAACTTTATGTTTCATCTCAGTTTCTCATGTTTAGTTAACTCCATTAGTTTTTTTACTAATAGTAGGTAGGACTTACCAGTCTTTATGACTGACCCTTTTTCTTTTGCCTCTTTTCTTCCGTTCCCCCCCCCCCAGGTTCTCAGGGAGGGAATACTAGTGCTTAGCTTGGGCAGTTGGCTTGCTTTCTTGACAGCTCATGTACGGTTTGGACTTGAGCTTGCTATGGCTTCACCACTTCTATCTTGGGGATAGTTTACTTTATGTTATTTTCAGTTTATGTTTTCTAGACTTGTGGTAGTTGGAAAATAATGACTAAGTACTTTGATGTAAGTTGACTATTTGGTTTTGAAATGGTTAACTATGGTTTTTAAATTTCTACCGCTGCTTTACTTATTTATCTATGTTCTGTCTTGTGATATCTCTATGCATGTTTACCTAGACAACACCCCTCCAAAGTTAGTGCCAGCACTCGTGAGTGTGGCCTTGGCGGAGGTGGGGTGTTACACTTCCTGAAGCTGTACGACGTTTCAGACAGATACAACCTTTGGTTCACATTGCTTTATGAAAAGATAGCTCAGTTATTTCGAAGCATGTTCCATTTTTGATAAAACATACTTCGAGGGGGCAAAATGTTGGCTAGCTTTTGAACCAAGCCACCTAGATTCAAACACAAGTCCTAGATAACACCTCACTCGTGAAGGCACTCACCACGATCGCGATCGCCCCCATGTCTCGTGATCCGACCCGTCCCTGTCTTCTCGATCCGTCCTCGTCAGAGCTTCACGACCCGATCCGTTCACAGCAGAACGATCCGATCTGTACCCTCTGCCTCTTCACGATCCAACCCTAGAAGCTAAGGTGAAGATCACGACCAAGTCATTCACGATCCGAAAATGAAGGATCTTGCGACACCTTTCCATAACTACCATTTTGACCAATTCTTCATCAAGCCACGAACCAGTCAGAGATCCTCGGGATGTGTTCCACGTATGATCGCGATCCGTCTGCAAATATCTGCTATAAATAGCCCCAGAATTGGCATTTTTGAAGATCTTTTTGGCAATTTTGAGCTCTGATTCCACCATTATTATATCTCTATTATTCTTGTTCAGAATTATCTCGAATTTACTGAGTGAATAAAAATAGTAAAAGTGAGGTTGAGGGATAAATCATTGATTGTACTCGAATTTTAAGTATAATCATAGATATAAAGTGGACATAGGCTAATTAACGCCGAAACACTATAAATCTCGTGTCTTTCCTTCTTTTCTAGCATTCTTTCTAATACTAATCTCCGCATAATTAAACAACTTGGGTATTGGACCCAATTTTGGATCTAATAGTATATAAAGTTGAAGAGGAGCTCTCAAGGATCACCAACATATATGTTTCTAGATTTTAGAGAATTTATTTGAGTTTCTTTTGATTTTGAAACCCACGTTTTGGAAGAATGGTGGAGGTTGTGAGTGGTGACTATAAAAGAAGAGAAATTAGGGTTTAAGGTAAGCATAAGATATATATAGAGAGGTAGGATAGCTTATAGTGTAAGCTTCATTTTTTTACTGTATCGCTATTTGCGTTCATCGTTCAAATATCCGTATGATCACATACAACATCCAATTTTGATGAATATGGACATCTATCTATAGTTTAACGTTATGGACCCAATAAAACTTGTTTCATCAAAATCCGAGTCTGTTTGCACCAACAACGTTATTTTAAAGTCCAATTAATGATCGATTCACATTTAAATTGCGCATGCTCATAAAACTACTCCGATTGGCGCAAAATTTGATATCTCGAAATAATTCATCATTACTAATTTAATAAAATTTATTTCATCAAAAATGGAGGTCATTTGCAAAATGGCTATATTTAAGGCTTAAATAAAACCAATAAAGTACTAATAAATTCAAAAACAATTCAATTTAGTAATAATAAATTAATATTATTGTACATATCCAACTAGAATACTATATAGTTGCAAAATAAACAAACTTGGATTTATAACTCGATATTTCAAAATCCAAGTTAAACCGATATTAAATTTATATTAGAATCCCTTTATTTTATTTTATAACTCATTTTGGTTTATAAACGATTCAATAGCGACTTTTTGAAATTTTTTTTTTGAAGATAACTCACAATCTACAAAAAGAAATTTCCATTTTTCACTTTCATTAGAAAAATATAGATCAATAGATTCGAATGTTTTTTGTCTTAAAGAAATCTGACTTACAATGAATCTTGTATACTTAGTTGAAGTTCAAAATGTAAAACTACGAGCTACCACGATGTTATGAGCTCGTTATTAATTATATTATAATTAATACATTCAAACCTTGTTTATAAATAAATTTGTTATTGTGACTCGAATCTAAACTCAATTAAATCTCTTAAAATATCCAATTCACAAAATATTGCAAATTCAACTTATTTTCGATAATTTCAAAAATAAATATATTATTCCACTATCTATATTAATTAAATTGGAAGTTCAGTCATTTCAATTTCCAAATCAATATTTATATCATTAATTAAACTAATTATTCAATCACTAAAAATCTGTGACATTACATTCCTTCCCCCTTAAAGGAATTTCGTCCTCGAAATTACTAAGCAAGAAAGATGCTATAACTCTTTTAACTCCTATCAACCAACTTGGTTGAAATATTACACTCCATATCTCCATTACTTGGTTCTTTACAGAACTTTTAAATCATAGGTACATACTCGAATTTTCATGATTCATATCAATTTACCTGCCCACCATTTTTGAATAATCAATTATCACATTCTCATCTTCAATCCAATGTCCTAAATATTTCTATATCTATTCAAATTGCTTTTGAATCAATTCGTCAATTCGTTATTTATTCTAAAATTTATTAACCATATCCGGTTTTCTAATCTCTTATATAATAGACAAGTCAATTTCTAATTATCCAACATTTTCTTACTCTTTAAATTTTCAAAACATTTCACCAACATGTCCTTTGTATGGCTCAGTCAATACAACAGCCTCCCTAGGCTCTCTCCAATCCAAAAGGAAATCAAAAGGCAAAGCGGCTTGCTCAAAAGTCTCATAAAGATCTCATACTGGATTAATCATTTAACCTTTATCGAGCATGCCATTTATTTTTTCATTCCCTTTATTCCGTACATGCTCATCATATATGCATCTATTCCAATTGATTTCAAATCAATCCAACATTTAGTTTTTAATTCGCTAATCAACTGCTTGATTAGTTCACTTCCATTTTATAATTCAAACTTGATTTCTATTACTCTTATTCTGCTTGAGTTCAAATTCTATTCCAATAAATAACAACGTCTAATATATAAGAGATTACCTTTTGATTTACCAGAAGAGGAGGAGGAATACTCAACTTGCTTACGCATACGTCAAATTCATTTTAATAAATCGAATCTCAAACATTTCACTTTTCCACCATAACTAGTTTCATTTGGATTAGCTCTAATCCAATCCAATTTCATTTAACTTAGCTTTAGTTAAATTGCAATTCATTTAATTCACTTTTTACCATTTCAATCTGTTTAACTTCATAAGTTAAATTTAAATTTTAGAATAAAGATTCCTGGTTTTATTTTAAATCAGTTTGATTTCATATACATTTATACATACACGTAACCATAGTAATTTAAAACCTTTTGAATTCTCAGAGCAATTTGTTTTCTCAAACATATTTTCTTTAGCAATCTATGGCAGCAGTTTGTTACTTAGACACTCGAAAATGAATATCGACGATGTAACTATCCATTATCAGAACTATTTTTCAGCAACCAAAGTGATTTCAATGCTTTATCACTTTCAATATCCATTAAAACGATTTATATTCAAATCCTTTCTAAAATACTTTTATAATATTTTCAAAACACTTCGAAAAATATTTTCCAACATTCCGGGATTTAAATTCCATATTCTAGTTTGAACTCACTCTTAATTCTTCTCATATTATCCATATACAAATTATATTGGGTTATATGTAACCATCTCAAATTTATAATCTTCTTAGATTACAATCATCCAAGACGCAATATATTATAATAATTCCAGAGAAATTATTCTTTTATATCAACATATAATTTAGGTAAAATTATTTCATTCACCCACTTTAAAAACAATATTATGTCAATTTTCCTCATTCAAGTGTTTAGAAAACCCTATCGATCACGTCACCTAAACGTGTTGATCAGGAATTTATATACCACTCAACAAATCAATCAACACAATATAAATCCATTTCTATAACACTAACAAGTATGCTTTCTCATATATACACTCAAGCTCAATCTAGGGTATTACTAACCGCATCTCTATTAATTCATGTCATAGAGCCAAGATTACTACTCAACCTTAAGCTCTGATACAACTGTAACGAGCCGACCTATTCCTGATCCTGATCGTCGACAGAAATATCATGTCGACTAACCAAGCATCGGAGATTACAGTATCATTAATAGAAAGAAGTTAGAGGGTGAGAAATTGAAAGAAAAGTTAGAATAGAAGAAAAGAAGATCACAATATCATAAATCAGAGCGGACACAATCTCACAACGGAACGACTAAAATATATTATATAACATAACTTTTTGAATTACAAATCTGTAACTGTATACGCATACCATCAGCAGAGTATAATACATACAACACGGCGGAAATAAACAATAAATATCAAATGATGAAGCCTACTACTTAAAGCTCCTCCAAGTGTATCTGTAAAATCCCAATGACTTGACTCCCCATACAAATTTGGGCACCTAAGAATTTCGGGTAAACAAAACTAAATAAACTCTAGTAAACTCCAACTACTTGGTTTGACTTTAAAAAAATCTTTTAAAAGAAAGGATAATCGTAAGACCGATCCACACATAAACACGGATGGTTTTTACCTTACGATAACTCAAAATATTCTTTATATCAACACTATTATGATATTGTAATAGTGTCTAATCAAATCAATAGTAATCTAGTGAAACGCTTGCATATTACGCTCTACATACATAGTATACAATCAAAACCACGGGCGCTTATTGAGTAATGGATTTCCATCTATGACATGGTATGGAACCACCTTCTGATAGTGTATCTCTAGAGAGGAATACATAGGGTTCTACAAGTACATCTTGTAACTCAGCCTCACATGACCAACCACTCATTTTGTTTGAGTGTACCGAATGTCTTATCACCATCGGTTCAGATCAACAACCGTTACCGAAGCATACAACAACGATAGAGTAAAGAAGAAATAGGATTTTGCTATGGATCAGTTGATAATACACCCTAATGGGAGCGACCCACATAGCCATGCGGCCTGCCAATTTTTTTCATTTCCTAGTTGTGAGGCTTGAGGCCATACTTAACTTTTAATACCACAACATCATTCATTTTAAATGCCACATCGTCAAACCTGCCAAATTATAAATTGATTTCCCTAAAAATATCATGGGCATAAAGCAAAGAGAAATGAATTCCTCTACCACTAACATAAATAAATTTAAAGAGATCAATGCACATAATGTATTAGGCATACTCTGTCAAACATTCGTCCATACAAGTTGTCCTGGGACTGGACAAACCGAAGGCTCTATCCCATCAATCCATCTTAGGTAGTTTCTACCTAGGATTAACAGAACAACCCTTTCACTTTACTCCGTCTTCAATTATCGTTGGCATATTTCGATTTGCAATGGTTATTCCCATATGTGGTGGTTTTCAGATAATAAACCCAATCTGGTCTTTCCGTATTGATAATGGAAATATAAAATGGGCCAAAATTTTTGAAAGTCATTTATTTAACTATCAAAGGAAACATCCATATAACCGACGATCATATTTCCAAACGGAAATTCAACCAATCAGGCATCAAGCAACACTGAGCCCTTTAAATTAATTTCTTATTAATTCATAATTTCCTGATTTCTCATTTTTCCCCTTTTCCACATCTCTCTCCAGATATTTCTCAAAACTCATTTGGCCTCTAACAATTCTGGGAAAACATTTTCGTTTAACATAAGCTATTTATTATCTATATTGTAGAAAATATATGTTATTAACATCGAAAAACATTTCTATATATTTACATTTCTAATTTTATATATTTCGAAAATATATGTTATCAATATCGAAAAACATTTCAATCCCTTCACATTTCTTATTTTCTATATTTATAAAATATACGTTATTAACATCAGAAAATATTTCCATATCTTCGCATATCTTATTTTCTATGTTTTGAAAATATACGTTATTAACATCGAAAAACTTTTCCATATCTTTACATTTCTTATTTTCAAATCAACCACAATATTCCATTTTCTATGCCTAAAAAGCATCTCTAATTATATTTGGAAAACGTTTCCAAAATCTATTTATATGGATTTAAATGAATGTTGTACAAAACATTGTTACGAAAACTCAACCCATTAATCACACATTTACTAACAATATATCTGACCAATCTTTGCCATTGAACGTTATCTAATCTTTAGTCAACAACGAAGTCAATCAAGTTGGGGTATAATTATTTCTCAAACCTTAACTGAACAATAATTTTAACTTCAAAATGGACAAAGATCACCATTTCAATCTTTAATTAACATTTCTTACGTAACTCTCAGATTCAGTATAAGAATCCATTTTTTAACGAAAATCATTGACTATAAAAATAGTGTTATAATCCATGCTCTAAAATATAGAACTTTAAAATATATCTTTTATTCATTTCTTTGAATAAATAAAAGAATAATTTATTAGTTAAATAAATAAATTTTTATTAAAATGGAAAGTAAATATTACGTTTCTAAATTCGAAATAATTGAATTTCAATGTATGACTTTTTTTCGAATAATCTCCATTCGACTAACGTTCCGAATTTCGGAATAAATTTACTGTTTTAGGTCAACTCACTTTCTAAATTAATTTTTGAATTTATCACTTCCGAACCCCTATCAACTTCATTTATAACCATCCCAATCTGCAAAACATTTGCTTTTAAATTGATATCCACTTTAAAATGTGAATATTATTCTTTATATAAATTTAGAGTTGTTTTATCCAATCAATCTTGATTTTTTATTTGTAAATATTATTACATGTTCAAATCTTATTTATCGAGTCATTTTATAACTTCTCATTCACTTGCCAATTCATTATCAAATCTCGTTTACACATCAGCCTTCTATTCGATTTTATCTAACAAGTTTATAGCTTTATATCGACTTCATATCCAAATATAAGTTATTGGTTTCGAATCAAATATAAATTTCCATGTCATGTTCTATTTTATTTAATATATGATTTCTGAAAATAAATAATTTTCGTAACATTCGACATAGTCGAATTCTAGTTATAAATCCTTATGGTTTTATTTCAATTCCATTCAAATTCCGAATGTCGGAATAAATTTCATTGTTTCCTTTTTAATGATTTCCAATTTCCCTTTTTAATTTACACTTGACTTTATATTCCCATATTATCCAATGAAATTATTTTACTTTATTTATAAACATCATTTATAAATTAAACTTCTTGTTTTATTACTAAAAACAAGTTACTATTGTAATGGCCCAAAAATTCCCGCCTTTTGAATTGACTGTAATCCACAAAAGTCCGATCCAAATGGAAAAAATTCCTGAGATATTAACTTCAAGCATACAACACATTAGACATAAACAAAAAAAATTCTTAACATCATTAAAATGTTACATCGGAGTACAAAAATATCAGAGTATAATAAATTACAACAACGCACTGCAAAAATATAAATACATAACTCTCAGCGGAAGATTTATAATACTCTAGACACAGCTTAAGCTTTAACCCAGAATCTACTCAATAAAATATCTGCAAAATAATGACTATCTGGCTGCCCATATGAAAATAATGGCACCCGAGTTTGCGATGAAAAAACAAACTATGAGTTAGTCATGGGACTGGTATGAAAACAGGGATCACGCTGCATAACACGGAACGGGTTTCCTCCACATGAATACCAGTGCACAAAACTTGAAACAAAAATAGTTTCATCATCATATTTAGATTTATAAATCAAATCTAATCAATTATATTTACTTTTAAAACCATAATTTTGAAAATAATATCTTTAAACTTAAGATCCCCATTTCATTTCAAATCATTGAAAGACTATATATTCCTTTCATATCAAATCATACTTTACTTCAAGAGTTCAAAGCAAATCATATTTGAAAATCTCAAATATCTATAATACAAGCATATTTAAACATATGCTACTAGATCGGGAGGTTTCTTGTAACAACAAGGCAACTACGTCTCAGTCTTTACGGTATGTCCCTTTATAACCAAAGAGTCGCATACCCATTTGCCTAGGTTTCCAGTCATATGTTACCCGAATCATATGTAACACATCAAATCATTTCTATCCCGAAGTGATAATAAAATACGAGTCCAAAGGTAAAGGTAGGGTAAGAAAGGATTTAGCTTCACGTCTATAATAAAATGTTCCACCATGTCTTTGAAATTGAATCCCTCTGGAAATTGCTTATTCCCATTCGTATCACAATATTGTTGAGTGAGAGTTTGAGCCTTCCTGTCCTTGCTATCTGGCTATACTCAATCGTTTCACAATAACAGTCGCAACTACTTTCCAAAACATAGTACTATTTCTTTCAAAATCATTTAAACATTGAGATCTAAGCCATCGAAATTCTCTTTGTATATAAAGAATCCATTATAATCCATTTGTCAACTTCATAATATTTGTTTCAAATATTTTCTACTAACTGAAATCAAACATTTCTTATTCTTTTACGAATCATCTTTCAAAACTATCCATCCATAATTTAAATGAGTCTAATACTATCGCTGAACCAAAACTACACAAATAGTTTTGCTTAGGCTCATTTTCCAACTTTTTATCTTTCCAAACTTAGTATATTCAATCCAAATCTATTTCTAATAATTGACTATTATATACAAAATTTTCCCCTATTTTTACTTAATTAAAAATAGGTCATTTCAGTCTAATGACGTTTTACGTCATTAAGTTGCACTAGCTCTGTTTTTATTCATATTTAAATTGAACTTATCTCAAGATCTATCCATTTGATTTCACTATTCTACATATCATTTGGAAGCTCTTTTTATTTCGAACCCAATGTTTTTCGTTTTAGGATGATCTGATGGTCGGATGTCTCGGTACATCAGTTTAAAGTTATAGGTCAAAGTTCGCAAACTACCGTTGTATGACTCTTTTTATTTCAAACCCAATGATTTTGTTTTAGGAAGATTTGATGGTCGGACGTCCCGGTACATCAATTTAAAGTTACAGGTCGAAGTTCGCTAACTACCGTTGTGGGACAAGTTCTATTCTGACCATACTCCGACGTATATTATAAACTATGTCGAATAGCTCCTAAACATTTTATTAACTATGTACTACATCGTTCATAATCATTATAACATACAATCCATAACTATTGTGGTGTATACCATATAAGCGTTAAACTATTAATGCTTATACAGTTTTGTCAATCAGCAGATTAACCGCAATGCACAATCAACTAACAATTAACATATTTATCCAACATCAATGGGGTTCATACCCATATCAAATAACCACAATCAAGTCAATTTCTATTTCAATGACCATTTAAGGTTCATACCCTTTCCATGTCCACAAAATCGTCTCTTGGGGTAATATATGCAAGTGACTATGTGTGCTTCACTGAAAAATACAAGTTTTTTCATACTACACAACATTAAATCATACTACGAACTCATAAAATCCATTATGGGTAGTTAAACAACTCATACAAGTTCACAAATATTAACCGACATAAATTAGCCCTTATTGTGGTTTAAAAGCTATTACCTTGTATTCCATTCCTCCTTACTTCAATCGAAGGATGTCCTAACTATGCCGGATGATTTCAGCAGTTTTCCAGCGTCAATAGAGATTTTTGAAAATGAATTGGGCAGAAATTAAATGATATGGAGTTTCGGAAATTGACCGACGAATAAATGGACGTATATTTGGTTTTTGGAGCAAACGGGGCGAAGTAGGGGTGCGAACGGGTTCAGGTTGAGGTGGAGTCCACGTGTGGACTGGGTGAGGCATGTTGCGAGCACTGGTGGCATTCAGGGATGTTGTTTTAAAGATTTAGGAGATGGCGGGGTCCACAAGGAGGAGGGGAGGCCGTGGTGCTGACATGGCAATTTGGGGAGGGGCAGAGGTGGACTGGTAGGTTGGCGGGTTGGAGTGTAGAGAGAAAAGGGAGGGAGAGAACAAAAGAAAATGAGAAGTAAAGTGGAAAAAAGGAAGGAAAGAGGCTTGTATTTATAGATTTTTTATGAAGACATGGAACATTGAGTTGTGATGCATCCAACTAAGGGAAGAAAGCACACAAGAAGCCATTAGGAGCTTGACACCTCAAAAGAAACACAAATAGTAGATAACTAGTTCTGTATGTGAATGCGAACTTAAGATACCTATTACGCGTCATTTACCCATGTGACCACATAGGGATTTCATACTCGACAAAATTTGGAATCCTACTATGTTTTTCAGATATGGTTTCAACGAAACTGATTTCGTCAAATTTTGAGTCTGTTTGCTCAAAATTTGCTTGTTCAAGCAAAGATTGAGTTCAAATTATCGATCGATTTGCACTTAAATTTCACACGGACCCATACCAACTCCGTACCATATTTTGACGTTTTGGATCCAATAAAATTACTTTTGTCGAATTCCGAGATCATTTGCAAATATTTTATTTTCTAGGCTATCACAATAATATTAAAATATTGAATTTTAACAAAATTTAATTTAAAATCAATTTTAAAAGTTAACTAACCTTATCTTAAATATTTAATAAGTCATATTCAAATGCTATATCTCAAAATTTTACAATTTAAATGAATAGTCTCGAATTTCATTTTTGACCTAAATTGTTGAACTGACAAGTTGATAAAACTGATTTAAATAACTTATCTGATTGTTATACTTTTTGAAATCATATTTAAAATGAATGTATGTATCTAGAACCGTGGGCGGTTATTTCGAATTCTTGAAAAATCGAATTTTCAAAATAATGGAAATTCTAGGTCGTTACATTCTCCTCTACTTAAAAACTTTTCGTCCTCGAAAAGGAAAGAAGTCGTAAGCTAATTTTGTAATAATAACCCTTTAAAGTATTTTTCAATTACCTTTTAGTCAAAATTGTGAAACTTAATTCACATGGTATTCGTAACTACTTACACTCTTTTACTTTCATACCTAATAGGCTTCAAAACTTATCGACTATCCAAAATCGTCGATTATTTCTATTTCTTTTTTGCGAATATGCTATCTCATATACGTTATACTCTTAACTCATTCTAGGGCATTACTAACCCCAGCTCTAATGAGTTTCTCTTTTAGGATATTAATCCTAGCTCTTATGAGTCTTTTCTTTCTATTCTAAAGAGTCGTACCGTAACGCTTTTAATTAATCAAAGCTCTGATACCAACTGTAATGGCCCAAAAATTCCTGCCTTTTGAATCGACTGTAATCCACACAAGTCCGATCCGAATGGCAAAAATCCTCAAGACATTATGGGTATATAACACATCAGATAGAAACAAAAGACTTTTTATTAACATCATTAAAATGTTACATCAGAGTACAGAAATATCAGAGTATAATAAATTACAACAATGCACAGTGGAAATATAAATACATAACTCTCAGTGGAAGACTTATAATGCTATGAACACAGCCTAAGCTGCAATCCAGAATCCTACTTAATAAAACATCTGCAAAAAAAGACTACCTGGCTGCCCGTGCGGAAATATTGGCACCCGAGTTTGGAAGGGAAAAACAAACTACGAGTCAGTTACAGGACTGGAATGAGAACAATAATTAGTTATTCTTAACTTGTTTAAGTTAGGCATATCACGGGACTATGCCGTATAACACGAAATGGGTTTCCTCCATATGAATACCAGTGCACAAAACTTGAAAAAAATAGTTTCATCATCATATTTAGATTTATAAATCAAATCCAATCAACTATATATACTTTTAAAACCATAATTTTGAAAACATTCCCTTAGGACTTTAGATCCCCGTTTCATTTCAACTTATTGAAATAACGGATATTTCTATCAGATCAAATTGTACTTTACTTGGGGATTTCAATACAATTCATATTTCAACATCTCAAATATCTATAATACAAGCATATCTAAACATATACTACTAGGTCGAGAGGTTTCTACAGACAACAAGGCAATTGGGTCTCATTCTTCTAATCTCGATAATCCATATATGTATGTCCCTCAATTCTTAAGAGCAGACCATACGATATGTCCCTCTATAACCAGAAAGTCCCATATCCATTTGCCTAGGTTTTTAGCCCCGAGTTGCCCGAATCATAGGTAACACATCAAATCATTTCCATCACGAAGTGATAAATTGTTTGGCATTAATATTCATAGCTATTTTTGAAGACATAGTTCCATTTCTTTCTAAATCATTAAAACGTTGGGATCTAAGCTATCGAAATTCTCTTTATTTATAAAATATCCTTTATAAACCATTTGTCAACTTCATAATATTTATTTTCAAATATTTTCTACTACCTGAAATAAAAAATTTCATTTCATATTCTTTTATGACTCATCTTTCAAAACTATCTATCCATAATTTAAATGAGTTCTAATACTATCGCCAAGCCAAAGCGTCACAAATAGTGTTACTTAAACGACACATTTCCCCAATATACCTTTTTATCTTCATAGACTTAGTATATTCAATCCAAATCTATTTCTAATCAATTATTACGATTTATAATAATTTTTCACTATTTTTATTTTATATAAAAATAGGCCATTTCAGTTCGATGACATTTCAATCATTAAGCTGCATTAGCACTGTTATTATTCATATTTGATTTGAACTTATCTCAAGATTTAACCATCGTATTTCACTATTCTACATATCATTTGAAAGCTATTTTTATTTTGAACCCAACGTTTTTCGTTCCAGGATGATCTGATGGTCGGATTTCCCAATAGGTTAACTTGAAGTTACAGGTTGAAGTTCGCGAACTACCATTGTGTGACGAGTTCTATTCTGAGCATACTTCGAGGTATATTATAAACTACACTGAATAGCTCCTAATAAGTTTATTAACTACATACTACCTCATTCACAATCGTTATAGCACCCAATCCATAACTATCCCGCTTATATGGTTTTGTCAACCAATAGATTAACCGCAATACACAATCAACTAACAATTAACATATGTATTCAACATCGATGAGGTTCATACTCATATCAAATAACCACAATCAAGTCAATTTCTATTTCAGTGACCATTTAAGGTTCGTACCATTTCAATGTCCACAAATTCTGTTCCTGGGGTTGTATATGCAAGTGACTATGTGTTCTTCACTCAAAAATCCATTTTTTTCATACTACACAACATTAGATAATACTAGGAACTCATAACATCCATTATAGGTCATTATACAACTCACACAAGGTCACAAATATTAACTGACATAAACTAGCCCTTACTGTGGTTTAAAAGCTCTCACCTTCTATTCCACTCCTCCTAACTTCAATCAAAGGACGTCTTAACTATTCCGGACGATTTCGGCATTACTGGAGATTTCTGAAAATGAATTGGGAAGAGGTTCGATGCTATGGTTTTTGGAAATTGACTGATGAATAAATGGATGTGTATTTGGTTTTTGGACAAAACAGGGCGGAATTTCGGGGTGCTAACCAGTTCACATCGAGGTAGGGTCCACTGTGGGCTGAGGGGCTGTTAGGGCACTGGTGGGGACCATCGGGTGTTATTTTGGGCTGGTGGTGGCTAGTTTGTCGTGGAGGAGGCAAAAGGAGGTGGTTTTAAGGTGGAAAAAGGTTTTTTTGGTAGGATTTAAGACTTTTGGAAGCGGTGGGGTGCACAGGAAGGAGGGTGGAGGTTGTGGTGCTAACATGGCAACCTGGGGAGGGGTGGAGGTGGCTAGGGTGGGCTGGTAGGGTAGCGGGTTGGACTGTAGAGAGAGAGAGAGATTAGAGAGAGAGAATAAAAGAAAATGAGATGTAAATTGGAAAAATGGAAGGAAGGAGGCTTGTATTTATAGACTTTTTATGAAGACATGGATTGTTGAGTTGTCATGCATCCAAGTAAGGGGAGAAAGCACACATGAAGGCATTAGAAGCTTGACACCTCAAATGAAAAACAAATAGTAGATAACTAGTTTAGTGTGCGAATGCGAACTTAAGATACGTTTTGTCTATTATGCATCATTTACACGTATGACCAATTCTGATTCTATTTTCAATGAAATTTGGAATCCAACTATGTTTTTCAGATACTGTTCCAATGAAACTAATTTCGTCGAATTTCGAGTCCGTCTGCTTAAAATTTACTTGTTCGAGTTTAAATTATCGATAGGTTTGCACTTAAATTTTGCACGGCCACATACTAACTCCGTTTGACGCAAAGTTTGGAATCCTACCATACTTTGATGTTCCATATCCGATAAAATTGGTTTTGTTGAATTCCAATATCAGTTGCAAAATTTCTATTTTCTAGGCTATCAGAATATGTTGAAATATTGAATTTTAATATAATTAACTTTTAAATCATTTTTAAAAATTCACTAACCATATCTTAACTATTTAACAAGTCATATTCAAATACTATATCTCAAAATCTCAAAATTTACAATTTCGTTAAATAGTGTCAAATTTCATTTTTGACCAAAATTGTTTGAACTGACAAGTTGATAAAACTAATTTAAATAACTTATCTAATCATTTTACGTTTTGAAATCGTATTTAAAAATGAGTGTATGTATCTAGAACCATGGGTGGTTATTTCGAATTCTTGAAAACTTGAATTTTCAAAATATTAGAAATTCTGGGTCATTACAATTATATTCTATCCCATTTGAAATTCAGTTTCTATTTTTGGATAAATTTGTTTCCTTTACAATCTCAAAATCCCTTCTAGTGATATTTTAAATATCATTATTTAGGGACGGTGCAATTCAAACATCCAAACAAAATATAGTCTGTCACAACATCTAACACATCATATATCACAACATATGAAAACAAACAATAATAATTTTGAGGAATCCAGTTCGATCCCTTTAACCTATTTTTCCTGCATCCATAGATGTTAAACGACATAGACAATACCAATCCCATTTTGAAGTGGGAAATCATGGTATAGAAGGTTTGTAACAACCTGGAAAATCTGAACCAATTTAAAAAAATTAAATTGGCTAAAATATTGAATTTTAAGTATTTACAAAATATATTTTAAATAATAATGATGAAAAGTATGTTTGAATCGAAGTTTGAAAATAAATATAATTATTTCAAATTATAAACATGGCCTGAAATGGCATGGTAGTTTCAAAATCTCAATTCAAACTTTGACTGACTGTACCGGGTGCAGAATAAAACGGATTTTAGTGAAACCAAAAATATTTAAATCTGTTAGTGAAAATCTTTCTAACGAATCTGAAAAATCAAAGTTTCGTAGCAGGAGTCAAAAGTTATGGCCAAATGAATTTTCAGAAAGGTCGCAATAGAATTTATATAGCCCGTGAAAATAGGCATTTTGCAAACGACCTCAGAATTCGACGTAACCACTTTTGTTGGATCCGGGATGTGAAATTGTTGCTATGTTTCAAATTTCATAATTTTTGAAGTTAATATGTGAGCGGGGCAAAGGAAAATGTGTTTTGGTGAATTTCTGTTAAATTGGATCGATCAGAAATTAGCCATTTTTCAAATGGTCTCAGAATTCGACGAAACTAGTTTTGTTGGGACCGTATCGTCAAAACATAGCTGGATTTATTTATCTAGAATTTTTCGAATCAGTTTGTGGCCCTGGCAAATAGAAATATACGTTCAAATCGAATATTGAATATTTTCGTTTGAAGGAAAACAGACTGAAACAGTCGAATGGACCTTCGAAACATATCCCATTGTGTTCGGAATGCGGGTATTTGGCTGGGATGACAGTCGTTGGGTTTGGATTGGAGTTCGTAGGAGATAAGGGATATTTTAGAAATTTAAAAATATATAAATAAAATAAAATAAAACCCTGATTGGCCCTCATAAATTTCTCTCTCCCCGATCACTCAAAAACCCGACGGCGGCCTCCCTTCATTCCTTCTTTCCTCCTTTCCTCCTCCTACACGCAATAAAACGTGCTGCTCCTTTGGAGAATTTTATAGATCTCCCTTAGATCTTCAAATCCATGTCGGTTTTGTGAATTCTCGTCGCATGTACAAGGGGAATCGACGCTCCAAAGATCCGGAGTTCATCTCGAAGCCGCCGTTGATAGGGACCACCGAAGTGGACCCCACTTCTGGCGCAGGTGCGCCTCTCCTTGCTCTTCTTCGTGGTGAAGGCCGATCGTCCTATCGATTCACAGATTGCACGAAAATCGCAAACCTAGTTTTGAACAAATCAGAGGGGTAACAGTTGTTTTATTTTTAACTGTTTTATAGCACTTTAAAGCGCTACGGTTTTTGATTTTACAATAAAAATCATATCTTTTTCGTGTGTTGACGAAATTTAGTGAAACAAGAGACAGTGGACTCGTGTGGACGTCTTCTACATTCTAGAAGAGACCGCATATTTTTCTGAGCCTTCTGCAATTTTTGGAGGAGTGGAACCCAATATGAGATTTCTAATTTATAAACGATATGGAGAAACGACGATGTATAAATTATATAGTTGATATATGAGTTATATAAAGTTGTACACCTCATGTATAAGCGTTGTATAAGTTGTACTTCAATATATAAGTTATATATGCGTTGTAAAATTGATATATGTGTTGAAATAAATTGAAATGAAGTGAAATGGAATTGAAATATGTATATATATACTCCCCTCGTCCACAGACCATGGATGATATATATTGGTTGTGATATTGTTTGGATTATTGGTTGATGTGAAATTTGGTGAATATCATGAATGGTTGAATTGAAATGATTGATTGTGATTGAAATCCCAATAGGATTAGTATATGGGAAAATCCGCTTGCGTGCGAACTAGATATTGAAAATCCCCATTGTCAAAAACCGCAAGGTTTTAAGGTAGAGCGAGGAGCCGTACCTGGGACGGTGCCGGTTTTAACTACCCTGCTGTTATGCTGCCGAAATTTTCAATAATATTCATGTGTTAGAATTATTTTCATGTGTTGAAACTATATTCGTGTGTTGAACAGAATTCATGTGTTGAATAGAAATTCATGTGTTGAATGAGTTCATGTGTGGAATAAATTATTTGAAAGATAAAAATCACATTTTTATTATATATATAGCCTATATAAAATATTAGTATTTTAAATAAATTATTTTAACACCAAAAATTACATTTTTACCTTATGCATAGACTTTAGAAAATAATCATGTTTTGAAATAAATTGTTTTACAATAAAAATAACATTTTTATTATATATATCAACTATAGAAAATATTCATGTGTTGAATAAAGGACTAGAACGATAAAGATCATATTTTTATCGTATGTGTGAAGTCGAAAACGTTCATGTGTTGAATATATAGATTGAACAATAAAATCTACATTTTTATTGTGAATATGAAGTGTTAAAAATGGTAATATGTGGAATAAATATTTTTGATGATAAAAATATCATTTTTATCAAATATATGAAGTGAATATAGTTTTGAAATCGAAGGAAGAATTATATTTTTATATTTATATATAAATATAATTAAAATATAGCGAATAACGGAGCTGTAGTTCATGTTTTGAAACCGTGATTTCAAACGATTAGTATGGGAGATCCGACCATCGGATTTTCTTGAAACCACAATCGTTGGGTTCGTCTTGGAAATATCTTTCCAACGGCACCAACTTTGTAAAGATCCAACGGTTGGATTGTCTGGAATGTTTAATTCGAATCTGAAGGAAAACAGCGCCAGAGTCGATTATATTTATATATATATATAAATATAATTAAATTAAATTGAATAACGACGCTGCAGTTTGTATTTTGAAATCTTAACTTCAAACGATTAGTGCGGGAGATCCGACCGTCGGATTTTCCCGAAACTGAAACCGTTGGATTCGTTTTGAAAGGATCTTTCTAATGATATAAAATTTGTGAAGATCCAATAGTTAGATTTTCAAATATATGTAAATCAAATATGGAGAAAAACAGCGCCACGACCGCGTTATGGCCTGAAGCGTTGTTTTGAATGAATTGGCTATTTTTAAATAAATAAAAATAGCGATAAATCATGATAAAATATTATAAACGATATGGAATGGAAATAAACTGAATTTGCTCGGTTTATGTGATATTTGATGGTTGAATATATTTGGTGTAAAAATTACATTAATCAATTTAACTAGTGATATCGAATAATTTAACCATTGAAATGAATAGATTTGAAAGTCTAAATATACGTGAATTATTTGAAAAGGCTGAGTTGATTCTCATTTCAAATAATTGATCGACGAGTAGAAGTCGAAGATATAAAGACGGTGCAAGACCGATGATCTTCACGTCGAATGGAGGGGTGCTACTGATGCTCATGATGGGAGTAGCTACCTTGAAGGGGCAGAAGTAGTAGCCGTCCAGACGTACTTGTGGATTGTACGGATGTGCTAGATATTGAGTGTCTCTGGTTTCATTCAGACCCAGAACGAACGTGTAAATGGACTGTGTGTCTGACATTGGATTTTTTTCTGTGCTAGTTGATCTCTATTAAATATATATCTGTTTGGCGGCGGAGAATTTATTCTCTTGCTTAACTCCCTTCTCTGAGACGTATGAGCTCAGAGGTTATATATCGATAGAAATCAGTCGCATGGAGTGAATTGCCTGTGTGGCATGCCTAAGTGGCAGATGATCAAGGCTTCTATTGAAAAGCAAAGTCTTGTGGGTGATGATCAAAGCGCGGCCTGTGTGGCACAACTTTGTGTAAGACATTGATTCGCGAGCCTCACACCCCGGTATGAACCATAAACGAGAGGGGACTGCCGGTGTGACGGCCCGCCCCGCACCAACCGACATTTACTCCAAAAGTGCGTTGTACACATGTCCAGTTAGCACGGAACGGGTCGTTAGAAGGAAAAGGAAGAAGGAAATGAACATACAAAGAACCTGTAGAATGTCTCACAGCGCATGGAATAAAATATAATAATAACATACTTGACATAAAACAGGTGAGACAGTGCATAAGCTGATAACTAATAATCAATATCAACATCAGAGCAGCGGAAATCCAAATACAGCTTATTACAACTTTCCAAACTTACTGTCTCTAACAAAAGAAAGCTAAAGTAGAAGATACACCACCAATGCCCAAGCAGTGATCTTCAACAACACAGGGAGAATACTATATATTTTACGTGGAAGCCTCCTGCTCGTCTCCGGATCATCTACCCGTACATCACCAGCTAACCTGTCTCTAGTCTGCTCGTGTGAGCACCCAGAGTAATAAGAGGAGACATAAAACTCTGGGTCAGACATAAAGCCTGGTATGAGCGATAAGCATCTAAACAGAATAATAACAGGTATACTAAACCATACCTGAACCTGGACCTGCAACCAAAGAGTTAGTACCACATACCGTACAGTACTCTAAGGTGCCATAATGAATAGTGTAAAGAATACGGGGGTGGGGTGTGTATGTCCTAATGATAGCAAACAAACCATCCATAGCAACCATCCTCACATCTCTCACTCAGTGCGTAAAGCATACGACATCTACCACCTTGGAACACTAGACAAATTGAGGTAACGACGGATCCCGACTTGTAGAAATCCTGTTGTGACCAAGCTAAACATATGGAGTCATGACCAAACATTTCAATGACCCATTTCATTGATCGTAGCCCTTGGTTCTACCAATGCCATAATGGCCCTGAATCCGCCTCCGTACCTCCTACCATAGTGGTCCAAAGCTATAGACATCGATAGCCCCTTAACACGCGTCCCGCAGCAAAGCCCAATCATAAAGCGAACTCGTTGATTCCCATCTGGATCTTGAGCTCTAGCTTCTCATTTGGACTTCCTTTGCATCTCTGGTTTGGTCGAATTGGAGTGGGTCTTCATAAGAGTTGTCGCGCAGTAACAGTCCTAGAACTCGGTTCGGTTCGGTAGTCATTGCCCTCGTCGGTTCGGTTCGGCCCTCCATCCTTGTCATCTTCCATTCGGTTCGGGTCGGGTACTTCACTCCGGGTCGGGTCGGTGTCCTCCTCCGGTTCGGGTCGGGTTGCTGTCCTCCTTCCAGCTCATGCTCCTTCTCCGATCCGCTCCCTCGTTTCCATCTACTCCGATCCGATCCGATCACTTCGCCTTACTCTAGTCGTAGCCTTCCATTCTTGAGCCGATCCGATCTGGTCTCCATTATTCTTCCGATCCGATCCCCTTGTCCACTCCAACTCTAAGTAAACGACCTTCCTTTTTGCCAAGTCTTTTATGTGCCAAACTCCAGTTCGGGTCGGGTTTCCTTGCCCAGTTCACATATCTGATCCGAGCCCTCATCCGATCCGATTCGAAGCTCTGCACAGCTTTCTGCGACTTTTTCCAGCAACTTGTTTACGCCATTCGACGACGTTTTTGACAAATCTAACTATTCTAACCAATCACAATTCATGTCAAATAGTCATATCAACATAGCAAACTACCCACAAACACAAAAACAATGAATTTACATGCCAAAATGGATCAAATGTGCCCAAAACCCCTTATTTTCCCTTAAGCATGTTTAAGAAAATCTAATCATAGGGTTAACAAAACTTAATCAAATCGAACCAAATTTCAACCAAAGGCATAAAACATTATTTAAGAATTTCTAAACATTTTTCCAGAATTTATCAGTGTATAAATTTGCTAGTCTTCACTAATCACCCTTAATTAACTGCAATTAGTGTCAAAACAATGCTATCACTCACCTTGGCCACAAAATAGAACACAAAATATGAAATATTCTCTGTTTGGGTCGAATTCCTATGTATAGCAGCAGCTCCAACCTTGATTTGTTGCTATTTGGCCTTGCTTTGATGTAGTCTAGGCTTAATCTTCACTAAAAATGTGTTTAGGAGTGGTTTTAGAGGATGGAAGCCATTACTAGGGTCTCAAGAAGGTTTGTGGCGGCTCAAAACTGAAATGAAAGTGATTCCCTAACCCTAATCAGTCCTCCTATACCTCTAAACCCGAAATTCCCTTCTGGGCCTAGTTGCTAATTACCCGGTTAAGCCCAATTAAGCTGTTTTTCACCATCTGAAACTTGTTTCAGCCATATCTCCCAAATGGTGAGTCCGTTTGGCTAATGTGACCACTCTACGGAAAGAGAAACCATCATCCGGAGCCAATGGAAGTGGTTTTAGGTCAAAATTCCTTTCCAGTCAAAAGTTATGGCCAAAACAGTACCAACTAGGGGTAAAATGGTCATTTAAAAATCGGGAAAAATCATGAACATGGGAAATGACCCCAATAGTCGTCTCCCAAAGTTACATGACCATACGACTCAGTATGTGAAAGAAATAAATATTCTACGATCCTATGATGCGTAGAATACGGGTCGTTACACTCTTCCCCCCTTAAGAAATTTCGTCCCCGAAATTCCTTAATCCAAAACATATAAAGGATCTCGCATGCCTAACAACCACATACAACAATCAAACATGCAAAACAAGCAAACAAGCCTACCCTAGCATGCGGAAAAATAAATCAAAGTCAAAATCTTACCAGGCAAAGAGTTCTGGATATGCCTTCCTACTGCTCTCCTCCGTCTCCCAAGTACAATCATTCTCGTTCTCGCCCCACTGGACCTTGACTAGCTTCACTGCCTTCCTTCGAAGTTGTTTCGTATCGTGCCCCACAATACGAATCGGCTTGCGGTTCCCAACCGCCTCGGGTTCTACTTCGAAGTCCTCTAATTGATCAGGTGAAATAGTCATATCTGAGTCGTGAACGAACTTCCTTAGTTGGGAAACATGAAATACATTGTGAACTCCCGCCATCTTCTCTGGTAAGTCAATTCTATATGCCAAATTCCCGACTAGTTCAAGAACAGGGAATAGGCCAATGAATCTTGGTGCCAACTTGCCTCTCCTGCCAAATCGTATTACGCTCTTCAATGGAGAAATCTTGACAAACACCAAGTCGCCAACGGAGAATTTTAAGTCTCTTCTCCTCTTATCAGCATAATTCTTCTGCCTATCTCGGGCAGCCTTCATTCGTTGTTGAATGGTCTTGATTTTATCTGAAGTTTCCCTCACCACATCTGGTCCAAGCATAAACTTCTCGCCAGTCTCTATCCAACATGATGGTGAGTTGCACGGTCTTCCGTACAAAGCTTCAAACGGAGCCATACCGATACTGGATTAGTAGCTATTATTATATGCAAACTCCACTAGATGCAAATGGTCATCCCATGATCCACCAAAATCCAATATACATGCTCTCAAGAGATCTTCCAAAATACGATTCACCCTCTCCGTCTGACCGTCGGTCAGAGGATGATATGCGGTACTGAGATGTAACTCTGACCCTAGTGCCTCTTGTAAGCTGTTCCAAAACCCACTAGTGAACAACGGGTCTCGGTCACTCACAATGATTTTAGGTACTCCATGAAATCTCACTACCCACTTCATATACAATTCTGCTAACTTAGCTGCCGTTCTGGTTGATTTGACTGGTATAAATCTTGCACTTTTAGTCAATCGGTCTACAATCACCCAAATGCTATCATGTCCCGATCTAGTCCTCGGTAAACCATCGATGAAATCCATCGAGACTTGCTCCCATTTCCATTCGGGAATTTCTAAGGGCTGTAACAAACCACTAGGCTTCTTTTGCTCGGCTTAAACTAGCTGGCAATTCATGCATTTGGATATAAACTTCCCAACGTCTCTTTTAATTCCTTCCCAGTAGTAAGTCTGCTTCATGTCTTGATACATTTTATTGCCACCGGGATGTATAGTCAACTTTGAGTGATGACATTCTTTAAGCACTTCATCTCTCAATCCATTGACATTAGGTACAACAAGTTTTCCATTCTTTCTAAGCCATCCATCTCGATCAAGCCCATACTTGTTCATCTCCTCATCAATGTCCATCTCTAACTTGGAGATGATTTCCAATAGAGTAGGATCGTCCCTCTGACTAGAGCCGATCCGCTCAATCAAAGTGGGTCTGATCGTCAAACTTGCTAACATTTCTGGATCCAGTTCGCACTTTGGTCTGAAATCAAACCCCGCGATATACTCCAGTTGCTTCCATTCTAAAAACATAGCCCCTAAACTGGCATGTCTTCTACTCAATGCATCAGCCACCGCATTGCCCTTTCCCGGTGTATATGCGATGTCAAAATCATAGGAAGCTAAGAACTCTAACCATCTCTGCTGACGGAGATTCAGATCTTTCTGAGAGAAGAGATATTTTAACGACTTATAATCTGTAAACAGCTCTAATCTTTCTCCCAAGAGATAGTGTCTCCACATCTTTAACGCGAACACGATCGCTGCCAATTCCAAGTCATGGGTAGGGTATCTTTTCTCGTGCGGTTTCAATTGCCGACTTGCATAAGCTACAACCTTACCGCCTTGCATCAATACAGCACCCAGTCCGGTATCACAGGCATCCGTGTATACCGTCATCTCTTCATTCCCCTTAGGAATGACTAACACTGGTGCGCTTGTCAACTTGTCCTTTAGACTCTTGAATGCATTCTCGCACCTTCCATTCCAGGCAAAAGCTTGATTCTTCTTAGTCAACTGGGTCAATGGTGCTGCTATCTTGGAGGAACCTTGGATAAACTTACGATAATATCCAGCTAATCCCAAGAAACTTCTTACATCTGTTACATTCTTGGGCGTAGGCCAATCCTGTACCGTGGCCACCTTCGCCGGGTCCACGGCAATACCATTCTCTGATACAACATGGCCCAAGAACCTCACTTCCCTCTTCCAGAAGTGACACTTAGAAAACTTTGCTTTTAATTGGTGTTTTCTCAACACCTCCATCACTACTCTTAAATGTTCCTTGTGTTCTTCCTCTGTCCTCGAATAGACCAAAATATCATCAACGAACACAAGGACAAACTTATTCAACTGATCCCTGAATACCCTATTCATAAGATCCACAAAATATGTTGGGGCATTGGTCAGCCCGAATGGCATGACCAACCACTCATAAAATCCAGACGGCGTCCGAAATGCCGTTTTAGCTATACTCTCAGCTTCCACTCTAAGCTGATGAAAACAAGTCGCGAGATCCAACTGAGAAAATATTCTCGCGCCACTCAACTGATCGAACAAATCATCTATCCGCGGTAGAGGATACTTATTCTTCCTCGTCACTTTATTCAACTCGCGGTAGTCTACACACAAACGAAGGGAACCATCCGCCTTGGTAGCAAACACAACTGGTGCTCCCCATTCAGAAACACTCCTTCTGATAAATCCCTTCTTCAAAAGATCGTTGACTTGCACCTCGAGCTCTCGCTGCTCCCTTAGTGCCATACGACGAAGTGGCATCACTATAGGCCTGGCATCTTTTACCAAATCAATACGGAACTCAATCTCTCGGTGTGGTGGAAGCCCGGTCACTTCCTCGAAAACATCCGGATACTGGCCAACCACGGGCAAACCTGACAACTCACTATGCGAAATATCGAGGGAGTTTAGAAAACTAGCCAATACCACCTTACTAGGTAGACTACCAAACATTATCCTTCGCCCATCATCCGCTCTAGCTGTCACCAAAAAGCCTTCACGGTCTACCACCACCCCATATCTTCGGAGCCAATCTACTCCCAAAATAATGCCAAACCCAGTAAAACCCAAAACAAAGCAATCACAAACAAACATGCATCCATGACTCGATAAGACCACATTACGACAAATCATGCTAAGGCTAGTCGAACCACCAATCGGGTTCGTCACTACTAAAGGTCTATCGACAATCTCGGGCTCCAATCCCAACCTATCTACCAGGTCACTAGATATGAAAGAACTGGAAGCTCCGGTATCAAACAAAACTCTAACAGGAACATCATAAACAGAAAGCATACCTTGAATGACGACATTCTTTCCCTTCTCCGCCGCAGTTGGGGCATTCGACGAAGAAGGAATAGCATTAACGGCGTATGCTTTCACCATTTGCTTTTCTTTAGGGGTTGCGGACACTTGTCCTTGTGATGTCCCATTTGGCCACAATTGAAGCACTTCCTATCCGCCGGCTTGGCCCGACAATTACTAGCATAATGGCCCTTCTTACTACAGCTGAAGCACTCAACATCTTGCTTATTCTTTTTCTTCTGGCCATCCTTAGTCTGATTCTGCTTTCTCTTATTCTGGGAACCACCCTTGCCTCCACCACTTGCTTGTGGCTTTGACTCATCTGCGGATGCAACCTCAGTCTTCGGCTTAGGGTAGAGACTCTCTGATCTTAATGCTTTCCCCACAATTGACTCAAACGTCTCATCGATGTGGTTAATAAGTCTTTCTCCCAAGTACAGATCTAACCCAGTTATAAATTTCTCATTCTTCTTCTCGGCGGTATCAATAAGAGATAGCCCATACTTTGACAAAGTATCGAATTCAGCAATGTACTCCGAGACAGCTCTGCCATCCTGCTTGAGCTCCAAGAATTTCTTAAACAGCACTGACTTCTGAGCAGCTGGAATGAACGTCTCGCTAAAGCGAGCTTTAAACTGCTCCCAAGTAATCTGATCTTCGGGAGTAGCTGCCTTTATAACATTCCACCAATTCATTGCCCGCCCTCGCAGCTGACGGGACGCTAGCTTTCTCTTCATCGCATCCTCGATACCCAAATCCTCGAAGATACGTTCGCAACTATCCAACCAATCTTGAACATCCGTGGCCGACTCTGTTCCGTGGAACGGCTTCCCACCAAGACTAGTATAATCCTTATTCAGCTTGGCGAAGTCGACTCTTGGTGCCTGCACTATTGGACCACCACCATTTCCACCATTGGGAGCTGCCCTCTGTACATCCCTAAGCATCTCTCTCATGAGGTCAGTAAACATCGTCCTCATGTCAGCAGCATTCCCATTATTGGCTCCCCTACCAGCACCTCTAGTATATCGGCTCATCGTCAATCTGAAAAAGGAAACGATTAACGATTCCATAGTGGTGCTAGTGCAGTACGACTTCATTCTTATACTACTAATAGTATATATATATATAGCTTTTGAAAACCAAAATAATCACAAATACGCACTCTCGTATACGTATACTATCTCTCCCTGATAACTTCCCTAGGTTAACTACGCAACCTAGAGCTCTGATATCAAGTGTGACGGCCCGCCCCGCACCAACCGACATTTACTCCAAAAGTGCGATGTACACATGTCCAGTTAGCACGGAACGGGTCGTTAGAAGGAAAAGGAAGAAGGAAATGAACATACAAAGAACCTGTAGAATGTCTCACAGCGCATGGAATAAAATATAATAATAACATACTTGACATAAATCAGGTGAGACAGTGCATAAGCTGATAACTAATAATCAATATCAACATCAGAGCAGCGGAAATCCAAATACAGCTTATTACAACTTTCCAAACTTACTGTCTCTAACAAAAGAAAGCTAAAGTAGAAGATACACCACCAATGCCCAAGCAGTGATCTTCAACAACACAGGGAGAATACTATATATTTTACGTGGAAGCCTCCAGCTCGTCTCCGGATCATCTACCCGTACATCACCAGCTAACCTGTCTCTAGTCTGCTCGTGTGAGCACCCAGAGTAATAAGAGGAGACATAAAACTCTGGGTCAGACATAAAGCCTGGTATGAGCGATAAGCATCTAAACAGAATAATAACAGGTATACTAAACCATACCTGAACCTGGACCTGCAACCAAAGAGTTAGTACCACATACCGTACAGTACTCTAAGGTGCCATAATGAATAGTGTAAAGAATACGGGGGTGGGGTGTGTATGTCCTAATGATAGCAAACAAACCATCCATAGCAACCATCCTCACATCTCTCAATCAGTGCGTAAAGCATACGACATCTACCACCTTGGAACACTAGACAAATTGAGGTAACGACGGATCCCGACTTGTAGAAATCCTGTTGTGACCAAGCTAAACATATGGAGTCATGACCAAACATTTCAATGACCCATTTCATTGATCGTAGCCCTTGGTTCTACCAATGCCATAATGGCCCTGAATCCGCCTCCGTACCTCCTACCATAGTGGTCCAAAGCTATAGACATCGATAGCCCCTTAACACGCGTCCCGCAGCAAAGCCCAATCATAAAGCGAACTCGTTGATTCCCATCTGGATCTTGAGCTCTAGCTTCTCATTTGGACTTCCTTTGCATCTCGGGTTTGGTCGAATTGGATTGGGTCTTCAGAAGAGTTGTCGCGCAGTAACAGTCCTAGAACTCGGTTCGGTTCGGTAGTCATTGCCCTCGTCGGTTCGGTTCGGCCCTCCATCCTTGTCATCTTCCATTCGGTTCGGGTCGGGTACTTCACTCCGGGTCGGGCCGGTGTCCTCCTCCGGTTCGGGTCGGGTTGCTGTCCTCCTTCCAGCTCATGCTCCTTCTCCGATCCGCTCCCTCGTTTCCATCTACTCCGATCCGATCCGATCACTTCGCCATACTCTAGTCGTAGCCTTCCATTCTTGAGCCGATCCGATCTAGTCTCCATTATTCTTCCGATCCGATCCCCTTGTCCACTCCAACTCTAAGTAAACGGCCTTCCTTTTTGCCAAGTCTTTTATGTGCCAAACTCCAGTTCGGGTCGGGTTTCCTTGCCCAGTTCACATATCCGATCCGAGCCCTCATCCGATCCGATCCGAAGCTCTGCACAGCTTTCTGCGACTTTTTCCAGCAACTTGTTTACGCCATTCGACGACGTTTTTGACAAATCTAACTATTCTAATCAATCACAATTCATGTCAAATAGTCATATCAACTTAGCAAACTACCCACAAACACCAAAACAATGAATTTACATGCCAAAATGGATCAAATGTGCCCAAAACCCCTTATTTTCCCTTAAGCATGTTTAAGCAAATCTAATCATAGGGTTAACAAAACTTAATCAAATCGAACCAAATTTCAACCAGAGGCATAAAACATTATTTAAGAATTTCTAAACATTTTTCCAGAATTTATCAGTGTATAAATTCGCTAGTCTTCACTAATCACCCTTAATTAACTGCAATTAGTGTCAAAACAATGCTACCACTCACCTTGGCCACAAAATAGAACACAAAATCTGAAATATTCTCTGTTTGGGTCGAATTCCTACGTATAGCAGCAGCTCCAACCTTGCTTTGTTGCTATTTGGCCTTGCTTTGATGTAGTCTAGGCTTAATCTTCACTAAAAATGTGTTTAGGAGTGGTTTTAGAGGATGAAAGCCATTACTAGGGTCTCAAGAAGGTTTGTGGCGGCTCAAAACTGAAATGAAAGTGATTCCCTAACCCTAATCAGTCCTCCTATACCTCTAACCCCGAAATTCCCTTCTGGGCCTAGTTGCTAATTACCCGGTTAAGCCCAATTAAGCTGTTTTTCACCATCTGAAATTTGTTTCAGCCATATCTCCCAAACGGTGAGTTCGTTTGCTAATGTGACCACTCTACGGAAAGAGAAACCATAATCCGGAGCCAATGGAAGTGGTTTCAGGTCAAGATTCCTTTCCAGTCAAAAGTTATGGCCAAAACAGTACCAGCTAGGGGTAAAATGGTCATTTAAAAATCGGGAAAAATCATGAACATGGGAAATGACCCCAATAGTCGTCTCCCAAAGTTACATGACCATACGACTTCGTATGTGAAAGAAATAAATATTCTACGATCCTATGATGCGTAGAATACGGGTCGTTACAGTCGGGAGGACATGCGTTTCCTTCTAGCTAGGAGTTGTGTCGGTGTTTTTACACGGCCTGGCATTTTACTTATGTGGATGATGGATAGCGAGGTGCCTCGGATATATCGGTCGATCCGGACCAATGGAGTCATTGGGCTCATTGACGCCCTATAGGGCGGGGAAACGCAGTGTTCAGGCATTTTAATCCACATCGGTGGACCGGCCCTGAAGATCCAAGGGTCACTCGAGCTCTGATCCCGAGACACAGGCTAGAGCGTCTCGAATTCGGTAAGGACTATCTTTTGCCTTGATTCATGATGGAAATCCAATTTCCAAATGCGACACTGTGCGGTTTTGATTGTATGTATGTGTATGTGTATATATATATATATATATATATATATATATATATATATATATATATGTGGGTGCGTTTTTTAGAGGTCCCTATTAGGTTTCAAAATATAAAAAAAACCCGGTCATAAACTTATTGTAAATTTAGTCCCTGTTTTTCGAAAATTCATAAAAAAAATATTTAAAAAATATAAAAAAATCACGTAAATTCGTATTTAAATAAAACATGTACTCGCCCAAAAATTCAGATCATAATAAAATCAAAACATGCATCAAAATCGAAAAAATACAGAAAACAACGAAAAATGCAGTAATTTGCATCAAATCATGCACATATTTGGAATACTTGCATTCATCTGTGCAAGTATTTCTCTGTTATATTTTTACATGCAATACTTGCATACATGTGTGCAAGTATTTAAAATAGTTGCATACATGTATGCAAGTTTCTGCACACATTTTATTTTCACATGTAAATACTTGCATACATGTGTGCAAGTATTTCAAATAGTTGCACACATGTATGCAAGTTTCTGCATACATTTTCAACTAAAACAGCTTCAGAAATACTTGCATACATGTATGCAACTATTGGCAAAAGTTGCATACATGTATGCAACTATTTTGCAAGTTTTAAATTCACAATACATCCCTGTAATTAATGTTTTCTCTGTAAACCCGCCCCCTATTTTAGCTGCCGCCTGGAATCTTCCGCCTGCCACTTTCCATACCTCCGCCTCTTTCGTTTTCTGTTTAAATTTTCAGGCGCTATCACTTAAAAAAAAAAAAAAAAAATTCTAAAATCTGTAAATATTCTCGGAAGTCCACAGAAATTAAAAAAAAAGTTGCATCAATGTATGCAACTTTTACGAATAGTTGCATACATTTATGCAACTATTCGAATACACATGCATATATTTATGCACGCCTGTTTGAAAATTTGCATACATGTATGCAGTTTTTCTATATAACTGCATACATGTGTGCATATATGTCAAAATACATGCAAACGTGAATAAGTTGCACGTAGGTATGCAGTTTTTAAACAAATGCATCAGCAGATGCATGTTTTAACAATATGTGCATACATGTATGCATTTATACTGCAGTTTTGACGCAGATTTGAAATAAATGCATACATGTATGCAACTAATCGATTTATATGCATGTTTTGATGCAATTTACTGCATTTCGTTGATTTTCTGTATTTCATGATTTCGACGTTGTTTTTAATGTTTTTTTGATCTGATTTTTTTCACGATTAATTGTTTTAATTAAATACGAATTTACATGGTTTTTTAATATTTTTTTTATATTTTTTTTATATGTTTTTGAAAATAGGGACCTAATTTACAATAAGTTTATGACCGGATGTGAGCCTAATTAAGTTTCGTTTTAGGGATGTGTGCCTAATATTCACTATATATGTATATATATATATATATATATATGGTGACATGATATATGGTACCCATGCCGTCTATGATTGATAGTTTTGATTGAAATTGTTTTTGAAACATATATACACTAGAAATAATATCAAATGATTTGTTTTGCTCGTATCAAGCATATTTTGGCCATTATAAGGTAAAACTCTATCCTCCGGTTTGTGTTGCATTGTGTGATGGGAACTGAGTCTTATAATGGCTTCATTTTTATAAAAAGCATTGTGATGTTTAAAATATTTATTTATTTTAAAGCACCGACAATCCAATGGAGTGAACCCATTCCGCGAAAGTGGCGTGGTCCTGTGATTGGCCATATTATAGAATGTGTTAAGTAGATTTCTCATACCAGTCCCATGACTGACTCATAGTTTGTTTCACTTGCAAACTCGGGTGCCCCTTTTTCTACATGGGTAACCTTGTATTCAGGTTTTAGAAGGCTCTTTCTGGATTGCTGGAGCTGAAGATGGATTCTATCATTTATCTCTTTTTATGTTGTTCAGCTCCTATTGTACATATTATGTTTTCTTTTCCGCTATAGACATTTTATATATAGCTTAGCTATATTTTGTACTAAGTATGATCCTATATACTGTGTAACTCTGATGATTTTATTTATCCAGTGTATTCTATTGTACATTATCTGGTGTATTTATTTATTTATTTTTTTACTATTATCTGTTTATGTGTTATATTCCAAAGATTACCCTTGCACCGTCTTATCGGGGTTTGGGGTCATCACAAACGTGGTATCAGAGTTTTGGTTATGCTTAGTTCTGGAATATAACATATGAACAGACTCGTCAGAAATAGAACCAGTAGTGTTCTAGAACGAGTAACTCATTACAGATAGGATCAGTAATATCCTAGTATGAGTATAGCAAAATGAAATACACGTCGATAGACACATGTACACTCAAGTATATGTTTCTATGCTATATAGTATCTTTTCTATGACCTGACACTTGGTCTGCTATTTGCAAAAGTGCTAGAAAATGAGTGTCAGAAACAGGAGGAATGCAGAACCAGATCTAGAGGCTCTATTAAAGTGATATCAAAATCTGGGCGTAGCAGAATTCTCGGGCAATGAATCTATAATTCAAACTCAAGCTTGGATGAGTTCTGTTGAAAGAATTTTTGAACGTATCCAGTTGAGAGATGATCAGAAAAGAATAGTGGCATCTTGGGCACTCAAAGAAGAAGATTTAATCTGGTGGGAAACAATCATTAAAGATAATCCAGAAGGTGAGATCACCTGGGATAGATTCAAAGAGATTTTCAGTGGAAGACTTGCTCCTCCAGAAGCAACTGAGCGGTTATGCGATGAATTATACTATCTGATACAAGGTGATATGAATATCCCAGAATATCATAAGAGATTCAATGAACTTTCTCATTTTGCCTCGCATCTAATTCAAGATCCAAAGAGGAAGAATTTAAGGTTTATTAATGGTCTCTAAAGAAAGTACCAGAATAGTGTAATGGGGCATGTGAAGCATCCTTTTTCTGAAATTATATACATGGATTATCAGTATGAAGATCTTGATAGGCGAGGCCTTTTTGTCGATGAAGAGGAAGTCAGCACTAGCAGTAAAAGGAAATCTGAAGCTGATAGCCCAGAGACAAGTACACAGCCTGAGGCCAGTATGACGTCTGGGGCCAGAAAGAAACCTAAAGTCAATCGAAAGAAAGTTAAATCTGAGAAAGGGCCAGTAACAACTGGCACCTGCTCTAACTATAATCGGAAAGGGCATTTGGCGATAAACTGTGGACCCTTAAAGAAGCGATTAAAAGGTGGACTTCAATCCAAGAAGGGATTTCAAGAAAATAGAAAATGCAGTCAATGCCATCAGGCTGGTCATCTTTCAAAGGCTTGCCATCTATTAAAGAAATCAAAAGCAGTGCAAGTGAATGAAGTGGCAGCAATTCCAGCACCCTCAGCTAGTCAGGAAAGGCCAGATGTTTTGGAAGGCACGCTTAATGTCAAAAATATTCCGGTTAAAGTATTGTTTGATACAGGCGCATCACGAAGTTTTATTTCGATAAAGTGGTAAAGAAATTGGATTTGAAATTGAAAAAGCTTAAAGAACCCATCACTGTCCATAATCCGGTTGGGGGTTCCCTTGATCTTAGTTGGGTTTGTGGGGTGTCGGTTTCCTTTTCCTGTTATCGGTTCCCTGCTATCTCGATCATCATGAATTTCACAAGGTTTGATCTTATTTTGGGATTGGATTGGTTAACTAAATATGAAGCGGAGCTTAACTGTGCAGAAAGAATTGTTAGAGTTAGAACAAAGCTTGGCTATATAACCATACCATATGAAGGGCCGAACTCTGATAGAAAAGATTTTTGGTCAGCTTTAGATGTTTCTCCTGCTCAAATAGAACCTGTTCCTGTCGTGATGAAGAATATTCAGGTCGACATTGCAGATATCCTTGTTGTTAAGAACTATGCGGATGTGTTCGAAGAAGTTGTTAGCTTACCTACGCAGAGAGAAATTGATTTTAAAATCTCTTTAGTTCCGAATGCAAGGCCAGTAGTTCACGCTATTCGAAGAATGACCTTGAAGGAAAAGGAAGAGTTGGATAATCAAATGCGACAGCTAGTGTGGAAAGGTCTGATCAAGCCTAGTTTCTCTGATTGGGGAGCAGCAGTGGTGTTTGTCCCAAAGTCAGAGGGTACTCTCAGATTATGTGTAGATTATCGTGATTTGAATAAGCAGACGCTGAAAAACAAATATCCATTGCAGCAGATTGATGATTTGTTGGACCGATTGAATGGCGCGCAAGTGTTTTCACGAATGGACCTAGCTACAGGTTTCCATTAGCTTCGTATTGCCGAAGAGTGTGTTCCTTTGACAGCATTCAGAGGCCCAGATTTATTCTATGAGTGGTTAGTAATGTCGTTCGGCTTATGTAACGCTCCAGCTTATTTTGTCGATTTAATGAACCGGGTATTCAGAGGAGTATTGAATAAATTTGTTCTGGTTTTCATTGATGATATACTGATCTTCTCTAAATCAGAAAGCAAGCACAAAAAACATTTGGAACAAGTGTTAGAAATTCTGAGAAAGAATGTTTTGAAAGCAAAGTTTTCCAAATGTATATTCTGGCAAGAAGAAGTCAAATTTCTTGGCCACGTCGTGTCAATGCAAGGAATTTCAGTGGATCCGATTAAAATCACTGCTATTCAGAATTGGAAACAGCCTCGTAAACCCACAGTAGTCAGAAGTTTTCTCGGGTTAGCCAGTTATTATCGGAAATTCATTAAGGATTCCGCGAAGACATTTAGTTCCTTAATGAAACTGACTAAGAAACATTTGAGACTCAATTGGACTTCAGAATGTGAGGAAGCTTTCTAGAAGCTAAAATTAAAACTGATGACTACTCCAGTGTTAACAATAATAGATGGCAATGAGGACTTGAAAGTCAGGACTGACGCTTCTAAAGAAGACCTTGGTGCAGTGTTAATGCAAAGAGGTCAAGTGATTGCTTATGCTAGCCGTCAACTGAAACCGCATGAGAAGAATTACGTTACTCATGATCTTGAGTTGTTAGCCATCGTATTTGCTTTGAAAATCTGGAGGCACTATCTTTTGGGTGAGAAATTCGAACTGTATACAGACCATCAGTCATTGAAGTATTTGTTCACCAAGAAAGACTTGAATCTGAGGCAGCAGCGTTGGCTAGAATTTCTTGCAGCGTACGATTTTGAGATTTTGTATACTCCAGGGAAAGCCAATGTTGTGGCTGATGCGCTAAGTAGAAAGAATGTGATAATCGCCAGTTTTATTGTCACGACTTCATTGATCGATAAAATATCTGCTCTTCAGAAGGATGATCACTTCATCCAAAGGATCAGGGAAAGAATACAGAAAGGCGAACCCTTGAGTTTTCATATCGATAACGAGGGAATTCTGAGGTTGAAAGGTCGGATTTGTGTGCCAAACATTGTTGAACTCCGGGGAGAAGTATTGGATGAATGTCACAAAGCCAAGCTTAGTATCCATCCAGGGGTGAGCAAGATGTATAATGATATCAAACGCACTTTCTGGTGGAGATCTACGAAACGAGACATCTCCTTATATGTAAGCCGGTGTTCTACTTGTCAACAAGTCAAAAGCGATCAGCGGAAACTCACTGGATTATTGCAACCTTTGGAAATTCCGGTGGAAAGTGAGAACAGATTTCTGTGGACTTCATAGATGGTTTGCCGAGAACCAGGAAAGGAAATGACAGTATTTGGGTGATCGTAGATCGTTTCACGAAGACCGCCCATTTCATACCTGATAGAAATGCTCAGAGTCTTATTTTAAGAAATAGTTAGACTGCATGGAGTTCCCATGAGCATCGTTAGTGATCGTGACACTATTTTTGCCACTAAATTCTGGGAAGCATTCCAAGCAGAATTGGGAACGAAACTGAATTTGAGCACTGCATATCATCCTCAAACAAACGGCCAAACTGAGAGGGTGAATCGTATTCTTGAAGATCTATTGCGGGCTTGTATTATTTATTTTGGCGGGTCATGGGAAGACCATTTACATTTGGCTGAATTCTCATATAATAACAGCTACCGGGCGAGCTTGAAAATGTCTCCATTCGAAGTATTGTATGGTAGACCGTGCCGATCCCCTGCTTGTTGGGTTGAACCTGGCAATAGACTTGTATTGGGGCCTGATATGATTCGCGATGCTGCAGATAAAGTCGATTTCGTTAAGAAACGATTACTAGTCGCCCAAAGTCGACAGAAAAGCTATGCAGATAAGAGAAGAAGAGATATATCATTTGTTGTTGGCGACTATGTATATTTGAAGGTATCTCTGATGAAAGGAGTCATCCGGTTCGGTAAAACAGGGTAATTGGCGCCCAAATTCATTGGTCCGTTTCCTATTCTTGAACGGATTGGAACTCTCGCATATAGGGTTCAATTACCTGATTTGTTTCCTGGAGTGCATGATGTATTTCATGTATCTCAACTGCGAATGATCCAGATCTCGTTGTAGAAGAAGTCGCACAGCAGGATTTGGAAATCACTCCAGAATTGGCAGTGAGAAGAGAGCCGCTAAAGATCATTGGCAAAGAAACCAAAGAGCTGAGGAACAAGAAGGTTCACTTAATCAAAGTGCAATGGAGTGGAGATCCGCGAGATTGTACTTGGGAAACAGAGGAAAGCATTAAGAAAGCCTATCCTAAGTGCAGGGTGGATATCTCTGATTGACTCTGGTGCAAGGTACATTTACCATATTTTGCAATTTCCATTATGTTCTCCACTTTGCTGTTGTTTTCTTTTTCATGGATGTAAACTTTTAATCATATAATCTGAATGATTTTAAAAAGAATATATGAATTAATTAGTATGATTTTGAAAAGTTAAAAATAAAATTGATTGTTTTTTGTGTTGGGTGATTGTGGATTTGATTAATTAAATTATTCGAATCATAGTTAATTTAATCAATAAGAGAATGAATGGTAGAATTTATTCAATTAAATCACACCTTAAACTGATGAGAAAATAGATAGGAATATATACATGTGCATTATATATGTTTGAACAGGTAAATGGATTAGCTGTTGAGTAAAGAATTTATTTGCTTGTCCGACAAATAGGTAAACCTTAATGAGTTGGATGCGCAATTTTATTATGATATCAACTCCTGTGAATGCCATTGGATGCAGAATGCTGGTTGTTCTGTGTGTAATAATAAATGTTGCCATAGGATAGTAACAATTAATTTTGAACTACACTACATGGCATACTTCTTGAGGATAGGCATACTTCATCATATACCACATAAGCATTTAGGGCTTGTGTGACGAGGTTGAAGATTTACCATACGAGCGAGAGGCTTGTATGGCGATGATTATATTTTACAAATTGAACTGATGACTGATATGGACCATATAAAATATAACGGTAAATTGCCAGATTAATAAAAAACCCCACACGGGTCTGGAGATGACAATAAACACGTCTCTCTGGTCATTAAGGCACAAAAACCATTTATAGGGTGACGAGAATTTATTCTCTAGAGTTATGATCTATACACACTCCCATGTGGACACCGGAATATATCACTATAAATATGTGCATGCTTATTAGGATTTATTGGGTACCTAATACGGCCCAATAAATTTCCAAACCCCTCCCCGTACAAAGGAGGTTATGGCGAAATTTTTCAAAAATTTAGGGTGTTAGCCAAATTTTTGAAGAATTTCAAAATTCTTAGAAACGGAAAAGTTGAAGAATGGAAGCCAGATTGAAAGTAGATTTGATTAATCAAACCACTTTCGACTTTGTTCCTTTTAGGGACAAAAAGTTTTAAGTGAGGGAGATTGTAACAACCTGGAAATTTTGAACCAGTTTAAAAAATTTTAATTGGCTAAAATAGTGAACTTTAAGTATTTAAAATAAATATTTTAAATAATAATGACAAAAAGTATGTTTGAATCGAAGTTTGAAAATAAATATAATTATTTCAAATTATAAACATGGCCTGAAATGGCGCTGTAGTTTCAAAATCTCAATTCAAATTTTGACTAACTGTACTGGGTGCAAAATAAAACGGACTTTAGTGAAACCAAAAATATTTAAGTCTATTAGCGAATATCTTTCTAACGAATCTGAAAAATCGAAGTTTCGTAGCGGAGTCAAAAGTTATGGCCTAATGAATTTTCAGAAAGGTCGCTATAGAATTTATATAGCCCGTGAAAATAGGCATTTTACAAACGACCTCAGAATTCGACGAAACCATTTTTGTTGGATCCAGGATGTGAAATTATTACTAATTTTCAAATTTCATAATTTTTGAAGTTAATATGTGAGCGGGGCAAAGGAAAATGTGTTTTGGTGAATTTCTGTTAAATTGGATCGACCAGAAATTGACCATTTTTCAAACGGTCTCAGAATTCGACGAAACTAGTCTTGTTGGGACTGTATCGTCAAAACATAGCTGGGTTTATTTTTTTGGAATTTTTCAAATCAGTTTGTGGCCCTGGCAAATTGAAATGTATGTTCAAATCGAATATTGAATGTTTTATATTTTAGTTTGAAGGAAAACTGACTGAAACAGTCGAATGGGCCTTCGAAACATATCCCATTGTGTTCGGAATGGGGGTATTTGGCTAGGGACGACAGTTGTTGGGTTTGGATTGGAGTTCGTAGGAGATAAGGGGTATTTTAGAAATTTAAAAATATATAAATAAAATAAAAAACCCTGATTGGCCCTCATAAATTTCTCTCTCCCCGATCACTCAAAAACCCGACGGCGACCTCCCTTCATTCCTTCTCTCCTCCTTTCCTCCTCCTACACGCAATAAAACGTGCTGCTTCTTTGGAGAATTTTATAGATCTTCAAATCCATGTCGGTTTTGTGAATTCTCATCGCGTGTACAAGGGGAATCGACGCTCCAAAGATCCGAAGTTCATCTCACCGCCGCCGTTGATAGGGACCACCGAAGTGGACCCCACTTCTGGCGTAGGTGCGCCTCTCCTTGCTCTTCTTCGTAGTGAAGGCCGATCGTCCTATCGATCCACGGATTGCACGAAAATCGCAAACCTAGTTTTGAAAAAATCAGAGAGGTAACGGCTGTTTTATTTTTAACTGTTCTATAGCACTTTAAAGTGCTACGGTTTTTGATTTTATAATAAAAATCATGTCTTTTTCGTGTGTTGACGAAATTCAGTGAAACAAGAGACACTGGACTCGTGTGGATGTCTTCTACATTCTAGAAGAGACCGCATATTTTTCTGAGCCTTCTGCAATTTTTGGAGGAGTGGAACCGAATGTGAGATTTCTAATTTATAAACGATATGAAAAAACAACGATGTATAAATTATATACTCGATATATGAGTTATATAAACGTTGTACACCTCATGTATAAGCGTTGTATAAGTTGTACGTTCGATATATAAGTTATATATGCGTTGTAAAATTGATATATGTGTTGAAATAAATTAAAATGAAGTGAAATGAAATTGAAATACATTTATATATATATATATATATACACACACACTCCTCTCATCCATAGACCATGGACGATATATATTGGTTGTGATATTGTTTGGATTATTGGTTGATGTGAAATTTGGTGAATATCATGAATGGTTGAATTGAAATGATTGATTGTGATTGAAATCCCAATAGGATTAGTATATGGGAAAATTTCGCCTATATGCGAACTAGATATTGAAAATCCCCATTGTCAAAAACTGCGAGGTTTTATGGTAGAGCGAGGAGCCGTACTAGGGACGGTGCCGGTTTTAACTACCATGTCGTTATGCTGCCGAAATTTTCAATAATATTCATGTGTTAGAATTATTTTCATGTGTTGAAACTATATTCGTGTGTTGAATAGAAATTCATGTGTTGAATAGAAATTCATGTGTTGAATGAGTTCATGTGTGGAATAAATTATTTGAAAAATAAAAATCACATTTTTATTATATATATATAGCCTATATAAAATATTAGTATTTTAAATAAATTGTTTTAACACCAAAAATTACATTTTTACCTTATGTATAGACTTTAGAAAATAATCATGTTTTGAAATAAATTGTTTTACAATAAAAATCACATTTTCTTTATATATATCAACTATAGAAAATATTCATGTGTTGAATAAAGGACTAGAACGATAAAGATCATATTTTTATCATATGTGTGAAGTCGAAAACGTTCATGTGTTGAATATATAGATTGAACAATAAAATCTACATTTTTATTGTGAATATGAAGTGTTAAAAATGGTGATGTGTGGAATAAATATTTTTGATGATAAAAATATCATTTTTATCAAATATATGAAGTGAATATAGTTTTGAAATCGAAGGAAGAATTATATTTATATATTTATATATAAATATAATTAAAATATAGTGAATAACGGAGCTGCGGTTCGTGTTTTGAAACCATGATTTCAAACGATTAGTGCAGGAGATCCGACCATCGGATTTTCCCGAAACCACAACCGTTGGGTTCGCCTTGGAAATATCTTTCCAATGGCACCAACTTTGTAAAGACTCAACGGTTGGATTGTCTGGAATGTTTAATTCAAATCTGAAGAAAAACAGCGCCATAATCGATTTGTAACGGTCCAGAAATTTTGATACTTGAAAATATAAATTGTATTTAGAATTAACGTTAAAATAAATATTTTTATTTGAATTTCAATTTAAAATTTGGACATTTAGTTATTTTGGAACATAGTATATACCTATAAATGGAAGTTCTTTTCAATGAACAGCTTGTTAAAAACATATGTTACTAATGTTATAACTAATTTGGGGTTTCTTTGAATAATTAAAAACCCAAGTTCGAATGGAAGAAAATAAATATTGTAAGTCTAGATTTAAATTTTTAATAATTGAATGTAATTAGTTTAGTTAAATTATATGTTATTAATGTTTTAAAACTAAATTAAAATTGTTGTTACACAATTGCATATAAATGATTTGGAAGTTTAACTTGAAATATTTAGTGCATTTAGATTTAAAATGTATTGTTAGAAAGTTTTAAATTGGATTTAACTTGAGAATCCATTTAATTTATGTATATTTTAGTTTGGCTTTTGGAAAATTTTAGTTTAAAACGTGTATGTATGGTTGTATATACATGGTATTATAGATGGTGTATACTTTTAAAATAATTGTTATAAAATTTTGTTTTGCCACTTGTTAGAACCTTGCTGAAATTGGTGTACACTTGGCCTTTTACTCTTACTTAACACCACGTGTTGCTTAGAAGATCAGCGCATCCTCCTTTATTTGTTTACACCGCCTCTTGTACAAATGCGTCCGTCCCCTTTCCTTATTATTCCTTCAGCTCAGAAACTTTGCCAATCCTCTTCATTTAATTTTTCCTCAGCAAAAATGTTTTCCCCAATTTTTGTTTTACCCAAATCAATTCTATTTTGCTAAGTGTAAATTTATTTCAATAACATCAAAAGTTGAAAACAGTTGATGTAATAAAAGAAAGGAATAAATTATGAAATAAATATCGCGTGTTATGGTGTTAACGTTAAATTTGTTTTAAGAATAGTAATGGTTAAATTTATAATGCGTTAAGGCAAGAAAACATCGTCGTTCATATCAGTTTGCACCGTTCACTAGTAATGTCCGTTCAAACTCCGTTTACCTCGTTCAGCCCAACCTCAAATCCAACACCATATCTGACCAAATATTTGATTGAAATTTAGGCGGTGGAAAATTTTCTCCACTTGTCTTTACCGCCCTGTTGTGAATTACACGTGTTGTGCTTCTTCGGTACCCTGTTCCCTTTGTTTCATTATAAAATAAGGTACCCTCCTTCGATTTCATACACAGAACTCTTTTCCTCTTCTAATTTTATCAGCCATTGTTTTCCATCCTTCCCCAAATCTAAATTAAAACCTTCCTCCACTGAAACCAAATAATTCTCGAATTTAAAATCAGTCGCTCCTCTTTTTCCAATTCAATGTCCATAGCACTTCTCCGCCACTGATTTCCGCCGCAGAAAGCTTCCGCCTGACCAACGGTTGTCGCCCTTCACTACTTCGCCCTCGTCAGCCATCGTCCGTTCTGACCACCGCGTTGTGCTCCACCATCTGCTCCTCCTTTTTTCCTCCGCCACTTTCCCTTACTCGCTACAACCACCACGACATAAATCGCAACTCCAGCACCCCTCCTTCTCGATCCAAGCTTGGATTGCTCTCAAATCCATGCAAAAAGGGAACAAATAGCTACCGGTAAAGGCCAAAAGTCGCTGTTCGCCTCTGCTACCAGACTCGACCCCTCTTTCAGTATTGTTTCATCTCCAATTAGAACTGCTGCTTCTCCCTACACTGTCCGCTACCGCGACGCAATATAAGTTTGCTTACAGATTAAAGTTTTTTTTTTCAAGTTTGACACTTTGGATTCACCAAGTATGATTCGTTTGGGACCGTTGTTTGCCTCGTTGTTGACTGCTTTTGGTTGTTTGTCTGCAGTCTTAGCCTGGCTGCTCATTTTCACATGCCTTGCTAATCATTGGGTCGAGTAGCATTGTGTATTTTCAGTGCCGCAGTCCACTGTTTTGCACACTTGAACCCTTTTCTTTGTGATACTGTCTATTTCTTCTTCTTCTTCTTTTTTTTTTTTGGCAATCACATGTTGTAAGTTGACCCATGCCTGGCCTATATTTCATAAGCACCTGTATATGATATTATAGCCTTATGGTTGTTTTGTAAACATTGAGACCTTTACATGCATGACTCATTGAATGCATGTCATGATTTTTCACCCTTGACCAACCAGTATAAGGTACTAAAGTCTATGCACAGTACGGTTCTAAATGTTTTGGGCGTGAGCACTCCCTTCTCTTGTTGACAAACCAAAATACACATATTTTATTGAGTCCACCCTTTTAATTCTGGCGTGAAGTCCTCTTTGTTCTGCACCCTTGATGCATGAACCTGCTGTATATTTTATAAAGGCCAGTCATACATGCGCGCCATACCTATTTCCACTATGCAGGCCACGACATTCCACTACATGCTGCAATATATTTGCATGTCTTATTATCTCTTGGTCACAACATGAAACAATACCTATATCGCATCGCTTGTTTGTTCCATGATTTCTTTACTTCGGCGGTTCATAGGTATTATACTCGAAGTATTTAATAATTATTGGGATTAAACAATTATATTTAGTGTTTATCGAAGTGTGCTAACTTGTAATAAGTTTAATCCTGACTCGGGTGTTTTGTGTATTTTGCATGGGACACTCGGGTCAGGTCCTAAGTGTTCCAGGCTTAGAGTTCAGCTCGCAAAAGAGGAGAGGAGCGTGAAGACAACACGCAAAGATGCATGCCGCGCGACGCTCGCGCTACACTCAACAAAGGTGTAAAAATGTTCATTTAAAATTTATGTATAAATTTACATTATTCTTCCGCTGTGTAAATCAATTGTAAAACTCTGATATTTAAAAAAAAAATGTTTATTCCGCTGCAATTATTGTACTCTGTGATTCGGTGTTGATTCTATTTAAATCGTGTAAGCCAATAACAATCTGTCGTTTTGAACGTTTCGTGTTGGTTTAAATACCGACTTGGAGCAGGCAAAAAGGCAGGTCGTTACAGTTGGTATCAGAGCTTTGGTTTGACAAAGCTTGGCTTATTCGGTTTAAAAACTCATTAGAGATAAGGTAGAAATACCTTAGAATGAGCTGAATTAATGCTAGGATCAGCGGAATATGAAAATAAATAATTTTTAAAAGAGATTTTTGAAATAAAATATTTTTGGAAAAATAGCTACTTTTCGGGTTTCCTACGTAAAAGCGTGCGATATAGATTCGTAATCCGTCGTTGAGTTGTTTGCAATTACCAAGAAAAATATAGGTGAATAATGAATTGGATTTTCCAAATATTTTGTGGAAAGAGAAAAGAAAAAGAAGATTTCAGGATGAAATAAGAAAATTGAAATGCGAGTCTTCAAAACTTAAATGATCTATGTAAGGACGGTGATTAATTCGAAATCATTGTTAGAAAAGGGATTTTACCGAAGATAAATCAAGGCGAGTACTAAGTGTAGATCTGCGGAAATATTTTGAAACTTGGTAGAAATTAAAATTTTGATGTAGCTGAATTTGATGATACTCAACTTGAGAAACGATGGTTGATGAGACTTGAACTGAATCGGTACTGAGTTTCACTTGGATCTAGTTAAAGAAGTATTTCTTTCATTATAACTAATATATTTATCATCTTATTCGAATACTTTTATTTTAAAGCCTAGTCTATGTCAAAAATTTGTTTTGCTAATATACTCAAATCTATTTTATACCAAACTATCTATATTTCTGTTTTACTATTTACTTAAACTATTTTCCTAAATCATTTGTATTTAAGTATTTAACCTATATTATATAAATATTTTATCTTATTTTCTTATTCAAACTTATTTTTTTAAGCTTACTATTTTATTTACTATTTAATAAAGATCCAATCGAATTTTGTCCGAATGAGTTAGACTGAAGATTTAATTAATGTTAGTCATGACATGAAATCCAAATCAAATTAGATGTTTGGAAAGGTTGATTTGCAAATATGAATCTGGAAAATGAGAGAATATTTTGATTGAGTTAAACTACAATGATATCGAATAGCGAATCGATTTATAAGTCAAAATAAAATTTTGAGTTGAAATAAAAGTTTCAAGAAAATTAAGATTTAAGTAAGAAACTCAAATAGAGATCGAGATACAAGTTTTCGAACTTATGAACATAATGAAACGGTTAACTCGGAAACTATTGTTTGTTGATATGTGATGGAATCTTATACAAGGAAAATATATACGAAACGTGAATTGGAAATTTTATGATGTTTGATATGAAGGGTTTCAAAGCATATAGGAATGCTAGTAATTCGGAAATTATAGATTTGAAAGACAGCCTATGTATAATGAAAAAAGTTGCGAGTATTTATTTGACGTCAAGGTTGGACGATCAAGTATGTAAGGATTTTGCATATACGTCTGATCAACGTATATACGAAGTCCAATATATACTAGATGGATACAGAATCACATTCTAGTCGCTTGGGGATGATTTTGGTGATTGATTGATCATCATCAGTATTATTTTTGAGTTTCGAAAGTGGGATGACTATATATTTCTGATTGAGATGTCGGAAAATACTTGAAGCTGTATAGGTAAACAATTGTGAAAATTTTGCTACGTCCTCACATTTTAGACTATAAATCGATTTTGCAAATGGTTTTTGAAGTATTGACGTTATTAGGTTAGGTAGCGAGATATGCAAGGTAAATTTATTGGTCGGGAATAAGATTATTAAGTCTAAATTGGATGATAAGCGATAAGCGAAAATTTAACTTTTGTCAATTTAGGAAAAGATACACTCAAGAGGAGAATCTCACTTAAAGAATTGGAAAGCGAAATTTTGAATGTACATGTAAGTGATCTTAATTATTAAAGAAATCATATTTAAGATATGTTGAGAATATCCCCGTTAGCGTTCTTAAATTTGGATTGGTATACGATTAAAATTACGATCGGTCCTAAAGTTCTAAGTGGGGGAGAAGACTTTTTTCCCCGATTGACACCTTGTAAATAAATGTGAACTTATTGAGTTTGACCAAAGCAGTCACTTAAGGTGAATTGGATTTTGTATATATAATTTGATATGAATGAACCAAATGTGATGCAATGGAATATAATAAGTATGGTAAAATGGAATATGTATTTAAGCAAACAAAAGGGAAAGAATTGATTAAATTATATGTTTTCCATTGTCGAAAGAGACCGATAAGAACGATTGACTGAATTGAATGGAAATTACTCAACACGTAATCACTTGTGATGCAAAGAAAGAAAGTGAAATGTGAAGTAAGTATTACTCAAGAGAGAAAAAGAAAAAGAAATCGAGTATCCCCTGATTGAACTGTTGATATTCGTATCTTAGTGTGCTTGTGACTTTCCTATTTTGGCCTTGAGTAGCGTCATCCATACCTTTTCTCCTGAATATAGTTGAGTATAGTAACTCGAAGCATCATACTTTTATGCTCCTTTATCGAGCTTCTGTTTTGAGCACATGGAAATTGGCTTGGTCCATGAAAGTATGCCCTTTTGCCGTATGTTGAACGATACCAATATTGAATTCGAACTAGATAACTTTAATTTGTCCAAGATATTATGTAACGGAACCCCAATAAATGAGTTTTTCATCGTAATTGAAAGTGTTGGAAAATAGGTCCAGCTTATGCAAGAAAATTTGGATTTTTGAAATATAAAATTTGAGGATTTGGTTTCGAGAAAATTGGAAACCAATGTTATGGGATGTTTCACCAATACTAGTTCGAATATACGCATAATCAGAGTGCGTAGCGAAAGCGTGATGGTATTTTGAATAAAAATGTTACGAGAGATTTTTCCCAATGGTAGGAAAATGTGAACTTTTCAAACAAGATGTGATATTTGAAATAAGAATAAATATAAGTCCTATATGGAGGTGTAAAGGATATTGAAACAAGATATGCTGGAATTATTTTGAAATAATGTTTGGAAAGCGAAGAATTCGATTATGAATTGTAAAAGTTCTTGAAAATTTTATATTATGAGAATATGAAAGTTATTTAGAAATCACGAAAATGTTTCGAAACAATTTGGAAATGGAAATTTGATCTAACGAAAGACTGTTATGACTTACATATAGAATATGAACGATTTTCCTAAGCTTTAAAATTTGAAAAGCTTACTTGAATTGAAAGAACGATAAGAAAATCATATTGATCAAATTTGATTTCCAATTATTGAAAGCAAATTTTATGGCAATATGAATCAATTTAGGTATAATTGTCGAAATGTATTCCGATATAAATTGAAATTTGTAAAGCTCGATATGATTATAATGATTCTTAAAAGTCTTCAAAAGGCCGGAAATGTTGAATAAGTCATTGATTTTGGAATATGAAACATAAGTTGGATGTTTGGAAGTTGAAATTGTATTTTACAATTGATCAACATTGTTTTTCAATTATTTTGGATATGATGAATAGTTTATAAATTGATTTATGAACTAAGAAAATTTCGACGACTTGAATCCCGATATTTGAAATGTTTGAAACACAACAATTGTAGTCGACCCTAGGGTCGACCTGGGGGTCGACCTCCCTGGTCGGCCTGGTGCACCCATTTTGGCTGTTTTGACCTGTTTTGGAGGCTTGTGACGGGATTTGATGGCTTGGATTGAATCTAGGGTTAATCCTATGGCTAATACTATCCTAATCTTCTATAAAAAGACCCCTAAACCTAGCCTAAATCACCATTATTCAATCCTACAACTAAACTATGTCAAATTTGTTCCTCTCATGGCCTCCACTCCCATGCTAAAATTCCTAAGTCTTTTTCTATGAGAGATTGCGAGTTCATACAAGTGTTTTCAAGCTTGTATGAGTGTTCTTAGCTTGCATTCAAGTCAAGTTGCAACATTTCTATTTCAAAGCAAGGGTTTTTATTGATTTGGCTCAAGGGTTTTTCATTGGAGCATTCATATTTGGGTCTTTTTGGTGATTGCATAAGGGCTTCGTCTCAATCTTTATAATAAATATTCATTTGTGTCTTCATAGCATAGTAAGCCCTTTTCTACTTTCTTTTTATTGAACTCTAAAGTTAAATGAATGATGCAAGTTTGGGGTTGATCATTATGATATGCAAGTTTGGTTGATCATTATGATATGCAAGTTTGGTTGATCATTATGATATGCAAGTTTGGTTGATCATTATGCTATGCAAGTTGGTTTAATCATTATGTATGATACATGTTGTTATGTTATGCAAGTTTGGGTTGATCATTATACACATGTTATCATGTTATGAAAGTTAAACTTGAGGTTGTGAGCATAAAGCTCCAAGCTTTATATTAAAGGTTGCATTTTGGCAACATGGAAGTTATCATATCCCTTATGATAACTTGCATGTGAGGCTAAATGCGAACTTCTAGCAACTTCTACATGTCATTTATCACCATGTATCACTCATATGCTAAGTTTGGTTTTATGCATGCTTTTGAAGCCTAATAATGCAATATGCAAGTATATGAACATATGTACATTTCATATGCCACCATGATAAACTTGTGGCTTCAACACCTTTTTGTCATGATTATGCCAAGTTCCCTATTTTATCCTTGATGCGTTGTTGCGAGTATGTAAACGATGGGATTACGTTGGGGTTGGGTAAAATTATGACATGAACATGATTTTTATAACATGACGTGATATGTTAACTTGTAATTATGTTTTGGAAACATAATGGACATGACACTTAGAAAATATGAATGTGGCCAACTCGAGGTTGGGTTGAGTTTGTAGCATAAATCTACCCGGACCCGCCCGGCTTAACTAGTGGCTACAAACAATAGGACCCAATGTGAGAAGTTGGTCATGTTGTGCTCGAACCCGAGGTTAGACCAAGTTGTGGTGTAAAGCTACCCGGACCCGCCCGGCTTAACTAGTAACCACAACAAAGTCTAATGTGAGAGGTTAAAGCACATTAAATTAATTAATGCCTCCTGATTAGGGTTAAGTCATGGTCCACTTAATACTTAATCAATTTGGGCTGGATGGGTTAATCGGGGTTAAGTCATGAACCTTGGGTACACTTAACCAATTTAATCCACGTTTGGATCGGGTTAACCACATTTAACCCGTTAAGGAAACCCTAGTTGCGTGGTCCTTTTCAGCAGTAACCCTCTTGACAGTATCATAAGACCCTAGGACTAGGCTAGGGTGGGGCACGATTACTGGGCTGACATGTAAGCGACCAAAACGACGGCTGAGTAGGTACGCCGGTGTAGGTCCAGGCGGACTATGGTCGTGCACATAGTCCGGAGTCGGAGAATCAGGCACGGGTACCAGTAGATCTAGACTGTGCATACTTGATTGGTGTCCGAGATCTACACCCTAGGACTTGATACACCCTGGGGTGGGCCTAGCGTAGTTAGCTACATTGCATGTTTGGGTCGTATGACACCGACACTTGACGAGTTAGGCTTATAGGGAGCCGATCGACTAGACCGTGTAGTTGGACCTTGATTTAGGTCATCTCATGATGTTGGGCCAAGCTTGGGCCAAGGGATCAATTCTTGTTTTTACTTGACATGTTCGAATGTTAGTACACCCGTGGTGCAAAACTTAACCTTGATTATGCGATGACACCTTTATCTATCTTGTTAGTTAATCATCATGACAGTATGTTGTTATCCTTATGTTCATCTCAGCTTCTCATGCCAGTTAACTTTACTAGTTCATGGACAGATAGTAGTAGGGCTTACCAGTCTTTTTGACTGGCCTGTTTTCTTTCGCCTCTTTTCTTCTGTTTCCCCCCCCCTCAGGTTCTCAGGGTGGGAACATTGGAGCTTAGCTTGGATTTTTACAGCTTGCTTACTGGATTTGCTCATGTACGGTTTTGGACATTGAGCTAGCTATGGTTTATCACTTCACTTTGGGGATAGTACTTTATGTATTTCAGTTTTTCAGTTTATGCTTTTCTCTAGACTTTGTTTGTTGGAAAATAATGACTAAGTACTTTGTTGTAACTTAACTATGGTTTTGGAAATGCAAGTTTTATCTGCTGCTTTGTTACTCTGTTTTACTTATATGTTTTGTCTTGTGATATCTGCATGCATGTTTACCTTGTTTAACGCCCCTCCAAAGCTAGTGTGCTTGCAAGAGTTACCCTGGCGGAGGTGGGGTGTTACATTTGGTATCAGAGCATAAGGTTTACAAGATTTGTGCAAAAGTGTTTTTGAAACTTACCTTTTGAAAAACTATTTTCAAAACCAATTAAGTATTTTCCAAGAAAAGTCTAGTTATTTTAAAAAGGTTATTCCCCAAAGGCCATTAGCACTATCCTTCGTTTCTTCATTCTGAATCTTTCCATCCTTTTCCTTCGTTTCAGTATGGCCGATAATTTAGCCATCCCAGAGGGTGTACCAGTACCTATTTGGTTTAGAAGGTACATGGAGGCAAGGGCGAATGAAGCCGGCCCCGCGGACATTCCTCCTCCCCCTCAACATACACAAGCGAATTTCGCGGAGCTTTGCAAAGACTTTAAGGCGATGGGTTGTAAGAATTTTGTCGGAACGGAGACTTCTGTGGAGGCAAGAAACTGGTTAAAGGAAACTGAAGATCTCTTTGCTATCTTTGATGTGGAAGATCGTAGGAAAGTTCTGTTGGCGGTATGGCTATTGAAAGGGGAAGCTGCTTATTGGTGGGTAGTCACCACCACTACTAGACCAATTGAGACTTGGGATGACTTTAGGAGAAGGTTTGGACTAAAGTTTCTATCATCGACAGAAGAGAACCTTCAGATGGAGAGGTTCCTATCTCTAAAGCAAGGGGACATGATTGTTAGGGAATACGTGGATAAGTTTAATCAACTTGCTCAGTTCGGTCTAGAATGGGTTAACATAGCTCGGAAGACGGCCCTACACTTTGCTCTAGGGTTGAACGAGCCATTGCGCAGTTTGGCCATGACTCATATACCCATGGGGGCGACCTTCGAAAATTTGGTTAATACGGCCCTACTTAAAGAGGAAGATAAGAGTGGCAAGAAGGAGGTCAAGGCAAATGAGTCCCAAGGCAAGAAGGAAGATACCGAGAAAAGAGGCAAGAACAACAAGAAGGGGAACAAGGTTAACAACAATCGCAATGACAACAAGACCAGGGAAACAAGGAAGTGCAAGTTCTGTCAGATCGTTGGGCACATAGCCAAAGATTGCAGGAAGAAGAAGAGGAAGTTGGGCGACTGCTTTCATTGTGGAGAGACTGGACATTTTAGCAAGGATTGCCCCAAGGAGCAAGGGCAGAATCAGCGTGTAGGACCCTCTGGAGGGCGGTTGCAGGCTCTCCTCACTCTTGATCGAGGTAGTGTTTCAGAAAAAAAATCATGTTTACATTTCTGATTTCCCTGTTCATACCTTATTTGATTCTGGCGCATCGCATAGTTTTATTTCTGATCTTGTTGAAAGTTTTGCACCTAAGTACTAGTCTAGTTGAGGTCCCGTTAGTGTTTCAAATCCAATTGGGGATTCCGCCCATCTACCTGTGATTTGTGTGGATTTGAAAAATCTCTATCTTGAGCATAGAATTCATGTGTAATGTTTAGGTTCTCGGGTTTATGGGATACGGGTTGATTTTGGGTGTGGATTGGTTGTCCAGTTATGGAGCCATTCTTGACTGTGAACATAGGGTGGTGAGGCTTATGACTCGCCTTGGTAATACCCTAGAAATTTCTTGTAACCCTAGAGGTCTCGTCATGTTATGTTATCTTGAATCTCTCGACTTGTCCATCGATGATCTGCAATCTGTAAGGGTGGTCCGAGACTATCCTGATATCTTTGAAGAAGTTAAGGGGTTACCCCCTAAACGAGAGATAGATTTCCGCATTTATCTAGTCGATAATGCAAAGCCAGTATCATTGCCCGTTAGGCACATGGCCCCACGTGAAAGAAGGGAGCTCAGTAAGCAAATCAAGGAGTTGCTTAAGAAGAATTTTATTAGACGAAGCATTTCTGAATGGGGTGCTCCGGTGGTATTCGCTACTAAGGCGGATGGTTCGCTTCGTCTATGTGTTGATTATCAAGAGTTGAACAAGCTGACAAAGAAGAATAGGCACCCGTTACCGAGAATTGATGATCTCTTTGAGCAGCTTGTAGGTGCTTCTGTTTTCTCTCAACTCGATCTAGCCACCGGATTCCATCAGCTTAGAGTAGCTGAGGATAGCATTGATAAGACTGCGTTTAGGACTCCGGATGGATTCTTTGAATGGCTTGTCATGCCATTCGGATTGACTAACGCACCCGCCTACTTCTTAGATTTGATGAGTAGGGTGTTCAGGGAATTCCTTAACAAGTTCGTGGTTGTCTTCGTGGATGATATTCTGATCTTCTCAAAGGATGAGGAAGAGCATGCTAAGCATCTCAAGGAAGTGATGGATACGCTTAGAGCGCATCAGTTGAAAGCCAAGTTCTCCAAATGTCATTTCTGGAGAAGGGAAGTTCGGTTTCTTGGACATATAGTTTCTAAGCAAGGCATAGCGGTGGATCACGCGAAAGTGGTTGTGGTTCAAGATTGGAAGACTCCTAGGAATGCAACCGAAGTAAGAAGCTTTCTCGGTCTGGCGGGCTACTATAGGAAGTTCATCAGGGACTTCGCTAAGATTTCGGCCCCTCTTACTAAGTTGACGAAGAAGAACTTAGTCTTTGCATGGGACTTGGAGTGTGAGCTTGCTTTTCAAAAGCTCAAAAGAGACCTTACCTCAGCTCCAGTTTTGGCATTACCCGATAGTGGTAAGATGTTTACCGTATACACCGATGCATGTGGCACGGGGTTAGGAGCTGTTCTGATGCAAGAGAGAAGAGTGATATGTTATGGGGGTAGGCAACTTAAAGTTCATGAGAAGAACTATCCCACTCATGATTTAGAGTTAGCAGCGATCGTCTTTGAACTCAAATCCTGGCGCCACTATCTTCTAGGCGAAAGGTTTGAGTTGTATACTGATCACAAGTCACTCAAATACCTCTTCTAGCAAAAAGATCTGAATCTAAGGCAGCAAAGGTGGATGGAATTCTTGGCATCTTATGACTTCGAGATAGCTTATACCCCTGGCAAGGGTAATGTTGTGGCAGATGCACTAAGCAGAAGGAGGTTGACTTTGAGTCCCTTGTTCATTGAGATGAAGAACTTAGAATTCTTGGCAACCTTTGATTTCACGACGGCTGTTGAGTCGATGACGGGTTCATTAGCATCCCTTGAGCTTAGACCCACACTTCTTGATCAAGTTGGGGCTTCACAGAAGGAAGATCCACATATAGTCGAGGTCATGGACAGGTTGATTCGTGGTGAGACGTCTAGTCACCTTGCTAGATATACTATTGATGATAAGGGTTGGCTAAGGCGTAATGGAAGGCTATGCGTTCCACAAGTAGGAGACTTGGTGCATAAAGTTCTTGAAGAAGCGCATCACTCGAAGATGACTATACATCCTGGAGGGGACAAGATGTATAGGGATATGAAGCGCATTTTCTTTTGGGATGGAATGAAGGAGGATGTGGCAGAGTATGTTTCAAAGTGCATGGTGTGCCAACAAGTGAAAGCCGAGTCAAAGAAACCAGGTGGGCTATTACATCCATTGGAGGTCCCACAATGGAAGTGGGACAGTATTTCTATGGATTTTGTGGATGGATTGCCTAGGTCAAGGAGAGGGAACACAAGCATATGGGTCATAGTTGACAGACTTACGAAGAGTGCTCACTTCATCCCAGTAAAGAGCAAGAGGACCGCATCAGGGCTGGCATCTATTTATCTTCGAGAAATAGTGTGGTTGCATGGAGTTCCTTCTAGCATAGTTAGCGATCGTGACCCAATTTTCACTAGCCAGTTCTGGAACAGTTTGCAAGAAGCGATGGGTACGCGATTGAATTTGAGTACAGCCTATCACCCGCAAACGGATGGCCAAACTGAAAGGGTGAATAGAGTGCTAGAAGATCTCTTGAGGCTTTTTGTTCTCGACTTCGGTGGTACTTGGGAAGACCACCTTCCTGTTGTAGAGTTCGCTTATAATAATAGCTATCAAGCCAGCATAGGGATGGCACCATTTGAAGCTTTGTATGGGAAGCCGTGTAGGTCACCTTCTTATTGGTGGGAGACAACATATAGACTTATACTTGGGCCCGATATGATACGGGATACATCCGAGAAAGTTGAATTAGTGAGAAGAAGGATGAAAGCGGCCCAAGATAGACAGAAATCCTATGCTGACAAGCGAAGGGCAGATTTGGAATTCGAAGTGGGAGACATAGTTTTCGTGAAGGTTTCTCCTTTGCGTAATGTGGTACGTTTTGGAGCAGTGGGGAAGCTGGCACCAAGGTTCGTAGGACCTTTCCCTATCATAGAAAGGATTGGAAAGATGGCCTATAAGGTGGAATTGCCCGAAAAGCTAGCCGGAGTGCATAATGTCTTTCATGTCTCGCATCTCCGAAAGTGCCTACATGAATCCGCTGAGGTGGTTGAACCAAGCATTCTTGAAGACATTGAGGTAGAGAAAGAGGCAACCTTGAGAAGAGCTCCGATTCGTATCTTGGGAACAGAGATCAAGAAACTAAGGAATCGAGAAGTCAAACTGGTGAAAGTTCAGTGGGGTGAAGCCGACGAAGATGCAACTTGGGAAACCGAGGAGAAGATGCGTGGGCTTTATCCATTTCTTTTTGAGGGTACATTCTCGACCCCTTTCCTAATTAGCATATCTTCCTTTTTATCCATGTTTATCCATGTTTATCTAGTTTATCTTGTTTCGTAGATCTTGTCATGAGAACCTTAGGTAGGAACCCTTTGGATGAAACATGTATTTGAAACATGTTATGCTTGATGGTTGCAAGTGTTTGCAAGTGTTTGCACGTGAATACTCGTGGATGCATGATACACATTAGGCACTAAGATCGGCTCACACACTTTCATGTTGCATATGCATGAGTGCTTATAATTATTCATGGATGAAACTTGTTATGCTATCACGGGGATGTTGCATATGGATGAATGTTATGTGCACTCATGTAGAGATTATAAATTATGTTAGGAATTTTCATACATATGGACTCATTTCACTAACATACATTGCATTAAGGAGGTTTACTGTATCAGTAACCGCCTGATTTTTGCATTAGATAAGTACATATACACACACCTTTGCATATGATCATACAGTATTTAGAATCCTTTAAGGACAATGACTGCACGTGGATGATGTTTTGAGTAGATGGATGATGGATGGTAGGATACGTTCTTCCTAACTTGGAGATTTCGGGGACGAAATCCTTTAAGGAGGGGAGAATGTAACAACCCGTATTTTTGAATAACATGTTATAACATAAATCAAGGAAGAATTAAACTGTAAATTCTGAATCAAGGGAAACGGGCTGTGCCATTGCGTTCGTCTCGGAAAAATACGCGAAATAGAGTCCGAGTTTTCGAAAATCGGAGTCCGTATGACCAAGATATGGCCTCGCGAAGTTTCACGAAAAATTCAAATTTCAAAACAGATTCAAAAATTTCAATTTTCAGAAGTGGCGGGAAAATTCCCGCCAGACCCAGGGGGTCGACCTGCGGGTCGACTGGGGAGTCGACCTGCGGGTCGACTGGGGAGTCGACCTCCCCCCTAGGTCGACTGGGGAGTCGACCCAAGGGTCGACCTGGGGGTCGACCTCCCTGGTCGGCCAGGTCGGCCTGGTGCACCCATTTTGGCTGTTTTGACCTGTTTTGGAGGCTTGTGACGGGATTTGATGGCTTGGATTGAATCTAGGGTTAATCCTATGGCTAATACTATCCTAATCTTGTATAAAAAGACCCCTAAACCTAGCCTAAATCACCATTATTCAATCCTACAACTAAACTATGTCAAATTTGTTCCTCTCATGGCCTCCACTCTCATGCTAAAATTCCTAAGTCTTTTTCTATGAGAGATTGGGAGGTCATACAAGTGTTTACAAGCTTGTATGAGTGTTCTTAGCTTGCATTCAAGTCAAGTTGCAACATTTCTATTTCAAAGCAAGGGTTTTTATTGATTTGGCTCAAGGGTATTTCATTGGAGCATTCATATTTGGGTCTTTTTGGTGATTGCATAAGGGCTTCGTCTCAATCTTTATAATAAATATTCATTTGTGTCTTCATAGCATAGTAAGCCCTTTTCTACTTTCTTTTTATTGAACTCTAAAGTTAAATGAATGATGCAAGTTTGGGGTTGATCATTATGATATGCAAGTTTGGTTGATCATTATGATATGCAAGTTTGGTTGATCATTATGATATGCAAGTTTGGTTGATCATTATGCTATGCAAGTTGGTTTAATCATTATGTATGACACATGTTGTTATGTTATGCAAGTTTGGGTTGATCATTATACACATGTTATCATGTTATGCAAGTTAAACTTGAGGTTGTGAGCATAAAGCTCCAAGCTTTATATTAAAGGTTGCATTTTGGCAACATGGAAGTTATCATATCCCTTATGATAACTTGCATGTGAGGCTAAATGCGAACTTCTAGCAACTTCTACATGTCATTTATCACCATGTATCACTCATATGCTAAGTTTGGTTTTATGCATGCTTTTGAAGCCTAATAATGCAATATGCAAGTATATGAACATATGTACATTTCATATGCCACCATGATAAACTTGTGGCTTCAACACCTTTTTGTCATGATTATGCCAAGTTCCCTATTTTATCCTTTATGCGTTGTTGCGAGTATGTAAACGATGGGATTACGTTGGGGTTGGGTAAAATATGACATGAACATGATTTTTATAACATGACGTGATATGTTAACTTGTAATTATGTTTTGGAAACATAATGGACATGACACTTAGAAAATATGAGTGTGGCCAACTCGAGGTTGGGTTGAGTTTGTAGCATAAATCTACCCGGACCCGCCCGGCTTAACTAGTGGCTACAAACAATAGGACCCAATGTGAGAAGTTGGTCATGTTGTGCTCGAACCCGAGGTTAGACCAAGTTGTGGTGTAAAGCTACCCGGACCCGCCCGGCTTAACTAGTAACCATAACAAAGTCTAATGTGAGAGGTTAAAGCTTATTAAGTTAATTAATGCCTCCTGATTAGTGTTAAGTCATGGTCCACTTAATACTTAATCAATTTGGGTTGGATGGGTTAATCGGGGTTAAGTCATGAACCTTGGGTACACTTAACCAATTTAATCCACGTTTGGATCGGGTTAACCACATTTGACCCATTAAGGAAACCCTAGTTGCGTGGTCCTTTTCAGCAGTAACCCTCTTGACAGTATCATAAGACCCTAGGACTAGGCTAGGGTGGGGCACGATTACTGGGCTGACATGTAAGCGACCAAAACGACGGCTGAGTAGGTACGCCGGTGTAGGTCCAGGCGGACTATGGTCGTGCACATAGTCCGGAGTTGGAGAATCAGGCACGGGTACCAGTAGATCTATACTGTGCATACTTGATTGGTGTCCGAGGTCTACACCCTAGGACTTGATACACCCTGGGGTGGGCCTAGCGCAGTTAGCTACATTGCATGTTTGGGCCGTATGACACAAACACTTGACGAGTTAGGCTTATAGGGAGCCGATCGACTAGACCGTGTAGTTGGACCTTGATTTGGGTCATCTCATGATGTTGGGCCAAGCTTGGGCCAAGGGATCAATTCTTGTTTTTACTTGACATGTTAGAATGCTAGTACACCCGTGGTGCAAAACTTAACCTTGATTATGCGATGATACCTTTATCTATCTTGTTAGTTAATCATCATGACAGTATGTTGTTATCCTTATGTTCATCTCAGCTTCTCATGCTAGTTAACTTTACTGGTTCATGGACAGATAGTAGTAGGGCTTACCAGTCTTTTTGACTGACCTGTTTTCTTTCGCCTCTTTTCTTCCGTTCCCCCCCCCCTCAGGTTCTCAGGGTGGGAACATTGGAGCTTAGCTTGGATCTTTACAGCTTTCTTACTGGATTCGCTCATGTACGGTTTTGGACATTGAGCTAGCTATGGTTTATCACTTCACTTTGGGGATAGTACTTTATGTATTTCAGTTTTTCAGTTTATGCTTTTCTCTAGACTTTGTTTGTTGGAAAATAATGACTAAGTATTTTGTTGTAACTTAACTATGGTTTTGGAAATGCAAGTTTTATCCGCTGCTTTATTACTCTGTTTTACTTATATGTTTTGTCTTGTGATATCTGCATGCATGTTTACCTTGTTTAACGCCCCTCCAAAGCTAGTGTGCTTGCAAGAGTTACCCTGACGGAGGTGGGGTGTTACAACAATACTATGATTGAAAGTATTTGCGAATTATTGTTGCGAAATAATCTATGACTTCGGGATATGAAATGATTTGATATCTTCATGGATGCGGGTGACCTATGACTAAACGAAGGGTGTGTGACTTAGGGTGAGCAACCTAGGCATATACGGTGTCCGTGTCTGGACGAAAACCGAGAGATATATGTGCTCCGCGATTTTGTGCTTGGGGGTCCGTGTCTGGACGAAAACCGTGATGTACACTTCTCTTGGGATCCCTCGATGATGGTATTTGGGAAGAGCAACCTAGGCATATACGGTGTCCATGTCTGGATGAAAACCGAGATATATGTGCTCCGCGATGTTGTGCTGGGGGGTCCGTGTCTGGACGAAAACCGTGATGTACACTTCGCTTGAGAACCCTCGACGATGGTCTGCTTTAGGTGTCCCGAGCAGCCTTAACTATATTATTGCGTGCGATAGGCAATCCCTAGGCCTTGTCATGGAGGAAACTTCTCGAGGAAATGAAACAAAATTTTTATTTGACTGGGAGTCGAAACAAGTATATTTAGAACTTGTATATTTTAGCCATGCGCCTAATTAACGCCTGTCTAAAGTGGACAAGAACGACGATGAACTTGTTAGGCTTTGAGTTATCATATATATTCAAAGTTTTAAAAGTGATTTTTGTTTTAAAATCCCGAAGTGATGTATGATTCTTTATATGAATATATATATGTAGTATTTCGATGATTTGAAATGAAAAAATGGGATTCTAAGTTCGAAGAAATTGTTTAAGGCTTTCAAATGTTTTGCAATTATGATTTCAGAATATAGCAAATTTCCTCATCTTAAATTTGTGTAAATAAAGGTTTGATATAAAGGTTTTACAAATGTAAGTATATGAAGTTTTATATTCCTTTGAACTATTTGACAAATTTTCAAGTTAATAAAGATGATAAGTAATTTGTTTCAAAATTTACTTAAGCATGATTTTACAAATCTCCTTTTCGAGGACGAAAAGCTTTAAGTGGGGGAGATTGTAACGGTCCAGAAATTTTGACACTTGAAAATATAAATTGTATTTAGAATTAACGTTAAAATAAATATTTTTATTTGAATTTCAATTTAAAATTTGGACATTTAGTTATTTTGGAACATAGTATATACCTATAAATGGAAGTTCTTTTCAATGAACGGCTTGTTAAAAACATATGTTACTAATGTTATAACTAATTTGGGGTTTCTTTGAATAATTAAAAACCCAAGTTTGAATGGTAGAAAATAAATATTGTAAGTCTAGATTTAAATTTTTAATAATTGAATGTAATTAGTTTAGTTAAATTATATGTTATTAATGTTTTAAAACTAAATTAAAATTGTTGTTACACAATTGCATATAAATGATTTGGAATTTAACTTGAAATATTTAGTGCATTTAGATTTAAAATGTATTGTTAGAGAGTTTTAAATTGGATTTAACTTGAGAATCCATTTAATTTATGTATATTTTAGTTTGGCTTTTGGAAAATTTTAGTTTAAAACGTGTATGTATGGTTGTATATACATGGTATTATAGATGGTGTATACTTTTAAAATAATTGTTATAAAATTTTGTTTTGCCACTTGTTAGAACCTTGCTGAAATTGGTGTACACTTGGCCTTTTACTCTTACTTAACACCACGTGTTGCTTAGAAGATCAGCGCATCCTCCTTTATTTGTTTACACCGCCTCTTGTACAAATGCGTCCGTCCCCTTTCCTTATTATTCCTTCAGCTCAGAAACTTTACCAATCCTCTTCATTTAATTTTTCCTCAGCAAAAATGTTTTCCCCAATTTTTGTTTTACACAAATCAATTCTATTTTGCTAAGTGTAAATTTATTTCAATAACATCAAAAGTTGAAAACAGTTGATGTAATAAAAGAAAGGAATAAATTATGAAATAAATATCGCGTGTTATGGTGTTAACGTTAAATTTGTTTTAAGAATAGTAATGGTTAAATTTATAATGCGTTAAGGCAAGAAAACATCGTCGTTCATATCAGTTTGCACCATTCACTTATAATGTCCGTTCAAACTCCGTTTACCTCGTTCAGCCCAACCTCAAATCCAACACCGTATCTGACCAAATATTTGATTGAAATTTAGGCGGTGGAAAATTTTCTCCACTTGTCTTTACCGCCCTGTTGTGAATTACACGTGTTGTGCTTCTTCAGTACCCTGTTCCCTTTGTTTCATTATAAAATAAGGTACCCTCCTTCGATTTCATACACAGAACTCTTTTCCTCTTCTAATTTTATCAGCCGTTGTTTTCCATCCTTCCCCAAATCTAAATTAAATCCTTCCTCCACTAAAACCAAATAATTCTCGAATTTAAAATCAGTCGCTCCTCTTTTTCCAATTCAATGTCCATAGCACTTCTCCGCCACTGATTTCCGCTGCAGAAAGCTTCCGCCTGACTAACGGTTGTCGCCCTTCACTACTTCGCCCTCGTCAGCCATCATCCGTTCTGACCACCGCCTTGTGCTCCACCATCTGCTCCTCCTTTTTTCCTCCGCCACTTTCCCTTACTCGCTACAACCACCACGACATAAATCGCAACTCCAGCACCCCTCCTTGTCGATCCAAGCTTGGATTGCTCTCAAATCCATGCAAAAAGGGAACAAATAGCTACCGGTAAAGGCCAAAAGCCGCTGTTTGCCTCTGCTAACAGACTCGGCCCCTCTTTCAGTATTGTTTCATCTCCAATTAGAACTGCTGCTTCTCCCTACACTGTCCGCTACCGCGACGCAATGTAAGTTAGCTTACAGATTAAACTTTTTTTTTTCAAGTTTGACACTTTGGATTCACCAAGTATGATTCGTTTGGGACCGTTGTTTGCCTCGTTGTTGACTGCTTTTGGTTGTTTGTCTGCAGTCTTAGCCTGGCTGCTATTTTTCACATGCCTTGCTATTCATTAGGTCGAGTAGCATTGGGTATTTCCAGTGCCGCAGTCCACTGTTTTGCACACTTGAACCCTTTTCTTTGTGATACTGTCTATTTCTTCTTCTTCTTCTTTTTTTTTTTTGGCAATCACATGTTGTAAGTTGACCCACGCCTGGCCTATATTTCATAAGCACATGTATATGATATTATAGCCTTATGGTTGTTTTGTAAACATTGAGACCTTTACATGCATGACTCATTGAATGCATGTCATGATTTTTCACCCTTGACCAACCAGTATAAGGTACTAAAGTCTATGCACAGTACGGTTCTAAATGTTTTGGGCGTGAGCACTCCCTTCTCTTGTTGACAAACCAAAATACACATATTTTATTGAGTCCACCCTTTTAATTCTGGTGTGAAGTCCTCTTTGTTCTGCACCCTTGATGCATGAACCTGCTGTATATTTTATAAAGGCCAGTCATACATGCGCGCCATACCAATTTCCACTATGCAGGCCACGACATTCCACTACATGCTGCAATATATTTGCATGTCTTATTATCTCTTGGTCACGACATGAAACAATACCTATATCGCATCGCTTGTTTGTTCCATGATTTCTTTACTTCGGCGGTTCATAGGTATTATACTCGAAGTATTTAATAATTATTGGGATTAAACAACTATATTTAGTGTTTATCGAAGTGTGCTAACTTGTAATAAGTTTAATCCTGACTCAGGTGTTTTGTGTATTTTGCATGGGACACTCGGGTCAGGTCCTAAGTGTTCCAGGCTTAGAGTTCAGCTCGCAAAAGAGGAGAGGAGCGTGAAGACAACACGCAAAGATGCATGCCGCGCAACGCTCGCGCTACACTCGACAAAGGTGTAAAAATGTTCATTTAAAATTTATGTATAAATTTACATTATTCTTCCGCTGTGTAAATCAATTGTAAAACTCTGATATTTAAAAAAAATGTTTATTCCGCTGCAATTATTGTACTATGTGATTCGGTGTTGATTCTATTTAAATCGTGTAAGCCAATAACAATCTGTCGTTCTGAACGTTTCATGTTGGTTTAAATACCGACTTGGAGCGGGCAAAAAGGCAGGTCGTTACACGATTATATATATTTATATATATATATATATATACACATATATATATATATATATAATCAAATTAAATCGAATAACGACGCTGTAGTTCGTATTTTGAAATTGTAACTTCAAACGATTAGTGCGGGAGATCCGACCGTCGGATTTTCCCGAAACTGAAACCTTTGGATTCATTTTGAAAAGATCTTTCTAATGATATAAAATTTGTGAAGATCCAACGGTTAGATTTTCAGATATGCGTAAATCAAATCTGGAGAAAAACAGGACCACGACCGCGTTATGGCCTGAAGCGTTGTTTTGAATGAACTGGCTATTTTTAAATAAATAAAAATAGCGATAAATCGTGATAAAATATTATAAACGATATGGAATGGAAATAAACCGAATTTGCTCGGTTTATGTGATATTTGATGGTGTAATGTGTTTGGTGTGAAAATTACATTAATCAATTTAACTAGTGATATCGAATAATTTAACCATTGAAATGAATAGATTTGAAATTCTAAATATATGTGAATTATTTGAAAAGGCCGAGTTGATTCTCATTTCAAATAATTGATCGACGAGTAGAAGTCGAAGATATGAAGACAGTGCAAGATCGATAATCTTCACATCGAATGGAGGGGTGCTACTGATGCTCATGATGGGAGTAGCTACCTTGAAGGGGCTGAAGTAGTAGCCGTTCGGACGTACTTGTGGATTGTACGGATGTGCAAGGTATTGAGTGCCTCCGGTTTCTTTCAGACCCAGAACGAACGTGTAAATGGATTATGTGTCTGACATTGGATTTTGTTCTGTGCTGATTGATCTCTATTAAATATATATCTGTTTGGCGGCGAAGAATTTATTCTCTTTCTTCACGCCCATCTCTGAGACGTACGAGCTCAGAGGTTATATATCGATAGAAATCAATCGCATGGATTGAATTGCCTGTGTGGCATGCCTAAGTGGCAGATGATCAAGGCTTCTGTTGAAAAGCAAAGTCTTGTGGGTGATGATCAAAGCGCGGCCTGTGTGGCACAACTTTGTGTAAGACGTTGATTCGCGAGCCTCACACCCCGGTATGAACCAGAAACGGGAGAGGACTGCAGGGAGGAAATGTGTTTACTTCTAGCTAGGATTTGTGTCGGTGTTTTTACAAGGCCTGACATTTTACTTATGTGGATGATGGATAGCGAGGCGCCTCGGACATATCGGTCGATCCGGGACCGATGGAGTCATTGGGCTCATTGATGCCCCATGGGGGGGGGGGGATGCAGTGTTCAGGCATTTTAATCCACATCGGTGGACAACCCCTGAAGATCCAAGGGTCACTCGAGCTCTGATCCTGAGACACGGGCTAGAGCGTCTCGAATTCGGTAAGGACTATCTTTTGCCTTGGTTCATGATGGAAATCCAATTTCCAAATACGACACTGTGCGGTTTTGATTGTGTATATATATGGCGACATGATATATGGTACCCATGCCGTCTATGATTGACAGTTATGATTGAAACTGTTTTTGAAACATATATACACTAGCAATAATATCAAATGATTTGTTTTGCTCGTATCGAGCATATTTTGGCCATTATAAGGCCTCCGGTTTGTGTTACATTGTGTGATGGGAACTGAGTCTTATAATGGCTTCATTTTTATAAAAAGCATTGCGATGTTTAAAAGATTTATTTGTTTTAAAGCACTGGCAATCCAATGGAGTGAATCCGTTCCGCGAAAGTGGCGTGGCCCTGTGATTGGCCATATTATTGAATGTGTTAAGTAGATTTCTCATACCAGTCCCATGACTAACTCGTAGTTTCTTTCACTTGCAAACTCGGGTGCCTCTTTTTCTACACGGGCAGCCTTGTATTCAAGTTTTAGCAGTCTCTTTCTGGATAGCTGGAGCTGAAAATGGATTCTATCATTTATCTCTTTTTATGTTGTTCAGCTTCTGTTGTACATATTATGTTTTCTTTTCCGCTGTAGACATTTTATGTATAGCTGAACTGTATTTTGTACTAAGTATGATCCTATATACTGTGTAACTCTAATGATTTTATTTATCCAATGTATTCTATTGTACATTATCTGGTGTATTTATTTATTTCTATTCTACCATTATCTGTTTATGTGTTATATTCCAAATATTACCCTTGCACCGTCTTATCGGGGTTTGGGGTCGTCACATGGTCATCCACTATTATGCGGGGTGGATAGGGTCTCATCCGCTAATAATACTGTGGGAAATATCCAACTAACAACCTTAAATATAACTATATGTATAATAGCAAGAATTGATAATAAAATATCAATTCATCCAAAAAATCATCATACAACATTTAATCATAATTTATTAATTCTAAATTACATTTATAAAATTAAAAACTGGGCAGAATTAGTGAGTTTACGCACAATGGTCATTATCGTTGAATAACGATAAACGGTGATTAATCTACTCAGGATTTTTATTTTACCGTAAATTGTAATGAGCTCCAAATTGGTCCAAACCAGTCCCACTGCATAGCCTGTGTCCATACGATCCCAATAGATTGTGTTTCGTCGGATTCTAATAACGCGTGCAAAAGTTATCTATTTTACAAGTTTTGATGAATTAAATGACATTAGTTAAAAAAATTAATTGTTGATTAAACCCTAATTACCATTTTAAAACTTAATCATGCCAATTAATCCTTGTCTCCTCCATCTGCTTCAAATGCTACTCCTCAAAATAACCCATTATTGCATTTTACTCAATCGCATTATTCCCTCCATACTCCACTAAGTCGCGAATTGGAAAATCCAACAAACTCCTCTTCACGCAAGCTATCCGACCAACACCGTCCCATAACTTTCGATCAACAACTGCGATCAACAACTGCGATTCGCATTCAGACCTTCTTCCGTTCATTGATGTAGCAAACATCGATGTAAATTTCCATGAAAATGCACTAATATTCAACACTAATCACAAAGACAACCACCAATTCATGAATTAAAGCTTATAATCTCCAATCTCCAACCGTAACCATCGAAGACGCATGTTGTGATAAGAACAATGACAAAAATCTTAACCAAACCCAGCAATATGTTTGTAGAGTTGAAAAGCAGCTCTCAAGGATCACCAATATATATGTTTCTTGATTTTAGAGATTTTATTTGGATTTCTTTTGATTTTGAAAGTCACGTTTTGGAAGAATGGTGGTGACTCTGAGTGTTGACTATGGAAGAAGAGAAATGAGGGTTTAAAGTAAGGATAGTGTGTATATATATGTATAGAGAGAGAGGTAGGATAACTTATAATGTAAGCTTCATACATTTTTTTATTATATCGTTATTTGCATTCGTCATTTAAAAATCTGTATGGTAGCGTACAATATCCAATTTCGATCAAAATAGACATTTAGCTATAATTTGATATACAGATCCAATGAAACTTGATTCGTCGATATCTGAGTCCATTTGCACGAACAACATTATTTTAAAGTCCAATTGTTGATTGATTCACATTTAAATTGCACATGCTCACAAAACAACTTTGATTGGCGCAAAATTTGAAAACTAGCGATAATTATCATTATGGATTTAATGAAATTCGTTTCATCGAAAATGGAGGTCGTTTACAAAAGACTATTTTTAAGGCTTAAATAAAAATAATCAAATATTAATAAATTCAAAAACAATTCAGTTTAATAATAATAAATTAATATTATTTTATACATCCAAATAAAATACCATATAACTGCAAAATAAACATACTTGGATTTATAACTCGATATTTCAAAATCCAAGTTAAATCGATATTCAATTTATATAAAATTCCTTTATTAATCATTATGGTTTTTAAACGATTCCATAACGTCTTTACGAAAATTTGATTTGGACATAACTCACAATATACAAGACGAAATCTCCATTTTTCACTTTTTTTAGAAAAATATAGTTCAGTAGATTCAAACATTTCTTGTTTCAAAGAAATCCAACTTATAACGAATCATGTATACTCGGTTGAAGTTCAAAATGTAAAACTACAAACTACCGCTACATTACGAGCTCGTTATTAATTATATTATAATTAATACGTTCAGACTTCATTTATAAATAAATTCGTTGCTATAACTTGAATCTAAACTCAATTAAATCTCTTAAATTTTCCTATTCACATAATATTGCAAATTCAACTTATTTTCGACTATTTCGAAAATAATTATATTATTATACTATTTATATTAATTAATTATTCAAAATATTTGAATTCTAGTCATTTTAATCTCCAAATCGATATTTAAATCATTAATTAAACTAATTATTTAATCACTAAAAATCCGGGATGTTACAGAAATTTACAATATAACTTAAGTCTTTACAAAAATAAAAAAACTTCTATTTACATATACATACATATCAGAGTACAACACTAACTTATAATAGCACTGGATGGTTATAACATTTTGTCCTTACAAATATTGAATACTAGACACAAACACACACACACACACACACAAGCAACGAAAAATAAAACTAAAATATGGAACTACATCCTAGCCTCTAGCTCCTTTCTAAGCTCTAACTAACTCAAGCTAAGCTAGTCAAAATGCTCGGTATAAGCCGAGCATTATCACAAAATATCGCTCAAGTCAGCCTGCATTAATTTGCACCTCTAGATAAAATGTAATAGAGGCTACATTAATTTGCACCTCAACATATATGGACCGACCTAACCCTTAAAATGGGTTGCACTGAACATGATCACCCAAGCTGATAAACAACTGCAAGGGCCCCGAAGCATACCAAGATAATGACTCTAGGTATGGAATGATCATCTCCTAATAGGGGCGACGAACATGGAACAATGACTTTTCACTATTCATTAACGATTGATTAGGCTAAAGGTTACGTTTCAACTTATAAATGACATAATATCTTAGTATTCTAACATTGCCTTCCAAGGAGTTATATAAATACTAGCATTCATCCTTACAAGTTTGTTTTAGGCCTAAAAAAACCAAAAATATCTTTAATAATCTTTAGATACTTCAAGTTCGAAACGCTTCTATAGTATCAAAGTACAGATAACTAGGCCCGACCTTAGTCTTGATAGTTTCCAGAAAAAACATTTTAGGTTCTTTAGGAATACACTAACAATATATAAGTACAGAGTTCACCTCCTAACCATTCGCAGGAACAAGTTTCCTTATCATTTGATGGATAAATTTCTAGAGTCAAAATGACCAAATTTGATATTCAATTATTTAATTATCAAATATTTAAACAATAGCCTTTTAAGGATTTAATTTTCTTATAGGAATCACCAAACCTCTTTAGAATGAATATTTCATTTACAAAACCTTATTTTCAAAAATATATATTAAAATATTTTTGTATGTATCTAGCTTACCAAAGTTTATTCACAAAATATTTTATTTTCACTACCTCAAAATATATTCTGACTTATTAAACTAGAATAAGTATATTCAAAATAATTTAGAATAGCTTTCTTATTTCCAAATCGTAATAAGGACTAAATTAAGTTATTTAAAAAGAAATAGATATAAAAATAAACCCAAACATGATTCCTCTAGTGTTGAGTGTGAAAAAGTTGTCCATACCATCATTTTTCAAAACATCGATTTGGAGGAATCAAATCTCAGTTACTTTTTTATATCTCTTCGATAAATCCTTTAAATGAATTCCTTTTACCTTATAGAAATATTCTTTCTTATGGTCCAAGTCCATTTATAAAATCCTTTTTTAAAAGAAAAATCTCCAAGTTTAGTTATAAAACTCATCAAATAAACATCCAACTATTATACCTCTTTGTTAGTGTCACAAAATCCTTCATAAACTTCCTTTACACGAACATAAAATCATTTATTAACTTTATTTATAAATATATAAAATCAGTTATAAACTTCTTTTATAAATATCCAATCATTTTCAATCTTCCTTCACATATATCAAATTTTAATCATCAACTCTCGAACTTAAACCAATACTATCTCTCGGATAAAAATGAAGTAGATTAAGTTGGAGTATGTTAAGTACCTCTCGGACCGTGACTCGACAATACTCTTACCGTTTGAAATAACTAAAAGTTTATGATCTATAGTTAACTTACAATCAACTATGTTTCACTAATTTATATTAAATTTTTGTTTACTTAGTTCTATGAATCATTTAATTAAATCCCAACCCTTTTATTGATTAAGAATTATCAAACCAAAAGCTTTTGCTACATTCAAATAGTGACTTATTTGAAAACCTCAGTTATAATTTTTTTTCAAACCAAGATTAATTTTAAATAACATTGTAAAGTTTAGCCATACTGGCTCATTTTTAAGAGAATCTATATACTTTCCATAGAGGCTTAAAAATTCTCATTAGTTCTCATTTAATTGAATTAAAGCTATTCAAATTTTTTTGGTAAGGCAATTAAACCTATTCAATTTATTGCATCGTATCTATATATGACTAGATACGTATATAAAGAATCAAGTAATAATAGTCAATCAACATAAAGGAAGTATTTAATAGCAGAACGGGTTTTGCTCTACTATATAGATGTACAAGTTAACAATATAGCAAATAGTGTTTTTGTTCCGCTTAAAAGATTACAAACATAATTATTAATCAAGTTGCAGTAGAATAAGGATGTATTCTACTAATAGATGTCACACAAATATCATTCAGTACATAACATATCAGTAACACTACTGTGTAAACATATCCACAACAATAACAGAGTGATAGGAGGGTGATTTGTCCTATTAAAGAGATGTCCAATATCGATTCATTTTAACTAGAAGAAGGGGTGTTATTCTACTAATAATTGTCCATACCTTTCAATCGATTATGTTAACAACATAATGATGTTTTTTTCTAAAACAAATGTACTTTAGCTCCTAATTAATGAGGCTAGTCAAAGGTGACTTACAAGGGATCCATTGGACTAAAACATCTTTTTAAAAACATCCTAATAAAATAGGCAATTCAAATTTAAAGTAATATTAAACATATTATTAAACAATTATCAAACTTTTAAATAATAATTAATTAATATTTTAAATAATTTATTTTTAAACCAACATCTAATAAATAACTAAATAATTTGTAGCCTTTAATTAAATATTTAAACATCTATTTTAATCCTTAAAAAATAATAGGTAAATATTAATTAGCCCTTAAAAGGATAATTATATAGTAATTATTTCTTAAGTAAATAATTAAAAATCTAAAATTTCCTTTTTTAAGCAATTAAATAAAAACTTATCCGTAATTAATTATTAAACAAACTATTATTAATAATAATTAATTATATAAACCTTTATTAAATAAACGGTTAAATTATTTAATCGCAATTAAGCAATTAATCATACTTAATCCTTAATTTAACGTAATAATATTATAATTAACTGCCATCAGTTATATAAATTAGAACCAAACTTATTTGATTAAAACTTAAGTACATATTACTTAGTTAATTGGTAACTAAGTGCTAGTGTTACTTTATTAAATTAGTTATATAATCATTAAATAAATAACTAAGTAATTAAATAACAATAATCAAAATTTCAGTTAATTTCATCTTTAACAATTCTAACAATTAGTTTTCTAGATATGATCTATTAGACGATACAAATTTGAGGTTGAAATCCTTTGGTTAAACGAATGCAAACAGAGCCAATTATGTTTTTTTTTAAGTTTGAAACTTAAATTGATTTGTAGGGACAAGTGTAATTTTCTAGATATAGTCGTTGGCGATTAAAAATAGTTTCCGTCCCTCACAACTTATTCTGCAAGTTATCCATGTCAAAAAGTAAATCAATCGGCCAATCTTCGTTCTACAACTTCAAGAATTCTCAAGCCATTCAAGTGAATTTCGATGCAATCAAAGCATGTTTAGGTGGCTCGTCCACCCTGAATGTTTCCAGCCATATGACATCTTCCTCCGCTAGTGAGGATGAAACTATCACTCCTCTGTCTTTTGGGAGTCAATACTCAGGTCTTAACATTGGAATTGGGTATGAATCATACTTATGAAATAGGAAATGAGTTTGAAATTAACAAAAATACTAAATTTTTGGATGCTCGAGTTAATTCCCAACATGTTGCGGGTAATGTTACTACTATGGACAACAGTAACACCCCGCACCCCTTAATATTCCCCAAAGTAGGGTCCCGCTAAGAAATGCGAAGCGTTATAGGTATAAAAACATAAATATGCATATGTGGGACTATGATTCACAACAAAAAAGTAGTAAATACAACGGAGAATAATTTAAAATAAAAGAATTACAATTATTTCAAAACTTCATCATAAATCTATCTCAAAACAACAATACCATATATCACATGAAAAATAAATCTCGGTCATAAAATAAGAGTACAATAAAAAGTATCCCTCAAGTAAACCATTAATACAACCAACTATGTGGAATACGGTAAAACTAAGAAAAATGAGAATACATTTGCAACTAAGATAAGTCTCTAGGATGAAACACTCCAAGAAATCCACACTAAGCACTACCATAGTACGAGCCTATTGGTTCAGAAAAGAAAATGGAAAGGAGAGTGGATCAAACATAAAGTCTAGTTAGCCGTATAATTAATACCACGATTGATAAATAAAGCAAATCTGTCTATCTATCTATTCAATCTATAAGATAATTCCCACTAATCTTTAATGATTAATAATTGGTCTGACCATAAAATACCCAAATTTCCCATATTTACTTTTAAAAAAAATCTTTACTACTTTATCCTTAAAGGAGATTGTCCATATTTACTACTTTACTACTTACATATCAATTTGTCATATTTTATATCAATTTGTAGTTCATTATAACTTTTGGAATGCTAAGGAAGTTGGCACTTAATTAGGAATTTCTGAAAGACGTTAACGCCTTTTAAGTAAAGATTCAATTTATTTCAAAATCAATATGTTAACTAGATTCCATGCTTTTTAAGCAGTTCAAATGTTTTGATTCTGTCAAAGAAGTAATTGATTTCATATAATAGTTTTTAATTTCTTACGATTGCATCCAAATTTCATAGAGGAAAATTTCATTTTCAAAATTGGATAAATAAAGAAGTTACCATAGCTAAAATATCCAATCAAAAAGTTCGTGTCCAACAAGACATACAACTTCTATTTTTCGAACTTTTAATCATATTACATATTATATATCCCTATTGTGTTCATATAGATTTTTGGTATATTATATAATTTCCTTTCATGATATATAACCGCAAAATCAATATCTTGATAAAATAAATTAGTTAATTCACAACCAAATCAGTACAAATCTGTACATCAACCAATTTGTCTACAAATATACCATATAATTCATAGCCTAGTAACTTTCAATAAAGGGAAGGCGGTGAAAAAAATATATTCATATGCAAATTGTATAATACCAAATAAATGCAAATGCAATTAATAAAAATAGCATCAGTGTGCTTATATTACTTTTGTATGTTGTATAATCCGCTTTCAAGCCATATAATTGCAAATCAAATATTTTTATTGAGTATGACATGTAATTCACAAATTGTTGCACCAAACTTTCCATTTACTTTTACTTAGAATTTCAAATGGTAAGAAAATTAGTTAAACAAACCTGAGTATACATAGTAACAAAAGTTATCCGTTGGTTGTGGACATTATCATTATGATGTATGACGTATGTATGTATGATGTATTTTTTGCTAATTTTCTTTATAGGGTTTCATTAGCTATGTCATTTATTTTCTAATCTATATAATAATTCACAAATTACCCATATTTACTTTAAAAAAAAACTTTACTACTTTATCCTAAAAGGAAATTTCCCTTATTTACTACTTTGTCCTAAAAGATACCACCTACATAGTACTCATAATGATTTGTAGTTGGCAGAATGCAGTGTAAATGATTTGTAGTTATTCTTTTCTAATTGTTGTCCGACGTTTGCTGCTTCAAATTTTTACTCTGACTATTCATATTTGGTATAATATTTTATTAGTAGTGAATGTTTATATAGAAATTGATAGAATCAATTGTATTGTCTTAAATTATTTATCTAATTTCCCAAAATTTATTCTGATTATTAATCTATAATATACCATATTATTAATACCATATACATATTTATATGGATCATAAATTGAGACAATACAATTGTGTTGCTTTAAAGTATTTAGTTGATTTCCTAAATTCATTTACTTTACTCATCTATATTGCACTACATTATTAAGACCATACCAGGTACACCACATTCTCAATGAAATTTAATTTTGTGGGTATGCATACATTTCTAAGTTGAAAGTTCTGTGGCTTCCCTTGAAATAATACTTCATTTCATTCATCCTCTCGACTTTTCCTTTTTCTTACCTTTTGCAACTTCATAAATTTATATAGTGCTAATGAAATGTCTTTATTCTCGATCGAAATAAAATCAGTAATTCTTTTCACCATGTATAAATTCACTTACCAAAGAAGAGTTGATGCATCTGACGATTTTCTTCCTAATATCATTATTATGCCTCCACAACCTTAACAAAGGTGTCATCTTTTCCATCCATATTCTCTTTGATGCATTGATCAAATTGAGTGCACTGAAAATAAAGAAGTCAAACAAGGAAGAACTTTGCGAGTTCTGGTATGCTCCACAGTGGGACTATTGATTAATGATATTTTTGTAATAAAACCGCACAATATTGTATGCTAACCTTGCACCATCCTAAAATCAACTTTCCCATGAGAATGTTGCCTTATACATGAATTTTATGGTGCTGGTGAGTTAAATACAGTTCTCCATTATTCATTAGCTGGATGAAAATATTCAACTGTCTTCCACTATACCACATAAGCGTGTTATATTAACATTTCTCTCTTTGGAGTCACAACCTTACATCACACATTGTAACCGATATACTATTGACATAATTTATTTTTCTTAGAAAAATGATATACTTTCAAGTTTAACTTAGCATAATTGTTGCATGATAGTTAGCACTAGGTATTACTGATAATATATTATTATTACATGAGCATGGGGATAAAAGATGTTTATGATCTGTTTAACGACAAATTGCTGAGTCTATTCCAGAATGCAACAACAATTTCTTTTTTAATATGTCAAATCTGGCTATATGAATCTTTAGCACAACATAGTGACATTTAAATTTTGATTTTACATTCTCTCTTTTTATCTTTGACTTATTAATTTCATTTTTAGGCTAAATCCGTGGAGAAAGTGGATGTTATCTAGCATTATAATTCTCAGTGATTCATGAAGATTTTTTTCCATTTTTTTACAACATGGTTTTCTTATTCATTTTCAGTTTTTGTGTATTTATCCATGTAATAAAACATACTTTTCATGGATAAAAATAGCAACGTACGCACCTCGATATACTATACAAAGCGTATTTGTGTCCTTTCTACTATATCTATATGTCCAAACCAATGTCATGAGCATGGCAGATGGATACATATATTTTCTAAATGGCCCACAATGTGAGTGTAAATTTGAAACACATATGATACAATCATAGAGAAGTATTAATTAGAACTCAAAAACGTGTTAACAAATTAGTTTAACAAAAAGCTAATACTACATCTTGATGTTATTGATCAAATGGAACAAACAAAAATTAATAATAATTGAGAATTTGCGGTTTTCCTTGTTTTAAAATGTTACAACACCCTTGAAACCAAATATTTCCATACAATCTTTATACTTTAAGTAGTTATCATTAATGTTGCACTACCTGTCAGTTGAAAATGTCTATTAAATTGCATTAATTTTTCCATGTTTGTATGCAAAGTGTTACCTGATTAAGAATGGTTTATAGTCGAGCTGAATAAGAATTCTTTATATTGTTGAAGAGTTTTCATTATTTATTAATAATAGTATAAATATAATGTTTTATGTGATAGTTTAGTATAATTTCAAGAGAATCGCCCTTACTTCAAAAGATAATCATAGTACGTGGTGACCTATGACATTATGAATCTCATACTTATCAGGTCTGACCCATCAGTAAAGACATAGTCATCACCACAGGCATTGTAGTGGCTTATTTTCCTAATCCAATGTTACTGCATGCTCGGGCACCTTCGAAATGCATCAACACTCACCTCCATTTGGACCATTTTATTACCTAGCTCAACATAAGTGTGCCTTAACTTCATCCATTATGTGAAATCATAATTGATAAGGGAATGTTGATGGTATGGATCCCCAACCAATGTACTTTGACTCAAACCTCCTTTGATTTGGACCCATATAGTTATATAATTACCATAGAATTATGCATATTTACGGGGCCACCATAGAATCGCAGAATTACCACAAAACCATGTCTATTTACTAGGCCACCATAAAACCATAGAATTACCATAAAATCATGCTTATTTACTAGGCTACCATAGGACCATAGAATCATGCCTATTTACTTGACTAGTTAAGAACAATAGAATTATGCTTATAAACTTAACATCAATTTTAAGTTCATTTTAATAATAAATCATTTCATTCATTTATTACCTCATGTTATAATTATATCTGCATCTAAGCAAAATTTGTTCATTGTGTGTTTGTACAATCTATCATAATATATGAAAATATGTTTAGTCCCTTTTTTTATTATAATTGATGTCATAATTATATAGCAAATCACATCAAGTTTTCCTATTTCGGACCAATTCCCTTTTTAATATAGTTTTGTGCTTCATTTTCATTACTTGTAAGTTTATCCCAAACTTATTAATTTTGTTTTGCACAATTTCATTTTAATTATATTTTCCCAACGTGTGCAAAATAAAAGAATTATAATCAACCGTAGGATTAAATCAATCGTATAGAATAGGCACATAGATCGGTCTTATATTTCAAGTGTTTTGGTGGTTTTAATGGTGGGCCATTATTTACAAATTGTTTTCGCATTTCATTACTGATTTGAGTATAAATTTAGTGATCTGTTTCAGTCTTCGAATGCCCATGGTTTGACCTATTTATTTCAAGTGCCTCTATTTAAATTTCTTAAAGATTTTCTCTTAGAAGTACATAATTCACATGCATTTCTTACAAAAGAAACAACCTTTTAATTTGTTGGCAAACTAAAAATACTTAATAGCTATTTGTTTTACCATGTTTAATTTAATATATATGTGAAACCCCACCTCCGTTAAGGTCACTCACAAAGGGAATGCCTTAATTTTGGTGGTGCGTTTATTGTGTATAGAACAGAAAAGTAAACAAGACAGATAAATATATTGGTACTTGGAAAATAAAAACCACTTTTATTGCAGCGGAGAAATAGTTTGGTTACATCACATCAAAAACCAACTACAAAACCAAATACACTTATTATTCATCTTGGCAAATAAGTTCTGAGTACATAAAATAAAAGACATAACCCCAACATAAAATAGCCATAAATAAGATAGGTTGAACTTTACTTCAGCAATCCAAGCAACTTCCAAAAGAAAGAGATAAAGCTGTCCAAATCAAGCTCCACTAGTATTAGTCGCACCCTGATCACCGAGGTGGGGGGAGGAAGAAAAGAGGTGGAAACAAAGGGAGTCAGACATAAAGTTTGGCAAGTGCAATAACTTTAACAGTATAATCATTAAAGTAACTAGGATAAGGCATAAGCTGGAAAATAAGGAAATGACTGTGAACAAATGGGCATAACAGAGTAAACAAAGGAAATAAGATGCACAAAGATAATGTTAAAGGCGCACGTAATCACTATAAGATAATTACTACATTGCACCAAACCAAACACCCTAAAAGTTGATCCCGCCTACAGAACTTAATAATGATAATGGTAGTTTCGTGTACCCCTAGCTGCCTTCATAGGTGTCGTCTTCCCCTATCTCCACTAGGTGTACCCACTACCCCCATTCGATCGGCTCCCTAACTCGTAGATACCCATGCTGACCCCACAGTGGGGTGTATCACTCCCCAAAGTGGCAACCTGATACCACCAAAAATGCACGGCTTATATCTACACGATGCAACAACGTCTTACCTACCAGCCCGGGGCCACACACGCACATGACCCCGTTGGACTTGCGTTGCCACTGCTAACCCGTTTTGACCTATTACAATCAAATCCAGTACGCGTGTCCCGTCCTCGACTTGGGTCGAGCCCACAAAGATACTTAATGGGCTACTAGTTTGAAAAGAGCCCCCATGTACGACACAAGCTTTCCACCTATGCTTGGTCCCCTCTAAGGTTTTCCCCACTTAACCCCATTCTTATTCATGTCTTCTTACATGTTTCAATCTTGGTTAAGTGCATCTAATCGTATTTCACATGCCACCCAAGGCACCCTCTTAATTTCACATGCCACCCAAGGCACCCACTTAACCCCCCATGTCCCACCACATGTTTATCTGGTTAAGTGTTTCTTAATTCATTAACACCGTAACCTTATAAAGACCTCCCACATTAGACTGGCATTTGTGGCTGCTGGATTTGCCTAGTGGGTTCGGGCAGTCTTACAACACAAACGAGCCTAACCTTATGTCTTTACAACTGTTACGCATTTAATTCATGCCTTTGACCTCTCACATTAGACTGGCATTTGTGGCTTCTGGATTTGCTGGGCGGGTCCGGGCAGTCTTACACCACAAAAGAGTCTAACCTCATGTCTTAGGCAGTTTATTATTACACATCTTTATTTAACCCCAAATTGGATTAATATCCCTATTCAAATTTGTAAATAAATTCCACATATACTTATGTCCATAATTGTTACCTAAATTATGTCCATTTATTTCAGGTATATAAATTATACCAATTATTGCCTCAAATTAATTGTATGCCTTTTAAAGCCATTACATGCCAATTCTCAATATGTGTATATTCAATATTACCCCCATCGTCCCCACGTTGTTCGTTCGCTTATCATGACACATATATATATATATACATATATATATATACATATATATATATACATATATATACATATATACATATATATATACATATATATATATACATATATATATATATACATATATATATATACATATATATATATACATATATATATATATATATATATATATATTAGACTAGCAATTAGTCTAATGACGTAAAAGGGAAGAAACATCGCAAATTTGCATAACACACAAATTGGATCTAACTTACAAATAAGGATTACAACATATCTTGCATAAACTTGGTATTGTCATGAATCTAAACATAGGCCTAAAAGGTGTGAACTTGCATATATGAATATAGTTTTCACCCAAAACTTGCGTATATGAATTTAGTTTTCACCCAAAACTTGCGTAGGCCATAATCACAAACTGTCATAAAACTATGTATGTCATAGAACTAAATCTAAAGGTGTAAACTTGCATATACGTGAATCCAATTTCTACCTAAACTTGCATATAGTCACTTTGTTTGGTTCACATGTAAACTTGTATACAATTCACATAGAAACTAGGATATAATCTGCACCAAAACTTGCATATAAAATGATGTCAAACATGAATCAAGTTTAACATAGGTGATTGGGCATATACAAAGGAATCCACAACAAAACTGTCATTATGAACAACTAGCATATACTCACAAAATATCACATTTTTCCAATGTTTCACAAACATAGCCATATAACCCAAATTATAACTCAACCCAATTACTTTTTAATTATCTTATTAAAGAAATTGAACTCATAACTCAAAGAAGGTCTTGAGTTTTGGGATCTGAGTTCTGAAATTGATTTAGCTTGCCTTTGAAGTAGACAAATTCGTTGTTGTTGTTGTTGTTATAGACTTGAGTTGAATTGGGTTGATTAGCTTTACTTTCCCTCTAGTTGACGACGGCTATTCTAGGTTGCACGGTGATAGCATGACGGCCATGGTTCTAATTTTGATTAGATTTTAGGGTTTGAATCTACATGTGTTTATATAGAATTTAGGATTAATTTAGGTCATCCGATCAACCTAGAATCAATCAAGACCATCCAGTCAAGATAGAGTGACACCTCAGCCTTAATGACTTAGCGCTGAGTCACAAAATCATCATTTTCAGATCTGCCCGTAGGGGGGGGGGTAGGTCGACCCCCAAGTCGACCCCTAGGTCAACCTGGATCCTGGGCGGGAATTTTCCTGCCCAGCCCGCTTCTGACTTCTGTTTTGAATTTTGAATCCGGTTTTGAGCTATCTGAATTTATTTGAACTTTCTGGAAACTTCCGACAGCCATAACTTCTTCATACGATGTCCAATTTATGCAAACTCGGACTCTATCTCAACCAGAATTCCGAGACAAATACAATGGCGTAACCGTTTCCCTTAATTCTCACATTTAAAATTAATTATTCCTCAATTCGTTAGTTTATAACATTAACAGAAAATACGGGGTGTTATATTCTCCCCTCCTTAAAGGATTTCGCCCCTGAAATCTCCAAGTTAAGGAGAACGCATATCCTATCATCCAATCATCCATCTACTCAACCATCAAACACAGGCATCCATTGTCCTTACAGAATTTCTAATGCTGTATGAACATATGCAAGAAGTGTGTGTATATGTTCCTTATCTAATGCAAAATCAGGCGGTCTACTGATTCAGTTGGCCTCCTTAATGCAAATTATGATAGTGCCATGCGTCCATTGTATATGCAAAAGATCCCTAATGATACATATTATGTCTATATGCGCGCGCAAGCATTCATCCGAATGCAGCATCCATATGATAACACAACCATTATACATCCATCAATCTAAATAGGTACACATTTATATGCAGTATGAAAGTGATTGAGCCGATCTAGTACCTAATGTGTGTGTGTATGCATCCACAAGCAACCACTAGCAAACACTTGCATCCACTAGCATCCATCAATCATAACATGTTTTAAATACATGTTTACATCCATTGGCCTCTACCTAAGGATAAAGAATATGACCGAGGAGATACACTAAAAAGGTAAATACAAGCTTGAATAAACTTAAGGAAAAAGAGATCAAAGATGTACCCACAAAAAGAAAAGGGTAGGATGCATGTATTTTGGCCTCAGTCTCTTAAGTTGTGTCTTCCTCGGCGTCGCTCCATTGAACTTTGACAAGCTTAACTTCACGGTTGCATAGCTTTTGGACTTCCATTCCCAAGATACGAATTGGAACTCTCCTCACAGTCGCTTCTCGTCCCACTTCGACTTCCTCTAGTATGCTTGGCTCCACAACTTCTGCCGACTCATGTAAGCACTTTCGTAGCTGAGAGACATGAAAAACATTATGAACTCCAGCCAGTTTTTCAGGTAGCTCTACTCTTTAGGCCATCGTCCCAATACTTTCGATGATCGGAAGTGGTCCTACAAATCGTGGTGCCAACTTTCCTACGGACCCAAAGCAGATGACATTCCTCAAAGGAGATACTTTAAGGAACACCTTATCCCCAACCTCAAACTCAAGGTCAGTCCTTCTCTTGTCTGCGTAGGATTTCTGTCTATCTTGCGCAGTCTTCATTCTCCTTCGTATCAAGTCCATTTTCTCTGAAGTCTCTCTAATCATGTCCGGCCCAAGTATAAGTTTATTTGTGGACTCCCACTAACAAATTGGTGATCAACATGGCCTTCCATATAAAGTTTCGAAGGGTGCCATGCCTGTAGTGGCTTGGTAGCTATTGTTATAAGCGAATTCCACCAAAGGTAGATGATCCTCCAAAGATCCTCCAAAGTCAAGAATGCATAGTCTCAAAAGATCTTCCAGTACTCTGTTCACCCTTTCCGTCTGACCATCGGTTTGAGGGTGATAGGTTGTGCTTAAACATAGTTGTATGCCTATGGCCTCTTGCAAACTCCTACAGAACTCGCTTGCAAAGTTAGGGTCTCGATCACTCACTATGTTGGAGGGTATCCCATGGAGTCGAACTATCTCCTTAAGATAAATGGAGGCTAAAGACGAGGCAGTCCTCCTACTTTTGACAGGTATAAAATGAGTGCTTTTCGTGAGCCTATCCACTATTACCCAAATACCGGTATTGCCCCTTCTTGACCTAGGCAACCCATTAACAAAGTCCATCGAGATGCTCTCCCATTTCCATTGCGGAACTTCTAGAGGATGAAGCAAACCGCCAGGCTTCTTTTGCTCCACCTTGACTTGCTGGCATATCATGCATTTCGAAACAAATTCAGCTACATCCCTCTTCATGCCATTCCAAAAGAAAACTCTTTTGATATCTTTATACATCTTGTCTCCACCAGGGTGTATGGTCATCTTAGAATGGTGTGCTTCTTCCAAAACCATCTTCACCAAACCTCTTGCTTGCAGGATGCATAGTCTTCCATCCCGTCTCAACCAAACCTTATCATTGATGGAGTATCTATTGCGGTGACTAGAAGTCTCTCCCTTAATCAGCTTATCTATCACATTAACTAGCTGAGGGTCTTCACGTTGTGCGGTTCCTATTGAGTCCAACAAAGTAGGCCGCACCTCTAGCATTGCCATCAAGCCAGTCACATAATCAACAGAGGGTCAAAAATCAAAATTTTCTATGTACTCCAAACTTTTCTTTTCTATAAAAGAGGAATTAAGGTCAGCTTCTTTCTACTTAGGGCGTCTGCTACTACATTGCCCTTGCCAGGAGTATAGGAGATCTCAAAGTCGTATGAGGCGAGAAACTCCATCCATCTTTTCTGCCTTAGATTGAGGTCTTTCTGCAAGAAAAGTTACTTCAATGATTTATGGTCAGTATACAACTCAAATTTATCGCCTAAGAGATAGTGGCGCCAAGACTTAAGCGCAAAAACAATGGCTGCTAACTCTAGATCGTGGGTTGGGTAGTTTTTCTTATACACTTTTAACTGCCTTCCACCATAAGCTACTACCTTCCCCTCTTGCATCAAAACAACGCCTAACCCGTACCGCATGTATCTGTGTATACCGTAAACATCTTGCTCCCATCTGGTAATGTCAAAACTGGGGTTGTTGTCAGAGCCCTCTTCAATCATTGGAAAGAGACTTCGCAATCCAAATCCCAAGTGAAAGTCAGGTTCTTCTTCGTTAACCTTGTAAGTGGAGCTGAGATTTTCGCAAAGTCTTTAACGAACTTGCGATAAAAGCCTGCTACTCCAAGAAAACTTCGGACTTCGGCTGCATTCTTTGGAACCTTCCAATCTTGGACCACAACTACTTTTGCGGGGTCCACAGCTAACCCTTCTTTGGACACCACATGCCCATGAAATCTTACTTCTTCTCTCCAGAAGTGGCACTTAGAGAATTTTGCTTTTAATTGATGTGCACGGAGAGTATCCATGACTTCCTTTAAATGAAAAGCGTGCTCTTCCTCATTCTACGAGAAAATCAGAATATCATCTACGAAGACCACCACAAATTTATTGAGAAATTCCCGAAACACTCTATTCATCAAATCGACGAAATAAGCCGGTGTGTTTATCAAGCCGAAAGGCATGACGAGCCATTCGAAGAAACCGTCCGGGGTTCTGAACGCGGTCTTATCAATGCTATCTTCAGCCACTCTTAACTGATGAAATCCGGTAGCCAGATCTAATTGGGAGAAAACTGTTGCACCTACAAGCTGATCGAACAAATCTTCTATTCTTGGCAGTGGGTGCCTATTCTTCTTGGCCAGCTTGTTTAGCTCCCTATAATCAACGCATAGGTGAAGTGAACCGTCCGCTTTGGTTGCGAACACCACTGGAGCACCCCATTCAGAAATACTCCGCCTTATAAACCCTTTTTCTATCAGCTCTTTAACTTGCTTGTTAAGCTCCTTTCTCTCCCATGGAGCCATGTGTCTAACGGGTAAAGCAACGGGGTTTGCGTTATCAACTAGGTATATGCGGAAGTCTATCTCCCGCTTCGGAGGCAAGCCCTCTACTTCCTTAAAGACATCCGAGTATTCACAGACCACTCTAATAGACTGTAAATTCTCAACAGACGCGTCAAGCGATTCTAGATAACTTAGCATAACAGAATTCATGGGATTACAAGAGATTTCGAGAGTGTTTCCCAAGCGAGTCATAAGCCTAACCTCTCTCTTTTCACAATCCAGGATGGCTCCATTACTGGATAACCAATCCATGCCCAAAATTAACCCATAGTCCGTGAAGCCCAAAACATAAGCATTACATCTAAACCCAACGCTAAGTACAGAAATTTCCAAATCCAAAAAAATCATCGACAAATAGGCTGAATCCCCAGTTGGATTTGAAACAACTAAGGGATCCTCTAGTATACAGGTGTTTAGGTGTAGTGACTCAACTAAAGCAGTAGATATAAAAGAATGCGATGCGCTAGAATCAAAGATTGTGCGAACAGGATGATCAAAAAGATAAACTAAACTTTTATAGGAAATCGTTCTACCTCGTTCTTGCAGCAGTGGGGCCACAAGAGCCTGGACCTGCCCCTTGCCTGCCCTGGTGCCATGAGAGCTTCTGCCCTCTAGAGGTAGTCCCTGCCCTCTGCCCTTTTTTTGGGCAGTCCGTAATCAGATGTCCTGCCTCACCACAGTGGAAACAACCAGTCTTCTTATTCTTCTTCTTCCTACAGTCTTTGCTCAGATGGCCTGGTGTCCCACAGTTAAAGCATCTTTTCTTTTCCTTGTCGTTGTTGTCTTTACCACCCTTCTTGTTCTATTGTTGCTGTTGTGGTTTCTTTTGATTCCCTTTCTTCTCAGGTGCCTTATTAGCATTGGCGCCTTTCTCCTCTTCATGCATAAGCTCCATGTCAACTAGTCTCTCAAAGGTAGCCCCCATAGGGATATGAGTCATAGCTAACCCATGTAGCGGCTCGTTCAAACCCTTAACAAACCTCAGGGCCTTCTTTTCGGGTGTATTCACCAAGTCCAAGCCAAATCTCGCCAACTGATTGAACTTGTTGACATACTCTTTCACTGATAGATTTCCCTGCCTCAATGCCAAAAACCTTTCCATGTATAGGTTCTCTTCGGCCTATGAGAGAAACTTTGCCTCAAACCTATGCCTGAAATCCGGCCATGTATCAACTAGACGCTCTCCATTAGTGACGTTCCATCAAAACGAGGCCTCATCCTTCATTAACCAGGCAGCTAACTGGACCTTTCTTCCATCTTCAACCTCAAAGATTCCAAACAATTCTTCCACCTCCTTTAGCTAATTTCGAGCTTTAACAAACGTCTCCGACCCGTGAAAAGGTTTTCCGCTGATTGCCCAAAAGTCCTTGCATATCTTTGTGAAAGTACCAACACGGGGAGGAGGAGGAAGAGGAGGGGATGAGGAGGATTTGTTGGGCCTGCGACGCTAGCCCTAGCTTCCAGATACCTTCTAAACCATTCTGGTATCGGTATCCCCTCGGGTATCTCGGGAATTCCAGACATGCTAAAAAGAAAATGAAGAGATTCGAACGGAGAATTCGAAAGAAAGATATATGGCTCTTGGGGGTTATGTTTTTAAAACAAACTTTTCTCTTGAAAATACTTTCCTTAAAGCATATTTTGAAAGTATTTCTTTATAAAATGCTTTTTGAAAAGTAGTTTTTCTTATTAATTATAACTCAACCCAATTACTTGTTAATTATCTTATTAAAGAAATTGAACTCACAACTCAAAGAAGGTCCTGAGTTCTGAAATTGATTTAGCTCGCCTTTGAAGTAGACAAATTCATTGTTGTTGTTATATACTTGAGTTGAATTGAGTTGGTTGGCTTTGCTTTTCCTCTAGTTGATGACGACTACTCTAGGTTGCAAGGTGATAGCATGACGGCCATGGTTCTAATTTTGATTAGGTTTTAGGGTTTGAGTCTACATGTGTTTATGTAGAATTTAGGATTAATTTAGGCCATCCAATCAACCTAGAATTAATCAAGACCATCCAGTCAAGATAGAATGACACCTCAGCCCTAATGACTCAGCACTGAGTCACAAAAGCGTCATCTTTCAGATCGCCCCGGTGGGGAGGGGGGGCAGGTCGACCCCCAGGTTGACCCTTAGGTCGACCCCCAGGTTGACCTGTAGGGGGAGGTCGACACTAGGGTCGACCCCCAGGTCGACCTGGGTCCTGGGCGGGAATTTTCCCGCCCAGCCCGCTTTTGACTTCTTTTTTGAATTTTGAATCCGGTTTCGAGCTGTTTGAATTTATTTGAATTTTCTGGAAACTTTTGACAGCCTTAACTTCTTCACACGAAGTCCAATTTACGCAAATTCGGACTCTATCTCAACCAGAATTCCGAGACGAACACAATGACATACTTAATTATCAAATTTAAAATTAATTATTCCTCAGTTCGTTAGTTTATAACATTAACAGAAAATATGGGTGTTACAATATAAGTACCCTTTTGCAGAACTAACATTTTTTATCTATCTTCAAACTTATTTTGTTCAGTACGCACTTGTTATAAATGACTTTTTATTATGTCTGTATGTTAGAAAACAAGGTATAAAGGTGAAATAATCAATGTGATTGATTTGTTTATGCTATACATAAAGCACTTATTTTTGGTATACGAAAACTCAAAAAATTCACGTATATTGATCAATTCAAGGTGAAAAAGGGGGTTGCTCCCTCGCCAAAGCTGGGAAAAGTTGAGACAAAAGATCCCGATTCAAGACAAATTCACGAGGAAGTGGGATCTCTTTAGGATCAACTCCAGTGTCAATAAATTGGTTACCTGGTAAAGATATATGGATTTGGTGTCCCGCCAAAGCATGAATAGGATTCATACCTAAGCACGGTAACCATATTGGGTTGAGTTCTGGAATGGTGCAAAATCTTCTCCATCATCTTTGACAGTAATAATTTGTCCAATGGTGAAATGCATCATTGGCTGACTACACAAGTTCTGATCTCAAAACCAGTTAAGGGTACATGCATATTCCTTTAAAAGTGTTGATGGATATTTATTTTTCAAACATCAAATATGGAATCACTGAATATAAAAAATGCATAAATGACAGCACCATTTTTACTATTTACATCTCCACAGATCAGTGGACTAAAAGAGAAATTACAATCTGTTACAGGCATGAGTTCAACCAAACAGTTTGTTTTGCAGACAAACTATCGAGCTATACAATAGCTCTTTCCAAAGTCGGCTTTGGCCTAGTGCTATCTTGGCCATCGCACGGGGAATGAAAATTCCATGGGGCATCATTGCGGAGCATACAAGATAGAAAAAAAGCATAGACGAAACCGTGTAGGACGGAAAGACATTGAAACAACGAAGAGAAGGAGAGTGAAGCGTGGTTTTGAAGCACCGATTGATTTCTAGCGAAGATTGATTTTCTTAGGTGGATTGATTTCTACTAGCACAGATTGATTTCCTCAGGTTCAGGTAAAAGCTAAGAACCCTAATACTAGTGCAACTATTTGTTTTATATGCCTACAAAATAAAACTGATTTGCCTAGAAAACAAAATAAAACCGATTTTCCTAGAAAACTGAGTAAAAAAATTGTATGAAGTGCTAGTATATATAATGGTACAAAGGATGCAACTAATGATTTCTAATAGTTGAAGCAACTCAAGTCTTGTATGTACAATTTTTTCATTGAACCAAATTTTCAAAAAAATCTCCATCATAACTATTGTTATTTTCATTTGTCTTATTTGTTTGTTCCAATGTTAGTTCATACTATTAATGAGTTTTTGAAAAATAATTAAGGTTGCTTGCAAATATGAATTTCGTTCAATGTCACTGTGCTTATTTTACAACATGGGGCATCATTTAATAATTTGCACTGGGCACTTCAAACCTCAGAACCGACTTTGGCTCTTTCCTCTGCATAGCAACCTACCATACGATGTAATTATATATATATATATATATATGATGTAATGAGCATGCGAATTTATGGTCATAAATCTATATTAATTGATTTTTTTCCATGTTTTGAAGCTACTATAATAACATGGTTTCCATTTAATAATGTGTTAGATTATGCTAAACGAAGCCTTTTAAAAGGCGTGTACTTATTTGATGATGCTTATATTAGGAAAAAGAGTTGCTTTATAAAAGTTTATTTTAGCTTGAATTTTGTAAATATGAAACCACATGTAATATGTATTGGGGCGAGGTGTATATGTGTTAACTTCTCATGCTGCATATATTCTCCCACTACACAAAGAAATGAAATAAATTAATTGATTTAATGAATCAAGCAATTAGGCCATATTTGAAAACAGTAAAGGAAATGAAATTAATTATTCAAGTCTATCAATTCTAATTTGGAATATAAATAAGAAAAGATTATGGAGGATAAATCAAGTAAGGAAACTTATGGAAACAAAAATAATAGCTATTTACTTGCACTGAAGCCAAATGGTGAAAATTTGGAATGACTTCAAAATATGTGGATAATTTACATATTATACTAAAATAAAGCATGCCTTAAGTTTATATAAATAAAGATAGTTCATCCTCATACTAATGTTAGAGAACCCCCCATTAGTAAAAAATATAAACACTTACTAGCCAAACAAGTAGTTGTTGTTTATTTCCAAACTTTATTATATAAATGTCCATAAGTTTTTACATGAAACGAAATCTTCCATGTGGTCAAATTTATTCCCCACTACAAGGGTTTTGCATTTTACTGATTTCTTAATTTGATAGAAACTCATAAGGGCTAATCAAGCTGACTTTACTTAGACCATTCTTTAAAAATGCAATATTGATTATTTGAAAGTTTTAGATGGTTCAAGACCACAAAAATTCAATTTCAATATGGAAATCGATCAGGGTAATCTTTTAGAAGAAGCTCCCCTGGAGTAAAATAATAACGATGATGGAGGCGACATTGATGATGATTAAGGCTCATATAGGTCTAACTAGATAACAAAAGTTCAACTGAAAATATACAAATATATCAAAAATAAAATTTATAGGTATTTTAGATACTTACAAAATGTTATTAGATATTTGTTGTTTTCTTCAGTAGTCCATTATGTTAGGGAATGCAAAATGCGGATCTTAACGAAAAAAAACACTAGAGGGGGGTGAATAATGTTTATGAGAAATTTATGAAAATCATAAACTTATATGATCTACTATATGAATTAAAAACAATAGAGAGATCACAAACACAGAATCAAATACAAACAGAAACAAATATATATAAATGTAGAAAAGGAAAGAACACACCGTATTTTATACTGGTTCAGATTACTCATACATCCAGTCCCACGCAACGCCAGATTGCGTAGAGTTTTATTATTATCAATATCGAAGTACAATCCCTTTGATTTCACGGCTATAAGGTTAACACCACTCCAAATACCCTTGATTTCACAGTTACAAGGTTAACATCGCTCCCTTTCCTTGATTTCAAGGCTAAAAGGAGCACATCCTATCCCCACTTCCCAAATGATTATAATATCCCTTTAACTCTTCAATAACATTCCAATCCAGAGAGTAGTAGATAGAGATTGAGAAGAGAAGAAGTTTCATATATATTGAATAGAAATTGGCAAAGTATAAGTGTGGGAACCAAGAAAATATGAAATATTAATGGTGGTATAAAGAGGGGTGAAGATGGAGAAGAAAAAGGGTCTAAAAATTCGAAATCATCCCATATATATAGCATTTGAATGGTTGCAACATTTCAAAAATGTTAGCAATAGTGAAAAGACACTTCCTTCGAAAACTGAAAAAATTACAGCTGTATGTTGACATAGCCAATTATGTATGGCGATATATGTTTGTGGAAATTTGAATTTTGAACTATTTTTCAAATGTTTAAACATATATTTTATTCTAGAAATTTTTGAATCAAATCTTAGTGATATATAGAGTATTCTAAAGTGTAAAATCACATGAAAACATAATAATATATTATATAAACATATTTATAAAAGACTATAAAACTATAAAATTATAAAAGTATAAAACTAAATAACTATATATATAAACTTATTATTTGTTTAAAGCTTTATAAACATACATGTTTGAAATCATACGCAAGACAAAATAATTTGAAATCAGGATTTGAATTTTGAAAATAGAATTTGAACCTGGAGTGCTATTCAGAGTTTTACATATAAACTAGACTCTATTACTATATTTTTCTTGAACTATTGAAATCTTGATAAAAAAAAATTTGGCAAGGGCGACCGATTTTTAAGGTGACCGCAAACACCTTTATTAATAGAAAGGAACTGGTACTCTGAACATGCACAGAGTAACAAATCTGGTTTGAAGTGTCCAGTCACTATCAAAACATCTAAATAGCAAAAATAACAACATAACAACATAACTACATACAAAGGATAAACACCAGGTAAAGAACCTGAGTAGACACCATCGACATGGTAGGAACAAGTGTAGGAGAGCCAAGTCATCCACTAAGAAGGAGCCAAAGTCGGTTTCTAAGTTACATCACCAACATCGTCATCATCACAGAAAAAACCAGTGTAAGGAGTCATAATACGCTTAAGGATCCAAAGGCGAAGGGCCAAATCATCTACCATGTTATGAGCTAATAGTCGGCTATGATCCTATGCAAGATCCTGCAAGAGTACCTCATTGTTTTCCCCAACTTCATCATTGGTTCTCAAAATTAGTTTGTCTCCATCACGTTCGTAGAATAAACGACTACGATCTTCCTCTTTATCATCAATAAAAATGAAGAAAACTTCATTGGTGTCACAATGCATTCCAGAGGGAGAATGAACCTAAGCTCTCTCAAGCTCATTCCAAGAGATGTCAAGATCGGGAGGAACATCTGGCAAAATGGTAGCTGGAGGCTCGACCAGCCCAAGATCAACCTCAACCTCAGGACAAGCAAATAACCTATCGGACCCTAACTCGTTTAGGAGGCTTTGGTAGGGGAGTCTTATCTGGGAGTGGCATATTAGCTACATTCATACAAGCGTCAGTGAAATGACCAAAGGATTTGCAAGCAAAGCAAATGTATGGGGACCATCTATACTTGACATCCACATAATGCTCCCGGTTGTCTAGATTAACTTTGATTTGAGTAGGCTATTGTTTATTAGGAGTAATCTCAATCAGGGTCTAGCATATGATAAGTTTCTTCTAGCAACAGTATTTGCATCAAAGCATTTGAGTTTACCTATATGACAAACCAGCCAATTAAGGCTAAGTAGTGGCTGAAGGACTGAGGGAATGTGGGTGAGTTGTGCCCAGACAGGAATTGATAGGACCTGTTCATGAAATCTGTCAATCGAAGCACTCCATGGTGTCATAATAAAAGGTCTGCCTTCAATAATAGAAGGCGCAGCTTCCACAACACGCATCCTCTCAGCAGCAGAGGAAAACTTAAAGTAGTATATGCCGTCGAAAAATGTCATTTTCATTTGGTCATGGATTTTCCAATAATTCCGGCATTTTGTAGGCATTTCAACAAACGGTGGCTTAGAATCCAAGAAAAATCCTACAATATGTTCATTCCAAAAGTTTGCTGCTTCATCATGGATTTCCTATGGAGGGACCGATCCGGATTCAGAATATAGTATATCGAATACCACCGGCTTAAATTCCCCTGCAACACGAGGAAGAGAATCAAAAAAAGTTGTCCATTTTTTGGGAGCATTTGGGTTTGTATTCCTTTCAGCTGCAACATGAACATGGTCTGCAAAGGAGGAAGTTGGCTATTGAGGTTTTGAGTCGGGGAGTTTGGGAAAAATAGTTGAGAAGGTAAAAGGGTAGCTGTTATATCATTCTGTTTGTTTGTGGAGTTTTGTCGGACAGGTGGAGTGCGCTGTAGATCTTGACATGTTTGAGAGCTGGAGGAGCGAAAGTCAAATAACCCATCACTGACTACTGGTTCATGAACATCACGAACATCAGTCAGACCCAAATCATCAATAGAACGGACCGAAGTCTGATTCTTAGATGCAGTAGATGTTTTACCTAAAACAGAACCCAATTCTACATAAAGAGGTGACTTACGAATGTTATCGGTCGTAGAAGGACTAGCCGCACTAATATTAGCAATTAATTTTTTCAGTGGATGATTCTCAGGGAGCGTTAAAGCAGATCTCCCAGGAGGTGTAGCAGCGGCATCAAGCTCTTCATCGATATCTGAGTGAGATTGGATGGAATTTGCACGACTTCTAGATCTGGTGGTTATAGAAGAGGGGACTGGTTTCGTTTTTCTTTTCTTGGCCATGAGGTGAGAGGAAGAAAGGTGGAAGACAGGAGGAGGTCAAAGAACGGAGGCCCTAGAAAGAAAGAAAGCAAGCGGTTCCGCCATTAAAATTGGTTCAGATTGATGTATGATTGAAATCTTGATAACTTGATTACTCATGAGTCTTGAATCTCTTCTGAATCCTGAATCTCTCGAAACTCTAAAACTATACAGTCTCCGGTATTTAAGTCCTATATACAAATCCTGCATATATATATATATATATATATATGTGTGTGTGTGTGTGTATGTGTGTATGTGTGTGTGTGTGTATATGTATTCTAGATAGAAATGTTAGCATATATTTTATAATGATAATTGAAATAAGGTTGTTTTCATCAAAACTCCATTCTCCAATACATTAAGTATTCAATAATTATATTTATGAAACTCAAAAAAAAAAGAGATAGAGAAAATGGGAAATTTTATACTTTGTTTGTTTTTATGTTCTGTCAAACATTGCCTTCTTCTACTAATGCAATATACCAAAAAGTCATGGCAATTAAATTTGTAAGTTTTTAGTCTGCATCATCATGGTTGCTTCTTTCTATAAAAAAACAAACTTATTTTCGTGTCATCTAATATTTTAATTAACAATAAAATATAAATATTTATTATTAACATTAACCTATATAAATATGATAAAAAGTATTAAGAAGATACAGAGTAAGCATTGATGGTTATTCTAGCTTTACTTAGCTCCTTTTTTATTATATCATTTGTAATTCTTATTATTAAAGGGGAGTTTCCATAGATACCCATTTCTATGTATTACTTTTATTATTTAAATACAAAAGTAGGAAATATGATGTATATCACCATAAATTTCTATTATTTCTAGATGAAGAGCTCTCGCACCGTTACCATTTTACTTCAACAGACCCAATGAGCCTATACATGATTTTCTCAATTTTTTTCCTCTTTCTTTTAAAATGTATACATGACTAGGATTACAAATAATATATAGCTCATCTCATTATATACCATATTCTAATCTATATCCCCTGCATGCTATACATCTACAACCATGATTATTTGCTAAATGATTTATTCCTTTGGTAGATTATGTTATACACCAATCAAATTGAAGGCCAAATAATCAAGGTTGATGATTTAATTATTTTTCATGTAAACTAATTTATATGATTCCTCTACTTACATGATAATACTATTGGTAGGAATTTTTTGTCAAATTTTCTTTAAAATTTTATTCCTTCATGACTGAATCTTTAGTTTCTTTATTTTAGATGTATCAAAACTGTTTTACCTGTTATGTATTATCCTCTTCCATGGAATGAACATGCTAAATCCATATTAACTAATTATATTCATTTTATAAAGCATTTATAATAACATGGTTTCTACTCAATGATGTGTTAGATTATGCTCAAAAAAAGTTTTAATAGGTTTTGTCTTATATGGTAGGTTTCTAAATTCCTTAATAGAATATAGTTATAAAATAAATTAACATGCGTTTTGAAAATATGGAATGTTTTACTATGTAAATTCTATAAGGTATGGTGAGTTTCTCTCTCTCTCTCTCTCTCAATTTCCACAATTCAAAATAGTCATTGTAAGTATATAAAGAAACAAGTTAATTTATTAGCCCTGACATTGTTGATTATTATACCCTTGTGGATGTTGGAATGCGAGGCGCCTCAATTATATTGGTCTCTTCAGAGCCGATAGATAGGTCCGACAGGACCGGGAAACGTGTGTTCAGGAATAATTAATCCTCAAATGTAAGAGAGGACCGGCCCTGAAGATCCAAGGGCTACCTAGAGTGTGTTGTTCTGGGGCATTTGCCAGAGTGTCCCGAAGCGGTGAGGAGCTTGCCCCTTGCCTCGACTCATGACAGAAATCCAATTTCCAATACGTGACATTTCAGTTTTGATTGTAGATCCTAGCATTGGCGACATGATAGATAGTACCCATATCGCCTATTATTGATACATTTATATTTGAAGTTGTTTTCATACACTTTACACTATAATAGTATCAAAATGATTTGTTTTAAACGTATCAAGCATTATTTGGCTATTATAAGGGAAAACCCTATCCTCGGGCTTGCATTGCATTGTGTGATGGGACCTGGTTCTTATAATGCTTCATTTTTCCAAAAAGCATTGCGCTGTTTATTTATATGCACTGGTATTCTTGAGAGGAAACCCGTCCCGTGTTATACGGCGTGGTCCCTTGAATTACTCTATTTTAAAGTAAAGTTTTAAATAACTGTTTTAGTTCTCACACTAGTCACATGATTGACCTGGAGTTTATTGTTTTAACCTAAGCTCTGGGTGCCCCTATTTTCCACACGGTAAGCTAGTAGTTTTGGTTTTGCAGATTTATATTCCGAGGTTCCTGGTTTATAGCTGGAATGATATTCAGAAAGCTCTATATCCGTATATCTCCTTTAGTTGTGTTTTGTATTATTTTTCCGCTGAAGTATTGTAATTTAAAATCTCTGATATTTCTCTGACGTATAATATTAATTCATACTCTGTATATTCTTGTATTCTGATGGAATTGTTGTAATGAACAATGAAATGTTCTTCTGTTTGTGTTCTGATTTGTCATGTTCTCAACTCAATCCGTGCTTTCCTTCACAGGGAATCTTGGGTCATTTCAATTGGTATCAGAGCTCTTGTTTACAGAGCTCGAGAACAAGACACATTAGAACCATACGAAAGAATTCATCAGAGATTGGATTAATAACATCCAGTGAGAATGACTCGTTAGAGATAGGATCAGTAGTATCCTAGAGCGAGTGTGAAGAGTATATTTTTAAAATGAAAACAAATATTGTTTTGAAAATTTAAACCTTATTCAGCGTATTTGAATATTTATTTGTATTGAATTTGGACAATCCAATATATAAAGATTTTGCATATACGCCTTGCAAACGTGTATTCGAAGTTTTAATATACTGGATAGATATAGAATCACACTCTTGTTGCTCGGAGATGATACTGATGATTGATATATCATCATCAGTGTTTGTGTTCAAGTTTCGAAAGTGGGAATTCTCTATATTTCAATTAGACTGGTGTGAGGACCAAAAGTAGATAGGGCTTATTGTTGTGAATTGGCATCAAAAGCATGATTTTCTGTTTATGTATCAAAATTATGAATTTGAAACGTTAATCAACTAATTGATTGATGGTTGTGTTGTGTGATTATTCATTTAAACCATTATGTGAAAGAATGGTACCTATAGCCAAATTGAACCAAATATTGAACTGTATTGAAAATTATTTGCAATTGCATGCATGCACGTATATACATTGAAGTCACTGCAAGGAGGCTAGAGCAGAGGAATAAAATTGTTTGCCCGACAAATAGGTACATGTTTATTGTATTTCTTGGGTATTGGATGATTTTACGAGCCGATTGGCTAGCCGCTTGGCTGTTTCTTTTTATTTTTGGATTGGAGAGGCATGTATGGCAATTTCAGGATTTTCCCGGTGCTCCCGTGTAGGGGAGGTTATAGCGAAATTTTTCGAAAATTTAGGGTGTTAGCCAAATTTTTGAAGAATTTGAAAAGTTCTTAGAAACTGAAAAGTTGAAGAACTTAAGCCATAATGAAAATAATGAAATTTGAGTTAGTTTGTAAAACAACTTTCAGCTTCGTCCCTTTTCGAGGACGAAAAGATTCTAAGTGGGGGAGATTGTAATAACTCAGAAAATTTGAGCTAATAATTTTTTTTTTTTTGCAATTTTGATGAATTTTGAATATTTAAAATGATTTAATTTAAATAATAACGACGTGAAATTTTTTTTTAATAAAATTAGAATGCATAAATTTATTTGAATTGGCGTTAGAATATAAATATTTATTTTAATTATAAAAGGAATTGAAAATGGCGCGGTAGTTTGAAATTTTGATTTCAAATTTCAAATGAATGTACAGGATTCAAAATAAACCGGATTTTAGCGAAACCAAAAATATTAGAATCTATTTGCGAATATCTTTCCAATGAATCCGAAAAATTGAAATTTCATAGCGGGAATAAAAAGTTATACCCAGTTGAAAATTCAGAATAGTCGCTATGGAATTTTAGCCCTAAAAAATGGATATTTTGCAAACTACCTCCGTTTTCGACGAAACCACTTTTGTTGGATCCGTGATGTCAAGTTATTGCTAGATTCCAAAATTCATAATTTTCTAAATCAATATGTGAGCGTGGCAAAAGAAAACGTGTTTTAACAGTTTCTGTCAATTTCGATCGACTAGAAAATGGTCATTTTTCAAACAGTCTTAGAATTTGACGAAATTAGTTTTGATAGGACCGTATCATCAATACGAAGCTAAAAAATATTTTTCGGGAATTTTTAGAGTCCGTATGTGGCCCGGGTAAATTGAAATGTGCGTTCAAATTCAATATATAGATTTATATTTTGATTTTGATGGAAACCGATCGGAACAACCAAACTGGCTTACGATACATATCCCATTGTGTTTGGAATGGGGGTAATTAGTTATGGATGACCGGCGGTGGGCCTCGTATGGAGATCGAAATTTAAAGTTACTTTTTGGGGATTTAAAATAATATAAAAATATATTAATAAATATGGTCAACTCTTCACTCTCTCTCCCCTTTACCTTCCTTGCTCCCGTTCCTCTTCTGAACAAAAAAAAGACAAGACTCGTCGTTTCCCAGACACCCCCTCCTCGGTCGATTCAATGCCGCCACCTCTTGGGGGGCCACCGCACCCCCCCTCTAGCTTCTCCTCCCTCCTCGCGTTTCTCCCTCCTCCATCCCTTTCCTCTTGGAACCGATTAGCCCACAAACCCTTCCCCTCCACTACTGACGCGCCGCCATGCCCCCTCTCCTCCTCCACCTCCCATTGACCTGCGTCGCCTTGAGCCATCCCCCCTTTTCCATTTTGAAGGTAAATCTTCACTTATTTTAGTTTATTTATTTTTGTTTTGTTTATTTAATTTTCTTTTCTGGTTTTATATATAAGATAAATAAAAGTTTTGATTTTTATGTAAATGGAAAAAAATTGGATTTCTGAAATGATTTTATAATTTAAAATATGATTTTTATTGTATGTAAGGATCGGATTTTTATTGTAGATGAAGAAGTGATTTTTAAATAAAAAGAATGGATTTTTATTAAGATAAAGATGAGATCTTTATGTATGTAAAGTTATGATTTTTAACAACATAAAGTGATGATCTTTGTTTGTTTAAAAATGTGATCTTTGTTTGTTTAAAAATGTGATCATTGTTTTTTTTAAAATGTGATATTTGTTTGTTTAAAAATATAATCTTTGCTTGTAAAAAAGATGATTTTTATATTATATAGATAATAAAAATATGATTTTTATATTATATAGATAGTAAAACTTTGATCTTTATATATGTTGCAAAGTAAAAATATGATTTTCATATGTGTAAAGGCGTTGTAAAAATGTGATTTTTATAATATCATAGTGAAGTAAAAATATAATTTTTAGCTATGTAAAAATTCGATTTTTGTTATATATGAAGCGAAATAAAAATTGGATCTTTATATAAGAAGTGGAAATATAAAAATATAATTTTTATATAGAAAGAATCAATAAAAATATATGATTTTGATAAATAAAATGCCATTGTAAAAGTGTGACTTTTAATGTGAACAACTGGAAAATGTCGCATGGGAATTTTGGGCATATCCGAACGGTTCAGAAATAGATAATGGCGGAGTGGATCCCAAAGGTGAGAACTCCTCACTTTTAATTTTATTTTCTAGTTTGAAATATATACTAGGATGCAGACGGTGTTTAGCAGCACCCGACACCCATCGTCCACAGACCATGGATGACTTGTATGTTTGATTGATCTATTGTGAAAGTTGATTGTGAGATGTGGAATGAAAATAAATATTTTATAGTTAAATATATAATTTTTTAATTTGTATATAAAATGAAATAAATATTTATAAAAATATCGGATGATTTGTTTATATACACACATTTGACTGATATTGATTAGGACGATAAATATTACACATTGTCCAACTGCACAAATAAAATTCATTATTTGTTGATTGAAACTCCACACGAGTATTGGGGTGATATATGACATACATTATTCCCAATAATTAGCTAAATGTCAATCGATTGGTTGACAGACTGTTATAAGCATTGAATATTTGCATTTGATGCTTATGCAGTGTAGAATGCACTTTGGATGATGGTTGACTGCGTGTGATTGTTGTTGCCTACGTGTGCTGTATGAAATCCATATAAATCAAATTGTATGGTGATTGACAGTGTCTGATTCCAGTTCAGAAAAGAATAAATAATTTAAAATAACGAATATTTTCAAATAATATTCAGTAAAAGATCAAAATATGATGTTGATGTCCGATTTGGGATGGACACGAATATATTTAAATATATAAAGCCGTGTGGATTAGATTGACGTCATTTTGACTTGAACGATATTTATATCGATTTTATTCATTTTTATAATGAATATCGAAAACGAATTGATTTCAAAATATAATGTTTTGAAAATATTATCATTTATATATTGATGATATGGAATATTCAATTTTGATTTGAAATTGAATATGAAGTTGAAATCGTTTTGAAAACGAATTTATAACGATTTACAAAATACGATTTAAAAGAAAATCGATGAAATATAATATATATATATATTATATATATATAACGGCCTAAATAGAACACGCCGCGCCACGGCAGTTCGCGAATTTCGACCATTGACTTCGAACGGACATTACGGGAGATCCGTCCGTCGGATTCTCCTAAAACTGGAACTGTTGTGTTCGTATCGAAAAGAGCTTTCTATCGAATATGAGAGATTAGAAATCTAACAGTTGGATTTGGAATTATGTCCAAATCAAATTTGGAAAAGGTCGTTGTAAGTGCAGTTCGATGGCCGTTTATGGAAATCGACTGTACGGGCCTTGATAAAATTATTAAAAATGGCACTAATTTGTGTAAAATCATAAGAAATGATCTGAAAAGAATTGGGATCAAATATTCCATATTTGAAAAGATAAAAATATATTTTTATCGAAATGAACTAGTTATTAACTAGAAAAATAATATATTTATTTTTAGAAATAAATAAATTGGATTTGAAATGGTTTTAAAAATACCAGAATTTCCAATATATGAATTGGAATGGATTTGAATCGAAATATTCATCAAAATATTTCGATGTTGGATTCGGAATTATACAAATATTGTTATAGAAATTCGAAAGATATATTTTATATCGTTATTTCCAAAGCGATATTTGTGGGTTTCATAATTTGATATTGAATATAAGCCGATATAGTTTCTATTCAGAGCCTTATGTTTAATATCAAAAGGGATTTGGGTTTGTCAACACCTTTCTTTAACCCAGTTGAGAAAAGATTAAATATTTTTATTAGATTTAATGAAGTATACCAATTAATTAATATATTTAATTGGTATTGAATTAGAATTGATTTTTGGGTTTATCGTGAACGGTGTTTTAAATAACACTTGTTCTTTAACTCGATAATAAATGGAATGTGAATTGGGTTTATTGTGAACTGTGTTTTAATGACATTCGTTCTTTAACACGATTTACATGAAATATGATTTGGAATTAATAGATCTTTTTATAAAGATTTAATGGGATTTTCCAAAGTAAAGTTTTCCAGTTTAATTTATTAAATTGTAATTGAATGGAATTCGATTTAATAATAATCTAAATGAACTTCTATGGAGGAAGACTGTTAATACATATGGAATTTATAAGGCTTTGTCGTTATTCCATTTATATTATTGGTCGGATACGGAAATTGATATCGATTATATATATCGATTTGTTTTCCGTGAAGATTCCATAAATAATGGAATGTGATTTGGGTTTATCGTGAACTGTGTTTTAAAGGACATTATTTTTTAACCCAGTAAAAGACAGGATTACATGTCTGTCGTTGTATTTCGAACTGTATGGTTGACCTTTACTTAATATATATCTGTTTGGCGGCGAAGAATTTATTCTCTTGCTTAACGCCCTTCTCTGAGACGTACGAGCTCAGAGGTTATATATCGGCAAAAATCAATAGTGCGGTATAGATTGTCGATGCGACATGTTTGGGTTTCCAAAGTTAAATAATCATTAATATTGATTTTTGGGAAGATTAAAACTAAGTGGAATTTTAATGAATCTTTAATTAGATTAAAATGGGAATTGATAATTTAAATTATCAAGTATAGGAAAGGATCGAGAACGGAGTATTACCAGTTTTTCTCCGAGCGATAGTTAAATCTTTAATTAGGTTTGAACGGGAAATGGTAATTAAATTTACCGATAACACCGTGGTGTTAGTTATGGGGTACTAACAGTTTCGCTCCATAGGATGAAAAGGTCGGGATTGGGAAATTAAATAAATAATTACTTCGGTGTGGTTCGCTAATCCCGACTAGTTTGGAAAACCATAATTTGGTTCGAAATGATATCTAAAGGAAGATTAAAGAATAAATTTTAAAGAATTTATCTTTGATAAAATTAATGGGAACCTTTCCCTAAGAATGTGAATATTTGAAGAAAAGAATATTCTAAATTGGAATTAGGCGTATGTTGTGTTTTATAGCACTTGTTTATTATATACGCGAGTTATTCGGAAAGGCCGGGTTTATTCCCATTCTGAATAACTGATTCGACGATAAGTCGAAGATGAAGACGGTGATTGAAGACCGGAGTTCTTCACATCATTTGGACGATTACCGGTGATCTTGATTGGGCTGTACACCCAAGAGGAGGGAAATAGTTGGTGATCATCCGGACGTATTTGGAGATCAATGGATATGCGAGGTATAAAGTGCCTCCGGTTTCGTTCAGACCCAGAATGAACTTGTAAATGGATTGTATGTCTGACATTGGATTTTATTCTGTGTTGATTGATTTCTATTAAATATATATCTGTTTGGCAGCGGAGAATTCATTCTCATGCTTAACGCCCTTCTCTGAGACGTACGAGCTTAGAGGTTATATATCGATAGATATCAGTCGCACGACATGAATAGCCTATGTGGCATGCTGAGATGCAGTAAACAAAGCTTTTGTTGGAAAGCAGAGTCTTGTGGTTGATGATCAAAGCATGACTTTGATACAGCATAGCTTTGTGTATTGCATTAATTCGCGAGCCTCATACCTCGGTATGAGTTAAAAACGGGATAAAGACTACAGGGAGTGCACGACGTTTCTTTCTAGCTGGGTGGTGTTAGTGTTTTGCTAGCCCTGACATTGTTGATTATTATACCCTTGTGGATGTTGGAATGCAAGGCGCCTCGATTATATCGGTTTCTTCGGAGCCGATAGATTGGTCCGACAGGACCGTGAAATGTGTGTTCAAGAATAACTAATCCTCAAACGTAAGAGAGGACCGACCCTGAAGATCCAAGGGCTACCCAGAGTGTGTAGTCCCGGGGCATTTGCTAGAGTGTCCCGAAGCGGTGAGGAGCTTGCCCCTTGCCTCGACTCATGACAGAAATCCAATTTTCAATACGTGACATTTAAGTTTTGATTGTAGACCCTAGTATTGGCGACATGATAGATGGTACCCATGCCGCCTATGATTGATACATTTATATTTGAAGTTGTTTTCATACACTTTACACTATAATAGTATCAAAATGATTTGTTTTAAACGTATCAAGCATTATTTGGTTATTATAAGGGAAAACCCTATCCTCGGGCTTGCGTTGCATTGTGTGATGGGACTTGGGTCTTATAATTGCTTCATTTTTCCGAAAAGCATAGCGTTGTTTATTTGTATGCACTGGTATTCTTGAGAGGAAACCCGTTACGTGTTATACAGCGTGGTCTCTTGAATTACTCTCTTTTAAAGTAAAGTTTTAAATAACTGTTTTAGTTCTCACACCAGTCACATGACTGACCTGGAGTTTATTGTTTTAACCTGAACTCTGGGTGCCCCTATTTTCCACACGGGAAGCTAGTAGTTTTGATTTTATAGATTTATATTCGCAGGATCCTGGTTTATAGCTGGAATGATATTCGGAAAGCTCTATATCCGTATATCTCCTTCAGTTGTGTTTTGTATTATTTTTTCGCTGCAGTATTTTAATTTAAAATCTTTGATATTTCTCTGATGTATAATATTAATTCATACTCTGTATATTCTTGTATTCTGATGGAATTGTTGTAATGAACAATGAAATGTTCTTCTTTTTGTGTTCTGATTTCCGTGTTCTCAACTCAATCCGTGCTTTCCTTCACAGGGAAGTTTGGGTCATTTCAGTTGGTATCAGAGCTCTTGTTTACAGAGCTCGAGAACAAGACACATTAGAACCATACGAAAGAATTCATCAGAGATTGGATTAATAACATCCAATGAGAATGACTCGTTAGAGATAGGATTAGTAGTATCCTAGAACGAGTGTGAAGAGTATATTTTTAAAATGAAAACAAATATTGTTTTGAAAATTTAAACCTTATTCAGCGTATTTGAATATTTATTTGTATTGAATTTGGAAAATCCAATATATAAAGATTTTGCATATACGCCTTGCAAACGTGTATTCGAAGTTTTAATATACTGGATTGATATAGAATCACACTCTAGTCGCTCGGAGATGATACTGATGATTGATATATCATCATCAGTGTTTTTGTTCGAACTTCGAAAGTGGGAATTCTCTATATTTCCATTAGACAGGTGTGAGAACCAAAACTAGATAGGGCTTATTGTTGTGAATTGGCATCGAAAACATGATTTTCTGTTTATGTATCAAAATTATGTATTTGAAACTTTAATCAACTAATTGATTGATGGTTGTGTTGTATGATTATTCATTTAAACCATTATGTGAAAGAATGGTACCTATAGCCAAATTGAACCAAATATTGAACTGTATTGAAAATTATTTACAATTTCATGCATGCATGTTTATACATTAAACAGGTCACTGCAAGGAGGCTAGAGTAGAAGAATAAAATTGTTTGCCCGACAAATAGGTACATGTTTGTTGTATTTCTTGGGTTTTGGATGATTTTATGAGCCGATTGGCTAGTCACTTGACTGTTTCTTTTTCTTTTTGGATTGGAGAGGCCTGCATGGCAATTTCGGGATTTTCCCGGTGCTCCCGTGCAGGGAAGGTTATGGTGAAATTTTTCGAAAATTTAGGGTGTTAGCCAAATTTTTGAAGAATTTGAAAAGTTCTTAGAAACAGAAAAGTTGAAGAACTTAAGCCATAATGAAACTAATGAAAGTTGAGTTGGTTTGTAAAACAACTTTCAGCTTCGTTCCTTTTCGAGGACGAAAAGATTCTAAGTGGGGGAGATTGTAATAACCAGGAAAATCCGAGCCAATTAATTTTTTTTGGCAATTTTGATGAATTTTGAATATTTAAAATGATTTATTTTAAATAATAACGACAAAAAATGTAACACCCCACGTACATTAATGTCACTCACAAAGGGAATGCATTAACTTCCATAGAGGTTATAAGTGAATATAGAACAGAAAAATTACAACAAGACAGATAATAAATAGTACTTGGAAATCTAAAACTTCATTTTATTGCAGCGGAAATTAAACATGTTTGTTACATCATAAAACCATAGATCATAACCAAGTACAATATCCATCTTCATAAAAACAAAATACATAATCCCATTACATAAATAGCCATTAAAATGATAACAAGTTGGACTTTACTTCAACGGTCCAAGCTTTCCAAAGAGAGATGAAGCAATTCAATCAAACTCCACTAGAGCTGGGCCCAACCTGAGGACCTGGAGGGGGAACAAGGATAGAAATAGAGGGGGTCAGACATAAAGTCTGGAGAGTATGATAATCCTAACAATACTATTATCAAAATAACTAGACTAAGGCATAAGCTGGAAGACAAGTAAATGTCTATGAACTCTTAGGAAGATAAAGATAGCGTTTAAGATAACGTTAAAGATAACGGTAAAGGCACACCTAATTACTAACGAATGATAACTACACTGCACCACACATTACTACACTGAACCACACCAGTCACCCTATTGTTTGATCCCACTTGCATCACACAGAAACTTTATAAATAGCCTTACGTACCCCTAGCTGACTACATAGGTGTCGTCTGCCCCTATCTCCACTGGGTGTACCCTACTACCCACTTTCGATCGGCTCCCTACTCGTAGATACCCGTGCTGGCCCCATAGTGGGGTGTATCACTCCCCTAAAGTGGCAACCCGATACAACTTGAGAATGCACGGCTTATACCTACACGATGCAACAACGTCTTACCTACCAGCCCGGGTCCACACACGCATATGAAACCCGTTGGACTTGCGTTGCCACCGCTCCCCGTTTTGGCCTCTTACCGTAAAACCCAGCATGCGTGTCCCGTCCTCGACTTGGGTCAAGCCCACAAAGATACGTTTGGGATACTGGTCGAAATGGGCCCCCACAAGCTACCCACGTAAGCTTGTCACTAGTATATCCCACTTAACCCTCTAAGTCATGTTCATTTACATGTGTGTTTGGTTAAGTCTTACTAATCGTATTTCACATGCCACTAAGGGCACCCCCTAGATTCCTCATGCCGCCCAAGGCACCTACTTAACCCCCATGTCCCACCTTACATGTTTATCTGGTTAAGTATTTCTTAATTCATTCAGGCCATAACCTCATAAAGACCTCTCACATTAGACTGGCATTTATGGCAGTTGGATTTGCCGGGCGGGTCCGGGCAGTCTTACACCATAAAAGAGTCTAACCTCGTGTCTTTACAACCGTTATGCTTTAGTTTAGGCCTAGGACCTCTCATATTGGGCTGACATTTGTGACCACTGGATTTTCCGGGTGGGTCCGGGCAGGTTTACGTCACAAACGAGTCCAACCTCGTGTCCTAAGCATTGATTAACACTTAAAATCTTTTACCCCAGTTTTAATAATTCCCTGTTCAAATTATTAATTATGTCAACTTTTAATGATGTCCATAATTGACTCAATTATGGCCATCCACTTATGGCATGCAAAATCATATCAATTGCACCCCAACTTTTTAATATTAAATCCTTAATATTACCCCTACCCCACGTTTATACGTTCGCTTATTCAACGCATAATATAGGCTAGAATTGTATAGTCTAACACCTAGCACAAAGATAAATTATCACAACATATAGACAATTAAAATAAATCTAATCATAATAGGGGTGAAACTTGCATAACCTACACATGTTAAGGATCAAAAGGTGTCAACTAGTTAAATGTCTCAATTTACATGATATGATCATAGCCCAAATCTATACATAAACTTGCATATGGGGTTTTTAGGCAACATAATGATGGTGTGAACTAGCATAGGATATCACATATGTCATAGCATAATTCTAGATGTCATAATAGATGTCTTGGCATATGTTCATAACTTTTCTAGTCAATCTAACTTGCATATGTGACTTGTCATATAGATCAACATAACCCAAACATGATGATTTAATTAATATGAACTAACTAGCATAGATGGTAACATCATGGCCTTTTTAACATGTATGATTCATCACAACTTAGCATAGAAACTTTCAACATACATAACATCATCATAGCATGATTTACAACATATAAGATATCATCATCACATAACATTGGATTTACAATATACATGATAGCAAAAGGGGTTTACAACAACATATATGATAATTCACATCATCTACTCATAATCCATTCATAACTCAACCTAATTAAAATGATAATAATCTTGTTAAGATCATCATACTCACAATTTAGAGAAGAAAAGAGAGAGTTTTGCTTTGCTTTAGGGTTGAGAGAATTAGAATTGAATTTGCTTTTCTTCTTTCTTAGTTGGCGGCGGCTCCATTGATTTCCATGGCGATGGTATGACGGTAACTATTCTATTTTAATTAGGTTTAGGGTTAGCATTAGGATGTATTTATAGGTGTAGGAAGTTATTTAGGACCATTAGATTAACCCTGAACCATGAGAACCAATCAAATGCAAAATCTGCATTTGAGCGAATCGGCCCACGGGTTGACAGCCAAACACCCTGGATTAACCCCTAGTCGACCCAGCGAAGCTTGGGTCGACCTCAAAAATGGGCCGGTTCGGTTATTCCCCCTCCCAATTCGCTGTTTTGAACTTTTTCGCATATTTATTTATTTAATTTTTAATTTATATATATATATATATATATATATGTCAATATATATATATATCTCTGTGCAACCCATTTCACTTAATTATTTTCTAAAAATTAAGTATACTTTAATTTGTGAATTTTAATGTTATAAAATTACGGGGTGTTACATTCTCCCCTCCTTAAAGGATTTCGTCCCCGAAATCTCCAAGTCAAGAAGAATGTATATCCTACTATCTAATCGTCCATCTACTCAACCATTAAAAACCAGCATCCATTGTCCTTAAAAGACTTCTAATGCTTTAATGTTTATATGCACAGTGTGTGTATATGTCCATATCTAATGCAAAATTAGGCGGTCTACTGATTCAGTTGACCTCCTTAGTGCAATTCATGATAGTGCCATGCGTCCAATATGTATGCAAAAGATTCCTAATGATACATATTAATTCTAAATGCGTGCACAACCATCCACCCGAATGCAGCAACTATATGATAATACAACCATTATACATCCATTTTACTAAATACATCCATATATATGCAATATGCAATATGAAGTGACTGAGCCGATCTGGTGCCTAATAGTGTGTGTATATGCATCCACGAGCAACCACTAGCAAACACTTGCATCCACTTTGCATCCACCATACATAACATGTCTCAACACATGTTTCAACCATAGGATTATCCTAACTAAAGGTCAAAGATACTAGCGAAAGGATATACTAAAGATAAGATAAGTACAAGCTAAGCGATAAAGGAGAAATTAAAGGACATACCCTCAAAAAGAAAAGGGTATCGTGAACGCATCTTCTCTTCCGTCTCCCAAGTAGCGTTGCTCTCATCATCTCCCCATTGCACTTTGACTGGTTTGACCTCTCGATTCCTCAACCACTTGATCTCCGACCCAAGAATGCGCGTGGGAGCTCGTCGAATCGTCGCAACACGCTCTATCTCCACCTCTCTAAGCAAGCTCGGCTCTACCACTTCCGCGGTCTCGTGCAAGCACTTCCTCAAATGTGACACATGGAATACGTCATGTACACCACTAAGTCTCTCGGGAAACTCCACTCTATACGCCATCCGTCCAATCCTCTCCTTAATAGGAAACGGCCCTACAAACCTTGGTGCTAATTTCCCAACGGACCCAAAGCGAACAACGTTTCGTAATGGAGACACTTTGACAAAGACCATGTCCCCAACTTCAAACTCGAGATCTGTCCTCCTCTTATCTGCATAAGATTTCTTCCTATCTTGCGCTGCTTTCATCCTCCTTCAAATCAAGTAGATCTTCTCCGAAGTCTCCCTAATCATATCGGGCCCAAGTAAGATCTTATCCGTAGATTCCCACCAACATGTAGGTGAACGACAAGGTCGTCCATAAAGAGCTTTGAATGGTGCCATACCAATGCTGGACTGAAAGCTGTTATTATATGCGAACTCCACCAATGGAAGATACCCTTTCCACGTACCCCCAAAGTCTAGGATACATAGCCTCAACAGATCCTCTAGAATGCGATTCACCCTCTCGGTCTGGTCGTCCGTCTGAGGATGATATGCGGTGCCCAAACATAACTGAGTCCCTACCGCCTCTTGTAAGCTTCTCCAAAATTCGCTAGTGAAAATAGGATCGTGGTCGCTCACTATGCTAGAAGGAACACCGTGCAAACGAACTATTTCTCGAACGTATACGGAGGCTAGCCATGGAGCAGTCCTCTTACTCTTTACGGGAATGAAATGGGTGCTTTTAGTAAGTCTATCTACTATAACCCAAATTCCCGTATTACCCTTCCTTGATCGCGGTAACCCATCCACAAAATCCATCGAGACACTTTCCCACTTCCATAGTGGAACCTCCAATGGGTGAAGCAACCCACCGGGTTTCTTTTGCTCCGCTTTTACTTGTTGGCACACGGCCACATCTTTCTTCATGCCGGCCCAAAAGTAAACTCTCTTCATGTCTTTGTACATCTTGTCCCCGCTGGGATGAATGGTCATCTTCGAATGATGTGCTTCGTCAAGAATAGTCTTCCTTAGGTCATCGTCTTTTGGTACACAAAGTCTACCGTCCCTACGTAACCAACCCTTATCGTCTAGGGTATACCTACGGAGATGGCTTCATGACTCCCCTCCTTTGAGTTTTTCTACTAACTCAACCAACTGCGGGTCGTCTCGCTGTGCCTCGCCAATCCGTCCTAAAAGCGTAGGTCTGACCTCCAAGGATGCTAGCAAACCGGGTACGAAGTCAACGGAAGGTCTAAAGTCAAACATTGAAATGAATTCTAAACTTCGCCGCTCAACAAACAAAGGACTTAAGGATAATCTTTTTCTACTTAAGGCGTCTGCCACCACATTACCCTTGCCAGGGGTATAGGCTATTTCGAAGTCGAAGGACGCTAAGAACTCCATCCACCTTTGCTGCCTTAAGTTCAAGTCCTTTTGAGAGAATAGGTATTTTAAAGACTTGTGGTCAGTGAATAATTCGAATTTCTCTCCAAGAAGATAATGACGCCAAGACTTAAGCGCGAAAACAATAGCGGCCAATTCTAGGTTATGTGTAGGATAATTTTTCTCATGCGCTCTCAATTGCCTTCCACCATAGGCTATTACCCTACCCTCTTGCATTAAGACTGCGCCTAGTCCTATCCCACAAGCATCAGTATAAACGGTAAATGGCTTACTCCCGTCTGGCAATACTAAGACTGGGGCTGAAGTCAAAGCTCTCTTCAAACGTTGGAACGTATCATCACAATCTACGTCCCATGTGAAAACTAGGTTCTTCTTCGTCAAGCGTGTCAATGGAGCTGATATCTTTGCGAAGTCTTTGATAAACTTCCTATAGTAGCCAGCCAACCCCAAGAAACTTCTCACTTCCGTAGCATTTTGGGGAACCTTCCAATCTTGGATGGCCACCACCTTCGCGGGATCTACAGCTATCCCTTCTTTGGAAACCATGTGCCCCAAGAAACGTACTTCCTTCCTCCAGAAGTGACACTTAGAAAATTTAGCCTTAAGGCTATGCGCTCGTAGGGTCTCCAACACTTCCCTAAGATGTAGGGCATGCTCTTCTTCATCCTTAGAAAAGATCAAGATGTCATCTACAAAGACTACCACAAATTTGTTAAGGTACTCCCTAAACACCCTACTCATCAAATCAACAAAATATGCTGGGGTGTTTGTCAAACCGAATGGCATCACTAGCCATTCATAGCAACCGTCCGGAGTCCTAAAGGCAGTCTTGTCTATGCTATCCTCAGCCACTCTCAACTGATGGAACCCAGTGGCTAAGTCCAACTGCGAAAACACTGAGGCGTCAACTAACTGATCGAAGAGATCGTCAATCCTCGACAGTGGGTGTCTGTTCTTCTTAGTAAGTTTATTAAGTTCTCTATGGTCCACACACAGTCTAAGGGACCCATCCGCCTTCGTGGCAAATACTACTGGAGCACCCCATTCCGATATACTTCGTCTTATGAACCCCTTCCCAAGCAACTCCTTCACTTGCTTATCGAGTTCCCTCCTTTCACGTGGAGCCATGTGGCATACTGGCAAAGATACTGGTTTCGCATTATCCACAAGATATATTCGAAAATCTATCTCCCGCTTCGGAGGCAAGCCCTTCACCTCCTCAAACACATCCGAATATTCTCGGACCACTCTAACAGATTGTAGATTTTCCTCAGACACGTCAAGCGATTCTAGATAACTTAGCATAACGGAATTTATGGGACTACAAAAGATTTCGAGAGCGTTACCAAGGCGAGTCATGAGCCTAACTACTCTCCTTTCACAATCAAGAATGACCACATTTCTGGATAACCAATCCATTCCTAAAATTAGCCCATAGCCCGTGAAGCCCAACACATAAGCATCACATCTAAATTCAACGCTAAGTATGGAAATTTTCAAATCCAAACACATCATAGACAAATAAGCTGAGCCCTCAATTGGATTCGAAACAACTAAGGGATCCTCTACTAAACTGGTGTTTAAGTGAAGTGATTCAAATAATGATGTAGAGATAAACGAATGTGATGCGCCCGAATCGAATAAGGTACGGACAGGGTGATCAAACGGAAAAACTAAGCTTTCAACAGAAATGGTTCTACCTCGTTCTTGCAGCGGTGGGACCGCGAGAGCCTGAACTTGTCCCCTAGCCTGCCCTGGTGCCATAAGAGCCTGCACATGTCCTCCCGAGGTAGCTCCTGCCCTCTGCCCCTTCTTTGGGCAGTCCTTCACTAAATGTCCCGCATCGCCACAATGAAAACAGCCTGTCTTATTTTTCTTTCGGCAATCCTTGCTGAGATGGCTTGGGGTTCCACAGTTAAAACATTTCTTCTTTTCCTTGCCGTTATTGTCTTTTCCACCCTTCTTGTTTTGCTATTGTGGTTTCTTCTGATCCCCCTTCTTCTCGGGTGCCTTTTCAGCTTTAGCGCTTTTCTCCTCATGCATGAGCGCCATTTCTACTAACTTCTCAAAGGTGGCACCCATCGGGATGTGGGTCATAGCCAACCCTTGCAATGGTTCATTCAAGCCATTCATGAACCTTAGAGCCTTCTTCTCCGGCGTGTTTACTAAGTCCAAGCCAAATCTTGCTAACTGATTAAATTTATTGACATATTCTTTCACTGATGAGCTTCCTTGCTTCAATGTCAAGAACCTTTCCATATATAGATTTTCTTCCGCCCTTGAGAGAAACTTCGCCTCGAACCTACGTCTGAAATCCGCCCAAGAGTCAACAGGACGCTCCCCATTGGTGACCTCCCACCAAAACGAGGCCTCTCCCTTCATCAACCAAGCTGCTAAACGAACTCTCCTCCCTTCTTCTACTTCAAAGATTTCTAGCAATTCTTCCACCTCCTAAAGCCAATCTCTAGCTTCCATAAACGTTTCTGACCCTTGAAATGGTTTTCCACCCATAGCCTTGAATTCCTTGCACGCCTTTGTAAAAGTATCTACGCGAGGAGGAGGAGGAGGAACGGGTGCAACTGGTGGTGGAGGAACATTGGCTGGACCTGCAGCGGCCCTAGCCTCTAATAGCCACCTATACCATTCTGGTATCGTTACACCGTCGGGTAGATTAAGATCTTCAGCCATGCTAAAACGAAAAAGGAAAGATTCAAAATGGAGAATTCGAAAGATAAAGATATGTGGCTATTGGGGATTATGTTTTTCTTAAACACTTTTCTCTTTAAATTTCTCATTAAAAAATGTTTTTGAAAGCACTTCTTCCAAAAATAACTATTTTTCTAAAGTATTTTTATCTGTTATGGTAACCTTAAGCTCTGATACCACGTGTAACACCCCACGTCCATTAATGTCACTCACAAAGGGAATGCATTAACTTCCATGGAGGTTATAAGTGAATATAGAACAGAAAAATTACAACAAGACAGAAAATAAATATTACTTGGAAATCTAAAACTTCATTTTATTGCAGCGGAAATTAAACATGTTTGTTACATCATAAAACCATAGATCATAACCAAGTACAATATCCATCTTCATAAAAACAAAATACATAATCCCATTACATAAATAGCCATTAAAAAGATAACAAGCTGGACTTTACTTCAACGGTCCAAGCTTTCCAAAGAGAGATGAAGCAATTCAATCAAACTCCACTAGAGCTGGGCCCAACCTGAGGACCTGGAGGGGGAAAAAGGATAGAAATAGAGGGGTCAAACATAAAGTCTGGTGAGTATGATAATTCTAACAATACTATTATCAAAATAACTAGACTAAGGCATAAGCTGGAAGACAAGTAAATGTCTATGAACTCTTAGGAAGATAAAGATAGCGTTTAAGATAACGTTAAAGATAACGGTAAAGGCACACCTAATTACTAACGAATGATTACTACACTGCACCGCACATTACTACACTGCACCACACCAGTCACCCTATTGTTTGATCCCACTTGCTTCACACAGAAACTTTATAAATAGCCTTATGTACCCCTAGCTGACTACATAGGTGCCGTCTGCCCCTATCTCCACTAGGTGTACCCCACTACCCACTTTCGATCGGCTCCCTACTCGTAGATACCCGTGCTGGCCCCACAGTGGGGTGTATCACTCCCCTAAAGTGGCAACCCGATACAACTTGAGAATGCACGGCTTATACCTATAACACCCCACACCCGCTAAGGTCACTCACTAAGGGAATGCCTTAGTTTTGGTGGAGTATTTTTAGTGAGTATAGAACAGAAAAATTACAACAGGACATATATAAGTCATACTTGAAAATTTAAAACATCATTTCCATTAACAAAACATGTTTGGTTACATCACAAAACCATAACAAGAGTCAAGTACATAATATCCATCCTGATAAAATAGAAGTACATAATCCCTTTACATAGATAATAGCCAAAATAGAAAAGATAAACCGAGCTTTACTTCTACGGTCCAAGCCCCAAAAGATAGATATAGCGGTCTGGTCCAAGCCCATTAGTGCTAGGCCCACTCTGATAACCTGAGGGTTGGAAAAAGATAAACAACAATGGGGTCAGACATAAGTCTGAGTGAGTCCTATAACCCTAACAATACAATCATTAAAGTAATTAGGGTATGATATAAAACAAGATACGGTACCTCTGGGGATAATGACTACACTAAGTAGCCCACAAAACACAGGATGTACTACGATAACCGAAACCACGTATTTATCCACCCAAGGATAATTACTAGCTTACACCACCCCAGACCTACCCACCCAAGGGTAATTCCTACACTGCACCACACCAGTTCTACCCACCAAGAGTAATTCCTACTTAAAGGTTGATCCCATCTAAAGACTTAGAAAATATAACTAGTAGTTTCTGGTACTTCTAGCTGACCACGTAGGTGCCGTCTGCCCCTACCTCCACAAGGTGTATAACTGACCACGTAGGTGTCGTCTGCCCCTACCTCCACTAGGTGTATAACTGACCACGTAGGTGCCGTCTGCCCCTACCTCCACTAGGTGTACCTAGTAATCTGACCCAGTAGTTTCGTGTACCCCTACATAGGTGCCGTCTGCCCCTATCTTTACTAGGTGTACCCACTACTCCCAAGCGATCGGCTCCCTAACGTAGATACCCATGCTGGTCCCACAGTGGGGTGTATCACTCCCCTAAAGTGGCCACCTGATAATATCAACGGTGCACGACTTTATATCTAAACGATGCAACAACGGCTTATCTACCAGCCCGGGCCCACACACGCATATGAAACCCGTTGGACTTGCGTTGCCACCGCTACCCCGTTTTGGCCTCTTATAATCAAGCCCAATATGCGTGTCCCGTCACTCGACATGGGTCGAGCCCACAAAGATACGTTTGGGATATTGGTTGAAATGGGCCCCCACAAGCTACTACTTAAGCTTGTCATTTAATCTAGTGCATCCCACTTAACCCCTTTTTTATAATCATGCCCCCTTACATGTTAAGGTTTGGTTAAGTCATCTAATTATATTTCAATTGCCACTTAAGGCACCCACTAGATTTCCGCATGCCACCCAAGGCACTTACTTGATTCCCACATGCCACCCAAGGCACTTACTTAACCCTTTAATCATGTTTAATTACATGTTCCGCTTTGGTTAAGTATTCTAATCGTATTTTCTATTGCCACCCAAGGCAACCCACTAGTTTCCTCATGCCACCCAAGGCACCCCCACTAGTTACTACATGCCACCCAAGGCACCCACTTAACCCCTCATGTCCCACTACATGCTAATATGGTTAAGTGTTTCTTAATTAATTAAGACCGTGATCTCCCATAAAGACCTCCCACATTAGACTGGCTGTTATGATTGCCTGGTTAAGCCGGTAGAGTCCGGGCAGTCTTACGTCATAACAGAGTCTAACCTCGTGTCTTTACTTTAATCACGTATTTAATTTATGGCTAAGACCTCCCACATTGGGCTAACCTTTGTAGCAACTGGTTAAGCCGGTCGGGTCCGGGCAGTTTTACACTACAAATGAGTCCAACCTCGTGTCTTAGTCGATTAATTACACCTAATTAATCACCCCCATATTAATTATCCCTAATTAATATCAAGTTTTCCATAACATGGGTAGACCTAACTCAATAGGTAAATTCCCATGGGGTAGACCTAACTCAATAGGTAAATTCCCACTTATGGTAATTCATTTTTATGGTATGCTTAATCATACCCAACCATACTTTAATTAACATATTTACCAACTGTAACAACCCGGAAAATGCGAGCCAGTTTGAAATTTTTATTTTGGCAATTTTATCGAATTTTGATATTTAAAATGAATTATTTTAAATAATATCGACGTGAAATTTATTTTGAATAGAATTAAAACGTATATATTATATACGTCGTCGTTAGAATATATAATAATTATATATAATTATAAAAGGAATTGAAAATGGCGCGGTAGTTCGAAAATTCGATTTCTAATTTCAAATGAATATACAGAATTCAATATAAGTCAGAATTGAACGAAACAAGAAATATTTGAATCTGTATAACTATATCTTTGTAACGAAGTTAACAAACTGAGATTTCATCTTAGGGATGATAAGATATGTCCAGTTGAAAATTCTGAATAGTCGCTATGGAATTCAGGCCCTTAAAAATGGACATTTTGCAAATGACCTCGGATTTCGACGAAACCACTTTTGTTGGGTCCGTGATGTCAAGTTATTGCTAGGTTTCAAATTTCATAATTTTTCGAATCAATATGTGAGCGTGGCAAAGGAAAACGCGTTCGACCAGTTTCAGTTGATTTTAATCGACTGGAAAATGGCCATTTTTCTAACGGTCTCAGAATTCGACGAAACTTGTTTTGTTAGGACCGTATCGTCAATACGAAGCTAGAAAATATTTTTCTGCAATTTTTAGAGTTAGTATGCGACCCCGGTAATTTGAAATGCGCGTTTAAATTCAATATAGTGATTTAAATGTAAATTTAACGGAAACTGATTGTAACAGCCGAATCAGCTGACGATACATATCCCATTGTGTTCAGAATGGGGGTAAAACGCTATGGACGACAGGCGGTGGGCCTCGTTTCGAGGTCGTGGATGAAAGTCAACCTTTTTGCGAAATTTGATAATTAAATAATAAAAAAAAATAAAAAAAAAATAAAACCTCTTCCCTCCTTATCTCCTGCCTGGCCCCCCCCCCCGACTTCATAACAGAAACAGTTCGAGAAAAAAAAAAAAAAGGGAAGAAAACCTAAATCGAAGCCGCCGCCCCCCTAAAGACCTGACGCCGACGAGCCATCATCGCGCCCCACCCCTCGAAGCAGCCTCCTCCTCCCAGCGCCCTTACCCCGAAGTCGCCCATCGCCTCAACTGTTCGAAACCCCACCGCACCCCTCGTTCGCGACGCTGAAGCCGCCGATACCCCCCTGAAGTGCCGCCGACGCCTTCTTCCTTCCCCCCCCCCTTTTCTTCGAAATACTGTAAGTAATTTGTTTTTATTTTTTTTTATTATTTTAATTCGTTAAAAGTAATTTCGATGTTTAGGTAAAAACAGATTTTTTTTTTATAAAAGTATTTTAAAAACTGAATTTTAAAGTATTTTAAAACTGAAATGATTTTTATAAAAGTATTTTAAAAACTGAATTTTAAAGTATTTTAAAACTGAAATGATTTTTAAAAGTATTTTAAAAACTGAATTTTAAAGTATTTTAAAACTGAAATGATTTTTAAAAGTATTTTAAAAACTGAATTTTAAAGTATTTTAAAACTGAAATGATTTTTAAAAGTATTTTAAAAACTGAATTTTAAAGTATTTTAAAACTGAAATGATTTTTAAAAGTATTTTAAAAACTGAATTTTAAAGTATTTTAAAACTGAAATGATTTTTAAAAGTATTTTAAAAACTGAATTTTAAAGTATTTTAAAACTGAAATGATTTTTATAAAAGTATTTTAAAACTGAATTTTAAAGTATTTTAAAACTGAAATGATTTTTTTTAAGTATAAAGCCTGATTTTATAAAAGTATAAAAACCGAATTGATTTTATAAAAGTATTAAAAAAAGAAAAAAAACCTGATTTGAAAAACATTATAAAACTGTTTTTTTTAAAAAGATGCAAAAACTGATTTTGTTAAGTAGAAAAAAAAACTGATTTTAAAAGCAAGTAAAAACTGATTTTAAAAGCAAGTAAAAACTGTTTTTAAAAAGAAAAGAAAATCAGATTATTTTTATATGTTGAAAGCAGAAATAAAAATTCGATTTTTATATATTGAACTTTGAAATAAAAATTCGATTTTTATATATTGAACTTTGAAGTAAAAATTCGATTTTTATATATTGAACTTTGAAGTAAAAATTCGATTTTTATATATTGAACTTTGAAGTAAAAATTCGATTTTTATATATTGAACTTTGAAATAAAAATTCAATTTTTATATATATAGTGGCCTTGGGCAACGAAGATGACAAAGATGCGATGACGTTGAAGATTTCTATCAAAGAAGAGTCAAGATGCTGGATAGCTATAATGTGAGAACTTCTCACCTTTCAATTTCTTTTTCTAGTTATATATATACTAGGATGCAGACGGTGCTTAGTAGCACCCGACACAATCGTCCACAGACCATGGACTTGTTTGTTTGGCTGTTTGGTGATTGATTGCGATATTGGTTTGAATGTGGTTTGTGGTGTGAAAAATCGAATCGATAAATTGGTTAGGATTAGACGTGCGCCGTTATAAGGCGAAGGAGTAAGGCTAGGTTAGACTCTTACTCCAAATTTTGTGGTTTGCAAAACGAAATTGATTTGATTGATGTGTGAATGGCGTGGGCCTTCACTAGTCCGGGGATAAGGCTAGGCCTCGTCCCGTTTCTAGTATCGTGCCGTTATGCCGCCGAAATTTTCTAAAATATGTTAGAAAAATAAAAATATCATTTTATTTAAAGAATGAACTGAAGAGAAATTCATATGTTGAAATAAAATGTTTTGTCGTTAAAAATATAAATTTTAACGTGAATGTGAATAAATAAAATATTCATTTGCAAACCAGATGGTTTGTTTATGTACACTTATTTGAATGACATTGATTGGGTCGATAAATTTTACACATCGCCCAACTGCACAAATAAAATCTGTGTTTGATTGTTTGAAACCCCACACGGGTATTGGGATGAAATTTGAAGTTCACTCATCCTGATTGATTAAATATGTCGATCGATTGATTGACAGGCTGTTATAAGCGTTAGATATCTATATTTGATGCTTATACAGTGTAGTGCACTTTGGTTGATGGTTGATTATTTTTCAATGCTATTATACATGTGTTGTATGAAAATCCATATAATTAACTGTATATGGTAATTGATTGGGCCTCATTCCAGTTTTGAAAAAGAAATATTTGAAATGAAAAATATTTGAAATAGAAATATTTGAAATAGAATATTTGAAAATAGAAATTTATGAAGCCGTGTTGATTAGATTGACGCCATTTTGACGTGAACGATATTTATATCGATTTTTAAAAACGATTTCGAAATGAATTGAATTGAAAACGATTTCGAAATGAATTGAATTGAAAACGATTTCGAAATGAATTGAATTGAAAACGATTTCGAAATGAATTGAATTAAAAACGATTTCGAAATGAATTGAATTGAAAACGATTTCGAAATGAATTGAATTGAAAACGATTTCGAAATGAATTGAATTGAAAACGATTTCGAAATGAATTGAATTGAAAACGATTTCGAAATGAATTGAATTAAAAACGATTTCAAAATGAATTGAATTGAAAACGATTTCGAAATGAATTGAATTGAAAACGATTTCGAAATGAATTGAATTGAAAACGATTTCGAAATGAATTGAATTGAAAACGATTTCGAAATGAATTGAATTGAAAACGATTTCGAAATGAATTGAATTGAAAACGATTTCGAATTGAATTGAATTGAAAACGAATTCAAATTGAATTGAAAGCGAATTGAAATGAATTCAACTTGAATTGAAATTTGAATTGAATAGAAATGAATTTTGAAACGAATTTATAAAGAAGAATTCAATTTTGATTTGAATTGAAAAGGAAGTTGAAATTGCTTTTGAAACGAATTTAAAACTATTTATATAATTCGTTTTAAATAAAAATCGACGAAGTATATATTATATATATTATATATATAATATAATGGCTTGAATAGAACGCGCCGCGCCGCGGAAGTTCGCGAATTTCGACCATTTATTTCAAACGGACATTACGGGAGATCCGACCGTCGGATTCTCCTGAAACCGGAACCGTTGGGTTCGTACCGAAAAGAGCTTTCTAACGAATATTAGAAATTTGAAATCTAACGGTTGGATTTGGAATTATGTCCAAATCAAATTCGAAAAAGGTCGCTGTAAGTGCAGTTCGATGGCCATTGTTGGAAATCGACCGTACGGGCCTTGATAAAATTATTAAAAATAGTAATAATTTGTGTAAAATCATAAGAAATGATTTGTGAAGATTTGGGATGAAAAATTCCATATTTGAAAAGATAAAAATGGATTTTTATCGAAATGAACTAGTTTTGAACTAGAAATATAATTCTATTTATTTTTAAATAAATAAATTGAATTTGAAAAGGGTTTTAAAAATAACCAAAATTTCCAATGATTGCATTGGAGTGGATTTGAATCGAAATTGTCTTCGGAATATTTCGATGTTGGAATTCGTGATTATACAGGTGTTGTTATGGAAATTTGAAAGATATATATATTTATATCGTTATTTCCAATACGACATTTGTTAGTCGTAGAATTTGATATTGAATATAAGCCGATATATTTTCTATTCAGAGCCTTGTATTGAATATCGAATGTGATTTGGGTTTGTCGTGAATGGTGTCTTCACTAACACTGTTCTTGAACCCAGTTGAGAAAAGATTAAATCTTTTTATTTAGATTTAATGAAGTGTACCCATTTAAATAATATTTAATTGGAATTGAATGGATATTGATTTTTGGGTTTATCGTGAACAGTGTTTTAAATAACACTTGTTCTTTAACCCGATAATTAATGGGATGTGACTTTGGGTTTATCGTGAACCGTGTTTTAAATGACACTGATTCTTTAACCCAGTCACAGATTAAAACTATGTGGAGTTTTAATGAATCTTTAATTAGATTGAAAAGATCGAGAATGGAGTATCACCAGTTTTGCTCCAGGCAATAGTTAAATCTTTAATTAGATTTGAACGTGAAATTTAGAAACTAACTGTCGGTTAGCTAAGCAGAATGGTTTTCTGGATATTGATCTGATGTTGGTTTCGGCCTTCGGGGTTAATATTTGGGGAATTATTCTCTTGATTAATTTACGGTTAGTGACTAATGAATTGGAATGAGGCGTATGTTGTGTTTGTGTAACACTTTTAGAATATATACGCGAGTTATTCGGAAAGACCGGGTTTATCCCATTCTGAATAGCTGATACGACGATAAGTCGAAGTTGAAGACGATGGTCGAAGACCGGAGGTCTTCACGTCGTTTGGGTGATAACTGATGATCTTGATTGGGCTGTACACCCAAGAAGATGGAAGCAGTTAGTGATCGTCCAGACGTACTTGGAGATCGATGGATATGCGGGGTACTAGGTGCCTCCGGTTTCGTTCAGACCCAGGACGGACTTGTAAATGGACTGTGTGTCTGACATCGGATTTCATTCTGTGTGACTGATATCGGTTGCATAGGATGGTTTGCCTGTGTGGCATGCTAAGATGCAAATGATCGAGGCTTCTGTTGAAAAGCAAAGTCTTGTGGTGATGATCAAAGCACGGCCTTTGTGGCGTAGCTTTGTGTAACGTTTACCTCGCGTGTTTCACACCCGGTATGAACCAAAAACGGGAGTGGACGTCAGGGAGGGCTTGCGTTTCTTTCTAGTTAGAAGTGGCGTCAGTGGTTTTACACGCCCTGACGAGTTTGACTTATGTGGTTGTTGCTGTTGCGAGGCGCCTCGGTTATATCGGTTTCGGCCGATGCATTCTGGTCGGCTGACGGACCAGACTTACACCCCATAGGGTGGGGAAACGTAGTGTTCAGGCATTTTAATCCACATCGGTGGACCGGCCCTGACGATCCAAAGGCTTGACAGAGTACTTGCCTGAGGCTCGGACTAGACAGTCTCGAAGCGGTTGAGGACTATCTTTTGCCTCGGTTCATAGACGGAAATCCAATTTCCAAATACGTGACTTTGCGATTTTGATTGTATAACCTATATATGGCGACATAGTGGTATGGGGCATTCATGCCGCCTATGATTGATACTTATGATTTGAAGTGTTTTATACACTATGCACTTATAATAGTATCAAATGATTTGTTTTAAACGTATCAAGCATTCTTTGGCTGTTATAAGGGAAAACCCTATCCTCGACTGCGTTGCATTGTGTGATGGGACCTGGGTCTTATAACAGCTTCATTTTTCTTTATTTAGCATTGCGCTGTTTATTTATGCACTGGTATTCTTGGGAGGAAACCCGTTCCGTGTTATACGGCGTGGTCCCTTGATTTACCTAGCTTTAAAAATAAAGATTAACTGTTTTAGTTCTCACACCAGTCACATGACTGACCTGGAGTTTATTGTTTTAACCTAAACTCTGGGTGCCCTTATTTTGACACGGGCAGCTAGTAGTTTTGGTTTTGCAGATTTATATTCACAGGATCCTGGTTTACAGCTGGAACGATATCCGGAAAGCTTTGTATCCGTATATCTCCTTCAGTTGTGCATTGTATTATTTTCCGCTGCTATGTATTTAAATGTAATTTAAATCTCTGATATTTCTGTGTAATATTGTTTCATACTCTGTATATTCTTGTAATCTGATGCATTGTTGTAATATACAATGAAATGTTCTTCTGTATGCGTTCTGATTTGTCGTGTTCTCAAACGATAGGGCGTTTCGAACGGTCTGGGTCGGTTAATCGACTGGTTCGGACCGAGCGAAATTCATTGCCGTCACAGTTGGTATCAGAGCTTTGGTTTACAAAGCTAGAGAACAAGGCACATTAGAACCATACGAAAGAATTCATCAGATATTGGGTTAGTAAAATCCAATGGGAATGACTCGTTAGAGATGGGATCAGTAGTATCCTAGAACGAGTGTGAAGAGTATATTTTTGAAAATGAAAACAAATTTTTGTTTTGAAAATTTAAAATCAATTATTCGTATTTGATTATCTATTTATATTGATGTGGACAATCCAGTATATACAGATTTTGCGTATACGTCTGATCCGCGTGTATTCGAATTTTTAATATACTGGATAGATATAGAATCATACTCTAGTGGCCCGAAGATGATTCTGATGATTGACTAGTCGTCATTAGTATTCATGTTCGAGTAACGAAGGTGTGATATCTATATATTTCCATTAGACTGGTGTGAGAACCAAAAATTAGATAGGGCCCATTGTTGTGATTTGGCATCAAGAACCTGATTTTTTGACTATGTATCAAAGTTATCAATTTGAAACTCTAATTCACTAATTGATTGATGTTTGTGTTGTTTGTTTATTTGTTTGCTAATTTTTAGCCATTTAGCCTAATGGAACCAAATATTGAATTGTATTGAAAATTGGTCGCATTTGCTTGCATATACATATGCTTATATTGAACAGGTCATAGCAAGGAGGCTAGAGCAGAGAATAAAATTTGTTTGCCCGACAAATAGGTACATGTTTACTACATAATTTACTGTTTTGTTTGGGTGATGATGATTTTGTGAGCCTATTGGCTAGCCGCTTGGCTTTTTCTTTTTCTTTTTGAGATCTGAAGGACCGGGGAAGCTATTTGAAATTCCCCGATGCTCCCATTGCAGGGGAGGTTATGGCGAAATTTTTCGAAAATTTAGGGTGTTAGCCAAATTTTTGAAAATTTGAAAATTCTCAGAAACTAAAGAGTTGGAGAATGGAAGCCAGATCGAGCGTAGTGTTGATTGATCAAACCACTTTCGACTTTGTTCCTTTTCGGGGACGAAAAGTTTTAAGTGGGGGAGATTGTAACAACCCGGAAAATGCGAGCCAGTTTGAAATTTTTATTTTGGCAATTTTATCGAATTTTGATATTTAAAATGAATTATTTTAAATAATATCGACGTGAAATTTATTTTGAATAGAATTAAAACGTATATATTATATACGTCGTCGTTAGAATATATAATAATTATATATAATTATAAAAGGAATTGAAAATGGCGCGGTAGTTCGAAAATTCGATTTCTAATTTCAAATGAATATACAGAATTCAATATAAGTCAGAATTGAACGAAACAAGAAATATTTGAATCTGTATAACTATATCTTTGTAACGAAGTTAACAAACTGAGATTTCATCTTAGGGATGATAAGATATGTCCAGTTGAAAATTCTGAATAGTCGCTATGGAATTCAGGCCCTTAAAAATGGACATTTTGCAAATGACCTCGGATTTCGACGAAACCACTTTTGTTGGGTCCGTGATGTCAAGTTATTGCTAGGTTTCAAATTTCATAATTTTTCGAATCAATATGTGAGCGTGGCAAAGGAAAACGCGTTCGACCAGTTTCAGTTGATTTTAATCGACTGGAAAATGGCCATTTTTCTAACGGTCTCAGAATTCGACGAAACTTGTTTTGTTAGGACCGTATCGTCAATACGAAGCTAGAAAATATTTTTCTGCAATTTTTAGAGTTAGTATGCGACCCCGGTAATTTGAAATGCGCGTTTAAATTCAATATAGTGATTTAAATGTAAATTTAACGGAAACTGATTGTAACAGCCGAATCAGCTGACGATACATATCCCATTGTGTTCAGAATGGGGGTAAAACGCTATGGACGACAGGCGGTGGGCCTCGTTTCGAGGTCGTGGATGAAAGTCAACCTTTTTGCGAAATTTGATAATTAAATAATAAAAAAAATAAAAAAAAAATAAAACCTCTTCCCTCCTTATCTCCTGCCTGGCCCCCCCCCCCCGACTTCATAACAGAAACAGTTCGAGAAATAAAAAAAAAAAAAGGGAAGAAAACCTAAATCGAAGCCGCCGCCCCCCTAAAGACCTGACGCCGACGAGCCATCATCGCGCCCCACCCCTCGAAGCAGCCTCCTCCTCCCAGCGCCCTTACCCCGAAGTCGCCCATCGCCTCAACTGTTCGAAACCCCACCGCACCCCTCGTTCGCGACGCTGAAGCCGCCGATACCCCCCTGAAGTGCCGCCGACGCCTTCTTCCTTCCCCCCCCCTTTTCTTCGAAATACTGTAAGTAATTTGTTTTTATTTTTTTTTATTATTTTAATTCGTTAAAAGTAATTTCGATGTTTAGGTAAAAACAGATTTTTTTTTTTTATAAAAGTATTTTAAAAACTGAATTTTAAAGTATTTTAAAACTGAAATGATTTTTATAAAAGTATTTTAAAAACTGAATTTTAAAGTATTTTAAAACAGAAATGATTTTTAAAAGTATTTTAAAAACTGAATTTTAAAGTATTTTAAAACTGAAATGATTTTTAAAAGTATTTTAAAAACTGAATTTTAAAGTATTTTAAAACTGAAATGATTTTTAAAAGTATTTTAAAAACTGAATTTTAAAGTATTTTAAAACTGAAATGATTTTTAAAAGTATTTTAAAAACTGAATTTTAAAGTATTTTAAAACTGAAATGATTTTTAAAAGTATTTTAAAAACTGAATTTTAAAGTATTTTAAAACTGAAATGATTTTTATAAAAGTATTTTAAAACTGAATTTTAAAGTATTTTAAAACTGAAATGATTTTTTTTAAGTATAAAGCCTGATTTTATAAAAGTATAAAAACCGAATTGATTTTATAAAAGTATTAAAAAAAGAAAAAAAACCTGATTTGAAAAACATTATAAAACTGTTTTTTTTAAAAAGATGCAAAAACTGATTTTGTTAAGTAGAAAAAAAACTGATTTTAAAAGCAAGTAAAAACTGATTTTAAAAGCAAGTAAAAACTGTTTTTAAAAAGAAAAGAAAATCAGATTATTTTTATATGTTGAAAGCAGAAATAAAAATTCGATTTTTATATATTGAACTTTGAAATAAAAATTCGATTTTTATATATTGAACTTTGAAGTAAAAATTCGATTTTTATATATTGAACTTTGAAGTAAAAATTCGATTTTTATATATTGAACTTTGAAGTAAAAATTCGATTTTTATATATTGAACTTTGAAATAAAAATTCAATTTTTATATATATAGTGGCCTTGGGCAACGAAGATGACGAAGATGCGATGACGTTGAAGATTTCTATCAAAGAAGAGTCAAGATGCTGGATAGCTATAATGTGAGAACTTCTCACCTTTCAATTTCTTTTTCTAGTTATATATATACTAGGATGCAGACGGTGCTTAGTAGCACCCGACACAATCGTCCACAGACCATGGACTTGTTTGTTTGGCTGTTTGGTGATTGATTGCGATATTGGTTTGAATGTGGTTTGTGGTGTGAAAAATCGAATCGATAAATTGGTTAGGATTAGACGTGCGCCGTTATAAGGCGAAGGAGTAAGGCTAGGTTAGACTCTTACTCCAAATTTTGTGGTTTGCAAAACGAAATTGATTTGATTGATGTGTGAATGGCGTGGGCCTTCACTAGTCCGGGGATAAGGCTAGGCCTCGTCCCGTTTCTAGTATCGTGCCGTTATGCCGCCGAAATTTTCTAAAATATGTTAGAAAAATAAAAATATCATTTTATTTAAAGAATGAACTGATGAGAAATTCATATGTTGAAATAAAATGTTTTGTCGTTAAAAATATAAATTTTAACGTGAATGTGAATAAATAAAATATTCATTTGCAAACCAGATGGTTTGTTTATGTACACTTATTTGAATGACATTGATTGGGTCGATAAATTTTACACATCGCCCAACTGCACAAATAAAATCTGTGTTTGATTGTTTGAAACCCCACACGGGTATTGGGATGAAATTTGAAGTTCACTCATCCTGATTGATTAAATATGTCGATCGATTGATTGACAGGCTGTTATAAGCGTTAGATATCTATATTTGATGCTTATACAGTGTAGTGCACTTTGGTTGATGGTTGATTATTTTTCAATGCTATTATACATGTGTTGTATGAAAATCCATATAATTAACTGTATATGGTAATTGATTGGGCCTCATTCCAGTTTCGAAAAAGAAATATTTGAAATGAAAAATATTTGAAATAGAAATATTTGAAATAGAATATTTGAAAATAGAAATTTATGAAGCCGTGTTGATTAGATTGACGCCATTTTGACGTGAACGATATTTATATCGATTTTTAAAAACGATTTCGAAATGAATTGAATTGAAAACGATTTCGAAATGAATTGAATTGAAAACGATTTCGAAATGAATTGAATTAAAAACGATTTCAAAATGAATTGAATTAAAAACGATTTCAAAATGAATTGAATTGAAAACGATTTCGAAATGAATTGAATTGAAAACGATTTCGAAATGAATTGAATTGAAAACGATTTCGAAATGAATTGAATTGAAAACGATTTCGAAATGAATTGAATTGAAAACGATTTCGAAATGAATTGAATTGAAAACGATTTCGAATTGAATTGAATTGAAAACGAATTCAAATTGAATTGAAAGCGAATTGAAATGAATTCAACTTGAATTGAAATTTGAATTGAATAGAAATGAATTTTGAAACGAATTTATAAAGAAGAATTCAATTTTGATTTGAATTGAAAAGGAAGTTGAAATTGCTTTTGAAACGAATTTAAAACTATTTATATAATTCGTTTTAAATAAAAATCGACGAAGTATATATTATATATATTATATATATAATATAATGGCCTGAATAGAACGCGCCGCGCCGCGGCAGTTCGCGAATTTCGACCATTTATTTCAAACGGACATTACGGGAGATCCGACCGTCGGATTCTCCTGAAACCGGAACCGTTGGGTTCGTATCGAAAAGAGCTTTCTAACGAATATTAGAAATTTGAAATCTAACGGTTGGATTTGGAATTATGTCCAAATCAAATTCGAAAAAGGTCGCTGTAAGTGCAGTTCGATGGCCATTGTTGGAAATCGACCGTACGGGCCTTGATAAAATTATTAAAAATAGTAATAATTTGTGTAAAATCATAAGAAATGATTTGTGAAGATTTGGGATGAAAAATTCCATATTTGAAAAGATAAAAATGGATTTTTATCGAAATGAACTAGTTTTGAACTAGAAATATAATTCTATTTATTTTTAAATAAATAAATTGAATTTGAAAAGGGTTTTAAAAATAACCAAAATTTCCAATGATTGCATTGGAGTGGATTTGAATCGAAATTGTCTTCGGAATATTTCGATGTTGGAATTCGTGATTATACAGGTGTTGTTATGGAAATTTGAAAGATATATATATTTATATCGTTATTTCCAATACGACATTTGTTAGTCGTAGAATTTGATATTGAATATAAGCCGATATATTTTCTATTCAGAGCCTTGTATTGAATATCGAATGTGATTTGGGTTTGTCGTGAATGGTGTCTTCACTAACACTGTTCTTGAACCCAGTTGAGAAAAGATTAAATCTTTTTATTTAGATTTAATGAAGTGTACCCATTTAAATAATATTTAATTGGAATTGAATGGATATTGATTTTTGGGTTTATCGTGAACAGTGTTTTAAATAACACTTGTTCTTTAACCCGATAATTAATGGGATGTGACTTTGGGTTTATCGTGAACCGTGTTTTAAATGACACTGATTCTTTAACCCAGTCACAGATTAAAACTATGTGGAGTTTTAATGAATCTTTAATTAGATTGAAAAGATCGAGAATGGAGTATCACCAGTTTTGCTCCAGGCGATAGTTAAATCTTTAATTAGATTTGAACGTGAAATTTAGAAACTAACTGTCGGTTAGCTAAGCAGAATGGTTTTCTGGATATTGATCTGATGTTGGTTTCGGCCTTCGGGGTTAATATTTGGGGAATTATTCTCTTGATTAATTTACGGTTAGTGACTAATGAATTGGAATGAGGCGTATGTTGTGTTTGTGTAACACTTTTAGAATATATACGCGAGTTATTCGGAAAGACCGGGTTTATCCCATTCTGAATAGCTGATACGACGATAAGTCGAAGATGAAGACGATGGTCGAAGACCGGAGGTCTTCATGTCGTTTGGGTGATAACTGATGATCTTGATTGGGCTGTACACCCAAGAAGATGGAAACAGTTAGTGATCGTCCAGACGTACTTGGAGATCGATGGATATGCGGGGTACTAGGTGCCTCCGGTTTCGTTCAGACCCAGGACGGACTTGTAAATGGACTGTGTGTCTGACATCGGATTTCATTCTGTGTGACTGATATCGGTTGCATAGGATGGTTTGCCTGTGTGGCATGCTAAGATGCAAATGATCGAGGCTTCTGTTGAAAAGCAAAGTCTTGTGGTGATGATCAAAGCACGGCCTTTGTGGCGTAGCTTTGTGTAACGTTTACCTCGCGTGTTTCACACCCGGTATGAACCAAAAACGGGAGTGGACGTCAGGGAGGGCTTGCGTTTCTTTCTAGTTAGAAGTGGCGTCAGTGGTTTTACACGCCCTGACGAGTTTGACTTATGTGGTTGTTGCTGTTGCGAGGCGCCTCGGTTATATCGGTTTCGGCCGATGCATTCTGGTCGGCTGACGGACCAGACTTACACCCCATAGGGTGGGGAAACGTAGTGTTCAGGCATTTTAATCCACATCGGTGGACCGGCCCTGACGATCCAAAGGCTTGACAGAGTACTTGCCTGAGGCTCGGACTAGACAGTCTCGAAGCGGTTGAGGACTATCTTTTGCCTCGGTTCATAGACGGAAATCCAATTTCCAAATACGTGACTTTGCGATTTTGATTGTATAACCTATATATGGCGACATAGTGGTATGGGGCATTCATGCCGCCTATGATTGATACTTATGATTTGAAGTGTTTTATACACTATGCACTTATAATAGTATCAAATGATTTGTTTTAAACGTATTAAGCATTCTTTGGCTGTTATAAGGGAAAACCCTATCCTCGACTGCGTTGCATTGTGTGATGGGACCTGGGTCTTATAACAGCTTCATTTTTCTTTATTTAGCATTGCGCTGTTTATTTATGCACTGGTATTCTTGGGAGGAAACCCGTTCCGTGTTATACGGCGTGGTCCCTTGATTTACCTAGCTTTAAAAATAAAGATTAACTGTTTTAGTTCTCACACCAGTCACATGACTGACCTGGAGTTTATTGTTTTAACCTAAACTCTGGGTGCCCTTATTTTGACACGGGCAGCTAGTAGTTTTGGTTTTGCAGATTTATATTCACAGGATCCTGGTTTACAGCTGGAACGATATCCGGAAAGCTTTGTATCCGTATATCTCCTTCAGTTGTGCATTGTATTATTTTCCGCTGCTATGTATTTAAATGTAATTTAAATCTCTGATATTTCTGTGTAATATTGTTTCATACTCTGTATATTCTTGTAATCTGATGCATTGTTGTAATATACAATGAAATGTTCTTCTGTATGCGTTCTGATTTGTCGTGTTCTCAAACGATAGGGCGTTTCGAACGGTCTGGGTCGGTTAATCGACTGGTTCGGACCGAGCGAAATTCCTTGCCGTCACACCAACCCCATCGTTTCCCCACGTAAATCGTTCTCATTTCATGAAATAACAAAAGGGGAAGATCATCACAAATATCATGGGTTTAGCATACAACTTTGTCATGGGTTAAGAGGATGTCAACTTGCATATATGAGCATATATTAACCCAACCACATTTAACCCAAACTTGCACATTATCATACACATGTCTTGCATAACATGTCGAACTTGCATATAAGCATTCTCATAACTTGCATAACATGTTAAACATGCATTTAAGCCTACACATAACTTGCATAAGCATTCACATACTTGCATGGGTATTCATATACTTGCATAAGCATTCACATACTTGCATATCACATTAAGCTCGCATTTAAGCATATACATAACTTGCATAACATCATGCACATAACTTGCATAATCTCATAAACTTAACTTGCATAACACCATGCATATAACTTGCATAATCTCATAAACTTAACTTGCATAACACAATGCACATAACTTGCATACCCTCATACACATAATTTGCATATGAACTTGCATAACAACATGCACATAACTTACATAACATCATGCACATAACTTGCATAACATGTTGAGCTTGCATGTAAGCATAACTTGCATAATATGTCGAACTTGCATATATGACTTGCATCTTAAAGGAGGGTAAACATGCATAGCATATAAAGGTGCCATCTTGCATATGTATACACCATATTTAAAAGGGTAAACTTGCATGTCATGATTTATGCATAATACCAAACACTTAGCATGCATAAAACCACCTACTTATCATGCATAAAATCAAATACTTATTATGCATAAACCCACCACTTAACTTGCATAAACCCAAACACTTAACATGCATAAAACCCAATACTTAGTATGCATATAATCAAATACTTAGCATGCATAACATCAAATACTTAGCATGCATAACACCAAATACTTAGCATGCATAACACCAACTACTTAGCATGCATAAAATTACATGCATAACTTGCATATCATGTTACATATAACTTGCATATATTCTCACATATAGTTTGCATAACATGTTACATATGCATAAATGTTCAACATAGTGTTTTGCATCATAAAACATGGCCTTAAACTTGCATTTAACATAAAACTTGCAAATCACATATCATACAAACTTGCATAAACACATTTATCCACAAATATAGCCATGTCTTATCACATCCTACCATAATCAATTTAACAATTGATTATTAAAGCCATAGAAACTCACCAAACTAAGATTAGCAAACTCATAAAGTAAAACTAGTTGCCAAATATGAAGAAGAAGATGATTGGGGTTGATTAGCTTGCAACTCTCTTCATTGATTTGTGGAGGCCATGATCAAGTTTCATTTTGCCATAGTTTAGTTACAAGATCTAATTATGAATGAATTAGGGTAGGGTTAGGGTCTTATTTATAGGATTAGGTAGTGTTTTAGGCCCTTAGATTAACCCTAGATTAATTTAGGTCCGTCAGATTTAGGAAATCTCTAGAACCCAGCCCTCCAAGCCAGCCTAAAACCCAACTTGGTGCACCCAGGTTCCTGGACGCCGCGCCCCTGTCGACAGGCAAGTCGACAAGCAAGTCGACACCCCTGTCGACAGGCCTGTCGACAGCCCTGTCGACATGGGTAGGGCGGGAACTTTCCCGCCTGACCCCGCTGGTTCTATTTTCAAATCCTAATTTAAATTTCTAAATCTGTTTTAAGCTTTAAATTTTCTGCAAACTTCTTTGGGCCATAACCGGGCCATACGGACTCCGATTCTCGAAAACTCGGACTCTATTTCGCGTATTTTTCCGAGACGAACGCAATAACGCAGCCCGTTACCCCCAATTCCCATGTCTGAGATTATTTATCCTGAAATTAGTGAATTTTAGTATTAACTAAAATTCGGGGTGTTACAATACCTATACGATGCAACAACGTCTTACCTACCAGCCAGGGTCCACACATGCATATGAAATCCGTTGAACTTGCGTTGCCACCGCTCCACGTTTTGGCCTCTTACAGTCAAACCCAGCATGTGTGTCCCGTCCTCGACTTGGGTCGGGCCCAGAAAGATACGTTTGGGATACTGGTCGAAATGGGCCCCCACAAGCTACCCACCTAAGCTTGTCACTAGTATATCCCACTTAACCCTCTTAGTCATGTTCATTTACATGTGTGTTTGGTTAAGTCTTACTAATCGTATTTCACATGCCACTAAGGGCACCCCCTCGATTCCTCATGCCGCCCAAGGCACCTACTTAACCCCCATGTCCCACCTTACATGTTTATCTGGTTAAGTATTTCTTAATTCATTCAGGCCATAACCTCATAAAGACCTCTCACATTAGACTAGCATTTATGGCAGCTGGATTTGCCGGGCGGGTCCGGGCAATCTTACACCATAAAAGAGTCTAACCTCGTGTCTTTACAACCGTTATGCTTTAGTTTAGGCCTAGGACCTCTCACATTGGGCTGACATTTGTGACCACTGGATTTGCCGGGCGGGTCCGGGCAGGTTTACATCACAAACGAGTCCAACCTCGTGTCCTAAGCATTGATTAACACTTAAAATCTTTTACCCTAGTTTTAATAATTCCCTATTCAAATTATTAATTAAGTCAACTTTTAATAATGTCCATAATTGACTCAATTATGGCCATCCACTTATGGCATGCAAAATCATATCAATTGCACCCCAACTTTTTAATATTAAATCCTTAATATTACCCCTACCCCACGTTTATACGTTCAATTATTCAACGCATAATATAGGCTAGACTTGTATAGTCTAACACCTAGCACAAAGATAAATTATCACAACATATAGACAATTAAAATAAATCTAATCATAATAGGGGTGAAACTTGCATAACCTACACATGTTAAGGATCAAAAGGTGTCAACTAGTTAAATGTCTCAATTTACATGATATGATCATAGCCCAAATCTATACATAAACTTGCATATGGGGTTTTTAGGCAACATAATGATGGTGTGAACTAGCATAGGATATCACATATGTCATAGCATAATTCTAGATGTCATAATAGATGTCTTGGCATATGTTCATAACTTTTCTAATCAATCTAACTTGCATATGTGACTTGTCATATAGATCAACATAACCCAAACATGATGATTTAATTAATATGAACTAACTAGCATAGATGGTAACATCATGGCCTTTTTAACATGTATGATTCATCACAACTTAGCATAGAAACTTTCAACATACATAACATCATCATAGCATGATTTACAACATATAAGATATCATCATCACATAACATTGGATTTACAATATACATGATAGCAAAAGGGGTTTACAACAACATATATGATAATTCACATCATCTACTCATAATCCATTCATAACTCAACCTAATTAAAATGACAATAATCTTGTTAAGATCATCATACTCACAATTTAGAGAAGAAAAGAGAGAGTTTTGCTTTGAATTAGGGTTGAGAGAATTAGAATTGAATTTGCTTTTCTTCATTCTTAGTTGGCGGCGGCTCCATTGATTTCCATGGCGATGGTATGACGATAACTATTCTATTTTAATTAGGTTTAGGGTTAGCATTAGGATGTATTTATAGGTGTAGGAAGTTATTTAGGACCATTAGATTAATCCTGAACCATGAGAACCAATCAAATGCAAAATCTGCATTTGAGCGAATCGGCCCACGGGTTGACAGCCAAACACTCTGGATTAACCCCTAGTCGACCCAGCGAAGCTCGGGTCGACCTCAAAAATGGGCCGGTTCGGTTGTTCCCCCTCCTAATTCGCTGTTTTGAACTTTTTCGCATATTTATTTATTTAATTTTTAATTTATATATATATATATATATATCAATATATGTATATTTCTCTGCGCAACCCATTTCACTTAATTCTTTTCTAAAAATTAAGTATACTTTAATTTGTGAATTTTAATGTTATAAAATTACGGGGTGTTACAAAAAATTTATTTTTAATAAAATTAGAACGTATATATTTATTTGAATCGGCGTTAGAATATAAATATTTATTTTAACTATAAAAGGAATTGAAAAATGGCGCGGTAGTTTGAAATTTCGATTTCAAATGAATGTACGAGATTCAAAATTAACCGGATTTTAGCGAAACCAAAAATATTATAATCTATTTGAGAATATATTTCCAACGAATCTGAAAAATTGAAATTTTATAGCGGGAATAAAAAGTTATGCCCAGGTGAAAATTCAGAATAGTGGCTATGGAATTTTGGCCCTTAAAAATGGAAATTTTGCAAACGACCTCCGTTTTTGACGAAACCACTTTTGTTGGATCCGTGATGTCAAGTTATTGCTAGATTCCAAAATTCGCAATTTTCTGAATCAATATGTGAGCGTGGCAAAAGAAAACGTGTTTTAACAGTTTCAATCAATTTCGATCGACCAGAAAATGGCCATTTTTCAAACGGTCTCAGAATTTGATGAAACTAGTTTTGATAGGACCATATCATCAATACGAAGCTAGAAAATACTTTTTGGGAATTTTTAGAGTTCGTATGTGGCCTCGGTAAATTGAAATGTGCGTTCAAATACAATATATAGATTTACATTTTGATTTTGATGGAAACGATCGAAACAGCCAAACTGGCTTACGATTCATATCCCATTGGGTTCAGAATGGGGATAATTAATTATGGACGATAGGCGGTGGGCCTCGTTTGGAGATCGAAATTTGAAGTTACTTTTTGGGGATTTAAAATAGTATAAAAAATATATTAATAAATATGGTCAACTCTTCACACTCTCTCTCCCCTTTACCTTCCTCCCTCCCATTCCTCTTCTGAACAAAACGAAAAAAAAAAGAGAAGGCCCGTCGTTGCCCAGACCCCCCCCCCCCCCCCCCGTCGATTCAGCGCCGCCGCCGCCTAGGGGGGCCACCGCACCCCCTCCCTCTAGCTCCTCCTCGCGTTTCTCCCTCCTCCCTACCTTTCCTCTTGGAATCGACGAGCCCCCAAACCCTTCCTCTCCACCACTGACGCGTCGCCATGCCCCCTCTTCGCCTCCACCTCCCATTGACCTGCGCCGCCGCCTTGAGCCATCCCCCCTTTTCCATTTTGAAGGTAAATCTTTACTTATTTTAGTTTATTTATTTTTGTTTTGTTTATTTAATTCTTTTTTCTGTTTTTATATATAAAATAAATAAAATTTTTGATTTTTATGTAAATGGAAAAAAAAATTGGATTTTTGAAATGATTTTAGAATTAAAAATACGATTTTTATTGTGTGTAAGGATCGGATTTTTATTGCAGATGAAGAAGTGATTTTTAAATAAAAAGAATGGATTTTTACTAACATAAAGATGAGATCTTTATGAATGTAAAGTTATGATTTTTAACAATATAAAGTGATGATCTTTGTTTGTTTAAAAATGTGATCTTTGTTTGTTTAAAAATGTGATCTTTGTTTGTTTAAAAGTGTGATCTTTGTTTGTTTAAAAATGTGATCTTTGTTAGTTTAAAAATGTGATCTTTGTTTGTTTAAAAATATAATCTTTGCTTGTATAATAGACGATTTCTATATTATATAGATAGTAAATTTTTTATCTTTATATATGTAGCAAAGTAAAAAAATATGATTTTCATATATGTAAAGGCGTTGTAAAAATGTGATTTTTATAATATCATAGCGAAGTAAAAATATATTTTTTAGCTATGTAAAAATTTGATATTTATTATATCTGAAACGAAATAAAAATTCGATCTTTATATAAGAAGTGGAAATATAAATATATAGTTTTTATATAGAAAAAAGCGATAAAAATATATGATTTTTATATATGAAATGCCATTGTAAAAGTGTGATTTTTAATGTGAGCAGCGGGAAAAGGTCGCATTGGAATTTTGGGCATATCTGAACCGTTCAGAAATAGATAATGGTGGAGTGAATCTCAAAAGTGAGAACTCCTCACTTTTAATTTTATTTTATGGTTTGAAATATATACTAGGATGCAGACGGTGCTTAGCAGCACCCGATACCCATCGTCCACAGACCATGGATGACTTGTATGTTTGATTGATCTGTTGTGAAAGTTGATTGTGAGATGTGGAATGAAAATAAATATTTTATAGTTAAAAATATAATTTTTTAATGTGTATATAAAATGAAATAAATATATATAAACTAATCGAACGATATGTTTATGCACACACATTTGACTGATATTGATTGGGACGATAAATTTTACACATCGCCCAACTGCACAAATAAAATTCATTATTTGTTGATTGAAACCCCATACGGGTATTGGGGTGATATATGACATACACTAATCCCAATAATTGGTTGTATGTCAATCGATTGGTTAACAGACTGTTATAAGCGTTGAATATTTATATTTGATTCTTATGCAGTGTAGAATGCACTTTGGATGATGGTTGACTGTGTGTGATTGTTGTTGTGTTCCTGTGCTATATGAAATCCATATAAATCAAATTATATAGTGATTGACTGTGTCTGATTCGAGTTCAGAAAAGAATAAATATTTTAAAATAACGAATATTTTAAAACAATATTCAATAAAAGATCAAAATATGATTTTGATGTCCGATTTGGGATGGACACGAATATATTTAAATATATAAAGCCGTGTGGATTAGATTGACGCCATTTTGACGTGAACGATATTTATATCGATTTTATTCAATTTTATAATGAACATCGAAAAGGAATTGATTTCAAAATATAATGTTTTGAAAATATTAACATTTATATATCGATGATATGGAATATTTAATTTTGATTTGAAATTGAATATGAAGTTGAAATCGTTTTGAAAACGAATTTAAAACGATTTAAAAGGAAATCGGCGAAATATATATATAATATATATATTATATATAATGGCCTGAATAGAGCACGCCGCGCCACGGCAGTTCGTGAATTTAGACTATTGACTTTGAACGGACATTACGGGAGATATGACCGTCAGATTTTCCTAAAACCTGAACCGTTGGGTTCGTATTGAAAAGAGCTTTCTAACAAATATGAGAAATTAGAAATCTAACAGTTGGATTTGGAATTATGTCCAAATCAAATTTGGAAAAGGTCACCGTAAGTGCAGTTCGATGGCCGTTTATGGAAATTGACTTACGGGCCTTGATAAAATTATTAAAAATAGCAATAATTTGTGTAAAAACATTATAAATGATTTGGAAAGAATTGGGATAAAAAATTCCATATTTGAAAAGATAAAAATATATTTTTATCGAAATGAACTAGTTATTAACTAGAAAAATAATATATTTATTTTTAGTAATAAATAAATTGGATTTGAAATGGTTTAAAAATACTAGAATTTCCAATATATGAATTGGAATGGATTTGAATCGAAATTATCATCGGAATATTTCGATGTTGGATTCGGAATTATACGGATATTGTTATGGAAATTTGAAAGATATATTTTATATCCTTATTTCCAAAGCGATATTTGTTGGTTTCATAATTTGATATTGAATATAAGCCGATATAGTTTCTATTCAGAGCCTTGTGTTTAATATCAAAAGGGATTTGGGTTTGTCGTGAATGGTGTCTTCATCAACACCGTTCTTAAACCCAGTTGAGAAAAGATTAAATCTTTTTATTTAGATTTAATGAAGTATACCAATTAATTAATATATTTAACTGGAATTGAATTTGAATTGATTTTTGGGTTTATCGTGAACGGTGTTTTAAATAACACTTGTTCTTTAAACCGATAATAAATGGAATGTGAATGGGGTTTATTGTGAGCTGTGTTTTTAATGACATTCGTTCTTTAACCCGATTTACAGTGAAATATTATTTGGAATTTATAGATCTTTTTATAAAGATTTAATGGGATTTTCCAAAGTAACGTTTTCCAGTTTAATATATTAAATTGGAATTGAATGGAATTCGATTTAATAATAATCGAAATGAACTTCTATGGAGGAAGACTATTAATACATATGGAATTTAAAAGCATTTGCCGTTATTCCATTTATATTATTGGTTGGATACCGAAATTGATATCGATTATATATATTGATTTGTTTTCCGTGAAGATTCCATAAATAATGGAATGTGATTTGGGTTTATCATGAACTGTGTTTTAAATGACATTAGTTCTTTAACCCAGTAAAAGACAGGATAACATGTCTGTCGTTGTATTTCAAACTATATGGTTGACCTCTGCTTAATATATATCTGTTTGGCGGCGGAGAATTTATTCTCTTGCTTAACGCCCTTCTCTGAGACGTACGAGCTCAGAGGTTATGTATCGACATAAATCAATAGTGTGGTATAGATTGTCGATGCGACATGTTTGGGTTTCCAAAGTTAAATAATCATTAATATTGATTTTTGGGAAGATTAAAACTAGGTGGAGTTTTAATGAATCTTTAATCAGATTAAAATGGGAATTGATAATTTAAATTATCAAATATAGGAAAGGATCGAGAACGGAGTATTACCAGTTTTGCTCCGAGCGATAGTTAAATCTTTAATTAGATTTGAACGGGAAATGGTAATTAAATTTACCGATAACACCGTGGTGTTAGTTATGGGGTAGTAACAGTATTCTCCATGGGATGAATAGTTTGGGATAGGGAAATTAAACAAATAATTACTTCGGTGTGGTTCGCTAATCCTGACTAGTTTGGAAAACCATAATTTGGTTTGAAATGATATCTAAAGGAAGATTAAAGAACAAATTTTAAAGAATTTATCTTTGATTAAATTAATGGGAACATTTCCCTAAGAATGTGAATATTTGAAGAAAAGAATATTCTAAATTGGAATGTGGCGTATGTTTTGTTTTATAGCACTTGTTTATTATATACGCGAGTTATTCGGAAAGGCCGGGTTTATACCCATTCTGAATAACTGATTCGACGATAAGTCGAAGATGAAGACGGTGGTCGAAGACCGAGGTATTCACACCATTTGGATGATTACTGGTGATCTTGACTGGGCTGTACACTTAAAAAGAGGGAAATAGTTAGTGATCGTCCAGACGTATTTGGAGATCAATGGATATGCGAGGTATAAGGTGCCTCCGGTTTCGTTCAGACCCAGAACGGACTTGTAAATAGATTGTGTGTCTGACATTGGATTTTATTTTGTGTTGACTGATTTCTATTTAATATATGTCTATTTGGCGGCCGAGAATTTATTCTCTGGCTTAACGCCCTTCTTTGAGACATACGAGCTCAGAGGTTATATATCGATAGATATTAGTCGCATGGCATGAATTTCCTGTGTGGCATGCTGAGATGCAGTGATCAAAGCTTTTGTTGGAAAGCAGAGTCTTGTGGTTGATGATCAAAGCACGGCTTTAATACAGCGTAGCTTTGTGTATTGCATTAATTCGCAAGCCTCACACCTCGGTATGGGTTAAAAACGGGATAAGGACTACAGGGAGTGCACGACGTTTCTTTCTAGCTGGGCAGTGTCGGTGTTTTACTAGCCCTGACATTGTTGATTATTATACCCTTGTGGATGTTGGAATGCGAGGCGCCTCGATTATATCGGTCCCTTCGGAGCCGATAGACAGGTGTGATAGGACCGGGAAACGTGTGTTCAGGAATAACTAATCCTCAAACGTAAGAGAGGACCAGCTCTGAAGATCCAAGGGCTACCCAGAGTGTGTAGTCCTGGGGCATTTGCTAGAGTGTCCCAAGGCGGTAAGCAGCTTGCCCCTTGCCTCGACTCATGACGGGAATCAAATTTCCAATACGTGACATTTCGGTTTTGATTGTAGAGCCTAGTATTGGCGACATGATAGATGGTACCCATGTCGCCTATGATTGATACATTTATATTTGAAGTTGTTTTCATACACTTTACACTATAATAGTATCAAAATGATTTGTTTTAAACGTATCAAGCATTATTTGGCTATTATTAGGGAAAACCCCATCCTCCGGCTTGCGTTTCATTGTGTGATGGGACATAGGTCTTATAATAGCTTCATTTTTCCAAAAAGAATTGCGCTGTTTATTTATATGCACTGGTATTCTTGGGAGGAAACCCGTTCCGTGTTATACGGCATGGTCCTTTGAATTACTCTCTTTTAAAGTAAAGCTTTAAATAACTGTTTTAGTTCCCACACCAGTCACATGACTGACCTGGAGTTTATTCTTTTAACCTAAACTCTGGGTGCCCCTATTTTCCACACGGGCAACTAGTAGTTTTGGTTTTGCAGATTTATATTCGCAGGATCTTGGTTTACAGCTGTAATGATATTCAGAAAGCTCTGTATCCGTATATCTCCTTCAGTTGTGTTTTGTATTACTTTTCCGCTGCGGTATTGTAATTTAAAATCTCTGATATTTCTCTAATGTATAATATTAATTCATACTCTATATATTCTTGTATACTGATGGAATTGTTGTAATAAGCAATGAAAATTTCTTCTGTTTGTGTTCTAATTTGTCGTGTTCTCAACTCAATCCGTGCTTTCCTTCACGGGGAAGTTTGGGTCATTTCAATATATATATATATATATATATATATATATAACGTATGCATGTTTATTATATTAGTATGCCTAAATTGGAGATGTAACATTTATTCCCTATTTGTTTTAAACGTAACTTTTTGACATTTCCCCACAAAATTCACAGTCACAATCATGATTCTCATTAAATTTGTTGTAATCTTTACAATTACTGCAATTAACTCCACATTTATTGCTAATCAATTCAAAGTTTACAAACATTTATTTGAACTCATTATGGGAAACATTTCCAATATACCCGTCTTTAATGGAGAATATTCAAATCCAAGCCTATATTTCGCAATTAACCAATTTAGAATAATACCCGCGTTATTTACATATATTTTTTGATGGATAATTTATAATTGTATACATACATATATGTTAGCGTGATATTTACGTAGTCACTAATTCTTATAAATTCTAATTATTTTGCATTCAAATCCAAACTAATGACTAGAATAATCTCCTTGTGTTTGAGTTGTCAAGATTAAAAATCCTATAAAAAAATATTTGTTATAATCCTTGTAAATTTTTCCCAAACATTTAAAAAGAGTAAATATTGAAAAATCACAAGGAATACTGGTAATATTTTATTTGGAATACATTGTATAAACTACATACGAGATATATGAATTTACATATATCTTTCTGTATGTTTTATTTACATTCCCTGTAATTTTAAACATTGTCTTTTTGTAGGAAAAGGACAAAAAATGCTAATTTACAAAACCAAGACCTTAATCAACACAAAGCACATATATATTTACAAAACATTAATGGTAATTTACACAAATCTTACAATTACATCCAATTCTATGAATCCGGAATAGAGAGCTACACAAACCACAACAATACTTAGGGACTGATTTCCAGGTCAAAGGAATGAACAATACACACAAAACACAGGAAATAATTTGTATGCAAGATAAGAATATTATAACTGAAAATCCTACAAATAAATATCAGATTTAGGCATATTGTAACAACCTGAATTTTAGTAGTTACCTGCTGTAGATATTAATAATTAATAAGTGGAAATTTTACGTTGTATTTATCAAATTAATTAGTAAATTTAACATAAATTAGCACATTGGACATTTAAAAATGTAAGTTTGGAGTTTAATGCGGTAAAAAGAAAGGAATTAATCATTTTAGTAATTTAAGGCTTGGTTTTTTTTTTAAATTTGAGAAAGTATGCATTCAAAATTTTGGTGCTTAAAATAAATATAGATTTGCAAATTTATGTCCAAGCTTGGATATTAAGAAATTTTGATAATTTTAAAAAGCATAAAATATTTAATTTGAGTAATTAATAGATATTTATTACAAATATTATTAAAAGGTAGAAAACATAATTTTTATGTTCTTTTGATAAATTGCGTATAATTATAAAATTATTGAAGGGTTCAAATTCGTACATTTGTAAAATTTGCATAACTTGTGTCAAAATTATCGATTTTTGTATAAAATTGTGAAATTTGTTGTAAATGTAAAATTTAAGTGCTAGAAAAAAAAGAGGGTCAAAATAGTTAAAAAGTGTGATTACAAATTTTGATTTGTGTTGTTGTGGATTTAACATAGTACTTGGGTTTATAAAAGTGATATAGCATAGTTAAAAAGATTCATTATAGCCCAAAACATTATTTAAAAGCCTAATTTCCTAGTTTAAGGTATCAATTAGGTTACTTAGGCCTTAATAGTTAAGTTAACCTAAGAACTCTCCAGATAATAAAGATATATACGTAGTTTTACAGAGAAAACATATTTTTCCTCTTCTTCTTCCGCAATGAGAAATAGGAAAAACCTAGAAAACCTTCAATGTAATTTCAATTTTTAGCCTCCAATCTTCTTCAAATGGCTAATTTGAGGTTGCTAATCCTTTCTATAGTAAGTTATCCTCTTAAAACTTTGATTTCATTAACCAATTTCTATTTTTGTTTAAGAATTCATTGTGCAATCTTATGCATGTAGCTGTAGTTGAGAAATCGGGGAAGAAAGCTCCAATCTCTTAGTGCTTTGGCCTCCAAAAGCTTCAAAACTTCCTCCTATTTGCTGTAAATCTAAAGTGAGGGTTCCCTCACATAAATTCTAACTTGTTTCAGTTGTTTACTGTTGTGATTTGCTGTAAAATCTTAAGTTTATTGAATTTGTCATATGCGTTTTGCTGTTTTTTGTTAAGCTGAAACATTTTCGATCATAACTCTCTCGTTATTGATCGGAATCCTTATTATTATTATATGTTTTTGTAATGCTCAGGATATTAGCTACTAATTTTAGTCATTCAGTTTACAATATTTTGTGATTAACATTGTTAAAATCGTGGTTTTGTACTGCTATCTCGAGATAAATATCGACAGCCACGTTTTTTTTTGTTAAGCTGAAACCGTTTCGATCACAACTCTCTCGTTATTGATCGGAATTATTATTATTATATGTTTTTGGAATGCTCAGATGGTTTGCTACGAGTTTCAGTTGTTCAGTTTACAATATTTTGTGATTAGCATTGTTAAAATCGTGGTTTTGTACTGCTGTCTCGAGATAAAAATCGACAGCCACTTTTTTTTGTTAAGCTGAAACCGTTTCGATCATAACTCTCTCGTAATTGATCGGAATTCTTATTATTATATGTTTTTGGAATGCTCAGATTATTAGCTACAAGTTCCAAATGTTCAATTTACAATATTTTGTGATTAACATTGTTAAAATTGTGGTTTTGCGCTGCTATCATGGGAGAAAAATCGACAGCCATCTTTTGTGACTTCGTGACACATGCACTATTTTTTTACATAAATCATTTTCGAAATGTTTCAAGTATGAAATTATTGTTTTAAAACAAAATATTTCCTTGATAAAGTTTTATAAATACATTAGAAATCTTATTTTAACAAGTATTCCCAAACTTTATGGGTTTTAATATATTTCTATGAAACTTTATTTTGTTCAAACAACTATCTTAAGTGTGTTTTAATATAAGAACCTCACATACTGGTCACCTTCGAGAAGACGTGATGGTGAATGAATGATATCGTAAACCATATGGTATGGAACGTGATGGTATACGATATATATTCATCCCAGACTCGTCCGATTGAAGTAATAAATCTCAGTGTTTATGTGATTTCAGTGATTTCTTATGGCTTTTTGTGTTTTTAAACCTCAGTATTTTGTCAGTGTTCCTGTGATTTTAGTGATTTCTTGTGACTTTTTGTGTTTTTAAATGTGAAGCTGACTTACAGTGTGTGACGGCCTGCCGCGCACCAGCCGACATTTCCCCATGAAAGTGCACTATGCCAATGTCCAACCAGCACGGGACGGTCGCCAAAGAAAAAAAGGAGTTTGAACTAACAAGGAACCTATAGAATATCTCAGAACGCATGGAATAAAATATAATAATAACATATTTGACATAAAACAGGCGAGACAGTGCATAAGCTGAAGACTAAACATCATAGCAGCGGAAAATCCAAATATAGCTTATGTTCCACATCATCATTATTACAACTTTAAAAACTGTCTCTAAAGAAAAAGGAAGGAAAGGTACACTACTAATGCCCAAAGTAGTGACCAGCAGCGACACAGGGAGAATATATATATATATATATATATATATATATATATATATATATATATATATATCATACGTGGGAGCCTCCTGCTCGTCTCCGGTATAGCTACCCGTGCATACCACCTAACATGTCTCTAATCTGCCCGTTTAAGAGCACCAAGAGTAATAAGAAGAGACATAAAACTCTAGGTCAGACAGAAGTCTGGTATGAGCGATAAGCATTAAAACAGAACAATAGCAGCTATACTAAACCATACCTAAACCTGGACCTGCAACCAAAGAGTTAGCACAACACATCGCTCAATACTCTAAGGTGCCACTAACATATGGTGTAAAGGATACGGGGGTGGGGGTGTGCATGTCATAGTGAAAGCAAACAATCAAACATAGCAACCATCCTCACATCTCTGACTCGGTGCGTAAAGCATACGACATCCATCGCTCTGACCACCCATTCCTTGCTATAATCACTCTGCCCCATGGAGTCATAATGACACCACTGCACTGATCCATAGCCACTAATCCTTTCTACGTCCACTCTGCCATATGAAGTCATGACGACTCCACTGCACTGGCTCATAGCCATGCTACGATCACTTTGCCCCATGGAGTAGTTACTACCCCACTGCACTGATACGTAGCCTAACATCCATCTTGGTGGCGGATCAAAACTATAGACGTTGATAACCCCTTTGCACACGTCCCGCAGCAAATCCCAACTCATGAAGTTGACTCGTTGGTTCCCCACTAGATCCTGAGTTCTACTTCCTATTTGGACTTCCTTTGCATCTCGAGTTTTGGTATCCTCCGGATGGTCTTCTTCCTTGCCTTGGTTCGGTTCGTGGTCCAGCTCGAGGCAGTACACCGGTTCAGGTCGTGGTGGAGCTTCGGTTCGGGTCGCACTCCCCCATTGCCTCGTGAATCCAGCCTTCATCGGATCGGTTTGTGCTTCCTCTTTCGGATCTGGTCGTGGAACGTGGACCAGTTCGTGGCTCCTCCTCTCAAGCGGATCGGCTCGGCGTACTCTACTCGGGTCGGATCGGTGCCATCATCCACAAGCGGTTCGGATCGGGTAGTGCTCCACGATCGGGTCGGGTCGTTCTCCCCTCCTCCGATCCGATCTAGTTTGGCTAATTTCCTACACTTCTTTCTAGCGACTGTTTTACGCAATTCGACGGCGTTTTCGACCAATCTAACTTTTCTAATCAATCACTAAGCATACCATACAGTCATAGCAACATGTATAATCACCCATAATTACCAAGACAATAATTTGATAGGTTAAAACGGATCAAACATAGCCAAAATCCCATATTTTCCCTTAAGCATGTTTAAGCAAAACTAATGATAGGATTAGTAAAACTTAACCAAATTTTCTAACAGAGGCGTAAAGCAACATTTCGAAATTTATCATTATTTTTCAAGATTTTTAACATGTATAATTTCACTAATTATCACTAATTACCCTTAATTAACCATAATCAGTGAGGAACTATGCAAATCACTCACCTTTGCCACAAATAGAATATCAAATCTGAAATGATTCTCTGTTTGGGGTGCGAATACCAAGGCTATACAGCAGTTCTACCTCGATTCTTGTGCTAATCCGCTTTATTTGATGTAGGTTTGGCTTAATTAGAGATTAGAAGGTGATTTGGGGTGTTTTAGGAAGTGGAGGCCATGGATAAACTTGAAGGAACAAAAAGTGGCGGCTGGAAAATGATAGAAACTGAATTTCCTAACCCTATCAGCCTTCCCATAACCCTAATCCCGAAAAGGGTTATGGGCCCACTCACTAATCACGCAAATTAGGCCCGGTTAAGTTGTTTTTCACCATCTGAAACTTGTTTCAGCCAAATTTCCCAAAAGGTGAGTCCGTTTGGCTAATGTGACCACTCTACGGAAAGATTAATCATCGTCCGGATCTAATGGAAGTGGTTTTAGGTCAAAACTCCTTTCCGATCAAAAGTTATGGCCGAAACAAGATCAGCTAGGGGCAAAACGGTCATTTAAAAATCGGCAAAAATCATGAACATGGGAAATGACCCCAATAGTCGTCTCCCAAAGTTACATGACCATATGACTTTGCATGTGAAAGAAATAAATATTCTACGATCCTTCAATGCGTAGAATGTGGGTCGTTACATTCTCCGCACCTAGGAAATTTCGTCCCCGAAATCTCTTAACCCAAAACCTACAAAGGATCCCGCATGCCTACCAGCCACACACAACAATCAAACATGCAAAACACACGAAACAAGCCTATCCGAGCATGCGGAAAGACTAAATCGAAACCGAAATCTTACTAGGCAAAGAATTCAGGATGCATCTTCCTAATGCTCTCCTCTATCTCCCAAGTACAGTCATTCTCATTCTCGCCCCCACTGAACTTTGACTAATTTCACCGCCTTCCTTCGAAGTTGCTTCATGTCGTTCCCAACAATATGCATAGGCTTACGATTCCCAACCGCCTCGGGTTCAACCTCGATATCTTCCAACTGATCAGGTGAAACAGTCTCATCGGGGTCATGTACGAACTTCCTTAACTGGGAAACATGAAATACGTTGTGAACTCCTGCCATCTTCTCTGGTAATTCAACTTTATATGCCAAATTCCCAATTTTCTCGAGAACTTGGAATGGTCCAACAAATCTTTGTGCCGACTTGTCTTTCCTACCAAAACGAATCACACTCTTCAATGGAGAAATCTTAACAAACACCATGTCGCCAACGGAGAATTTCAATTCTCTTCGTCTCTTATCAGCATAACTCTTCTGCCTATCTTGAGCGGCCTTCATTCGTTGTTGAACAATCTTGATCTTATCTGAAGTTTCTCTTATAACCTCTGGTCCAAGCACAAACTTCTCACCGGTTTCCAACCAACTTGATGGTGAGTTGCACGGTCTTCCGTACAAAGCTTCAAATGGAGCCATACCAATACTGGATTGATAACTATTATTATATGCGAACTCCACTAGATGTAAGTGGTCATCCCATGATCCACCAAAATCTAATATGCAAGCCCTCAGGAGATCTTCTAATATACGATTCACCCTCTCTGTTTGACCGTCAGTTTGAGGATGATACGCGGTACTTAGATGTAATTTTGATCCTAACGCCTCTTGTAAGCTTTTCCAAAATCCACTAGTGAACAATGGATCTCGGTCACTCACAATGCCTTTGGGTATTCCATGAAATCTCACTGCCTACTTTACATATAGTTCTGCTAACTTAGCTGCCGTAGTATTCGACTTGACGGGTATAAATCTTGCACTTTTGGTCAACAGGTCCACAATCACCCAAATGCTATCATGGCCCGATCTAGTCCTTGGTAACCCATCAATGAAATCCATTGAGACTTGTTCCCATTTCCACTCTGGAATTTCTAATGGTTGTAACAAGCCAATAGGTTTCTTTTTCTTAGCTTTAACTAGCTGGCAATTCATGCATTTGGATATAAACTTCCCAACGTCTCTTTTCATCCCTTCTCAGTAGTAGGTCTGCTTCATGTCTCTATACATCTTGTTACGACCGGGATGTATAGTCAGTTTTGAGTGATGACATTCTCTAAGCACTTCATCTCTCAATCTATTAACATTGGGCACAACAAGTCTTCCATCCTTTCTAAGCCATCCATCTCGATCAAGACCATACTTGTTCATCTCCTCATCGATACCCATCTCTAACTTGGAGATGATTCCCAATAGGTTAGGATCGTCCCTCTGACTGGAACCAATCCGCTATATCAAAGTGGGTCTGATCGTCAAATTCGCTAATATTTCTGGATCCAATTCGCACTTTGGTCTGAAATCATACCCAGCGATGTACTCCAGTTGCTTCCATTCTAGAAACATAGCCCCTAAACTAGCATGTCTTCTACTCAATGCATCAGCCACCGCATTGCCCTTTCCTGGTGTATATGCGACGTCGAAATCATAGGAAGCCAAGAATTCTAACCATCTTTGTTGTCGGAGATTTAAATCCTTTTGAGAGAAGAGATACTTTAACGATTTATGATTGGTAAACAACTCGAATCTTTCTCCCAAGAGATAATGTCTCCACATCTTCAACTCGAACACGATCGCTGCTAATTCCAAATCATGGGTAGGGTATCTTTTCTCGTGTGGTTTCAATTGCCGACTTGCATAAGGTACAACCCTACCTCCTTGCATCAATACAACACCTAGTCCGGTACCACATGCATCCGTATATACTGTCATCTCTTCATTCCCCTTAGGAACGACTAACACTAGTGCACATATCAACTTTTCCTTTAGGCTCTTCAATGCATTCTCGCACTTTTCGTCCCAGACGAAAGCTCGATTCTTCTTAGTCAACTGAGTCAACGGTGCTGCTATATTGGAGAAGTCTTGGATAAACTTACGATAATATTCGGCTAACCCCAAGAAACTTCTTATGTCCGTTGCATTCTTGGGTGTAGACCAATCTTGTACTGTAGCCACCTTCGCAGGGTCCACGGCAATACCATTTTCTGAAATAACATGGCCCAAGAATCTCACCTCCCTTCTCCAGAAGTGACACTTAGAAAACTTTGCTTTCAATTGGTGTTTTCTTAACACCTCCGTCACTATCCTCAAGTGTTCATTGTGTTCTTCCTCTGTCCTCGAATAAAAAGGTATATCATCCACGAACACAAGAACAAACTTATTCAACTGATCTCTAAATACCCTATTCATAAGATCTACAAAATATGCTGGTGAATTGGTCAACCCGAATGGCATGACCAACAACTCACAAAATCCAGACAGCATCCGAAAGGTCGTTTTAGCTATACTCTCAGCTTCAGCTTCCACTCTAAGCTAATGAAAACCTGTCGCGAGATCCAACTGGGAGAATACTCTCACGCCACTCAACTGATCAAACAAATCATCTATCCGTGGTAGAGGATACTTATTCTTCCTCGTCACCTTATTCAATTCGCGGTAGTCCACACACAATCGAAGGGAACCATCTGCCTTGGTAGCAAACACAACTGGTGCTCCCCACTCAGAAACACTTCTTCTAATAAATCCCTTCTTCAAAAGATCGCTCACTTGCACCCCCGAGCTCTCGCTGCTCCCTTGGTGCCATACGACGAAGTGGCATCACTATAGGTATGGCATCTTTCACTAAATCAATACGGAACTCAATCTCTCGGTGTGGTGGAAGTCCGGTCACTTCCTCGAAGACGTCCGGATACTGGCCAGCCACGGGCACATCTGACAACTCATCACGTGGGATGTCGAGGGAATTTAGAAAACTAGCCATTACTCCATCATTAGGTAGACCACCAAACACTACCCTCCGTCCATCATCTGCTCTAACTGTCACCAAAAAGCCCTCATAGTCTACCACCACCCCGTATCTTTGGAGCCAATCGACTCCCAAAATAATGCCAAACCCAATAAAGCCCAAAACAAAGCAATCACAAACAAACAAGCATCCATTACTCGATAGAACCAAATTACGACAAATCATGCTAAGGCTAGTCGAACCACCAATCGGGTTCGTCACTACTAAAGGTCCATCGACAATCTCGGGCTCCAATCCCAACCTATCTACCAGGTCACTAGATATGAAGGAACTGGTAGCTCCGGTATCAAACAATACTCGAACAGGAACATCATAAACAGAAAGCATACCTTGGATAATGACATTCTTTCCCTTCTCCACTGCAGTTGGGGCATTCGACGAAGAAGGAACAACATTGATAGCATATGCTTTTCCTTAGGGGTTTGCGGACACTTGTCCTTGTGATGTCCCACTCAGCCATAGTTGAAGCACTTCCTATCCGCTAGCTTGGCCCAACATTCTTTGGCATAGTGGCCCTTCTTACCACAGCTGAAGCAATCAACATCTTTCTTATTCTTTTTCTTCTGGCCATCCTTGGCCTGATTCTGCTTTCTCTTATTCTGAGAACCATTCTTGCCTCCACCGCTTACTTGCGGTTTTGGATCTTCCACAGTTGCAACCTCAGTCTTTGACTTGGGGTATAGACTCTCTGATCCCAAAGCTTTCCCCACAATCGATTCAAATGTCTCATCGATGTGGTTAATAAGCCTTTCCCCTAAGTATTGATCCAAGCCTGTTATAAACTTCTCATTCTTCTTCAAGGGAGTGTCAATGAGGGATAATCCATACTTCGATAAAGTATCGAATTCTGCAATGTACTCCGAGACTGCCCTACCATTCTGCTTGAGATCCAGGAATTTCCTAAACAACTCTGACTTATGGGCAGCTGGGATAATTTTTTCACCGAATCGGGCCTTAAACTGATCCCATGTATCTTGATCCTCTGGAGTAGCTGCCTTAATAGCATTCCACCAATTCATTGCCCGTCCTTGCAGTTGACGGGACGCTAGCTTTCTTTTTATTGCATCCCTGATACTTAAGTATTCGAAGATACACTCACAGCTATCCAACCAATCCTGAACTTCTGCAGCCGATTCCGTTCTGTGGAACGGCTTTCCACTAAGACTAGTGTAATCCTTGCAAAGCTTGGCGAAATCAGCCCTCGGTGCCTGAACCGCTGCACCACCACCATCTGCAGCATTGGGAACTACTCCTTGCACATTTCTGAGCATCTCCCTCATGAAGTCAGTAAACATAGCCCTCATGTCAGGAGCATTCCCATTGTTGGCTCCTCTACCAGCACCCCTCGTATATCGTCTCATCGTTTAATCTGTAAAGAGAAACGATTAACCATCCTCTTTGTGGTGTCAGTGCAGTGCGACTTCATCTTTAGCTATACTAATAGTGTATATATATAGCTTTTGAAAACCAAAATAATCAAAAATACACGCTCTCATATACGTATTATCTCTCCCTGGTATCTTTCCCCAGGTTAACTACGCAACCTAGAGCTCTATACCAAATGTGACGGACAGCCCTGCACCAGCCGACATTTCCCCATGAAAGTGCGTTATGCCAATGTCCAACCAGCATGGGAAGGTCGCCAAAGAAAAAAAAGGAGTTTGAACTAACAAGGAACCAGTAGAATATCTCACAACGCATGGAATAAAATATAATAATAACGTATTTGACATAAAACAAGCGAGACAGTGCATAAGCTGAAGATTAAACATCAAAGCAGTGAAAAATCCAATTACAGCTTATGTTCCACATCATCGTTATTACAACTTTAAAAACTATCTCTAAAGCAAAAGGTAGGAAAGGTACACTACTAATGCCTAAAGCAGCGACCAGCAGCGACACAGGGAGAATATCTATATATATCATACGTGGGAGCCTCCTGCTCGTCTCTGGTACAGCTACCCGTGCATACCACCTAACCTGTCTCTAGTCTGCCCGTTTAAGAGAACACAGAGTAATAAGAAGAAACATAAAACTCTGGGTTAGACAAAAGTCTGGTATGAGCGATAAGCATCAAAACAAAACAATAACAGGCATACTAAACCATACCTGAACCTGGTATTACAACTAAAGAGTTAGCCCAACACATCGCTCAATACTCTAAGGTGCCACTAACATATGGTGTAAATGATACGGGGGTGGGGGTGTGCATGTCATAGTGAAAGCAAACAATCAAACATAGCAACCATCCTCACATCTCTGACTCGGTGCGTAAAGCATACGACATCCAACGCTATGACCACCCACTCCTTGCTATGATCACTCTGCCCCATGGAGTCATAATGACACCACTGCACTGATCCATAGCCACTAATCCTTTCTATGTCCACTCTGCCATATGAAGTCATGACGACTCCATTGCACTGGCTCATAGCCATGCTACGATCACTTTGCCCCATGGAGTGTAACTACCCCACTACACTGATACGTAGCCTAACATCCGTCTTGATGGTGGATCAAAGCTATAGACGTCGATAAACCCTTTCCACACGTCCCGTAGCAAAGCCCAACTCATGAAGTTGACTTGTTGGTTCCCCAATGGATCCTGAGTTCTACTTCCTATTTGGACTTTGCATCTCGGGTTTTGGTCTCCTCCGGATGGTCTTCTTCCTTGCCTTGGTTCGGTTCATGGTTCACACCTCAAGTTCGTGGTCCAGCTCTAGGCAGTACTCTGGTTCGGGTCGTTGTGGAGCTTCGGTTCGGGTCGCACTCCCCCATTGCCTCGTGAATCCAGCCTTCATCGGATCGGTTCGTGCTTCCTCTGTCGGATCGGGTTGTGGCACGTGGACCAGTTCGTGGCTCCTCCTCTCAAGCGGATCGTCTCGGCGTACTCTACTTGTGTTGGATCGGTGCCATCATCCACGAGTGGTTCGGATCAGGTAGTGCTCAACGATCGGGTCGGGTCGTCTCCCCTCCTCCGATCCAATCCAGTTCGGCTAATTTCCTGCAATTCTTTCCAGCGATTGTACGTTTTATGCCATTCGACGGCGTTTTCAACCAATCTAACTTTTCAAATCAATCACAAAGCATACCATACAGTCATAGCAACATGTATAATCACCCATAATTACCAAAACAATAATTTGATAGGCTAAAACGGATTAAACATAGCCAAAATTACATATTTTCCCTTAAACATGTTTAAGCAAAACTAATGATAGGATTAGTAAAACTTAACCAAATTACCCAAATTTTCTAACGGAAGCCTAAAACAGCATTTCGAAATTTATCAATATTTTTCCAGATTTTTAACATGTATAATTTCACTAATTATCACAAATTACCCTTAATTAACCATAATTAGTGAGGAACTATGCAAATCACTCACCTTTGCCACAAATAGAATATCAAATCTGAAATGATTCTCTGTTTGGGTGCGAATACCAAGGCTGGACAGTAGTTCTACCTCAATTCTTGTGCTAATCCTCTTTGATTTGAGGTAGGTTTGGCTAAATTAGCGATTAGAAGGTGATTTGGGGTGTTTTAGGAAGTGGAGGGCATGGCTAAACTTGAAGGAACAAAAAGTGGCAGCTGGAAAATGATAGAAACTGAATTTTCTAACCTTATCAGCCTTCCCATAACCCTAATCCCGAAATGGGTTATGAGCCCACTCGCTAATCACCCAAATTAGGTCCGGTTAAGCTGTTTTTCACCATATGAAACTTGTTTCAGCCATATCTCCCAAACGGTGAGTCCGTTTGGCTAATGTGACCACTCGGAAAGGTAAACCATTATCCGGATCTAATGGAAGTGGTTTCAGGTCAAAAATCCTTTCCGATCAAAAGTTATGGCCGAAACAAGATCAGCTAGGGGCAAAACGGTCATTTAAAAATCAGCAAAAATCATGAACATGGGAAATGACCCCAATAGTCGTCTTCCAAAGTTACATGACCATACGACTTCGCATGTGAAAGAAATAAATATTTTACGATCCTTCGATGCGTAGAATGCGGGTCGTTACACAGTGTATGAATCGTTATGTGAGAATGTGTGGTATAGGACACACCATTCCACTTTTCGGGTTACTATTTGAGAGTTTGTTACACATCCCTATGTGACCGCCAGTACTAGACCTTTGGGTCAATCCTATGTGAACTCTGTGTGGACCTTTGGATTAATCCTATGTGACTGCCAGTACTAGACCTTTAGATCAATCCTATGTGAACTCTATGTGGACCTTTGGGTTAATTCTGTGTGACTCTGTAGACCTTCGGGTCATTCGGGTACCCTCCTGTGTGATATAGTACTCGCTAAGGCTTTAAGCCATCCTATGTGATAGCACGTGCAGGCGTAGATTTGACTCGCCACACCATGTGATGGATCCATAATATGTGTTTTTCTATTTCATATTCCTCATGATTCCTTTATTGTAACAACCCGAAAATCTGGGCAAGTTTAAAAATTTTATTTTGGCAATTTTAGTGGAGTTTGAACATTTAAAATAGATTATTTTAAATAATAACGACGTGAAATTTGTTTTGAATATAATTCAAATGTATATATTATATACGTCGTCTTTGGAATATAATAATTATATATATAATTATAAAAGGAATTGAAAATGGCGCGGTAGTTCGATAATTTCATTTCAAACTTCAATTGAACATAACGAGTGCAAAATAAACCGGATTTTAGTGAAACAAAAAATAATAGGATCTATTGGAGGATATCTTTCCAACGAATCCGAAAAATTGAAATTTCATAGCGGGAATCAAAAGATATGTCCAGTTGAAGATTCTGAATAGTCGCTATGGAATTCAGGCCCTTAAAAATGGGAATTTTGCAAACAACCTCGGATTTCGACGAAACAACTTTTGTTGGTTCTGTGATGTCAAATTATTGCTAGATTCCAAATTTCATAATTTTTCGAATCAATATGTGAGCGTGGTAAAGGAAAACGCGTTTGACCAGTTTCAGTTGATTTTAATCGACTGGAAAATGACCATTTTTCCAGTGGTATCAGAATTCGACGAAATTAGTTTTGTTAGGACCGTACCGTCAATACGAAGCTAGAAAATATTTTTTTGGAATTTTTCGAGTTAGTATGTGACCCCAGTAAATTGAAATGCGCGTTCAAATTCAATATATAGAGTTATATGTTGATTTTAACGGAAACTGATCGAAACGATCGAATCATCTTACGATACATATCCCATTGTGTTCGAAATGGGGTAATTAGCTATGGACGACAGGCGGTGGGCCTCGTTTAGAGGTCGTATGAAAAAGTCAACTTTTTGTAAATTAAATAATTAAAATAAATAAATAATAAACCTCCTCCCCTTCAAAACCGCTGGCCCCCCTTTCATCGTTTCATTCAGAATGAAAGAAAAAAAAGAGAGAGAGAGAGGAGAGCGACGGGGGGGAGCCGCCGCTGCAATCGCCCCCCTCTAATTGTCGCCGCCGCTCGGGGCAGGGCGCCCCGCCTCCATCTGCCGCCCCTCCTTCTTCTCCCCCGACCCCCTTTTTCTCTCTCCTCCTCTAGTTGGCCGTAGCCCCCCTCGAACCCCAAATCGCGGCCAACACCCCAGCGCCCCCCCTCTTCTTCATGCACCTCCCCCTGCTACCACCAGCACCCCCTCCTGCCGACGTCCAACACCTCCTTCGACCAAATCGGTGGGCTTCCCCCTTTCTTTCTTTTATTTTATTTATTGTTCCAAGTTTTTTTTAACTGAAATTAGCTAATGATTTTTGAATTAACAAAGGTATGATTTTTAATTTGAACAAAGAAATGATTTTTATATAGTGGCGAATATAAAGATTTGATTTTTATAGTATAGAGAGTTCAAAATATAATTTTTATTATATGTAGAAGTTAAAAATATAATTTTTATCGCATGTAAAGGTTGAAAATATAATTTTCATATTATATAGATAATAAAAATGTGATCTTTATATGGTAGGATATAAAAAGACGATATTTTTATGTAGTGAAAGACGACATTTTTAAAGTAGGAAAAGGCGAAATATTTATTTTTGAAAAGGCGAAATATTTATTTTTGAAAAGGCGAAATATTTATTTTTGAAAAGGCGAAATCTTTATAATTGAAAAGGCGAAATTTTTATCTATATAGTAACGGTGTAAAAATAGAATTTTTATCTATATAGTAGCGGTGTAAAAATAGAATTTTTATCTATATAGTAGTGGCGTAAAAATAGAATTTTTATCTATATAGTAACAATGTAAAAATAGAATTTTTATCTATATAGTAGCGGTGTAAATATAGAATTTTTATCTATATAGTAGCGATGTAAAAATAGAATTTTTGTCTATATAGTAACGATGTAAAAATATGATTTTTATATACATAGCAACAATATAAAAATGTGATTTTTATATATGTAGTGAATACGGGCAACGAAAGTGACAAAAGGCGAGAACGGCGACGATTCCCTACATTGGAAGTGTCGTGGAGTTGGGATAGCTTTGGTGAGAACTTCTCATTCTAAATTTCTTTTTCTAGTTATATATATATATATATATATATACTAGGATGCAGACGGTGCTTAGCAGCACCCGACACCCGTCATCCACAGACCGTGGATGGCTTGTTTGTTTGATTGATGTGTTGTAAAAATTGTTTGTGATGTTGATGTGAAATCGATAATAAAATGTAGATGGTTGAAATAAATTAATTATCGTTAAAAATATAATTTTTAACGTGAAAGTGAATAAATAAATATTTATAAACAAATCGGCCGATTTGTTTATATACACTGATTTGACTGATATTGATTGGGTCGATAAATTTTACACATCGCCCAACTACACAAATAAAAATCTGTGTTTGTTGATTTGAAACCCCACACGGGTGTTGGGATGATATTTGGGTACACTAATCCCAATTATTTAATTGTATGTCGATCGATTGGTCGACAGACTGTGTGAGCGTTGATTATTTATATTTGATGCTTATGCAGTTGTGTGGTGCACTTTGGATGATTGTTGATTATTTATCGTTGCTATTTATATACATGTGTTGTATGGAATCCATATAATTAACATTATATGGTGATTGATTGGGCCTCATTCCAATCGGGAAAATAATGAATATTATAAAAGAAAATTCATGTATTGAATATAAAAATAGTCATGTGTTGACGATGTTCATGTGTTGAAAATATTCGTGTGTTGAGTAAAATATTTTAATAATAAAATTTACATCTTTATCATATTTAAAATTAGAACTACTTCACGGTGGAGTCTGATTGAAAATCAAATGATAGATACCATAGTTTTATAAAATATTTTACATAGCAAAAATAGTCGTGTGTTGACAGTACTCATGTGTTGAGATTAGTCGTGTGTTGAAAGAAATATAGATTCATGTGTTGAATGGGATAAATATTCATTTGTTGAATAGAATAACGGATTTAGTGAAATATATAATGCCGTGTTGATTAGAGTTGCAATATTTTGACGTGAACGATATTTATATCGATTATATTCGTTTTTATAATGAATATAGAAAAGAAGTGATTTCAAAATATAACGTTTTGAAAATATTATCATTTATATAGTAATGATACGAAATATTCAATTTTGATTTGAAATTGAATATAGAGTTGAAATGGTTTTGAAAACGAATTTAAAACGATTTATAAAATACATTTTAAAAGGAAATCGACGAAGTATATATATAATATATATATATATATATAATGGCCTGAATAGAACGCGCCGCGCCATGGCAGTTCGTGAATTTCGACCATTGACTTCGAATTGACGTTGCGGGAGATCCGACCGTCGGATTCTCCTAAAACCGGAACCGTTGAGTTCGTATCGAAAAGAGCTTTCCAATGAATATTAGGAATTTGAAATCCAACGGTTGGATTTGGAATTATGTCCAAATCAAATTTGAAAAAGGTCGCTGTAAGTGCAGTTCGATGGCCGTTGTTGGAAATCGACTGTACGGGCCTTGATAAAATTATTAAAAATATTAATAATTTGTGTAAAATCATAATATGTGAATTGGAAAGAACTGGGATGAAAAACTCCACATTTGAAAGGAGAAAAACATATTTTTGTCGAAATGAACTAGTTTTGAACTAGAATTAAAATCAATTTATTTTTAAAAAAAAAATGAATTTGAAAGTGATTTTAAAAATAATCAATATTCCCAATTCATGAATTGGACTGGAGTTGAATCGAAATTATCTTCAGAATATTTTGATGTTGGATTTCATGACTATACAAATATTGTTATGGGGATTTGAAAGATATATTTTATATCGTTATTTCCAATACGATATTTGTTGGTTCCTGAATTTGATATTGAATATAAGCCGATATATTTTCTATTCAGAGCCTTGTATTTAATATCAAATATGATTTGGGTTTATCGTGAATCGTGTTTTAGATGACATTGGTTCTTTAACCCAGTTAAAGGCAGGATATTGATTTTTGAGAAGATTAAAACTAAGTGGAGTTTTAATGAATCTTTAATTAGATTGAAATGTGAATTGATAATTTAAATTATCAAATCTGAAAGGTGATCGAGAATGGAGTACCACCAGTTTTGCTCCAAAGCGATAGTAAAATCTTTAATTAGATTTGAACGTGAAATGGTAATTAATTTTACCGATAATACTGTGGTGTTAGATATGGAGTATTACCAGTTTTGCTCTAGGGGATGAGTAGGTTGGGGTTGGGAAATAAAACAAATAATTACTTCGGTGTGGTTCGCTACTCCCGACTAGTTTGAAATGATATCCAAAGGAAGATTAAGGAATAAATTTAAAAGAATTTATCTTGGATAAAATTAATGGGAACCTTTCCCTAAGAATGTGATTTTGTGAATAAAAGAATATTCTAAATTGGAATGAGGCGTTTTTTGTGTTTGTGTAACATTTGTTTATCATATACGTGGGTTATTCAGAAAGGCCGGGTTTATACCCATTCTGAATAACCGATTCGACGAGATGTCGAAGATGAAGACGGTGGTTGAAGACTGGAAGTCTTCGCATCGTTTGGGTGATTACTGATGATCTCGATTGGGTTGTACACCTAAGATGAGGGAAACAACTGGTGATCGTCCAGACGTACTTGGAGATGGATGGATATGCGAGGAAAGTGCCTCCGGTTTCGTTCAAACCCAGAACGAACTTGTAAATGGATTGTAAGTGGCAATTGATCAAGGCTTTTGTTGAAAAGAAAAGTCTTGTAGTTGATGATCAAAGCACGGCCTGTGTGGCGTAGCTTTGTGTATAACGTGAATTCGCGAGCCTCACACCTCGGTATGAGTCAAAAAGGGATACGGACCCAAGGAGTGCACGACGTTTCTTTCTAGCCAGGGTGGTGTCAGTGACCTACCAGCCCTGACATTTATATACTTTTCACCTGTGTGGTTGTTGGATACGAGGCGCCTCGGATATAGGTCTGTAAGGACCGGGAAACGTGTGTTCAGGAATAACTAATCCTCAAAAGTAAGAGAGGACCGGCCTTGGAGGTTCCAAAGGATCAGAGTGGGGTCCTGAGGCATTGCTAGAGTGTCTCGAACGCGGAGAGGAGCTTGCCCCTTGCCTCGACTCATGATGGAAATCCGATTTCCAATACGTGATATTGCGGTTTTAATTGTAGAACTAGTATGGTGACATGATATATGGTACCCATGTCGTCTATGATTGATATTTATGATTGAAAATGTTTTGACACTATACACCTATGATAGTATCAAATGATTTGTTTTAAACGTATCAAGCATTATTTGGCTATTATAAGGGAAAACCCTATCCTCCGGCTTGCGTTGCATTATGTGATGGGACCTGGGTCTTATAATTGCTTCATTTTTCCAAAAAGCATTGCGTTGTTTTATTATATGCACTAGTATTCTTGGGAGGAAACCCGTTCCGTGTTATACGGCGTGGTCCCTTGAATTACAATCTTTTAAAGTAAAGTTTTAAATAACTGTTTTAGTTCTCATATCAGTCACATGACTGACCTGGAGTTTATTGTTTTAACCTAAACTCTGGGTGCCCATATTTTCGACACGGGCAGCTAGTAATTTTGGTTTTGCAGATTTATATCCACAGGGTCCTGATTTACAGCTGGAACGATGCTCGGAAAGCTCTGTATCCGTGTATCACTTTCAGTTTTTTTTTGTATATTTTTCCACTGCTATGTAATTTATTGTAATCTCTGATATTTATCGAATGTAATTTATTCATTTATACTCTGTATATTCTTGTATCTGATGGAATTTTTGTAATAACAATGAAATGTTCTTCCGTTTACGTTCTATTTTGTCTTGTCCTCAACGCCATCCGTGCTTTCCTTCACGGGGAAATTCGGGTCGTGTCATTTATGGATTAGAGTTTAGTGATTTTGGGGATTCATGATTTAGTGTTTTGATGAATTTGAGATTTTAAGGTTGTTGTTCTTTTATTTAGTGAACACCTTGTGTTTCATTAACAATTATAGGAATTCACTCTCCTATTACTTATATTTGTCTTATTCCTTTATGTTATAACCTTTTAGCGGATCATTTACTTATCGTACTTTTACTGATTAACTGTTACAAGTTAGACTGACACGTGTGTATGTCCCTCAGGTCAGACCGAGTTACAGGTTAGCTTATCTGCTCGCGCTTTACTGTCTACTTGGATATCCTACTCACCTTTTAGATATGCATAGTTTTTGTCTGTTTTAGTAGTTCACCCTTAGACATGACATTGTATATTCTTTTGTGGGGTTTTTGATATATGGATATGTATGCATATTTTGTAGTAACTATCATACTTATCAATGTATGATGTATTATATGCGATGTATGTGTAGATTATCGCAAGCTTAACGAGTTGACCATTAAGAACCGATATCCATTGCCGAGGATCGACGATATGTTCGATCAATTGAGTGGAGCTAAGATTTTTCCCTAGCTTGATCTCGCTACAAGGTTTCATTAGCTCCGAGTTGCGGAGGATAGCATACCCCTTACAACATTCCGCACTCGTTATGGTTCCTATGAGTGGCTTGTCATGCCATTCGGCTTGACGAACGCTCCTGCATACTTTGTCGATCTCATGAATCGGGTATTCCGTGAATACCTCGATAAGTTTCTTCTGGTATTTGTTGATGATATTCTTGTGTATTCCAAATCTGAAGCGGCTCATGCAAATCATTTGTGCATTTTCTTAAGTATGCTTCGTCATCATCAGTTGAAAGTAAAATTATCAAAGTGTCACTTTTGGGAGAAGCGAGTCCTTTCTTGGCCATGTTGTTTCAGCAGAGCGTATTTCTGTCGATCCTTATAAGATCGTGGCCATCCAAAATTGGAAAAGGCCCGAGAATGTCCATGAGATCCGTAGCTTCTTAGGTCTAGCCGAGTATTACCATCGCTTTATCAAATATTTTTCTCGTATCGTACTTCCTTTTACTAGTCTCACGAAAAAGGGGGTTCTCTTTGTGTGGTCCGATAAGTGTGAAGCTTCCTTTCAGAGATTGAACGAACTTCTCACTCATGCTCCTATTCTTGCGGTTCCGAAGGGAACCAAGATCTTGTCGTATATACTGATGCGAATAATTATGGTTTGGGTCTTGTATTGATGCAACGTGACAGAGTCGTTCCTTATGCTTCTCGTCAGTTGTGACCAAATGAGGTTCGATATGCTACTCATGGTCTTGAGCTGGCTGCTATTGTATTTGATTTGAAGATTTGGCATCATTATTTCCTTGGCGAGCATTTTACCCTCTTTACTGATCATAAATCCCTTAAATATCTATTCTCTTTGAAGGAGCTCAACATACGGCAGCAACGTTGGCTTGAATTTCTTGTCGCCTATGACTTCGATATCCAGTATACTCGTGGGAAGGGTAATCGTGTAGCGGATGCACTTAGTCGCAAACACTCGGCAGTAGTTTCTATGATGTTAGCCAAGTGGGATATTCTTGAGACCCTATCTCTTTGTGATATTCATGATCGAGCATCCTCGTCTGATTCGCCTATTCTATTATATAAGCTTGGAAGCTTTCCCTTCATTATTTGGTCGTATTTTCGATGCTCAACAGTGCGATCTTGGAGTGATGCGCCTTATTCATCTTTGTGAGTCTGGATCCCATGACGAGGAATCACGGGATTTCAGTATTGATTCTCACGGTTGCCTTTGTTTGAGGAACTGTATTGTAGTTCCATCTGATCCGGCTCTTAGGCGTGACATTCTTGATGATTGTCATCGCTCTAAGTGTACCATTCATCCTAGCAGTAGCAAGATGTATGCCAATATGCATTGCCTTTATTATTGGAAAGGCATGAAGCGTGATATTGCAAGTTATGTAAGTAATTGCATGACCTGTCAGCTTATTAAGGCCAAGCATCAGCGACCATCTGGTCTTCTCCAACCTCTTGAGATTCCATTATGGAAATGGGATCAAATTTCAATGGACTTTGTGGATGGCCAACCTCGTTCGAGGTCGGGTCATTTGAGTATTTGGGTTATTGTTGATTGCCTCACAAAGTCAGCCCACTTTATTTCTATTAAAGCTAATAGGAGTGCTCCTCTTCTTGCTAACATATATATGAAGGAAGTCATTCGACTTCATGGTGTTCCATCTTCAATTGTTTCTGATCGTGATCCATTATTCACGAGCCATTTCTGGGATAACTTGCAACAAGCTTTAGAAACAAAGCTTAAATTCTCTACAGCTTACCATCCTCAATCTAACGGGCAGACAAACGTGTTAATCATATTCTTGAGGATCTTCTTCGTGCGTGTGTTCTTGATTTTGGTGGCTCTTGGGAGGATCATCTTCCTCTTGTGGAATTCTCATATAATAACAACTTTCAGTTGAGTACTGGCATGGCACCTTTTGAGGCTCTCTACGGAAGGCCTTGTCGTTCGCCCTCATGTTGGCTAGAATCTGGAAAGAAATTTATTCTCGGTCCGGATTCAATTCGAGATTCTTCAGAGAAGATTATTCTTATTAGGCAGAGAATGAAAGAGGCACAAAGCCGATAGAAATCCTATGCAGACAACCGTAGGAAGCCGCTTGAGTTTTCTGTTTGAGACCTTGTTTTTATTTGTATTTCTCCACTGAAGGGACTTATGCAATTTAGTACGATGGGAAAATTGGCTCCCCGTTTTATAGGACCATTCCCTGTTACTGAGCGCGTAGGATCTGTTGCACATTGAATATCTCTTCCAGCTCATTTACCAGGCGTCCATGATGTTTTCCATGTATCTCAGCTTCGCAAATGTCTTCGAGATTCTGATTCAGTTTTGAATCCCTTTGAGCAGCTTGATCTTGAGATCACCCTAGATTTATCTATTGTGCAACATCCTATTCGTGTTCTTGACTCGGAGGTAAGACGCCTTCGAAGTAAGAATGTACCACTCGTCAAAGTCCAGTGGTCTGAAAATCCTAAGGATTGTACTTGGGAAACTCAAGAATTCATCGAGCGTACATATTCGGGTTTCCTTTCTTTAGGTGATGGGGGTGAGTAATTTAATTTTTGACTTGCTAATTACCTGTTTTTGTGTTATTTTTGGATGAATTAAGGAGCTTATAGACTCAACCCTTAGGAAATTGCGAGGACGCAATTTTTGTAAGGGGGAAGTCCGTAACAACCCGAATTTCAGTGGTTACCTGCTGTAGATATTAATAATTAATAAGTGAAAATTTTACGTCGTATTTATCAAATTAATTAGTAAATTCAACATAAATTAGCAAGTTGGAGATTTAAACATTAAGTTTGGGGTTTTACGCGGTAAAAAGAAAGGAATTAATCATTTTAGTAATTTAAGGCTTGGTTTTTTTTTTAAGTTTGAGAAAGTATGCATTGAAAATTTTGGTGCTTAAAAGAAATACAGTTTTGCAAATTTATGTCCAAGCTTGTATACTAAGAAATTTTGATAATCTTAAAAGGCATAAAATATTTAATTTTAGTAATTAATAGATATTTATTGCAAATATTATTAAAAGGTAGAAAACATAATTTTTATGTTCTTTTGATAAATTGCTTATAGTTATAAAATTATTGAAGGGTTCAAATTCGTACTTTTGTAAAATTTGCATAACTTGTGTCAAAATTATTGAATTTTGTATAAAATTGTGAAATTTGTTGTAAATGTAAAATTTAAGTGCTAGAAAAAAAGAGAGAGGGTCAAAATATTTAAAAAGTGTGATTCAAATTTTGATTTGTGTTGTTGTGGTTTTAACATAGTATTTGGGTTTATAAAAGTGATATGGCATAGTTAAAAAGAATCATTATAGCCAAAAACATTGTTTTAAAGCCTAATTTCCTAGTTTAAGGGATGAATTCGGTTACTTGGGCCTTAATTGTTAAGTTATCCTAAGAACTCTCCAGATAATAAAGATATATCCGTAGTTTTACGGAGAAAACATTTTTTTCCTCTTCTTCTTCCGCAACAAGAAATAAGAAAAACCTAGAAAACCTTCAATGTAATTTCCATTTTTAGCCTCCAATCTTCTTCAATTTGCTAATTTGAGGTTGTTAATCCTTTCTGTAGCAGGTTATCCTCTCAAAACTTTGATTTCATTAATCAATTTCTATTTTTGTTTAAGAATTCATTGTGCAATCTTATGCATGTAGCTGTAGTTGAGAAATCGGGGAAGAAAGCTCTGATCTCTTAGTGCTTTGGCCTCCAAAAGCTTCAAAACTTCCTCCTATTTGCTGCAAATCTAAGGTGAGGGTTGCCTCACATAAATTCTAACTGGTTTCAGTTATTTACTATTGTGATTTGCTATAAATCTTAAGTTTATTGAATTTGTCATATGCGTTTTGCTGTTTTTTGTTAAGCTGAAATTTTTTCGATCATAACTCTCTCGTTATTGATTGGAATCCTTATTATTATATGTTTTTGTAATGCTCGGTTGTTTGCTACAAATTTTAATCGTTCATTTTACAATATTTTGTGATTAACATTGTTAAAATCGTGATTTTGTATGGTTGTCTCGAGATAAATATCGACAACCACGTTATTTTTGTTAAGCTGAAACCGTTTCGATCATAACTCTCTCGTTATTGATCGGAATCCTTATTATTATATGTTTTTGGAATACTCAGGCTGTTTGCTACAAGTTTCACTGTTCAATTTACAATATTTTGTGATTAACATTGTTAAAATCATGGTTTTTTGCTGCCTCGAGATAAAAATCGACAGCCACGTTTTTTTTGTTCAGATGAAACCGTTTCGATCACAACTCTCTAGTTATTGATTGAAATCCTTATTATTATATGTTTTTGGAATGCTCAGATTGTTAGCTACAAATTTCAGTTGTTCAGTTTACAATATTTTGTGATTAACATTGTTAAAATTGTGGTTTTGCGCTGCTGTCCCAGGAGAAAAATCGACAGCCATCTTTTGTGACTTCGTGACACATGCACCATTTTTTTAATATAACTCATTTTTGAAATGTTTCAAGTATGAAATTATTATTTTAAAACAAAATATTGCCTTGATAAAGTTTTATAAATACATTAGAAATCTTATTTTAACAAGGATTCCTAAACTTTACGGGTTTTAAGATATTTCTATGAAACTTTATTTTGTTCAAACAACTATCTTAATTATGTTTTAATACAATAACCTCACATACTGGTCACCTTCGAGAAGACGTGATGTTGAATGAATGGTATCGTAAACCATGCGGTACGGGACGTGATGGTATACGATATATATTCATCTCAGACTCGTCCGATTGAAGTAATAAATCTCAGTATTTATGTGATTTCAATGATTTCTTATGGCTTTTTGTGTCTTTAAACCACAGTTTTTTCTCAGTGTTCCTATGATTTCTTGTGACTTTTTGTGTTTTTAAATGTGAAGCTGACTTACAGTGTGTGAACCGTTAAGTGAGAATGTGTGGTATAGGACACACTATTTTCACTTTTCGGGTTACTATTTGAGAGTCTGTGACACATCCCTGTGTGACCGCTAGTACTAGACCTTTGGGTCAATCTTATGTGAACTCTATGTGGACATCTGGGTTAATCCTGTGTGACTCTGGGGACCTTCGGGTCATTATGGATTAGAGTTCAGTAATTTTGGGGATTCATGATTTTGTGTTTTGATGAATTTGAGAGTTTAAGGTTGTTGTTCTTTTATTTAGTGAAGACCTTGTGTTTCATTAACAATTATAGGAATTCGCTCTCCTATTACTTATATCTGTCATATTCCTTTATGTTATCAGGAATACTCCTTTTAGCGGATCATTTACTTATCGTGCTTTTAACTGATTAACTGTTACAAGTTAGACTGACATGTGTGTATATCCCTCGGGTCAGACCAAGTTACAGGTTAGCTTATCTACTCACGCTTTACTGTCTACTTGAATATCCTACTCACCTTTTAGAGATGCATAGTTTTTGTCTATTTTAGTAGTTCACCCTTGGACATGACATTGTATATTATTTTATGGGGTTTTTGATGTATGGATATATATGCATATTTTGTAGTAACTATCATACATATCAATGTATGATGTATTATACGGGATGTATGGGTATGTATATATATCAGTGATTATGGTTCTGTATTCTTCAATCTATATTATATTGTATATTGTTCTGAATATATCCTAAAACCACCATAGTGGTGTATTGAATAAGTGTTAGGCATGTTACCAGAAAAAAGAAAAAAAATGTTGACATGATTAATACTTATTCTTCGCAACATTATGGATGGTTGCTCCTATATGCCCTATTCTCTGCATTAGTAGACAATATTTACCAGCTAATGCTCTTTGCTAATGTGGGCCTCGGGGCAGGGCGTCACACATATAAATTCAAATTTATATCAACAAAATATATCTGATATTAGAAATAGTGTATAAATATCCTACTCACCTAAAAGCTATTCCAAAATCCAAATATGAACAATAGCTTTTAGTTCTTTATTTTCAAAATTTTACAGATCTATAATACGTATAAAATGGGGAAAGGTATACATATTAAAATTTATAGGTCTAGAAAAGAATTGAAAAAGGGAAATGAAATAAAGAATATAATTTACCTAATTCATGGAACCAACCTTTGTTCATAGTTCTGCATTCATCTTCTTCACTTGTAGTTTATTTGGTTCGAAAACTGATTTATTTTAGAAAGTTTTGAAGAGAATAGAGAAATGAAAATGACAGTGCTTCATTGCTGCCTCCAGAAAATATGAGCAAAGAGTAGGGGGTCTAAGCTTTTTTGTAGACGATCAAATGACCCATAATTATTAGATTTAATTATATTAAGATTCATCTGTTATTATTAAATTTTATCATCCAAAACCATTGCCGCCACTAGAAGAGGCGAACACTAGGTCATGGGTCGACCTGCCTCAAATAGGGGAAGGTATTAATGTTAGGGATTGCGGAATGGATCATTAAGGGAAAACAAACATTAAAGGAGGGGTGAACATTTTTTTGAGCATTTAAACAAAATCTAAAACTTGTGTGATATACTATATGAATCAATCACCACAGAAACAATCACAGAACAAAATCAAACACAAACACAAAGATAAACATAAAAATAGTGCTGAAAAGGAAAAAACACACCGGATTTTATACTGGTTTGGATTGCTCCTACGTTCAGTCCTACATAACGCTGGATTGTGCAAATTTTCATTACTATATCAATATCCAATTACAGCCTCCTTGATTTCACGACTACAAGGGATACCACCGATTACCCGTCCTTGATTTTACGACTACAAGGGATACCACCGATTACCCATCCTTGATTTTACGGCTACAAGGGATATCATCGATTACGTAAACAACCCAAACAATTACAAACTGCCCTATAACTCTTCAATAGCACTTGATTCAGAGAGTAATGAGTAGAGACTGCAGAGAGAAGAATTTTAATAAAAACAGAATTGAATTTGGCAGAGTATAAGTGTAGAAATCATAAAAATGAGAAAGAAAAATGGTGTAATGAAAGGAGATGAAGATGGAGAAGAAGAATGATAAAAAAATCGAAATCATCCCTTATTTATAATATTTGAAAGGTTGCAACGTTTCTGAACTGTGACAAATAGTGAAAAGACACTTCCTTTCAATTTGAAAAAAAAATGACATTTATATGTCGACATGTATACATATGTATGTCGACATATCCAAGTATAAAATTGAAATTTGAATATTTTTCAAATGTTCTTTTATATATATATATATATATGTGTGTGTATAATTTTGGGAATTCTTGAAATAAAACATAGTGTTATTAGTGAATATAATAAAGTAGAAAATCATATGAAAACATAAATATAAATTATATAAACATATTTATAAAATTATAAAGTTTAAAATTATATAAATATAAAGTATAAATATGTAAAACATTTAAAGTATAAATTTAAGTTTAAATTCAAATTAAAATAGAAAGTAAAATAGAGAAGATAGAGATTGAAGATAGAATTTGAAAACAGAATATTAAATTAGAATTTGAAAAATAGAATTTGAATTTATATTTGAAATTGAACCTGGAGTGCTACTCAGAGTCTTACATAATCTAGACCCTATTACTATATTTGTCTTGAACTGTTGAAATCTTGAATACTCATGAGCCTTGAATCATCTTTGAATTCGGAATCTCTAATATCTTTAAATTGTACAATCTTCATTAATAATTCCTATATATAAATCCTACAAATGTATATATGTGTGTGTATATATATATATATCCTAGACAGAAGTGTTAGTATATATTTTATAATCAATTAATATTAAAATAAGGTTGTTGTTATCAAAACTCCATTCTCTAACAATTTCCTCCTTTTTGATGATGACAACCTTAGTTTACAAAATATCATACCTGTATATACCTGTTGATGATGATCCTTCAAATACTCCCCCCTGTCTATATGAATCCTATAAACTATATGACTATATTTTATAATTTCCCCCCCTTTGGCATTATCAAAAAGAAATTCTAAAACTACTCTCCCTAAATCGTATAACTCTCTAAATAAAACCTATAAGTAACTAAGTAATTCCTAAATCAAAGTAAGGTACTTCCCCTTTATCTATATAATATTATAATAGAAATTCTGAACATTATGATTATCAAACACAACCAATTCAAGTATTATTATTACATATGTTCGATGTTAAATATACAAATCAAATCAAATCACACCACACCATATGTTTATATATGCAAGTTTCAAGCCATAGAATTCAATTCAAACAAGTCAATCAAATCAACCATACCAATTAATTAAACGTTTGTAGGACTTCAACCCATTCACCTTGTCTAGTGATTGGGTTCTTCTTGATGTCTTTCCATTCTATTGCTAAATTATATTCTGTTGTTTTCATCTCTGAACCGAGAAGAAATTGACCAACGAATTACATCAAAATGTTTTTATTGATATTCAACCATTCTCATCTGAATTAAATCTAGTTTGCGATGATTACTTGTACTATAGAGAGAATATTCTAGAAAGAATTCAAGGTTTCTTCAAGATTTTCACTAAGATTATGAATTGGATTTGCCATGAATTTGAGAGGAAATAACTAACGAAGAAGTAGAAATAGAATAATGATTTTTTTTTTGGAAGAAATAGGCTTAAAATTTTAAAATTTGAAACAATTTGAAAATCTAGCAGTTATATGTCGACATATATATAAATGTATGTCGACATACCCTACTGATAATTTTTGAATTTTTTTAAATTTTGAATCTTCTGAACTTATAATAATTAATTCTAAAGTTTTTATAGAGACTTAAAGATGATTTTAACATAAATAAAACTCCATTCGTTACATAATAGAAAGCAAATACATCCAACTAATTAAGACACACTAAATACGAGATTCGAAAGCAAAACATAAGCAAATACATAAGCTAATTCATAAAGATAATTTAATCTAGATAGACTAGTTTTAGAATGATGATGAGGAAGGTGAGATTTCAAGCATTCCTCCAATTTTGACCATGAACTTGGTCATTTTTGAAAATTCCTTCTTAAGCTTCTTTTGATTATTAGCAATTTTGACTTGATTTTGAACAACCGTCTCTTTGGAAATGTGTCTAGTGTTGGTTGGACAATCAACACTTTCTAAAGAAGTTTCTTCTTTTACTTCGAGTTCCATTGGCGCTTGTTCTTGTTGCATTCGAGCTTGTTTGGCTTCGAATGTCTCATATGGCTTGAAAGTTAAAGGAATTTGCATGTGATGTATTTTTGACGAGTCAAACACTTTTCTAGCACAAACTCTTCTCCATAAAGATCCACCCCAAAGTATTTGAATATACGAGTGAGATAAACACCATAGTAGTGTGTATTTTCTCTTGAGGACAATTATATGGGTTTGATTTCATTTAAAATAATGTCGACCCAACTGATGGTATAGCCATCAATAATAGAAAAAGAGAGCCTTTTGGACCTTTAGAGTTGGGTTGTTGAAATTTTCGGAATGGGGAGTGATGGTATGTTAAAGGAGTAGGTTTACGATTCTTGTTTTTCGACGAAAGAAACGATTTTTGAATTCCATTTAAACATCGTCTTCGAATATATCATGATAGGTCTCTAAATTGGTTTCATTGATTTTGAAATCCGAAAAATCTGATCCCGTGCTGCTACAATTTAGAATAGTGCCTAAGAGTTCGACATCGAGAACAATTTGCATGCCTTTGACGCTACTCCAAATTTGGTCTTCGTCGCCTTAGTAAATTCCGCAATTAAGATTCACATAGAACAACTTGACAAGTTTAGGATAACACACTTCCTCGTTGACACGAGAGTCAATTAGACTTAGGACTTCGTTATGTTCGAGGAGAGAAGTAAGATCGTAGGAAGGACAATCTCCAAAGATGGCGAAAGCCATGTTAAACTTAGCATTTGCTAAATAGTTAGCGTAGGTTTTGATAGCCTCTTTGTCTTTATGAAGATAACCTTTGATGGTTTTGGTTATTTTCAATTTCTGAGATGAACTTGAGGAAGCCATCGAATGGATAATTTTGAAGAGAATAGATATGAAGAGTATTGTTTTGAATTTTGAATGAAAGGTGGAGAGAATAGATGTAAATATAGAAATTGAATGGATATGAATTGAATAGGCACAACTTTTCAAACTTAAATTGAAACAACCCAAACTTCCCCTTACGGGAAAGCCTGTGTTGCTTCGAGAACAAGATGCATCAGAACATAACCAGAAGAACGTTTCTTTGCTATTACAACAATTACATCAGATTGCGAAAATATATCTGAGAATAAATTACATAGCAGCGGAATTAAAATGTATAAATACAATGCATAGCGGAAAAAACATCAATTAGCACAACTGAAAGAAATATACAGATGAAATGCTTTTCGAATATAGCTCCAGCTGTAAATCCAGGATCATGTGTAAAGAAATATCTGCAAATACCAAAACTACTAGCTGCCCATGTGGAAAGTTTGGGCACCCAGAGCTTAGGTAGAAACAATAAACTCCGAGTTAGTCATAGGACTGGTGTGAGAACTAAAACAGTTATTAACTTTATTTTAAAGGTAGGTAAATCACGGGACCACGCCGTACAACACGGAGCGGGTTTATCCCCCATGAATACTAGTGCATAAAACAAATAGCGCAATGCTAAACAGGAAAATGAAGCTAGTATAAGACTCAGGTCCCATCACACAATGAATGCAGTCGAGGATAGAGCTTTCCCTTATAATAGCCAAATATGCTTGATACGCGAAATATCATCTTTTATTATTACTATAAGTGAAGAAACCGGTTTCACATATAAATGTATCAATCGTAGGCGGCGTAGGTACCATTATATTACGTCGCCATATAGGTTTATAACTAAAACCGTAAAATCGCGTATTGGAAATTGGATTTCCATCTATGAACCAAGGTAAGGGATCGTCCTTACCAATTTGAGACACACTAATAATGCCTCAGGATTCCTCGCAGTGAACCCTAGGTTAGCTGCACGGCCGGTCATCCGATGATGATTAGTTATACCAGGGAATCAAATCATATCTGAATTACCTCATTTTCCATCAATAAAGTTTTCCAACATCCACATAAGTAAACAGTCTGGGCTCCATACCATGACATTACTCGTAGAGCGAAACTAACATATATTCATTTCCATACGTTCCTCATGCCGTTTTTGGTTCAAACCGGGGTGTGAAGTTCGCGAATTAATGCTATACAAAGCTATGCTATTTAAAGTCGTGCTTTGATCATCAACCACAAGAATCTGCTTTTCAACAAAATCCTTGATCCATGCATCTCAGCATGCCACATGGTCAATCCATACCGTACCACTGACTTCCACCAATATATAACCTCTAGCTCGTACGTCTCAGAGAAGGGTTTTAAGCAAGAGAATAAATTCTCCACCACTAAACAGATATATATTTAGCAGAGATCAACAAATATATTATAAAGGAATACAATGTCAGACATACCATCCATTTGCATGTCCTATCTGGGTCTGAACGAAACCAGAGGCACCTTATTCTTCATCCTATATGTCTAATACAGGAGAGAGGCCCTCGCATATCTAGTCGATCTCCAAGTACGTCTAGCCGGTCACCACTTATTACCTTCTCTTGGGTGTACATCCCAATCAAGACATCGGTAATCATCCAAACAATGTGAAGATCTTCGGTCTTTAACCACCATCTTCATACCATTGACATTTAGTCGTCGTATCAGTTATTCAGAATGGGTTAAACCCGGTCTTTTCGAATAACTCGCGTATCTTAAAATCAAGTGCTATAAAAAACACATCATACGCCTCATTCCAATTCAGAATATTCTTTTATTCCAATATTCACATCTTTAGGGAAAGGTTCCCATTAATTTTATCAAAGATAAATTCTTGTAAATTTTCTCTTTAATCTTTCTTTTGATATCGTTTCAAAAGATTTAATTTTATCCTTTAACAATTCTAAACCAAATTAAGGTTTATAAAACTAGTCGGAATTATCGAGCCTTTCCGAAATAATCATGTATTTTATTTTCCCAATCCCAACTGGAGAAAAACTAGTAGTACTCCATATCTAACACCCTCTGTGTTATCTCTAAAATTAATTACCATTTCATGTTCAAACCTAATTAATGATTTAGCTATCATCTACAGTAAAACTGGTGGTACTCCAATCTCGATCACTTCATGAATTTGATAAATTTAATTATCTCATTCCCATTCCAATCTAATTGAAGATTCGTTAAAACTCCAACTTGGTTTTAATAGCAAAAATCATTACTTTATGATTATTCAACTTTAAGAAATTAATCTTGTCTTTAACTGGGTTAAAGAACCAATGTTATTAAAAACACAGTTCATAATAAACCCAAATCATCTTCCATCAAAATGGAATCTTCACGGAAATCAGATAAGTATATAATGGATATAAATTTCCGTATTATACTAACAATATAAATGGAATAACGACAAAGCCTTTTAAATTTCATATATAGTAACGATTTTCCTTTACATAAGCTCATCTCGATTATTACCAAATCGCATTCCATTCAATTCCAATTTAATATATGAAATTGGAAAACTTTACTTTGGAAGATTTCCATTAAATCTTAATAAAAAAGATTTATAAATTCCAAATCATCTCTTCACTATTAATTGGGTCAAAGAATAAGTGTTATTTAAAACACCGTTCACGATAAACCCAAAAATCTAATTTCAATTCAATTCCAACTAAACATTAACTAATTGGTAAACATCTCTATATCTTATTTAAAAGATACATTTTTTTTCTCATCGGGGTTTAAGAACAGTGTTATTAAAGACACCATTCATGGCAAACCCAAAATCTAGTTTGATGTTAAATACAAGGCTCTAAATAGAAATTTATATCGTCTTATATTCAATATCAAATTCTAAAACCAACAGATATCGTACTGGGAATAACGATATCTGTATCTTCCAAAATTCCTCAATCGTATCCGTATAATCACGGAATCCAATATCCAAATATTCCGAAGATCATTTCCATTCAAACCCATTCCAATCCATACGTTGGAAAATTCTGGTTATTTCAAAACTCTTTTACAAATCCAATTTATTTATTTAAAAATCATTTTGATTTTTATTCTAGTTGTTAACTAGTTCTTTTAGATAAAAATATCTTTTATCTTTTCAAAACTTGGAATTTCTCATCTAGAATATTTCCAAATCATTAATTATGATTTAACATATTTTTCCATATTTTTAATAATTTTATTAAGGCCCTCACAGTCAGCTTCCAATAACGGCCACCGAACTGCATTCATAGCAACCTTTTTTGAAATTGATTTGAACATATCTCAAAATCTAACCATTATATTTTAAATCACATATTATCATTTGAAAGTTCTTTTCGGTTTGGACCCAAAGGTTCTGGTTTTAGGAGAATCCGACGATCGGATCTCCTGTTATGTCAATTTGAAGTTAATGGTCGAAATTTGTGAACGGTCGCTGCGGGCGCGTTCTATTCAAGCCATTATATATATAATATATATCATTGATTTGCATTTAAAATGTATTTTATAAATCGTTTATAAATTTGTTTTAAAAGATTTCAACTTCGTTTTAAATTTTAAATAAAAATTGAATATTCCATGACATTATAAAATTAAAATGATAATAATTTCAAAATATCAGCTTTTGAAATCAAACCTTTCGTATCCATTTATAAAATGAATAAAATCGATATAAAATCTGTTCGAGTTAAAATGGCGCAACTCTACTTAACTCGGCTTCATTCACTTTAATATTTTTGTGTCCATCCAAAATCGGACATCAAAACCATATTTTTTATTATTCACTTAATATTATTTTAAAATATTCGTTATTTCTGAATTGGAATGCGGATCAATCAATTACTATATAATTTCAGTTATATGGATTTCATACATCGCATGTATTCAACAATAATGATAAATAATCATCAAACATTCAAACATCATCCAGAGTGCATTCTACAACTGTATAAGCATTAAAATAGATAAATAACGCTCACCACAGTCTGTCAACCAAACGATTGACATACAACTAAATATTGGTATTAGTATATGTCAAATATCATCCCAATACCCGTGTGGGGTTTTCAAACAACAAATACTGATTATTACTTGTGCACTTGAGCGATGTGTAAAAATTATCGTTCCAATCAATATCACTTAATTAGGTGTACATAAACAAGTCGTCCGACTTGTAAATGGATTTTTATTCCAATTTTATTGTTTAAATTATAAATGTATATTTATAATTTTAATTTCAACTACCACAATAATATTAACATTGTTCTAATATATGTTAATCATCAAAATCACAATTCAGAAATCACCAAATCATCCATATAAATAAATACTCAACTACCCATTGCCATTTACGGCGCCACAAGTGGCCATCCGCGGAGTATGAAATGCGAGTGTCGCTAATGTCCATACGCCCCTTTCAAATTTAAATGATCTATGGGAGTTCGCGTGTTGAACTCCAAAAATAACTACGTGATAAAAATTAAGTGAGAAGGAGTTCACACATTCGTTTCCACTTCGTCAGTCTTTAATTGACAATTTGGATTTCAATCTGCCCCAAATTCCAACTTGCTCCAAATTGGACTTAGTTAATTTGTTGCGAAGCTCTTGGCTCCACAATCGCAATGGATCATGTTTCATGCGATTTGGAGTTTGTAGCAAAAGGTTATTAACATTTAAACATTGATTACATAATTAATTAGTTAATAAATTAAAAATCTAAATTATATCTATGTCACGTTCACCATCGTTCTCCTGGATCTATCACCCGTGCAGCCTTACCAGAGCAACCTAGACGTCGACCGACCCCGCCGCCAGCCTCCCCCTTCTGTCATGCCGCCACGCTAGTGGTGGCGCCCCCCAGTTCGACTCCGGCAAAAGGAAATTTTGAAAACCCCTAAATCTGCCTCGTTGCCGATTTCTACCACCACCGGCCACATCACCGTCACGCACCACCGCCGACGTGCCCCTCTCGCCACCACAGACTGAACTCCTTCAGACACCTTCACCTGAAAACGCTTCCACCACCGCCAACAAGCTCAAAACCCTTTGCAGCTTCACAAAACACAAGTCGACGTTCTTCTCGAAATTCCCACCACCTCGTCCACTTTTAGGCCAAACCATCTAAAGCAATCTTGTAGCCCACTTCATTGTCTACCACTTTCCCTTTGTCGCCATCACCAAATACTCGACGGTTTGATCACAAAACCCCCAAAACCGAAGCAGTTTTCAGACTCAGACCATCAATTCCAGCGAATCCGTGCAACGATAGGTCTTGAGATTTTTGTGGTAGGTAGCTCTCATCATACACTAAGACTTTACTTTTATGAGTTTGAGTTAATTGTTGATGGATTGGAAGATATAAATTGTTTTGCGATTGGGGGCTTTTTTGCAAAATTGACGAGGGAGAGAGAGGGGCTGCTACCGTTTTTGAAAATAGGAAGGAGAATGAGGGTTTGTTGAGGGAAAAGATATTGTACAGTGGCGGGTTATGATTTTTAATTAATTCTCTAGTTCTCACTCTCTCCGTTCGACAGTTATCGATGCCACGATCATACGAACTCCATTGGTGATGAAAATTGACATGCTTCTACATCTTGACGATACGGTCCTAAAAAAGCTATTTTCGTCGAATTCCGGGTCAGTTTGCTCAAAAAGCTCTATTTCTTGCTTAAATGGCTGACCGATTCATAATTTATTGTGCACGGCCACATACTAGCTCCACAAAATTATGAAAATTGGAATCTAGAAATAGTTTGACATTCGGGATCCAACAAAAGCTGTTTCATCGAAAACGGAGGTCATTTGCAAAATGACTTTTTTTTAAGGGCTATATATTATATATATATATGTATATATATATATATATTCCATAGCGACTTTTTAAAATTTTAAACTGGACATAACTTTCAATTTATATTATGAAATCTGAATTTTCTTATATTCGTTAGAAAGATATAATTAAACAGATTCTAACGTTTCTTGTTTCACTGAAATTCGGTTTATTTTGAATTCTGTATATTCAATTGAAATTTAAAATCGAATTTTCAAACTACTGCGTGGCTCGTTTTATAATTAAAATAAATTTACACGTTCTAACTTCAATTTAAGTTTATTATTTAAAATAAATCATTTTAAATATTCAAAAACCATTAAAATAACTAAAATAAAAAAATTAAATTGGTTCAGAAATTTCGGGTTGTTACATAAATGACACCTTTTCAGACCTTGGGAGTTGTTGAAAAGTTGGAGGGAATTTTGAAAGTTTAAACCTTTGAAATTAAAATTTTAAATTTCAAATTTATGGTCAATATATGTCGACATATGGACATATGTATGTCGACATATGTGCCTATTTTCAAAGGAAATTGACTTTTTATGAAATGTAATTTAAATAATCGATTTATATTTTAGGTTTAACGATTTCCTGAAATAATTTTAATCCTAACAAACATTCAAACATTTTTTTTATTTTTTTAATTTGTTATTTATTATTTATTATTATATTATTATTTTGAATTTCAAAATTCAAATTTCAAGTTTAAATTTTGAAGTTTTTGAATTCAAATCAAAGCAATCATTCAACCAAACAAAAGAAAAAACTAACTAAGGCGTACCCGGTTTTTAGATCCTTTTCTTCGAAAGATTCTGAATTCTGAATTACTGTAAAGCACATATTCGAATTTCCGGTTTCTAGCTCTTCATCACTTGATGATGAATTTGAATCATCTAACATTGCTGTGTATGCTTTCTTTCTCTCTCTTGACGAATTACTGTTGTCTGTTTGTTGAGTCGATTTATCTAGATATGGATACATTTTCTTTATATGGCCTAATTTGTTGCATTTATAACATCGACCATCATTACTTCTTTAACTTTCTTGGTTAATTCTCCTTCTATATCTCAGGAATTTTCTAAAATGATTTGTCATAAGTGCTATTTCTTCATCATCTTCACTAGTCAACTCAGAATCATTTGCTGTTGCTTTTAATGCAATTGATTTCTTCTCAGTTGACCTGTTTTCTTTTCTTTTCTATAATTGGACTTCATATGACATCATATTTTCAATTAATGTAACTCCCCACTCCCGCTATGGTCACTCTCTAAGGGAATGCCATAGCATCGGTGGAGTATTTTAGTGAATATAGAACAGAAAAATTACAACAAGACAGATATAAATAGTACTTGAAATTTAAAACATCATCTCATAACAGCGGAAGTAAACATGTCTGGTTACATCATAAAACCAAAATAAAAGTCAAGTACAATATCCATCAAAATAAAGAAGTACATAATCCCACTCTCTCATACAATAGCCAGGACAAAAGAAAAGATAACTGGGTAACTGGAGCTTTACATCTATCCAAGCTCCTAAAGACTGGTACAGCAATCCGATCAAGCTCCACTACTACTAGGATCCACCGTAGGACCTGAGGGTTGGGAAAAAGATAAAAACAACGGGGTCAGACATAAGTCTGAGCGAGTCCTATAACTTTAACAATACAATCATTAAAGTAACCAGAGAAGACATAAACTTGACCTACGGTAATGTCTGGGGATGAATGGCTACACTAAGCAGCTTGGTAGACTTAGGATAAACTAAGATAACTGTAAAGACGCATCTACCCACCCAAGGATAATTTACTAACTGCACCACACCAGTCATTCCTACTTAAAGGTTGATCCCTCCCAAGGACTTAGAAAATTTCCCCAGTAGTTTCGTGTACCCCTAGCCCACTACATAGGTGCCGTCTGCCCCTATCTCCACTAGGTGTACTTAGTAATTTTACCCAGTAGTTTCATGTACCCCTACATAGGTGTCGTCTGCCCCTATCTTTATTAGGTGTACCCACTACTCCCCAGCGATCGGCTCCCTACCGTAGATACCCGTGTTGGTCCCACAATGGGGTGTATCATTCCCCAAAGTGGCCACCTGATAATATCAACGGTGCACGGCTTTATATCTACACGATGCAACAACGACTTATCTACCAGCCCGGGCCCACACACGCATATGAAACCCGTTGGACTTGCGTTGCCACCGCTAACCCGTTTTGGCCTCTTATAGTCAAGCCCAATATGCGCGTCCCGTCACTCGACTAGAGTCGAGCCCACAAAGATACGTTTGGGATATTGGTTGAAATGGGCCCCCACAAGCTACCCACCTAAGCTTGTCACTTATCTAGTGTATCCCACTTAACCCTTTAATCATGTTTAATTACATGTTTCCACTTGGTTAAGTATTCTAATCGTATTTTCTATTGCCACCCAAGGCAACCACTAGATTTCCACATGCCACCCAAGGCACCCACTTGACCCCTCATGTCCCTCTACATGCTAATATGGTTAAGTGTTTCTTAATTAATTAATTAAGATCATGACCTCATAAAGACCTCTCACATTAGACCGTCTTTTATGACTGCTGGATATGCCGGTCGGTTCTGGGCAGACTTCTGTCATCAAAAGGGTCTAACCTCGTGTCTTTACTTTAATCATGTATTTAATTTATGACTAAGACCTCCCACATTGGGCCAATCATTTGTAGCCGCTGGATGGCCGGTCGGTTCCGGGCAGACTTCTGCTACAAAAGGGTCCAACCTCGTGTCTTAGTTGATTAATTACACCTAATTAATCACCCCCATATTAATTATCCCTAATTAATATCAAGTTTTTCATAACATGGGTAGACCTAACTCAATAGGTAAATTCCCATGGGGTAGACCTAACTCAATAGGTAAATTCCCACTTATGTTAATTTATTTTTATGGTATGCTTAATCATACCCAATCATACTTTTATTAACATATTTATTAACCCCATCGTTCCCCACGTAAATCGTTCTCATTTCATGACATAATAAAGGGAAGATCCATCACAAATATCATGGGTTTAACCAAATCTTAGCATATAACTTTGTCATGGGTTAAGAGGATGTCAACTTGCATATATGAGCATATATTAACCCAACTACATTTAACCCAAACTTGCATATTATCATACACATATCTTGCATAACATGTTGAACTTGCATATAAGCATTCTTATAACTTGCATAACATGTTAAACATGCATTTAAGCATACACATAACTTGCATAAGCATTCACATTCTTCCATAAGCATTCACATACTTGCATAAGCATGCATAACTTGCATATCATGTTAAACTTGCATTTAAGCATATACATAACTTGCATAAGCATTCATATACTTGCATAAGCATGCATAACTTGCATATCATGTTAAACTTGCATTTAAGCATATACATAACTTGCATAAGCATTCATATACTTGCATAAGCATGCATAACTTGCATATCATGTTAAACTTGCATTTAAGCATGCATAAACCCACTTATTAAATATGCATAAACCCACTTATTAAACATGCATAAACCCACTTGTTAAACATGCATAAACCAACTTATTGAACATGCATATCATTACAAATGATTCAAACTCACTAATCCGCATTCATGACCATAAGTCTCATTACACCCAATCTACTTACTTTAGCAATTGATGTTAAAGTGATAGAAACTCACCAAACCCAAGATTAGCAAACTTATGAAGTGGAATTAGTTGCTAAATATGAAGGAGATGATGATTAGAGGTTGATTAGCTTGCAACTTCCTTCATAAATTAGTGGAGGCTCCTTCTAAGATTTAATTTGGCGGCATGAGGCCATCATTTCTATTTTTAGTATGGATTAGGGTAGGTTTAGGGTGTATTTATAGATTAGGTGAGTGTTTTAGGCCCTTAGATTAACCCTAAATTAGATTAGGACCCTTAGATTTCGGAAATCTCTAGAACCCAGCCCAGCCCTAGCCAGAAAACCAAATCTGGTGCACCCAAGCCCTCTGGCTCGACACGCCGTGTCGACAGGCAAGTCGACAGGCAAGTCGACCCCCCTGTCGACAGGCCTGTCGATAGCCCTGTCGACATGGTTAGGGCGGGAATTTTCCCGCCTGGCCCCGCTGGTTCGATTTTGAAATCTGAATTTGAATTTTTAAATCTGTTTTTAGCTTTAATTTTTCTGCAAACTTCATTGGGCCTTAACTGGGCCATACGGACTCCGATTTACAAAATTTCGGACTCTATTCTGCGTATTTTTCCGAGACGAACGCAATGATGCAGCCCGTTTTCCCCAATTCTCACATCTGAGATTATTTATTCTGTAATTAGTGAATTTTAGCATTAACTGAAATACGGGGTGTTACATTCTCCCCTCCTTAAAGGATTTCGTCCCCGAAATCTTTAAGCTAAGGAGAATGCATATCCTACCATCCAAACAACCATCTACTCAAACCATCAACCACGGGCATCCATTGTCCTTAAACAGTTTCTAATGATGTATGAGCATATGCAAAAAGTGTGTGTATATGTTCCCTATCTAATGTATGATCATATGCAAACCATGATAGTGCCATGCATCCATTATGTATGCGGGAGAACCCTATCGACACATACAATATCTACATGAGTGCACAATCATTCACCAAAATGCATCATCCATATGATAACACAATCATTACACATCCATAAATACAGCTTCCTACACACAATTTTTATACAATATGCAATATGAAGTGACTGAGCCGATCTAGTGCCTAGAGTGTGTGTGTATGCATCCACGAGCAACCACTAGCAAACACTTGCATCCACTTGCATCCATCAACCATAACATGTCTCAAACACATGTTTCAACCATAGGTTTACCCTATCTAAAGGTCAAACAGTACTAATGAGAGGACATACTAAAGATAAGATAAGTACTAGACAACAATAGAGGAGAAAGTAAAGACATACCCTCAAAAAGAAATGGGTACAATGAACGCATCTTCGCTTCCGTCTCCCAAGTTGCGTTGCTCTCATCTTCCCCCCATTTCACTTTGACTAGTTGAACCTCTCTGTTTCTCAACTTCCTAGTCTCTGACCCAAGGATGCAGGTAGGAGCTCGTCGAATAGTCGCATCACGCTCTACTTCCACTTCCTTAAGCAAGCTCGGCTCTACCACCTCTGCGGTCTCATGTAAGCACTTCCTCAAATGGGACACATGGAATACATCATGTGCACCACTAAGTCTGTCAGGCAACTCCACTCTATATGCCATCCGTCCAATTCTTTCCTTGATGGGAAATGGCCCTACGAACCTTGATGCTAACTTCCCAACAGATCCAAAGCGAACCACATTTCGTAACGGAGACACTTTGACGAAGACCATGTCCCCGACTTCAAACTCAAGATTCGTCCTTCTCTTGTCCGCATAAGATTTTTGCCTATCCCGCGCTGCTTTCATCCTTCTTCGAATCAAGTCAATCTTCTCAGAAGTCTCCCTAATCATATCAGGCCCAAGCAAGATCTTATCCGTAGATTCCCACCAACATGTAGGTGATCGACAAGGCCTTCCATAGAGAGCTTCGAAAGGAGCCATACCAATACTGGACTGAAAGCTGTTATTATATGCGAACTCCACCAATGGAAGATGCTCTTCCCATGTACCTCCAAAATCTAAGATACAAAGCCTCAAAAGGTCTTCTAGAACACGATTCACCCTCTCAGTCTGGCCGTCCGTCTGAGGATGATATGCGGTGCTCAGACACAATTGAGTCCCCACTGCTTCTTGCAAACTTCTCCAGAACTCGCTAGTGAAGATAGGATCTCGATCACTCACTATGCTAGAGGGTACCCCATGCAATCGAACTATCTCTCGAAGATATACTGAAGCTAGCCATGGAGCGGTCCTCTTGCTCTTCACAGGTATGAAATGGGCGCTCTTAGTAAGTCTGTCTACCACCACCCAAATTCCCGTATTACCCTTTCTTGATCTGGGTAACCCGTCAATAAAATCCATCGAGACGCTATCCCACTTCCATTGCGGAACTTCCAATGGGTGAAGCAACCCACCTGGTTTCTTTTGCTCCGCCTTCACTTGTTGGCACACCAAGCATCGAGCGACATACTCGGCCACATCTTTCTTCATACCGGCCCAGAAGAAAACCCTCTTCATGTCTTGGTACATCTTGTCCCCACCGGGATGAATAGTCATCCTAGAACGGTGTGCATCATCAAGAATAACCTTCCTCAAACCCTCGTCTTGCAGTACACACAGTCTACCGTCCCTTCGCAAGCACCCCCTATCGTCTAGGGTGTACCTACTCAAATGGCTGGATGACTCCCCCCTTATGAGCTACTCCACCAACTCAACCAACTGTGGGTCGTCCCTCTGTGCTTCCCCAATCCGCCCCAAAAGAGTAGGTCTAACCTCCAAGGAAGCTAGCAAACCGGGTTCATAATCAACGGAAGGTCTGAAATCAAACATCGAGATAAATTCCAAGCTTCGTTGTTCTACGAACAATGGACTCAAGGACAACCTCTTTCTGCTCAAGGCGTCCGCCACCACGTTACCCTTGCCAGGGGTATACGCTATCTCGAAATCATAGGATGCTAAGAATTCCATCCACCTTTGCTGTCTCAGATTCAAATCCTTCTGAGAAAACAAGTACTTCAATGATTTGTGGTCAGTGAACAATTCGAATCTCTCACCAAGAAGATAATGGCGCCAAATCTTAAGCGCAAAAACAATAGCGGCCAACTCTAGATCATGGGTAGGGTAATTTTTCTCATGCACTCTAAACTGCCTTCCACCATAGGCTATCACCCTTCCCTCTTGCATTAAGACTGCGCCTAGTCCTGTCCCACAAGCGTCGGTATAAACAACAAATGGCTTACTCCCATCTGGCAACACTAAAACTGGAGCAGTGGCTAAAGCTCTCTTTAACCGTCGGAACGCATCATCACAATCTACGTCCCATGCGAAAACAAGATTCTTCTTCGTTAAGCCGGTTAATGGGGCTGATATCTTCGCGAAGTCTTTGATAAACTTCCTATAGTAACCCGCCAACCCCAAGAAACTTCTTACTTCGGTAGCATTCTTAGGAACCTTCCAATCCTGAATTGATACTACCTTCGCGGGATCCACAGCTATCCCTTCCTTGGAGACCACGTGCCCCAAGAACCGCACCTCCTTCCTCCAGAAGTGACATTTAGAGAATTTAGCCTTAAGGCTATGTGCTCGAAGAGTCTTCAATACCTCCCCAAGATGTAGGGCATGCTCTTCTTCACTCTTAGAAAATACTAAGATATCATCCACAAAGACCACCACGAATTTATTAAGGAACTCCCTGAACACCCTACTCATCAAATCAACAAAGTATGCAGGGGCGTTCGTCAACCCAAATGGCATCACCAGCCACTCATAGAAACCATCCGGAGTTCTAAAGGCAGTCTTGTCTATGCTATCCTCAGCCACCCTCAACTGATGAAACCCCGTGGCTAAGTCCAACTGAGAAAATACTGAAGCGCCAACCAACTGATCGAAAAGATCATCAATCCTCGGCAATGGGTGTCTATTCTTCTTTGTGAGCTTGTTGAGTTCTCTATAGTCTACACAAAGTCTGAGGGACCCATCCGCCTTTGTAGCAAATACTACTGGAGCACCCCACTCCGATATACTTCGTCTTATGAACCCCTTCTCAAGCAACTCCCCTACTTGCTTATGGAGTTCCCTCCTCTCACGAGGAGCCATGTGGCGCACTGGTAAAGATACAGGTTTAGCATTATCCACCAGACATATTCGGAAGTCAATCTCCCGCTTCGGAGGTAAGCCCTTCACCTCCTCAAACACATCCGGATATTCCCGGACCACTCTAACAGATTGCAAACTCTCGACCGAAGCGTCAAGCGATTCAAGATAACTTAGCATAACAGAGTCCATGGGATTACAAGAAATCTCGACAGTGTTACCCAAGCGGGTCATGAGCCTAACAACTCTCCTTTCGCAATCAAGAACGGCACCATTACTGGATAACCAGTCCATGCCCAAAATCAACCCATAGCCCGTGAAGCCCAACACAAAAGCATCACATCTAAACTCAATGCTAAGTATAGAAATCTTCAAACCCAAACATATCACGGACAAATAAGTGGAGCCCCCAATTGGGTTTGAAACAACCAAGGGATCATCTACCAGACTGGTGTCTAAGTGCAGTGACTCAACTAATGATGATGAGATAAACGAATGCGATGTGCCTGAATCAAACAATGTACGGACAGGATGATCAAATAGAAAAACCAGACTTTCAACGGAAATAGCTCTACCTCTCTCCTGAATCGGTGGAACCGCGAGAGCCTGTACTTGCCCCCTAGCCTGACCTGGTGCCATAAGAGCTTGCACCTGTCCTCCTGAGGTAGACCCCGTCCTTTGCCCTTTCTTAGGACAGTCTTTCACTAGATGCCCTGCTTCGCCACAGTGGAAGTAGCCAGTCTTCTTCTTCTTGCGACAATCCTTGCTTAGGTGGCCAGGTGTCCCACAATTGAAACACTTCTTCTTCTTGCCCTTGCCACCGTTGCCTTTCCCACCTTTGTTTTGTTGTTGTTGCTGAGGTCTCTTTTGATCTCCCTTCTTCTCGGGTGCCCTATTAGCATTGGGACCCTTCTCTTCTTCATGCATGAGTGCCATGTCAACTAACTTCTCAAAGGTGGCCCCCATAGGGATATGAGTCATAGCCAACCCATGCATCGGTTCATTCAAGCCTTTCACGAACCTCAAAGCCTTCTTCTCCGGTGTATTCACCATGTCTAGGCCAAACCTTGCCAACTGATTAAACTTGTTGACATATTCCTTCACTGAGAGATTTCCTTGCTTTAAAGTCAAGAATCTTTCCGTATACAAGTTTTCCTCCGCCCTTGAGAGAAACTTTGCCACAAATCTTTGTCTAAAATCCGCCCAAGAGTCAATGGGGCGTTCTCCATTAGTGACCTCCCACCAGAATGAGGCCTCTCCCTTCATTAACCAAGCAGCTAACTTGACTTTCTTTCCTTCTTCCATCTCAAAGATATCTATCAACTCTTCCACCTCCTTAAGCCAATCCCTAGCCTCCACAAAAGTTTCCAATCCTTGAAAAGGTTTCCCTCCCATAGCTTTAAATTCCTTGCAAGTCTTAGCAAAAGTATCCGTGCGAGAAGGAGGGGGAGGAGGAAGATCGGGTGCTACGGTTGGTGGAGGAACATTTGCTGGACCTGCAGTGGTGGCCCTAGCCTCCATCAATCTCCTATACCATACTGGTACCGTCACACCCTCCGGAAAGTTAAGATCCTCAGCCATGCTGAAACGAAAAAGGAAAGATTCAAAACGGAGAATTCGAAGGATATAGATATGGCTATTGGGGATTATGCTTTTCTTTCAAAAACTTTTCTCTTTAAAGACATGTTTTTGAAAATATCTCTTCCAAAAATGTTTTTATAAAAATAGTTTTCTAAAAATTTTATCTGTTCCGGTAACCTTTGCTCTGATACCACGTGTAACTCCCCACTCCCGCTATGGTCACTCTCTAAGGGAATGCCATAGCATTGGTGGAGTATTTTAGTGAATATTGAACAGAAAAATTACAACAAGACAGATATAAATAGTACTTGAAATTTAAAACATCATCTCATAACAGCGGAAGTAAACATGTCTGGTTACATCATAAAACCAAAATAAAAGTCAAGTACAATATCCATCAAAATAAAGAAGTACATAATCCCACTCTCTCATACAATAGCCAGGATAAAAGAAAAGATAACTGGGTAACTGGAGCTTTACATCTATCCAAGCTCCTAAAGACTGGTACAGCAATCCGATCAAGCTCCACTACTGCTAGGATCCACCGTAGGACCTGAGGGTTGGGAAAAAGATAAAAACAACGGGGTCAGACATAAGTCTGAGCGAGTCCTATAACTTTAACAATACAATCATTAAAGTAACCAGAGAAGACATAAACTTGACCTACGGTAATGTCTAGGGATGATTGGCTACGCTAAGCAGCTTGGTAGACTTAGGATAAACTAAGATAACTGTAAAGACGCATATACCCACCCAAGGATAATTTACTAACTGCACCACACCAGTCATTCCTACTTAAAGGTTGATCCCTCCCAAGGACTTAGAAAATTTCCCCAGTAGTTTCGTGTACCCCTAGCCCACTACATAGGTGCCGTCTGCCCCTATCTCCACTAGGTGTACTTAGTAATTTTACCCAGTAGTTTCGTGTACCCCTACATAGGTGCCGTCTGCCCCTATCTTTATTAGGTGTACCCACTACTCCCCAGCGATCGGCTCCCTACCGTAGATACCCGTGCTGGTCCCACAATGGGGTGTATCATTCCCCAAAGTGGCCACCTGATAATATCAACGGTGCACGGCTTTATATCTACACGATGCAACAACGGCTTATCTACCAGCCCGGGCCCACACACGCATATGAAACCCGTTGGACTTGCGTTGCCACCGCTAACCCGTTTTGGCCTCTTATAGTCAAGCCCAATATGCGTGTCCCGTCACTCGACTAGAGTCGAGCCCACAAAGATACGTTTGGGATATTGGTTGAAATGGGCCCCCACAAGCTACCCACCTAAGCTTGTCACTTATCTAGTGTATCCCACTTAACCCTTTAATCATGTTTAATTACATGTTTCCACTTGGTTAAGTATTCTAATCGTATTTTCTATTGCCACCCAAGGCAACCACTAGATTTCCACATGCCACCCAAGGCACCCACTTGACCCCTCATGTCCCTCTACATGCTAATATGGTTAAGTGTTTCTTAGTTAATTAATTAAGATCATGACCTCATAAAGACCTCTCACATTAGACCGTCTTTTATGACTGCTGGATATGCCGGTCGGTTCCGGGCAGACTTCTGTCATCAAAAGGGTCTAACCTCGTGTCTTTACTTTAATCATGTATTTAATTTATGACTAAGACCTCTCACATTGGGCCAATCATTTGTAGCCGCTGGATGGCCGGTCGGTTCCGGGCAGACTTCTGCTACAAAAGGGTCCAACCTCGTGTCTTAGTTGATTAATTACACCTAATTAATCACCCCCATATTAATTATCCCTAATTAATATCAAGTTTTTCATAACATGGGTAGACCTAACTCAATAGGTAAATTCCCATGGGGTAGACCTAACTCAATAGGTAAATTCCCACTTATGTTAATTTATTTTTATAGTATGCTTAATCATACCCAATCATACTTTTATTAACATATTTATTAACCCCATCGTTCCCCACGTAAATCGTTCTCATTTCATGACATAATAAAGGGAAGATCCATCACAAATATCATGGGTTTAACCAAATCTTAGCATATAACTTTGTCATGGGTTAAGAGGATGTCAACTTGCATATATGAGCATATATTAACCCAACTACATTTAACCCAAACTTGCATATTATCATACACATATCTTGCATAACATGTTGAACTTGCATATAAGCATTCTCATAACTTGCATAACATGTTAAACATGCATTTAAGCATACACATAACTTGCATAAGCATTCACATTCTTGCATAAGCATTCACATACTTGCATAAGCATGCATAACTTGCATATCATGTTAAACTTGCATTTAAGCATATACATAACTTGCATAAGCATTCATATACTTGCATAAGCATGCATAACTTGCATATCATGTTAAACTTGCATTTAAGCATATACATAACTTGCATAAGCATTCATATACTTGCATAAGCATGCATAACTTGCATATCATGTTAAACTTGCATTTAAGCATGCATAAACCCACTTATTAAATATGCATAAACCCACTTATTAAACATGCATAAACCCACTTGTTAAACATGCATAAACCAACTTATTGAACATGCATATCATTACAAATGATTCAAACTCACTAATCCGCATTCAAGACCATAAGTCTCATTACACCCAATCTACTTAATTTAGCAATTGATGTTAAAGTGATAGAAACTCACCAAACCCAAGATTAGCAAACTTATGAAGTGGAATTAGTTGCTAAATATGAAGGAGATGATGATTAGAGGTTGATTAGCTTGCAACTTCCTTCATAAATTAGTGGAGGCTCCTTCTAAGATTTAATTTGGCGGCATGAGGCCATCATTTCTATTTTTAGTATGGATTAGGGTAGGTTTAGGGTGTATTTATAGATTAGGTGAGTGTTTTAGGCCCTTAGATTAACCCTAGATTAGATTAGGACCCTTAGATTTCGGAAATCTCTAGAACCCAGCCCAGCCCTAGCCAGAAAACCAAATCTGGTGCACCCAAGCCCTCTGGCTCGACACGCCGTGTCGACAGGCAAGTCGACAGGCAAGTCGACCCCCCTGTCGACAGCCCTGTCGACATGGTTAGGGCGGGAATTTTCCCGCCTGGCCCCGCTGGTTCGATTTTGAAATCTGAATTTAGCTTTAGTTTTTCTGCAAACTTCATTGGGCCTTAACTGGGCCATACGGACTCCGATTTACAAAATTTCGGACTCTATTCTGCGTATTTTTCCGAGACGAACGCAATGACGCAGCCAGTTTTCCCCAATTCTCACATCTGAGATTATTTATTCTGTAATTAGTGAATTTTAGCATTAACTGAAATACGGGGTGTTACAATTAACTCCTCAATCTTCATTTCGTGCATTGACATCGTTAGCTTCTTCAATTGCCAAAGTTTTTTGATCTCATTCTAGAGTCAATGAACTCAATATTTTTCTGACTTGATCTACTTTAGAATAAGTTTTTCCAAGTGCTGTTAGTGAATGCAATATCTCTTGAAAGTCTACAATACATATCTGAAATAGACTCATTCTCGTTCATTTTGAATAACTCAAATGGGTTAACTAACATTGTTATTTTAGTTTGTTTAACTTTTCTAGTTCCTTATGAATAACTTGTAAAGTTCTCCAAATTTCATAAGTAGTTTTACATACTAACACTCTATTAAACACATTCCTATCTAATGAATAGAATAACATATTCATGACTTTAGAATTGCTTTGTTGAGCAGCTTTTTGTTCATTTGTCCATTGTGCAAAAGCAGTTGTGTGTTCAACAAATTCATTTTGTGTACTATTCCATGTATATAATCCTACCGATTGTATATATATTTTCATTCTACATGCCCAATATGAATAATTACTACCATTAAATAGTGGTGGTCTAACAGTGGACTGAACCTCTACAAAAGAATTATTATTACTACTAGTGTTAGTTGCCATTACTACTATTACCAAAAATCAAATTATGAACTTTTTGAAAGACCTTGCTCTGATACCAATTGGTAGGGATTGCAGAATGGATCTTAAGGCAAAGCAAACATTAGAGGGGGTGAATAATGTTTTTGAGAATTTAAACAAAATATGAAACTTTTGTGATATACTATATGAACTAATCACCACAGGAACAATCGCAGACATACAATCAAACACAAAAACAAAGATAAAAAAATATAATGCAGAAAAGAAAAGAACACACTGGATCTTATACTAGTACAGATTGCTCATACGTCCAGTCCCGCATAACGCTGGATTATGCAGAGTTTTATTATTATATCAATGTCCAATTACAACCTCCTTGGTTTCACGGCTATAAGGGATACCACCAATTCCAACCTCCTTGATTTTACGGCTAGAAAGGATATCACTGATTACCCGTCCTTGATTTTACGGCTACAAGGGATACCACCGATTACCCATCCTTGATTTTATGGCTACAAGGGATACCATCGATTACTTACATAATCCAAACAATTACAAACAGCCCTATAACTCTTCGATAACACTTGATCCAGAGAGTAATGACTAGAGAGTGTAAAGAGAAGAAGTTTAATGAAAACAGAATTGAATTCAGCAGAGTATAAGTGTAGAAGTCATAAAAATGAGAAGGAATAATGGTGTAATGAAAGGAGATGAAGATGGAGAAGAAGAATGATAAAAAATTCGAAATCAGCCACTATTTATAAGATTTGAAAGGTGATAATGTTTCTGAACCGTTACAAATAGTGAAAAGACATTTTTTTTTTCAATTTCAAAAAAAAGTGATAGTTATATATCGACATGTGTATATTATATGTCGACATATCCATGTATAAAATTGAAATTTGAAAATTTTGAAGTGTTTTGGTATATATATATATATATATATATATATATATATATAATTCTAGAAATTATGAAATAAAACTTAGTGTTATTAATTGTTGGAGAATGGAGTTTTGATGACAACAACCTTATTTCAATTATCATTGATTCTAAAATATATACTAACACTTTTTGTGTAGAATATGTATATGTGTGTGTGTGTGTGCAGGAATTATACATAGCAAATACTACTGAAAACTGTACAGTTATAAAGATGATAGAGATTCAAAGATCAGAGAAATTCCAAGACTCTTGAGTAATCAAGATTTCAAAGAGTTCAAGATCAATTAGTTATAGAGTCTAAATTTTGTAAGACTCTAAATAGCACTCCAAGTTCAAAATTCAAATTCAAATTTTCAAATTCTGATGTTCAATTCTATCCTCAATTCTCTCTATTTTGTTTTTCTATTTATCCTCAATCCTCTCTATTTTGTTTTTCTATTTTTTTCTATTCTTATTCTTCTTTGTTTTCAAAACTTAAATTTTTTATATTCTTTATATTTATACTTAATGTAGTTTAAAACTTTATAATTTTATAAATATATTTATAGAGTTTAAAAATATTTTTTCTGTTAATTTACAATACTAGAATTTTACTCAAGAATTTCCATAATTAGCTTTATATCAAAAAACTTGAAAAATGCTTTGAAAATCAAAAATACACATGAGTATGTCAACATAGCAAAATGAAACAACCTGAACTCCCCCGTGAAGGAAAGCCCGGATTGAGTTGAGGACAAGACGAATCAGAACAAAAACAGAAGAACATTTCATTGCTTATTACAACAATTTCATCAGATTACAAGAATATGCCAAAGTATGAATAAATATTACACATTTACAAAATATCAGAGATTTACAAGTTACAATGCAGCGGAAAAATAATACAAAACACAACCGAAAGAGATACACGGATACAGAGCTTTCCGAATATCATTTCAGCTGTAAACCAGGATCTTATGAATATAAATCTGCAAAACCCAAAACTACAAGCTGCCCATGTGGAAATAGGGGCACCCAGAGTTTAGGTTAAAACAATAAACTCCAGATCAATCATGGGACTGGTGTGAGAACTAAAACAGTTAATTAAAATTTTACTTTAAATTAGATATATCAAGGGACCACACCATATAACACGGAACTGGTTTCCTCCCAAGAATACCAATGCATATAATAACAAAATAGCGCAATGCTTTTTGGAAAAATGAATCTATTATAAGACCTAGGTCCTATCACATAATGCAACGCAAGCTGGAGGATAGGTTTTCCATTATAATAGCCAAACATGCTTGGTACGTTAAAACAAATCATTTGATACTATTAAAAGTGCATAGTGTATAAAACAACTTCAAAAATAAATGTATCAATCTTATCCGGCATGGGTACCATATATCATGTCGCCAATACTAGGCTCTACAATCAAAACCACAAATTTCACATATTGGAAGTTGGATTTCCGTCATGAACCAAGGCAAGGCGCAATCCTACCATTTCGAGACAATCTAGCCCATGCCTCAGGACTCAGCCGCAACTGTTCCTAGGAACATGCATGGCCAGTCCACACTAAGTGCAATGCTGAATTAATAATTCCTGAGCATGCGTTTCCCCGCCCCATAGGGCGTAAATGAGCCAAATGACTTCATCGGCCCCGGATCGACCGATATGACTGAGGCACCACGCTATCCATCAAGTAATAAGCAACATATGCAACATCCACATGAGTAAAATGTCAGGGATGGTAAAACGCTGACACCACTCCTATCAAGAAGGGAACACTATGCCCTCCCTGCTGTCCTCTCCCGTTTCTGGTTCATACCGAGGTGTGAGGCTCGCGAATTAACGCTACACAAAGCTACGCTGTAATAAAGTCGTGCTTTGATCATCAACCACAAGACTTTTCTTCTCAACAAAAGCCTTGATCACTGCATCTTAGCATTCCACACACGCAATTCATGCCATGCGACTGATATCTATCGATATATAACCTCTGAGCTCGTATGTCTCAGAGAAGGGCATTAAGCAAGAGAATAAATTCTCCGCCGTCAAACATATATATATTTAATAGAAATCAATCAACACAGAATAAAATCCAATGTCAGACACACATCCATTTACAAGTTCGTTCTGGGTCTGAATGAAACCGGAGGCATCTTATTCCTCCCCCATATGTCCAATACAGGGGAGAGGCCCTCGCATATCCGTCGATCTCCAAGTACGTCTGGACCATCACCACTTATTACCTCGTCTTGGGTGTACGACCCAAATCAAGACATCAGTAATCATCTAAACGATGTGAAGACCTCTGGTCTTTAACCACCGTCTTCATTCTCGACATATCGTCGGATCAGTTATTTAGAATGGGATGAACCCGGTCTTTCTGAATAACCCGCGTATATAATAGACAAGTGCTATAAAAACACAACATACGCCTCATTCCAATCCATAATATTCCTTTATTCAAATATTCTTATACTTTAGGAATGGTTCCCATTAATTTTATCAAAGATAAATTCTTTAAATTTATTCTTTAATCTTTGTTTGGATATCGTTTCAATCTAATTAAAGATGCATTAAAACTCCACTTGGTTTTAATCTTCCCAAAAATCAATATTAACGATTGTTTAACTTGGGAAATCATATCATGTCTTTAACTGGGTTAAAGAACCAATGTCATTTAAAACACGGTTCACGATAAACCCAAAATCACATTCCATTCCATCAGCCTTTAACCGTAAATTAGCAAGTGAACAGTTACCTAAGTATTAACCCCGAAGGCCGAAACCAACATCGGATCAATACCCAGGAAACCATTCAACTTAACTAATCTCCAGTTATTTTCTGATTTTCTTAACTCCATTGGGTTTAAGAACAGTATTATTAAAGATACCATTCACGACAAACCCAAATCACATTCCATTAATTATGGAATTTTCACGGAAGAACAAATCAATATATAATCGATATCAATTTCCGTATCCGACCAATAATATAAATGGAACATCGACAACACCTTTTAAGTTCCATCTATATTAACAGTCTTCCTCCACAGAATTTCATTTCGATTATTATCAAATCGAATTCCATTCAATTCCAATTTAATATATATTAAATTGGAAAACTTTACTTTGGAAAATTCTTGTTAAATCTTAATAAAAATATTTATAAATTCCAAATCATATTTCACTGTAAATCGGGTTAAAGAACGAATGTCGTTAAAAAACAGTTCACAACAAACCCAATTCAAATTCCATTAATCTCTAACCATAAATTAGTAAGAGAACAATTCCCTAAGTATTAACCCCGAAGGCCGAAACCAACATCGGATCAATACCCAGGAAACCATTCAACTTAACTAATTTACAGTTATTTTCTGATTTTCTTAACTCCATTGGTTTCAAGAATAGTATTATTAAAGATACCATTCACGACAAACTCAAATCACATTCCATTAATTATGGAATTTACATGGAAGAACAAATCAATATATAATCGATATCAATTTCCGTATTCGACCAATAATATAAATGGAATATCGGCAACGCCTTTTAAATTCCATTTATATTAACATTCTTCCTCCACAGTATTTCATTTCGATTATTATCAAATCGAATTCCATTCAATTCCAATTTTTAATATATATTAAATTGAAAACTTTATTTTGGAAAATTCCTGTTAAATCTTAATAAAATGGTTTATAAATTCCAAATCACATTTCACTGTAAATCGGGTTAAAAAACGAATGTCATTAAAACACATTTCACGATAAACCCAATTCACATTCCATTAATCTATAACTGTAAATTAGTAAGAGAACAATTCCCTAAGTATTAACCCTGAAGGCCGAAACCAACATCAGATCAATACCCAGGAAACCATTCAACTTAACTAATCTCCATGTAATGACCCGTATTTTTGGCAGCCAAATATTTATTTTAATTTATTTATTTTAAATGTTTTATTTGGAATATTAATGAATTTTTAATATTTAATTCACTGATTAAAACGAAGATAGAAAGTTAATTTATATATAATATAAACCGAGCTCGAAATGGCGCGGCAGTTCGTAAAATGGAGTTTTGAACTTCAATTGGATATACATAGTCCGATATAAGTCGGATTTCTATGAAACAAGAAACGCTGGAAGCATGTTGTTTATAATTTTCATATGAAAGAGAAAATTCTAGGTTTCGTGTTATAGATTGTTAGTTATGTCCAAATCAAATTTTAAAATAGTCGCTATGGGAATCGTTATTTAATATAACGTTTATTTTATATATTTTAAAGGGAAAATTTTAAATCATTTAACTCAAAATTTGACGATATTGAGTTGTATAAATTATATTTAGAATTGTATATAAATTCTGTTTGGATATATATGTTGAGAATAATTTACTATGATTTATTTGAATTATTTCTAATTTAGTTAATACCTATTCAATATTTTTATAGCGTTAAAAATAGCCATTTTTCAAACAGTCTCCGTTTTCAGCGAAATTTGTTTCATTGGAACAATATCATCAAAATATTGTTAGAAAATCAAATTTGCGTGGCAAACCGATGTCGTATGTAACCATGGCAACCGTAAACGCCCATTCAATTTCTATAGCGTGTAATTAAACTAATTTAATAGAGAGATATTTGAGTGTAACTTGAGCAGACGAGCGAATTAGGCCACGAAATCAGTTCCGTTGAGTTTGTATCGATGTTTAGAGTCAGGATAGGTATATAGTTTGTTATTTTTGAAGACCGAATAATTTGGTGTCCAAAATAGCATTTGCGGTGCATGTAAAAATAGCCTACTAGGGAAACAATCTCAGAATGCGGCGAAACTAGTGCCGTTGGGTTCGTATTAATTATTTTTTTTGGATTTTAAGGTTTCAAGTTGATTGGATTTATTTAGTAATCATAGAAAATTTAAACGCGTGTTTTTCTCTGGCTTTATAAAGGAAATTTTTTCAAACGATGTCGGAATTCAACGAAACCTGTCCCATTAGGTCCTAAATATTTTTCTATGCTAGGATCAGCCTTTTTATCAGAAAACAGAGATCGTACGTGGGTTTTATCGCATTACTTCGGGGTGAACTTTCGTTTAATAATATAATATAAAATTTTATTCCATCCCAAACCACTATATATACTAGAAACCCTATTTTCGTTGCCTGGTCAACGCAATTCTTTTTGCCGCCTCTTACCAAATGAACGAACCAGAAACCCAAAAGTTCCTCCACTAAATCAGCTCGATCCGCTCGGCATTGCCCAACCTCTTCAGTAGTGTAATAACCCTGAAATTCTAAGCCAATTTAAAAATTTTATTTTGGCAATTTTGGCGAATTTTGAATATTTAAAATGAATTATTTTAAATAATATCGACGAGAAATTTATTTTGAATGGAATTCGAACGTATATATTTATATAGAGCGTCGTTAGAATATAAATATTTATTTCTAATTATAGAAAAGGAAGTGATTTCAAAATATAACGTTTTGAAAATATTGTCATTTGTATATCGATGATGTGGAATATTCAATTTTGATTCGAAATTGAATATGAAGTTGAAATCGTTTCGAAAACGATTTCAAAATGATTTATAAAATACGTTTTAAAAGGAAATCGATGAAATATATATTATATATATATAATGGCTTGAATAGAATGCGCTGCGCCGCGGCAGTTCGTGAATTTCGACCATTGACTTCGAATGGACATTACGGGAGATCCGACCGTCGGGTTCTCCTGAAACCGGAACCTTGGGTTCGTATCGAAAAGAGCTTTCCAATGAATATTAGAAATTTGAAATCTAACGGTTGGATTTGGAATTATGTCCAAATCTAATTTGGAAAAGGTCAATGTGAGTGCAGTTCGACGACCATTATTGGAAATCGACTGTACGGGCCTTGATAGAATTATTAAAAATATCTATAATTTGTGTAAAATCATAATGAATGATTTGAAAAGAACTGCGATGAAAAACTTCACATTTGTAAAGATAGAAGATATATTTTTATCAAAATGAACTAGTTTATAACTAGAAAAATAATCCAATATTTTCAAATAAAATAAATTGGACTTGTGAATGGTTTTAATATAACTAGAATTTCCAATATATAAATTGGAATGGATTTGAATCGAAATTATCTTCGGAATATTTCGATGTTGGATTTCGTGATTATACAGATATGGTTGGGGAAATTTGAAAGATATATTTATATCGTTATTTCCGATACGATATTTGTTGGTTTCAGAATTTGATATTGAATATAAGCAGATATATTTTCTATTCAGAGCCTTGTATTTAATATCGAATGTGATTTGGGTTTGTTGTGAATGGTGTCTTCAATAACACTGTTCTTGAACCCAGTTTAGAAAGGAATAAATCTTTTAATTAAGATTTAGTGAAATTGTCCAGCTGATTAGTATTTAATTGGAATTGAATTTAAATTGGTTTTTGGGTTTATCGTGAGTTGTGTTTTGAATAACACCTGTTCTTTAACCCGATTAACAATGGTTTGTGATTTTGAGTTTATCGTGAACCGTGTTTTAAATGACATCGGTTCTTTGACCCAGTCAAAGATTAAAACTAAGTGGAGTTTTAATGAAATTTTTAATTAGATTGAAATGATCGAGAATGGAGTATCACCAATTTGCTCCAAAGCGATAGTTAAATCTTTAAATAGATTTGAACGTGAAATGGTAATTAATATTTACCGATAACACCGTCGTGTTAGATATGGAGTATTGTCAGTTTTGCTCCATGGGATTAATAGGTTGGGATTAGGAAATAAAATAAATAATTACTTCGGTGTGGTTCGCTAATCCCGACTAGTTTAGAAAACCTTGATACAGTTTGATACGATATCCAAAGTAAGATTAAAGAATAAAATTAAAAGAATTTATCTTTGATAAAATTAATGGGAACCTTTCCCCAAGAATGTGAAATTTAGAAACTAACTGTAGGTTAGCTAATAAGGATGGTTTCCTGGGTATTGATCTGATGTTGGTTTCGGCCTTCGGGGTTAATATTTGGGGAATAGTTCTCTTGCTATTTTTACAGGTAGTGACTGATGAATTGGAATGAGGCGTATATTGTGTTTGTGTAACATTTGTTTATTATATACACGGGTTATTCAGAAAGGTCGGGTTTATACCCATTCTGAATAACCGATCCGACGATAAGTCGAAGATAAAGACGATGGTTGAAGACTGGAAGTCTTCACATTGTTTGGGTGATTACTGATAATCTTGATTGGGCTGTACACCCAAGAGGAGGGAATCAGTTGGTGATCGTCCAGACGTACTAAGAGATCGATGGATATGCGAGGAAAGTGCCTCCGGTTTCGTTCAGACCCAGAACGAACTTGTAAATGGACTGTGTGTCTGACATTGGATTTTATTTTGTGTTGATTGATCTCTATTAAATATACATCTGTTTGGCGGAGGAGAATTTATTCTCTTGCTTAACACCCTTCTCTGAGACGTACGAGCTCAGAGGTTGTATATCGATGGACATCAGTCGCATGGAGTGAACTGCCTGTGTGGCACGCCTAAGTTGCAGATAATCAAGGATTCTTTTGAAAAGCAAAGTCTTGTGGTTGATGATCAAAGCACGGCCTACATGGCCTAGCTTTGTGTATAGCGTGGATTCGCGAGCCTCACACCTCGGTATGAGTTAAAAACGGGATAAGGACCCAAGGAGTGCACGACGTTTCTTTCTAGCTTCGGTGGTGTCAGTGCTTAAACTGGCTGACATTTATATTATTTTCACCTTTGTGGTTGTTGGATGGGAGGCACCTCGATTATAGGTCCTATTGGGCCGGGAAACGTGTGTTCATAAATAATTAATCCTCAAACGTAAGGGAGGACCGGTCTTGGAGGTTCCAGGGGTTACCCAGAGTGTGTAGTCCCGAGGCATTTGCTAGAGTGTCTCGAAGTGGAGAGGAGCTTGCCCCTTGCCTCGACTCATGACGAAAATCCAATTTCCAATACGAGATATTTAGGTTTTATTTGTAGAGCCTAGTATGGCGACATGATATATGGTACCCATGCCGTCTATGATTGATATTTTTTTGACACTATACACTTATAATAGTATCAAATGATTTGTTTTAAACGTACCAAGAATGTTTGGCTATTATATGGGAAAACCCTATCCTCCGGCTTGTGTTGCATTGTGTGATGGGACCTGGGTCTTATAATAGCTTCATTTTTCCAAAAAGCATTGCGCTATTTTGTTATATGCACTAGTATTCTTGGGAGGAAAACCGTTCCGTGTTATACGGCGAGGTCCCTTGAATTACTCTCTTTTAAAGTAAAGTTTTAAATAACTGTTTTAGTTCTCACACCAGTCACATGACTGGCGTGGAGTTTATTATTTTAACCTAAACTGTGGGTGCCCTTATTTTCGACACGGGCAGCTAGTAGTTTTGGTTTTGCAGAATTATGTTCACAGGATCCTAATTTACAGCTGGAACAATGCACGGAAAGCTCTGTATCCGTGTATTACTTTCAGTTGTATTTTGTATTGTTTTTCCGCTGCTATGTAATTTATTGTAATCTCTGATATTTATCGAATGTATTATATTCATTCATACTCTGTGTATTCTTGTATTCTAATGGAATTGTTGTAATATACAATGAAATGTTCTTCTGTTTACGTTCTATTTTGTCGTGTTTTCAAGGTAATATGTGCTTTCCTTACTGGGGAAGTTATGGGATATCACAAGTAGCAAACACCTAGAGACCAACAAGATCAGGCTGAGGACCGGTGGAGATGGTCTCTGGTGCACTGAGGTTGCGGGAAGTAGGGCTGAAAGGTGCTGACTGTTGGAGTGATTTCTGGCGAACTTAGAAGGAGGTGGCGTAACCTGTTTTAGTAGAATTTAAGAGGAGTTCAGGTGGTTCTTTAGGCAGGGACTGATCGACCATCGGAGCTCTGAACGGTGGTGCGAGGTGCATTGGTTGAAGGCGAGTGTGGTATGGGTTTCCAAGAAACTGGAACGAGACAAGCAGAAGGGAAAAGAAGGGATCGTCCTCAAATTGATTAACCAAAACATAATTAGTTTTATATTAAATTGAATAATGATTAAGAACTTGTTAGTAACTTAAATCTCATTATGAACTGATGCAGGACGCAGGAACGAAGGCTGGCAGAGAAGTCAGCTATTGTTGCTATAATCAGAAGTAATCAGTGTGGAATTTGTTAAATTAAATTAAACAATTAATTATCTTTTGACTAATTAAAACCCATCGTTATTTGTTTGACCAACAGAATTTCATACGTGGGTTCCAATGTTTAACTGAAGCGATGTTGGGTGTAAACTGCATTAAGCAAAGGGAGGCCAGACACGGTTTGAATGAGGGAGTATGCAAAACAGTCGACCTGATCCTTTTTTTTTAACTTCTGTAATTTAATTTGACTAAGTAAATAACGGATAAAATAAATTAGTTAAGTAATTAACTGTATCATCATTTTTGGTACAGGGCTTTGGGAAATGTCCGACTTCTTGAACACGAGAACCAGATGGAAGATGTAAACAGGAATTGATCAACCGCAATAATCATCAATGTATTTAGTTTATACTAATTAATAATTGATAATTAATTAAGAACAGTAATAGTAAAATAAATTCACATGATTATAATGTTTATATGTCATGCAAATATTACCAGAATTGGACCAGACCAGAGATGTCGGGACCATATGTATGAACTCTGTATTTTGGAACCGGCTTGGACAGAATTGAAATCAACCGGGATTTTAATTAAATTAAACACCTGTTTACTTTAATTAAAAACCAATCGTTCAACGATAAACCTGATCAAGGTGAGTTAAACGCACTCAGTTCTTACCATTTATATTTTATAAATTGGGTTTTTATTTTATGTGCTCTGCTTGCTGATGGTTGATTGTTTGCTAATTATATCTATTTGTTGATTTAACCAATGAAATTAAACTGTTGTTTAATTATTATGAAAAACCAAATCGTTATTTTAACGATTGGTTCCAATAAAGGTAACTCACCTTGGTTGGTCACGTTTATAAAATAAACGTGTTTAAATTGTTGAATTGTTTGAATTGCGTGTGGTTAATGTTAAATGGCTGTTATTTATTGCTACCAGTTAAATGAAACTGAATGATCAGATTTGTGATAACAAATTTGTATATAGGGAAGAACAGGTTGGAGGGATCCAAAGGGATTTCTCAAATATATTATTTAATTTCATATTATCATATGAACTATCATGTTTGGGTGGTTGATTTGAGTATTGATCATTGGTTGGAAGTTGAACCTATGTTTGGTTTTAACGATGCGCAGTATTGGTTGAGTAATCGGCAGGAAAAGGCCAAAAAGTAAATTGTTTTATTTATATCGATTTACCGTCAGGTAAATTGATAGAATGGAAGTTATAAAATTTATTTTATAACTAGAGATAGATTTTGAAATATATTATTTTGTATAAAACTTTATTAAAAAGAAATAAATATTTATGTTTATAATTAATTATTAATTGATTTTATAAAGTAAATTCCGAGATTTATCAGATTTATAAATATGGGAATAGAAATTAACTTAACGGTTAAAATTTGGAAAATTGGTTATTGAAACTTAATTAAATTTAATTATTTAAATTAATTATATTATTAATTAATTTTAAGTGAGAATGGATTGGAATGGGTTAACGAAATAACTGTTCCTTGAATTGACTAAGTCAACCATTGTAGTTGGAATTGATTTTAAATTAGTTTGATTTGAATTAATCTAATAGAATAGTTTAGTGAATATTGTTTTAATAAGATATTTGAAAAGTAAGTTAAAATTTATTTTAGTAAATGAAGGATTTAACTACGAAAGTAGTTAACTATCGAAGTAAATTATTATTTTAATTGTTAAAAATTTAGGGAAATATTTTTTAATTGAAATTCATTTAAAAAGTATTCAAAATGGGAAATGAAATCCGATGGAAAGGTGAAAGGAGTTTATGAACAGGTTTTGTTTAAAACCTGAGTTTTTATAACAATGTTATAAAGAGTATTTTAAGCGAATATTATAGCTTAAAATAAATGTTACTTAATTATTTGAATTAAGCAAAAGGAAATTTAGAAAAAGGTTTTTATAATAAAGCAGAGTTATATAAATGAGATTTAAAGTGTGAAAGCGTAAATTTTAAATTAACATTACTTAGTAATGAGATTAAGTAAGAAAGGGAATTAAAATAAAATTTCCAAAGCAGGAATCGGAAATGGATTTGGAAAGAAATTGGAAAATGTGAAATTTGGTAAAGAAGTGGATCATAGGATTTGGTAAACAAATCCGAATTATGAAATGAAATTGTCCAAAGGGGTAAAGGTTAAAAAGTAGGGTTTTATACGGAATTACTTAATTATTAAATTAAGGAAAAATGTTATAATCGAGAAAGAGATTTTCAAAGCACATGAAGGTTTTATGAAACTATATTTTGAATAAAATAGTGAAATGGAATTTGTATTGATATTGGAATGCAGTATCGGGTTTAAATTACAACTCGTATCCATCTTGAGATATAATCGTTGTTGATCAAGGTCCGAGAGGTAGTTAAAATGCCCCAACTTGAGTGACTTCAGGATTATCTGAAGATGATATTAGTTGTAATGGTGAAAGAAATTAGTAGTAACTTATTATTTCATTAGAGAAATAGTAACGCAACACTTTGGTGAAAATTTGGCAATTATGTATATAATGAGATTCCAAAGTAAAAAGGGAAATAAAAGGAGATTGGATTGCGTGAACTTTAATGATATTTTCGAGCTAGAAATGAAATGTAAAAGTTGAGTTTATACAATAAGAATAAGCGTTATGTTGTCAAGTAATGAATAAAAGATATTCCATAACATTTTTTTAAGAGTAATTAACTGAACTGATTTCCCAAAATTAGACAACAATGTGGATGATGTTTTTGAAAGAGAAATAGAAATCTTGTATGTATAGAACTTTCTTAAATAGTAAAATGAATTGGTTTAAAGAGAAATCTTATGTTAAATAAGAAGCGAAAGTTATATTCGTAATATCAAAATATTTGAGAGTTTTAAATTTATATTTTTGTTTTAATTAAAAGGCCAAGTGGTGATGAATACTGAACCAGTGAACTCATTGGATTGTCATGATTGAAACACTGTGTATTTTAATAGTTAAATAACCGACTATCAAATATAGCCAATACGATTGATTGTACGGAAAGGCTGGGATCAAATATATATTCGAAAACTATTCCGACCAACAAATACGTGAAGATACCAGAAGATGGTCGAGATGGAGCATTGAAGACCATAGATTTTCATAAACGGAGGAATTACTAATAATCTCTGATGTTGCAACCAGAGATAAACTTTGATTCTGTCATGGTTAGAATCTACGGGTTGCAAGGACTTTTCGCTACTGATCCATGGGGTGGTTCCTATATTGGATATAGTGGGAGAGTGCCTTCGGTTCATCCTTCTCTTGGATGACTTGTATGGACGGGTGTCTGACAGAGTATTTCCAAAGGGTCACATATGTTGATTTCTTCAAATGTGTCATAGTTGGTTAGCTCCTAACTAGAGTATTTTTGTGGATGTCAATTAGTGATATCTGGAGGATCCGATGATGTGGCATTCAAAGTGAATGGTGGTCAGGTGTTCCAAAAGGAAATTCAAACTCAAGCCTCACAACCGGGAAAATGACAAAAATCGGCCAGGCAACATGGCTAGGTGGTTCGCTACCATTAGGATGTATGATCACCTATCTAGAGAAATTCCTTTTTCTTCTTTAATCTATTTCGATGTTGTCCCTTTTCGGGAAACGGTGGTTTGAGCCTAACCGTTGGTGATATACATTCGATACACTCAAGCGAAATGAGTGGTCGGTCATATGTAGGCCGGGTTGCAAGACGTTCTTGTTGAACCTAGTGTATTCCCCTCTAGAGATACATTATCGCCAGGTGGTTCCATACCTTGTCATAGTTGGAAATACAATCTCCAATAAGAGCCCGTGGTTTTGATAGTATACTATATATGTGGAACGTGAGATGCAAGCATTCCGCTAGATTGATATCTACTTGTGTTTAGACAATATTATAATATCAAAAAAGATATTGATTTCTAAAATAGTTTGGGGTATCGTAAGGTAAAAACCATCCGTATTTATGTGTGGGTATGGTCTTACGATTATCATTTTCTTTCGAAAAGATTTTTGAACTTTAAAATCAAGTTGGATGATCCCCCATAATACTATGCGAGTTTTTCTCACTCTGGTTCACCAGACTGACCCGGTGTTTTGTAAATGCTCGGGTTAGACCGGGTTGTACAGGTCCAGGTTATCGGATGCTGTGAATTTCAGAAGACATGCTGGAGGTGATCAGGTGTATTGTGTCTTGTAGTTATTCCGCTGTGTGTGATACATGAGGACAGATTATTATAACTGTCTAGAAGTTGATGTACTCTGATATTGTAAGTATTTTAAAAGCTCTCAGTAAAGATTTATTTCTGTATTATATTTTGTTCCACTGTGATGTGAGACTCTGATTGTGTGTTTTGTTGGTTTTTTTTCTTCTTCTTCTATTCTTGTATTTCTTTCTTTCTTATCTCAGCCTCCAAGTTCTTTCTAATAACGTTCCGGTGTTTCCGGTGTTTGGAAGGTTGGCATGAGGTATGGTAAAGGTATTTATGTCGATTTTCGGGTCGAAAATCCATGTTCATTACAGTGGTATCAGAGCTATTGGTTTAGTAATAACCTTGGCTCTGTGGTATAACTCAATAGAGACAGGGATAGTAATACCCTAGATCGAGATTGAGTGTATATATATTAGAGCGTATTTGTAAATTTTATAATCAAATGTTTTGTACTGTATTGTTTGATCGGTTCAAGTGTTGAGAAGCATTGAACTGTCAAATGGGTACAATATTGTTTTGAAATGAGGGTAAATGAATTTTTTTTTACCCAAATTATATTTTTGTATGATAAAGAAATAATTTTATCAAGTTATTGGGATATTAGTGTGTTTGATCGATTTGAATGGAATTCAAATCGAGGTTGAAAATTTGAATTGAAACTTAACCTCGTTAAGTGAAATTAAATAAAACAGATTTGGAAATTGGAAATTTAACGAATAAATAATAATCATATAGAAATCAATTGAACTTTAATTGATTGATGTTCAAATATGTGAAACCAAAGAAAAACATTAATGCTGAATGTAAATTCAATTGATTTGATTGTGTATTGATTGCTGATTGTGAATTGTTTGTTATTGGATGATGGTTTGTTTGAATGGAATAATCAACAAATTTAATGAAGCTAAGTGAATTATAAACTAAAGAATAATTTCCAGTATAATCAAACTAGAATGAAATTGCATATGAATTGGAATTTGTGATTTAACCCTGTGTTTGATAATGGATTGATGTTGTGTGTTTGATTTTGAATTTCGTGTAGATATACTTGTTAATTCCTGAAATATTATTTCAGAAATTCATATATTTATTGCTTATATTGAATTGATTTAAGTACAGGTGCCAGATAGCTAGATTGATTGATATTGGTAGAGTAAATCGCATATACGTTGAGCCAGTATTCTCAATAGCGCTCATAAAAGGTACGCCTACGCGAAAATATAAAAATTTGGTTTTTGATTTTTCTTTTCCGACCATGTGGGTCGATGTATATATTATGTGTTCCTGCGATATCGCAGATGTCACTCCGTGCAGGGGAGACTCTACCAGATTTTTCCGGGAATTTAATGTGTTAGAAATTTTTCGATATTTTTGAAAATATTTATATATGGTATTGAATTGGGTCTTGATTTAAAATAAATTAGATTTGGAAATTAATGGGATTTGTAGCACTTTCCTTACCTTAGCAATTTCGAGGACGAAATTATTTTAAGGGGGGAAGAATGTAACGACCCGTATTTTTGGCAGCCAAATATTTAATTTAATTTATTTATTTTAAATGTTTTATTTGGAATGTTAATGAATTTTTAATATTTAATTCGCTAATTAAAAACGAAGATAGAAAGTTAATTATATATAATATAAACCGAGCTCGAAATGGCATGACAATTCGTAAAATGGAGTTTTGAACTTCAATTGGATATACAGAGCCCGATATAAGTCGAATTTCTGTGAAACAAGAAACGCTGGAAGCATGTTGATTATAATTTTCATATAAAAGAGAAAAATCTAGATTTCGTGTTATAGATGGTTAGTTATGTCCAAATCAAATTTTAAAATAGTCGCTATGGGAATCGTTATTTAATATAACGTTTATTTTATATATTTTAAAGGGAAAAAATTAAATCATTTAACTCAAAATTAGACGATATCAAGTTGTATAAATTATATTTAGAACTGTATATATATTATGTTTGGATATATATGTTGAGAATAATTTATTATGATTTATTTGAATTGTTTAGAATTTAATTAATACCTATACAATATTTTTATAGCGTTAAAAATAGCCATTTTTCAAACAGTCTCCGTTTTCAGCGAAATTTGTTTCTTTGGAACCGTGTCATCAAATTATTGTCAGAAAATCAAATTTGCCCGGCAAACTGATGTCGTATGTGACCACGACAACCATAAATGCCCGTTCAATTTCCTAGCGCGTAATTAATTTAATTTAATTTAATAGAGAGATATTTGAGTGTAACTTGAGCAGACGAGCGAATTAGGCCATTAAATCAGTTCCGTTGAATTCGTATCGACACTTATTGTAATAACCCGTAAAATGCGAGCCAGTTTGAAATTTTTATTTTGGCAATTTTAGCGAATTTTGAATATTTAAAATAGATTATTTTAAATAAAATTGACGAGAAATTTATTTTGAATATAATTCGAACGTATATATTATATACGTCGTCGTTAGAATATAAATAATTATATATAATTATAAATAGAATTGAAAATGGCGCGGTAGTTCGATAATTCGATTTCAAACTTCGATTGAATGTACCGGGTGCAAAACAATCCGGATTTTAGTGAAACCAAAAATGATAGGATTTAATTGATAATATCTTTCCAACGAATCCGACAAATCGAAATTTCATAGCGGGAATCAAAAGATATGTCCAGTTGAAAATTCTGAATAGTCGCTATGGAATTCAGGCCCTTAAAAATGGGAATTTTGCAAATGACCTCGGATTTTGACGAAACCAGTTTTGTTGGGTCCGTGATGTTGAATTATTGCTAGATTCCAAATTTTATAATTTTTCGAATCAGTATGTGAGCGTGGTAAAGGAAAACGTGTTTTGACCATTTCAGTTGATTTTAATCGACTGGAAATTGGCCATTTTTCCAACGGTCTCAGAATTCGACGAAACTAGTTTTGTTAGGACCGTATCGTCAATACGAAGCTAGAAAATATTTTTATGGAATTTATAGAGTTAATATGGGACCCCGGTAATTTGAAATGTACGTTTAAAATTCAATATAGTGATTTAAATGTAAATTAAACAGAAACTGATCGAAACAGTCGAATCAGCTTACGATACATATCCCATTAAGTTCGGAATGGGGGTAAAACGTTATGGACGGCAGGCGGTGGGCCTCGTTTCGAGGTCGTATGTAAAAGTCAACTTTTTCATAATAAAATAATAAAATAAATAATATATAAAATATATTTCTCCCCCATTTTTAACTCTGGACCCCCCCCCCCCCCCCCCCCCCGTTTATTTTTTTCTCAGAAATCAAATAAAAAAAAGGGAAAAGAGAAGAGGACGGAGCGGCCTCTTCCCTCGTCGCCGCCACCGGAGGCGCCCACCTCCGTCCAAGTTCGCCGCCCTCCCCTTCTGCTCCTCCTCCGTCACCTCGATGCGACGCAGACCCCCCTGCATCGAAGAACGCGAGCGCCCAAACCCCCACGCCCAAGAACGAGCCGCCAGTCACCACCAACAGCCCCGACAGCCCCCCTTTTCTCCGCCTCCCCCATCTTCTTCCTCCTCCTGAAAGAAACCGACGCCCCCTCGAAAGCCGCGGATCGCCTAGGCCAGTCAACCCCCCCCCTAAGCGAAACCCTCTCTCTTCGGTTTAAACCGTCCTAAACCCCTCTCTTATTCGCTGAAAATAAACTGTAAGTTTATTCATTTTATTTCCTTTTTGTGTTCCTAACTAATATAGTTAGCTTTAGACATAGAAATCAGTTTTTTTACATATAGTAGAAGGAATAGAAATGATTGTCAGATTAAATATGATTTTTATATTTCTAAAAGAATAAAAATATGATTTTTATATAATATAGATAATAAAAATTTGATTTTTATAGGATGTATAGAATAAAAATATAATCTTTTACATTGAAGAAATATAAAAATACAATCTTTAATATTGTAGAAATATAAAAATGTGATTTTTATAGCGATGAAATAAAAATTCGATTTCTAAATATATTGAATAAAGTAATAAAAATATAGTTTTTATATTTTTAAAGAATTAAAATTATAGTCTTTACTATATAGAAATATTAAAAATATGATTTTTATATTTTTAAAGTATTAAAAATATAATCTTTATAGGATAGAGAATATAAAAATATCATCTTTGTATATGTAGCGAAATAAAAATCTGATTTTTATTTTATATACGTTGAGATAAAGTGGTAATTTTTATAAAGGCGAAAACTTCATATTAGAAAAGGCGAAATCTATATTTTTATAAGGGCGAAATCTATATTTTTGAAATGGAATTTTTATCTATATAGTAGCAATGTAGAAATAGAATTTTTATCCATAGAGCGTGATAGTAAAAATATGATTTTTATATATTGAATAGCATAGTAAAAATTCGATTTTTAAATATATGAAGTGATTATAAAAAAAATATGATTTTTAAATTGAAAGTGAATAAATAAAAATGTGATTTTTATTTTAAAGACATCAAAATATAAAAAGTGTGATTTCTATATGTAGTGGCTACGGGCAACAAAGGAGAAGAAAAGGCGAGAACGACGAAGATCTCTACAATAGGAGTGTCGTGGTATTGGATAGCTTTCGGTGAGAATTTCTCACTCTTCAATTTATTTTCTAGTTATATATATATATATATATATATATATATATACTAGGATGCAGACGGTGTTTAGTAGCACCCGACACAATCGTCCATAGACCATGGACTTGTTTGCTTGGCTGTTTGGTGATTGATTGCGATATTGGTTTGAATGTGGTTTGTGGTGTGGAAAATCGAATCGATAAATGGGTTAGGATTAGACGTGCGCCGTTATAAGGCGAAGGAGTAAGGCTAGGTTAGACTCTTACTCCAAATTTTGTGGTTTGCATAACGAAAGTGATTTGATTGATGTGTGAATGGCGTGGGCCTTCACTAGACCGGGGATAAGGCTAGGCCTTGTCCCGTTTCTAGTATCGTGCCGTTATGCCGCCGAAATTTTCTAAAATATGTTAGAAAAATAAAAATATCATTTTATTGAATAAATGAACTGAATAGAAATTCAAGTGTTGAAATAAATATTTTTGACGTTAAAAATATAATTTTTAACGTGAAAGTGAATAAATAAATATTTATAAACAAATCGGCCGATTTGTTTATTTACACTGATTTGACTGATATTGATTGGGTTGATAAATTTTACACATCGCCCAACTGCACAAATAAAATCTGTGTTTGATTGTTTGAAACCCCACACGGGTGTTGGGATGAAATTTGAAGTTCACTCATCCTGATTGATTAAATATGTCGATCGATTGATTGACAGGCTGTTATAAGCGTTGGACATCTATATTTGATGCTTATACAGTGTAGTGCACTTTGGTTGATAGTTGATTATTTTTCAATGCTATTATATACGTGTGATGTATGAAAATCTATATAATTAACATTATATGGTGATTGATTGGGCCTCATTCCAATCGGGAAAATAATGAATATTATAAAAGAAAATTCATGTGTTGAATATAAAAATAGTCATGTGTTGACGATGTTCATGTGTTGAGTGAAATATTTTATATAATAAAAATTTACATCTTTATCATATTTAAAATTAGAACTACTTCACGGTGGAGTCTAATTAAAATCAAACGATAGATACCATAGTTTTATAAAATATTTTACATAACAAAAATAGTAAGGTGTTGACAGTACTCATGTGTTGAGATTAGTCGTGTGTTGAAAGAAATATAAATTCATGTGTTGAATAGAACAAATATTCATTTGTTGAATAGAATGACGAATTAGTGAAATATAAAGCCGTGTTGATTAGAGATGCGTTATTTTGACGTGAACGATATTTATATCGATTTTATTCAAATTGAAATGAATATTATAGCAAATTCGAATTGAATTGAAAACGATTTCGAAATGAATTGAATTGAAAACGATTTCGAAATGAATTGAATTGAAAACGATTTCGAAATGAATTGAATTGAAAACGATTTCGAAATGAATTGAATTGAAAACGATTTCGAAATGAATTGAATTGAAAACGAATTCAAATTGAATTGAAAGTGAATTGAAAGGAATTCAAATTGAATTAAAATTTGAATTGAATAGAAATTAATTTTAAAACGAATTTATAAAGAAGAATTCAATTTTGATTTGAATTGAAAAGAAAGTTGAAATTGCTTTTGAAGCGAATTTAAAACGAATTATAAAATTCGTTTTAAATAGAAATCGACGAAATATATATTATATATATAATATAATGGCCTGAATAGAACGTGCCGCGCCGCGGCAGTTCGTGAATTTCGACCATTTATTTCAAACGGACATTGCGGGAGATCCGACCGTCGGATTCTCCTCAAACCAGAACCGTTGGGTTCGTATCGAAAAGAGCTTTCCAATGAATATTAGAAATTTGAAATCTAACGATTGGATTTGGAATTATGTCCAAATCAAATTCGAAAAAGGTCACTGTAAGTGCAGTTCGATGGCCGTTGATGGAAATCGACTGTACGGGCCTTGATAAAATTATTAAAAATATCTATAATTTGTGTAAAATTATAATATGTGAATTGGAAAGAATTGGGCTGGAAAATTCCACATTTGAATAGATAAAAATAGATTTCTATTGAAATGAACTAGTTTTGAACTAGAATTAAAATCAATTTATTTTTGAAATAAATAAATTGAATTTGAAAGTGATTTTGAAAATAATCAATATTTCCAATACGTGAATTGGACTGGAGTTGAATCGAAATTATCTTTGGAATATTTCGATGTTGGATTTCGTGACTATACAGATATTGTTTTGGGAATTTGAAAGATATATTATATATCGTTATTTCCAATACGATATTTGTTGGTTTCAGAATTTGATATCGAATATAAGCCGATATATTTTCTATTCGGAGCCTTGTATTTAATATCAAATGTGATTTGGGTTTATCGTGAATCGTGTTTTAGACGACATTGGTTCTTTAACCTAGTTAAAGGCAGGATGTTGATTTTTGAAAAGATTAAAACTAAGAGGATTTTTAATGAATCTTTAATTAGATTAAAAAAATGTGAATAGATAATTTAAATTATCAAATTCGAAAAGTGATCGAGAGTGGAGTATCACCAGTTTTGCTCCAAAGCGATAGTTAAATCTTCAATTAGATGTGAACGTGAAATGGTAATTAATTTTACCGATAACACTATGGTGTTAGGAATGGAGTATCACCAGTTTTGCTCCATAGGATATATAGGTTGGGATTGGGAAATAAAACAAATAATTACTTCGGTGTGGTTCGCTAATCCCGACTAGTTTGAAATGATATCCAAAGGAGGATTAAAGAATAAATTTAGAAGAATTTATCTTTGATAAAATTAATGGGAACCTTTCCCTAAGAATGTGATTTTGTGAATAAAAGAATATTCTAAATTGGAATGAGGCGTTCATTGTGTTTGTGTAACATTTGTTTATTATATACGTGGGTTATTCAGAAAGGCCGAGTTATACCCATTCTGAATAACCGATTCGACGAGATGTCGAAGATGAAGACGGTGGTTGAAGACCGGAAGTCTTCACATCGTTTGGGTGATTACTGATGATCTTGATTGGGCTGTACACCCAAGATGAGGGAAACAGTCGGTGATCGTCCAGACGTACTTGGAGATGGATGGATATGCGAGGAAAGTGCCTCCGGTTTCGTTCAGACCCAGAACGAACTTGTAAATGGATTGTGTGTCTGACATTGGATTTTATTCTGTGTTGATTGATCTTTATTAAATATACATCTGTTTGGCGGCAGAGAATTTATTCTCTTGCTTAACGCCCTTCTCTGAGACGTACGAGCTCAGAGGTTGTATATCGATGGACATCAGTCGCATGGAGTGAATTGCCAATGTGGCATGCGTAAGTGGCAATTGATCAAGGCTTCTGTTGAAAAGCAAAGTCTTGTGGTTGATGATCAAAGCACGGCCTGTGTGGCGTAGCTTTGTGTATAACGTGAATTCGCGAGCCTCACACCTCGGTATGAGTCAAAAACGGGAGATGGACCGCTGGGAGAGCACGATGTTTCTTTCTAGCTAGGGTGGTGTCAGTGACCTACCAGCCCTGACATTTATATACTTTTCACCTGTGTGGTTGTTGGATACGAGGCGCCTCGGATATAGGTCTGTAAGGACCGGGAAACGTGTGTTCAGGAATAACTAATCCTCAAAAGTAAGAGAGGACCGGCCCAGCCGATTCCAAGGATCAAAGTGGGGTCCTGGGACATTTGCTAGAGTGTCTCGAACACGGACAGGAGCTTGCCACTTGCCTCGACTCATGACGGAAATCCAATTTCCAATACGTGTATTGCGGTTTTAATTGTAGAACTAGTATGGCGACATGATATATGGTACCCATGCCGTCTATGATTTATATTTATGATTGAAATTGTTTTGACACTATACACCTATTATAGTATCAAGTGATTTGTTTTAAACGTACCAAGCATGTTTGGCTATTATAAGGGAAAACCCTATCCTCCGGCTTGCGTTGCATTGTGTGATGGGACCTGGGTCTTATAATAGCTTCATTTTTCGAAAAAGCATTGCGTTGTTTATTCTATGCACGAGTATTCTTGGGAGGAAACCCGTTCCGTGTTATACGGCGTGGTCCCTTGAATTACTCTCTTTTAAAGTAAAGTTTTAAATAACTGTTTTAGTTCTCACACCAGTCACGTGACTGACCTGGAGTTTATTGTTTTAACCTAAACTCTGGGTGCCCCTATTTTCCGCACGGGCAGCTAGTAGTTTTGGTTTTGCAGATTTATATTCACAGGGTCCTGATTAACAGCTGGAACGATGCTCGGAAAGCTCTGTATCCGTGTATCACTTTCAGTTGTGTTTTGTATATTTTTCCGCTGCTATGTAATTTATTGTAATCTCTGATATTTATCGAATGTAATTTATTCATTTATACTCTGTATATTCTTGTATCTGATGGAATTGTTGTAATAGCAATGAAATGTTCTTCCGTCTGCGTCCTTTTGTGTGTTGTTCTCAAAGTATTCGTGCTTTCCCTTACGGGGAAGTTACGGGTTCTTTCAGTTGGTATCAGAGCTTTGGTTTACAGAGCTCGAGAACAAGACACATTAGAATCATACGAAAGAATTCATCAGATATTGGATTAGTAATATCCAATTAGAATGACTCGTTAGAGATAGGATCAGTAGTATCCTAGAACGAGTGTGAAGAGTATATTTTTCAAATGAAAACAATTTTGTTTAGAAATTTAAATCGTTTTATACGTATTTGAATATTTATTTATTTTGAATATGGACAATCGAGTATATATAGATTTCGCGTATACGCGTCATGAACGTATAGTCGAGGTTTTAATATACTGGATAGATATAGAGCCACATTCTAGACACCCGGGGATAATTCTGGTGATGTGGCCACATCATCAGTATTTATATTCAAGTTTCGAAGGTGTGATTTCTATATATTTCCATTAGACTGGTGTGAGAACCAAAACTAATATAGCTAGAACACATTGTTGTGAATTGGCATCAAAAACATGATTTTCTGTATATGCATCAAAATTATGAATTTGAAACTCTAATTCACTAATTGATTGATGTTTGTGTTGTTTGTTTATTTGTTTGCTAATTTTAACCATTTATGCCTAATTAAACTAATAATTGAATTGTATTGAAAATTGGTCGCATTTGCTTGCATATACATTCACTTACATTGAACAGGTCATAGCAAGGAGGCTAGAGCAGAGAATAAAATTTGTTTGCCCGACAAATAGGTACATGTTTACTACATAATTTCCTGTTTTGTTTGGGTGATGATGATTTTGTAAGCCTATTGGCTAGCCGCTTGGCTTTTTCTTTTTCTTTTTGAGATCTGAAGGACCGAGGAAGCTATTTGAAATTCCCCGATGCTCCCGGTGCAGGGGAGGTTATGGCAAAAATTTTCGAAAATTTAGGGTGTTAGCCAAATTTTTGAATATTTGAAAATTCTCAGAAACTGAAAAGTTGGAGAATGGAAGCCAAATCGAACGTAGAGTTGATTGATCAAACCACTTTCGACTTTGTTCCTTTTCGGGGACGAAAAGTTTTAAGTGGGGGAGATTGTAATAACCCGTAAAATGCGAGCCAGTTTGAAATTTTTATTTTGGCAATTTTAGCGAATTTTGAATATTTAAAATAGATTATTTTAAATAAAATTGATGAGAAATTTATTTTGAATATAATTCGAACGTATATATTATATACGTCGTCGTTAGAATATAAATAATTATATATAATTATAAATAGAATTGAAAATGGCGCGGTAGTTCGATAATTCGATTTCAAACTTCGATTGAATGTACCGGGTGCAAAACAATCCGGATTTTAGTGAAACCAAAAATGATAGGATTTAATTGATAATATCTTTCCAACGAATCCGACAAATCGAAATTTCATAGCGGGAATCAAAAGATATGTCCAGTTGAAAATTCTGAATAGTCGCTATGGAATTCAGGCCCTTAAAAATGGGAATTTTGCAAATGACCTCGGATTTCGACGAAACCAGTTTTGTTGGGTCCGTGATGTTGAATTATTGCTAGATTCCAAATTTTATAATTTTTCGAATCAGTATGTGAGCGTGGTAAAGGAAAACGTGTTTTGACCATTTCAGTTGATTTTAATCGACTGGAAATTGGCCATTTTTCCAACGGTCTCAGAATTCGACGAAACTAGTTTTGTTAGGACCGTATCGTCAATACGAAGCTAGAAAATATTTTTATGGAATTTATAGAGTTAATATGGGACCCCGGTAATTTGAAATGTACGTTTAAAATTCAATATAGTGATTTAAATGTAAATTAAACAGAAACTGATCGAAACAGTCGAATCAGCTTACGATACATATCCCATTGAGTTCGGAATGGGGGTAAAACGTTATGGACGGCAGGCGGTGGGCCTCGTTTCGAGGTCGTATGTAAAAGTCAACTTTTTCATAATAAAATAAATAATATATAAAATATATTTCTCCCCCTTTTTTAACTCTGCCCCCCCCCCCCCCCCCCCCCCCGTTTATTTTTTTCTCAGAAATCAAATATAAAAAAAAAGGGAAAAGAGAAGAGGACGGAGCGGCCTCTTCCCTCGTCGCCGCCACCAGAGGCGCCCACCTCCTTCCAAGTTCGCCGCCCTCCCCTTCTGCTCCTCCTCCGTCACCTCGATGCGACGCAGACCCCCCCTGCATCGAAGAACGCGAGCGCCCAAACCCCCACGCCCAAGAACGTGCCGCCAGTCACCACCAACAGCCCCGACAGCCCCCCCTTTTCTCCGCCTCCCCCATCTTCTTCCTCCTCCTGAAAGAAACCGACGCCCCCTCGAAAGCCGCGGATCGCCTAGGCCAGTCAACCCCCTCCCTAAGCGCAGCCCTCTCTCTTCGGTTTAAACCGTCCTAAACCCCTCTCTTATTCGCTGAAAATAAACTGTAAGTTTATTCATTTTATTTCCTTTTTGTGTTCCTAACTAATATAGTTAGCTTTAGACATAGAAATCAGTTTTTTTACATATAGTAGAAGGAATAGAAATGATTGTCAGATTAAATATGATTTTTATATTTCTAAAAGAATAAAAATATGATTTTTATATAATATAGATAATAAAAATTTGATTTTTATAGGATGTATAGAATAAAAATATAATCTTTTACATTGAAGAAATATAAAAATACAATCTTTAATATTGTAGAAATATAAAAATGTGATTTTTATAGCGATGAAATAAAAATTCGATTTCTAAATATATTGAATAAAGTAATAAAAATATAGTTTTTATATTTTTAAAGAATTAAAAATATAGTCTTTACTATATAGAAATATTAAAAATATGATTTTTATATTTTTAAAGTATTAAAAATATAATCTTTATAGGATAGAGAATATAAAAATATCATCTTTGTATATGTAGCGAAATAAAAATCTGATTTTTATTTTATATACGTTGAGATAAAGTGGTAATTTTTATAAAGGCGAAAACTTCATATTAGAAAAGGCGAAATCTATATTTTTATAAGGGCGAAATCTATATTTTTGAAATGGAATTTTTATCTATATAGTAGCAATGTAGAAATAGAATTTTTATCCATAGAGCGTGATAGTAAAAATATGATTTTTATATATTGAATAGCATAGTAAAAATTCGATTTTTAAATATATGAAGCGATTATAAAAAAAAATATGATTTTTAAATTGAAAGTGAATAAATAAAAATGTGATTTTTATTTTAAAGACATCGAAATATAAAAATGTGTGATTTCTATATGTAGTGGCTACGGGCAACAAAGGAGAAGAAAAGGCGAGAACGACGAAGATCTCTACAATAGGAGTGTCGTGGTATTGGATAGCTTTCAGTGAGAATTTCTCACTCTTCAATTTATTTTCTAGTTATATATATATATACTAGGATGCAGACGGTGTTTAGTAGTACCCGACACAATCGTCCACAGACCATGGACTTGTTTGCTTGGCTGTTTGGTGATTGATTGCGATATTGGTTTGAATGTGGTTTGTGGTGTGGAAAATCGAATCGATAAATGGGTTAGGATTAGACGTGCGCCGTTATAAGGCGAAGGAGTAAGGCTAGGTTAGACTCTTACTCCAAATTTTGTGGTTTGCATAACGAAAGTGATTTGATTGATGTGTGAATGGCGTGGGCCTTCACTAGACCGGGGATAAGGCTAGGCCTTGCCCCGTTTCTAGTATCGTGCCGTTATGCCGCCGAAATTTTCTAAAATATGTTAGAAAAATAAAAATATCATTTTATTGAATAAATGAACTGAATAGAAATTCAAGTGTTGAAATAAATATTTTTGACGTTAAAAATATAATTTTAACGTGAAAGTGAATAAATAAATATTTATAAACAAATCGGCCGATTTGTTTATTTACACTGATTTGACTGATATTGATTGGGTTGATAAATTTTACACATCGCCCAACTGCACAAATAAAATCTGTGTTTGATTGTTTGAAACCCCACACGGGTGTTGGGATGAAATTTGAAGTTCACTCATCCTGATTGATTAAATATGTCGATCGATTGATTGACAGGCTGTTATAAGCGTTGGACATCTATATTTGATGCTTATACAGTGTAGTGCACTTTGGTTGATAGTTGATTATTTTTCAATGCTATTATATACGTGTGATGTATGAAAATATATATAATTAACATTATATGGTGATTGATTGGGCCTCATTCCAATCGGGAAAATAATGAATATTATAAAAGAAAATTCATGTGTTGAATATAAAAATAGTCATGTGTTGACGATGTTCATGTGTTGAGTGAAATATTTTATATAATAAAAATTTACATCTTTATCATATTTAAAATTAGAACTACTTCACGGTGGAGTCTAATTAAAATCAAACGATAGATACCATAGTTTTATAAAATATTTTACATAACAAAAATAGTAAGATGTTGACAGTACTCATGTGTTGAGATTAGTCGTGTGTTGAAAGAAATATAAATTCATGTGTTGAATAGAACAAATATTCATTTGTTGAATAGAATGACGAATTAGTGAAATATAAAGCCGTGTTGATTAGAGATGCGTTATTTTGACGTGAACGATATTTATATCGATTTTATTCAAATTGAAATGAATATTATAGCAAATTCGAATTGAATTGAAAACGATTTCGAAATGAATTGATTTGAAAACGATTTCGAAATGAATTGAATTGAAAACGATTTCGAAATGAATTGAATTGAAAACGATTTCGAAATGAATTGAATTGAAAACGATTTCGAAATGAATTGAATTGAAAACGATTTCGAAATGAATTGAATTGAAAACGATTTCGAAATGAATTGAATTGAAAACGATTTCGAAATGAATTGAATTGAAAACGATTTCGAAATGAATTGAATTGAAAACGAATTCAAATTGAATTGAAAGTGAATTGAAAGGAATTCAAATTGAATTAAAATTTGAATTGAATAGAAATGAATTTTAAAACGAATTTATAAAGAAGAATTCAATTTTGATTTGAATTGAAAAGAAAGTTGAAATTGCTTTTGAAGCGAATTTAAAACGAATTATAAAATTCGTTTTAAATAGAAATCGACGAAATATATATTATATATATTATATATATAATATAATGGCCTGAATAGAACGCGCCGCGCCGCGGCAGTTCGTGAATTTCGACCATTTATTTCAAACGGACATTGCGGGAGATCCGACCGTCGGATTCTCCTCAAACCGGAACCGTTGGGTTCGTATCGAAAAGAGCTTTCCAATGAATATTAGAAATTTGAAATCTAACGGTTGGATTTGGAATTATGTCCAAATCAAATTCGAAAAAGGTCGCTGTAAGTGCAGTTCGATGGCCGTTGATGGAAATCGACTGTACGGGCCTTGATAAAATTATTAAAAATATCTATAATTTGTGTAAAATTATAATATGTGAATTGGAAAGAATTGGGCTGGAAAATTCCACATTTGAATAGATAAAAATAGATTTCTATCGAAATGAACTAGTTTTGAACTAGAATTAAAATCAATTTATTTTTGAAATAAATAAATTGAATTTGAAAGTGATTTTGAAAATAATCAATATTTCCAATACGTGAATTGGACTGGAGTTGAATCGAAATTATCTTTGGAATATTTCGATGTTGGATTTCGTTACTATACAGATATTGTTTTGGGAATTTGAAAGATATATTATATATCGTTATTTCCAATACGATATTTGTTGGTTTCAGAATTTGATATCGAATATAAGCCGATATATTTTCTATTCAGAGCCTTGTATTTAATATCAAATGTGATTTGGGTTTATCGTGAATCGTGTTTTAGACGACATTGGTTCTTTAACCCAGTCAAAGGCAGGATGTTGATTTTTGAAAAGATTAAAACTAAGAGGAGTTTTAATGAATCTTTAATTAGATTAAAAAAATGTGAATAGATAATTTAAATTATCAAATTCGAAAAGTGATCGAGAGTGGAGTATCACCAGTTTTGCTCCAAAGCGATAGTTAAATCTTCAATTAGATGTGAACGTGAAATGGTAATTAATTTTACCGATAACACCGTGGTGTTAGGAATGGAGTATCACCAGTTTTGCTCCATAGGATATATAGGTTGGGATTGGGAAATAAAACAAATAATTACTTCGGTGTGGTTCGCTAATCCCGACTAGTTTGAAATGATATCCAAAGGAGGATTAAAGAATAAATTTAGAAGAATTTATCTTTGATAAAATTAATGGGAACCTTTCCCTAAGAATGTGATTTTGTGAATAAAAGAATATTCTGAATTGGAATGAGGCATTCATTGTGTTTGTGTAACATTTGTTAATTATATACGTGGGTTATTCAGAAAGGCCGGGTTATACCCATTCTGAATAACCGATTCGACGAGATGTCGAAGATGAAGACGGTGGTTGAAGACCGGAAGTCTTCACATCGTTTGGGTGATTACTGATGATCTTGATTGGGTTGTACACCCAAGATGAGGGAAACAGTCGGTGATCGTCCAGACGTACTTGGAGATGGATGGATATGCGAGGAAAGTGCCTCCGATTTCGTTCAGACCCAGAACGAACTTGTAAATGGATTGTGTGTCTGACATTGGATTTTATTCTGTGTTGATTGATCTTTATTAAATATACATCTGTTTGGCGGCAGAGAATTTATTCTCTTGCTTAACGCCCTTCTCTGAGACGTACGAGCTCAGAGGTTGTATATCGATGGACATCAGTCGCATGGAGTGAATTGCCAATGTGGCATGCGTAAGTGGCAATTGATCAAGGCTTCTGTTGAAAAGCAAAGTCTTGTGGTTGATGATCAAAGCACGGCCTGTGTGGCGTAGCTTTGTGTATAACGTGAATTCGCGAGCCTCACACCTCGGTATGAGTCAAAAACGGGAGATGGACCGCTGGGAGAGCACGACGTTTCTTTCTAGCTAGGGTGGTGTCAGTGACCTACCAGCCCTGACATTTATATACTTTTCACCTGTGTGGTTGTTGGATACGAGGCGCCTCGGATATAGGTCTGTAAGGACCGGGAAACGTGTGTTCAGGAATAACTAATCCTCAAAAGTAAGAGAGGACCGGCCCAGCCGATTCCAAGGATCAAAGTGGGGTCCTGGGACATTTGCTAGAGTGTCTCGAACGCGGACAGGAGCTTGCCCCTTGCCTCGACTCATGACGGAAATCCAATTTCCAATACGTGTATTGCGGTTTTAATTGTAGAACTAGTATGGCGACATGATATATGGTACCCATGCCGTCTATGATTTATATTTATGATTGAAATTGTTTTGACACTATACACCTATTATAGTATCAAGTGATTTGTTTTAAACGTACCAAGCATGTTTGGCTATTATAAGGGAAAACCCTATCCTCCGGCTTGCGTTGCATTGTGTGATGGGACCTGGGTCTTATAATAGCTTCATTTTTCGAAAAAGCATTGCGTTGTTCATTCTATGCACGAGTATTCTTGGGAGGAAACCCGTTCCGTGTTATACGGCGTGGTCCCTTGAATTACTCTCTTTTAAAGTAAAGTTTTAAATAACTGTTTTAGTTCTCACACCAGTCACATGACTGACCTGGAGTTTATTGTTTTAACCTAAACTCTGGGTGCCCCTATTTTCCGCACGGGCAGCTAGTAGTTTTGGTTTTGCAGATTTATATTCACAGGGTCCTGATTAACAGCTGGAACGATGCTCGGAAAGCTCTGTATCCGTGTATCACTTTCAGTTGTGTTTTGTATATTTTTCCGCTGCTATGTAATTTATTGTAATCTCTGATATTTATCGAATGTAATTTATTCATTTATACTCTGTATATTCTTGTATCTGATGGAATTGTTGTAATAGCAATGAAATGTTCTTCCGTCTGCGTCCTTTTGTGTGTTGTTCTCAAAGTATTCATGCTTTCCCTTACGGGGAAGTTACGAGTTCTTTCACTTAGAGTCAGGATAGGTATATAGTTTGTTATTTTTTAAGACGGATAATTTGGTGTCCAAAATAGCATTTGTGGTGCATGTAAAAATAGCCTACCGGGGAAACAATCTTAGAATGCGACGAAACTAGTGTTGTTGGGTTTGTATTAATTAAATTTTTTAGGATTTTAAGGTTTCAAGTTGATTGGATTTATTTAGTACTCGTAGAAAATATAAACGCGTGTTTTTCGCTTGTTTTATAAAGGAAGTTTTTTCAAACGATGTCGGAATTCGACGAAACCTGTCCCATTAGGTCCGAAATATTTTTCTATGCTAGGATCGGCCTTTTTATCAGAAAACGGAGATCGTACATGGGTTTTATCGCGTTACTTCGTAGTGAAGTTTCGTTTAATAATATAATATGAAATTTTATTCCATCCCAAACCATTATTTATACTATAAACCCTATTTTCGTTGCCTAGTCAATGCAACTCTTTTTGCCGCCTCTTACCAAATGAACGAACCAAAAACCCCAAAGTTCCTCCACTAAATCAGCTTGATCCACTCGGCTTTGCCTAAACTTTTTAGTAGCAAACACCTAGAGGCCAATGAGATCTGGCTGAGGACCGGTGGAGATGGTCTCTGGTGCCCTGAGGTTGCAGGAAACGGGGCTGAAAGGTGCCGACTGTTGGAGTGATTTTTGGCAAACTTAGAAGGAGGTGGTGCAACCTGTTTTAGTGAAGTTAAGAGGAGTTCAGGTGGTTCTTTTGGCAAGGACTGGTCGACCGTCGGTGCTATGAACGGTGGTGCGAGGTGCATTGGTTGAAGGAGAGCGTGGTATTGGTTTCAAATAAACTGGAACAAGACAAGCAGAAGGGAAAATAAGGGATCGGCCACAAATTGATTAACCAAAACGTAATTAGTTTTAAATTAAATTGAATAATGATTAAAATTTTGTTAGTAACTAAAATCTCATTATCAACTAATGCAGGACGCAGAAACGAAGGCTGGCAGAGAAGTCGGCTGTAGTTTCTCTAATCAGAAGTAATCAATGCGGAATTTGTTAAATTAAATTAAACAATTAATTATGTTTTGACTAATTAAAACCCATCTTTATTTGTTTGACCAATAGAATTTCATACGTTGGTTCCAATGTTTAACTGAAGCGAAGTTGGGTGTAAACTACATTAAGCAAAAGGAGGCCAGACACTGTTTGAACGAGGGAGTATGCAAAACAGTTGGCCTGATCCTTTTTGTTTTTAACGTCTATAATTTAATTTGACTAAGTAAATAACGGTTAAAATAAATTAGTTAATTAATTAACTGTATCGTCATTTTTGGTACAGGGCTTTGGGAAATGCCCGACTTCTTAAATGCGAGAACCAGATGGAAGATGGAAACAGGAATTGATCAATTGTAATAATCATCAATGTAATTAGTTTATATTAATTAATAATTGATAATTAATTAAGAATAGTAATAGTACAATAAATTCACATGATTATAACATTTATATGTCATGCAAATATTACCAAAATTGGACTAGACCAGAGATATCGGGACCATATGTACGAACTCTGTATTTTGGAACCTGTTTGGACAGAATTGAAATCAACCGGGATTTTTAATTAAATTAACCACCTATTTAATTTAATTAAAAACCAACCATTCAACGATAAACCAGACCAAGGTGAGTTAAACTCACTCAGTTCTTCCGATTTATATTTTATAAATTGGGTTTTTATTTTGTGTGCTCTGCTTGCTGATGGTTGATTGTTTGCTAATTATATATCTATTTGTTGATTTAATCAATGAAATTAAACTATTGTTTAACTTCAGTGAAAAACCAAATCGTTATTTTAACGATTGGTTCCAATAAAGATAACTCACCTTGGTTGGTCACGTTTGTAAAATAAACGTGTTTAAATTGTTGAATTGTTTGAATTGCGTGTGGTTGATGTTAAATTGTTGTTATTTATTGCTATCAGTTAAATGAAACTAAATGATCAGATTTGTGATAACAAATTTGTATATAGGGAAGAACAGGTTGGAGGGATCCAACGGAATTCCTCAAATATATTATTTAATTTCATATTATCAAATGAACTGTCATGTTTGGGTGATTGATTTGAGTATTGATCATTGGTTTGAAATTCAATATGTGTTTGGTTTTAATCGATGAGCAGTATTAGTTGAGTAATCGGTAGGAAAAGGCCTAAAAGTAAATTGTTTTATTTATATCGATTTACCGTCAGGTAAATTGATAGAAAGGAAGTTATAAAATTTATTTTATAACTAGAGATAGATTTTGAAATATATTATTTTGTATAAAAATTTATTAAAAAGAAATAAATATTTATGTTTATAGTTAATTATAAATTGATTTTACAAAGTAAATTCCGAGATTTATCCGATTTATAAATATGGGAATAGAAATTAACCTTAACGGCTAAAATTTGGAAACTTGGTTATTGAAACTTAATTAAATGGAATTATTTAAACTAATTATATTATTAATTAATTTAAAGTGAGAATGGATTGGATTGGGTTAACGAAATAACTGTGCCTTGAGTTGACTAAGTCAACCATTGTAGTTGGAATTGATTTTAAATTAGTTTGATTTGAATTAATCTAATAGAATAGTTTAGTTAATATTGTTTTAATAAGATATTTGAAAAGTAAATTAATATTTATTTTAGTAAATAAAGGAATTAACTATGAAAGCAGTTAACTATCAAAGTAAATTATTATTTTAATCGATAAAAATTTAGGGAAATAATTTTTAATTGAAATTCATTTAAAAAGTACTCAAAATGGGAAATGACATCCAATGGAAAGGTGAAAGGAGTTTATGAACAAGTTTTGTTTAAAACCTGAGTTTTTATAACAAAGTTATAAAGAGTATTTTAAGCGAATATTATAGCTTAAAATAAATGTTACTTAATTATTTGAATTAAGCAAAAGGAAATTTAGAAAAAAGGTTTTTATAATAAAGCAGAGTTATATAAATGAGATTTAATGTGTGAAAGCGTAAATTTTAAATTAACGTTACTTAATAACGAGATTAAGTAAGAAAGGGAATTAAAACAAGATTTCCAATGCAGGAATGGGAAATGGATGTGGAAAGAGATTGGAAAAAGTGAAATTTGGTAAAGAAGTGGATCATAGGATTTGGTAAACAAATCCGAATTATGAAATGAAATTGTTCAAAGGGGTAAAGGTCAAAAATTGGGGTTTTATATGGAATTACTTAATTATTAAATTAAGGAAAAATGTTATATTCGAGAAAGAGATTTTCAAAGCATAAGAAGGTTTTATGGAACTATATTTTGAATAAAATAGTGAAATGGAATTTGTATTGATATTGGAATGTAGTATCGGGTTTAAATTACAACTCGTATCCATCTTGTGATATGACCGTTGTTGATCAAGGTCTGAGAGGTAATTAAAATACCCCAACTTGAACGACTTCAGGATTATCTGAAGATGATATTAGTTGTAATGGTGAAAGAAGTTAGTAGTAATTTACTATTTCATTAGAGAAATAGTAACGCAACACTTTGGTGAAAATTTGGCAATTATGTATATAATGAGATTCCAAAGTAAAAGGGGAAATAAAAGGAGATTGGATTGCGTGAACTATAATGATATTTTCGAGCTAGAAATGAAATCTAAAAGTTGAATTTATACAACAAGAATAAGCGTTATGTTGTCAAGTAATGAATAAAAGATATTCCATAACGTTGTTTTACGAGTAATTAACTGAATTGATTTCCCAAAATTAGACAACAATGTGGATGATGTTTTTGAAAGAGAAATAGAAATCTGGTATGTATAAAACTTTCTTAAATAGTATAATGAATTGGTTTAAAGAGAAATCTTGTGTTAAATAAGAAGCGAAAGTTATATTCGTAATATCAAAATATTTAAGAGTTTTAAATTTATATTTTTGTTTTAATTAAAAGGCCAAGGGGTGTTGAATACTGAACCAGTGAACTCATTGGATTGTTATGATTGAAACACTGTGTATTTTGATAGTTAAATAACCGACTATCAAATTTGGCCAATACGATTGATGGTACGGAAAGGCCAGGATCGAATTTATATTTGAAAACCATTCCGACCAACAAATACGTGAAGATACCAGATGATGTTCGAGATGGAGCATTGAAGACCACAGATTTTCATAAACGGAGGAATTACTAATATTCTCTGATGTTGCAACCAGAGATAAACCGTGATTCTATCATGGTTGGAATCTACGGGTTGCAAGGACTTCTCGCTGCTGATCCATGGGGTGATTCCTATATTGGATGCAGTAGGAGAGTGCCTTCGGTTCATCCTGCTCCTGGATGACTTGTATGGACGGGTGTCTGACAGAGTATTTCCAAAGGGTTACATACGTTGATTTCTTCAAACGTGCCATAGTTGGTTAGCTTCCAACCAGAGTACTTTTGTGGACGTCAATTAGTGATATCTGGAGGATCCGACGATGTGGCATTCATAGTGAATGGTGGCCGGGTGTTCCAAAAGGAAATTCAAACCTCAAGCCTTACAACTGGGAAATGACAAAAATCGGGTAGGCAGCATGGCTATGTGGGTCGCTCCCATTAGTGTGTATAATCACCTATTTAGAGAAATTCCTTTTGCTTCTTTAATCTATTTCGATGTTGTCCCTTTTCGGGAAACGGTTGTTTATGCCCAACCGTTGGTGATATACATTCGATACACTCAAGCGAAATGAGTGGTCGGTCATGTGTGGGCCGTGTTGCAAAACGTTTTTGTTGAACCCAGTGTATTCCCCTCTAGAGATACACTATCGACAGGTGGTTCCATACCTTGTCATAGTTGGAAATCCAATCTCCAATAAGCGCCCGTGGTTTGGATTGTATATTATATATGTGGAACGTGAGATGCAAGCATTCCGCTAGATTGATATCTACTTGTGTTTAGACACTATTATAATATCAGAAAAGATATTGATTTCAAAAATGGTTTGGGTATCGTAAGGTAAAAACCATCCGTATTTATGTGTGGATATGGTCTTACAATTAGCCTTTTCTTTCAAAAAGATTTTTGAACATTAAAATCAAGTTGGATGATCCCCCATAATACTGTGCGAGTTTTTCTCACCCTGGTTCACCAGACTGACCCGGTGTTTTGTAAATGCTCGGGTTAGACCGGGTTGTACAGGTCTGGGTTATTGGATGTTGTGAATTTCAGAAGATGTGCTGGAGTGATCAGGTGTATTGTGTCTTGTAGCTATTCCGCTGTGTGTGATACATGAGGACAGATTATTATAAACGTCCAGAAGTTGATGTACTCTGATATTGTAAGTATTTTAAAAGCTCTCAGTAAAGATTTATTCCTGTTTATATTTTGTTCCACTGCGATGTGAGACTCTGATTCTATGTTGTGTTGGTTTTTTCTTCTTCTTCTATTCTTATATTTCTTTCTCTCTTATCTTACCTTCTAAATTCTTTCTAATAACGTTCCGGCGTTACCGGTATTTGGAAGGTCGGCATGAGGTACGGTATAGATATTTATGTCGATTTCCAGGGCCGAAAATCCTTGTCGTTACACTCCAGTTATTTTCTGATTTTCTTAACTCCATTGGGTCTAAGAACAGTATTATTAAAGATACCATTCACGACAACCCAAAATCTTATTCCATTGTTAATCGGGTTAAAGAACAAGTGTTATTTAAAACACCGTTCACGGTAAACCCAAAGACCAATTTCAATTCCGTACCAATTAAATATCAATTAATTTTATACTTTATTAAATCTAAATAAAAAGATTTAATCTTTTCTGAACTGGGTTTAAGAACAGTGTTAATGAAGACACCATTCACGACAAACCCAAATCCCATTTGATATTAAATACAAGGCTCTGAATTGAAAATATATCGGCTTATATTCAATATCAAATACCACAACCAACGAATATCGTATTGGAAATAATGATATAAATATATCTTTCAAATTTCCATAACAATATTTGTATAATCACGAAATCCAACATCGAAATATTCCATAACAAGCGTTGACTTTCCATTTGAACTCCAAACGAGGCCCAATGACTGTCGTCCCTAGCTAATTACCCCCATTCCGAACACAATGGGATATGCTTCTTCAGATGTTTCAACTATTTCGACCAGTTTTCATTTAAATTAAAATATAAATCTACATATTCAATTTTAAACGTACATTTCAATTCACCGGAGCCACATACTTACTCTAAAAATTCCCAAAAAATATTTTCTAGCTTTGTATTGATGATACGGTTCTAACAAAGCTAATTTCATCAAATTTGGAGACCGTTTGAAAAATGGCCATTTTCTAGTCGATACAAATTGACTAAAACTGTCAAAACACGTTTTCCTGTGCCACGCTCATATATTGGTTCGAAAAATCATGTATTTTGGAATCTAGGTATAATTCGACATCCTGGATCCAAAAAAAGTGGCTTCATCGAAAATGGAGGTAGTTTGCAAAATTTCCGTTTTTAAGGGCCAAAATTCCATAACGACTATTCCGAATTTTCAATTGGACATGACTTTTTATTCCTGCTATGAAATTTCAATTTTCCGGATTCGTTGGAAAGATATTTTCAAATAGATTCTAATATTTTTGGTTTCGCTAAAATCCGGTTTATTTTGAATCATGTACATTCATTTTAAATTTGAAATCGAATTTTCAAACTACCGCATTATATTCAATTCCTTTTATAACTAAAATAAATATTAATATTCTAACGTCAATTCAAATAAACATATAAGTTTTCTTTCTATTCAAAATAAACTTCTAGTTTCTATTATTTAAAATAAATCATTTTAAATATTCAAAATTCGTTAAAATTGCCAAAATAAAATTTTAAATTGGTTCTGATTTTCCAGGTTATTACAATCTCCCCCATTTAAAATCTTTTCGTCCTCGAAATGGAACTGAGCTGAAAGTTGTTAAACTAATCAACTCAACTTTCATTATTTTCAGTATGGCTTAAGTTCTTCAACTTTTCAGTTTCTAAGAACTTTCCAATTTTTCAAAAATTTGTCTAACACCCTAAATTTTCGAAAAATTTCTCCATAACCTCCCCTGCATAGGAGCACGGGGAAAATCCCGAAATTTCCATACAGGCCTTTCCAATCCAAAAAGAAAAAAAACAGCCAATTGGCTCATAAAATCATCAAAAACCCCAAGAAATACAATAAACATGTACCAATTTGTCAGGCAAACAATTTTATTTTTCTGCTCTAGCCTCTTTGCAATGACCTGTTCAATGGATACACATGTATACGCATACAATTTCAAACAATTTTCAATGTAGTTCAATATTGGTTTAATTTGGCCTAAATTTACCTTACATCTATATGTTGATTCAAATAAATAATCATACACCACAATCATCAATCAATTAGTTGATTAGCTTTTCAAATTCATAACTTTGTTATATAGTTAAAAATCACATTTTTGGTGTCAAATCACAACAATATATTCTAACTATATTTTGGTTCTCACACTAGTCTAATGGAAATATATAAACATCCCACTTTCGAAAATTGTACACAAATACTAATGATACTATAGTAATCATCAGAATTGTCTCCGGGCGACTAAAGTGTGATTCTATATCTATCGAATATATTTGAGGCTTCAAATACACGTGGATCAAACGTATATTAAAATCTCTATATACTTGTGTAACACCCCGTATTTTCTATGATCGTATAAGTGACAAGCCAGAGAATAATTAATTTTTAAAATAAGAATCAAGGAAAACGGGTTGCGCCATTGCGTTCTTCTCGAAATTTTGCTTGGAAACGAGTCCGAATTTTCGAGAAACGGAGTCCGTATGAGGGAGATATGGCCCTCCGAAGTTTTAGAGAAATTCAGAATCGAAAACAGCTCGAAATTTGAATTTGAAATTCGAATTCAAACCCAGAAGCGGGCTGGGCGGGAAATTTCCTGCCCGCACCAAGGTCGACTGGGTAGTCGACCTCCCCAGGGCCAGGTCGACCATAGTGTCGACCTGGGGGGACCAGGTCGACCATAGTGTCGACCTGGGGGTCGACCTGCCTCCCGAAACCCACTTTCTAAACCTAATGCATTCTGATGTATTTAGACTCGTTTTCTGTCTAGATTCGTCCGCCTAATCCTATTTAAACACCCCCAGACCTCACTTTCTCTCCACACCATTTCATTCTACCTATGCTCTGCCTCTGTTCTAATTAAAATAAAAATGGCGTCGCTACTCTGCTGAAATATGAACTGGAACTAGGACTAAAGCATCTTCTTCCAAACTGATTAAAATTAAAAGAGAACAACTGCAACTCTTCTTCTTCTTTAATCCAATCAAGGCAAGTACGGTTATTCTCCGCTATAAACGTTAATTATGATTGTCACATGAATTGTAAATCTGAATTTGAGGTTATGTCTATTCTGTTCTGATCTATTTTATTCTGCATCTCTTTCTTCTTTCTGTTCTATAGCCAGGCTACCACGAGCCTGCACCAAATCTCATAAGAGATTAACGCACGAACGTTAAACTTTTGGACAAATAATGAATGATGGCATAAATGGGATATGGCTAATCTATGACTAATTTAAGAAAAAGGACATAGGTTGTAAACTAGATTTAGATCTATGCATATTCTGTGAATTGGAAGAAGAGGAATCATTGTATGTTATGACTTGAGACTTTGACATAACGCATATTTTGAATTAAGATCTGTTATAATTTAAAGTTCTAGATTGTTGGGCATATTGTTTATATAACAATTCATGATTTGGGATAAAAAGAGAATATGACTTAGGTGTGAAGGTTTATATTAAGATTTGATAACTATTAAATGTGAATAACACCTAAGTGGGATATTTTTGAATATTTGACGTGCATTGAAAACGATGGCTATATTTAGTATAATTTATATGTGAATATTTTGTACTTGGCAAGTTTAACTAAATTGGGACATGTGTTATATGGTAAATTATGACCATAATCTGTGCCATGTAAATTCAATGCAAATGTGGGGTATATGATCATATTGTGAATCATGACAACTATTTAGGCATGCAAACTTAGGCCAAATTTACAATTCGGCAAGATATGTTTATGAAACTTTAAGGAATGATTAAATCTGTTATATTGCATAATCTGCTAGTTCTGTTATATTGCCTAATTTGCTAATTCTGCTATATTGCCTAATCTGCTAGATCTGTTCATCTGCTAAATCTGTCATCTGCTAAGTCTGCGGAAAATGCCTAATCTGTTATATATTAAATCTGCTAAATTGCTTAATCTGCTAAATCCGTTAAGTCGCCTAATCTGCGAAATCTGTTATCTGCTATATCTGTTGATTAGATATATTTAGTCTGTTATTGACATAATCTGAATTGGCTATAGTTATGAATAATTGACATGTATATTAGGCACGACAAAAATGGAAAATTATTAATTAATTGGCCGCAAAGATAAACATGGCTAACTCGAGGTTAGAATGAGTTTGCGGCGTAATTCTGCCCGGAACCGCCCGGAACATCCAGTGGCCGCAAACAATTGATTCTAATGTGAGAAGTTAGTCATAACGTGCTTGAAACCCGAGGTTAGACTCAGTTTGTGGCAGAACCTGCCCGGAACCAACCGGCCTAACCAGTAGCCGCAAACTGTCAGTCTAATGTGAGAGGTCTGGGCATTAATATTTAATTAATGAAAATCTGGGATAAATATGATGTCTAAAACGTGTTGGGTGGATAGGGTTAAACTAACTAGAATGATGAAATTAATAAACCCGTTTCATGAATCTGTAGGCCCAATACAAAGTTAGACAATTTGTAAGTCTGTTAATCTGTAATCGGTTAATCTGTAAGTCTGTTAATCTGTAACCGGTTAATCTGTAAGTCTGTTAAATCTGTATATCTGATCCGTTGGTCTGAAAACTTGTCTAATCTGTGAATTGGTTGATTTGAATTCTGTATGTCTGAACTTGTAAACAAGTTAATCTGAAATCTGTTAGTCTGGGGACACAAGGTTAGGAGGGAAATTACTTGTGTCATCTGTTATTTGGACCCATATTAGTCGATAACCCTTTCTGGTATCAAAACTTTGACCCAACAGTAGGTAGGGTCCGGGAACGCTTACTGAACTAATTATAGGTGGTTCATTTTGATAATGGCGAGGGGTGTTGATGGTGCGTTCCAACCGGGTCATGTCCGTGCATGGATCCTGGCCTGCCTCTGTGGATGTAAGACGTCGTGACATTTGTAAATAGGTCTGTGCCAATTGGTTGTCACTTAGTGATACACCCTAGTATGGAGCCGACACAGGGTATTTAAGTTTAGGGAGCCGATCGCTTGGGGTAGGGTTTTAGGGTACACTTAGTTCTGTCTGTTTCTGTTGGTACCGTATGTTTTGTTGGGTGGCAACGCCCGTCTGTTTCTGCGTGGTACCGTTTGTTCGGGTGGTAAAGGCCCAATTACTAGTGTACACCTAATTCTACATTCTGTTTCCGTAGGGATTAATCTGACTGTTTCTGTTCGGGTGGTAAAGGCCCATTATTAATATTCTGTTTCTATCTGTTTCTGTTCGGGTCGTAAAGGCCCATTATCAGCATTCTGCTTCTGTCTGTTTCTGTTCGGGTGGTAAAGACCCATTATTAGCTTTCTGTTTCTGTGGAAATTATTTTGTTCCTGTTTCTGCTTCAGTTTAGGCATTAGGGTGACACCTAATCCTGTTATACTAGTATTAGTGCAGAGAAGTGAAAAGCAAAAGGTTACATCATTTTGTTCTTTTTCTATTTAACCTAAGTATATCTGCTACTCCTGTTACTGTTATCTCGCATCATGTTTTATTTTCATGTCATTATTATTATTATACGTTCATATGCTGAAAGTCACTGGACTTGCCAGACTTTATGTCTGACCTTGCTTGTTTTCGCCCCTTTTTCTTCCGTTTCCCCCCCAGGTTTTCCAAGGAGGGAATACTTTAGCTTGATCTGGATTCCTTCTGCTTGAAGTGCTTAAAGTATGGCTTGGCTCTTTATAGCTTCCTTTCTGTGGGGATTATGATTTTAAAGTTTTGTACTCGGATGATTTTCTGAACAAGACTGATATTTATGTACTTGAGTTTTTGGTAAAGATGTAACCAAACTGATTTCTGTTTTCCGCTGTAATAAAGTTATAGTATTGTTTATCTGTCTTGAAATTTTCTGTTCTGTCTACTAAAATGCTCCACCAAAGTTAAGGCATTCCCTTTGTGAGTGACCATAATGGAGATGGGGTGTTACACTTGGTATCAGAGCTGAAGGTTACCAGACTGGGTAAAATTTTTGAAAACTATTTTCAAAAAGGTTTTAAAAGGAAGTATTTTCAAAAATAAAGCTTATTTTGAAAAACATAATCCCCAAGAGCCATATGTCTTTCCTTCGGTCCTTTTTGTATTGAATCTTTCCTTTTTCGTTTCAGCATGTCTGAAGCATCTGAGATACCAGAGGGTGTTCATGTACCCGGTTGGTTTCGTCAATATCTTGAGGCTAGGACCGCTGCCGCAGGTCCAACAAATGATCCCCCTCCTCCACCCCCCTCCTCGTGCAATTGCTTTCTCAAAGATCTGTAAAGATTTTAGGGCCATGGGTGGAAACGATTTCAAGGGAACTGAATCATTCGTAGAAGCGAGGAACTGGCTCAAGGAAACCGAGGATCTGTTCGTTATCTTCGAGGTGGGCGATAGGCAGAAGGTACAATTGGCGATATGGTTGCTCAAGAACGAAGCTTCCTACTGGTGGGAAATCACTAATGCCAAGAGGCCGGTTGAAACATGGATGGATTTCAGAGCAAGGTTTGAGACAAAATTCCTCTCGCAAGCTGAACGAAGTCTACAACTGGAAAAGTTCTTATCTCTTAAGCAAGGAAGTATGACGGTCAGGGAATACGTCAATCAGTTCAACCAACTGGCCAGGTTCGGGATAGATTTAGTCAACACCCAGCATAAAAAGGCTCTCTGCTTTGTTAAAGGATTGAACGAGCCACTGCACAGCCTAGCTATGACTCATGTACCCATGGGAGAGACTTACGAGAGTTTGGTGGATATGGCACTACTGCACGAGGAAGACAACGAAAATAAAGAAGAGGCAAAGAAGGAAGAGCCACAGAACAAGAAAGCATGGCCCAAAAAGGAAACACAAAAGAAGGGTGAAAAGTCTGAAGATAAGAAGGAGAAAAAGTGCTTTACTTGTGGAAGCTTGACTCATCTGAACAAGTATTGCATAAAAAGAAAGGGCACTTGCTTCAACTGTGGTGAGATGGGACACTTCACTAGGGACTGTCCGAAGAAACGAGGGCAAGGGCAGAGGGCAGGGCCAACTTCTGGAAGGCAGGCAAACACTCTCGAGGCTAGTGGATAGGATAGAAATAGGAAAACCTTCTGTAGGAGGTTTAATTTCTTTATCTGATTGTTGAGTTGAAACACTTTCTGATTCTGGCATTTTGATTCTGTAACTGATACTCTACACTTTAATACTAGTATTGTTTCTGATTCCACTGTAGGCTCAAACCCATAAGGGTTATGACTCATCTGTTTGTGATAGATTGAGGTTTGAGAGATATCTGTGTTAGGCGTCAAGAAGTACGCATACATTCTGGGTTTTATCATGCTTAGTTTTCTAAGAATCATTCGATAATCTGATCTGTACTAGTAGTCTGTAAGCATCTGGAATTTCTGAAAAGGTTAAGATTTCTAGTTTTGACATTGTCTAAAGAGGGTAATCCTCTGGGCATCAATCTGAGGTTGATCTCAGTCTTCGGGGCGGATACTTAGGGAATTTGTCTCTCAACCAAGGTCTAATGGAAACCAAGTTTCTGTTTTATCTGTACTCGCTTCCATCATTCGACTGTATCCTATCGATCGAGTCTTCGACCTATAGATAGGAATCCTATGGATGTAAATACGTGTTTGAGACATCTTATGTTTGATGGTTGCAAGTGGATGCAAGTGGTTGCTAGTGGTAGCTCGTGGATGCATATACACACACTAGGCACTAGATCGGCTCGAAAACACTCTCATACTGCATATGGATGTGTGAGCATTTTCAATTTTTGTGGATGCAAAATGGTTGACTCATCACATGGATGTTGCATTTGGATGAATGATTGCGCACACATTTAGAAATAATATGTATAATAGGAAGATTGCATACATGTTGGACTCATGACACTGACATAGTTCGCATTAAGGAGGTCAACTGAATCAGTGGACCGCCTGATCTTTGCATTAGATAAGGAACATACACACACACTTTTGCATATATTAATACAACATTAGAAGTTTTCTAAGGACAATAAATGCTTGTGGATGATGGTTGAGTAGATGGATTACTGGATGGTAGGACACATTCTTCTCAACTTGAAGATTTCGGGGACGAAATCCTTTAAGGAGGGGAGAATGTAACACCCCGTATTTTCTGTGATCGTATAAGTGACAAGCCAGAGAATAATTAATTTTTAAAATAAGAATCAAGGGAAACGGGTTGCGCCATTGCGTTCGTCTCGAAATTCTACTTGGAAACGAGTCCGAATTTTCGAGAAACGGAGTCCGTATGAGGGAGATATGGCCCTCCGACGTTTCAGAGAATTTCAGAATCGAAAATAGCTCGAAATTCGAATTCGAAATTCGAATTCAAACCCAGAAGCGGGCTGGGTGGGAAATTTCCTGCCCAGGATCCAGGTCGACTGGGTGGTCGACTGGGTAGTCGACCTCCCCAGGGCCAGGTCGACCATAGTGTCGACCTAGGGGGACCAGGTCGACCATAGTGTCGACCTGGGGGTCGACCTGCCTCCCGAAACCCACTTTCTGAACCTGATGCATTCTGACGTATTTAGACTCGTTTTCTGTCTAGATTCGTCCGCCTAATCCTATTTAAACACCCCCAGACCTCACTTTCTCTCCACACCATTTCATTCTACCTAAGCTCTGCCTCTGTTCTAATTAAAATAAAAATGGCGTCGCTACTCTGCTGAAATATGAACTGGAACTAGGACTAAAGCATCTTCTTCCAAACTGATTAAAATCAAAAGAGAACAACTGCAACTCATCCTCTTCTTTAATCCAATCAAGGCAAGTACGATTATTCTCCGCTATAAACGTTAATTATGATTGTGACATGAACTGTAAATCTGAATTTGAGGTTATGTCTGTTCTGTTCTGATCTATTTTATTCTGCATCTCTTTCTTCTTTCTGTTCTATAGCCAGGCTACCACGAGCCTGCGCCAAAACTCATAAGAGATTAACGCACGAACGTTAAACTTTGGGACAAATAATGAATGATGGCATAAATGGGATATGGCTAATCTGTGACTGATTTAAGAAAAAGGACATAGGTTGTAAACCAGATTTAGATCTATGCATATTCTGTGAATTGGAAGAAGAGGAATCATTGTATGTTAACATATGACTTAAGACTTTGACATAACGCATATTTTGAATTAAGATATGTTATAATTTAAAGTTCTAGATTGTTGGGCATATTGTTTATATAACAATTCATGATTTGGGATAAAAAGAGAATATGACTTAGGTGTGAATGTTTATATTAAGATTTGATAATTATTAAATGTGAATAACACCTAAGTGGGAGATTTTTGAATATATGACGTACATTGAAAACAATGGCTATATTTAGTATAATTTATATGTGAATATTTTGTACTAGGCAAGTTTAACTAAATTGGGACATGTGTTATATGGTAAATTATGACCATAATTTGTGCCATGTAAATTCAATGCAAACGTGGGGTATATGATCATATTGTGAATCATGACAACTATTTAGGCATGCAAACTTAGGCCAAATTTACAATTAGGCAAGATATGTTTATGAAACTTTAAGGAATGATTAAATCTGTTATATTGCCTAATCTGCTAGTTCTGTTATATTGCCTAATTTGCTAGTTCTGCTATATTGCCTAATCTGCTAGATCTGTTCATCTGCTAAATCTGTCATCTGCTAAGTCTGCTGAAAATGCCTAATCAGTTATATATTAAATCTGCTAAATTACTTAATCTGCTAAATCCGTTAAGTCGCCTAATCTGCGAAATCTGTTATCTGCTATATCTGTTGAGTAGATATATTTAGTATGTTATTGACATAATCTGAATTGGCTATAGTTATGAATAATTGACATGTATATTAGGCACGGTAAAAATGGTAAATTATCAATTAATTGGCCGCAAAGATAAACATGGCTAACTCGAGGTTAGAATGAGTTTGCGGCGTAATTTTGCCCGGAACCGCCCGGCTAATCCAGTGGCCACAAACAATAGGTTCTAATGTGAGAAGTTAGTCATAACATGCTTGAAACCCGAGGTTAGACTCAGTTTGTGGCAGAAACCTGCCCGAAACCAACCGCCCTAACCAGTAGCCGCAAACTGTCAGTCTAATGTGAGAGGTCTGGGCATTAATATTTAATTAATGAAAATCTGGGATAGATATGATGTCTAAAACGAGTTGGGTGGATAGGGTTAAACCAACTAGACTGATGAAATTAATAAACCCGTTTCATGAATCTGTAGGCCCAATACAAAGTTAGACAATCTGTAAGTCTGTTAATCTGTAATCAGTTAATTTGTAAGTCTGTTAATCTGTAACCGGTTAATCTGTAAGTCTGTTAAATCTGAATATCTGATCCGTTGGTACGAAAACTTGTCTAATCTGTGAACTGGTTGATCTGAATTCTGTATGTCTAAACTTGTAAACAAGTTAATCTGAAATCTGTTAGTCTGGGGACACAAGGTTAGGAGGGAAATTACTTGTGTCATCTGTTGTTTGGGACCTATATTAGTCAGTAACCCTTTCTGGTATCAAAACTTTGACCCAATAGTAGGTAGGGTCCGGGCACGCTTACTGAACTAATTATAAGTGGTTCATTATGATAAAGGCGAGGGGTGTTGATGGTGCGTTCCAACCGGGTCATGTGCGTGCATGGATCTCGGCCTGCCTCTGTGGATGTAAGACGTCGTGACATCTATAAATAGGTCTGTGCCAATTGGTTGTCACTTTTGGGAGTGATACACCCTACTGTGGGGCCGACACAGGGTATTTATGTTTAGGGAGCCGATCGCTTGGGGTAGGGTTTTAGGGTACACTTAGTTCTGTCTGTTTCTGTCGGTACCGTCTGTTTCTGTTGGGTGGCAACACCCGTCTGTTTCTGCGTGGTACCGTCTGTTCGGGTGGTAAAGGCCCAATTACTAGTGTACACCTAATTCTGCATTCTGTTTCCGTAGGGATTAATTTGACTGTTTCTGTTCGGGTGGTAAAGGCCTATTATTAATATTCTGTTTCTGTCTATTTCTGTTCGGGTAGTAAAGGCCCATTATCAGCATTATGCTTCTGTCTGTTTCTATTCGGGTGGTAAAGGCCCATTATTACCTTTCTGTTTCTGTGGAAATTATTTTTTTTCCTGTTTCTGCTTCAGTTTAGACATTAGGGTGACACCTAATCCTGTTATACTAGTATTAATGCAGAGAAGTGAAAAGCAAAAGCTTACATCATTCTGTTCTTTTTCTGTTTAACCTAAGTATATCTGCTACTCCTGTTATCTCGCATCCAGTTTTATTTTCATGTCATTATTATTATTATGTGTTCATATGCTGAAATTCACTGGACTTGCCAGACTTTATGTCCAACCTTGCTTGTTTTCGCCCCTTTTTCTTCTGCCCCCCCCCCCCCCAGGGTTTTCCAAGGAAGGAATACTTTAGCTTGATCTGGATTCCTTCTGCTTGAAGTGCTTAAAGTATGGCTTGGCTCTTTATAGCTTCCGTTCTGTGGGGATTATGATTTTAAAGTTTTGTACTCTGATGATTTTCTGAACAAGACTGGTATTTATGTACTTGAGTTTTTGGTAAAGATGTAACCAAACTGATTTCTGTTTTCCGCTGTAATAAAGTTATAGTATTGTTTATCTATCTTGAAATTTTTTGTTCTGTCTACTAAAATGCTCCACCAAAGTTAAGGAATTCCCTTTGTGAGTGACCTTAATGGAGGTGGGGTGTTACAACTTGATTGTCCAAATAGATTTAAAATAAATATTCAAATACGTATAAATAGGTTTAAATTTTCAAAAAAAAATTGTTTTCATTTTCAAAAATACACTCTTCACACTCATTCTAGGATACTGATGATCCTATCTCTAACGAGTCATTCCTATTTGATATTACTAATCCAATCTCTGATGAATTCTTTTGTTTGGTTCTAACGTGTCTTGTTCTCCAAGCTCTGTGAACCAAAGCTCTGATACCACCTGAAACGACCCGAACTCCACCGTGAAGGAAAGCCCGGATTGAGTTGAGGACAAGACGAATCAGAACACAAACAGAAGAACATTTCATTGCTTATTACGACAATTTCATCAGATTACAAGAATATACCAGAGTATGATTATATATTACACATTTACAAAATATCAGAGATTTACAAGTTACAATGCAGCGGAAAAATAATATAAAACACAACCGAAAGAGATACACGGATACAGAGCTTTCCGAATATCATTCCAGCTGTAAACCAGAATCCTGTGAATATAGAGCTACAAAACCCAAAACCACAAGCTGCCCGTGTGGAAATAGGTGCGCCCAGAGTTTAGGTTAAAACAATAAACTCCAGGTCAGTCATGTGACTGGTGTGAGAACTAAAACAGTTATTTAAAATTTTACTTTTAATTAGATATTTTAAGGGACCACGCCGTATAACACAGAACGGGTTTCCTTCCAAGAATACCAGTGCATATAACAAAACAACTCAATGCTTGTTGGAAAAATGAAGCTATTATAAGACCCAGGTTCTATCACACAATACAACGCAAGCCGAGGGATAGGGTTTTCCCTTATAATAGCCAAACATGCATGGTACGTTAAAACAAATCATTTGATACTATTATAAGTGCATAGTGTATAAAACAACTTCGAAAACAAATGTATCAATCCTAAGCGGCATGGGTACCATATATCATGTCGCCAACACTAGGCTCTACAATCAAAACCGCAAATGTCACGTATTGGAAGTTGGATTTCCGTCATGAACCAAGGCAAGGCGCAATCCTACTGTTTCGAGACAATCTAGCCCATGTATCAGGACTCAACCGCAACTGTACCTAGGCAACGTGCAGGGTCGGTCCACACTAAGTGCAATGGTGAATTAATAATTCCTGAGCATGCGTTTCCCCGCCCTATGGGGCGTAAATGAGCCAAATGACTCCATCGGCCCCGGATCGACCGATATAACCGTGGCGCCTCGCTATCCATCAAGTAACAAGCAACATATACACATGAGTAAAATGTCAGAGCTGGTAAAATGCTGACACCACTTCTATCTAGAAGGAAACGCAATGCCCTCCCTGCCGTCCTCTCTCGTTTCTAGTTCATACCGGGGTGTGAGGCTCGCGAATTAACGCTACACAAAGCTATGCTGTATTAAAGTCGTGCCTTGATCATCAACAACAAGACTTTTCTTTTCAATAAAAGCCTTGATCACTACATCTCAGCATGCCACACAGGAAATTCATGCCATGCGACTGATATCTATCGATATATAACCTCTAAGCTCGTACGTCTCAGAGAAAGGCGTTAAGCAAGAGAATAAATTCTCCACCGCTAAACAAATATATATTTAATAGAAATCAATCAACACAGAATAAAATCCAATGTCAGACACATCCTTTTACAAGTTCGTTCTGGGTCTGAACGAAGCCGGAGGCACCTTATTCCTCCCCCATATGTCCAATACAGGTGGAGAGGCCCTCGTATATCCGTCGATCTCCAAGTACGTCTGGACGATCACCACTTATTACCTCATCTTGTGTGTACGGTCCAAATCAAGACATCAGTAATCATCTAAACGATGTGAAGACCTCTGGTCTTCAACCACCGTCTTCATCCTCGATATATCGTTGAATCAGTTATTCAAAATGGGATAAACCCGGTCTTTCTGAATAACTCGCGTTTATAATAGATAAGAGCTATAAAAACACAACATACGCCTCATTCCAATCCAGAATATTCCTTTATTCAAATATTCTTATACTTTGGGAAAGGTTCCCATTAATTTTATCAAAGATAAATTCTTTAAATTTATTCTTTAATCTTCGTTTGGATATCGTTTCAATCTAATTAAAGATGCATTAAAACTCCACTTGGTTTTAATCTTCCCAAAAATCAATATTAATGATTGTTTAACTTGGGAAATCATATCCTGTCTTTAACTAGGTTAAAGAACCAATGCCATTTAAAACACGGTTCACGATAAACCCAAAATCACATTCCATTCAATTAGACCTTAATCGTAAATTAGCAAGTGAACAATTCCCTAAGTATTAACCCCGAAGGCCAAAACCAACATCAGATCAATACCCAGGAAACCATTCAACTTAACTAATCTGCGGTTATTTTCTGATTTTCTTAACTCCATTGGGTTTAAGAACAGTATTATTAAAGATAGCATTCACAACAAACCCAAATCACATTCCATTAATTATGGAATTTTCACGCAAGAACAAATCAATATATAATCAATATCAATTTCTGTATCCGACCAATAACATAAATGGAATATCGGCAATACCTTTTAAATTACATCTGTATTAACAGTCTTCCTCCACAAAATTTCATTTCGATTATTATCAAATCGAATTCCATTCAATTCCAATTTAATATATATTAAATTGGAAAACTTTACTTTGGAAAATTCTTGTTAAATCCTAATAAAAAAGATTTATAAATTCCAAATCACATTTCACTGTAAATCGGATTAAAGAACGAATGTCGTTAAAACACAGTTCACAACAAACCCAATTCACATTCCATTAATCTCTAACCGTAAATAAGTAAGAGAACAATTCCCTAAGTATTAACCCCGAAGGCCGAAACCAACATCAGATCAATACACAGGAAACCATTCAACTTAACTAATCTCCAGTTATTTTCTGATTTTCTTAACTACATTGGTTTCAAGAATAGTATTATTAAAAATACCATTCACGACAAACGCAAATCACATTCCATTAATAACGGAATTTTCATGCAAGAACAAATCAATATATAATCGATATCAATTTCCGTATCCGACCAATAAAATAAATGGAATATCGGCAATGCCTTTTAAATTCCATCTATATTAATAGTCTTCCTCCATAGAATTTCATTTCGATTATTATCAAATCGAATTCCATTCAATTCCAATTTAATATATATTAAGGTGGAAAACTTTACTTTGGAAAATTCCTGTTAAATCTTAATAAAAATATTTATAAATTCCAAATAACATTTTATTGTAAATTAGGTTAAAGAACGAATGTTGTTAAAACACAGTTCACAATAAACCCAATTCACATTCCATTAATCTCTAACCGTAAATTAGATAGAGAACAATTCCCAAAGTATTAACCCTGAAGGCCGAAACCAGCATCAGATCAATCCCGAGGAAACCATTCAACTTAACTAATCTCAAGTTATTTTCTGGTTTTCTTAACTCCATTGGGTCTAAGAACAGTACTATTAATGATACCATTCACAACAACCCAAAATCTTATTCCATTGTTAATCGGGTTACATAACAAGTGTTATTTAAAACACCGTTCACGATAAACCTAAAGACCAAATTTCAATTCCGTTCCAATTAAATATCAATTAATTGGTATACTTCATTAAATATAAATAAAAATATATATTCTTTTCTCAACTGGGTTTAAGAACAGTGTTAATGAAGACACCATTCGCGACAAACCCAAATCCCATTTGATATTAAATACAAGGCTCTGAATAGAAAATATATTGGCTTATATTCAATATCAAATACCACAACCAACGAATATCATATTGGAAATAACAGTATAAATATATATTTCAAATTTCCATAGCAATATCTGTATAATCACGAAATCCAACATCGAAATATTCCGAAGACAGTTTTGATTCAAATCCATTTCCAATTTATATATTGGAAATTCTGGTTATTTTTTGAACCATCACAAATCCAATTTATTTAAAAATATTGGAATATAATTCTAGTTCAAAACTAGTTCATTTCGATAAAAATCTATTTTTACCATTTCAAATATGGATTTTTTAATCCCAATTCTTCCCAAATCATTTCTTATGATTTTACACTAATTATTGATATTTTTAATAATTTTATCAAGGCCCGTACAGTCGATTTCCATAAACGGCCATCGAACTGCACTTACGACGACCTTTTCCAAATTTGATTTGGACATAATTCCAAATCCAACTGTTAGATTTTAAATCTCTAATATTCGTTAGAAAACACTTTTCAATACAAACTCAATAGTTCCGGTTTTAGGAGAATCTGACGGTCAGATCTCCCGTAATGTCCGTTCGAAGTCAACAGTCGAAATTTGCGAACTGCCGCAACGCGGCGCATTCTATTCAAGCCATTATATTATATATAATATATATGTTTCGTCGATTTCCATTTAAAACGTATTTTATAAATCGTTTTAAATTCGTTTTCAAAATGATTTCAACTTCATATTCAATTTCTAATCAAAACTGAATATTCCATATCATCGATATATAAACGATAGTATTTTCAAAACATTATATTTTAAAATCAATTCCTTTTCGGTATTCATTATAAAAATGAATAAAATCGATATAAATATCATTTACGTCAAAATGGCGTTAATCTAATCAACATGACTTTATATATTTAAATATATTCGTGTCCATCCCAGATCGGACATCAAAATCAAATTTTGATCTTTTACTGAATATTATTATAAAAATTCGTTATTTTAAAATATTTGTTATTCTAAAATATTCGTTATTTCTGAACTAGAATCAGACATAGTCAATTACCATATAATTTTATTATATGGATTTCATACAAGACATGTATACAACAACAATCGAACACAGTCAACCATCATCCAAAGTGCATTCTACACTGTATAAGCATTAAATATAAATATTTAACGCTTATAACAGTCTGTCAACCCATCGATTGACATACAACTAATTATTGGGGTTTGTGTATGTCCAATATCATCCGAATACCTGTGTGGGGTTTCAATGAATAAATAATTTTATTTGTGCAGTTGTGCGATGTGTAAAATTTATCGTCCCAATCAATATCAGTCAAATGTGTGTACATAAACAAATCGTCCGATTTGTTTATAAAAATTTATTTCATTCATATACACGTTAAAAATTATATTTTTAACTATAATATATTTTTAACTATAAAATATTTTATTCCATTCCACTTCACACAATCAATTTTCACAACAAAATCAAACAAACAAAGAAGTCGTCCATGGTCTGTGGACAATGGGTGTCGGGTTCTGCTAAGCACCGTCTTCATCCTAGTATATATTTTAACTAGAAAATAAAATAAAAGTGAGGAGTTCTCACCTTTGGGTTCCACTCCGTCGTGCTTTGATTGTCGATCTATGTAGTATACCTATGTTAAAAAATATATTTTTAACAAATAAATAATTATTTCTTTGTATAATTATTTTATAAATAACATACATAGGCTAAAAATTATATTTTTATCTTTCTAAAAATAATTTCATATTTTTATAACAACGCTACATAGATAAAAATCACATAAGCTTCTACTATATAGATAAAAATCAAATCTTTCTATCGGTAAAGAATATATAAAAATCACATTTTTACATTGCCATTCAAATGTTAAAAATCATATTTTTTACTTTGCTACATATATAAAGATCAATTTTTTTTTATTATCTATATATTATAAAAATCATATTTTTATTATTTCTATAATATAAAAATTATATTTTTATATCGCTAGTATATATATATAAATCATATCTTTTTTATATATAAAAATTCAATCTTTCTACTTGTAAAAATTCAATCCTTCTCCGCTAACATCATATATAAAAATCCAACCTTTCTTCAATATAAAAATCTAATCTTTTATATCACTAAATTCACTATAAAAATCTCATTTTTTTATATTGCTAATCATATAGTAAAAATCCTAGCTTTATACCTTTCTACCAAATTTTTATCCTATGCTAGTTAAATTAAAATAAAAAGGTTACCTTATTAATATTATCACCATCGTCTTCATACGCACGAGTGCTGAACTTCATCATCACAAGCCATATAACACCATCACTCGCTGTTTTGAATGGGTTTACATGGTTTGGAGGGGTTATGGCTTCAGATTGGAGGAGGTGGTGGAGCAGCAAGGAATGGAGGTCCGTTCCGGTGATAGTGGCGTCGGAGGCTCGGCGCTGCAGGCATAGGTGGCAGCGGATTTGGTGAGGAGGGGTTGCGGTTGGGTCAATCGGAGAAAGAAGAAGGCGTAGGAAGGGAGAGGCCTGAGGGGAGGGGGAGGCGCGACCAACGTGGGGGAGGATGGCGGCGCCGTCACCGACTGCGAGGGGACTGGAGAAGCGGCGGCTCCTCCTCTTTTTTATTTATTACAGGTTCGATCGAGATCTGAGGGGAGAAAGGGAATGGGGAGTTTTAAATGAAAATTTATGTATATATATATATTATATTATTTAATTTCCATTTAATTCCAAAAAGAGTTGACTTTCCATTTGAACTCCAAACGAGGCCCAACGACTGTCGTCCCTAGCTAATTACCCTATTTCCGAACACAATGGGATATGTCTCATCAGCTGTTTCAGCTCTTTCGATCAATTTCGTTTAAATTAAAATATAAATCTACATATTCAATTTTGAATGTACATTTCAATTTACCGGTGCCACATACGAATTCTAAAAATTCCCGAAAAATATTTTCTAACTTTGTATTGACGATACGGTTCTAACAAAACTAATTTCGTCAAATTTGGAGACCGTTTGAAAAATGGCCATTTTCTAGTCGATCCAAATTGACTAAAACTGTCAAAACACGTTTTCCTGTGCCATGCTCACATATTGATTGGAAAAATCATGAATTATGGAATCTAGAAATAATTCGACATCCCGGATCCAACAAAAGTGGTTTCATCGAAAACGGAGGTCGTTTGCAAAATTTCCATTTTTAAGGGCCAAAATTCGATGGCGACTATTCCGAATTTTCAATTGGACATAACTTTTTATTCCCGCTATGAAATTTCAATTTTTCGGATTCGTTGGAAAGATATTTTCAAATAGATTTTAATACTTTTGGTTTCGCTAAAATCCGGTTTATTTTGAATCATGTACATTCATTTGAAATTTGAAATCGAATTTTCAAACTACCGCGCCATATTCATTTCCTTTTATAATTAAAAAAAAATTTATATTCTAACGTCAATTCAAATAAATATATACATTCTATTTCTATTCAAAATAAATTTCTAGTCGTTATTATTTAAAATAAATCAATTTAAATATTTAAAATCTGTTAAAATTGCAAAAATAAAAATTTTAAATTGGTCCTGATTTTCCGGGTTATTACAATCTCCCCCACTTAAAATCTTTTCGTCCTAAAAAAGGAATGGAGCTGAAAGTTGTTTAACTAATCAACTCAACTTTCATTATTTCCAGAATGGCTTAAGTTCTTCAACTTTTCAGTTTCTAAGAACTTTCCAATTTTTCAAAAATTTGGCTAACACCCTAACTTTTCGATTTTTCTTGCCATAACCTCCCCCTCATGGGAGCACCGGGAAAATCCCGAAATTGCCATACAGGCCTTTCCAATCCAAAAAGAAAAAAAAACAGCAAATCGGCTCATAAAATCATCAAAAACCCCAAGAAATGCAATAAACATGCACCTATTTGTCGGGCAAACAATTTTATTCTTCTGCTCTTGCCTCTTTGCAATGACCTGTTCAATGGATACACATGTATATGCATGCAATTTCAAATAATTTTCAATGCAGTTCAATATTGGTTTAATTTGGCTTGAATTTACCTTACATCTATATGTGGATTTAAATAAATAATCACACACCACAATCATCAATCTATTAGTTGATTAGCTTTTCAAATTCATAACTTTGATATATAGTCAAAAATCACATTTTTGGTGCCAAATCACAACAATATATTCTAACTATATTTTGGTTCTCACACCAGTCTAATGGAAATATCTAAACATCCCACTTTCGAAACTCGAACACAAACACTGATGGTACTATAGTAATCATCAGGATTGTCTCCGGGCAACTAAAGTGTGATTCTATATCTATCGAATATATTTGAGGCTTCAAATACATGTGGATCAGACGTATATTAAAATCTCTATATACTTGATTGTCCAAATCGATTTAAAATAAATATTCAAATACGTTTAAACAGGTTTAAATTTTTAAAACAAAATTGTTTTCATTTTCAAAAATACACTCTTCACACTTGTTCTAGGATACGAATGATCCTATCTCTAACGAGTCATTCCTATAGGATATTACTAATCCAATCTCTGATGAATTCTTTTGTTTGGTTCTAACGTGTCTTGTTCTCCGAGCTCTGTAAACCAAAGCTCTGATACCACCAGAAACGACCTGAACTCCCCTGTGAAGGAATGCCCGATTGAGTTGAGGACAAGACGAACCAGAACACAAACAGAAGAACATTTCATTGCTTATTACGACAATTTCATCAGATTACAAGAATATAACAGAGTAAGAATAAATATTACACGTTTACAAAATATCAGAGATTTACAAGCTACAATGCAGCGGAAAAATAATAAAAAACACAACCGAAAGAGATACACGGATATAGAGCTTTTCGAATATCATTCCAGCTGTAAAACAGGATCCTGTGAATATAAATCTGCAAAACCCAAAACTGCAAGCTGCCCGGTTGGAAATAGGGGCACCCAGAGTCTAGGTTAAAACAATAAATTCCAGGTTAGTTATGTGACTGGTGTGAGAACTAAAATAGTTATTTAAAATTTTACTTTAAATTAGATATATCAAGGGACCACGCCGTATAACACGGAATGAGTTTCCTCCCAAGAATACCAGTGCATATAACAAAACAACGCAATGTTTTTGGAAAAATGAAGCTATTATAAGACCCAGGTCCTATCACAAGATGCAACGCAAGCCGGAAATAGGGGTTTCCCTTATAATAGCCAAACATTCTTGGTACCTTAAAACAAATCATTTGATACTATTATAAGCGCATAGTGTATAAAACAACTTCAAAAATAAATGTATCAATCCTAAGTGGCATGGGTACCATATATCATGTCGCCAATACTAGGCTCTACAATCAAAACTCCAAATCTCACGTATTGGAAGTTCGATTTCCGTCATGAACCAAGGCAAGGCGCAATCCTACCGTTTCGAGACAATATAGCCCATGTCTCAGGACACATCCACAATTGTACCTAGGCAACATGCAGGGTCGGTCCACACTAAGAGCAATGGTGAATTAATAATTCCTGAGCATGCGTTTCCCCGCCCTATGGGGCATAAATGAGCCAAATGACTCCATCGGCCCAGGATCGACTGATATAACCGAGGCGCCTCGCTATCCATCAAGTAATAAGCAACATATGCACATGAGTAAAATGTCAGGGTTGGTAAAACGGTGACACCACTCCTGTGACGGCAAGGAATTTCGCTCGATCCGAATCAGTCGTTACACCGATCTAGACCGTTCGAAACCCCTGATCGTTGAGAACAGGACAAATCAGAACGCAGACGGAAGAACGTTTCATTGCTATTACAACAATTCCATCAGATACAAGAATATACAGAGTATAAAGAATAAATTACATTCGATAAATATCAGAGATTACAATAAATTACATATCAGCGGAAAATAATACAAAGCACAACTGAAGGTGATATACAGATACAGAGCTTTCCGGATATCATTCCAGCTGTAAACCAGGATCCTGTGAATATAAATCTGCAAAACCAAAACAACTAGCTGCCCGTGCGGAAAATAGGGGCACCCAGAGTTTAGGTTAAAACAATAAACTCCAGGTCAATCATGTGACTGGTGTGAGAACGAAAACAGTTATTTAAAGCTTTACTTTAAAAGAGAGTAATTCAAGGGACCACGCCGTATAACACGGAGCGGGTTTCCTCCCAAGAATACCAGTGCATATCAATAAACAACGCAATGTTTTTTTCGAAAAATGAAGCTATTATAAGACCCAGGACCCATCACACAATGCAACGCAAGCCGGAGGATAGGGTTTTACCTTATAACAGCCAAACATGCTTGATACGTTTTAAAACAAATCATTTGATACTATAATAAGTGTATAGTGTCAAAACATTTTCAATCATAGATATAAATCATAGACGGCATGAGTGCCCCATCCCACTATGTCGCCATACTAGGCTCTACAAATAAAGCCGAAATACACGTATTGGAAATTGTATTTCCATCATGAGTCGAGGCAAGGGGCAAGCTCCTCTCCGCGTTCGAGACACTCTAGCAAATGCCTCAGGGCTACGCACTCTGGGCAACCCCTGGATGCTTTAGGGCCGGTCCTCACTTACGTTAGAGGATTAGTATTCCTGAACACATGTTTCCCGGTCCTTACAGACCTATAATCGAGGCGCCTCATCCAACAACCACAAAGGTGAAAAGTATATATATGTCAGGGCTGGTAAGTCACTGACACCACCAAAGCTAGAAAGAAACGCCGTGCTCTCCCTGCAGTCCGTATCCCGTTTTTGACTCATACCGAGGTGTGAGGCTCGCGAATTCACGTTATACACAAAGCTGCCACGTAAGCGTGCTTTGATCATCAACCACAAGACTTTGCTTTTCAACAGAAGCCTTGATCCATGCAACTCAGCATGCCACACAGGCAATTCATGCCATGCGACTGATGTCCATCGATATACAACCTCTGAGCTCGTACGTCTCAGAGAAGGGCGTTAAGCAAAAGAATAAATTCTCCGCCGCCAAACAGATGTATATTTAATAGAAATCAATCAACACAGAATAAAATCTAATGTCAGACACACAATCCATTTACAAGTCCGTTCTGGGTCTGAACGAAACCGGAGGCACTTTCCTCGCATATCCATCCATCTCCAAGTACGTCTGGACGACCACCAACTATTTCCATCCTCTTGGGTGTACTGCCCAATCAGGATCGTCAGTAGTTATCCAAACGATATGAAGACTTCTGGTCTTCAACCACCGTCTTCATCTTCGACTTATCGTCGAATTGGTTATTCAGAATGGGTATAAACCCGGACTTTCTGAACAACCCGCGTATATTAAAAACAAATGTTACACAAACACAACATACGCCTCATTCCAATTCATTAGTCAGATCTCCCGTAATGTCCGTTTGAAATAAATGGTCGAAATTCATGAACTGCCGCGGCGCGGCGCGTTCTATTCAGGCCATTATATTATATATATAATATATTTTTCATCGATTTCTATTTAAAACGAATTTTATAAATAGTTTTAAATTCGTTTCATAAACAACTTCAACTTCCATTTCAATTCAAATCAAAATTGAATTTCTCTTTATAAATTTGTTTTAAAATTTATTTCTATTCAATTCAAATTTCAATTCAATTTGAATTCATTTCAATTCGCTTTCAATTCAATTTGAATTCGTTTTCAATTCAATTCAATTCCAAAGTCGTTTTCTATTCGATTCAATTCAAATTGGTTTTCTATTCGATTCAATTCAAATTGGTTTTCTATTCGATCAAATTCGTTATATATTCAATTGAAATCAAATTCGTTTTCTATTCGATTCAATTCAAATTGGTTTTCTATTCGATTCAATTCAAACTGGTTTTCTATTCGATTCAATTCAAATTGGTTTTCTATTCGATTCAATTCAAATTGGTTTTCTATTCGATTCAATTCAAATTCGTTATATATTCAATTGAAGTTTGAAATCGAATTATCGAACTACCGCGCCATTTTCAATTCTATTTATAATTATATATAAATATTTATATTCTAACGACGACGTGTATAATATATACGTTCGAATTATATTCAAAATAAATTTCACGTCGATATTATTTAAAATTATCTATTTTAAATGTTCAAAATTCGCTAAAATTGCTAAAATAAAAATTTTAAACTGGTTCAGAATTTCTGGGTTATTACAACTCCGATCTAGAAGGAAACACAATTCCCTCCCTACCGTCCTCTCCCGTTTCCGGTTCATACCGGGTTGTGAGGCTCGCGAATTAATGCTACGTACACAAAGCTACACTGTATTAAAGCCGTGCTTTGATCATCAACCACAAGACTTTGCTTTTCAACAAAAGCCTTGACAACTGCATCTCAACATGCTACACATGCAATTCATGCCATGCGACTGATATCTATCGATATATAACCTCTGAGCTCGTACGTCTCAGAGGAGGGCATTAAGCAAGAGAATAAATTCTCCGCTGCTAAACAGATATATATTTAATAGAAATCATTCAACGCAGAATAATATCCAATGTAAGACACACATCCATTTACAAATTCGTTCTGGGTCTGAACGAAACCGGAGGCACCTTCTTCCTCCCCCATATGTCCAATACAAAGGAGAGGCCCTCGCATATCCGTCGATCTCCATGTACGTCTGGACGATCACCACTTATTACCTCGTCTTAGGTGTACGGCCCAAATCAAGACATCAGTAATCATCCAAATGATTTGAAGACCTCTGTTCTTCAACCACCGTCTTCATCCTCGACATTTCGTCGAATCAGTTGTTCAGAATGGAATAAACCCAGCCTTTCTGAATAACTCGCGTATATAATAGGCAGGTGCTATAAAAACACAACATATGCCTCATTTCAATCCAGAATATTCCTTTATTCAAATATTCTTATACTTTGGGAAAGGTACCCATTAATTTTATCAAAGATAAATTCTTTAAATTTGTTCTTTAATCTTCCTTTGGATATCGTCTCAATCTAACTAAAGATGCATTTAAACTCCACTTGTTTTTAATCTTCCCAAAAATCAATATTAACGATTGTTTAACTTGGGAAATCATATCCTGTCTTTAACTATGTTAAAGAACCAATGTTATTTAAAACACGGTTCATGATGAATCCAAAATCACTTTCCATTCCATCAGTTTTTAACCGTAAATTAGCAAGTGAACAATTCCCTAAGTATTAACCCCGAAGGCCGAAACCAACATCGAATCAATACCCAGGAAACCATTCAACTTAACTAATCTCTAGTTATTTTCTGATTTTCTTAACTCCATTGGGTTTAAGAACAGTATTATTAAAGATACCATTCACGACAAACCCAAATCACATTCCATTAATTATGGAATTTTCACGAAAGAACAAATCAATATATAATCGATATCAATTTTACTATCCGACCAATAATATAAATGGAATATCAGCAATGCCTTTTAAATTCCATTTGTATTAACAATATTCCTCCGCAGAATTTCATTTTGATTATAATAAAATCGAATTCCAATTTAATATATATTAAATTGGAAAACATTACTTTGCAAAATTCCTGTTAAATCTTAATAAAAAGATTTATAAATTCCAAATCACATTTCACTGTAAATCGGGTTAAAGAACGAATGTCGTTAAAACACAGTTCACAACAAACCCAAGTCACATTCCATTAATCTCTAACCATAAATTAGTAAGAGAACAATTTCCTAAGTATTAACCCCGAAGGTCGAAACTAACATCAGATCAATACCCAGGAAACCATTCAACTTAACTAATCTCCAGTTATTTTCTGATTTTCTTAACTCCATTGGGTCTAAGAATAGTATTATTAAAGATACCATTCACGACAACCTAAAATGTTATTCCATTATTAATCAGGTTAAAGAACAAGTGTTATATAAAACACCGTTCACGATAAACCCAAAGACCGATTTCAATTCCATTCCAATTAAATATCAATTAATTGGTATACTTCATTAAATCTAAATAAAAAGATTTAATCTTTTCTTAACTGGGTTTAAGAACAGTGTTAATGAAGACACCATTCACGACAAACCCAAATCCCATTTGATATTAAACACAAGGCTCTAAATAGAAAATATATCAGCTTATATTCAATATCAAATACCACGACCAACGAATATCTTATTGGAAATAACAGTATAAATATATCTTTCAAATTTCCATAATAATATCTGTATAATCACAAAATCCAACATGGAAATATTCAGAAGACAGTTTCGATTCAAATCCATTTCCAATTTATATATTGGAAATTTTGGTTATTTTTAAAACAATTTCAAATCCAATTTATTTATTTTAAAATATTGGAATATAATTCTAGTTCAAAACTAGTTCATTTCGATAAAAATCTAGTTTTACCTTTTCAAATATGGAGTTTTTCATCCCAATTCTTTCGAAATCATTTCTTATGATTTTACACTAATTATTGATATTTTTAATAATTTTATCAAGGCCCGTACAATCAATTTCCATAAACGGCCATCGAACTGCACATACAACGACCTTTTCGAAATTTGATTTGGGCATTTCCAAATCCAACCATTAGATTTCAAATCTCTAATACTCATTAGAAAGCTATTTTCGATACGAACCCAACAGTTCTGGTTTTAGGAGAATCCGACGGTCGGATCTCCCGTAATGTCCGTTCGAAGCTAGTGGTCGAAATTTGCGAACTGCTGCAGCGCGGCGCGTTCTATTCAGGCCATTATATTATATATATAATATATATTTTATATATAATATATATTATATATATTTCATCGATTTCCATTTAGAACGTATTTTATAAATCGTTTTAAATTCGTTTTCAAAACGATTTCAACTTCATATTCAATTTCTAATCAAAATTGAATATTCCATATCATCGATATATAAACGATAGTATTTTCAAAACATTATATTTTGAAATCAATTCCTTTTTTATATTCATTATAAAAATGAATAAAATTGATATAAATATCGTTCACGTCAAAAAACCGTTAATCTAATCAACACGGCTCTATATATTTAAATATATTCGTGTCCATCCAAAATCGGACGTCAAAATCAAATTTTGATCTTTTATTGAATATTACTTTAAAATATTCATTATTTTAAAGTATTCGTTATTTTAAAATATTCGTTCTTTTTGAACTAGAATCAGACACAGTCAATTACCATATAATTTTATTATATGGATTTCATACAACACATGTACACGACAACAATCAAACACAGTCAACAATCATCCAAAGTGCATTCTACACTGTATAAGCATTAAATATAAATATTTGACACTTATAACAGTCTTTCAACCCATCGATTGACATACAGCTAATTATTGGGGTTAGGGTATGTCCAATATCATCCCAATACCCATGTGGGGTTTCAATCAACAAATAATGAATTTTATTTGTGCAGTTGGGCGATGTGTAAAATTTATCGTCCCAATCAATATCAGTCAAATGTGTGTACATAAACAAATCGTCCGACTTGTTTATAAATATTTATTTCATTCATACACATTAAAAATTATATTTTTAACTATAAAATATTTTTAACTATAAAATATTTTATTCCATTCCACATCACACAATCAAACAAACAAACAAGTCATCCATAGTCTGTGGACGACGGGTGTCGGGTGCTGCTAAGCACCGTCTGCATCCTAGTATATATTTTAACTAGAAAATAAAATAAAAGTGAGGAGTTCTCACCTTTGGGTTCCACTCCGCCGTGCTTTGATTGTCGATCTATGTAGTATACCTACATTAAAAATTATATTTTTAATCAATCAATAATTTTTTTTTGTATGATTATTTTATGAATAACATACATAGGGTAAAAATTATATTTTTATCTTTCTAAAAATATTTTCATATTTTTATAACAACGCTACATAGATAAAAATCACATTTTTATACAGCTACTATATAGATAAAAATCAAATCTTTCTATCGCTAATGAATATATAAAAATCACATTTTTACATTGCCATTCAAACGATAAAAACCGTATTTTTACTTTGCTACATATATAAAGTTCAATTTTTTTTATTATCTATATATTATATAAATCATTTTTTTTATTTCTATAATATAAAAATTATATTTTTATATCGCTAGTATATATATATATAAATCACATCTTTTCTATATATAAAAATGCGATCTTTCTACTTGTAAAAATTCAATCCTTCTCTGCTAACATCATATATATAAATCCAACCCTTCTTCAATATAAAAATCTAATATTTTATATTGCTAAATTCACAATAAAAATCTCATTTTTTTTATATTGCTAATCATATAGTAAAAATCCTAGCTTTATACCTTTCTACCAAATTTTTTTCCTATGTTATTTAAATTAAAATAAAAAGATTACCTTATTAATATTATCACCATCGTCTTCATAGCACTAGTGCTGAACTTCATCATCACAAGCAATAAAACACCACCACTAGCTGTTTTGAATGGGTTTACACGGTTTGGAGGGGTTATGGCTTTGGAGTGGAGGAGGTGGTGGAGCAGCAAGGAGCGGAGGTCCGTTCAGGTGATAGTGGTGTCGGAGGCTCGGCGCTGCAGGCATAGGTGGTAGTGGATTTGGTGAGGAGGGGTTGTGGTTGGGTCAATCGGAGAAAGAAGAGGGCGTAGGAAAGGAGAGGCCAGAGGAGGGGGGAGGCGCAGCCAACATGGTGGAAGATGGCGGCGTTGCCATCGACTGCGAGGGGACTAGAGCAGCGGTGGCTCCTCCTCTTTTTTTTTTCAGTTCGATCGAGATCTGAGGGGAGAAAGGGACTGGGGAGGTTTAAATGAAAAAATATATATATATTATTTAGTTTCCATTTAATTCCAAAAAGAGTTGACTTTCCATTTGAACTCCAAACAAGGCCCAACGACTGTCGCCCCTAACTAATTACTCCTATTCCGAACACAATGGGATATGTTTCTTCAGCTGTTTCGATCAGTTTTCGTTTAAATTAAAATATAAATCTACATATTCAATTTTAAACATACATTTCAATTTATCGGTGCCACATACGAACTCTAAAAATTCCCGAAAAATATTCTCGAGCTTCGTATTGACCATACGGTTCAAACAAAACTAATTTCGTCAAATTTGGTCACCGTTTGAAAAATGGCCATTTTCTAGTCGATCCAAATTGACTAAAACTGTCAAAACACGTTTTCCTGTGCCACGCTCACATATTGATTCGAAAAATCATGAATTTTGGAATCTAGCAAAAATTCGACATCCCGGATCCAACAAAAGTTGTTTTGTCGAAAACGGAGGTCGTTTGCAAAATTTTCATTTTTAAGGGCCAAAATTCCATGGTGACTATTCTGAATTTTTAATTGGACATAACATTTTATTCCCACTATGAAATTTCAATTTTTCGGATTCGTTGGAAAGTTATTTCCAAATAGATTCTAATATTTTTGGTTTCGCTAAAATCTGGTTTATTTTTAATCCTGTACATTCATTTGAAATTTGAAATCAAATTTTCGAACTACCGCGCCATATTCAATTCCTTTTATAATTAAAATAAATATTTATATTCTAACGTCGATTCAAATAAATATATACGTTCTATTTCTATTAAAAATAAATTTTTAATCGTTATTATTTAAAATAAATCATTTTAAATATTCAAAATCCATTAAAATTGCCAAAATAAAAATTATAAATCGGTTTTGATTTTTCGGTTTATTACACAAAAAGTGTATGTTGACATATAACTGTTATTTTTTCTAATTTTGAAGGGAAGTGTCTTTTTAGTATTTGAAATGGTTCAGAACCCTTGCAAACCTTCATACTCTTTAAAAAGAGGTTAAAACCGAATTTTTTTTAACACATCTTCTACCTTAACTTCATTCTCTTTCACTCCACCATTATTCTTAATCATTTTTATTATTCTTGCACTTATACTCTATCGAATTCAATTCTATTTTGTTCAAACTTCTTCTCTCTACACTCTCTACTCCCTACTATCTGAATCAAGTGCTATTAAAGAGTTCTAGGGCTGTTTTGTAATTGTTTGGGTTAAATAAAATTTGTTTGTGAGTCAACGAGGAATCAATGTATCCTTGTAGCCGTGAAATCAAGGAATAGGAGGCGGTGAGTCCTTGTTGAGTCGTGAAACCAAGGAATAGGAGTCGGTGTCTCCTTGTTGAGCCGTGAAATCAAGAAGGGTGCATTTGACTAGTGGAAATAGTAATAAAACTATGGAAAATCCAGCGTTGTGCGGGACTGGATGTAGGAGTGATCCGAACCAGTATAAAATCCGGTGTGCTCTTTCCTTTTCTGCATTTTTATTTCTGTTTATTTTGCATTTATTTTTGAATTTGTGTATGTGTTTGTGTTTGTGTTGTTTAATTCATTCCATAATTCTCTTTAGTTTTAAGCTTTGTTTGTATTCCTATAAACAATATTCACCCCACCTCTAGTGTTTGCTTTGCCTGAACGATCCATTCCGCAGTCCCTAACAATTGCTATCAGAGCAAGGTCTTTCAAAAAGTTCATAATCTGATTTTTGAAAATAAATGATAATGGCAACCAATACTAGTAGCAATAATAGTTCTTTTATAGAGGGTCAATCCACTGTTAGACCACCATTGTTTAATGGGAGTAATTATTCATATTGGGAATGTAGAATGAAAATTTATTTGTAGTCTGTAGGATTAGATACATGGAATAGTAAACAAAATGAATATGTTGAACCCACAATTGCATTTGCACAATGGACAAATGAATAAAAGGCTGCTGCACAGAGCAATTCTAAAGCCATGAATATGTTATTTTATTCATTAGATAGAAATGAGTTTAATAGAGTATCAGTATGTAAGACTGCTTATGAAATATGAAGAACTTTACAAGTTACTCATGAAGGAACTAATAAAGTTAAACAAACTAAGATAGGCATGCTAGTCTATCAATTTGAATTATTTAAAATGAATGAGAATGAGTCTATTTTAGATATGTACTGTAGATTTCAAGAGAGAATGCATTCACTAACAGCACTTGGAAAAACTTATTCCGAAGCAGATCAAGTCAGAAAAATATTAAATTCATTAACTTAAGAAGGGGATCAGAAGACTTTGGCTATAAAAGAAGCCAATGATGTCAATGAAGTGAAGATTGAAGAGTTAATTAGGAATTTGATGTCATATGAAGTTCAATTACAGAAAAGAAAAGAAAATAGATCAACTGAAAAGAAATCTATTGCACTGAAAGCAACAACAAAGGATTCTGATTCGAGTATTGAAGATGATGACAAAACAACACTCCTGACAAATCATTTTAGAAGATTTCTAAAATATAGAAGGAAGGGATATAATCAAGAAAATTCAAAATTAAATGATGGACGATGTTTTAACTGCAACAAATCAGGTCATGTAAAGAAAATGTGTCCATATCCAGACAAATCTACTCAACAAATGGACAATACCAATTTTTCAAGGAAAAGAAATAAAGCATACACAGCAAAATTAGATGATTCAGATTCATCATCAAGTGATGAAGAACCAGAAACTGGAAATACAAATATATGCTTTACAGCAATCCAGAGTTCAGAAGATCATGAAGAAAAGGATCAAAAAACGGGTACGCATTAATTAAATTTTAATTTTATTTGGTTGAATGGTTGCTTTTTTTTTGGTTGAATTTAAAACTTTAAAAATTTAATAAATTTGAAATTCAAATTGGAATTTTGAATTTTGAAATTCAAAATAATAATATAATATTAAATAACCAATAAATTAATAAAATAAATTACTTATATGTTCATTAGGATTAGAAGTATTTCAAGAAATCGTTAAACATTAAATATAAATCGATAATTTAATTCAAAACTTGAAAATACAATTTCTTTTTGAAATAAGCCTTGTATGTTGACTTACAGAAATATACATGTCGACATATCCAACAGTTTTGAAATTTAAATTTTAAATTTCAAAAGTTTAAACTTTCAAACTTCCCTCCAATCTTTTCACCAACTCCCAAGGTTTGAAAAGGTGTCCTTTCAATCTAAAAAGTTGTGCCTATTCAATTCATATTCATTCTATTCATATGTATTCATTTTCTATATATATATATATATATATATATATATATATACACACACACACACACACACACACACACATCCTTTCTACCTTTCATTCACAACTCAAGACAATATTCTTCATATCTATTCTCTTCAAAAATTATCATTTCAATGGCTTTCTCAAGTTCATCTCAGAAATTGAAGATAACCAAAACGATAAAAGGTTATCTTTACAATGACGAAGAGGCCATCAAAACATATGGTAACTATTTAGCAAATGTTAATGTTAACATGGGTGCTTTCGCTGTCTTTAGCAACTTTCCATTTTATGATCTCGCCTCTCTTTTCTAACACAATGAAGTCTTGGGTCTAATTGACTCTCGTGATAACAACGAAGTATGTTATCCCAAACTCGTGAAGATGTTCTATGCGAATCTCAACCACATATTTTATCAAGGCAACGATAACCAAATTTGTAGTAGCGTCAAGGGAACTCAAATTGTTCTCGATGTTGATCGTTTAGGCGAAATTCTAAATTGTAGAGCAAGGGCACAAATTTCTCAACTTTCTCTATCGATGAAACCGATATGGAAAGCTATCACGATATCTTTGAAGATGGTGCTCCAATGGATTTCAAAGATCATTTCTTTCGTCTAAAAACAATTATTATCAATCTTCTCCTTCAACATACAATCACACCTCGTTCCGGAAATTACAACAATCCAACTCTTAAAGTCCGAAAGGCACTCTTTGCCATTATGGGTAATTACCTTATCAATTGGGTCGATATGATTCTAAATGAATTTAATCCCATAGATATATCTACAAGAGAAAACACTCTCTACTATGGTGTTTATCTCACTTGCATTTTCAAATATTTTGGAGTTGATCTTTACGGAGAAGAATTTGTCCCTAGAAAAATGTTTGACGCATCAAATATTCATTTCATGCAAACTCCTCTCACTTTCAAACCTTATGGGACATATGAGGTCAAACAAGCTCGATTACAACAAGAACAAGACCCAGTGGAACTCGAAGAATAAGAAGAGACTTCAATGGAAAAATTGAGTATCCAACCTCAAAGCGTAACCATAAATACACGATTGTTCAAAATCAATTGAAAATCATCAAAAATCAAAAGAAGCTTAACAAGAAGCTTTCCAAAATATCCAAATTCATGGTCAAGATAGGAAGAAAGCTTGGAATTTCATCTTCCTCATCATCATCCGAAAACAAGACCATCTAGTTTAATCTATCATAATATATTTCCTTGTATTTTCTTTTAAATCTCGTATTTAAAGTGTGTCTTGTTTAGTTGGATGTATTTACTTTCTATTAAGTAATTAATGGAGTTTTATTTTTGATTAAATTATATTTATGTTTCTGGAAAAACCGTAAAACATATTATAATATTGCAAGAGTTCAAAATTATTCAAAAATTCAAAATTTTCAATGAACATACTATAGTATGTCGACATGACAAAACATGTATGTCGACATATAACAGACATATTTTCAAAAAAAAAAATTCAAATTTTAACATTAAAATAACTACTCATGTCCATTCAAAATTCAACGAATTCCTGACCCTATTTAAGTCCATTTCTTCCTAAAAACTTCATTATTCCATTACTCCTTCTTCCTTAGTAATTTCTCGTCAAATCCATGGTAAATCCTATCCATAATCTAAGTGAAAATCTAGAAGAAAATCTCAGTTCATTCAAAAATATTCTCTCTATCATTTTACAAAATTAGCGTCATCTTGAATTAAATCAAATAAAGATGTTCGAACAACAAGAAAAACACTTTGACGCAATGCGATGGCTAACCTCTTCTCTTTTCAGAGATGAAGAAAATAATCTCGCAAGGGCTCCACCAACCAAAGAAGATGAAGATTAGGAAGTAATTAAGAAGGATCCAATCTTTGAGAAGATGGTTGGGTTGGAGTTCCAAGAAACGTTTAGTTGTTTGGTACGATTTGATTGATTTTTTTAATTATTCTAATGGTGTGGTATGAATTAGATTATATTTTTTGAAACTTGCATATATTAAAGACATATGGCGTGATTTAGTTTGGTTTGGTTTGTATCAGACAAACATATGTAATAATGATACTTGGATTGGTTTGTATTTTGATTAAGTATTTTTGTAAGTTTAAATAGGTTAAGAGATCATTTTACTTAGAAATAGTTAATAAATTAAGGGGGGGGGGGGATTTTTTAGGGATAATTACTTATATTCTATTCATAGAATATACAATTTAGTGGGAGTATCTTTAGGATTTCTTTTTGATAATGCCAAAGGGGGAGAAATTATAAAATATAGGCATAGTTTTTAGGATTCTTACAAACAGGGGGAGTATAGAAGGAACATCATCAAACAGGTATATACAGGCATGATATTTTATAAACCATGGTTGTCATCATAACAAAGAGGGAGCTTGTTGGAGAATGGAGTTTTGATGACAACAACCTTATTTCAATTATCATTGATTATAAAATATATACTAACACTTTTTGTATAATATATATATATATATATATATATATGCATGAATTATATACAGGAAATATTACTGAAGACTATACAGTTATAAAGATAATAGAGATTCAAAGATCAGAGAAATTTTAAGGCTCATGAGTAATCAAGATTTCAAAGAGTTCAAGAATTCAAGATCAATATAGTTATAGAGTCTAGATTTTGTAAGACTCTAAATAGCACTACAGGTTCAAAATTCAAATTCTGATTTTAAATTTTATCCTCAATTCTCTCTATTTTGTTTTTCTATTTATCCTCAATCCTCTCCATTTTGTTTTTCTATTTGTTTCTATTCCTATTCTTCTTTGTTTTCAAAACTCAAATTTTTTATATACTTTATACTTATACTCTATATAGTTTATAACCTTGTAATTTTATAAATATATTTATATAGTTTAAAAATATGTTTTCATATGATTTTCTATTAATTTACAACACTGCAATTTTACTCAAGAATTTCCAGAATTAGCTTTATATCAAAACACTTGACAAATGCTTTAAAAATCAAAAATACACATGAGTATGTCGACATAGCAAAAAGTGTATGCCGACATATAACTGTTATTTTTCTAATTTTGAAGGGAAGAGCCTTTTCACTTTTTGAAACGCTTCAGAACTGTTGCAACCTTTCATACTCTATAGAAAGAGGTTAAAACCGAATTTTTTAACACATCTGCTTCCCTAACTTCATTTTCTTTCACTCCACCATTATTCTTAATCATTTTTATGATTCTTACAATTATACTCTACCGAATTCAATTCTATTTTGATCAAACTTCTTCTCTCCACACACTCTACTCTTTGAATCAAGGGCTATTGAAGAGTTCTAGGGCTGTTTTGTAATTGTTTGGGTTGAATAGACCTTGTTTGTGAGTCAAAGAGGAATTTGGTGTATCCTTGCAGCCGTGAAATCAAGGAATAGGAGTCGGTGTGTTCTTGTTGAGCCGTGAAATCAAGGAATAGGAGTCGGTGTCTCATTGTTGAGCCGTGAAATCAAGGAGGGTGTATTTGACTATTGGAAATAGTAATAAAACTCTGCATAATCCAGCATTGTACGGGACTGGATGTAGGAGTGATCCAAACCAGTATAAAATCCGGTGTGTTCTTTCCTTTTCTGCATTTTTATTTCTGTTTATTTTGCATTTGTGTTTGAATCTGTGTCTGTGATTGTGTTTTTGTTGTTTGATTCATTCCATAATTCTCTTTAGTTTTAAGTTTTGTTTAAATTCCTACAAACACTATTCACCCCCTTCTAGTGTTTTCTTTGCCTGAACGATCCATTCCGCAGTCCCTAATATTAATGAATATTATAAAGTAGAAAATCATATGAAAACATAAATAAAAAGTATATAAACATATTTATAAAGTTAAAGAGTTTAAAATAATATAAAATATAAATATATAAAACTTTTAATGTATAAACTCATTAAACTTAGGTTTAAAATCAAATAAAAATAGAAAATAAAATAGAGAAGATATAGATTGAAGATAGAATTTGAAAACAGAATTTGAAATTAGAATTTGAAAAACAGAATTTGAATTCGAACCTGGAGTGCTATTCAGAATCTGACATAATCTAGACTCTATTACTATATTTGTCTTGAACTCTTGAAATCTTGAATATTCATGAGTCATGGATCATCTCTGAATTATAAATCTCTAATATCTTTAAACTGTACAGTCTTTAGTAATAATTCATGTATATAAATCCTGCATATATATATATATCTTAGAAAGAAGTGTTAGTATATATATTATAATCAATTAATACTGAAATAAGGCTGTTGTCATCAAAACTCCATTCTCCAATAATTAATGTTATTTTAATTAATATATAAACTTGATTAATTATTTTCCATCGATATTTATTTTCATCCGCAATTTTTCATGGGGACTCAATTCGCGAAGTTCCAAACATGAAAATTAACTAGAATTTTGTCACAAAAGCAATGGTGCAAGTTTCATAGTAAAAGACCACCATTTTCTAAAAATTCATTTTTGGAATCTAATTAAGTAACTTATTTCACTAACGTCTAGTTTTAGGGTGTTACATTCTTCCCTCCTTAAAAAAATTACTTTCCAGGATGTTACAATTAATTAAATCATGGTGCTAACACCTAATTATCCTAAGCTACTCAATCAATTTGGATACATTCAATTTTGTAACCAAATTGCGCATGTGCATGTGAATATAATGAGTCACAACCATAAAAATACGTATGCACAATAACTCTAGGATGCTCCTATATGTATGCACTTTCTTTTGAAAACATTTATGAAAATAAGATGCTTACATCCTAAAATATACTAGCAGTTTTATATGTATGCACCTATTGGAAAATATTTTTCATTTAAAACTTTCGTACGACTACAAATAGAAGTATGAAGCTGTAAAGGCCCGCAAATCCGAGCTATCTGAGTTGACTAAATACACCACACGTCCAACCCAAATAACACAGAAACACGACTCATTATTAGAAAGAAGTTAGAGGATGAGAAATAGAAAGAAAGAAATATTAGAATAGAAGAAAAACGAAGATCACAGCTCACAGCGGAACGAATAAAATATATTATATAACATAAGCTTTGAAATACAAATCTGTTTGGTGCATATATACATACCATCATCAGAGTACACATAACATTTGATTCAGCGGAAGTAACTCTAAATAACTAATGATGAAGCCTCCTGCTTCAAGCTCCTCCAAGTGTATCTGTAAAAGCCTGAAACACTTGACTGCCCGTACAAATTTGGGCACCCAAGAGTTTAGGGAAAACAAAACAAAATAAACTCTGGGTCAGTCATGGGACTGGTGTGAGTAAACTCCAACCACTTGTTTAACTTTCAAAACCCTTTTCGAAAGAAAAGGTAATAGTAAGACCAGCCCACACATAAACACGGACGGTTTTTACCTTACTATAACCCAAAACATTTTGATATCAAATCCAGTGATATTATAATAATGTCTACATCAAATAAATAACCAAATAGCAGAACGCTTGCATCTCACGCTCCACATATATATCAAAAACCGCATGGCGCTTATTGGAGATTGGATTTCCAACATGACAAGGTATGGAACCACCTTCCGACTGTGTATCTCTAGAGGCGAATACACTGGGTTCAACAAGAACATCTTGTAACCCGGCCCACACATGACCGACCACTCATTTCGCTTGAGTGTATCGAATGTATATCACCAACGGTTGGACTCAAACCACCGTTTCCCGAATGGGCAGAATCGATAGATTTAGAAACAAAAAGGAATTTCTCTAGATAGGTGATTATACACCCTAATGGGTGCGACCCACATAGCCATGCTGCCTGCCCGATTTTTGTCATTTCCTGGTTGTTGAGGCCTGAGGCTACGCATACTTACCATTCATTGATAGCACAATCACTTTGAATGCCACATTGTCAGATCCGTTAATCACTAATTGATTTGCACAAATATTCTGGATGTTATGCTAAGGGATAAATCCGTTGCAACCATATATATTCATACAGACCAACCCATTTGATCATTGGAAATACTCTGTCAGACATTCGTCCATTTACGTTCGTTCTGGGATTGAACGAAACCGAAGGCACTATTTCTATAAATAGAAAAGCCCTTGCACTTTACTCCGTCTTCAATATATTCAGCATACTTGGTTCGCAACGCTTATGCCGATACGGAGTGGTTCTTCGGATAATAATCCAACCGGTCTCTCCATATTGACAACGATGGTCAAAACTTCGATAGTCTGTGATTTAACTATCGAATAAAAACAAGTGTTCAATCAACATAACAAACAAATCACTGGGCCCTTTAATTAATATTCCATTAATTAAACCACTTCTCTATTTTCTCTATCAATATTTGTTAACCAAATATTTTCAATAATCATATTGGCTCTTATGCCATTTGGAAAACGTTTCCAAATATTAACTTCTTTTATTTTTCTATATATTAGAAAATATCTCTATTTTCAATTGAAATCAATTTCAATCACTTATCTCTATCCCTTTTTGTTTACAATATTCGATTTCTATATTCACTTTACTATCGAATTCAATATGTCGATACGATGGTTTCAAATTATCAAAACATCTTAAAAATATTCTAACTCCTTAAATTCCCGGAAAATTTCGCCATAACCTCCCCTGTATCGGGAGCATCGGGAAATTTCAAATAGCTTCCCGGTATCTTCTAATCTCAAAAAGAAAAAGAAAAGCCAAGCGGCTTGCCGATACGGCGCATAAATCACATATATGAATTTAAACATGTACCTTTTTGTCGAGCACATAAATAAAAATCTTCATATACTCCATCCCATATCTGTTTAACACCTGTTCACCTGTTTTTAATTCAATTCAACTCAATCTATTTGTTCGAATTCAAATTTGAATCGTTTGAATTCAGTTTCGCTCAATTATTCTTTAATTAGCCTTTTTGCCTAATTCACTTCTTTGTTTTTGAACATAACATGTACAAACAAAATATTTGACTTGTTCATAACCAAATTGAATTTCAATTTCAATTCTAGTTTCCCTTTCTATTTCGAATATAAATTTCAAATCGAATTAACTCATTCAAACCCCAATATCCATTCGAAATCTCATTAACTAATTTCTATTCAATTTAGTTAATTCTATTCAATAAATAAAAATCTGGTTTCTGTTTCAAAACTCATATTCATTTACACAACTTGAATTCGCATATATTTTACAACCCAACTCTGAAATTTTCTAAATAGAAACTTCGGATTTTATTCGCTTAAAATCCTTTTATAATATTAAATAAACCATAATGGTTTTAAAACGATTCTGGCGCTGTTTTTCTGAAAATTTGATTTTGACATAACTCAAAATCTATACGACGAAATTCAGATTTTCTCCTTCATTAGAAAACTATTATCAAACCGGTCCTGACGTTTCTTGTTTCAAAGAATTCCGACTTCAATTGGGTTCTGTATATTCAATTGAAGTTCGAATCGCCAATTTACGAACTGCAGCGCTGCGGCGAGTTCGTTTTAATTATATTTATATATATAAACCTTTAAACTTCTCTAAAATGAATTCAACTCCGTTTAACTCTATTTGAATTTCTTGATTCAAATTCCAATCTCACTTTTATTTGAATTCTATATTCAACTTCCAATTCCTTTTCTATTTGATATTCAAATTCAATACTTGAATTTCTATTTCAATTCCATATTCAAATTCAATACTTGAATTCATTTGAATTCTTTTATTCAAACTCTATTTTTAAATTCCATTTGAACTTCTATATTCCAATTTTTATATTTGAAATTTATTGAAATTCAAATATTCAAACTCCTTTTTAAATTCTATATTCAAAATCCCATAGTTTAAAACCCATTTGAATTTCATATTCAAATCCCATAGATCAAATCCGATTTGAATTCAATTTGAATCTCTTACATTCAAATTTCATTTTCCATTTCCGACCCCATTTGAATTTCTAATATTCAAATTCATTTTCAACACCATTTGAATTTCTAATATTCAAATTCATTTCAACACCATTTGAATTTCTAATATTCAAATTCATTTGAATTCCCTTGAATTCAAATTCCATTTCAAAACTATTTGGATTTCCTATTTTGAAATCCTATTTCAATCCTACTTTGAAATCCTAATTTCAAAGTTTATTTCAAATTCTATTTTCAAATTCGATATTCAAATCTCTATTTGAATATCTATATTCAATTCCATGTTTAAATTCAATACTTGAATTTCCATTCAAATCTCTATTCAAATTCCATATTTGAATTTCATTTCAAAACCCTAGTCAAATTTCATATTTCAATTCTTCTTTTGAAATTCTATATTTCAAATCTTATTCGATTTTTCTTTGAAATTCTATATTTCAAAGTCTGTTCAATTCTTCTTCGAAATTCTATATTTCAAATCTATTTGAATTTCTTTATTCGAATTCCTTTGAATTCAAATTTTATTTTAATCTCCCGAATTCAAATTCTATTTTTTTATTGTAATTTCGTCTATTCAAATTCTATTTAAAGATAGAATCTTTCCTTTTTAAATCTCAAATCTCCTTTTAATCGGCCCAGTGATATTTAAAACAATCAAATCACCCAATTCTCAATCATTTGGTTTTTAACACATCATATATGAATATATATATGAAATCAAACAAACAAGCAAACAAACAGATAATATATTTTTGAGGAATCCAGTTGGATTCCTCCAACCTGTTTTCCTGCATCCACAGATGTTAGCACATAAATAATACCCATTCTGCTTCGTGGCAGAATATCGCGGTATAGAAGGTCATCCACTAATCATAGCGTGGGGCGTATAGGGTAATCATCCGCTATGAAACTGCGGGCATCCGCTAATGAGACTGCGGGAATCCAACCAATCAATCAACCCAATATATATATATATATATATATATATATATATATAGCCTAAATAACTAATATATATAAAACAACCAGAAAATATTCACACAAGCAACAAACAATTATTTTTAATGAAATAGAAATAATTCTAAAGGTGAGTGAGATTTACTCACCGTAATTTCTGTTTGTCGCTTATCCTGTTTCATTCTGCAACGTCACATCTATGAATCAACTTGAATGGATTTATTCGCCTATGATTTATCAGATTTACTTTAACAATTACTAATTTAAATTTGACTTAACAAATAAATAATTTAATCTATGTATTTTTAAATTAAATTAAAAAGTATACCTTAATTTCTTTTTGTATGCGTTACCTCCATGCTTTCCTTTTCGATCACCATCCACCCGAAGACCAAACCATGACTGCGGCATTCCATCGAACACCTACTACTCCTCTCACTGTAAATGACTGAAACTGCCAACATCCTACTTCAATTTTGATCACCACCCCATCGCACAGCCTCAACCCCATCAAAACGCGCCTTTCTCCTTCCACTGCTCGTCCCATAAGCCACCGCGACTTCCCCTTCCGCTGTTCCTGAATCGCCCCATCCCAGAACCCCCAAATCGCGACACAAAATCGAGCTCGAGTTCACCTCAAAATCAAGAGCCTAACTCCCCTTTCAGCTCGCAAGCCTCCAGAAGCCCGAACCCCCAAAATCGAAACCGCATTTGAACTTAAAATTGTCGAAAACCCCGTACCCTTCGCAAAACATGTTCGGCAACTTCGTTTTTGATTTTTGATTTCATTCGAATTGATTTCGAATTCCGAAACAAGAAAAACAGAAGGCGGCTTTTGATTTTTAGGCTTTTAGGAGGAGCGGTGTATTCTATGTGGTTTTTAATTGAACATAGAATGAATTAAAAAGAGAAGCCTTTGTGTGTGATTATAAGGGAGAACAGAAATGGACGGAAAATCACAGAACGAGGTCGCGTTTTATAGATGAGGGGGGAAAGACAGAAGGTACACAGGCCATTAAAATTGTGTTTCCCTGATAACGAGAGCGGGAGACAGTTTTGTGGCTCGAGGGAACTAGGTTTCCATAGGAAGTAAATTAGGTCGGCTGATAAAACATTTGATAGGAATTAATTTAATTTGATAACTAAAATATCTTGTGGTACCCTTATTCGAAAATCAGAACCGCTATTTTACCGCAACCATTGTTATTTCAACAGTTTAACACATTCTGAACTAACCGAATATATTTTATATTTAATTTAAATGTATATAGAATAATCATTTTAAATAGATGAAAAATAAATTTAAATTTATAAACAAATAAATTTCTCGATAATATATCATTATCATTATCGATTACATTCACATAGAATTTATATTTATTATCTGAACTGTTTTGATTCAATTCTAACTTCGAATTCAATATATCTCGTATTATGGTAATTAGATCTATAACTCAATATGAAAATCGATTTATATTATCAGCTCTTATATTAAAATAATATTAAATATTCAAAATAAACCGACCAGAAAAATCTGGGTCGTTACATTCTTCCCCCCTTAAAATAATTTCGTCCTCGAAATTGCTAATGTAGGAAAAATGGTACAAGTCCATTTCCTTCCCACATCTCACTTATGTTGAAACTCAACTTCTCATATTTCAACAAATTAACTCCAACCAAAACTTTTGGTCTTCCTTTATTCAATTCGAATGATCTACGATCAATCCATTTATATCTAATCTATATTCCATTAAACCTATTCAAATTGATTCTAATCAATTTACTCACTTCGACCCATTTAACTTGTTTAAGTTAAATTTCAATTCCAGAATTCAACTCTCAGGATTTTCATTTCAAATCCTTTTGAAATCACTTAAATATATACATGTATATTTATTTCCATTTCAAATTCAAAACATTTGAATTTTCAAACTACTTGTTTCCTTTCAAACAAATTTCCATCAAAACTTTCTAAGGTAGCAATCCATCACTTAGAAACTCGGAAATGAACACTGATGATGTTGCAATCATCATCAGAATTATTTCCCAGCCACTGAAGTGAGTTCAGTGCTTTATTACTCCAAAATCCATCTAAAATGATTTTCTTTCAAATCCTTTAAAACAAATCTATATTATTAATATACTTTGAAAAATATTTTTCAACTTCCCAGGATTTTGAATTCTTAATTCTGGTTTGAATTTAATTCTAATTCATCTCATTTGTATATTTAATTCCTATACAAATTCTATTCTGGTTATAAATAATCATTCTAAATTTATAATCTCATTTGATTATAAAATCAACATCCAACACATCCATATAATAATAATTCTAGAAAATTATTCTTTCTATATCAAAATAGAAATTTCGGGTAAAATTATTTCATTTACCCTCTTTAAAACAATATCATGTCGATTTTTCTGTCCAAGTGTTTACAAACTCCTATCGACGTCGTGGCGTCCCACGATTCGACCAGAATTCATAAACCACTCTACAGACAAGCCAACACAATATAAAACAATTTTTATATCAACATACAAATACGCTCTCTCGTATCTATATACTTAACTCATTCTAGGGTACTACTGACCCTATCTCTAATGAGCACTTGCCACACAAGCCTAGGTGTTCGCTCAACCTAAGCTCTGATACCAACTGTAAAGGCCCGCAAATCCGAGCTATCTGAGTTGACTAAATACACCACACGTCCAACCCAAATAACACAGAAATACGACTCATTATTAGAAAGAAGTTAGAGGATGAGAAATAGAAAGAAAGAAATATTAGAATAGAAGAAAAACGAAGATCACAGCTCACAGCGGAACGAATAAAATATATTATATAACATAAGCTTTGAAATACAAATCTGTTTGGTGCATATAAACATACCATCATCAGAGTACACATAACATTTGATTCAGCGGAAGTAACTCTAAATAACTAATGATGAAGCCTCCTGCTTCAAGCTCCTCCAAGTGTATCTGTAAAAGCCTGAAACACTTGACTGCTCGTACAAATTTGGGCACCCAAGAGTTTAGGGAAAACAAAACAAAATAAACTCTGGGTCAGTCATGGGACTGGTGTGAGTAAACTCCAACCACTTGTTTAACTTTCAAAACCCTTTTCGAAAGAAAAGGTAATAGTAAGACCAGCCCACACATAAACACGGACGGTTTTTACCTTACTATAACCCAAAACATTTTGATATCAAATCCAGTGATATTATAATAATGTCTACATCAAATAAATAACCAAATAGCAGAACGCTTGCATCTCACGCTCCACATATATATCAAAAACCGCATGGCGCTTATTGGAGATTGGATTTCCAACATGACAAGGTATGGAACCACCTTCCGACTGTGTATCTCTAGAGGCGAATACACTGGGTTCAACAAGAACATCTTGTAACCCGGCCCACACATGACCGACCACTCATTTCGCTTGAGTGTATCGAATGTATATCACCAACGGTTGGACTCAAACCACCGTTTCCCGAATGGGCAGAATCGATAGATTTAGAAACAAAAAGGAATTTCTCTAGATAGGTGATTATACACCCTAATGGGTGCGACCCACATAGCCATGCTGCCTGCCCGATTTTTGTCATTTCCTGGTTGTTGAGGCCTGAGGCTACGCATACTTACCATTCATTGATAGCACAATCACTTTGAATGCCACATTGTCAGATCCGTTAATCACTAATTGATTTGCACAAATATTCTGGATGTTATGCTAAGGGATAAATCCGTTGCAACCATATATATTCATACAGACCAACCCATTTGATCATTGGAAATACTCTGTCAGACATTCGTCCATTTACGTTCGTTCTGGGATTGAACGAAACCGAAGGCACTATTTCTATAAATAGAAAAGCCCTTGCACTTTACTCCGTCTTCAATATATTCAGCATACTTGGTTCGCAACGCTTATGCCGATACGGAGTGGTTCTTCGGATAATAATCCAACCGGTCTCTCCATATTGACAACGATGGTCAAAACTTCGATAGTCTGTGATTTAACTATCGAATAAAAACAAGTGTTCAATCAACATAACAAACAAATCACTGGGCCCTTTAATTAATATTCCATTAATTAAACCACTTCTCTATTTTCTCTATCAATATTTGTTAACCAAATATTTTCAATAATCATATTGGCTCTTATGCCATTTGGAAAACGTTTCCAAATATTAACTTCTTTTATTTTTCTATATATTAGAAAATATCTCTATTTTCAATTGAAATCAATTTCAATCACTTATCTCTATCCCTTTTTGTTTACAATATTCGATTTCTATATTCACTTTACTATCGAATTCAATATGTCGATACGATGGTTTCAAATTATCAAAACATCTTAAAAATATTCTAACTCCTTAAATTCCCGGAAAATTTCGCCATAACCTCCCCTATATCGGGAGCATCGGGAAATTTCAAATAGCTTCCCGGTATCTTCTAATCTCAAAAAGAAAAAGAAAAGCCAAGCGGCTTGCCGATACGGCGCATAAATCTCATATATGAATTTAAACATGTACCTTTTTGTCGAGCACATAAATAAAAATCTTCATATACTCCATCCCATATCTGTTTAACACCTGTTCACCTGTTTTTAATTCAATTCAACTCAATCTATTTGTTCGAATTCAAATTTGAATCGTTTGAATTCAGTTTCGCTCAATTATTCTTTAATTAGCCTTTTTGCCTAATTCACTTCTTTGTTTTTGAACATAACATGTACAAACAAAATATTTGACTTGTTCATAACCAAATTGAATTTCAATTTCAATTCTAGTTTCCCTTTCTATTTCGAATATAAATTTCAAATCGAATTAACTCATTCAAACCCCAATATCCATTCGAAATCTCATTAACTAATTTCTATTCAATTTAGTTAATTCTATTCAATAAATAAAAATCTGGTTTCTGTTTCAAAACTCATATTCATTTACACAACTTGAATTCGCATATATTTTACAACCCAACTCTGAAATTTTCTAAATAGAAACTTCGGATTTTATTCACTTAAAATCCTTTTATAATATTAAATAAACCATAATGGTTTTAAAACGATTCTGGCGCTGTTTTTCTGAAAATTTGATTTTGACATAACTCAAAATCTATACGACGAAATTCAGATTTTCTCCTTCATTAGAAAACTATTATCAAACCGGTCCTGACGTTTCTTGTTTCAAAGAATTCCGACTTCAATTGGGTTCTGTATATTCAATTGAAGTTCGAATCGCCAATTTACGAACTGCAGCGCTGCGGCGAGTTCGTTTTAATTATATTTATATATATAAACCTTTAAACTTCTCTAAAATGAATTCAACTCCGTTTAACTCTATTTGAATTTCTTGATTCAAATTCCAATCTCACTTTTATTTGAATTCTATATTCAACTTCCAATTCCTTTTCTATTTGATATTCAAATTCAATACTTGAATTTCTATTTCAATTCCATATTCAAATTCAATACTTGAATTCATTTGAATTCTTTTATTAAAACTCTATTTTTAAATTCCATTTGAACTTCTATATTCCAATTTTTATATTTGAAATTTATTGAAATTCAAATATTCAAACTCCTTTTTAAATTCTATATTCAAAATCCCATAGTTTAAAACCCATTTGAATTTCATATTCAAATCCCATAGATCAAATCCGATTTGAATTCAATTTGAATCTCTTACATTCAAATTTCATTTTCCATTTCCGACCCCATTTGAATTTCTAATATTCAAATTCATTTTCAACACCATTTGAATTTCTAATATTCAAATTCATTTCAACACCATTTGAATTTCTAATATTCAAATTCATTTGAATTCCCTTGAATTCAAATTCCATTTCAAAACTATTTGGATTTCCTATTTTGAAATCCTATTTCAATCCTACTTTGAAATCCTAATTTCAAAGTTTATTTCAAATTCTATTTTCAAATTCGATATTCAAATCTCTATTTGAATATCTATATTCAATTCCATGTTTAAATTCAATACTTGAATTTCCATTCAAATCTCTATTCAAATTCCATATTTGAATTTCATTTCAAAACCCTAGTCAAATTTCATATTTCAATTCTTCTTTTGAAATTCTATATTTCAAATCTTATTCGATTTTTCTTTGAAATTCTATATTTCAAAGTCTGTTCAATTCTTCTTCGAAATTCTATATTTCAAATCTATTTGAATTTCTTTATTCGAATTCCTTTGAATTCAAATTTTATTTTAATCTCCCGAATTCAAATTCTATTTTTTTATTGTAATTTCGTCTATTCAAATTCTATTTAAAGATAGAATCTTTCCTTTTTAAATCTCAAATCTCCTTTTAATCGGCCCAGTGATATTTAAAACAATCAAATCACCCAATTCTCAATCATTTGGTTTTTAACACATCATATATGAATATATATATGAAATCAAACAAACAAGCAAACAAACAGATAATATATTTTTGAGGAATCCAGTTGGATTCCTCCAACCTGTTTTCCTGCATCCACAGATGTTAGCACATAAATAATACCCATTCTGCTTCGTGGCAGAATATCGCGGTATAGAAGGTCATCCACTAATCATAGCGTGGGGCGTATAGGGTAATCATCCGCTATGAAACTGCGGGCATCCGCTAATGAGACTGCGGGAATCCAACCAATCAATCAACCCAATATATATATATATATATATATATATATATATATATATAGCCTAAATAACTAATATATATAAAACAACCAGAAAATATTCACATAAGCAACAAACAATTATTTTTAATGAAATAGAAATAATTCTAAAGGTGAGTGAGATTTACTCACCGTAATTTCTGTTTGTCGCTTATCCTGTTTCATTCTGCAACGTCACATCTATGAATCAACTTGAATGGATTTATTCGCCTATGATTTATCAGATTTACTTTAACAATTACTAATTTAAATTTGACTTAACAAATAAATAATTTAATCTATGTATTTTTAAATTAAATTAAAAAGTATACCTTAATTTCTTTTTGTATGCGTTACCTCCATGCTTTCCTTTTCGATCACCATCCACCCGAAGACCAAACCATGACTGCGGCATTCCATCGAACACCTACTACTCCTCTCACTGTAAATGACTGAAACTGCCAACATCCTACTTCAATTTTGATCACCACCCCATCGCACAGCCTCAACCCCATCAAAACGCGCCTTTCTCCTTCCACTGCTCGTCCCATAAGCCACCGCGACTTCCCCTTCCGCTGTTCCTGAATCGCCCCATCCCAGAACCCCCAAATCGCGACCCAAAATCGAGCTCGAGTTCACCTCAAAATCAAGAGCCTAACTCCCCTTTCAGCTCGCAAGCCTCCAGAAGCCCGAACCCCCAAAATCGAAACCGCATTTGAACTTAAAATTGTCGAAAACCCCGTACCCTTCGCAAAACATGTTCGGCAACTTCGTTTTTGATTATTGATTTCATTCGAATTGATTTCGAATTCCGAAACAAGAAAAACAGAAGGCGGCTTTTGATTTTTAGGCTTTTAGGAGGAGCGGTGTATTCTATGTGGTTTTTAATTGAACATAGAATGAATTAAAAAGAGAAGCCTTTGTGTGTGATTATAAGGGAGAACAGAAATGGACGGAAAATCACAGAACGAGGTCGCGTTTTATAGATGAGGGGGGAAAGACAGAAGGTACACATGCCATTAAAATTGTGTTTCCCTGATAACGAGAGCGGGAGACAGTTTTGTGGCTCGAGGGAACTAGGTTTCCATAGGAAGTAAATTAGGTCGGCTGATAAAACATTTGATAGGAATTAATTTAATTTGATAACTAAAATATCTTGTGGTACCCTTATTCGAAAATCAGAACCGCTATTTTACCGCAACCATTGTTATTTCAACAGTTTAACACATTCTGAACTAACCGAATATATTTTATATTTAATTTAAATGTATATAGAATAATCATTTTAAATAGATGAAAAATAAATTTAAATTTATAAACAAATAAATTTCTCGATAATATATCATTATCATTATCGATTACATTCACATAGAATTTATATTTATTATCTGAACTGTTTTGATTCAATTCTAACTTCGAATTCAATATATCTCGTATTATGGTAATTAGATCTATAACTCAATATGAAAATCGATTTATATTATCAGCTCTTATATTAAAATAATATTAAATATTCAAAATAAACCGACCAGAAAAATCTGGGTCGTTACAGAAGCAACCTGTTTTTGTATCCAAATCCTAACACCCAACACGACAACGCGTCTAAAATTGCTTTCTATTAACTTCACTTATGCCAGAAAAAGGAATTTGAATAGGGAATTTAACATTCTTACTGCTTGTAAATCTTCCAATCCCCGTTTTAAAGGGGAATTTTGCTTTCTTTGTCCCATATACTCAGAAATTTTAAACATATAAATTGCAAAGGAAGCATAAAACATGCTTTAAGATGTAAATGTGATAAATATTAATTTGCGCTTATTATCAACGAGGTACAGAAACACCTTTTCCAAAGCTTAAACACTCTTTCACTTGCTACTGTTAACATTTTTAATGCATCGCCTCTCCAAGTGCACCACTAACACCGCAAAAATATCTACCCAATATCTTACCTACACTTCTCATATGTCCCTAAAAATCGCAATTTCCATAAAAATAAATTTCTACTTCTTAAAATACACGATTGTTTTTGTAAAAAATCTTCAAAATGCATAAACGTGCATACTTTTATAAACCAAACTAAATTTGAAAATTTTAAATAAAAAAATTCATTTTCTTTTCTCTTTAATGTCATTTGCAAAAGTTTCAAAATTTAATTTGCAAAAATTTAAATGATTCAAGTTGCACTTCATCATAGGCAAAAGTCATTTATGCGATAAATGCGCAAACTGAACCATACAAATATCAAAAATTGGACATTTGAAAAAAAATGCCCAAACCCAAAAATAATTTTTATCATCTAAGGAATAGATGAAAATAATAATACCCATGACAAAACAATGCATAATCTGTCCTCTGCAATAATTACTCAAGAAATCTATTCTTTCCAGCTCTAGAATAACTATTAGTCAAACAACAAATATAAGATTTCATTTTCGATTTGAATCTTAAATTAGTGCGAACGACGTACAAAATATTTCCAAAAGATAAAAATTCCATAGCATCATTGTTTGATTTTTTTACAAGGATAGAAAATACTAACAGTTACAAACACAAACTACTACAAGCAAAGAAAATAAAAATGTTGGAAAAGGGAAGATGGGACAGATTCAAAAAGATAACGCATATAGGGTACGTGAAGGTCGGTGGCTTCTACTTGCTCCTTTTCCTTGTCCACGCGAGGATTATAGCAAAAAAGAAATGCAACCCATCTCGTGCTCCTATCGACATTGCTCCTTATGGACATCTCGTTGTTATCTAACCACACAGCCTTTTAAGGTGTGAGACTAGTGTGGCACGCAATGATGTTGGAGGCCCGAGGTGGTGCCATGAAGAAATGATGAAATCAAGGATAAAAAGCGTAGATATAAAGTGGTGGAGGTGCTAGATCTACAATGCAGGAAATTTGGTAGTGATTGGAGGAGAAACGGAAGTTAGAGGCTTGAGTTTAGAGGTGGAGAAGTGGGGAAGAATGGATTCGGCGATGAAAATTGAGGAGGAACGAATAAATGAGAAACTTCGGGTATCTGGAAGCGATTCATGTAGCTTCACAAGTTCGGGTCGTACCTGATTAGGGAGAGCGGTGGACAGATCATAGAAGGGAGATCGACTGCTTGGTCGGTCTCTTGCCAAATTATGTGCGCAATTTGAACCTAGACCCAAAAGGGCCTATTTGAATTGGAAAATTAAAATATAATCATACTACCTTCCCAGTGCTTCATATTATCCTGTAGTGATGTCCACAGTAATGACCCACCATATTAAACGATGAAATTTTGGTCGAAATGATTGGTAATTATTAGGGTATATAAAATCAATCATAGAATCACAGATAAATATGTAGAACTCAGAATCTCATAGCGGAAATAATTAAATACATAAGAAATTTATAAATTTGCATTCTCTTTTCTTTATATAAACACAATTGAAAATAACATAAGTTATTAACTACATAATTAATCTGAAACGATGATATAACTAGATTAAAATAGAATCTCCAACTATGCCTTAGTCTTTAAAAAAGTAATCCATAATTGTAATACTCAGGGCTGACCTGAGAATAATGCAAAAAAAAGCCCCTTAGATCAGAACTAACGGCCTTTATAATTCAATAAATCAAAATGCATAGTAACTTAAGAGATTTTACGCGTTTTTCTATCTCCTAAGGAAATGCTAGACTATTTATATATAATAGTATACGCTAAAATAGATAATGTCTATCAGTAAAATAAATATCAGAATAGCATTAAGGCTTTACATTGATCCACTCTAAAGCATTTGATTTGCAAACAAACTCGTAGTGGGCTCGTATAAAGAGAAATACGACAAGGCACATGAGGAAATGCCAAGGTAGAATTCTACAAGATTACCCTTTCTTGCTGATTGTAATCCATCTGTGGCCGACCACAACAAGCACATCCAATCAAATCAAGGTGCACCAATCGAATCACAAGTCAAGTGAGTAATACAAAATTGTGTACTTGCAAGAGGTAACTAACCACATTGGCTAGACATAAGCTCTTGTTTTAGTCATCTTAATTATAACACTAGTGTCAAGGCTATACATCATCATTCTCTTACTTCATTCCAGAAAACGTTCACCAAATCAACTATTTCATTCAGGAACATCCTCCACACACATAGTTGTTAAAGTGGTTCTAGTATTGACATAGGTTATGTCAATATCCATCCCGGTCTCTTTAACAACCAAATGTCATTTTACATACCATGGTCATTTACGTTTAAATAAAGCATCATATTTCATGTCATAAGTTCAAATCCCGATTTCAGATTATCGCTTTTTCAAATCAATTCGATACTAAGTTCAAAATTCAATTTCACGTTTTATATCATAAACCATTTCGTTATCAAAATTTCTGATTTTAGACCTTCATGTTATAATTACATTTTTCAATGAAATCTTATATTTAAACCAAGTTGGACTCAACAGCTTGGATTGAAAATAAACTATATATTCAAAATAATTTGTGTATATATAAAATAGTTAAAAAATAGTATAATAGCTAAATAAAATAGTTATTTATAGAGTGGTATGAAATAAGATAGTATAAGAAAATAGTATGAATAGAATTATTTACTACAAAATAATACTAATTTGAAAATAATATAAATATAAAATATTTGAAATAACTAGTTTATTCCCTTCTAAACCATTTGAACCCAACACCGAGTTTCAGAATCCACTCTAAATCATTTTCGATTTCATATTCCGATTTGGAACAAAATTTCGTTCATTACAATTTACCATTTAAATAAAATCAAAATCAAATTAATCCACCCAAAAATCAGAGTTAATTTAAAGAAACACATTTTTTTCCTCATTGACTTGAAAATATTTCATTAAATAGATTTCAACTTAAGTTCCAAATTCAATTCCATTATATTAGTTTCAAATCTTAATCTCAATTTTCATGACATTTCGTTAAACTGGTTTAAATCTAAAATCTTAGTTTTAGCGTTTGAAATAATCTAATTCAAATCTTTCTTCCACCTTTAAGATTATAAAATAAAGCTTTAATTATCAACTCACTTCATCAAATCAAGTTCGCACATTTGAAACATTTCATGTTGAATTGAAATTCATAAATTCTCGAGTTTCTATATACAAGTTTCCACCTTAATGATCCATTCGAATATAGAACTCGATTTAAACTTCAGTTTAACTCGAAAAATATCCATTTATTTCAATTATACCATATATTCCAAATAATTTAAGATTAAATCTTAAATTTAAATTAAATTAGAATTTCACTTTCTAAAATTTTAGTCTAAATTACAATAAACTCCAATCTCAAAATCAATTTAAATTATACTTTGATTAATTTCAAATTAAACTCAATTTAAAATCAAACTTAACAAAATCTCATAAATTTTGAAATCCAAGTTAATGAAATCAAATTAAATTAAAAATCATTAATCAAATCAATAAACTTTCGTTAGCATCGTTATATTTAACATGTTCAGATTCTCAATTCCAATTAACTACATATTCATGTTTCAAAATTTAAGTTTTAATAAATAAATCGATTCAAAATCATTTATCGATAAATTATCATATAATTCATGCAATCTCATTTTTATTAAAAATTTGATTCAATGAATAATTTTTTTTATACAATTCCAAATCAATTCTAAATCATTCACTATTAAGTTTTAAACCAGTTTCAATTTGTAAAAAAATTCAATTTTAACCAACGGTGCTTATAATTTAATTTTCTACCTAGACCAAGTGAAATATTTAGAATTTAAATATGGGTTTTTATCATTTCAACCCGTACAATGTTATAACTGAGCATGACCAACATGTCAAATATTAACACGTAACTGAAATGATCATAGTAGTCATTTATATCTGTGCTAAATTTTAATTCCTACACATGTGTCTATATATGTTGTGTCAACATGTACAATACCATCACAATCAAATTATATGCAAACAAACAATTCATATGTTATTTAAAATCGAACAACACACACACACACACACACACACACACATACATACATATATATATATATATATATATATGCAACAATTGAATTTATTAACTTGCATAAAAACGTTAGTCAAGTGTGAGTGCATAAACACTCGTCTTGATTTTAAGTACAAATAAAATCCAAAATGACATATGAGAGTTTTTCAACTGTCTCCTAATTTAACCAAAATAGCTCTATGTCATTCGAAATTCATTACGAATCCAAAAGGAGAAATTTTGTTCCAACCAGACATCGTATTTGGTAGTTATTACCGTTAGACGTTTTGAATTCAAAATTATATAACATATAATTAAACGAACACTGACCACTAAAATAACACCACATCAACACATTACTTTCTTCTCACCCGTTCCATTTTGTAGCTAAAACAACACACAAACAAGTCGAGCTCATTCTCTTGCTGAAACCTGTTTACGCACCTAAATCTGCCGCATTATCAACTTCCTTGAGTACCTTGCCTTAGTGGAGATATTTCTGCATAACTATTACTATTAGGTGCGTTCTTTTGTTAACAATTATACCTTTACAGGATTGGTCAACCTAAGCAAAGTATCCCGAATTGTTGGCGTACTATAACATCACATGTAGGAGATGTAATTGCACAAGAAACCTTTGTTAAGCTTCCAAAGGATGGCTGAGGGAGAGGTCGACGACGGAGTAGCATGTGTTCATTGGTAATGTAATGCTTGCGCATTTCAGTTTGCTTGCGGTTAGGGAAACTGTAACGATACGGATTTCGCTTGAACCTAATCAATCGCTAAATAGACCAAGACCATTCAAAACATTGATGCGCTAACTCTGGGCATACAACACATCAGAACAAATAACATAAGACCTTTATAAACATCATAATAATGTTACATCAGAGTATAGAATATATCAGAGTACATCAAAAAATAATACTACAGCGGAAAATTAATTTACAATAAATGTAATACAATGCAGTGGAACCAATAAACTAACACAGCGAAATCCTATTAATGCTCTGGATGCAGCTTTAAGCTTCAATCCAGAATCCTGCTCAATAAATAAATATCTGCAAAACAAACCACTCGACTTCCCCTGTCAAAATAGGAGCACCCGAGTTTGCAAGTGAAAAAAACTACGAGTCAATCATGGGACTAGTATGATAAATCTTACCTAACTTATTTAATGATATGGCTAATCACAGGACCACGCAGCTAACGTGGAACCGGTTTATTCCATCTGATTGTCAGTGCATAAATAAAGTAAATCATTTAAACAACGCAATGCTTTTTAGAAAAATGAAAACATTATAGGACTCAAGTCCCATCACACAATGCAACGCAAACCGAAGGATAGAGTTTTACCTTATAATGGTGAAATATGATTGATACATATAAAACAAAAATCCTTTGATGTTATTATTAGTATCTAGTCAGTTTAAAATATTTTTCAATATAAATGTATCAATCCTAGACGGCATAATACCCCATCCTACTATATTGCCATATATAGGTTTACTGTAACACGCCACATCCGTTAGTGTCACTCACAATGGGAATGCACTAAGTTCTGTGGAGCATTATAGGTAAAAGATGCAGATAAATTACAAGACAGACAAACATTGAACAGCGGAAAATAAAACTTTGCTTTATTGATAAAATGGTTTGTACAAGATTGCTTTACAATATCAGAGTATCATCTGTCTAAAATAAAGAAGCATAAAAATACATTTATATTCCCCAATGTAACATAAGCCATCCATAGCAATCCAAAGCTGATGCATCCAAGGTTCTTCAAGCTTGAAAGAGCAACCTTTCCAAATCTAATCTGAGCTACTCTATTTCCTCCTTAACTACCTGGGGGGGAGGGGGGAACGAAGAAAAGAAGCGAAAGAAAAACAGAGTCAGACATAAAGCCTGAGTAAGTCAGTAACTTCTAGCAAATGAATAAGGAAAACAGAACGACATGAATTAACTGAATACAAGATAACACCCTGATGATAAGATCAACAAGATAGGATTAACACAAGCTATGCTAGGACAAGAGAAACTGGATATACTATAACACATTCCCCGCTTCGCTTTTACCGTGATATACTGGTTTCTGTATCTCTACACCGCCTAACTAGTGTCCCTACTAGTAACGATAACGTGATCCCAATCCCTGTAGTTTCCGTCGCCTTCAGGCATCCATTTATTATTTAATTACCTAGATCTAATCTAGGGTTTTCTATCAAGTGCCTTCTTGTAATGACCCGCATTTTTAGAGATGGAATAATTAATCAATTTAATTATTAAATATCGTTATAGCGATATCGAGAACCATAATTAAATAATATTGAATATTTAATTAATATTTATAATGAATGATCAATTATAAATATCGAAATAGTCAGAAATAGTAGAATTCACAATAGAGTGTGAATTGAATAGTATACGAGATGTGGTTGAGTTTCGATTCGAAATATAATGACGAATATATTCAATCGACGACAGTTTGAACGTATAGTTATATTATAATTAAAATCGAGCTTGAAATGGCGCTGCAGTTCGTAAATTGGCGATTCGAACTTCAACTGAATGTACAGGATTCGTTTTAAGCCGGATTTCTGTGAAACAAGAAACGTGTGGAGCTGATGGAGTATATCTTTCTAGTGGAAGAGAAAAATCGGGATTTCGTCGTGTAGATTTTGATGTATGTCCAAATCAAATTTTAGAAAAGTCGCTGTAGAATTCCTTTATAATTTGCGACGCTTTATTTACGTTATAAAAGGATTTTCGATATAAATTGAATATCGATAAATCTAAAAATACGAAATATCAAAATGTAAATTCTGATATGATAGTCTAGAGCTGTACGATATCATATGTAAAGATATACGATAATAATTGATTTTAAATAATTAATTCAATTATATTTAAATATATTTATATATTTAAATAGGCTATTTAGAGCGTTAAAAATAGCCACTTTTGCATACGAAGTCGGAATTCGACGAAATCAGTTTTGTTGGATCCGCAATGTCAAATAGTTGATAGATTCCAAGTTTCGTGATTTTTAGGGTCAGTGTGTGACCGTGGGGATTTTTAGAGTGTAAAATAGTCATTATTTTGACCGTTAAAAATACGCTGTGTGAGCATACGGAGTCGGAATTCGACGAAACCAGTTTCGTTGGGACCGTGATGTCGAACTCTAGCTACATGTCCGGTTTCGTAAATTTTGGGCATCGTGTGTGATCACAGGAATTTTTAGAAGGGAAAACGAATATTATAATAGAAAATATTCACCAAAATATCTAGATATTTATATCTCCTATAAATACCACTACCCTCCTTTCTAACCTAAATCCACTTCTCTGATGAGTAATGCGCCACCACAGTTTATTCCTCAAACAAGAACGCAGCAAGAAAAATTCCAAAGAAAAATCAAAAAAAAAACAAATTCAAATAAAAACTATAGATCCTCAAACAAGTTTAATCGAGCTGCTATCGAGTTTCTCCTCATTTCTATACCTCATTTATTGGGTGCGACAGCTCCTAGAAGGGGTTCGACGTTATAACAGGAAGCTAGGGTTTGAAATGGGTCGAGCTGGAGGCGACCGGAGGTTAGCTTGAGGGTTTGGCCGAGGTCAGGGAGCAGCGCGCTTCGTATTGGTGGAGGTGGGAGGTACTCCGGCCATCAGAGTAAAGAAGCGAAGGGGGTTTCGTCGTTCTAGGGCAGCAGGCCAGTTCTCGGAGGGGAGCGTCGAATTGAAGGATAGGGTGTCGGGTAGGATGGGAATTTGGTGGCGAGGTCACTGGTGAGGGTGGTGCCGGAGTTTGGTGGACGGAGAAGGGTGAATGGTCGGTCAAAGCTACGGTCAACGGGTGAAGTGAGGAGCGGTTCTCCGTAAATTGAATTTGGGGGAAGAAGGGATTTCGGCCTTGGGTTTTAATCATTGAATCACGAACCGTAAGTTGCGTTGGGATCGTATGGACGGACACTACACAATGGAACTGACCGCAAGTCGATTGGAGTCCGTTACAATTTATAACAAAATAAATTGTCCGTCTGAATCAAGCGATGGTTATCGTTATTAACGATGATCGTCCAATGTGAGTAAAACTCACCAACTCTGAACAGTTATATTTTTATAATGTATTCTTAGAACTGTTAATCATCTGTTGATTTCTGTGTGTTGGTTGATTGATTGAACTGCTAGTCAGTTAGTGAAAATTATATATATATATATATAAATATATATATATAAACCGTTAAATATTTATATACTGATTCTGCTATCAGAATAATGTATGTTGAACTGAAAGTGATGATAATCATATTGTGTAACATCTGTGGATGCAGGGAAACAGGTTGGAGGAATCCGACTGGATTCCTCAACAGTTATTTTTTTGTTTTTCATATATTTTGATATATGATGTGAATTATAACCTGTTGTTGATTGTGTGTGTATAGACGATATTGAACATCGTGATTTGATATGATTGAATACCATAACATACGGGATGTAGATAAAGGAGATTTTTCAAAGTGATATTGAAAAATAGAATATTTATAAAGTGGAATATTTATAAATAAGGAATATTTATAAATTGGGATATTTATAAATAGGAGATATTTTAAAAAAAGGGAAATAGTTTCAAAACATTTCTTTTTGAATGGAAAGGCCTGTGTGGCGAGTTTGGGGATTTTCCCGATGCTCCCGATACAAAGGAGGTTATGGCGAATTTTCCCGGGAATTTAAGGAGTTAGAATATTTCAAGAATAAATTTGAAAAGGGAATATTTGTAAACCATTTACAAATAGAACTGGAAAGGAAACATTATAAAAAGGGAAATCATTTTTAAAGGGTAGAACCGTTATTTAAAAGTAAATCTTTTCAAATGAATAAAACGTTGTTATAAAGGAAATCTTTATAAAGTGAATATGGTATTCGAAGTTAATAAATCGAATATAGACATTCGAAAGGAGAAATCGAATATGGTATTCGAAGTTAGAGAAATCGAATATGGTATTCGAAAAGGGAAATCGAATATGGTATTCGAAGTTAGTTAATCGAATATGTTATTCGAAAGAAGTTAATCAGTTGGAGTTAATTAGTTAGAGTTAACCAGTTAGAGTTAATCAAATAGAGTTAATCAGTTGGAGTTAATTAGTTAGAGTTAATCGATTAGAGTTAAAACGAACTAGAGTTAATCAAATATAGTTATTTGAGACAGAGTTGGTCAAACATATTATTCAGGGTAAGTTGCCATCTTGTACGACTGCTAGCGTAATTCGCAGGGCTGTAAATAGCCTACGGCGGTCGGATGTTTCCTGAGGGAATCAGGCGTAACCATTGTGATCGCTGCGATCTAGAGTCAAGCGAATGGAAGTAAATCGAATATTAGTTATTCGATAGGAGTTAATCCAGTTGAGTAAGTAGGGTTGAATAAGTCAAGTTAACCAGTTGAGTTAGGTAAGTCAAGTAAACCAGTAAGGTTGAGTAAGTAGGGTTAATCGAGTGGAGTTATCAAATATCACTTATTCAAAGTAGATTTATTGAATATGGTATTCGAAGTTAGTAAATCGAATATAAGTTATTCGAAGTGAGATAATCGAATATAAGTTATTCGAAGTAAGATAATCGAATATTGGTTATTCGAGAAGAAGTTACGAATAGTTTATTCGAATAGAGTTAAATGAAGTTAAATCGAATATTAGTTATTCGATATGAGTAATCAAGTTAAGATAATCGAGTTAAGTTAGCAAGTTAAGTTATCAAGTCAAGATGATCGAGTTAAGTAAATAAGTTCAGTTCGTCGAGTTAAATTAATCGATGTTAGTTTCATCGAAAGGAGTTATCGATGTTAGTTTCATCGAAAGGAGTTATCGATGTTAGTTTCATCGAAAGGAGTTATCGATGTTAGTTTCATCGAAAGGAGTTATTGATGTTAGTTTCATCGAAAGGAGTTATCGATGTTAGTTTCACCGAAAGGAGTTATCGATGTTAGTTTCACCGAAAGGAGTTATCGATGTTAGTTCCATCGAAAGGAGTTATCGATGGTAGTTTCATCGAAGGGAGTTATCGATTATAGTTTAATCGAAGTGAGATTTTCAAATATGAGATATTTGAAAGGAAGAGTTATTCGAAAAGAGATTTTCGAATATAATTTATTCGAAAGTAAGATTTTTTTAATATGAGATATTTGAAAAGGAAGAAGTTAATCGAATATAGGTTATTCGAAGAAGAGTTAATCAAATAGAGATTTCTCGAAGAGAGTTAATCGGCAAATTCGATTATATCGAATTCGGGAAAGTACTTATACTTTCCAGCGTTTAAATAGAGATTTATTTATTTATAAATAAATAAGTGTTAGGTTAATTATTCACTAATAAGAATAGAAGTTATAAATAAAGTTAGATAATTCGAAAGTAAGGATTTTAACGTTATCATTATAACCAATGTTTTAAATATAGAAGTGGATTAGTAAAATTTAATCCGAGAAAGGCGTAAAGAAGTTGTTAAAGATTAAAAGATAAACTTTGACCATTTCGAAGTTATAACGTTGTTCAGTTAAGGTCTGAGAGGTAATTATACCTCAACTTGAGTGACTTCCTTCTTAACTAAGAAATGGTAAGGTTTGATCGTAAAGGAGTTTTGGAAATGTTTTCCAAACGAGAATCAGAAAAGTTTTCTGATAAAAGAAAATAAGAATTTAGAATATAGGGAACAGGAGATGAGTAAATAAATGAACTAAAGAGATTAATGTTAAATGATGTTTGTTCGATATAATTTCCATCTGGGAATAATATCGTTGTTTGCACACTTGTTTTTCTTTGATAGTTAACTCACAGACTATCGAAGTTTTGACCATTTTAACGTTGTTAATATGGAGAGACCGGTTGGATTATTATCCATAGAACCACTCTGTATTGGCATAAGCGTTGCGAATCATATATGCCAAAGATAATTGAAGACGGAGAAAAATGCAAGGGCTATCCTGTTTACAGAATAGTGCCTTCGGTTTGTCCAGTCCCAGGACAACTTGTATGGACGAAGGTCTGACAGAGTATATCCAGTGGATCGCGTAAGTTGATCTGTTCAAACGTATTCACGTTTGGTGGCGGAGGAATTCGTTTCTCTTAGCTGTATACCCGTGTTATTTTTGGATAAGTCAATTTGTGATTTGGCGGGTATGACGATGTGACATTTCTAAGTGATGGATGTCTGACATAGTATTTCCAGACGATCACGTACATTGATTTCTTCAACTATACCAAGAGTGGAAGCGGAGAAGGAAACTTCTTTTAGCTGACACATAATGTATGGTTGTAGATGTCAATTAGTGATTCTGATGGATCTGACAATGTGGCATTCGAAGTGAACCTGATGTGATGATAAAGCGTAGCTTCTAGCCTCATCATCCGGTAAATGACAGAAATCGGGCAGGCAGCATGGCTAAGTCGGTCGCACCGAAGTAGGGTGTATAATCACCTATCTAGAGAATATTCATTTGTTTCTTAAATCTATCAATGCTGTCCCATATATATACGGGAACGGTTGCTGATCCCAACCGTTGGTGATGTACATTCGATACACTCAAGCGAAATGAGTGGTCGGTCATGTGTGGCTGAGTTGCAAGATGTTCTTGTTGAACTCCAGTGTATCGTTCCTAGAGTACACTGATCGGAAGGTGATTCCATACCTTGTCATAGTTGGAAATCCAATCATCCAATACGTGTTTGCGGTTTTGATTGTATACTATATATGTAGAACGTGAGATGAAAGCGTTTCTGCTAGTTGATATCTATTTGTACATAGACATTATTATAATATCAAAAGGTTTTTGATATAAAGATATTTTGGATTCTCATAAGGGAAAAACCCGTTCCGTTTTGCGGCGTGGTCTTATGAGATATCGTTTACTTGTTCATATACCTGTTTAAACTGTTTTACTCATACCAGTCCCATGACTGACCCGGAGTTTATTTGTTGTTTTCCCTAAACTCTTGGGTGCCTAAATTTGTACGGGAAGTCAAGTAGTCGGGTTTTACAGATATACTGGAAGAGCTTGGAGCAGGAGGCTTCAAGATCATATAGCTATAATTATTTCCGCTGTGTTGTAAGTGCTGTACTCTGATAAGTGCTATTGTATACATAACTGTTATATTTCAAAGTTATGTTATCTATTATATGTTATTCGTTCCGCTGTGAGGTTCGTGTTACTCTGATGTTGTGTTCTTCTTCTTCTTCTATTCTAAGTTTCTATCTTATCTTTCCTCACCCTCTGTCTTCTTTCTATTAGTTTCTTGGATTTCCAGTGCGATTTGGGTTGGACTTGTGTTATTTAGTCAGCTCAAATTCCCCCGGATTTTCGGGTCACTACAGTTGGTATCAGAGCTTATGTTTTAGTGATCGGACATAACTCTGTGGCGTAACTCAGTAGAGATGGGATTAGTAATATCCTAGATTGAGATGAGTGTATATATATACAAGAGAGCGTATATGTTATTGAATATAAAATGGTTTTATATTGTGGAGATTTATTGATTGAGTGGCTTATGAATTCTGGACGATCAGTTTGATCCACTGTATCGGAAGGAGTTACTAAACACTTGAACACGATGAACCGTCATGATATGTTTCGAAAGAGGGTAAACGAAATAGTTTACCCAACGTATATTTTGAATATATTGGATATATTGGTTGTTATTATAATCGAGTAAGATTATAAAATGAAAATGGTTATAAATAACTAATCAGAATTCATATAAGTAAAGTATATGAAGTAAGACGAATTGAATCTGAAGTTAAATCAGAATTGGAATTAAAATAAGTAAATTTTAAGTTCCTGGGAGATTTTGATCTGTTTTCAAAATGGAAGTGTTTAGAAATGATTTTAGAAAGTGAAATAGTATTGAACCCACTTCGATTACTGGAAAATAGATTCTGATGAGTGTGGCCACATCATTAGTATTCATTTTCGAGTTTGTAAGTGACGGATTACTAGCAAAGGCTTCGTTTTGAATTGTTTTGAGAAAACAAGTGGTTTAGAAATTCAAATGTTTTGAATTGGTGTTATGATTTCAAATTAATTTGAAATGAACTCAGGAATTTAAAATTTTGGACTTAAAATTTAACTAATGAAGTTAAATAGATTGAGATGGTATAAATGAATAAATAAATTTAAATTTAACTTGAACTAAGTTGAATAAGACAGATTTGATTGGAAAATAATCTGGAATGGAATTTCATTGATGAGTTAAGAATATGAAATTTGATATTGGGGTTCGAATGAAATTCGATTTGGATTTGAGGATATGAACTGATTGGAATTGGATTGAGATAACACTGGTACATGCTGAGTTGATAGCATATGGAAGTGATAAAGTTGATATGCCCGACAAAAAGGTACCAGTTTATATTTGATATGAGTTTGAGATTTATGAGCCGAATTGGCAAGCCGCTTGGCTGTTTGATTTTCTTTTGGGTTAAAGAAGGCCCAGAGAGGCGAGTTGGAGTTTGAGATATTGACCAGTACAAAGGAGGTGCTGGCAAAAATTTTCGAAAAGTTAAAGGCGTTAGAAAATTTTCAAAATTTTTGAAAATTTAGTTAGTCGGAATAAATTAATATTTTAGTCAATATTAATTGGTTCAGTTGAAACCGGAGATAAGAGGTAAACAGATAAATTTTTACCCAGTAGACAGGGTCGTCCTCTAGCTTAGCAATTTCGAGGACGAAATTATTTTAAGGGGGAAAGAATGTAATGACCCGCATTTTTAGAGATGGAATAATTAATCAATTTAATTATTAAATATCGTTATAGCGATATCGAGAACCATAATTAAATAATATTGAATATTTAATTAATATTTATAATGAATGATCAATTATAAATATCGAAATAGTCAGAAATAGTAGAATTCACAATAGAGTGTGAATTGAATAGTATACGAGATGTGGTTGAGTTTCGATTCGAAATATAATGACGAATATATTCAATCGACGACAGTTTGAACGTATAGTTATATTATAATTAAAATCGAGCTTGAAATGGCGCTGCAGTTCGTAAATTGGCGATTCGAACTTCAACTGAATGTACAGGATTCGTTTTAAGCCGGATTTCTGTGAAACAAGAAACGTGTGGAGCTGATGGAGTATATCTTTCTAGTGGAAGAGAAAAATCGGGATTTCGTCGTGTAGATTTTGATGTATGTCCAAATCAAATTTTAGAAAAGTCGCTGTAGAATTCCTTTATAATTTGCGACGCTTTATTTACGTTATAAAAGGATTTTCGATATAAATTGAATATCGATAAATCTAAAAATACGAAATATCAAAATGTAAATTCTGATATGATAGTCTAGAGCTGTACGATATCATATGTAAAGATATACGATAATAATTGATTTTAAATAATTAATTCAATTATATTTAAATATATTTATATATTTAAATAGGCTATTTAGAGCGTTAAAAATAGCCACTTTTGCATACGAAGTCGGAATTCGACGAAATCAGTTTTGTTGGATCCGCAATGTCAAATAGTTGATAGATTCCAAGTTTCGTGATTTTTAGGGTCAGTGTGTGACCGTGGGGATTTTTAGAGTGTAAAATAGTCATTATTTTGACCGTTAAAAATACGCTGTGTGAGCATACGGAGTCGGAATTCGACGAAACCAGTTTCGTTGGGACCGTGATGTCGAACTCTAGCTACATGTCCGGTTTCGTAAATTTTGGGCATCGTGTGTGATCACAGGAATTTTTAGAAGGGAAAACGAATATTATAATAGAAAATATTCACCAAAATATCTAGATATTTATATCTCCTATAAATACCACTACCCTCCTTTCTAACCTAAATCCACTTCTCTGATGAGTAATGCGCCACCACAGTTTATTCCTCAAACAAGAACGCAGCAAGAAAAATTCCAAAGAAAAATAAAAAAAAAAACAAATTCAAATAAAAACTATAGATCCTCAAACAAGTTTAATCGAGCTGCTATCGAGTTTCTCCTCATTTCTATACCTCATTTATTGGGTGCGACAGCTCCTAGAAGGGGTTCGACGTTATAACAGGAAGTTAGGGTTTGAAATGGGTCGAGCTGGAGGCGACCGGAGGTTAGCTTGAGGGTTTGGCCGAGGTCAGGGAGCAGCGCGCTTCGTATTGGTGGAGGTGGGAGGTACTCCGGCCATCAGAGTAAAGAAGCGAAGGGGGTTTCGTCGTTCTAGGGCAGCAGGCCAGTTCTCGGAGGGGAGCGTCGAATTGAAGGATAGGGTGTCGGGTAGGATGGGAATTTGGTGGCGAGGTCACTGGTGAGGGTGGTGCCGGAGTTTGGTGGACGGAGAAGGGTGAATGGTCGGTCAAAGCTACGGTCAACGGGTGAAGTGAGGAGCGGTTCTCCGTAAATTGAATTTGGGGGAAGAAGGGATTTCGGCCTTGGGTTTTAATCATTGAATCACGAACCGTAAGTTGCGTTGGGATCGTATGGACGGACACTACACAATGGAACTGACCGCAAGTCGATTGGAGTCCGTTACAATTTATAACAAAATAAATTGTCCGTCTGAATCAAGCGATGGTTATCGTTATTAACGATGATCGTCCAATGTGAGTAAAACTCACCAACTCTGAACAGTTATATTTTTATAATGTATTCTTAGAACTGTTAATCATCTGTTGATTTCTGTGTGTTGGTTGATTGATTGAACTGCTAGTCAGTTAGTGAAAATTATATATATATATATATATAAATATATATATATAAACCGTTAAATATTTATATACTGATTCTGCTATCAGAATAATGTATGTTGAACTGAAAGTGATGATAATCATATTGTGTAACATCTGTGGATGCAGGGAAACAAGTTGGAGGAATCCGACTGGATTCCTCAACAGTTATTTTTTTGTTTTTCATATATTTTGATATATGATGTGAATTATAACCTGTTGTTGATTGTGTGTGTATAGACGATATTGAACATCGTGATTTGATATGATTGAATACCATAACATACGGGATGTAGATAAAGGAGATTTTTCAAAGTGATATTGAAAAATAGAATATTTATAAAGTGGAATATTTATAAATAAGGAATATTTATAAATTGGGATATTTATAAATAGGAGATATTTTAAAAAAAGGGAAATAGTTTCAAAACATTTCTTTTTGAATGGAAAGGCCTGTGTGGCGAGTTTGGGGATTTTCCCGATGCTCCCGATACAAAGGAGGTTATGGCGAATTTTCCCGGGAATTTAAGGAGTTAGAATATTTCAAGAATAAATTTGAAAAGGGAATATTTGTAAACCATTTACAAATAGAACTGGAAAGGAAACATTATAAAAAGGGAAATCATTTTTAAAGGGTAGAACCGTTATTTAAAAGTAAATCTTTTCAAATGAATAAAACGTTGTTATAAAGGAAATCTTTATAAAGTGAATATGGTATTCGAAGTTAGTAAATCGAATATAGACATTCGAAAGGAGAAATCGAATATGGTATTCGAAGTTAGAGAAATCGAATATTGTATTCGAAAAGGGAAATCGAATATGGTATTCGAAGTTAGTTAATCGAATATGTTATTCGAAAGAAGTTAATCAGTTGGAGTTAATTAGTTAGAGTTAACCAGTTAGAGTTAATCAAATAGAGTTAATCAGTTGGAGTTAATTAGTTAGAGTTAATCGATTAGAGTTAAAACGAACTAGAGTTAATCAAATATAGTTATTTGAGACAGAGTTGGTCAAACATATTATTCAGGGTAAGTTGCCATCTTGTACGACTGCTAGCGTAATTCGCAGGGCTGTAAATAGCCTACGGCGGTCGGATGTTTCCTGAGGGAATCAGGCGTAACCATTGTGATCGCTGCGATCTAGAGTCAAGCGAATGGAAGTAAATCGAATATTAGTTATTCGATAGGAGTTAATCCAGTTGAGTAAGTAGGGTTGAATAAGTCAAGTTAACCAGTTGAGTTAGGTAAGTCAAGTAAACCAGTAAGGTTGAGTAAGTAGGGTTAATCGAGTGGAGTTATCAAATATCACTTATTCAAAGTAGATTTATTGAATATGGTATTCGAAGTTAGTAAATCGAATATAAGTTATTCGAAGTGAGATAATCGAATATAAGTTATTCGAAGTAATATAATCGAATATTGGTTATTCGAGAAGAAGTTACGAATAGTTTATTCGAATAGAGTTAAATGAAGTTAAATCGAATATTAGTTATTCGATATGAGTAATCAAGTTAAGATAATCAAGTTAAGATAATCGAGTTAAGTTAGCAAGTTAAGTTATCAAGTCAAGATGATCGAGTTAAGTAAATAAGTTCAGTTCGTCGAGTTAAATTAATCGATGTTAGTTTCATCGAAAGGAGTTATCGATGTTAGTTTCATCGAAAGGAGTTATCGATGTTAGTTTCATCGAAAGGAGTTATCGATGTTAGTTTCATCGAAAGGAGTTATCGATGTTAGTTTCATCGAAAGGAGTTATCGATGTTAGTTTCACCGAAAGGAGTTATCGATGTTAGTTTCACCGAAAGGAGTTATCGATGTTAGTTCCATCGAAAGGAGTTATCGATGGTAGTTTCATCGAAGGGAGTTATCGATTATAGTTTAATCGAAGTGAGATTTTCAAATATGAGATATTTGAAAGGAAGAGTTATTCGAAAAGAGATTTTCGAATATAATTTATTCGAAAGTAAGATTTTTTTAATATGAGATATTTGAAAAGGAAAAAGTTAATCGAATATAGGTTATTCGAAGAAGAGTTAATCAAATAGAGATTTCTCGAAGAGAGTTAATCGGCAAATTCGATTATATCGAATTCGGGAAAGTACTTATACTTTCCAGCGTTTAAATAGAGATTTATTTATTTATAAATAAATAAGTGTTAGGTTAATTATTCACTAATAAGAATAGAAGTTATAAATAAAGTTAGATAATTCGAAAGTAAGGATTTTAACGTTATCATTATAACCAATGTTTTAAATATAGAAGTGGATTAGTAAAATTTAATCCGAGAAAGGCGTAAAGAAGTTGTTAAAGATTAAAAGATAAACTTTGACCATTTCGAAGTTATAACGTTGTTCAGTTAAGGTCTGAGAGGTAATTATACCTCAACTTGAGTGACTTTCTTCTTAACTAAGAAATGGTAAGGTTTGATCGTAAAGGAGTTTTGGAAATGTTTTCCAAACGAGAATCAGAAAAGTTTTCTGATAAAAGAAAATAAGAATTTATAATATAGGGAACAGGAGATGAGTAAATAAATGAACTAAAGAGATTAATGTTAAATGATGTTTGTTCGATATAATTTCCATCTGGGAATAATATCGTTGTTTGCACACTTGTTTTTCTTTGATAGTTAACTCACAGACTATCGAAGTTTTGACCATTTTAACGTTGTTAATATGGAGAGACCGGTTGGATTATTATCCATAGAACCACTCTGTATTGGCATAAGCGTTGCGAATCATATATGCCAAAGATAATTGAAGACGGAGAAAAATGCAAGGGCTATCCTGTTTACAGAATAGTGCCTTCGGTTTGTCCAGTCCCAGGACAACTTGTATGGACGAAGGTCTGACAGAGTATATCCAGTGGATCGCGTAAGTTGATCTGTTCAAACGTATTCACGTTTGGTGGCGGAGGAATTCGTTTCTCTTAGCTGTATACCCGTGTTATTTTTGGATAAGTCAATTTGTGATTTGGCGGGTATGACGATGTGACATTTCTAAGTGATGGATGTCTGACATAGTATTTCCAGACGATCACGTACATTGATTTCTTCAACTATACCAAGAGTGGAAGCGGAGAAGGAAACTTCTTTTAGCTGACACATAATGTATGGTTGTAGATGTCAATTAGTGATTCTGATGGATCTGACAATGTGGCATTCGAAGTGAACCTGATGTGATGATAAAGCGTAGCTTCTAGCCTCATCATCCGGTAAATGACAGAAATCGGGCAGGCAGCATGGCTAAGTCGGTCGCACCGAAGTAGGGTGTATAATCACCTATCTAGAGAATATTCATTTGTTTCTTAAATCTATCAATGCTGTCCCATATATATACGGGAACGGTTGCTGATCCCAACCGTTGGTGATGTACATTCGATACACTCAAGCGAAATGAGTGGTCGGTCATGTGTGGCTGAGTTGCAAGATGTTCTTGTTGAACTCCAGTGTATCGTTCCTAGAGTACACTGATCGGAAGGTGATTCCATACCTTGTCATAGTTGGAAATCCAATCATCCAATACGTGTTTGCGGTTTTGATTGTATACTATATATGTAGAACGTGAGATGAAAGCGTTTCTGCTAGTTGATATCTATTTGTACATAGACATTATTATAATATCAAAAGGTTTTTGATATAAAGATATTTTGGATTCTCATAAGGGAAAAACCCGTTCCGTTTTGCGGCGTGGTCTTATGAGATATCGTTTACTTGTTCATATACCTGTTTAAACTGTTTTACTCATACCAGTCCCATGACTGACCCGGAGTTTATTTGTTGTTTTCCCTAAACTCTTGGGTGCCTAAATTTGTACGGGCAGTCAAGTAGTCGGGTTTTACAGATATACTGGAAGAGCTTGGAGCAGGAGGCTTCAAGATCATATAGCTATAATTATTTCCGCTGTGTTGTAAGTGCTGTACTCTGATAAGTGCTATTGTATACATAACTGTTATATTTCAAAGTTATGTTATCTATTATATGTTATTCGTTCCGCTGTGAGGTTCGTGTTACTCTGATGTTGTGTTCTTCTTCTTCTTCTATTCTAAGTTTCTATCTTATCTTTCCTCACCCTCTGTCTTCTTTCTATTAGTTTCTTGGATTTCCAGTGCGATTTGGGTTGGACTTGTGTTATTTAGTCAGCTCAAATTCCCCCGGATTTTCGGGTCACTACACTTCTAAATTTAACTAGAACTTACGCTATTTTTCTGAATGCTTCTTGGATTCAGGGTTTATGCCACCTAGTTCCAAACTAGGGATTATGCTACCTGTCGAACGATGCCCTTTAGTCTAGGACACACCACCTAGAGTGGTACATGTTCCTAGACTTTCCCCACGCATGTATCGCGAATCGTTATCGCTTGTCTAGATGCACATGTCCAGTAATGTGCGGTCCGAGTTCTGTTGTCAGGGCTACTCTAGAAATACGAAACTCGGTCAGGAGCTTTCAATATCTGCCGATGCAGATGCTAAGGTCTGTTTTAACAGTGGCTATGGTCCCACTCGACCCCTCCCTCAACTAATGAAAGGCACACCTTGAAAAATGAGAACTATACGCCGGCCCTTGGTGCCCCACTATCCTATGGCCATCCGCAACCATAACTAGATAGCAAGTATATGGTCTTTTGGAGTTCTCCGCCTTTCCGCTTCACGTATCTCGATTGACTCAAGATGGTAGGTAGACGACGAGTTGCTATCACAGGGCTTCCGATTTCTCGCCGAATCACGCTGGTCCATCCGAGTCTTTAGGTTGCCATATGTATATATATATATATATATATATATATATATATTGCAACCAAGGCATACCCTTGGCTCTTCTACCACAGAACTTAACCTCTGTGCGCCCAGGCGGATCATCTGCAGCCTCACAGAGGGATACCAAGAGTACCCTCACGTCCCCTCGAAGCCTCGGGCTTCGTAACCCAATTCGTTGGAGCATTCTTAAAACCGGATGGATGTCCGCTCCTTTGTGTTATACTAAGAATTACTACTTAGTTCTACTAACTAAGGTTTACCCCTTAGTTTCCAAATTCCTTGTTTTCTTAACTAAGTTTTACTACTTAGTCCCCTTTTGAACTGAGGTTTACTACTTAGTTTTCTTTCTCGCCAGGTTGGATTGGTTAAGTGTCTTTAGTCGATTTAAGCTATCTTAACCCTCTTCCCTTATCCTGTTAAACTGGTTAAGTGTTATCCCTTTATGCTTTTTACTTAACCCTATTCATTTATCATATTCTGATGGTTAAGCGTTCAAGTTTACTTAACCCTATGGTCTAGTCCAGCTAACATATTAAATTGGCTAAGTGTATTACTTAACCCCAACCTCTAGTCTAATTAACATGTTAAATTGGCTAAGTGTATTAACTTTACTTAACCCCACCTTCTAGTCTAGTCAACATGTTAATATGGCTAAGTATTCCCATGGACTTAACCCTCCCATTCTAGCTTTAACTGTGCTAAGTTGGTTAAGTGTTCCTTAACCATCCCATTCTAGCTTAACTGTATTAAGTTGGTTAAGTGTTCCTATGGACTTAACCTTCCCATTCTAGCTTAACTGTGTTAAGTTGGTTAAGTGTTCCTATGGACTTAACCCTCCCATTCTAGCTTAACTGTGTTAAGTTGGTTAAGTGTTTCTATGGACTTAACCCACCCATTCTTGCTTAACTGTGTTAAATTGGTTAAGTGTTTCTATGGACTTAACTCTCCCATTCTTTGTTCAAGCTTTAATTAATAAATCAAAGCCGCAACCTCTCACATTAGACATATATTGCTGCGGTTACTGGATGTGCCGGTCGGTTCCAGGCAGGTTTACACCGCAGCTCAGTCTAACCTCGGGTTAGGCATATTCATGTTTTCTAAGTTCAAAGGGTTTTTGATTTATTTCCAAATCTGGTTTTGAAAGTAACCATCCCATCCGTCGGATCAGTTAGGGATAGCCAGGGAGGGCAGGAAACTTGTATTTTCCGAACCCAAGCCTAGACAATATCCTCTCTGTCACCCTAGAACTTTCAGGTGTATGAGTTATTCAAAGAGAAAACCTTTCTTTTGTCCATATATAAATTGTCAGCAATTTATCTTCAAAGTCCATTTTCTCTTTTTAAATAAACTTGGCCTATACCCTTTTCATTTTGTCCTGCCCACTAGTATACTTATATTCTAGGCCCAAGTCCTAACCCAACTTGCAGTTCAGGCCATTTCCTATTTCATTGCCAAAACTAGATTAAATATCCTAGTTTATAATTTATGGCCAAAACTTAATCTACATGCAAGTTGCATATTTTGTGGTAAATGAACAATTTATCATTTATGGCAAATTCTATAAGTAAATTTACTCTTAATTTACTTATTTCATTATTGCACTTTTAATGTACATTGTCACATTTATTACTATGGCCCGTTCTCCCTTATTTATCATATTTATACTTTTTGGTATGTAAATTATACCAAATTAAGTGTCACTAACCATAATTTATTCTAAACATGACAATTTCTCACAATTATGACTAAATTCAAAATTGTGCTAATATACTTATTCCAAATCTTTAATTAACCCAATTTTGATTTAACATCCTAATTCACAGTTTATGGCAAGACTAGAATTATTATTCTAGTTTACATTCCATGCCTAAAATTTAGCTTACTTGCTAATACTAAATTTAATATGTCAAACTTATCCAATTTGCATTCCTATGAACATGCCATAATACATATTCCCAATTTATGCCAATTTCCAAGCTTATAACTACGTTTATGTTCATTTTCGTATTTTCCCCAAATTGCATTCCCACCGTTTATATAATCGTGATTTAACCTAGATTGTAAATAAATCTAGATTCGTAGAAAATAGGGAATGAACCAAAGATGCTATGAAAAGGGATAATAATAACTGGCATAAAAGGTTTGGATAACGACGCAGGTTCAAGAATATGGGTAGACCTAACTTAATAGGTAAATTCCCACGGTCTAAAACCAAAAATAGATAGAATAGGTTCAAGAACATGGGTAGACCTAACTGAATAGGTAAATTCCCACAGTCTAAAACCAAAGAAAACCAAGGAACAAATAAAATAGAAAATCGGGTTTAGACCCAATTTCATAGCCACAAAACTTAAGCAACAATTTTCCTAATTATGAATCATAGGCAATAATTTATGTTTCCAAATCAAAGGCATAGGCTTAGTCAAGGAAATTATCCTCGTAGTCACAGTCACAGTCATAGGCAATGTTCATAGTTATAAGCAATGTTCATAGTCCAAAAGGGAAAATAATTCCCATAGTCATAAGTCATTGTCATAGACAATGTCATAGTCATATGTTGTATGTCCCAAATCAAGGTTCATGTTCGTAATTCAAAGGCAATAGGTTCATGGTCATAGTTCTCATAATCATGATCATAGGCATAGGCATATCCTTTTTTTTTGTTCAATAGTCATAGGCCGTCAATCCAAGTCATAGTATGTTCTGGGCCATAGTCAAGAATTAGATCCAGAAACTTAAATAAACATAGATCCAAGTGAAGAGATTATGCATTTTTCTTATATCCTTTTAATTTCATGTCACAAATAAAAATAAAATGTTCAAATCTAGAAATAACCAACTTACAGAAATTAGATCTAGAATAGAATGATGGTGATGCTAAGATTCGTATGTCGTTGCTCGAGGTTTGTTGATTTAGCCTTTGAATTCTTCACTTTGATTTGAATCCCTTCTTGAACAGATTTGGGCAACATCTCCTCATCTTGAATTTATATTTCATTTTGATTATTTATTTTAATTTAGAGGAGGGGAAGAAGCCATGAATCTTAGCAGCATAAGGGTAGAAGAGAATTGGTGCAAAGAGAATGAAGACTAGGGCTGTTTATATAGCTGCTCAAGACCTTATCGTACACGCAGCGCTGAGTCAGCATTGAACCCAGTTAAGAAAATAGTCCAGGTACGTAGATGAATCTAGCCAAACCTTATCATACACGCAGCGGTGAGTCAGCATTGAACCTAGTTAAGAAAATAGTCCAGGTACGAAGATGAATCTAGCCAAACCTTATCATACACGCAGTGCTGAGTCAGCATTGGGTCCCACAAGCTATTTTGGCGTAGAAATTTGATTTTCGAACTTTTGAATTTCTAGAATTTATTTAACTGTTTTATTCACATGAAATATTCTTATATGTATACAATTCCTCTAACGACCATTTTACGCGTATATATATACGCACAACTTTCATTTTATTTTCAAAATTCAAATGATGTTGCACCGTTATTTGATTGTTGCCATATTTCATTGACTGTAGCCTTATCTTCAATTTTATCTTTTGTATACATATGTTTTTGCATATATATATTTATATTCTCATATGTATATATATATTTTCTTTATTTCCTTATATGCACGTCATTATCCATTTCAAATTTTGAATTTGTATACGTACATATATTTGCATGTTCAGTTGGCCCTCTCTAAAACAAAGATAAAAAATTATGCCGCCGCCGGGGTTCAAACCCCGGACCTCTATGCTACAAATCCAATGCCTTAACCAACTGAGCTACAGAGGCTTTTGTTAATAAGTCTTAGAACAATAATAATTATTGTTCTCTCCTTACTTCTCTTTTTCATGTTAGTTACAATACTTAAATTAAACAACTACACGGATCTTTTTCTTTTAAAATTTATTTATACTTTAATTTGTGAATCTTAATGTCACAGAATTACGGGGTGTTACATTCTCCCCCACTTAAAAGGATTTCGTCCCCGAAATCTTCAAGTTAGGAAGAATGTGTCCTACCATCCAATCACCCATCTACTCAACCATTCAATCACAGGCATTCATTGTCCTTAAAAGATTTCTAATGCTTTCATGTTCATATACATAGTGTGTGTATATGTCTCTATCTAATGCAAAATCAGACGGTCTACCGATTCAGTTGACCTCCTTAATGCAAATCATGTCTGTACCATGCGTCCAATCATGTATGCAAGCATCCCTGGTCATGTAAATACTACATGCGTGCACAACCATTCATCCATATGCAACGTCCATATGATATCATATCATGTTCAACTTACAAAGAAATGCATATATGTAAATGCTATATGAAAGCGTTCGAACTTGATCTAGTGTCTAATACGTATGCATATGCATCCACGAGCGACCATTTGTAACCACTTGCAACCATTCAACCATAACATGTTTCAAATACATGTTTACATCCATTGGCTTCTACCTAAAGATTGCAGATTCGATCTAGAGGATATACTTTGGAAAGAGAGAAACAACTATGCGTAAATCTCCTAAACAAAGAAATCAAGGATGCACCCTTAAGGAAAAAGGGCATGTTGCTAGTATCTAGCCATCTTGAGCTTTACTCCACTGTATCTTAACCAATTTTAACTCCACGATTGTGAAGTTTCTAAGCTCCATCTCCAAAATAAACAGATGTCAACCAAGTGTGTATACTAGGATGATCAGAGATCTCTCCTCCTATCTTATCCATCCTGCCATAACTATAAGGGTCAAAAGGTCACTACGCGCTTTTTAGAGCGCCTGCCACAACTACCCATCTCTTACGCAAGCCATCCTAGTCGAACTCGACATTCCTCAAGTACAAGCCCCAAAGGCCTAAACCAATATCAGACAAGCACCCAAGGAATATCTCCTTCGAATTCAGACGATCTACGTGATATGATATAAGCAAACTCGATGGCTATTCAAACCCCTACTAACCAAAAATAAACGGGTCGAACCACCCACTGGGTTTGAGACTGATTGGGATATTCTTACTATACAAGTACTAAGGTGCAGAGACTCAACTATGGAAGCAAATATGAACAAATGCGAAGCGCTAAATCCGAACAGAAAAACTAGATTCTTCCAACAGAAACTTTTACCACCTATCTCCTAGGTACGCTCAGCATGTACTTGCCCTTCTGAAAATCTTGTCCTTTGTTCTTGCCCTCGTCCTTATTTGTATGCCCGATCATACCCGAGTAAAGATACTTCCTCTTTTATAATTTCTTCCTCCTTCGTGAGCTAAACCTATCTCCATGAATTCCTCATCCTAGGGTTGTGCTCCTTTGCCAAACTCCTCATCCCTTTCCATGTATAACTAGGTTGGCAAATCTCTCGAAAGCTGCTTCCATCGTACGGAAAACCCTATGAACTTAAAAGAAAACTGGCCGTAAGTGAAACAACTACGGCTATAGATGGAAGACGGGAACTACTTTGCCTTTCGACGAGGTTACCTCCCAGAAAGCCAGGAGCCCCAGAGACTCAAGAAAGAAGGAGACAAGAATTCAAACAGAGGAAGAGGAGACAATGCGTATGGCTTTGGGGAATATGCCTTTAAAACAAATCCTTTCTTTTAAAAATGCTTCTTTAAAAACCGTTTGAAAATAATTTTTCAAATCTTTTATCTGATCCGGAAACCTTCAGCTCTGATACCACGTGTAACACGCCACATCCGTTAGTGTCACTCACAAAGGGAATGCACTAAGTTCTGTGGAGCATTATGGGTAAAAGATGCAGATAAATTACAAGACAGACAAACATTGAACAGCGGAAAATAAAACTTTGCTTTATTGATAAAATGGTTTATACAAGATTTCTTTACAATATCAGAGTACCATCTGTCTAAAATAAAGAAGCATAAAAATACATTTATATTCCCCAATGTAACATAAGCCATCCATAGCAATCCAAAGCTGATGCATCCAAGGTTCTTCAAGCTTGAAAGAGCAACCTTTCCAAAACTAATCTGAGCTACAAGGAAAACAGAACGACATGAATTAACTGAATACAAGATAACACCCTGATGATAAGATCAACAAGATAGGATTAACACAAGCTATGCTAGGACAAGATAAACTGGATATACTATAACACATTCTCCGCTTTGCTTTTACCGCGATATACTGGTTTCTGTATCTCTACACCGCCTAACTAGTGTCCCTACTAGTAACGATAACGTGATCCCAATCCCTGTAGTTTCCGTCGCCTTCAGGCATCCATTTATTATTTAATTACCTAGATCTAATCTAGGGTTTTCTATCAAGTGCCTTCTAGATTCAACTAGAACTTACGCTATTTTTCTGAATGCTTCTTGGATTCATGGTTTATGCCACCTAGTTCCAAAGTAGGGATTATGCTACCTGTCGAACGATGCCCTTTAGTCTAGGACACACCACCTAGAGTGGTACATGTTCCTAGACTTTCCCCATGCATGTATCGCGAATCGTTATCGCTTGTCTAGATGCACATGTCCAGTAATGTGCGGTCCGAGTTCCGTTGTCAGGGCTACTCTAGAAATACGAAACTCGGTCGGGAGCTTTCAATATCTGCCGATGCAGATGCTAAGGTCTGTTTTTCCAGTGGCTATGGTCCCACTCGACACCTCCCTCAACTAATGAAAGGCACACCTTGAAAAATGAGAACTATACACCGGCCCTTGGTGCCCCACTATCCTATGGCCATCCGCAACCATAACTAGATAGCAAGTATATGGTCTTTTGGAGTTCTCCGCCTTTCCGCTTCACGTATCTCGATTGACTCAAGATGGTAGGTAGACGAGTTGCTATCACAGGGCTTCCGATTTCTCGCCGAATCACGCTGGTCCATCCGAGTCTTTAGGTTGCCATATATATATATATATATATTGCAACCAAGGCATACCCTTGGCTCTTCTACCACAGACCTTAACCTCTGTGCGCCCAGGCGGATCATCTGCAGCCTCACAGAAGGATACTAAGAGTACCCTCACGTCCCCTCGAAGCCTCGGGCTTCGTAACCCAATTCGTTGGAGCATTCTTAAAACCAGATGGATGTCCGCTCCTTTGTATTATACTAAGAATTACTACTTAGTTCTACTAACTAAGGTTTACCCCTTAGTTTCCAAATTCCTTGTTTTCTTAACTAAGTTTTACTACTTAGTCCCCTTTTCAACTGAGGTTTACTACTTAGTTTTCTTTCTCGCCAGGTTGGATTGGTTAAGTGTCTTTAGTCGATTTAAGCTATCTTAACCCTCTTCCTTTATCCTGTTAAACTGGTTAAGTGTTATCCCTTTATGCTTTTTACTTAACCCTATTCATTTATCATATTCTGATGGTCAAGCGTTCAAGTTTACTTAACCCTATGGTCTAGTCCAGCTAACATATTAAATTGGCTAAGTGTATTACTTAACCCCAACCTCTAGTCTAATTAACATGTTAAATTGGCTAAGTGTATTAACTTTACTTAACCCCACCTTCTAGTCTAGTCAACATGTTAATTTGGCTAAGTATTCCCATGGACTTAACCCTCCCATTCTAGCTTTAACTGTGCTAAGTTGGTTAAGTGTTCCTTAACCTTCCCATTCTAGCTTAACTGTGTTAAGTTGGTTAAGTGTTCCTATGGACTTAACCTTCCCATTCTAGCTTAACTGTGTTAAGTTGGTTAAGTGTTCCTATGGACTTAACCCTCCCATTCTAGCTTAACTGTGTTAAGTTGGTTAAGTGTTTCTATGGACTTAACCCACCCATTCTTGCTTAACTGTGTTAAATTGGTTAAGTGTTTCTATGGACTTAACTCTCCCATTCTTTGTTCTAGCTTTAATTAATAAATCAAAGCCGCAACCTCTCACATTAGACAGATATTGCTGCGGTTACTGGATGTGCCGGTCGGTTCCGGGCAGGTTTACACCGCAGCTCAGTCTAATCTCGGGTTAGGCATATTCATGTTTTCTAAGTTCAAAGGGTTTTTGATTTATTTCCAAATCTGGTTTTGAAAGTAACCATCCCGTCCGTCGGATCAGTTAGGGATAGCCAGGGAGGGCAGGAAACTTGTATTTTCCGAACCCAAGCCTAGACACTATCCTCTCTATCACCCTAGAACTTTCAGGTGTATGTGTTATTCAAAGAGAAAACCTTTCTTTTGTCCATATATAAATTGTCAGCAATTTATCTTCAAAGTCCATTTTCTCTTTTTAAATAAACTTGGCCTATACCCTTTTCATTTTGTCCTGCCCACTAGTATACTTATATTCTAGGCCCAAGTCCTAACCCAACTTGCAGTTCAGGCCATTTCCTATTTCATTGCCAAAACTAGATTAAATATCCTAGTTTATAATTTATGGCCAAAACTTAATCTACATGCAAGTTGCATATTTTGTGGTAAATGAACAATTTATCATTTATGGCAAATTCTATAAGTAAATTTACTCTTAATTTACTTATTTCATTATTGCACTTTTAATGTACATTGTCACATTTATTACTATGGCCCGTTCTCCCTTATTTATCATATTTATACTTTTTGTTATGTAAATTATACCAAATTAAGTGTCACTAACAACAATTTTTTCTAAACATGACAATTTCTCACAATTATGACTAAATTCAAAATTGTGCTAATATACTTATTCCAAATCTTTAATTAACCCAATTTTGATTTAACATCCTAATTCACAGTTTATGGCAAGACTAGAATTATTATTCTAGTTTACATTCCATGCCTAAAATTTAGCTTACATGCTAATACTAAATTTAATATGTCAAACTTACCCAATTTGCATTCCTATGAACATGCCATAATACATATTCCCAATTTATGCCAATTTCCAAGCTTATAACTACGTTTATGTTCATTTTCGTATTTTCTCCAAATTGCATTCCCACCGTTCGTATAATCGTGATTTAACCTAGATTGTAAATAAATCTAGATTCGTAGAAAATAGGGAATGAACCAAAGATGCTATGAAAAGGGATAATAATAACTGGCATAAAAGGTTTGGATAACGACGCAGGTTCAAGAATATGGGTAGACCTAACTTAATAGGTAAATTCCCACGGTCTAAAACCAAAAATAGATAGAATAGGTTCAAGAACATGGGTAGACCTAACTGAATAGGTAAATTCCCACAGTCTAAAACCAAAGAAAACCAAGGAACAGACAAAATAGAAAATCGGGTTTAGACCCAATTTCATAGCCACAAAACTTAAGCAACAATTTTCCTAATTATGAATCATAGGCAATAATTTATGTTTCCAAATCAAAGGCATAGGCTTAGTCAAGGAAATAATCCTCGTAGTCACAGTCACAGTCATAGGCAATGTTCATAGTTATAGGCAATGTTCATAGTCCAAAAGGGAAAATAATTCCCATAGTCATAAGTCATTGTCATAGACAATGTCATAGTCATATGTTGTATGTCCCAAATCAAGGTTCATGTTCGTAATTCAAAGGCAATAGGTTCATGGTCATAGTTCTCATAATCATGATCATAGGCATAGGCATATCATTTTTTTTTTGTTCAATAGTCATAGGCTGTCAATCCAAGTCATAGTATGTTCTGGGCCATAGTCAAGAATTAGATCCAGAAACTTAAATAAACATAGATCCAAGTGAAGAGATTATGCATTTTTCTTATACCCTTTTAATTTCATGTCACAAATAAAAATAAAATGTTCAAATCTAGAAATAACCAACTTACAGAAATTAGATCTAGAATAGAAAGATGGTGATGCTAAGATTCGTATGTCGTTGCTCGAGGTTTGTTGATTTAGCCTTTGAATTCTTCACTTTGATTTGAATCCCTTCTTGAACAGATTTGGGCAGCATCTCCTCATCTTGAATTTATATTTTATTTTGATTATTTATTTTAATTTAGAGGAGGGGAAGAAGCCATGAATCTTAGCAGCATAAGGGTAGAAGAGAATTGGTGCAAAGAGAATGAAGACTAGGGCTGTTTATATAGCTGCTCAAGACCTTGTCGTACACACAGCGCTGAGTCAGCATTGAACCCAGTTAAGAAAATGGTCCAGGTACATAGATGAATCTAGCCAAACCTTATCATACACACAACGCTGAGTCAGCATTGAACCTAGTTAAGAAAATAGTCCAGGTACGTAAATGAATCTAGCCAAACCTTATCATACACGCAGTGCTGAGTCAGCATTGGGTCCCACAAGCTATTTTGGCGTAGAAATTTGATTTTCGAACTTTTGAATTTCTAGAATTTATTTAACTGTTTTATTCACATGAAATATTCTTATATGTATACAATTCCTCTAACGACCATTTTACGCGTTTATATATACGCACAACTTTCATTTTATTTTCAAAATTCAAATGATGTTGCACCGTTATTTGATTGTTGCCATATTTCGTTGACTGTAGCCTTATCTTGAATTTTGTCTTTTGTATACATATGTTTTTGCATATATATATATTTATATTCTCATATGTATATATATATTTTCTTTATTTCCTTATATGCACGTTCTTATCCATTTCAAATTTTGAATTTGTATACGTACATATATTTGCATGTTCAGTTGGCCCTCTCTAAAACAAAGATAAAAAATTATGCCGCCGCTGGGGTTCAAACCCCCGACCTCTATGCTACAAATCCAATGCCTTAACCAACTGAGCTACAGAGGCTTTTGTTAATAAGTCTTAGAACAATAACAATTATTGTTCTCTCCTTACTTCTCTTTTTCATGTTAGTTACAATACTTAAATTAAACAACTGCATGGATCTTTTTCTTTTAAAATTTATTTATACTTTAATTTGTGAATCTTAATGTCACAGAATTACGGGGTGTTACATTCTCCCCCACTTAAAAGGATTTCGTCCCCGAAATCTTCAAGTTAGGAAGAATGTGTCCTACCATCCAATCACCCATCTACTCAACCATTCAATCACAGGCATTCATTGTCCTTAAAAGATTTCTAATGCTTTCATGTTCATATACACAGTGTGTGTATATGTCTCTATCTAATGCAAAATCAGACGGTCTACTGATTCAGTTGACCTCCTTAATGCAAATCATGTCTGTACCATGCGTCCAATCATGTATGCAAGCATCCCTGGTCATGTAAATACTACATGCGTGCACAACCATTCATCCATATGCAACGTCCATATGATATCATATCATGTTCAACTTACAAACAAATGCATATATGTAAATGCTATATGAAAGCGTTCGAACTTGTTCTAGTGTCTAATACGTATGCATATGCATCCACGAGCGACCATTTGTAACCACTTGCAACCATTCAACCATAACATGTTTCAAATACATGTTTACATCCATTGGCTTCTACCTAAAGATTGCAGATTCGATCTAGAGGATATACTTTGGAAAGAGAGAAACAACTATGCGTAAATCTCCTAAACAAAGAAATCAAGGATGCACCCTTAAGGAAAAAGGGCATGTTGCTAGTATCTAGCCTTCTTGAGCTTTACTCCACTGTATCTTAACCAATTTTAACTCCACGATTGTGAAGTTTCTAAGCTCCATCTCCAAAATAAACAGATGTCAACCAAGTGTATATACTAGGATGATCAGAGATCTCTCCTCCTAACTTATCCATCCTGCCATAACTATAAGGGTCAAAAGGTCACTACGCGCTTTTTAGAGCGCCTGCCACAACTATCCATCTCTTACGCAAGCCATCCTAGTCGAACTCGACATTCCTCAAGTACAAGCCCCAAAGGCCTAAACCAATATCAGACAAGCACCCAAGGAATATCTCCTTCGAATTCAGACGATCTACGTGATATGATATAAGCAAACTCGATGGCTATTCAAACCCCTACTAACCAAAAATAAACGGGTCGAACCACCCACTGGGTTTGAGACTGATTGGGATCTTCTTACTATACAAGTACTAAGGTGCAGAGACTCAACTATGGAAGCAAATATGAACAAATGCGAAGCGCTAAATCCGAACAGAAAAACTAGATTCTTCCAACAGAAACTTTTACCACCTATCTCCTAGGTACGCTCAACATGTACTTGCCCTTCTGAAAATCTTGTCCTTTGTTCTTGCCCTCATCCTTATTTGTATGCCCAATCATACCCGAGTAAAGATACTTCCTCTTTTATAATTTCTTCCTCCTTCGTGAGCTAAACCTATCTCCATGAATTCCTCATCCTAGGGTTGTGCTCCTTTGCCAAACTCCTCATCCCTTTCCGTGTATAACTATGTTGGCAAATCTCTCGAAAGCTGCTTCCATCATACGGAAAACCCTATGAACTTAAAAGAAAACTGGCCGTAAGTGAAACAACTACGGCTATAGATGGAAGACGGGAACTACTTTGCCTTTCGACGAGGTTACCTCCCAGAAAGCCAGGAGCCCCAGAGACTCAAGAAAGAAGGAGACAAGAATTCAAACAGAGGAAGAGGAGACAATGCGTATGGCTTTGGGGAATATGCCTTTAAAACAAATCCTTTCTTTTAAAAATGCTTCTTTAAAAACCGTTTGAAAATAATTTTTCAAATCTTTTATCTGATCCGGAAACCTTCAGCTCTGATACCACGTGTAACACGCCACATCCGTTAGTGTCACTCACAAAGGGAATGCACTAAGTTCTGTGGAGCATTATGGGTAAAAGATGCAGATAAATTACAAGACAGACAAACATTGAACAGCGGAAAATAAAACTTTGCTTTATTGATAAAATGGTTTGTACAAGATTGCTTTACAATATCAGAGTACCATCTGTCTAAAATAAAGAAGCATAAAAATACATTTATATTCCCCAATGTAACATAAGCCATCCATAGCAATCCAAAGCTGATGCATCCAAGGTTCTTCAAGCTTGAAAGAGCAACCTTTCCAAAACTAATCTGAGCTACAAGGAAAACAGAACGACATGAATTAACTGAATACAAGATAACACCCTGATGATAAGATCAACATGATAGGATTAACACAAGCTATGCTAGGACAAGATAAACTGGATATACTATAACACATTCTCCGCTTCGCTTTTACCGCGATATACTGGTTTCTGTATCTCTACACCGCCTAAGTAGTGTCCCTACTAGTAACGATAACGTGATCCCAATCCCTGTAGTTTCCGTCGCCTTCAGGCATCCATTTATTATTTAATTACCTAGATCTAATCTAGGGTTTTCTATCAAGTGCCTTCTAGATTCAACTAGAACTTACGCTATTTTTCTGAATGCTTCTAGGATTCAGGGTTTATGCCACCTAGTTCCAAACTAGGGATTATGCTACCTGTCGAACGATGCCCTTTAGTCTAGGACACACCACCTAGAATGGTACATGTTCCTAGACTTTCCCCACGCATGTATCGCGAATCGTTATCGCTTGTCTAGATGCACATGTCCAGTAATGTGCGGTCTGAGTTCCGTTGTCAGGGCTACTCTAGAAATACGAAACTCGGTCGGGAGCTTTCAATATCTGCCGATGCAGATGCTAAGGTCTGTTTTTCCAGTGGCTATGGTCCCACTCGACCCCTCCCTCAACTAATGAAAGGCACACCTTGAAAAATGAGAACTATACGCCGGCCCTTGGTGCCCCACTATCCTATGGCCATCCGCAACCATAACTAGATAGCAAGTATATGGTCTTTTGGAGTTCTCCGCCTTTCCGCTTCACGTATCTCGATTGACTCAAGATGGTAGGTAGACGAGGAGTTGCTATCATAGGGCTTCCGATTTCTCGCTGAATCACGCTGGTCCATCCGAGTCTTTAGGTTGCCATATATATATATATATATATATATTGCAACCAAGGCATACCCTTGGCTCTTCTACCACAGACCTTAACCTCTGTGCGCCCAGGCGGATCATCTGCAGCCTCACAGAGGGATACTAAGAGTACCCTCACGTCCCCTCGAAGCCTCGGGCTTCGTAACCCAATTCGTTGGAGCATTCTTAAAACCAGATGGATGTCCGCTCCTTTGTATTATACTAAGAATTACTATTTAGTTCTACTAACTAAGGTTTACCCCTTAGTTTCCAAATTCCTTGTTTTCTTAACTAAGTTTTACTACTTAGTCCCCTTTTCAACTGAGGTTTACTACTTAGTTTTCTTTCTCGCCAGGTTGGATTGGTTAAGTGTCTTTAGTCGATTTAAGCTATCTTAACCCTCTTCCCTTATCCTGTTAAACTGGTTAAGTGTTATCCCTTTATGCTTTTTACTTAACCCTATTCATTTATCATATTCTGATGGTTAAGCGTTCAAGTTTACTTAACCCTATGGTCTAGTCCAGCTAACATATTAAATTGGCTAAGTGTATTACTTAACCCCAACCTCTAGTCTAATTAACATGTTAAATTGGCTAAGTGTATTAACTTTACTTAACCCCACCTTCTAGTCTAGTCAACATGTTAATTTGGCTAAGTATTCCCATGGACTTAACCCTCCCATTCTAGCTTTAACTGTGCTAAGTTGGTTAAGTGTTCCTTAACCTTCCCATTCTAGCTTAACTGTGTTAAGTTGGTTAAGTGTTCCTATTGACTTAACCTTCCCATTCTAGCTTAACTGTGTTAAGTTGGTTAAGTGTTCCTATGGACTTAACCCTCCCATTCTAGCTTAACTGTGTTAAGTTGGTTAAGTGTTTCTATGGACTTAACCCACCCATTCTTGCTTAACTGTGTTAAATTGGTTAAGTGTTTCTATGGACTTAACTCTCCCATTCTTTGTTCTAGCTTTAATTAATAAATCAAAGCCACAACCTCTCACATTAGACAGATATTGCTGCGGTTACTGGATGTGCCGGTCGGTTCCGGGCAGGTTTACACCGCAGCTCAGTCTAACCTCGGGTTAGGCATATTCATGTTTTCTAAGTTCAAAGGGTTTTTGATTTATTTCCAAATCTGGTTTTGAAAGTAACCATCCCATCCGTCGGATCAGTTAGGGATAGCCAGGGAGGGCAGGAAACTTGTATTTTCCGAACCCAAGCCTAGACACTATCCTCTCTGTCACCCTAGAACTTTCAGGTGTATGTGTTATTCAAAGAGAAAACCTTTCTTTTGTCCATATATAAATTGTCAGCAATTTATCCTCAAAGTCCATTTTCTCTTTTTAAATAAACTTGGCCTATACCCTTTTCATTTTGTCCTGCCCACTAGTATACTTATATTCTAGGCCCAAGTCCTAACCCAACTTGCAGTTCAGGCCATTTCCTATTTCATTGCCAAAACTAGATTAAATATCCTAGTTTATAATTTATGGCCAAAACTTAATCTACATGCAAGTTGCATATTTTGTGGTAAATGAACAATTTATCATTTATGGCAAATTCTATAAGTAAACTTACTCTTAATTTACTTATTTCATTATTGCACTTTTAATGTACATTGTCACATTTATTACTATGGCCCGTTCTCCCTTATTTATCATATTTATACTTTTTGGTATGTAAATTATACCAAATTAAGTGTCACTAACAATAATTTTTTCTAAACATGACAATTTCTCACAATTATGACTAAATTCAAAATTGTGCTATTATACTTATTCCAAATCTTTAATTAACCCAATTTTGATTTAACATCCTAATTCACAGTTTATGGCAAGACTAGAATTATTATTCTAGTTTACATTCCATGCCTAAAATTTAGCTTACTTGCTAATACTAAATTTAATATGTCAAACTTACCCAATTTGCATTCCTATGACCATGCCATAATACATATTCCCAATTTATGCCAATTTCCAAGCTTATAACTACGTTTATGTTCATTTTCGTATTTTCCCCAAATTGCATTCCCACCGTTCGTATAATCGTGATTTAACCTAGATTGTAAATAAATCTAGATTCGTAGAAAATAGGGAATGAACCAAAGATGCTATGAAAAGGGATAATAATAACTGGCATAAAAGGTTTGGATAACGACGCAGGTTCAAGAATATGGGTAGACCTAACTTAATAGGTAAATTCCCACGGTCTAAAACCAAAAATAGATAGAATAGGTTCAAGAACATGGGTAGACCTAACTGAATAGGTAAATTCCCACAGTCTAAAACCAAAGAAAACCAAGGAACAGACAAAATAGAAAATCGGGTTTAGACCCAATTTCATAGCCACAAAACTAAAGCAACAATTTTCCTAATTATGAATCATAGGCAATAATTTATGTTTCCAAATCAAAGGCATAGGCTTAGTCAAGGAAATAATCCTCGTAGTCACAGTCACAGTCATAGGCAATGTTCATAGTTATAGGCAATGTTCATAGTCCAAAAGGGAAAATAATTCCCATAGTCATAAGTCATTGTCATAGACAATGTCATAGTCATATGTTGTATGTCCCAAATCAAGGTTCATGTTCGTAATTCAAAGGCAATAGGTTCATGGTCATAGTTCTCATAATCATGATCATAGGCATAGGCATATCCTTTTTTTTTGTTCAATAGTCATAGGCCGTCAATCCAAGTCATAGTATGTTCTGGGCCATAGTCAAGAATTAGATCCAGAAACTTAAATAAACATAGATCCAAGTGAAGAGATTATGCATTTTTCTTATATCCTTTTAATTTCATGTCACAAATAAAAATAAAATGTTCAAATCTAGAAATAACCAACTTACAGAAATTAGATCTAGAATAGAAAGATGGTGATGCTAAGATTCGTATGTCGTTGCTCGAGGTTTGTTGATTTAGCCTTTGAATTATTCACTTTGATTTGAATCCCTTCTTGAACAGATTTGGGCAGCATCTCCTCATCTTGAATTTATATTTTATTTTGATTATTTATTTTAATTTAGAGGAGGGGAAGAAGCCATGAATCTTAGCAGCATAAGGGTAGAAGAGAATTGGTGCAAAGAGAATGAAGACTAGGGCTGTTTATATAGCTGCTCAAGACCTTATCGTACACGCAGCGCTGAGTCCGCATTGAACCAAGTTAAGAAAATAGTCCAGGTACGTAGATGAATCTAGCCAAACCTTATCATACACACAACGCTGAGTCAGCATTGAACCTAGTTAAGAAAATAGTCCAGGTACGTAAATGAATCTAGCCAAACCTTATCATACACGCAGTGCTGAGTCAGCATTGGGTCCCACAAGCTATTTTGGCGTAGAAATTTGATTTTCGAACTTTTGAATTTCTAGAATTTATTTAACTGTTTTATTCACATGAAATATTCTTATATGTATACAATTCCTCTAACGACCATTTTACGCGTTTATATATACGCACAACTTTCATTTTATTTTCAAAATTCAAATGATGTTGCACCGTTATTTGATTGTTGCCATATTTCGTTGACTGTAGCCTTATCTTGAATTTTGTCTTTTGTATACATATGTTTTTGCATATATATATATATTTATATTCTCATATGTATATATATATATTTTCTTTATTTCCTTATATGCACGTTCTTATCCATTTCAAATTTTGAATTTGTATACGTACATATATTTGCATGTTCAGTTGGCCCTCTCTAAAACAAAGATAAAAAATTATGCCGCCGCCGGGGTTCAAACCCCCGACCTCTATGCTACAAATCCAATGCCTTAACCAACTGAGCTACAGAGGCTTTTGTTAATAAGTCTTAGAACAATAACAATTATTGTTCTCTCCTTACTTCTCTTTTTCATGTTAGTTACAATACTTAAATTAAACAACTGCATGGATCTTTTTCTTTTAAAATTTATTTATACTTTAATTTGTGAATCTTAATGTCACAGAATTACGGGGTGTTACATTCTCCCCCACTTAAAAGGATTTCATCCCCGAAATCTTCAAGTTAGGAAGAATGTGTCCTACCATCCAATCACCCATCTACTCAACCATTCAATCACAGGCATTCATTGTCCTTAAAAGATTTCTAATGCTTTCATGTTCATATACATAGTGTGTGTATATGTCTCTATCTAATGCAAAATCAGACGGTCTACTGATTCAGTTGACCTCCTTAATGCAAATCATGTCTGTACCATGCGTCCAATCATGTATGCAAGCATCCCTGGTCATGTAAATACTACATGCGTGCACAACCATTCATCCATATGCAACGTCCATATGATATCATATCATGTTCAACTTACAAACAAATGCATATATGTAAATGCTATATGAAAGCGTTCGAACTTGATCTAGTGTCTAATACGTATGCATATGCATCCACGAGCGACCATTTGTAACCACTTGCAACCATTCAACCATAACATGTTTCAAATACATGTTTACATCCATTGGCTTCTACCTAAAGATTGCAGATTCGATCTAGAGGATATACTTTGGAAAGAGAGAAACAACTATGCGTAAATCTCCTAAACAAAGAAATCAAGGATGCACCCTTAAGGAAAAAGGGCATGTTGCTAGTATCTAGCCTTCTTGAGCTTTACTCCACTGTATCTTAACCAATTTTAACTCCACGATTGTGAAGTTTCTAAGCTCCATCTCCAAAATAAACAGATGTCAACCAAGTGTATATACTAGGATGATCAGAGATCTCTCCTCCTATCTTATCCATCCTGCCATAACTATAAGGGTCAAAAGGTCACTACGCGCTTTTTAGAGCGCCTGCCACAACTATCCATCTCTTACGCAAGCCATCCTAGTCGAACTCGACATTCCTCAAGTACAAGCCCCAAAGGCCTAAACCAATATCAGACAAGCACCCAAGGAATATCTCCTTCGAATTCAGACGATCTACGTGATATGATATAAGCAAACTCGATGGCTATTCAAACCCCTACTAACCAAAAATAAACGGGTCGAACCACCCTTTGGGTTTGAGACTGATTGGGATCTTCTTACTATACAAGTACTAAGGTGCAGAGACTCAACTATGGAAGCAAATATGAACAAATGCGAAGCGCTAAATCCGAACAGAAAAACTAGATTCTTCCAACAGAAAGTTTTACCACCTATCTCCTAGGTACGCTCAGCATGTACTTGCCCTTCTGAAAATCTTGTCCTTTGTTCTTGCCCTCGTCCTTATTTGTATGCCCAATCATACCCGAGTAAAGATACTTCCTCTTTTATAATTTCTTCCCCCTTCGTGAGCTAAACCTATCTCCATGAATTCCTCATCCTAGGGTTGTGCTCCTTTGCCAAACTCCTCATCCCTTTCCGTGTATAACTATGTTGGCAAATCTCTCGAAAGCTGCTTCCATCGTACGGAAAACCCTATGAACTTAAAAGAAAACTGGCCGTAAGTGAAACAACTACGGCTATAGATGGAAGACGGGAACTACTTTGCCTTTCGACGAGGTTACCTCCCAGAAAGCCAGGAGCCCCAGAGACTCAAGAAAGAAGGAGACAAGAATTCAAACAGAGGAAGAGGAGACAATGCGTATGGCTTTGGGGAATATGCCTTTAAAACAAATCCTTTCTTTTAAAAATGCTTCTTTAAAAACCGTTTGAAAATAATTTTTCAAATCTTTTATCTGATCCGGAAACCTTCAGCTCTGATACCACGTGTAACACGCCACATCCGTTAGTGTCACTCACAAAGGGAATGCACTAAGTTCTGTGGAGCATTATGGGTAAAAGATGCAGATAAATTACAAGACAGACAAACATTGAACAGCGGAAAATAAAACTTTGCTTTATTGATAAAATGGTTTGTACAAGATTGCTTTACAATATCAGAGTACCATCTGTCTAAAATAAAGAAGCATAAAAATACATTTATATTCCCCAATGTAACATAAGCCATCCATAGCAATCCAAAGCTGATGCATCCAAGGTTCTTCAAGCTTGAAAGAGCAACCTTTCCAAAACTAATCTGAGCTACAAGGAAAACAGAACGACATGAATTAACTGAATACAAGATAACACCCTGATGATAAGATCAACATGATAGGATTAACACAAGCTATGCTAGGACAAGATAAACTGGATATACTATAACACATTCTCCGCTTCGCTTTTACCGCGATATACTGGTTTCTGTATCTCTACACCGCCTAAGTAGTGTCCCTACTAGTAACGATAACGTGATCCCAATCCCTGTAGTTTCCGTCGCCTTCAGGCATCCATTTATTATTTAATTACCTAGATCTAATCTAGGGTTTTCTATCAAGTGCCTTCTAGATTCAACTAGAACTTACGCTATTTTTCTGAATGCTTCTAGGATTCAGGGTTTATGCCACCTAGTTCCAAACTAGGGATTATGCTACATGTCGAACGATGCCCTTTAGTCTAGGACACACCACCTAGAATGGTACATGTTCCTAGACTTTCCCCACGCATGTATCGCGAATCGTTATCGCTTGTCTAGATGCACATGTCCAGTAATGTGCGGTCTGAGTTCCGTTGTCAGGGCTACTCTAGAAATACGAAACTCGGTCGGGAGCTTTCAATATCTGCCGATGCAGATGCTAAGGTCTGTTTTTCCAGTGGCTATGGTCCCACTCGACCCCTCCCTCAACTAATGAAAGGCACACCTTGAAAAATGAGAACTATACGCCGGCCCTTGGTGCCCCACTATCCTATGGCCATCCGCAACCATAACTAGATAGCAAGTATATGGTCTTTTGGAGTTCTCCGCCTTTCCGCTTCACGTATCTCGATTGACTCAAGATGGTAGGTAGACGAGGAGTTGCTATCAGAGGGCTTCCGATTTCTCGCTGAATCACGCTGGTCCATCCGAGTCTTTAGGTTGCCATATATATATATATATATATATATATTGCAACCAAGGCATACCCTTGGCTCTTCTACCACAGACCTTAACCTCTGTGCGCCCAGGCGGATCATCTGCAGCCTCACAGAGGGATACTAAGAGTACCCTCACGTCCCCTCGAAGCCTCGGGCTTCGTAACCCAATTCGTTGGAGCATTCTTAAAACCAGATGGATGTCCGCTCCTTTGTATTATACTAAGAATTACTATTTAGTTCTACTAACTAAGGTTTACCCCTTAGTTTCCAAATTCCTTGTTTTCTTAACTAAGTTTTACTACTTAGTCCCCTTTTCAACTGAGGTTTACTACTTAGTTTTCTTTCTCGCCAGGTTGGATTGGTTAAGTGTCTTTAGTCGATTTAAGCTATCTTAACCCTCTTCCCTTATCCTGTTAAACTGGTTAAGTGTTATCCCTTTATGCTTTTTACTTAACCCTATTCATTTATCATATTCTGATGGTTAAGCGTTCAAGTTTACTTAACCCTATGGTCTAGTCCAGCTAACATATTAAATTGGCTAAGTGTATTACTTAACCCCAACCTCTAGTCTAATTAACATGTTAAATTGGCTAAGTGTATTAACTTTACTTAACCCCACCTTCTAGTCTAGTCAACATGTTAATTTGGCTAAGTATTCCCATGGACTTAACCCTCCCATTCTAGCTTTAACTGTGCTAAGTTGGTTAAGTGTTCCTTAACCTTCCCATTCTAGCTTAACTGTGTTAAGTTGGTTAAGTGTTCCTATTGACTTAACCTTCCCATTCTAGCTTAACTGTGTTAAGTTGGTTAAGTGTTCCTATGGACTTAACCCTCCCATTCTAGCTTAACTGTGTTAAGTTGGTTAAGTGTTTCTATGGACTTAACCCACCCATTCTTGCTTAACTGTGTTAAATTGGTTAAGTGTTTCTATGGACTTAACTCTCCCATTCTTTGTTCTAGCTTTAATTAATAAATCAAAGCCACAACCTCTCACATTAGACAGATATTGCTGCGGTTACTGGATGTGCCGGTCGGTTCCGGGCAGGTTTACACCGCAGCTCAGTCTAACCTCGGGTTAGGCATATTCATGTTTTCTAAGTTCAAAGGGTTTTTGATTTATTTCCAAATCTGGTTTTGAAAGTAACCATCCCATCCGTCGGATCAGTTAGGGATAGCCAGGGAGGGCAGGAAACTTGTATTTTCCGAACCCAAGCCTAGACACTATCCTCTCTGTCACCCTAGAACTTTCAGGTGTATGTGTTATTCAAAGAGAAAACCTTTCTTTTGTCCATATATAAATTGTCAGCAATTTATCCTCAAAGTCCATTTTCTCTTTTTAAATAAACTTGGCCTATACCCTTTTCATTTTGTCCTGCCCACTAGTATACTTATATTCTAGGCCCAAGTCCTAACCCAACTTGCAGTTCAGGCCATTTCCTATTTCATTGCCAAAACTAGATTAAATATCCTAGTTTATAATTTATGGCCAAAACTTAATCTACATGCAAGTTGCATATTTTGTGGTAAATGAACAATTTATCATTTATGGCAAATTCTATAAGTAAACTTACTCTTAATTTACTTATTTCATTATTGCACTTTTAATGTACATTGTCACATTTATTACTATGGCCCGTTCTCCCTTATTTATCATATTTATACTTTTTGGTATGTAAATTATACCAAATTAAGTGTCACTAACAATAATTTTTTCTAAACATGACAATTTCTCACAATTATGACTAAATTCAAAATTGTGCTAATATACTTATTCCAAATCTTTAATTAACCCAATTTTGATTTAACATCCTAATTCACAGTTTATGGCAAGACTAGAATTATTATTCTAGTTTACATTCCATGCCTAAAATTTAGCTTACTTGCTAATACTAAATTTAATATGTCAAACTTACCCAATTTGCATTCCTATGACCATGCCATAATACATATTCCCAATTTATGCCAATTTCCAAGCTTATAACTACGTTTATGTTCATTTTCGTATTTTCCCCAAATTGCATTCCCATCGTTCGTATAATCGTGATTTAACCTAGATTGTAAATAAATCTAGATTCGTAGAAAATAGGGAATGAACCAAAGATGCTATGAAAAGGGATAATAATAACTGGCATAAAAGGTTTGGATAACGACGCAGGTTCAAGAATATGGGTAGACCTAACTTAATAGGTAAATTCCCACGGTCTAAAACCAAAAATAGATAGAATAGGTTCAAGAACATGGGTAGACCTAACTGAATAGGTAAATTCCCACAGTCTAAAACCAAAGAAAACCAAGGAACAGACAAAATAGAAAATCGGGTTTAGACCCAATTTCATAGCCACAAAACTAAAGCAACAATTTTCCTAATTATGAATCATAGGCAATAATTTATGTTTCCAAATCAAAGGCATAGGCTTAGTCAAGGAAATAATCCTCGTAGTCACAGTCACAGTCATAGGCAATGTTCATAGTTATAGGCAATGTTCATAGTCCAAAAGGGAAAATAATTCCCATAGTCATAAGTCATTGTCATAGACAATGTCATAGTCATATGTTGTATGTCCCAAATCAAGGTTCATGTTCGTAATTCAAAGGCAATAGGTTCATGGTCATAGTTCTCATAATCATGATCATAGGCATATCCTTTTTTTTGTTCAATAGTCATAGGCCGTCAATCCAAGTCATAGTATGTTCTGGGCCATAGTCAAGAATTAGATCCAGAAACTTAAATAAACATAGATCCAAGTGAAGAGATTATGCATTTTTCTTATATCCTTTTAATTTCATGTCACAAATAAAAATAAAATGTTCAAATCTAGAAATAACCAACTTACAGAAATTAGATCTAGAATAGAAAGATGGTGATGCTAAGATTCGTATGTCGTTGCTCGAGGTTTGTTGATTTAGCCTTTGAATTCTTCACTTTGATTTGAATCCCTTCTTGAACAGATTTGGGCAGCATCTCCTCGTCTTGAATTTATATTTTATTTTGATTATTTATTTTAATTTAGAGGAGGGGAAGAAGCCATGAATCTTAGCAGCATAAGGGTAGAAGAGAATTGGTGCAAAGAGAATGAAGACTAGGGCTGTTTATATAGCTGCTCAAGACCTTATCGTACACGCAGCGCTGAGTCAGCATTGAACCCAGTTAAGAAAATAGTCCAGGTACGTAGATGAATCTAGCCAAACCTTATCATACACGCAACGCTGAGTCAGCATTGAACCTAGTTAAGAAAATAGTCCAGGTACGTAAATGAATCTAGCCAAACCTTATCATACACGCAGTGCTGAGTCAGCATTGGGTCCCACAAGCTATTTTGGCGTAGAAATTTGATTTTCGAACTTTTGAATTTCTAGAATTTATTTAACTGTTTTATTCACATGAAATATTCTTATATGTATACAATTCCTCTAACGACCATTTTACGCGTTTATATATACGCACAACTTTCATTTTATTTTCAAAATTCAAATGATGTTGCACCGTTATTTGATTGTTGCCATATTTCATTGACTGTAGCCTTATCTTGAATTTTGTCTTTTGTATACATATGTTTTTGCATATATATATATATATATTCTCATATGTATATATATTTTTTCTTTATTTCCTTATATGCACGTTCTTATCCATTTCAAATTTTGAATTTGTATACGTACATATATTTGCATGTTCAGTTGGCCCTCTCTAAAACAAAGATAAAAAATTATGCCGCCGCCGGGGTTCAAACCCCCGACCTCTATGCTACAAATCCAATGCCTTAACCAACTGAGCTACAGAGGCTTTTGTTAATAAGTCTTAGAACAATAACAATTATTGTTCTCTCCTTACTTCTCTTTTTCATGTTAGTTACAATACTTAAATTAAACAACTGCATGGATCTTTTTCTTTTAAAATTTATTTATACTTTAATTTGTGAATCTTAATGTCACAGAATTACGGGGAGTTACATTTACAATCAAATCCATAATTTCGAGACACTCTAGCAAATGCCTCAGGACTCGGACGTTGGCGAGCCCTGGTTAACAGCAGGGCCGGTCCATACATACTTAGTGGATTGATTATTCTTGAACAATACGTTTTCCGGTCCTATCGGACCTATCACTTGGCCAGTAGCGACTAGTATCTGAGGGCCCTCGTTATCCATCATCCACATAAGTAATAAATGTCTGGGCTCCATAACATGACACCACTTCTAACTAGAAAGAAACGCATGCTCTCCCTACTGTCCTCATTTCGTTTTTGACTCATACCGGGTCATGAGGCTCGCGAATTAACGCTATACACAAAGCTATGCTAATTAAAGTTGTGCTTTGATCATCAACCACCAGGCTTTTCTTTTCAACAAAAGCCTTGATCATTTGCTTCTTAGGATACCACATTGACAATCCATGCCATGCAAATGATGTCTATCAATATATAACCTCTAAGCTCGTACGTCTTAGAGAATGTTGTTAATCAAGAGAATAAATTCTCCGCCACCAAACAGATATATATTTAATAGAAATCAATCAACACCGAACGAAATCCAATGTCAGACACACATCCATTTACAAGTTCATTCTGGGTCTGAACGAAACCGAAGATACCTCATTCCTCGTTTCATATGTCCAATATGGAAGAGAGGTTCTTGCATATCCAGACAATCAACATGTACGTCCGGACAACTACCACTTTAACCCTTTCTTGGGAGCTAACCAATACAAGGCATCAGTAGTCATCCATTCGATGTGAAGATCACAGCTCTTCAACCACCATCTTCAATATCTTCGACTTTTAGTTGTCGTATAATTATTTGAAATGAGATTTAAGTCGGCCTTTTCAAATAATCCTCGAATATATATAATTCAAATCATTCCTTTCTTTGGTTAAATTTAATTCAATTCTATTGATTAATGTCAAATAAATCTAACCATCCATATTACTTTATAAACCATGGGAAATTGGTTTATTTTCATTCCATATCCTTTATAATATTTTATAATGATTTATCGGTATTTTTATTTATATAAAATAGCCCATTTGATTCAAACGACGTTTCAGGTCATTACACGGCCCTAGCGCTGTTTTTATTCAGATTTGAATTACACATTTCTCGAAATCCAACCATTGGATATTAACAAATTTAATATTGTTGGAAATATCTTTCCAAAGCAAACACAATGGTTCTAGTTTAGGGAAAATCCGACGGTCGGATCTTTCCGTATAATCATTTAAAATTACGATTCCAAAACGTGAACTACCGTGCGCAATTCGTTTTATTTTAATATATATATATATATATATATATATATAATTCATTCGACGATTTCAAAACCATTATTGTTCAAATAATTTTGTACACTTCATATTCATGTTAAAAATGATATTTTTAATGAACAAAAGTATATTTCAAGACATGTAAATTTTATACACTTCACATACATGCTAAAATTTATATTTTTAACACACACAATCATTCGTTTCAACACATGACTATTTAATTCAGTTCATTAACATGTTAAAAATAATATTTTAACATATGATTTACTTATTTCTTTACTAACATGTTAAAGGCGGCATTTTTATCTATAACATATGATTCTTTTATTCTTAACTAGCATGTTAAAGACAACATTTTTTTCTAACTAAACATATATCAACAAATGATTCTTTTATTCTTAACTAACATGCTAAAAATAATGTTTTTAACTAACAAAATATCTTTTAATATATGATTCTTTTTATAATAACATCACTAACATGTTAATGACATTTTTTTCTAACAAAACATATTTAACAAATGATTCTTTTTATATATTAACATCGCTAACATGTTAATGACAATATTTTAATCTAACAAAACATGTTTAACAATTGATTCTTTTTATATTAACATCGCTAACATGTAAATGACATTATTTTAATCTAATAAAACATGTCTAACAAATGATCCGTTTTATATTAACATCGCTAACATGTAAATGACAATGTTTTAATCTAACAAAACATATTTATCAAACGATCAGTTTTCTAACTTTGCTAACATGTGAATGACATTATTTTAATATATCAAAACATATTTAACAAATGATCATTTTTCTAACTTCGCTAACATGTGAATGACATTATTTTAATGAATCAAAACATATTTAACCAATGATAATTTTTCTAACTTCGCTAACATGTAAATGACATTATTTTAATGAATCAAAACATATTTAACCAATGATAATTTTTCTAACTTCGCTAACATGTAAATGACATTATTATAATGAATCAATGCATATTTAACCAATGATCATTTTTCTAACTTCGCTAACATGTAAATGACATTATTATAATGAATCAATGCATATTTAACAAATGATCATTTTTCTAACTTCGCTAACATGTAAATGACATTATTTTAATGAATCAATGCATATTTAACAAATGATCATTTTTCTAACTTCGCTAACATGTAAAAGACATTATTTTAATGAATCAAAGCATATTTAACAAATGATCATTTTTCTAACTTCGCTAACATGTAAAAGACATTATTTTAATGAATCAAAGCATATTTAACAAATGATCATTTTTCTAACTTCGCTAACATCTAAATGACATTATTTTAATGAATCAAAATATATTTAACAAATGATCATTTTTCTAACTTCGCTAACATGTAAATGACATTATTTTAATGAATCAAAGCATATTTAACAAATGATCATTTTTCTAACTTTGCTAACATGTAAATGACATTATTTTAATGAATTAAAACATATTTAATAAATTATCATTTTTCTAACTTCGCTAACATGTCAATGACATTATTTTAATCTATCAAAACATATTTAACAAATGATCATTTTTCTACTTCTATAACATGTTAAAAATTACATTTTTATTTAGCAAAATCTCTTTAATGAATTAAACATACAATAAAAATATAATTTTTATGGTCCATTCATTTTATTTAAAACATTATTCTTATTAATGAATCAATAATACAATAAAAATATAATTTTTATTGTCCAATCATTTTATTTAAAACATGATTCTTTTTAATGAATCAGTAATACAATAAAAATATAATTTTTTATTGTCCAATCATTTTATTTAAAACATTATTCTTTTTAATGAATCAATAATACAATAAAAATATAATTTTTATTGTTAACATATTTTATTCAAACAACGAATATTTTTATCGAACAAAATATTATTTCAACATATGAGTCTTTCTACACAATTCAATCCAACAATCCATCGCAACCACAATCAACCAATTCAAATTTTATACAACGCATATATGTATTTTGTATAGCGTATATATAAATCTAATATCACAATCAATTTTGTTTTTAAATTTAGAAATCTCACATAATAGGGTATGAGAAATACATCAAGACAACATGATGAACAGTAGCATTAACATGGTGACCAAGACACAATGATAGCGGTAAATTGATAGTAAAGAGGCAACAACAAAAGACAACCAATAAACATGGCATAAACACCAAACAAAGCATCAATAATTATATTTCAACTTGCATTGATGTTGAAAAACTTACATAAAGTAAATCGTGAGATAATTCACCTGCAGTGGCGAGAGAAAGGAGTGGTGGAAACGTTCTGAAATTGTGCAGTGGTGAGAATGATGCTCGGAGAAGGCTGCGGTTAGTGGGACTTGCGGTGGCTCCAAATGTAACGACCCGAAAAATCTGAACCAATTTAAAAATTTTAAATTGGCTAAAATAGTGGATTTTAAAATTTTAAAATAAATATTTTAAATAATAACGATGAAAGGTAAGTTTGAATCGACATTGAAAATAAATATAATCACTTTGAATTATAAATAAGGCCTGAAATGGCGCGGTAGTTTCAAAATTTGAATTCAAACTTTGACTGACCGTACCGGGTGCAAAACAAAACGGATTCGAGTGAAACCAAAAATATTTAAATCTGTTAGTGAATACCTTTCTAACGAATCTAAAAAATCGAAGTTTCATAGCGGAAAGCAAAAGTTATGGCCAAATGAATTTTCAGAAAGGTCGCTACAGAAATTATATAGCCCGTGAAAATGTCCATTTTGCAAATGACCTCGGAATTCGACGAAACCACTTTTGTTGGATCCAGGATGTCAAATTATTGGTAGGTTTCAAATTTCTTAATTTTTGAAGCTAGTATGTGAGCGTGGCAAAGGAAAACGCGCTTTGGTCAATTATAGTTAAATTGGATCGACTGGAAATGGGCCATTTTTCAAACGGTCTCATAATTCGACGAAACTAGTTTGTTGGGGCCGTATCGAAAACATAGCTAGATTTATTTTTCGGGAATTTTTAGAATCAATTTGTGGCCCTGGCAAATTGAAATGTACGTTCGAATCAAATATTGAATGTTTTATATTTTAATTTGAAGGAACTGACTGAAACAGTTGAATGGGCCTACAAAACGTATCCCATTGTGTTCGGGATGGGGGTATTTAGCTAGGGACGACAGTTGTTGGGTCTGGATTGGAGCTCGTGTGAGAAAATCCTAATTTTCAAAATATATAAATAACGGGCCAATAGGATTTTTCCTTTATTATTTTTATTTTCCCCAAAATCAGAAAAACCCGCCCGCCTCTCTCCTAATCAACGACGACTGCTGCTCCTCCGTTCCCGACCACTTTCCCGCCGCCTCCGTCCACGCCAACCTCCGCCACCACCCAAAATCGAAAGCCCTCCTCCTCCCCTTCAAATTCGACCAACCCTCGCCCTCCCTTGCCTCGTCTCTGTCGAGAATCGGGCCCACGAAGTTCGCCCGTTCATCGCCTGATTCCGCCGCGACCACCAGTTCGAGCTCGACCATGGGGGGACCCGCTGACGCGCCTCTCGACCCTCGACGACGCTGCACCACCTGATCGGCCTCACGCTGCATGGATTTCGCGAATTTCCCTGACCTAATTTCGAACCACTTCGACAGGTAACGACCTGATGCGAATTAAATAGATTATAACACTTTTAAGTATTGCAAATTTAGATTTCACTGTAAAAATCGTATCTTTTTTGTTTGTGGTTGAAATTTAGTGAAACAAGAGACAGTGGACTCGTGTGGACGCCTTCTACATTCTAGAAGAGACCGCATATTTTTCTGAGCCTTCTGCTATTTTTGGTGGAGTGGAACCCAATGTGAGATTTCTAAATTATAAACGATATGGAAAACGACGACGTATAAATTATATAATCGATGTTTGAGTTATATAAGTGTTGTACACCTCTTGTATAAGCGTTGTATATGCATTGTAAAAAATATATGTGTGTTGAAATGGAAGTGAAATGCTATATATAAATATAAATATAAATAAATATATATATATATATATATAATAATTTCCCCTTATGAAATAGATTAATTATATGCTGTAAAAATAGCGGACGAGAAAGGGGATTTTTCCCTTTTTCCGAAAGCCTAAGCTAATCTCTAAATTCTCACTTTCTAATTCAAATTCATCATTTCCTTTTATGAATCGAGGCAGTAATTAGGCTTTATGGATGAAGTAGATCTGGATGTGAAGTATTTCCAACCAGAAGAGGATCATGTCTTTTTTCCTGCTGAAACCCTTAATCTATCAATTGATTCATGGCAAAGTACTGTTGTGCTTCATCCTGTGGATTTCAGGTTATCGCTCATCAAATTAAGAGATTACATATCTAGGGTTTGGAGACCCAAAGGTAAATTTCTCATTCATATTGCGCCAGGTTTTTTTTACACAGTTAAGTTCGAAGAAGCTGAAGATTGTTCTCATGTACTTAAATCTTCTACATACTCTTATTTTGGTAAATTGCTGATGGTATTTAAATGGCGCCCTGGATATGAATTTGATAAAGTAAAAGCTAATAGAGTGCAAATCTAGATTAAATTGTTTAATCTAGACATGGAAATGTGGTCTAATGAAGGTTTCTCTAGAATAGCTAGTTATTTGGGTGACCCTATTCGATTAGACATTAGAACAGCAAATAAAATTGTTACTCGATTTGCTAGGGTTCTAATTAGTGTGGACATCAACTATAAAATCATTTCTCAAGTACCTATTTTACTTCATGATGGTTCAAGTAAAATTATTCGTGTTGAGTATGAATTCATTCCCCCAAGTTGTGAAATCTGTCAAAGGTTTGGCCATAAGAAATCTGTTCATGATAAATCTTCAGACCCTGCATGGATGAAAAGTAATGATGCGGGTCCTTCAAATGTAGAAACTGAGGATTGTAATGAAGATGATAATTCTGGTTCAAATAGTGAAACTGATAATGGACAGAATAATAATACAGGAGTAGATAATGATACCAATAATGCAACTGATGGATTAGATTTCTTAAATTCTAAATTACCTAATAAAATTCTCCCAGATATTATTAATCATGTTGCAGAAAACATAAAGGAACCTGTAGTGACTGAAGAAAGCAATGATGTCTCTGAAGGTATAGAGAAAAATGCAAATTATTTAAGAAACCTGAAGAGTAAAGATAAGGTGATTACCCATGTTTATGTTACTCCTCCTAAAAGAGCTACTAGGAGTAAGGCTACTTTTAAATGACTATCATGACCTGGAATGTTAGAGGGATTAATACACCACATAGAATGGGTGATGTATTAACTCTTCTAACAAAATTCAAACCAACTTTTGTTGGTTTAGTCGAAAATAAGATTTCTATAGAGAATTTAAAAGTTTTTGAAAGATACATCCCTAAGTCTTGGAATTTCCTTCCTAAAACTAGGTCTGATTATTTTGGTAGAATTTTGTTACTTTGGAATACAGATGTTTGGGATATTTCTGTCTTATCTTCTTCAAAACAGCATGTTACAGTTCCGTTAACAAATAAGGGTGGACTGATTTTATTTGTTTCTGTCATATATGCTAGCAATAATTTTTATGAGAGACAAATCCTGTGGCAACATCTTATTCTTGAAGCAGCAAATATACATGGTTTCTGGATTCTTATGGGAGATTTCAACAATGCTTCTTCTCATCTTGACAAAAAAGGAGGTCTGCCTGTTCCTTTTCAATACATTAGAGCTTTTAACAATTGTTTGGATCAAGCAGGTTTGATTGAGATAAAAGCCTCCAGCTTTAATTATACTTGGAGACGTAAAGGTATTGCTACTAACATTGGTAAATTTTTTGTAAATCATAGTACTTTACAAAAATTCTCAAATTTGAAAGCTATATCTTTGTCCCAAATGTCAAGTGATCACAATCCTCTTCTTTTAGAAATTGCAACTTCTGTCTATAATAAGGGGTTTCCATTTAGATATGTTAATGATTGGTGCTATAAAGATGGTTATACTGAATGTTTTTTTAAAGGATTTTATTCAGTTTATATGGGATTCCCAAGCTATAATTTTTTGCACAAACTTCATGCTTGTAAAGATGAGTTCAAAAGATGGAACAAATTCAGAATTAAGGATAATGAAGCTCTTCAGGCAGCAGAAAATCATTTTAAGGATAAAGAATTAGAATCTGATTTAGATCCTACAAATATGATCAAATATGAAGAATTTCTGGAGGCTAAAAAAGCATGGTATATACAAAAGCACTTGAAATTTTGGAGTCTTAAGAAGAAATCTAAAGTTTCATGGTTACAAGATGGTGATACAAACTCAAAATTCTTTCACTCCAAGATGTCTATGAGAAGGTATCATAATAATCTTAAGGCTTTAATTAGTGCTAATGGTGATCTTTTATTCAAGCAGGAGGAGCTAGCTGAGGAAGCTATGACATATTTTTCTCAGTTATATAATGGTGAAGTTTGCAATGAAATCCCCTCATTTCAATCCAGATTTATCATTAATTCCAAAGGTCAAGATGCATTGTTGAAGCCAATTCTTTTGGATGAAGTTAAATCTGCAGTGTTCTCTGTGCATGAGGATTCTAGTCCAGGCCCTGATGGTATGAACTCTAAATTTTATAAACTCCATTGGGATGATTTGAAGAATGATTTGCTAGATGCTATGAATGATATGTTTAATTCAGCTATAATTCCCAAGGGTAGTAATCATACCTTCATCACATTGGTTCCTAAGGTAGAGAGACCAACTGAAATCTCACAATATAGGCCTATAGCATGTTGCAATATGTATTATAAAATTTTTAGTAAAATTTTATGCAATAGGCTAAAATGGTATCTACCTCATCTAATATCTCCAAATCAGTGTGCTTTCATACCTTCTAGATAAATTGGTGATAACATTCTTCTAGCACATGAAATGTTAAGAGACTTCAAAAAATCAGGGGTGAATAAGTTCTGTGTAAAGGTAGACCTTCATAAGGCTTTTGATATGTTGAACAGAGAATTCATTTGCAACATTATGTTTAAAATGGGATTTCCTGTTCATTTTATAAATGTTATATATGAATGCATATCAACTCCTACTTTTTCAATACTAATTCAAGGTGTTCCCACTGGTTTCATTACTTCAAATAGGGGATTAAGACAGGGGGATCCTTTATCTCCTTATTTGTTTACTATTGCTCTAGAGTATTTTTCCTATTGTATGAATGTAGCTGTAAGCCAAGACGGGTTTTATCCTGTGCATAAGTTTGAACCCATAATATCACATTTGTTATATGCTAATGACCTAATGGTTTTTGGGAAGAGTTTGGTTGTTTGTGCCAAGGCTTTAAGGGAAGTATTTGATAAACTTCAAAAGTATAGTGGCCTTAAAGTGAGTAATATGAAAACAAAGGTATATTTTAGTGAACACTCCAGAAATATTGAAGAGATCTTAGCAGTTTTGAATTTTCAAAGAGGAAATTTACCAGTCAAGTATTTAGGTGTTCCAATTTCTTCAAATTACATTCACTATAATGATTGCCAAGCTCTGTTGGATAAAGTTAAGTCTAAGATTCAAGGATGGGATGTCAATTTTTTAAGTTTTGCGGGTAGGGCTGAATTAATACAATCTGTATTAACTCCTACAGTAATATATTGGTTGTTTGTTTATCAGCTTCCAGAACACTTAATTGACAAATTACACATGATGTGTGCTGATTTCTTTTGGGGGAATTCTTCACATAAGATTAGTTGGATTAAAATGTGTTTACCCAAAAGTGAAGGGGGTGTTGGGTTTAAATCATTTTCTGATTCGAAAAAAGCTTGTGGGATTAAGCTAATGTGGAAATTTTTAACCTCTGATTCATTATGGTCTTCATGGATGAGGCAGAAATATTGTGCTAATAAATTCTTTTGGAAAATGGATATAGACAATAATGCTTCTAGCACATGGAAAACTATACTTAGACTTAGAAATCCTGGTAAACAGCTTTTTAAGAAAGTAATTGCCACTGGAATGGATACTTTGCTATGGTATGAACCATGGATAAACAGTAAATGCTTGGTAGATATTGTGGGTTTGTCCAGAATTCAATTTTTGGGTCATAATTTGGAGCTGGTCTCAGACATAATTCAGAATGGAAAGATTAATGCATCATTGCATGCAGCCACCAAGGAAATTCACAATGAAGTTAATAGCATTAAAACTGTTGTTACTTCTAACCTTGATTTTTATGAGTGGACAGATGGGGGTCAATTTTCTTTTCATAAAGCTTGGCAATTTGCAAGGATGAAACAGCAAACTAATGATATCTACAAAGTAATTTGGCATAATTCCAATGCAAAGAGAATGTCGATGATAGCATATCTGGCCTATAATGAGAGACTTGGCACAAAGGATAGACTGACAAGATTTCAAATTATTGATGACGCTACCTGCTTGCTATGTAATTCAGAAAATGAAAGTGTAAGTCATTTTTTTTTTTGTGTCTATTCTAAATTTGTTTGGGAGTATGTTCTTCAGAAGCTTGGTTTTGATCATATTGTTTGTGGTACTTTGGAGGTGGAGGCTGGTAAATTGATGAGGAAATTTAAAACAAAAGATCAACTACTGGATGTAGCTTGTGGTGCTTTTACTTGTGTGATCTATCAGCTTTGGATGGAAAGGAACCTAAGACAATTTAGCAACAAATCAGTGGCAAAGGAGATTAAAGTCAAAATGATTGAGAGGGAAGTATTTTACTTGATCAATGGCAATGGAAGGAAAACCAGACGAAATGATGATAATTTGAACTTTCTAAGAAGATGGGGGATTGAGCTTGTTGATACTGGCTGATATGATTTGAGTTTATCATGCTTTGTTAATTCAGAATGTAATTCGGAGTATGTTTAATTTGAGTATGCTGTATGTTATATATTTCTAGTTAGTTGCTGAGTCTTTGTGAGAGGCTATAAGTGGTTTTCTGAGTGAATTTGAGTGATTTGATGAGGGACCGAGAGTGTTGTTTTGTTTTTGAGACTTTCTTTGTACGTTAATATATGGAGCATATATGTACTCTTTTTCCTTGTGTAGTACCCAGTAGGGGGGGCATGAGGTTTTGATGAGGCATATATACAAAGTATATGATTGGTTTTGCTATAAAGTTACCAATTTTCAAAAAAAAAAAAATTTATATATATATACGCCCCTCGTCCACAAACCATGGACGATATTTATTGGTTGTGATTGGTATGAAAATTGGTTGATTACGAATGGTTGATTAGAATTATTTGTGGTTGAAATTGATTGATTGTGGTTGAAAAATACCCGTTTGTGGTTGAGAAATATTTGGTTGAAACCACATAGGATTAGTTTGTGGAAATGAAAAAAATATACATGCCGCCTGCGTGCGAACTAGATGCATGATTCCCCATTGTCAAAAGCTGCGAGGCTTTAAGGTAGAGCGAGGAGTCGTACTAGGGACGGTCCCAGTTTTAACTACCCTGCCGTTATGCTGCCGAAATTTTGAATAATATTCATGTGTTAGAATTATTTTCCTGTGTTGAAACTATATTCGTCTGTTGAATAGAAAACCTTCATGTGTTGAATAGAAATTCATTCGTTGAATCATATTCATGTGTTGAATGGAATTCGTGTTTTAAATATAAAAATCACGTTTTTATCTATATATATAAACTATATAAAACCTTCATGTGTTGAATCGATATTCATTCGTTGAATTGAAAATTCATGTGTTGAATGGTATTCATGTTATAAATGTAAAAATCACGTTTTATCTATATATATAAACTATAGAAAACCTTCATGTTTTGAATCGATATTCATTCGTTGAATTGAAAATTCATGTGTTGAATGCTATTCATGTTTTAAATATAAAAGTCACGTTTTTATCTATATATATAAACTATAGAAAACCTTCATGTGTTGAATCGATATTCATTCGTTGAATTGAAAATTCATGTGTTGAATGGTATTCATGTTTTAAAAATAAAAATCACCTTTTTATCTATATATATAAACTATAGAAAACCTTCATGTGTTGAATCGAAATTCATTCGTTGAATAGAAATTCATGTGTTGAATGGTATTCGTGTTTTAAATATAAAAATCACCTTTTTATCTATATATATAAACTATAGAAAACCTTCATGTGTTGAATCGATATTCATTCATTGAATTGAAATTCATGTGTTGAATGGTATTCATATTTTGAAAGAAATTGTTTTATAATAAAAATCCTATTTTTATCACCTATATTAACTATATAAAATAGTCGTGTTTTGAAATAAATCGTTTTACAATAAAAATCACATTTTTACTATATACATGAATTGTTAAAAATAGTGAAGTGTCGAAGTGAATGTATGTTGGATAAAAAATATCATTTTTATCAAATGTATGAAAAGAATATAGCTTTGAAATCAAAGAATCGATATATATATATATATATATATATATATATATAGAGAGAGAGAGAGAGAGAGAGAATTGAAATATATCGAATAACGAAGCTGCAGTTCGTGTTTTGAAACTGTGATTTCAAACGATTGGTGCGGGAGATCCGACCATCGGATTTTCCCGAAACCGCAACCGTTGGGTTCGCTTTGGAAATATCTTTCCAACGGCACCAACTTTGTAAAATTCCAACGGTTGGATTGTCTGGAATGTTTAATTCAAATCTGAAGAAAAATAGCGCCAGAATCGATTATATATATATATATAATTATATTAAATCGAATAACGATGCTGCAGTTCGTATTTTGAAATCGAAACTTCAAACGATTATACCGGGAGATCCGACTATCGAATTTTCCCGAAACTGGAACCATTGGATTCGTTTTGAAAAGATCTTTCTAATGATGTAAATTTTGTGATGATCCAACGGTTAGATTTTCAGGTATGTGTGAATCAAATCTGAAGAAAAACAGCGCCACGGCCGCGTTATGGCCCGAAGCGTCGTTTTGAATAAATTGGATATTTTAAAATAAATAAAAATAGCGATAAATCATTATAAAATATTATAAACGATATGGATGTGAAATTTAGAAACTAACTGAAGGTTGGCTAAGTCGAATGGTTTCCTGGGTGTTGATCTGATGTTGGTTTTGGCCTTCGCGGTTAATATTTGGGAAATCGTTCTCTTACTGATTTACGGTTAGCGACTAATGAATTAAAATGATGCGTAGTAGTGTTTGTGTAGCACTTGTTTATTATATACGCGAGTTGCTCAGAAAGACCGGGTTTATCCCATTCTGAATAACTGAATCGACGATAAGAAATCGAAGATGAAGACGGTGGTCGAAGACCAGAGATCTTCACCTCGTTTGGATGGTAACTAATGTCCTGATTGGGAGGCATCCCGAAATATGGATAATGAGTGGTGATCGTCCAGACTTACATGGAGATCGATGGGTTTGCGAGGTATATAGTGCCTCCGGTTTCGTTCAGACCCAGAACGGACTTGCAAATGGACAGTGTGTCTGACATTGGAATTTATTCTGTGTGATTGATAGCCATCAGTTGCATGTTGTGAATTGCCTGTGTGGCATGCTAAGATGCAATGATCAGGGCTTCTGTTGAAAAGCAAAGTCTTGTGGTAGATGAGCAAAGCACCGCCTGTGTGGCGTAGCTTTGTATATAACGTGAATTCGCGAGCCTCACACCCCGGTATGAACCAGAAACGGGAGAAAGGACCTCGGGGGGGGACGTGCATTTTCTTTCTAGCTAGAAGTGGTGTCAGTGGTTTTACACGCCCTGACGAGTTTGACTTATGTGGTTGTTACTGTTGCGAGGCGCCTCGGTTATATCGGTCGATCCGGGACCGATGGAGTCATTTGTTGGCTCATTTGCGCCCCAAAGGGCGGAGAGACGCATTGTTCAGGCATTATAATCCACTTCGTGTGGACCGGCCCTGATGATCCAAGGTACGGTTGCGGCTGTGCCTGAGACTCGGGCTGGACAGTCTTGAATTCGGTAAGGACTATCTTTTGCCTTGGTTCATGACGGAAATCCAACTTCCAAATACGTGACTGTGCGGTTTTGATTGTATACCTATATATGGCGACATAGTGGTATGGGGCATTAATGCCATCTATGATTGATACTTATGATTAGAAATTATTTTTGAAACATATAAACACTAGTAGTAACATCAAATGCTTTTGTTTTATTCGTATCAACCATATCTTGGCCATTATAAGGTAAAAACTCTATCCTCCGGTTTGCGTTGCATTGTGTGATAGGAACTGAGTCTTCTAATGGCTTCATTTTTATAAAAAGCATTGCGATGTTTAAAAGAACGATTTGTTTTTAAGCACTGGCAATCCAATGGAGTAAACCCGTTCCACGAAAGTGGCGTGGTCCTGTGATTAGCCATCATTTAAATGTGTTAAGTAGATTTGTCATACTAGTCCCATGACTGACTCGTAGTTTGTTTCACTTTCAAACTCGGGCGCCCCTTTTTCTACACGGGCAGCCTTGTGTTCAGGTTTAGCTGGCTTTCTCTGGATAGCTGGAGCTGATGATGGATTCTATCATTTATCTCTTTTTATGCTGTTCAGCTCTTATTGTACATATTATGTTTGTTTCCGCTGTAGACATTTATGTATAGCTGAACTGTGTTTGTACTAAGTATGATCCTGTATACTGTGTAACTCTGATGATTACGTTTATTCAGTGTATTATTTGTACATTATCTGGTGTATTTGTTTATTTCTGTTATGATGTTATCTGTTTATGTGTTATATTCCAAGGATTACCCTTGCCACCGTCAGTACGGGGTTTGGGGTCGTCACACCAAATTTGGGCAGGGAGCGATTTTATTTGATGAAGAAGGAGGTGATTCTACTAAGAGGCAATTATTTTGGATTTGAGAAATTTATTTTGTTTGGAGAAAATAAAAGGAACGATAGGTTTAAAATGAAGAGAAGAGGAAAGAAGGGTATGTGGACAGAGAGGAAAGAAGGGCATGTGGGCAGAGAGGAACATGCTCTTTCATTTGAAAAGATATATATAAAAGAAAATGTCAATCTTGGAGGTAAATGAATGAAACGTTAGATAGGAATTCCAAGAGGAATTGTGACATAATTGAAACATGCATGACGCATGCATTTATGACTTTCATTATTATTATTTCTTTATTTAATTAATAATTTTATTTATTTATTTATCAAACAAACTGCTTGTGTAGAATAAGAGAGAAGGAAAGGGAAGTGGAAGAGAGGGAGGAACGCATGCACGGAACGTGGTGGGAACTAATGAAACCATGACACTTGAAAGGCTTGAATATATTTATCGCTTGATTTTTTGTATTTATAAAAGGCATAAAATATGGCATATATGCGTATGAAAGGAAGAGAGAGAACATAAAATAAATAAAGGACGTGAATGAAAAGCATGCGGCGATTATTATTATTATTATCATTATGTTTTTCTCTTCGCAATGAATGACACATCTTTAATTTCCATTGAATAGATTTCAAATTTTATTTATTTTATGATGGAGGCGACTTTCCCTTTTTTCTCTTCCATAAGTGCTTCTGGTTATGCATTGAAATGAATAAAACTGGAAACACAAGTTACAAACAAATTATGTTACGACCCGATGAATTTGCGAGCTTGGTAATCGACATAAACCCAATGTCAACTATCCAAGCATCAAAAATACCAGATAGTTAATGAAAGAAATTAGAGGGTGAGAATAGATAAGATAGAAAATTAGAATAAAAGAAGAAGAAGAAGAAGAACGTAGAAATAACATCAGAGTAACACGAATCTCACAGCGGGACGAATAAAATATATTATTCAACATAAATTGAAATCAAAACAGTATATGTATACAATACCATTATCAAAGTACAATACTCACAACTCAGTGGAAATAAACAATAGCTATAATCCTGAAGCCTCCTGCTCCATCTTTTCAAGTATCTGTAAAATCCCGACTACTGGACTGCCTATACAAAATTGGGCACCCAAGAATTTACGGAAAACAAAACAAAATAAACTCTGGGTCAGTCATGTGACTGGTGTGAGTAAACTCCAAACACTTGGTTTAACTTTTCCAAATCCTTTTCAAAAGCAATGATAATTGTAAGACCAATCCATACATAAATACGGATGGTTTTTACCTTACGATAACCCAAAATATTTCTTAAGATCAATATTTTCTGATATTATAATAATGTCTAAATCAAGCAGATAGCAATCTAGTAGAACGCTTTCATCTCACGCTCTACATATATAATATACAACTAAAAATCACGTGCTCTTATTGGGTAATGGATTCCAACTATGACAAGGTATGGAACTACCTTCCGATTAGTGTACTCTAGAAGCGATACACTGGAGTTCAACAAGAACATCCTGTAACTCGGCCACACATGACCGGCCATTCATTTCGCTTGAATGTTCCAAATATATTGTCACCTTACTGTTGGTATACCAACATAACTATTCCTGGGAGATACAGAATTGAAAGAAGCAACAAATATGAATATTCTCTAGATGGTGACAGTATAACCTACTTGGGTGTGACCCTCTTAGGCATGCTGCCTGTCCGATTTCTGTCATTTCCTAGTTGATGAGGCTTGAGGTTATAACGTATCTTTAACAGATCATATTTCATTGACTTTGAATGCCACATCGTCATACCCATCAAATTACAAATTGATTTTTCCAAAAATACCATGGGTATAAGCTAAGAGAAATAAATTCCTCCGCCACCAACGTAAATACATTTGAAATGATCAATTTACGCGATCCACTAGATATACTTTGTCAGACATTCGTCCATTCAGGTTGCCCTGGTACTGGACAATCTGAAGGAATTATGTTGTAAATCCATCTTAGGCAATTTCTACCTAGGATCGCCAGAATAAACCTTGCATAAACTCCGTCTTCAATTGCCTTCAATATATTTGATTCGAAACGATAATGCCCATACGGAGTGGTTTTTAGATAATAAATATGTTCCCGGTCTCTCCATATTGACAATTGAAATGGTCAAAACTTTGATAGTTGGTTATTTAACTATCAAGGGAAAACATCTGTGAAAACAACGGTCGTTTTCCCCAAATGGAAATCTTACCGACCAATCATCATTTCATTTCCCAATTTCCCATTTATCGTTTCCATATATTCATAGATTCCTTATTTTCTAAAATTAGAAAAATATACATTATTAACTTTGGAAAATGTTTCCATTTCTGATTCACGCATCAATATCTTCCCACCTCTATCAGTCTCTAACTGTAACTAGTAAGAGAACAACTTCCCAAGTATAAACCCCGAAGGCCGAAACCAACATCAGATCGATACCCAGAAAGCCATTCAACTCAACTAATTTCCAGTCAGTTTCTAATTTCAGTAATTCCATTTAAATTCCTAACTCATACTCTAAATTCCTTTATAATATTTTATTTGCATTATATTACTTTAATCTAATTTTTCACATAGAACGTGAATAATATTTCGTTATATAATCATAACAGTTTGATTTCATATTTAAAACAATATCTCAAACCCAAATTCTATATATATTTTTATTTGCAAAATTATTCACATAAATCTTATTTCATTTCCATCATTTATAATCTCATTGCAAATTTCCTTTATAACTAGTACGTTCACATTCCATTTCAATTATCGGTGTTAAAACCGATTTTACTTCTCTATATAAATTCAAAGTTATGTATTCAATTTATCAAATGATAAATATTTCCTTAATTTATAAACATCGTTTATAAATTATTCTCTTCAATTTATCTGTTAAAACAGATTTCTATTAAATATTCACTTTAAATCAATTTCCTATAATTCTTTTATATTTCGCCAAATCCCTTTTATAATTCTATTTATTTCCAAAACTATATTTATTCCATAAAGTTCTTTATTTACTTCTTATTATTTTCATTAAGTATTTTAACCAAAACGATCTTTTACACTTCTATATAACGGTTAATAATTTTATACAGAAGTTCCTTATTTTATTTTCAAATATCTCCTTTTATAAAATCCATTTGATTTTATAAAATTCTTTAAATTCAATATCCACTTCAAAATTTCCTTTATTATAAAATCCATTGATTTTATATAAATTTTTATTTCAATACACACTTTGAAAATCACCTTTTTACATTCTAGTATCACTTATGGTATTAAAACACCAAATCAAAAGGATCAATCATCATCCAAACACACATAATCAATAACATATTATGTACCACATCATATATCATAGTATTATAAATATTGAGGAACCCAGTTGGATCCCTCCAACCTGTTTCTGCATCCATAGATGTTAAACAATATAATTAACATTACTTTCATTTCAATATGAAATATTCTGATCAACAAAATCAATATTTGGTTAACGATATATATATTTGTATTTATATCACTAGATCTATAATTTTAACCAATCAATTAACAAATCATCCAAACAATCAACACACAGCAATCAACCATCATTTATCAGTTCTAAAAATACGTTATAAAAATATAACTATGCAGAGTTAGTGAGTTTTACTCACATTGGACTGTTATCGTTAAATAACGATAATTGTCGTTGTTTGAGACAGACAATTTATTTCACTATAAATTGTAACGAGCTCCAATTCACTCCCAGTCAGTTCCCGTATGTAGCATGCGTCGGTACGATCCTACCAGATCAAACCGTTCGTGAATCTGATTTCATAGGCAAAAGATATAACATTTATAAGGTGCATACATTATTAAATTAAAATTAACTTAACTTATTTATATGTATACTTCGGGCCTTACCAATTTAAGTCAGCCCACTACACTTTCTTTCTCCTTTTCGGCCCCAAACCACGCACCCACAAAGCATAAGGATTCTCATTTTCCCCAAACCTAATTAGTGATCTCTAGTAAACGAAAACTCCATGTTGATGAACAAGACATACTCCCTCCATGCTCCTCTTAAAATCAAACAAAAATTTATCTCCACTTTCATCTTCATCTCCTCTGCGAAACTGTACCCACAACGTTGAACTCGAGTTCAACCAGTTACATGCGAATTCCTCCCCCACGCTCATCCTCTTGAGCTCGACAGAATCACCCAGTCGAACAACTTGCACACAACAATCACAACGCTTCCTTCTTCTTCGCACACTCTTAATAAGGCATAATCACATACATTCAGCAAGATCACTTCAACGCTCCCAAAGGTAGTGAACCACTAGCTTTTGACATGAGCAGAATGGATAAAGGCCAGATATGCATAAATGGTCAAAATATTGGCCTGATTACAAGGCATTTGGTACATGCATCGACTGTGATCGCCATGGAATTTGAACTGAAAGATCTTTGGTATCATGTTCCTTGTGAATGGCTAAACCCAACTGAAAGATCTTGTGAATATTTCTCGCACCTCTCCACTATGGGGCGTTGTTCACCATTTTTCCACCAGTATGAACTTCCTACTCACGTGTGTCCGCGCCTTGCCCCTGTGCAAACATTATTCCCATCCCTCCCCAACATATATCATACGCATGTTATAACAGAGCACCCCATAACTCCTGTATGAAATATTCATGCCACAAATCCTTATTTAGTTCGCTCCTGAAAACATGCGGACCTCTCCCAACACTTCTGCTCGTTTTCACGCACTTCACTTAGACTCCATCTCTACCTGCACCGTTGTGAAAACAGATATGAACCTTCCACTTCTATACACACATCATAATACGCACACACTCCTTCATCCTCACGTCCAGCCATCACTTAGATCAACTCCTAACTCGCATTCTTCCTCCATAAATGCGTCCACAGTAGCTCGCCACCATAAGCTTGCATCATTTCCCATTTTAATGTAGTTGTTGTTTTGTTTTGAAATGCGGTTTTCCATTGTAAATGATTTGGCACATTTCAGGAAGTAGAAACAGTAGTGGAGTAGCAGGGTATTTATAACGTATGAAGACTTAGGGGTTAAGTATAGAAGAAACTTCAATGTTACGATACTTTCACTTCATAGGTGCGTATTGATTTTTCACTTTATAGGTTTGTAGAGTTTAAAATTCTGATTTGACGTAGTACAATTGCCTAATGGCCAAGTTAAAATTAAATATATTTTGATTATACTTATGGAACCATTTTCATGGTTTTTCTTTTGTTGATGGGAAGGATACAGTACATGCTTATTTTAGTTTTAGGGTAGGCGCCAGTTACTTTATAAGTAACCTGTGGGAAAAGGGAAACTGTACCATTACTTAGTAGCCAAGGTAAGAATTTAATATATTTTTATTTTCCATGCCTAGGATGACAGGGTAGGAGAAAATTTGCAATACTCCATACAATGGCTTTTGGACAAGTTTGTATCTTTTATAGTTGTGTTTTAAGGTATAAAGTCTTTAACTTACCTTGCTACGCCATTTTCATGTGAACTGCTATGGACAAAAACAAAAATATTGTTATGTCGAAAATGTACTACGTTCCTAAAAATATAATAATATAGACAAGTTGGCTTATTCCGTGAAGTCCCAAAATACTGATACAGGGTGGTAAATACTTCAGAATAAAAAGTGCTTATTTTCCAAATTAAAAATTACAGTAAAATTCTAAAATTTAAATTATAACTACTTCTCAAAAATCTTATCCAAATTTGAAACCAATATTTAATTATATAAAAATATGTTATGGCTTATAAAGGATTCCATAGTGACCTTCTGGAGATTGGATTTGGACCTAACTCACAATTTATAAGACGAAATCTCGCTTTTTCACTTCCATTAGAAAAACACAGTTAATTAGATTCGAACGTTTCTTGTTTCAAAGAAATCGAACTTAAAACGAATCCTGTACAGTCAGTTGAAGTCCAAAACTCAATATTATGAACTACCGCGACGTTACGAGCTCGATTATAATTTATATTATAATTTATACGTTCAACTGTCATTTAAATAATATATTCATTATTATAATTCAATTCTAAACTGGATTATATCCTTTAGATTATCTAATTCACATAATATAGTCAACTTAACTATTTCCAACTATTTCGGAGATAAATATATTATTATCCCCTTATTTGAAATATTTAAATAATCCTTATTATTTAAACTCAAACCATTGTATTAAATTAATCAAATAAATTAATTATTAAATTGTAGTAAAAATCTGGGATGTTACAAATTAAATGTGGTTGACTGAGGCTGAGTTGGAAATAATAAATTGTCATTCAAAATTTTAAAAGTAAATCACAAAGAGAAAGAGAAAAAAAGAAATGAATGCATGATAAATTATTTGATGCTAATTGTTATAAATTTGTATGTCTTTTTAAATTTCAAAACATATAATATCAAATATTATAATTGTAGGGAACATATTAAATTGAACAGAAAAGAATAAGGAAACAAAAATGTCTACAAATACACATGGATAATGTAAACAAGAATATATATATGAGGGAATAATATATTTATATATATATATATATATATTTGCGTGTGTGTGCGTGCGTGCGCGTGTGTGCGCGTGCGCGTGTGTGTGTATGGAGATTGTTTGTTTTTGGAAGAATAAATAATAATAATGGGAAACAAAAAGGGAAAGGAAAATAAGGGGATGAAAATATAAGGAATAAGAACATGCAAATGAAATAATATGCATGAATGTAGAAGTAAGGAAAGAAATTAATAAATAAAGGAAAATAAGTTTAATAGAATTAAGGAAAGAAATGAATGCTGCATTAAGGAAACGACGATGAGGGGGAAGGCATTGAAAACGAATGCAACTATTCACATTTCAAAATAAATTAATTAACGAATGTTACACTTTGAAGAGACAATGAAAGTATTAAAGCGGATGGCTAAAGATATAAACACGTATGTTGTCATAATTTATTTCATTTAAATCTACATATTATTTTAAATCAACCTATTAGCATATATTAATAAATTTCATTAATAACGTCATAATTTTTTTTAAAAACCTTTTTTAAATTCAATAATTTAATTTAAAAATGGAATTTTTAAATTCTGATGCATTTTCTAACAAAATTTCCTTAAAGTAAAATTTTAAATTGGTTTTGCTTTTTTGGGTTGTTACAGAAACAGTATAGACGTGTATGGCTTTGGCATGGAGAAGTCAGATGAAGTGAGAAGCATGAGGAGGTGTAGCAGCTGGGTGCGTTGGGTGGTCGACGGTGATAGGTGGTTGGCTTTGTTGATCAATGTTCAGTAGTGCGGAGGTCGGAGGTGGGGGAAGATTCAGTTTCTTTATGTTCAAAATTTTCATAAGATCACGTGTTTCGAAAGCTTCAAAAAGGAGAAGAGAGAATATAGGTATCGTAAAAATGAAGAGGAGAGAGAGCCATGCTATAGAAAAACTGAAAAGAAGAAATGGAAAGTTACGAAAGTTAGAAAAAGAACTGATACACTGAGTAATGTGAACAAAACATGATCCTCAAATTACTCAAATTAACTAAGTAAACAGTTACCCATTCTCGTAGCCCACAAAGGAATTCAAATATACATATATACATATATATATATCTGTGTGTGTGGTATATAATATTTTGGGAAAACTGCTGCACACGTACGGTTAGTTCAATGATTCAAGTCAACATACATGTTATAACCTCTATTGTAATATATTTTGATTGTGACAACTATATATCGACATTATCGTATACTAATGATTTTTGCAAGAGAAATATTTTAGATTATGGTTCAAATACAAGAAGATTCGAGGACAAGATTAATTGTTATATTTTATATTGTATTCGAGTCAGTATTATAGTTAGAATTCTTACTAAAATCTCTTTTGGATTAAATAGTAATATAAGTTGTTTATACTTATAAATATTAGGTTGTGCACTTGCATAAAGAAACATGTGCAAACAGCCAACTGAACTGTAGATTCAGCAGGTTGGTAGCTAAATATTCCTAAAATAGCCAGTGAATCTACAATTCAGTCAGCTAATTCATGTGAGCATATGCACAACTACTTTGAAAAACTAATCGTTTTTTAGATAACCAAAATTTATTTTCAACCGGATGTATTGAAAGGTTGCGAATTTTTAAAGAGATAACTCTTTAATCAAAGAGTTATGTCTAATATCATTTGATCGAAAACTTTCACGAATAGTAACAACCTTTTATATTCTATAAATAAGTTCCAAAATTAGTTCTTTAATAACTTACTTGATTCTAAACTATTATTTTCTGATTCTATAAAACATTCCATTTATATTCTCTCCTACTCTTACTTTCAATATTTTATGATTATAAATAATCGCTTTCTTCCTTAGTTCTTCATATATCAAATGCTATATATTATCAAGTAGAAGATTATAGGAAGTGTGTACTATAAAGTGACATATCCATGTTATTAAGAACACAAAGATTTAGTTATCATTTGTATTGGTAAAATTCATGTTCCGCTGCTTAGGAACGTCAAATTCCTCTTCGACTGCTGGGGCAAAATTTTGTTTTGCTACTAAAGTCCTGTTCAGCTTCTTATGTACTACCTATCTTGTCAGATTAAGTAAGGATTTTATTTTAGTCGAAATTCCAGAAGGAGTCTTGGACTAGACATAGGATGGAGCTTCGAGCTAATATAAAAATCTTTGATGTCATTTTACTTTATTGCTTTTTTATTCTCTACTGCTATTATTATTTATTATCATATACATTTCTGCATTAGTTCACTTCCGTATTACTCGATCCACAGCTCATATCAATTGGTATCAGAGCAAGGCCATCATATAACCATAACACAAATTTTCGGTTTTCTAAGTAATATGGAAAATAACACCAGCACCAACCCTAGTTTTATAAAAGGTCAATCCACTACATCACGATCACTATTTAATGGCATGAATTACAATTATTTGGCTACATGCATGGGAAACTATATGCAGTCAAATTGTTTATTCATGGAATATTACACAAACAGAATATCACATTCCTACAATAGAATATTTTAGATGGCCAGACACACAAAAATTAGATGCTACATCAAATGCTAAAGCCATGAATATGTTGCATTGCGCTTGGATAGAAATGAATTTAACTATCTTAACATGTGAAAAATTGCATATGAAATATGGTGAAGACTTAAAGTTACTCATGAAAGAACTAACAAGGTGAAGCAAAGCAAGATATCCATGCTTAAAAGACAGTTCCAAAATTTTAGGATGAAGCGAGATGAATCCCTAAACGATATGCATTTCAAATTTCAAGATATTTATCATTCATTGTTAGTTCTAAAAGAAAATATTCTGATTTTTATATTGTATAAAAATTCCTAAACTCTTTAACGGATGAATGGGAATGGAAAGTTTTAGCTATCGAAGAAGCAAAAGACCCTTATCTCATGAAACCGGAAAAGTTAATTGGAATTGCAGGCTAAACGAGTAGAAGCTCAAGACAAAAGGAATATAACATTCCATGCAGAACAAGAAGACTTAGATTTAGACGAAGATGATTTATCATTTATTACTAAAAACTTCGAAAAGTTTTCAGAATATATAAACGGAAACAAAAATAATGGCAAAATGAGCTATAATACCAAAAAACCATCATCCTTAGCTTTAGAATGTTATAATTGTGACAAGAAGGGGCATATATAAGAGGATTTTCCAGTTAAGAAGAAAGTATATCACAAGAAGAAATAGAATGATAGATACAGAAGAATGGATATCACAATAAGATTCTTTTTCCTCAGAAAGTGACAATGATAGTGATAATGAGAAAGCTAATGCGTGTTTCATGGCAAAAGATAATAAGGATAGTGATTTAATTTTTGATGATATGGTAGAAATAAATTTAAAAATATTAGATTCTAGAAATAATAACAAAAGGAAATATAAGATGCTCTTGAAAATCAGAAAAAGGCAGAACCTGAAAGGGATATGCTCAAAGATGAGAAAGAAATATTAGAAGAGGAACATGGAAAATTTCAAAAATCACTTTCTAATCTTAATTCTCAACTTACCTTATTGAGTCAAGAAGTTCAAACTCTAAAAGAAAAGAATAATGCTACTGCTTCTGAAAATCATGAATTAGAAACTAAGGTTAAAATAATAGAACTACGTAATTCTAGTCTCAAAACTAAATTAAAAGACATTACCAAAATATTTTCAAATTCCAATAAAGAAACAGAAAATTTGTCTAGAATTATAGAAAATTCTCAATCTACATCTAACAAGAAAGGACTAGGATGTAAAAAAATCTAAGGCTATATCTTATAATAATTTAAGAAGAAATGATGTTAAAACCTAATAAATCATTAAGGTTTTCAAAAAGAAAAACGATTTCAAAAACTATTAACATATGAGTTCCTAAAATAAACAACAACTTAATTAGGAATTGTAACACCCTGAATTTTCTATGTCTATTAAAAGAACGAATTAAAGAATACTTAATTTTTAAAGTGAATTAAGGGAAACGGGTTACGCCATTGCGTTCATCTCGAAATTTTGCTCAAAATAGAGTCCAAGTTTTCGTAAATCGGACTTTGTATAGGGAAGTTATGGCCCTCAGAAGTTTCAGAAATTTAAACAAATTAAAATGGCTCAGATTTAAATTCAAAATTCAAACGAAAATAAAGAAGCGGGCTGGGCGGTATTTTTTCCGCCCCAGGCCAGGTCGACCTCCCCTACATAGGTCGACCTGGGGGTCGACCTACCCCCCTCACCCAGATCCAAAACAGTGACGATTCTGACTTGTTGCTGAGTCTTTTCTGACCTGTTGCTGAGTCACTAGAGAATACGTGGCAATTCTGGATAACTCTATCTAGTTTGGACGGTTGTGATTGCTCCTAAGATGATCTAACAACTCATATAAGTTTAAACCTCTATAAAAGCAACCCTATTCCTCAACCCTAAATCACACAAATTCATTCCAAGGAGCCACCAAGCTGTCCATGATCGTCCTAGCCTAGCCACCATTTTTTCTCCAACTAGAAAAATAGTTAGAAGCTACGAATCAAATCAAATTCAGATAGTCTACATCAAGGGATTGCTTTTCAGTTTCACAAAACAGATCCTAGAAAACAAGACTTTCTTTTGTTTGTAAGTCCTGTTATTATTTAGATGTGAACAATTAAAAGTCATGATTTGTAATAAAGTTAAAACTAGAGTTATTCCTAGTTGTAAGATAATAATGATGATGATTCATGTCTATTCTTGTAACGATTCTATCGTATATGCTTATCAGACTATTGTGGTTATTATGTTGATGTTAGACCAATCGTGTATAATGTAAATTTGGTGACTTTTTCATGTTATGTTACATGCAAGTTGTTAGGCTAAGACATGTATTATGTTTAGATCTACATTTAGATCTATGAAAATTGGATCCAAGATAAAAGTTTACATTTACCTGCCTAGTTGGATTTGTGTAATTCCATATGCTAAATTCATGTTTATTGGATCCAAAATAAAAGTTCACATTCACATGCCTAGTTGAACTTGTGTAATTCCATATGCTTAAGATTCATGGTTATTGGATCCAAAATAAAAATTCACATTCAAATGCCTAGTTGAACTTGTGTAATTCCATATGCTTAAGATTCATGTTTATTGGATCCAAAATAAAAGTTCACATTCACATGCCTAGTTGAACTTGTGTAATTCTATATGCTTAAGATTCATATTTGTTGGATCCAAATTGCAAGTTTACACTTACATGCCTAGTTGGATTTGGGTAATTTCATATGCTTAAAACTCATGTTGATTGGATCCAAAAATGCAAGTTCATTGTTTTATGCCAAATTTATATGACACATGTTTAGTTAGATCCTTATTATGTTGTATGAATTGTCCCTGCTCCCTTCTTTCCCCTTTTGTATACAAGTTAGGCTAAGTTACGAGCCTAACATTTTATGTGATTTCTGCGAACGTATGACGGAGGTAACATTGGGAAAAACCTTAAATTTATATTATTGGCATAATTTGGCCCATATTTATATGAATGATTAGTGGCATAAAAATGGTATAATTTATATACCTAAAAATTATGAATATGATTTAGAGGAAAAATTGGGAATGACTTGAATGGCAATAATTGTGGATAATTTACATACAAATATGAAAGGTAAATATGTAAGTTAAGTAAAAGACAAATATGCCTAACCCAAGGTTAGATTGAGTTACGGTATAAGACTGCCCGGAACCGACCGACACATCCAGCAACCGTAATAATATATATCTGATGTGAAAGGTTAGTGCATCAAGCTCAAAAGAACCCGAGGTTAGATTGAGTTGTAGTGTAAGACTGCCCGGAACTGATCGGCACATCCAGCAACCGCAACAATACATATCTAATGTGAGTGGTTGGTGCTTTAATGAATGAACTAAAGCTAAGACAGGAATGGTAGGGTTAAGTTAATTAAGGAAACACTTAACCAATACAACATGTCAACTAAACTGATGGGTAGGGTTAGGTTAATTTGAGAACACTTAACAATTTTAACATGTTGATTAGGAAACCCTAGTAACGGGGACCCATTTCAACAGTAACCCACATAGATGTATCACGGTACTCTGAACTAGGCAGGGTGGGGCACGATTACTAGGCTGGTTATAAGCGGTCAAAACAACGGCGGGTGGTGCGTCAGTGTATGTTCCGACGGAGTGCGGGCGTGCATGTACTCTGGAGTGGAAAAAGCAGGCACTGGGCATCAGTATTTATACACTGTGCATCTAGAATTGTGTCAGGTTGCCACCATAGGATTTGATACACCCCATGGTGGGACCAACACAAGTATCTACAATCATGCGGGGTCGAATGACACAGGTGGTAAATGTATAAGAGTAAAAGCTGATCGATAAAAAGGGGATCATTTATCTTTAACGATCATTTATCTTGAACACATGGTGCAAGTTGAAACACTTGTAAGGGGCTGCAGAGAAGTTGAAATGAGTGTGATAACATATTCAGTCTTATTATCTTATTTCTAGGGTGCTGCCCTAGATTCAGTTTATTCATGTCATAATCCTTTATCTTGTTTACATGCTAAATAATCACTGGACTTACCAGACTCATGTCTGACCCATTTTCTTTCGTCTTCCTTTCTTCCGTTCCCCCACCCCCCAAGTCCGCAGGGAGGGAATACTTCAGCTTAGTTCGGATCATTTCCAACTTCAAGAGAGTTGATGTATTTCTTGGAATCTCTTTCCTTGGGCTATGGCTTTGGATACTCTCTTATTGGGGATATATGCTGCCTTACTGTTGTTTTAATGCTTCTTTATGTTTTAATTCAAGACAGGGATTTTGTTGTAAAAATTTGGAAGTTGGTTTGAGATAGTTGTTGTAATGTTTTAATTGAACCACGTACTTATGGAATAAATTTAGTTTTTTCCACTGTGTATATATCTGTCTTGTAAATTATCTGTATCTTCTACCTAAAATGCTCCACCGACGTTAAGGCATTCCCTTTGTGATTGACCTTAACGGAGATGGGGTGTTTTACTTGGTATCAGAGCTGATGGTTTCCATATCAGATAAATTTTTTTGGAAACTAATTTTCAAAAAGAATTTTAGAGAAGCATTTTCAAGAAAAAATGTTGTTTTAAAAGGCATAATTCCTCTCAAAGCCATATGCACTATCTTCCTATCCTTTGTTTTGAATCTTTTCTTATTCGTTTCAGCGTGTTTGGGATCTTAACCTTCCAGAGGGTGCACAGGTACCTGGCTGGTTCAGAAGATACCTAGAGGCTAGGGCTAATGATGCAGGCCCAACAAACGTTACTCCTCCCCCAGTTGCAGCTGTTCCTGTTTGCTCCAAATTTGGGATCAAACACCAAAGATGCAAATTTGCACTTCACCGATTTGGTAAGAATATGGAACCGCGTAATCGCAAAATAAACGGATAAAAGCAAGTAAGAACACAAAGGAATTTTTATAGTGGTTCGATTCTCTATGAATCTACGTCCACTTGCAATCAATTCTCATTATGATATTCAAGCTTACAACATATGAATTTTCCCTCATTACATTCATTTCTCTCTTTTAACTCTCTTTTCTCTTTCTTGACGTTCTACTTTCACTTGAATTTAGCGAGGAAAAGGGAAAAGGTTTAGCTTTGTGATGAATCTTCAACCACTTATGTGCTTTGATCCTTTCCCATGATCTTCATAGAGTTCATAGTGAATTAGCATTTGATTTGGGCTTTGGAGAGGATTAGAGATCGTTTGAATGATGCTTGAGAGATTTATTATGTAGCTTGAATGAGATTGAAGATGCTTAGATTCAATAATAGAAAGCTCTAATGATCATTGATTTGGATTTTATCTTCATGAAGTTAGAGAAGTGTTGATGAATCCATAGAAGCCATTAGAGAAGTCGTAGATGAGCTTTGAATTTGACGGAGTCTCCTTGTAGGAATCAAATTTCGGTCCCCTCCAAGTGAATTATAGGGGGGGTATCTATAGAAGTGTTTGAGTGTGGTGGTACATTTGTAATTACATGGTTATACTTGTACCACGACATGATTTATTTGTGCGGCATGAAGTTCAGGTCCTAATGGCATAGTATATGGCACTAATGATATGGATATTTTGTGGTCCAAATATGTGTGCGTCATGCTTAAGGTGCAGCTTAACTTTTTGCACACATGTCCTTGTATTTGCTGTATACACCTGGCCTTCGCGACTCAATCTTTTCATGAATGGTCGCAAGACTTCTTTTACATCATACGGCTCAACTGTGTTTTTTTATGTAGCCAACGACATGAGTTTATCCACAATAATGACTTGCTTTTCATCTCATATTCCGCGGCATGAATATAAAGGAACCAATAGCGCCATGAACTGTAGAACGCCATGCTTTTATATGATGAATTATTCCCATTCTACAACTTTTCAAATATGGAATTCACGTGCAGGTTTATCCTTTCTGTCTCCAGCGACATGGAATGGCTTCTGGGTGGCATGCCTTTCACAGGTGAATGGTATGACCGGCTTTTGCAACTCCAATGACTTGAGTTCTGGAGAGATACTGATAGCATGAAAACCCCTCCGACATGCGACATGACACATGTTGTGGTAACATTAGGCAGAATGAGTGATTTTGGATGCTATGCTACGTGGGTCAGACTAGTTATGCACTATGCGGCATTTATATTACAATAAGGAACAACTTTCCTTCAAATGAGATGCCATGTGTATGCTTTGCTCTCGCCCTCGCAGGCATAATGGAATTATCCACTTTGAATATTCGACCTGACCTTGCCTTTTTTGCGCATCATGACTTGAAATTATGGGACAACCTGATGTGAATACATGCAAATGACTTGGATGAGGTAATTGACATCCTTCTTTTCACATATGATATGTGGCATGATCTAAGAGCGTCAACGACAAGACTATATATATGGTGAGCTAGATTGCGACTTGAGTTTCAATGAATACGCCATGACTTGTTTGCTTACGAGATGAAGACATTCAGCTAGTTGGATTATTTTACATCTGGCGAGATGCTTTCATCTCCACGACATGCGACTTGGTGCTCTGTTGTGTATACCATTTAGCTGGGTCACGGCATGAGTCATATTTGCGACATGGTTATGCATAGTGCCATATATACTGTCCATTTTATATTCATGTCATATGAGTATGTACCCATATCTTATCTATGTCGCACCCCAGGTCTTAAAGGCATGGATGGATTAACGGTTTGATACTGGTTGCTTACACTAATGACATGTATTCTCTTAATATATTTGTGGCTTCAACATGTCATGATCATCCTATGCGGCATAAAATTAAAGGTTGCCTATGACTTGTTTTTGGGTATGGATTGCTTGAGTCACGACATGACTTTCAGTTGCTGTGTGAGTACGACATAGCTGTGCACTCTCGTATGTTTGAAACGTAGCGGTCACCATGGCGCACTAAACGACTTTATTGCATGTCGTGCTAACGATATAACCTCAAGTCGGGTTCATCACTTTATGACATAGATATGTTTGGTGTGGTCGACATGATTCATGTCGCTCCTGGACGACTTAAGCTATGTCATGTCTGAATGAGTTGGACAGTCTCGAAGAACTATTTTCTGAATCGCGTTGAATTAACGGGGTTAACATTTGCCCCTCGAAGCTTGTATTTCTTTCTTGCGAGAAATGCAGGCTTCGAAATAAACATTGTAACTGGTGAACTTCTCCTTCGTTGTAACTGATAATTTTTACACAATAGAATTCAGTCTGGATCAGAACTTTGACATTACTTGTTGATTTCCGACACTGCATTGGAGTGTATATTGCTTCTCGCCACCTTTGTGATTATTTTCTGTTCCTCTTTGGAAAATCTTTGATTATCTGTGCCCCAGCTCTAGAGGTCATCACTAGTCTTCATTATGAGAATAATTTTTCCTATACCTCAATTTTTGTTTGCTTCGTTGATCAGTTTTAATGCTGGAGACTTTGCTGGATGCCCCATGTTTTAGTGAGGTCCTTTTAATCCAACATCTTGCCCTTTTCTTGTGATTGAATCAACATGATGGGTTTCACTGGACGTTGTTAATTTTTCCTGTGGAGAGGATTTTTGGTTGTCGCATCGTTTCGACATGCGAACTCCTGCGAGGTTTGGGTTAAGGCTGCATTGTTCCGTGCTTACGAACCCCCATGCTTCGCCTTGCTTTAGCAAGCTCCCACGCCCTGTTTCGCGCCTACAGATTCCCGCGAACCATTGGCTTAAGGAAACATCGCTCCGCGCTTACAAACTCCCACGCTTCGTCTTGCTTTAGCAAGCTCTCGCGCTTCGTTTCGTGCCTACGGATTCCAGCCAACCTTTGGGTTAAGGCTACATCGCTCCACGCTTTCAACCTCCCATGCTTCGTCTTGTTTTAGCAAGCTCTCGCACTTCGTTTCGCGCCTACGGATTCCAGCGAACCTTTGGGTTAAGGCTGCATCGCTACGCGCTTACGAACTCCCACGCTTCGTCTTGCTTTAGCAAGCTCCCGGGCTTTGTTTCATGCCTACGGATTCCAGCGAACCTTTGGGTTAAGGCTGCATCGCTCCGCGCTTAAGATCTCCCACGCTTCGTCTTGCTTTAGCAAGCTCCCGCACTTCATTTCGCTCCTACGTATCCCAGCGAACCTTTGGGTTAAGGCTGCATCGCTCCGCGCTTACGAACTCCCACGCTTCGTCTTGCTTTAGCAAGCTCCCGCACTTCATTTCGCGCCTACGGATTCCAGCGAACCTTTGGGAGATGAGGTTTTGGATCTGTGACAGCTCGTTGCTCTATTCGCCGTTTGATTCATTGGGACTTCCTTGATCAACCGTTGAGTTGGTATTATTGGAGTTGCCTCATTTCGTCGGATCTTGAGGAAGAAAATGCCTATGAAACAGCCTGCAATGAGAAAATCGTCTTTTAGCAAATTTTCATGTATATTTTGCAAATTAAGATTTACACAAACATGCAACATTTCATTTATAGTACTTTTGTTCTGTACAATGCACGTAAACCTTTATAGATTTTTATTCAAGAAAGTAAAACATAGTAAAGAGTAAAGTAATGCAAAGAGGCGATAGTGATCGCTTATTCTGAGTCCTAGGTATTAGATCGTCATCAACGGTCGTCAGTTGATTATCAGCCTTGGAATGATCTGAGTAGAAGCTACATTGCTTATGCCCCTTGCCCTTGGGGAGCTGTAGAAGGATTTGCATATTTAGAGTTCTTCACAAGTTATTGCAGACGGTTCTTCCTAATCAACTCTTGAATCAATGATTTCAGATGCCTGCATTCGTTGGTGCTGTGGCCCGACTGATTATGATACCGGCAGAACTTCCCGGATTTAGTCAGATGGTCATTCATTTTTATTGGCCGAGGCGCTGGGTAATCTTCTGCGTCCTTTGTGGCAAGGTAGATGTTCTCAGGAGTGTTATTTAGAGGAGTTAACTCAGATGTGTCAAGAAGGTGAAACTTTTTATTAGCTTTGTTGTCATTTCTATCATTTACTCGCTTCATCCCCTGAGTATTCTTTTGATCACACTGAGTAGCAACACTTTTGGGAGCTTCAAGAAGTTGGTTACCACCGATGTTTTGAAGAGGTATAGAATTATCGTCCACTCTCATGTACTCCTCTGCCTTCTTATAGAACTTGTCAAGCGTAGTCGGTTCCTTCATCTTTATCCATCTTCCGAATTCGCTTGTTTTGTCTATAGCGTCGAGTAAATCCATGAAAATTATGCGTGGCTCTGGATTCCTCACTTCAAACAAGGCAACATTGAATTGACTGAGGAAGGCCTTGACAGTTTCCCCTGGATTCTGTTTCATTGCTGAAAGTGTTATAGCATCCTTGGCTTTAGTAGCGTACAGGCGGAACTTCTCCTTGAACTTTTTGGTGAGGTCAGAAAATCGATCGATAGACTTGGGTAGCAGCTTTATGAACCATAATGATGCGGCACCTTCTAAGTAAAGAGGAAAGTACGTGCATCTCATCTCATCGGTCGCCTTAGCTGCACTCATATGCCATTCATATTTGAATAGGAAGTTGTTCGGATCAACCAGACCATTGTACGGAGGCAAAGTCGGAGGATTGAACTTCTTCGGACATTCTACTCCAAGGATTCTTTCGGTGAATGGAGTCCTATCAGGAGAGAAGTCCCAATCTCTTTCGTCGTTTTTGCTAGATTGATTCTGTTTTCATGGATCGTTCTATCATTTCCAAAATGTATTCTTCGGTGCTATGGCGCTCTGTGAAGATGAGCTCTTTACCAAATGTTCGTCTAGGCATATGATCTCGATTAGAGAGCTTAGGCCCTTTGCCTTCTCGACGAAGAGGTGCCCTCATGATAGGATTGGCATCTTTTTGAGCATTCTCTTCAGAATCGCTCTTAGCTTTTGATCTCAATTCTTCAATATTAGCTTCATCTCTGCTACTTGTCCAATCATAATCGTCTTCCATATTGTCATTGTGGTTATGATTAGAAGCAGGCGATTTGTCATTTTCGTCGAAATTAACATGGACCTTCGGAGGGGCTTGAATTGTTTGAGCATTTAGAAGAGCGTTCATTTTATCCATTAGAGCATCATTAGCATCCATCAAAGTTTTATTTGAAGTTTCAATTCGGCGGTTCACATTGGCAATAGCGGCGTTTAGTTCATTTCTAGTCACGCCAGCTCCACTTATCGAGTTTTCACCAACATCGAAATGGTTAGTAAGCGGTGACTCTTCATTAGCAACATTATTGGTGTTTCGGTATTTTCCACATCTTTACTTATGATCTTCTTTGATTTAGCCATAACTTCGGAGAAGGATGCGGTTTAGAGCTTTAATGCAAGGATATCAACTTTAGGAGAGTTTGAGAAGAGGTAGGAGATGCGAGCGCGGCCCCGCGGTGGGTGCCAAATGTTTGCTCCAAATTTGGGATCAAACACCAAAGATGCAAATGTGCACTTCACCGATTCGATAAGAATATGGAACCGCGTAATCGCAAAATAAACAGATAAAAGCAAGTAAGAACACAAAGGAATTTTTATAGTGGTTTGATTCTCTATGATTCTACGTCCACTTGCAATCAATTCTCATTATGATATTCAAGCATACAACATTTGAATTTTCCCTCATTACATTCATTTCTCTCTTTTAACTCTCTTTTCTCTTTCTTGACATTCTACTTTCACTTGAATTTGGCAAGGAAAAGGGAAGAGGTTTAGCTTTATGATGAATCTTCAACCACTTATGTACTTTGATCCTTTCCCATGATCTTCATAGAGTTCATAGTGAATTAGCATTTGATTTAGGCTTTGGAGAGGATTAGAGATCGTTTGAATGATGCTTGAGAGATTTATTATGTAGCTTGAATGAGATTGAAGGTGCTTAGATTTAATTGTAGAAAGCTCTAATGATCATTGATTTGGATTTAATTTTCATGAAGTTAGAGAAGTGTTGATGAATCCATAGAAGCCATTAGAGAAGTTGTAGATGAGCTTTAAATTTGACGGAGTCTCCTTGTATCAATCAAATTTCGGTCCCCCCCAAGTGAATTATGGGGGATATTTATAGAAGTGTTTGAGTGTGGTGGCACATTTGTAATTACATGGTTATAGTTGTACCACTACATGCTTTATCTGTGCGGCATGAAGTTCAGGTCCTAATGACATAGTATATGGCACTAGCGACATGGATATTTTGTGGTCTAAATGTGTACGTCATGCTTAAGGTGCGGCTTAACTTTTTGCACACGTGTCCTTGTATTTGTTGTATACACCTGGCCTTCGCAACTCAATCTTTTCATGAATCGGTCCCAAGACTTCTTTTATATCATACGACTCAACTGTGTTCTTTTATATAGCCAACGACATCAGTTTATCCACAAGAACGACTTGTTTTCATCTCATATTCTGCGGCTTGAATATAAAGGAACCAATAGCGCCATGAACTGTAGAACGCCATGCTTTTATATGATGAATTATTCCCATTCTACAGCTTTCCAAATATGGGATTCATGTGCAGGTTTATCCTTTCTATCTCCAGCGACATGGAATGGCTTCTAGACGACACCTTTCACAGGTGAATGGTATGACCGGCTATTGCAACTCCAACGACTTGAGTTCTGGAGAGATACTGATAGGATGAAAACCCCACCAACATGTGACATGACACATGTTGTGGTAACATTATGTAGAATGAGTGATTTTGGATGCCATGCTACAAGGGTCAGACTGGCTATGCAGTATGCGACATTTATATTACAATAAGGAACAACTTTCCTTCAAATGAGATGCCATGTGTATGCTTTGCTCTTGCCCTCGTAGGCATAATGGAATAATCCACTTTGATTATTCGTCCTGACCTTGGCTTTTTTGCGCATCATGACTTGAAATTATGGGACAACCTGATGGTGAATACATGCAAATGACTTGGATGAGGTAATTGACATCCTTCTTTTCACATAAGATATGTGGCATGAGCTAAGAGGGTCAACGACAAGATTATATATATATATATATATATATATATATATATATATATGATGAGCTAGCTTGCGACTTGAGTTTTAATGAATACGCCATGACTTGTTTGCTTACGAGATGAAGACATTCAGCTGCTTGGATTATTTTACATAAGGCGAGATGCTTTCATCTCCATGACATGCAACTTGGTGCTCTGTTGTGTATACCATTTAGCTGGGTCATGGCACGAGTCATATTTGCGACATGGTTATGCATTGTGCCATATATACTGTCCATTTTATATTCATGTCATATGAGTACGTACCCATATCTTATCTATGTCGCACCCCAGGTCTTAATGGCATGGATGGATTAACGGTTTGATACCAGTTATTTACACTAATGACATGACTTCTCTTAATATATTTGTGGCTTCAACATGTCATGAGCATCCTATGCGGCATGAAATTAATGGTTGCCTACGACTTGTTTTCGGCTACAGATTGCTTGAGTCACGACATGACTTTCAGTGGCTGTGTGAGTACGACATGGCGGTGCACTCTCGTATGTTTGAAACGTAGCGGTCACCATGGTGCACTAAACGATTTTATTGCATGTCGTGCTAACGATATAACCTCATGTCGTGTTCACCACTTTATGACATGGATATGTTTGGTGTGGTCGACATGATTCATGTCGCTCCCGGACGACTTAAGTTATGTCGGGTCTAAACAAGTTGGACAGTCTCGAAGAATTATTTTCTGAATCGCGTTGAACTAACGGGGTTAACAGTTCCTCCTCCTCCTTCTCGTGCAAATGCTTTCTCCAAGATATGTAGGGAATTTTCGATCCATGGGTGGAAAGAACTTTAATGGGACTGAGTCATTTGTAGAAGCAAGAAACTGGATCAAAGAAACCGAGGATTTGTTTGCTATCTTCGAAGTGGACGATAGACAGAAGATACAGTTGGCCATATGGTTGCTTAAAGACGAAGCCTCTTATTGGTGGGAAGTTACTAATGCTGAGAGACCAGTTGAAACTTGGGAGGATTTCAAAATGAGGTTTGAAATGAAATTCCTCTCACAAGCAGACCGTTGCCTACAGATGGAGAAATTCTTAGCTCTCAAACAAGGAAGTATGTCGGTCAAGGAATATGTCAACCAATTCAACCAGCTGGCTAGATTCGGATTGGAATTAGTGAACACTCCCCATAAGAAGGCTCTCCGTTTTGTTAAAGGGTTGAATGAGCCACTGCACAGCCTAGCTATGTCCCATATACCTATGGGTGCAACTTATGAGAGACTGGTGGACATGACACAGCTACAGGAGGAAGACAAGGATGGCAAGAATGAGGCAAAGGTGGAAGCACCTCAAAATAAGAAAGTGGAGGGATCGCAGAATAAGAAGACAGACTCAAAGAAGGGCGGGAAGAACAACAAACCTTATGACAAGAGGAAGTGTAATTTTTGTGGCATTCCTGGACATCTGATTAAGGACTGCAGAAAGAAAAAAGGAAGATGGGTGGTTGTTTTCACTGCAGCGAGACAGGACATATGGCTAAGGACTTCCCAAGAAAGCAAGGGCAAGGGAAGAGGACAGGATCTACTTCTGGAGGGCAGGTTCACGCTCTCATAGCACCTTCGCAAGAACGAGGTAGAAATATTTCTGTTGAGAGTTTAGTTTATCTTTTTGATCATCCTGTTCGTACACTCTTTGATTCTGGCGCATCGCACTCTTTTATATCTACTGCTTTAGTTGAATCTCTACACCTGGACACCAGGATAGTAGAGGATCCCTTGGTTGTTTCAATCCAATTGGGGGCTCAGCTTATTTGTCAATGATTTGTTTGGATTTGGAAATTTCTGTATGAAGCGTTGGGTTTAGATGTAATGCCTATGTTTACGGCTTCACGGGCTATGGATTGATTCTAGGCATGGATTGGTTATCTAGTAATGGTGTCATCCTCGATTATGAAAAGAGAGTGGTTGGACTTATGACTCGCCTTGGTAACACTCTCGAAATCTCTTGTAATCCCATGCATTCTGTTATGCTTAGCTACCTAGAATCTCTAGATGCGTCTATTGAAAACTTGTAGTCTGTTAGAGTAGTCCGTGAATACTCAGTTGTATTTGAAGAGGTGAAGGGCTTACCTCTAAAGAGGGAGATAGACTTCCGCATATACCTTGTTGATAATGCAAAACCCGTAGCTCTACCCGTTAGACACATGGCTCCAAAGGAGAGGAAAGAGCTCAGCAAGCAAGTTAAAGAGCTGCTCGAACAAGGGTTCATAAGGCGGAGTATTTCTGAATGGGGTGCTCCAGTAGTATTCGCAACCAAAGCGGATGGTTCACTTCGCCTATGCATTGACTATAGGGAGCTAAACAAGCTGACCAAGAAGAATAGGCACCCACTTCCAATAATAGATGACTTGTTTGATCAGCTTGTAGGCGCATCGTTTTTCTTCCAACTAGATCTGGCTACCGGGTTTCATTAGCTAAGAGTGGCTGAAGACAACATTGATAAGACCGCGTTCAGAACCTCAGATGGTTTCTTCGAATGGCTTGTCATGCCTTTTGGCTTGACAAACGCACCCGCTTATTTCGTTGACTTGATGAGCAGGGTGTTCAGGGAGTTCCTTAATAAGTTTGTGGTGGTCTTCGTAGACGACATTTTGATTTTCTCGAAGAATGAAGAAGAGCATGCTTTGCATTTCAGGGAAGTCATGGATACTCTTCGTGCACATCAGCTGAAAGCCAAATTCTCCAAGTGTCACTTCTGGAGAGAAGAAGTGAGGTTTCTTGGACATGTGGTGTCCAAAGAGGGGATAGCTGTAGACCCCGCAAAAGTAGTTGCGGTGCAAGATTGGAAGGTTCCACAGAATGCGACCGAAGGCCTAAGCTTTCTTGGGCTGGCGGGCTTTTACCGAAAGTTCATTAATTACTTTGTGAAATATCAGCCCCACTTACAAGATTGACAAAGAAGAACCTAACTTTCATTTGGGATTTAGATTGCGAAATTGCTTTCCAACGTTTGAAAAGGGCTCTAACAACAGCCCCAGTTCTGACATTCCCTGATGGGAGCAAAATGTTAACCGTATACACAAACGCCTGCGATATAGGATTAGGCGCTGTATTGATGTAAGAGGGCAAGGTAGTTGGTTATGGGGGAAGGCAATTGAAGGCACGTGAGAAGAACTACCCAACTCATGATCTGGAGCTAGCTGCCATTGTTTTCGCTCTTAAGTCATGGCGTCATTATCTACTAGGAGAAAGGTTTGAAGTGTTTACTGACCATAAATCGTTAAAGTGTCTTTTCTCACAGAAAGATCTTAACTTGAGACAACAAAGGTGGATGGAATTTCTAGCCTCATATGATTTTGAGATTTCCTTTACCCTGGCAAGGGCAATGTTGTAACACCCCATAAATTTAAATGTTAAAGTTAAAAAAATAAAGAATACTTAATTTTAATTGCAAGAATCAAGGGAAACATGTTACGCCATTGTGTTTGTCTCGGAATTCTGGTTGAGATAGAGTCCGAGTTTGCGTAAATTGGACTTCGTATGAAGAAGTTTTGGATGTCGGAAGTTTCCAGAAATTCAAATTTAAATTCAAAAACGAATTCAGACATGGAACAGGGCAGGACGGGAAATTTCCCGCCCAAGGCCAGGTCGACCTGGGGATCGACCTTAGTGTCAACCTCCCCATAGACAGGTCGACCTTAGTGTCGACCTGGGGGACGACCTGGGGGTCGACCTGCCCCCCCCCCCCCCTCGGGCAAATCTGAAAGATGACGATTTTGTGACTCAGTGCTGAGTTAATTAGGGATGACGTGTCACCCTATCTTGGCTGGAAGGTTTTGATTAATTCTAGGTTGATCGAATTGCCTAAATTAATCCTAAATTCTATATAAAAACATGTAGACTCAAACCCTAAAACAAAATAAAAATTAGAACCATGGCCGTCATGCTATCACCTTGCAACCTAGAGTAGCCGCCACCAACTAGAGAGAAAGTGAAGCTAATCAACTCAATTCAACTCAAATTTATAAACAACAACAACGAATTTGTCTACTCCAAAGGTAAGCTTAATCAATTTCAGAACTCAGATTCCAGAACTCAAGACCTCCTTTGAGTTGTGAGTTCAGTATCTTTAATAAGATAATTAATAAGTTAATTGGGTTAAGTTATAAATTGGGTTATATGGCTATGTTTGTGAGACATTGAAAAAATGTAATATTCTATGAATTTATGCTAGTTGTTCATAATGATAGTTTTATTGTGGATCCCTTTTCATATGCCAAATCACCTATGTTCAACTTGATTCACGTTTGACATCATTCTATATGCAAGTTTGGGTGTAGATTATATGCTGTACACATGTTTGGTGTAGATTATATGTTAGTTTCTATATGAATTGTACACAAATTTACATGTGAATCAAATAAAGTGACTACATGCAAGTTTAGGTAGAAATTGGGTTCACATATATGCAAGTTTACACCTTTCGATTTAGATCTATAATGTACATAGTTATGCAAGTTTGTGACTATGGCCTATGCAAGTTTTGGATAAAGAGCTACATTTATATATGCAAGTTTTAGGTCAAAAACTATATTATGTATATATGCAAGTTCACACCTTTAGGCATATGTTTAGATTCATGACAATAACAAGTTTATGCAAGTTATGTTGTAATCCTTATTTGCAAGATTAAATTTATTTTGTGTGTTGTGCAAATTTGCGATGTTTCTTCCCTTTTATGTGTTAGACTAATTGCTAGTCTAATATACATATATGTCATGGTTAACGAACGAACAACGTGGGGACGATGAGGGTAATATTGAATATACACATATTAAGAATTGGCAAATGGCCTTGAAAAAGGCATATAATTAAATTAAGACATTAATTGGAAAAATTGGCGTCTATGGAAATAATTGAGTCAATTATGGACATAAATATATTTGGAATTTATTTACAAATTTTGAATAGCGATATTAATCCATTTTGGGATTAAATAAAGATGTGTAATAATAAACCGCCTAAGACACGAGGTTAGACTCGTTTGTGGTGTAAGACTGCCTGGACCCGCCCGGCAAATCCAGCAGCCACAAATGCCAGTCTAATGTGAGAGGTCGAAGGCATGAATTAAATGCATAACTATTGTAAAGACACGAGGTTAGGCTCGTTTGTGATGTAAGACTGCCCGGACCCGCCTGACAAATCTAGCTGCCACAAATGCCAGTCTAATGTGGGAGGTCTTTACAATGTTACGGTGTTAATGAATTAAGAAACACTTAACCAGATAAACATGTGGTGGGACATGAGGGGGTTAAATGGGTGCCTTGGGAGGCATGTGGAATTAAGTGGGTGCCTTAAGTGGCATATGAAATAAGATTACATGCACCTAAGCAAGATTGAAACATGTAAGAAGTCATGAATAAGAATTGGGTTAAGTGGGGAATAATCTTAGAGGGGACCAAGCATAGGTGGAAAGCTTGTGTCATGCACGGGGGCCCTTATCAAACCAGTAACCCATTAAGTATCTTTATGGGCTCAATCCAAGTCGAGGATGGGATGCGCATACTAGGGTTGATTGTAAGAGGTCAAAACGGGTTATCGGTGGCAACGCAAGTCCAACGGGGTCATATGCGTGTGTGGGCTCGGGATGGTAGGTAAGACGTGCATTTCGGTGGTATCGGGCTGCCACTTTGGGGAGTGATACACCCCACTGTGGGACCAGCACGGATATCTACGAGTTCGGGAGTCGATCGAATGGGGGTAGTGGGTACACCTAGTGTAGGTAGGAGCAGGCGACACCTATGAAGGCAGCTAGGGTTACATGAAACTACCATTATCACTAAGTTCTGTAGGCGGGATCAACTTTAGGGTGTTTGATGTGGCCCAGTGTAGTAATTATCTTGTAGTGACTAGGTACACCCTTGACGTTATCTTTGTTCATCTGATTTCCTTTGTTTGCTTTGTCATACCCAACTGTTCACAGTCATTTCCTTATTTTCCAGCTTATCCTAGTTACTTAATGATTATATTGCTAAAATTATTGCACTCGCCAGACTTTATGTCTAAGCCTCTTTGTTTCCACCGATTTTCTTCCTCCCTCCCCCCAGGTGCTCAGGGAGGGACTAGTACTAGTGGAGCTTGATTTGGAAAGCTTTATCTCTTTCTTTGGAAGTTGCTTGGGTCGCTGAAGTAAAAGTTCAGCCTATCTTAATTAAGGCTATTTTATGTGGGGTTATGTCTTTCATTTTATGTACTCTGATTTAGTCAAGATGGATATTACGTACTTGACTCTAGCCTTTGGTTTTTGATGATGTAATCAAACTTATTTGTTTACCGTTGCAATGAGTGAAGTTTTTTTTAGTAAAATTTTATATCTTTTTGCTGTTAAGTTTCTGTTCTATACACACTTAAAATGCTCAATAAAAGTTAATGCCTTACCTTTGTGAGTGACATTAATGGACATGGGGTGTCACACGTGGTATCAGAGCTGAAGGTTACCAGAACAAATAAGATATTTTGAAAAACTATTTTTCAAAAAGCATTTTATAAAGAAATACTTTCAAAAGTATGTTTTAAGGAGAGTATTTTCAAGAGAAAAGTTTATTTTGGAAACATAACCCCAAGATCCATATATCTTTCTTTCGAATTCTTCGTTTGAATCTCTTCATTTTCTTTTCACCATGTCTGGAATTCCCGAGACACTCGAGGGGATACCGATACCAGGATGGTTTAGAAGGTATCTGGAAGCTAGGGCCCATGTCGCAGGCCCAGCAAATGCTCCTCCTCCTCTTCCTCCTCCTCCCCGTGTTGAAACTTTCGCAAAGATTTGCAAGGACTTTCGGGCAATGGGCGGAAAACCTTTTCACGGGTCGAAAACATTTGTTGAAGCTCGAAATTGTCTAAAGGAGGTGGAAGAACTATTTGGAATCTTTGAGGTAGAAGATGGAAGAAAGGTCCAGTTAGCTGCCTGGTTAATGAATGATGAAGCCTCGCTTTGGTGGGAGGTCACTAATGGAGAGCGTCCAGTTGATAAATGGTCAGGCTTCAGATGTAGGTTTGAGGCGAAGTTTCTCTCACGGGCTGAAGAGAATCTATACATGGAAAGGTTTTTGGCATTAAAGCAGGGAAATCTATCAGTGAAAGAATACGTCAACAAGTTCAATTAGTTGGCAAGATTTGGCTTGGACTTGGTGAATACACCCGAAAAGAAGGCCCTGAGATTTGTTAAGGGTTTGAACGAGCCGCTACATGGGTTAGCTATGACCCACATCCCTATGGGTGCCAACTTTGAGAGACTAGTTGACATGGCGCTTATGCATGAAGAGGAGAAAGGTTCCAATGCTAATAAGGCACCTGAGAAGAAAGGGGATCAAAAGAAACAACAACAACAGAACAAGAAGGGTGGTAAAGACAACAATGGCAAGGGAAAGAAAAGATGCTTTAACTGTGGGACACCAGGCCAACTAAGCAAAGGCTGTAGGAAGAAGAAGAAGACTGGTTGTTTCCACTATGGCGAAGCAGGACATTTGATTAAGGACTGCCCAAAGAAAGGGCAGAGGGTAGGGCCTACCTCTGGAGGGAAGATTCAGGCTCTTATGGCACTAGGGCAGGAAGGGGGCAGGACCAGGCTCTAGTGGTCCCACCGCTGCAAGAACGAGGTAGAACGATTTTCGTTGAATGTTTAGTTTATCTTTTCGATCATCCTGTTTGCACACTCTTTGATTCGGGCGCATCACACTCTTTTATACCTACTGCTTTAGTTGAGTCACTACACCTAAACACCAGTATAGTAGAGGATCCCTTAGTTGTAACGACCCGGATTTTCGGCGACTTTGGTTATCGACGTAAGCTCGATGTCGATAACCAAAACATCGAAAAATCCCGGTAATTATTGAAAGAAATTAGAAGGTGGGGAAAGATAAGATAGAAACTTAGAATAGAAGAAGAAGAAGAACACGACATCAGAGTAACACGAATCTCACAGCGGAACGAATAACATATAATAGATAACATAACTTTGAAATATAACAGTTATGTATACAATAGCACTTATCAGAGTACAGCACTTACAACACAGCGGAAATAACTATAGCTATATGATCTTGAAGCCTCCTGCTCCACGCTCTTCCAGTATATCTGTAAATTCCTGACTACTTGACTGCCCGTACAAAATTAGGCACCCAAGAGTTTAGGGAAAACAAAACAAATAAACTCCGGGTCAGTCATAGGACTGGTATGAGTAAAACAGTTTAAACATGTATATGAACAAGTAAACGATATCTCATAGACCACGCCGCAGAACGGAACGGGTTTTTCCCTTATGAGAATCCAAAATATCTTTATATCAAAAACCTTTTGATATTATAATAATGTCTATGTACAAATAGATATCAACTAGCAGAAACGTTTTCATCTCACGTTCTACATATATAGTATACAATCAAAATCGCAAGCACGTATTGGATAATGGATTTCCAACTATGACAAGGTATGAAACCACCTTCCGATCAATGTACTCTAGGAATGATACACTGGAGTTCAACAAGAACATATTGTAACTCAGCCACACATGACCGACCACTCATTTCGCTTGAGTGTATCGAATGTATATCACCAACGGTTGGGATCAGCAACCGTTCCCGTATATATATATGGGACAACATTGATAGATTTTAGAAACAAATGAATATTCTCTAGATAGGTGATTATACACCCTACTTCGGTGCGACCGACTTAGCCATGCTGCCTGCCCGATTTCTATCATTTACCGGTTGATGAGGCTAGAAGCTACGCTTTATCATCACATCAGATTCACTTCGAATGCCACATTGTTAGGTCCATCGAAAATCACTAATTGACGTCTACAACCATACATTACGTGTCAGCTAAAAGAAGTTTCCTTCTCCGCTTCCACTCTTGGTACGGTTGAAGAAATCAATGTACGTGACCTTTTTGGAAATACTCTGTCAGACATTCATCGTCATTCACTTAGAACGTCACATCTTCATACCCGCCAAATCACAAATTGACTTATCCAAAAATAACACGGGTATACAGCTAAGAGAAACGAATTCCTCCGCCACCAAACATGAATACGTTTGAACAGATCAACTTATGCAATCTATTGGATATACTCTGTCAGACCTTCGTCTATACAAGTTGTCCTGGGACTGGACAAACCGAAGGCACTATTCTGTAAACAGGATAGTCCTTGCATTTTACTCCGTCTTCAATTATCTTTGGCATATATGATTCGCGACGCTTATGCCAATACAGAGTAGTTCTTTGGAAAATAATCCAACCGGTCTCTCCATATTAACAACATTAAAATGGTCAAAACTTCGATAGTCGGTGAGTTAACTATCAAAGAAAAACAAGTGTGCAAACAACGATATTATTTCCAATTGGAAATTATATCGAACAAAACATCATTTAACATAAATATCTTTAGTTCATTTATCTACTTATCTCCTGTTTCCCTATATTCTAAATTCTTATTTTTCTTTTATCAGAAAACATTTCTGATTCTCGTTTGGAAAACATTTCCAAAACTCCTTTACGATCAAACCTTACCATTTCTTAGTTAAGAAGGAAGTCACTCAAGTTGGGGTATAATTACCTCTCAGACCTTAACTGAACAACGTTATAACTTCAAAATGGTCAAAGTTTATCTTTTAATCTTTAACAACTTCTTTACGCCTTTCTCGGATTCAATTTTACTAATCCACTTCTATATTTAAAACATTGGTTATAACGATAACGTTATAATCCCTACTTTCGAATTATCTAACTTTAATTATAACTTCTATTCTTATTAGTGAATAATTAACCTAACACTTATTTATTTATAAATAAATAAATCTCTATTTAAACACTGGAAAGTATAAGTACTTTCCCAAATTCGATATAATCGAATTCGTCGATTAACTCTCTTCGAGAAATCTCTATTTGATTAACTCTTCTTCGAATAACCTATATTTGATTAACTCCTTCTCGAATAAACGATATTCGATAATCTCTCTTCGAATAACTAATATTCGATAACTCTTCCTTTTCAAACTATCTCATATTTGAAAATCTCACTTCGATTAAACTATAATCGATAACTCCCTTCGATGAAACTAACATCGATAACTCCTTTCGATGAAACTAACATCGATAACTCCTTTCGATGAAACTAACATCGATAACTCCTTTCGATGAAACTAACATCGATTTATTTAACTCGACGAACTTAACTCGCCTTACTTCATTCGACCAATTCGATTCGATTAACTAGGCTCGACTAACTTGACTAACTTAACTCGACTTACTTGGTTCGACCAATTCGATTCGATTAACTAGGCTCGACTAACTTGACTAACTTAACTCAACTTACTTGGTTCGACCAATTCGATTCGATTAACTAGGCTCGACTAACTTGGTCGAACCACCCGATCAACTCAACTTATTTAACTTAACTTATTTCTCAACTCGATCAACTCGATTAACTCCTATCGAATAACTAATATTCGATTAAACTCCATTCGCTTGACTCTAGATCGCAGCGATCACAATGGTTACGCCTGACTCCCTCAGGAAACATCCGACCGCGTAGGCTATTTACAGCCCTGCGAATTACGCTAGCAGTCGTACAAGATGGCAACTTACCCTGAATACTATGTTTGACTAACTCTGTCTCAAATAACTATATTTGATTAACTCTAGTTCGTTTTAACTTTAATCGATTAACTCTAACTGGTTAACTCCAACTGGTTAACTCTAACTGATTAACTCTAACTGGTTAACTCTATATGATTAACTCTATTTGACTAACTCTACTTGACTAACCCCTTTCGAATAACATATTCGATTAACTAACTTTCGAATACCATATTCAGTTAACTCCTTTCGAATGTCTGTATTCGATTAACTAACTTCGAATACCGTATTCGATTAACTAACTTCGAATACCATATTCGATTAACTAACTTCGAATACCATATTCGATTTCTCCTTTCGAATGTCTATATTCGATTAACTAACTTCGAACACCATATTCGATTTCTCCTTTCGAATGTCTATATTCGATTAACTAACTTCGAATACCATATTCGATTTCTCCTTTCGAATGTCTATATTCGATTAACTAACTTCGAATACCATATTCGATTTCTCCTTTTTATAACGTCTATCCATTTTAAAAAGGTCTCCTTTTTAACACGTTTATTCATTTATAAAGATTTACCATTAGTAACGGTTCTTCACTTTATAAATGTCCTTTTAATAACGTTTTCCTTTTTATAACGGTTTCGTTTATAAACCAATTTCCCTTTTTATTAACTCTATTTATTTTCTAAATATTCCCCTTTCAATTCTATTTGTAAATGGTTTACAAATATTTCTTTCTCTATTTTATTCTATTTGTAAATGGTTTGCAAATATTCCCTTTTCAGATTTATTCTTAAAATATTCTAACTCCTTAAATTCCCTGGAAAATTCGCCATAACCTCCTTTGTACCGGGAGCATCGGGAAAATCCCCAAACCCGCCACCCAGGCCTTTCCATTCAAAAAGAAATGTTTTGAATTTATTTCCTTTTCAAATATCTCCTATTTATAAATATTCCAATTTATAAACATTTCTTATTTATAAATATTCCACTTTATAAATATCTCTTATTTATAAATATCTCCTATTTATAAATATCTCATTTCAATATCACATTGAAATTATTCCTTACAACCATCCCGTATGTTATCGTATCCAATCATATCAAATCACGATGTTCAATATCGTTCAAACACATATAATCGCCAACAGATTATATATCACAATATATAAATCACAGTAAAATAACTGTTGAGGAATCTAGTTGGATTCCTCCAACCTGTTTCCTTGCATCACAGATGTTAAACAATATAGATAACATCACTTTCAGTTCCATATGATATATTCTGTTAAACAGAATCAATATAGAAATTCAACTAACTGACTAGCAGTTCAATCAATCAACCAACACACAGCAATCAACAGATGATTAACAGTTCTAAAAATACAATATAAAAATATAACTGTTCAGAGTTGGTGAAATTTACTCACATTTGCGCGTTAGCCGATAAATATCGGTTTGCGTTCATTGATTCAGTCGAACAGTTTATTTCGCCATAAATTCTAACGAGCTCGGATGGACTCCCAGTCAGTGTCATCGTGTAGTGTCCGTCCATACGATCCCAATGCAACTTACGGTTCGTCAAACTGATTACGTATGAGAGAGATATGAATTTCACAAGTTTATACGATGATTTAAATAAATTAAAACCCAATTTATTAAATAAATAGGCCCTTTACCATTTGCTTATCTCCGGCCCATCCTCCTTGACCAAGGCCCATTTCCTTTTATAAAACCCGCACCTGCTTTAAATCCCTTCCTCCCCAAATTAAAGCATCGACTCCAGTATCCCTTACTTCCCCTTTGACCTCGCGTTGACCTCCTGCCGCCATCACTTCGGTCACCCAACTCCGGTGCAACCATCACCAATGACTTCACCACCAAAACCCGCGCCCACCTAACCACTTTACCTCCAACTCGAAGCTCCTCAAGAAATCGTGACCTGCTGCTCCTCGACGAACGGGCGTGACATCAGACGACACCGGAGTCCGCCAAACTCCTCCGACAGGTGTGCCTCGACCTCGAAAACCCTCCAGCGCCATTACTTCGGCTTAACTCCGCTTCTAATCGCATCAAGGCTAAACCCTAGCCGCTGTACATGCGTTCGCACTCCCAATGCTTGCGTCGCATTCACCAAAACCACTACCAGATCGAAGAGAAGGATTGTAGCAACACAAATATGTATATAAAATAATTTATAGTAATTTGTTGGTTTTTGTTTTGATTTCTTGAAGGAAACAAGAAAACGGGTTTTGAGAAAAATGTGACGGCGCTGAAGTGTTTGAACAGAAAAAGTGATTAGGGTTTTAGAAATGTTTGAGGGGTATTTATAGTGCTTTCGAAATATCTAGATATTTTACAAAGGGAATATTCCCGGTATATTCCTTTTTTTATAATTCGTTTTGCCTTCTAAAAATCCGTGTGATCACACACGATATTCAAAAATCACGAAACTGGACATGTAGCTAGAGTTCGACATTACGATCCCAACGAAACTGGTTTCGTCGAATTCCTACTCCGTTTGCTCACACAGCGTATTTTTAACTGTCAAAATACTGACTGTTTCTCACTCTAAAAATCCGTACGGCCACACAGTGACTCTAAAAATCACGAAACTAGAAATCTAACAACAATTTGATATTGCGGATCCAACAAAACTAGTTTCGTCGAATTCCGACTTCATTTGCAAAAGTGGCTATTTTTAACGCTCTAAATAGCCTATTTAAATATATAAATATATTTAAATATAATTAAATTAATTATTTAAAATTAATTATTATCGTCTATATTCACTGAGGAATACCATACAGCTCCAGGGTAATTATATACTCGCTATTCCGAGTCCAGATTGATTCGATATTCAATTTACATTGAAAAATCCTTTTATAACGTATATAAAGCGTTACGAATTATAAAGGAATTTCACAGCGACTTTTCTGAAATTTGATTTGGACGTAAATAAAAATCTACCCAATGAAATCCCGATTTTTCTCTTCCACTAGAAAGATATACTCCACCAGCTCCACACATTTCTTGTTTCACAGAAATCCGGCTTAAAACGTATCCTGTACATTCAGTTGAAGTTCAAATCGCCAAATAGCGAACTGCAGCGCCATTTCGAGCTCGTTTATAAATATATTATAAACTATACGTTCAACTGTCGTCGATTCAATATAATCGTTATTCAAATTCAATTCCAAGCTGAATTAAATCTTTGGGATGACCCAGTTCACAGAATATTGTGATTCCCAATATTTTTGATTATTTCTGAATTAAATATATTATTTAATTTATTATTTTAATTAAATATTCGCCATTATTTAATTCCACGACCATTAGATCCTTTTAAATCGTCTGGTAAATAATTATATAAATTAATTATTATACCTCTGCAAATGCGGGTCACTACATTCTTCCCCACTTAAAATAATTTCGTCCTCGAAATTGCTAAGTTAGAGGACGACCCTACTAACTGGTTAGAACTTATTCGTTCACTTCTTATCTTCAGTTTTGACTGAACTAATTTAATTTCAATTAAATTATTAATTAATTCTTATCATCGAAAATTTTCAAAAATTCTAAAAAATTTCTAACACTTTAAATATTCGGAAAATTTCGCCAGCACCTCCTTTGTACTGGTCAATAGCTCAAACTCCAACTCGCCTCTCTGGGCTATCTCCAACCCAAAAGAAAATCAAACAGCCAAGCGACTTGCCAATCAGGCTCATAAATCTCATGCTTATATCAAATATAAACTTGTACCTTTTTGTCGGGTATATCAACTCTATCACTCCTATATGCTATCGACTCAGCATATACCAATGTTATCCCCAATCAAATCCTGATCACTTTATCCTTACCACAGTTATTGGTTTTATACTCAAACCAAATCTGATTTAAACTCAAGTCTCATCCTTGATTCAAAACTTCTTACCAAGTAATACCATTTCCATTACCAGATTATCTCTAACCATATCCAAACCATCTTTATTTAACTTAGTTTAAGTTCATTTCCAATTTATTCACTTTTACCATTTCAACTATTTAACTTCATAAGTTAAATTTAAATTTTGAAATTTAAATCCCTGGGCTTTATTTCAAATCAAATTGGAAACCATAATAACAATTCAAATCATTTGAATTTCCGAACAACCAGTTTCTCAACACCATTTCAAAAACAAAATCTTTGGTAGTAATCTGTCACTTACAAACTTAAAAATGAACACCGATGATGTCCGGATCATCATCAAAATCAATTTCCAGCTATCGAAGTGAGTTCAATACTATATCACTTTCAAATCCATTTCTAAATACTTTCATTTTTGAAATCACTTTCAAAATATCCTTCACAAGGCTTGTAAACAATTTAAAATCTCCCAGGATTTTAAAATTTTCTTATATTCAATCCTAATTCATTTACAATCACCTTTCCCATTTCTGGGATTTTAAATTCCAATTCCGATCTAAATTCAGATTTAATTCATTTCAATTTCATATATTTTACTTATATCAATTCTGATTGGTTATATATAACCATTTCACATTTTATAATCTTATCTGATTATAATTACTACCAACACATCCTATATATGATAATATATCACATATACATACTGTGTCGGTCCATAGTATTCAAGTGTTTATTTACTCCTACCGATACAGTGGATCAAACTGATCGACCAGAACTCATAAACAACTCAGCCAATGAATCTCCACAAGATAAAACCATTTTTATATCAAATACAAATACGCACTCGTATATATACACTCAAACTCAATCTAGGGCATTACTAACCCTATCTCTACCGAGTCACGCCACAGAGCCAAGAAATTCTTAACTTAAGCTCTGATACCAACTGTAACGACCCGGATTTTCGGCGACTTTGGTTATCGATGTAAGCTCGATGTCGATAACCAAAACATCGAAAAATACCGGTAATTATTGAAAGAAATTAGAAGGTGAGGAAAGATAAGATAGAAACTTAGAATAGAAGAAGAAGAAGAACACGACATCAGAGTAACACGAATCTCACAGCGGAACGAATAACATATAATAGATAACATAACTTTGAAATATAACAGTTATGTATACAATAGCACATATCAGAGTACAACACTTACAACACAGCGAAAATAACTATAGCTATATGATCTTGAAGCCTCCTGCTCAACGCTCTTCCAGTATATCTGTAAATTCCTGACTACTTGATTGCCCGTACAAAATTAGGCACCCAAGAGTTTAGGGAAAACAAAACAAATAAACTCCGGGTCAGTCATGGGACTGGTATGAGTAAAACAGTTTAAACAAGTATATGAACAAGTAAACGATATCTCATAGACCACGCCGCAGAACGGAACGGGTTTTTCCCTTATGAGAATCCAAAATATCTTTATATCAAAAACCTTTTGATATTATAATAATGTCTATGTACAAATAGATATCAACTAGCAGAAACGTTTTCATCTCACGTTCTACATATATAGTATACAATCAAAATTGCAAGCACGTATTGGATAATGGATTTCCAACTATGACAAGGTATGGAACCACCTTCCGATCAGTGTACTCTAGGAACGATACACTGGAGTTCAACAAGAACATCTTGTAACTTAGCCAGACATGACCGACCACTCATTTCACTTGAGTGTATCGAATGTATATCACCAACGGTTGGGATCAGCAACCGTTCCCGTATATATATATGGGACAGCATTGATAGATTTTAGAAACAATTGAATATTCTCTAGATAGGTGATTATACAACCTACTTCGGTGCGACCGACTTAGCCATGCTGCCTGCCCGATTTCTGTCATTTACCGGTTGATGAGGCTAGAAGCTACGCTTTATCATCACATCAGATTCATTTCGAATGCCACATTGTTAGGTCCATCGAAAATCACTAATTGACGTCTACAACCATACATTACGTGTCAGCTAAAAGAAGTTTCCTTCTCCGCTTCCACTCTTGGTACGGTTGAAGAAATCAATGTACGTGACCTTTCTGGAAATACTCTGTCAGACATTCATCATCATTCACTTAGAACGTCACATCGTCATACCCGCCAAATCACAAATTGACTTATCCAAAAATAACACGGGTATACAGCTAAGAGTAACGAATTCCTCCGCCACCAAACGTGAATACGTTTGAACAGATCAACTTACGCGATCTATTGGATATACTCTGTCAGACCTTCGTCTATACAAGTTGTCCTGGGACTGGACAAACCGAAGGCACTATTCTGTAAACAGGATAGCCCTTGCATTTTACTCCGTCTTCAATTATCTTTGGCATATATGATTCGCGACGCTTATGCCAATACAGAGTGGCTCTTTGGATAATAATCCAACCGGTCTCTCCATATTAACAACGTTAAAATGGTCAAAACTTCGATAGTCGGTGAGTTAACTATCAAAGAAAAACAAGTGTGCAAACAACGATATTATTTCCAAATGGAAATTATATCGAACAAAACATCATTTAACATAAATCTCTTTAGTTCATTTATCTACTTATCTCCTGTTTCCCTATATTCTAAATTCTTGTTTTCTTTTATCAGAAAGCATTTCTGATTCTCGTTTGGAAAATATTTCCAAAACTCCTTTACGATCAAACCTTACCATTTCTTAGTTAAGAAGGAAGTCACTCAAGTTGGGGTATAATTACCTCTCAGACCTTAACTGAACAACGTTATAACTTCAAAATGGTCAAAGTTTATCTTTTAATCTTTAACAACTTCTTTACGCCTTTCTCGGATTCAATTTTACTAATCCACTTCTATATTTAAAACATTGGTTATAACGATAACATTATAATCCCTACTTTCGATTTAATTATAACTTCTATTCTTATTAGTGAATAATTAACCTAACACTTATTTATTTATAAATAAATAAATCTCTATTTAAACACTAGAAAGTATAAGTACTTTCCCGAATTCGATATAATCGAATTCGTCGATTAACTCTCTTCGAGAAATCTCTATTTGATTAACTCTTCTTCGAATAACCTATATTTGATTAACTCCTTCTCGAATAAACGATATTCGATAATCTCTCTTCGAATAACTAATATTCGATAACTCTTCCTTTTCAAAATATCTCATATTTGAAAATCTCACTTCGATTAAACTATAATCGATAACTCCTTTCGATGAAACTAACATCGATAACTCCTTTCGATGAAACTAACATCGATAACTCCTTTCGATGAAACTAACATCGATTTATTTAACTCAACGAACTTAACTCGACTTACTTCATTCGACCAATTCGATTCGATTAACTAGGCTCGACTAACTTGACTAACTTAACTCGACTTACTTGGTTCGACCAATTCGATTCGATTAACTAGGCTCGACTAACTTGACTAACTTAACTCGACTTACTTGGTTCGACCAATTCGATTCGATTAACTAGGCTCGACTAACTTGGTCGAACCACCCGATCAACTCAACTTATTTAACTTAACTTATTTCTCAACTCGATCAACTCGATTAACTCCTATCGAATAACTAATGTTCGATTAAACTCCATTCGCTTGACTCTAGATCGCAGCGATCGCAATGGTTACGCCTGACTCCCTCAGGAAACATCCGACCGCCGTAGGCTATTTACAGCCCTGCGAATTACGCTAGCAGTCGTACAAGATGGCAACTTACCCTGAATACTATGTTTGACTAACTTTGTCTCAAATAACTATATTTGATTAACTCTAGTTCGTTTTAACTTTAATCGATTAACTCTAACTGGTTAACTCCAACTGGTTAACTCTAACTGATTAACTCTAACTGGTTAACTCTAAATGATTAACTCTATTTGACTAACTCTACTTGACTAACCCCTTTCGAATAACATATTCGATTAACTAACTTTCGAATACCATATTCAATTAACTCCTTTCGAATGTCTATATTCGATTAACTAACTTCGAATACCGTATTCGATTAACTAACTTCGAATACCATATTCGATTAACTAACTTCGAATACCATATTCGATTTCTCCTTTCGAATGTCTATATTCGATTAACTAACTTCGAATACCATATTCGATTTCTCCTTTCGAATGTCTATATTCGATTAACTAACTTCGAATACCATATTCGATTTCTCCTTTCGAATGTCTATATTCGATTAACTAACTTCGAATACCATATTCGATTTCTCCTTTTTATAACGTCTATCCATTTTAAAAAGGTCTCCATTTTAACACGTTTATTCATTTATAAAGATTTACTATTAGTAACGGTTCTTCACTTTATAAATGTCCTTTTAATAACGTTTTCCTTTTTATAACGGTTTCGTTTATAAACCAATTTCCCTTTTTATTAACTCTATTTATTTTCTAAATATTCCCCTTTCAATTCTATTTGTAAATGGTTTACAAATATTTCTTTCTCTATTTTATTCTATTTGCAAATGGTTTGCAAATATTCCCTTTTCAGATTTATTCTTAAAATATTCTAACTCCTTAAATTCCCTGGAAAATTCGCCATATCCTCCTTTGTACCGGGAGCATCGGGAAAATCCCCAAACCCGCCACCCAGGCCTTTCCATTCAAAAAGAAATGTTTTGAATTTATTTCCTTTTCAAATATCTCCTATTTATAAATATTCCAATTTATAAACATTTCTTATCTATAATTATTCCACTTTATAAATATCTCTTATTTATAAATATCTCCTTTTTATAAATATCTCATTTCAATATCACTTTGAAATTATTCCTTACCAACATCCCGTATGTTATGGTATCCAATCATATCAAATCACGATGTTCAATATCGTTCAAACACATATAATCGCCAACAGATTATATATCACAATATATAAATCACAGTAAAATAACTGTTGAGGAATCCAGTTGGATTCCTCCAACCTGTTTCCCTGCATCACAGATGTTAAACAATATAGATAACATCACTTTCAGTTCCATATGATATGTTCTGTTAAACAGAATCAATATAGAAATTCAACTAACTGACTAGCAGTTCAATCAATCAACCAACACACAGCAATCAACAGATGATTAACAGTTCTAAAAATACATTATAAAAATATAACTGTTCAGAGTTGGTGAGATTTACTCACATTTGCGCGTTAGCCGATAAATATCGGTTTGCGTTCATTGATTCAGTCGAACAGTTTATTTCGCCATAAATTGTAATGAGCTCGGATGGACTCCCAATCAGTGTCATCATGTAGTGTTCGTCCATACGATCCCAACGCAACTTACGGTTCGTCAAACTGATTATGTATGAGAGAGATATGAATTTCACAAGTTTATACGATGATTTAAATAAATTAAAACCCTATTTATTAAATAAATAGGCCCTTTACCATTTGCTTATCTCTGGCCCATCCTCCTTGACCAAGGCCCATTTCCTTTTATAAAACCCGCACCCGCTTTAAATCCCTTCCTCCCCAAATTAAAGCATCGACTCCAGTATCCCTTACTTCCCTTTTGACCTCGCGTTGACCTCCTGCCGCCATCACTTCGGTCACCCAACTCCGGCGCAACCATCACCAATGACTTCACCACCAAAAACCGCGCCCACCTAACCCCTTTACCTCCAACTCGAAGCTCCTCAAGAAATCGTGACCTGCTGCTCCTCGACGAACGGGCGCGACATCAGACGACACCGGAGTCCGCCAAACTCCTCCGACAGGTGCGCCTCGACCTCGTAAACCCTCCAGCGCCATTACTTCGGCTTAACTCCGCTTCTAATCACATCAAGGCTAAACCCTAGCCGCTGTACATGCGTTCGCACTCCCAATGCTTGCGTCGCATTCACCAAAACCACTACCAGATCGAAGAGAAGGATTGTAGCAACACAAATATGTATATAAAATAATTTATAGTAATTTGTTGGTTTTTGTTTTGATTTCTTGAAGGAAACAAGAAAACGGGTTTTGAGAAAAATGTGACAGCGCTGAAGTGTTTGAACAGAAAAAGTGATTAGGGTTTTAGAAATGTTTGAGGGGTATTTATAGTGCTTTCGAAATATCTAGATATTTTACAAAGGGAATATTCCCGGTATATTCCTTTTTTTTTATAATTCGTTTTGCCTTCTAAAAATCCGTCTGATCACACACGATATTCAAAAATCACGAAACTAGACATGTAGCTAGAGTTCGACATTACGGTCCCAACGAAACTGGTTTCGTCGAATTCCGACTCCGTTTGCTCACACAGCGTATTTTTAACTGTCAAAATACTGACTGTTTCTCGCTCTAAAAATCCATACGGCCACACAGTGACTCTAAAAATCACGAAACTGGAAATCTAACAACTACTTGATATTGCGGATCCAACAAAACTGGTTTCATCGAATTCCGACTTCGTTTGCAAAAGTGGCTATTTTTAACGCTCTAAATAGCCTATTTAAATATATAAATATATTTAAATATATAAATATATTTAAATATAATTAAATTAATTATTTAAAATTAATTATTATCGTCTATATTCACTGAGGAATACCATACAGCTCCAGGGTAATTATATACTCGCTATTCCGAGTCCAGATTGATTTGATATTCAATTTACATTGAAAAATCCTTTTATAACGTATATAAAGCGTTACGAATTATAAAGGAATTTCACAGCGACTTTTCTGAAATTTGATTTGGACGTAAATAAAAATCTACCCAATGAAATCCCGATTTTTCTCTTCCATTAGAAAGATATACTCCACCAGCTCCACACATTTCTTGTTTCATAGAAATCCGGCTTAAAACGAATCCTGTGCATTTAGTTGAAGTTCAAATAGCGAACTGTAGCGCCATTTCGAGCTTGTTTATAAATATATTATAAACTATACGTTCAACTGTTGTCGATTCAATATAATCGTTATTCAAATTCAATTCCAAGCTGAATCAAATCTTCGGGATGACCCAGTTCACAGAATATTGTGATTCCCAATATTTTTGATTATTTCTGAATTAAATATATTACTTAATTTATTATTTCAATTAAATATTCGCCTTTATTTAATTCCACGACCATTAAATCCTTTTAAATCGCCTGGTAAATAATTATATAAATTAATTATTATACCTCTACAAATGCGGGTCATTACATTAGTTGTTTCAAATCCAATTGGGGGCTCAGCCTATTTGTCGATGGTTTGTTTAGATTTGGAGATTTCTATACTTAGCGTTGGGTTTAGATGTGATGCTTTTGTTTTGGGCTTCACGGGCTATGGGTTAATTTTGGGCATGGATTGGCTATCCAGTAATGGAGCCGTCCTAGATTGTGAAAAGAGAGAGGTTAGGCTTATGACTCGCTTGGGCAACACTCTCGAAATCTCTTGTAATCCCATGAATTCGGTTATGCTAAGTTATCTAGAATCGCTTGACGCATCTGTTGAGAATTTACAGTCTGTTAGAGTGGTCCGTGAATACTCGGATGTCTTCGATGAAGTTCGAGGTTTACCCCCGAGGCATGAGATAGACTTTCGAATATACTTACTAGATAATGCAAAGCCAGTTGCATTACTAGTGCGCCACATGGCTCCGAGAGAGAGAAGAGAACTCAGTAAGCAAGTGAAAGAACTGCTTGAGAAGGGGTTCATAAGAAGAAGTATTTCAGAGTGATGTGCTCCAGTCATTTTTGCTACTAAAGATGATGGTTCACTTAGATTGTGCGTGGACTATAGAGAGATGAATAAGCTAACAAAGAAGAACAGACACCCCTTACCGAGGATAGACGATTTATTCGATCAGTTGGTGGGAGCTTCGGTTTTCTCGCAACTGGATTTGTCTACAGGGTTTCATCAGCTAAGGGTGGCTGAAGATAGCATCGATAAGACTGCATTTAGAACTCCCGACGGTCTCTTCGAGTGGCTCGTCATGCCTTTTGGTTTGACGAATGAACCCGCATCCTTTGTTGACTTACTTGATTAGATGCTAATGTGTCTGAGTATCAAAACTATACCGGTTTTCAAGACCGGAGTTATGCTGTCCCTGATGGGGAAAAGGCATTCGGTCCAACAACACCGAATAGCAAATGAAATTCCCATGGACTGACCATTTGAGTTAATTTAATGAGTAGGGTGTTTAGAGAGTTTCTTAACAAATTTGTGGTAGTCTTTGTAGACGATATTTTGGTTTTATCTAAAAATGAAGAAGAGCATGCCCTACATCTTAGGGAAGTCTTAGAGACCCTACGAGCGCATTAACTAAAAGCTAAGTTCTCCAAGTGCCATTTTTGGAGAAAAGAAGTGAGGTTCTTAGGGCACGTGGTCTCTAAGGAAGGGATAGCTGTGGATCCCTCTAAGGTAGTGGCAATCCAAGATTGGAAAACGCCTAAGAACGCAACCGAAGTAAGAAGCTATTTAGGGCTGGCTAGCTATTATAGGAAGTTCATTAAGGACTTCGCGAAGATATCAGCCCCTCTCACCCGATTAATGAAGAAGAATTTGACTTTTACTTGGGACGTTGACTGTGATGATGCTTTCCAACGTCTGAAGAGAGCTTTGACGACTGCTCCAGTTTTAGTTTTACTAGATGGGAGTAAGACATTCACTGTATATACCGATGCTTGTGGGATAGGGCTTGGCGCAGTTTTAATGCAAGAGGGAAGGGTGATATGCTATGGTGGAAGACAGTTGAAAGCCCACGAGAAAAATTACCCTACCCACGACTTAGAATTGGCAGCCATAGTTTTTGCGCTTAAGTCGTGGCGTCATTATTTGCTTGGCGAACGGTTTGAGTTGTATACAGACCATAAGTCGCTAAAGTATTTATTCTCTTAGAAGGACCTAAACTTGAGGCAACAGAGATGGATGGAGTTTTTGGCATCCTACGATTTTGAGATCGCATTTACCCCTGGCAAGGGTAACATTGTAGCTGACGCCTTAAGCAGAAAGAAGTTAACCTTAAGTCCTCTGTTCGTAGAGCGGCATAGTTTGGAGTATATATCTTCCTTTGACTTCAGACCCTCTGTCGATTTTGTGCCTGAATTGTTGGCATCATTAGAGGTGCAACCTACACTTTTGGGTCGAGTTGGAGAGGCACAGCGAAACGACCCACAATTGGTTGATATAGTAGGCAAGCTTATAGGAGGGGAGTCCTCAAGACATCTTGATAGATATGCTATAGATGAAAGAGGTTGATTCCGTAGAGATGGAAGACTTTGCGTACCACAAGACGAAAGTTTGAAGAAGTCAATTCTTGAAGACTCACATCGCTCGAAGATGACCATACATCCTAGTGGTGATAAGATGTATAGGGATATGAAGCGAGTTTTCTTTTGGTCCGGAGTAAAAAAGGACGTGGCCGAGTTTGTTGCTAGATGCTTAGTGTCCTAGCAAGTCAAGGTGGAGCAAAAGAAGCCCAGAGGTTTTCACCATCCTTAGAGATTCCGCTTTGGTAACGGAAAAGCGTTTCCATGGATTTTTTAGATGGGTTACCAAGATCGAGGAAGGGTAATATAGGAATTTGGGTAATTGTAGACCGACTTACTAAAAGTGCCCATTTTATTCTCATCAAAAGTAAAAGGACTGCCGCATGGTTAGCATTTGTTTACCTTCGAGAGATAGTTCATTTGCATGGCATACCCTCCAGCATTATGAGCGATAGAGATCCTATTTTCACAAGCGAATTTTGGAAGACCTTACAAGAGGCGGTTGGAACGCAATTATGCTTAAGTACCGCTTATCATCCTTAGATAGACGGCCAGACTGAGAGGGTGAATCGGATTCTAGAAGACCTTCTGAGGCTATGTAGTCTAGACTTTGGAGGAACATGGGAAGAACACCTTTCACTAGTAGAGTTCGCCTATAATAATAGTTTTCAGGCTAGCATTGGCATGGCACCTTTTGAGGCTGTTTATGGACGACCGTGCCGATCACCTACATGTTGGTGGGAATCCACGGATAAGTTCTGCTTGGACCCGACATGATTAGGAGACTTCGGAGAAGATAGACCTGATTCGACGGCGAATGAAGACGATACAGGACCAACAAAAGTCATATGCTGATGAGAGATGAACCGATCTTGAGTTTGATGTTGGAGACATGGTTTTTATTAAGGTGTCACCATTAAGAAACGTAGTCCGTTTTGGATCAGTGGGCAAGTTGGCACCAAGGTTCGTAGGACCCTTTCCAATTACAGAGAGGATAGGGCAGATGGCGTACATAGTAAAGTTACCAGAGAAGCTCAGCGGAGTTCATGACGTGTTTCACGTTTCACATTTGCGTAAGTGTTTGCACAATACGGCGGAAGTGGTAGAGCCGAGCACGATCAAAGAAGTGGAAGTAGAGCGCAATGCCACAATCAGACGAGCTCCTACACACATTCTTAGATCGATGGTCAAAAAGCTTCGCAACAAAGAGGTCAAGTTGGTCAAAGTGCAGTGGGGAGATGATCAAAGAGACGCGACTTGGGAGACGGAAGATAAATGCGTATGTTGTACCCTTTCCTTTTCGAGGGTATATTTTAATTTCTCCTTTTTCTACCGCTTTGTTGATACTTGTCCTATCTTTTAGTATTATCTTTGCGATGACATCTTCGATCTTTAGTTAGGAAGAACCCTATGGTTGAAACATGTGTTTGAGACACGTTATGTTTGATGAATGCAAATGGATGCAAGTGGTTGCTAGTGGTTGCTCGTGGATGCATATACACACACCTTAGGCACTAGATCGGCTCAGTCACCTTCATGTTGCATATAAATGTGTGAGCATATATAAGTTAATGGTTGTATAGTGGTTGTGTTATCATATGGATGCTGCATTTTGATGAATGGTTGTGCACACATATAGAAATAATATGTATCGATACGATTCTTTTGCATACATAATGGATGCATGGAACTATCATGATTTGCATTAAGGAGGTCAACTGAATCAGTAGACCGCCTGATTTAGCATTAGATAAGGAACATATACACACACTTCTTGCATATGTTCATACAGCATTAGAAATTCTGTAAGGACAATAGATGCCTGTGTTTGATGGTTGAGTAGATGGATGATTGGATGATAGGATATGCATTCTCCTTAACTTGGAGATTTCGGGGGCGAAATCCTTTAAGGAGGGGAGAATGTAATGCCCCGTAAATTTAAATGTTAAAGTTAACAAATTAAATAATACTTAATTTTAAACGCAAGAATCAAGGGAAACGGGTTACGCCATTGCGTTCGCCTCGGAATTCTGGTTGAGATAGAGTCCGAGTTTGCATAAATTGGACTTTGTATGAAGAAGTTATGGCTGTCATAAGTTCCCAGAAATTCAAATTTAAATTCAAAAATGAATTCAGACATGGAACTGGGCAGGGCGGGAAATTTCCTGCCCAAGGACAGGTCGGCCTGGGGGTCAACCTTAGTGTCGACCTCCCATAGACAGGTCGACCTTAGTGTCGACCTACCCCCCTACCCCGGGAAGATCTGAAAGATGATGATTTTGTGACTTAGTGCTGAGTCAATTAGGGTTGAGGTGTCACCCTACCTTTGTTGGATGGTTTTGATTGAATCTAGGTTGATCGGATGGACTAAATTAATCCTAAATTCTATATAAACACATGTAGACTCAAACCCTAAAACAAAATAAAAATTAGAACCATGGTCGTCATGCTATCACCTTGCAACCTAGAGTTGCCGCCACCAACTAGAGAGAAAGTGAAGCTAATCAACTCAATTCAACTCAAATTTATAAACAACAACAATGAATTTGTCTACTCCAAAGGCGAGCTTAATCAATTTCAGAACTCAGATTCCATAACTCGAGACCTTCTTTGAGTTGTGAGTACAATATCTTTAATAAGATAATTAATAAGTTAATTGGGTTAAGTTATAAATTGGATTATATGGCTATGTTTGTGAGACATTGGAAAAATGTTATATTCTATGAATTTATGCTAGTTGTTCATAATGATAGTTTTATTGTGGATCCCTTTTCATATGCCAAATCACCTATGTTCAACTTGATTCACGTTTGACATCATTCTATATGCAAGTTTGGGTGTAGATTATATGATGTACACATGTTTGGTGTAAATTATATGTTAGTTTCTGTACGAATTTTACACAAATTTACATGTGAATCAAATAAAGTGACTACATGCAAGTTTAGGTAGAAATTGGGTTCACATATATGCAAGTTTACACCTTTAGATTTAGATCTATAATGTACATAGTTTATGCAAGTTTGTGACTATGGCCTATGCAAGTTTTGGATAAAGAACTACATTTATATATGCAAGTTTTAGGTGAAAAACTATATTATGTATATATGCAAGTTCACACCTTTAGGCCTATGTTTAGATTCATGACAATAACAAGTTTATGCAAGTTATGTTGTAATCCTTATTTACAAGATTAGATCCATTTTGTGTGTTATGCAAATTTGCGATGTTTCTTCCCTTTTATGTGTTAGACTAATTGCTAGTCTAATATACATATATGTCATGATTAACGAATGAACAACGTGGGGACGATGGGGGTAATATTGAATATACACATATTGAGAATTGGCAAATGGCCTTGAAAAAGGCATATAATTAAATTAAGAATTAATTGGAAAAATTGGCATCTATGGACATAATTGAGTCAATTATGGACATAAGTATATTTGGGATTTATTTACAAATTTTGAATAGGGATATTAATCCACTTTGGGGTTAAATAAAGATGTGTAATAATAAACCGCCTAAGACACGAGGTTAGACTCGTTTGTGGTGTAAGACTGCCCGGACCCGCCCGACAAATCTAGCAGCCATAAATGCCAATCTAATGTGAGAGGTCGAAGGCATGAATTAAATGCGTAACAGTTGTAAAGACATGAGGTTAGGCTCGTTTTTGGTGTGAGACTGCCCAGACCCGCCCGACAAATCCAGTTGCCACAAATGTCAGTCTAATGTGTGAGGCCTTTACAAGGTTACGGTGTTAATGAATTAAGAAACACTTAACCAGATAAACATGTAGTGGGACATGAGGGGGTTAAGTGGGTGCCTTGGGTGGCATGTGGAATTAAGTGGGTGCCTTAAGTGGCATATGAAATAAGATTACATGCACTTAACCAAGATTGAAACATGTAAGAAGACATGAACAAGAATGGGGTTAAGTGGGGAATAAACTTAGAGGGGACCAAGCATAGGTGGAAAGCTTGTGTCATGCATGGGGGCCCTTATCAAACCAGTAACCCATTAAGTATCTTTGTGGGCTCGACCCAAGTCGAGGATGAGACACGCGTACTGGGGTTGATTGTAAGAGGTCAAAACGGGTTAGCGGTGGCAATGCAAGTCCAACGGTGTCATATGCGTGTGTGGGCCCGGGCTGGTAAGTAAGACGTTGTTGAATCATGTAGATATAAGCCATGCATTTCGGTGGTATCGGGTTGCCACTTTGGGGAGTGATACACCCCATTGTGGGGCCAACACGGATATCTACGAGTTAGGGAGCCGATCGAATGGGGGTAGTGGGTACACCTAGTGAAGATAGGAGCAGGCGGCACCTATGAAGGCAACTAGGGGTACACGAAACTACCATTATCATTAAGTTCTGTAGGTGGGATCAACTTTAGGGTGTTTGGTGTGGTGCAGTGTAGTAATTTTCCTATAGTGACTAGGTACGCCCTTGACGTTATCTTTGTTCATCCGATTTCCTTTGTTTGCTTTGTCATACCCAATTGTTCATAGTCATTTCCATATTTTCCAGCTTATGCCTTATCCTGGTTACTTAATGATTATATTGTTGAAGTTATTGCACTCGCCAGACTTTATGTCTGACCCCCTTTGTTTCCACCTCTTTTTTTCCTTTTCCCTTCCCAGGTGCTCAGGGTGGGACTAGTACTAGTGGAGCTTGACTTGGACAGCTTTATCTCTTTCTTTGGAAGTTGCTTGGATCGCTGAAGTAAAACTTTAGCCTATTTTATTTATGGCTATTTTATGTAGGGTTATGTCTTTCATTTTATGTACTCTGATTTAGTCGAGATGGATATTATGTACTTGACTCTAGTCTTTGGTTTTTGATGATGTAATCAAACTTATTTGTTTACCACTACAATGAATGAAGTTTATTTTTTTTTAGTACTGTTTTATATCTATCTTGTTGTTAAGTTTCTGTTCTATACACACTTAAAATGCTTCAGAGAAGTTAATGCATTCCCTTTGTGAGTGACATTAATGGACATGGGGGTGTCACAAATGTAGTAGCAGACGCCTTGAGTAGAAAGAAGCTGACCTTAAGTCCTCTCTTTATAGAAAGGCAAAGCTTGGAATAGATAGCAAACTTTAACTTTAGACCCTCCTCTGAAATTGTACCTGGTCTGTTAGCATCGCTAGAGGTTCTGCTACTCTTTTGGACTCAATAGGAACCGCGCAATGAGAAGACCCTCAGCTAGTTGATATGATGGATAAGCTAATTAAGGGTGAGACTTCTAGTCACCTCAATAGATACACCATCGATGATAAGGGTTGGTTGAGACGGGATGGAAGACTATGCATCCCACAAGTAAGGGATTTGGTGAAGGCGGTTCACGAAGAAGCACGCCATTCTAAGTTGCCCATACACCCAGGTGGAGACAAGATGTATAAAGACATGAAAAGGGTTTTCTTTTGGAATGGCATGAAGAGGGATGTAGCTGAATTCGTTTCTAAGTGCTTGATATGCCAGCAAGTCAAGGTGGAGCAGAAGAAGCCTGGTGGTTTGCTCCATCCTCTAGAGGTCCCACAATGGAAATGGGATAGCATTTCGATGGACTTTTTTGACGGGTTGCCTAGGTCAAGAAGGGGCAATACCAATATTTGGGTAATCGTGGACAGGCTCACTAAAAGCGCTCACTTTATACCTGTTAAGAGTAAAAGGACTTCCTCGTCCCTAGCATCCATTTATCTTAAAGAGATAGTTCGACTCCATGGGATACCCTCTAGCATAGTGAGCGATCGAGATCCTATCTTTACGAGCAAGTTTTGGAAGAATTTGCAGGAGGCTATAAGGAACAACAATGCTTAAGCACGACCTATCACCCACAAACCGATGGTCAGACGGAAAGGGTGAACAGAGTATTGGGAGACCTCTAGAGATTGTGCATTCTTGACTTTGGAGGAACATAGGAGAATCATCTTCCTTCGGTGGAATTCGCTTACAACAATAGCTACCAAGCCACCATAGGCATGGCACCCTTCGAGGCTTTATATGGAAGACCATGCCGATCACCAACTTGTTGGTGGGAGTCTACAGACAAGCTCGTACTTGGGCCAGACATGATTAGAGAAACTTTAGAGAAGGTGGACTTGATAAGAAGATGAATGATGACCGCACAAGATAGACAAAAATCCTACACAGACAGAAGAAGGACTGACCTTGAATTTGAGGTTGGAGATAGGGTGTTCCTTAAAGTATCTCCTTTGAGGAATGTCATTCGCTTTGGGTCCGTAGGAAAGTTGGCACCAAGATTTGTAGGACCATTTCCTATCATTTAAAGGATTCGGGCGATGGCTTACAGAGTAGAGCTTCCCGAAAGACTAGCTGGAGTTCATAATGTTTTTCATGTTTCTCAACTACGAAAGTGCTTGCATGAGTCTGCAGAAGTTGTGGAGCCAAATATACTAGAGGAAGTAGAAGTGGAATGAGAAGGAACTATAAGAAGAGTTCTAACTCGAATCTTAGGTATGGAAGTCAAAAAGCTACTCAACGTGAAGTCAAGCTTGTTAAAGTTCAATGTAGTGACGCTAAGGAAGGCACGATTAGGGAAACTGAGAGAAAAATACGCGCAACCTACCCTTTTCTTTTTTAGGGTACCTCCTTGATCTCTTTTTCCATAAGTTTATACATTCTTATATCTATCTTTTTAAGTATATCTTCTCAGTCCTGTTCTTTATCCTTAGGTAGAAACCAATGGATGTAAACATGTATTTGAAACATGTTATGATTGATGGTTGCGAGCGGTTGCTAGTGGTTTCTCGTGGATGCATATACACACACATTAGGTACTAGATCGGCTCAGTCACTTTCATGTTGCATATGTATATATGTATTTGTATATGGATTGAAACTAGGAATGTTATCATATGGACGTTGCATTTGTATGGATGATTGTGCACTCATGTAGAAAGAATGATTAGGAATAATCGCATACATAATGGACTCATGACACTGACATAATTCACATTAAGGAGGTCAACTGAATCAGTAGACCTCCTGATTTTGCATTAGATAAGGACATGTACACACACTATGCATATGATCATGAAAGCATTTGAAGTCTTTTTAAGGACAATGGATGCCTGTGTTTGATGGTTGAGTAGATGGACGATTGGATGGTAGGATATACATTCTTCTTAACTTGAAGATTTCGGGGACGAAATCCTTTAAGGAGGGGAGAATGTAACACCCTGAATTTTCTGCATCTATTAAAAGAACGAATTAAAGAATACTTAATTTTTAAAGTGAGAATTAAGGGAAACAGGTTACACCATTGCATTAGTCTCAAAATTCTGCTTGGAATATATTCCAAGTTTTCGTAAATCGGACTTCATATGAGGAAGTTATGGCCCTCAGAAGTTTCAGAAATTTAAATAAATTAAAACAGCTCAGATTTATATTCAAAATTCAAATGAAAACAAAGAAGAGGGCTGGGAAGGATTTTTCCCGCCCCAGGCCAGGTCGACCAGGGGGTCGACCTCCCCTATATAGGTCGACCTTGGGGGTCGACCTACCCCCTTGCCCAGATCCAAAAAAGTGACGATTCTGACTTGTTGCTGAGTCTTTTTTGACCTGTTGCTGAGTCACTAGAGCATAGGTGGCAATTCTGGATAACTATATTTAGTTTGGATGGTTGTGATTGCTCTAAGACGATCTAATGGCTCACATAAGTTTAAACCTCTATAAAAGCAACCCTATTCCTCAACCCTAAATCACACAAATTCATTCCAAGGAGCCACCATGCTGTCCATGATCATCCTAGCCTAGCCACCATTTCTTCTTCAATTAGAAAACAAGTTAGAAGCTAATAATCAAATCAAATTTAGATAGTCTACATCAAGGGATTGCTTTTCAGTTTTAGAAAATAGATCCCAGAAAACAAGACTTTCTTTTGTTTGTAAGTCCTGTTATTATTTAGATGTGAATGATTAAAAGTTATGATTTGTAATAAAGTGAAAACTAGAGTTATTCCTAGTTGTAAGATAATGATGATGCTGATTCATGTCTATTCTTGTAATGATTCTATTGTATATGCTTATGAGACTATTGTGGTTATTATGTTGATGTTAAACCAATCGTGTATTATGTAAATTTGGTGACTTTTTCATGTTATGTTACATGCAAATTGTTAGGCTAAGATATGTATTATGTTTAGATTTATGAAAGTTGGATCCAAGATAAAAGTTTACATTTACATGCCTAGTTGGATTTGTGTATTTCCATATGCTTAAGATTCATGTTTATTGGATCCAAAATAAAAGTTCACATTTACATGCCTATAGTTGAACTTGTGTAATTTCATATGCTTAAGATTCATGTTTATTGGATCCAAAATAAAAGTTCACATTCACATGCCGAGTTGAGATTGTGTAATTCCATATGCTTAAGATTCATGTTTATTGGATCCAAAATAAAAGTTCACATTCACATGCCTAGTTGAACTTGTGTAATTCTATATGCTTAAGATTCATATTTATTGGATCCAAATTGCAAGTTTACATTTTGGGTAATTTCATATGCTTAAAACTCATGTTGATTGGATCCAAAAATGCAAGTTCATTGTTTTATGCCAAATTTATATGAAACATGTTTAGTTAGATCCTTATTATGTTGTATGAATGGTACAAGCTCCCTTCTTTCCCCTTTTGTATATAAGTTAGGCTAGTTAAGAGCCTAACATTCTATGTGAATTTTGCGAACGTATAACGGGGGTAGCGTTGGGAAAAACCTTAAATTTATATTATTGGCATAATTTAGCCCATAAATATATGAATGATTAGTGGCATAAAATGGTATAATTTATATGCCTAAAAATTATGAATATGATTTAGAGGAAAAATTGGGAATGACTTAAGTGGCAATAATTGTGGATAATTTGCATACAAATATGAAAGGTAAATATGTAAATTAAGTAAAAGACGAATATGCCTAACCCGAGGTAAGATTGAGTTATCGTATAAGACTGCCCGGAACCGACCGGCACATCCAGCAACCGTAATAATATATATCTAATGTGAGAGGTTAGTGGATCAAGCCCAAAAGAACCCGAGGTTAGATTGAGTTGTGGTGTAAGACTGCCCGGAACTGACCGACACATCCAGCAACTACAACAATACATACCTAATATGAGTAGTTGGTGCTTTAACGAATGAATTAAAGCTAAGACAGGAATGGAAGGGTTAAGTTAATTAAGGCAACACTTAACCAATACAACATGTTAACTAAACTGATGGGTGGGGTTAGGTTAATTTGAGAACACTTAACCATTTTAACATGTTGATTAGGAAACCCTAGTAATGAGGACTCATTTCGGCAGTAACTCACATAGATGTATCACGGTATCCTGAACTAGGCAGGGTGGGGCACGATTGTTGGGCTGATTATAAGCGGTCAAAACAACGGTGGGTGGTGCGTCAGTGTAGGTTCCGACGAAATGTGAGCATGCATGTACTTCGGATTGGAAAAAGCAGGCACTAGGCATCAGTAGTTATACACTGTGCATCTTGAATTCTGTTGGGTTACCACCATAGGATTTGATACACCCCATGGTGGGACTAGCACAGGTATCTACAATCATGTGCGGCCGAATGACACAAGTGGTAAACGTATACGAGTAGGAGCCGATCGATAAAAAGGGGATCATTTATCTTGAACGATCATTAATCTTGAACGATCATTTATCTTGAACTCATGGTGCTAGTTGAAACACTTGTAAAGGGATGCAGAGAAGTTGAAATGAGTGCGATAGCATATTCAATCTTATTATCTTATTTGTTGGGTGTTGTCCTAGATTCAGTTTATTCACGTCATAATCCTTTTTCTTGTTTACATGCTAAATAATCACTGGACTTACCAGACTCATGTCTGACCCATTTTCTTTCATCTTCTTTTCTTCCGTTCCCCAACACCCCAGGTCCGCATGGAAGGGAATACTTCAACTTAGTTTGGATCATTTCCAGCCTGAAGATAGTAGATGTATTGCTTGGAATCTCTTTCCTTGGGCTATGGCTTTGGATACTCTCTTATTGGGGATTTGTGCTGCCTTACTATTGTTTTAATGCTTCTTTATGTTTTAATTCAAGACAAAGATTTTGTTGTAATAATTTGGAAGTTGGTTTGAGATAGTTGTTGTAATGTCTTAACTGAACCACGTACTTATGAAATAAATTTTGTTTTTTCCGCTGTTTATATATCTGTCTTGTAAATTATCTGTATCTTTTACCTAAAATGCTCCATCGATTTTAAGGCATTCCCTTTGTGATTGACCTTAACGGAGGTGGGGTGTTTCAGGAATAATATAAAAAATCATTTTTTTGAAACTATTCATAAAAATAAAAATATATTTATAAAAGGGATACTGAACCCTCTTGAATTTTGATTACTAAGACCTAACTTTTAGTACCATATTAAAAACTGGATACCAACACCATCTCTTACTTTTTACAGGTCCCACTTAAAAAAAAAGAGTAAAATGGATACTCGATAGTGGCTGCTCAAAGCACATGATAGGAAATAACGATATGTTGACAAATATTACTAACTCAAATGGTAATTCTGTCACTTTTGGAGATAAGTCAAAGCGATTTATCATCGGCAAAGGCAATGTGAGAAATCACGGTACATCTAGTTTACCTATTATTCAAAATGTTTTGTTTTAAACATAAGAGATCAACTTGGTAAATTCGATTCGAAATCCAATGAAGGAATCTTCCTATGATATTCATAGCAAAGTAAAGATTATCAAATTTCAATACAAGAATAAACATTATAGAAGAAACACTTCATGTGTCCTTTGATGAAAATTTTAATCAAAAACCAAGTGCTATACATGATGAAAAATTACCAAAGAATAATACAACAAAGTCTTGAAAATATTACTAATAGAGAAGATGAAAACATTATTTATAATATTAAAGAAAATCAAAACATTATTGATAATAATAATAATAAGTTTAGATCTCCACCAAAAATTTTACACCATCATCATGTTCAAAATATTATTGGAAAAATTGATTCAAATGTTCGAACTAGAGATCAACTTAACCTAATGGGTTATGTAGCATTTCTTTCCAATATATAACCTGAAAACACTAAGGAAGCCTCTACTATTGATAACTAGATTATAACTATGCAAGAAGAGCTAGACCAATTTGAATACAATGAAGTTTGGGAACTATTTCTTAGAATGAATGATCAGGCCATCATTGGTACCAAATGGTTTTATAAAAAAAGGTTGATGAACTAGGTAATATAACTAGAAATAAAGCTAGATTAATTGCGTAAGGATACAATCAAGAGGAAGGAATTGACTACAAAGAAACTTTTTCTCATGTCGCCAAACTAGAAGCAATACCTACTTATTGGCCTATGCATGTTTTCATAATTTCAAACTTTATCAAATAGATGTAAAGAGCGCATTTTAAATGGATATATAAAAGAAAATTTTATACGTTAAATAATCTTCCCTATTTTTCCACAAAAAATATCTTGATCACGTCTATAAATTAGAAAAAGCTCTATATGTTTAAAACAAGCACCTCATGCTTGCTATGAACGACTTAAGAATTATCTTATTAATTCCGGATTATCGGAAAGTTGATCAAACTCTTTTAATATAACATTCGTAAAAGGATATTTTATTAGTTCGAATATATGTAGTTATTTTTGGATCCACAAATGAAAGATTATGTCAGGATTTCTCAAAAACAATGACTATGGAATTTGAAACGTCCCACATGATAGAATTATATTATTTTCCTGGTCTACAAATTAAACAACTATCAAACGAAAGTTTTATAAGTCAAGAAACATATTGAAATAATTTAACCAAACATTTCTTAACGGAAAACACTTATGCTCAAATTACTCCAACGAGTACAACAACACATCTCGGTAGAGACGAAAATGGCAAAAGTGTTGACAAGAAACTATACCAAATATGATTGAATCACTACTATGCTTAACAACAAATCGACCTGATATAATGATGAGTATTGTCTATATGCAAGATTTCAAGTGAATCCAAAGGGATCACATCTACGAGCTGTGAGACATATATTACCTTATCTTAGCAACATGAAAGATTTCAGACTTTTTTATTCAAAAGAATGTTCTTTTGAATTGGTGTCTTTTATCGATGCTGATTTTGGTGGATATCGAACGCATCGGGAAATTAAGAGTGTACATGTCATTTTGTTGGCAAATCACTAAAATCTTGGTTTATCAAGAAACAAAATTGCGTATCACTATCGACATATGAAGCAGAATATATTTCTACAGTTTGGCTTGTTCTTAAATCATTTACATGCAATAAACACTAGAGATTTTAGAATAAATTTATCTAAATCAACTATTTACTATGACAACTCTAATGCGATTAACAGATAAAAAAATCGGTTAATCATTCACGACTAAACGCGTTGATGTTCGACATCATTTTCTACGCGATAATACAGAAAAAGATATTAAATTTAGATTTTGTTACTTTAGAAAATCAATTAACTTACTCAAAAATACCATTATAAAATTATGACGAGAACTCGGAATAATATTTATTAAAGATATTCATTTTTTACATATACATTAAAAATTGAACAATAAAAAAATTAAATTAAATTTTTTCTGACCAAGCAGAGATTTGAACCTACGACCTGTTGATTGGTACTCATATGTTCTTTCCGTATAAGTTAAGGGTGTTTTTTTTTAGACTCAAGACTTGGCAAATATTTAAACGTCTAAACATTTTTGGAATATAATTTTACACTGCAAGTCATATATATAAAATATTACAATACATATTTTTATATGGCCGAGATATTATAATTAACTTACTAAAAAATATTTTTAAACAACATTTTACTTCGTTTTTAGTTTGGTAGTTCATTTTGAGGCTACTTTATCTTCACCACTCGTCTGATTCATTATTTTCTCTCTTCCTCAAACTAATTCCTACATTCTCTCTATCCATCAATTATAAATACTTGAATGTGTTTCTTTTACCTACAACATATTTTTATCTATTACTAATACTTTCAATCTCATCATCATAATACTCTATTTTATCATCTCTAAGACAATATGTCACCTTCCACTAACTCAATCCACTTAATTATTGATCTTACATCACCATCTTCTGACTCTCATGCTCAACAAACTCCCTGCTACATACATACTCATTTCAGTTCCTCCGTGGCTCATACCGCCTATACATCAAAGAAAAATAAAGCCAAAAGTGCGTTGTTCCGCGGGTCTCCTTCAGCTAAAGAAAAAGATAAACGATATACATCATTATCAATGAGAGTCTCTCCATTTAAAGTATTAAATCTATTACGATTAACAAGTAAATTCAAAACACTTGGGGATCACTGAACACATGCCGATGAAATTCTGCAGTTTGCCATCCATGGAACATGCTACATTACCAATTTGCCATCCATGGAACCCTTCACCGCGGCGTCCTCCTGTCTCTCCAAACTCATGGGATTAAAATGAAGCGTCCAATGAGCGAAAGAAGGAAGAATTCCATAAACACAAATCCCCAGGTCCTTCAAAATAAAAGCTTAAAATGGACTGAAATATAAGGATCTCAATCGGCTATTTATATTGTTTTCGTATTGCGTTTTTCTTCACAAATAGTAAGTATTTTTGGTATTGTATGTTTTGAAGTGAAATAATATGTGCACTCTGTAAAAAATCGGACAACTAAATGCATCATATCAGTCGTTTGAATTTTCAATGGCAATAAACAATGTACCCTTATTTAAACCACTGAATCACCCCAGAAAAACACTATTTCCTTATGGGTTGCCATTTTCCTATGGACAAACGGTTGAAATTGAAATTCAGCTAGTTGAATTTCCCGACATGCATTTTTTTAAATGGATATCCAACGCAAAACCAACATGATTTTCACCTACTATATATCTATTTTATTAGCATCTCTTTTCACTTTTTTACCATAAATACTCAACAAAACCTAGCCCGATTTTCACCCTTTTCAATTTTTAAGCCACCTCCAAATCAAAACTCAAAATAAAACTCACAAACATGCCTCCACATAAAAAAACAAAATCAGTTAGCAACTTGACCTACTGATCAACAAATAAGAGAATGGTTATGGAATGTTGAAGTTTTCGAAAGATTTGAAAGCATGAAGAAATCAAAGATCTTTCCAAATTCTTTTATTAAGTACTCGGAATTCTCAGCTTATCAAATTCGGCAAATTGCCCGATCATTTCATTTTGAATCCCTCATTGACTTCAATGCTAATAATGTTAAGATGAAACATCTTTGTATCAAGCTGTTTTTATCAAATATGATGAAATCGATTGGACTGAAATTCAATAAGATAAGAAAATATCAGAAATTTTATACCATTATGAGCCCCAAAATAAAGAGGATTATGTATGGTCATTATTTTATGGGAAAAGTATTGCTATATCTCTTCAATGGTTAGGCCATATTCTATATTGTCCTTCGGTAGGAGTCGATATAGATGATACTGAAGTTGATATGACATAGCAAGACGAAATTTATCACAAGTTTCTACCCGATAGATTGATAAATATGAATGAACTTAAGTCAGGTGCACTACGTTCTCAAGCATGTATCCTACATCAAGCTTTCATCCGTTCCCTTCAACCTCACATAGGAAGAAATGAAAAGGTTTACAAGTGAGATTTTCAAGCTCTTCATACCATTTGTAATAATAAGAAAATTAATTAGGGAAAATTATCTTTGATGAATTATGGATATCACCTACAAGCGGAAATACAAGACAATTTTCTATAGAGCATATATTATGCACATTCTAGGAAACTATCAACTGCATCTAACGGATTTCGCATTTTTTTCAATTGGTGAATTAGACTCAAAGACATTGGGACTCATGCATATTCCTAAGAAACCCCCCCCCCAACTATTCAAATAATAATCTTTCTAGAGTGGAAAAGGAACATACAAGAAGGTAGTGTTCGACCATCCAAGCAAACAACTACCGTTCAAGCTCCCATGACTCAACAACAAAAAAGAGGATGCGACATAAGTGATTAGTCTGAATGCCACCCCAAACAAGCATTAATCACACTTTCCTGAAATCAATCTAAGCTACACACGCAAGTGAAGCACTTGGAAACCAAGATCGAAAAATGGTTAACCAATCTAAAGGTTTCTACATAAGATTTAGAAAAAATAATTTTCAATCCAACTCCTTTTCAATGGTCTTGAAATGATAAAGATAACAATGATAATAGAGACGATGAAGAGGAAGTCAAAGGAAATGAGGGCCCAAGCACCAACATCTACCATTGGTAAACTATCCTTTCAGTTCTTTTACAAAAACAATCCTAGTATTTTTTTTATATATGCTCTGTTACGTTTAAAGCATGTAGGTATTGTGATTTGTATTTGTGATGTAGTTTGTATGTTGAACGTTTGGTCATGTTCTATTATGTGTTACTTATGTTTACATTATGTTCATATGGATTTTTGAATTATTTATGTGACTGTGTAATATGTGTTCATGCTTGTACCTATTTGTTCGTATAATTTTTCAAAGGTGTAATATGTTTATGATCATTCTTGCTTGTTTGTTTGTGCTTGTGAAAGTGTGATATGTGTAGTACATTAATACCACTACTCCATATGCTTAGGACATGTAATATGTTTAACTAATAATATTATTTCGTAATATATATATATATATATATATATATATATATCATACTTGAATGTGAGTTATACAATTTTTTCCAGCTTACATGTTTATAAGAGAATATATTTTTTACTCCCTTACTCCAATGAAAAATTGATACATACAATATTACTTGCATACTTAGGATGTACATATTCATGAAATTATTCTTCTTACATGTGCTTTAATTTATATTATGTTCGTTTAAATTTACATGCACTCGTGTCTTTGTGTATATGAAAATACATTCATACATGACCAATGATTGTATACTTATAATGTTATTAATATAATCATTCTTACTATAATGTCATTTATCTTCTTTTTGTCGATGACAAAGGGAGAGAAAATATAACATATAGACAGAGAAGCACCAAGGGAGAAAATAGAAATAGAAATATTATTTATTTATATTTTAATTTATATATTTATATGTTTGCATATATAGTTCTCAACATCAAAAGGGGGGATCGTTAGAATCTTTATTTTATAATATTTTGATTGCCAAAAATTAAGTAGGAGAAATATTGGAGATTATGGTTCAAATAGAAGAAGATTAAAAACATGATTAGTTGTTTTATTTTATGTTGTATCATTATTATAGTATTGTTAAAATATCTCCTGATATATAGCAATATAATTTGTTTATACTTATTAATATTAGGCTGTGCACATGCATAAAGAAATATGTGAAAATAGCCAGCTGAATTCAGTCGGTTGGTTGCTGAATATTCTTAAAAAAAAAATATATTCAGCTGGCTGAATCTACAATTCAATCGGCGGATTCATGTACCTTAAGCACGTATGCAACTATTTTAAAAAACTCATCATTTTTAGCCAATTGAAAATTATTTTCATCCGGCTGAACTGAAGGGATGGGATTTTTCAAAAGAGACATGACTTTTTAATTAAAGCATTATATATTTGATCAAAAACTTTCATAAACAGTAGCAACCTTTTACTCAACTTGCTCGATTCTAATATTATATATTCTGATTCTATTAACATAATATATATATATATATATATATATATATTATCGTAATCTCATTTTCAATATTCTATGAATAATTTTCTTCCTTAATTCTTCATATATCAAATGTTATATATTATCAGTCTTCTCGTTGTAGATGTCCAATAATATCTGAATCTAATAAGCTCTGTGGCAACGGTCATTTTAATGGCGACCTTCCTTTGATAATTCTTGTTTATTCCTGCATTTTTTCTTGCTTCTCTTTTTAGCTCGCTCTCTGCTCTTCTACTTTCTCCTGTTGGGGAATGTTCTCTCGTGGTTTCATCGACTCAAGTAATCATAACTTTTAGGGCATGCCTATGTGTCCTATAGCCGAAGAACTCATGGTCTCTGGTTCATTTCTTCGGCTTGTCCACCTTTCGACGCTATTGTGAGCTCGATTTTGGCTGTGTCTGATGGTCCGATTCCAGTAGTTGTTACCGATGCTTCATTAATTATGGTACGACTTTACTCGTTGTGCTCCTTTGCTGGGCTTCTACGCCACTGGTTCTTGGATGTTGAGGGCTGTTTTTTGTACCTATCTCCCCTTTACTCATCGGATCTGGCAACCAAACTGCCCCCGCATGGGAGTTATCACTGATCTCGGTACTAAAGGAGAAGGGATTGCCTCGGTTCCCAAATGTCATTCGAGAAAAGAGGGATTTTATCATCCCATTTAACCCTCGTTTAAGCTTTAGGTCCTCTAGTGTTTCTCCTTTTGTGTTTATACATAGTTTTTTTATTGGTTCTTTGGCATGTGGTGGCGTTTTTTGTCATGGCTTTGGCAATGTTGTCTTGGCCGATTTGTTTGGAGTTGGGGACTTGATCACCCCACCCAGTCTCGATCGTTCTTCTAATGTCGTTGTGAAGCTAGATGTTGGACCTATTGGGCAGCAAGCTAGATCTCGACTTCGACGACGTAAGTTTCGACGATCGAGGAGGCCTGGCGTGGCTACTTCTGTTTCTAATTTTTCTTGCTTCTTGATGTTGGTTGTTTCAACGATTTTAGCACCGTTGGTAGGTAAGCATGCTCCCCCTACGCATGAACTTTTCAATGCCTTTTCCATCTTAGGGGGGGTTGACCCCTCGGTTGATAATGAGCTGGATTTTCCAACTTTTTGGGGGTTTTCTACAACTCGAGGCTGCGTAGTTGGAGTTGTATTGTAGGATGTTGTAAGTGTGTGTGTACTTGCCGAGTAATATAGTACACTCACGGATCGTGTAATATGACAAACAATATTCGAGTATGAAGTAATAGATAATCACAGAACTGTATAATAGTAAATGTAGTAATAATAGAAAAATCACACCAGGGATTTTTATACTGGTTCGGAGCACCGTCCTATGTCCAGTCCCAGACCTCTCTCTGGATTTTCACTAATTAGCAACCTCGCTTCACCCGGAGGAATAGGTTCACAACACCCAGACAGCCGAACGGGATTTCACGCCTCTATCAACACGAGGACTTCACAACTTGCCTCTAACAACACAGAGGACTTCAACCAAGAAAAATAATCTTGTAGTTTAACAATGTGTGTTCTTAATAACACGAATTTGTCAATTCTTGTACAATCTTCCTATAATCTTATCCTCAAATAGAATTTGAATTCGTGAAGATTTGGAAGATGATATCGTGTTTGAATCAAAAGAATAGTATGTAGATTCTAGGATTCAGCAGCGATACAAGAAGATTATGAGCTTTTGAATGCTTTGAATGATCAAGAATGAAATCAGCAATAGATAGAATAGATAGAAAGAATTTTTTATTGGAATTGATGATTTCATGTTGTATTTATGGAGGATAAAGAGTTGCAAACATTGGTGAAGAGAAGTATTGAATAGAAATGATTTTTGATGAAAGGAAAAGGAAATGACCATCGATGAATGAAGATGTCTATACGAAGAGTTGCTTTCAGTTCGAAGACCAGTCGACAGGTAAAAAATAACCAGTAGACTGGTATTTGAATATATATACATTATATACACGTGTGCACGTTCATTGTGCATTTCTTCCTAGAAATGGTCGACCGCATGTATTGAAACCAGTCGACCGGTTTCTGGCATTATGCACAATGAATGTGCATATATATATACACACACACACACACACACACACACACACACACACACACATATATATATATATATATTCAATCTATTGAGGTATATGCTTATTTGAGGATAGATTTTAACATTTTTAACACAACTAAATTACTAAATAATCAACCTCTAACTTTCAATACCATTGAATCTCTTCTTATTATCGATCTTGAAACTTCTCCTTGTCATTAATCAAAATGCCATGAATTTCTTGATTCAACAGATGTTGCGGTGCAGGAACAATGTGCAATGGAGGATGCTTGGGTTAAGCCTGCACTGCATGGTACTGTTACGACTTGCTTAACTTCACTTAGTTATTGGGTTCACTTGTTGCTTTCTCAGGTTCGACTTTATTTTATTGTATCTTGTTCTGTTACTTTTACTACTGGGTTTGCTTTGTGTTCTTGGTGTTTGGATGTTGTTTTGTATGTTGTATTAAGCCATGTCACACGATTATGTGTGCTCCCTGTCATTGTTTATCCTTCTTTGGATGATGGAATGATAGGTCATGGGTTTGTTGACCGGTTTGTGTGTGTTTCCTCCTCCTTGGTGTTCCTTTCTCCTTGCTGGTTTGAGCTTTTCTTTGACTTTGTGGTTGGTCTATCCTTCCCTGTGGATTTGATCGAATCCACTTGTCGGGTGTGGCCTCCTTTTCCATTTGGTTCAGTTTTCGTGACTTTTAGGCTTTTGTTGGACCTTGCTGTCTCATTGGCTTGGTCTTTTTTGTTCGGTCGGCCATTGGAGGCGTTGACTGGTTGGTGCTTTTTCTTATGCGCTAGGTTGGCTTTGATCAGTCGGTGTAGGTATAGGGTAGTTCGGTTTGTTGAGTCATTGCGAAGCCGTTTATGTGTCGTTAGTGACTCGTTTTGTTTGGTTCGATCTTTTGATCATTTGTGGGCTTTAGAGGCAACTATTCTTGATATTATCTTTATGGGTTGGGTGGTTTCCCCGTCGTAGATGTATAGTGGACCATGATGTGGTCCACTATATGGCCTACTAGAGAGATGACCTCCCTCTTATGACTTTATCTTTTGATGGCTTTTGGGGTTCCACCTGAGAACGTTACCTATTTCGCGGAGTTGTCAATCCGATGACAGTTCGGCATTGGTAAAGTTCGAACAACAATTGGTGTTGCCTCATTCGAGCAATTCCACATTTTTCTCTATTTTTCATTCTCCTGTTGTCCCATTGTGTCCCGCTATTTCTTGTAACAACCCGGAAAATACGAGCCAATTTAAAATTTTTAAATTGGTTATTTCAAAGGAATTTGAACAATTGAAATAGAATATTTCAATAAAATAGTGAATTAGAAATAGTGAGTCAGTTTGAAAATTTGAATTCAAACTTTGACTGACTGTGCAGGGTGGAAAATATAACGGATTTTAGTGAAACCAAAAATATTTAAATATGTTTATCAATACCTTTCTAACGAATTTGAAAAATTGAAGTTTCATAACGGGAATCAAAAGTTATGGCCGAATGAATTTTCAGAAAGGTCGCTATATAGAATATATAGCCCTGTAAAATAGATATTTTGCAAACGAGCTCGGAATTCGACGAAACCAATTTTGTTGGGTCCGGGATGTCAAACTATTGTTAGGTTTCAAATTTCATAATTTTTGAAGCTAGTATGTGAGCGTGGCAAAAGAAAATGTGTTTGGTCAATTTCTGTTAAATTGGATCGACCAGAAAATGGCCATTTTTCAAACGATCTCAGAATTCGACGAAACTAGTTTTGTTGGGACCGTAGCGTCAAAACATAGCTAGATTTATTTTTCTGGAATTTTTCGAATCAGTTTGTAGCCCTGGAAAATTAAAATGTACGTTCAAAGTTAAAAATTAAATGTTTAATACTTTAATTTGAAAAATAACTGACTGTAACAGACGAATTGTCCAACGAAACATATCCCATTGTGTCCGAATGGGGGTAATTAGCTGGGGACGACAGTCGTTGGGTTTGAGTTGGTGTCCGTGTGGAGAAACACTATTTAAAAATTTATTAAATGTAACGACCCGTATTCTACGCATCATAGGATCGTAGAATATTTATTTCTTTCACATACGAAGTCGTATGGTCATGTAACTTTGGGAGACGACTATCGGGGTCATTTCCCATGTTCATGATTTTTGTCGATTTTTAAATGACCATTTTACCCCTAGTTGGTACTGTTTTGGCCATAACTTTTGATTGGAAAGGAATTTTGACCTGAAACCACTTTCATTGGCTCCGGATGATGGTTTACAGTTCTGTAGAGTGGTCACATTAGCCAAACGGACTCACCGTTTGGGAGATATGGCTGAAACAAGTTTCAAATGGTGAAAAACAGCTCAATTGGGCTTAACCGGGTGATTAGCTGCTAGGCCCAGAGGGGAATTTCGGGTTTAGAGGCATAGGAGGGCTGATTAGGGTTAGGAAATCACTTTCATTTCAGTTTTGAGCCACCACAAACCTTCTTGAGACCTTAGTAATGGCTTCCATCCTCTAAAACCACTCCAAAACACATTTTAGTGAAGATTAAGCCTAAACTACATCAAAACAAGGCCAAATAGCAACAGAGCAAGGTTGGAGCTGCTGCTATACATAGGAATTCGACCCAAACAGAGAGTATTTCAGATTTGGTGTTTTGTTTTGTGGCAAAGGTGAGTGATTAGCATCGTTTTGACACTAATTACAGTTAATTAAGGGTAATTAGTGAAGATTAGCGAATTTATACACTAATAAATTCTGGAAAAATGTTTAGAAATTCTTAAATAATATTTAATGCCTCTGTTAGAAATTTGGTTCGATTTGATTAAGTTTCGTTAACCTTATGATTAGTTTTATTTAATCATGCTTAAGGGAAAAATGGGATTTTGGGTATATTTGATCCATTTTGACATGTAAATTCATTGTTTTGGTGTTTGTGGGTAGTTTGCTATGTTGCTATGACTGTTTGGGATGATTTGTGATTGATTAGTATAGTTAGATTTGTCGAAAACGTCGTCGAATGGTGTAAACAAGTTGCTGGAAAAAGTTGCAGAAAGTTGTGCAGGGTTTCGGATCGGATCGGATCGGATATGGGCTCGGATCGGATAGGAGACCTGGGCAAGGAACCCGATCCGAACCGGAATCTGGCACACAAGGGGCTTGGCAAAAAGGAAGGCCATGTTGGTTAAGCTGGGGATCGGACTAACTTAAAGACGAAGGGCTCGGATCGGATCGACTTAAGGATGAAAGGCTAGGATTGGAGTAAGGCGAATGGATCGGATCGGCTAAAGGAGTAGGATCGGATCAGATGAAGAAAGAGGGATCGGATTGGAGCACGTGAAGAACAAGGGAGCGGATCGGAGCGGAAGCACGAACTAGAAGGAAGATGGCACCCGACCCGACCCGGAGGAGGACACCCGACCCGACCCGAAGTGGAATACCCGACCCGAACCGATGCGACGCTGTGGACCCGAACCGAACCGCTACAGAAGAAGACTACGAACCGACCCGAAGTAGAGGACCCGACCCAAACCGATGGCTAGAAGGAGAACCCGACCCGACCCAGTATTGACCAATAACCCGAGATGCAAAGGTAGTCCAATATGGGAAGTTAGAGCTCAGGATCCAGTTGGGAGCCGATGAGTTCACTTCATGATTAGGCTTTGCTGCGGGACGTGTGCCAAGGGGCAGTCGATGTTTATGACTTTGGATCACTATGTATGGGAAGTATGTGAACGGATTCAGGGCTGAAATGGCCTAGGTACGACTAAAGGGCTATAAACCAATGAAGTGGGGTCATTTGTAAAGATTTGGTCATGACTCCATGTGGTAAGCTTGGTAGTAGCAGTAGTTGTACAAGTCGAACTCCGTCACTACTTCGATGGGTCTAGTGATTGACAGTGGTGGACATCGTATGCTTTACGCACTGAGTGAGAGATGTGAGGATGGTTGCTATGGATGATTTGTTTACTATCTTTATGACATGCACACCTCACCCCCATACTCTTTACACTATTTATTATGGCACCTTAGAGTACTGTATGGTATGTGGTACTAACTCTTTGGTTGCAGGTCCAGGTTCAGGTATGGTTTAGTATACCTGTTATTGTTCTGTTTAGATGCTTATCGCTCATACCAGGCTTTATATCTGACCCAGAGGTTTATGTCTCCTCTTATTACTCTGGGTGCTCACACGAGCAAACTAGAGACAGGTTAGCTGGGGATGCACGGGTAGATGATCCGGAGACGAGCAGGAGGCTTCCATGTAATACATATATATAGTATTCTCCCTGTGTTGTTGAAGATCACTGCTTGGGCATTGGTGGTGCATCTTCTACTTTAGTTTTCTTTTGTTTAGAGACAGTAAATTTGGAAAGTTGTAATAAGATGTATTTGGATTTCCACTGCTCTGATGTTGGTATTGGTTTTAGTTATCAGCTTATACACTGTCTCACCTGTTTATGTCAAGTATGTTATTATTATTATATTTTACTCCATGCGCTGTGAGACATTCTACAGGTTCTTGATTAGTTCGTTCTCTTCTTTCCTTTCTTTTGACGACCATCCCGTGCTAGTCGGGCATGTGTACAGCGCACTTTCGGAGTAAATGCAGGCTGGTGCGGGCGGGCCGTCACACTTGGTATCAGAGCTCTAGGTTGTGTAGTTAACCTAGGGAAGTTATCAGGGAGAGATAATATATGTATACGAGAGGGCGTATTTGTGATTATTTTGATTTTCAAAGGCTATATATATACTATTAGTAGTATAAGAATGAAGTCGTGCTGCACTAGCACCACTATGGGGTCGTTAATCGTTTCCCTTTTCGGATTGATGATGAGCCGATATGTTAGAGGTACCGGTAGAGGAGCCAATAATGGGAATGCTGCTGACATGAGGACGATGTTTACTAACCTCATGACAGAGATGCTTAGAGATGTGCAGAGGGCAGCTCCCAATGGTGGTGATGGTGGTGGTCCAATAGTGCAGGCACCGAGGGTCAACTTTGCCAAGCTGATCAAGAATTATACTAGTCTTGGTGGGAAGCCGTTTCTCGGAACGGAGTCGGCCATGGATGTTCAAGATTGGTTGGATAGTTGCGAACGTATCTTCGAGGATTTGGGTATCGAGGATGCGATGAAGAGAGAGCTAGCGTCCCGTCAGCTGCAAGGGTGGGCAATGAATTGGTGGAATGCTATAAAGGCAGCTACTCCCGAAGATCAAATTACTTGGGAGCAGTTTAAGGTTCGCTTTAGCGAGAAGTTCATTCCAGCTGCTCAGAAGTCAGTGCTGTTTAAGAAATTCTTGGAGCTCAAGCAGAATGTGTAACACCCCACCTCTGTTAAGGTCACTCACAAAGGGAATGCCTTAACTTTGGTGGAGAATTTTAGTAAACAGAACAGAAACTTACAAGACAGATAAAACAGTACTTGAAATTTTTTAACTTTATTACAGCGGAAACATAAATCAATATGGTTACATCCTTTCAAAACTCAGAATTCAAGTACAAAATATCAGTCTTGTACAAAAGCCTTCAAAATGCATGGTTTAAAATCTTAATCCCCATAGAACGGAAGCTATACAGAGCCAAGCCATACTTTAAGCACTTCAAGCAGAGAGAAATCCGGATCAAGCTAAAGTATTCCCTCCTTGGATAACCTGGGGGGGAACGGAAGAAAGGAGGCGAAACAACAAGGGTCAGACAAAAAGTCTGGCAAGTCCAGTGACTTTCAGCATATGAATAGATAATAATAATATGACATGAACATAAAACTGGATGAGAGATAACTGTAACAGGTGTAGCAGATATAACAGAAGAACAGAATGATATAAACTAATGCTTTCCACTTCTCTGCACTAATACTAGTATAACAGAATTAGGTGTCACCCTAATGTCTAAACTGAAACAGAAACGGGTACAGAATAATTTAACAGAAACAGGATGCTAATAATGGGCCTTTACTACCCGATCAGAACAGACAGAAGCAGAAATAGATTAATCTCTACGGAAACAGAACGTAGAATTAGGTGTACACTAGTAATGGGCCTTTACCACCCGAACAGACGGTACCACGCAGAGACAGACATGTGTTACCACCCAATAAAAACAGACGGTACCAACAGAAACAGACAGAACTAAGTGTACCCTAAAACCCTACCCCAAGCGATCGGCTCCCTAATACATAAATATCCTGTGTCGGCCCCACAGTAGGGTGTATCACTCCCTAAAGTGACAACCAGTTGGCACAGACCTATTTACAGATGTCACGGCATCTTACATCCTCAGAGGCAGACCGGGATCCATGCACGCACATGGCCGGTTGGAACGCACCATCAACACCTGTAAAGACCCGCAAATTCCCACCCTTTGAATCGACCATAAACCACACAGGTCTGACCCAAAAGGTGAAAACCTACAAATACTTTAACTTTGGGCATACAACACATCAGAACAATAACACAGACTTTTATAACATCAATAATAAATGTTACATCAGAGTACAAAATATATCAGAGTACATCGATAAATAATACAGCGGAAGATACATTTAAAATAAATTAAATACATTGAAGCGGAATTAATCTCAGCGGAAGGCCATCAATATTCTAGACCGGGCTTCAGACTTCAATCCAGGATCCTGCTTAACTATATCTGCAAAAGGCTATTCGACTGCCCGTGTGGAAAGAGGGCACCCGAGTTTGCAAAGTGAAACAAACTACAGGTCAGTCGTGGGACTGGTGTGAGAATTCTAAACTAAATATAACTAATAAGACAAATCCAAGGACCACGCCGCTAATGCGGAACGGGTTTTATTCCAATGGATTGCCGGTGCATAAATTTAAGTAAATCGTTAAACAACGCAATGATTTTTGGAAAAATGAAACCATTATAAGACCCGGGTCCCATCACACAATGCAACGCACACCAGAGGATAGGGTTTTACCTTATAATGGTCAAAAGATGCTTGATACGTATAAAACGGATTTGTGTATATGTTTAAATAAAAACATTTCAATCATAAGTATCAATCCTAGACGGCATAGTACCCCATCCTACTATGTCGCCGATATTAGTTCTACAATCAAAATCGCCAGGTCGTATTAGAGATTGGATTTTCATCTGAGTCAAGGCTAGGGAGGAGCTCCTTACCGATTCGAGACACTCTAGCAATGCCCTAGGATTGGTACTCTGTCCAACCCTTGGATAGCTGCAGGGCCGGTCCACACTTACTTTTGTGGATTAGTTATGCCTGAACACACGCTTCCCGGTCCTTTTGGACCTATAGTATGACCACCAACGGCCTATAAAAATAACGAGGCGCCTCAAAATCCAACATCCACATAAGTAAACTGTCAGCGCTGGTAGGTCCCTGACATTACTCTAGCTAGAAAGATAACGTGTGCACTCCCTGCGTTCCCTTCTCCCGTTTTAGACTCATACCGGGGTGTGAGGCTCGCGAAGTCAAGTTATACACAAAGCTACGCCTAAACAGACCGTGCTTTGATCATCAACCACAAGGCCCTTCTTTTCAACAAAAGGCTTGATCAATGCATCTTGGCATGCCGCGTTGTCAGTCCATACAACGTCAGACATACATTCTATTTATACTTATGATCTGGGTCTGAGCGAAAGTCAAATCCGTACAAATCAACACTACGTCCGGATAACTACCATCTTAGCCCCGTCTTGGGAGCAAATCAATCAAGGGCCTCAACGCTAGTTACCCATTCGATGTGAAGACCGTCGGTCTTCAATCGCCGTCTTCAACTCTTCGAATTAGATTGACGTATAATCATTTGAAATGAGATTGTACTCGGACTTTTCAAATGATCCCCGCATATATATCTATATATATAATTTGAAAACATTTCATATCGTTATTAATATTTGATAACGACCTATTGCTATTTTTATTTATATAAAAATAGCCTAAGTAATTTAACGATGCTTCGGGTCGATGGGTGACCCTGGCGCGGTTTTCAACGAAATTTGATTTACATCTAACTTGAAATCTAACCGTTGGATTTTGATGAAGTTTATATCGCCGGAAAGATCTTCCCGAAGCGGTCCTAACGGTTCCAGTTTTGGGAAAATCCGACGGTCGGATCTCTCGGTATAATCGTTTAAAATTACGATTGCCGATACGCGAACTGCCTCGCGCGTTCCATTTAATTTATAATTTATATTTATATATATAAAAATAAATCGTTTGACTATTCCAATTTCAAAAGTCTATTCTTTTTATCGCATCTAAAATGATGATAAAAATATCACTTTTAATAACTCTGTTTTATTTACACTAAATGTAAATAAATTATACTTTTTCTGTATTTTGTTTTATTTCCCTAAATGTAAATAAATTATATTCTTCCTATGTTTTAATTTATTTACATTAAATGTAAATAAATTATATTCTTTTTCTTACCCTATTTATTTACCTAAATGTAATTAAATATATTCTTATCTTTTTCTTACTTATTTACCTAAATGTAAATAAATGTTTTACTTTTACTTTTGTTATATTTATTTACATTAATTGTAAATAAATGTATCTAATTTCTTATTCATATTTATTTACACTATTTGTAAATAAATGGTTTCAATTTCCTTTGCAAATCCTATTTACATAGCAAATGTAAATAATTGTATTTCTTTAATTCTTTTCTAATATTCCCTTTTAACATAAAAAGAATATCTTATGTTAATTCTTTTCTAACCTTTCTTTTTATTATTTACATCAGAAAATGTTAATAATTACTATTTATAAATTGATTCTTTTTATTTACATAACAAAATGTAAATAAATCCTATTCATATAATCATTCTTTTAATCCTTTTTATTTACATAGGAAAAATGTAAATAAATACTTATTCACATAATTATTATTTTTATTCTTTTTATTTACATAAGAACATGTAAATAAATTCTTATTCACATATTTGTTCTTTATTTTCTATTTATTCTTAATTACATAAAATGTAATTTTCTTCCTTATAATCTTAATTACATAAAAATGTAATTTTATTTCTTATAATCTTAATTATATATAAATGTAAATTTCTTTACAGTGTAAAATATATTCTTTTAATTACATATAAAAATGTAATTTATTTAATCTCTTATTTACCTAATGTAAATATATATGTCTTCCTTTGTCTATGTTTTATTTATTTACACTAAATATTTTACATATGCTTTAACCTCTCACATTGGATAGGTATTGTTGTGATTACTGGACAGCCGGGCGGGTCCGGGCAGGTTTACATCACAACTCAATCCAACCTAAGGTTACGCATTATAATTTCTTGTTTATTTACCTATTTGTAAATAAATATATATTTTTTTAACCTTTTATCTTAACAAATGTCTATTTTGTTTTAACCATCTTTTATCTTAACAAAATGCTTATTTTGTTTTAACACACTTTTAATATACAAAAATGTGTATTTTGTCTAATTCACTTTCAATATACAAAAAATGTATATTTTGTTCTACCAATCATATTTTGATAAAAATATGTTTTAACATTCACTAATCATATTCAGATAAAAATATGTTATCTTGTTTCATTTAAACCAAACATGATAAAAGTGTATTCTTTTACATTTATCAAGAAATGTTATTCTTTTTCATTGATCAAGAAATGTTATTTTTTTCATGTTTATATTTGTGTTGAAATCACAAATAAAAAGGTAATTCAATTTCTATGTTAATATTTGTGTTGGGAACACAATTTACTTCTATGTCATATTTGTATTGAGAAATACAAATAAAAAGATGAACTTAATTTCTATGTATATTTGCATACTTTATTTTATTTAAATATATATATTTATGTTGAAACACAAATAAAAAGAAAGACTTTATTCTCTAAATATATTAACACAATGCTACGCATAAGGTTCATCATCAATTTTGTCATGTCAATTTGGTGTCAAGTAAGGTAACCAAAATAATGGTTTTTGTCTAACCATTCCATTCACCCAACGATGTAATTTCCATGTCAACCATACCACACAACATAGGAGTATATAATTTTAAGGAATCTCAATAAAGGGTCTCATCCTTATTTTATTTTGTAAATGAAAATAAGGATTTAAACTTGCATTTTATTAGGTTAACAAAATTAAGGATAAACCTTGCATTTATTTATGTAAACAAAAATAAAGATAAAACTTGCATTCATTTATGTTAACAAAAATAAAGGATAAAAATTGGTATCTTGATTCGTAGGCAAGACAAAAATAAAAGTTGTCCTTTTATTTATGTTGACAAAATAACATAAAAATTATCCTTTTGTTTTGCTGACAAAATAGTATAAACATTTTGTCTTTTTATTTTATATGAACAAAATCACATAAGAATTGTCTGTTTATTTTAACGAACAAAATGACATAAGAATTGTCTTTTTATTTGTAAACAAAATTAATGTCAAAACTTGTCCTTTTATTAACAAAGTTAATGTTAAAAACTTGTTAACCCAACTCATGTTAAAACTTTATCCTTTTTATTTTACTAACAAAATTAATGTTAAAACTTTGTTCTTTTATTTTACTAACAAAATTGTGTTAAAACTTTGTTGACAAAATTTAATGTTAAAACTTTGTCCTTTTCATTATGTAAGCAAAAATTTGTTTTCTATTATGCAACAAAAATTGGTCTTTTTATTATGTACACAAAAATTTGTCTTTTTTTTTTGTTTTACAAACAAAATTACATGTAAAAATTGTTTTTATTATGTAAACAAAATAAACCAACACGATTAAATGTTTTAATTTTATTTAAAAAAATAAAATGAAAGTAAAAACAAAAATTAGAGTAAAAACTTTGTCATTTATTTTGTAAACAAAATTTAATGTTAAAAATTGTCCTTTACTTTATTAACAAAAATAAAGATTAAAACTTGTTTCATTAACAAATAATATTTAACATTTAACAAATAATGTTCAACCTTTTTAAGTAACAAATAAAATGTTATCCTTTATATGCCTTATAAACTTACAAATAAAAGTGTTAATTTAAAAATGCAACTTTCCTATTGTCCTTTTTATTAACATATAGTGTTAATAAGATGTGTTTTCACTTTGACCTTTTATTTGCAAAGTAAATACAACTAAACTTATATCAACCAAATTCTTACTTTTTTACAAACAATAAATTGCTCAACAAAAGTAAATCCTCTCAGGTGCCTTTTTATTAACAAATAAATTGTTAATAAAACTAAAAACAAAATAATTCTTTGTGGAATCAACTCAGAATTTTTAATTGGATTTAAAGATAATCTTAATTAAATCCAATTTATTTTATGTCATATCAAACACGACGATTTTAATACAAATTTATACAGATCTAGATTTACAACCATGGATCTATACGGTACAACACAACACAATCCATCAGAATACAAACAGATCAAACACCAAAATTTTATCACATCACAGCACAGATAAAATTACATACAGGCAGATATTTAATTGAATAAATAATTTAATAGATTATTTATATTGTAAAGATCAGAGATTCTCACCATGATTGGTTTTCAGAAGTCAATCGCATCCAAAATTGTTGAATTTTCAAAGGGCTCGGTTTACGCTCTAGTTGGTGTCATGTTGTAGATCTCGTCAATTCGATTCTAACGAACATTACTAATCCTCCTTCTACATCGATCTGTAAATCCCATTGCCGCCGCCTGTAGAGGAGAACGGGCCATCATCAGGAACCACCCCTCCGTCGCCCTCGACGTCGCCTATCACCTGCCGGAGTTTGGAGCAACTCGCGGCCCCCCTCCCTTCCAAAACCGAACCCGAACGCCACTTGTTTGTAGGGGAAAAATCGATCATCACCGTGCTCTGTTTCCGATCATGGTCGTTGGGATTATAGAGCTCATGGATCTCTTTGATTTCATGTTTTGATTTGTTGAATTTTGAGAGAAAGATAGAGATTTAAATCAGAGCCTTTCGTGCGTTCATTTTATGGTATGACGGCTGTGTAAGAATGCTAGGATTTGGGTCTGAATGTTATAAGGAGAATATATATATAAAATAAAATGACAAAATTGGATGGTAAATGAATGGAACGTTAGGTGGACATTTCAAAAAGGAATTGTGGAATAATTGAAACATTTGTGGCATAATTGAAACATGCATGGTGCATGCATTTAAGACTTTTATAATTATCATTTCTCTGTTTAATTTATATATTTCTTTGTATAGCATACATGCATATGAAAGTAAGAGAGAGAAGATAAAAGAAATAAGGACATGAATGGTTTGCATGCGGCAATCTTTATTATTATTTTCGCAATGAATGACACGTATTGAATAAGATTTCAAATTTTGTTTATTTTATTAAGGAGGAAACCTTCCCTATTTTCTTCTATAAATGCTTTTGGTTACGCATTGAAATGAATAAAACTGGAAACACATGCAAGTTACAAACAATTTAAATGTGGCTGACTGAGATTGAGTTGGAGATAATTATTTATCATTCAAAATTTAAAAATAAATCACAAAGAGGAAGAGAGAAAGAGAAAAAAAAAAGAAAGGAATGCATGATAAATTATTTGATGTAAATTGTTATAAATTTGTGCATCTTCTTAAATTTCAAAACATTAATATCATAATTGTAGGGAACATAATTAAATTGCACAGAAAAGAATAAGGCAACGAAAATGTCTACAAATATATATAGATAATGTAAGAAAGAATATATGTAGAAGGAAATAATATATATATATATATATATATATATATATATATATATATATCTGTGTGTGTGTGTGAAAGGATAGTTTGTATATGACACAAAGAAAAAGGGAAAGGAAATTAAAGGGATGAAGACATAAGAAGTGATAACAAGCTAATGCAATAAGATGCATGAATGTAGGTAAGGAAAGGAATTAATAGAATGAAAATTAAGGAAATGAATGAATGTTACAACCATGAAGAGGGGAGGTCATTGTAAACGAATGCAGCCGTTAATATTTTAAAATTTATTTATGATCGTTACCCTTTGGATAGACAAGCAAAATATTAAAGATGATATATATTTTTCTTACATTGACAACTTATAACATAATGGCATGTTGTCATAATTTATTGCATTTAGAATCTCCATATTATTTAAATCAACTTATTTACATATATTTATAATTCTCATTAATAACATCTTAATTTTAATTTTAATTTTTCTTCTATTATTATTTGACCCTATAATTTAATAGGCTCAATCGACCAATCAATTCCCTACGACTTGTTTATTAAGTCTTAGTATTACTATTATTCCTTAAAAGTGAATAATGCACTTACAAATTTTAATTAACCAAATTAACTAAGTTAATTATTTCCTAATTTATTTCTTTTTGTTTGTATGTGTTTTTTTTTTCTTTTTTTTTCACATTCCTTCATTCCTTTAAAAAGGGAAAATTTTCAAAAGCTAATTGATACTCTTTTCATGAATTATACTATAGAAATTTCAAACATGATACCATATGCTAATAATCTAATCAATCAATATTGCTATTTTAACTCAAATTACAATAAAAATTGTTATCCCTTATAAGTTTACTATTCCATTTATTATCAATTGTTCGTAGCTAATCATTACAATTATACATACAATTTGATACTAAATTCAATTGTAATAAATCACTATTTATCTAACTATGAATAGTTGTTTAATAGAAATAATTTTGAAATCATTCATAAATAATATCTTAATTTAAATAATAAAAAAAAAGTTTTTCCGTCATTATTATTTAAAATAAATTATTTTAAATATTAAAATTCATTAAAATTTCTAAAATAAAAATTTTAAATTAGCCCCAAAATTCAGGGTTGTTACAGTCGCCCCCACTTAAAAATCTTTTCGTCCTCGAAAAGGAACTAAGCTAAAGGTAGTTAAATTAACTAAATAAATTTTAATATTATTAATTTCATTTGTTGGCTAACTTATCAAATATATATACTTTTATATATTTAAAAATCATATTTTCTAGAATAGGATTATATATAAAATCAAAATACGTTAATTATAAGCTTATCACTCTGAACTCATTCTAGGGCATTGCTAACCCCATCTCTAATGAGTTTTCTCATTCTAGGATACTGCTGATCCTATCTCTAATGAGTATTCTTATTGGACATACTAATCCAATCTCTGATGAGTCTTTTGGTAAGTTCTAACGAGTTGTACCCCAAAGATTTGAGCTAACCAGAGCTCTGATACCACCTGTAAAGACCCGCAAATTCCCACCCTTTGAATCGACCATAAACCACACAGGTCTGACCCAAAAGGTGAAAATCTATGAATACTTTAACTTTGGGCATACAACACATCAGAACAATAACACAGACTTTTATAACATCAATAATAAATGTTACATTAGAGTACAGAATATATCAGAGTACATCGATAAATAATACAGCGGAAGATACATTTAAAATAAATTAAATACATTGAAGTGGAATTAATCTCATCGGAAGGCCATCAATATTCTGGACCCGGCTTCAGACTTCAATCCAGGATCCTGCTTAACTATATCTGCAAAAGGCTACTCGACTGCCCGTGTGGAAAGAGGGCACCCGAGTTTGCAAAGTGAAACAAACTACAGGTCAGTCGTGGGACTGGTGTGAGAATTCTAAACTAAATATAACTAATAAGACAAATCCAAGGACCACGCCGCTAATGCGGAACGGGTTTTATTCCAATGGATTGCCGGTGCATAAATTTAAGTAAATCGTTAAACAACGCAATGATTTTTGGAAAAATGAAACCATTATAAGACCCAGGTCCCATCACACAATGCAACGCACACCAGAGGATAGGGTTTTACCTTATAATGGTCAAAAGATGCTTGATACGTATAAAACGGATTTGTGTATATGTTTAAATAAAAACATTTCAATCATAAGTATCAATCCTAGACGGCATAGTACCCCATCCTACTATGTCGCCGATATTAGTTCTACAATCAAAACCGCCAGGTCGTATTGGAGATTGGATTTTCATCTGAGTCAAGGCTAGGGAGGAGCTCCTTACCGATTCGAGACACTCTAGCAATGCCCCAGGATTGGTACTCTGTCCAACCCTTGGATAGCTGCAGGGCCGGTCCACACTTACTTTTGTGGATTAGTTATGCCTGAACACACGCTTCCCGGTCCTTTTGGACCTATAGTATGACCACCAACGGCCTATAAAAATAACGAGGCGCCTCAAAATCCAACATCCACATAAGTAAACTGTCAGCGCTAGTAGGTCCCTGACATTACTCTAGCTAGAAAGATAACGTGTGCACTCCCTGCGTTCCCTTCTCCCGTTTTAGACTCATACCGAGGAGTGAGGCTCGTGAAGTCAAGTTATACACAAAGCTACGCCTAAACAGGCCGTGCTTTGATCATCAACCACAAGGCCCTGCTTTTCAACAAAAGGCTTGATCAATGCATCTTGGCATGCCGCGTTGTCAGTCCATACAACGTCAGACATACATTCCATTTATACTTATGCTCTGGGTCTGAGCGAAAGCCAAATCCGTACAAATCAACACTACGTCCGGATAACTACCATCTTAGCCCCGTCTTGGGAGCAAATCAATCAAGGGCCTCAACGCTAGTTACCCATTCGATGTGAAGACCGTCGGTCTTCAATCGCCGTCTTCAACTCTTCGAATTAGATTGACGTATAATCATTTGAAATGAGATTGTACTCGGACTTTTCAAATGATCCCCACATATATATCTATATATATAATTTGAAAACATTTCATATCGTTATTAATATTTGATAACGACCTATTGCTATTTTTATTTATATAAAAATAGCCTAAGTAATTTAACGACGTTTCGGGTCGATGGGTGACACTGGCGCTGTTTTCAACGAAATTTGATTTACATCTAACTTGAAATCTAACCGTTGGATTTTGATGAAGTTTATATCGTTGGAAAGATCTTCCCGAAGCGGTCCTAACGGTTCCAGTTTTGGGAAAATCCGACGGTAGGATCTCTCGGTATAATCGTTTAAAATTACGATTGCCGATACGCGAACTGCCTCGCGCGTTCCATTTAATTTATGATTTATATTTATATATATAAATATAAATCGTTTGACTATTCCAATTTCAAAAGTCTATTCTTTTTATCGCATCTAAAATGACGATAAAAATATCACTTTTAATAACTCTGTTTTATTTACACTAAATGTAAATAAATTATACTTTTTCTGTATTTTGTTTTATTTCCCTAAATGTAAATAAATTATATTCTTCCTATGTTTTAATTTATTTACATTAAATGTAAATAAATTATATTCTTTTTCTTACCCTATTTATTTACCTAAATGTAAATAAATATATTCTTATCTTTTTCTTACTTATTTACCTAAATGTAAATAAATGTTTTACTTTTACTTTTGTTATATTTATTTACATTAATTGTAAATAAATGTATCTAATTTCTTATTCATATTTATTTACACTATTTGTAAATAAATGGTTTCAATTTCCTTTGCAAATCCAATTTACATAGCAAATGTAAATAATTGTATTTCTTTAATTCTTTTCTAATATTCCCTTTTAACATAAAAAGAATATCCTATGTTAATTCTTTTCCAACCTTTCTTTTTATTATTTACATCAGAAAATGTTAATAATTACTATTTACAAATTGATTCTTTTTATTTACATAAGAAAATGTAAATAAATCCTATTCATATAATTATTCTTTTAATCCTTTTTATTTACATAGGAAAAATGTAAATAAATACTTATTCACATAATTATTATTTTTATTCTTTTTATTTACATAAGAACATGTAAATAAATTCTTATTCACATATTTGTTCTTTATTTTCTATTTATTCTTAATTACATAAAATGTAATTTTCTTCCTTATAATCTTAATTACATAAAAATGTAATTTTATTTCTTATAATCTTAATTATATATAAATGTAAATTTCTTTACAGTGTAAAATATATTCTTTTAATTACATATAAAAATGTAATTTATTTAATCTCTTATTTACCTAATGTAAATATATATGTCTTCCTTTGTCTATGTTTTATTTATTTACACTAAATATTTTACATATGCTTTAACCTCTCACATTGGATAGGTATTGTTGTGATTACTGGACAGCCGGGCGGGTCCGGGCAGGTTTACATCACAACTCATTCCAACCTCGGGTTACGCATTATAATTTCTTATTTATTTACCTATTTGTAAATAAATATATATTTTTTTAACCTTTTATCTTAACAAAATGTCTATTTTGTTTTAACCATCTTTTATCTAAACAAAATGCTTATTTTGTTTTAACACACTTTTAATATACAAAAATGTGTATTTTGTCTAATTCACTTTCAATATACAAAAAATGTATATTTTGTTCTACCAATCATATTTTGATAAAAATATGTTTTAACATTCACTAATCATATTCAGATAAAAATATGTTATCTTGTTTCATTTAAACCAAACATGATAAAAGTGTATTCTTTTACATTTATCAAGAAATGTTATTCTTTTTCATTGATCAAGAAATGTTATTCTTTTCATGTTTATATTTGTGTTGAAATCACAAATAAAAAGGTAATTCAATTTCTATGTTAATATTTGTGTTGGGAACACAATTTACTTCTATGTCATATTTGTATTGAGAAATACAAATAAAAAGATGAACTTAATTTCTATGTATATTTGCATACTTTATTTTATTTAAATATATATTTATGTTGAAACACAAATAAAAAGAAAGACTTTATTCTCTAAATATATTAACACAATGCTACGCATAAGGTTCATCATCAATTTTGTCATGTCAATTTGGTGTCAAGTAAGGTAACCAAAATAATGGTTTTTGTCTAACCATTCCATTCACCCAACGATGTAATTTCCATGTCAACCATACCACACAACATAGGAGTATATAATTTTAAGGAATCTCAATAAAGGGTCTCATCCTTATTTTATTTTGTAAATGAAAATAAGGATTTAAACTTGCATTTTATTAGGTTAACAAAATTAAGGATAAACCTTGCATTTATTTATGTAAACAAAAATAAAGATAAAACTTGCATTCATTTATGTTAACAAAAATAATGGATAAAAATTGGTATCTTGATTCGTAGGCAAGACAAAAATAAAAGTTGTCCTTTTATTTATGTTGACAAAATAACATAAAAATTATCCTTTTGTTTTGCTGACAAAATAGTATAAACATTTTGTCTCTTTATTTTATATGAACAAAATCACATAAGAATTGTCTGTTTATTTTAACGAACAAAATGACATAAGAATTGTCTTTTTATTTGTAAACAAAATTAATGTCAAAACTTGTCCTTTTATTAACAAAGTTAATGTTAAAAACTTGTTAACCCAACTCATGTTAAAACTTTATCCTTTTTATTTTACTAACAAAATTAATGTTAAAACTTTGTTCTTTTATTTTACTAACAAAATTGTGTTAAAACTTTGTTGACAAAATTTAATGTTAAAACTTTGTCCTTTTCATTATGTAAGCAAAAATTCGTTTTCTATTATGCAACAAAAATTGGTCTTTTTATTATGTACACAAAAATTTGTCTTTTTTTTTTTTGTTTTACAAACAAAATTACATGTAAAAATTGTTTTTATTATGTAAACAAAATAAACCAACACGATTAAATGTTTTAATTTTATTTAAGAAAATAAAATGAAAGTAAAAACAAAAATTAGAGTAAAAACTTTGTCATTTATTTTGTAAACAAAATTTAATGTTAAAAATTGTCCTTTACTTTATTAACTAAAATAAAGATTAAAACTTGTTTCATTAACAAATAATATTTAACATTTAACAAATAATGTTCAACCTTTTTAAGTAACAAATAAAATGTTATCCTTTATATGCCTTATAAACTTACAAATAAAAGTGTTAATTTAAAAATGCAACTTTCCTATTGTCCTTTTTATTAACAAAAATAGTGTTAATAAGATGTGTTTTCACTTTGACCTTTTATTTGCAAAGTAAATACAACTAAACTTATATCAACCAAATTCTTACTTTTTTACAAACAATAAATAGCTCAACAAAAGTAAATCCTCTCAGGTGCCTTTTTATTAACAAATAAATTGTTAATAAAACTAAAAACAAAATAATTCTTTGTGGAATCAACTCAGAATTTTTAATTGGATTTAAAGATAATCTTAATTAAATCCAATTTATTTTATGTCATATCAAACACGACGATTTTAATACAAATTTATACAGATCTAGATTTACAACCATGGATCTATACGGTACAACACAACACAATCCATCAGAATACAAACAGATCAAACACCAAAATTTTATCGCATCACAGCACAGATAAAATTACATACAGGCAGATATTTAATTGAATAAATAATTTAATAGATTATTTATATTGTAAAGATCAGAGATTCTCACCATGATTGGTTTTCAAAAGTCAATCGCATTCAAAATTGCTGAATTTTCAAAGGGCTCGGTTTACGCTCTAGTTGGTGTCATGTTGTAGATCTCGTCAATTCGATTCTAATGAACATTACTAATCCTCCTTCTACATCGATCTGTAAACCCCATTGCCGCCGCCTGTAGAGGAGAACGGGCCATCATCAGGAACCACCCCTCCGTCGCCCTCGACGTCGCCTATTACCTGCCGGAGTTTGGAGCAACTCGCGGCCCCCCTCCCTTCCAAAACCGAACCCGAACACCACTAGTTTGTAGGGGAAAAATCGATCATCACCGTGCTTTGTTTCCGATCATGGTCGTTGGGATTATAGAGCTCATGGATCTCTTTGATTTCATGTTTTGATTTGTTGAATTTTGAGAGAAAGATAGAGATTTAAATCAGAGCCTTTCGTGCGTTCATTTTATGGTATGACGGCTGTGTAAGAATGCTAGGATTTGGGTCTGAATGTTATAAGGAGAATATATATATAAAATAAAATGACAAAATTGGATGGTAAATGAATGGAACGTTAGGTGGACATTTCAAAAAGGAATTGTGGAATAATTGAAACATTTGTGGCATAATTGAAACATGCATGGTGCATGCATTTAAGACTTTTATAATTATCATTTCTCTGTTTAATTTATATATTTCTTTGTATAGCATACATGCATATGAAAGTAAGAGAGAGATAAAAGAAATAAGGACATGAATGGTTTGCATGCGACAATCTTTATTATTATTTTCGCAATGAATGACACGTATTGAATTAGATTTCAAATTTTGTTTATTTTCTTAAGGAGGAAACCTTCCCTATTTTCTTCTATAAATGCTTTGGGTTACGCATTGAAATGAATAAAACTGGAAACACATGCAAGTTACAAACAATTTAAATGTGGCTGACTGAGGTTGAGTTGGAAATAATTACTTATCATTCAAAATTTAAAAATAAATCACAAAGAGGAAGAGAGAAAGAGAAAAAAAAAGAAGGAATGCATGATAAATTATTTGATGTAAATTGTTATAAATTTGTGCGTCTTCTTAAATTTCAAAACATTAATATCATAATTGTAGGGAACATAATTAAATTGCACAGAAAAGAATAAGGCAACGAAAATGTCTACAAATATATATAGATAATGTAAGAAAGAATATATGTAGAAGGAAATAATATATATATATATATATATATATATATTTCTGTGTGTGTGTGTGTGTGAAAGGATAGTTTGTATATGATACAAAGAAAAAGGGAAAGGAAATTAAAGGGATGAAGACATAAGAAGTGATAACAAGCCAATGCAATAAGATGCATGAATGTAGGTAAGGAAAGGAATTAATAGAATGAAAATTAAGGAAATGAATGAATGTTGCAACCATGAAGAGGGGAGGTCATTGTAAACGAATGCAGCCGTTAATATTTTAAAATTTATTTATGATCGTTACCCTTTGGATAGACAAGCAAAATATTAAAGATGATATATATTTTTCTTACATTGACAACTTATAACATAATGGCATGTTGTCATAATTTATTCCATTTAGAATCTCCATATTATTTAAATCAACTTATCTACATATATTTATAAATCTCATTAATAACATCTTAATTTTAATTTTAATTTTTCTTCTATTATTATTTGACCCTATAATTTAATAGGCTCAATCGACCAATCAATTCCCTGTGACTTGTTTATTAAGTCTTAGTATTACTATTATTCCTTAAAAGTGAATAATGCACTTACAAATTTTAATTAACCAAATTAACTAAGTTAATTATTTCCTAATTTATTTCTTTTTGTTTGTATGTGTTTTTTTTTCTTTTTTTTTCACATTCCTTCATTCCTTTAAAAAGGGAAAATTTTCAAAAGCTAATTGATACTCTTTTCATGAATTATACTATAGAAATTTCAAACATGATACCATATGTTAATAATCTAATCAATCAATATTGCTATTTTAACTCAAATTACAATAAAAATTGTTATCCCTTATAAGTTTACTATTCCATTTATTATCAATTGTTCGTAGCTAATCATTACAATTATACATACAATTTGATACTAAATTCAATTGTAATAAATCACTATTTATCTAACTACGAATAGTTGTTTAATAGAAATAATTTTGAAATCATTCATAAATAATATCTTAATTTAAATAATAAAAAAAAAGTTTTTCCGTCATTATTATTTAAAATAAATTATTTTAAATATTAAAATTCATTAAAATTTCTAAAATAAAAATTTTAAATTAGCCCCAAAATTCAGGGTTGTTACAGTCGCCCCCACTTAAAAATCTTTTCGTCCTCGAAAAGGAACTAAGCTAAAGGTAGTTAAATTAACTAAAAAAATTTTAATACTATTAATTTCATTTGTTGGCTAACTTATCAAATATATATACTTTTATATATTTAAAAATCATATTTTCTAGAATAGGATTATATATAAAATCAAAATACGTTAATTATAAGCTTATCACTCTGAACTCTATCTAGGGCATTGCTAACCCCATCTCTAATGAGTTTTCTCATTCTAGGATACTGCTGATCCTATCTCTAATGAGTATTCTTATTGGACATACTAATCCAATCTCTGATGAGTCTTTTGTTAAGTTCTAACGAGTTGTACCCCAAAGATTTGAGCTAACCAGAGCTCTGATACCACCTGTAAAGACCCGCAAATTCCCACCCTTTGAATCGACCATAAACCACACAGGTCTGACCCAAAAGGTGAAAATCTACGAATACTTTAACTTTGGGCATACAACACATCAGAACAATAACACAGACTTTTATAACATCAATAATAAATGTTACATCAGAGTACAGAATATATCAGAGTACATCGATAAATAATACGGCGGAAGATACATTTAAAATAAATTAAATACATTGAAGCGGAATTAATCTCAGCGGAAGGCCATCAATATTCTGGACCCGGGTTCAGACTTCAATCCAGGATCCTGCTTAACTATATCTGCAAAAGGCTACTCGACTGCCCGTGTGGAAAGAGGGCACCCGAGTTTGCAAAGTGAAACAAACTACAGGTCAGTCGTGGGACTGGTGTGAGAATTCTAAACTAAATATAACTAATAAGACAAATCCAAGGACCACGCCGCTAATGCGGAACGGGTTTTATTCCAATGGATTGCCGGTGCATAAATTTAAGTAAATCGTTAAACAACGCAATGATTTTTGGAAAAATGAAACCATTATAAGACCCAGGTCCCATCACACAATGCAACGCACACCAGAGGATAGGGTTTTACCTTATAATGGTCAAAAGATGCTTGATACGTATAAAACGGATTTGTGTATATGTTTAAATAAAAACATTTCAATCATAAGTATCAATCCTAGACGGCATAGTACCCCATCCTACTATGTCGCCGATATTAGTTCTACAATCAAAACCGCCAGGTCGTATTGGAGATTGGATTTTCATCTGAGTCAAGGCTAGGGAGGAGCTCCTTACCGATTCGAGACACTCTAGCAATGCCCCAGGATTGGTACTCTGTCCAACCCTTGGATAGCTGCAGGGCCGGTCCACACTTACTTTTGTGGATTAGTTATGCCTGAACACACGCTTCCCGGTCCTTTTGGACCTATAGTATGACCACCAACGGCCTATAAAAATAACGAGGTGCCTCAAAATCCAACATCCACATAAGTAAACTGTCAACGCTGGTAGGTCCCTGACATTACTCTAGCTAGAAAGATAACGTGTGCACTCCCTGCGTTCCCTTCTCCCGTTTTAGACTCATACCGGGGTGTGAGGCTTGCGAAGTCAAGTTATACACACAGCTACGCCTAAACAGGCCGTGCTTTGATCATCAACCACAAGGCCCTGCTTTTCAACAAAAGGCTTGATCAATGCATCTTGGCATGCCGCGTTGTCAGTCCATACAACGTCAGACATACATTCCATTTATACTTATGCTCTGGGTCTGAGCGAAAGTCAAATCCGTACAAATCAACACTACGTCCGGATAACTACCATCTTAGCTCCGTCTTGGGAGCAAATCAATCAAGGGCCTCAACGCTAGTTACCCATTCGATGTGAAGACCGTCGGTCTTCAATCGCCGTCTTCAACTCTTCGAATTAGATTGACGTATAATCATTTGAAATGAGATTGTACTCGGACTTTTCAAATGATCCCCGCATATATATCTATATATATAATTTGAAAACATTTCATATCGTTATTAATATTTGATAACGACCTATTGCTATTTTTATTTATATAAAAATAGCCTAAGTAATTTAATGACGCTTCGGGTCGATGGGTGACCCTGGCGCTGTTTTCAACGAAATTTGATTTACATCTAACTTGAAATCTAACCGTTGGATTTTGATGAAGTTTATATCATCGGAAAGATCTTCCCGAAGCGGTCCTAACGGTTCCAGTTTTGGGAAAATCCGACGGTCGGATCTCTCGGTATAATCGTTTAAAATTACGATTGCCGATACGCAAACTGCCTCGCACGTTCCATTTAATTTATAATTTATATTTATATATATAAATATAAATCGTTTGACTATTCCAATTTCAAAAGTCTATTCTTTTTATCGCATCTAAAATGACGATAAAAATATCACTTTTAATAACTCTGTTTTATTTACACTAAATGTAAATAAACTATACTTTTTCTGTATGTAATAACCCGAAAATCTAGGCCTGTTTAAAATTTTTTATTTTGGCAATTTTAGTGAATTTTGAATATTTAAAATGAATTATTTTAAATAATATCGACGAAAATTTATTTTGCATATAATTAGAACGTATATATTATATACGTCGTCGTTAGAATATAAATAAATATATATATAATTATAAAAGGAATTGAAAATGGCGCGGTAGTTCGATAATTCGATTTCAAACTTCAATTGAATGTACCGGGTGCAAAACAATCCGGATTTTAGTGAAACCAAAAATAATAGGATCTATATGATGATATCTTTCCAACGAATCCGAAAGATCAAGATTTCATAGCGGGAATCAAAAGATATGTCCAGTTGAAAATTCTGAATAGTCGCTATGGAATTCAGGCCCTTAAAAATGGACATTTTGCAAACGACCTCGGATTTCGACGAAACCAGTTTTGTTGGATCCGCAGTGTCAAGTTATTGCTAGATTCCAAATTTCATAATTTTTCGAATCAATATGTGAGCGTGACAAAGGAAAACGCGTTTGACCAGTTTCAGTTGATTTTAATCGACTGGAAAATGGACATTTTTCCAACGGTCTCAGAATTCGACGAAACTAGTTTTGTTAGGACCGTATCATCAATACGAAGCTAGAAAATATTTTTCTGCAATTTTTAGAGTTAGTATGTGACCCCGGTAATTTGAAATGTACGTTTAAAATTCAATATTGTGATTTAAATGTAAATTCGACGGAAACTGATCAAAGCGATCGAATCAGCTTGCGATACATATCCCATTGTGTTCGGAATGGGGGTGAAACGCTATGGACGACAGGCGGTGGGCCTCGTTTCGAGGTCGCAAGTAAAAGTCAACTTTTTGAAAATTAAATTAAATAAAATTTAAAATATATAAACCCCCCTTCTCGTTTTCATTCAACAGAATAAAAGAAAAAAAAACCTCCGATCTCAACCCGTCGCCCCTCTCTTCCACCGCGCCACCGCGCGTTGACCAACCCCCTCCTCCACCAGTCGCGCGCCTACCCCCTTCCTCTTCCCCTCTCTCTCCGCTTCTCCCTACCCTCGACGCTCTCTCTCCCTCTGAGAATCCAAGCCCCAAATCGCGATCTCGTTCGCCGACCCCTGGCCTCGACCGCACCCTCACGCTGGCAGCTCCACCTTCGACCTCTCCCCTCCATCCTCGCCTTCTCCTTCTTCCTGCTCCATCGCGCGAAGACCAAACCCTCCCCCCCTTCGAAAAAAACTCGCTGTAAGTTAGTTTTTATTTTTGCTTTTAGTTTAATTATATTTATTGTTTGATTTTCTGATTTTGTTTTGATTTATATAACATAGAGAGATCAATGTTATATATAGAAAATGGTATTAAAAATTTGATTTTTAATATATATAACCATGTCATCGAAATAAAGATTTGATTTTTATATGAATGTCATCGAAGTAAAAATATAATTTTTATATAAGGAAGATAATCAAAATATGATCTTTATATTTTTAAAGTAATAAAAATATGATTTTTATATTTTTAAAGTATTAAAAATATAGTCTTTACTATATAGATGATATAAAAATATGATTTTTGTTTATGTAGAGGAGTGAAAATATAATTTTTACATGATAGGAATATTAAAAATATCATCTTTATATAGGAAGCAAAATAAAGACGATATTTTTAAAAGTGAAAAGACGATATTTTTAAAAGTGAAAAGGCAATATTTTGATATGAGTAGTGAAGTAAAAATATGATTTTTACTTTGAGAAAAATATAATTTTTACATTATAGGAAAGGCAAAATCCTTATATGGAAAATAACGTGATGAAAATATAAATTTTATCTGAATAGCGAAGTAAAAATTCGATTTTTCTATATTGAAAAGTGAAGTAAAAAGATGATTTTCCTTATAAGAAGTTGAATAGTAAAAATATGATTTTTCCTTACACGAAGTTGAATAGAAAAATATGATTTCTATAATTAAAAAGTTATAATCTTTATATAGATAGTAACGGTATAAAAATAGAATTTTTCTCTATAGAAATAGCGATGAAAATTCTATCTTTACAAATATGAAATAGCGAGGAAATTTCTATTTTTACATCATAGAAATAGCGATGAAAATTCTATTTTCACAATATGAAGTAGCGATAAAAATATGATCTTTATATCATAGGAAATATAAAAATGTGATTTTTATATATACAGTGTATACGGGCGACGAAAGTAACAAAAGATGCGATAGTAATGAAGATTTCTGCAAAGAAGAGCCGAGGCATCTGGTTTAGCAAATATGTGAGAACTTCTCACCTTTCAATTTAATTTTTCTAGTTATATATATATACTAGGATGCAGACGGCGCTTAGTAGCACCCGACACCCGTCATCCACAGACCATGGATGGCTTGTTTGTTAAATTGTTTAGTTGAGTAGTTGGTTAGTTTGTTGGGTTTGAATTGAATTGTTTGGTGAAATGGAATGGATTTGATTGATGTGTGAATGGCGTGGGCCTTCACTAGACCGGGGATAAGGCTAGGCCTCGTCCCGTTTCTAGTATCGTGTCGTTATGCTGCCGAAATTTTCTAAAATATGTTAGAAAAATGAAAATATCATTTTTATTGTGTATATGAAATGAATAGAAATTCATGTGTTAAAATAGAATATATTATCGTTAAAAATATAATTTTTAACGTGAAAGTGAATAAATAATATATTCATTTACAAACCGGACGGTTTGTTTATGTACACCTATTTGAAGGACATTGATTGGGACGATAAATTTTACACCTCACCCAACTGCACAAATAAAATCTGTGTTTGATTGTTTGAAACCCCACACGGGTGTTGGGATGAAATTTGGAAGTTCACTCATCCTGATTGATTAAATATGTCGATCGGTCGATTGACAGGCTGTTATAAGCGTCAGATATCTATATTTGATGCCTATACGGTGTAGTGCACTTTGGTTGATGGTTGATTATTTTTCAAAGCTATTATATACATGTGTTGTATGGAATCCATATAATTAACATTATATGGTGATTGATTGGGCCTCATTCCAATCGGGAAAATAATGAATATTATAAAAGAAAATTCATGTGTTGAATATAAAAATAGTGATGTGTTGACAGTACTCATGTGTCGAGATTAGTCGTGTGTTGAAAGAAACATAGATTCATGTGTTGAATGGGAAAAATATTCATTTGTTGAATAGAATAAAGAGGTTGTGAAAAATATAAAGCCGTGTTGATTAGTTTTGCGCCATTTTGACGTGAATGATATTTATATCGATTTTATTCAAATTGAAATGAATATTATAGCAAATTCGAATTGAAAAGAAAACGAATTTGAATTGAATATAAAAGGACTTCGAATGGAATTGAATATAAAACAAATTCAAGTTGAATTGAAAACGAACTGAAATTTAATTGAATTCAAATCGAAATTAAATTGAAATCAATTTGAATTGAAACGAATTTGAATTTGAATTGAATTGAAACAAATTTGAATTCGAATTAAATAAAATGGAAATGAATTCGAGTTGAATTGAAATCCAATCGATTTGAAATTGAATGTAGAAATTGAAATGGTTTTGAAACGAATTTAAAACGATTTATAAAATTCGTTTTAAATGGAAATCGACGAAATATATATTATATATATAATATAATGGCCTGAATAGAACGCGCCGCGGTAGTTCGTGAATTTCGACCATTTATTTCAAACGGACATTGCGGGAGATCCGACCGTCGGATTCTCCTAAAACCGGAACCGTTGGGTTCGTATCGAAAAGAGCTTTCCAATGAATATTAGAAATTTGAAATCTAACGGTTGGATTTGGAATTATGTCCAAATCAAATTTGAAAAAGGTCGCTGTAAGTGCAGTTCGATGGCCGTTGATGGAAATCGACTGTACGGGCCTTGATAAAATTATTAAAAATATCTATAATTTGTGTAAAATCATAATATATGATTTGGGAAAAAAATTGGGCTGGAAATTTCCACATTTGAAAGGATAAAAATGAATTTTGTCGAAATGAACTAGTTTTGAACTAGAATTAAAATCAATTTATTTTTGAAATAAATAAATTGAATTTGAAAGTGATTTTGAAAATAATCGATAATTTCCAATGCGTGGATTGGACTGGAGCTGAATCGAAATTATCTTCGGGATATTTCGATGTTGGATTTCGTGACTATACAGATATTGCTATGGGAATTTGAAAGATATATTTTATATCGTTATTTCCAATACGATATTTGTTGGTTTCAGAATTTGGTATTGAATATAAGTCGATATATTTTCTATTCAGAGCCTTGTATTTAATATCAAATGTGATTTGGGTTTATCGTGAATCGTGTTTTAGATGACATTGGTTCTTTAACCCAGTTAAAGACAGGATATTGATTTTTGAAAAGATTAAAGCTAAGTGGAGTTTTAATGAATCTTTAATTAGATTAAAATGTGAATTGATAATTTAAATTATCAAATCTGAATGGTGATCGAGAATGGAGTACCACCAGTTTTGCTCCAAAGCGATAGTTAAATCTTTAATTAGATTTGAACGTGAAATGGTAATTAATTTTACCGATAACACCGTGGTGTTAGATATGGAGTATCACCAGTTTTGCTCCATGGGATATATAGGTTGGGATTGGGAAATAAACTAAATAATTACTTCGGTGTGGTTCGTTAATCCCGACTAGTTTGAGATGATATCCAAAGGAAGATTAAAGAATAAATTTAGAAGAATTTATCTTTGATAAAATTTATGGGAACCTTTCCCTAAGAATGTGATTTTGTGAATAAAAGAATATTCTGAATTGGAATGAGGCGTTCATTGTGTTTGTGTAATCTTTGTTTATTATATACGTGGGTTATTCAGAAAGGCCAGGTTTATACCCATTCTGAATAACCGATTCGACGAGATGTCGAAGATGAAGACGGTGGTTGAAGACCGGAAGTCTTCACATCGTTTGGGTGATTACTGATGATCTTGATTGGGCTGTACACCCAGGATGAGGGAATCAGTTGGTGATCTTCCAGACGTACTTGGAGATGGATGGATATGCGAGGAAAGTGCCTCCGGTTTCGTTCAGACCCAGAACGAACTTGTAAATGGATTGTGTGTCTGACATTGGATTTTATTCTGTGTTGATTGATCTCTATTAAATATACATCTGTTTGGCGGCGGAGAATTTATTCTCTTGCTTAACGCCCTTCTCTGAGACGTACGAGCTCAGAGGTTGTATATCGATGGACATCAGTCGCATGGAATGAATTGCCAATGTGGCACGCGTAAGTGGCAATTGATAAGGGCTTCTGTTGAAAAGCAAAGTCTTGTGGTTGATGATCAAAGCATGGCCTGTGTGGTGTAGCTTTGTGTATAACGTGAATTCGCGAGCCTCACACCTCGGTATGAGTCAAAAACGGGATAGTGACTGCAGGGAGAGCATGACGTTTCTTTCTAGCTAGGGTGGTGTCAGTGACCTACCAGCCCTGACATTTATATACTTTTCACCTGTGTGGTTGTTGGATATGAGGCGCCTCGGATATAGGTCTGTAAGGACCGGGAAACGTGTGTTCAGGAATAACTAATCCTCAAAAGTAAGAGAGGACCGGCCCTGAAGATCCAAGGATCATAGTGGGGTCCTGAGGCATTTGCTAGAGTGTCTCGAACGCGGAGAGGAGCTTGCCCCTTGCCTCGACTCATGACGGAAATCCAATTTCCAATACGTGTATTGCGGTTTTAATTGTAGAACTAGTATGGCGACATGATAGATGGTACCCATGCCGCCTATGATTGATATTTATGATGTGAAATTGTTTTGACACTATACACATATAGTAATATCAAAATATTGTGTTTTAAACGTATCAAGCATGCTTTGGCTGTTATAAGGGAAAACCCTATCCTCCGGCTTGCGTTGCATTGTGTGATGGGACCTGGGTCTTATAACAGCTTCATTTTTCTTTATTTAGCATTGCGCTGTTTGTTCTATGCACTGGTATTCTTGGGAGGAAACCCGTTCCGTGTTATACGGCGTGGTCCCTTGATTTACCTAACTTTAAAACCAAGATTAATAACTGTTTTAGTTCTCACACCAGTCACATGACTGACCTGGAGTTTATTGTTTTAACCTAAACTCTGGGTGCCCCTATTTTCCGCACGGGCAGCTAGTAGTTTTGGTTTTGCAGATTTATATTCACAGGGTCCTGATTTACAGCTGGAACGATGCTCGGAAAGCTCTGTATCCGTGTATCACTTCTAGTTGTGTTTTGTATTATTTTCCGCTGCTATGTAATTTATTGTAATCTCTGATATTTGTCGAATGTAATTTATTCATTTATACTCTGTATATTCTTGTATCTGATGGATTTTTGTAATATCAATGAAATGTTCTTCCGTATGCGCTCATTTGTGTGTTGTTCTCAAAGTATTCGTGCTTTCCTTCACGGGGAAGTTACGGGTTCTTACACTGTATTTTGTTTTATTTCCCTAAATGTAAATAAATTATATTCTTCCTATGTTTTAATTTATTTACATTAAATGTAAATAAATTATATTCTTTTTCTTACCCTATTTATTTCCCTAAATGTAAATAAATATATTCTTATCTTTTTCTTACTTATTTACCTAAATGTAAATAAATGTTTTACTTTTACTTTTGTTATATTTATTTACATTAATTGTAAATAAATGTATCTAATTTCTTATTCATATTTATTTACACTATTTGTAAATAAATGGTTTCAATTTCCTTTGCAAATCCTATTTACATAGCAAATGTAAATAATTGTATTTCTTTAATTCTTTTCTAATATTCCCTTTTAACATAAAAAGAATTGTAACGATCCAAGAATTTAAAAATCAAATTTTAATTCAATATGAATTTTTAATAAAAATTTAGAAGGTTTAAATAATTGTTGAGGAAGATTTTAGGGCAATAATAATATTTAAATAATGGAAAATTTAAATTTTACTATGGAATTTGTTACAACCATGTTTGTTTGGAGAAAATGTTACGTCGATAATCGAATTATCAAAATAAGTTGTATTTCAGTTGCTTGAATCGATCAGAATCTGAAAATTTAATTATAATTAAATATTCGTTTAAAATTTTGTTCAGTTTCAGTTCGCGCCGCCTTAAAATATTTTATAAAATTTTACTGTAATTTTTAATTTAAAAAATAAGCATATGATTTTCTGACGTATTTTAGGGTAACTATGGTCCCTTTTAACATTTTACAAAACAAATTATCCGGTCTGTTTTATTTTTATTTTGGGATCATGGCACATTAGTGTACACGATTATAATGTTAGTTTGTTGATTATGGTTACCGATAATCGAAAATGAAAGAAATTGGAAAAAAGGAAAATTTTGTGTATGAGTTCAAATAAAAAGTAGTAGGGCTCTCCGCAAACGAAGGTGCATGAGTAACTTAAGGTACCGGACTTGGAAAATAACGTGTAAATCGCATGGCATGCATATTGGACACTTGTCCTTGTTTACTTTAATGACTTCACACGTGTACTCCATGGCACCAAACTTTCTCCTTCCCATTTACGCCTTATCTTCCCCATCTCCTGTTCATTTGCCTGCTACTCTTCATTTTGTCCCATGTTGTTCGCACTTCACATAACTTCCCTTCCCTTAAAAACATTTTGACCTCCCCATTCACCACTCTCGCGTTCTGTCCTTTCCCTTAGGTTCCGCAACCATTTTTCTTTCAATGCTAAATTACTTCCACTACCGCCCCTACTTTCATCTCCGCCACTAGTCATTCCTATTCCATCACCCTCCGCCTTCACTTTTCTCTCTCCTCCTGAACCGCCGTAGTCCCCTCAACAAACTCCACCGTCTGTCCATCTTCTTCCCTCGTTTGCAACATCAGTAGCTCCACAAACTTCCTCTCTCCCCTTCTATCAGTTCAGCCAACCCCTCTTATGACGAATTTCCGCAAGCCTCTCCTCCTCTGGATGTCACTGTGCCAAACCGTCCTTCCCATTTAATTATCAGTTCGGCCTTCTCCACTCTTTGCTGCACCGCCTTGCACCTCTCCACTCACACTCCCTCGCTCCTCTTTAAGCAGATCCACACCTTCCCTATTCCATGCAATATAGTAGAACTCCCCGCCCTCGGCCTCCTGCATGCGAGCTCCACCACCACTTGCCATCCACGACCACCCACTCGCCGATCCAAAACAGTCGGCATCCCCTTTATTTGCATCCCGCACCTTTTATAGAAACCACCAACTCCACGTTCAGAACCTAAGCCGTTCCCCCTCTTCTAAAACAGTCGGCTCCCTTGAGTATAAAAATAAAGAGAGAGTGACGAAGACTAAGGAAGACAGAAGAGAAGGACACGTGAAAGAAAGAATGGAGGAGAAGTAGAAGCAGGTGCCGCGGGTAAAATCTTGGATCCGTGCTTTTGTTGGGCTTTGGGCCTTTATAAATGAAGTATAATTATTTTAATAATGTTAAGTTTAAAACTTTAAACACTCTTGAATTGTTCGTTATAACCAGATTGACTTGCCGTTAGAAGCATTAGAATAGCATCGACAAATAGAGTACGTTGATGAATAACATTGATCATTTTGGAAGTATAAATTATAATAAAATAAATGTCCTTATATTATTTTATATATATAAAGAGTATCGAGATTAATTCGAATTCCAATGAATAAAATTGGCAGAAACAATCATCGGATGATAACGAAATGAATTGGAAAGGAGAGAAGTACCATGCATAGCGCTATCGTGGCTCGTTGACTGGTTCGTAGTTTGGTTATGACAGTGAAGAATATGGAGAGCATCTAGTGAGAACATCTAATTTAATTATTTATTTAAATTAGTAGTTATTGGATAATTAAAATCTGATAATTGATTGAGCATGGATGTTTATATGGATGATTATGTAGATAGAAATCACACGGTACACTGATAAGCGTTATTAACCGCAACGCTTTGTGCACAGATGAAATTTTGTTTACTGTTGTGATTTTTTTATGGATGAAATTCATGCATGTATATGATTGGCTTTTCGGTTGATTTTGATTGCACACACTATAGTTGTGGATATATACGGATGATCGATTCATATCCTCCTTCCATCTGAATAAAAATTCTTGGTAAATTTAGTTTTAACTTTAAACTGTTTTGTAAATCGGAATATACGAGATGGAAAAGCTTTTGAAATAATTCCCAACCGCTTACATTAAAGTAAGTTTGGAATTTTGATCAAAAACCATTTAAATCATATATTGGTTTTGTATGACGATTGGAACAAGTTAGATAAATTATTATTTCATATTAAGTTCAATTTAATACAAAAAAATGAGATTTAAATGTAGAAATAAATTGAAGTATGGTTTTAAAATTTATGAAAGATAAACTTTTAAGCGAATAAACAATTTATTTTAAACCGTTGTATAGCTTAAAATCGAACGCGTCGCGTAGCGACAGTTCATTAATATCGATTAAATTTTTTAAATGGTTATAACTTGAATGTTTTGAATCAGATTAACGTAAACAGAAAACATTGGATTTATATTAACAATGTGTTTTGGATAAGAAAGAGATTTTTAAATTCTAAAATATCACTGTAAAGATATGTTTAGCCCAAATTTGGAGTGCAATTCGAATACCATAACAAAAAGTCGAAATAATCAGGGTTATAATTATTTTTAAATGGAGGAAGTTTATGGTAAATCTTATTTGCTTGTTTTAAAGTGATTAGATTGAAAATATTTGAATTTCAAATGATTTTGAATTTATTTGATTTATATAGCTATTTTTACATCACTTCATAATAACGATTCCAAACGTTATTATCTCATTTTCAAAGATAATGTGGTTGAAGTTATAAGACATGAACTAGAACTTAAACGACAAAAGGATTTGAAAGTAGTTTGGAAGGTTTAAGTGATCAAATATGTATATGGAATTATTTACCAATCTTAAGATATTGTAAGTTGGAATTCAAAAAGAAGTATGTTGAAATGTAAGTATCAAAGGATTATTATTTGAAATATAAGGTTGGCGAACGAATATGTGAATTCAAAGAAGATGGAAATGAAAGTAATGAAATTTGAAGTAAAGCCTACCTTGATTTGTAAATGAATTGGTAATGATAGGAAGGAGGTTTGAATTGAGAATTCCGTGTGGTCCATAACTATTGTTTTAAGTACGCTTATTACTTGGGAAGACCGGGATCGGATTTAAATCCGAAAACCATTCCAAGTAATAATACGACGCATAAAGCATATTCAAGACTTGGAATCGACAAATGAAGACCGTGGTTCTTCACAATCGAATGGACTGTCTGCTGATTGGTTTCTTTACTGCTGGCTACAGTAGAGAGATGCCCCTATTACCGAAGTGGCAGGAAGTCCGAACGTATGGGGAGAACTTTCAGATTTTGTTCCGTTCAGACCCAGGACGGACTTGTATGGATGGTGTGTCTGACATTGAAATTGACCGCATATCACTGATCTCCGTTAATATATATCAGATTTGTGGCAAATATTTTATCCTTATCTCTAAGTCATATGAACTTAGAGGGTATGCATTGATTGAAATCAGTGATATGTCGTGAATTGTCAATGTGACATACCCGAGTTATGAATGAGCTAGTGATGATCAAGGCATTGCTTTTCTAGGAATGCTTTGTGCATGACGTGACATCGACAAACCTCACACCCCGGATGATGAGAAACTGGCGGTTAGGTTGTGTATATATATATGAATTGATGATGACCGCTGCAGCAGTGGGAAACCACTTATGAATGATGGAATAGGGTATGTTCGGGGGGTCGTGTCTGGTCGAAAACCGTTGATCTGCCTCGCGATTTGTATTGGTGTCCACGTCTGGATGAAAAACCCGTGATTACATTTCGTTTGTGTTCTGATTGATCTTTCGTGCCAGGAATCATCAAGTTGGAAACCCAAATCTCCAATACGTGCCACACGGTTTTGTTTGTATATATATATATATATAGCGACATAATAGGATGGGGTATTATGCCGTATAGGATTAATACATTTATTTGCGAAATGGTTTTCCGCACTATATATATATAGGAAAAGAGGATTTTATGTATGAAAGCATGTTTGGTTATCATAAGATAAACCTCGCCCATCTGGTGTGCGCTTGCATTGTGTGATGTGGGACGAGCTTATGATAGCTTCATTTTCCAAAATTCATTGCGAATTTATATGCACGGGCATTCACATGGAGTAAACCCGTTCCGCGTTAGCGGCGTGGTCCGGTGAAATTCCCACTTTAAAATCAATCCTAAAAACAACTGTTTTATGTTCTCACACCAGTCCCATGACTGACCTGGAGTTTATTGTTCCTCCCTAAACTCTGGGTGCCCATTAATTTCCACACGGGCAGCTAGTAGTTTAGTTTTGCAGTTATGTTTCCATGGAGCAAAGTTCAGAGCGCCTTCTGAGTTGGAACCCACGTTAGAGTTGAAGCTTCCGCTGTGTCTTTTGATCTTCCGCTGAGAGTATATTTATATTTTTCTTCCGCTGTATGTTTATGTTGTAACTCTGATATTCATGTAACTCTGATGTAAGATTGTTTGAGCAATGAAAAGTTTTGTTATTTTGTTCAATATATGTATGTACCCATAACAATTCGTCTTTCTGAATGGTTTAAGTTGGTTTAATTACCGGCGAGAACCGGGCAAAAAGATGGGTCGTTACAGTTGGTATCAGAGCTTTGGTTATACAAAGCTATGGGGTACGACGTATTTTGAACAAAAGATAGGACTCATCAGAGTTACAATATCTCATTAGAGATAGGGTCAGAAGTGCCCTAGAATGAGATTTTGGAATATTATGTCGAGAGAGCGTATTCTGAAATCTATATAAATTAGTTTGAAACTAGGTAATCATTTTGAAAATGGCAATTATTTTGAAATATAATTGAAGATGAGGGTTCTTGAGTATTGTATTCGACGTCACGACTGGACTATCAAGTATGTAAGGATTTTGAATATACGTCTGATTAACGTATATACGAAGTCCAGTATATACTAGATAGATATAGAATCACACTCTAGTCGCTCGGGGATGATTTTGTTGATGACTGCGGCACCATCGGCATTCATTTTCAAGTTTCGAAAGTGTGATGACTATATAATTCCAGTTTAAACGTCGATGAATACTTAAAATCATCAGGCTAAGTATTTTAATGAATAATCCTTAATAAAATTGTTAGGTAAATTAACATAGAAATTTAATTTAGGAAACCAAACTAGAGATCTTAAAGGAAAAAAAAAACTGAGATTGGCTTAAGAATACTTAAGGACCTTGAAGCCTTAAAACTTTGAATAGGTTAAACAACAAGTACTTGAAAAAAAAAATTAGAAAGATATATCTTAAAAGTAAAATCTCACTTAAGAATTGGGTAATGTATTGTTGAAAATGCACGTAAGGAGGATAATTTACCATATCTCAGATTCACAAGAATAATGGATCAAATTTTAACTAACGTTGAATATGAATTTGGTTATTCAATAAGTTGTAATCAGAGAAGATATACTCCTCGATGAGTGTCAAATTATAGAATTGAACCTATACCTAACATGAATAGGTGAACGATAAATTACAAGTTGAATCAACTTGCTTGGAAGTATAATCTTAGCAAAGCAAACCTTTGATAAATTTAAAGGTAATTTTTAACTCAAGTTGAGAATTTGTTTAAAAGATGATTTAAAGTATAACTAACATCTTAAGTGGGGGAGAAACTACTCTTCCGTATTGAGACGGCATGAGTAAGTCAACTGGAAATTATTCAACAAGAAATCGCTTATAACGCAAAGGAAATATTAAAGTAAGATTTACCTTAAATGAATTGTCCTTAATCGTGTCGTTAGGTGCACTCGATTTTTCTATCTTGACCCACGCTAGATCCTTTTACGAACCTTTTGTTATTGAAGGCATCATTCATCTTATGAACTTGGTCAAGTAATTTGATTCGAACCCTTATTCTGATATTGAACTTTCATTTACGACTCGATTTAGACACATGCAATATGATTTGTCAAACAAAGTCCAGTTTTAAATTCAAATTAGAAATGGTGATCTATTCTGATCTTATCTCAATTAATAAACGTTGAGTGATTATTGAAAGGTTTGAAATAATAGGTCTAACTTATGTAAGGAGTTTGGTTTTATGAATATTAGTTGATTATGGAAATTTACCTCAAATGCTTGAATAAATGTTTGAAACAGTACTAGTTGAAATATGCTGAATCATAGTAGCATAGCGGAAGCGTGATGTTATTTTAAATAAAAATGAGGTTCCAACTAGTTGAGTAAAGAAATTTTCCCCTAATAAGCTTCAAGATTTGAGAAAGAGAGAAAAATTAGATCTTTTGGATTTCAAGTCGATTAAGAAAGAAAAGGTTTATTAGATTACGGAAATATGACAACTGAAATATGACTTGAAAATATGAGAAATTTCTACGACTAGAATCCCGATATTTTGAAATGTTTAGAAAACAACAGGTATTTGTAAATTATGATTTCGAAATGATTTACAACTTCGGGATATGAAATGATTTAGTTTGTTCGAGTAACCGTGAATAAAACTGGGTTGTGATGAGGAATTGGATTTTTGTAGGATTGGGTGGTACTCAGTTGCCCTGTCATGAGGACGAACTTCTCGAACTAATAACATATAGATTTGATTATGGTATGTTTGGAAATTTTGAAAGCAAATTTGGATTTAAAATCCCGAAGGAAAGTGATTATGAAATGATATTTCAATGGTTTGAAATGTAATGGGATTCAAAGTCGGATAATTCATTTTGAAGTGCTTTGCAAACTACGATTTGTAATAATAATTAAAACTCAAACATCTTTAATCATATGAAGGTTTACTTGTAAGTTGCATTGATAGATTTAGACTTAATATAAGAATTTGTAGGTTTAACAAATTTATAAATAAGATTTATTTTGCTTATGAATAATTTTACGAACTCCCCTTTTCGAGGACGAAAAGTTCTTAAGTGGGGGAGAATGTAACGATCCAAGAATTTAAAAATCAAATTTTAATTCAATATGAATTTTTAATAAAAATTTAGAAGGTTTAAATAATTGTTGAGGAAGATTTTAGGGCAATAATAATATTTAAATAATGGAAAATTTAAATTTTACTATGGAATTTGTTACAACCATGTTTGTTTGGAGAAAATGTTACGTCGATAATCGAATTATCAAAATAAGTTGTATTTCAGTTGCTTGAATCGATCAGAATCTGAAAATTTAATTATAATTAAATATTCGTTTAAAATTTTGTTCAGTTTCAGTTCGCGCCGCCTTAAAATATTTTATAAAATTTTACTGTAATTTTTAATTTAAAAAATAAGCATATGATTTTCTGACGTATTTTAGGGTAACTATGGTCCCTTTTAACATTTTACAAAACAAATTATCCGGTCTGTTTTATTTTTATTTTGGGATCATGGCACATTAGTGTACACGATTATAATGTTAGTTTGTTGATTATGGTTACCGATAATCGAAAATGAAAGAAATTGGAAAAAAGGAAAATTTTGTGTATGAGTTCAAATAAAAAGTAGTAGGGCTCTCCGCAAACGAAGGTGCATGAGTAACTTAAGGTACCGGACTTGGAAAATAACGTGTAAATCGCATGGCATGCATATTGGACACTTGTCCTTGTTTACTTTAATGACTTCACACGTGTACTCCATGGCACCAAACTTTCTCCTTCCCATTTACGCCTTATCTTCCCCATCTCCTGTTCATTTGCCTGCTACTCTTCATTTTGTCCCATGCTGTTCGCACTTCACATAACTTCCCTTCCCTTAAAAACATTTTGACCTCCCCATTCACCACTCTCGCGTTCTGTCCTTTCCCTTAGGTTCCGCAACCATTTTTCTTTCAATGCTAAATTACTTCCACTACCGCCCCTACTTTCATCTCCGCCACTAGTCATTCCTATTCCATCACCCTCCGCCTTCACTTTTCTCTCTCCTCCTGAACCGCCGTAGTCCCCTCAACAAACTCCACCGTCTGTCCATCTTCTTCCCTCGTTTGCAACATCAGTAGCTCCACAAACTTCCTCTCCCCCCTTCTATCAGTTCAGCCAACCCCTCTTATGACGGATTTCCGCAAGCCTCTCCTCCTCTGGATGTCACTGTGCCAAACCGTCCTTCCCATTTAATTATCAGTTCGGCCTTCTCCACTCTTTGCTGCACCGCCTTGCACCTCTCCACTCACACTCCCTCGCTCCTCTTTAAGCAGATCCACACCTTCCCTATTCCATGCAATATAGTAGAACTCCCCGCCCTCGGCCTCCTGCATGCGAGCTCCACCACCACTTGCCATCCACGACCACCCACTCGCCGATCCAAAACAGTCGGCATCCCCTTTATTTGCATCCCGCACCTTTTATAGCAACCACCAACTCCACGTTCAGAACCTAAGCCGTTCCCCCTCTTCTAAAACAGTCGGCTCCCTTGAGTATAAAAATAAAGAGAGAGTGACGAAGACTAAGGAAGACAGAAGAGAAGGACACGTGAAAGAAAGAATGGAGGAGAAGTAGAAGCAGGTGCCGCGGGTAAAATCTTGGATCCGTGCTTTTGTTGGGCTTTGGGCCTTTATAAATGAAGTATAATTATTTTAATAATGTTAAGTTTAAAACTTTAAACACTCTTGAATTGTTCGTTATAACCAGATTGACTTGCCGTTAGAAGCATTAGAATAGCATCGACAAATAGGGTACGTTGATGAATAACATTGATCATTTTGGAAGTATAAATTATAATAAAATAAATGTCCTTATATTATTTTATATATATAAAGAGTATCGAGATTAATTCGAATTCCAATGAATAAAATTGGCAGAAACAATCATCGGATGATAACGAAATGAATTGGAAAGGAGAGAAGTACCATGCATAGCGCTATCGTGGCTCGTTGACTGGTTCGTAGTTTGGTTATGACAGTGAAGAATATGGAGAGCATCTAGTGAGAACATCTAATTTAATTATTTATTTAAATTAGTAGTTATTGGATAATTAAAATCTGATAATTGATTGAGCATGGATGTTTATATGGATGATTATGTAGATAGAAATCACACGGTACACTGATAAGCGTTATTAACCGCAACGCTTTGTGCACAGATGAAATTTTGTTTACTGTTGTGATTTTTTTATGGATGAAATTCATGCATGTATATGATTGGCTTTTCGGTTGATTTTGATTGCACACACTATAGTTGTGGATATATACGGATGATCGATTCATATCCTCCTTCCATCTGAATAAAAATTCTTGGAAAATTTAGTTTTAACTTTAAACTGTTTTGTAAATCGGAATATACGAGATGGAAAAGCTTTTGAAATAATTCCCAACCGCTTACATTAAAGTAAGTTTGGAATTTTGATCAAAAACCATTTAAATCATATATTGGTTTTGTATGACGATTGGAACAAGTTAGATAAATTATTATTTCATATTAAGTTCAATTTAATACAAAAAAATGAGATTTAAATGTAGAAATAAATTGAAGTATGGTTTTAAAATTTATGAAAGATAAACTTTTAAGCGAATAAACAATTTATTTTAAACCGTTGTATAGCTTAAAATCGAACCCGTCGCGTAGCGACAGTTCATTAATATCGATTAAATTTTTTAAATGGTTATAACTTGAATGTTTTGAATCAGATTAACGTAAACAGAAAACATTGGATTTATATTAACAATGTGTTTTGGATAAGAAAGAGATTTTTAAATTCTAAAATATCACTGTAAAGATATGTTTAGCCCAAATTTGGAGTGCAATTCGAATACCATAACAAAAAGTCGAAATAATCAGGGTTATAATTATTTTTAAATGGAGGAAGTTTATGGTAAATCTTATTTGCTTGTTTTAAAGTGATTAGATTGAAAATATTTGAATTTCAAATGATTTTGAATTTATTTGATTTATATAGCTATTTTTACATCACTTCATAATAACGATTCCAAACGTTATTATCTCATTTTCAAAGATAATGTGGTTGAAGTTATAAGACATGAACTAGAACTTAAACGACAAAAGGATTTGAAAGTAGTTTGGAAGGTTTAAGTGATCAAATATGTATATGGAATTATTTACCAATCTTAAGATATTGTAAGTTGGAATTCAAAAAGAAGTATGTTGAAATGTAAGTATCAAAGGATTATTATTTGAAATATAAGGTTGGCGAACGAATATGTGAATTCAAAGAAGATGGAAATGAAAGTAATGAAATTTGAAGTAAAGCCTACCTTGATTTGTAAATGAATTGGTAATGATAGGAAGGAGGTTTGAATTGAGAATTCCGTGTGGTCCATAACTATTGTTTTAAGTACGCTTATTACTTGGGAAGACCGGGATCGGATTTAAATCCGAAAACCATTCCAAGTAATAATACGATGCATAAAGCATATTCAAGACTTGGAATCGACAAATGAAGACCGTGGTTCTTCACAATCGAATGGACTGTCTGCTGATTGGTTTCTTTACTGCTGGCTACAGTAGAGAGATGCCCCTATTACCGAAGTGGCAGGAAGTCCGAACGTATGGGGAGAACTTTCGGATTTTGTTCCGTTCAGACCCAGGACGGACTTGTATGGATGGTGTGTCTGACATTGAAATTGACCGCATATCACTGATCTCCGTTAATATATATCAGATTTGTGGCAAATATTTTATCCTTATCTCTAAGTCATATGAACTTAGAGGGTATGCATTGATTGAAATCAGTGATATGTCGTGAATTGTCAATGTGACATACCCGAGTTATGAATGAGCTAGTGATGATCAAGGCATTGCTTTTCTAGGAATGCTTTGTGCATGACGTGACATCGACAAACCTCACACCCCGGATGATGAGAAACTGGCGGTTAGGTTGTGTATATATATATGAATTGATGATGACCGCTGCAGCAGTGGGAAACCACTTATGAATGATGGAATAGGGTATGTTCGGGGGGTCGTGTCTGGTCGAAAACCGTTGATCTGCCTCGCGATTTGTGTTGGTGTCCACGTCTGGATGAAAAACCCGTGATTACATTTCGTTTGTGTTCTGATTGATCTTTCGTGCCAGGAATCATCAAGTTGGAAACCCAAATCTCCAATACGTGCCACACGGTTTTGTTTGTATATATATATATATATAGCGACATAATAGGATGGGGTATTATGCCGTATAGGATTAATACATTTATTTGCGAAATGGTTTTCCGCACTATATATATAGGAAAAGATGATTTTATGTATGAAAGCATGTTTGGTTATCATAAGATAAACCTCGCCCATCTGGTGTGCGCTTGCATTGTGTGATGTGGGACGAGCTTATGATAGCTTCATTTTCCAAAATTCATTGCGAATTTATATGCACGGGCATTCACATGGAGTAAACCCGTTCCGCGTTAGCGGCGTGGTCCGGTGAAATTCCCACTTTAAAATCAATCCTAAAAACAACTGTTTTATGTTCTCACACCAGTCCCATGACTGACCTGGAGTTTATTGTTCCTCCCTAAACTCTGGGTGCCCATTAATTTCCACACGGGCAGCTAGTAGTTTAGTTTTGCAGTTATGTTTCCATGGAGCAAAGTTCAGAGCGCCTTCTGAGTTGGAACCCACGTTAGAGTTGAAGCTTCCGCTGTGTCTTTTGATCTTCCGCTGAGAGTATATTTATATTTTTCTTCCGCTGTATGTTTATGTTGTAACTCTGATATTCATGTAACTCTGATGTAAGATTGTTTGAGCAATGAAAAGTTTTGTTATTTTGTTCAATATATGTATGTACCCATAACAATTCGTCTTTCTGAATGGTTTAAGTTGGTTTAATTACCGGCGAGAACCGGGCAAAAAGATGGGTCGTTACAAGAATATCTTATGTTAATTCTTTTCTAACCTTTATTTTTATTATTTACATAAGAAAATGTTAATAACTACTATTTACAAATTGATTCTTTTTATTTACATAAGAAAATGTAAATAAATCCTATTCATATAATTATTCTTTTAATCCTTTTTATTTACATAGGAAAAATGTAAATAAATACTTATTCACATAATTATTATTTTTATTCTTTTTATTTACATAAGAACATGTAAATAAATTCTTATTCACATATTTGTTCTTTATTTTCTATTTATTCTTAATTACATAAAATGTAATTTTCTTCCTTATAATCTTAATTACATAAAAATGTAATTTTATTTCTTATAATCTTAATTATATATAAATGTAAATTTCTTTACAGTGTAAAATATATTCTTTTAATTACATATAAAAATGTAATTTATTTAATCTCTTATTTACCTAATGTAAATATATATGTCTTCCTTTGTCTATGTTTTATTTATTTACACTAAATATTTTACATATGCCTTAACCTCTCACACTGGATAGGTATTGTTGTGATTACTGGACAGCCGGGCGGGTCCGGGCAGGTTTACATCACAACTCAATCCAACCTCGGGTTACGCATTACAATTTCTTATTTATTTACCTATTTGTAAATAAATATTTTTTTAACCTTTTATCTTAACAAAATGTCTATTTTGTTTTAACCATCTTTTATCTTAACAAAATGCTTATTTTGTTTAAACACACTTTCAATATACAAAAATGTGTATTTTGTCTAATTCACTTTCAATATACAAAAAATGTATATTTTGTTCTACCAATCATATTTTGATAAAAATATGTTTTAACATTCACTAATCATATTCAGATAAAAATATGTTATCTTGTTTCATTTAAACCAAACATGATAAAAGTGTATTCTTTTACATTTATCAAGAAATGTTATTCTTTTTCATTGATCAAGAAATGTTATTCTTTTCATGTTTATATTTGTGTTGAAATCACAAATAAAAAGGTAATTCAATTTCTATGTTAATATTTGTGTTGGGAACACAATTTACTTCTATGTCATATTTGTATTGAGAAATACAAATAAAAAGATGAACTTAATTTCTATGTATATTTGCATATTTTATTTTATTTAAATATATATTTATGTTGAAACACAAATAAAAAGAAAGACTTTATTCTCTAAATATATTAACACAATGCTACGCATAAGGTTCATCATCAATTTTGTCATGTCAATTTGATGTCAAGTAAGGTAACCAAAATAATGGTTTTTGTATAACCATTCATTCACCCAACGATGTAATTTCAATGTCAACCATACCACACAACATAGGAGTATATAATTTTAAGGAATCTCAATAAAGGGTCTCATCCTTATTTTATTTTGTAAATGAAAATAAGGATTTAAACTTGCATTTTATTAGGTTAACAAAATTAAGGATAAACCTTGCATTTATTTATGTAAACAAAAATAAAGATAAAACTTGCATTCATTTATGTTAACAAAAATAAAGGATAAAAATTGGTATCTTGATTCGTAGGCAAGACAAAAATAAAAGTTGTCCTTTTATTTATGTTGACAAAATAACATAAAAATTGTCCTTTTGTTTTGCTGACAAAATAGTATAAACATTTTGTCTTTTTATTTTATATGAACAAAATCACATAAGAATTGTTTGTTTATTTTAACGAACAAAATGACATAAGAATTGTCTTTTTATTTGTAAACAAAATTAATGTCAAAACTTGTCCTTTTATTAACAAAGTTAATGTTAAAAACTTGTTAACCCAACTCATGTTAAAACTTTATCCTTTTTATTTTACTAACAAAATTAATGTTAAAACTTTGTTCTTTTATTTTACTAACAAAATTGTGTTAAAACTTTGTTGACAAAATTTGATGTTAAAACTTTGTCCTTTTCATTATGTAAGCAAAAATTTGTTTTCTGTTATGCAACAAAAATTGGTCTTTTTATTATGTACACAAAAATTTGTCTTTTTTTTGTTTTACAAACAAAATTACATGTAAAAATTGTTTTTATTATGTAAACAAAATAAACCAACACGATTAAATGTTTTAATTTTATTTAAGAAAATAAAATGAAAGTAAAAACAAAAATTAGAGTAAAAACTTTGTCATTTATTTTGTAAACAAAATTTAATGTTAAAAATTGTCCTTTACTTTATTAACAAAAATAAAGATTAAAACTTGTTTCATTAACAAATAATATTTAACATTTAACAAATAATGTTCAACCTTTTTAAGTAACAAATAAAATGTTATCCTTTATATGCCTTATAAACTTACAAATAAAAGTGTTAATTTAAAAATGCAACTTTCCTATTGTCCTTTTTATTAACAAAAATAGTGTTAATAAGATGTGTTTTCACTTTGACCTTTTATTTGCAAAGTAAATACAACTAAACTTATATCAACCAAATTCTTACTTTTTTACAAACAATAAATTGCTCAACAAAAGTAAATCCTCTCAGGTGCCTTTTTATTAACAAATAAATTGTTAATAAAACTAAAAACAAAATAATTCTTTGTGGAATCAACTCAGAATTTTTAATTGGATTTAAAGATAATCTTAATTAAATCCAGTTTATTTTATGTCATATCAAACACGACGATTTTAATACAAATTTATACAGATCTAGATTTACAACCATGGATCTATACGGTACAACACAACACAATCCATCAGAATACAAACAGATCAAACACCAAAATTTTATCACATCACAGCACAGATAAAATTACATACAGGCAGATATTTAATTGAATAAATAATTTAATAGATTATTTATATTGTAAAGATCAGAGATTCTCACCATGATTGGTTTTCAGAAGTCAATCGCATTCAAAATTGCTGAATTTTCAAAGGGCTCGGTTTACGCTCTAGTTGGTGTCATGTTGTAGATCTCGTCAATTCGATTCTAACGAACATTACTAATCCTCCTTCTACATCGATCTGTAAATCCCATTGCCGCCGCCTGTAGAGGAGAACGGGCCATCATCAGGAACCACCCCTCCGTCGCCCTCGACGTCGCCTATCACCTGCCGGAGTTTGGAGCAACTCGCGGCCCCCCTCCCTTCCAAAACCGAATCCGAACGCCACTAGTTTGTAGGGGAAAAATCGATCATCACCGTGCTCTGTTTTCGATCATGGTCGTTGGGATTATAGAGCTCATGGATCTCTTTGATTTCATGTTTTGATTTGTTGAATTTTGAGAGAAAGATAGAGATTTAAATCAGAGCCTTTCGTGCGTTCATTTTATGGTATGACGGCTGTGTAAGAATGCTAGGATTTGGGTGTGAATGTTATATATAAAAAATAAAATGACAAAATTGGATAGTAAATGAATGGAACGTTAGGTGGACATTTCAAAAGGAATTGTGGAATAATTGAAACATTTGTGGCATAATTGAAACATGCATGGTGCATGCATTTAAGACTTTTATAATTATCATTTCTTTGTTTAATTTATATATTTCTTTGTATATCATACATGCATATGAAAGTAAGAGAGAGAAGATAAAAGAAATAAGGACATGAATGGTTTGCATGCGGCAATCTTTATTATTATTTTCGCAATGAATGACACGTATTGAATAAGATTTCAAATTTTGTTTATTTTATTAAGGAGGTAACCTTCCCTAATTTCTTCTATAAATGCTTTTGGTTATGCATTGAAATGAATAAAACTGGAAACACATGCAAGTTACAAACAATTTAAATGTGGCTGACTGAGGTTGAGTTGGAAATAATTATTTATCATTCAAAATTTAAAAATAAACCACAAAGAGGAAGAGAGAAAGAGAAGAAAAAAAAGAAAGGAATGCCTGATAAATTATTTGATGTAAATTGTTATAAATTTGTGCGTCTTCTTAAATTTCAAAACATTAATATCATAATTGTAGGGAACATAATTAAATTGCACAGAAAAGAATAAGGCAACGAAAATGTCTACAAATATATATAGATAATGTAAGAAAGAATATATATAGAAGGAAATAATATATATATATATATATCCGTGTGTGTGTGTGTGTGAAAGGATAGTTTGTATATGACACAAAGAAAAAGGGAAAGGAAATTAAAGGGATGAAGACATAAGAAGTGATAACAAGCCAATGCAATAAGATGCATGAATGTAGGTAAGGAAAGGAATTAATAGAATGAAAATTAAGGAAATGAATGAATGTTGCAACCATGAAGAGGGGAGGTCATTGTAAACGAATGCAGCCGTTAATATTTTAAAATTTATTTATGATCGTTACCCTTTGGATAGACAAGCAAAATATTAAAGATGATATATATTTTTCTTACATTGACAACTTATAACATAATGGCATGTTGTCATAATTTATTCCATTTAGAATCTCCATATTATTTAAATCAACTTATCTACATATATTTATAAATCTCATCAATAACATCTTAATTTTAATTTTAATTTTTCTTCTATTATTATTTGACCCTATAATTTAATAGGCTCAATCGACCAATCAATTCCCTACGACTTGTTTATTAAGTCTTAGTATTACTATTATTCCTTAAAAGTGAATAATGCACTTACAAATTTTAATTAACCAAATTAACTAAGTTAATTATTTCCTAATTTATTTCTTTTTATTTGTATGTGTTTTTTTTTTCTTTTTTTTTTCACATTCCTTCATTCCTTTAAAAAGGGAAAATTTTCAAAAGCTAATTGATACTCTTTTCATGAATTATACTATAGAAATTTCAAACATGATACCGTATGCTAATAATCTAATCAATCAATATTGCTATTTTAACTCAAATTACAATAAAAATTGTTATCCCTTATAAGTTTACTATTCCATTTATTATCAATTGTTCGTAGCTAATCATTACAATTATACATACAATTTGATACTAAATTCAATTGTAATAAATCACTATTTATCTAACTACGAATAGTTGTTTAATAGAAATAATTTTGAAATCATTCATAAATAATATCTTAATTTAAATAATAAAAAAAAGTTTTTCCGTCATTATTATTTAAAATAAATTATTTTAAATATTAAAATTCATTAAAATTTCTAAAATAAAATTTTTAAACTAGCCCCAAAATTCAGGGTTGTTACAACACCCCTCGCCATTATCAGAATGAACCGCTTATACTTAGTTCAGTAAGCGTGCCCGGACCCTACTTACTGTTGGGTCAAAGTTTTGATACCAGAAAGGGTTACTGACTAATATGGGTCCCAAACAACAGATGACACAAGTGATTCCCCTCCTAACCTTGTGTCCCCAGACTAACAGATTTCTACAAGTTTCAGACATACAAATTTTAGATTAACTAGTTCACAGATTAGACAATCAAGTTAACAGGTTTTCAGACTAACGGATCAGATGTTCGGATTAACAGGCTTACAGATTATCCGGTTACAGATTAACAGACATACAGATTAACTGGTTACAGATTATCTAACTTTGTATTGGGCCTACGGATTCACGAAACGGGTTTATCAGATTCATTGGTCCAATCGGTCTAACCTTACCCAACACGTTTTAGACATCATAATTATCTCAGATTTTCATTAATTAAATATTAATGCCCAAACCTCTCACATTAGACTGACAGTTTGCGGCTACTGGTTAGGCCGGTTGGTTCCGGGCAGGTTTCTGTCGCAAACTGAGTCTAACCTCGGGTTTCAAGCACGTTATGACTAACTTCTCACATTAGAACCTATTGTTTGCGACCACTGGAATATGCCGGGTGGTTCCGGGCAGAATTACGCCGCAAACTCATTCTAACCTCGAGTTAGCCATGTTTATCTTTGCGGCCAATTAATTAATGATTTACCACTTATACCCACGCCTTATATACATGTCAATTATTCATAGCTAATTCAGATTATGTCAATAACAAACTGAATATCTCAAATTAACAGATATAGTAGATAACAGATTTTTGCAAATTAGACGTCTTAACGGATTCAGCAGATTAACCAAACTAGTAGATTTAGCAGATAACAGATTAGGCATCTCAACAGATCTAGTTTAGCAGATTTGGCATTTTCAAAAGACTTAACAGATGACAGATTTGGCAGATGAACAAATCTAGTAGACTAGGCATTAGAGCAGAACTAGCAGATTAAGCAATATAACAGGCTAGCAGATTAGGCAAATATAGCAGAACTAAATTAGAAAAATATAACAGATTTTATTATTCCTTAAGGTTTCATTGACCCACCTTGCCTAATTATAAATCTTGCCTAAGTTCACATGCATAAATAATAGTCATGATTCACAATATGATCATATATCCCATATTTGCATTAAATTTACATAGCTCAGATTATGGTCATAATTTACCATATATCATATGTTTCAATTTTTACTAAACTTGCATAGTACAGAATATCCATATATAAATTATACCAAATATAGCCATCGATTACTATGCATGTCATATATCCCAAAAGATCCCTTACTTAGGTGTTTATTTACATTAATAGATACCCTACTCCCATGTAAATCTTTATACCTAAGCCATATTCTCTTTATCTCAAGTCATATGTTCAATACCCTTTATGTTACAAATATAACATGTCCAGTCATATGTCTCAGATTCATGTTCTAGCTACAGTCCATGTTCTTTCCTCAAATCAGTCACCCATTGGTCATGCCCAATTTATGCACCATTCATTTTATTATCCCAAACATTTTAGCGTATGTTAATCTCTTATGAGATTGGCTCAGGCTCGTGGTAGCCTGGTTATAGAGCAGAAAGAGGAAAGAGATACAAAATAAGATAGATCCAAACAAAACAGAACAGATATAACCTCAGATTCAGATTTACAATTCATGTCACAATCAAAATTAACGTTTATATAGGAAAATAACTGTACTTGCCTTGATTGGATTAAAGAAAGAACTTTAGTTGTTGTAGAATTGTTGCAGAAGCTTTAATCTCTAATTTGAATTGAATTGCTTAGGTTGATGTTGATTAGCTTCTAGTTTTGATTCCAGCAGAGTAGCGACGCCATTTTTATTTTTATTTAGAACAGAGGCAGAGAAGAAGAAGAATAGAATTGTGTATAGAGGAGGCTAGGTCTTAGGGTGTATTTATAGGTGTAGGAACTCATTTCAGCCATCAGATTAACCCTAAAACCAATCCGGACCATCAAAACTCACCCCGGGCCTCAAAAATGGGTTCTGGGCCACCCCAGGCCGACCAGGTCGACCTGTACAGAGGGGGGGGGGGGTGGTCGACACTATAGTCGACCTGGGGGGGGGGGGGGAGGGCAGGTCGACTATAGTGTCGACACTATGGTCGACCTGGGTCAGTCTGCCAGAAAGTCTGCTGAAATCTTGTTTTGGCCATATCTTGGTCATACGGACTCCGATTTTCAAAAACTCGGACTCTATTTTGCGTATTTTTCCGAGAGGAACGCAATGGTGATGTCCATTTTACCTAATTACTGATTCTTGAATTAGTTATCCTTATTTTACTATCTTTTCCGTTACATACATCGTTATCGAACTAATTTTTCTTTTCTTCCATGTATTAATTAATTCTTCTTATGCATCACCATTATTTACCCATCATAAGCATATTTTTATATATTTTATTTTATTTTTAATTATATTAAAAATACGGGGTGTTACATTCTCCCCTCCTTAGAGGATTTCATCCCCGAAATCTTCAAGTTAAGAAGAATGTGTCCTACCATCCAATCATCTATCTACTCAATCATCAATCACAGGCATTCATTGTCCTTAAGAGATTTCTAATGCTGTATGAACATATGCAAGAAGTGTGTGTATATGTTCCTTGTCTAATGCAAAGATTAAGCGGTCCACTGATTCAGTTGACCTCCTTAATGCGAATTATGCCAGTGCCAGGAGTCCAACATGTATGCAATTTTCCTACTCGATACATATCATTTCTATATGAGTGCACAACCATTCAGTCATATGCAACATCCATGTGCTAAGTCAATCATTTTGCATCCACAAAAATTGAAAAATGCTCACACATCCATATGCAGTATGAGAGTGTTTTCGAGCCGATCTAGTGCCTAGTGTGTGTATATGCATCCACGAGCAACCACTAGCAACCACTTGCATCCACTTGTAACCATCAAACATAACATGTCTCAAACACATGTTTACACCCATTAGTTTCTACCTAAAGTTCAAAGATTCGATCGATAGGATACAGTCGATTGATGGAAGCAAGTACAGATAATACAAAGACTAGGTTCCCCTTTAGACATTGGTTGAGAAAATAATTCCCCTAAGTATCAATCCCGAAGACCGAAATCAACATCAGATTGACACCCAGAGGATTACCTCCTTTAGCCAATGTCAAAACTTGAAAGCAAAATTATTCAAATATTTACAGACTACTGGTACATATCAGGTTCCCTAATGATTCTTAGGAAGCTAAGCATGATAAAATCATATCCCACAAAAACTCAGAATGTATGCGTCATACTTGACGTCTAACACAAATATCCCTCAAACCCCAATCTATCATAAACAGATGAGTCATAACCCTTATAGGTTTGAGTCTACAACGGAATCAGAAACAATACCAGTATTAAAGTGCAGATTATCAATTACAAAATCAAAATACCAGAATCGGAAAGAGTCTTAACTCCATAATCAGATAAAGAAATTAAACCTACTATAGAAATTTTCCTATTTCTATCCTAGCCACTAGCCTCGAGAGTGTTCGCCTGCCCTCCTTGCCCTCGTCTCTTCGGGCAGTCCCTAGTGAAGTGTCCCATCTCCCCACATTTTCCCCTTCTTATCTTCAGACTTCTCATCCTTCTTTTGTGTTTCCTTTTTGGGCCCTGCTTTCTTATTCTGTGGTTCTTCCTTCTTTGCCTCTTTTGGGCCCTTGTCTTCCTCGTGCAGTAGTGTCATGTCCACCAATTTCTCGTAAGTCGCTCCCATGGGTACGTGGGTCATGGCTAGGCTGTGCAGTGGCTCGTTCAATCCTTTAACAAAGCGGAGAGCCTTTTTATGCTGAGTGTTGACTAAATCCAATCCAAACCTAGCTAGTTGGTTAAACTGGCTGACGTATTCCTTGACCGTCATACTTCCTTGCTTAAGAGATAAGAACTTTTCCAGTTGTAAACTCCGTTCAGCTTGCGAGAGAAATTTTGTCTCAAACCTTGTTCTGAAATCCATCCATGTCAAACGGCCTCTCAGCGTTAGTGACTTCCCACCAGTAGGAAGCTTCGTCTTTGAGCAGCCATACCGCCAACTATACCTTCTGCCTATCGCCCACCTCGAAGATAACGAATAGATCCTCAGTTTCTTTGAGCCAGTTCCTCGCTTCGACGAATGATTCAATTCCCTTGAAATCCTTTCCACCCATGGCCCTAAAATCTCTATAGATCTTTGAGAAAGCAATTGCATGAGGAGGGGGCAGAGGAGGAGGGGGATCATTTGCTGGACCTGCGGCGGCGGTCCTAGCCTCAAGATATTGACGAAACCAACCGAGTACATGAACACCCTCTGGTATCTTAGATGCTTCAGACATGCTGAAACGAAAAAAAGGAAAGATTCAATACAAAAAGGACTGAAGGAAAGATATATGGCTCTTGGGGATCATGTTTTTCAAAATAAGATTTATTTTTGAAAATACTTCCTTTCAAAACCTTTTTGAAAATAGTTTTTCAAAAACTTTTATCTAATCTAGTAACCTTCAGCTCTGATACCAAGTGTAACACCCCACCTCTGTTAAGGTCACTCACAAAGAGAATGGCTTAACTTTGGTGGAGCATTTTAGTAAACAGAACAGAAACTTACAAGACAGATAAAACAGTACTTGAAATTTTTTAACTTTATTACAGCGGAAACAGAAATCAATATGGTTACATCCTTTCAAAACTCAGAATTCAAGTACAAAATATCAGTCTTGTACAAAAGCCTTCAAAATGCATGGTTTAAAATCATAATCCCCATAGAACGGAAGCTATACAGAGCCAAGCCATACTTTAAGCACTTCAAACAGAGAGAAATCCGGGTCAAGCTAAAGTATTCCCTCCTTGGATAACCTGGGGGGAAACGGAAGAAAGGAGGCGAAACAACAAGGGTCAGACAAAAAGTCTGGCAAGTCCAGTGACTTTCAGCATATGAATAGATAATAATAATATGACATGAACATAAAACTGGATGAGAGATAACTGTAACAGGTGTAGCAGATATAACAGAAGAACAGAATGATATAAACTATTGCTTTACACTTCTCTGCACTAACACTAGTATAACAGAATTAGGTGTCACCCTAATGTCTAAACTGAAACAGAAACGGGTACAGAATAATTTAACAAAAATAGGATGCTAATAATGGGCCTTTACTACCCGATCAGAACAGACAGAAGCAGAAACAGATTAATCTCTACGGAAATAGAATGTAGAATTAGGTGTACACTAGTAATGGGCCTTTACCACCCGAACAGACGGTACCACGCAGAGACAGACAGGTGTTACCACCCAACAGAAACAGACGGTACCAACAAAAACAGACAGAACTAAGTGTACCCTAAAACCCTACCCCAAGCGATCGGCTCCCTAATACATAAATATCCTGTGTCGGCCCTACAGTAGGGTGTATCACTCCCTAAAGTGACAACCAATTAGCACAGACCTATTTACAGATGTCACGACGTCTTACATCCTCAGAGGCAGACTGGGATCCATGCACGCACATGAGCCGGTTCGAACGCACCATCAACACCCCTCGCCATTATCAGAATGAACCGCTTATAATTAGTTCAATAAGCATGCCCGGACCCTACTTACTGTTGGGTCAAAGTTTTGATACCAGAAAGGGTTACTGACAAATATGGGTCCGGATTAGACAATCAAGTTAACAGGTTTGCAGACTAACGGATCAGATGTTCGGATTAACAGGCTTACAGATTATCTGGTTACAGATTAACAGACATACAGATTAACTGGTTTCAGATTATCTAACTTTGTATTGGGCCTACGGATTCACGAAACGGGTTTATCAGATTCATTGGTCCAATTGGTTTAACCTTACCCAACACGTTTTAAATATCATAATTATCTCAGATTTTCATTAATTAAATGTTAATGCCCAAAGCTCTCACATTAGACTGACAGTTTGCGGCTACTGGTTAAGCCGGTTGGTTCCGGGCAGGTTTCTGTCGCAAACTGAGTCTAACCTCGGGTTTCAAGCACGTTATGACTAACTTCTCACATTAGAACCTATTGTTTGCGACCACTGGAATATGCCGGGTGGTTCCGGGCAGAATTACGCCGCAAACTCATTCTAACCTCGAGTTAGCCATGTTTATCTTTGCAGCCAATTAATTAATGATTTACCACTTATACCCACGCCTAATATACATGTCAATTATTCATAGCTAATTCAGATTATGTCAATAACAGACTGAATATCTCAACTTAACAAATATAGTAGATAACAGATTTTTGCAGATTAGGCGTCTTAACGGATTCAGCAGATTAACCAAACTAGCAGATTTAGCAGATAACAGATTAGGCATCTCAACAGATTTAGTTTAGCAGGTTTGGCATTTTCAACAGACTTAACAGATGACAGATTTGGCAGATGAACAAATCTAGCAGACTAGGCAGTAGAGCAGAACTAGCAGATTAAGCAATATAACAGGCTAGCAGATTAGGCAACATAGCAGAATTAAATTAGGCAAATATAACAGATTTTATTATTCCTTAAGATTTCATTGACCCACCTTGCCTAATTATAAATCTGGCCTAAGTTCACATGCATAAATAATAGTCATGATTCACAATATGATCATATATCCCATATTTGCATTAAATTTACATAGCTCAGATTATGGTCATAATTTACCATATATCATATGTTTCAATTTTTACTAAACTTGCATAGTACAGAAGATCCATATATAAATTATACCAAATATAGCCATCGATTACTATGCATGTCATATATCCCCAAAGATCCCTTACTTAGGTGTTTATTTACATTAATAGATACCCTACTCCCATGTAAATCTTTATACCTAAGCCATATTCTCTTTATCTCAAGTCATATGTTCAATACCCTTTATGTTACAAATATAACATGTCCAGTCATATGTCTCAGATTCATGTTCTAGCTACAATCCATGTTCTTTCCTCAAATCAGTCACCCATTGGTCATGCCCAATTTATGCATCATTCATTTTATTGTCCCAAACATTTTAGCGTATGTTAATCTCTTATGAGATTGGCTCAGGCTCGTGGTAGCCTGGCTATAGAACAGAAAGAGGAAAGAGATACAAAATAAGATAGATCCAAACAGAAAAGAATAGATATAACCTCAGATTCAGATTTACAATTCATGTCACAATCAAAATTAACGTTTATATCGGAAAATAACTGTACTTGCCTTGATTGGATTAAAGAAAGAACTTTAGTTGTTGCAGAATTGTTGCAGAAGCTTTAATCTCTAATTTGAATTGAATTGCTTAGGTTGATGTTGATTAGCTTCTAGTTTTGATTCCAGCAGAGTAGCGACGCCATTTTTATTTTTATTTAGAACAAAGGTAGAGAAGAAGAAGAATAGAATTTTGTGTAGAGGAGGCTAGGTCTTAGGGTGTATTTAAAGGTGTAGGAACTCATTTCAGCCATCAGATTAACCCTAAAACCAATCCGGAAAGTCAAAACTCATCCCGGGCCTCAAAAATGGGTTCTGGGCCACCCGAGGCCGACCAGGTCGACCTGTACAGAGGGGGGTCGACACTATATTCGACCTGGGGGGGGGGGGGGTAGGTCAACTATAGTGTCGACACTATGGTCGACCTGGGTCAGTCTGCCAGAAAGTCTGCTGAAATCTTGTTTTGGTCATATCTTGGTTATACGGACTCCGATTTTCAAAAACTTAGACTCTATTTCGCGTATTTTTCCGAGAGGAACGCAATGGTGATGTCCATTTTACGTAGATCCTGATTCTTGAATTAGTTATCCTTATTTTACTATCTTTTCCGTTACATACATCGTTATCGAACTAATTTTTCTTCTCTTCCATGTATTAATTAATTCTTCTTATGCATCACCGTTATTTACCCATCATAAGCATATTTTTATATATTTTATTTTTAATTATATTATAAATACGGGGTGTTACAGAATGGCAGAGCTGTCTCGGAGTATATTGCTGAATTCGACACTTTGTCGAAGTATGGGTTATCTCTTATTGATACTGCCGAGAAGAAGAATGAGAAATTCATAACTGGTTTGGATCAGTACTTTGGGGAAAGGCTTATTAACCACATCAATGAGACGTTTGAATCGATTGTGGGGAAAGCATTAAGATCAGAAAGTCTCTACCCTAAGCCAAAGACTGAGGTTGCATCCGCAGATGAGCCAAAGCCACAAGCAAGTGGTGGAGGCAAGGGTGGTTCCCATAATAAGAGAAAGCAGAATCAGACTAAGGATGGCCAGAAGAAAAAGAATAAGCAAGAGGTTGAGTGCTTCGGCTGTGGTAAGAAGGGCCATTATGCTAGTAATTGTCGGGCCAAGCCAGCGGATAGGAAGTGCTTCAACTGTGGCCAACTGGGACATCACAAGGACAAGTGTCCGCAGCCCCCTAAAGAAAAGAAAATGGTGAAAGCATATGCCCTTAATGCTATTCCTTCTTCGTCGAATGCCCCAACTGCGGGGGAGAAGGGAAAGAACGTCGTCATTCAAGGTATGCTTTCTGTTTATGATGTTCCTGTTAGAGTTTTGTTTGATACTGGAGCTTCCAGTTCTTTCATATATAGTGACCTGGTAGATAGGTTGGGATTGGAGCACGAGATTGTCGATAGACCTTTAGTAGTGACGAACCCGATTGGTGGTTCAACTAGCCTTAGCATGATTTGTCGTAATGTGGTCTTATCGAGTCATGGATGCATGTTTGTTTGTGATTGCTTTGTTTTGGGCTTTACTGGGTTTGGCATTATTTTGGGAGTAGATTGGCTCCAAAGGTCAGGGTGGAGGTAGACTGTGAGGACATTTTGGTGACAGCTAGAGCGGATGATGGACGGAGGATAGTGTTTGGTGGTCTACCCAGTAAGGGGGTATTGGCTAGTTTTCTAAACTCCCTCGATATTCCACATAGTGAGTTGTCAGATTTGCCCGTGGTTGGCCAGTATCCGGATGTTTTCGAAGAAGTGACCGGGCTTCCACAACATCGAGAGATTGAGTTTCGTATTGATTTGGCAAAAGATGCCAGACCTATAGTGATGCCACTTCGTCGTATGGCACCAAGGGAGCAGCGAGAGCTCGAGGTGCAAGTCAGCGATCTTTTGAAGAAGGGATTTATCAGAAGGAGTGTTTCTGAATGGGGAGCACCAGTTGTGTTTGCTACCAAGGCGGATGGTTCCCTTCGTTTGTGTGTAGACTACCGCGAGTTGAATAAAGTGACGAGGAAGAACAAGTATCCTCTACCGCGGATAGATGATTTTTTCGATCAGTTGAGTGGCGCGAGAGTATTTTCTCAGTTGGATCTCGCGACAGGTTTTCATCAGCTTAGAGTGGAAGCTGAGAGTATAGCTAAAACAGCATTTCGGACACCGTCTGGATTTTATGAGTGGTTGGTCATGCCATTTGGGCTGACCAATGCCCCATCATATTTTGTGGATCTTATGAATAGGGTATTTAGAGATCAGTTGAATAAGTTTGTCCTTGTGTTCATTGATGATATTTTGGTCTACTCGAGGACAGAGGAAGAACACAAGGAACATTTAAGAATAGTGATGGAGGTGTTGAGAAAACACCAATTGAAAGCAAAGTTTTCTAAGTGTCACTTCTGGAAGAGGGAAGTGAGGTTCTTGGGCCATGTTGTATCAGAGAATGGTATTGTCGTGGACCCGGCGAAGGTGGCTACGGTACAGGATTGGCCTACGCCCAAGAATGCAACAGATGTAAGAAGTTTCTTGGAGTTAGCTGGATATTATCGTAAGTTTATCCAAGGTTTCTCCAAGATAGCAGCACCATTGACCCAGTTGACCAAGAAGAATCAAGCTTTTATCTGGGATGAAAGGTGCGAGAATGCATTCAAGAGTCTGAAGGACAAGTTGACAAGTGCACCAGTGTTAGTCATTCCTAAGGGGAATGAAGAGATGACGGTATACGTGGATGCCCGTGGTGCCGGATTGGGTGCTGTATTGATGCAAGGCGGTAGGGTTGTAGCTTATGCAAGTCGGCAATTGAAACCGCACGAGAGAAGATACCCTACCCATGATTTGGAATTGGCAGCGATCGTGTTCGCGTTGATGATATGGAGACACTATCTCTTGGGAGAAAGATTTGAGCTGTTTACAGATCATAAGTCATTGAAGTATCTCTTCTCCCAGAAGGATTTAAATCTCCGGCAACAAAGGATTTTAGAATTCTTGGCTTCCTATGATTTTGACATCGCATATACACCGGGAAAGAGCAATGCGGTGGCTGATGCATTGAGTAGGAGACATGCCAATTTAGGGGCTATGTTTCTAGAATGGAAGCAACTGGAGTATATCGCGGCGTTTGATTTCAGACCAAAGTGCGAATTGAATCTAGAAATGTTAGCGAGATTGACGGTCAGACCCACTTTGATTGAGCGGATCGGCTCTAGTCAGAGGGACGATCCTAACCTATTGGAAATCATCTCCAAGTTAGAGATGGGTATCGATGAGGAGATGAACAAGTATGGGCTTGATCGAGATGGATGGCTTAGAAAGGATGGAAAGCTTGTTGTACCCAATGTCAATGGATTGAGAGATGAAGTGCTTAGAGAATGTCATCACTCAAAACTGACTATACACCCCGATGGTAACAAGATGTATCGAGATATGAAGCAGACCTACTACTGGGAAGGGATGAAAAGAGACATTGGGAGGTTTATATCCAAATGCATGAATTGCCAGCTAGTTAAAGCTGAGCAAAAGAAGCCTAGTGGGTTATTGCAGCCATTAGAAATTCCCGAATGGAAATGGGAGCAAGTCTCGATGGATTTCATCGATGGTTTACCAAGGACTAGATCGGGACATGATAGCATTTGGGTAATCGTGGATCGATTGATTAAGAGTGCAAGATTCATACCAGTCAAATCGACCAGAACGGCAGCTAAGTTAGCAGAATTGTATATGAAGTGGGTAGTGAGATTTCATGGAGTACCTAAAAGCATTGTGAGTGACTGAGACCCGTTGTTCACTAGTGGGTTTTGGAAGAGCTTACAAGAGGCTCTAGGGTCATAGTTACATCTCAGTACCGCATATCATCCTCAGACCGACGGTCAGACAGAGAGGGTGAATCGTATTTTGGAAGATCTCTTGAGAGCATGTATATTGGATTTTGGTGGATCATGGGATGACCATTTGCATCTAGTAGAGTTTGCATATAATAATAGCTACCAATCCAATATCGGTATGGCTCCATTTGAAGCTTTGTACGGAAGACTATGCAACTCACCATCATGTTGGATAGAGACTGGCGAGAAGTTTATGCTTGGACCAGATGTGGTGAGGGAAACTTCAGGTAAGATTAAGATCATTCAACAAAGAATGAAGGCTGCCCAGGATAGGCAGAAGAGTTATGCTGATAAGAGGAGAAGAGACTTAAAATTCTCCATTGGCGACTTGGTGTTTGTCAAGATTTCTCCGTTGAAGGGTGTAATACGATTTGGCAGGAGAGGCAAGTTAGCACCAAGATTTGTTGGCCCATTCCCTATTCTTGAACTAGTCGGGAATTTGGCATATAGAATTGACTTACCAGAGAAGATGGCGGGAGTTCACAATGTATTTCATGTTTCCCAACTAAGGAAGTTCGTTCACGACCCAGATATGAGTATTTCACCTGATCAGTTAGAGGACTTCGAAGTAGAACCCGAGGCGGTTGGGAACCGCAAGCCGGCCCGTATTGTCGAGCACGACATGAAGCAACTTCGAAGGAAGGCGGTGAAGGTTCAGTGGAGCGAGGACGAGAATGATTGTACTTGGGAGACAGAGGAGAACATTAGGAAGACGTACCCAGAACTCCTTGCCTGGTAAGATTTTGACTTCGATTTAGTTTTCCACATGGTAGGATAGGCTTGTTTGCTTGTTTTGCATGTTTGATTGTTGTATATGGATGTTAGGCATGCAGGATCTTTTGTATGTTTTGGGTTAAGGAATTTCGGGGACGAAATTTCTTAAGGGGGGAGAGTGTAACGACCCGTATTCTACGCATCATAGGATCGTAGAATATTTATTTCTTTCACATACGAAGTCGTATGGTCATGTAACTTTGGAAGACGACTATTGGGGTCAATTCCCATGTTCATGATTTTTGTCGATTTTTAAATGACCATTTTACCCCTAGTTGGTACTGTTTTGGCCATAACTTTTGACTGAAAAGGAATTTTGACCTGAAACCACTTCCATTGGCTCCGGATGATGGTTTACAATTCCGTAGAGTGGTCACACTAGCCAAAAGGACTCACCGTTTGGGAGATATGGCTGAAACAAGTTTCAGATGGTGAAAAACAACTCAATTGGGCTTAACCGGGTGATTAGTAGCTAGGCCCAGAGGGGAATTTCGGGTTTAGAGGCATAAGAGGGCTGATTAGGGTTAGGAAATCACTTTCATTTCAGTTTTGAGCCGCCACAAACCTTCTTGAGACCTTAGTAATGGCTTTCATCGTCTAAACCACTCCAAAACACATTTTTAGTGAAGATTAAGCCTAAACTACATCAAAACAAGGCCAAATAGCAACAGAGCAAGGTTGGAGCTGCTGCTATACATAGGAATTCGACCCAAACATAGAGTATTTCAGATTTGGTGTTTTATTTTGTGGCAAAGGTGAGTGATTAGCATCGTTTTGACACTAATTACAGTTAATTAAGGGTAATTAGTGAAGATTAGCGAATTTATACACTAATAAATTCTGGAAAAATGTTTAGAAATTCTTAAATAATATTTTATGCCTCTGTTAGAAATTTGATTCGATTTGATTTAGTTTCGTTAACACTATGATTAGTTTTATTTAATCATGCTTAAGGGAAAAATGGGATTTTAGGTATATTTGATCCATTTTGACATGTAAATTCATTGTTTTGGTGTTTGTGGGTACTTTGCTATGTTGCTATGACTGTTTGGGATGATTTGTGATTGATTAGTACAGCTAGATTTGTCGAAAACGTCGTCGAATGGCGTAAACAAGTTGCTGGAAAAAGTTGCAGAAAGTTGTGCAGGGTTTCGGATCGGATCAGATATGGGCTTGGATCGGATAGGAGACCTGGGCAAGGAACCCGACCCGAACCGGAATCTGGCACACAAGAGGCTTGGCAAAAAGGAAGGCCATGTTGGTTAAGCTGGGGATCGGACTAACTTAAAGACGAAGGGCTCTGATCGGATCGACTTAAGGATGAAAGGCTAGGATTGGAGTAAGGCGAAGGGATCGGATCGGCTAAAGGAGTAGGATCGGGTCAGATGAAGAAGGAGGGATCGGATCGGAGCACGTGAAGAACAAGGGAGCGGATCGGAGCGGAATCACGAACTAGAAGGAAGATGGCACCCGACCTGACCCGGAGGAGGACACCCGACCCGACCCGAAGTGGAATACCCGACCCGAACCGATGCGACGCTGTGGACCCGAACCGAACCGCTACAGGAGAAGACTACGAACCGACCCGAAGTAGAGGACCCGACCCGAACCGATGGCTAGAAGGAGAACTCGACCCGACCCAGTATTGACCAATAACCCGAGATGCAAAGGTAGTCCAATATGGGAAGTTAGAGCTCAGGATCCAGTTGGGAGCCGATGAGTTCACTTCATGATTGGCCTTTGCTGCGGGACGTGTGCCAAGGGGCAGTCGATGTTTATGACTTTGGATCACTATGTATGGGAAGTATGTGAACCGATTCAGGGCTGAAATGGCCTAGGTATGACTAAAGGGCTATAAACCAATGAAGTGGGGTCATTTGTAAAGATTTGGTCATGACTCCGTGTGGTAAGCTTGGTAGTAGCAGTAGTTGTACAAGTCGAACTCCGTCACTACTTCGATGGGTCTAGTGATTGAGAGTGGTGGACATCGTATGCTTTACGCACTGAGTGAGAGATGTGAGGATGGTTGTTATGGATGATTTGTTTGCTATCTTTATGACATGCACACCCCACCCCCATACTCTTTACACTATTTATTATGGCACCTTAGAGTAATGTATGGTATGTGGTACTAACTCTTTGGTTGCAGGTCCAGGTTCAGGTATGGTTTAGTATACCTGTTATTGTTCTGTTTAGATGCTTATCGCTCATACCAGGCTTTATGTCTGACCCAGAGTTTTATGTCTCCTCTTATTACTCTGGGTGCTCACACGAGCAGACTAGAGACAGGTTAGCTGGCGATGCACGGGTAGATGATCCAGAGACGAGCAGGAGGCTTCCACGTAATACTTATATATAGTATTCTCCCTGTGTTGTTGAAGATCACTGCTTGGGCATTGGTGGTGCATCTTCTACTTTAGTTTTCTTTTGTTTAGAGACAGTAAATTTGGAAAGTTGTAATAAGCTGTATTTGGATTTCTACTGCTATGATGTTGGTATTGGTTTTAGTTATCAGCTTATACACTGTCTCACCTGTTTTATGTCAAGTATGTTATTATCATTATATTTTACTCCATGCGTTGTGAGACATTCTACAGGTTCTTGATTAGTTCATTCCCTTCTTTCCTTTCTTCTGACGGCCGTCCCGTGCTAGTCGGGCATGTGTACAGCGCACTTTCGGAGGAAATGCAGGCTGGTGCGGGGCGGGCCGTCACACTAAAACCATGGGCCAATCAGAATTTTCCTTTCATTATTTTAAAAATAAAAAAAAACGCGAAAACGCTTCGTATCAGCTCGACCTATGGCGGAAACCCCTTCACTACTTCCCGGCGACTTTTCCGTTGATCCACGCCACGATAGGCCGCGCCACCACCCAGAATCGAAAGCCCTTTCCTCCCTCTTCAAATCCATACCCACCACGACCCCCTCGTCTCGTGTAGCGTGCGAACGACCTCTCCAAAGTCGACCACTTCCCAGCGCCGCCACGTACGCCACCGACCACCGAACCACCTCAAACCACCCTGCGCCAACTCCCCTTTCCTCCCTCTTCCACGTCATCACCTCTGATCATCCTATCGTGCCTCGGTTCTCGCGAAAACTACAACTCTAGTTTTGAACCATCGATAAAGGTGAGTTCTTTTTGATGTTTGAACTTTGAAAAATCATATCTTTATGGTGTGTTGACGAAATTCGATGAAACATGAAACATCGGGACTGCAAGGAAGCTCTCTACCACATAGAAGAGACCGCGGATTTTTCTGAGTCATCTACGATTTTTAGCACTCCAAAAACCGATGTGAGAAATCAAAATTAAATGAATTTGAATGGAAAATGTCATGTATAAATTATATAAGCGAAATATAAATTACACACGTGTTGTATACCTCATGTACATGCGTTGTGTAAGCTATATAAGCGAAGTATGAATTATACATGCATAGAATAATTGATATATGTGTTGAAATGCAAGTGAAATATAGCAATTATATATATATACTCCCCTCGTCCACAAACCATGGACGATATTTATTGTGGTGAATTGGTGTGAAATATTGGATGAAAAATACGAATGGTTGAAAAATTGTTTGTAGTTGATATTGATTGATTGTGGTTGAGAAATACCCATTGGTGATTGAAATGAATTGGAAATAATTGTGGAAATAAAAATAAAACATGCCGCCTGCGTGCGAATTAGATGCATGAATCACCATTGTCAAAAACCGCGAGGTTTTAAGGTAGAGCGAGGAGCCGTACTAGGGACGGTGCCGGTTTTAACTACCCTGCCGTTAAGTTGCCGAAATTTAGAATAATATTCATGTGTTAGAATTATTTTCATATGTTGAAATTATCTTCATGCGTTGAAATTAAAGTCATGTGTTGAAACTATATCCATGTGTGGAAATGCTCATGTGTTGAGAAGTGATGTGTGAAAATTAAATTCATGTGTAAATGAATGAAGTGTTTAAACAATAAAAATCACATTTTTATAATATATATGAAGTATGTAAAATATCCGCCTTATATATATAGTTTCAACAATAAAAATTTCATCTTTCTTATATGAACAACATATATAAAATATCCATGTATGGAAATGCTCATGTGTTGAGAAGTGTGTGTATTGGAAAAGTTCATGTGTTGAATAAAAAGATCGAACAATAAAAATTACATTTTTATTGAAACTATGAAGTGTTAAAAACATTCATGTGTTGAATAAATATTTTAAATGATAAAAATATCAATTTTATCATATATGTGATATGCTAAAGATATGCGAGTGTTGAAATAAATATTTGTGAAAGAAATATTATTTTTAACATGCATAGGAACTAAATAAAATAGTCATGTGTTGAAATATATTTTAGTTCGCCAAAATTATCATTTTGAAATGTGAAGTGTTAAAAATAGCCACTTGTTCAAATAAATATGCATGAGTTGAAATATTCATTAATTAGCTAGTGATATGATTTTTGCCTATGCATGCAACATTAGAATGAATGGTGTTTTTAAACCAAAGTGAATCAAATATGAAGTTGAATGGAAAATGAGAAGTGATAAGAATTGTATATATGTACATGCATATTTATTGAACAGGTTATAGCAAAGGGGCTAGAGAAGAGGAATAAAATTTTGTACCCGACAAATAGGTACACGTTTACTGTTTTGTTTGGGTGATGATTTTATGAGCCTATTGGCTAGCCACTTGGCTTTTTCTTTTTCTTTTTGACATGAGACGCCCGTGTGGCTATTTGGGAATTTTCCCAGCCCCTCCCGTACAAAGGAGATTATGGCAAAATTTTCCAAAATTTAAAGGCGTTAGTGAAATATTTGAAGTGAAAACGATATAGGAATTTTTGAATGAACTATATTTATATAAATATACAAATATAAATAAAATTAAAACGAAACGTGGCCGTGTAGTTCGTGTTTTGAAACCGTGATTTCAAATGACTAGCGCAGGAAATCCGACCATTGGATTTTTCCGAAACCGCAACCGTTGGGTTCGCCTTGGAAATATTTTTCCAACGGCACCAACTTTGTAAAGATCCGACGGTTGGATTGTCTGGAATGTTTAATTCAAATCCAAAGAAAAACAGCGCCAGAAATGATTATATTTTTATATATAAAAATATAATTAAATTAAATCGAATAACGACACTGCAGTTCGTAAATTGATATCTTAACTTCAAATGACTAGTGTGGAAGATCCGACCGTCGGATTCTCCCGAAACTGAAACCGTTGGATTCGTTTTGAAATGATCTTTTTAATGATACCAAATTTGTGAAGATCCAATGGTTCGATTTTCAGATATGTGTAAAACAAATTTAGTGAAAAACAGCGGTAGTGCATCGGCACGACCTGAAACGTCGTTTAATTAAATATGGCCGTTTTAAATGAATAAAAATGGTGATATATCGTTATAAAACACTATAGACGATATAGAGTGGAAATAAACCAATTTTGTTGTATTTGCTTGATATGTGATGGTTGAATGTATTTGACATGAAAATTATAACTAAAGAACTGAAATGTGAATGTTGAATAGTCTAACCATGTGATAAATTGATTTGAAAATCTAAATATACGTGGGTTATTTGAAAAGGCTGAGTTCATCTCATTTAAAATAATCGATCGACGTTGAGAAGTTGAAGAGTCGAAGACGGTTGAAGACTGACGATCTTCACATTGGATGGATGGGCGCTACTGATGCTCGTGATTGGAGTAGCTACCGTGAAGGAGCCGAAGTAGTAGCCGTCCAGACATACTGTTGATTGTTCGGATATACGAGGAAATTGGTGCCTCCGGTTTCGTTCAAACCCAGAACGGACTTGTAAATGGACTATGTGTCTGACATTGGATTTTGTTCTTTGCTGATTGATCTCTGTTAAATATATATCTGTTTGGCGGCGGAGAATTTATTCTTTTGCTTAACGCCCTTCTCTGAGACGTACGAGCTCAGAGGTTATGTATTGATAGAAATCAGTCGCATGGAGTGGATTGCCTGTGTGGCACGCCTAAGTGGCATATGATCAAGACTTCTGTTGCAAAGCAAAGTCTTGTGGTTGATGATCAAAGCATGGTCTGTGTGACGTAGCTTTGTGTATAACGCGAATTCGCGAGTCTCACACCCCGGTATGAGTCAAAAACGGGAGACGGACCGCTGGGAGTTTCTTTCTAGCTAAGGTGATGTCAGTGACCTACCAGCCCTGACATTATATATACTTTTCACCTGTGTGGTTGTTGGAATGCAAGGCGCCTCGATTATAGGTCTGTAAGGACCGGGAAACGTGTGTTCAGGAATAACTAATCCTCAAAAGTAAGAGAGGACCGGCCCAGCCGATTCCAGGGACCGCTGTGTGCGATCCTGGGGCATTTGCTAGAGTGTCTCGAATGGAGAGGAGCTTGCCCCTTGCCTCGACTCATGAAGGAATCCAATTTCCAATACGAAATATGCGGACGTGATTGTATTACTAGTATGGCGACATAGTAGATGGTAGTTATGCCGCCTAGGATTGATATTTATGATTGAAATCACTTTTGAAACGTATATGCACTAGTAATAATATCAAACACTTTTGTTTTATTCGTATGAAGCATTATTGGCCATTATAAAGTAAAACTCTATCCTCCGGCTTGCGTTGCATTGTGTGATGGGACCTGAGTCTTATAATGACTTCATTTTATAAAAAGCATTGCGATGATTTAATCATTTACTTTATTTCTTGCACTAGCACTCATTGGAGTAAACCCGTTCCGCGAAAGTGGCGTGGTCCTTTGATTTGCCTTATTATTGCTGTTAATAAGTTAAGTAGATTTTTCATACCAGTCCCATGACTGACTCGTAGTTTGTTTCACCTTGCAAACTCGGGTGCCCTCATTTTCACACGGGCAGCCTAGTTACAGGTATCTGGTGCACTTTTGGCTCATGGCGAGGCTTGACTACACTGTGCTGACTTTGACTCATTCCCCCATTTTAGTATATGTATTATGATTCCGCCATTGGCGATGTAGACTGATATTTATTTTGTGTACTCTTTATGTATGATTCCGCCTCTGGCAATGGTGACTGATTATGTATTATTATGCACTAAGTTGTATCCTGCACTGTGCTCTCTAATGTGGTGATATCTATAGGATTCCGCTGTCATATGTGTGTAAATTATTCTATTTCTCGTTTATGCTATTATCTGTGATCTGCTAATGATGATTAATGTGTTATATTCCAATGATTATCCTTAACACCGTGTCACGGGGTTTTGGGATCGTCACATTTCTTCTTGTCGATCTGTTTCTTAAGCTTCTGGGTTTTTATCCCTTTTTTACTAAGGATGAGATAGCAATCATTAATGATTGCCTATCTCGACATACTAAGAACTCTTGTCCGTCTCGTTCTGGAGTGTCGGCTTTTTACCCTCCAGACCAGTGTCATGGGGAATATATGGGTTTTTCTAGGTCCTACTAGGCATCTGTTCGCTCGTTTACGTGCTTCACGCGCCATAGTCAGCGAGCGGCTCCTCGCACCCCCTGAACCATTCGCACACGCTCTATAGCGGCGCCCGAGCAGATCATTAGATCTACCCGTCACACGCTTTCTATGATCTCAACGGTGCAGCAGTTTTTTATTTTTGTTGGTCTATGTTCCCTTATTGTTGTGTCCTACATAGCGAATTTCCTTTTTTGGAACATTCGGGTATGGGAAATGATGCATTTGTGGCTTGGCTAAAGCGCATTGCTAAGAAGCATTCTATCTGTTTAGTGGTGCTTCTGGAACTTTTTATTGGTCTAAAGGACATCACCAAGTGAAAACATTAGTTAAGTGTGAGTGCATAAACACTCTCCTTGATTTTAAGTCCAAGTAAAATACAAAATGACGCAATACATTTTTTTCTGCTGTCTCCAAATTCAACCAAAATAGCTTCATGTCATCCAAAACTCAATATGAATCCAAAGAGAGAAAATTTGTTCCAATCATACATCGTACCTGGTAGTTTCTACCATTAGATGTTTTGAATTCAAAATTATATAACATATAATTAAATGAAGACTGCCCACTAAAGTAACACCACATCTAAACATTACTTTCTTCTCACCTGTTCCATTTTGTAGCTACAACAATACAAACAACACACAAACAAGCCGAGCTCATTCTCTTACAGAAACCCGTTTACTCACCTAAATCCACCGCATTATCGATTGCCCCGAGTACTCTGCCTTAGTGGAAATATTTCTGCGTATAACTACTACTACCAGGTGGGTTCTTTTGTTAACATTCATACATTTATAGGATAGGTAAACCTAAACAAAGTGTCTCGCATTGGCGTATTATAACATCACATGTAGGAGCTGAAAATGCACTAAAAACCTATGTTGAGCTTTCAAAGGCTGGCGGACGGAGAGGTCGACGATGGAGTAGTGGGTGTTCAGTTGTAACATAATGCTTGCGCATTTCAGTTTTCTTGCAAGTAAGGAAGCAGTATGGACGTGTAAGGCTTTAGCATGGAGAAATCAGATGAAGTGACAGCTGGGTGCGTTGGGTGGTCGACGGTGACTGGTGGTTGGCTCTGTTGATCAATGTTCGGCAATGTAGAGGTCGGAGGTGGGGAAAGCTTTAGTTTCTTCCTATTGTTCAAATTATTTATAAGGTTACAGGTTTTGAAAGTTTCAAAAGGAGAAGAGAGAATACAACAATGTTATCATGACCAGACCGTCAATCGAACCGCGATGCCCCAAGTTTTAAGGTTTTCAAGGTCCGGTCGGTCGGACCGTCAGAACCGTGCATGTTACTTTTTGATAAAAATACAAGAAACTAAAATAAAAATCATAATATTTAGTAGAGGTGAGCTCATACAAATTACTGTGCTGCATAAATATGTAATCCAAGCATTATTAAAACCAGCAAATATGAATACTTATGCACAAAAGTGAAGTTAAGTGAATAAATTAAAGTCCCACATTCTAAAGCAAGGAGGAAAGCCTTGATATTTGCTTTATAAATATGCCTACTCCTTGAGACAAAGTACGTGCAGTAGGATTTCGATGCTTTTCATGAGCTGATGGTCTAGCTAAGCTGGCTTTCTTAAGAATGTAATGTTTACGGTTTATTTTTTGGTTTTGTAAGTTAAAATAACCTATTTTTTATCATTTGAACTATGGTTTCGATGGTTCAATGGAATTCACAGTCTAATTGGATTCCGGGCCGAATTGGTTCCCAGTTCCCGGTTCTTACGGTTAAACCGCTGGTTCGGTCCGATCTTTGTAATACTAGAATATAGGTTTCGTAAAAATGAAGAGGAGAGAGAGCCATGCTATAGCAAAACCAAAAATAAGAAATGGAAAGTGATGAATGCTAGAGAAAAAGGAATAGATACACTAAATAATGTGAATGAAACATGGTCCTTAAATTTCACGTATTAACCAGGTAAATAGTTATCCATTCTCGTAACCCACAAAGGAATTCAAATATACACACACATGCACATACACACACACATATATAAATATATACGTATACATGCGGAGCGTTGAATGGTACCCCAAATAGTGAGCACCCCAAAAACACCTCTACAGAAACCTAGCATTTATATTAGTTTAAGTTAGTAGGAGGTGAAAGACGGAGTGGAGGGAGAGAGAAATGAGATATATGGTGGAAATCAAGGGACATTTTGGGGAGCTGCACTGTTTCTTTATACACAGACATATATACATACATACACATATATATATATATATATAGTGTATATAACATTTTGGGTAAACTGCTACACACGTAACGTTAGTTCAATGATTCAAGTCAACTTACATGTTAGAAATTTTATTTTATGATATTTTGATTGTGACAGCTATATTTTGACATTATTGTATACTAATGGTTATTGCAAGAGAAATATTGGAGATTATGGTTCAAATACAAGAAGATTCAAAACAGGATTAATTATTATGTTTTATGTTGTATTCGATTTAGTACTATAGTTGGAATTCTTGTTAAAATCTCTTTTGGAATATATATCAATATAAGTTGTTTATGCTTACAAATATTAGGCTGTGCACATGCACAAAGAAACATGTGCAAACTGCCGATTGAATTGTAGATTCGGCCAGCTGGTAGCCAAATATTCATAAAACCATATGAATATTCAACCTTCGAATCAACAATTCAGTCAGCTGATTCATGCGCCTTGAGCATATGCACAATTACTTTGAAAACTAATTAATTTTTGGACAACTAAAATTTATTTTCAACCGGCTAAATTGAAGGGTTACAAATTTTAAAGAGATAACTCTTTAATCAGAGAGTTACGTCTAATATCATTTGATCGAAAACTTTCACGAATAGTAGCAATCTTTTATATTCTATAAGTTCTAAAATCAGTTCTTTAATAACTTACTCAACCTACTCATTCTGAACTAATATTTCTCGATTCTATAAAACATTCCATAGGTATTCTCTCGTACTCTCATTTTAAATATTTTGTGATTATAAATAATCACTTTCTTCCTTAATTCTTCATATATGAAATGCTATATATTATCAAACAGAAGATTATAGGAAGGGTGTACTATAAAGTGACATATCCACATTGTTAAGAAAACAAAGTGTCAATTATCAATTGTATTGGAAAAATTCATGTTCTGCTGCTCAGGCGCGTCAAATTCTTCTTCGGCTTCTAATGTGAATTTTTTTTACTTCTCAAGTCATGTTTTGCTTCTTAGGTACTGTAATACCTATTCTGCTGGATTACGTAAGGATTGTTACTTAGTTGAAATTCCAGAAGAAGTCTTGGACTAGACGTAGGACGGAGCTCCATGTTAATATAAAAATCTCTTTTGCCATTTTACTTTATTTCGTTTATATTCTCTTTAGCTATTATTATTTATTATCATATGCACTTCCACATTAGTTCAATTACGTATTACTCGATTCATAGCTCACTTTCAATTGGTATCAGAGCAAGGCCATCATATAACTATAACACAATTATTTTGTATTTCTAAGTAATATGGAAAATAGCACTAACACCAGCACTAACATTAATTATATAGAAGGTCAATCGACTGCATCGTGATAACTATTTAATGACATGAAGTACAATTATTGGGCTACATGCATGAAAATCGATATGCAAGCAAATGGCTTATTCACGGAATATCACACAAACAAAATATCATATTCCTACTATAGAATATTATACGTGGTCAAACACATAAAAATTAGATTCCAAAGCTAAGAATAAGTTGCACTACGCTTGGATAGAAATGAATTTAACTGTATTCGCATGTGCAACATTGCATATGAAATATGGTAAAGAATTAAAGTTACTCATGAAGGAACTAACAAGTTGAAGCAAAGCAAGATATCCATGATCAAAAGACAATTCCAAAATTTTACGATGAAGCAAGATGAATCCCTAAATGATAAGCATTCCAGATTTCAAGATATATGTAACAACCCGAAAAATACCTAGCTACAGGCTTCCATCAGCTGAGAATTGCAGAAGACTGTGTTCCTTTGATAGCTTTCAGAGGTCCAGACATATTTTACGAGTGGTTAGTAATGCCATTCGGCTTATGTAACACTCCTGCATACTTCGTTGATTTAATGAATAGAGTGTTCAGAGAAGTTCTGAATAAATTTGTTCTGGTATTCCTCGATGATATTTTAATCTACTCCAAGTCAGAAAGCGAGCATGAAAAACATTTAGAACAAGTATTGGGGATTCTGAGAAAGAACGTCTTCAAAGCTAAATTCTCTAATGTATCTTCTGGCAAAATGAAGTGAAGTTCCTTGGCCACGTGGTGTCAAAGGAAGGAATTTCTGTAGATCCGAGCAAAATTACAGCAATTCAAGACTGGAAGCAGCCTACTACACCCAAAGAACTCCGAAGTTTTCTGGGATTGGCTAGTTATTATCAAAAATCCTTAAGGATTTTTCGAAGATATCCGGTCCGTTAACAAAGCTTACAAAGAAGCACGAAAGATTCAAGTGGACTTCCGACTGTGAGGAAGCTTTCCAGGAACTGAAATCAAAATTGACAACCGCTCAGTAGTAACCATTATCGATGGCAATCAGGATTTGACGGTATGGAGGGATGCTTCTATTAGAGGTCTTTGTGCAGTATTAATGCAAAGAGGCCATGTAGTCGCTTATGCAAGCCGTCAGCTGAAACCGCATGAGAAGAATTATGTAACTCATGATCTTGAGTTGCTAGCCATCGTTTTTGCTTTGAAAATATGGAGACATTACTTATTGGGTGAGAAATTTGAATTATATACAAACCATTAATCATTGAAGTATTTGTTCACCCAGAAAGATCTGAACTTGAGATAGCAGCGTTGGCTAGAATTTCTCGCAGCGTATGATCTAGATATCCTGTATTCGCCGGGAAAAGCTAATGTAGTAGCGGATGCGCTTAGCCGAAAAACTGCAATCATTGCCAATCTTATAATTACGCCTTCATTGATTGATAAAATATCTACTCTTCAGAAGGATGATCACTTCATTCAGAGAATCAGAAAGAGAATACAGAAGGGCGAGCCCTCGAGTTTTCAGGTGGATAAGGAAGAAGTTATGAGATTAAAAGGTAGGATTTGTGTTCCCAACATCCTAGAGCTCAAAAGGGAGGTGCTTGATGAATGTCATAAATCCAAGCTTTGCATTCATCCTGGGATAAGTAAGATGTACAATGATCTCAAACTCACCTTCTGGTGGAGGTCCATGAAGAAGAACATTTCTTTATATGTTACCAGGTGCCCTACTTGTCAACTAGTCCAAACCGACCAACAAAAGCTAGCGGGATTGTTGCAACTGTTGGAAGTCCCAGGTTGGAAGTGGGAACATATTTCCATGGATTTCATAGATGGTTTTCCCTGAACCAAGAAAGGAATTGACAGTATTTGGGTGATCGTAGATCACTTCACGAAGACCGCCCATTTCATACCTATCAGATCCCATAGAACCTCCCAAAGTCTAGCGCAGATTTATTTCAAAGAAATAGTTAAACTGCATGGAGTTCCCATCAGCATAGTCAGTGATAGAGATCTAATATTTGCTAGAAAATTCTAGGAAGCATTCCAAATAGAATTGGGAACAAAACTGAACCTGAGCACCGCTTATCACCCTCAGACAAATGGCCAAACTGAGAGGGTGAACAGAATTCTAGAAGATTTACTTCGGGCTTGCATTATTGACTTTGGCGGATCATGGGAAGATCACTTGCATTTGGCCGAATTCTCATACAACAATAGTTATCAAGAAAGTTTGAAAATGTTGCCATTTGAAGCATTATACGGTAGGCCGTGCTGATCTCCCGCATGTTGGGTAGAGTCTGGAAATAGGCTTGTGCTGGGACCCGATATGATTCTAGAAGCATCAAACAAAGTCGATTTCATCAAGAAACGATTGCAAACCGCGCAAAGCCGACAGAAAAGTTATGCAGATTCTAGAAGAAGAGATTTAGCATTTTCTATTGGTGATTATGTTTATTTGAAAGTTTCTCCGATGAGAGGAGTAATCCGATTCGGTAAAACTGGGAAGTTGGCCCCCAGATTTATTGGTCCCTTTCCTATACTTGAACGAGTTGGAACTCTCGCTTATAGGGTTCAATTACCCTATTAGTTGCCTGGAGTACATAATGTGTTTCACGTATCTCAACTTAGAAAACATGTGCATGATCTAGATCTTGTTGTAGAAGAAGCAACACAACAGGACTTGGAAATTACTCCAGAATCAGTAGTCAGAAGAGAGCCGTTAAAAATTATTGGCAAGGAAACCAAAGAGCTAAGGAACAAGAAGGTTCATTTTGTTAAAGTGCAGTGGAGTAGTGATCCTAGAGACTGTACTTGGGAGACTGAGGAAAGCATTAAGCAAGCTTACCCCAAATGCAGAGTGGACATCTCTGACTAACTCCGGTGCAAGGTACCTTTACAATACTTTGCATTTCCGTTTTGTTTCCTACTGTACTGCTGTTTCCTTTTTGGGGAAGAAAAGTTTTAAGTGGGGGAGAGTGTAACAACCCGAAGAAAACGAGCCAATTTAAAAAATTTAAATTGGTTATTTCAAAGAAACTAGAGCAATTGAAATAGAATATTTCAATAAAATAAAAAGTTAGAAATGGTGCAGTAGTTTGAAAATTTGAATTCAAACTTTGACTGACTGTACCAGATGCAAAATAAAACGGATTTTAGTGAAACCAAAAATATTTAGATCTTTTATGATTATCTTTCTAACGAATCTGAAAAATCGAAGTTTCGTAGCGGGAATCAAAAGTTATGGCCAAATGGATTTTCAAAAAGGTCGCTATGGAGTTTATATAGCCCTTAAAATAGAGATTTTTGCAAATGACATCAGAATTCGATGAAACCACTTTTTTTGGATCCGAGAAATCAAGTTATTCCTAGGTTTCAAATTCCATAATTTTTGAAGTTCATATGTGAGCGTGGCAAAGGAAAATGTGTTTGGTTGATTTCTGTTAAATTGGATCAACCAGAAAATGGCCATTTTTCAAACGGTCTCAGAATTTGACGAAACCAGTTTTGTTGGGACCGTATCGTCAAAACATAGCTAGATTTATTTTTCTGGAGTTTTTTGGATCAGTATATGGCCCCGACGAATTGAAATGTACGTTTAATTCAAATATTAAATGTTTTATACTTTAATTTGAAAAATAACTGACTGTAACAGTCGAATGGGCCAACAAAACATATCCCATTGTGTTCGGGATGGGGGTATTTAGCTAGAAGCGATAGTCTTTAGGTTTGGATTGGAGCTCGTTTGGAGAAAACCCTATTTTCGGATTTATATAAATAACGGGCCAATCAAATAATTCCATTCATAATTTAATTTTACAAAAAATTTCACAACCCCCCCGGTTACTCACGCTTGACGGCGGAAGGAGTTCCTCCGTTCCTTGCCTTTTCCGACAAAACCGCTCACCATTTCACCCCGACCCAGTTCAACTTTTTGAAGCCTTCTTCCTCCTCTTCAAATCCATACCTGTGGCACCCCTCCTCGTCTCGTATTGCGTGCGAACGACCTCCCCAATGTTTCAACCTTTCCGCCGCCACCACCATCGCTATAGGCGATCGAGCCTGACCGCGACCCCACCCCTAGGCGCGCCTCTCGGAGTGCTACGACGTGGTACCCTTCGACTTCAGTGAAGTGCTACGGATTGGGTTAAAAATCGAAACCCTAGTTCGAAGGTTTCAGTGAAAGCTGCGGCCTTTTTCCTTTGAACTGAATATAACACTTCTAAGTGTTGCAAATCTTGTTTTACAAATAAAAATCCTATCTTTTTGCTATGTTGACGAAATTCGATGAAACATGAGACATCGGACTCGTAAGGACGCTCTCTACATTCTAGAAGAGTTCGGGGATTTTTCTGAGCTCGCTACTATTTTTAGCAAAGCAACAAACCAATGTGAGATTTCTAAACTGAAATGTGAATGGAAATGCATCGTATAAGTTATATAAGCGAAGTATAAATTATATACGCATTGTATGCCTCATGTACATGTGTTGTATAAGTTATATGAGTGATGTATAAATTATACATGCAATGTATAAATCACCTGTGTGTTAGAATGGACATAAAATATACTTATATATATATACTCCCCTTGTCCACAAACCATGGACGATATTTATTGATTGTGATTGGCGTGAAAAATTTGGTGAATAATGCGAATGGTTGATAGAATTGTTTGTGGTTAATAAAGATTGATTGTGGTTGAAATAAACCCGTTTGTGGTTGAAAACAAAATTAGAATAAGTTGTGGAAAAGAAAAACATACTCACCTGCGTGCGAACTAGATGTATAAAATCCCCATTGTAAAAAACCGCGAGGTTTTAAGGTAGAGCGAGGAGCCGTACTCGGGACAGTGCCGGTTTTAAATACCCTGCCATTATGCTCCCGAAATTCTCTATAATATTTATGTGTTAGAATTATTTTCATGTGTTGAAATTACTTTCATGTGTTGAAACTATATTCATGTGTTAAAATCATATTTATGTGTTGAATAGAGATTCATGTGTTGAATAGAAATTCATGTGATGAATAAAATTCTTTAAAAGATAAAAATAACATTTTATCGCATATGTAAACTAGATAAACTATTCGTGTTTTAAATAAATTGTTTCAACAATAAAAATCACATTTTTATTATATATAAACTATAGAAAACATTCATGTGTTGAATAAAGGGACTAGAACGATAAAAATCATATTTTTATCGTATGTGTGAAGTCGAAAACATTCATGTGTTGAATATATGCAATAAACAATAAAATCTACATTTTTATTGTGAATATGAAGTGCTAAGAATATTCATGTGTTGAATAAATATTTTTGATGATAAAAATATCATTTTTATCATGTATACGACTCGCTAAAAATACACAAATGTTGAAATAAATATTTGTTTGCTATGAATATTATTTTTAACATGTATGTGAACTAAATAAAATAGTCATGCGTTGAAATATATTTTTGTTCGCTAAAAATATCATTTTTATGCGAAATATGAAGTATTAAAAATAACCACTTGTTCAAATAAATATGTGTGGGTTGAAAATATTATTTTTAACATGTGTAGGAAGTGTTAAAAATAACCATGCATTGAAATAAACCTTTTTTCACTAGAAATATTATTTTTAGCTTAGTTTCGCACATATACATATACATGTGTTGAACAGGGAAATGGATTAGCTGTTGAGTAAAGAATTTATTTGAGTGCCCGACAAATAGGTAAACCTTAATGAGTTGAATGCGCAATTCTATTACTATATCAACTCCTGTGAATGCCATTGGATGCGGAGTGCTGGTTGTTCTGTGTGTAATAATAAACGTCGCCATAGGATAGTAACAATTAATATTGAACTACACTACATGGCATACTTCATGAAGATAGGCATACTTCATCATATACCACATAAGCATTTAGAGCTTGTGTGACGAGGTTGAAGATTAACCATACGAGCGAGAGGCTTGTATAGCGAGAGGTTTGTATGGCGATGACTATATATTACAGGTTGAACTGATGACTGATCTGGACTATATAAAATGTAACGGTAAATTGCAAGATTAATAAAAAACCCCCACACGGGTCTGGAGATGATAATAAACATGTCTCTCTAGTCATTAAGGCACAAAAACCATTTATAGGGTGACGAGAATTTATTCTCTGGATTTATGATATATACACACTCCCCTGTGGACACCGGAATATGTAACTATAAATATGTGCATGCTTATTAGGATTTATTGGGTACCTAATATGGCCCAATAAATTTCCAAACCCCTTCCCGTACAAAGGAGGTTATGGCGAAATTTTCTGAAATTTAAAGGCGTTAGTGAAATATTTGAAGGGAAAACGATATTGAGATTGACGAATAAATTATATTTATATATATATATATAAATATAAATTAAATAAAACGAATCGAGCCCCTGCAGTTCGCTTTTTGAAATCGTAACTTTAAATGATTATACCGAAAGATCCGACCATCGAATTTCCACGAAACTGGAACCGTTGGGTTCGCTTTGGAAATATCTTTCCAACGATATAAACTCGGTTGGGATCCAACGGTTAAATTTTCAGATATGTGTAAAACAAATTTGAAGAAAAACAGCGCCAGTGCATCGGCACGACCTGAAACGTCGTTTAAATATATAGGGCCATTTTTAAACAAATAAAAATGGCGATATATCGTTATAAAATATTATAGACGATATGGAATGAAAATAAACCGATTATACTTGGTTTGCTTGTCATTGGATGGTTGAATGTGTTTGACATGAAAATTATACTAAAGAACTGAAATGTGAATGTCGAATAATTTAACCATGGGAAGAATTGTTTTGAAAGTCTAAATATATGTGAATTATTTCAAAAGGCCGAGTTAATTCTCATTTCAAATAATTGATCGATGATTAGAAGTCAAAGAGATGAAGACGGTTCAAGACCGACGATCTTCACATCAGATTGATGGGCGCTACTGATGCTCATGATTGGAGTAGCTACCTTGAAAGGGCTGAAGTGGTAGTCATCTGGACGTATATGTTGATTGTACGGATATGCAAGGAATATGGTGCCTCCGGTTTCATTCAGACCCAGAACGAACTTGTAAATGGACTGTGTGTATGACATTGGATTTTGTTCTATGTTGATTGATCTCTATTAAATATATATCTGTTTGGCGGCGGAGAATTTGTTCTCTTGCTTAACGCCCTTCTCTGAGACGTACGAGCTCAGAGATTATATATCGATAGAAATCAGTCGCATAGAGTGAATTGCCTGTGTGGCATGCCTAAGTGGCAGATGATTACGGCTTTTGTTGAAAAGCAAAGTCTTGTGGTTGATGATCAAAGCATGGCCTACGTGGTGTAGCTTTGTGTATAGCGTTGATTCGCGAGCCTCACATCTCGGTATGAGTCAAAAACGGGATAAGGACCAAAGGAGTGCTCGATGTTTCTTTCTTGCTATGGGTGATGTCAGTGACCTACCAGCCTTGACATTTATATTATTTTTACCTGTATGGTTGTTGGAATGCGAGGAGCCTCGGATATAGGTCTGATAGGACCGGGAAACGTGCGTTCAGGAATTGCCAATCCTCAAAAGTAAGAGAGGACCGGCCATGGAGGATCCAGGGATCACTGTATGTGGTCCTGAGACATTTGCCAGAGTGTCTCAAACGGAGAGGAGCTTGCCCCTTTCCTCGACTCATGATAGAATCCAATTTCCAATAAGAAATTATGAGTTTGATTGTATTACTAGTATGGCGACGTGATTTATGGTACCCATGCCGTCTATGATTGATATTTATGATGGAAGTTGCTTTTGAAACATATATGCACTAGTAATAATATCAAACACTTTTGTTTTATACGTATCAAGCATTTCTTGGCCATTATAAGGTAAAACTCTATCCTCCGGCTTGCGTTGCATTGTGTGATGGGACCTGAGTCTTATAATGGCTTCATTTTTATAAAAAGCATTGCGATGATTTAATAATTTACTTTATTTCATGCACTGGCAATCACTGGAGTAAACCTGTTCCACGAAAGTGGCGTGGACCTATGATTTGCCTTATTATTGTTGTTTAATTAGTTAAGTAGATTTCTCTTACCAGTCCCATGACTGACTCATAGTTTGTTTCACCTTGCAAACTTTGGTGCCTTTATTTTCACACGGGCAGCCTAGTGACAGGTAGCAGGACATATTTTGGCTTTTCCACTACAGTAGAGAGTGCATCTTTTGGATTATATGGAGAGGCTTGATTTCTCAGTGTTTTGGCTATTGATATTCCGCCATTATTATTTATGTATATGATTTTGCTCATGGCGATGTAGACTGATATTTATTTTATGTACTCTCTTATGTATATGTACCGCTTATGGCGATATTGACCGATCACTTACTTTTATGCACTAAGTTGTATCCTACACTGTGCTCCCTGATGTTGTGATATATTATGATTCCGCTGTCATATTTCTGTAAATTATTCTATTTTCTGCTTATGCTATTATCTGTACTCTGCTAATAATGATTAATGTGTTATATTCCAATGATTATCCTTAACACCGTCGTACGGGGTTTTGGGATCGTCACAATATATATCATTCATTGTTAGTTCTAGGAGAAAATATTCTTATTTTGATATTATATCGAAAATCCCAACTTTTTGATATTATATCGAAAATCCTAACTCTTTAACGGATGAATGGTAATGAAAGGTTTTAGCTATCGAAGAATCAAAAGTCCTTTCTCCCATAAAACTAGAAAAGTTAACTGGAAATCTAATGTCATATGAAGTTAACTTGCAGGCTAAACGAGTACAAGCTCAAGACAAAAGGAATATAGCTTTCCATTTAGTACAAGAAGACTCAGATTCATACGAAGATGATTTAGCACTTATTGCTAAAAACATCTAAAAGTTTTTGAAGTATATAAAAAGAAAAGAAAAATAATGGCAAAAGGAGCTATAACACCAACAAACCATCATCATTAGTTTTAGAATGTTATAATTGTGACAAGAAGGGCATATACAAGAGGATAGTCCAAATAAGAAGAAAGGATATCACAATAAGAATAATATGGACAGATTAAAGAAGAATGCATTTTTAGTAACATGGGATGACTCAAAAAGAATTTTCAGTAACATGGGACGACTCAAATTTCTCTTCCTCAAAAAGTGACAACAATAGTGATAATGAGCAAGCTAACATGAATGGCTAAAGAAAATAAGGTTAGTAATTTAACTTTTGATGATATGGTAGAAATAAACTTAAAACCTTTAGATTCTATAAATAATTACAAAAGGAAATATATACAAGCTCTTAAAAATCAGAAAAAGGCAGAATTTGTATGGGATATGCTCAAAGATGAGAAAGAAATATTAGAAGAAGACTTGGAAAATTTTTTAAATCATTTTCCAGTCTTAATTCTTAACTTACCTTATTGAATCAAGAAATTGAAACTTTAAAAGAAAAGAATAATGCTCTTGCTTCGGAAAATCATGAATTAAAAACTAAGGTTAAAATATTAGAATTAGGTAATTCTACTCTCAAAACTAAATTAGAAGACATTACCAGAAATGTCTCAAATTTCAATAGAGGAAGATAAAAATTGTCTAGGATTATAGAAAATTCTCAATCCACATCTAACAAGAAAAAGATAAGGATATAAAAAGAATTCTAAGGCTACGCCTAAAAATAATTTAAGCAGAAATGATGTTAAACCTAATAAATCATTAAAGATTTCAGAAAGAAAGACGATTTCAGAAACTATTTAACATATGGGTTCCCAAAACAAACAACAACATAATTAGGAATAATATATAAAACATTGTTAGAAACTATTCATAAAAATAAATAAATAAAATCTGCAAAAGGGATACTAAACCATTTTGAGTTTGGATTCCTAGGACCTAACTCTTAGGACCCTATGAAAAAGTGTGTACCAATATTATCTTTTACTTTTATAGGTCCCACTTAAGAAAAAGATGAAAATGGATACTCGACAGTGTTGCTCAAAACACATGAAAAGAAATAAAGATATGCTGACAAATACTACTTACTCAAATGGTGGTTCTGTCACTTTTGGAGATAATTCCAAGGGATTTATCATCGGAAAAGGCGATGTGAGCAATTATGGGATATCTAATTTAACTCTTATTCAAAATGTTTTGTTTTAAACTTAAGAGATTTGCTTGGTAAATTTGATTCGAAATTGAATGAAGGAATCTTCCCAGGATATTCGTAGGAAAGCAGAGCTTATCGAATTTTTAATACAAGAATAAATATATAGGAGAAACACTTTATGTGTCCTTCGATGAAAATTTTAATCAAAAACCCAGTACAATACATAATGAAGAATTACCGAAGAATAATACAACCTAATATTGAAAATAATGAAAATATCATTAATAGAGAAGATGAAAATATTATTCATAATACTAAAGAAGATCAAAACATTATTCATAAAAATAATAAGTTAAGATCTCCACCAAAAATTTACGTGATCATTATGTTTAAAATATTATTAGAGAAATTAATTCAAATGTTCAAGCAAGAAATCAACTTAACCTAATGGGACATGTAGCATTTCTTTCCAATATATAACCTAAAAACATAGTGAAGCCACTATTGATGATAGCTGGATTATAGCTATGCAAGAAGAGCTAGACCAATTTGAATATAATGAAGTTTGGGAGCTAGTTCCTAGACCGAGTGATCAAGCTATCATTGGTACAAAATGGTTTTATAAAAAGAAGGATGACGAACTAGGTAATATAACTAGAAATAAAGCAAGATTAATTGCGTATATATACAATCAAGAAGAAGGAACTGACTACGAAGAAACTTTTGTTCATGTCACCAAACGAGAAGCAATACATGTCTTATTGGCCTGTGCGTGTTTTCATAATTTCAAATTTTATCAAATGGATGTAAAAAGTGCATTTTTGAATGGATATATAAAAGAAAATTGTATATGTTGAACAGCCTTCCCTATTTATCCATAAAAATATCCTGATCATGTCTATAAATTAGAAAAAGCTCTATATGGTTTAAAACAAGCTCCTCGTACTTGGTATGAACGATTTAAGAATTATCTTATTAATTACGGATTTCAGATCAGAAATTTGATCAAACTCTTTTAATAAAACATTCGAAAAAGGATATTTTATTAGTTCAAATATACGTAGAAAACATTATTTTTGGATCCAAAAATGAAAAACTATGTCAAGATTTCTCAAAAATAATGACTAAGGAATTTGAAATGTCCAATATAGGAGAAAATTTCTTATTTTCTTGGTCTACAAATTAAACAACTACCAAAAAAAAGTTTTATAAATCAAGAAAAATATAGTAACAATTAAACCAAATGTTTCAAGATGGAAAACACTTCTTCTAAACCTACACCCATGAGTACAACGACACATCTCGATAGAGATGAGAACGGAAAAAGTGTAGACAAGAAACTATACTAAAGTGTGATTGAGTTGCTGCTATACTCAACAACTGATCGACCTGATATAATGATGAGTGTTTGTCTGTGTGCAAGATTTCAAGCCAATCCAAAATAATCACATCTATGAGCAGTGAAACATATATTGCCTTATCTCTGCAACACCAAAGGTTTAAGACTTTTTTATTCGAAAGAGTGTTCTTTTGAATTGGGGTCTTTTATCTATGCCGATTTCAGTGGATCTCGAACGCATCGGGAAATTACGAGTGTACATGTCATTTTATTGGCACTTGGTTTATCAAGAAAAAAATTGTGTATCACTATCAACATGTGAAGCAGAATATGTTTCTGTAGTTTGGCTTGCTCGCAAGTCATTTAGATGCAACAAAAACTTAGAAATTTCGAAATAAATTTATCTAAATCAACTATTTACTATGACAACTCTAGTGCAATTAACAGATTAAAAATCCGATTAATCATTCACGAAATAAACATATTGATATTCGACATCATTGTGATAATATAGAAAGAGATATAATAAATTTAGATTTCATTTCTTCAGAAAATCAATTTGCAAATATTTTTACAAAACCGTTTTTTGAAAATACCTTTATAAAATTACGACGAGAACACGGATTAATGTCTATTAAAGATATACATTTTTTTTACAAACATACTAATGTCATGTAATGTTTAAAAATTCTATAATAAACAAATTAAGTTAAAATATTTCTGACCAAGCAGAGACTCGAATCTACGACCTATTGATTGATACTCAGTTGTACTTTCCATATGAGCTATGGTCGTTTCTTTTAAGATTTAAGACGAGGAAAATATCTAACCATCTAAACATTTTTGGAATATAATTTTATACTACAAGTCATATATATCCAGTATTACAATATTTTATAATATGGCCCAGATCTTATAATTAACGTACTAAGAAATATTTTTTAACAACATTTTACTTCGTTTTTAGTTTGTTAGTTCATTTTGGAGCTACTTTCTTTTCATTGCTCATCTAATTCATTATTTTATCTCTTCCTCAAACTAACTCCAACATTCTCTCTATCCGTCAATTATTAATACCTGAATGTGTTTCTTTTACCTACACCATATTTCTACTACTACTAATACTTTCAATCTCATCATCGTAATATTCTCTTCTATCATCTCTAAGACAATATATCACCTTCCAGTAACTCAAGCCACTCAACTATTAATCTTACTTCACCATCTTCTGTTTCTCATGCTCAACAAAATCCCTGCTACCTATATACTTAGTTTAATTCCTCCTTGGCTCATACTAGGTATACATCGGAAAAAAGAAAGCTAAAATTGCATTGTTCCATGGGTCTCCTTCAACTAAAGAAAAAATAAACAATATACATCATTATCAATGTGAGTCTCTCCATTTAAAGCAAGAAATGTAATACGAGAAAAAGTGCAAAACGCTTATGGATTTTATAACACATAGCGATGAAATTTTTAAGTTTTTCATCTTACTATATTGACGAACATGCTACATCACCAATACATCATCCATCGAACCCTTCACTACAGCATCTTTCTATCTCACCAAACTCATAGGGTTGAAATGAAGCATCCAATGAGAGAAAGAAGGAAGAATTCCATAAACATAAATCACCAAGTCCTTAAAATAAAATCTTAAAATGGATTGAAATATGAGGATCTCATGTAACAACCCAGAAATTTTGAACCAATTTAAAATTTTTATTTTAGAAATTTTAATGGGATTTTAAATAGTTAAAATGATTTATTTTAAATAATAACGATGAAAAATTTATTTAAATCGAGGTTTAAATGAATATGTTTATTTTACTTATAAATAGAGTTTAAAATAGCGCGGTAGTTTGAAAATTTGAATTTGAACTATGACTGACCGTACAGGATGCAAAATAGAACGGATTTTAGTGAAACCAAAAATGTTTAAATCTGTTTAAAAATATCTTTCCAACGAATCCAAAAAATCAAAATTTCATAGCGGAAATCAAAATTTATGCCCAGTTTAATTTTCATAATAGTCGTTGTAGAATATATATATATATATATATTAAAAATGGCCATTTTTCAATTGACCTCTGTTTTCGACGAAGCCACTTTTGTTGGAACCGGAATGTCAAATTATTGTTAAGTTTAATTTTCCAGAATTTTTCGAATTAATATGTGAGCGTGGCAAAAGAAAATGTGTTTTGTTAATTTTAGTCAAATTCGATCGACCAGAAAACGGCCATTTTTCAAACGGTCTCGGAATTCGACGAAATTAGTTTTGTTAGGACCGTATCGTCAAAACAGGGCCAGATATAATTTTATTTTTTTGGAATTTTTAGAGGCAGTAAGTGACCCCGGTAATTTAAAATGTACGTTTGAATTTAATTTAAATTTATTTATATTTTAAAATTAAGAAAAACTGATCGTAACAGTCGAATTGGGTTACGAAACATGTTCCATTGTGTCCGGAAAGGGGGTATTTGGCTGGGGGCGACACTCATTAGGTTTGATTTGGAGTTCAGAATGATATACGAGTTATATTGAAATTAAAATGAAATAAATAAATAAATAAAATACAAATACACTATAAATACACCGTATGGTATTTCGTATTCCACTAAACCCTAGCCCTATTCTTACGCAGCCGCCTCTGTTCGAATGGAGGTCCATAAACGTCCTTAATTCATTCAACAAAATCTCTAAGTCCATGGAATGATTTGCAAAACTAAATACATGAAAATAAAGAGCATTCAGAGAGCAACACATTCAACGGCCACGATGATTTCTGATGGCTCCGTTCAGCGCTGGTGGCGTCTTGAAGGCGCGTAGATCGAGTCCGTTTTCCAGGCTTGGGGTGGCGTCGAATTCATCAGCCATTGGGGCGTAAGAAGGCGATGGCACGGCGGTCGTTGGGGGCGCATCCGATCCAGGTCCGATCAACCAAGGCGGCGACAGCAATGGCTTTTCCAAATCGAGCAAGTCATGGGTTTAGTCTTAAGCAGTTACACGATGAAGGAGAAAGGCACTGAGCCTTGGGATCCGATGATGGACGGGCCTGATCTCATGAATAATGGTGATTAGAGGAATTAGTTCAAATGAATTATATCTAAAATGTATAAATGGTTAAACACGTGTATCTCATTCAAACAGAAACGAAATTCAGCGATTTTCATTACATTGGAATCGTCTTTCCAAGATCTACAACATGGAATAGACCAGATCTGAAACAGAGACTGTTGGAAATTAAGATAAATACCACTGTGAGATTTCTATTTATAATAATTGATTTAAATTTAATTATTTCTTGCTATTTGAAAAACCAAGCATGTATGATTATAAAATCAGATCTGTGATGTTTGAGATTGTTTGAATTGACTGTATTGTGGTGAATTGACTGTATTGTGTTTATGGATGGTATGGAATATATGAAATGTTTACATCATGGAAAAATATCATTTTTGTTATATAAATTGTTATAATAGGAAAATAACATTTTTTTTATAAATGTCAACATTTGAAAAGAACACATTTTTATGTATGAATGTTAACATAATAAGAATCTCAGTTTATGTTGGCATTATAAAGATCACATTTTTATGTTAGAAATATTAATATTAGGAAAAATAACATTTTATTTTATAAAATGTTAAAATTAGAAAAATCTCATTTCTAATATATGAAATGTTAACATTATAAAATCACCATTTTTATTCTATAAGATGTTAGCATTAGAAAAAGATCATTTTTATGACATAAAATGTTTACATAATAAAATCTCATTTTTATGTCAGTATATAAAAGAACATTTTATTACATAAAATGTTAACATATAAAAAGGAAAGTAACATTTCTAGTGTATGAAATGTTAACATAATAAAATCTCATTTTTACGTATAAAATATTAACATTGGAAAAAGTAACATTTTTATTTTATAAAATGTTGCATAAGAAATAAAAGTTCATCTTTGTTAAAAATGATGCAGAAATAAAATTTTGTTTTTTAATAAAAGGTGGCCTTAGAATATAAAAATCACATTTGGTTATAAATGTCTCATTAGATTAAAAATAACATTTTAGTTAGAAATGTTATATTAGATTAAAATGACACGTTGTTTAGAAATGTTATATAGAGTTAAAACATCACTTTGTTTAGAAATGTTTATTTAGAATAAAACATCATTTTGTTATAAAATGTTTATTTAGAATAAAATAACATTTAGTTATAAAATGTTGCATTAGCATTAAAATAACATTTTGTTATAAAATGTTACATTTGAATGAAATTTATCATTTTAGTTAAAATGTTACATTAGAATAAAATTTGTTATTTTAATGTAAATGTGACATTATAAAAGAAATAACATTTTTATTATAAAATGCTACATTAGTATAAAAGTGTCATTTTTAGTTATAATGTTATGTGATATAAAAACTTCATTTAATTTGAAATGTCAATTTGTTGGATAACATTATTAGTAATGTCTTTATATTAGGAATGACATTATATTAGAAATGTTATGTTAAATTATGTCAATGATAAAATCTACATTTATATAGTGCACGTAGACATGTATTGTGCTAGATGAAAAACATTATCATAATAATGTTAATATAAATATGCTTGGTTCAAATTAAATTATAAATATTTATTTATAATTTAAAACAGTGAAAATTGGTTAAATTTATTAACCAATTATCTATTTAGATGAACGAATGTTGTTTGAAAACCCCACACGGGTGTAAGGATGACATACACTAGTCCCAATATTTAACTTTATGTCAATCGATGGATTGACAGTTTGTGTTGAGCGTTATTTATTTATCTTAACGCTCACGCAATTATAAATTTCACTCTGGTTGTGAATGGATTATTTAATGATTGTTTATCATTATTGTTATATATGTACATCTGATGTATGAAATCCATACAACTGAAATTATATGGTAATTAATTGAGTCACATTCCGATTCAGAATATTTTTATGTAAATAATATTTAAAAATAAAGAATCTTTTAAAAATAAAGAATATTTTAAAATAATATTCAGTGAAGGATAAAATAAAAAAATATGAAGCCGTGTTATGTAGAAATGCCATTTTTAACCCGAATGGGTTATCAATCGATTTTTATTCATTTTATAATGAATATCAAAAGAAGTGATTTCAAAATCTTATATTTTGAAAATATAATATTTTAATATGATAAAAATATAGAATATTAATTTTGCTTAAAAATTGAAAATGAAGTGAAAAATCATTTTTAATGAATTTATAAATATTTTATAAACATGCTTTAAATAGAAATCGACGAAATATATAATATATATTATATATCTATATAGTGGCCTGAATTGAACGCACCGCGCAGCGACCATTCGCGAATTTCGACCATTAACTTCAAATTGGTGTAACGGAAGATCCGACCGTCGGATTCTTCTAAAACTAGAACCATTGGATTCGTATCGAAAAGAGCTTTCCAATGGATATAAGAGTTTCGAAATCTAACTGTTAGATTTGGAATTATGTCCAAATCAATTTCAGAAAAGGTTGCTATGGATGCAGTTCGGTGGCCGTTATTGGAAACCGACTGTACGAGCGATAATAAATTTAATAAAAATATGGTAAAATTATGTAAAATCATAGTAAACGATTTGGAAAGAGTTTGGATGAAAAATTCCATATTTGAATAGATAAAAATATATTTTTATCGAATTGAACTAGTTATTAGCTAGAATAAATCTTTAAAATAAGATTTAATGAAGTTTTCTAATTAATTAATATTTAATTGGAATTAAATAAGATAAATTGGATTTTGGGTTTATCATGAATGGTGTCTTAAATAACACTGTTCTTAAACCCCGTATGCAATGAATAATTATTTTGATTAAGATTTGGTTAAGTTTTCTAATTAATTAATATCTAACTAGAATTGAATAAAAGAATAAATATTTTAATTAAGATTATTAGAGTTTTCATTTATATTTAATAACTGGAAGGAAATATGAATTGGGTTTATTGTGAACTGTGTTTTTAATGACATCGGTTCTTTAATTCAATTAACAGTGTAAATATGATTTGGAGTTTGTAAATCTTTTATTAAGATTTAATGAAAATTTTCCAAAAGTAAAGTTTTCCAGTTTAATAGAATAAATTAGAATTGAATGGAATTCGATTTAACAATAATCGAGATGAGATTCTGTAAAGGAAGACCGTTACTATATATGGAATTTAAAAGGATTTGCCGTTATTCCATTTATATTAATAGTCTGATACGGAAATTTATATCAATTATATATTGATCTGATTTCTGTGAAAATTCCATATTTAATGGAAGATAATTTTGGGGTTTATCGTGAATAATATTTTCAAATGACATTTGTTCTTTAACTCGGTTAAAGATAAGATTTATTTCTTAAAATTGAATAATCATAAAGTAATGATTTTGGATATTAAAACCAAATTGGGGTTTTAATGAATCTTTAAAGGGGGGATTAAAGTATTAATTTGGAAGGATTTATCTTTGATAAAATTAATGGGAACCTTTTCTCTAATGATGTGAATATCTGATTAAAAGAGTATTCTGAGTTGGAATGTGGCGTATGATGTGTTCTATAGCACTTGATTTTTATTATAAAATACGCGAGTTATTCGGAAAGACCGGGTTTAACCCATTCTGAATAATTATTACGACGATCAAGAGTCGAAGATGAAGACGGTGGTTGAAGACTGGTGATCTTCACATCGGATGGATGAGGACAACTGATACCCTAGACTGATTTGCACCCAGGATAGGGTTAAAGTGGTAGTTGTCCGGACGTATTGTTGATTGTTCGGATATGCGAGGTATAGGTGCCTCCGGTTCCGTTCAGACACCGAACGGACTTGTAAATGGATTATATGTCTGACGTTGTATTCCTTTATACTGTATTCGTTGATCGCTGCTAAATATATATATTTTGGTTGGCGGAGAATTTATTCTCTTGCATAACACCCTTCTCTAAAAAGTACGAGCTTAGAGGTTATATATTGGCAGAAATCAATGGTATGGTATGGATTGACAATGTGTCATGCCAAGATGCAAATGATCAAGGCTTATTGTTGAAAAGTAGAGCCTTGTGGTTGATGATCAAAGCACTGCTTTAAATAGCATAGCTTTGTGTATTGCGTTATTTCGCGAGCCTCACACCCCGGTATGAACCAAAAACGGGAGTAAGGACTGCAGGGAGGACATACGTTTCTTTCTAGCTAGAAGTGGTGTCATGGTTTTTACAAGGCCTGACATTTTTACTTATGTGGATGATGGAATGAGGCGCCTCGGATATTTGATTCCCTAGTGGCTCTATTTACGCCCCGTAGGGCGGGGAAACGTATTGTTCAGGCATAATTAATCCACTAACATATTTGTGGACCGGCCCTGAAGATCCAAGGGTTACTCGAGCACTGATCCTGAGACATGGTAGGCTAGATTGTCTCGAATTCGGTGAGGACTATCTCTTACCTCGGTTCATGATGGAAATCCAACTTCTTATACGACCCATGCAGTTTTGATTGTATTACTAGTACGGCGACATAGTATATGGTAGTTATGCTGTCTATGATTGATATTATGATTGAAATGTTTTTGAAAACATATACACATTAATAATAATATCAAATTCGTTTTATCGTATCAAGCATTTTTGACCATTATAAGGTAAAACTCTATCCTCCGGTGTGCGTTGCATTGTGTGATGGGCTTGAGTCTTATAATGGTTTCATTTTTCTAAAAAGCATTGCGTTGTTTTGACGATTTACTTTACTTATGCACTAACAATCCAATGGAGTAAACCCATTCCACGTTAGCGGCGTGGTCCTGTGATTAGGCCTATTATTAAATAGGTTAAGCAAGATTTCTCATACCAGTCCCAAGACTGACTCATAGTTTGTTTCACTTTGCAAACTCGGGTGCCCTCTTTTCCACACGGGCAGTCGAGTAGCTTTTTGCAGATATTTATCTCTTGAGCAGGATTGTGGATCGAAGCCTAAAGCTATGTCCAGAGAATAGAAAGTCTTCCGCTGTGTATTGTATTAATTTATTGTAATAAGTCTTCCGCTGTAATTTCTTTATGTACTCTGATATTCTGTACTCTAATGTAACATTATTATGATGTTTATAAAAGTTTACTGTTATTTGTTCTAATGTGTTGTATGCCCAAAGTTAAAGTATTCATGGATTTCCAACTTTTGGGTTAGACTTGCGTGGTTTATGGTCGATTCAAAGGACGGGGATTTACGGGTCTTTACAGTTGGTATCAGAGCTCTGGTTAGCTCAAATCTTTGGGGTACAGCTCGTTAGAACTGAACAAATGACTCATCAAAGATTGGATTATTAATATCCAATAAGAATACTCATTAGAGATAGGATTAGTAGTATCCTAGAATGAGAGAACTCATTATAGATGGTGTTAGAAATGCCCTAGAATGAGTTGAGAGTAACAAGTTTATAATTAACGTATTTGTGATTATATATATTCCAATATTAGAAAATATGATTTTTGAATATATAAAGGTTACATTTGAAAAGCTAATCAACTAATTGATTGATGTTGTGTTGTGTGATAATTAATTCAACTAATAAAATTATTGGAACCAATAAAAGAATAAAAAATATAATTGGTAAATTAAACAATATTTAGCTTCGTTCCTTTTCGAGGACGAAAAGATTTTAAGTGGAGGAGATTGTAACAACCCAAAAATTCTGAACCAATTTAAAAAGTTTATTTTATAAATTTTAACGGGATTTTAAATAGTTAAAATGATTTATTTTAAATAATAACGATGAAAAATTTATTTAAATCGAGGTTAAAATGAATATTTTTATTTTACTTATAAATAGTGTTTAAAATAGCGCGGTAGTTTGAAAATTTGAATTTGAACTTTGACTGACTGTACAGGATGCAAAATAGAACGGATTTTAGTGAAACCAAAAATGTTTAAATCTGTTTGAAAATATCTTTCCCACGAATCCGAAAAATCAAAATTTCATAGCGGGAATCAAAAGTTATGCCCAGTTTAATTTTCAGAATAGTAGTTGTAGAATTTATATATATATATATATATATATATATATATATTAATATTAAAAATAGTCATTTTTCAAACGACCTCTGTTTTCGACGAAACCACTTTTGTTGGAACCGAAATGTCAAATTATTGTTAAGTTTAATTTTCCAGAATTTTTCGAATTAATATGTGAGCGTGGCAAAAGAAAATGTGTTTTGTCAATTTTAGTCAAATTTGATCGACCAGAAGATGGCCATTTTTCAAATGGTCTCAGAATTCGACGAAATTAGTTTTGTTAGGACCATATCGTCAAATCAAGGCCAGATATTTTTTTTGAATTTTTAGAGGCAGTATGTGACCCCGGTAATTTAAAATGTACGTTTGAATTTAATATAAATTTATTTATATTTTAAAATTAAGAAAAACTGATCGTAACAGCCGAATTGGGTTACGAAACATGTTCCATTATGTCCGGAACGGGGTTATTTGGCTGGGGGCGACACTCATTGGGTTTGATTTGGAGTTCAGAACGATATACGAGTTATATTGAAATTAAAATGAAATAAATAAATAAATAAAATATAAATACACTATAAATACACTATATGGTATTTCGTATTCCACTAAACCCTAACCCTATTCTTACGCAACCGCCTCTGTTCGAATGGAGGGCCATAAACGTCCGTAATTCATTCAAAATTCTCAAAATCCATGGAATGATTTGCAAAACTAAATACATGAAAATAAGGAGCATTCAGAGAGCAACACGTTCAATGGCCATTGTGACGACCCCAAAACCCGTACTGTGGTGTTAAGGGTAATCTTTGGAATATATCACATAAACAGATAATAGCAGAACAAAAATAAATAAATACACCAGATAATACACAATAGAATATACTGGATAAACGTAATCATCAGAGTTACACAGTATACAGGATCATACTTAGTACAAATACAGTTCAGCTATACATAAATGTCTACAGCGGAAAATAAACATAATATGTACAATAGGAGCTGAACAGCATTAAAAGAGATAAATGATAGAATCCATCTTCAGCTCCAGCTATCAAGAAAGAGCCTGCTAATAACCTGAATACAAGGCTGCCCGTGTAGAAAAAGGGGCACCCGAGTTTGCAAGTTAAACAAACTACGAGTCAGTCATGGGACTGGTATGAGAAATCTACTAAACACATTTATAATATGGCTAATCACAGGACCATGCCACTTTCGTGGAATGGGTTTACTCCGTCGGATTGCCAGTGCTTTAAAACAAATAATTCTTTTAAATAATCGCAATGCTTTTTATAAGAAATGAAGCCATTATAAGACTCAGTTCCCATCACACAATGCAACGCAAACCGGAGGATAGAGTTTTACCTTATAATGGCCAAAATATGCTTGATGCGAATAAAAAAAAAGCATTTGATATTATTACTAGTGTTTATATGTTTCAAAAACAATTTCAATCATAATTATCAATCATAGATGGCATGGGTACCATATATCATGTCGCCATATATATATACAATCAAAACCGCATGATGTCGTATTTGGAAATTGGATTTCCGTCAAGAACCAAGGCAAAAGATAGTCCTTACCGACTTCGAGATTCTCTAGCTCGAGCCTCAGGACCCAGACTCAGGTGGGCCCTTGCAGCGACAGGGCCGGTCCACCGATGTGGATTAAAATTCCTGAACACTGCGTTTCCCCGCTCTTTGGGGCGAAAATGAGCCAACGAATGACTCCATCGGTCCCGGATCGACCGATATAACCGAGGCGCCTCGCAACAGCAACAACCACATAGGTGAAAATAATATAAATATCAGTCAGTTTAAGCACCGGCACCACCTCTAACTAGAAAGAAACGCATGTCCTCCCCGAGGTCCTCTCCCGTTTCTGGTTCATACCGGGGTGTGAGGCTCGCGAATTCACGTTATACACAAAGCTACACCACACAGGCGGTGCTTTGATCATCAACCACAAGACTTTGCTTTTCAACAGAAGCCTTGATCACTGCATCTTAGCATGCCACACAGGCAATTCACACCATGTAACTAATGGCTATCGATCACACAGAATGAATTCCAATGTCAGACACACTGTCCATCTACAAGTCCGTTCTGGGTCTGAACGAAACCGGAGGCACTATATACCTCGCAAACCCATCGATCTCCACGTATGTCTGTACAATTACCACTCATTATCCATATTTCGGGATGCCTCCCAATCAGGACATCAGTTACCATCCAAACAAGGTGAAGATCTCCGGTCTTCGACCACCGTCTTCATCTTCGATTTCTTATCGTTGATTTAGTTATTCAGAATGGGATAAACCCGGTCTTTCTGAGCAACTCGCATATATAATAAACAAGTGCTACATAAACACGACATACGCTCTAACCCAATTCATTATTCACTAATCGTCAATCAATAAGAGAACGATTTCCCAAATATTAACCCCGAAGGCCGAAACCAACATCAGATCAAAACCCAGGAAATCATTCGACTTAGCCAACCTTCAGTTAGTTTCTAAATTTCACATCCATATCATTTATAATATTTTATAACGATTTATCGCTATTTTTATTTAATTAAAATAGCCAATTTATTCAAACGACGCTTCGGGCCATAACGCGGCCGTGGCGCTGTTTTTCTTCAGATTTGATTTGCACATATATGAAAATCTAACCGTTGGATCTTCACAAAATTTATATCATTAGAAAGATCTTTTCAAAACGAATCCAAAGGTTCTAGTTTCGAGAAAATCTGACGGTCGGATCTCCCGGTATAATCGTTTGAAGTTGATTTCAAAATACGAACTACAGCGTCGTTATTCGTTTTAATTTAATTATATTTATATATATAAAAATATAATCGATCCTGGCACTGTTTTTCTTTGGTTTTGAATTAAACATTCCAGCCAATCCAACCTTTGGATTTTTACAAAGTTGGTGTCGTTGGAAAGATATTTCCAAAGCGAACCCGACGGTTTCGGTTGCGGGAAAATCCGATGGTCGGATCTCCCGCACTAATCGTTTGAAATCACGGTTTCAAAACACGAACTGCAGCTTCGTTATTCGATTTATTTTAATTATATATATATATAATTGATTCTTCGATTTCAAAACCATATGCTTTTCATACATTTGATAAAAATGATATTTTTATCCAACAGACATTTATTTCAACATTTCGCTATTTTTAACAATTCATGTATATAATAAAAATGTGATTTTTAATGTAAAACTATTTATTTCAAAACCCGACTATTTTATAGAGTTCATATAGATGAGAAAAATATGATTTTTATTATAAAACAATTTCTTTCGAACCCGAATACCATTCAACACATGAATTTCTATTCACCGAATGAATTTCTATTCAACACATGAATGTTTTCTATGGTTCGTATATATACATTAAAAAGGTTATTTTTATATTGTTAAAACAGTTTATTTAAAACACGAATACCATTCAACACATGAATTTCTATTCAACGAATGAATTTCGATTCAACACATGAATGTTTTCTATAGTTTGTATATATAGAGTAAAAATGTGATTTTTATTGTCAAAACAATTTATTTAAAAACACAAATACCATTCAACACATGAATTTCTATTCAACGAATGAATTTCAATTCAACACATGAATGTTTTCTATAGTTTGTATATATAGAGTAAAAATGTGATTTTTGTTGTCAAAACAATTTATTTAAAAACACGAATACCATTCAACACATGAATTTCTATTCAACGAATGAATTTCGATTCAACACATGAATGTTTTCTATAGTTTGTATATATATAGTAAAGATGTGATTTTTATTGTCAAAACAATTTATTTCAAAACACTACTATTTTATATAGTTCATATAGATGATAAAAATATGATTTTTATTATTAAACAATTTATTTCAAAACACGAATACCATTCAACACATGAATTTCTATTCAACACATGAAGGTTTTCCATAATTTGTATATATAGAGTAAAAATGTGATTTTTATTGCAAAACAATTTATTTCAAAACACTACTATTTTATATAGTTCATATAGATGATAAAAATAGGATTTTTATTATAAGGCAATTTATTCCAAACACGAAAACCATTCAACACATGAATTTCTATTCAACAAAAGAATTTCTATTCAACACATGAACGGTTTCAACATATGAAAATAATTTCAACAAATGAAAATAATACTAACACATGAATATTTCAGAAAATTTCGGCAGCATAACGGCAGGGTAGTTAAAACCGGGGTCGTCCCTAGTACGGCTCCTCGCTCTACCTTAAAGCCTCGCAGCTTTTGAGAATGGGGATTTCATGCATTTAGTTCGCACGCAGGCGGCATGTATATTTTTCCATTTCCACAAACTAATCCTATGTGGTTTCAACCAAATAATTCTCAACCACAAACAGGTGTTTTTCAACCACAATGAATCAATATCAACCACAAACAATTCCAATCAACCATTCGTAATCAACTAATTTTCACACCTATCACAACCAATAAAAATCGTCCCTGGTTTGTGGACGAGGGGCGTATATATATATATATTTATATAAGCATTTCACTTCTATTTCAACACATATATAATTTTTACAACGCATATATAACTTATATATCGAACGTACAACTTATACAACGCTTATACAAGAGGTGTACAACGCTTATATAACTCATACATCGACTATATAATTTATACATCGTCGTTTTCAATATCATTTATAATTTAGAAATCTCACATTGAGTTCCACTCCACCAAAAATAGCAGAAGGCTCAGAAAAATATCCAGTCTCTTCTAGAATGTAAAAGACGTCCACACGAGTCCACTGTCTCTTGTTTCACTGGATTTTGTCAAGAAATGAAAAATATATGATTTTTATGGTGAAATCAAAAACCGTAGCACTTAGAAGTGCTATAATATAGTTTAATTAATTTCAGCGTACCTCCTTTTTAAATCTTCAAAACTAGGTCTTCAAATCTTTTGAAATCTGAAGCACGATAGCATGATCGGTTAGCACGGGGTTGTAGGGGGTCGGAAGGCGCAGCCTTCGATGGTGGTGCGGTGGCATTCGGTGATCGGAGGAAGCGGTGGCGGCGTTTTCAAACCCGCATCTTTCGAAGCTCGATTCTCGAGAACCAGAGCACGAGGGAGGGAGAAATGGGTATGGATTTGAAGAGCTCGGGGAGATGTTCAAAAAGTTCTACTGGGGCACGAGCTAACTCGGCATGGATTCACCAGAAAATGGATAGGAAGCGAGGAGGTGGTTTCCGTCGTCGATCGGGGATGAGGCGGGGAGAAATCTCTTTTTTATATATATAAAGTTCTGATTGGTCAGGAGCTTTTAAAAGAGGGTTTTCTAACACGACCTCAAATCCAAACCCAACGACTGTTGTCCCTAGCTAAATACCCTCATTCCGAACACAATGGGATATGTTTCACAGGCCCATTCGATTGTTTGAGTCAGTTTTCCTTCAAATTAAAATATAAAACATTTAATATTTAATTTGAACGTACATTTCAATTTGCCGGGGCCACATATTGATTTAAAAATTCCCGAAAAATAAATCTAGCTATGTTTTGACAATACGGTCCCAACAAAACTAGTTTTGTCGAATTCTGAGACCGTTTGAAAAATGGCCCCTTTCTGGTCGATCCAATTTAACTATATTTGACCAAAACACGTTTTCCTTTGCCACGATCACATACTAGCTTCAAAATTTATTAAATTTGAAAACTAGCAATAATTTGACATCCCGGATCCAACAAAGTGGTTTCGTCGAATTCCGAGGTCGTTTGCAAAATGGCCATTTTTCACGTGTTATATAACTTCTATAGTGACCTTTCTGAAAATTAATTTGGCCATAAATTTTGCTTCCCGCTATGAAACTTGGATTTTTCAAATTCTTTAGAAAGGTATTCACTAACAGATTTAAATATTTTTGGTTTCACTCAAATCCGTTTTGTTTTGCACCCGGTACAGTCAGGCAAATTTTGAAATGAAAATTTGAAACTACCGCGCCATTTCAGGCCTTGTTTATAATTCAAAGTAATTATATTTATTTTCAAACGTCGATTCAAACTTACTTTTCGTCATTATTATTTAAAATATTTACTTTAAATATTTAGAATCCAAATAGCCAATTTAAAAAAATTTAATTGGTTCAGATTTTCCAAGTCGTTACAATCTCCCTCACTTAAAACTTTTCGTCCCCGAAAAGGAACAAAGTCGAGAGTGGTTTGATTAATCAACTCTACATTCAATCTGGCTTCCATTCTCAAACTTTTCAGTTTTTGAGAATTTTCAAATTCTTCAAAAATTTGGCTAACACCCGGAATTTTCGAAAAATTTCGCCATAACCTCCTTTGTACGGGGAGGGGTTTGGAAATTTATTGGGTCGTTTTAGGTACCCAATAAATCCTATAAAGCATACACATATTTATAGTGATATATTCTGGTGTTTACAGGGGTGCGTGTATAGATAATAACTCCAGAGAATAAATACTCGTCACCCTATCAAAGCCTGAGGGAGTGTGTATTTTAATTTCTCCAGAGAATAAATTCTCGTCGCCTCGTCCCGTGTGGGAAATAAATAATCCTTGTGCCATATCTAATAACTAAAGAGACGTGATTATTGTCAACTCCAGACCCGTGTGGGGTTTTTATTATTCTGGCAATTTATCATTACAATTTATATGCTCCATATCAGTCATCAGTTCAACCTGTAAAATATAGCCATCGCCATACAAGCCTCTCACTCGTATGGTAAATCTTCCACCTCGTCACACAAGCTCCAAATGCTTATGTGGTATATGATGAAGTATGCCTATCTTCAAGAAGTATGCCATGTAGTGTAGTTCAAAATTAATTGTTACTATCCTATGGCGATGTTTATTATTACACACAGAATAACCAGCACTCCGCATCCAATGGCATTCACAGGAGTTGATATAATAATATTTCGCATCCAACTCATTAAGGTTTACCTATTTGTCGGGCACGTAAATAATTTCATTACTCAACAGCTATCCATTTACCTGTTCAAACATATATATGCACATTTATATATATTTCTTTCTATTTTCATATCAGTTCAATGTGTGATATAATCGAATAAATTCTACCAATCATTCTCTTACTGATTAAATTAATTATCGTTCTAATAATTTAATTAATCAAATCTACTATCACACAACACAAACAACAATCAATTTGTTTTTAACTTTTTAACTTTTCAAATATATATCTTTTATAGATTCAAAAATCATATTTCTAAAACCAGTCTATATATATAATCAGAAATACGTTATTTACAAACATATAACTCTCGACTCGTTCTGGGGCACTTCTGACCCCATCACTAACGAGTTATTCTGATTCTGCTATACTCATACTAGGATATTACTGATCCTATCTGTAATGAGTTACCCGTCCAAGAACACTACTGGTTCTATTTCTGACGAGTTCGTTAATATGTTATATTCCAGAACTAAGCTTAACCAAAGCTCTGATACCACATTGTGACGACCCCAAAACCCGTACTGCGGTGTTAAGGGTAATCTTTGGAATATATCACATAAATAGATAATAGCAGAATAGAAATAAGTAAATACACTAGATAATACACAATAGAATAAACTGGATAAACGTAATCATCAGAGTTACACAGTATACAGGATCATACTTAGTACAAATACAGTTCAGCTATACATAAATGTCCACAGCGGAAAACAAACATAAAATGAACAATAGGAGATGAACAGCATTAAAAGAGATAAATGATATAATCCATCTTAAGCTCCAGCTATCCAGAAAGAGCCTGCTAATAACCTGAATACAAGGCTGCCCGTGTAGAAAAAGGTGCACCCGAGTTTGCAAGTGAAACAAACTACGAGTCAGTCATGGGACTGGTATGAGAAATCTACTAAACAAATTTATAATATGGCTAATCACAGGACCATGCCACTTACGTGGAACGGGTTTACTCTGTCAGATTGCCAGTTCTTTAAAACAAATAATTCTTTTAAACATCGCAATAAAAAATGAAGCCATTATAAGACTCAGTTCCCATCACACAATGCAACGCAAACCGGAGGATAGAGTTGTACCTTATAATGGCCAAAATATGCTTGATACAAATAAAACAAAAGCATTTGATATTATTACTAGTGTTTATATGTTTCAAAAACAATTTCAATCATAACTATCAATCATAGACGGCATGGGTACCATATATCATGTCGCCATATATATACAATCGAAACCGCATGATGTCGTATTTGGAAATTGTATTTCCGTCATGAACCAATGCAAAATATAGTCCCTACCGACTTCGAGACTCTCTAGCCCAAGCCTCAGGACCCAGACTCAGGTGGGCCCTTGGAGCGACAGGGGACGGTCCACCGATGTGGATTAAAATTCCTGAACACTGCGTTTCCCCTCCCTTTGGGGCGTAAATGAGCCAACGAATGACTCCATCGGTCCCGGATCGACCGATATAACCGAGGCGCCTCGCAACAGAAACAACCACATAGTTGAAAATAATATAAATGTCAGCCAGTTTAAGCACCGACACCACCTCTAACTAGAAAGAAACGCATGTCCTCCCTGAGGTCCTCTCCCGTTTTTGGTTCATATCGGGGTGTGAGGCTCGCGAATTCACGTTATACACAAAGCTAAACCACACAGGCGGTGCTTTGATCATCAAGCACAAGACTTTGCTTTTCAATAGAAGCCCTGATCACTGCATCTTAGCATGCCACACAGGCAATTCACACCATGTAACTAATGGCTATCGATCACACAGAATGAATTCCAATGTAAGACACACAGTCCATCTACAAGTCCGTTTTGGGTCTGAACGAAACCGGAGGCACTATATACCTAACAAACCCATCGATCTCCACGTACGTCTGGATGATTACCACTCATTATCCATATTTCGGGATGCCTCCCAATCAGGACATCAGTTACCATCCAAACGAGGTGAAGATCTCCGGTCTTCGACCACCATCTTCATCTTCGATTTCTTATCGTCGATTTAGTTATTCAGAATGGGATAAACGCGGTCTTTCTGAGCAACTCACGTATATAATAAACAAGTGCTACATAAACACTACATACGCTCTAACCCAATTCATTAGTCAATAACCGTCAATCAGTAAGAGAACGATTTCCCAAATATTAACCCCAAAGGTCAAAACCAACATCAGATCAAAACACAAGAAATAATTCGGCTTAGCCAACCTTCAGTTAGTTTCTAAATTTCACATCCATATCTTTTGTAATATTTTATAATGATTTATCGCTATTTTTATTTAATTAAAATAGCCAATTTATTCAAACGACGCTTCGGGCCATAACGCGGCCGTGGCGCTGTTTTTCTTCAGATTTGATTTACACATATCTGAAAATCTAACTGTTGGATCTTCACAAAATTTATATCATTAGAAAGATCTTTTCAAAACGAATCCAACGGTTCCAGTTTCAGGAAAATCCGACGGTCGGATCTCCCGGTATAATCATTTGAAGTTTCGATTTCAAAATATGAATTGCAGCGTCGTTATTCGTTTTAATTTAATTATATATATATATATATATATATATATATATATATAATAGATCCTGGCGCTGTTTTTCTTCAGATTTGAATTAAACATTCCAGACAATCCAACCGTTGGATTTTTACAAAGTTGGTGTCGTTGGAAAGATATTTCCAAAGCGAACCCGACGGTTTCGGTTTCGGGAAAATCCGATGGTCGGATCTCCCGCACTAATCGTTTGAAATCACGGTTTCAAAACACGAACTGCAGCTTCGTTATTCGATTTATTTTAAATATATATATATATATATATTTATAAATATAATCAATTCTTCGATTTCAAAACAATATGCTTTTCATACATTTGATAAAATGATATTTTTATCCAACAAACATTTATTTCAACATTTCACTATTTTTAACAGTTCATATATATAATAAAAATGTGATTTTTAATGTAAAACTATTTATTTCAAAACACGAATATTTTATATAGTTAATATAGATGAGAAAAATATGATTTTTATTATAAAACAATTTCTTTCGAACCCCAATACCATTCAACACATGAATTTCTAGTCAACGAATGAATTTCTATTCAACACAAGAATGTTTTCTATGGTTCGTATATATACATTAAAAAGGTGATTTTTTATATTGTTAAAACGGTTTATTTAAAACACGAATACCATTCAACACATGAATTTCTATTCAACGAATGAATTTCGATTCAACACATGAATGTTTTCTATAGTTTGTATATATAGAGAAAAAATGTGATTTTTATTGTCAAAACAATTTATTTAAAAACACGAATACCATTCAACACATGAATTTCTATTCAACGAATGAATTTCGATTCAACACATGAATGTTTTCTATAGTTTGTATATATAGAGTAAAAATGTGATTTTTATTGTCAAAACAATTTATTTAAAAACACGAATACCATTCAACACATGAATTTCTATTCAACGAATGAATTTTGATTCAACACATGAATGTTTTCTATAGTTTGTATATATAGAGTAAAGATGTGATTTTTATTGTCAAAACAATTTATTTCAAAGCACTACTATTTTATATAGTTCACATAGATGATAAAAATATGATTTTTATTATAAAACAATTTATTTCAAAACACGAATGCCATTCAACACATGAAATTCTATTCAACAAATGAATTTCTATTCAACACATGAAGGTTTTCTATAATTTGTATATATATAGTAAAAATGTGATTTTTATTGCAAAACAATTTATTTCAAAACACTACTATTTTATATAGTTCATATAGATGATAAAAATATGATTTTTATTATAAGGCAATTTATTCCAAACACGGATACCATTCAACACATGAATTTCTATTCAACGAATGAATTTCTATTCAACACATGAATGGTTTTAACATATGAAAATAAATTCAACAAACGAAAATAATTCTAACACATGAATATTTCAGAAAATTTCGGCAGCATAACGGCAGGGTAGTTAAAACCGGGGTCGTCCCTAGTACGGCTCCTCGCTCTACCTTAAAACCTCGCAGCTTTTGACAATGGGGATTTCATGCATTTAGTTCGCACGCAGGTGGCATGTATATTTTTCCATTTCCACAAACTAATCCTATGTGGTTTCAAACAAATAATTCTCAACCACAAACGGGTGTTTTTCAACCGCAATCAATCAATTTCAACCACAAACAATTCCAATCAACCATTTGTAATCAACTAATTTTCACACCAATCACAACCAATAAATATCGTCCATGGTTTGTTGACGAGGGGCGTGTCTGTATATATATATATATATATATATATATATATATATATACACACATATTTATATAAGCATTTCACTTCTATTTCAACACATAAATAATTTTTACAACACATATATAACTTATATATCGAACGTACAACTTATACAACGCTTATACAAGAGGTGTACAACACTTATATAACTCATACATCGACTATATAATTTATACATCGTCATTTTCCATATCGTTTATAATTTAGAAATCTCACATTGGGTTCCACTCCACCAAAAATAGCAGAAGGCTCAAAAAAAAATATGCGGTCTCTTCTAGAATGTAGAAGACGTCCACACTAGTCCATTATCTCTTGTTTTACTGGATTTCATTAAGAAACGAAAAAGATATGATTTTTACAGTGAAATCAAAAACCGTAGCGCTTAGAAGTGCTATAATATAGTTTAATTAATTTCAGCTGTACCTCCTTTTTAAATCTTCAAAACTAGGTCTTCAGATCTTTTGAAATCTGAAGCACGATAGCACGATCGGTTAGCACGGGGTTGTAGGGGGTCGGAAGGCGCAGCTTTCGATGGTTGTGCGGCGGCGTTCGGTGATCGAAGGAAGCGGCGGCGGCGTTTTCAAACCCGCATCTTTCGAAGCTTGATTCTCGAGAACCTGAGCACGAGGGAGGGAGCAATGGGTATGGATTTGAAGAGCTCGGGGAGATCTTCAAAAAGTTCTATTGGGGCACGAGCTAATTCGGCGTGGATTCGCCAGAAAATGGATAGGAAGCGAGGAGGTGGTTTCCGTCGTCGATCGGGGGGGGGGGGGGGGTGGGGGGGAGAGAGAAATCTCTTTTTTTTAATAAAATTCTGATTGGTTGGGAGCTTTTAAAAGAGGGTTTTCTAACACGACCTCCAATCCAAACCCAACGACTGTCGTCCCTAGCTAATTACCCCCATTCCGAACACAATGGGATACATTTCATAGGCCCATTCGACTGTTTGAGTCAGTTTGCTTCAAATTAAAATATAAAACATTCAATATTTAATTTGAACGTACATTTCAATTTGCCGGGGCCACATATTGATTCAAAAAATTCCCGAAAAATAAATCTAGCTATGTTTTGACGATACGGTTCCAACGAAACTAGTTTCGTCGAATTCTGAGATCGTTTGAAAAATGGCCCATTTCTGGTCGATCCAATTTAACTGTATTTGACCAAAACACGTTTTCCTTTGCGACGCTCACATACTAGCTTCAAAAATTATGAAATTTGAAACCTAGCAATAATTTGACATCTCGGATCCAACAAAAGTGGTTTCGTCGAATTCGGAGGTTGTTTGCAAAATGGCCATTTTCACGGGCTATATAACCTATAGCGACCTTTCTGAAAATTCATTTTGCCATAACTTTTTCTTCCCGCTATGAAACTTCGATTTTTCAGATTCGTTAGAAAGGTATTCACAAACAGATGTAAATATTTTTGGTTTCACTCAAATCCGTTTTGTTTTGCACCCGGTACAGTCGGGCAAAGTTTGAAATGAAAATTTGAAACTACCGCGCCATTTCAGGCCTTGTTTATAATTCAAAGTAATTATATTCATTTTCAAATGTCGATTCAAACTTACTTTTCGTCGTTATTATTTAAAATATTTATTTTAAATATTTAAAATCCACTAAAATAGGCAATTTAAAATTTTTAAATTGGTTCAGATTTTCCGGGTCGTTATAGCCACGATGATTTCTGGTGGCTCCGTTCAGCGCTGGTGGCATCATGAAGGCGCGCAGATGGAGTTCGTTTTCCAGGCTTGAGGTGGCATCGAGTTCATTAGCCATTGGGGCATGAGAAGGCGATGGCACGGCGGTCGTTGGGGGCGCATCCGATCCAGGTCCGATCAACCAAGGCGGTGACAGCAATGGCTTTTCCAGATCGAGCAAGTCATGGGTTTAATCTAAAGCAGTTACACTACGAAGGAGAAAGGCCATGAGCCTTGGGATCCGATGATGGACGGGCCAGATCTCATGAATAAGGGTGATTAGAGGAATTAGTTCATATTAATTATATCTAAAATGTATAAATGGTTAAACACGTGTATCTCATTCAAACAGAAACGAAATTCAGCGATTTTCATTGCGTTGGAATCGTCTTTCCGAGATCTACAACATGGAACAGCCCAGATCTAAAATAGAGACTGTTGGAAATTCAGATAAATACCACTGTGAGATTTCTATTTTTAATAACTGATTTAAATTTAATTATTTCTCTCTATTTGAAAAACCATGTATGTATGATTATAAAATCAGATCTGTGATGTTCGAGATTGTTTGAATTGACTGTATTGTGGTGAATTGACTATATTGTGTTTATGGGTGGTATGGAATATATGAAATGTTTACATCATGGAAAAATATCATTTTTGTTATATATATTGTTAGAATAGAAAATTAACATTATTTTTATAAATGTCAATATTTGAAAAGAACACATTTTATGTATAAATGTTAATATAACAAGAATCTCAGTTTATGTTGGCATTATAAAGATCACATTTTTATGTTAGAAATATTAATATTAGGAAAAAGTAACATTTTATTTTATAAAATGTTAAAATTAGAAAAATCTCATTTCTAGTATATGAAATGTTAACATTATAAAATCACCATTTTTATTCTATAAGATGTTAGCATTAGAAAAAGATCATTTTTATGACATAAAATGTTTACATAACAAAATCTCATTTTTATGTCAGTATATAAAAGAACATTTTATATACATAAAATGTTAGCATATAAAAAGGAAAGTAACATTTCTAGTGTATGAAATGTTAACATAATAAAATCTCATTTTTATGTATAAAATATTAACATAGGAAAAAGTAACATTTTTATTTTATAGAATGTTGCATAAGAAATAAAAGTTCATCTTTGTCAAAAATGATGCATTAGATATAAAATTTCGTTTTGTTATAAAAGGTGGCCTTATAATAAAAAAATCACATTTGGTTATAAATGTCTCAATAGATTAAAAATAACATTTTATTTAGAAATGTTATATTAGATTAAAATGGGACGTTGTTTAGAAATGTTATTTAGAGTTAAAACATCACTTTGTTTAGAAATTTTTATTTAGAATAAAACATCATTTTGATATAAAATGTTTATTTAGAATAAAATAACATTTAGTTATAAAATGTTGCATTAGCATTAAAATAACATTTTGTTATAAAATGTTACATTTGAATGAATTTTATCATTTTAGTTAAAATGTTACATTAGAATAAAATTTGTCATTTTAGTATAAATGTGGCATTATAAAAGAAATAACATTTTATTATAAAATGCTGCATTAGTATAAAAATGTCATTTTTAGTTACAATGTTATGTGATATAAAAACTTCATTTAATTAGAAATGTCAATTTGTTAGATAACATTATTAGTAATGTCATTATATTAGGAATGGAATTATATTAGAAATGTTATGTTAAATTATGTCAATGATAAAATCTACATTTATATAGTGCACGTAGACATGATTTGTGCTAGATGAAAAACATTATCATAATAATGTTAATATTAATATGCTTGGTTGAAATTAAATTATAAATATTTATTTATAATTTAAAATAGTGAAAATTGGTTAAATTTGTTAACCAATTGTCTATTTAGATGAACGACTGTTGTTTGAAAACCCCACACGGGTGTTAGGATGACATACACTAGTCCCAATATTTAACTTTATGTCAATCAATGGATTGATAGTTTGTGTTGAGCGTTATTTATTTATTTATCTTAACGCTCACACAATTATAAATTTCACTCTGGTTGTGAATGGATTGTTTAATGATTGTTTATCATTATTGTTATATATGTACATGTGATGTATGAAATCCATACAACTGAAATTGTATGGTAATTGATTGAGCCACATTCTGATTCAGAATATTTTTATATAAAGAATATTTAAAAATAAAGAATCTTTTAAAAATAAAGAATCTTTTAAAAATAAAGAATATTTTAAAATAATTACTATTTTAAAATAATATTTAGTGAAGGATAAAATATAAAAATATGAAGCCGTGTTTTGTAGAAATGCCATTTTTAACCCGAATGGGTTATCAATCGATTTTTATTCATTTTATAATGAATATCAAAAGAAGTAATTTCAAAATCTTATATTTTGAAAATATAATATTTTAATATGATAAAAATATAGAATATTAATTTTGCTTAAAAATTGAAAATGAAGTGAAAAATCATTTTTAATGAATTTATAAATATTTTATAAACATGCTTTCAATAGAAATCGACGAAATATATAATATATATTATATATCTATATAGTGGCCTGAATTGAACGCGCCGCGCAGCGACCATTCGCGAATTTCGATCATTAAGTTCAAATTGACGTAATGGAAGATCCGACCGTTGGATTCTTCTAAAACAGGAACCATTGGGTTCATATCGAAAAGAGATTTCCAATATATATAAGAGTTTCAAAATCTAACGGTTAGATTTGGAATTATGTCCAAATCAATTTCAGAAAAGGTCGCTATGGATGCAGTTCGGTGGCCGTTATTGGAAACCGACTGTACGAGCGATAATAAAATTAATAAAAATATGGTAAAATTATGTAAAATCATTGTAAACGATTTGGATAGAGTTTGGATGAAAAATTCCATATTTGAAAAGATAAAAATATATTTTTATCGAATTGAACTAGTTATTAGCTGGAATAAATCTTTAAAATAAGATTTAATGATGTTTTCCAATTAATTAATATTTAATTGGAATTTAATAAGATAAATTGGATTTTGGGTTTGTCGTGAATGGTGTCTTAAATAATACTGTTCTTAAACCCATATGCAAAGAATAAATATTTTAATTAAGATTTGGTTAAGTTTTCTAATTAATTAATATTTAATTAGAATTGAATAAAAGAATAAATCTTTTAATTAAGATTATTAGAGTTTTTAATTATATTTAATAATTGGAAGGAAATGTGAATTGGGTTTATTGTGAACTGTGTTTTTAACGACATTGGTTCTTTAACTCAATTAACAGTGTAAATATGATTTGGAGTTTATAAATCTTCGATTAAGATTCAATGAAAATTTTCCAAAAGTAAAGTTTTCCAATTTAATAGAATAAATTGGAATTGAATGGAATTCGATTTTACAATAATCGAGATGAGACTCTGTAAAAGAAGACCGTTACTATATATGGAATTTAAAAGGATTTTTCGTTATTCCATTTATATTAATAGTCTGATACGGAAATTTATATCAATTATATATTGATCTGATTTCTGTGAAAATTCCATATTTAATGGAAGATGATTTTGGGGTTTACTGTGAACAATGTTTTTAAATGACATTTGTTCTTTAACCCAGTTAAAGATAAGATTTGTTTCTTAAATTTGAATAATCATAAAGTAATGATTTTGGATATTAAAACCATATTGGGATTTTAATGAATCTTTAAAGGGAGGATTAAAGAATAAATTTGGAAGGATTTATCTTTGATAAAATTAATGGGAACCTTTTCCCTAATGATGTGAATATCTGATTAAAAGAATATTCTGAATTGGAATGTGGTGTATGATGTGTTCTATAGCACTTGATTTTTATTATAAAATACACGAGTTATTCGGAAAGGCCGAGTTTAACCCATTCTGAATAATTATTACGATGATCAAGAGTCGAAGATGAAGACGGTGGTTAAAGACCGGCGATCTTCACATTGAATGGATGAGGACTACTGATACCCTGGACTGATTTGCACCCAGGACAAGGTTAAAGTGGTAGTTGTCCGGACGTATTGTTGATTGTTCGGATATGCGAGGTATAGGTGCCTTCGGTTCCGTTCAGACCCAGAACGGAATTGTAAATGGATTGTACGTCTGACGTTGTATTCCTTTATACGGTATTCTTTGACCGCTGCTAAATATATATATGTTGGTGGCTGAGAATTTATTCTCTTGCATAACACCCTTCTCTAAGACGTACGAGCTTGGAGATTATATATTGGCAGAAATCAATGGTATGGTATGGATTAACAATGTGGCATGCCAAGATGCAAATGACCAAGGCTTATTGTTGAAAAGCATAGCCTTGTGGTTGATGATCAAAGCACAGCTTTAAATAGCATAGCTTTGTATATTGCGTTACTTTGCGAGCCTCACACCCCGGTATGAACAAGAAACGGGAGTAAGGACCGCAGGGAGGACATACATTTCTTTCTAGCTAGAAGTGGTGTCATGGTTTTTACAAGGCCTGACATTTTTACTTATGTGGATGATAGAATGAGGTGCCTCAGTTATTTGAGTCCCTAGTGGCTCTATTTACGCCCCGTAGGGCAGGGAAACGTATTGTTCAGGCATAATTAATCCACTAACAAATTTGTGTACCGGCCCTGAAGATCCAAGGGTCACTCGAGCTCTGATCCTGAGACATGGTAGCCTAGATTGTCTCGAATTCGGTGAGGACTATCTCTTGCCTCGGTTCATGATGAAAATCGAATTTCCAATACGACCCATGTGGTTTTGATTGTATTACTAGTACGGCGACATAGTATATGGTAGCTATGCCGTCTATGATTGATATTATGATTGAAATGTTTTTGAAAACATATACACACTAATAATAATATCAAATTTGTTTTATCGTATCAAGTAGTTTTGACCATTATAAGATAAAACTCTATCCTCCGGTTTGCGTTGCATTGTGTGATGGGACTTGAGTCTTATAATGGTTTCATTTTTCTAAAAAGCATTGCATTGTTTCGATGATTTACTTTACTTATGCACTGGCAATCCAATGGAGTAAACCCATTCCACGTTAGCGGCATGGTCCTGTGATTAGCCCTATTATTAAATAGGTTAAGCAAGATTTCTCATGCCAGTCCCATGACTGACTCGTAGTTTGTTCCACTTTGCAAACTCGGGTGCCCTCTTTTCCACACGGGCAGTCGAGTAGCTTTTTGCAGATATTTATCTCTTGAGCAGGATTGTGGATCGAAGCCTAAAGCTATGTCCAGAGAATAGAAAGTCTTCCGCTGTGTATTATATCAATTTATTGTAATAAGTCTTCCGCTGTAATTTCCTTATGTACTCTGATATTCTGTACTCTGATGTAACATTATTATGATGTTTATAAAAGTCTGTTGTTATTTGTTCTAATGTGTTGTATGCCCAAAGTTAAAGTATTCGTGGATTTCCAACTTTTGGGTCAGACTTGTGCGGTTTATGGTCGATTCAAAGGATGGGGATTTACTAGTCTTTACATCTCAACTACCTATCTATATTATTTTCATATTGTATTTTTCTTCATAAATAATAAGTATTTTTCATATTATATGTTTTGAAGTAGAATAAAGTTTATTAGCAATCTGTTAAAAATCAGATGGTTGAATGCATCATATCAGTCGACTGAATATTCAATGACAATAAAAATTGTACCCACATTCATGTGACTAAATTAAAAAACTCAGACTGCTGAATCACTCTAAAAAATATACTATTTCCTTACGGGTTGCCATTTTTTCAAAACAGATGGTTGAAATTGAAATTCAGATGGCTGCGGCATGCATTTTTCTAAATGGATCTCAACCCAAAACCCAACACGATTTTCACCTATTATATATATATATGTAATGACCCGGGATTTTGACGACTTTGGTTATCGCCATAAACACGATGACGACTAACCAAACATCGAAAAATACTGGTCATAAATGAAAGAAATCAGAGGGTGAGGAAAGATAAGATAGAAACATAGAATAGAAGAAGAAGAACAACACAACATCAGAGTAACACGAATCTCACAGTGGAACGAATAACATATAATATATAACATAACTTTGAAATATAACTTTGTATTTGAATATACATCATTTTCAGAGTACATCACTTACAACACAGCGGAAATTAACTATAGCTATATGATCGTGAAGCCTCCTGCTCCAGCTCTTCCAGTATATCTGTAAATCCCGACTACTTGACTGCCCGTACAAAATTAGGCACCCAAGAGTTTAGGGAAAACAAACAAATAAACTCTAGGTCAGTCATGGGACTGGTGTGAGTAAAACAGTTTAAACACAGTTCAAGCAGGTAATCGATATCTCATAAGACCACGCCGTATAACGGAACGAGTTTTTCCCTTATGAGAATCCAAATATCCTTATATCAAAAACCTTATGATATTATAATAATGTCTATCAACACAATATAATAATCATCTAGCAGAAATGCTTTCATCTCACGTTCTACATATATAGTATACAATCAAAACCACAAGCACGTATTGGGTAATGGATTTCCAACTATGACAAGGTATGGAACCACCTCTCGCTAGTGTACTACTAGAGAGGAATACACTGGGTTCAACAAGAACATCTTGCAACCCGGCCACACATGACCGACCACTCATTTCACTTCAGTGTATCGAATGTATTTCACCAATGGTTGGGATCAGCAACCGTTTCCCGAATGGGACAGCATCAACAATAGATTTTTAGAAGTAAATGAAACTCTAGATCAGGTGATTATACACCCTACTTCGGTGCGACCGACTTAGCCATGCTGCCAGCCCGATTTCTGTCATTTACTGGTTGATGAGGCTAGAAGCTACGCTTTATCATCACACCAGATTCTCTTTGAATGCCACATCGTCAAATCCATCAAATCACTGATTGACGTCCTCAACCATACATTATGTGTCAGCTAAGAGAAGTTTCCTTCTCCGCTTCCACTCTTGGTACGGTTGGAGAAATCAATATATGTGATCGTCTGGAAATACTCTATCATACATCCGTCCATACAAGTCATCCAGGAACAGGATGAACCGAAGGCACTATTCAGTACATCCATCTTAGATACTGTTATCTAAGACTTATACAATAGCCCTTGCACTCTACTCCGTCTTCAATTATCTTTGGCATATATGATTCGCAACGCTTATGCCAATACAGAGTGGTTCTTTGGATAATAATCCAACCGGTGTCTCCATATTAACAACGTTAAAATGGTCAAAACTTCGATAGTCTGTGATTTAACTATCGAATAAAAAAAAGTGTGCAAACAATGATATTATTTCCAAATGGAAATTTATATCGATCAAACATCATTCAACATTTATCTCTTTATTTCATTCATTTACTTATCTCCTGTTTCCCTATATTCAATATTTCTTATTTCCTAAATTTGGAAAATATACGTTAATAACAATGGAAAACATTTCCATTTCTTGTTTTCTTTATTAGAAAACATTTCTGGTTTCTTATTTGGAAAACATTTCCAAAGCTTCTTCATTGGACTTAGACAGATGTTTAAACAAACCATCGCGATGCCAACTCAAACCATTTCCTTTAATTACTAAACTCACTTAACCATCCTTTACTATCGAACCTTAACCATTCCTTGGTTAAAAATGAAGTCAATCAAGTTGGGGGTAATACTACCTCTCAGACCTTAACTGAACAACGTTTCTAACCTTGAAATAGACAAAGTCCACCCTTCTAATTCTTTAACAAACTTCCTTCCGTAACCCTCTTTCAAATCTTTTCTATTCGATAATTATTTCCTTCGATAAGGTATATTCGATAACTCTATTCAATTAATTCTATTCACTTAACTCTTTTGATTTAACTTTTACTCTATTCACTTAACTCCTATCGAATAAACTATATTCGATAACTCTTTTAATTCTATTTGAATAAACTATATATTTGATTAACTCCTTTATTCTATTTGAATAAACTATATATTCGATTAACTCCTTTTACTTTATTTGAAGAAACTATATTCGATTAACTCCTTTTACTTTATTCGAAGAAATTATATTCGATTAACTCCTTTATTCTATTTGAATAAACTATATTCGATTAACTCCTTTTACTCTCTATTCGAATAAACTAAATTCGATTAACTCCATTTGAATAACTCTAATTGATTAAACTAACATCGATTAACTCCTTTTACTTTCTATTCGAATAAACTATATTCGATTAACTCATTTTACTTTATTCGAATAAACTATATTTGATTAACTCCTTTTTTCGCTTTATAAAGATTTCCTTTTTAACAACATTTATTCATTTTAAAGATTTACTTTTAGTAACGGTTCTCCACTTTAAAAATGATTTCCTTCTTATAACAGTTTCCTTTTTATAACGTTTTCCTTTTTTCTAAATATCTCCTATTTATAAATATTCCAATTTATAAATATTTCTTATTTATAAATATTCCATTTATAAATATTTTATTTCAAATATCACTTTGAAAATATTCCCTTATCAACATTTTGGTATGTTATGGTATTCAACATATCAAATCACGATGATCAGTATCGTCCAAACAAATGTAATCAACAACAGATTATATATCACATCATATATCACAATATATGAAAAACAGTAAAATAAATGTTGAGGAACCCAGTTGGGTTCCTCCAACCTGTTTCCCTGCATCACAGATGTTAAACAATATAGACACATCACTTTCAGGTCCATATGATATATTCTGTTAAACAGAATCAATATATAAATTCAACTAACTGACTAGCAGTTCAATCAAACAATCAACACACAGTCAACCAGCCAATATTTAACAGTTCTAATAATACAACATGAATTTATAAACTGTTCAGAGTTAGTGAGATTTACTCACATTTTCAGTTCATCGTTAAAGAACGATAAACTGTTATTTGATTTGAATCAAACAATTTATTTTGCCGTAAATCCATACGAGCTTGAATCCACTCCCAGTCAGCTCTATGGTGTAGCCACCATCCATACAATCCCATCGGATCTTGTTTCGTGAAAGTCTGATAACATGTGGAAAAGATATGCAATTAACAAGTTCATACTCTTGTTAAATTTAAAATTAAACTAAATTTTAATTCTAATTGGGCCTACCACTCATATATCGGCCCATTTCCTTCTCAAGAAGCCCAGACCGCATTTTATCCTTTCTTCTTCAAATCGGTCCTCCTGCTCACGTTCTGATACCATGCCATAGCCGACGGTTTTAACTTCCATTGCTCCTCTTCAACAAAAACTAAAACAAAAATCACCACAATACTCCTCATCTCAAACCGTCTCTCCCCATACCCGAGTTGAAGAACTCGCCACCCCCTTTGCAAATGCGTCGCCAGGAGCTTCCATAGCTGGTGAATGTTCGAGCGACATTTTTCTGCCTCAAATCACCAACAAAACTACCACAAGCTGCTAATACGCTCGCTAATTCCAACCACACTATCCATTTTTCAAATCAACTCAAATACATACCCAAGTCTCTAAACCTAGCCCACGCTGTGTATATTACAGTGGCAAAACAGGATGTCGAACTCAAAGAAATTGTTACGGGAATGAAGAATAAGTCGACGAGAATTCAAAAATATCCATATCTTGATTTATGGAATTTTATATGAATTTGTAATCATTTTCTAAACCATCGTTTTGCTGTTTTCATTTTTGTGTGGAAGCTGAGAACATAGTTGACCACGAGAGGATTGATTTTAGGTTTAGAATGTGATAGGAAGGTATTTATAGGATTTTAGATTTAGATATTTTGATGAGATATTTTAGTTTTATATTCATTTTATATTCGTTTTGCCTTCTAAAAATTCATGTGATCACACACGATACCCAAAAATCATGCAAATGGACATGCAGCTGCAGTTTGACATTGTGGACCCAACGAAACTAGTTTCGTCGAATTCCGACCTTGTATGCTCACACAGCGTTTTTTTAACCATCGAAATACTGACTGTTTTTCACATTAAAAATCAGTACGGCCACACAGTGACTCTAAAAATCATGGAACTTAGAATCTAACAATAATTTGATGTTGCGGATCCAACAAAATTAGTTTCGTTGAATTCCAACTTCATTTGCAAAAGTGGCTATTTTTAAAGCTCTAAATAGCCCATTTAAATATATAAATATATATTAATATATTTAAATATAATTAAATTAAATATAAATAAATTTTTATTATCGTATATATTAACCGAGGAATATCGTACAGTTCAGAAAACCCTTATATGGATTTCTAACTCGATATTTCAAATCTGTGTCAACCCGATATTCGATTTATATTAAAATCTATTTATAACGTAAATAAAGCGTTACTAATTATAAAGGAATTCCATAGCGACTTTTTTCTAAAATTTGATTTGGAAGTACATCAAAATCTACACGAAGAAATCCCGATTTTTCTCTTCCACTAGAAAGATATTCTCCACCAGCTCCACACGTTTCTTGTTTCACAGAAATCCGTCTTAAAACGAGTCCTGTACATTCAGTTGAAGTTCAAATCGCCAAAGTACGAATTGCAGCGCCATTTCGAGCTCGTTTATAATTATATTATAAACTATACGTTCAACTATCGACGATTGAATATATTCGTTATTCAAATTCAATTCCAAGCTGAATTAAATATCACAGATGATCCGGTTCACACCATATCGTCATTTCGGCCAATTCTAATTATTTCAGAATTAAATATATTATTTAATTTATTATTTTTAATTAAATATTCACCATTATTTAATTCCACGACCATTTATTTCAGTATATCACTATTAATATAATTAAATAAATTAATTGTAATACCTCTGCCAATGCGGGACATTACAATCTTTCCCACTTAAAATAATTTCGTCCTCGAAAGTGCTAAAAGGTAGAGGACGACCCTATCGACTGGTTAGAACATATTTGTTCACTTCTTAACTTCAGTTTCAACTGAACCAATTTAATTTTAATTAAAAATTTATTCAATTCTATTAACGAATATTTTCAAAAATCCTGAAAAGTTTCTAACACCTTAACTCTTCGAAAAAATTTCGCCAGCACCTCCTTTGTACTGGTCAATCGGTCAAACCACCACTCGCCTCTCTGGGCCATCTCCATCCCAAAAGAAAATCAAACAGCCAAGCGGCTTGCCAATTCGGCTCATCAAAATCGCATGCCCAATATATAATATAAACTGGTACCTTTTTGTCGGCATATCCTTATATCCTTTCCACTTGTTATCAATTCAGCGGATACAAGGGTCATCCCAATCAAATTCCAATCTGCTTTTATCCACAACACAACCACTCGCTTATATCCGAGCCAAATATCATTTCAACTCGAGTTTCTTCTCGATTCTCAACTCTTAACTTGATTATCACATCACACATCAAATTTGAATATCACAATCCAATTTTTCTTGATATCATTTTAATTCAATCTCAGTTACCACTTTACTGGTTTTACTTTAATTCAATTTTGCTTTCACAAATTTCTGTTAAATCTGTTTTTAATTCAAACAGTCTTTCCCTAGGAGTTTTTTTTATAAATAGTTTACTCTTTTCAAAAATCAAATTTTCCCTTTGAACATGTCACTGAGCCCTTAATTAATATTCCATTAGTCAAATCACTTCTCTATTTCTTTATCAATATTTGTTAACCAAATATTTTCAATAACCATATTGGCCTTTTATGTTATTTGGAAAACATTTCCGAATATCGCCTTCCTTTATTTTCTAAACTTTAGAAAATATATGTTATTCCTAATTGGAAAATATTCCAATTTCTTATCTCTTTTCCGATCTCGTTTATTTTTATACTTAGGAAATATTCTTTATTATATTTCCAATCTTACACTTATTTGGGTTAAAATGGATGTTGTGTAAAACATTGTTACGACAACCCAAATACTATATTCAACTAACTCTTATTTAACATTGATCTTCGAGCCTGAAATCTTACTATTTATTTGTTAATAATGAAATCAATCAAGTTGGGGTATAACTACCTCTCAGACCTTGACTGAATAACATTTATAACGTTAAAACAGATATGACTACTTACCGAATAATCAATACCATACAACTACTTATTCACTTTTAAACACGTATACGCTTCCTCTTTCTATTCTTACTAGATTTTATTCTTAGTCTTCCTTTTTGATTTTACTATTCTATTTCTAAGTTCGTTTCCTTATCGATTTCTATACATATATCGATATGTTGATTTCTAACTATCAAATTATCTTAAAAATATTTTAACTCCTTAAATTCCCGGAAAAATTCGCCATAACCTCCTTTGTACCGGGAGCATCGGGATATTTCAAATAGCCTCCCATGGCCCTTACCAATCCAAATGAAAAAGAAAAAGCCAAGCGGTTAGCCGATACGGCGCATAAAATCTCATATATGAATTAAATACATACCTTTTCGTCGAGCATTCTATTTATATACCTTCATACCTTATCCATGCCTATCTCATGTATATTTATACCTGCCCAATCTATTTTAACTATACCTTATCGTTTTAACTCAATTCGTTAATTAATTTGTTAATTAACTCTTTAGTCTATTTCACTTTTATATTTGAACATGACATGTTCAAATATATTTTAACTTGCTTATTAACTAATTTGAATCCAAATTTCAAATTTAAGTTCTATATTCGATTTCGAATATCCATTTACAAATTCAATTCACCTTTCAAAGTTCAACTTCAAATTCAAAACTTGATTAACTAATTACTCTTCGACTTAGTTAATTCTATTCAATTTCTATTCACATTTTATATCACTTCTATTATTCAAATCTATATATCAAATTCTATTCAAATTCTATATATTCGAATTCTATTGTTTAAATTCCATTTGAATTCTATTTTCAAATTCTATATATTCAAATCCTATATTTGAATTCCATTTGAATTCTATATTCAAATTCCATTTCACCTTCGATATTCAAATCCTATATTTGAATTCCTTTATATTTTCTATATTCAAATTCTATATTTGAACTCCATTTGAATTTCTATATTCAAACTCTATTTGAATTTCTATATTTAAACTCTATTTCAATTCCATTGAATTTCATATATTCAAACTCCATTTGAATTTCTATATTCAAACTCTATTTCAATTACATTGAATTTCATATATTCAAACTCCCTTTGAATTTCTTTATTCAAATCCTATTATTACTCTATATGAATTATATATTCAATTTTCCATTATTTAAATCTTCTTTATTCAAATCTCATTTGAATTTCTATATTCAAATCCCCTTTGAATTTTCTATATTCAAATCCCCTTTGAATTTTTCTTATTTAAATTCTATGTTTGAACTTCCTTTATTCAAATTCCTTTTCAAACTTTCTTTATTCATTCTTTAAATAAGTCTCGATTTCAATTCCATTTGAAATCGATATCTCTACCTTTGGAAAATAGATTTCCCTTTCAATTTCACACTTGTATTTTTATTTCTGAATTATCCAATGATAAATCTTTTCACTTCATTTATAAAAGAACTATTTATAAACTTCGTTTATAAAGGAACTTATCGTTTTATTTCTTTTAAAACAAGTTAATATTTCAAATCTATTTAAAAATTCAAATTCTATTATCCAAATTCTATATTTTAAATCCCATTTTGAAATTCAACCCACTTGTCTTTCCCAAAACAAATTCAAAACAGTATCTCTGGTAGTAATTCGTCACTTACAACTAGAAAATGAATACTGATGATGCAGCGGTCATCATCATAATCTATTTTCCGGTGATCGAAGTGAGTTCAATACTATAAAACCATTTCTAAACATTTCCACTTTGAAATTCATTTCAAATATAATTCACACTGCTCGTAAAACAATTTAAAATCTCCCAGGATCTTAAATTTTCCTTTTTTTTAATCCAAATCCATTTACAAATACTTATCCAATTTTCCAGAGTTTTAACTCAATGTCTGGTTTAAAATTTCAGATTCAACTCATCTGATTTCACGTATTTCACTTATATGAATTCTGATTGGTTATTTACATAACCATTTAATTTATAATCTTACTCGATTATAATAACAACCAATATATCCAATATATTATAATTTTGATATATATATATATATATCTTCTCTATATCAAGATATACCTTGGGTAAACTTATTTTAATTTACCCTCTTTTCAAAACATATCGTGTCGACCCATCGTATTCAAGTGTTTATAAACTCCTACCAATACAGTGGATCAAACTAATCGACTAGAACTCATAAACAACTCAACCAATGAATCTCCACAATATAAAACAATTTTTATATCAATAACAAATATGCTCACTCGTATATATACACTCAACTCAATCTAGGGTATTACTAACCCCATCTTTACCGAGTCATGCCACAGAGCCAAGGTAATTCACATAACCTAAGCTCTGATACCAACTGTAATGACCCGGGATTTTGACGACTTTGGTTATTGCCATAAACATGATGATGACTAACCAAACATCAAAAAATACCGGTCATAAATGAAATAAATCAGTGGGTGAGGAAAGATAAGATAGAAACTTAGAATAGAAGTAGAAGAACAACACAACATCAGAGTAACACGAATCTCACAGCGGAACGAATAACATATAATATATAACATAACTTTGAAATATAACTTTGTATTTGAATATACATCATTTTCAAAGTACAGCACTTACAACACAGCGGAAATTAACTATAGCTATATGATCTTGAAGCCTCCTGCTCCAACTCTTCCAGTATATCTGTAAATCTCGACTACTTGACTGCCCGTACAAAATTAGGCACCCAAGAGTTTAGGGAAAACAAACAAATAAACTCTGGGTCAGTCATGGGACTGGTGTGAGTAAAACAGTTTAAACACAGTTCAAGCAGGTAATCGATATCTCATAAGACCACGCCGTATAACGGAACGGGTTTTTCCCTTATGAGAATCCAAATTTCCTTATATCAAAAACCTTTTGATATTATAATAATGTCTGTCAACACAATATAATAATCATCTAGCAGAAACGCTTTCATCTCACGTCCTACATATATAGTATATAATCAAAACCACAAGCACGTATTGGGTAATGGATTTCCAACTATGACAGGGTATGGAATCACCTTTCGCTAGTGTACCACTAGAGAGGAATACACTGGGTTCAACAAGAACATCTTGCAACCCGGCCACACATGACCGACCACTCATTTCGCTTGAGTGTATCGAATGTATATCACCAAAGGTTGGGATCAGCAACCGTTTCCCGAATGGGACAGCATCAACAATAGATTTTTAGAAGTAAATGAAACTCTAGATCAGGTGATTATACACCCTACTTCGGTGCGACCGACTTAGCCATGCTGCCTGCCCGATTTCTCTCAATTATCGGTTGATGAGGCTAGAAGCTACGCTTTATCATCACACCAGATTCACTTTGAATGCCACATCGTCAAATCCATCAAATCACCGATTGACGTCCTCAACCATACATTATGTGTTAGCTAAGATAAGTTTCCTTCTTCGCTTCCACTCTTGGTACGGTTGGAGAAAACAATATATGTGATCGTCTGGAAATACTCTGTCAGACATCCGTCCATTAAAGTCATCCAGGAACAGGATGAACCGAAGGCACTATTCAGTACATCCATCTTAGATACTGTTATCTAAGACTTATACAATAGCCCTTGCACTCTACTCCGTCTTCAATTATCTTTGGCATATATGATTCGCAACGCTTATGCCAATACAGAGTGGTTCTTTGGATAATAATCCAACCGGTCTCTCCATATTAACAACGTTAAAATGGTCAAAACTTCGATAGTCTGTGATTTAACTATCGAATAAAAACAAGTGTGCAAACAACGATATTATTTCCAAATGGAAATTTATATCGATCAGACATCATTCAGCATTTATCTCTTTATTTCATTAACTTACTTATCTCCTGTTTCCCTATATTCAATATTTCTTATTTCCTAAATTTGGAAAATATATGTTAATAACAATGGAAAACATTTCCATTTCTTGTTTTCTTTATTAGAAAACATTTCGGGTTTCTTATTTGGAAAACATTTCCAAAGCTTCTTCATTGGACTTAGACAGATGTTTAAACAAACCATCGCGATGCCAACTCAAACCATTTCCTTTAATTACTAAACTCACTTAACCATCCTTTACTATCGAACCTTAACCATTCCTTGGTTAAAAATGAAGTCAATCAAGTTGGGGTAATACTACCTCTCAGACCTTAACTGAACAACGTTTCTAACCTTGAAATAGACAAAGTTCACCCTTCTAATTCTTTAACAAACTTCCTTACGTAACTCTCTTTCAAATCTTTTCTATTCGATAATTCTTTCCTTCGATTAGGTATATTCGATAACTCTATTCAATTTATTCTATTCACTTAACTCTTTTGATTTAACTTTTACTCTATTCACTTAACTCCTATCGAATAAACTATATTCGATAACTCTTTTAATTCTATTTGAATAAGCTATATATTTGATTAACTCCTTTATTCTATTTGAATAAACTATATATTCGATTAACTCCTTTTACTTTATTCGAAGAAACTATATTCGATTAACTCCTTTTACTTTATTCGAAGAAACTATATTCGATTAACTCTTTTATTCTATTTGAATAAACTATATTCGATTAACTCCTTTTACTCTCTATTCGAATAAACTAAATTCGATTAACTCCATTTGAATAACTCTAATCGATTAAACTAACATCGATTAACTCCTTTTGCTTTCTATTCGAATAAACTATATTCGATTAACTCATTTTACTTTATTCGAATAAACTATATTCGATTAACTCCTTTTTTCGCTTTATAAAGATTTCCTTTTTAACAACATTTATTCATTTTAAAGATTTACTTTTAGTAACGGTTCTCCACTTTAAAAATGATTTCCTTCTTATAACAGTTTCCTTTTTATAACGTTTTCCTTTTTTCTAAATATCTCCTATTTATAAATATTCCAATTTATAAATATTTCTTATTTATAAATATTCCATTTATAAATATTTTATTTCAAATATCACTTTGAAAATATTCCCTTATCAACATTTCAGTATGTTATGGTATTCAACATATCAAATCACGATGATCAGTATTGTCCAAACACATATAATCAACATCAGATTATATATCACATCTTATATCACAATATATGAAAAATAGTTAAATAAATGTTAAGGAACCCAGTTGGGTTCCTCCAACCTGTTTCCCTGCATCACAGATGTTAAACAATATAGATAACATCACTTTCAGTTCCATATGATATATTCTGTTAAACAGAATCAATATAGAAATTCAACTAACTGACTAGCAGTGCAATCAAATAGTCAATACACAGTCAATCAGCCAATATTTAAAAGTTCTAAAAATACAACATGAATTTATAAACTGTTTAGAGTTAGTGAGATTTATTCACATTTGCAGTTCATCGTTAAAGAACGATAAACTGTTATTTGATTTGAATCAAACAATTTATTTTGCCGTAAATCCATACGAGCTCGAATCCACTCCCAGTCAGCTCCATGGTGTAGCCACCGTCCATACGATCCCATCGGATCTTGTTTCGTGAAATTCTGATAACGTGTGGAAAAGATATGCAACTAACAAGTTCATACTCTTGTTAAATTTAAATTTAAACTAAATTTTAATTCTAATTGGGCCTACCACTCATATATCGGCCCATTTCCTTCTCAAGAAGCCCAGACCGCATTTTATCCTTTCTTCTTCTTCAAATCGGTCCTCCTGCTCACGTTCTGATACCATGCCATAGCCAACAGTTTTAACTTCCAACGCTCCTCTTCAACGAAAACTAAAACAAAAATCACCACAATACTCCTCATCTCAAACAGTCTCTCCCCATGCCCGAGTTGAAGAACTCGCCAACCCCTTTGCAAATGCGTCGCCAGGAGCTTCCATAGCTGGTGAATGTTCGAGCGACATTTTTCTGCCTCAAATCACCAACAAAACTACCACAAGCTGCTAATACGCTCGCTGATTCCAACCACACTATCCATTTTTCAAATCAACTCAAATACATACCCAAGTCTCTAAACCTAGCCCACGCTGTGTATGTTACAGTGGCAAAACAGGATGTCGAACTCAAAGAAAATGTTACGGGAATGAAGAATAAGTCGACGAGAATTCAAAAATATCCATATCTTGATTTATGGAATTTTATATGAATTTGTAATCATTTTCTAAACCATTGTTTTGCTGTTTTCATTTTTGTGTGGACGTTGAGAACATAGTTGACCACGAGAGGATTGATTTTAGGTTTAGAATGTGATAGGAAGGGATTTATATGATTTTAGATTTAGATATTTTGATGAGATATTTTAGTTTTATATTCATTTTATATTCGTTTTGCCTTCTAAAAATTCATGTGATCACACACGATACCCAAAAATCATGCAAATGGACATGCAGCTGCAGTTTGACATTGTGGACCTAACGAAACTGGTTTCGTCGAATTCCGACCTTGTATGCTCACACAGCATTTTTTGAACCATCGAAATATTGACTGTTTTTCACATTAAAAATCAGTACGGCCACACAGTCACTCTAAAAATCACAGAACTTAGAATCTAACAATAATTTGATGTTGCGGATCCAACAAAATTAGTTTCGTTGAATTCCGACTTCATTTGCAAAAGTGGCTATTTTTAAAGCTCTAAATAGCCCATTTAAATATATAAATATATTTAAATATAATTAAATTAAATATAAATAAATTTATATTATCGTATATATTCACCGAGGAATATCATACCATTTAGAAAACCCTTATATGTATTTCTAACTTGATATTTCAAATCTGGGTCAACCCGATATTCGATTTATATTAAAATCTATTTATAACGTAAATTAAGCGTTACTAATTATAAAGGAATTCCACAGCGACTTTTTTCTAAAATTTGATTTGGACGTACATCAAAATCTACACGACGAAATCCCGATTTTTCTCTTCCACTAGAAAGATATTCTCCACCAGCTCCACACGTTTCTTGTTTCACAGAAATCCGACTTAAAACGAATCCTGTACATTCAGTTGAAGTTCAAATTGCCAAATTACGAATTGCTGTGCCATTTCGAGCTCGTTTATAATTATATTATAAACTATACGTTCAACTGTCAACGATTGAATATATTCGTTATTCAAATTCAATTCCAAGCTGAATTAAATACCACAGATGATCCGGTTCACACCATATCGTCATTTCGGCCAATTCTGATTATTTCAGAATTAAATATATTATTTAATTTATTATTTTTAATTAAATATTCATCATTATTTAATTCCACGACCATTTAATTCACTATATCACTATTAATATAATTAAATTAATTAATTATAATACCTTTGCCAATGCGGGTCATTACAATATATTAACTTCTCTTTTCATTTTTACCATAAATACTCAGCAAAACCTAGACTCCTTTCCCCTCTTTTCAATTTTTTAAGCCAATTCCAAATCAAAACTCAAAATCAAACCTACAAACATGCCTCCACATCAAAAGAAACAAAAGCAATTAGCAACTTGACCTACTGATCAACAAATAAGATGACGGTTATGGAACGATGAAGTTTTCAAAAGATTTGAAAGCATGAAGAAATCAAAGATATTTCCAAGTTCTATTATTGAGCACTCAGAATTATCAGCTTATCAAATTCAAAAAATTTCTCAGTCATTTCATTTCGAATCTCTCATTGACTACAATGCTAATAATGTCATCTTTTTGTCAAGCTGAATCTAGACCATTATGGGCCTCAAAATAGAGAAGATTGTGTATGGTCATTAATTTGTGATAAAATTATTTTTATATCTCTTCAATTGTTAGGCCATATTCTACATTGTCCTTAGGTAGGAATCGATGTAGATGATATTGAGTTTGATATGACTTAGCGAGACGAAGTTCCTCATAAGTTTCTATCTGATGGATTGGCAAATATGAATGAACTTAAGTCAAGTGCACTACGTTATCAAGTATGTATCCTACATCAAGCTTTCTTCCGTTTCCTTCAACCTCGCATGTGTAGCTACGAAAAGATTTACAAGTGCTTTGTGCCACTTATAATAATAAGCAAGTTAATTGGGGAAAAATTATATTGGATGAAATTTTGGATATCACCTACAAGCGAAAATACAAGATAATTCGCTACTGAGCATATATTATGCGCATTTTTGGAAATTGTCAAGTGCCCCTAACAGGTTTCGCGTTTTCTTCAATTGGGGAATTGGACTCAAAAACATTTGGACTCACGCATATTCCGACAAAACCACTACCATTCAAATAATATCCTTTCCAGAGTGGAAAAAGAACGTTCAAGAAGGTAGTGCTTAACCATCCAAGCAAATAGTTATTGTTCAAGCTCTCATGACTCAACAACAGAAATGAGGATAAGATACAAGTGATTAGTCTGGGTGCTAACCCAAACATACATTAATCGCTCTTTCCCGAAATCATTCTAAGCTACACACCCAAATGAAGCACTTAGAAACAAAGATCGAAAAATGGATAACCAATTAAAAAGTTTATAAATAAGATATAGGAAAATATATCTTTCAATCCATCTCCTTTTCAATGGTCTTCAGATGAGGAAGATAACAATGATAATGGAGTTGATGAAGAGGAAGTCGAAGGAAACGCGGGATTAAGCAGCAACACCTACCATTGGTAAACTATCCTTTCAATTCTTTTTACAAAAATTATCCTAGTATTTTAGTTATATATGCTCTATTATGTTTAAAACATGTAGGTATTTTGATTTGAATTTTTGATATAGTTTGTATGTTGAATATTTCGTCATGTTATATAATGTGTTTCGTATGTTTTCATTAGTTCATATGGATATGCGAACTATTTACATGACTATGTAATATGTGTTCATGCTTGTGTCTGTTTGTTCGTATAGTGTTCAAAGGTGCAATATGTTTATGATTGTGCTTGTGAAAGTGTGATATATGTAATATGTTAATATCATTACCCCATATGCTTAGGATATATAATATGTTTAACTAATATTATTATTTAGTAATATATATATATATAAATCATACTTGAATGTGAACTGTACAATAATTTTCATCTTACATGTTTATAAGAGAATAGAAGTTTTACTATCTTACTTCAAATAAAAATTGATACATACAATATTACTTGCATACTTACGATGTATATATTCATGACATTATTCTTCTTACATGTGCTTTATTTATATTATGTTCATATAAATTTACGTGTAGTCATGTCTTTGTGCCTATATGAAAAATTCGTACATGACCAATGCTTGTAAAATTATAATGTCATTAATATAATCATTCTTAAGATAATATCATTAGATTTATCTTCTTTTTGTTGATGACAAAGGGAAGAAAATATAGAATATAGATAGGGGAGCACCAGGGAGAAAATAGAAATAATATTTATCTATATTTTAATATATGCTTGTCATATATAGTTGCCAACATCAAAAGGAGGGATTGTTAGAATCTTTATTTTATAATATTTTGATTGCCACAATGATTATATAGGAAAAATATTAGAGATTATGGTTCAAATAAAAGAAGATTAAAGATAGGATTACTTGTTTTATTTTATGTTGTATCAGTATTATAATTAGAATACTTGTTAGAACCTGAAACATTGTAACACCCCACATCCATTAATGTCACTCACTAAGTGAATGCATTAACTTTCATGGAGTATTATAAGAGTATAGAACAAAATATCACAAGACAGATATATAAAATGGTACTTAAGAAAATTCAAAATTTATTCATTACAACATCAAAACCATATACTAAAGCCAAGTACACAAATATCCATCTTGTACAAAATTATTATCATAATACATAAAAGTAAAACCATAATCCCACTCCAAATATCCATAAAGGGAAAGAGATAAAGCTGAGCATTACTTTCAACACTTCCAAGCACTTCAAGAAGAAAGGAATCCAAGTCAAGCTTCACTAACCCCACCCTGAGGGCCTGAGGGAAAAAGAAAGAAAAGAGGGGAAACAAAAAAGGGTCAGACGTAAGTCTGGCAAGTCTAGTGACTTTAACAATATAATCAGTAAAGTAATAGGATAAGAACATAAACTGGATATAAAAGATGACTGCAACATAAGCAGATATGACAAGGTAAACAAGGTAAGTAAGATAGAACATCGGATACGCTCCTAACCAATACAAGATATGCTCTACACCGTACCACATACTAGTTACATATTAAAAGATGATCCCTCCCTACTAATCATAATAATGGTAGCTTTGAGTACTCCTAGCTACTCTCGTAGGTGCCCACTTGCTCCTACCACCACTAGTTGTACCCACTACCCTCCACATTTGATCGGCTCCCTAACGTCGTAGATACCTGTGCTGGTACCACAATAGGGAGTATCACTCCCTAAGGGGGCAACCCCGATACTACTGAAATGCACAGCTTATACCTACACGATGCAACAACGTCTTACCTACCAGCTCGGACCCACGCACGCACATGACTCCGTTGGACTTGCACTGCCATCGCTAACTCTTTATTGACCTCTTACAATCAACCCCTGTAACCGTGTCCCTGTCCTCGACCTAGTTCGAGCACATATAGATACTAAAATGGGTTACTGGTTGAAAAGGGTCCACACACTTGACACAAGCTTCCCTCCTAAGCTTGGTCCCCACTAGGAATTCCCACTTAACCCCTCTTTATTTCCATGTCTAATCACATGTCTCATCTTGGTTAAGTGCTTTAATTATGTTTCACATGCTACCCATGTTACCCACTTAACCCTTTATTATCCCCATGTCTAATCACATGTCTTATCTTGGTTAAGTGTTCATTAATTCATTATAACCGTAATCTTGCAAGACCCCCAAAATTAGATTGTCATTTTATGGTTGCTGGATATGCTGGGCGGTTCCGGGTAGGCTAATACCACAATCCGAATCTAACATCGTGTCTTTGCATTATTACGCATCTAATTTCTGCCTTTGACCTCTCACGTTAGATTACTAAATTGCGGTTGCTGGATATGCTGGGCAGTTCCGGGCAGGCTTATACTGCAATCCGAATCTAACCTCATGTCTTAGGCATTCATTATCACCTTCTTGATTCAAGTCCCAATTTACCCATAATTTCCAATCTAAATTATGTTTATACTCTCATATGCCAAATTATGCCCAAGCCCATCTTCATAGTTACTAACAATTTATGCCAAATCTCATGTATACAAGTCATACTCAATTATGCCCAAACCAATTTCCCATATTCATCAACAGTTTATGCCAAATTTCATTTCATTGCATATTTCCCAAACTTTTCCCAATCGTTCCAACGTTATTTATACGTATATCTCAATGCAATATGTTAGGCTAGAATTTAGCCTAATCTCATAAATAAAAGGAAAAGAAGAAGGGAAGAGAATCAACACAGCAAAACTGGCATAAACATAAGAACATGCACATGAAATATAAACAAGCATATAACGATAAAATGGATCAGAAAGGCATATGACAGATTTATGTGTATGAATATGAAAGATAATGATTTATAAGCTTGATAAGATTCATTTCAGTCACAGGCATGTATATTAGATCCAATTTACAATCCTATCATAATTACTTTTTAATTTAATTATATGTGAAAGTAATATAGACTCACAGCAATAGGATTCCTAAAAAAGAGAATTAGGCATTGTTGTAGTGAATCTGATCTTGAATAATATCTACTTTGATTGTTTATAGATCTGTTCTTCTAATTTGAAAACTCCTATTCTGATTTGCTTTGGTGGAGAAGAGAAGCTAGATTTGATTTAGATTAGAGCAGCATGAAGGCGCCATGGATGAAAACAACGAGATTATAGTTAGATTTAGGGGTATTTTATAGATGCTCTAGGTGAATTAGGACCCTTAGATTAGATTAGGACCCATCTGAACCGTCCAGACCAGAAAAGCACATCATCAGATCCACCATAAAACACGTCAGGTCAGATCTGGGCCGACGGGGTCGACACATCTGTCGAAACCCCATGAGGTGTCGACACCCATGTCAACACCCCTTGGGGGGTTGACACCCACGAGTGAGAAATTAACCGCTCAGTCCGCTTTGTCTAAATTTTGATTTTTGAACAGTTTTTATTATTTAATTATTATTTAAATAAATTCTACTTTAAACTGAAACCTTCTAAGCTTCATAACTTCTTCATACGATATCCGATTTACGCAAACTCAGACACTATTCCAAGCAAAATTCCGAGATGAATGAAATGGCGTAGCCCGTTTCCCATGATTCTTCTTATAAAAATTAAGTATTCTTTAATTATCTCTTATGTCATGTTTTAAAATTACGGGGTGTTACAAACATCTCACGCACGTTAATGTCACTCACTAAGAGAATGCATTAAGTTTCGTGAAGTGCTACAGGTAAACAAACGCAGAATAATTACAAGACAGAGATAAATAAGGCAGCAGCGGAAAATTTGAACTTTTATTTCAAACGTAAGTCATAATACCGTGGTCCATAATTTCATAAGTCACAAAAACCATTATAATAAGAATACTTCTGTCATGCACCATCAGAGTACATAAGTAAAAAAGCATCATTCCCCCAATAAAAAGAGTTAAGCCATAGTAGAGTCAAGAACTTTAGCCATACTTCAGAAGTAACTCCTAGCAAGATGATATCTGATTCCTGATCAAGTCTGAGTGTTTCCCCCCTGAGAACCTGGGGGGAAATGGAAGAAAGAAGGAGAAACAACAGGGTCAGACATAAAATCTGGCGAGTCTAGTAACTTTTAGCCAGTAGATAACTAAAAGCAACATGATAGACATATGAAGTGGATAAGAGAGAGATCACTACATAAATGGAAGGTGTGACAAGGTAAGCAAGTTAAGGTATATGTGCCTCACAATGATTACTCTGCATTATTACTAGTATAACTGAAGTGAAATGATCCCTTCCACTATGAGCTAGTAGGCTTAGCTCATACGTCCAAATATACCATAACCACTACCCTAATCGATCGGCTCCCTACTTTGCAGATATCCTGTGTTGGCCCCACAGTAGGAGGCATCATTTCCTAAAGTGTCAACCTATGGTGTGCACAATCATATCTACTGGTGTCACGGTCGTCTTACCCCCCTCTGCCCGACCCATGCACGCACATGTTTTGGTCGGTTTGCGCCGCCCACACATGACGGCAAGGAATTTCGCTCGGTCCGAACCAGTCGCTAAACCGGCCCAGGCCGTTCGAAACGCCCTATCGTTTGAGAACACGACACAACAGAACGCATACAGAAGAACATTTCACTATATATAACAACAGTGCATCAGATTACAAGAATATACATGAATAAATATTACACAGAAATATCAGAGATTTAAATTACATTTAAATACATAGCAGCGGAAAATAATACAATACACAACTAGAAGAGATATACGGATACAAAGCTTTCCGGATATCGTTCCAGCTGTAAACCAGGATCCTGTGAATATAAATCTGCAAAACCCAAAACTACTAGCTGCCCGTGTCAAAATAAGGGCACCCAGAGTTTAGGTTAAAACAATAAACTCCAGGTCAGTCATGGGACTGGTGTGAGAACTAAAACAGTTAATCTTTATTTTAAATCATTAGGTAAATCAAGGGACCACGCCGTATAACACGGAACGGGTTTCCTCCCAAGAATACCAGTGCATAAACAAAAAGCGCAATGCTAAATAAAGAAAAATGAAGCTGTTATAAGACCCAGGTCCCATCACACAATGCAACGCAGTCGAGGATAGGGTTTTCCCTTATAACAGCCAAAGAATGCTTGATACGTTTAAAACAAATCATTTGATACTATAATAAGTGCATAGTGTATAAAACAACTTCAAATCATAAGTATCAATCATAGGCGGCATGGGTACCATATATCATGTCGCCATATATAGGTTTACAAATAAAACCGCAAAGTCACGTATTTGGAAATTGGATTTCCTTCTATGAACCGAGGCAAAAGATAGTCCTCAACCGATTCGAGACGCTCTAGCCCGTGTCTCAGGATCAGAGCTCGAGTGACCCTTGGAGCGACAGGGCCGGTCCACCGATGTGGATTAAAATGCCTGAACACTGCGTTTCCCCACCCTTTGGGGTGTCAATGAGCCAACAAATGACTCCATCGGTTCGAGAACGACCGATCAATCCGAGGCACCTCGCAACAGCAACAACCACATAAGTCAAACTCGTCAGGGCGTGTAAAACCACTGACGCCACTTTTTAGCTAGAAGGAAACACATGCCCTCCCTGAGGTCCGTCTCCCGTTTTTGGTTCATACCTGGTGTGAAACACGCGAGGTAAACGTTACACAAAGCTACGCCACAAAGGCCGTGCTTTGATCATCACCACAAGACTTTGCTTTTCAACAGAAGCCTTGATCATTTGCATCTTAGCATGCCACACAGGCAAACCATCCTATGCAACCGATATCAGTCACACAGAATGAAATCCGATGTCAGACACACAGTCCATTTACAAGTCCGTTCTGGGTCTGAACGAAACCGGAGGCACCTAGTACCCCGCATATCCATCGATCTCCAAGTACGTCTGGACGATCACTAACTGTTTCCATCTTCTTGGGTGTACAGCCCAATCAAGATCATCAGTTATCACCCAAACGACGTGAAGACCTCCGGTCTTCGACCATCGTCTTCATCTTCGACTTATCGTCGTATCAGTTATTCAGAATGGGATGAACCCGGTCTTTCCGAATAACTCGCGTATATTTAAAATAAGTGTTACACCAACACAACATACGCCTCATTCCAATTCATTAGTCACTAACCGTAAATTAATCAAGAGAATAATTCCCCAAATATTAACCCCGAAGGCCAAAACCAACATCAGATCAATATCCAGAAAACCATTCTGCTTGGCTAACCGACAGTTAGTTTCTAAATTTCACGTTCAAATCTAATTAAAGATTTAACTATCGCCTGGAGCAAAACTGGTGATACTCCATTCTCGATCTTTTCAATCTAATTAAAGATTCATTAAAACTCCACTTAGTTTTAATCATTATCTGGGTTAAAGAATCAGTGTCATTTAAAACACGATTCACGATAAACCCAAAATCCCATTCCATTAATTATCGGGTTAAAGAACAAGTGTTATTTAAAACACTATTCACGATAAACCCAAAAATCAATACCAATTCAATTCCAATTAAATATCATTTAATTGGTACACTTCATTAAATCTAAATAAAAAGATTTAATCTTTTCTCAACTGGGTTCAAGAACAGTGTTAGTGAAGACACCATTCACGACAAACCCAAATCACATTCGATATTCAATGCAAGGCTCTGAATAGAAAATATATCGGCTTATATTCAATATCGAATTCTACGACTAACAAATGTCGTATTGGAAATAACGATACAAATATATATCTTTCAAATTTCCATAACAACACCTGTAATATCACGAATTCCAACATCGAAATATTCCGAAGACAATTTCGATTCAAATCCACTCCAATGCAATCATTGGAAATTTTGGTTATTTTCAAAACCATTTCAAATTCAATTTATTTATTTAAAAATAAATAGAATTATAATTCTAGTTCAAAACTAGTTCATTTCGATAAAAATCTATTTTTATCTTTTCAAATATGGAGTTTTTCATCCCAAACTTTCACAAATCATTTCTTATGATTTTACACAAATTATTACTATTTTTAATAATTTTATCAAGGCCCGTACAGTCGATTTCCATTAACGGCCATCGAACTGCACTTACAGCGACCTTTTTCGAATTTGATTTGGACGTATCTCCAAATCCAACCGTTAGATTTCAAATCTCTAACATTCATTAGAAAGCTCTTTTCGATACGAACCCAACGGTTCCGGTTTTAGGAGAATCCGACGGTCGGATCTCCCGCAATGTCCGTTTGAAATAAATGGTCGAAATTCACGAACTGCCGCGGCGCGGCGCGTTCTATTCAGGCCATTATATTATATATATAATATATATAATATATACTTCGTCGATTTTCTATTCAAAACGAATTATATAAATAGTTTTAAAATTCGTTTCAAAATCTATTTCAACTTCCATTTCAATTCAAAGCAAAATTGAATTCTTCTTTATAAATTCGTTTCAAAGTTCATTTCTATTCAATTCAAATTTCAATTCAATTTGAATTCATTTCAATCCACTTTCAATTCAATTTGAATTCGTTTTCAATTCAATTTATTTCGAAATCGTTTTCAATTCAATTCATTTCGAAATCGTTTTCAATTCAATTCATTTCGAAATCGTTTTCAATTCAATTCCTTTCGAAATCGTTTTCAATTCAATTTATTTCGAAATCGTTTTCAATTCAATTCATTTCGAAATCGTTTTCAATTCAATTCATTTCGAAATCGTTTTCAATTCAATTTATTTCGAAATCGTTTTCAATTCAATTTATTTCGAAATCGTTTTCAATTCAATTTATTTCGAAATCGCTTTTCAATATTCATTTTTAAGATGAATAAAATCGATATAAATATCGTTCACGTCAAAATGGCGTCAATCAAATCAACACGGCTTCAAATTTTATTTGTGCTGTTGGGCAAAGATTAAATCTTTCCAACAAATTTTTACATGATCGGGATCTAATTGTGAATATCTTTCCAACAAATCCGAAAAATCAAGATTTCATATCAGGAATCAAAAGATATGTCCAGTTGAAAATTCTGAATAGTCGCTATGGAATTCAGGCCCTTAAAAACGGACATTTTGCAAATGACCTCGGATTTCGACGAAACCAGTTTTGTTGGGTCCGTGATGTTAAGTTATTGCTAGATTCCAAATTTCATAATTTTTCGAATCAATATGTGAGCGTGGCGAAGGAAAACGCGTTTGACCAGTTTTAGTTGATTTTAATCGACTGGAAAATGGCCATTTTTCTAACGATCTCAGAATTCGACGAAACTAGTTTTGTTAGGACCGTATCGTCAATACGAAGCTAGAAAATATTTTTCTGGAATTTTTCTAGTTAGTATGTGGCCCCGGTAATTTGAAGTGTGCGTTTAAAATTCAATATAAAGATTTAAATGAAAATTCAAAAGGAAACTGATTGTAACAACCGAATCAGCTTGCGATACATATCCCATTGTGTTCGGAATGGGGGTAAAACGCTATGGACGACAGGAGGTGGGCCTCGTTTCGAGTTCGTATTTAAAGGTCAACCTTTTTCCGAATTAAATAATTAAAATAAAATAAAATAAAAAATATATATATATCTCCCCTTATAACTACCCAGGCCCCCCCGTTATTTTCAGAAATCAAAATTGAAAAAAAAAAGAAACCCTAACGCTCGATCGCACTGCCGCCTCCCACCGCCGTCAGGCCACCCGTCCGCCTCCCTTCCCCGATCAACCCACGAGCCCTCCTTCACGCTCGCGCCTCTCTCCCCTTGACCAATCGAACCCTAACGCGCTGTCCACCCCAAACCTACCGCCGCCCGCCACTTGGATGGCTAACCGCCACCGCCGATCCACCTCCGGCGCCTCCGCCACGAGCCCCCCTCCCTCACTGACGAACGGAGAAGCCTCCCCCCCTGTAAGGTCCCTGCTGTTTTTTTTTATTATTATTTACTTTTTCTGATTTTTTTTATTTTACTTCAACTGTTTTTTTTATTTTATTTTACTTTAAACTGTTTTTTTTTATTATTTACTTTTTCTGTTTTTTTTAAAAGTAATTTAAAACTGATTTTAAAAGATTTTAAAACTGTAATTTTTATAAAAGATTTTAAAACTGTAATTTTTATAAAAGATTTTAAAACTGTAATTTTTAGAAAAGATTTTAAAACTGAAAACATATTTATTTTAAACATAAAACTTGTTTATTTTAATTTAAAAAGCTATGATTTTTATATGTAGAGAATAAAAAGATTAGATTTTTTTTTTTATATATGAAGCGACAGAGAAGATTGAACTTTTCATATGAAGTGATATAGAGATAAAAATTCGATTTTTAAATATATGAAGTAATTAAAATATGATTTTTATATGTTGAACTTCGAAATAAAAATAGGATTTTTATATATTGAACTTCGAAATAAAAATAGGATTTTTATATGTTGAACTTCGAAATAAAAATATGATTTTTATATATGGAATAGCGAAGTAAAATTTTTACATGATATTGGATTAGTAATATCCAATTAGAATGACTCGTTATAGATAGGATCAGTAGTATCCTAGAACGAGTGTGAAGAGTATATTTTTCGTGTAAACGGCAAGGAATTTCGCTCGGTCCGAACCAGTCGCTAAACCGATTCAGGCCGTTCGAAACGCCCTATCGTTTGAGAACAGGACAAAACAGAACGCATACAGAAGAACATTTCATTGTATATAACAACAGTGCATCAGATTACAAGAATATACAGAGTATAAAAGAATATTACACAGAAATATCAGAGATTTAAATTACATAGCAGCGGAAAATAATACAATACACAACTAGAAGAGATATACGGATACAAAGCTTTCTGGATATCGTTCCAGCTGTAAACCAGGATCCTGTGAATATAAATCTGCAAAACCAAAACTACTAGCTGCCCGTGTCAAAATAGGGCACCCAGAGTTTAGGTTAAAACAATAAACTCCAGGTCAGTCATGGGACTGGTGTGAGAACTAAAACAGTTTTTTTTTTATCTTTATTTTCAATCATTGGGTAAATCAAGGGACCACGCCGTATAACACGGAACGAGTTTCCTCCCAAGGATACCAGTGCATAAAACAACAGCGCAATGCTAAATAAAGAAAAATGAAGCTGTTATAAGACCCAGGTCCTATCACACAATGCAACGCAAGCCGGGGGATAGGGTTTTCCCTTATAACAGCCAAAGAATGCTTGATACGTTTTAAAACAAATCATTTGATACTATTATAAGTGCATAGTGTATAAAACAACTTCAAATCATAAGTATCAATCATAGGCGGCATGAGCGTCCCATGCCACTATGTCGCCATATATAGGTTTACAAATAAAACCGCAAAGTCACGTATTTGGAAAATGGATTTCCGTCTATGAACCGAGGCAAAAGATAGTCCTCAACCGATTCGTGACTCTCTAGCCCGAGCCACAGGATCAGAGCTCGAGTGACCCTTGGAGCGACAGGGCCGGTCCACCGATGTGGATTAAAATGCCTGAACACTACGTTTCCCTACCCTATGGGGTGTAAGTCTGGTCCGTCAGCCGACCAGAATGCATTCGGCCGAAACCGATATAACCGAGGCGCCTCGCAACAGCAACAACCACATAAGTCAAACTCGTCAGGGCGTGTAAAACCACTGACGCCACTTCTAGCTAGAAAGAAACGCAAGTCCTCCCTGAGGTCCGTCTCCCATTTTTGGTTCATACCTGGTGTGAAACACGCGATGTAAACGTTACACAAAGCTACGCCACAAAGGCCGTGCTTTGATCATCACCACAAGACTTTGCTTTTCAACAGAAGCCTTGATCATTTGCATCTTAGCATGCCACACAGGCAAACCATCCTATGCAACCGATATCAGTCACACAGAATGAAATTCGATGTCAGACACACAGTCCATTTGCAAGTCCGTTCTGGGGCTGAACGAAACCGGAGGCACCTAGTACCCCGCATATCCATCGATCTCAAGTACGTCTGGACGATCACCAACTGTTTCCATCTTCTTGGGTGTATAGCCCAATCAAGATCATCAGTTATCACCCAAACGACGTGAAGACCTCCGGTCTTCGACCATCGTCTTCATCTTCGACTTATCGTCGTATCAGTTATTCAGAATGGGATGAACCCGGTCTTTCCGAATAACTCGCGTATATTTTAAATAAGTGTTACACAAACACAACATACGCCTCATTCCAATTCATCAGTCACTAACCGTAAATTAATCAAGAGAATAATTCCCCAAATATTAACCCCGAAGGCCGAAACCAACATCAGATCAATATCCAGAAAACCATTCTGCTTGGCTAACCGACAGTTAGTTTCTGAATTTCACATTCATAGGGAAAGATTCCCATTAATTTTATCAAAGATAAATTCTTGAATTTATTCTTTAATCAACTTTTGAATATCGATTCAAACTAGTCGGGATTAGCGAACCTTACCGAAGTAATCATTTGTTATAATTTCCCAATCCCAACCTATTCATCCCATGAAGTAAAACTGTGAATACTTCATATCTAACACCACAGTGTTGTCGGTAAATTCAATTACCATTTCACGTTCAAATCTAATTAAAGATTTAACTATCGCCTGGAGCAAAACTGGTGATACTCCATTTTCGATCATTTCAATCTAATTAAAGATTCATTAATACTCCACTTAGTTTTAATCATTATCTGGGTTAAAGAATCAGTGTCATTTAAAACACGATTCACGATAAACCCAAAATCACATTCCATTAATTATCGGGTTAAAGAACAAGTGTTATTTAAAACACTGTTCACGATAAACCCAAAAATCAATACCAATTCAATTCCAATTAAATATCATTTAATTGGTACACTTCATTAAATCTAAATAAAAAGATTTAATCTTTTCTCAACTGGGTTCAAGAACAGTGTTAGTGAAGACACCATTCACGACAAACCCAAATCACATTCGATATTCAATACAAGGCTCTGAATAGAAAATATATCGGCTTATATTCAATATCGAATTCTACGATTAACAAATGTCGTATTGGAAATAACGATATAAATATATATCTTTCAAATTTCCATAACAACATCTGTATAATCCTGAATTCCAACATCGAAATATTCCGAAGACAATTTCGATTCATATCCACTCCAATGCAATCATTGGAAATTTTGGTTATTTTCGAAACCCTTTTCGAATTCAATTTATTTATTTAAAAATAAATAGAATTATAATTCTAGTTCAAAACTAGTTCAATTCGATAAAAATCTATTTTTATCTTTTCAAATATGGAGTTTTTCATCCCAAATCTTCACAAATCATTTCTTATGATTTTACACAAATTATTACTATTTTTAATAATTTTATCAAGGCCCGTACAGTCGATTTCCATTAACGGCCATCGAACTGCACTTACAGCGACCTTTTTCGAATTTGATTTGGACGTATCTCCAAACAACCGTTAGATTTCAAATTTCTAATATTCGTTAGAAAGCTCTTTTCGATACGAACCAAACGGTTCCGGTTTTAGGAGAATCCGACGGTCGGATCTCCCGTAATGTCCGTTTGAAATAAATGGTCGAAATTCACGAACTGCCGCGGCGCGGCGCGTTCTATTCAGGCCATTATATTATATATATAATATATATAATATATACTTCGTCGATTTCTATTCAAAACGAATTATATAAATAGTTTTAAAATCGTTTCAAAACCTATTTCAACTTCCATTTCAATTCAAAGCAAAATTGAATTCTTCCTTATAAATTCGTTTTAAAATTCATTTCTATTCAATTCAAATTTCAATTCAATTTGAATTCATTTTCAATTCAAATCACTTTGAATTCGTTTTCAATTCAATTCATTTCGAAATCGATTTCAATTCAATTTATTTCGAAATCGATTTCAAAATTACTTTTTAATATTCATCTTAAAATGAATAAAATCGATATAAATATCGTTTACGTCAAAATGGCGTCAATCTAATCAACACGGCTTCATAAATTTCTATTTTCAAATATTCTATTTCAAATATTTCTTTTTCAAAATAGTTGTTATTATCTAAATATTTCGTTCAACACATGACCAATCTCAATGAATGAGTACTGTCAACACATGAACTTTTATTTTATATCGATAAAGATGTAAATTTTATTACTAAAATATTTCGTTCAACACATGACCAATCTCAATGAATGAGTACTGTCAACACATGAACTTTTATTTTATAATATTCTTTATTTTTCAAATTGGAATGAGGCCCAATAAATTACCATATAAAGTTAATTATATGGATTTTCATACAACACATGTATATAATTACATTGAAAAATAATCAACCATCAACCAAAGTGCACTACACTGTATAAGCATCAAATATAGATATTCAACGCTTATAACAGCCTGTCAATCAATCGATCGACACATTTAATCAATCAGGATGAGTGAACTTCAAATTTCATCCCAACACCCGTGTGGGGTTTCAAACAATCAAACACAGATTTTAGTTGTGCAGTTGGGCGATGTGTAAAATTTATCGTCCCAATCAATGTCATTCAAATAGGTGTACATAAACAAACCGTCTGGTTTGTAAATGAATATTTATTTATTCACATTCACGTTAAAAATTATATTTTTAACGATAAAACATTTTATTCCAACATATGAATTTCTATTCAATTCATTTTTTTTCAATAAAAATGATATTTTTATTTTTCTAACATATTTTAGAAAATTTCGGCGGCATAACGGCACGATACTAGAAACGGGACCAGGCCTAGCCTTATCCCCAGTCTAGTGAAGGCCCATGCCATTCACATATCAATTTTAATCAATTTCCAATTTAACCAATCAATCAAATCCAAATCAAATAATCTAACCAACTACACAACCAAACAAACAAGTCCATGGTATGTGGACGGGTGTCGGGTGCTTCTAATAAGCACCGTCTGCATCCTAGTATATATATATATAACTAGAAAAATAGAATTTGAGTGAGAAGTTCTCACATATAGCTATCCAAACATCTTGACTCTTTTTTGATAGAAATCTCCATCGCTATCGCATCTTCGTTGCCCGTAGTCTCTACATAGGTAAAAATCGAATTTTTTCTATGTTATTCAATATATAAAGATTGCATTTTGACTTCGCTATTCAATATATAAAAATATGATTTTTACTTCGACTTTCAACATATAAAAATATGATTTTTACTTCGACTTTCAACATATAAAAATATGATTTTTCCTTTGACTTTCAATATTTAAAAATATGATTTTTCCTTTTAAATTCCTAATCTCCTTCTAGTTTATAAATCATTTTAAAATCAGTTTTTAAATTCCTTTTTAAAAATTCAGTTTTTAAAACTTTAAAAATCAGGTTTTAAAATTCTTTTAAAAGAAATCAGTTTTTACTTTCTTTACAAAAAATCCAGTTATAAAAATTCTTTTATAAAAATCTGTTTTATACTTTTAAAACTTTCAGTTTTATACCTTTTTTAAAAAAAACAGTTTTATGCTTTTTTTTAAAAATTTCAGTTTTAAAATACTTTTAAAAAATTCATTTCAGTTTTAAAATACTTTAAAATCAATTTAAAAATGCTTATAAAATCAGTTTAAAATTCTTCTTATAAAAACAGTTTTAAATCTTTAAACATAATCAGTTTCATAAGCTTATAAATATATTCAAATTCAGTTTTTAAATATAATCAAATTCAGTTTTTAAATATAATCAAATATAAAATAAATAAATTAAAAAAAGAAAGACTTACAGGGGGGGTTTGGCAGTGGTCTTCGTCGAAGGGAGGAGCTGGAAACGGAGGAGGGGGTCGCGCTCTGGCTGGACGGTGGAGGACTGGGCGGAGGCGCCTCGATTCTGGGGGTTTAGGGCTTGGAGGTTTCAGAAGGGGGTGCGGGTTCTCGAGGCGGGCGAGGAGGAAAGGGGGGGGGGAAAGGAGAGAGGGTCGGCGAGAGGAGGAGGGGGGGGGGAAGCGCCGTCGATCGGCAGTGGCGGTGGGGGAGGCTGAACGGGGCTCGATTTGTTTTTTTTTTTCTTTAATTCTGAATTTTTGAAGTCAACGGTAGGGGAGAGGGAGGTAGTTAAAGGGGAGGGTTATTTATTAATTTATTAATTTAATTTTAATATTAAATCCATAAAGCAACTTTTTCGTTCGGACTCGAAACGAAACCCGCCGACTGTTGTCCATAGCTAATTACCCCCATTCCGAACACAATGGGATATGTATCGTAAGCTGATTCGATTGTTTGAATCAGTTTCCGTTGAAATTACATTTTAAATCCTTATATTGAATTTTAAATGTACATTTCAAATTACCGGGGTCACATACTAACTAGAAAAATTCCTGAAAAATATTTTCTAGCTTCGTATTGACGATACGGTCCTAACCAAACTAGTTTCGTCGAATTCTGAGACCGTTGGAAAAATGGCCATCTTCCAGTCGATTAAAATCAACTGAAACTGGTCAAACGCGTTTTCCTTTGCCACGCTCACATATTGATTCGAAAAATTATGAAATTTGGAATCTAGCAATAACTTCACATCCCGGACCCAACAAAACTGGTTTCGTCGAAATCCGAGGTCGTTTGCAAAATGTCCATTTTTAAGGGCCTGAATTCCATAGCGACTATTCAGAATTTTCAACTGGACATATCTTTTGATTCCCGCTACGAACTTTTGATTTTTCGGATTCGATAGAAAGATATTCACAATTAGATCCCATCATTTTTGGTTTCACTAAAATATGGATTGTTTTGCACCCGGTACATTCAATTGAAGTTTGAAATCGAATTATCGAACTACCGCGCCATTTTTAATTCTATTTATAATTATATATAAATATTTATATTCTAACGACGACGCGTATAATATATACGTTCGAATTCTATTCAAAATAAATTTCTCGTCGATATTATTTAAAATAATTCATTTTAAATAATCAAAATTCGCTAAAATTGCCAAAATAAAAATTTTAAACTGACCCAGATTTTACGGGTTGTTACAATCTCCCCCACTTAAAACTTTTCGTCCCCGAAAAGGAACAAAGTCGAAAGTGGTTTGATTATTCAGCTCTACGATCGATCAGGCTTCCATTCTCCAACTCTTTAGTTTCTGAGAATTTTCAAAATTTCAAAAATTTGGCTAACACCCTAAATTTTTGAAAAATTTCGCCATAACCTCCCCTGCACCGGGAGCATTGGGGAATTTCAAATAGCTTACCCGGTCCTTCAGATCTCAAAAAGAAAAAGAAAAAGCCAAGCGGCTAGCCAATAGGCTCACAAAATCATCATCACCCAAACAAAACAGGAAATTATGTAGTAAAAATGTACCTATTTGTCGGGCAAACAAATTTTATTCTCTGCTCTAGCCTCCTTGCTATGACCTGTTCAATGATATACATGTATATGCAAGCAGATGCGACCAATTTTCAATACAATTCATTATTCGATCAAATTAGGCATAATGGTTCAAAATTAGCAAACAAATGAACAAACAACACAAACATCAATCAATTAGTGGATTAACGTTTCAAATTCATAATTTTGATACATATACAAAAATCAGATTTTTGATGCCAAATCACAACAATAGGCCCTATCTAATTTTGGTTCTCACACCAGTCAATAGGAAATATATAAATATCACACCTTCGACACTCGAATATAAATACTGGCGACAGTGCCCCATCACCAGAATTATTCCCGGGCACTAGGGGGATTCTATATCTACCCAATATATTAAAACTTCGAACACACGTTTGCAAGACATATATGCAAAATCTTTATATACTGGATTGTCCTAATCAATATAAATAAATAATCAAATACGTATAGAACGATTTAAATTTTTAAAACAAAATTTGTTTTCATTTGAAAGAAATATACTCTTCACACTCGTTCTAGGATACTACTGATCCTATCTCTAACGAGTCATTCTAATTGGATATTACTAATCCAATATCTGATGAATTCTTTCTTAAGGTTCTAATGTGTCTTATTCTCTGAGCTTTGTAAACCAAAGCTCTGATACCACGTGTAAACGGCAAGGAATTTCGCTCGGTCCGAACCAGTCGCAAACCGATTCAGGCCGTTCGAAACGCCCTATCGTTTGAGAACAGGACAAAACAGAACGCATACAGAAGAACATTTCATTGTATATAACAACAGTGCATCAGATTACAAGAATATACAGAGTATAAAAGAATATTACACAGAAATATCAGAGATTTAAATTACATAGCAGCGGAAAATAATACAATACACAACTAGAAGAGATATACGGATACAAAGCTTTCCGGATATCGTTCCAGCTGTAAACCAGGATCCTGTGAATATAAATCTGCAAAACCAAAACTACTAGCTGCCCGTGTCAAAATAGGGGCACCCAGAGTTTAGGTTAAAACAATAAACTCCAGGTCAGTCATGGGACTGGTGTGAGAACTAAAACAGTTTTTTTTTATCTTTATTTTCAATCATTGGGTAAATCAAGGGACCACGCCGTATAACACGGAACGAGTTTCCTCCCAAGGATACCAGTGCATAAAACAACAGCGCAATGCTAAATAAAGAAAAATGAAGCTGTTATAAGACCCAGGTCCTATCACACAATGCAACGCAAGCCGGGGGATAGGGTTTTCCCTTATAACAGCCAAAGAATGCTTGATACGTTTTAAAACAAATCATTTGATACTATTATAAGTGCATAGTGTATAAAACAACTTCAAATCATAAGTATCAATCATAGGCGGCATGAGCGTCCCATGCCACTATGTCGCCATATATAGGTTTACAAATAAAACCGCAAAGTCACGTATTTGGAAAATGGATTTCCGTCTATGAACCGAGGCAAAAGATAGTCCTCAACCGATTCGTGACTCTCTAGCCCGAGCCACAGGATCAGAGCTCGAGTGACCCTTGGAGCGACAGGGCCGGTCCACCGATGTGGATTAAAATGCCTGAACACTACGTTTCCCCACCCTATGGGGTGTAAGTCTGGTCCGTCAGCCGACCAGAATGCATTCGGCCGAAACCGATATAACCGAGGCGCCTCGCAACAGCAACAACCACATAAGTCAAACTCGTCAGGGCGTGTAAAACCACTGACGCCACTTCTAGCTAGAAAGAAACGTAAGTCCTCCCTGAGGTCCGTCTCCCGTTTTTGGTTCATACCTGGTGTGAAACACGCGATGTAAACGTTACACAAAGCTACGCCACAAAGGCCGTGCTTTGATCATCACCACAAGACTTTGCTTTTCAACAGAAGCCTTGATCATTTGCATCTTAGCATGCCACACAGGCAAACCATCCTATGCAACCGATATCAGTCACACAGAATGAAATCCGATGTCAGACACACAGTCCATTTGCAAGTCCGTTCTGGGGCTGAACGAAACCGGAGGCACCTAGTACCCCGCATATCCATCGATCTCCAAGTACGTCTGGACGATCACCAACTGTTTCCATCTTCTTGGGTGTACAGCCCAATCAAGATCATCAGTTATCACCCAAACGACGTGAAGACCTCCGGTCTTCGACCATCGTCTTCATCTTCGACTTATCGTCGTATCAGTTATTCAGAATGGGATGAACCCGGTCTTTCCGAATAACTCGCGTATATTTTAAATAAGTGTTACACAAACACAACATACGCCTCATTCCAATTCATCAGTCACTAACCGTAAATTAATCAAGAGAATAATTCCCCAAATATTAACCCCGAAGGCCGAAACCAACATCAGATCAATATCCAGAAAACCATTCTGCTTGGCTAACCGACAGTTAGTTTCTGAATTTCACATTCATAGGGAAAGATTCCCATTAATTTTATCAAAGATAAATTCTTGAATTTATTCTTTAATCAACTTTTGAATATCAATTCAAACTAGTCGGGATTAGCGAACCTTACCGAAGTAATCATTTGTTATAATTTCCCAATCCCAACCTATTCATCCCATGAAGTAAAACTGTGAATACTTCATATCTAACACCACAGTGTTATCGGTAAATTCAATTACCATTTCACGTTCAAATCTAATTAAAGATTTAACTATCGCCTGGAGCAAAACTGGTGATACTCCATTTTCGATCATTTCAATCTAATTAAAGATTCATTAAAACTCCACTTAGTTTTAATCATTATCTGGGTTAAAGAATCAGTGTCATTTAAAACACGATTCACGATAAACCCAAAATCACATTCCATTAATTATCGGGTTAAAGAACAAGTGTTATTTAAAACACTGTTCACGATAAACCCAAAAATCAATACCAATTCAATTCCAATTAAATATCATTTAATTGGTACACTTCATTAAATCTAAATAAAAAGATTTAATCTTTTCTCAACTGGGTTCAAGAACAGTGTTAGTGAAGACACCATTCACGACAAACCCAAATCACATTCGATATTCAATACAAGGCTCTGAATAGAAAATATATCGGCTTATATTCAATATCGAATTCTACGATTAACAAATGTCGTATTGGAAATAACGATATAAATATATATCTTTCAAATTTCCATAACAACATCTGTATAATCCTGAATTCCAACATCGAAATATTCCGAAGACAATTTCGATTCATATCCACTCCAATGCAATCATTGGAAATTTTGGTTATTTTCAAAACCCTTTTCGAATTCAATTTATTTATTTAAAAATAAATAGAATTATAATTCTAGTTCAAAACTAGTTCAATTCGATAAAAATCTATTTTTATCTTTTCAAATATGGAGTTTTTCATCCCAAATCTTCACAAATCATTTCTTATGATTTTACACAAATTATTACTATTTTTAATAATTTTATCAAGGCCCGTACAGTCGATTTCCATTAACGGCCATCGAACTGCACTTACAGCGACCTTTTTCGAATTTGATTTGGACGTATCTCCAAATCCAACCGTTAGATTTCAAATTTCTAATATTCGTTAGAAAGCTCTTTTCGATACGAACCAAACGGTTCCGGTTTTAGGAGAATCCGACGGTCGGATCTCCCGTAATGTCCGTTTGAAATAAATGGTCGAAATTCACGAACTGCCGCGGCGCGGCGCGTTCTATTCAGGCCATTATATTATATATATAATATATACTTCGTCGATTTCTATTCAAAACGAATTATATAAATAGTTTTAAAATCGTTTCAAAACCTATTTCAACTTCCATTTCAATTCAAAGCAAAATTGAATTCTTCCTTATAAATTCGTTTTAAAATTCATTTCTATTCAATTCAAATTTCAATTCAATTTGAATTCATTTTCAATTCAAATCACTTTGAATTCGTTTTCAATTCAATTCATTTCGAAATCGATTTCAATTCAATTTATTTCGAAATCGATTTCAAAATTACTTTTTAATATTCATCTTAAAATGAATAAAATCGATATAAATATCGTTTACGTCAAAATGGCGTCAATCTAATCAACACGGCTTCATAAATTTCTATTTTCAAATATTCTATTTCAAATATTTCTTTTTCAAAATAGTTGTTATTATCTAAATATTTCGTTCAACACATGACCAATCTCAATGAATGAGTACTGTCAACACATGAACTTTTATTTTATATCGATAAAGATGTAAATTTTATTACTAAAATATTTCGTTCAACACATGACCAATCTCAATGAATGAGTACTGTCAACACATGAACTTTTATTTTATAATATTCTTTATTTTTCAAATTGGAATGAGGCCCAATAAATTACCATATAAAGTTAATTATATGGATTTTCATACAACACATGTATATAATTACATTGAAAAATAATCAACCATCAACCAAAGTGCACTACACTGTATAAGCATCAAATATAGATATTCAACGCTTATAACAGCCTGTCAATCAATCGATCGACACATTTAATCAATCAGGATGAGTGAACTTCAAATTTCATCCCAACACCCGTGTGGGGTTTCAAACAATCAAACACAGATTTTAGTTGTGCAGTTGGGCGATGTGTAAAATTTATCGTCCCAATCAATGTCATTCAAATAGGTGTACATAAACAAACCGTCTGGTTTGTAAATGAATATTTATTTATTCACATTCACGTTAAAAATTATATTTTTAACGATAAAACATTTTATTCCAACATATGAATTTCTATTCAATTCATTTTTTTTCAATAAAAATGATATTTTTATTTTTCTAACATATTTTAGAAAATTTCGGCGGCATAACGGCACGATACTAGAAACGGGACCAGGCCTAGCCTTATCCCCAGTCTAGTGAAGGCCCACGCCATTCACATATCAATTTTAATCAATTTCCAATTTAACCAATCAATCAAATCCAAATCAAATAATCTAACCAACTACACAACCAAACAAACAAGTCCATGGTATGTGGACGGGTGTCGGGTGCTTCTAATAAGCACCGTCTGCATCCTAGTATATATATATATATATATATATAACTAGAAAAATAGAATTTGAGTGAGAAGTTCTCACATATAGCTATCCAAACATCTTGACTCTTTTTTGATAGAAATCTCCATCGCTATCGCATCTTCGTTGCCCGTAGTCTCTACATAGGTAAAAATCGAATTTTTTCTATGTTATTCAATATATAAAGATTGCATTTTGACTTCGCTATTCAATATATAAAAATATGATTTTTACTTCGACTTTCAACATATAAAAATATGATTTTTACTTCGACTTTCAACATATAAAAATATGATTTTTCCTTTGACTTTCAATATTTAAAAATATGATTTTTCCTTTTAAATTCCTAATCTCCTTCTAGTTTATAAATCATTTTAAAATCAGTTTTTAAATTCCTTTTTAAAAATTCAGTTTTTATAACTTTAAAAATCAGGTTTTAAAATTCTTTTAAAAGAAATCAGTTTTTACTTTCTTTACAAAAAATCCAGTTATAAAAATTCTTTTATAAAAATCTGTTTTTGTACTTTTAAAACTTTCAGTTTTATACCTTTTTTAAAAAAAACAGTTTTATGCTTTTTTTTTAAAATTTCAGTTTTAAAATACTTTTAAAAAATTCATTTCAGTTTTAAAATACTTTAAAATCAATTTAAAAATGCTTATAAAATCAGTTTAAAATTCTTCTTATAAAAACAGTTTTAAATCTTTAAACATAATCAGTTTCATAAGCTTATAAATATATTCAAATTCAGTTTTTAAATATAATCAAATTCAGTTTTTAAATATAATCAAATATAAAATAAATAAATTAAAAAAAGAAAGACTTACAGGGGGGGTTTGGCAGTGGTCTTCGTCGAAGGGAGGAGCTGGAAACGGAGGAGGGGGTCGCGCTCTGGCTGGACGGTGGAGGACTGGGCGGAGGCGCCTCGATTCTGGGGGTTTAGGGCTTGGAGGTTTCAGAAGGGGGTGCGGGTTCTCGAGGCGGGCGAGGAGGAAAGGGGGGGGGGGGAAAGGAGAGAGGGTCGGCGAGAGGAGGAGGGGGGGGAAGCGCCGTCGATCGGCAGTGGCGGTGGGGGAGGCTGAACGGGGCTCGATTTGTTTTTTTTTTTTCTTTAATTCTGAATTTTTGAAGTCAACGGTAGGGGAGAGGGAGGTAGTTAAAGGGGAGGGTTATTTATTAATTTATTAATTTAATTTTAATATTAAATCCATAAAGCAACTTTTTCGTTCGGACTCGAAACGAAACCCGCCGACTGTTGTCCATAGCTAATTACCCCCATTCCGAACACAATGGGATATGTATCGTAAGCTGATTCGATTGTTTGAATCAGTTTCCGTTGAAATTACATTTTAAATCCTTATATTGAATTTTAAATGTACATTTCAAATTACCGGGGTCACATACTAACTAGAAAAATTCCTGAAAAATATTTTCTAGCTTCGTATTGACGATACGGTCCTAACCAAACTAGTTTCGTCGAATTCTGAGACCGTTGGAAAAATGGCCATCTTCCAGTCGATTAAAATCAACTGAAACTGGTCAAACGCGTTTTCCTTTGCCACGCTCACATATTGATTCGAAAAATTATGAAATTTGGAATCTAGCAATAACTTCACATCCCGGACCCAACAAAACTGGTTTCGTCGAAATCCGAGGTCGTTTGCAAAATGTCCATTTTTAAGGGCCTGAATTCCATAGCGACTATTCCGAATTTTCAACTGGACATATCTTTTGATTCCCGCTACGAACTTTTGATTTTTCGGATTCGATAGAAAGATATTCACAATTAGATCCCATCATTTTTGGTTTCACTAAAATATGGATTGTTTTGCACCCGGTACATTCAATTGAAGTTTGAAATCGAATTATCGAACTACCGCGCCATTTTTAATTCTATTTATAATTATATATAAATATTTATATTCTAACGACGACGCGTATAATATATACGTTCGAATTCTATTCAAAATAAATTTCTCGTCGATATTATTTAAAATAATTCATTTTAAATAATCAAAATTCGCTAAAATTGCCAAAATAAAAATTTTAAACTGACCCAGATTTTACGGGTTGTTACAATCTCCCCCACTTAAAACTTTTCGTCCCCGAAAAGGAACAAAGTCGAAAGTGGTTTGATTATTCAGCTCTACGATCGATCAGGCTTCCATTCTCCAACTCTTTAGTTTCTGAGAATTTTCAAAATTTCAAAAATTTGGCTAACACCCTAAATTTTTGAAAAATTTCGCCATAACCTCCCCTGCACCGGGAGCATTGGGGAATTTCAAATAGCTTACCCGGTCCTTCAGATCTCAAAAAGAAAAAGAAAAAGCCAAGCGGCTAGCCAATAGGCTCACAAAATCATCATCACCCAAACAAAACAGGAAATTATGTAGTAAAAATGTACCTATTTGTCGGGCAAACAAATTTTATTCTCTGCTCTAGCCTCCTTGCTATGACCTGTTCAATGATATACATGTATATGCAAGCAGATGCGACCAATTTTCAATACAATTCATTATTCGATCAAATTAGGCATAATGGTTCAAAATTAGCAAACAAATGAACAAACAACACAAACATCAATCAATTAGTGGATTAACGTTTCAAATTCATAATTTTGATACATATACAAAAATCAGATTTTTGATGCCAAATCACAACAATAGGCCCTATCTAATTTTGGTTCTCACACCAGTCAATAGGAAATATATAAATATCACACCTTCGACACTCGAATATAAATACTGGCGACAGTGCCCCATCACCAGAATTATTCCCGGGCACTAGGGGGATTCTATATCTACCCAATATATTAAAACTTCGAACACACGTTTGCAAGACATATATGCAAAATCTTTATATACTGGATTGTCCTAATCAATATAAATAAATAATCAAATACGTATAGAACGATTTAAATTTTTAAAACAAAATTTGTTTTCATTTGAAAGAAATATACTCTTCACACTCGTTCTAGGATACTACTGATCCTATCTCTAACGAGTCATTCTAATTGGATATTACTAATCCAATATCTGATGAATTCTTTCTTAAGGTTCTAATGTGTCTTATTCTCTGAGCTTTGTAAACCAAAGCTCTGATACCACGTGTAAACGGCAAGGAATTTCGCTCGGTCCGAACCAGTCGCAAACCGATTCAGGCCGTTCGAAACGCCCTATCGTTTGAGAACAGGACAAAACAGAACGCATACAGAAGAACATTTCATTGTATATAACAACAGTGCATCAGATTACAAGAATATACAGAGTATAAAAGAATATTACACAGAAATATCAGAGATTTAAATTACATAGCAGCGGAAAATAATACAATACACAACTAGAAGAGATATACGGATACAAAGCTTTCCGGATATCGTTCCAGCTGTAAACCAGGATCCTGTGAATATAAATCTGCAAAACCAAAACTACTAGCTGCCCGTGTCAAAATAGGGGCACCCAGAGTTTAGGTTAAAACAATAAACTCCAGGTCAGTCATGGGACTGGTGTGAGAACTAAAACAGTTTTTTTTTATCTTTATTTTCAATCATTGGGTAAATCAAGGGACCACGCCGTATAACACGGAACGAGTTTCCTCCCAAGGATACCAGTGCATAAAACAACAGCGCAATGCTAAATAAAGAAAAATGAAGCTGTTATAAGACCCAGGTCCTATCACACAATGCAACGCAAGCCGGGGGATAGGGTTTTCCCTTATAACAGCCAAAGAATGCTTGATACGTTTTAAAACAAATCATTTGATACTATTATAAGTGCATAGTGTATAAAACAACTTCAAATCATAAGTATCAATCATAGGCGGCATGAGCGTCCCATGCCACTATGTCGCCATATATAGGTTTACAAATAAAACCGCAAAGTCACGTATTTGGAAAATGGATTTCCGTCTATGAACCGAGGCAAAAGATAGTCCTCAACCGATTCGTGACTCTCTAGCCCGAGCCACAGGATCAGAGCTCGAGTGACCCTTGGAGCGACAGGGCCGGTCCACCGATGTGGATTAAAATGCCTGAACACTACGTTTCCCCACCCTATGGGGTGTAAGTCTGGTCCGTCAGCCGACCAGAATGCATTCGGCCGAAACCGATATAACCGAGGCGCCTCGCAACAGCAACAACCACATAAGTCAAACTCGTCAGGGCGTGTAAAACCACTGACGCCACTTCTAGCTAGAAAGAAACGTAAGTCCTCCCTGAGGTCCGTCTCCCGTTTTTGGTTCATACCTGGTGTGAAACACGCGATGTAAACGTTACACAAAGCTACGCCACAAAGGCCGTGCTTTGATCATCACCACAAGACTTTGCTTTTCAACAGAAGCCTTGATCATTTGCATCTTAGCATGCCACACAGGCAAACCATCCTATGCAACCGATATCAGTCACACAGAATGAAATCCGATGTCAGACACACAGTCCATTTGCAAGTCCGTTCTGGGGCTGAACGAAACCGGAGGCACCTAGTACCCCGCATATCCATCGATCTCCAAGTACGTCTGGACGATCACCAACTGTTTCCATCTTCTTGGGTGTACAGCCCAATCAAGATCATCAGTTATCACCCAAACGACGTGAAGACCTCCGGTCTTCGACCATCGTCTTCATCTTCGACTTATCGTCGTATCAGTTATTCAGAATGGGATGAACCCGGTCTTTCCGAATAACTCGCGTATATTTTAAATAAGTGTTACACAAACACAACATACGCCTCATTCCAATTCATCAGTCACTAACCGTAAATTAATCAAGAGAATAATTCCCCAAATATTAACCCCGAAGGCCGAAACCAACATCAGATCAATATCCAGAAAACCATTCTGCTTGGCTAACCGACAGTTAGTTTCTGAATTTCACATTCATAGGGAAAGATTCCCATTAATTTTATCAAAGATAAATTCTTGAATTTATTCTTTAATCAACTTTTGAATATCAATTCAAACTAGTCGGGATTAGCGAACCTTACCGAAGTAATCATTTGTTATAATTTCCCAATCCCAACCTATTCATCCCATGAAGTAAAACTGTGAATACTTCATATCTAACACCACAGTGTTATCGGTAAATTCAATTACCATTTCACGTTCAAATCTAATTAAAGATTTAACTATCGCCTGGAGCAAAACTGGTGATACTCCATTTTCGATCATTTCAATCTAATTAAAGATTCATTAAAACTCCACTTAGTTTTAATCATTATCTGGGTTAAAGAATCAGTGTCATTTAAAACACGATTCACGATAAACCCAAAATCACATTCCATTAATTATCGGGTTAAAGAACAAGTGTTATTTAAAACACTGTTCACGATAAACCCAAAAATCAATACCAATTCAATTCCAATTAAATATCATTTAATTGGTACACTTCATTAAATCTAAATAAAAAGATTTAATCTTTTCTCAACTGGGTTCAAGAACAGTGTTAGTGAAGACACCATTCACGACAAACCCAAATCACATTCGATATTCAATACAAGGCTCTGAATAGAAAATATATCGGCTTATATTCAATATCGAATTCTACGATTAACAAATGTCGTATTGGAAATAACGATATAAATATATATCTTTCAAATTTCCATAACAACATCTGTATAATCCTGAATTCCAACATCGAAATATTCCGAAGACAATTTCGATTCATATCCACTCCAATGCAATCATTGGAAATTTTGGTTATTTTCAAAACCCTTTTCGAATTCAATTTATTTATTTAAAAATAAATAGAATTATAATTCTAGTTCAAAACTAGTTCAATTCGATAAAAATCTATTTTTATCTTTTCAAATATGGAGTTTTTCATCCCAAATCTTCACAAATCATTTCTTATGATTTTACACAAATTATTACTATTTTTAATAATTTTATCAAGGCCCGTACAGTCGATTTCCATTAACGGCCATCGAACTGCACTTACAGCGACCTTTTTCGAATTTGATTTGGACGTATCTCCAAATCCAACCGTTAGATTTCAAATTTCTAATATTCGTTAGAAAGCTCTTTTCGATACGAACCAAACGGTTCCGGTTTTAGGAGAATCCGACGGTCGGATCTCCCGTAATGTCCGTTTGAAATAAATGGTCGAAATTCACGAACTGCCGCGGCGCGGCGCGTTCTATTCAGGCCATTATATTATATATATAATATATATAATATATACTTCGTCGATTTCTATTCAAAACGAATTATATAAATAGTTTTAAAATCGTTTCAAAACCTATTTCAACTTCCATTTCAATTCAAAGCAAAATTGAATTCTTCCTTATAAATTCGTTTTAAAATTCATTTCTATTCAATTCAAATTTCAATTCAATTTGAATTCATTTTCAATTCAAATCACTTTGAATTCGTTTTCAATTCAATTCATTTCGAAATCGATTTCAATTCAATTTATTTCGAAATCGATTTCAAAATTACTTTTTAATATTCATCTTAAAATGAATAAAATCGATATAAATATCGTTTACGTCAAAATGGCGTCAATCTAATCAACACGGCTTCATAAATTTCTATTTTCAAATATTCTATTTCAAATATTTCTTTTTCAAAATAGTTGTTATTATCTAAATATTTCGTTCAACACATGACCAATCTCAATGAATGAGTACTGTCAACACATGAACTTTTATTTTATATCGATAAAGATGTAAATTTTATTACTAAAATATTTCGTTCAACACACGACCAATCTCAATGAATGAGTACTGTCAACACATGAACTTTTATTTTATAATATTCTTTATTTTTCAAATTGGAATGAGGCCCAATAAATTACCATATAAAGTTAATTATATGGATTTTCATACAACACATGTATATAATTACATTGAAAAATAATCAACCATCAACCAAAGTGCACTACACTGTATAAGCATCAAATATAGATATTCAACGCTTATAACAGCCTGTCAATCAATCGATCGACACATTTAATCAATCAGGATGAGTGAACTTCAAATTTCATCCCAACACCCGTGTGGGGTTTCAAACAATCAAACACAGATTTTAGTTGTGCAGTTGGGCGATGTGTAAAATTTATCGTCCCAATCAATGTCATTCAAATAGGTGTACATAAACAAACCGTCTGGTTTGTAAATGAATATTTATTTATTCACATTCACGTTAAAAATTATATTTTTAACGATAAAACATTTTATTCCAACATATGAATTTCTATTCAATTCATTTTTTTTCAATAAAAATGATATTTTTATTTTTCTAACATATTTTAGAAAATTTCGGCGGCATAACGGCACGATACTAGAAACGGGACCAGGCCTAGCCTTATCCCCAGTCTAGTGAAGGCCCACGCCATTCACATATCAATTTTAATCAATTTCCAATTTAACCAATCAATCAAATCCAAATCAAATAATCTAACCAACTACACAACCAAACAAACAAGTCCATGGTATGTGGACGGGTGTCGGGTGCTTCTAATAAGCACCGTCTGCATCCTAGTATATATATATATATAACTAGAAAAATAGAATTTGAGTGAGAAGTTCTCACATATAGCTATCCAAACATCTTGACTCTTTTTTGATAGAAATCTCCATCGCTATCGCATCTTCGTTGCCCGTAGTCTCTACATAGGTAAAAATCGAATTTTTTCTATGTTATTCAATATATAAAGATTGCATTTTGACTTCGCTATTCAATATATAAAAATATGATTTTTACTTCGACTTTCAACATATAAAAATATGATTTTTACTTCGACTTTCAACATATAAAAATATGATTTTTCCTTTGACTTTCAATATTTAAAAATATGATTTTTCCTTTTAAATTCCTAATCTCCTTCTAGTTTATAAATCATTTTAAAATCAGTTTTTAAATTCCTTTTTAAAAATTCAGTTTTTATAACTTTAAAAATCAGGTTTTAAAATTCTTTTAAAAGAAATCAGTTTTTACTTTCTTTACAAAAAATCCAGTTATAAAAATTCTTTTATAAAAATCTGTTTTATACTTTTAAAACTTTCAGTTTTATACCTTTTTTAAAAAAAACAGTTTTATGCTTTTTTTTTAAAATTTCAGTTTTAAAATACTTTTATAAAATTCATTTCAGTTTTAAAATACTTTAAAATCAATTTAAAAATGCTTATAAAATCAGTTTAAAATTCTTCTTATAAAAACAGTTTTAAATCTTTAAACATAATCAGTTTCATAAGCTTATAAATATATTCAAATTCAGTTTTTAAATATAATCAAATTCAGTTTTTAAATATAATCAAATATAAAATAAATAAATTAAAAAAAGAAAGACTTACAGGGGGGGTTTGGCAGTGGTCTTCGTCGAAGGGAGGAGCTGGAAACGGAGGAGGGGGTCGCGCTCTGGCTGGACGGTGGAGGACTGGGCGGAGGCGCCTCGATTCTGGGGGTTTAGGGCTTGGAGGTTTCAGAAGGGGGTGCGGGTTCTCGAGGCGGGCTAGGAGGAAAGGGGGGGGGAAAGGAGAGAGGGTCGGCGAGAGGAGGAGGGGGGGAAGCGCCGTCGATCGGCAGTGGCGGTGGGGGAGGCTGAACGGGGCTCGATTTGTTTTTTTTTTTCTTTAATTCTGAATTTTTGAAGTCAACGGTAGGGGAGAGGGAGGTAGTTAAAGGGGAGGGTTATTTATTAATTTATTAATTTAATTTTAATATTAAATCCATAAAGCAACTTTTTCGTTCGGACTCGAAACGAAACCCGCCGACTGTTGTCCATAGCTAATTACCCCCATTACGAACACAATGGGATATGTATCGTAAGCTGATTCGATTGTTTGAATCAGTTTCCGTTGAAATTACATTTTAAATCCTTATATTGAATTTTAAATGTACATTTCAAATTACCGGGGTCACATACTAACTAGAAAAATTCCTGAAAAATATTTTCTAGCTTCGTATTGACGATACGGTCCTAACCAAACTAGTTTCGTCGAATTCTGAGACCGTTGGAAAAATGGCCATCTTCCAGTCGATTAAAATCAACTAAAACTGGTCAAACGCGTTTTCCTTTGCCACGCTCACATATTGATTCGAAAAATTATGAAATTTGGAATCTAGCAATAACTTCACATCCCGGACCCAACAAAACTGGTTTCGTCGAAATCCGAGGTCGTTTGCAAAATGTCCATTTTTAAGGGCCTGAATTCCATAGCGACTATTCAGAATTTTCAACTGGACATATCTTTTGATTCCCGCTACGAACTTTTGATTTTTCGGATTCGATAGAAAGATATTCACAATTAGATCCCATCATTTTTGGTTTCACTAAAATATGGATTGTTTTGCACCCGGTACATTCAATTGAAGTTTGAAATCGAATTATCGAACTACCGCGCCATTTTTAATTCTATTTATAATTATATATAAATATTTATATTCTAACGACGACGCGTATAATATATACGTTCGAATTCTATTCAAAATAAATTTCTCGTCGATATTATTTAAAATAATTCATTTTAAATAATCAAAATTCGCTAAAATTGCCAAAATAAAAATTTTAAACTGACCCAGATTTTACGGGTTGTTACAATCTCCCCCACTTAAAACTTTTCGTCCCCGAAAAGGAACAAAGTCGAAAGTGGTTTGATTATTCAGCTCTACGATCGATCAGGCTTCCATTCTCCAACTCTTTAGTTTCTGAGAATTTTCAAAATTTCAAAATTTGGCTAACACCCTAAATTTTTGAAAAATTTCGCCATAACCTCCCCTGCACCGGGAGCATTGGGGAATTTCAAATAGCTTACCCGGTCCTTCAGATCTCAAAAAGAAAAAGAAAAAGCCAAGCGGCTAGCCAATAGGCTCACAAAATCATCATCACCCAAACAAAACAGGAAATTATGTAGTAAAAATGTACCTATTTGTCGGGCAAACAAATTTTATTCTCTGCTCTAGCCTCCTTGCTATGACCTGTTCAATGATATACATGTATATGCAAGCAGATGCGACCAATTTTCAATACAATTCATTATTCGATCAAATTAGGCATAATGGTTCAAAATTAGCAAACAAATGAACAAACAACACAAACATCAATCAATTAGTGGATTAACGTTTCAAATTCATAATTTTGATACATATACAAAAATCAGATTTTTGATGCCAAATCACAACAATAGGCCCTATCTAATTTTGGTTCTCACACCAGTCAATAGGAAATATATAAATATCACACCTTCGACACTCGAATATAAATACTGGCGACAGTGCCCCATCACCAGAATTATTCCCGGGCACTAGGGGGATTCTATATCTACCCAATATATTAAAACTTCGAACACACGTTTGCAAGACATATATGCAAAATCTTTATATACTAGATTGTCCTAATCAATATAAATAAATAATCAAATACGTATAGAACGATTTAAATTTTTAAAACAAAATTTGTTTTCATTTGAAAGAAATATACTCTTCACACTCGTTCTAGGATACTACTGATCCTATCTCTAACGAGTCATTCTAATTGGATATTACTAATCCAATATCTGATGAATTCTTTCTTAAGGTTCTAATGTGTCTTATTCTCTGAGCTTTGTAAACCAAAGCTCTGATACCACGTGTAAACGGCAAGGAATTTCGCTCGGTCCGAACCAGTCGCAAACCGATTCAGGCCGTTCGAAACGCCCTATCGTTTGAGAACAGGACAAAACAGAACGCATACAGAAGAACATTTCATTGTATATAACAACAGTGCATCAGATTACAAGAATATACAGAGTATAAAAGAATATTACACAGAAATATCAGAGATTTAAATTACATAGCAGCGGAAAATAATACAATACACAACTAGAAGAGATATACGGATACAAAGCTTTCCGGATATCGTTCCAGCTGTAAACCAGGATCCTGTGAATATAAATCTGCAAAACCAAAACTACTAGCTGCCCGTGTCAAAATAGGGGCACCCAGAGTTTAGGTTAAAACAATAAACTCCAGGTCAGTCATGGGACTGGTGTGAGAACTAAAACAGTTTTTTTTTATCTTTATTTTCAATCATTGGGTAAATCAAGGGACCACGCCGTATAACACGGAACGAGTTTCCTCCCAAGGATACCAGTGCATAAAACAACAGCGCAATGCTAAATAAAGAAAAATGAAGCTGTTATAAGACCCAGGTCCTATCACACAATGCAACGCAAGCCGGGGGATAGGGTTTTCCCTTATAACAGCCAAAGAATGCTTGATACGTTTTAAAACAAATCATTTGATACTATTATAAGTGCATAGTGTATAAAACAACTTCAAATCATAAGTATCAATCATAGGCGGCATGAGCGTCCCATGCCACTATGTCGCCATATATAGGTTTACAAATAAAACCGCAAAGTCACGTATTTGGAAAATGGATTTCCGTCTATGAACCGAGGCAAAAGATAGTCCTCAACCGATTCGTGACTCTCTAGCCCGAGCCACAGGATCAGAGCTCGAGTGACCCTTGGAGCGACAGGGCCGGTCCACCGATGTGGATTAAAATGCCTGAACACTACGTTTCCCCACCCTATGGGGTGTAAGTCTGGTCCGTCAGCCGACCAGAATGCATTCGGCCGAAACCGATATAACCGAGGCGCCTCGCAACAGCAACAACCACATAAGTCAAACTCGTCAGGGCGTGTAAAACCACTGACGCCACTTCTAGCTAGAAAGAAACGTAAGTCCTCCCTGAGGTCCGTCTCCCGTTTTTGGTTCATACCTGGTGTGAAACACGCGATGTAAACGTTACACAAAGCTACGCCACAAAGGCCGTGCTTTGATCATCACCACAAGACTTTGCTTTTCAACAGAAGCCTTGATCATTTGCATCTTAGCATGCCACACAGGCAAACCATCCTATGCAACCGATATCAGTCACACAGAATGAAATCCGATGTCAGACACACAGTCCATTTGCAAGTCCGTTCTGGGGCTGAACGAAACCGGAGGCACCTAGTACCCCGCATATCCATCGATCTCCAAGTACGTCTGGACGATCACCAACTGTTTCCATCTTCTTGGGTGTACAGCCCAATCAAGATCATCAGTTATCACCCAAACGACGTGAAGACCTCCGGTCTTCGACCATCGTCTTCATCTTCGACTTATCGTCGTATCAGTTATTCAGAATGGGATGAACCCGGTCTTTCCGAATAACTCGCGTATATTTTAAATAAGTGTTACACAAACACAACATACGCCTCATTCCAATTCATCAGTCACTAACCGTAAATTAATCAAGAGAATAATTCCCCAAATATTAACCCCGAAGGCCGAAACCAACATCAGATCAATATCCAGAAAACCATTCTGCTTGGCTAACCGACAGTTAGTTTCTGAATTTCACATTCATAGGGAAAGATTCCCATTAATTTTATCAAAGATAAATTCTTCAATTTATTCTTTAATCAACTTTTGAATATCAATTCAAACTAGTCGGGATTAGCGAACCTTACCGAAGTAATCATTTGTTATAATTTCCCAATCCCAACCTATTCATCCCATGAAGTAAAACTGTGAATACTTCATATCTAACACCACAGTGTTATCGGTAAATTCAATTACCATTTCACGTTCAAATCTAATTAAAGATTTAACTATCGCCTGGAGCAAAACTGGTGATACTCCATTTTCGATCATTTCAATCTAATTAAAGATTCATTAAAACTCCACTTAGTTTTAATCATTATCTGGGTTAAAGAATCAGTGTCATTTAAAACACGATTCACGATAAACCCAAAATCACATTCCATTAATTATCGGGTTAAAGAACAAGTGTTATTTAAAACACTGTTCACGATAAACCCAAAAATCAATACCAATTCAATTCCAATTAAATATCATTTAATTGGTACACTTCATTAAATCTAAATAAAAAGATTTAATCTTTTCTCAACTGGGTTCAAGAACAGTGTTAGTGAAGACACCATTCACGACAAACCCAAATCACATTCGATATTCAATACAAGGCTCTGAATAGAAAATATATCGGCTTATATTCAATATCGAATTCTACGATTAACAAATGTCGTATTGGAAATAACGATATAAATATATATCTTTCAAATTTCCATAACAACATCTGTATAATCCTGAATTCCAACATCGAAATATTCCGAAGACAATTTCGATTCATATCCACTCCAATGCAATCATTGGAAATTTTGGTTATTTTCAAAACCCTTTTCGAATTCAATTTATTTATTTAAAAATAAATAGAATTATAATTCTAGTTCAAAACTAGTTCAATTCGATAAAAATCTATTTTTATCTTTTCAAATATGGAGTTTTTCATCCCAAATCTTCACAAATCATTTCTTATGATTTTACACAAATTATTACTATTTTTAATAATTTTATCAAGGCCCGTACAGTCGATTTCCATTAACGGCCATCGAACAGCACTTACAGCGACCTTTTTCGAATTTGATTTGGACGTATCTCCAAATCCAACCGTTAGATTTCAAATTTCTAATATTCGTTAGAAAGCTCTTTTCGATACGAACCAAACGGTTCCGGTTTTAGGAGAATCCGACGGTCGGATCTCCCGTAATGTCCGTTTGAAATAAATGGTCGAAATTCACGAACTGCCGCGGCGCGACGCGTTCTATTCAGGCCATTATATTATATATATAATATATATAATATATACTTCGTCGATTTCTATTCAAAACGAATTATATAAATAGTTTTAAAATCGTTTCAAAACCTATTTCAACTTCCATTTCAATTCAAAGCAAAATTGAATTCTTCCTTATAAATTCGTTTTAAAATTCATTTCTATTCAATTCAAATTTCAATTCAATTTGAATTCATTTTCAATTCAAATCACTTTGAATTCGTTTTCAATTCAATTCATTTCGAAATCGATTTCAATTCAATTTATTTCGAAATCGATTTCAAAATTACTTTTTAATATTCATCTTAAAATGAATAAAATCGATATAAATATCGTTTACGTCAAAATGGCGTCAATCTAATCAACACGGCTTCATAAATTTCTATTTTCAAATATTCTATTTCAAATATTTCTTTTTCAAAATAGTTGTTATTATCTAAATATTTCGTTCAACACATGACCAATCTCAATGAATGAGTACTGTCAACACATGAACTTTTATTTTATATCGATAAAGATGTAAATTTTATTACTAAAATATTTCGTTCAACACATGACCAATCTCAATGAATGAGTACTGTCAACACATGAACTTTTATTTTATAATATTCTTTATTTTTCAAATTGGAATGAGGCCCAATAAATTACCATATAAAGTTAATTATATGGATTTTCATACAACACATGTATATAATTACATTGAAAAATAATCAACCATCAACCAAAGTGCACTACACTGTATAAGCATCAAATATAGATATTCAACGCTTATAACAGCCTGTCAATCAATCGATCGACACATTTAATCAATCAGGATGAGTGAACTTCAAATTTCATCCCAACACCCGTGTGGGGTTTCAAACAATCAAACACAGATTTTAGTTGTGCAGTTGGGCGATGTGTAAAATTTATCGTCCCAATCAATGTCATTCAAATAGGTGTACATAAACAAACCGTCTGGTTTGTAAATGAATATTTATTTATTCACATTCACGTTAAAAATTATATTTTTAACGATAAAACATTTTATTCCAACATATGAATTTCTATTCAATTCATTTTTTTTCAATAAAAATGATATTTTTATTTTTCTAACATATTTTAGAAAATTTCGGCGGCATAACGGCACGATACTAGAAACGGGACCAGGCCTAGCCTTATCCCCAGTCTAGTGAAGGCCCACGCCATTCACATATCAATTTTAATCAATTTCCAATTTAACCAATCAATCAAATCCAAATCAAATAATCTAACCAACTACACAACCAAACAAACAAGTCCATGGTATGTGGACGGGTGTCGGGTGCTTCTAATAAGCACCGTCTGCATCCTAGTATATATATATATATAACTAGAAAAATAGAATTTGAGTGAGAAGTTCTCACATATAGCTATCCAAACATCTTGACTCTTCTTTGATAGAAATCTCCATCGCTATCGCATCTTCGTTGCCCGTAGTCTCTACATAGGTAAAAATCGAATTTTTTCTATGTTATTCAATATATAAAGATTGCATTTTGACTTCGCTATTCAATATATAAAAATATGATTTTTACTTCGACTTTCAACATATAAAAATATGATTTTTACTTCGACTTTCAACATATAAAAATATGATTTTTCCTTTGACTTTCAATATTTAAAAATATGATTTTTCCTTTTAAATTCCTAATCTCCTTCTAGTTTATAAATCATTTTAAAATCAGTTTTTAAATTCCTTTTTAAAAATTCAGTTTTTATAACTTTAAAAATCAGGTTTTAAAATTCTTTTAAAAGAAATCAGTTTTTACTTTCTTTACAAAAAATCCAGTTATAAAAATTCTTTTATAAAAATCTGTTTTATACTTTTAAAACTTTCAGTTTTATACCTTTTTTTAAAAAAACAGTTTTATGCTTTTTTTTTTAAAAATTTCAGTTTTAAAATACTTTTAAAAAATTCATTTCAGTTTTAAAATACTTTAAAATCAATTTAAAAATGCTTATAAAATCAGTTTAAAATTCTTCTTATAAAAACAGTTTTAAATCTTTAAACATAATCAGTTTCATAAGCTTATAAATATATTCAAATTCAGTTTTTAAATATAATCAAATTCAGTTTTTAAATATAATCAAATATAAAATAAATAAATTAAAAAAAGAAAGACTTACAGGGGGGGTTTGGCAGTGGTCTTCGTCGAAGGGAGGAGCTGGAAACGGAGGAGGGGGGTCGCGCTCTGGCTGGACGGTGGAGGACTGGGCGGAGGCGCCTCGATTCTGGGGGTTTAGGGCTTGGAGGTTTCAGAAGGGGGTGCGGGTTCTCGAGGCGGGCGAGGAGGAAAGGGGGGGGAGGAGAGAGGGTCGGCGAGAGGAGGAGGGGGGAAGCGCCGTCGATCGGCAGTGGCGGTGGGGGAGGCTGAACGGGGCTCGATTTGTTTTTTTTTTCTTTAATTCTGAATTTTTGAAGTCAACGGTAGGGGAGAGGGAGGTAGTTAAAGGGGAGGGTTATTTATTAATTTATTAATTTAATTTTAATATTAAATCCATAAAGCAACTTTTTCGTTCGGACTCGAAACGAAACCCGCCGACTGTTGTCCATAGCTAATTACCCCCATTCCGAACACAATGGGATATGTATCGTAAGCTGATTCGATTGTTTGAATCAGTTTCCGTTGAAATTACATTTTAAATCCTTATATTGAATTTTAAACGTACATTTCAAATTACCGGGGTCACATACTAACTAGAAAAATTCCTGAAAAATATTTTCTAGCTTCGTATTGACGATACGGTCCTAACCAAACTAGTTTCGTCGAATTCTGAGACCGTTGGAAAAATGGCCATCTTCCAGTCGATTAAAATCAACTGAAACTGGTCAAACGCGTTTTCCTTTGCCACGCTCACATATTGATTCGAAAAATTATGAAATTTGGAATCTAGCAATAACTTCACATCCCGGACCCAACAAAACTGGTTTCGTCGAAATCCGAGGTCGTTTGCAAAATGTCCATTTTAAGGGCCTGAATTCCATAGCGACTATTCAGAATTTTCAACTGGACATATCTTTTGATTCCCGCTACGAACTTTTGATTTTTCGGATTCGATAGAAAGATATTCACAATTAGATCCCATCATTTTTGGTTTCACTAAAATCTGGATTGTTTTGCACCCGGTACATTCAATTGAAGTTTGAAATCGAATTATCGAACTACCGCGCCATTTTTAATTCTATTTATAATTATATATAAATATTTATATTCTAACGACGACGCGTATAATATATACGTTCGAATTCTATTCAAAATAAATTTCTCGTCGATATTATTTAAAATAATTCATTTTAAATAATCAAAATTCGCTAAAATTGCCAAAATAAAAATTTTAAACTGACCCAGATTTTACGGGTTGTTACAGGATCTCTTACAATCAATTAGTAAGTGTGCCCCTTCTCCCCCTAGTACGGAGGTCTTTACTTGGTACCAACTTCGGGTTACTGACTGAAATGGGTCCCTCCCCATATGATACAAGCTCTCCCCCTTGTCTTGTATCCCATTATGTTTTCTACAGACTATGTATACCTTTAGGTATCTTTAATTACGTAGCCCTATACTTGTTATGCTTACCCTAAAGGGTGTCTTTAATTACATAACTTTATTACATTATCTACCGGTTATGTATACCACTAGGTGTCTTTAATTACATAACCTTGTTACATTATTTACTGGTTATGTATACCACTAGGTTTCTTTAATTACATAACTTTATTGGGTTAAGTTCGTGGGCCTATACATACATATTACCCAACCCCTCTAATTTACTTAACCCACCGCTACCCATCCAATTTTACTTAACGCTAACTTAAGTCCATAATCATATTAAATTAGGTTAAGTAGTCTATTTCATTACCATGTCCAATTATTGTTATAATGGGCTAAACCTCCCACATTAGGCCTACAACGTGTGGACGCTGGATATGTCGGTCCGGTCCGAGCAGCCTTATTTCATAGTTGGGTCTAACCTTGTATCTTAGCCCGATTCGTATTTTCGTACTTAGACCTCCCATATTAGGTTCAACATTATTGGCTGCTGGATATGCCGGTCAGTTCTGGGCAAACTTCCACCACTAATGTGACCTAACCTCGTGTCATAAGTACAATTTACAATTTCTAATTGTAAATTACTAAACATTCCAAATTAATCCAAATCTACCTGTGTCATTATTGGTAACTATTTCTATGTTTTCCCCATTTGAATTACATGTCCCATTTCCTATTAAACATTACATAAATCATGCCAATTATAATCCCTTTTTCCCTGTTTTCTCTCTAACGTTTTCGTACGTATTTTGGCGGCATCTAACTATTAAGTAGCCTAACTATAATGATAAAAGGGAATATGACAACGGTAATAGTTTCAACATGTCTTGGCATAAACATGAACATAAACTGACATAATAACAAAGTGAATGGACATGTGATTAATATCATAATAAAGCGGACATCAAACTAGTAACTTGTGGCAATCATTATAATGTTTAAGCAAGCATAATGAGATCTAGATTTAACGTTAGGTGTCCAATTACCTAAATCCATTCTTTAATATAAAATGACATGTGTCACATTTGGTATCAGAGCATATGGTTATAAGATCGGATAAAGTATTTTGAAAATGGTTTTCAAACAGGTCTAAAAAAAAGTATTTTAAAATAAAAAGTTTGTTTTTGAAAAAGCATATTTCCCAAAGCCATAAATATCTTCTCGATTCTCTGCTTGACTCCTTTTCCTTTTGTTCGGGGAATCGTTTCTTCCTGAAAAGGTATCCCTATTTCGGCATGGTTTCGTAGGCATGTTAAAACTATAGTACATGTCGAAGGGCAAAGAAGTGCCCAACCTCGATCTTTAGCCACAGTGGTTTCACCTGCGTTTTATTTTCTCTTAAGCCTCGTAAGGATTTCCGTGCGATGGAGGCAGCTTTAAAGAGACTTTTTAGCAAGTTGCACAAAGATGGTAAAAAGGAGAATAAGGGAGTTGGGGCTAAGGAGCACAGACCAAAGAAGAAAAGAGGAAATACCATAATTTCGAAATGGTGTGTTGTTTGGAAAAGGATTGCAAAAAGAGAAAAGGCGTTTGTTACCACTTTGGTAAGGTAGAACACCTCATTAAGGAGTGCCCGAAGAGGCAAAGACAAGGCCAAAGTGCAGCAACTTCTAGGGGGCAAGCTAATGTTCTCATAGCTGGTGGACATGATAGGGTAGGAAAGTTTCCATAGAAGGATTGATCTCTATTTCTGATCATCCTATCAGGATTCTATTCTTGGCGCTTCGCATTCTTTTACACCTGATCCTTTAGTTGAGTCTCTGCACCTAGATACCAGTATCGTTTTGGATCACGTTATTGCCTCAAACCCCAGTGGAAGTACGACTCATTTATCGATTATTTGTCGGGGTTTGAGAATCTCTATGTTAGGTGTCGAGTTTTATTCCGGCGCATATGTTCTTGATTTCATAAGATACGGTCTGATTATAGGATAGATGGGTTAACCATATATGGAGCCATTCTAGATTGTGACAGGAGGGTAATTAGACTTCTAACATGCCATAGAAAGACTCTCGAGATTTCTTATGACCCAAAAAGGGTCTGTCATGCTTAGAGTCTCGTAGAACCTCTTGATATATCTATTGATGATTTGCGACATGTGACTCCTAAAAGAAAAGAGGGAACTTGATAAGCAAGTATGGGAGCTATTTGATAAGAGGTTTGATAGATGAACCATATCAGGATAGGGAACCTATGGAAGACAGTCCTTGAGGAAGCCCATCATTCTAAGATGACTATTCATCCTAGAGGCGACAAAATGTATAGAGTTCGAGGTAGTGGAGCCAAACATGCGAGAGGAAGTGGAAGTATAGAAGGAAGCATTGATAGGACGAGTTCCGACTTACATACTTGGATCGGAGGTTAAGAAATCATGCAACAAAGAAGTGAAGCTAGTAAGAGTGCAATGGGGAAAGGGCTGTGTGAACGCTACTTGGGAGGCTGAAGACAATATTTGCACTTCATATCCTTTCCTTTTTGAGATTATGTTCTTAACTTCTTTTCCAAGCTTTGAATTAATACTTGTATCTATCTTTTGAATATCTCCTACCGATTGAGTCTTTTGGTAGAAAACTAATGAATGTAAACATGTGTTTAAGACATTTTATGTTTGATGGATGCAAGTGGTTGCTAGTGATTGCTCGTGGATGCATATACACACACAATAGGCATTAGATCGGCTTAATCACTTACATATTGCATATTGATGTGTGTACATTTTTAAATTTTTATGGATTATCGTTGCATTGATGTTGCATTTGGATGGATGATTGTGCATGCATATAGAGCTTACATGTTATACTAGGATGGTTTGCATACATTTTGGTTACATGGACAAAAATACATTGCAATAAGGAGATCAACTAAATCAGTAAACCGCCTGATCTTTCACATTAGTTTACGGACATACACACACGCTATTGCATATGTTCATAAAAGCATTAGAAATTCCTTAAGGACAATGGATGCCTATTATTGCTAGATGGATGTATGATTGTTGGATGTTAGGATATACATTCTTCTTAACTCAGAGATTTCAGGGACGAAATCCTTTGAGTATGGGAGAATGTAATACCCCAGAATTTTAATGATACTAAAGATGATGTATTAAAGAATAATTAATGTGGAATAGACTATTAACGATGAATTAAGGAAAACTTAATTAAATAATCAAAATTAAGTAAAACGGACTATGTCATTGCGTCCATCTCGAAATTCTGGTCAAGACAGACACCTGGTTTGTGTAAATCGGACATCGTATGAAGAAGTTATTAAAATTTGAAGTTTGTATACTCACAGGAAGAATATATACAATAGGTTCAGTAATTCAAAAATGGGTCCAGAAACTCGAAATTTGGTTCAAAATTCAAAATCTGGGAAGGTTGCAGATTTCCGCCCAGGTGGGTCTACCCACCCAAAGGGGGGTCGACCCACCCGTGAACAAATTTAGGCGAAATACTTCGTTTTGTATCTGGATACCTTTCTGGACAAGATTTATTAATCCTAAGGCTATATAAAGGACCCTAGACCTAGGTTTTATTCATCTAAAAACAATGGCGACGGCAAAGTTCTGCTGCAACGAAGATTGAATGGACTAATCCACTCCAAATCTAATTCAGCAAACATTATACAAATTCAACGATTGCTACAGCGATGGCTACAACAAATTCAACGTGTTCTTCGCAGTATTTTGGATCCGTTTCCTCAGATCTATTCACTGTGAGTTCATGTTATTTTTAGATCTAAACGTTTAAATAGTAATCGTGACATGTATGTGAAAATTGGATCTTGAATCGGTGCCTAATCAGTTCTATTATGACATAACTATCAGATCTACTTTTATATGTTCATACCGTCGCCATGTTAAACCTTATCATAATATGCCTATTCAGTTTATGCCTATTTCTATCTGTTTATTATTGATTCGTTGTTATGCCTGTTCTGATTCTATTCTCTCCCTCTTTTTCCCTTTTTTATATAGTCAGGCTACCTTCGAGCCTAGGCCTAACGCTAAAAAATATGAACACGCGAACGATTGGGAAAGGCATAATTTGGCGCATAATTGGTATTGGAAATTATGGATCTAAATTTGGCCATAAGTTTGGAAATATACGAATATGGATTTGGGGAAATATGTCTTGTTGGATAATATGAACTTAGGCATGTAGTGGAATATATGTAAATATTGAATTGAGTATAAAATGGGACATGTCTAAATATTGAGTTGGGACAAAAATTGGAACCTATGTGAATATGAATTTTTGGCATAAATTGGAAAATATGTGGGTCTGGGTTTGTGCATAATATATATATGCCTTGATTTATGACATGGGAAAAAGGAGCGTATGGTGCATAATTAAAAGATGAATTAAAAAGGGGACATAAAAGTCTACAATTTGAAATAGTGAATTGGGCATATAATTTGTAGTGTCCCGAAATTCCGGTCCAGTTTGAGCTAACAAAATAACACAAGTCAAACCTAAATTGCACTGGAAACCAGAAAACTAATAGAAAGAAAACAGAGGGTGAGAATAGATAAGATAGAAACTTAGAACAGAAGAAGAAGAAGAACACACAACATCAGAGTAACATGAATCTCACAGCGGAAGGAATAAAATATAACATAACTTTGAAATAAAAGATTGTACTTGAATATACATATCATTATCAAAGTACAACACTAACAACACAACAGAAATAAACAATTGCTATATAAACGCTGTTGAAGCCTCCTGCTCCAGCTCTCCTGGTATATCTGTAAAATCCTGACTACTTGACTGCCCGTACAAAATTGGGCACCCAAGAGTTTTGGGAAAACAAAACAAAACAAACTCTGGGTCAGTCATGGGACTGGCGTGAGTAAAACAATTTAAAATAGTTTGAGCAATAAAACGATATCTCATAAGACCACGCCGTATAACGGAATGGGTTTTTCCCTTACGAGAATCCAAATCAATTTGATTTAATTTTCAAATCATTTTTGAAAGAAACGATAAACTTTATATCAAAACTCTTTTGATATTATAATAATTTCTATCAATCACAATATAATAAACATCTTGCAGAACGCTTTCATATCACGTTCCACGTATGTAGTATACAATCAAATTGTAACAACCCGAAAATCTGGGTCAGTTTAAATTTTTTATTTTGGCGATTTAGCGAATTTTGAATATTTAAAATAGATTATTTTAAATAAAATCGATGAGGAATTTATTTTGTATATAATATGAACGTATATATTATATACGTCGTCGTTAGAATATAAATAATTATATATAATTATAAAATAGAATTGAAAATGGCGCGGTAGTTCGATAATTCGATTTCAAACTTCAATTGAATGTACCGGGTGCAAAATATACCGGATTTTAGTGAAACCAAAAGTAATAGGATCTAATGGTGAATATCTTTCCAACTAATCCGAAAAATCAAAATTTCATAGCGGGAATCAAAAGATATGTCCAGTTGAAAATTCTGAATAGTCGCTATGGAATTCAGGCCCTTAAAAATGGAAATTTTGCAAACGACCTTGGATTTCGACGAAACCAGTTTTGTTGGGTCCATGATGTCAAATTATTGCTAGATTCCAAATTTCATAATTTTTCGAATCAATATGTGAGCGTGGCGAAGGAAAACGCGTTTGACCAGTTTCAGTTGATTTTAATCGACTGGAAAATGGCCATTTTTCTAACGGTCTCAGAATTCGACGAAACTAGTTTTGTTAAGACCGTATCGTCAATACGACGCTAGAAAATATATTTCTTGAATTTTTAGAGTTCGTATGTGACCCCGGTAATTTGAAAGGTACGTTTAAAATTGAATATACAATGATTTATAATTTGATTTTGAGAAAAACCTATCGTAACAGCCATATTGGCCTATGAAGCATATCACATCGTGTTCAGAATGGGGGTAATTACCTAGGGGCGACAGTCGTTGGGATTAGATTGGAGTTCAAACGAAATAGGACCAATTATTGAATTAAATATTATTATTTATATAAACATATATGCCCCTAAACTAAAATTAAACCCTAGCCCGTGGACACTTATCTGGAGCCGCCGTTATTATCAAACCGATGGCCAAATTCGCTCCTTAATTCTCATCCAAATTTATCCTAATCCACTCAATGAATTGAAGCGCTTCCAAGCGAAAATCGAAGACCAGGCCACGATCTTCAACGTCAACGGCAGAGATGGGTTTTTGTTTAAAGAGGTGCTCGGATTTTGGGGGTAAAGCTGGTCCGTTCGCAGCGCTCTCACGGCCACCAATGGGGCGTCGATCTTGATGCTGCTCACGGTGGAGGGGGTTCTGGCCAAGGACGACATGGTGGTGCAAATGGATCGTGCTCCGGCCCCCTTGAAGCGCGTGCGACGATGAAGGAAGGGTTTGAGCGATTCAATTTTTGTTCCAGGAATATACAGAAGAAGGTAACGGATTTTCTCCTTTGTTTTTAAACGCTATGGTATTTGTTATTAAATAATTAACTGTAAATACTTTGAGAAATCAGTTTTATAAAATAAAATACCTTTGTTTTAAAATAAAAGTATACATTGTTTTTTAAGATAAAATCGCATTGTTTTTTTTTAAAAGATAGAATTATTTTTGAAAATAAAAATATATGAAGTATAATATAAAAATTTGATTTTTATATATTGAACATCGTAGTAAAAATTTGATTTTTATATATTGAACATCGAAGTAAAAATTTGATTTTTATATATTGAACATCGAAGTAAAAATTTGATTTTTATATATTGAACATCGAAGTAAAAATTTGATTTTTATATATTGAACATCAAAGTAAAAATTTGATTTTTATATATTGAACATCGAAGTAAAAATGTGATTTTTATATATTGAACATCGAAGAAAAAATATGATTTTTATATATTGAATAGCGAAGTAAAAATTCGATTTTTATATATGTAGTGGCTACGGGCGAAGAAAGTGATAAGAGACGAGAGCAGTGAAGATTTCCTGCATTAGAAGTGTCGTGGAGTTAGAATAGCTTTTGGTGAGAATTTCTCACTCAAAATCTCTTTTTCTAGTTATATATATATACTAGGATGCAGACGGTGTTTAGTAGCACCCGACACAATCGTCCACAGACCATGGACTTGTTTGTTTGATTGCAAAAATTAGTTAGATTATTTGATTGAAATTGAATTGTTTGGTGAAATGAATTGATTTGATTGATGTGTGAATGGCGTGGGCCTTCACTAGACCGGGGATAAGGCTAGGCCTCGTCCCGTTTCTAGTATCGTGCCGTTATGCCGCCGAAATTTTCTAAAATAAGTTAGAAAATTAAAAATATCATTTTATTTAAAGAATGAACTGAATAGAAATTCATATGTTAAAATAAAATGTTTTATCGTTAAAAAAAATATTTTTTAATGTGAAGTGAATAAAATAAAATACTCATTTACAAACTGGACGGTTTGTTTATGTACACCTATTTGAAGGACATTGATTGGGACGATAAATTTTACACATCGCCCAACTGCACAAATAAAATCTGTGTTTGATTGTTTGAAACCCCACACGGGTGTTGGGATGAAATATGAAGTTCACTCATCCTGATTGATTAAATATATCGATCGATCGATTGACAGGCTGTTATAAGCGTTAGATATCTATATTTGATGCTTATACAGTGTAGTGCACTTTGGTTGATGGTTGATTATTTTTCAATGCTATTATATACATGTGTTGTATGAAAATCCATATAATTAATTTTATATGGTGATTGATTGGGCCTCATTCCAATTTGGGAGATAAAGAATATTATAAAGTAAATGTTCATGTGTTGACTGCACTCATCCGTTGAGATTAGTCATGTGCTGAACGAAATATTTTAATAATAAAATTTACATCTTTATCATATAAAATAAAGGTTCATGTGTTGACTGTACTCATCCGTTGAGATTAGTCATGTGTTGAACGAAATATTTTGATAATAACAAATATTTTGATGATAGGAAATATTTGAAATAGAATATTTGAAAATAGAAATAAATGAAGCCGTGTTGATTAGATTGACGCCATTTTGACGTGAACGATATTTATATCGATTTTATCCATTTCGAAATAAATTGAATTGAAAACGATTTCGAAATGAATTGAATAGAAAACGAATTTGATTTGATTTGAATATATAACGAATTTGATTCGAATAGAAAACCAATTTGAATTGAATCGAATAGAAAACCAATTTGAATTGAATCGAATAAAAAACCAATTTGAATTGAATCGAATAGGATACCAATTTGAATTGAATCGAATAGAAAACCAATTTAAATTGAATCGAATAGAAAACGACTTTGGAATTGAATTGAATTGAAAACGAATTCAAATTGAATTGAAAGCGAATTGAAATGAATTCAAATTGAATTGAAATTTGAATTGAATAGAAATGAATTTTAAAACGAATTTATAAGGAAGAATTCAATTTTTATTTGAATTGAAATGGAAGTTGAAAATCTTTTTGAAACGAATTCATAACTATCTATATAATTCGTTTTAAATTGAAATCGACGAAATATATATTATATATATTATATAATGGCCTGAATAGAACGCGCCGCGCCGCGGCAGTTCGCGAATTTCGACCATTGACTTCGAACGGATATTTCGGGAGATCCGACCGTCGGATTCTCCTGAAACCGGAACCGTTGGGTTCGTATCGAAAAGAGCTTTCTAACGATTATTAGAAATTAGAAATCTAACAGTTGGATTTGGAATTATGTCCAAATCAAATTTGAAAAAGGTCGCTGTAAGTGCAGTTCGATGGCCATTGATGGAAATCGACTGTACGGGCCTTGATAAAATCATTAAAAATATCAATAATTTGTGTAAAATCATAAGAAATGATTTAGAAAGAATAGGGATGAAAAACTCCATATTTGAAAAGATAAAAATAGATTTTTATCGAAATGAACTAGTTTTGAACTAGAATTATAATTCTATTTATTTTTAAATAAATAAATTGAATTCGAAAGGGTTTTAAAAATGACCAGAATTTCCAATGATTGCATTGGAGTGGATTTGAATCGAAATTGTCTTCGGAATATTTCGATGTTGGAATTCGTGATTATACGGATGTTGTTATGGAAATTTGAAAGATATATATTTATATCGTTATTTCCAATACGACATTTGTTAATCGTAGAATTTGATATTGAATATAAGCCGATATATTTTCTATTCAGAGCCTTGTATTGAATATCAAATGTGATTTGGGTTTGTCGTGAATGGTGTCTTCACTAACACTGTTCTTGAACCCAGTTGAGAAAAGATTAAATCTTTTTATTTAGATTTAATGAAGTGTACCAATTAAATAATATTTAATTGGAATTGAATTGATATTGATTTTTGGGTTTATCGTGAACAGTGTTTTAAATAACACTCGTTCTTTAACCCGATAATTAATGCAATGTGATTTTGGGTTTGTCGTGAACCGTGTTTTAAGTGACACTGATTCTTTAACCCGGTTAGCGATTAAAACTAAGTGGAGTTTTAATGAATCTTTAATTAGATTGAAATAATCGAAATGGAGTATCACCAGTTTTGCTCCAGACGATAGTTAAATCTTTAATTAGATTTGAACGTGAAATGGTAATTAAATTTACCGGTAACACTGTGGTGTTAGATATGAAGTAAGACCCGTTTTACTTCATGGGATGAATAGGTTGGGATTGGGAAATTAAAACAAATGATTACTTCAGTAAGGTTTGCTAATCCCGACTAGTTTGAATTGATATTCAAAAGTAGAATAAAGAATAAATTCAAGGAATTTATCTTGGATAAAATTAATGGGAACCTTTCCCTATGAATGTGAAATTTAGAAACTAACTGTCGGTTAGCCAAGCAGAATGGTTTTCTGGATATTGATCTGATGTTGGTTTCGGCCTTCGGGGTTAATATTTGGGAAATTATTCTCTTAATTAATTTACGGTTAGTGACTGATGAATTGGAATGAGGCGTATGTTGTGTTTGTGTAACACTTATTTAAAATATACGCGAGTTATTCATAAAGACCGGGTTTATCCTATTCTGAATAACTGATACGACGTTAAGTCGAAGATGAAGACGATGGTCGAAGACCGGAGGTCTTCACGTCGTTTGGGTGATTACTGATGATCTTGATTGGGCTGTACACCCAAGAAGATGGAAACAGTTGGTGATCGTCCAGACGTATTTGGAGATCAATGGATATGCGGGGTACTAGGTGCCTCCGGTTTCGTTCAGCCCCAGAACGGACTTGTAAATGGACTGTGTGTCTGATATTGGATTTTAGTCCGTGTGATTGATCTCTATTAAATATATATCTGCTTGGCGGCGGAGAATTTATTCTCTTGCTTAACGCCCTTCTCTGAGACGTACGAGCTCAGGGGTTATATATTGATGGATATCAATCGCATGGAGTGAATTGCCTGTGTGGCATGCCTAAGTGGCAAATGATCAAGGCTTCTGTTGAAAAGCAAAGTCTTGTGGTTGATGATCGAAGCACGGCCTTTGTGGCGTAGCTTTGTGTAACGTTCACTTCGCGAGTTTCACACCCGGTATGAACCAAAAACGGGAGACGGACCTCAGGGAGGGCATGCGTTTCTTTCTAGTTAGAAGTGGCGTCAGTGGTTTTACACACCCTGACGAGTTTGACTTATGTGGTTGTTGCTGTTGCGAGGCGCCTCGGTTATATCGGTTTCGGCCGATGCATTCTGGTCGGCAGACGGACCAGACTTACACCCCATAGGGTGGGGAAACGTAGTGTTCAGGCATAATAATCCACATCGGTGGACCGGCCCTGACGATCTAAAGGCTTGCCTGCGCGCTTGCCTGTGGCTCGGGCTAGAGAGTCACAAATCGGTAGAGGATCTTGCCCCTAGCCTCGGTTCATACCATAAATGATAACCCAACTTCCAATACGACGTCTTGCGGTTTTGATTGTAAACTTATATATGGCGACATAGTGGTATGGGGCATTCATGCCGCCTATGATTGATACTTATGATTTGAAGTTGTTTTATACACTATACACTTATAATAGTATCAAATGATTCCTTTTAAACGTATAAAGCATTCTTGGCTATTATAAGGTAAAAACCCTATCCCCCGGCTTGCGTTGCATTGTGTGATAGGACCTGGGTCTTATAATAGCTTCATTTTTCTTTATTTAGCATCGCGCTGTTCGTTTTATGCACTGGTATTCTTGGGAGGAAACCCGTTCCGTGTTATACGGCATGGTCCCTTGAGTTACCTAACTTTCAAAATAAAGATTAACTGTTTTAGTTCTCACACCAGTCACATGACTGATCTGGAGTTTATTGTTTTCACCTAAACTCTGGGTGCCCCTATTTTGACACGGGCAGCTAGTAGTTTTGGTTTTGCAGATTTATATTCACAGGATCCTGGTTTACAGCTGGAACGATATCCGGAAAGCTTTGTATCCGTATATCTCTTCTAGTTGTGTTTTATATTATTTTCCGCAGCTGTGTATTTAAATGTAATTTGAATCTCTGATATTTCTGTGTAATATTTATTTGTTTATACTCTGTATATTCTTGTAATCTGATGCATTGTTGTAATATACAATGAAATGTCCTTCCGTCTGCGTTCTGTTTTGTCGTGTTCTCAAAACGATCGGGCATTTCGAACGGTCTGGGTCGGTTTAGCGACTGGTTCGGACCGAGCGAAATTCCCTCTCGTCACATTTGGTATCAGAGCCAGGTTTACAAAGCTCAGAGAACAAGACACATTAGAACCGTACGAAAGAATTCATCAGATATTGGATTAGTAATATCCAACGGGAATGACTCGTTAGAGATGGGATCAGTAGTATCCTAGAACGAGTGTGAAGAGTATATTTTTAAAGTGAAAACAAATCTAGTTTTGAAAATCTAAATCGAATATTCGTATTTGATTATTTATTTGTATTGATTTGGACAGTCCAGTATATAAAGAATTTTCATATACGCCTTGCAAACGTATATTCGAAGTTTTAATATGCTGGATAGATATAGAGTCACATTCTAGACACCCGGGGATAATTCTGATGATGTGGCCACATCATCAGTATTTATATTCGTGTTTCGAAGGTGTGATTTCCATATATTTCCATTAGACTGGTGTGAGAACCAAAACTAGAATAGGGTCTATTGATGTGATTTGGCACCAAAAACATGATTTTCTCTATTTGTATCAAAATTATATGTTTGATAAGCTAATCAACTAATTGATTGATGTTTGTGTTGTATGATTCTTCATTTAAAAACTGATATGTACAGGAAAAGTTAACTTAGCCAATTTGAACCCAATATTAATCAGAATTGAAATTTGTTTGTAATTGCATGCATATATATATGTGTATATCTATTGGACAGGTCATAGCAAGGAGGCTAGAGCAGAGAAATAAAATTGTTTGCCCGACAAATAGGTACATGTTTATTGTATTTCTTGGGGAATTGATGATTTTATGAGCCGATTGGCTAGCCGCTTGGCTGTTTCTTTTTCTTTTTGAGATCAGAAGGACCGGGGAAGCCATTTGAGATTTCCCGATGCTCCCATTGCAGGGGAGGTTATGGCGAAATATTTCGAAAATTTAGGGTGTTAGCCAAATTTTTGAAGAATTTGAAAATTCTCAGAAACTGGAAAGTTGGAGAATGGAAGCCAGATCGAACGTAAAGTTGAATGATCAAACCACTTTCGACTTTGTTCCTTTTCGGGGATGAAAAGTTTTAAGTGGGGGAGATTGTAACAACCCGAAAATCTGGGTCAGTTTAAAATTTTTATTTTGGCGATTTAGTGAATTTTGAATATTTAAAATAGATTATTTTAAATAAAATCGACGAGGAATTTATTTTGTATATAATATGAACGTATATATTATATACGTCGTCGTTAGAATATAAATAATTATATATAATTATAAACTAGAATTGAAAATGGCGTGGTAGTTCGATAATTCGATTTCAAACTTCAATTGAATGTACCGGGTGCAAAATAAACCAGATTTTAGTAAAACAAAAAATAATAGGATCTAATGGTGAATATCTTTCCAACGAATCCGAAAAATCAAAATTTCATAGCGGGAATCAAAAGATATGTCCAGTTGAAAATTCTGAATAGTCGCTATGGAATTCAGGCCCTTAAAAATGGAAATTTTGCAAACGACCTCGGATTTCGACGAAACCTGTTTTGTTGGGTCCGTGATGTCAAATTATTGCTAGATTCCAAATTTCATAATTTTTCGAATCAATATGTGAGCGTGGCAAAGGAAAACGCATTTGACCAGTTTTAGTTGATTTTAATCGACTGGAAAATGGCCATTTTTCTAACGGTCTCAGAATTCGACGAAACTAGTTTTGTTAGGACCGTATCGTCAATACGAAGCTAGAAAATATTTTTCTGGAATTTTTAGAGTTCGTATGTGACCCCGGTAATTTGAAAGGTACGTTTAAAATTGAATATACACTGATTTATAATTTGATTTTGAGAAAAACCTATCGTAACAGCCGTATGGGCCTATGAAGCATATCACATCGTGTTCAGAATGGGGGTAATTACCTAGAGGCGACAGTCGTTGGGATTGGATTGGAGTTCAAACGAAATAGGACCAATTATTGAATTAAATATTATTATTTATATAAACATATATGCCCCTAAACTAAAATTAAACCCTAGCCCGTGGACACTTATGTGGAGCCGCCATTATTATCAAACCGATGGCCAAATTCGCTCCTTAATTCTCATCCAAATTTATCCTAATCCACTCAATGAATTGAAGCGCTTCCAAGCGAAAATCGAAGACCAGGCCACGATCTTCAACGTCAACGGCAGAGATGGGTTTTTGTTTAAAGAGGTGCTCGGATTTTGGGGGTAAAGCTGGTCCGTTCGCAGCGCTCTCACGGCCACCAAGGGGGCGTCGATCTTGATGCTGCTCACGGCGGAGGGGGTTCTGGCCAAGGACGACATGGTGGCGCAAATGGATCGTGCTCCGGCCCCCTTGAAGCGCGTGCGACGATGAAGGAAGGGGTTGAGCGATTCGATTTTTGTTCTAGGAATATACAGAAGAAGGTAACGGATTTTCTCCTTTGTTTTTAAACGCTATGGTATTTGTTATTAAATAATTAACTGTAAATACTTAGAGAAATCAGTTTTATAAAATAAAATACCATTGTTTTAAAATAAAAGTATACATTGTTTTTAAAGATAAAATCGCATTGTTTTTTTTAAAAGATAGAATTATTTTTGAAAATAAAAATATATGAAGTATAATATAAAAATTTGATTTTTATATATTGAACATCGAAGTAAAAATTTGATTTTTATATATTGAACATCGAAGTAAAATTTTGATTTTTATATATTGAACATCGAAGTAAAAATTTGATTTTTATATATTGAACATCGAAGTAAAAATTTGATTTTTATATATTGAACATCGAAGTAAAAATTTGATTTTTATATATTGAACATCGAAGTAAAATTTTGATTTTTATATATTGAACATCGAAGTAAAAATGTGATTTTTATATATTGAACATCGAAGTAAAAATATGATTTTTATATATTGAATAGCGAAGTAAAAATTCGATTTTTATATATGTAGTGGCTACGGGCGAAGAAAGTGATAAGAGACGAGAGCAGTGAAGATTTCCTGTATTAGAAGTGCCGTGGAGTTAGAATAGCTTTTGGTGAGAATTTCTCACTCAAAATCTCTTTTTCTAATTATATATATACTAGGATGCAGACGGTGTTTAGTAGCACCCGACACAATCGTCCACAGACCATGGACTTGTTTGTTTGATTGCAAAAATTAGTTAGATTATTTGATTGAGATTGAATTGTTTGGTGAAATGAATTGATTTGATTGATGTGTGAATGGCGTGGGCCTTCACTAGACCGGGGATAAGGCTAGGCCTCGTCCCGTTTCTAGAATCGTGCTGTTATGCCGCCGAAATTTTCTAAAATAAGTTAGAAAAATAAAAATATCATTTTATTTAAAGAATGAACTGAATAGAAATTCATATGTTAAAATAAAATGTTTTATCGTTAAAAATATAATTTTTAACGTGAAGTGAATAAAATAAAATACTCATTTACAAACCGGACGGTTTGTTTATGTACACCTATTTGAAGGACATTGATTGGGACGATAAATTTTACACATCGCCCAACTGCACAAATAAAATCTGTGTTTGATTGTTTGAAACCCCACATGGGTGTTGGGATGAAATATGAAGTTCACTCATCCTGATTGATTAAATATGTCGATCGATCGATTGACAGGCTGTTATAAGCGTTAGATATCTGTATTTGATGCTTATACAGTGTAGTGCACTTTGGTTGATGGTTGATTATTTTTCAATGCTATTATATACATGTGTTGTATGAAAATCCATATAATTAATTCTATATGGTGATTGATTGGGCCTCATTCCAATTTGGAAGATAAAGAATATTATAAAGTAAATGTTCATGTGTTGACTGCACTCATCCGTTGAGATTAGTCATGTGTTGAACGAAATATTTTAATAATAAAATTTACATCTTTATCATATAAAATAAAGGTTCATGTGTTGACTGTACTCATCCGTTGAGATTAGTCATGTGTTGAACGAAATATTTTGATAATAACAAATATTTTGATGATAGGAAATATTTGAAATAGAATATTTGAAAATAGAAATAAATGAAGCCGTGTTGATTAGATTGACGCCATTTTGACGTGAACGATATTTATATCGATTTTATCCATTTCGAAATAAATTGAATTGAAAACGATTTCGAAATGAATTGAATAGAAAACGAATTTGATTTGATTTGAATATATAACGAATTTGATTCGAATAGAAAACCAATTTGAATTGAATCGAATAGAAAACCAATTTGAATTGAATCGAATAGAAAACAAATTTGAATTTAATCGAATAGAAAACCAATTTGAATTGAATCGAATAGGAAACCAATTTGAATTGAATCGAATAGAAAACCAATTTAAATTGAATCGAATAGAAAACGACTTTGGAATTGAATTGAATTGAAAACGAATTCAAATTGAATTGAAAGCGAATTGAAATGAATTCAAATTGAATTGAAATTTGAATTGAATAGAAATGAATTTTAAAATGAATTTATAAGGAAGAATTCAATTTTTATTTGAATTGAAATGGAAGTTGAAAATGTTTTTGAAACGAATTCATAACTATCTATATAATTCGTTTTAAATTGAAATCGACGAAATATATATAATATATATTATATATATAATATAATGGCCTGAATAGAACGCGCCGCGCCGTGGCAGTTCGCGAATTTCGACCATTGACTTTGAACGGATATTTCGGGAGATCCGACCGTCGGATTCTCCTAAAACTGGAACCGTTGGGTTCGTATCGAAAAGAGCTTTCTAACGATTATTAGAAATTAGAAATCTAACGGTTAGATTTGGAATTATGTCCAAATCAAATTTGAAAAAGGTCGTTGTAAGTGCAGTTCGATGGCCATTGATGGAAATCGACTGTACGGGCCTTGATAAAATCATTAAAAATATCAATAATTTGTGTAAAATCATAAGAAATGATTTAGAAAGAATTGGGATAAAAAACTCCATATTTGAAAAGATAAAAATAGATTTTTATCGAAATGAACTAGTTTTGAACTAGAATTATAATTCTATTTATTTTTAAATAAATAAATTGAATTCGAAAGGGTTTTAAAAATGACCAGAATTTCCAATGATTGCATTGGAGTGGATTTGAATCGAAATTGTCTTCGGAATATTTCGATGTTGGAATTCGTGATTATACGGATGTTGTTATGGAAATTTGAAAGATATATATTTATATCGTTATTTCCAATACGACATTTGTTAATCGTAGAATTTGATATTGAATATAAGCCGATATATTTTCTATTCAGAGCCTTGTATTGAATATCAAATGTGATTTGGGTTTGTCGTGAATGGTGTCTTCACTAACACTGTTCTTGAACCCAGTTGAGAAAAGATTAAATCTTTTTATTTAGATTTAATGAAGTGTACCAATTAAATAATATTTAATTGGAATTGAATTGATATTGATTTTTGGGTTTATCGTGAACAGTGTTTTAAATAACACTCGTTCTTTAACCCGATAATTAATGGAATGTGATTTTGGGTTTATCGTGAACCGTGTTTTAAATGACACTGAGTCTTTAACCCAGTTAGCGATTAAAACTAAGTGGAGTTTTAATGAATCTTTAATTAGATTGAAATAATTGAAATGGAGTATCACCAGTTTTGCTCCAGGCGATAGTTAAATCTTTAATTAGATTTGAACGTGAAATGGTAATTGAATTTACCGGTAACACTGTGGTGTTAGATATGAAGTAAGACCCGTTTTACTTCATGGGATGAATAGGTTGGGATTGGGAAATTAAAACAAATGATTACTTCGGTAAGGTTCGCTAATCCCGACTAGTTTGAATTGATATTCAAAAATAGAATAAAGAATAAATTCAAGGAATTTATCTTGGATAAAATTAATGGGAACCTTTCCCTATGAATGTGAAATTTAGAAACTAACTGTCGGTTAGCCAAGCAGAATGCTTTTCTGGATATTGATCTGATGTTGGTTTCGGCCTTCGGGGTTAATATTTGGGAAATTATTCTCTTGATTAATTTACGGTTAGTGACTGATGAATTGGAATGAGGCGTATGTTGTGTTTGTGTAACACTTATTTAAAATATACGCGAGTTATTCGGAAAGACCGGGTTTATCCCATTCTGAATAACTGATACGACGTTAAGTCGAAGATGAAGACGATGGTCGAAGACCGGAGGTCTTCACGTCGTTTGGGTGATTACTGATGATCTTGATTGGGCTGTACACCCAAGAAGATGGAAACAGTTGGTGATCGTCCAGACGTACTTGGAGATCGATGGATACGCGGGGTACTAGGTGCCTCCGGTTTCGTTCAGCCCCAGAACCGACTTGTAAATGGACTGTGTGTCTGACATTGGATTTTAATCCGTGTGATTGATCTCTATTAAATATATATCTGCTTGGCGGCGGAGAATTTATTCTCTTGCTTAACGCCCTTCTCTGAGATGTACGAGCTCAGGGGTTATATATTGATGGATATCAATCGCATGGAGTGAATTGCCTGTGCGGCATGCCTAAGTGGCAAATGATCAAGGCTTCTGTTGAAAAGCAAAGTCTTATGGTTGATGATCGAAGCACAGCCTTTGTGGTGTAGCTTTGTGTAACGTTCACTTCGCGAGTTTCACACCCGGTATGAACCAAAAACGGGAGACGGACCTCAGGGAGGGCATGCGTTTCTTTCTAGTTAGAAGTGGCGTCAGTGGTTTTACACGCCCTGACGAGTTTGACTTATGTGGTTGTTTCTGTTGCGAGGCGCCTCGGTTATATCGGTTTCGGCCGATGCATTCTGGTCGGCAGACGGACCAGACTTACACCCCATAGGGTGGGGAAACATAGTGCTCGGGCATAATAATCCACATCGGTGGACCGGCCCTGACGATCTAAAGGCTTGCCTGCGCGCTTGCCTGTGGCTCGGGATAGAGAGTCACAAATCGGTAGAGGATCTTGCCCCTAGCCTCGGTTCATACCATAAATGATAACCCAACTTCCAATACGACGTCTTGCGGTTTTGATTGTAAACTTATATATGGCGACATAGTGGTATGGGGCATTCATGCCGCCTATGATTTATACTTATGATTTGAAGTTGTTTTATACACTATACACTTATAATAGTATCAAATGATTCCTTTTAAACGTATCAAGCATTCTTGGCTATTATAAGGTAAAAACCCTATCCCCCGGCTTGCGTTGCATTGTGTGATAGGACCTGGGTCTTATAATAGCTTCATTTTTCTTTATTTAGCATTGCGCTGTTCGTTTTATGCACTGGTATTCTTGGGAGGAAACCCGTTCCGTGTTATACGGCGTGGTCCCTTGATTTACCTAACTTTCAAAATAAAGATTAACTGTTTTAGTTCTCACACCAGTCACATGACTGACCTGGAGTTTATTGTTTTGACCTAAACTCTGGGTGCCCCTATTTTGACACGGGCAGCTAGTAGTTTTGGTTTTGCAGATTTATATCCACAGGATCCTGGTTTACAGCTGGAACGATATCCGGAAAGCTTTGTATCCGTATATCTCTTCTAGTTGTGTATTATATTATTTTCCGCTGCTGTGTATTTAAATGTAATTTGAATCTCTGATATTTCTGTGTAATATTTATTTGTTTATACTCTGTATATTCTTGTAATCTGATGCATTGTTGTAATGTACAATGAAATGTCCTTCCGTCTGCGTTCTGTTGTGGCTTGTTCTCGAACTATCCGCGCTTTCCTCACCGGGGAAGTGGCGGGTTTTCACACAAATCCACGAGCACTTATTGAGAAATGGATTTCCAACTATGGCAAAGTTTGGAACCACCTTCCGATAGTGTACCTCTAGAGAGGAATACATTGGGTTCAACAAGAACATCTTGCAACCCGGCCACAAATGACCGACCACTCATTTCGCTTGAGTGTATCGAATGTACATCACCAACAGTTGGGATCAGCAACCGTTTCCCGAATGGGACAACATCGACAATAGATTATAGAATGAAATGAATATCTCTAGATAGGTGATAATACACCCTAATTGGTAGCCAACCACTTAGCCATGCTGCCTGCCCGATTTTTGTCATTTCCCGGTTGTGAGGCTAGAGGCCATGCTTATCTTTGACAGATCACACATCTATTCACTTTGAATGTCACATCGTCATACCCACCAAATCACAAATTGATTTCCCCAAAAATACAATGGGTATACAGCTAAGAGAAACGAATTCCTCCGCCACCAAACATATATACATTTAAAGAGATCAACTTACGTAATCTATTAAATATACTCTATCAGACATTCTTCCATACAGGTCGTCCTGGGATTGGAAAAACCGAAGGCACTATTATGTAAATAGGATAGCCCTTGCATAACTCCGTCTTCAATTATATTCATCATATTTGATTCGCAACATTAATGCCCATACAGAGTGGTTTTTAGATAATATATCTGATCTCGGTCTCCCATATTGACAATGGAAAAATGGTCAAAAACTTCGATAGTCGGTGAGTCAATTATCAAAGAAAAACACGTGTGCAAACAACGATATTATTTCCTGATGGAAATTCTATCGATCAATCATCAATCAAACTTTTCTCCTTTTTAAATTAACTTAACATTAATTTATTCAGTTATCTGTTTCCATATATTCAACATTCCCTATTTTCTAAATTTAGAAAATATACGTTATTAATCATTGGAAAACATTTCCATCTCTTTTTCACGTATCACTCTCATTCCAGTATTCTTTATCATCGAACATTTCATTTTCTATGATTAGAAAATATCTCTGATATGTTTGGAAAATGTTTCCAAAACTCGTTTATATAGGTTGCAAACTAACGTTGTATACAACATCGCTACGATCGCTCAATCCATTAATCGCTTATTACTTAACTGTATTTCTAACTAACTCTCACCATCGAACCTCAACTATTTCTTAGTTAAGTAAGGATGTCAATCAACTTGGGGTGTAATTACCTCTCAGACCTTAACTGAACAACGTTATTAACCTTGCATTAGACAAAGCTCACCGCTCCAATTTCTACCATCATTTGCTTATGCAAATTCTCGGATTTAGATTACGAATCCACTTCTTTTATGAAAAACATTTATTATAACGCTAACGTTATAAACTCTACTTCTGAAATATCTAACTTAACATCCAACTTTTTATTTCTTACCTTGAATAATTAACCTACTCTAATTTATTCAGAAATAAATAAATCTTGATTTAAAAACCGAAAAGTAAATAATACTCTCCCGAATTCGATATAGTCGAATTCGACGTATAACTCTCTTTTGAGATATCTCTATTAGATTAACTCCTTCGAATAACTAATATTCAATTTTCTCACTTCGAATAACTTATATTCGATTATCTCACTTCGAATAGCTTATATTCGATTATCGCACTTCGAATAACTTATATTCGATTATCTCTCTTCGAATGGATTATATACGATTATCTCTTTTCGAATAACTAATATTCGATTTTCTCACTTCAAATTACTTATATTCGATTATCTCTCTTCGAATAGATTATATTTGATTATCTCTTTTCGAATAACTAATATTTGACTAACTCCTTTGGATTAACTCATATGGATTAACTCGGTTTAATTAACTCATCTTGACTAACTTAACTTAATTAATTCGACTTATTTTAACTCAACTTGAATAACTCTACTTATTTAACTCAACTTGACTAACTCCTATCGAATAACTAATATTCGATTTAACTTCATTTGCTTGACTCTAGATCACAGCGATCATAATGGTTACGCCTGATTTCCTCAAGAAACATCCGGCTGCCGTAGGCTATCTGCAGCCCTGCGAATTACGCTAGCAATCGTACGAAATGGCAACTCATCCTGAATAACTATGTTTGACTAACTCTATCAAATAACTATGTTCGATCAACTCTACTTGAATAACTAATATTTTATAAATCCTAATTCAATTAACTATGTCCAATTAACTCTAATTCGATTAATTCTAACTCTATTCGATTAACTCTAATTCGATTAACGCTAACCCTAATCGATTTATTCTACCTGATTAACTCTAACTAGTTAACTCTAACTGATTAACTCTAACTGATTAACTCTAACTGGTTAACTCTACATTTATATTCAGTTTCAAATATCGATGTTGAAATCGATTCTTACTTCTCTATATAAGTCCTGATTATATATTCTATTTATCAAATGATAAACATGTTAATTAATTTATAAAATATTATTTATAAATTTATGTTTTCCACTTATCTATTAAAAAAGATTTCTATTTAAAATATACTCTAAATTCATATTCTGTTATACCCGTGTGCGAAGCACGGGTCTAATTTCCTAGTGTAAAATTCTCTTTTTATACACTTCTTCATTTTTCAAGCATTTCCTTTTATAATCTATTTATTTTCTGAATAAATATTTCCTTTATAATTCTATTTATTTTATAAATAAATATTTCCTTTACTTTATCTATCAAATGATAAATATTCCTTTTATAAAATCCTTTGATTTTATAAATATTTTATTTCTCATATACACTTTTGAAAGATCTTATTTATTTTCTAAATAATATTTCCTTTACTATTTGTTATAAAAATATTTCCCTTTTCTATTTGTTATACAAATATTTTCCATTTCTATTTGTTATACAAATATTTTCCTTTTCTATTTCTTTGATTTTATAATTATTTTCTTTTATAAAATCTTTTTCCTTTTATATATAAAATCCATTGAATTTATATAAATAATTATTTTCAAAATACACTTTGAAAATCCCCTTTTCTACATCCCAGTATTTCTTATGGTATTTAAAATACCAAATAACAATGATCGATATCATTCAAACACACATAATCAACAACAGATTATATATCACATCATATATCACCAATGAAACAAAACAGCATTTTATATATTGAGGAACCCAGTTGGGTCCCTCCAACCTGTTTCCCTGCATCATAGATGTTAAACAATATAATTAACATCAACTTTCATTTCCACATGAAATATTCTGATCAACATAATCCATATTTGATTAACGACATATATATATATCACTAGATCTATAATTTCAACCAATCAATTATTAGTTCAACCAAATAGTCAACACACAACAATCCATCATTATTTATCAATTTTAAAAATACGTTTTAAAATATAAACTGATCAGAGTAGTGAGATTTACTCACTTTGGCAGTTTATCGTTAAAGAACGATAAACTGTTGTTTGATTTGAATCAAACCATTTATTTTGCCATAAATTCAAACAAGCTCCAATCCATTCCTAGTTAGTTCCATTGGGTAGTGTCCATCCATACGATCCCGATGGATCTTGTTTTGTCCAATTCTGATAATGGACGGACGAGTTATTAATTTTACAAGTTCGGAACACATATATAAATCATTACTCTATCTAAAAATCAATTTTGAATGTTTCCTTACATGGACCTTACCCATTGTTTCAGCCCGTCCCCGTTTTAAACCAGCAACCGTTCAAACAATCCACTTTTCACAGTTAACCCTTTTATATTTACAATCTCCCCCATAAAATATACAGATCGCTCCACACATCTGCTTTTTTACTTTGGGCTTTCATTTTTTTTCCATCTTTTGAAATGGGCTTATCCCAATACACTGACCCAATATCCTCTCACGTTCAAAAGCCAAAACATGCTTCTCCCCTGTAATGATCCAACTTTCGAACACATCGGAAGTCATGCCATTAATAAGAATAAGAATAGGTAGAAGATAAAATCATACAAACATCAGAATCTCACAGCAGAATTTTTAACAAAAGATGATACTTCATAATATTACACAGCGGAACATATTACATCAGAGCATACTGGATCTAATAATACATGCCATTCATAGTACATCCTTAATTATACATATCATTGACGATCAATTTCCAGATTTAATTATACAGTAGATAAGATAGGTAAACTAGCACACAGAAAGTTCCATTCCAGCTTCTTAAGTTTTATCCACATCCTGATTCACTTGCCTATTCATAACAAGTGTTATGAATACCCAAGAGTTTAGGGAAAACACAGAAAAATAAACTCCGGGTCAGTCAGGGGACTGGTATGAGTAAACAGTTTAAAACAAATAAAAATATCTCACAAGACCACGCCGTAAATACGGAATGGGTTTTTACCTTATGAGGTCAAAACACTTTGTATACTTGAAATCAGATATTATCATAGTGTCTAAGTGTTTTTCATAAATAATTTAGAATCTAGAAGAATGCTCGTATCTCACATTCTCCTATATAGTATACAAATAAAAGCCGCTTGGCGCTTATGGAAATTTGATTCCCAACTATGACAAGGTATGGGACCACCTTCTGATGATGTATCTCTACACGCGAATACACCTGGGTTCAACAAGAATGTCTTGCAACCCTGCCCACACATGACCGACCACTCATTTCTCTTGAGTGTATCGAATGTATATCACCAACGGTTGGACCCAAACCACCGTTCCCCGAATGGGTAGAATAGACAGAGTAAGAAACAAAAGGAATTTCTCTAGATAGGTGATTATACACCCTAATGGGAGCGACCCACATAGCCATGCTGCCTGCCCGATTTTTGTCATTTCCTGGGTGCGAGGCTTGAGGCTAGACTTACCTTTTCATCGTCACTGCTTAATTTCCTTTGAATGCCACATCGTCAAATCCATCGGAAATCACTAATTGATTTCCACAAAAATACTCTGGTTGTCAGGCGAAAGAAGTTTCCCTTCTATACCAGCAACTGGTACATTTGAAGAAAACAACGAACGTGATTCTTTTGAAAATACTCTGTCAGACATTCGTCCATACATGTTGTCGTAGGATTGGACAAACTGAAGGCACTATTCAAAAATAGTCCTTGTATATCGCCGTCTTCAATTTAAAAATCTCTAACGTACGGCGTATAATCAAATCAAAGTGGATTGTAAATTCCAGTCTTTCTGAACTGATTAGCAAATATTTTCTTTTTAAATTACAAATCAAACAAGATTATAAACTAATTTACAGATATAATTACAGTCAAATTAAATAGTATATGATCATCTGGCTTATATCTGGTATTTTGATCATGTCTTAAAAATGGACAGTTTCAGTGTGTGCGCCGCACACGGTTTTTCTTTCCATTTTGTCTGTCACTTTTAAAAATAAAAACCTTACATTTTTCTTAAGAAAATTATTTCTCATAATTATTTCTTAATCTGATCATTCATAAATGAATTAAATCTATAATTTACTAGTTATTTTATAGTTTTTTCACTTTGTATCATTTCGTCAAATTTCCCTTTGATGCCTTATAACTGATTTACTTCTTCTTTCTCTAGGCCAATAAAATTTCTCTTTTTATTTATCAGTCTAAAACACGATTAAAATATGCTTTACAGTTCTTATTTTATAAAGTACAGAACTGTTCGTGACCGGCTGCTTGTATCCGGTAATTGAGATTTACAGTTTAAAACTGACAACTTTAGCATATGTGTTGCACACGGTTTCTTTACCTTGTTTTGTTTAAAATTTTAAATATCTCATTAGAAAATAAATTCTAATTTAAATTATAAAATAAATTTATAATTTAATAAAATTACATTTTCTGTGCTAACTTCTCAACTTCTGTCAAAACCATATCCGATCTACTTCTATCACTGCAATCCTTGATTTTAATTGTAAATACTATTACAAATTCAAATTTAGTTAATCAAGTCCTTTCAAAATTTCACACTTAATTTCTATGACCTGTCCTACTCAAATAAATTTATTGAAACACTGTTTCTTATTTTATCTTGTTATTAGTTTAAGTCGATAACATCTACATGTCTACTTCAAACATTGGCTTATAATGAATCACCACGGACAACCATTGTGAACTATAGTTCAATACTATTAATTTATCTCATTTATATAAGTTATTCTATTATATATTATTTAAAGTAAACAATAAAAATTCAAACAATGGAATGGTTTCGTTCCGTGTCAGTCCATAGTAAAGTCACCGGCTATTATTCTTATTTATACACATAATTGATATGTATATTTATTTCATTTAAATTATTTAAATTAAAAAATCCCTTTTTCTTACTTCTCCTTTTATTTATTTAATTTCTTTGTTTTACTTTTAGCCTAGTATTTCTGGCCCAAACGTAGCTCAAAATTTCTCAACCTAAATTTCTGTTCCTTCTCCTATTTGCCAGATCCAGATCTTCCCTCCCCAAAACCTGATGCAACACACGCTGGATCACTCCAGTTACTCATGTCGATCCACCTTTTCTCCTTTTCCATATCCAATGTGTGGCACCATAAAATAGCGTGATCAACACGCTTTGATCACACCAATATTTCTTGCCAAACTCCAAAATTTGGTAATATCAAAACCGCTGATCAACAGAGGTCTGGCACGCAAAAATACTTAATCACCACGAGATGATCATCATCTCAACTCTGCCCGATCTGATAAATATAGCACGGTGCCACTCCTACTTCTTCTTCTCCCTTTCTTTGGCATGGCCGTGCACCTGAACACACACCACGGCCACCAACCATCGCTGCTGACCACCCCCACATATCACATCACCTTCTCTGATAATGTTGGCCTACCCCGATCACCACCTCCACCATGCTACAGTGTTTTGCCGCGAACACCCCCATTACCAGAAATTTTACCATCCAAGAATGCCACCATCGTTCCCTACCTCGACCACGTGCCACCATCTTCTCTTTGCCACATCAACCTGACGCCCCTATCCCCCCAGGACCGCACCCCCATAGCTTCGACGACGCAGAGCAGTTTCAATGAGAGCCCAAACAAACAAAACAAACCCAAAAACCCTATTTCGATCTCGTTCTCTAAATCCCTTCATTAGAAAAATAAATTAGTATTTTTCCTAGAATCCTCGACCCTAGGTGATGCTCCACCTTCAACCCCAAGGTGCACGGTGGCCTGGATGGTCGGAATTTGATCAAAGTTCAAATTTCGGCCATCTCAGGATATCTCTTGATTTAATGAATTAAAAATCATGATTTTTCTTTTGAAAATCCTTATTTTGATACATCATCGCATTAATAAACTCAAATCAAGTTGTCACGAAGTTTGAAAATCTACTTTTATTTTTAGGAACAGAGAGTACTGCTGTTTTTCTATTTCCAGTTCCAATGTGTTTTTAAAGTTTGTTTGCTTTACTCTTTGCTTTTAAATGGCTTTGATTATGATGTAGTGGCATGGTCTTACCCTGAAATCATACTGAAAACATCTGCTAGGCTTGCTGATCAAAATCTTTAATCTAGATGATTTAAACTAACACAGACATAACAGATCTAATGATATATTATAACTTACTAACCCCACATAACTAATAGCTTAAGTATCCTAGACTTATGATTAGGCAATGTAGATAATTCAACCAAGTGTGCATTCAACATACACAGCAAACCATAGGCATTCATATGGATGGTTCAAAATAGAAAAGAAATTGCAGGAAGAAATTTCTAAAAGAAGTTTACTCACTTTATACTCTTGAAACCCTTAACTTCTCTTTTCCCCTTACTGATCCTATACAAGTGCTTGAGTTGTGAAGAGAATGTGTGTGCTTATGCCTTATTTATAGTGGTAGAAAATAATAAAATATGAGTGTATAAAAATCAGTATTTTGGAAGAAACAAGAAATCAGTTTTTTTCAGATTTTATGTTGACAAATGATTGATAACTCAAAAGAAAAATATTTTTCCCTTGCCAAATCAAAACACCACCTACTCATAAGCACATGGCTTATATCAGCCATACTTCATGATGAAATCACTTGCACATGACCTTCCTTTCCCCTATTCGTTTCTATGATATATCCCCTTAAATGCAAATGGTACAACCATGATCTTCACTACATCTTCCTTGGTTTTAAGCAAATTATTGCTTCCTTTTTAGTACCATTCATGTTCAGTTTTCATAGGGTTTCTAAACCAAGATTTCTCTCATGACAACTTGATTTAACATGAGAACATATAAAAAAATTACTTGCCTTTCAAGGTAATAAAAAATCTGAAATTCCTTGTACTAAAAATGATCTTGGCATGTGATGAAATGTACATGAAAATCTTAAAAAAAAAATTATGTTTTAGAATCTATCTAGTGTAGGCAAGATTCTTGGCATACACAAGATTTATAAAATCTTTAGGCACATGTTTTTATGACAAAGTAACATGTTTTGAAAATAGAAAAAGAAGTGTATTTTCAGAAATCAAATGGAAGGAAAGAAATTATTTTAAAACTGAAAAATACTTCAATCTATAAAGATTTGGCCATGTGACAATATATTTCACTAGATTCTCTTTACTTAGCTAACTTCTAGAGTAGGTTGTATCCAAGCATTTTGTTCATGAAACATGATTGCAAAAAGGAAATGATGCTTCCTTGTTTTGTTGATGTACATATGAATTTAAACTTGTTTTAATACATGCTTTTGAACTTGCTTTTGACAAGAAATGGTTTTTGGCATGTTTAAATTCAAGTGTTAAAAGTTTTAAATCAAGGATTTGCAAAAACTAAATTCGAAAATCCTTTAAAAAAATGAACAAAACATATGTAATAAAAATGGCAATTTGAAACTTGCTATGTAAAAGTGTTGTTATTCCTACATGTATAAAATCAATTTAAACAAACGCTAACATATACATGTTATCATACATAAATGTCTAAAAATGAATTTTAGTAAGTGATGTGATATATGCTTATGTACATGCTATTATACATGAGTTAACATGTTTTGAAATTTCAAAGTCTAGATTTTAAATCGTATTTGTAAACACGTACTTAATATATATGTAAGTGATAGGCGTAAAATACCGGGTCATTACATTCTACCCCCCTTAGAAAATTTCGTACTCGAAATTTATAAATAGAAGATTAGAGTTATCGTTTTATATATAAATAATTAACACGCATCAGAAATTTTTCTATTCATAACCAAAATATCTGCCCAAATCCCCTTTTAACTCATCGGTCAATTTACTTAACTCCGTTAAGTATTACCCACAATCTTCATTCACTTAGTTAATCATCTCCATTTCGGGACTCTAAATATGTTTTAATTTCACACATCAACTCGTTCACATCCCCTGGGTTCATATCCAATGAATACTTAAGTCCAACCTTAATTTCAGGAAATCCAAATTATAATTTAACTCGATTTCTAGTATCAATATGATGGGATATTATTCTAATTTAATCCAACCATATTTAATTTATCTTGAGGCTGAACCTGGTTAATTAACTCCTTACAGATAGTTGCAAAGCTTTTATCCTCTTGGACTGGCGTAACTTCCTCCACCCTTTCTCCTTGATCCCAGGATCCAGTATTACGACCAGTAGTAGTGGAAGTTCCACTAGCCCGACCTCTTCGTCCTCAGCTACCCGTCTTAATCAGCTGAATATAACAGGTCGTCATTCCAGACTTGATTGGATATAACTAACTTAGGTATACCATCCAAGTTGATTTATTTTAAATTTTCAAAAATACGTTCTCTCACACTCACCCAAAGCCTAGGTAATCAGTAACCTAATCTCTGATACCAACTGTAACGACCCAAATTTCGAACACATCGGAAGTCGTGCCATTAACAAGAATAAGAATAGATAGAAGATAAAATCATAGAAACATCATAATTTCACAGCGGAATTTTTAACACTAGATGATACTTCATAATATTACACAGCGGAACATATTACATCAGAGCATACTGGATCTAGTAATACATGCCATTCATAGTACATCCTTAATTATACATATCATTGACGATCAACTTGCAGATTTAATTATATAGTAGATAAGATAGGTAGACTAGCACACAGAAAGTTCAATTCCAGCTTCTCAAGTTTTATCCATATCTTGATTCACTTGTTTATTCATAACAAGTGTTATGAATACCTGTAACACCCCGCGAATTCTATAACTGTGAAATTGACAAATTAAAGTATAATTAATTTCAAATCAAAGAACTGAGGGAAACGGGATACGCCATTGCGTTCGTCTCGGAAAAATACGCGAAATAGAGTCCGAGTTTTCGAAAAACGGAGTCCGTATGAAGAAGATATGGCCTTCGGAAGTTTCTGAATTAAGTTTAAAATTCGAACAGAATAAAACAGCTCAGAAAAACAAGTTTAAAATTAAAAATCGGGCCCAATTGGCCAGGGCGGGAAAATTCCCGCCTAATGCACCCAGGTCGACTGGGCTGTCGACCTGGTCTAGCCAGGTCGACAGGGCTGTCGACAGGGCTGTCGACCTGGTCCAGAGCCAGGTCGAACCCAGCCCAACCTGGCTGGCCTATTCTATGTTGGTCGATTTTCAGAAGTCTGCTTTGTCATTAGGGCTAGGTGGCAGGCTCTAATTGGTCTCTCTTTCGAATGAATGGCTACGATCAATCCAAGCAACATCGATGGTCCTAATCAGTTCATAAACCCTATAAAAATGACCCTAGACTCAACCTAATCTATTCATTCAAAAATAAGAAAAAGGCCATCATGTTGCTGAGGAACGACTAAGAGTAGCCACCAATTGGAGAGAGGATTAGGAGGCAAATTCTAAAGCATAAAGCAACTTAATCAAATCAAATCAACAAGGAATCGCATCTCCAAATTCCTAAATTGGAGAATTCGCCACACAATTGTAAGTAGAGTATTATTTTGGTATGAACAAATAATTGTGTTGGTTTGTATACTTGATTTGTGGCGATAAAGTAATTCATATTTGTGCGTTACTATGATTCTTATCGATTTGGAATATTGTATACGTTTGGATATTCTCGAATTATGTTATTCATTATAAAAAACTACATGTTTGCGGTAGTTTTATGCAAGTATACGTTTGGAATATTCGCAAATTATGTAATCCATGTTGAAGCTACATGTATGTAGTTGATTAATTGAAATTCATGCAAGTTTGGGGTTTTGCTACTATGCCATCATAATGTATATTTTTGTACAAAAATCATTTTGTACGTAATTGGAACAAATTTGGGTTATTATAGTTCATATGAAACTATGTTGAAATTTTGGCACCATGATCTATGTATTAAGCCATGCTTTTGTACTAGAAAACCTATTTGCAAACTTATGAATATGACTAGGCTATGATTGATATTTTGCATAATTGAAATCCATGTTAGGTCTATATTGTTAACAAGAATTATATGATGACATATGTGGTACATAGCTAGGTTAGATTCAAAATCCCTTTTGCAAGTTTGCATGACTAAAGTAAAAATCATGATTTCATGTTAGAAATATTTATGCCATGGTTATGTGAATAGATTTAAAATCATGATTAAGTTGAACTATACTTTTGTGTTAGTAACAAAAGTAAGCACCTTTGTAAACATGTAGTAATCTTATGAACATGATTTGCTTATGTTTGACATTATGCCTGAATAAAAATATAGGTTTATGTTGTAGTTAAGCCTATGTGTCAATAGTGATATTCTTAACTTAACTACAAGTTTACATGGTTTGATTCATGTCACCTATGCTTTATGACCAAAGTATATGTTACCACTATGCAAGTACATCAGTTTCTATTTTGTAGTTCCAACGTCACGTTGCAAGTTCATGCGTTCACATTCCCCTTTTTGTGTATGTAATCACGCTTTAAGCCTCCCCTTTTTCTCATGGCTAAGTTGGGCTTAAAAGCCTAAGCCCAACATATATTATGATAAACGAACGTATTAAACGGGGGAAAATAGCGTTGGGCCAAATTAATTAATAAATGAAAATATAAAGTAGAAGGGCCCAAATTCAAGTATGGGTTGGGCCCATGATTGGTGTAACCTTTACACCATTAACTTAATAATGGGCCGCAAATATTTACATATAAGAAAATAAAGAAGAAAGAAAAAATATGTAAATGTAGAACATACGATGTGTTTAACCCGAGGTTGGATTGAGTTGTGATGTAAACCTGCCCGGAACCGCCCGGCTGTCCAGTAGTCACAACAATACCTATCCAATGTGGGAGGTTAAACATGGAGCCCAATAAGGACCCGAGGTTAGACTGAGCTGTGGCGTAAGACTACCCGGAACCAACCGGCAACAGGCAGCCACAACAATACCTGTCTAATGTGAGAGGTCGAGGCTTTAATAAGACAATTAAGGCTAAGTCAGGATTGTTAGGATTAAGTGAACTAAAGACTTAATCAAAATGGAACATGCTAAACTAAACGGACTGGTGGGGGTTAGGTTAGAAAACAATTAACCAACTTAGCATGTTGGCTAGAGATAGAAAACCTAGTAACGGGGGACCCTTTTCAGCAGTAACCCTAGAAGGTGTATCATGATACCCTGAAACTAGGCAGGGTGGGGCACGATTACTGGGCTGATTGTAAGAGGTCAAATCGACGGCGGTGGTGTAGCAGTGTAGGTTCTAATGGGGTGTGGGCGTGCACACACTCCGGCGCAGAAAAATAGGGCACTGGACACCAGTAGCATACCTGTGCATTCTAGGATTGTGTCGGGCCGCCACCATGGGACTTGATACACCCCATGGTGGGACCAGCATAGGTAACTACAACATCGGGGGCCGTAAGACACATGTAACTATGCGAGTAGGAGCCGATCATCATAGAATGGATCACATCACCCTGATTATGGGGTGCCAGTTGGAAACTAGTTTATATGGGTTCAGAGATTAACATGGGGTACGATAGTATATTCGACCCTAGACAACTTAACCAAGTTTATAGTGCTTTCCCACTTCTTGTTTATACTTATCATACCCAGTTCTTTATTCATAGACAGAATAGTCCTAGACTTACTCAGGCTTTATGTCTGACTCTACTTTTCTTTCGTCTTCTTTTCTTCCGTTCCCCCCCCCCCCAGGTCCACAGGGAGGGAACACTGCAGCTTGACCAGCCTTAACATCCAGCTTGAAGAGGAGAAATGTATTGCTTGGACCTTTTCGTTTTGAACTATGGCTTTGGACAACCACTATGGGGCTTTTGCAGTTTATCTATGTTTTCTTTATGCTTCTTTAAATAATGTAATCAAGACAGATTATGAAAGTGTTATGTTATGTTTTTGGAAAGGATGTAAGACAATCATGGTGATGTTGTTGTAACACGTATTTGCTTTTATGAAGTAAAAGTTGTTGTTTTTCCGCTGTTTACAAATATGTGTTTTTTTTATATCTGTCTTGTATATCTGTGACTTATACTTATAAACCTCCACCAAAATTAGGGCATTCCCTTTGAGAGTGACCCTAATGGAGGTGGGGTGTTTCACTTGGTATCAGAACCAGGTTTACCAGATAAGATAAAAAGTTCTAAAAATTTATTTTCAAAAAGGAAATTTAAAGAAGCATTTTTAAAAGAAAAATATTATTTTATTTTAAAAAGGCAAAGTCCCCCCCCCCCCAAAGCCATAGGTACTATCTCTTATCCTTCGTTTTGAATCTATCCTTTTTGTTTCAGCATGTCCGAAGAACTTAACTTGCCAGAAGGGGTGCCAATACCTGGTTGGTTTAGACGGTTCTTAGAAGCAAGAGCCACTCAGCCAGGTCCTACCGTTCCTCCTCCCCCAGCTGCAGGAAATCATCCAGCTGCAGCAGCACCTTTTCCTCCACCTCCTCCACGGGGAAACACATTTGCTAAGATATGTAAAGATTTTAAAGCTATGGGAGGAAAGGATTTCCATGGAACTGAGTCCTTCGTGGCAGCTAGGAATTGGCTGAAAGAAACTGAGGACCTATTCATCATCTTTGAAGTAGAGGATAGACAAAAAGTACAACTGGCAGTATGGCTATTAAAGGGCGAGGCTTACTACTGGTGGGAAGTCACTAATGCAGAAAGACTAGTGGAGACATGGGAGGACTTTAGGGCAAGGTTTGAGACTAAATTTCTCTCAGATGCGGAAAGAAGTTTGCAGTTGGAAAAATTCTTATTTCTTTAGCAAGGGGACAAGACAGTCAGAGAGTATGTGAATCAGTTCGATGAGCTGGCTAGGTTTGGGCTTGACCTAGTCAACACCCCGCACAAGAAGGCTCTCCGTTTCGTCAAAGGGTTGAATGAGCCATTACACAGTTTGGCCATGACCCATATACCCATGGGAGCCACGTATGAAAGATTGGTGCAAATGGCATTGCTGAATGAAGAGGATAAGGGCAAGAAGGAGACAAAGGCAGAGAGCTCTCAAGGGAAGAAAGAGGGTTTGCAGCCTAAGAAGACAGACTTTAAGAAGGGCGGGAAAGGCAACAAAGAGAAGAGGAAGTGCAATTTCTGTGGCAAAGTGGGGCACTTAGTAAAGGACTGCCGGAAAAAGAAGGCCAAGGAGAATGGTGGGTGCTTTTCTTGCGGTGAGACAGGCCACAGGGCTAAGGACTGCCCAAAGAAACGAGGACAGGGGCAGAGGGCTGGATCCACCTCAGGGGCACAGGTTCATGTGCTAGAAGCACCACCTCTGCAACAGCGAGGTATAAATACTTCTGTAGAAAGTGTAGTTTATCTTTATGATCACCCCGTTCGCACTTTATTTGATTCTGGCGCATCACACTCCTTTATCTCGTCTGCTTTAGTAGAATCTCTACACCTAAAAACTAGTATGGTAGAGGACCCCTTAATTGTTTCAAACCCAATTGGGGGCCCAGCTCATTTGTCTATGATCTGTTTGGGATTGAAAATTTCTATTCTAAGCGTAGAATTTCAATGTAGTGCCTTTGTTTTGGGCTTTTCGGGGTATGGTCTGATTTTGGGTATGGATTGGCTATCCAGTAATGGGGCCATCCTTGATTGTGAGAAAAGGGTTGTTAGGCTCCTAACCCATCTCGGTAATACTTTGGAAATTTCTTGTAATCCCTCATACGCGGTTATGCTTAGTTACCTTGAATCGCTAGATGCCTCTGTTGAAAATTTGCAATCAGTTAAAGTGGTACGGGAATATCCGGATGTCTTCGAAGAGGTGAAGGGCTTGCCTCCGAAGCGGGAAATAGACTTCCGCATATATCTTGTAGATAATGCAAAGCCCGTTGCGTTACACGTTAGACACATGGCTCCACGGGAAAGGAAAGAGCTCAGTAAACAGATTAAAGAGCTTCTAGAAAAGGGGTTCATTAGGAGGAGCATTTCAGAATGGGGCGCTCCAGTGGTGTTCGCTACAAAGGCGGATGGTTCACTCCGTCTATGTGTTGACTATAGGGAGCTCAACAAGCTAACGAAAAAGAATAGGCACCCTCTCCCTAGAATTGACGATTTGTTTGACCAGCTTGTAGGAGCGTCTGTTTTCTCCCAACTCGATTTAGCAACCGGTTTTCATCAGCTAAGGGTGGCTGAAGATAGCATCGATAAAACGGCGTTCAGAACCCCAGACGGCTTCTTTGAATGGCTTGTCATGCCTTTCGGCTTGACAAATGCACCTGCTTACTTCGTGGACCTGATGAGTAGGGTATTTAGAGATTTCCTCAACAAATTCATAGTGGTCTTCGTAGATGATATCCTTATCTTCTCAAAGAGTGAAGAAGAACATGCTCAGCACTTAAGGGCAATCATGGAAACTTTGCGAGTCCATCAACTAAAAGCCAAATTCTCCAAATGCCACTTTTGGAGAGAAGAGGTGAGGTTCCTTGGGCACATAGTATCCAAACAAGGGTTAGCAGTGGACCCTGCTAAGGTAGTGGCGGTACAGGATTGGAAGACACCAAGGAATGCAACTGAGGTCCGAAGCTTTCTCGGACTAGCAGGTTTCTATCGAAAGTTTATAAGGGATTTTGCGAAAATCTCAGCTCCACTCACGAAATTGACTAAGAAGAATCTAGTGTTCAATTGGGATTTGGATTGCGAGTTTGCTTTCCAACGACTGAAAAGGGCTCTTACAACAGCCCCAGTTTTGACGCTGCCAGTTGGGAGCAAGATGTTCACTGTTTATACGGATGCATGTGGGACAGGGCTAGGCGCCGTCTTAATGCAAGAAGGAAGGGTAGTAGCTTACGGCGGGAGGCAGTTGAAAGTGCACGAAAAGAACTACCCAACCCACGATCTTGAGTTAGCTGCCATCGTCTTTGCACTCAAGTCTTGGCGACACTATCTCCTAGGTGAGAAGTTCGAACTTTACACTGACCACAAATCGTTGAAATATCTTTTCTCGCAGAAGGATCTTAACTTGAGGCAACAAAGATGGATGGAGTTTCTTGCCTCGTACGATTTCGAAATCTCCTACACTCCGGGCAAAGGCAACGTAGTGGCAGACGCGTTGAGCTGAAAGAAATTGACCCTAAGCCCGTTGTTTGTTGAAAGACAAAGCCTAGAGTTTATAGCCAGCTTCGACTTTAGGCCTTCCTCCGATTTCGTACCAGGCTTGCTGGCATCTCTCGAAGTGCGCCCAACTTTAGTGGATTCAGTAGGGATAGCACAACGCGAAGACCCTCAGCTTGTGGAAACAATTGATAGGCTAATTAGGGGTGAGACTTCAAGTCACCTAAACAGATACTCCATCGACGATAAGGGTTTGCTAAGGCGAGACGGAAGACTATGCGTCCCACAAACAAAAGATTTAGTAAAGAAGGTTCTCGAGGAAGCACATCACTCCAAGATGACGATACACCCAGGCGGAGATAAAATGTACAAAGATATAAAAAGGACTTTCTTCTGGAGCGGCATGAAAAAGGACGTGGCAGAGTTCGTTTCTAAGTGTATGGTGTGCCAACAGGTTAAGGCGGAACAGAAAAAGCCTGGCGGACTGCTACATCCTCTGGAGGTCCCGCAGTGGAAGTGGGATAGCATCTCAATGGACTTCATCGATGGGCTGCCTAGGTCTAGGAGAGGCAATACTAGCATTTGGGTAATAGTGGATAGGCTTACTAAAAGCGCCCACTTTTTACCTGTCAAAAGTAAAAGAACTGCCTCATCCCTAGCATCACTTTACCTCAAGGAAATCGTTCGGCTCCATGGAATACCATCTAGCATTGTTAGTGACCGAGACCCCATCTTCACCAGCCAGTTTTGGCGGAGTCTGCAAGAAGCAGTAGGAACGCAGTTATGCTTGAGCACAGCCTATCATCCCCAAACTGACGGCCAAACAGAAAGAGTGAACAGAGTTTTGGAGGACCTTTTAAGACTGTGCGTCCTTGACTTCGGAGGGACATGGGAAGGCCACCTTCCTTTGGTGGAATTTGCCTACAACAACAGCTATCAAGCAACCATCGGAATGGCGCCCTTCGAAGCTTTATATGGAAGACCGTGCCGATCGCCCTCTTGTTGGTGGGAGTCTACTGATAAGCTCATACTTGGACCAGATATGATCCGAGAGACTTCAGAGAAAGTAGACTTAATACGAAGAAGGATGAAGACGGCCCAAGACAGACAAAAGTCCTATGCCGACAAGAGAAGGACCGACCTTGAATTTGAGGTTGGAGACAGAGTTTTTCTCAAGGTATCACCGCTAAGAAACGTTGTTCGTTTTGGAACCACAGGAAAACTGGCACCAAGGTTCGTAGGGCCATTCCCTATCATCGAGAAAATTGGGAAAATGGCCTATAGATTAGAGCTACCCGAGAAGTTGGCTGGAGTCCACAACGTTTTTCATGTTTCACATCTCCGAAAATGTCTACATGAGTCTGCTAAGGTGGTAGAGCCAAATATCCTCGAAGAGGCCGAAGTGGAACGCGAAGCAACCATAAGAAAAGTTCCAACCCGCATATTAGGAACGGAAGTGAAGAAGCTACGCAACCGCGAAGTCAAGCTCGTCAAAGTTCAGTGGAGCGACGCCAAGGGAGACGCGACTTGGGAAACTAAAGCTAGAATACGCACTGCCTACCCTTTTCTGTTCGAGGGTACATCCTTGATCTTTCCTTTTCCTTAAGTTGCGCTTTTATCTATCTTATCTTTTAGGTAGAAACCCTTTGGATGGAAACATGTAATTGAAACATGTTATGGATGATGGTTGCAAGTGGTTGCAAGTGATTGCTAGTGGTTGCTCGTGGTTGCATATACACACACAATCTAGGGTTTAGATCGGCTCAGTCACTTCATATTGCATATGCATATATGTTTGCATTCGTATATGGTTGAACTCTAATGTGTTGTCATATGGATGTTGCATTTGTATTGAATGATTGTGCACTCATGTAGAATCATGAATAGGAAAATTTGCATACATAATGGATTCATGGCACTTATATAATTCGCATTTAGGAGGTCAACTGAATCAGTAGATCGCCTGATTTTGCATTAGATAAGTATATGTACACACACACTTCGCATATGATCATGAAGCATTAAAAGTCTTTTAAGGACAATGGATGCTCGTGTTTGATGGATGAGTAGATGGATGATTGGATGTTAGGATATACATTCCTCCTAACTTGAAGATTTCGGGGACGAAATCCTTTTAAGTGGGGGAGAATGTAACACCCCACGAATTCTATAACTGTGAAATTCACAAATTAAAGTATAATTAATTTCAAATCAAAGAACTAAGGGAAACGGGATACGCCATTGCGTTCGTCTCGGAAAAATACGCGAAATAGAGTCCGAGTTTTCGAAAAACGGAGTCCGTATGAAGAAGATATGGCCTTCGGAAGTTTCTGAATTAAGTTTAAAATTCGAACAGAATAAAACAGCTCAGAAAAACAAGTTTAAAATTAAAAATCGGGCCCAATTGGCCAGGGCGGGAAAATTCCCGCCTAATGCACCCAGGTCGACTGGGCTGTCGACCTGGTCTAGCCAGGTCGACAGGGCTGTCGACAGGGCTGTCGACCTGGTCCAGAGCCAGGTCGAACCCAGCCCAACCTGGCTGGCCTATTCTATGTTGGTCGATTTTCAGAAGTCTGCTTTGTCATTAGGGCTAGGTGGCAGGCTCTAATTGGTCTCTCTTTCGAATGAATGGCTACGATCAATCCAAGCAACATCGATGGTCCTAATCAGTTCATAAACCCTATAAAAATGACCCTAGACTCAACCTAATCTATTCATTCAAAAATAAGAAAAAGGCCATCATGTTGCTGAGGAACGACTAAGAGTAGCCACCAATTGGAGAGAGGATTAGGAGGCAAATTCTAAAGCATAAAGCAACTTAATCAAATCAAATCAACAAGGAATCGCATCTCCAAATTCCTAAATTGGAGAATTCGCCACACAATTGTAAGTAGAGTATTATTTTGGAATGAACAAATAATTGTGTTGGTTTGTATACTTGATTTGTGGCGATAAAGTAATTCATATTTGTGCGTTACTATGATTCTTATCGATTTGGAATATTGTATACGTTTGGATATTCTCGAATTATGTTATTCATTATAAAAAACTACATGTTTGCGGTAGTTTTATGCAAGTATACGTTTGGAATATTCGCAAATTATGTAATCCATGTTGAAGCTACATGTATGTAGTTGATTAATTGAAATTCATGCAAGTTTGGGGTTTTGCTACTATGCCATCATAATGTATATTTTTGTACAAAAATCATTTTGTACGTAATTGGAACAAATTTGGGTTATTATAGTTCATATGAAACTATGTTGAAATTTTGGCACCATGATCTATGTATTAAGCCATGCTTTTGTACTAGAAAACCTATTTGCAAACTTATGAATATGACTAGGCTATGATTGATATTTTGCATAATTGAAATCCATGTTAGGTCTATATTGTTAACAAGAATTATATGATGACATATGTGGTACATAGCTAGGTTAGATTCAAAATCCCTTTTGCAAGTTTGCATGACTAAAGTAAAAATCATGATTTCATGTTAGAAATATTTATGCCATGGTTATGTGAATAGATTTAAAATCATGATTAAGTTGAACTATACTTTTGTGTTAGTAACAAAAGTAAGCACCTTTGTAAACATGTAGTAATCTTATGAACATGATTTGCTTATGTTTGACATTATGCCTGAATAAAAATATAGGTTTATGTTGTAGTTAAGCCTATGTGTCAATAGTGATATTCTTAACTTAACTACAAGTTAACATGGTTTGATTCATGTCACCTATGCTTTATGACCAAAGTATATGTTACCACTATGCAAGTACATCAGTTTCTATTTTGTAGTTCCAACGTCACGTTGCAAGTTCATGCGTTCACATTCCCCTTTTTGTGTATGTACTCACGCTTTAAGCCTCCCCTTTTTCTCATGGCTAAGTTGGGCTTAAAAGCCTAAGCCCAACATATATTATGATAAACGAACGTATTAAACGGGGGAAAATAGCGTTGGGCCAAATTAATTAATAAATGAAAATATAACGTAGAAGGGCCCAAATTCAAGTATGGGTTGGGCCCATGATTGGTGTAACCTTTACACCATTAACTTAATAATGGGCCGCAAATATTTACATATAAGAAAATAAAGAAGAAAGACAAAATATGTAAATGTAGAACATACGATGTGTTTAACCCGAGGTTGGATTGAGTTGTGATGTAAACCTGCCCGGAACCGCCCGGCTGTCCAGTAGTCACAACAATACCTATCCAATGTGGGAGGTTAAACATGGAGCCCAATAAGGACCCGAGGTTAGACTTAGTTGTGGCGTAAGACTGCCCGGAACCAACCGGCAACAGGCAGCCACAACAATACCTGTCTAATGTGAGAGGTCAAGGCTTTAATAAGACAATTAAGGCTGAGTCAGGATTGTTAGGATTAAGTGAACTAAAGACTTAATCAAAATGGAACATGCTAAACTAAACGGACTGGTGGGGGTTAGGTTAGAAAACAATTAACCAACTTAGCATGTTGGCTAGCGATAGAAAACCTAGTAACGGGGGACCCTTTTCAGCAGTAACCCTAGAAGGTGTATCATGATACCCTGAAACTAGGCAGGGTGGGGCACGATTACTGGGCTGATTGTAAGAGGTCAAATCGACGGCGGTGGTGTAGCAGTGTAGGTTCTAACGGGGTGTGGGCGTGCACACACTCCGGCGCAGAAAAATAGGGCACTGGACACCAGTAGCATACCTGTGCATTCTAGGATTGTGTCGGGCCGCCACCATGGGACTTGATACACCCCATGGTGGGACCAGCATAGGTAACTACAACATCGGGGGCCGTAAGACACATGTAACTATGCGAGTAGGAGCCGATCATCATAGAATGGATCACATCACCCTGATTATGGGGTGCCAGTTGGAAACTAGTTTATATGGGTTCAGAGATTAACATGGGGTACGATAGTATATTCGACCCTAGACAACTTAACCAAGTTTATAGTGCTTTCCCACTTCTTGTTTATACTTATCATACCCAGTTCTTTATTCATAGACAGAATAGTCCTAGACTTACTCAGGCTTTATGTCTGACTCTACTTTTCTTTCGTCTTCTTTTCTTCCGTTCCCCCCCCCCAGGTCCACAGGGAGGGAACACTGCAGCTTGACCAGCCTTAACATCCAGCTTGAAGAGGAGAAATGTATTGATTGGACCTTTTCGTTTTGAACTATGGCTTTGGACAACCACTATGGGGCTTTTGCAGTTTATCTATGTTTTCTTTATGCTTCTTTAAATAATGTAATCAAGACAGATTATGAAAGTGTTATGTTATGTTTTTGGAAAGGATGTAAGACAATCATGGTGATGTTGTTGTAACACGTATTTGCTTTTATGAAGTAAAAGTTGTTGTTTTTCCGCTGTTTACAAATATGTGTTTTTTTTATATCTGTCTTGTATATCTGTGACTTATACTTATAAACCTCCACCAAAATTAGGGCATTCCCTTTGAGAGTGACCCTAACGGAGGTGGGGTGTTTCACTTGGTATCAGAGCCAGGTTTACCAGATAAGATAAAAAGTTCTAAAAATTTATTTTCAAAAAAGAAATTTAAAGAAGCATTTTTAAAAGAAAAATATTATTTTATTTTAAAAAGGCAAAGTCCCCCCCAAAGCCATAGGTACTATCTCTTATCCTTCGTTTTGAATCTATCCTTTTTGTTTCTGCATGTCCGAAGAACTTAACTTGCCAGAAGGGGTGCCAATACCTGGTTGGTTTAGAAGGTTCTTAGAAGCAAGAGCCACTCAGCCAGGTCCTACCGTTCCTCCTCCCCCAGCTGCAGGAAATCATCCAGCTGCAGCAGCACCTTTTCCTCCACCTCCTCCACGGGGAAACACATTTGCTAAGATATGTAAAGATTTTAAAGCTATGGGAGGAAAGGATTTCCATGGAACTGAGTCCTTCGTGGCAGCTAGGAATTGGCTGAAAGAAACTGAGGACCTATTCATCATCTTTGAAGTAGAGGATAGACAAAAAGTACAACTGGCAGTATGGCTATTAAAGGGCGAGGCTTCCTACTGGTGGGAAGTCACTAATGCAGAAAGACCAGTGGAGACATGGGAGGACTTTAGGGAAAGGTTTGAGACTAAATTTCTCTCAGATGCGGAAAGAAGTTTGCAGTTGGAAAAATTCTTATTTCTTAAGCAAGGGGACAAGACAGTCAGAGAGTATGTGAATCAGTTCGATGAGCTGGCTAGGTTTGGGCTTGACCTAGTCAACACCCCGCACAAGAAGGCTCTCCGTTTCGTCAAAGGGTTGAATGAGCCATTACACAGTTTGGCCATGACCCATATACCCATGGGAGCCACGTATGAAAGATTGGTGCAAATGGCATTGCTGAATGAAGAGGATAAGGGCAAGAAGGAGACAAAGGCAGAGAGCTCTCAAGGGAAGAAAGAGGGTTTGCAGCCTAAGAAGACAGACTTTAAGAAGGGCGGGAAAGGCAACAAAGAGAAGAGGAAGTGCAATTTCTGTGGCAAAGTGGGGCACTTAGTAAAGGACTGCCGGAAAAAGAAGGCCAAGGAGAATGGTGGGTGCTTTTCTTGCGGTGAGACAGGCCACAGGGCTAAGGACTGCCCAAAGAAACGAGGACAGGGGCAGAGGGCTGGATCCACCTCAGGGGCACAGGTTCATGTGCTAGAAGCACCACCTCTGCAACAGCGAGGTATAAATACTTCTGTAGAAAGTGTAGTTTATCTTTATGATCACCCCGTTCGCACTTTATTTGATTCTGGCGCATCACACTCCTTTATCTCGTCTGCTTTAGTAGAATCTCTGCACCTAAAAACTAGTATGGTAGAGGACCCCTTAATTGTTTCAAACCCAATTGGGGGCCCAGCTCATTTGTCTATGATCTGTTTGGGATTGAAAATTTCTATTCTAAGCGTAGAATTTCAATGTAGTGCCTTTGTTTTGGGCTTTTCGGGGTATGGTCTGATTTTGGGTATGGATTGGCTATCCAGTAATGGGGCCATCCTTGATTGTGAGAAAAGGGTTGTTAGGCTCCTAACCCAGCTCGGTAATACTTTGGAAATTTCTTGTAATCCCTCATAGGCGGTTATGCTTAGTTACCTTGAATCGCTAGATGCCTCTGTTGAAAATTTGCAATCAGTTAAAGTGGTACGGGAATATCCGGATGTCTTCGAAGAGGTGAAGGGCTTGCCTCCGAAGCGGGAAATAGACTTCCGCATATATCTTGTAGATAATGCAAAGCCCGTTGCGTTACCCGTTAGACACATGGCTCCACGGGAAAGGAAAGAGCTCAGTAAACAGATTAAAGAGCTTCTAGAAAAGGGGTTCATTAGGAGGAGCATTTCAGAATGGGGCGCTCCAGTGGTGTTCGCTACAAAGGCGGATGGTTCACTCCGTCTATGTGTTGACTATAAGGAGCTCAACAAGCTAACGAAAAAGAATAGGCACCCTCTCCCTAGAATTGACGATTTGTTTGACCAGCTTGTAGGAGCGTCTGTTTTCTCCCAACTCGATTTAGCAACCGGTTTTCATCAGCTAAGGGTGGCTGAAGATAGCATCGATAAAACGGCGTTCAGAACCCCAGACAGCTTCTTTGAATGGCTTGTCATGCCTTTCGGCTTGACAAATGCACCTGCTTACTTCGTGGACCTGATGAGTAGGGTATTTAGAGATTTCCTCAACAAATTCGTAGTGGTCTTCATAGATGATATCCTTATCTTCTCAAAGAGTGAAGAAGAACATGCTCAGCACTTAATGGCAATCATGGAAACTTTGCGAGTCCATCAACTAAAAGCCAAATTCTCCAAATGCCACTTTTGGAGAGAAGAGGTGAGGTTCCTTGGGCACATAGTATCCAAACAAGGGTTAGAGTGGACCCTGCTAAGGTAGTGTCGGTACAGGATTGGAAGACACCAAGGAATGCAACTGAGTTCCAAAGCTTTCTAAGACTAGCAGGTTCCTATCGAAAGTTTATAAGGGATTTTGCGAAAATCTCAGCTCCACTCACGAAATTGACTAAGAAGAATCTAGTGTTCAATTGGGATTTGGATTGCGAGTTTGCTTTCCAACGACTGAAAAGGGCTCTTACAACAGCCCCAGTTTTGACGCTGCCAGATGGGAGCAAGATGTTCACTGTTTATACGGATGCATGTGGGACAGGGCTAGGCGCCGTCTTAATGCAAGAAGGAAGGGTAGTAGCTTATGGCGGGAGGAAGTTGAAAGTGCACGAAAAGAACTACCCAACCCACGATCTTGAGTTAGCTGCCATCGTCTTTGCACTCAAGTCTTGGCGACACTATCTCCTAGGTGAGAAGTTCGAACTTTACACTGACCACAAATCGTTGAAATATCTTTTCTCGCAGAAGGATCTTAACTTGAGGCAACAAAGATGGATGGAGTTTCTTGCCTCGTACGATTTCGAAATCTCCTACACTCCGGGCAAAGGCAACGTAGTGGCAGACGCGTTGAGCCGAAAGAAATTGACCCTAAGCTCGTTGTTTGTTGAAAGACAAGCCTAGAGTTTATAGCCAGCTTCGACTTTAGGCCTTCCTCCGATTTCGTACCAGGCTTGCTGGCATCTCTCGAAGTGCGCCCAACTTTAGTGGATTCAGTAGGGACAGCACAACGCGAAGACCCTCAGCTTGTGGAAACAATTGATAGGCTAATTAGGGGTGAGACTTCAAGTCACCTCAACAGATACTCCATCGACGATAAGGGTTTGCTAAGGCGAGATGGAAGACTATGCGTCCCACAAACAAAAGATTTAGTAAAGAAGGTTCTCGAGGAAGCACATCACTCCAAGATGACGATACACCCAACCGGAGATAAAATGTACAAAGATATAAAAAGGACTTTCTTCTGGAGCGGCATGAAAAAGGACGTGGCAGAGTTCGTTTCTAAGTGTATGGTGTGCCAACAGGTTAAAGCGGAACAGAAAAAGCCTGGCGGACTGCTACATCCTCTGGAGGTCCCGCAGTGGAAGTTGGATAGCATCTCAATGGACTTCATCGATGGGCTGCCTAGGTCTAGGAGAGGCAATACTAGCATTTGGGTAATAGTGGATAGGCTTACTAAATGCGCCCACTTTTTACCTGTCAAAAGTAAAAGAACTGCCTCATCCCTAGCATCACTTTACCTCAAGGAAATCGTTCGGCTCCATGGAATACCATCTAGCATTGTTAGTGACCGAGACCCCATCTTCACCAACGAGTTTTGGCGGAGTCTGCAAGAAGCAGTAGGAACGCAGTTATGCTTGAGCACAGCCTATCATCCCTAAACTGACGGCCAAACAGAAAGAGTGAACAGAGTTTTGGAGGACCTTTTAAGACTGTGCGTCCTTGACTTCGGAGGGACATGGGAAGACCACCTTCCTTTGGTGGAATTTGCCTACAACAACAGCTATCAAGCAACCATCGGAATGGCGCCCTTCGAAGCTTTATATGGAAGACCGTGTCGATCGCCCACTTGTTGGTGGGAGTCTACTGATAAGCTCATACTTGGACCAGATATGATCCGAGAGACTTCAGAGAAAGTAGACTTAATACGAAGAAGGATGAAGACGGCCCAAGACAGACAAAAGTCCTATGCCGACAAGAGAAGGACCGACCTTGAATTTGAGGTCGGAGACAGAGTTTTTCTCAAGGTATCACCGCTAAGAAACGTTGTTCGTTTTGGAACCACAGGAAAACTGGCACCAAGGTTCGTAGGTCCATTCCCTATCATCGAGAAAATTGGGAAAATGGCCTATAGATTAGAGCTACCCGAGAAGTTGTCTGGAGTCCACAACGTTTTTCACGTTTCACATCTCCGAAAATGTCTACATGAGTCTGCTAAGGTGGTAGAGCCAAATATCCTCGAAGAGGCCGAAGTGGAACGCGAAGCAACCATAAGAAAAGTTCCAACCCGCATATTAGGAACGGAAGTGAAGAAGCTACGCAACCGCGAAGTCAAGCTCGTCAAAGTTCGGTGGAGCGACGCCAAGGGAGACGCGACTTGGGAAACTGAAGCTAGAATACGCACTGCCTACCCTTTTCTGTTCGAAGGTACATCCTTGATCTTTCCTTTTCCTTAAGTTGCGCTTTTATCTATCTTATCTTTTAGGTAGAAACCCTTTGGATGGAAACATGTAATTGAAACATGTTATGGATGATGGTTGCAAGTGGTTGCAAGTGATTGCTAGTGGTTGCTCGTGGTTGCATATACACACACAATCTAGGGTTTAGATCGGCTCAGTCACTTCATATTGCATATGCATATATGTTTGCATTCGTATATGGTTGAACTCTAATGTGTTGTCATATGGATGTTGCATTTGTATTGAATGATTGTGCACTCATGTAGAATCATGAATAGGAAAATTTGCATACATAATGGATTCATGGCACTTACATAATTCGCATTAAGGAGGTCAACTGAATCAGTAGACCGCCTGATTTTGCATTAGATAAGTACATGTACACACACACTTCGCATATGATCATGAAGCATTAAAAGTCTTTTAAGGACAATGGATGCTCGTGTTTGATGGATGAGTAGATGGATGATTGGATGTTAGGATATACATTCCTCCTAACTTGAAGATTTCGGGGACGAAATCCTTTTAAGTGGGGGAGAATGTAACACCCCGCGAATTATATAACTGTGAAATTCACAAATTAAAGTATAATTAATTTCAAATCAAAGAACTAAGGGAAACGGGATACGCCATTGCGTTCGTCTCGGAAAAATACGCGAAATAGAGTCCGAGTTTTCGAAAAACGGAGTCCGTATGAAGAAGATATGGCCTTCGGAAGTTTCTGAATTAAGTTTAAAATTCGAACAGAATAAAACAGCTCAGAAAAACAAGTTTAAAATTAAAAATCGGGCCCAATTGGCCAGGGCGGGAAAATTCCCGCCTAATGCACCCAGGTCGACTGGGCTGTCGACCTGGTCTAGCCAGGTCGACAGGGCTGTCGACCTGGTCCAGAGCCAGGTCGAACCCAGCCCAACCTGACTGGCCTATTCTATGTTGGTCGATTTTCAGAAGTCTGCTTTGTCATTAGGGCTAGGTGGCAGGCTCTAATTGGTCTCTCTTTCGAATGAATGGCTACGATCAATCCAAGCAACATCAATGGTCCTAATCAGTTCATAAACCCTATAAAAATGACCCTAGACTCAACCTAATCTATTCATTCAAAAATAAGAACAAGGCCATCATGTTGCTGAGGAACGACTAAGAGTAGCCACCAATTGGAGAGAGGATTAGGAGGCAAATTCTAAAGCATAAAGCAACTTAATCAAATCAAATCAACAAGGAATCGCATCTCCAAATTCCTAAATTGATACTTGATTTGTGGCGATAAAGTAATTCATATTTGTGCGTTACTATGATTCTTATCGATTTGGAATATTGTATACGTTTGGATATTCTCGAATTATGTTATTCATTATAAAAAACTACATGTTTGCGGTAGTTTTATGCAAGTATACGTTTGGAAAATTCGCAAATTATGTAATCCATGTTGAAGCTACATGTATGTAGTTGATTAATTGAAATTCATGCAAGTTTGGGGTTTTGCTACTATGCCATCATAATGTATATTTTTGTACAAAAATCATTTTGTACGTAATTGGAACAAATTTGGGTTATTATAGTTCATATGAAACTATGTTGAAATTTTGGCACCATGATCTATGTATTAAGCCATGCTTTTATACTAGAAAACCTATTTGCAAACTTATGAATATGACTAGGCTATGATTGATATTTTGCATAATTGAAATCCATGTTAGGTCTATATTGTTAACAAGAATTATATGATGACATATGTGGTACATAGATAGGTTAGATTCAAAATCCCTTTTGCAAGTTTGCATGACTAAAGTAAAAATCATGATTTCATGTTAGAAATATTTATGCCATGGTTATGTGAATAGATTTAAAATCATGATTAAGTTGAACTATACTTTTGTGTTAGTAACAAAAGTAAGCACCTTTGTAAACATGTAGTAATCTTATGAACATGATTTGCTTATGTTTGACATTATGCCTGAATAAAAATATAGGTTTATGTTGTAGTTAAGCCTATGTGTCAATAGTGATATTCTTAACTTAACTACAAGTTTACATGGTTTGATTCATGTCACCTATGCTTTATGACCAAAGTATATGTTACCTCTATGCAAGTACACCAGTTTCTATTTTGTAGTTCCAACGTCACGTTGCAAGTTCATGCGTTCACATTCCCCTTTTTGTGTATGTAATCACGCTTTAAGCCTCCCCTTTTTCTCATGGCTAAGTTGGGCTTAAAAGCCTAAGCCCAACATATATTATGATAAACGAACGTATTAAACGGGGGAAAATAGCGTTGGGCCAAATTAATTAATAAATGAAAATATAAAGTAGAAGGGCCCAAATTCAAGTATGGGTTGGGCCCATGATTGGTGTAACCTTTACACCATTAACTTAATAATGGGCCGCAAATATTTACATATAAAAAAATAAAGAAGAAAGACAGAATATGTAAATGTAGAACATACGATGTGTTTAACCCGAGGTTGGATTGAGTTGTGATGTAAACCTGCCCGGAACCGCCCGGCTGTCCAGTAGTCACAACAATACCTATCCAATGTGGGAGGTTAAACATGGAGCCCAATAAGGACCCGAGGTTAGACTGAGTTGTGGCGTAAGACTGCCCGGAACCAACCGGCAACAGGCAGCCACAACAATACCTGTCTAATGTGAGAGGTCGAGGCTTTAATAAGACAATTAAGGCTGAGTCAGGATTGTTAGGATTAAGTGAACTAAAGACTTAATCAAAATGGAACATGCTAAACTAAACGGACTGGTGGGGGTTAGGTTAGAAAACAATTAACCAACTTAGCATGTTGGCTAGAGATAGAAAACCTAGTAACGGGGGACCCTTTTCAGCAGTAACCCTAGAAGGTGTATCATGATACCCTGAAACTAGGCAGGGTGGGGCACGATTACTGGGCTGATTGTAAGAGGTCAAATCGACGGCGGTGGTGTAGCAGTGTAGGTTCTAACGGGGTGCGGGCGTGCACACACTCCGGCGCAGAAAAATAGGGCACTGGACACCAGTAGCATACCTGTGCATTCTAGGATTGTGTCGGGCCGCCACCATGGGACTTGATACACCCCATGGTGGGACCAGCATAGGTAACTACAACATCGGGGGCCGTAAGACACATGTAACTATGCGAGTAGGAGCCGATCATCATAGAATGGATCACATCACCCTGATTATGGGGTGCCAGTTGGAAACTAGTTTATATGGGTTCAGAGATTAACATGGGGTACGATAGTATATTCGACCCTAGACAACTTAACCAAGTTTATAGTGCTTTCCCACTTCTTGTTTATACTTATCATACCCAGTTCTTTATTCATAGACAGAATAGTCCTCGACTTACTCAGGCTTTATGTCTGACTCTACTTTTATTTCGTCTTCTTTTCTTCCATTCCCCCCCCCCCCCAGGTCCACAGGGAGGGAACACTGCAGCTTGACCAGCCTTAACATCCAGCTTGAAGAGGAGAAATGTATTGCTTGGACCTTTTCGTTTTGAACTATGGCTTTGGACAACCACTATGGGGCTTTTGCAGTTTATCTATGTTTTCTTTATGCTTCTTTAAATAATGTAATCAAGACAGATTATGAAAGTGTTATGTTATGTTTTTGGAAAGGATGTAAGACAATCATGGTGATGTTGTTGTAACACGTATTTGCTTTTATGAAGTAAAAGTTGTTGTTTTTCCGCTGTTTACAAATATGTGTTTTTTTTTATATCTGTCTTGTATATCTGTGACTTATACTTATAAACCTCCACCAAAATTAGGGCATTCCCTTTGAGAGTGACCCTAACGGAGGTGGGGTGTTTCAATACCCAAGAGTTTAAGGGAAAACACAGAAAAATAAACTCCGGGTCAGTCAGGGGACTGGTATGAGTAAACAGTTTAAAAAAATAAAAATATCTCATAAGACCACGCTGAAATACGGAACGGGTTTTTACCTTATGAGGTCAAAACAATCTGAATACTTGAAATCAAATATTATCATAGTGTCTAGGTTTTTTTCACAAATAATTTAGAATCTAGAAGAATGCTTGCATCTCACATTCTCCTATATAGTATACAAATAAAAGCCACTTGGCGCACATGGAAATTGGATTCCCAACTATGACAAGGTATGGGACCACCTTCCGATGATGTATCTCTAGAGGCGAATACACCTGGGTTCAACAAGAACGTCTTGCAACCCAGCCCACACATGACAAACCACTCATTTCTCTTGAGTGTATCGAATGTATACCACCAACGGTTGGACCCAAATCACCGTTTCTCGAATGGACAGAATCAATAAAGTAAGAAACAAAAGGAGTTTCTCTAGATAGGTGATTATACATCCTAATGGGAGCGACCCACATAGCCATGTTGCCTGCTCGATTTTTGTCATTTCCTGGGTGTGAAGCTTGAGGCTAGACTTACTTTTCATCGTCACTGTTTAATTTCCTTTGAATACCACATCGTCAAATCCATTGGAAATCACTAATAGATTTCCATAAAATTACTCTGGTTGTCAGGCTAAAGAAGTTTCCCTTCTGTGCCAGCAACTGGTACGTTTGAAGAAAACAACGTACGTGATTCTTTTGGAAATACTCTGTCAGAGATTTGTCCATACAAGTTGTCCTGGGATTGGACAAACCGAAGGTACTTCAAAAATAATCCTTGTATATCGCCGTCTTCAATTTAAAAATCTTTGATGTACGGCGTATAATCAAATCAAAGTGGAATGTAAATTCCAGTCTTTTTGAAATGATTAGCGAATATTTTCTTTTTAAATTATAAATCTAACAAGATTATAAACTAATTTACAGATATAATTACAGTCAAATTAAGCAGTATATGATCATCTGGCTTATATTTGGTATTTTGATCATGTCTTAAAAATGGACAGTTTCAGTGTGTGCGCCGCACACGGGTTTTTCTTTCCATTTTGTCCGTCACCTTTAAAAACAAAAACTTTACATTTTTATTAAGAAAATTATTTCTCATAATTATTTCTTTATATGATCATTCATAAATGAATTAAATCTATAATTCACTAGTTATTTTATAGCTTTTTCACTTTGTATTATTTCGTCAAATTTCCCTTTGATCCCTTATAACTGATCTACTGCTTCTTTCTCTAGGCCAATAAAATTTCTCTTTTTATTTATCAGCCTAAAACACGATTAAAATATGCTTTACAATTCTTATTTTATAAAGTACAAAACTGTTCGTGACCGGCTGCTTGTATCCGGTAATTGAGATTTACAGTTTAAAACTGACAACTTTAGCGTATGTGTTGCATACGGTTTCTTTACCTTGTTTTGTTTAAAATTTTAAATATCTCATTAGAAAATAAATTCTAATTTAAATTATAAAATAAATTTATAATTAATAAAATTACAGTTTTTGTGTTAACTTCTCGACTTCTGTCAAAACCATATCCGATCTACTTCTGTCACTACAATCCTTGATTTTAATTGTAAATACTATTACAAATTCAAATTTAGTTAATCGAGTCCTTTAAAAATTTCACATTTAATTTCTATGACCTGTCCTACTCAAGTAAATTTATTGAAACACTGTTTCTTATTTTATCTTGTTATTGGTTTAAGTCGATAACATCTACCTATCTACTTCAAACATTGGCTTATAATGAATCACCATGGATATCCATTGTGAACTATAGTTCAATACTATTAATTTATCTCAATTATATAAGTTATTCTATTAGATATTATTTAAACTAAACAATAAAATTCAAATAATGGAATTGTTTCGTTCCACGTAAGTCCATAGTAAAGTCACTGACTATTATTCTTATTTATACACATAATTGATATGTATATTTATTTCATTTAATTTATTTAAATTAAAAAAATCCCTTTTTCTTACTTCTCCTTTTATTTATTTAATTTTTTTATTTTACTTTTAGCTTAGTATTTCTTGCCCAAACGTAGCTCAAAATTTCTCAACCTAAATTTCTGTTCCTTCTCCTATTTGCCAGATCCAGGTCTTCCCTCCCCAAAACCTGATGCAACACACGCTGGATCACTCCAGTTAATCATGCCGATCCACTTTTTCTCCTTTTCCATATCCAATTTTGTGGCACCATAAAACAACGTGATCAACACGCTTTGATCATACCAATATTTCTTGCCAAACTCCAAAATTTGGTAATATCAAAATCGTTAATCAACAGAGGTTTGGCACGTAATAATCCTTGATCACCACGAGATGATCATCATCTCAACTCTGCCAGATCTCATAAATATAGAACGGTGCCACACCTTCTTCTTCTCCCTTTCTTTGACATGGCCGTGCACCTGCACAGACACCATGACCACCAACCATCGCTGCTGACCGCCCCCACATGTCAATCACCTTCTCTGATAACGTTGGCCTACTCCGATCACCACCTCCACCATGCTACAGTGTTTTGCCGTGAGCACCCCCATTACCAGAAATTTTACCATCCAAGAATGCCACCACCGTTCCCTACCTCGACCACGTGCCACCGTCTTCTCTTTGCCACGTCAACCTGACACCCTGACGCCCTTATCCCCCCATGACTGCACCCCCATAGCTTCGACGACGCAGAGCAGTTTCGACGAGAACCCAAACAAATAAAATAAACCCAAAACCCTATTTCGATCTCGTTCTCTAAATCCCTTCATTAGAAAAATAAATTAGTACTTTTCCTAGAATCCTCGACCCTAGGTGATGATCCACCTTCAACCCCAAGGTGCACGGTGGCCTGGATGGTCGGAATTTGATCAAAGTTCAAATTTCGGCCATCTCAGGATATCTCTTGATTTAATGAATTAAAAATCATGATTTTTCTTTTAAAAATCATTATTTTGATTCATCGTCGCATTATTAAACTCAAATCAAGTTTTCACGAAGTTTGAAAATCTACTTTTATATTTAGGAACAGAGAGTACTGCTGTTTTTCTATTTCCAGTTCTAATGTGTTTTTAAAGTTTGTTTACTTTACTCTTTGCTTTTAAATTGCTTTGATTATGATGTAGTGGGATGGTCTTACCCTGAAATCATACTGAAAAATCTGCTAAGCTTGCTGATCAAAGATCCTTAATCTAGATGATTTAAACTAACACAGACATAACAGATCTAATGATATATTATAACTTACTAACCCCGCATAACTAATAGCTTAAGTATCCTAGACTTATGATTAGGCAAAGTAGGTAATTCAACTAAGTGTGCATTCAACATACACAGCAAACCATAGGCATTCATATGGATGGTTCAAAATAGAAAAGAAATTTCAGGAAGAAATTTCTAAAAGAAGTTTACTCACTTTACACTTTTGAAACCCTTAGCTTCTCTTTTCCCCCTTACTGATCCTATACAAGTGCTTGAGTTGTGAAGAGAATGTGTGTGCTTATGCCTTATTTATAATGGTAGAAAATAATAAAATATGAGTGTATAAAAATCAGTTTTTTGGAAGAAGCAAGAAATCAGTTTTTTTTATAGATTTTATGTTGACAAATGATTGATAACTCAAAATAAAAATTTTTTTCTCTTGCCAAATCAAAACACCACCTACTCATATGCACATGGCTTATATCAGCCATACTTCAAGATGAAATCACTTGCACATGACCTTCCTTTCCCCTATTGGTTTCTATGATATATCCCCTTAAATGCAAATGGTACAACCATGATCTTCACTACATCTTCCTTGGTTTTAAGCAAATTGTAGCATCCTTTTTAGTACCATTCATGTTCAGTTTTCATAGGGTTTCTAAACCAAGATTTCTCTCATGACAACTTGATTTAACGTGAGAACATATAAAAAAATTACTTGCCTTTCAAGGTAATACAAAATCTGAAATTCCTTGTACTAAAAATGATTTTGGCATGTGATGAAATGGACATGAAAATCTTGAAAAATCTATGTTTTAGAATCTATCTAGTGTTGGCAAGATTCTTGACATATACAAGATTTATAAAATCTTTAGGCACATGTTTTTATGACAAAGTAACATATTTTGAAAATAGAAAAAGAAATGTATTTTCAGAAATCAAATGGAAGGAAAGAAATGATTTTAAAGCTGAAAAATACTTTAATCGATAAAGATTTGGCCATGTGACAATATATTTCACTAGATTCTCTTTACTTAGCTAACTTCTAGTGTAGGTTGTATCCAAGCATTTTGTTCATGAAACATGCTTGCAAAAAAGAAATGATACTTCCTTGTTTTGTTGATGTACATGTATACTTAAACTTGTTTTAATACATGCTTTTGACAAGAAATGGTTTTTGGCATGTTTAAATTCAAGTGTTAAAAGTTTTAAATCAAGGATTTGCAAAAAATAAATTCTAAAATCCATTAAAAAAATGAACAAAACATATGTAATAAAAATGGAAATTTGAAACTTGCTATGTAAAAGTGTTGTTATTCATACATGTATAAAATCAATTTAAACAAACGGTAACAAATACTTGTTATCATACATAAATGTCTAAAAATGAATTTTATTAAGTGCTGTGATATATGCATATGTACATGCTATTATACATGAGTTAACATGTTTTGAAATTTCAAAGTCTAAATTTTAAATCGTATTTGTAAACACGTACTTAATATCTGTGTAAGTGATAGGTGTAAAATACTGGGTCATTACATCCCCCTTCTTCTCTGATGCGCTCTCCCCTGTAACCCACTACTTGTCATTACCATGGCCGAGTTCCTATGCGATTTAAACTTCTTCACTAAACCCAAAAATACAGAACTCGACTTCCGCCCTTCGAATGCGGTTTCTAATCATCGCTTGTTGTCCTCTACAGTGACTTGCTTCACCAGAATTCACGAAAACTTCACTACATGATTTCAACAGTCCCCTTACATCCATGCACCACCATGTGAAGGGTCGATCCCATACTGTCTTACGTTCTTTTGCCATACACTCCTCTCCCCATATATTAGCCACTACCCTTCACGTCTGCTTCCATTCAACGATCCATCCACAACACTCTCTTCCCAGAAATATCCATGTGAGTCGAAGCACATGAGAAAAGGAAAAAAATGGATTCGAACTATGTATTTTCGACTTTGACCTTCATTTTGATGTCTTGCATTTTAAGGAGAAAAAGAACGAAGTGGCGGCTACGATTTTTCTTTGAGTGATCGAAGAAAAAATATAAGGGTTTGGGAAAGTAAGTCATTTTATAGGGTAAGGGTTTGGATAGTTTGTGAAGAAAAGGTTTCCACATTTTGTTTGAGGAAAAAGATTTTTGTGCGGCTGGGAAACGAAGGACGTGGATTTATTTTTATTAGGGAAAAAGATAGTAAGGGTTAGAAATGATATGGTATGGTATCTATATGTATGTTATTAGTTTATTAAGCATACTCATTACATACAACTCCATTCGGTTATGGACCCCCATGGACGAAAACAAATATACCATTGTAACGAGCGAGATGTCACGATTCCAAAAATATAGAAATATCGGTGGGTTAACTCATATTGTGAAACACCAAAATATTGATATAGGGTGCAAAATACTTCAAATAAAAAGTTGCGTATTTAATTAATTAAAAATTACAGTAAAATTATAAAAATTAAATTATACCTACGTCTCAAAGGATTTGTCTAAATTTGAATCCAATATTTAATTATAATTAAATATATTGTTATGGCCTATATACGTTCCATAGCGACTATTTCAAAATTTGATTTAGCCATAAATCAAAATCTACACAATGAAATCCCGATTTTTCTCTTCCACTAGAAAAATATACTTCACCTACTCCGAACGTTTCATGTTTCACAGAAATCCGATTTAAAACGGATTCTGCATATTCAATTGAAGTTCGAATCGCCAAATTACGAATTGCAGCGCCATATCGAGCTCGATTTTAATTATATTATAATTATACGTTCAAATGTCGTTTATATAATATATTTGTTACTCGAACTAAATTCCAAACTGAATTTTATATATTTTGAATTGTCCAGTTCACATTATATTGTCAATTCACTATTTTTGATTATTTAAGTATTAAATATATTATTCAATTATTTATATCAATTAAATATTCAATATAATTTTAATTAAACAACCATTTCCACTATTTAAATAATTAAATAAATTAATTATATATTGTTGAAAATACGGGTCGTTACATAATTAAATATGGGGAAAAAGAGAGATAATCACCTAAAATGACATAGGTAGATTAGGATAAAATGGACTACCTAGTAGTTACAATTAGGAATTGTAATTTCACTTATGACATGAGGTTAAGTTACATTAGTGGTGGAACTCTGCCCGGACCCGACCGGCATATCCAGCAGCCACTAATGTTGAACCTAATGTGAGAGGTCTAAGTGTGTAAATACGAATCGGGCTAAGACACGAGGTTAGACCCAACTGTGGAATAAGACTGCCCGGACCCGACCGGCATATCTAGCATCCACACGTTTTAGGCCTAATGTGGGAGGTCTAGCCCATTATAACCATAATAGGACATGGTAATGAATTGGACTACTTAACCTAATTTAATCCGTAAGGATTGTATGATTATGAACTTAAGTTAGGATTAAGTAAAATTGGATGGGTAGTGGGTAGGTTAAGTAAATTGGAGGGGATGGGTAATATTTACATAGAGACCCATAAACTTAACCCGATAAGGTTATGTAACTAAAGACACCAGTGGTATACATAACCGGTAGAAACAATAAAGTTATATAACTAAAAGACACCGCTTAGGGTAAGTATAACTTGTAAGGAAATGAGACAACCTGTGTAATAAATAAGAGGTACTCGATTATAAATTAAGTAATCTAGAAGTCTGGAACCCGCTGATGTAAATAACATGTTTAGGCTTGTCCTCGGGACAAGAGGAAATTTCCTTACCACAATTCGGGGTGTTACAATATATAGACAAGTCCCATTTTATACCAAATGTGACATATAAATAGATTTAACATTAGGCGTCTACCACAATTCGGGTGTTACAATATTTAGACATGTCCCATTTTATACCCAATTATTCTGCGTCTATTTACCTATAGCGCTTCACGAAACGAGGCGGATGGTGTGGGCGGTGCAAACCGACCGAGGACATGTGCGTGTATGGTCCGGGCAGAGGGGGCTAAGATGACCGTGACACCAGTAGATATGATTGTGCACACCATAGGTTGCCACTTTAAGAAATGATACCTCCTACTATGGGGCCAGCACAAGATACATAAAACGTAGGGAGCCGATCGATTAGGGTAGTGATAAGGGTATATTTTGACGTATGACCTAAGCCTACCAGCTTATAGTGGAAGGGATCATTTCACTTCAGTTATGCTAGTAATAATGAAGAGTAATCATTGTGAGGCACATATACCTTAACTTGCTTACCTTGTCACACCTGCCATTTATGTGGTGATCTCTCTCTTATCCACTTTATATGCCTATAATATTGCTTTTAATTATCTACTAGCTAAAAGTAATTAGACTCGTTAGGCTTTATGTCTGACCCTGTTGTTTCTCCTTCTTTCTTCTATTCCCCCCTCCCCTAGGGTCTTAGGGAGGAAACACTCAGACTTGATCAGGAATCAGATATCATCTTTCTAGGAGCTACTTCTGAAGTATGACTAAATTTCTTGACTCTACTATGGCTTAACTCTTTTTATTGGGGGAATGATGCTTTTTTTACTTATGTACTCTGATGGTGCAAGACAGAAGTATTTTTATTGTAATGCTTTTTGTGACTTATGAAATTGTGGACCACGGTATTATGACTTATGTTTGAAATAAAAGTTTAAAATTTCCACTACTGCCTTATTTATCTCTGTCTTGTAATTATTCTGCATCTGTTTACCTATAGCACTTCACGAAACTCAATGCATTCCCTTAGTGAGTGACATTAACGGACGTGGGGCGTTTCACTTGGTATCAGAGCGTTACTGACTGAAATTGGTCCCTTCTCCGCCTAGTACGGTGGTCTTTATTTGATACCAACTTCGAGTTACTAACTAAAATGGGTCCCTCCCAGTATGATACAAGCTCTCCCCCTTGTCTTTTATCCGCACTAGGTTTTCTACTGACTATGTATACCCTTAGGTGCCTTTAATTACATAGCCTTATACTCGTTATGCTTACCCTAAAGGGTGTCTTTAATTACATAATTTTATTACATTATCTACCGGTTACGTATACCACTAGGTGTCTTTAATTACATAACCCTGTTACATTATTTACTGGTTATGTATACCACTAGGTGTCTTTAATTACATAACCTTATCGGGTTAAGTTCGTGGGCCTATACATACATAATACCCACCCCCTCTAATTTACTTAACCCACCACTACCCATCCAATTTTACTTAACCCTAACTTAAGTCCATAATCATATTAAATTAGGTTAAGTAGTCTATTTCATTACCATGTCCAATTATTGTTATAATGGGCTAGGCCTCCCACATTAGGCCTACAACGTGTGGATGCTGGATTTGTCGGTCGGGTCCGAGCAGTCTTATTCCACAGTTGGGTCTAACCTCGCGTCTTAGCCCGATTCGTATTTGTATACTAAGACCTCCCACACTAGGTTCAACATTAGTGGCTGCTGGATATGCCGGTCGGTTCCAGGCAGACTTCCACCACTAATGTAACCTAACCTCGTGTCATAAGTACAATTTACAATTCCTAATTGTAAATTACTAAACATTCCAAATTAATCCAAATCTACCTATGTCATCATAGGTAATTATTTCAATGTTTTCCCCATTTGAATTACATGTCCCATTTCCTATTAAACATTACATAAATCATGCCAATTATAATCCCTTTTTCCAAATTTTCCCTCTAACGTATTTGTATGTATTTTGGCGGCATCTAGGCTATAAAGTAGCCTAGCTATAATGATAAAAGGGAATATGATAAGGGTAATAGTTTCAACATGTCTTGGCATAAACATGAACTGGCATAATAACAAAGTGAATGGACATGTGATTAATATCATAATAAAGTGGACGCCAAACTAGTAACTTGTGGCAATCACTATAATGTTTAAGAAAGCATAATGAGATATAGATTTAACATTAGGCGTCCCATTACCTAAATCTAGCATAGTTAGGGTGACATAGCAATATGCTTAGATCAAAAGGTAGATTCACATGTCAAGTTTACAACATATATCGATGTATCACATTATGACATGTGATTAACATAAAGGTCTAGATCCAAGTAATGTCACTATTTTCAAATTAATAGATGTACTTCCATCGTAACATGGTTACAAATAAAGATCCATATAAACATCATAATTAAATCACCACAATTATATTAGATCTAGGAAATTAGATCTGTCATGATATAGAATAAAATTTCATATTAACACAGAATCATACTTTACAACATATCTAATTCATTGTCTATAAAAGCATACTTTTATTTATCTAAACCTAAAAGTAATCTAGTTACTCACAGCATTAGGTTTAGAGAATTTAGGAAGAACAGATCTAGAATTTCTGAATTGGATTTGTAGAATATTTTGTTGTAGAAATGGTTCAGTTCGCACTCCAGCAGCATATGGACTCCATGACTCCCAATGAAGAGAATGTGAGAAATACAACACATATATTTAGTTGCCAGACCCCCTGAAACTGAGTGCCACCCCACCCCTAGGGGTGTCGACACCCCTATGGGTGGGTCGACCCCTAGGTCGACACCTCTCTAGGGGGGTCGACCCCCTAGAGCGAGAATTTTGCAGCTCAGAGGAATTTTTCAAATTTGAATCCTCTGGATAGGATTCTGACTCACCTTTGATTCATGCGTATATATAAAATATTTCTATGCATATACAAACTTAAAACTCTCATAACTTCTTCATATGGTGTCTGTTTTACGCAAACCAAACATCTATCTTGACCAAAATTTCGAGACGGACGCAATGTACAGTCTATTTCCTCTAATTCTGAACATTAAATTGATTATTATTTTATTTATTCTTTTTAAAGTTGTTAAAAATTCGAGGTGTTACATTCTCCTCTACTCAAAGGATTTCGTCCCTGAAATCTCTACGTTGAGAAGAGTGCATATCCTAAAATCCATCATCCATCTACTCATCCATCAATCACTGGCATCCATTGTCCTTAAATATTTCTAATGCTTATATGAATATATGCAAAGGTGTGTGTATATGTCCCAACACTAATGCAAAGATCAGGCGGTCTACTGATTCAGTTGACCTCCATAACGCAATGTATGTTACTGCCATGAATCCAATATGTATGCAAAAAACCTATTGTATCATATAAGTTCTATATGTGTGCACACCCATTCGTCCAAATGCGACACCCATATGCCAGTTAAACCATTTTCATCCATAAAAGAAAAGAAAATGCACAAACATCCATATGCAATATTAAAGTGACTGAGCCAATCTTAGTGCCTAGTGTGTGTGTGTGTTTGTGTGTGTATGCGTCCACAGGAAACCACTAGCAAACACTTGCATCCACTTGCATCCATCAAACACAACATGTTTCAAACACATGTTTACATCCATAGGATTCCTATCTGAAGGTTGCAAATACGATGGATAAGATAAATTCTATTGACAGAAACAAGTATTGATAAAACTTAGGAAAGGAGTTAAGAACATACCCTCGAAAAGGAAAGGGTACGAAGCACGAATCTTGTCTTCGATCTCCCAAGTTGCATCTTCTGGGTTGTCTCCCCATGGAACCTTTAGCAACTTGATCTCCTTATTGCACAACTTCTTAACCTCTGACCTAAGAATACGGGTGGGGACTCGTCTAATTGTCGCCTCCCGTTCCACTTCGACTTCTTCTAACATGCTCGGCTCAAAAACTTCCGCGGTGCCATGTAGGAACTTCCGTAGATGAGAGACATGAAAACATCATGAATACCGGATAAATTTTCTAGGAGCTTTACTCTGTAGGCCATCTGGCCATTCCTCTTGGTTATGGGAAATGGTCCCACAAACCTAGGTGCCAACTTCCCTACTGATCTGAAGCAAACCACATTCCTCAGAGGTGATACTTTTATAATAACTAAGTCTCCCACTTCGAATTCGATGTCAGTCCTTCTCTTGTTTACATAGGACTTCTGCCTATCTTGAGCTGCCTACATTCGCCGTCGAATAAGGTCAATCTTTTCGGATGTTTCCCTAACCATATCTGGTCCAAGTAACAATCTTTCTGTAGACTCCCATCAACAAGTTGACGATCTACAGGGTCGTCTGTCCAATGCTTCGAAGGGTGCCTTACTGATGCTAGCCTGATAGCTGTTATTATAGGAAAACTCTACTACAGGAAGATGCTCTTCCAAAATCCCTCCGAAGTCAAGGATACATAGCCTTAAAATATCTTCTAGAATTCTGTTCACCCTCTCCATCTGCCCATTGGTCTGAGGATGATAAGCAGTGCTCAAACACAACCGTGTACCCAATGCTTCTTGCAAGCTCCTCCAAAATTCACTGGTAAAGATGGGGTCACGATCGCTCACGATGCTAGAAGGAACTCCGTGGAGGCGAACTATCTCACGAACATAAATTGTTGCCAACCATGGTGCCGTCCTTTTACTTTTAACTAGAATAAAGTAAGAAATCTTAGTGAGTCTGTCCACTATCACCCAAATATTGGTATTAACTTTCTTCAATCTAGGTAAACCATCTATGAAATCCATAGAGACGCTCTCCCATTTCCACTGCGGAACCTCCAATGGATGAAGTAATCCACCAGGCTTCTTTTGCTCAGCTTTAACCTGCTGGAAAACTAAACATTGAGAAACAAATTCGGCCACGTCCTTCTTCATCCCAGCCCAAAAGAAAACCCTCTTCATGTCTCTGTACATTTTGTCACTGCCTGGACGAATGGTCATCTTAGAATGGTGGGCTTCTTCTAGGGCTGCCTTTATCAAGCTTCCAATTTGAGGAACATAAAGCCTTCAAACTCGTCGCAACCACCCCTTTTCATCTATGGCATATCTACTGAGGTGACTAGAAGTCGCCCTACTTCTGAGCTTATCCATGATGTCTAGAATCTGTGGGCCACCTTGTTGGGAAGCTCCTATCTGATCCATAAGAGTCGGTCGTATCTCCAAGGATGCAAATAAATCAGGCAAAACTTCAATGGAAGGTCTAAAATCAAAAGCTGATATGAACTCCAAATTCTTTTTTTCCACGAACAGAGGACTCAAGGCCACCCTCTGCCTACTTAGTGCATCTGCCACCACATTACCCTTGCCGAGGGTATAAGCAATCTCAAAATCATATGAAGCTAAGAACTCCGTCCACCATTGTTGCCTAAAGTTAAGATCCTTTTGTGAGAATGGATACTTGAGAGATTTATGATCGGTGTATAACTCAAACTTTTCTCCAAGTAAATAATGACGCCATGTCTTTAACGCGAATACTGTGGCAGCTAGCTCTAGATCATGGGTGAGGTAGTTTTTCTCATGAACTCTCAGTTGTCTACCCCCATAACATATTACTTTCCCTTCTTGCATCAGAACCGCACCAAGCCCTGTACCACACTCATCAGTGTAAATAGTAAACATTTACTCCCATCGGGCAAGGTCAAGACTGGGGCTGTTGTCAGACCCCTTTTTAGTCGTTGGAAAGCAACGTCACAGTCTATATCCCATGAAACTGTCAAATTCTTCTTTGTCAGCTTGGTGAGAAAGGCTGATATCTTTGCGAAGTCCTTGATGAATTTCCTGTAATAACCTGCCAACCCAAGAAAGCTTCTCACCTCGGTTCCATTTTTAGGAATCTGCCAATCTTATACTGCAACCACCTTCGCGGGATCTACAGCTATCCCTTCTTTGGAGACTACATGCCCCAAGAATCTCACCTCCTTTCTCCAGAAATGGCATTTGGAGAACTATGCTTTTAGCTGATGGTTACGAAGAGTTTTCATAACTTCTCCCAGATGCTGGGCATGCTCTTCTTCACTCTTGGAGAAGATCAAAATATCATCAACAAAGACTACGATGAATTTGTTTAGGAACACCTGAAACACCCTACAAATCAAATCAACAAAATAGGCGGGTGCATTTGTCAACCGAAAAGGCATAACTAGCCATTCAATGAAACCGTCTAAGCTCTGAAAGCAATCTTATCTATGCTGTCCTCAACCACCCTCAGCTTATGGAACCCCGTAGCCAAGTCCAACTGAGAAAATACCGAGGCACTAACAAGCTGATCAAATAAATCATCAATCCTCAGAAGCGGGTGCCTATCCTTCTTGCTGAGCTTATTTAACTCTCTATAGTCAACACACAAACGACGCGAACCACCCGCTTTTGTTGCGAATACTACTGGAGCACCCCATTTAGATGTGCTTCATCTGATAAACCCTTTTTCAAGTAGCTCTCCTACTTGCTTACTCAACTCCCTCCTTTCCCTTGGAGCCATGTGGCGTACTGGTAATGCAACTGGCTTTGCATTGTCCACCAGATATAAACGAAATTCAATTTCGCGCCTTGGAGGTAAACCCTGTACCTCATAAAAAACATTTGAATAATCTCGAACCACTGGAACAGATTGCAAATCATCTATGGATGCATCTAGAGACTCTAGGAAGCTAAGCATAACATACCCTTGGGGGTCACAAGAAACTTCGAGGGTCTACTCATGACAAGTCGGGAGTCTAACAACCCTCCTCTCACAATCCAGAATGGCCCCATACGTGGTAAGCCAATCCATTCCTAGAATGAACCCATAGCCCATAAACCCGAGCACATACACGTCGCATTCAAATTCGACACCCAACACAGATATTTTCAAACCCCGATAAATCATCGATAAATGAGCTGAACCACCTATGGGGTTTGAAACAACTACGGGATCTACTACCATACTAGTAATTAAATGCAGAGATTCATCCATAGAACTAGATACAAATGAATGTGAAGCACCAGAATCAAAAAGTGTACTAACTAGATAGTTTGAAAGAGAAACTAAACTTTCTACGGAAATTTTTCTACCTCTTTTAGGAGCATTGATCGCGAGAGCATGCACGTGCCCTCCAGAAGTCCCTGCTCTTTTCCCTTGTCCCTGCGCTCCTTGTTTCTTCGGGCACTCCTTAGAGAAGTGTCCGACCTCTCCGTAATTAAAGCAACTGGCCTTCCTTCTCTTGCAGTCTTTGATCAGGTGGCCCTCCTTTCCACAATTGTGACATTTTCTCTTATCCTTGCCTTTACCATCTTTTCACTCTTTCTTCTCTTGTTGCTGCTGCTATTGCTGCCCCTTCTTGGGCCATACCTTCTTATTCTGCGATGCCCACTCAGTCTTTGTTTCCTTCTTTTCTCCCTTGTCCTCCTCATACATTAAAGCCATATCAACAAGCTTTTCAAAGGTGGCCCCCATTGGAAGATGGGACATAGCGAAACCATGTAGAGGCTCGTTCAGCCCCTTAGCAAATCGCAAAGCGCTTTCGAGAGGTGCGTCTACCAACTGTAGCCCAAAACCTTGCCAGCTGTTTGAACTTGTTCACATATTCCCTTACTATCAAATCTCCTTGTTTAAATGTTAAGAACCTCTCCATCTGTATGCTTTGCTCTGCTTGGGAAAGAAATTTCATTTCGAACCTCTGTCTAAAGTCTTCCCAAGTTTCTACCGGATGTCCAGCTTGGGTGACATTCCACCAAAATGAGACTTCGTTCTTTAACAGCCAAGCAGCTATGTAACACCCCACCTCCGTTAAGGTCACTCACAAAGGGAATGCCTTAACTTTGATGGAGCATTTTAGTAAACAGAACAGAATATTACAAGACAGATATAAAAATAATACTTGAAAAACTTTATAACTTTATTGCAGCGGACAGAAATCAATTTGGTTACAACTTTGTCAAAAACTCAAGTACATATATATCAGCCTTGTTCAAAAGCCATCAGAGTACAAAACTTTAAAATCATAATCCCCACCAAAGATGCCAGAAAAAGACAAGCCATACTTTAAGCACTTCAAGCACTCCAAGTAGGAAGAAAGATCCGGATCAAGCTAGAGTATTCCCTCCATGAAAACCTTGGGGGGGAACGGAAGAAAAGAGGCGAAACAACAAGGGTCAGACATAAAGTCTGGCAAGTCCAGTGACTTTCAGTTATGAACAGATAATAATGTCATGGCATGCAAATAAAATTGGACGAGAGATAACAGGAAATATGAATAACAGAAATACTTAGGTTAAACAGAAGAAACATGATGATATTACTTTTCACCTCTTTGCACTAATACTAGTATAACAGGATTAGGTGTTACCCTAATGTCTAAACAGAAACAGAAACAGAATAATGGGCCTTTACCACCCTAACAGAAGGTACAAAAACATAATGCTAATAATGGGCCTTTACCACTCGAACAAAAAGTACAGAAACAAAATGCTAGTAATGGGCCTTTAACACCCGAACAGAGACAGAAACGGAAACAGAATAATCCCTACGGAAACAGAATGTTAGAATTAGGTGTACACTAGTAAATGGGCCTTTTCCACCCGAATAGACGGTACCACGCGGAAACAGATAGGTGTTGCCACCCAACAGAAACAGAGGGTACCAACAGAAACAGACAGAACTAAGTGTACCCTAAAACCCTACCCCAAGCGATCGGCTCCCTAATACATAAATACCCTGTGCCAGCCCCACAAAAGGGTGTATCACTCCCCAAAGTGGCAACCTTTAAATGACACAGACCTATTTACAGATGTCACGGCGTCTTACATCCTCAGAGGCAAACCGGGATCCATGCATGCACATGACCCGGTTGGAACGCAACATCAACACCCCTCGCCATTATCAGAATGAACCGCTTATAATTAGTTCAGTAAGCGTGCCTGGACCCTACCTACTGTTGGGTCAAAGTTTTGATACCAGAAACGATTACTGACTAATATGGGTCCCAAACAACAGATGACACAAGTATTTTCCCTCCTAACCTTGTGCCCCCAGACTAACAGATTTCAGATTAACTTTTTTACAAGTTCAGACATACAGAGTTCAGGTCAACTAGTTCACAGATCAGAAAATCAAGTTAATAAGTTTTCAGACTAACGGATCAGACATACAGATTTAACAGATTTACAGACTTGTCTAACTTTGTACTGGGCCTACAGATTCATGAAACGGGTTTATTAATTTCATTAGTCTAGTTGGTTTAACCTTATCCACCCAACACGTTTTAGACATCATATTTATCTCAGATTTTCATTAATTAAATATTAATGCCCAGACCTCTTACATTAGACTGATAGTTTGCGGCTACTGGTTAGGTCGGTTAGTTCCGGGCAGATTTCTGCCACAAACTGAGTCTAACCTCGGGTTTCAAGCATGTTATGACTAACTTCTCACATTAGAACCTCTTGGTTGCAGCCATTGGATGTGCCGGGCGGTTCCAAGCAGGATTACGTCGCAAACTCATTCTAACCTCGAGTTAGCCATGTTTATCTTTGCGGCCAATTAATTAATAATTTACCATTTTATGCCCATGCCTAATATACATGTCAATTATTCATAACTATAGCCAATTCAGATTATGTCAATAACAGACTAAATATATCAAATCAGCAGATAACAGATTTCGCAGATTAGGCGACTTAACAGATTTAGCAGATTAAGCAATTTAGCAGATTTAGCATATAATGGATTAGGCATTTTCAGCAGACTTAGCAGATGACAAATTTAGCAGATGAACAGATCTAGCAGATTAGGCAATATAGCAGAACTAGCAAATTAGGCAATATAATAGATTTAGCAGATAACGGATTAGGAAATTTAACGGATTTAGCAGATAACAGATTTAGCAGATTATATATATCTAAAACTCTATTTACCTATCTTGCCTAATCATAGATTTAGCCTAAACTTACATGCCTAAATCAAGGTCATAATTCATAATACAATATATGCCCCAAATCTTAGCCTTAATATTCCCATTTACAGTTCATGTCAAAACTAGATTTAATATTCTAGTTTACCATTTTTGTCCAAGACTAATATGCATGTAAATCATTCTCTATCATAGCCAATTCAAATTATGCCAACATATTTATTAACTTATTCAAGCTACGCCCAATGTTTCAACAAGTTCTCTAAGTACTCATAAAATGGCCCTAGCAAAAGGAATAGGAGATAAGCACAAGAAAGAATAGGCATGAAATAATGAACCAAATACAATGATAATGGCCCCACTAGGCTCGATGTACATAACAGTGAATGGGAATAAATTAGCAAAGTTACATACTAAATATGAGATCTAGTATCATTAAGGGAATAGGCGTAAGAAACTAACTACAATAGTCATGGGCGACAAATCACAATAGTTTCTTATTCAATGTCATAGGCAATAGTCTCATAGGCGTGAATCATAGTCATAGGCAATAGTCTCATAGTCATGAATCATAGTCATAGGCAATAGTCTCATAGTCATGAATCATAGTCATAGGCAATTGTCTCATAGGCGTGAATCATAGTCATAGGCAATAGTCTCATAGTCATGAATCATAGTCATAGGCAATAATAGTCTCATAGGCAACAGTTTCATGTCCAATTATGCATTATTCATTATTTGTCCCCAAATTTAGCGTTCGTGCGTTAATCTCTCATGAGATTCGGCGCAGGCTCGTAGTAGCCTGGCTATAGAATAGAAAGAAGAAAGAGATACAGAATAAGATAGATCTAAACAGAACAGAACAGACATAACCTCAGATACATATTTACAATTCATGCCACAATCATAATTAACTTTTTTATCAGAAAATAACTGTACTTGCCTTTCGTGGCTAAAGAAAAGGATTACTAATATGTCCTCCACTTCAAAGATTACTAATATGTCCTCTGTCTTCTTAATCCAATTCTGAGCTTCTCTGAATGTCTCGTTCCCATGGAATAGCCTTCCTCCCATAGCCTGGAAGTCTTTGTAGATCTTAGCAAAGTTGTTAGCTTTTGGAGGGGGGAGAGGAGGAATGATTGGTGCAACTGGGGGAGGAATGTCCCTTTGGCCTTCGACCGGTGCCATGGCCTCCAAATACCTCCAGAACCATCCAGGTATTGTGACGCCCTCAGATTAGGGATGTTTTGTTCCCCAGACATGCTGAAAAAAGAGAAAAGGAAGAAATTTAAATAAAGGACCGAAGGATACTACATATGGCTCTTTTGGGGAATGTTTTTCAAAATAGAATTTTCTTTTTGAAAATGCTTTCCTTTTAAAACCTTTTTGAAAATAATTTTCAAAAACTTTTATCTAATCTGGTAACCTTCAGCTCTGATACTAAGTGAAACACCCCTCGTCCGTTAATGTCACTTACTAAGGGAATGCATTAAGTTTCATGAAGCGCTATCGGTAAAAAGGCGCAGAATAATTACAAGATAGAGATAAATAAGGCACCAACGGAAATTTTAAACTTTTATTTCAAACATAAGTCATAACACGGTGGTCCACAATTTCATAAGTCACAAAAACCATTACAATAAAAATACTTCTGTCTTGCACAATCAGAGTACATAAGTAAAAAAGCATCATTCTTCCAATAAAAAGAGTTAAGCCATAGTAGAGTCAAGAACTTTAGCCATACTTCAGAAGTAGCTCCTAGCAAGATGATATCTGGTTCCTGATCAAATTTGAGTGTTTCCTCCCTAAGAACCTGAGGGGAAACAGAAGAAAGAAGGAGAAACAACAGGGTCAGACATAAAGTCTGGCGAGTCTAGTTACTTTTAGCCAGTAGATAATTAAAAGCAACATGATAGGCATATAAAGCGGATAAAAGAGAGATCACTTCATAAATGGCGAGTGTGACAAGGTAAGCAAGTTAAGGTATATGTGCATCACAATGATTACTCTGCATTATTACTAATATAACTGAAGTGAAATGATCCCTTCCACTATAAGCTAGTAGGCTTAGGTCATACATTCAAGTATACCCTAACCACTACCCTAATCGATCAGCTCCTACCTTGTAGATATCCTTTGCTGGCCCCACAGTATGAGGCATCATTTCCTAAAGTGGCAACCTATAGTGTGCACAATCATATCTACTGGTGTCATGGTCGTCTTAGCCCTCTCTACGCGGTCCATGCACGCACATGTCCTTGGTCGGTTTGCGCTACCCACAACATTCACCTCGTTTGGATCTCTTACAATCAATCAGTAAGCGTGCCCTTTCTCCACCTAGTACGGAGGTCTTTACTTGTTACTACCTTCAGATTACTGACTGAAATGGGTCCCTTCCAATATGATACAAGCTCTCCCACTTGTCTTGTATCCCCACTAGGTTTTCTACTGACTATGTATACCCTTTGGTGTCTTTAATTACATAGCCCTATACTCGTTATGCTTTCCCTAAAGGTTGTCTTTAATTACATAACTTTATTACATTATCTACCGGTTATGTATACCACTATGTGTCTTTAATTACATAACCCTATTACATTATTTACTGGTTACGTATACCACTAGGTGTCTTTAATTACATAACCTTATTGGGTTAAGTTCGTGGGCCTATACATACATATTACCCACCCCCTCTAATTTACTTAACCCACCACTACCCATCCAATTTTACTTAACCCTAACTTAAGTCCATAATCATATTAAACTAGGTTAAGTAGACTATTTCATTACCATGTCCAGTTATGGTTATAATGGGCAAGACCTCCCACATTAGGCCTACAACGTGTGGATGTTGGATATGCCGGTCGGGTCCGGGCAGTCTTATTCCACAGTTGGGTCTAACCTCGTGTCTTATCCTGATTCGTATTTGCGTACTTAGACCTCCTACATTAGGTTCAACATTAGTGGATGCTGGATATGCCGATCGGTTCCAAGCAGACGTCCACCGCTAATGTAACCTAACCTCGTGTCATAAGTACAATTTACAATTCCTATTTGTAAGTTACTAAACATTCCAAATTAATCCAAATCTAGCTATGTCATTATAAGTAACTATTTCTATGTTTTCCCCATTTGAATCACATGTCCTGTTTCCTACTAAACATCACATAAATCATGCCAATTATAATCCCTTTTTCCCCGTTTTCTCTCTAACGTATTCGTACGTATTTTGGCGGCATCTAGGCTATAAAGTAGCCTAGCTATAATGATAAAAGGGAATATGACAAGGGTAATAGTTTCAACATGCCTTGGCAAAAACATGAACATAAACTGACATAATAACAAATGGACATGTGATTAATATCATAATAAAGTGGACATCAAACTAGTAACTTATGGCAATCACTATAATGTTTAAGCAAGCATAATGAGATCTAGATTTTAACATTAGGCGTCCAATTACCTAAATCTAGCATAGTTAGGGTGACATAGCAACATGTTTAGATCAAAAGGTAGATTCACATGTCAAGTTTACAACATATATCGATGTATTACAATATGACATGTGATCAACATAAAGGTCTAGATCCAAGTAATGTCACAATTATTCAAATTAATAGATGTACTTCCATCATAACATGGTTACAAATCGAGATCCATATAAACATCATAATCAAATCACCGCAATTATATTAGATCTAGGAAATTAGATCAGTCATGACATAGAATAGAATTTCATATTAACATAGAATCGTACTTTACAATCCAACTCATTATCTATCAAAACATACTTTAATTTATCTAAACCTAAAAGTAATCTAGTAACACACAGCGTTAGGTTTAGAGAATTTAGGAAGAACGGATCTAGAATTTCTGAATTGGATTTGTAGAATATTTTGTTGTAGAAATGGTTCAGTTCGCACTCCAGCAGTATATGGACTCCATTGCTCCCAATGAAGAGAATGTGAGAAATACAACACATATATTTAGTTGCCAGACCCCCTGAAACTGAGTGCCACCCCACCCCTAGGGGTGTCGACACCCCTATGGGTGGGTCGACCCCTAGGTCGACACCTCTCTAGGGGGGTCGACCCCCTAGAGCTGGAATTTTGCCACTCAGAGGAATTTTTCGAATTTGAATCCACATGATAGGATTCTGACTCACCTCTGACTCATGCGTATATATAAAATATTTCTATACGTATACAAACTTAAAATTCTCATAACTTCTTCATACGGTATCCGTTTTACGCAATCCAAACGTCTATCTTGACCAAAATTTCGAGATGGACACAATGGTGCAATCCATTTCCTCTTATTCTGAACATTAAATTAATTAATATTTAATTTATTCTTTTTAATGCCATTAAAATTTGGGGTGTTACAAAATCTCTCCTGAAATATATAGCAATATAAGTTGTACTTATAAATATTAGGTTGTGCACATGCATAAAGAAACATGTGCAAACAATCGAATGAATTGTAGATTCAACTAGCCGGTTGTTGAATATTCAAAAACCATATAAATATTCAGCTGGCTAAATCTAAAATGCGGCCGGCGGATTCATGTGCCTTTAGCATGTGCACAACTATTTTAAAAAACTAACGATTGTTTATCCAACAGAAATTTATTTTTTTCCAGTTGAACTAAAGGCTTGCGACTTTTCAAAAGATTCATAATTCTTTAATCAAAGAGTTATATATTTTGATCAAAAAAAATCATAAATAGTAGCAACCTTTTATACTCTATAAATAAGTTCCAAAATATGTTCTTTAATAATGTACTCAACTTACTTGATTCTAACCTTATATTTTCTGATTCTATAAAACATTCTATATATATTCAATCTACTCTCATTTTCAATATTATATTAATCAATTTCTTCCTTAATACTTCATATGTTAAATGTTATATATTATCGAGGAAAAGATTATAGGAAGGGTGTACTATAAAGTGACATATACGTGTTGTTAAGAATACAAAGAGTCAATTATCTTTTGTATTGGTAAATGTATTGTTCCGCTTCTCGAGCACGTAAAAATATTCTTTAGATGCTGAGGCAAAATCTTGTTATGTTGCTCAGGTGTTGTAGTACCTATTCCTCTGGGTTCAATGAGGACTGTTGTTTAGTCGAAATCCCAGAAGGAGTCTGGGACTAGACATAGGACGAAGCTATGAACTAGTATAAAAATCTATGGTGTCATTTTACTTTATTGCTTTCATATTAACTACCGCTATTAGTGTTTATTATCATATACACATCTGTATTAGTATGTTTTTGTATTACTCGATGAATAGCTCACTTTCAGTACAAAATGAATCAGGTGCCCAAACACACAGAATGAACTACCATTGTGTTCAATGCGTCAATACAAATAGGATAAAACATTAATATCTAGCAATTTAACATTCATGCAAAAATTCGTTATTTACATTGCATCAGTCATTGCTACGATAAACCAATCGTATAAATGATTTAAACGGTGCCAGCGAAACTGGAATTCGATGAAACAAACTTGTACACCCAACATTTTTAATAATAGAAGTAATCAAAGTAATTATACAAATAATTAACAATGGAAAAAAACATTTTTGAAATTGTCAGAATTTGGCTACGAAACATAGATCATTGCGTTCGTAGATATTTTTCTGATTAATTTACATATATAATATGTTCCAAATGAGTTTGTATGGAAAAGTAATTAATGTACAATGTAATATTTTTCTGATTAATTTACATATATAATATTTTTCTGATTAATTTACATATATAATATTTTTCTGATTAATTCATAGATAAGTGTAAATGTGAGTAGATATATTTACTTGAAAATATATTCGTGTATTAATATGAGAAACAATACGCATTTGATACTGAAATTAAATGTGTGTCAAAAATAGAAGGTACTAAAATAAAACCAAAAATGAAAATAAAGTTAAAAATAACGTTCGTGAAATCAATACTAATTAATCAAAAATGATTCAAAATAGGAAACACGAAGGCCAAATGGGTCATAATGTGTTTGGATTGACTCACGCTTGGGGTGGGTTAACTAGCGGACAACCCATTTGTGGGTCGGGTCGAACCAAGGGTGGACCTAATCAAAGAATGGGTCAACCAATTATATGGTTAGGTCATGCATTATGTTTGCTTAAACGGTGTAGATTATATTGTATTTGACTCAATTAGGCACAACTAGTTTGGACGTTTATAAATATCCTATAGGGATAGCCGTCAAACTCATATTTCCCTGAGAGGGTGTGGTGGCCTTGCCATTCCCTTTCTCCTCTAATTCTTTAGAAATAGAAAATATTAGATTTCGGCAATCGGATTCAAGATTTAGAGGCAGATGTTGTGGATTTAAGATTCAAATATCCAAATTCTCTTCCCGTGCGAATTGTATATTCATAGACGAAAGACCATAGGTAATAAATCTAAATCAGATTCTAAACTTGGAGTGCAAATTACAGGTGAGTGGATTTAAATTGTATTTTTATATAGTGGTATGTGATATCGTTTGATTCCTATTAAATTGAGAAATCTTGACAATCCAAAATTACTTGATTAGGATAATTTATTTCCTATGCGATTTAAGTATAATTCTAATTTACAACAGTTCATTTCTTATTGCAATAACTATTGAAAAAATATAAGAAATATGGTGTACAATAAATCTATAATTGGAATTGTAAATATGAGAATTCCTGTATTTATTTGTTAAGGATATGGTTCAAATTTAGAATTGGATTAATACCAGAACTTGTTGGAATGAGAAAAATGGCATATGCCTAATTGTATTGAAACGTACAGAAAACATGTCAAATTTAGGGAAATAAATTAAAGGAAAGGAATTGACATATAAGTATTAAGACGAAAATTTAGTAATGGCGTAACATTGGTTGGAATAGCGTAGATTCATTGGTTAGGAATAAAAAAATATTTTTACATAGTTTGGTTTGTTAAAACAATGGTAAACATAATTGTAATTATAAAAAGAAATAAAGGCATGGATTAGTGCGATATGGGGATCTAGCCATATTGTTGACTGTTCAGTAGCCTAAAATTAATTGAAAAGAATGTCTCGTGATTATGAGTTTTTATTGTTGTAACAACCTTTAACTATGAAAATATTTTATTGTGCAATTTCAATAACCCATCATATAGGAACATGCCTAACTTTCTAAAGAATAAATTTAGAAAAACGGAAAGAATAAGAGAAACACAACTAAAAAATGTTATGTAAAGAAAAGAAGAAAGAAATCAAGTTAAATACTTGATAATTAGAAATGAATGTAATATGTTATGATAATTGCACGAATACTAAAACAAACCATAATAGGTAGTTTTAATTACAATATGAAGGATTATTATGAATAAACTTACAATTGCAAATTTAGTTTAATAAGCATAATTCTATGGATATGGTTATATGGTGAAAGTAAGAAAATAACATGAAAGTTATAAGTAAAAGTGAAATGAAATAAGAAAGACTAATTATGAATAAGCTTAAAAATTGTGAATTAAGTTTATTAAGCAAAATTCTATGGTGGCCTCTTAAAAAGGGATTTTATGGTTAGTCAATAGTTCTATGGTCGTTAATAAAGCTAATACACAAATAATTAAAATTTCGATTAAATAAAAAGAACCATAATGTTAATTAGAAAAAAGAAAGGTAGGATTAAACGCATGACGGAATATTAGACATAGGGTCTAATAAAATAGCAAGGTATGCTTCGACTAGTCTGAAAGAATATTGAGTGAAGAGCCCAATGGGGAAGATCATCATAGGTGTCCGGAGACACGATGGAAGCACATCTAACTTAATATTTGATAAGAGTGGAAGTAAGTTCTAGACTTCTACGGGACGTAAGGATACTCTGAGATGGCCCTCTGGGGGATTCCCATGGCAAGTTACCCTAGAGGCAGATCTGTACGGTTTCATCCATAGAGTATGCCTTGACTACATATATGTTGAGGGCAGCCAGAAGATTGATGTGATGATTTTTAGGATTCGGAGGGTGCCTTGGCTTTGGGAGAAGGCTTCGTTGTCAGGACCTAACAAGGACAGTAGATCGTCGGATACTATCATCGTCTGCTAGAGTGATTATGGGAAAGAATGGAGCTAAACCAATAGGCGAATGGTCTTCCACTATCAAGACATTGGATGAGGGACAATGTCAATTGGATGTTTAGATTGTTTGTTACAGGCATGTTCACTTAGCTGTTGAAATGTTCTTTCATTAGTTGGGGGCGAGTGGGGACATAGCCACCGAGAGAAATGGATAGATGAATCTATGGACATCTGTATCATAGGCATATATAGAAATACCCCGGCTGAGTTTCATTCAAAGTGTATGGCCTAATAACATGACTCAGATAGTAGACAGAATGATTTCGTATAGATGCTTTGTATATGCACTGGGTGATACATTTTGGACGTCTGAGGATTATATCATAACAAGCTGATGCAGATGTGGTTTTGTAACGACCCAGAAAATCTGAACCAATTTAAAAATTTTAAATTGGCTAAAATAATGGATTTTAAATATTTAAAATAAATATTTTAAATAATAGCAATGAGAAGTGGGTTTGAATCGACATTTGAAAACGAATATAATTAATTATAATTATAACAAGGCCTGAAAAGGCGCTGTAGTTTCAAAAATTGAATTCAAACTTTGTCGGACCGTACCGGGTGCAAAACAAAACGGATTTTAGTAAAACCAAAAATATTTAAATCTGTTAGTGAATACCTTTCTAACGAATTTGAAAAATCGAATTTTCATAGCGGAAAGCAAAAGTTATGGCCAAATGAATTTTCAGAAAGGTCGCTATGGAATTTATATAGCCCGGGAAATTGGCCATTTTGCATACGACCTCGGAATTTGACGAGACCACTTTTGTTGGATCTGGGATGTGAAGTTATTTCTAGGTTTCAAATTTCATAATTTTTGAAGCTATTATGTGAGCGTGGCAAAGGAAAACGTGTTTTGGTCAATTACAGTTAAAGTGGATCAACCAGAAATGGGCCTTTTTGCAAAAGGTCTCAGAATTCGAGGAAACTAGTTTTGTTGGGACCGAATCGTCAAAACATAGCTAGATTTATTTTTCTGGAATTTTTCAAATCAGTTTGTGGCCCTGGCAAATTGAAATGTACGTTCAAATTAAATATTGAATGTTTTATATTTTAATTTGAATGGAAACTGACTGAAACAATCGAATGGGCCTTCGAAACATATCTCATTGTGTTCGGAATGGGGGTAAAATGCTAGGGACGACAGACGTTGGGTTTCAATTGGTGGTCGTGTCAGAAAACCCCTTTAAAGACCCACCGACCAATCAGAATTTAGGAAAAAGATAAAAGAAAAAAACCCTTAGACCCCCCCCCCCCCCCGATCGACGGCGATAAAGGCTCCCCCCTTCTCTCCTCCGCCGCCGCCGCTAAAGGCCACCAGAGCCGCCGCCGCCACCACATCCATTCGAACCGCCTCCCCCTCCTCTTCAAATCCGACACAAGCTCCGCCTCCATCGATGCCCCCATCGCCAGAAACGGCCTTCCAAAGATCCGACCTTCCTGACGCCGCCGCCGCCGCCGCTACAGACCACTATACCCCCTCAAACCACCATCGATCGACAGCCCTCACCTCCCTCTACGACGTTGCAGCCACCGATCATCCCAGTTCTTCCCGGATTTCGCGAATTTCTTCGACCTAGTTTTGAACAGCATATAAAGGTAATTCCTTTATATTGTTTAAACACTTTTTAGTGTTGCAAACCTTTTAAAAATCGTATCTTTTTTATTTGTTAACGAAATTCGATGAAACAAGAAACATCGTGACCGTGTGGACGTCTTCTACATTTTAGAAGAGACCGCGTATTTTTCTGAGCCTTCTGCTATTTTTGGTGGAGTGGAACCCAGTGTGAGATTTCTAATTTATAAACGATATGGAAAACGATGATGTATAAATTATATGGTCGATGTATGAGTTATATAAGCGTTGTATACCTCTTGTATAAGCGTTGTTTAAGTCGTACGTTCGAAGTATAAGTTGTATATGCGTTGTAAAAATAATATATGTGTTGAAATAGAAGTGAATTGCTATATATATATATATATATATATATATATATATATATATATATATATATATATACGCCCCTTGTAACAACCCGTTTTTCGATAACATGTTAAAACGAGAATCAAGGCAGAATTTAATTTTAAATTCTGAATCAAGTAAAACGGGCTATGCCATTGCGTTCGTCTCGGAAAAATACGCGAAATAGAGTCCGAGTTTTCGAAAATCGGAGTCCGTATGACCCGATTAAGGCCCAACGAAGTTTTCAGAAAATTTCAAAGTAAAAACAGATTTCAAATTCAAGTTTGAATTTGAATATTGGGCCAGTTTGGGCCAGGCGGGAAAATCCCCGCCAGAGCACCCAAGTCGACAGCCCTGTCGACTTGGGAGTCGACTTGGTTGGACCCAAGTCGATAGCCCTGTCGACTTGGCTGTCGACTTGGTCCAGCCGGGCAGTTCTGCCTGGTGCACCTATTTCCTGTCTTGGCTAGGTTTTTGGGCCTGGTTTGAAATCTGACGGTTCAGGTTGGTCCTAGGGTTAATCTAAGGGTCCTAACTAATCCTAATCTCTATAAATAAGCCCCTAACCCTCTCCTAAACCCTCATTATTCATTCATGCAACTAAACTATGGCAAAATTTTACCTCTCATGGCCTCCACTCTCTTCATAAAATTTCTAAATTGTTTCTATGAGAGATTTTCCATGCATACAAGTGTTTTCAAGCTTGTATGAGTGTCATAAGCTTGCATTCAAGTCAAGTTTCTATATTTGCATCATAAAGCAAGGGTTTTGATCATTTTGGCTCAAGGGTTTTTATGTTAGAGCATGCATTTTGGGTCTAGTTGATTGCATAAGGGCTTTGTCATATCTTTTGTTCCTTCATAGCAATGTAAGCCCTTTTCCTACTCTTAGATATTAACTATGAAGTTAAAGGTTCATGTTGCAAGTTTGGGTTTGATCATTGAGTATGATACATGCTATCATGTCATGCAAGTTTATGAAGTCATTATCTTGATCTCGTAAGCTAAAAGCTACAACCTTTATGTTGAAATGTTGCATTATGCAACATGAGAACCTTCATAACCTTTATGTCAACTTGCATATGAAGTCATAACCCTTATATGATGATATATGCGAGTTACTAGTCATCATTCCCTGTCTTTTGTCACCATAATTCGTTTATGTGCCAAGTTTGGGTTTATGCATGTTGTTGAGGCTTAAGAATGTAACATGCAAGTAAATGAACACATTTGTGCCTCATTTGCCACCATGATTAACTTGTGGCTTAATATCCATTTTTGTCATGCCTTTGCCAAGTCTCTTCTTTTAATCCATTACGTTGTTGCGAACGTATATGCGAGTCTAAAAGCGTTGGGGTCACATTATGGGAAAACATAATGACATGAACATGATTTGGGTAAATGGGTATAAACATGACAACATGTAACGTTAAATATGACATGTGTTTATACTTGAAAACATGACTTGAAATATAACATGGAAGTTGACATGTAAGTATGCTTGAAAACATAAGCTTGGGAATTTACCTATTAAGTTAGGTCTACCCATTGGGAATTTACCTATTAAGTTAGGTCTACCCAATTGCTTGAAAACTTGTAATATGTTTTGGAAACATAATGGACATGGCACTTAGAAAATATAAGTGTGACCAACTCGAGGTTGGGTTGAGTTTGCAACATAAAGCTACCCGGAACCGACCGGCCTAACTAGTAGTTGTAAACAATAGGACCCAATGTGAGAAGTTGGTCATGTTGTGCTTGAACCCGAGGTTAGACCAAGTTGTGGTGTAAAACTACCCGGAACCGACCGGCTTAACTAGTAACCACAACAAAGTCTAATGGGAGAGGTTGAGGTGCATTAAGTAATTAATGCCACATAATAGGGTTAAGTTAATTTGATTAATGACGCTTAACCAAATATGACATGGACAAATGGGTTAAGTAAATTGATTAGGCTAATGATGCTTAACAAAACATGACAAGATTGGGTAGGTTAAGTAACTTGATTTGCCTAATGACACTTAACCATTTTTATACGACTAGTGGACGGGGTTAAGTTAACCAACACTTAATCAATCCAACATGATAATTTGGTAAGATTAAGTAAGTTTTCTTAATGACACTTAACTGAAAGATACAGTCAATGGATGGGGTTAAGGTTAGACTCAACTAGTCTAAACATGATAATCAGATGGGGTTAAGTTAGCTTAGACTTAATTAATCCCACTTGGTAGTTTAATGGGGTTAAGTTAAACACTTAACTAATCTAACTCGTGAATTTATTGAGGTTATGTTAACCTATACTTAACCAATCTAACGTGAAACATGATAAGGCTAAGTCACGAATCGCTTGAATACACTTGACCGATTTGACTAAGTAAATTGATGGGGTCAAGTTAATATATACTTAACCAACTTGAGCATGGTTTGTAGGGTTAAGTCTTGGGCTTGGATACTTAGCCAATTTTGACATGATTTGTAGACGGGTTAAGTCTTGAACTTGGATACTTAGCCAATTTTGACATGATTTGTAGACGGGTTAAGTCTTGAACTTGGATACTTAGCCAATTTTGACATGATTTGTAGACGGGTTAAGTCATGAACTTAAGTGACACTTAATCCAGTATGTAAACCCTAATTCTGAGGATTAGGTGGATAACCGTGGTTAACAAGGATAACGGGAATAAGGCTAAGTGGTAAACCTTAGTTGAAGAATAACTAAGTAATGATTCTTAGTCAAGGAAATTTAGACCAGTTCACAGATAGATGAGTAACCAGATACGGTAGGTCATCGTGTAAGTATACGAGTAGGAGCAAGTATCTGATCTAGATAAAGGCTCCAGCGAACTGGGTAACGAAGCAGCGGCTTCGGGGAACGTGAGGATATTCTTGGTATCCCTCTGTGAGCTGCCAGGTAATTATACTAGGCTCATGAGAGGTTAAGGTCTACGTTAGAAGAACCAAGAGTATGCCTTGGTTGCTATACGAGCGACCTAAAGACGGGGATGGATAGGGGATAGTCGACGATACACGATCGTACCCTAGATAGCATTTTCGTCAGGCTACCTACCATCTTTGGTCAAGCGTGTACGTACGGAAAGGCAGAGAACACCCAATAGACCATAATTGCTATCTAATTATGGTTGCGGTAAGGCTAGTATTGTGGGTTGGCCAGTAGTGTGTTCTCATACAGGATTTATCCTGTCTTGTCTTTCGCTAGTTGAGAGAGGGGTCTCGTGGGACCATAGCCACGAATAGAAAAACAACCCTTAGCATCTGCATCGGCAGATAAATCGAAAGCTCCCGACCGAGTCCTGTATTTCTTGACCTGCCCTGTGACAGGACTCGGATGGCACGATGTGATACATGTGCATATAGTCATGGAAAAACGATCCACGGTGAATGCGTGGGAAAAAGGGCGCGGTTGACGGTTAGCGTAATCCCTAGTGGCCCTGGGTGGTTGAACCAAAACCGAGATACGAAAACGTGCAATAGGTAAGCATAATCCCTAGTAGTCCTAGGTAGCATAAGTCCTAGTTGCACAAACGATAATTCATGTTGGAAGACCCTAGCTAGGTTTAGGGTAACAGTCCAAACCGATCTTAAGGATCATGGAACTATGTTAAAGTAGTATAGAATCTCATGGGAAAGCCCGTATGGTCTACGGCAAGGGACTGAACATTTACATGGAATAAGACATACGAGTTAAGTAACCTATATATGCGATATATTAGGTTGACATGGACCATTACACGACTTTGGAGTAAGGGTCATTCATGGTTAACACATGATACGGTAGGGATACTAGTACGGTAGGTGCAGAGTAGATGTACAGGATAAATGCCATGGGACGTTATACGTGATAATATCTTGGGGATATTCTACTTGATAGAAACCTGACGATGTGATACCTTGTTTTATCTTGACATCGTAATTTATCATGACACCTTAGTTTATCTGAGTTCAGTAGTTCATCCTGTTATTTTGATTTAGCTTATCTATCAAGTCATCATGCTTATGTTCATCTCAGTTTCTCATGTCAGTTAACTTTACTAGTTTTTATGCTGATAGTAGATAGGGCTTACTCAGTCTTTTTGACTGACCTGTTTTGTTCCGCCTCTTTTCTTCCATTTCCCCCCCAGGTTACAGGGAGGAAACACTGTTGTTTAGTTCGGACTTCTTCTGCTTGAAGGTCATCTTGGATGGCTTGGACTTTTCTTGGCTATGGCTACTTTACTGTTTTTACTTGGGGAATAATTTATGGAAAAGTCTTTATGCTTCTTTACTATTGCAAGACAGGTTTTGATGTACTCTGATGTAAAAGGCGTTAGACCTTAATTATTAATGTTTATGAAAGTTCGATTTTACTTCCGCTATTTTATATGTTCTGTCTTGTGATATTTCTGTGCATGTTTACCAATAATGCCCCTCTAAAGCTAGTGCATTCCTTTGCGAGTGACCCTAGCGGAGGCGGGGTGTTACATTTGGTATTAGAGCAGAAGGTTACCAGACTGGACAAAAGTTTTTAAAGACCTTCTGAAAACTATTTGAAAAACCGTTTACAAAGAAGCATTTTTCAAGAAAATTTTCTTTTAAAAGAAAAAGGCTATTCCTCAAAGGCCATTAGCACTATCCTTGTTTCCTTAATTGGATATCTTTTCCTTTCTTTCCTCCATTTGTAGTCACAATGGTTTTAACTGCGACTAGTCTTTTCTATCTACGGAAGTGCTTTCCATACGATGGAGGTGGTTCTTGAGAGACCAGTGGTCGTGTTATAAGGAAGGATAGTGAGAAAGAGGATAAAGGATACGAGCTTAAGGAAGAGCAACTTGTTGGTATGGCTTAGTCCTCAAAGGATGGAGAAAGATGAACAATGAAACCCATGACGAGAGAGTACCTTTGGCATGGTGAAACGGGACAGATAATTAAGTATTATGGGACAAGGACAAGATCATCGGGAGGGCAATAGTATGCTCTCATTTCTAGGGTACCTCGGAAGGAGGGTAACGATCTTGTTAAAGGTTTAGCTTTTCTTCTCTATCATCCCACCAAGACTTTGTTTTGATCCCCGCATCATTTAAGTTTGCTTTGATAATCGAGTCTCTGCACCTTAAGTACTAGCGTAATAGAGAACCCAATTTTTTGGTCTCAAAGTCCTATTGGAGAATCAGTCCATTTATACATGACTTGTTTGGATTTGAGAATGTCTATGCCAAGTGTTGAGTTTGGAAATAATGCTTATGTGTATAAGCTATGGATGGATTCTAGGGATAAAGTGGTTATCCAGTAAGGGGTGCCACTCTCGGTTTTGATAGGAGGGTAGTTAGACTTTTGACTAGCCTTAGTAATACCCTCGAAGTATCGTGTAACCTTTTGAGGTTCTGTCATGACTAGTTACTTAGAATCCCTTGATACCTTTAGTGGAAATTTGAAGCCCGATCGAGTGGTGTTCGCCGATAAGACGGATGGTTTATTTCACTTATGCAAGGGTTATAGAAATCACCCTAGTAAGTGCGCTTGATAACCTGGTTGGCATCGGTTTACTTTCAAGAGAAAGTTTTTCTATGAGGAATACCTTGTGGTACGAGGTCCGAGATTCACTGGTGGATTTTGGAAAGCTTGCATGAGATCATGAGTACGCAGTCATGTTTGCGTCAAGTATTCTAGAAAAAAAAGATAAGCGCAAGTGGAACGAGAGGCGACGAAGAAAATGAGTTCCAGCTCATGTTATGGAAACAGGAAATAAGAAGCTACGAAATCACGAAGTTAAAAGGCGGTCAAGGCACAATGGAATTGAGTTCAAGGAAATACGACTTTGATGGTCAAAGACTAGATACGCGCATGATATCACTTTTTGGGAGTGTATCCTTGATCCCTGTTTTTTGTAGAGCTTACTTGTAGGCTATCTTTTGTGGACATCCTCTCGGTCCTATTTTCTGTTACAAACCCCGTAAGGAGTTTGTCTTGTTTATCTTCTCGACCCTTTTTCAGGGAATCCTAGGTATAACCCTATGGATGTAAACATGTATTTGAAACATGTTATGATTGATATGGTTGCAAGTGGTTGCAAGTGGTTGCTCGTGGATGCGCGAATACACATTAGATACTAGCTCGACTCGGTCACACTTCATATTGCATATGCACGAGTATTAATACTTGTTTATGGATGAAATTGAATGTATTATCATGCGGTTATTGCACATGAATGAATGATTGTGCACGCATATAGTATCTATATGACTAGGACTATTTGCATACATGTTGGATTCATGGCACTATACATATTTTGCATTAGAAAGATTATTCAGGCCTGATCATTAGCATTAGCTAAGGAACATGTACACACACGTTTTGCATATATTCATACAGCATTAGAAATCATCTAAGGACGATGGTTGCTTGTGGATGATGTTTTGAGTAGATGAATGATGGATGGTAGGATATGTTCTTCCTAACTTGGAGATTTCGGAGACGAAATCCTAAAAGGTGGGGAGAATGTAACAACCTGTATTTCGATAACATGTTAAAACGAGAATCAAGGCAGAATTTAATTTTAAATTCTGAATCAAGTAAAACGGGCTATGCCATTGCGTTCGTCTCGGAAAAATACGCGAAATAGAGTCCGAGTTTTCGAAAATCGGAGTCCGTATGACCCGATTAAGGCCCAACGAAGTTTTCAGAAAATTTCAAAGTAAAAACATATTTCAAATTCAAGTTTGAATTTGAAAATTGGGCCAGTTTGGGCCAGGCGGGAAAATTCCCGCCAGAGCACCCAAGTCGACAGCCCTGTCGACTTGGGAGTCGACTTGGTTGGACCGCTGTCGACTTGGCTGTCGACTTGGTCCAGCCGGGCAGTTCTGCCTGGTGCACCTATTTCCTGTCTTGGCTAGGTTTTTGGGCCTGGTTTGAAATCTGACGGTTCAGGTTGGTCCTAGGGTTAATCTAAGGGTCCTAACTAATCCTAATCTCTATAAATAAGCCCCTAACCCTCTCCTAAACCCTCATTATTCATTCATGCAACTAAACTATGGCAAAATTTTACCTCTCATGGCCTCCACTCTCTTCATAAAATTTCTAAATTGTTTCTATGAGAGATTTTCCATTCATACAAGTGTTTTCAAGCTTGTATGAGTGTCATAAGCTTGCATTCAAGTCAAGTTTCTATATTTGCATCATAAAGCAAGGGTTTTGATCATTTTGGCTCAAGGGTTTTTATGTTAGAGCTTGCATTTTGGGTCTAGTTGATTGCATAAGGGCTTTGTCATATCTTTTGTTCCTTCATAGCAATGTAAGCCCTTTTCCTACTCTTAGATATTAACTATGAAGTTAAAGGTTCATGTTTCAAGTTTGGGTTTGATCATTGAGTATGATACATGCTATCATGTCATGCAAGTGTATGAAGTCATTATCTTGATCTCGTAAGCTAAAAGCTACAACCTTAATGTTGAAATGTTGCATTATGCAACATGAGAACCATCATAACCTTTATGTCAACTTGCATATGAAGTCATAACCCTTATATGATGATATATGCGAATTACTAATCATCATTCCATGTCTTTTGTCACCATGATTCGTTTATGTGCCAAGTTTGGGTTTATGCATGTTGTTGAGGCTTAAGAATGTAACATGCAAGTAAATGAACACATTTGTGCCTCATTTGCCACCATGATTAACTTGTGGCTTAATATCCATTTTTGTCATGCCTTTGCCAAGTCTCTTCTTTTAATCCATTACGTTGTTGCGAACGTATATGCGAGTCTAAAAGCGTTGCGGTCACATTATGGGAAAACATAATGACATGAACATGATTTGGGTAAATGGGTATAAACATGACAACATGTAACGTTAAATATGACATGTGTTTATACTTGAAAACATGACTTGAAATATAACATGGAAGTTGACATGTAAGTATGCTTGAAAACATAAGCTTGGGAATTTACCTATTAAGTTAGGTCTACCCATTGGGAATTTACCTATTAAGTTAGGTCTACCCAATTGCTTGAAAACTTGTAATATGTTTTGGAAACATAATGGACATGACACTTAGAAAATATAAGTGTGACCAACTCGAGGTTGGGTTGAGTTTGCAACATAAAGCTACCCGGAACCGACCGGCCTAACTAGTAGTTGTAAACAATAGGACCCAATGTGAGAAGTTGGTCATGTTGTGCTTGAACCCAATGTTAGACCAAGTTGTGGTGTAAAACTACCCGGAACCGACCCGCTTAACTAGTAACCACAACAAAGTCTAATGGGAGAGGTTGAGGTGCATTAAGTAATTAATGCCACATAATAGGGTTAAGTTAATTTGATTAATGACGCTTAACCAAATATGACATGGACAAATGGGTTAAGTAAATTGATTAGGCTAATGATGCTTAACAAAACATGACAAGGTTGGGTAGGTTAAGTAACTTGATTTGCCTAATGACACTTAACCATTTTTATACGACTAGTGGACGGGGTTAAGTTAACCAACACTTAATCAATCCAACATGATAATTTGGTAAGGTTAAGTAAGTTTTCTTAATGACACTTAACCGAAAGATACAGTCAATGGATGGGGTTAAGGTTAGACTCAACTAGTCTAAACATGATAATCGGATGGGGTTAAGTTAGCTTAAACTTAATTAATCCCACTTGGTAGTTTAATGGGGTTAAGTTAAACACTTAACTAATCTAACTCGTGAATTTATTGAGGTTAAGTTAACCTATACTTAACCAATCTAACGTGAAACATGATAAGGCTAAGTCACGAATCGCTTGAATACACTTGACCGATTTGACTAAGTAAATTGATGGGGTCAAGTTAATATATACTTAACCAACTTGAGCATGGTTTGTAGGGTTAAGTCTTGGGCTTGGATACTTAGCCAATTTTGACATGATTTGTAGACGGGTTAAGTCTTGAACTTGGATACTTAGCCAATTTTGACATGATTTGTAGACGGGTTAAGTCTTGAACTTGGATACTTAGCCAATTTTGACATGATTTGTAGACGGGTTAAGTCATGAACTTAAGTGACACTTAATCCAGTATGTAAACCCTAATTCTGAGGATTAGGTGGATAACCGTGGTTAGCAAGGATAACGGGAATAAGGCTAAGTGGTAAACCTTAGTTGAAGAATAACTAAGTAATGATTCTTAGTCAAAGAAATTTAGACCAGTTCATAGATATATGAGTAACCTGATACGGTAGGTCATCGTGTAAGTATACGAGTAGGAGCAAGTATCTGATCTAGATAAAGGCTCCAGCGAACTGGGTAACGAAGCAGCGGCTTCGGGGAACATGAGGATATTCTTGGTATCCCTCTGTGAGCTGCCAGGTAATTATACTAGGCTCATGAGAGGTTAAGGTCTGCGTTAGAAGAACCAAGAGTATGCCTTGGTTGCTATACGAGCGACCTAAAGACGGGGATGGATAGGGGATAGTCGACGATACACGACCGTACCCTAGATAGCATTTTCGTCAGGCTACCTACCATCTTTGGTCAAGCGTGTACGTACGGAAAGGCAGAGAACACCCAATAGACCATAATTGCTATCTAATTATGGTTGCGGTAAGGCTAGGATTGTGGGTTGGCCAGTAGTGTGTTCTCATACAGGATTTATCCTGTCTTGTCTTTCGCTAGTTGAGGGAGGGGTCTCGTGGGACCATAGCCACGAATAGAAAAACAGACCTTAGCATCTGCATCGGCAGATAAATCGAAAGCTCCCGACCGAGTCCTGTATTTCTTGACCTGCCCTGTGACAGGACTCGGATGGCACGATGTGATACATGTGCATATAGTCATGGAAAAACGATCCACGGTGAATGCGTGGGAAAAAGGGCGCGGTTGACGGTTAGCGTAATCCCTAGTGGCCCTGGGTGGTTGAACCAAAACCGAGATACGAAAACGTGCAATAGGTAAGCATAATCCCTAGTAGTCCTAGGTAGCATAAGTCCTAGTTGCACAAACGATAATTCATGTTGGAAGACCCTAGCTAGGTTTAGGGTAACAGTCCAAACCGATCTTATGGATCATGGAACTATGTTAAAGTAGTATAGAATCTCATGGGAAAGCCCGTATGGTCTACGGCAAGGGACTGGACATTTACATGGAATAAGACATACGAGTTAAGTAACCTATATATGCGATATATTAGGTTGACATGGACCATTACACGACTTTGGAGTAAGGGTCATTCATGGTTAACACATGATACGGTGGGGATACTAGTACGGTAGGTGCAGAGTAGATGTACAGGATAAATGCCATGGGACGTTATACGTGGTAATATCTTGGGGATATTCTACTTGATAGAAACCTGACGATGTGATACCTCGTTTTATCTTGACATCGTAATTTATCATGACACCTTAGTTTATCTGAGTTCAGTAGTTCATCCTGTTATTTTGATAATATCTTGGAGCTTACTCAGTCTTTTTGACTGACCTGTTTTGTTCCGCCTCTTTTCTTCCGTTTCCCCCCAGGTTACAGGGAGGAAACACTGTTGTTTAGTTCGGACTTCTTCTGCTTGAAGGTCATCATGGATGGCTTGGACTTTTCTTGGCTATGGCTACTTTACTGTTTTTACTTGGTGAATAATTTATGGAAAAGTCTTTATGCTTCTTTACTATTGCAAGACAGGTTTTGATGTACTCTGATGTAAAAGGCGTTAGACCTTAATTATTAATGTTTATGAAAGTTCGATTTTACTTCCGCTATTTTATATGTTCTGTCTTGTGATATTTCTGTGCATGTTTACCAATAATGCCCCTCTAAAGCTAGTGCATTCCTTTGCGAGTGACCCTAGCGGAGGCGGGGTGTTACACCCCTCGTCCACAAATCATGGACGATATTTATTGGTTGTGATTGGTGTGAAAATTGATTGGTAGCAAATGGTTGTTTGGGATTGTTTTTGGTTGATATTGATTGATTGTTGTTGAAAAATACCCATTTGTGGTTGAAAAATATTTGGTTGAAACCACGTAGGATTAGTTGTGGAAATGAAATAAATATATACATGCCGCCTGCGTGCGAACTAGATGCATGATCCCCATTGTCAAAAACCGCGAGGTTTTAAGGTAGAGTGAGGAGCCGTACTAGGGACGGCTCTGGTTTTAACTACCCTGCCGTTATGTTGCCGAAATTTTGAATAATATTCATGTGTTTGAATTATTTTCATTTGCTGAAACCATATTTATTCATTGAATAGAAAACCTTCATGTGTTGAATCGATATTCATTCGTTGATTAGAAATTCATGTGTTGAATGGTATTCGTGTTTTAAATATAAAAATCACATTTTTATCTATATATAGAAACTATAGAAAACCTTCATGTGTTGAATCGATATTCATTCGTTGAATTGAAATTCATGTGTTGAATGGTATTCATATTTTAAAATAAATTGTTTCATAATTAAAATCACCTTTTATTAACTATATGGACTATGTAAAATAATCTCGTTTTAAAAGGAATTGTTTTATAATAAAAATCCTATCTTCATCACCTATATAAACTATATAAAATAATAGTGTTTTGAAATGAATTGTTTTACAATAAAAATCACATTTTTATTGTATACATGAATTGTTGAAATGTGAAGTGTTAAAAATAGCAACTCGTTCAAATCAATATGCATGAGTCGAAATATTCTTTAATTAGCTAATGATATGATTTTTGCCTATGCATACAACATTAGGATGAATGGTGTTTTTAAACCAAATGGAATCAAATATGAAGTTGAATGGAAAATGATAAGTGATAAGAACTGTATATCTGTACATGCATATTCATTTGAACAGGTTATAGCAAGGGGGCTAGAGAAGAGGAATAAAATTTTTGTGCCCGACAAATAGGTACACATTTACTGTTTTGTTTGGGTGATGATTTTATGAGCCTGTTGGCTAGCCGCTTTCTTTTTCTTTTTGACATGAGACGCCCGTGTGGCTATTTGGGAATTTTCCCAGCCCCTCCCGTACAAAGGAGGTTATGGCGAAATTTTCCAAAATTTAAAGGCGTTAGTGAAATATTTGAAGTGAAAACGATATTGAAATTGTTGAATGAACTATATTTATATAAATATATAAATATAAATAAAATTAAAACGAAAAGTGGTCGTGCAGTTCGTGTTTTGAAACCGTGATTTCAAACAACTAGTGCGGGAAATCCGACCATTGGATTTTCCCGAAACCGTAACCGTTGGGTCCGCCTTGGAAATATCTTTCCAACGGCACCAACTTTGTAAAAATCCAACGGTTGGATTGTCTGGAATGTTTAATTCAAATCTGAAGAAAAACAGCGCCAGAAACGATTATATATATATATATAATTATAATTAATCGAATAACGACGTTGCAGTTCGTATTTTGAAATTGAAACTTCAAACGATTATACCGGGAGATCCGACCATCGGAATTTCCCGAAACTGGAACTGTTGGATTCGTTTTGAAAAGACCTTTCTAGTGATGTAAATTTTGTGAAGATCCAACGGTTAGATTTTCAGATATGTGTAAATCAAATCTGAATAAAAACAGCGCCACGGCCGCGTTATGGCCCAAAGCGTCGTTTTGAATAAATTGGCTATTTTAAAATGAATAAAATAGCGATAAATCGTTATAAAACATCATAAACGATATGGAATGGAAATAAACTGAATTTGCTCGATTTATGTGGTATTTGATGGTTGAATGTGTTTGGTGTGAAAATTACATTAAAGAACAAAATTGGTGTTGTCGAATGATTTAACCATTGAAATAAATTGATTTGAAATTCTAAATATACGTGAATTATTTGAAAAGGCCGAGTTAATTCTCATTTCAAATAATTGACCGACGATTGAAATTCGAAGATGAAGACGGTGGTCGAAGACCGAAGATCTTCACCTCGTTTGGATGGTAATCGAGGTCCTGATTGGGAGGCATCCCGAAATATGGATAATGAGTGGTGATCGTCCAGATGTACGTGGTGATCGATGGGTTTGCGAGGTATTTAGTGCCTCCGGTTTCTTTCAGACCCAGAACGGACTTGTAAGTGGACTGTGTGTCTGACATTGGATTTTATTCAGTGTTGATTGATCTCTATTAAATATACATCTGCTTGGCGGCGGAGAATTTATTCTTTTGCTTAACGCCCTTCTCTGAAACGCATGAGCTCAGAGGTTGTATATCGATGGACATCAGTCGCATGGCATGAATTGCCTATGTGGCATGCTAAGATGCAGTGATCAGGGCTCCTGTTGAACAACAAAGTCTTGTGGTGATGATCAAAGCACCGTCGGTGTGGCGTAGCTTTGTGTATAACGTAGAATCGCGAGCCTCACACCCCGGTATGAACCAGAAATGGGAGAGGACATCAGGGAGGGCCTGCGTTTCTTTCTAGCTAGGGTGGTGTCAGTGACCTATCAGCCCTGACATTTATATACTTTTCACCTGTGTGGTTGTTACTGTTGCGAGGCGCCTCGGTTTGATCGGACGATCCGGGTCAAATGGAGTCATTCGTTGGCTCGTTTACGCCCCAAAGGGCAGGGAGACGTAGTGTTCAGGCATAATAATCCACATCGGTGGACCGGCCCTGACGATCTAAAGGCTTGCCTGCGCGCTTGCCTGTGGCTCGGGCTAGAGAGTCACGAATTCGGTAAGGACTATCTTTTCCCTTGGTTCATGACGGAAATCAAATTTCCAAATACGACATCATGCGGTTTTGATTGTATATATATATGGCGACATGATATATGGTACCCATGCCGTCTATGATTGATAGTTATGATTTGAAATTGTTTTCAAAACATATAAACACTAGAAATAATATCAATTGCCTTTGTTTTATTCGTATCAAGCATATTTTGGCTGTTATAAGGTAAAACTCTATCCTCCGGTTTGCGTTGCATTGTGTGATGGGAACTGAGTCTTATAATGGCTTCATTTTTATTAAATGCATTGCGGTGTTTAAAAGAAAGATTTGTTTTAAAGCACTGGCAATCCAATGGAGTAAACCCGTTCCATGAAAGTGGCGTGGTCCTGTGATTAGCCAATTATATATGTGTCGAGTGGATTTCTCATACCAGTCCCATGACTGACTCGTAGTTTGTTTCACTTTCAAACTCGGGTGCCCCTTTTTCTACATGGGCAGCCTCGTTTTCAGGTTTAGCTGGTTCTTTCTGGATAGTTGGAGCTAAAGATGGATTCTATCATTTATCTCTTTTTATGCTGTTCAGCTCCTATTGTACATATTTTGTTTATTTCCGCTGTAGACATTTATGTATAGCTGAACTGTATTTGTACTAAGTAAGATCCTATATACTGTGTAACTATGATGATTACTTTTATCCAGTATATTCTATTGTTCTTTATCTGGTGTATTTATTTAATTCTGTTTTGCTGTTATCTGTTTTCTTTGTTATATTCCAAAGATAACCCTTGCCGCCGTCAGAACGGGATTTAGGGTCATCACAACGTGGTATCAGAGCTTTGGTTAAGCTTAGTTCTGGAATATAACATATTAACGAACTCGTCAGAAATAGAACCAGTAGTGTTCTAGGACGGGTAAATCTATACAGATAGGATCAGCAATATCCTAGTATGAGTAAGCAAAATGTATAATGACATCAAACGCACTTTCTGGTGGAGGTCGATGAAGAGGGACATTTCTTTATTTGTTAGCCGATGCCCTACTTGCCAGCTAGTCAAGAGCGACCAACAAAAACTAACTGGATTACTACAACCGCTAGGCGTTCCAGGCTGGAAGTGGGAACATATTTCTATGGATTTCATTGATGGTCTGCCCAGAACAAGAAAAGGAAATGATAGTATTTGGGTGATCGTAGATCGCTTCACGAAGACCGCCCATTTTATACCTGTCAGATCAAACAGAACTGCACAGAGTCTGGCGCAGATATATTTCAAGGAAATAGTTAGACTACATAGAGTGCCGCTCAGTATAGTCAGTTATAGAGATACAATATTTACTAGTAAATTCTGGGAGGCATTTCAAGTCGAGCTGGGAACGAAGTTGAACTTGAGCATCGCGTATCGTCCTCAGACAGACGGTCAGACTGAGAGGGTGAATCGAATTTTAGAAGATCTATTGCGGGCTTGTGTTATAGATTTCGGTGGATCATGGGAGGACCATCTACATTTGGCTGAATTCTCTTATAACAACAGCTACCAGGCGAGTCTGATAATGTCGCCATTCGAAGCATTGTATGGTAGACCGTGCCGATCCCCTGCTTGTTGGGTAGAACCGGGTAATAGACTTGTGTTGGGTCCTGATATGATTCGAGAAGCTGCCGACAAAGTTGATTTTATTAAGAAGCGATTACTTGCTGCTCAAAGCCGACAAAAGAGCTATGCCGATAGGAGAAGAAGAGATATATCCTTTGCTGTTGGCGACTATGTATATTTGAAAGTATCGCCGATGAGAGGAGTTATCCGGTTCGGTAAAACTGGAAAGTTGGCACCCAAATTCATTGGTCCGTTTCCTATTCTGGAACGGATCGGAACTCTCGCTTATAGGGTCAAACTGCCTGATTGGTTGCCTGGAGTTCATGATGTATTTCATAAATCTCAACTTCGAAAGCACGTTCATGATCCAGACTTGATCGTGGAAGAAGAAGCTCAACAGGATATTGAAATTACTCCAGAATTAGCTGTGAGACGAGAGCCGCTAAAGATCATCGGCAAAGAAACCAAAGAGCTGAGGAACAAGAAGGTTCACTTAGTCAAAGTGTAGTGGAGTGGAGATCCGCAAGATTGTACTTGGGAAACTGAGGAGAGCATTCAGAAAGCTTATCCTAGATGCCGAGTAGATATCTCTGATTGACTCTGGTGCAAGGTATATTTACCATACTTCACATCACCATTTAATTCTCTATTCTATTGTTATTTTCTTTCCATGGATGTGCACTTTTAACTCTATAGTCTGAAAGATTTTAAAAGAATATAGAAATTAATTTGTACGATTTTGAAAAGAAAAAAAAACAATTTGATTGTTGATTGGTGTTGTGTGATAGTAAATTAGATTAATTGAATTATTGAACGATAGTTAATTTAATTAACAATAAAATGAATGGTATGGTTTATTCGATTAAATCACACATTGAACTGATTAGAAAATAAATAGAAATATATATACGTGTGCATTTTATATATTTGAACAGGTAAATGGATTAGCTATTGAGTAAAGATTTTATTTGCGTGCCCGACAAATAGGTAAACCTTAATGAGTTGGATGCAAAATATTATTATATCAACTCATGTGAATGCCATTGGATGAGGAGTGCTGGTTTTTCTATGTGAAATAATAAACGTCGCCATAGGATAGTAACAATTAATTTTGAACTACATTACATGGCATACTTCTGGAGATAGGCATACTTCATCATATACCACATAAGCATTTGGAGCTTGTGTGACGAGGTGGAAGATTTACCATACGAGCGAGAGGCTTGTATGGCGATGACTATATTTTACAGGTTAAACTGATGACTGATATGGACTATTTAAATTGTAACGATTAAATTGCCAGATTAATAAAAACCCCACACGGGTCTGGAGTTAACAATAACCACGTCTCTCTAGTTATTAAATACGGCACATGGACTATTTATTTCCCATACGGGGCAGGGTGACGAGAATTTATTCTCTGGAGTTATTATCAGTACATGCTCCCCTGTAAACACCAGAATATATCACTATAAATATGTGTATGCTTATTAGGATTTATTGGGTACCTAATACGGGCCAATAAATTTCCAAACCCCTCCCCGTACAAAGGAGGTTATGGAGAAATTTTTCGAAAATTCCGAGTGTTAGCCAAATTTTTGAAGAATTTGAAATTTCTCAGAAACTGAAAAGTTGGAGAATTGAAGCCAGATCGAACGTAGAGTTGATTAATCAAACCACTTTCGACTTTGTTCCTTTTCGGGGACGAAAAGTTTTAAGTGGGGGAGATTGTAACAACCCAGAAAATCTGAACCAATTTAAAAATTTTAAATTGGCTAAAATAATGGATTTTAAATATTTAAAATAAATATTTTAAATAATAGCAATGAGAAGTGGGTTTGAATCGACATTTGAAAACGAATATAATTAATTATAATTATAAACAAGGCCTGAAAAGGTGCTGCAGTTTCAAAAATTGAATTCAAACTTTGTCGGACTGTACCGGGTGTAAAACAAAACGGATTTGAGTGAAACCAAAAATATTTAAATCTGTTAGTGAATACCTTTCTAACGAATCTGAAAAATCGAATTTTCATAGCGGAAAGCAAAAGTTATGGCCAAATGAATTTTCAGAAAGGTCGCTATGGAATTTATATAGCCCGGGAAATTGGACATTTTGCATACGACCTCGGAATTCGACGAAACCACTTTTGTTGGATCCGGGATGTGAAGTTATTGCTAGGTTTCAAATTTCATAATTTTTGAAGCTAGTATGTGAGCGTGGCAAAGGAAAACGTGTTTTACTCAATTACAGTTAAAGTGGATCGACCAGAAATGGGCCTTTTTGCAAACGGTCTCAGAATTCGACGAAACTAGTTTTGTTGGGACCGTATCGTCAAAACATAGCTAGATTTATTTTTCTGGAATTTTTCGAATCAGTTTGTGGCCCTGGCAAATTGAAATGTACGTTCAAATTAAATATTGAACGTTTTATATTTTAATTTGAAAGGAAATTGACTGAAACAGTCGAATGGGCCTTCGAAACATATCCCATTGTGTTCAGAATGGGGGTAAAATGCTAGGGACGACAGACGTTGGGTTTCAATTGGTGGTCGTGTCAGAAAACCCCTTTAAAGACCCACCGACCAATCAGAATTTAGGAAAAAGAAAAAAGAAAAAAACCCTCAGACCCCCCCCTCCCCGATCGACGGCGATAAAGGCTCCCCCCTTCTCTCCTCCGCCACCGCCGCTACAGGCCACCAAAGCCGCCGCCACCACATCCATTCGAACCGCCTCCCCCTCCTCTTCAAATTCGACACAAGCTCCGCCTCCATCGACGCCCCCATCGCCAGAAACGGCCTTCCAAAGATCCGACCTTCCTGACGCCGTCGCCGCTACAGACCACCGTACCCCCTTAAACCACCATCGATCGACAGCCCTCACCTCCCTCTACGACGCTGCAGCCACCGATCATCCCAGTTCTTCCCGGATTTCGCGAATTTCTTCGACCTAGTTTTGAACAGCATATAAAGGTAATTCCTTTATATTGTTTAAACACTTTTTAGTGTTGTAAACCTTTTAAAAATCGTATCTTTTTCATTCGTTAACGAAATTCGATGAAACAGGAAACATCGTAACCGTGTGGACGTCTTATACATTTTAGAAGAGACCGCGTATTTTTCTGAGCCTTCTGTTATTTTTGGTGGAGTGGAACCCAATGTGAGATTTCTAATTTATAAACGATATGGAAAACGACGATGTATAAATTATATGGTCGACGTATGAGTTATATAAGCGTTGTACACCTCTTGTATAAGCATTGTATAAGTCATACGTTCGATGTATAAGTTGTATATGCGTTGTAAAAATTATATATGTGTTGAAATAGAAGTGAATTGCTATATATATATATATATATATATATATATATACACGCCCCTCGTCCACAAACCATGGACGATATTTATTGGTTGTGATTGGTGTGAAAATTTATTGATAGCGAATGGTTGTTTGGGATTGTTTGTGGTTGATATTGATTGATTGTGGTTGAAAAATACCCATTTGTGGTTGAAAAATATTTGGTTGAAACCACGTAGGATTTGTTGTGGAAATGAAATAAATATATACATGCCACCTGCGTGCGAACTAGATGCATGATCCCCATTGTCAAAAACCGCGAGGTTTTAAGGTAGAGCGAGGAGCCGTACTAGGGATGGTCCCGGTTTTAACTACCCTGCCGTTATCCTGCGAAATTTTGAATAATATTCATGTGTTTGAATTATTTTCATTTGCTGAAACCATATTTATTCATTGAATAGAAAACCTTCATGTGTGGAATTAATATTCATTCGTAGATTAGAAATTCATATGTTGAATGGTATTTGTGTTTTAAATATAAAAATCACATTTTTATCTATATATAGAAACTATAGAAAACCTTCATGTGTTGAATCGATATTCATTCATTGAATTGAAATTCATGTTTTGAATGGTATTCATATTTTGAAATAAATTGTTTCATAATAAAAATCACCTTTTATTAACTATATGGACTATGTAAAATAATCTCGTTTTAAAAGGAATTGTTTTATAATAAAAATCCTATCTTCATCACCTATATAAACTATATAAAATAATAGTGTTTTGAAATGAATTGTTTTACAATAAAAATCACATTTTTATTGTATACATGAATTGTTGAAATGTGAAGTGTAAAAAATAGCAACTCGTTCAAATCAATATGCATGAGTCGAATTATTCATTAATTAGCTAATGATATGATTTTTGCCTATGCATGCAACATTAGGATGAATGGTGTTTTTAAACCAAATGGAATCAAATATGAAGTTGAATGGAAAATGATAAATGATAAGAATTGTATATCTGTACATGCATATTCATTTGAATAGGTTATAGCAAAGGGGCTAGAGAAGAGGAATAAAATTTTTGTGCCCGACAAATAGGTACACATTTACTGTTTTGTTTGGGTGATGATTTTATGAGCCTGTTGGCTAGCCGCTTGGCTTTTTTCTTTTTCTTTTTGAAATGAGACGCCCGTGTGGCTATTTGGGAATTTTCCCAGCCCCTCCCGTACAAAGGAGGTTATGGAGAAATTTTCCAAAATTTAAAGGCGTTAGTGAAATATTTGAAGTGAAAACGATATTGAAATTGTTGAATGAACTATATTTATAAAAATATATAAATATAAATAAAATTAAAACGAAAAGTGGTCGTGCAGTTCGTGTTTTGAAACCGTGATTTCAAACAACTAGTGCGGGAAATTCGACCATTGGATTTTCCCGAAACCGCAACCGTTGGGTCCGCCTTGGAAATATCTTTCCAACGGCACCAACTTTGTAAAAATCCAACGGTTGGATTGTCTGGAATGTTTAATTCAAATCTAAAGAAAAACAGCGCCAGAAACGATTATATTATATATATATATATATATATATATAATTATAATTAATCGAATAACGACGCTGCAGTTCGTATTTTGAAATCGAAACTTCAAACGATTATACTGGGAGATCGGACCTTCGGAATTTCCCGAAACTGGAACCGTTGGATTCGTTTTGAAAAGACCTTTCTAATGATGTAAATTTTGTGAAGATCCAACGGTTAGATTTTTAGATATGTGTAAATCAAATCTGAAGAAAAACAGCGCCACGGCCGCGTTATGGCCCGAAGCGTCGTTTTGAATAAATTGGCTATTTTAAAATAAATAAAATAGCGATAAATCGTTATAAAATATCATAAACGATATGGAATGGAAATCAACTGAATTTTCTCAATTTTTGTGGTATTTGATGGTTGAATGTGTTTGGTGTGAAAATTACATTAAAGAACAAAATTGGTGTCGTCGAATGATTTAACAATTGAAATAAATTGATTTGAAATTCTAAATATACGTGAATTGTTTGAAAAGGCCGAGTTAATTCTCATTTCAAATAATTGACCGACGATTGAAATTAGAAGATGAAGACGGTGGTCGAAGACCAGAGATCTTCACCTCGTTTGGATAGTAACCGAGGTCCTGATTGGGAGGCATCCCGAAATATGGATAATGAGTGGTGATCGTCCAGACATACGTGGTGATCGATGGGTTTGCGAGGTATTTAGTGCCTCCGGTTTCGTTCAGACCCGGAACGGACTTGTAAATGGACTGTGTGTCTGACATTGGATTTTATTCTGTGTTGATTGATCTCTATTAAATATACATCTGCTTGGCGGCGGAGAATTTATTCTTTTGCTTAGCGCCCTTCTCTGAAACGCACGAGCTCAGAGGTTGTATATCGATGGACATCAGTCGCGTGGCATGAATTGCCTGTGTGGCATGCTAAGATGCAGTGATCAGGGCTTCTGTTGAAAAGCAAAGTCTTGTGGTGATGATCAAAGCACCGCCGGTGTGGCATAGCTTTGTGTATAACGTAGAATCGCGAGCCTCACACCCCGGTATGAACCAGAAACGGGAGAGGACATCAGGGAGGGCCTGCGTTTCTTTCTAGCTAGGGTGGTGTCAGTGACCTACCAGCCCTGACATTTATATACTTTTCACCTGTGTAGTTGTTGCTGTTGCGAGGCGCCTCGGTTTGATCGGACGATCCGGGTCCGAAGGAGTCATTCGTTGGCTCGTTTACGCCCCAAAGGGCGGGGAGACGTAGTGTTCAGGCATAATAATCCACATCGGTGGACCGGCCCTGACGATCTAAAGGCTTACATGTGCGCTTGCCTGTGGCTCGGGCTAGAGAGTTACGAATTCGGTAAGGACTGTCTTTTGCCATGGTTCATGACGGAAATCAAATTTCCAAATACGACATCGTGCGGTTTTGATTGTATATATATATGGCGACATGATATATGGTACCCATGCCGTCTATGATTGATAGTTATGATTTGAAATTGTTTTCAAAACATATAAACACTAGCAATAATATCAGTTGCCTTTGTTTTATTCGTATCAAGCATATTTTGGCTGTTATAAGGTAAAACTCTATCCTCCGGTTTGTGTTGCATTGTGTGATGGGAACTGAGTCTTATAATGGCTTCATTTTTATTAAATGCATTGCGTTGTTTAAAAGAAAGATTTGTTTTAAAGCACTGGCAATCCAATGGAGTAAACCCGTTCCACGAAAGTGGCGTGGTCCTGTGATTAGCCAATTATATATGTGTTGAGTGGATTTCTCATACCAGTCCCATGACTGACTCGTAGTTTGTTTCACTTTAAAACTCGGGTGCCCCATTTTCTACATGGGCAGCCTCGTTTCCAGGTTTAGTTGGTTCTTTCTGGATAGTTGGAGCTGAAGATGGATTCTATCTTTTATCTCTTTTTATGTTGTTCAGCTCCTATTATACATATTTTGTTTATTTCCGCTGTAGACATTTATGTATAGCTGAACTGTATTTGTACTAAGTAAGATCCTATATACTGTGTAACTCTGATGATTACTTTTATCCAGTATATTCTATTGTTCTTTATCTGGTGTATTTATTTAATTTTGTTCTGCTGTTATCTGTTTTCTGTGTTATATTCCAAAGATAACCCTTGCCGCCGTCAGAACGGGATTTGGGGTCGTCACAGGTTTTTCAGTGTTTCTTACCAAACGTCGGTATATCGTGGATGACCAAGCATCAACCATGGAAAGATGATGCCTACGTCTTTGTAGCATGGTGATGGAAACGTAGTGCATTTTCGTGGTGAGATGATGAAGACCTTCCGAGGAGGGTACTATGGGAAGTATCTTTATATGTCAGGCATATAGCTACATTTATATCGATTATAAGGTTTGATCTATTGGGGAGTAGATGAACACAAACTACGCGTAGAGTGAGAGTATAATAATTCATAATAACCTAATAAAAGTAAATCAGTGATAAAATGGTATATATAGTGTTATCCTTAAAAAATATAATTTGCCTCATTAACAGAACATTAATCTTGACCCCTTCCTCATAACATACCCACAGGTTAGATAGGTGACAGAGATTTTACAACTTAGAGAAACTTGCTAGTCAGTGTCATTATTATGGTAAGTATTTACTTATTATCATATTTTATTGTTTCTCTATAAGATATTTTATCATGATCTTTGATGTATTTATCTTTGTTTTTCTGCAGGATACCAAACAAACAACTCGAGTTTCAATGGACTTGCACTTTAACATTTTGCAAAAAAATTGAACTTATTGGAATTTGGGTTGTTACATCTGATACCAGAGGCTTGGTTTAGGATCCATATATAGATAGTGAGTGGACCTATTTGTATTTTCAATATATATATATATATATACACCTAGGTCCATAGAGAAACCCACTATATAAGAGGGGTGGCATATGGAAAAAGTTGGAATATTAGTTTTGTACACTAAGATAATGATTATGGAAATTTGAATACTGTAGGCCCATGAGTGGCTAAGCTATAAAGTGTATAAAATGTTTTGAAATAGAAAGTAGAATTCCATGTCTTAATAAATGACAGTCTGAAGGAATCTTGAGTGATGAGACGAAAGGGGTAGATCACCATATGTTTCCAGAGACACGGTGGATGCACGTCCAACATAATGTACGATAGGACTTGAAGGAAGTTTGAGGCTTCTTTGGGACGTAAGGATATTCTGAGATGGCCCCCTAGGGGATTCCCGTAGCGAGATACCATAGAGGAAAGGCTATATGGTTACATCTATAAATTATGTCTTAGCTGCATTTATGTTGAAAATATCTAAAAGGATGACGAGATGATTTTTATGATTCGGCAGTTGCCTCATCTTTGAGAGCAGGCCTCGTGGTGAGGACCCAATAAAGATAGCAGATCGTCGGACACTATCATCGTCAGTCGAAGAGAGTACGATAAAAACTAGAGCTAAACCAACTTGTCAATGGTCTTTCACTATCGAGACACTGGATGAGGGACAACGCCAATTGGATGTTTAGTTTGTTAGGGTCACGGTAACATAGATCTTGAAGTGGTCTTTCATTAGTTGAGGGGCCAAGTAGGGCCATAGGCACCGAGAAAGAGGGACAAGCCAATCTATGAACATCTGTATCGTAAGAAGATATATAAATCCCCCGACTGAGATCCTTGCAAGGGTTTTGCATGATAGTGGAACTCAGATAGTAGACAGTATGATTTCGCATATATCCTTCGTGTATACACTAGGTTGTACATTATGGATATCCTAACATCAGACCGTGACAAGCTGATGTGGACGTGTTTTTGTTTTTGTTTTTGACCAGACGACCGTATATTGTGGATGACCAAGCATCATACCATGGCAAGCTAATACGTAAATCTTCGCAGCGTTATGTTGGAGACGTAATGCATTTTCATGGTGAAATGATGGAGACCTTTCGAGGAGGGTTCTATGAGAAGTACCTTGGTATATTGGACATATAGCTACGTATATATGGATTATTTAGTTTGATCTATTGGGGAGTAGAAGGGTATGATTTACGCCTACAGATGAGAGTACAATAAACCTTAAAAACCTAACAAAAGTAAATCAGTGATCGAACGATATATGTGGTGTTTTCCTTAAAAAAGTATTATTTATACATTGACCAGAACATTTGTTCAGACCCACTCCTTATAACAAACCCGTTATTTAGAGGGGTGGTAGAGATTTTATAGCTTAGAGACACTTTCTAGTCAGTGTCACTATTATGGTAAGTTTTTACTCATTATCATACTTTATTCAGTTCCACTGTGAGATATTTTATCGTGAGATCTGATATATTGATCTTTGCCTTTCTGCAGGATACCAAATAAACCAACTCGAGTTTCAATGGACTTGGATTTGAGCATTTTGCCAAATTCGGACCTGCTGGAAATTAGATTGTTACAGAACTTTAACATTTTCATTATAAAATTTACTAAATCCATTTTTTACAAAGATATTCATAATTTTAAAATCAATATTTGAGAATTTATTAATAACTGATTTAATATCAAAATTCCAAAACAAATAAACTTCGAGTTTACGATCATTTTAATTTCTACTGTTCAAATAAAACTTGCATATTTCAAATTTATATCCGAAATCAAATTAAAATAAATAAATAAATTCATAAAATTTTAGCCAGTAGATTTACGGTTTGTTACAATTTAAATTAAAATTAAAAAGAAAACCACGCTGCCTTCTGAATGCTTCACGTTATCTCATGCTAATGTTCGCCATCCATTTAGTTGAGAAATCATCTCCGTTACGCTACTCATCCGCCTCGAAACAATTGCGACTGACCAACAAACGAATACCGGAAATTAACTCAATGATTTTTTTTAGAGGAAGACGGGTGTGTAGCGTGGTGCTACACAGCCGGTTACACGTATGTATGTGTGTGTGTGTGTATATATATATACATATATATGTAACCTTATAGGTCAATATAGCAAGTCCAAACATATCACATAATATATACATAAAACCACTACGAGCGTAGCATATAGGTACAAAACAAAAATAAAGCATAGCGGTGAGATATAATTAACTCAGTGATTTAAATTTAATATGAACTTATCCCAGCTGACGGGACAACCAACGATTAACGAAATAGAATACCACAAGCTAAACAGAATTATTCCTTAGTCTGATTGGGGGAAATTTTTTAGAAAACCTTTCCAAAATTCAACTTTGTTTATGAACTAAGGGTCTTGTACTATAAGTTTATATTATTATTATCATCTCTTTCGAAACTAACCTTGTTTAGGCACCAATCATTACGACCGCCTCCGGCCAGGGTGTCTTGACTCCTCGGTTAAGTAAATAAGCATTTAAGACTCCCTCCAAGTATAGATTTCCCCGAACCAAGTATTTGAACACACAAACAACAAAGAATATGCTGAAAGAAAATTTGGGTGTAATTCACAGTGATTAAACGAAATAACAACTAAAATATCACGGATCTATGCTATGAATTGTAAATCGAGAATTATACCTTTCTGAGGCTTTCATCATTCTTCACGCAATCAAATTGAGATCTGGGTTGATTCGAATCTGAGCTTTCCAGTAAAACGAGCCTCTATAGAAGTCCGTGAACACTTGATCTCGATGATGTCAAATAGGATCGAGAAGAAGAATGGATGGTGCCAGTCGATTTGGGGTTTTTAGGATTTTTGTTAATGTCGATTTTTCGTTTTTGTGGTTTCTGAAAAATGAATGAATGAAAAAGAAAGGTCCCTCTCCCTTTCATTATATAAAAAACAAAAAATATAAATTAAGTAAGACCATTAAACCCTTATACCAATTCAAAATTAAAGAAAGTTGACATTTTGATTTCGCCTTTTATTGTGAGCAGTTCTCATCCTTTTCAAACATTTTTATGTGTGACCCTATAGCTTATTACAATCTTTGAAATGATTTTAAATCCTATTTAAAATCATAAATAGTGATTGGCATCTAGCAATACGTCACTACGACCCAAGTAATAATAATATTGATGATTCGATATAACCTTTCCGTGACTAGTGTATCAATGTAATATAAACCTTTTAACCAATATATCCAGAATTAAAGTCAAGGCATGGTACGTATCATCCTCTTTATAATTTAATCCTTCTATCTTGATCGATGAGTTGAATATATAAAACAAATCAATATTTGAGCTCAGCCATGCATTTCATAGTCTCTCTCAATCAAGAGACCCATGGATATCACCACATATATATATATTATAGGGTTAAATTCCATATAGATCATTCATAATTTTCATTCGATCCGAGATGTATCACCTGATCATCTTTATCGTCTACTCGATTCAAAGTAACTTTTGATGCTATCAGTACACAAATGTCCTCGAATAAAATTATAATGATTTCAGGTTTAAGGACCATTACATCATTGTTGCTTTGAGAATAACTTATGATACTGTTAATTATATTCCATGTAGTTTTCTCATGTTGGGTCAGTCTAATACGCTATTCTCTAATACGTATTTATGTCTTGATATTATTATCATGTATAATAATGATCAATGAGATGTGTTCATCAGTCAATCAACATACTAATCTCAATGTTTTATTGTTGTCCTATATAAACAATAGGACTTGACAAGGGACATTCAAGAATTATAATACTTAATATATTATATAATCTCATGTTCAAGTCACTTACTTGAACTATAAAATTCTGTATTATTGTGTTGACGTCAAAAGTTGGTTACTAGTGACAATCAACCCCAAATCGTGCAATTAACACACGAATAAAGATAATAAAATGCGGTAAAAGCAAAAGGAATGACGAGCACACATAGAATTTTTATAGCGGTTCGGCAAAGACGGTGCCTACGTCCACTTTATATATTGTTTCTTTTTTTGATTACAAGTACAATGCTTTTTTTTGTTTGAAGAAGAATGAGAAGATGGCTATTTTCCTTCCTTCATTTTGAGAGAGGTTAAGAGGAATGAACTTCAGAATCAAAGTGCAAAAGAAGTTGGCGGAAGGGAAGAGTCTCCTTTTCTCTTTTACCATGGGGGCATTTATAGGAGGAAAGTGCAGCTAGGGCTGTTGCAATATGATCCGGCCATTCCGGGAAAGCCTAGACATGTGGAACCCATCAGTTGATTTGAATAGCGGCTAGGGACTGATTCCGCTGATGTGGTATGGTACGTATCCTCGTAAGTTGCGGCTGACGTGGCCTCCACGGAAAGGTATATCAAAAGTAGAGCTTTTTCTGGATGTGGTTTGACCACTTTTATTGCCTTGGAAGTTAGGATATACGGTGGAATGGCTCTGTAGAAGATTTCCACCCTAGCTCGAGATAATCGGTCGACGCGCCTTTAACGAAAGTGAGATACTCGGTCGACTGGGAGAGCGATTCTTCTGGAGTGAGCTGTCGATTGACTAGGCTGGACTTGGGCCGATATGTGACTGCTTCGGACCGTGCGTCTGTTGGGCTTCCTGAAGCGCGGCTTATATCCATTTGCGCGTTTGGGCTTTGTTCTGGCTTGTTGAGACTCTTGCCAAAAAGATGGTTAACACTTTGCCCCTCAGAATGCATCTTCGTCGGTAGAGGGAGGTGTGTCCTGAAATTTGAACCGAAGCACAAACGCTGGAGCAGCTATGGTCACGCCGGACCATATTCAGGCCAGAAAGTCGACGAATCGATGTTGTATTAAGGCCAGAAAACCGACGACCATATCAGGTCGTATTAAGGCCAGAAAATCGACAATGATCAGAAACTGTATTAAGGCTGAGGTGACGATTTCTATTTGTATGAGAGTTAGTTCCTACAAATACAAAATAAACCATTCTTGTTTTGGAGAAGGCTAATGGGTCGAGCATTTTATCACTTGGCTTTGAAGGGTGGGGAGCATTAACCATGCTCAACTTAGTAATGAACAATAACCATGTCCGGCTTAACAGCGAACACTTAACCGGGTTTGGCTTAATGGAAAACGCTAAACTGAGTTCGGCTTAGTGGCGAGCATTAATCATGCTCGGCTTAGTGGCGAGCATTAACCATGCTCAGCTTAGAGAGGTGGCGAGTATTAATCATACTCGGCTTAGGGCAAGTGTGTTTTTAATGCTCGACTCATGTTAAGTTAGTTTGTCTAGAGAGCTATGAATGCTCGTGGTGTAAAAAGAAAAGAGGGAGTATAATCTATAATTCGTATTTAGAAAACATGGCCTCACTCAGTTAAGGGAGTAGGCGTTTAGAAGAAAAGAAAGGGTGGTAGGATTTCGCGCTGACCACATAAAAAAAGGGGTGAGCATTATTCATGCTTGGATTAGAGGTTTCCAAACATGATCGATATTTGGAAAAATAAAATTCATAACTGTTAAACAACTATTACAAAGAAAAGAAATTCTAAGGGGACATCAGTTAATCTCAGAGCATGCTTAGGAGCTAAATCCTAACCCCATACATGTGTATATCAAGGTGTCCTTATTATTGAAAGGAATACATCAAAAGAAAAGAAATCTAATTAATGATAATGCCGCGAGTGCTAGTCTCGGGGTCCTTTCCGTTTCTAGGAGCTCGAGGACCGACCTGAGGAGCTTGGGCAGAAGGTTGCGGCGGCATGGCCGGGGCGTGATCTTTGTCATATTCGGGGAGCTCTCCTTTTCTGACTCGCCCTTCGATGAGATCGCGCGGATGTCGGCATTCATTTGTATTATGTCCAGCTACGTTGTGGAATATGTAATGCTTTCCAGAATCGAGCTCCATCTGGGTCTGCTCTCGTCGAGGTGGTCTTGGAGTTGGTAAGGACTCACATATGTCGAGATAGATATCGAGCAAAGAGGAATTGAGCTTGGTGTACTGATCGTATTTATTTTCATTTTGAGGTCGCACGTTGCGCTCGGTTTTTTTCGAGGCCTTTCCTCTTCCTTTATTCTGACCGTTACCATTGAATGGACCTTGTTGTTTGGGAACTAAAACCTTGAGGGTCTCCATTTAAAGGCTAGCATCTTCTCGTCGAAGGAATCTTTCAGCCTCAGAGTAAAAGTCGTCTATATCCTTAGGAGGATCTCTGGTTAAAGAGATTGAGAATTCTGATCGATTTTGAACTCCTGCGATGGCGGCTATGAGCACCATCGATGGTTCGGGCCGAACGATAGATGTTATGGCTGCGTTACCTGAGCGTCTCTCCGGATCGATGCTTGATGGTAGTTAAGAACATAACACTTTTTGGTCGGGAGATATGCACTCGGAATTATTCGATGAAGTGGGTGACCAGGGTGTTCCAACTGCTGATCGACTCCATTGCTAGCTGTCGAAACCACACGTCGGCTATATCTATGAGAAAGTGGGGAAAGCACTTAGCCATGACGTTGGTCGATGCACCCAGTACTTCCATATGTCGCATGTATCGCATGAGGTGAATGGTCGGGTCAATGCGACCGTTGTATGTCTCGATAGCTGGGAACTTGAAGTCCGGAGGGTTTCGAGAATTTCTTATTTCCCTAGTGAAGGGGCTGCGATTGACATTGTCTATGTCTTGCTGCGAAGAGTTGCCCCAAGTGAAGCGTCGAATAATGCTTGCAAGCTGGATCCCATCTCCGAGGAGTCGTTGCCATGAATTTAACTCTGCATTTGGAAGAGCTTCTGTGCGGGGATCTGGGCAAAGCATGCTCGGAATGGCGGTCGTTGGTGGGGTTCGGCTTCCGAGAGTTGAGTGAAGCATGAGGGAAGGTGAGCTACAGTAGGTGGTTCTGGGTAGAATGGCCCCTCTGGAACCTGATGAGTTGTAGGTCGAGCCATGCCTGTACCAAAGGGTCTATGCTGATCCAGCATAGCATGTGATGTTCGGGGATCGGGGTTGCCCTCGCTTGCAGCGAGGTTAGGAGGGTCTACGGTAGCGTTTTCTTCTGCCATGGTGAGGACTGGTATAGTAGGGTGGCTTCCCTAGTTGGAAGGGAAGGCTGCACCAGCTTTTCATTGTAGGTGAAGAGTGGTTACACTGGTCTGTGGTAAGATTCCGGATTGTAATGGGAATGGCGTTGATTCTGAGGGACCCGGAGGTAGCTCGACTGGTTCGATAGGTCGACTTGCTCCCAAGAGTGGGGGAAAATTTGGAGGACGACCTAGATCTCAATCGCCTGCCTCTTGAGCTTCAGCTACTACACCTGCGCTGGTTGTTGGAAGTGATACTCCTGGTTGTGAAGGATTGGTTGGTGGGACCAAACCAGGATGAAATAAAGGTGTAACCTGATCAGTGGCCTGATTCTGTGAAGATCGAAGATCAGTTGTTGCCCCAGTCTCGGTCGGTGGAGGAATTGATGTTGAAGCATTCAATCCTGTCTCCATTCGACCGAGAAGGTAATCCATCAACTGCTGTTGTCGTTCGAGGAGTTTACCCTGAGATGCCATTTTTTCTCTGAATTCGACCATTATCTTATCCATGTCATCCCGGGTAAGGAATCGAGACATGTCGTCATGAGACGAAATTTCGTGACTTGCTTCCACAACATCTGTATCGGCTGCATCGGTATTTGCAGGACGAGAGGATGTTGCATCTTTCTTTCGTTTGTTCGCCATAAGCAGAAGTGAGCAGATGCTCTAACGGAATATCAATACTTAGCCCTTACCTGGTGCGCCAAAAGTGTTGACGTAAAAAGTTGGTTACTAGTGATAATCAAACCCCAATCGTGCGATCAACACATGAATAAAGATTATAAAATGCAGTGAAAGCAAAAAGAATGAGGAGCACACATAGAATTTTTATAGTGGTTCGGCAAAGACGGTGCCTACGTCCACTTTATATATTATTTCTTTTTTTGATTACAAGTGCAATATTTTTTTGTTTGAAGAAGAATGAGAAGATGGCTATTTTCCTTTCTTCTTTTTGAGAGAGGTTAAGATGAATGAACTCCAGAATCGAAGTGAAAAAGAAGTTGGCGAAAGGGAAGAGTCTCCTTTTCTCTTTTAGCTTGGGGGTATTTATAAGAGGAAAATGCAGCTTGGGTTGTTGCAATATGATTCGGCCATTCCGGGAAAGCCTAGACACGTGGAACCCATCAGTTGGTTTGAATAGCGGCCGGGGACTGATTCCGCTATTCATAAATAGTATCCTCGGAAGTTGCAGCTACGTGGCCTCCATGGAAAGGTATATCAAAAGTAGAGCTTTGTCCGGATGAGATTTGACCGCTTTTATTGCCTTGGAAGTCGGGATATACGGTGGAATGGCTCTATAGAAGATTTCCATGCTGGCCCGAGATAATCGGTCGACGCGCCTTTCACGGAAGCGAGATACTCGGTTGACAGGGAGAGCGATTCTTCTAGGGTGAGCTGTCAATTGACTAGGTTGGACTTGGGCTGATATGTGACCGCTTCGGACCGTGCATTTGCTGGGCTTCCTGAAGCGCGACTTATATCTATTTGCGCGTTTGGGCTTTGGTCTGGGTCATTGAGACTCTTGCCAAAAAGAGGGTTAACATATTATTCTAAGGACTTCTATTATATCAACATTTATATTGCGCAGTAAATATAACATGATAGAATATATATATTATTCAAAATAAAATATAAAATCAATAATGTTATTAATCCCATCAATTGGATTTTCTCTAGGGCATAAATTTTAACAATCTCCCACTTGCACTAGAGTCAATCATTCATGTATCGTATACCCATGAAACTAGTGTGACTATTAAAACTTCTGTTGTGATAAAGTTTAAGTTAGTAAGTCTGCAACATTACAATCTTTTGCAACTTTGCAAATATATTTATTTCCTCTGTGAAAAACTTCACATAAGAAATTATATTTCTTAAATATATTTTTGGATTGATAATGAGTTCAAGGTTTTAGGCCTGATCAATAGTTCCATTGTTATCACAAGGTAAATCATTGGATCAACAATGAATTAAGTTCAGTTTTGAACTTCTTAACCTAAACAATTTGTTTCATAGAATCAGTATCTATTTCTTGTTTAAAACTAACATTATTCACAATAATTAAAGTGTTATCAATATATAAAATTATAATTATTGTGTCACTCCCACTCAATTTCTTGTCTATACAAGGTTTAATCGGATTTTGTGGTTCCCAAGACATTTTGAATCTACTTTATTCCCACTGGTATATTGGAGACTGTCTCTCCTTTTAAAAGGGTACCAATTAGAGTAATAAACATTTTATTCTCAAAGGATTTGTAGAAATAATATCATTTTTCTTCTTTTGGATATTTCACAAAATAATTATCAGATTTGGGTCTGATCTTATCAGAGGCAAGACGTTTAACAAAACACCTCACATCCCAAATCTTCACAATAGACACGCTAGGACATTTCCTAGACCATATCTTATATGGCATCTTTATAACTTTTTTAGTAGGATTACAATTAAATATGAATGTAATTGTTTCAAGTGGATAATCCTAATATTTATTGGAAGATCTGTATGAATCATCATTTATCGTACCATATCTAATAAGGTACGACTTCTCCTTTCAGACACACCATTCCAATATGGTGTTCTTGGTGGAGTGAGTTGTCTAGATAGTCATTAATTATTGGCTTGACTATTCTCTTTGATCCGTTCAAAGAGTTTTCAGTATTAAAATTGGTCTTGAACTTCATTTTTGAATTCTTTGAAATTTTCAAAGGATTCTGATATGTGTTTCATAAGATACACACAATCATACCTACTGACAACATTTGTAAATATAATGAAGTAATAAAACCTACTTCTACCCTAAGTATTCATTGCTCCATATACATCAATATGTATGTGACCCAATAATTACTAGCCCCATTCGCTGTGTCAAGTGAAAGGTGATTCAGTTATTTTGCCTAATAAACAAGATCTGCATTTTTCACACAATTCGAAATCAAATGACCTCAAAATTCCATCATTATGGAGTCCTTGATATGCATTTCTTGTTTATATGGCCTAACTGACAATGCTAAGGTATGTTGGATCACTAGATCTAATCTGTCCGATATTTACGTTATTATCAAGTATATTAAAATTAAGGATTCGTAAAAACATTAACTAATTGTGTATTCCCATTTGATATTTCATTTAAATGAACAACAATTGTCCTTTTATTACAAATGAAATTCAAACTTGTCTAAACAAGATACAAAATAACATTTATTTTGAATGGAATTTTATAACAACAATACTTATTTCTCCAACTAAGCTAGTATTTAGAACAAGAAGGAGTTTTCTATGGATAATGTAACAACATTCATTTTTATTTCCACTCGTAAGTTCACTTCTCATTTTGTTAGATTTCTACTCTTTTGCATCTTCTGCACAAACATTTATGTGAGCCATATTAATATCTAATACTAGAGATGTATTAGTAGATAGTTATAACATTTATACTTTGTATAGTTGAAGCCATATTTCAACTTATAATTTAGATCTTTTATATTTGAAAAACAATTACATTTTAATTTGTTTGAGGACAATCCTCAAATTTCGATGTTAGCGAAGAAATTTGATTTAATTCAATTTATCCATTTTGAGGATTAATTTTAAATTATGGGAGTCATTTTCTATTTAATATCTACAATAAATAATAAATAATAAAAAAAAGGTATATGTTTTGCAATATATTTATACAAATTTTGATAGTCAAAGTTATATTGAATATTGCAAAAATAATACAAATGTATAATTTAAAATAAATTGCATTCCCACTCAAATTAACATCCCTCTATTTGTGTCAATATATATATATATATATATATATAATATAATGGAGGTCCAAGATCCATATCTAATCATGCCTTGACCTAACTTTAGCTAATACCCCAAAACACAACCTTTTAGGTATACATCTTATGTCAATTATACCGTATATATAATTCTTGGATCGCATGATGAAAATTTTATTCATAAAATTATTCGTTAGCTCAAAATATAAAATAATGCATGTTCTTTGTCTCTAAGGCCAGAATCCTATTATGCAGCCTAATTAAATCAAACCCAATAATACAGTCGAGTATCTGTGAGGACCTAGAATTTCGACCCTCAAAAATTGACACTTTAATACCTTCTCGTATTCAAAATGCCGGAGATTCAAGTGTCGGATTCCTGGTTGTATGGGGATACAGCACGTTAGATCAATCACAATGAAATAAACAACTTCTCATTTATATAACATGGGATTACATCAGAGTTTACAACAATACCTATCCATATCCAAAAGAACAGCGAAAACTGGCTAACAAGGTAAATCCCATAACAGACTTCATCTTCACCTGAATACCTCTAGAACACAGATGCCCATAAAATAATATATCCTGATACTCCATAGCAACAACAACTCCACAAAAGCAAGGGATACACCGGGAAAAGGCTCAAAGACACAAGCTCCAAATAGTGCTACTAAACCTGAGATTAGGCTGCTCGTGTAAAAAATTATGGGCACAACGAGTTTTGAATGAAACTAACACAACTCTGGGTCAGTCATGGGACTGGTGCGATAACTCATAACATTTGTTTATGCTTTGAAATTCGCAATGATTTTTTGAAAAATGAAACTAACATAAGGTCTCGTGGCACACATACAATGCAAACGCACACATGGGCGAGGTTTCTCCTTATGATAGTAAAAAATGCTTTAATACGCAGAAACCATTTTGATATTATTATTAGAGCATAGTGGAAAAAAAATTAATTTTGAAAGTAATGTATCGATCTTAGCCATCATAGGTACCATATACTATACTGACATAATAGTATACAACTAAAACCGTACGGGATCATAGTGGAGATTGGATTTCGAACAATGAACGAGCAAAGGAACTTCCTTACTAAACCAAATTTTGAACACCTCTAAAGAGATGTCCAAGGATCAACAATGATGCTCCTCATGCTAACACAAGGCCAGGTTACCTCTGTAACTTTGAAACTTAGAGTACGCCTGAGTATGCCATCTCCTAGTCGTTACCAACAGGGAGCAATCAGCAACAACAACCACAAAAGTAGATGGTTTCCACATAGGTTAATACCTAGGCTCTATACCATAGTACACCTTTAATCTAGAAGGAGACAACACACCCATAACCCTGCTGCATTTTGTAACAACCCACAAATTCTGAACCAAATTAAAAAATTTATTTAAGAAAATTTTAACGAATTTTGAGGTTATAATATAATTTATATAAATAGTAATGGCTAAAATTTATTAGAATCAAAGTTAAAACGAATAAATTTAATTTAAATATAAATGGAGTTAGAAATGGCGCGGTAGTTTTAAAATTTTAATTTTGAAGTTTAACTGAATGTACAGGATTCAAAATAAATCAAAATTGAGTGAAACTAGAAATATTTAAATCTGTTTAATCATATCTTTCTAACGAATCTAAAAAATTGAAATTTCGTTTTAAAAATCAAAAGTTATGGCCAATTCAATATTTAGAAAGGTCGATGTAGAATTTATATATGTAATATATATGGCCCGAAGGGCTACTTTTCACATATGAAGGAAATTGGACTCGAAACCACTTCCATTGAGTACGGAATGATGTTTCTGCATTTAAAAAGTATAAACACTTATATATTTTGATTTTCGGAAATTATTTGTTTAAAAATATATTTTTAATATTAAATATATAGCACTTGAAAATAGCCATTTTTCAAAAAGTCTCAGAATTCAACGAAATTAGGCTTGTTAGAACCGTATCGTCATAAGAAAGCCAAAAATATTTTTTTTGGGAATTTTCGGAGTCCGTATTTGGCCCCAGCATATTTAAATGTACGGTCAATATTTAATTAATTAATTTTTAATGAATTTTTAAATAAATATTCTACAGAATTCGGAATTGGGCCACGAGACCTGTTCAATTGCGTTCAAAAGGTATCAAAACCTTAAGAATGACAGTAAGCAGGCCCAATTCGGAGAAAGTCCGGATTTTCAACTTTAAAACACGTTTTTCAATGAATTTAATAATAAAAAATAAAAATTAAACCCTAATTTTCATAGCCGCCGCCTACCCTTAGAACAATGGCCAGAAAGCTCCTGAATTCAAACGTTAAAATCTCTCAATCCATTCAATGAAAATCAACAAACTATATATCAAATCGAAGAGAATTCAGAGAGCTTTCCATCCATACGGATGATGGGTGTCATTGGGATCTGAATTTTGCGAATTTGGAGCAGGAAGGGCCGCCGTTCGGGTTCGGGTTTCGAGGCGAGGTGAGGGCCGAGTTCGTCGGTGCTTCAGGCGTGGGTTGAGTTCGGCTAGGGCTTCGTCGTGGCGGTGGTCGATCGGCACCAGGGTGGCCGAGGGGTGGTGTGACGTGGGGGTTTGCTGGTGGAGTCGGGTTTCGGCTGTAACAAGAAAGGAGGAAGAAAGGTTTATTATTTTAATATTATTTATTTACTTATTTAATATTTAATTTATCCAATGTTTGAAATTCAATAACTCTTTCATACGGGGTCCGTTTTACGGACCGTTTGTTGCGTTGGACTCGTCTTTCCGAGATCTTCGCGATGGCGCAGACCAAAGCTAAAACGGAGACTGTTGAATTTTCAGCCAAATCAAGGTGAGAATTCTAATTTTTATTATTTAATTAATTATAAATTATTATTTTCACGATAAAAATATTTGTATTGTGATGTTAATTCAGATCTGGAATGTATGTGTTATATAAATTGTTGATTGTTGCTTATGATATGTTTGTTATTCATGGTATGCTAGATCAGCATTGGAATTTCATATATTGTTGAATTTTATTGCGGTTAGAAAATTAAAATCTAAATTTAGATCTAAATAAGATTTTATTCAGATCTAGTTGTTCTAATTTGTTTTATATTATTAAAATATTATTTTTATTATTCTGAAATGAACAATGAAATTAGAACGACAAATAAAAATTTATTTTTATTTGTTGATGTTACAATAAAATTTGAACGACAAATAAAACGTATCTTCATTTGTTGATACTGCAATAGAATTGGAACGACGAATAAAAACACATTTTTATTTGTTGATATTACCATAGAAATTGAACGACATATAAAACATTATTTTTATTTGTTTATATTACAACAGATGTTGGTTAACAAAAAAAAATCTTATCTTTATTTGTTTACTTTTCAACAAAATTTGGACGACTAATAAAATATTTTTATTTGTTTACCTTACAATATAATTTGAAATCAAAACTATTCTTTTGTTTGCATTCACAAATGCAAATATACCTTGGAAATAAATGTTGTTTCTTTTATTTGCGTTCACAAATGCAAATATACTTCGTAATAAAATATACCTTGAAATAAAATATATTTTTGAAATAAATTATGCTTTGAAATGAAATAAACTTTAAAAATGAAATTTTTTCTTTGATTTGCATCAATTACTGCAAATAAACTTTACAAATGGAAGTTGTATTTACTGTGCATTCACTAATGCAAATGTACTTTGAAAATAAGGATTATTCTTTTATTTGCATTCACAAATGCACATAGATATATTGAAAACAAAGTTGTTCTTTTATTTATAATCACTAATGAAAATATACATTAAAAATAGAATTTGTTTGTTTAATTGCATTCCTTGTTCCAAATAAGCTAGAAACAAAAATTACACCTATTTATTTATTTATTTGCATTCCTTGTTGTAAATGAACATTAAAATTAAGGTTTCATCTTTGTTTGCAATTCTAAATGCAAACAAACCATCAAAATGAAAGTTGCATTTTTGATTTATAATTTTGATATGTATAAAATATTGTTTGAAAGTGGCATTTTTATTTGCACCTTCCAATGCAAATAAGACATGAATTAAATCTTTCATTTTACTTTGAAATTAAGGAATACCTTTTTATTCACATTTTTAGATATAAATAAAGGATTTTAAAAGTTACATTTTAGTTACATTCTAAGTGTAGCAGAAATGGAAAAATAATGGTTCATTTTATTTTCATTTAAAGGACAATAGAAAGAATAGTTTTTTAGAAGTGCATTTTTATTGCAATTCTATATGAAGTAAAAAGAGCCAATTTGTCAGACGTCTTATGTGAAATAAAAGGAGTTCTTTTTGTCTCTTCAAAAAGAATGAATTGAAAATGTTTATTTAAGCTTTTGTAAAGAATGAATAACTAAACATTTATAATTTGATCATTAAAGTAAAATAGACAAAAACCAACATTTTTGTCTAAATTAAAAGAATGAAACAAAATATAGCACTGGAATATTTTATTAGAATTGAAACACAAATTAATCACTATTGTAAATTTATATTAGTTAAAACCAATTATTCATTTTTGTTAATTTATATTAGTTAAAAACAATTATTCATTTTAGTCAATTTATACTAGTTAAAACATATATTCACTTTTGTCAATTCACACTAGTTAAAACCAATTATTTACTTTTGTCAATTTACATTTGTTGAAACCAATTATTTGTTTTGTCACTATAGAATTGTTAAGATAAAGATATTCATTTTTGTTTTGTTATCACTTTTTCCATGAAATAGGAATAGACATTTATAGTCATCTTTAAAGATTATTATTCTATTTGCATTCTCCAATACAAGTATACATAAAAATGAAGATGTTCTTTTTTTTGCGTCTCTTGATGCAAATAAAACATATATTAAAAAGTTACAACTCTATTTGTAACTCAAATGTGAACGAACACATAGTTTCAAAAGATTACATTTTTATTTGTCTTTTGATGCAAATAAAAGTATAGTTTTAGAAATTGTATCTCTATTTACATTTTATATGCAGATAAGAAGGTAGGATTGAAATTATTAATTTCTATTTTTAAATTAGAGGCAATAGAAAGATTGTACATTAAAATATACAGTCTTAAATGAAGTTCATATTTCATTAAGGAGATTAGTTAAACCAAAATAGACATTTTGTCAAAAATATTCATTTTTGTCAAAATGAATTAGTTCAAGCAATTTACATATATATATATGTATATATATATATATATATGTATATATATTATGTTTGGCAAGACATATACTTATCAAGATAGGTTAGTTAAATCAAAATATTTATTTTTGTCGAAACAAAAATTATCATTTTTGTCTCTTTAGATTTGCCAAAACAAAATAACCATTTTTGTTTAGGGTTTAAACTAGCGGAATAGAAATTGTCAATAGAGACGAAGTTATTATTCTTATTTCGTTTATTGCAATAGAATTACATATAATATAAAGGAGACATTTTCTTGTCATGATTATATATGTGTATTACACTTCCATTCACAAGTTACCCGACGTGTTTATGTGATTGGGATGATAATTTTCACACATCGCCCAAGTGCACAAACTAGTTTATTATTTGTTTGTTGGTTGAAACCCCACACGGGTGTTGGGATGAAAATTTACATACACTAGTCCAAATATTCAGTTGTATGTTGATCGTTAGATCGACAGGCTGCGATGAGCGTTATTATTTAATTTTAACGCTTACACAGTGGAAATTACACTTTGGATGTAGATGGATGATTTGACGATTATACTGTTATTATCATGTATATGTTGTATGTGAAATCCATATAATCCAAATTATATGGTAAATGATTGAGTCGCATTTCGATTCAGGTGTTCTTTTAAATGAGAATATTTTTACATCAGAAATCCTTTTTATATAAAGAATATATTTTCATAAAAAATATTGTTAATCAAGTATATGTTAAAACAAAGAATATTTGTAAAAGATAAAAATTTGTAATATAAAGAAAACTTCCCAATTAGAATCTTTTATATAAAAAAAAATTTAATGATTATTTTAAAATATATTTTTTAAGATTATTAGAATTTGCAATCATAAATAAATTGAGATGTGAAGTGGATTTATCGTGGATGGTGTTTTAAACGACATGTATCCTTTAATCCAATTTACATTGCAATCATTATTTGGAATTTTTAAATCTATTTTATAGATTTAAAAAGGCATTTTCAAAAAAATAAAGTTTTTTTCCAATTTAATATATTAAATAGGAATTTAGTGGAAATTCAATTGGTAATAATCGAAATGGGCTTCTGTAAAAGAAGACCGATATTATATATGGAATTTAAGAGGCTTTGCCGTTATTCCATTTATATTATTAGTCCAATACAGAAATCTATATCGATTATATATTGATTTGATTTTTGTGGAATTCCATATTTTGGAAATAGATTGTTGGTTTACTGTGAACTGTGTTTAAAGGACATTAGTTCTTTAACCTGTTTAAGACAAGATTTATTCCTTAAAATAAATGATCTTGTAATAATGATTTTTGATATCAAATCAAAACTGGAGTTTTAATAAATCTTTTAAGGAAGATTTAAGATTTTATTTTCAGAGTTTATCTTTGATAAAATTAATGAGAATCTTCTAATATGAATATCTTATTAAAAGAATACTCGGAGTTGGAATGTGGCGTAATGTGTGCTCTTCCAATATTTGCTTTCTAATCACAAAATACGCGAGTTATTCAGAAAGACCGGGTTTAACCCATTCTGAATAATCATCACGACGATCAAGAGTCGAAGATGAAGGCGGTGGTTGAAGACCGAAGGTTTTCACATCGTTGGGATGATGATGTCTGGTATCTTGAATTGGGATTGGCCTTCCAAGGCAAGGTATTTGGTAATGATCGTCCAAACGCATTTGGAGATCGACGGACACGATGTTTCGCTCAGACCCAGAGCAGACTTGTAAATGGATTGTGTGTCTAACATTGTATTCCTTTCTACTGTATTTGTTGAACGCTTCTTATTATATATTTCTGTTTGGTGGTAAAGAATTTATTCTTTACTTATCACCCTTCTCTAAGACGTATGAGCTTAGAGGTTTTATATATATATATATATATATATATATATATATATATATTGGTAGATGATCAATAATATGGTAGGGTCTGACAATGTGGTATGTTAAGATGCAAATGATCAAGGCTTTGTTGAAAAGCAGGCCTTGTGGTTGATGATAAAAGCACAGTCTATTTAGGCATATCTTTGTGTATATCGTGACTTCGCGAGCCTCACACACCGGTTGAGTCTAAAACGGGAGAAGGGAATGCAGGGAGTGCACATGTTTCTTTCTAGCTAGAAGTGGTGTCAGTGCTTAAACTGGCTGACATTTGCTTATGTGGTTGATGGAATTTTTGCGAGGCCTCGGTTTATTCTTATTGGTCGCCCACGGCCGATTTGCAGGTCCAATAGGATCGGGGAGCGTGTGTTCATGCATAACTAATCCACTAAAGTATTTATGGGCCAGCCCTGCAGGATCCAAGGGTTCGCCAGCATCCGAATCCTGAGACACTGCTAGAGTGTCTCGAATCGGTCAGAAGCTCCTCCCTAGCCTTGACTCATGACGGAAACCCAATTTCCAATATGCCCCTTGCGGTTTTGATTGTATAACTAGTATGGCGACATAGTAGATGGTAGTTATACTGTCTAGGATTGATATTATATTTGAAATGTTTTAAATATATATATACACACTAATAATAATATCTTTTTTACGTATCAAGCATCTTTTGACCATTATAAGGTAAAACCCTATCCTCCGGTTTGCGTTGCATTGTGTGATGGGACCTGGGTCTTATAATGGTTTCATTTTTCTAAAAAGCATTACGTTATTTGACAATTTACTTTATTTATGCACTGGCAATCCAATGGTGTAAACCCATTCCACGTTAGCGGCGTGGTCTTGTGATTAGCCTTCTTATTAGATAATTTAAGTTAAGATTTCTCACACCAGTCCCACGATTGACCTGTAGTTTGTTTCACTTTGCAAATTCGGGTGCCCTCTTTTCACACGGGCAATCGAGTAGCTTTTTGCAAATATAGTTAAGCATGATCCTAGATTGAAGACTGATGTTGGGTCCAGAATATTGATGGCCTTCCGCTGAGATTAGTTCCGCTGCAATGTATTAATCTATTGTAATTTATCTTCCGCTGTAATTTTATTCCGATGTACTCTGGTATATTATGTACTCTGATGTAATATTTATTATTGATGTTATAAAAGTCTGTGTTGTTGTCCTGATGTGTTGTATGCCCAAAGTTAACGTATGAGGAATTTGAATGGTCTTGATCGATCTTGCGATCGATTGGGGTCGGGCAAAAATCCGTGTCGTTACACATGGTATCAGAGCTCTAGTTAGATCAAATCTTTGGGGTACAACTCGTTAGAACTGAACAAAAGACTCATCAGAGGTTGGATTAGTAATATCCAATAAGAACACTCATTAGAGATAGGATCAGCAGTATCCTAGAATGAGAATACTCATTAGAGATGGAGTTAGCAATGCCCTAGAATGAGTCAGAGTGGAAAATTTATAATTAAAGTACTTGTAACTATATATATAATTCGATTTTATAAAATATGATTTTGAATATATAAAAGTTATATATTTTTGAAAATTTAATCAACTAATTGATTGATGATTGTGTTGTGTGAACATTAATTCAACTAATAAAATGATTAAACTATAAAAGAATGAGAATTAAATTAGTTAAATAAACAACTTTAGCTTCATTTCCTTTTCGAGGACGAAAAGATTTTAAGTGTGGGAGATTGTAACAACCCGCAAATACTGAACCAATTTAAAATTTTTATTTTAGAAAATTTTAATGAATTTTGAGGATATAATATAATTTATATAAATAATAATGGATAAATTTTATTTTAATCAAAGTTAAAACGAATAAATTTAATTTAAATATAAATGGAGTTAGAAATGGCGTGGTAATTTTAAAATTTTAATTTTGAACTTTAACTGAATGTACAGGATTCAAAATAAATCAGAATTGAGTGAAACTAGAAATATTTAAATCTGTTTAATCATATCTTTCTAACGAATCTGAAAAATTGAAATTTCGTTTTAAAAATCAAAAGTTATGGCCAATGCAATATTTAGAAAGGTCATTGTAGAATTTATATATGTAATATATATGGCCCGAAGGGCTACTTTTCACATATGAAGGAAATTAGACTCAAAACCACTTCCATTGAATCCAGAATGATGTTTCTGCATTTATAAAGCATAAACAATCATATATTTTGAGTTTCGGAATTTATTTGTTTAAAAATGTATTTTTAATATTAAATATATTGCACTTGAAAATAGCCATTTTTCAAACAGTCTCAGAATTCAACGAAATTAGTCTTGTTAGAACCGTATCGTCATAAGAAAGCCAAAAATAATTTATTCTGGAATTTTCGGAGTCCGTATGTGGCCCCGACGTATTTAAATGTACGGTCAATATTTAATTAATTAATTTTTAATGAAATTTTAAATAAATTGTAACGACCCGGAAAATCTGAACCAATTAAAAATTTTTAAATTGGCTAAAATAATGGATTTAAAATATTTTAAATAATAGAGACGAAAAGTGTGTTGAATCGACAATTGAAAACGAATATAATTAATTCTAATTATAAACAAGGCCTGAAATGGCGCTGCAGTTTCAAAAATTGAATTCAAACTTTGTCGGACTGTACCAGGTGCAAAACAAAACGGATTTGAGTGAAACTAAAAATATTTGAATCTGTTAGTGAATACCTTTCTAACGAATCTGAAAAATCGAATTTTCATAGCGGAAAGCAAAAGTTATGGCCAAATGAATTTTCAGAAAGGTCGTTATGGAATTTATATAGCCCGTGAAATTGGCCATTTTGCATACGACCTTGGAATTCGACGAAACCACTTTTGTTGGATCCGGGATGTGAAGTTATTGCTAGGTTTCAAATTTCATAATTTTTGAAGCTAGTATGTGAGCGTGGCAAAGGAAAATGTGTTTTGGTCAATTACAGTTAAATTGGATATACCAAAAATGGGCCTTTTTGCAAACGGTCTCAGAATTCGACGAAACTATATTTGTTGGGACCGTATCATCAAAACATAGCCAGATTTATTTTTCTGGAAATTTTCGAATCAGTTTGTGGCCCTGGCAAATTGAAATGTACGTTCAAATTAAATATTGAATGTTTTATATTTTAATTTGAAGGAAAACTGACTGAAACATTTGAATGGGCCTACGAAACATATCCCATTCTGTTCGGAATGGGGGTAAAACACTAGGGACGACAGTCAATGGGTTTAGATTGGTGGTTGTGTCAGAAAACCCCTTTAAAACTCCCCCGGCCAATCATATTTTTTTAAAATAAAAAAAATAAAACCTAATTTTCTCTCTCCCCGATCGATGGCGGAAGAGGCTCGAATCTTCCCAGCTCAATCGTCGCCGCCACAGGCCATTTCGCCACCGCCTCAATTGGATTTTCTGGAGATCTCCACGTCTTCTTCCAATCCATACCAGCCACGATCTCCAACACCTCGTGAATCGAGAGAATCTAGGCCAGGAAATCCCTTCATTCGTGCCTAAATTCCCGCGCCACCTGGAGTTTGAGTTCACCGTGGGTGGTACCCCTGGGTGCGCCGCTCCAAGCACGACAAAGGGGTGAAGGCTGATCGTCATATCACGCATTGATTCACACGAAATCTGGAGACCTAGTTTCGAACGAATAGTGAAAGGTACGGGTTTTATTTTCTGAAATGATTTTAACAACTTTAAACCGTTGCAAACCTTGTAAAAATCATATCTTTTTCGTTTCTTGACAAAATTCAGTGAAACAAGAGACAGTGGACTCGTGTGGACGTCTTCTACATTCTAGAAGAGACCGCATATTTTTCTGAGCCTTCTGCTATTTTTGGTGGAGTGGAACCCAATGTGAGATTTCTAATTTATAAACGATATGGAAAATGACGATATATAAATTATATAGTCGATGTATGAGTTATATAAGCGTTGTACACCTCTTGTATAAGCATTGTATAAGTCGTACGTTCGATGTATAAGTTGTATATGCGTTGTAAAAATTATATATGTGTTGAAATAGAAGTGAATTGCTATATATAAATATATATATATATATATATACACCCCTCATCCACAAACCATGGACGATATTTATTGGTTGTGATTGGTGTGAAAATTGATTGATAACGAATGGTAGATTGGGATTGTTTGTGGTTGATATTGATTGATTGTGGTTGAAAAATACCCGTTTGTGGCTGAGAAATATTTGGTTGAAACCACATAGGATTAGTTTGTGGAAATGAAATAAATATAGACATGCCGCCTGCGTGCGAACTAGATGCATGTTCTCCATTGTCAAAAACCGCGAGGTTTTAAGGTAGAGCGAGGAGCCGTACTAGGGACGGTCCCGGTTTTAACTACCCTGCCATTATGCTGCCGAAATTTTGAATAATATTCATGTGTTTGAATTATTTTCATTTATTGAAACTATATTTATTCGTTGAATAGAAAACCTCCATGTATGGAAACGTTGTTGAGTTGAAATTCATGTGTTGAATGGTGTTCATATTTTGAAATAAATTGTTTTATAATAAAAATCCCATTTTTATCATCTATACGAACTATATAAATAACAGTGTTTTGAAATGAATTGTTTTACAAAAAAAATCACATTTTTATTATATAAATGAATTGTTAAAAATAGTGAAGTGTTGAAATAGAAGGCAGTTAGATGAAAATATCATTTTTATCAAAAGTGTTAAATTCATATGGTTTTGAAATCGAAGAATCGATATATATATATTTAAATAGAATTGAAATATGTTGAAAAACGACGCTGCAGCTCTTATTTTGAAACCGTGATTTCAAACGATTAGTACGGGAGATTCGACCATCGGATTTTCCTAAAATCGCAACCGTTGGGTTCGCTTTGGAAAAATCTTTCCAACGGCACCAACTTTATAAAAATCCAACGGTTGGATTGTCTGGAATGTTTAATTCAAATCTAAAGAAAAACAGCGCCAGAATCGATTATATTTATATATATAAAAAAATATAATTATATTTAATCGAATAACGACGCTACAGTTCGTATTTTGAAATCGAAACTTCAAACGATGATACCGGGAGATCCGACCGTCGGATTTCCCCGAAACTGGAACCGTTTGATTCGTTTTGAAAAGATCTTTCTAATGATGTAAATTTTGTGAAGATCCAACGGTTAGATTTTCAGATATGTGTAAATCAAATCTGAAGAAAAAGAGCACCACGGCCGCGTTATGGCCCGAAGCGTCGTTTTGAATAAATTGGCTATTTTAAAATAAATAAAAATAGCGATAAATCGTTATAAAATATCATAAACGATATGGAATGGAATAAACTAAATTTGCTCGATTTATGTGGTATTTGATGGTTGAATGTGTTTGGTGTGAAAATTACATTGAAGAACAAACTTGGTGTTGTCGAATGATTTGACCATTGAAATAAATTGATTTGAAATTCTAAATATACGTGAATTATTTGAAAAGGCCGAGTTAATTCTCATTTCAAATAATTGACCGACGATTGAAAGTCGAAGATGAAGACGGTGGTCGAAGACCGGAGATCTTCACCTCGTTTGGGTGGTAACCGAGGTCCTGATTGGGAGGCATCCCGAAATATGGATAATGAGTGGTGATCGTCCAGACGTACGTGGTGGTCGATGGGTTTGCGAGGTATTTAGTGCCTCCGGTTTCGTTCAGACCCAGGACGGACTTGTAAATGGACTGTGTGTCCGACATTGGATTTTATTCTATGGTGATTGATCTCTATTAAATATACATCTGTTTGGCGGTGGAGAATTTATTCTCTTGCTTTACGCCCTTCTCTGTAACGCACGAGCTCAGAGGTTGTATATCGATGGACATCAGTCGCATGGCATGAATTGCTAGTGTGGCATGCCTAAGTGGAAAATGATCAGGGCTTCTGTTGAAAAGCAAAATCTTGTGGTGATGATCAAAGCACCGCCTGTGTGGCGTAGCTTTGTGTATAACGTGAAATCGCGAACTTCACACCCAGGATGAACCAGAAACGGGAGAGGACATCAGGGAGGACCTGCGTTTCTTTCTAGCTAGAAGTGGCGTCGGTGGTTTTACACGCCCTGACGAGTTTGACTTATGTGGTTGTTACTGTTGCGAGGCGCCTCGATTAGATCGGACGATCCGGGTGTGATGGAGCCATTCGTTGGCTCACCTACGCCCCATAGGGCGGGGAAACGCAGTGTTCAGGAATTTTAATCCACATCGGTGGACCGGCCCTGACGATCCAAGGGTCACTTGAGCTCTGATCCTGAGGGGCGGGCTAGAGCGTCTCGAAGTCGGTGAGGACTATCTTTTGCCTTGGTTCATGACGGAAATCCAGTTTCCAAATACGTGATTGTGTGGTTTCGATTGTATATATATTTGGCGACATAGTGGCATGGGACGCTCATGTCGTCTATGATTGATAGTTATGATTCGAAATTGCTTTTGAAACATATAGACACTAGTAATAGTATCAAATTCTTTTGTTTTATTCGTATCAAGCATATCTTGGCCATTATAAGGAAAAACTCTATCCTCCGGTTTGCGTTGCATTGTGTGATGGGAACTGAGTCTTATAATGGCTTCATTTTTATAAAAAGCATAGCGATGTTTAAAAGAATGATTTGTTTTAAAGCACAGACAATCCAATGGAGTAAACCCGTTCCACGAAAGTGGCGTGGTCCTGTGATTAGCCATATTATGAATGTGTTGAGTAGATTTCTCATACCAGTCCCATGACTGACTCGTAGTTTGTTTCACTTTCAAACTCGAGTGCCCCTTTTTCTACATGGGCAGCCTTGTATTCAGGTTTAGCTGGTTCTTTCTGGATAGCTGGAGCTGAAGATGGATTCTATCATTTATCTCTTTTTATGCTGTTCAGCTCCTATTGTACATATTTAGTTTGTTTCCGCTGTAGACATTTATGTATAGCTGAACTGTATTTGTATTAAGTATGATCCTGTATACTGTGCAACTCTGATGATTACTTTTATCCAGTATATTCTATTGTTCATTATCTGGTGTATTTATTTAATTCTGTTCTGCTATTATCTGTTTCTGTGTTATATTCCAAAGATTACCCTTGTCTCCATTTGAATGGGATTTGGGGTCGTCTCATAAATATTCTACAGAATTCGAAATTGGGCCACGAGACCTGTTCCATTACGTTCAGAAGGTGTCAAAACCTTAAGAATGACAGTAAGCAGGCCCAATTCGGAGAAAGTCCGGATTTTCAACTTTAAAACACGTTTTTCAACGAATTTAAAAATAAAAAATAAAAATTAAACCCTAATTTTCATAGCCGCCGCCTACCCTTAGAACAATGGCCAGAAAGCTCCTGAATCCAAACGTTAAAATCTCTCAATCCGTTTAATGAAAATCAACAAATTATATATCAAATCGAAGAGAATTCAGAGAGCTCTCCATCCATACGGACGATGGGTATCATTGGGATCTGTATTTCGCGAATTTGGAGCAGGAAGGGCCGCCATTTGGGTTCGGGTTTCGAGGAGAGGTGAGGGCCGAGTTCGTCGGTGCTTCAGGCGTGGGTCGAGTTCGGCTAGGGCTTCGTCGTGGTTGATCGGCGCCAGGGTGGTCGAGGGGTGGAGCGACGTGGGGGTTTGATGGTGGAATCTGGTTTCGGCTATAACGAGAAAGGAGGAAGAAAGGTTTATTATTTTAATATTATTTATTTATTTAATATTTAATTTATCTAATGTTTCAAATTCAATAACTCTTTCATACGGGGTCCGTTTTACGGACCTTTTGTTGCGTTGGACTCGTCTTTCCGAGATCTTCGCGATGGCGCAGACCAGAGCTGAAACGGAGACTGTTGAATTTTCAGCCAAATCAAGGTGAGAATTCTAATTTTTATTATTTAATTAATTATAAATTATTTTTCTCGCGATAAAAATATTTGTATTGTGATGTTAATTCAGATCTGGAATGTATGTGTTATATAAATTGTTGATTGTTGCTTGTGACATGTTTGTTATTCATGTTATGCTAGATCCGCATTGGAATTTCATATATTGTTGAATTTTATTGCGGTTAGCATTTTAATTTTAGATCTAAATAAGATTTTATTTAGATCTAGTTGTTCTAATTTGTTTTATATTATTAAAATATTATTTTTATTATTCTGAAATGAGCAATGAAATTTGAACGACAAATAAAAATTTATTTTTATTTGTTGATGTTACAATAAAATTTGAACGACAAATAAAACGTATCTTTATTTGTTGATACTACAATAGAATTGGAACGACGAATAAAAACTCATTTTTATTTGTTGATATTACCATAGAAATTGAACGACATATAAAACATTATTTTTATTTGTTTATATTACGACAGAAGTTGGTTAACAAATAAAATATTATCTTTATTTGTTTACTTTTCAACAAAAATTGGACGACTAATAAAATATTTTTATTTTTTTACCTAACATTAGAATTTAAACGACAAATAAACCTTATTGTTATTTGTTTATTTTAGAACAGGATTTGAACGACAAATAAAATATTATTTTTATTTGTATATTTACAATAGAATATGAACAACAAATAGAATATATTTTTATTTGTTTCCATTACAACAGAATTTGGCTAACAAATAAAATCCTATTTTTATTTTTTTACATTTAGAACACGATTTATGAATTACAGTAAAAATTCTTCTTTTTACTGTCACATTAAACGTAAGATGTTCTAGGATTAGTATAACAATAAAATATTAAATTTTATTGTTGATATTAAAAACATATTAGTAAAATAAAACTTTATTTACATGGCATGTGTAAATTATAGGTTATATTTGGAAACCACCTCTTTGTTTACATTTTTATGTAAATAAAAATACATATTTTGGAAATCACAATTTTGTTTACATTTTATATGTAAATAAGAAATTATTTTCAGAAGTTACATTTTTGTTTGCAAATATATTTTAAAATATAATTTATTCTTTTATCTGAATTCACTGATGCTAATAAACTTTAAAAATAAATTTTATTCTTTTATTTGCATTCACCGATGCAAATATATATAGAAAATAGAAATTGTTCTTTATTTGCATTTACCGATGCAAATATATATTGAAACAAATTATTCTTTCATTCGCACTCACCAATGCAAATACATATATTGAAAATAAAGTTTATTCCTTTATTTGCATTTATCAATGCAAATATGCATTGAAATTAAGGTTTATTCTTTTATTTGCATTTATCAATGCAAATATTCAATGAAACTAAAGTCTATCTTTTTATCTACATTGACCAATACAAATATACACATTTTTATACATTGAATAGAATTTGTTAAAAATATACTTTGAAAATAAATTTTGTTCTCTTATTTACATTCGCTAATGCAAATATAATTTGAAATCAAAACTATTCTTTTTTTGCATTCACAAATGCAAATATACCTTGGAAATAAATGTTGTTTCTTTTATTTGCATTCACAAATGCAAATATACTTTGTAATAGAATATACCTTGAAATAAAATATATTTTTGAAATAAGTTATGCTTTGAAATGAATTAAACTTTAAAAATGAAATTTGTTCTTTGATTTGCATAAATTACTGCAAATAAACTTTACTAATGGAAGTTGTATTTACTTTGCATTCACTAATGCAAATGTACTTTGAAAATAAGGATTGTTCTTTTATTTGCATTCACAAATGCACATAGATATATTGAAAACAAAGTTGTTCTTTTATTTGTAATCACTAATGAAAATATACGTTAAAAATAGAATTTGTTTCTTTAATTGCATTCCTTGTTTCAAATAAGCTAGAAACAAATATTACACCTATTTATTTATTTATTTGCATTCCTTGTTGTAAATGAACATTAAAATTAAGGTTTCATCTCTGTTTTCAATTCTAAATGCAAAAAAACCATCAAAATTAAAGTTGCATTTTTTTATTTATAATTTTGATATGTATAAAATATTGTTTGAAAGTGGCATTTTTATTTGCACCCTCCAATGCAAATAAGACATGAATTAAATCTTTCATTTTACTTTGAAATTAAGGAATACCTTTTTATTCACATTTTTAGATATAAATAAAGGATTTTAAAAGTTACACTTTAGTTACATTCTAAGTGTAGCAGAAATGGAAAAATAATGGTTCATTTTATTTTCATTTAAAGGACAATAGAAAGAATAGTTTTTTAGAAGTGCATTTTTATTGCAATTCTATATGAAGTAAAAAAGAGCCAATTTGTCAAATGTTTTATGTGAAATAAAAGGAGTTCTTTTTGTCTCTTCAAAAAGAATGAATAACTAAACATTCATATTTTGATCATTAAAGTAAAATAGAAAAAAACCCACATTTTTGTCTAAATTAAAAGAATGAAACAAAATATAGCACTGGAATATTTTATTAGAATTGGAACACAAATTAATCACTATTGTAAATTTATATTAGTCAAAACCAATTATTCATTTTTGTTAATTTATACTAGTTAAAAACAATTATTCATTTTAGTCAATTTATACTAGTTAAAACAAATATTCACTTTTGTCAATTCACACTAGTTAAAACCAATTATTTACTTTTGTCAATTTACATTTGTTGAAACCAATTATTTGTTTTGTCACTATAGAGTTGTTAAGATAAAGTTATTCATTTTTTTTTGTTATCACTTTTCCATGAAATAGGAATAGACATTTTTAGTCATCTTTAAAGATTATTATTCTATTTGCATTCTCCAATACAAGTATACATAAAAATGAAGATGTTCTTTTGTTTGCATCTCTTGATGCAAATAAAACATATATTATAAAGTTACAACTCTATTTGTAACTCAAATGTGAACGAACATATAGTTTCAAAAGATTACATTTTTATTTGTCTTTTGATGCAAATAAAAATATAGTTTTAGAAATTGTATCTCTATTTACATTTTGTATGCAGATAAGAAGGTAGGATTGAAAATATTAATTTCTATTTTTAAATTAGAGGCAATAGAAAGATTGTACATTAAAATATACATTCTTAAATGAAGTTCATATTTCATTAAGGAGATTAGTTAAACCAAAATAGACATTTTGTCAAAAATATTCATTTTTGTCAAAATGAATTAGTTAAAGCAATTTACATATAGATATATATATATATATATATATATATATATATCTCTTATGTTTGGCAAGACATATACTAGTCGAGATAGGTTAGTTAAATCAAAATATTTATTTTTGTCGAAACAAAAATTATCATTTTTGTCTCATTAGAATTGCCAAAACAAAATAACCATTTTTGTTTAGGGTTTAAACTAGCGGAATAGAAATTGTCAATAGAGACGAAGTTATTATTCTTATTCGTTCATTGCAATAGCTTTACATATAATATAAAGGAGATATTTTATTGTCATGATTATATATTGTGTATTACACTTCCATTCACAAGTTACCCGACGTGTTTATGTGATTAGGATGATAATTTTCACACATCGCCCAAGTGCACAAACTAGTTTATTATTTGTTTGTTGGTTGAAACCCCACACGGGTGTTGGGATGAAAATTTACATACACTAATCCCAATTTTCAGTTGTATGTTGATCGTCAGATCGACAGGCTGCGATGAGCGTTATTATTTAATTTTAACGCTTACACAGTGGAAATTACACTTTGGATGTAGATGGATGATTTGATGATTATACTGTTATTATCATATATATGATGTGTGTGAAATCCATATAATCCAAATTATATGGTAAATGATTGAGTCGCATTTTGATTCAGGTATTCTTTTAAATGAGAATATTTTTACATTAGAAATCCTTTATATATAAAGTATATATTTTCATAAAAAATATTGTTAATCAAGTATATGTTAAAACAAAGAATATTTGTAAAAGATAAAAATTTGTAATATAAAGAAAACTTCCCATTTAGAATCTTTTATATAAAGATTTTTTTTAATGATTATTTTAAAATATATTTTTTATGATTATTAGAATTTGCAATCATAAATAAATTGAGATGTGAAGTGGATTTATCGTGGATGGTGTTTTAAACGACATTTATCCTTTAATCCAATTTACATTGAAATCATTATTTGGAATTTATAAATCTATTTTATAGATTTAAAAAGGCATTTTCAAAAAAATCAAGTTTTTTCCAATTTAATATATTAAATAGGAATTTAGTGGAAATTCGATTGGTAATAATCGAAATGGGCTTCTGTAAAAGAAGACCGATATTATATATGGAATTTAAGAGGCTTTGCCGTTATTCCATTTATATTATTAGTCCAATACAGAAATCTATATCGATTATGTATTGATTTGATTTTTGTGGAATTCCATATTTTGGAAATAGATTGTTGGTTTACTGTGAACTGTGTTTAAAGGACACTAGTTCTTTAACCTGTTTAAGACAAGATTTATTCCTTAAAATAAATGATCTTGTAATAATGATTTTTGATATCAAATCAAAACTGGAGTTTTAATAAATCTTTTAAGGAAGATTTAAGATTTTATTTTCAGAGTTTATCTTTGATAAAATTAATGAGAATCTTCTAATATGAATATCTTATTAAAAGAATACTCGGAGTTGGAATGTGGCGTAATGTGTGCTCTTCCAATATTTGCTTTCTAGTCACAAAATACGCGAGTTATTCAGAAAGACCGGGTTTAACCCATTCTGAATAATCATCACGACGATCAAGAGTCGAAGATGAAGGCGGTGGTTGAAGATTGAAGGTTTTCACATCGTTGGGATGATGATGACTGGTATCTTGAATTGGGATTGGCCTTCCAAGGCAAGGTATTTGGTAATGATCATCCAAACGCATTTGGAGATCGACGGACACGTTGTTTCGCTCAGACCTAGAGCGGACTTGTAAATGGATTGTGTGTCTGACATTGTATTCCTTTCTACTGTATTTGTTGAACGCTACTGATTATATATTTCTGTTTGGTGGTAAAGAAATTATTCTTTACTTATCACCCTTCTCTAAGACGTATGAGCTTAGAGGTTATATATATATATATATATATATATATATTGGTAGATGATCAATAATATGGTAGGGTCTGACAATGTGGTATGCTAAGATGCAAATGATCAAGGCTTTGTTGAAAAGCAGGCCTTGGGGTTAATGATAAAAGCACAGTCTATTTAGACATAGCTTTGCGTATATCGTGACTTCGCGAGCCTCACACACCGATTGAGTCAAAAACGGGAGAAGGGAATGCAGGGAATGCACACGTTTCTTTCTAGCTAGAAGTGGTGTCAGTGCTTAAACTGGCTGACATTTGCTTCTGTGGTTGATGGAATTTTTACGAGGCCTTGGTTTATTCTTATCGGTCGCCCACGGCCGATTTGTAGGTCCAATAGGATCGGGGAGCGTGTGTTCAGGCATAACTAATCCACTGAAGTATTTATGGACCGGTCCTGCAGGATCCAAGGGTTCGCCAGCGTCCGAATCCTGAGACATTGCTAGAGTGTCTCGAATCGGTCAGGAGCTCCTCCCTAGCCTTGACTCATGACGGAAACCCAATTTCCAATATGCCCCTTGCGGTTTTGATTGTATAACTAGTATGGCGACATAGTAGATGGTAGTTATGCCGTCTAGGATTGATATTTTATTTGAAATGTTTTAAATATATATATACACACTAATAAAAATATCGTTTTTACGTATCAAGCATCTTTTGACCATTAAAAGGTAAAACCCTATCCTCCAGTTTGCGTTGCATTGTGTGATGGGACCTAGGTCTTATAATGGTTTCATTTTTCTAAAAAGCATTACGTTATTTGACGATTTACTTTATTTATGCACTGGCAATCCAATGGTGTAAACCCATTCCGCATTAGCGGCATGGTCCTGTGATTAGCCTTCTTATTAGATAAGTTAAGTTAAGATTTCTCACACCAGTCCCACGACTGACATGTAGTTTTTTTCACTTTGCAAATTTGGGTGCCCTCTTTTCACACGGGCTGTCGAGTAGCTTTTTGCAGATATAGTTAAGCAGGATCCTGGATTGAAGACTGAAGCTGGGTCCAGAATATTGATGGCCTTCCGCTGACATTAGTTCCGCTGCAATGTATTAATCTATTGTAATTTATCTTCCGCTGTAATTTTATTCCGATGTACTCTGATATATTACGTACTCTGATGTAACATTTATTATTGATGTTATAAAAGTCTGTGTTGTCCTGGTGTGTTGTATGCCCAAAGTTAACGTATGAGGAATTTGAACGGTCTTGATCGATCTTGCGATCGATTGGGTCGGGCAAAAATCTGTGTCGTTACACGTGGTATCAGAGCTCTGGTTAGCTCAAATCTTTGGGGTACAACTCGTTAGAACTGAAAAAAAGACTCATCAGAGGTTGGAATAGTAATATCCAATAAGAACACTCATTAGAGATAGGATCAGCAGTATCCTAGAATGAGAATACTCATTAGAGATGGGGTTAGCAATGCCCTAGAATGAGTCAGAGTGGAAAATTTAAAATTAACATACTTGTAACTATATATATAATTCGATTTTAGAAAATATGATTTTGAATACATAAAAGTTATATATTTTTGAAAATTTAATCAACTAATTGATTGATGATTGTGTTGTGTGAACATTAATTCAACTAATAAAATGATTACACTATAAAAGAATGAGAATTAAATTAGTTAAATTAAGAACTTTAGCTTCATTTCCTATTCGAGGACGAAAAGATTTTAAGTGTGGGAGATTGTAACAACCCGCAAATTCTGAACCAATTTAAAAAATTTATTTTAGAAAATTTTAATGAATTTTGAGGATATAATATAATTTATATAAATAATAATGGCTAAATTTTACTTTAATAAAAATTAAAACGAATAAATTTAATTTAAATATAAATGGAGTTAGAAATGGCGCGGTAATTTTAAAATTTTAATTTTGAACTTTAACTGAATGTACAGGATTCAAAATAAATCAGAATTGAGTGAAGCTAGAAATATTTAAATCTGTTTAATCATATCTTTCTAACGAATCTGAAAAATTGAAATTTCGTTTTAAAAATCAAAAGTTATGGCCAATTCAATATTTAGAAAGGTCATTGTAGAATTTACGTATGTAATATATATGGCCCGAAGGGCTACTTTTCACATATGAAGGAAATTGGACTCGAAACCACTTCCATTGAGTCCGGAATGATGTTTCTGCATTTAAAATGTATAAACACTTATATATTTTGAGTTTTGGAATTTATTTGTTTAAAAATATATTTTTAATATTAAATATATTGCACATGAAAATAGCCATTTCTCAAACAGTCTCAGAATTCAACGAAATTAGTCTTGTTAGAACCGTATCGTCATAAGAAAGCCAAAAATATTTTTTTCTGGAATTTTCGGAGTCCGTATGTGGCCCGCGCGTATTTAAATGTACGGTCAATATTTAATTAATTAATTTTTAATGAAATTTTAAATAAATATTCTATAGAATTCGGAGTTAGGCCATGAGACCTGTTCCATTGCGTTCAAAAGGTGTCAAAACCTTAAGAACGACAGTAAGCAGGCCCAATTCGGAGAAAGTTCGGATTTTCAACTTTAAAACACGTTTTTCAATGAATTTAATAATAAAAAATAAAAAATATACCCTAATTTTCATAGCCGCCGCCTACCCTTAGAACAATGGCCAGAAAGCTCCTGAATTCAAACGTTAAAATCTCTCAATCCGTTCAATGAAAATCAACAAATTATATATCAAATCGAAGAGAATTCAGAGAGCTTTCCATCCATACGGATGATGGGTATCATTAGGATCTGGATTTCGCGAATTTGGAGCAGGAAGGGCCGCCGTTCGGGTTCGGGTTTCGAGGCGAGGTGAGGGCCGAGTTCGTAGGTGCTTCAGGCTTCGGTCGAGTTCGGCTAGGGCTTCGTCGTGGCGGTGGTCGATCGGCGCCAGGGTGGCCGAGGGGTGGTGCGACGTGGGGGTTTGATGGTGGAGTCGGGTTTCGGCTGTAACGAGAAAGGAGGAAGAAAGGTTTATTATTTTAATATTATTTATTTATTTAATATTTAATTTATTCAATGTTTGAAATTCAATAACTCTTTCATACGGGGTCCGTTTTACAGACCGTTTGTTGCGTTGGACTCGTATTTCCGAGATCTTCGCGATGGCGCAGACCAGAGCTGAAACGGAGACTGTTGAATTTTCAGCCAAATCAAGGTGAGAATTCTAATTTTTTATTATTTAATTAATTATAAATTATTTTTCTCGCGATAAAAATATTTGTATTGTGATGTTAATTCAGATCTGGAATGTATGTGTTATATAAATTGTTGATTGTTGCTTGTGATATGTTTGTTATTCATGTTATGCTAGATCCGCATTGGAATTTCATATATTGTTGAATTTTATTGCGGTTAGCAAATTTAAATCTAAATTTAGATCTAAATAAGATTTTATTCAGATCTAGTTGTTCTAATTTGTTTTATATTATTAAAATATTATTTTTATTATTTTGAAATGAACAATGAAATTTGAATGACAAATAAAAATTTATTTTTATTTGTTGATGTTACAATAAAATTTGAACGACAAATAAAACGTATCTTTATTTGTTGATACTACAATAGAATTGGAACGACGAATAAAAACTCATTTTTATTTGTTGATATTACCATAGAAATTGAACGACATATAAAACATTATTTTTATTTGTTTATATTACAACAGAAGTTGGTTAACAAATAAAATCTTATTTTTATTTGTTTACTTTTCAACTGAATTTGGACGACTAATAAAATATTTTTATTTGTTTACCTTACAATAAAATTTAAACAACAAATAAACCTTATTGTTATTTGATTATTTTAGAACAGGATTTGAATGACAAATAAAATATTATTTTTATTTGTTTATTTACAATAGAATATGAACAACATATAGAATATATTTTTATTTGTTTCCATTACAACGGAATTTGGCTAACAAAACAAAATCCTATTTTTATTTATTTACATTTAGAACACGATTTATGAATTAGAGTAAAAATTCTTCTTTTTACTGTTACATTAAACGTTAGATGTTCTAGGATTAGTATAACAATAAAATATTAAATTTTATTGTTGATATTAAAAACATATTAGTAAAATAAAACTTTATTTACATGGCATGTGTAAATTATAGGTTATATTTGGAAACCACCTCTTTGTTTTCATTTTTATGTAAATAAAAATACGTATTTTGGAAATCACAATTTTGTTTGCATTTTATATGTAAATAAGAAACTATTTTCAGAAGCTACATTTTTGTTTGCAAATATATTTTAAAATATAATTTATTCTTTTATCTGAATTCACTGATGCTAATAAACTTTAAAAATAAATTTTATTCTTTTATTTGCATTCACCAAGGGAAAATATATATAGAAAACAGAAATTGTTCTTTATTTGCATTTACCGATGCAAATATATATTGAAACAAATTATTCTTTCATTTGCACTCACCAATGCAAATACATATATTGAAAATAAAGTTTATTCCTTTATTTGCATTTATCAATGCAAATATGCATTGAAATTAAGGTTTATTCTTTTATTTGCATTTATCAATGCAAATATTCAATGAAACTAAAGTCTATCTTTTTATCTACATTCACCAATACAAATATACACATTTTTATACATTTAATAGAATTTGTTAAAAATATACTTTGAAAATAAATTTTGTTCTCTTATTTACATTCACTAATGCAAATATAATTTGAAATCAAAACTATTCTTTTTTTTGCATTCACAAATGCAAATATACCTTGGAAATAAATGTTGTTTCTTTTATTAGCATTCACAAATGCAAATATACTTTGTAATAGAATATACCTTGAAATAAAATATATTTTTGAAATAAATTATGCTTTGAAATGAAATAAACTTTAAAAATGAAATTTGTTCTTTTATTTGCGTCAAATACTGCAAATAAACTTTACAAATGGAAGTTGTATTTACTTTGCATTCACTAATGCAAATGTACTTTGAAAATAAGGATTGTTCTTTTATTTGCATTCACAAATGCACATAGATATATTGAAAACAAAGTTGTTTTTTTATTTGTAATCACTAATGAAAATATACATTAAAAATAGAATTTGTTTCTTTAATTGCATTCCTTGTTTCAAATAAGCTAGAAACAAAGATTACACATATTTATTTATTTATTTGCATTCCTTGTTGTAAATGAACATTAAAATTAAGGTTTCATCTTTGTTTGCAATTCTAAATGCAAACAAACCATCAAAATGAAACTTGCATTTTTGATTTATAATTTTGATATGTATAAAATATTGTTTGAAAGTGACATTTTTATTTGCACCCTCCAATGCAAATAAGACATGAATTAAATATTACATTTTACTTTCAAATTAAGGAATACCTTTTTATTCACATTTTTAGATATAAATAAAGGATTTTAAAAGTTACATTTTAGTTACATTCAAAGTGTAGCAGAAATGGAAAAATAATGGTTCATTTTATTTTCACTTAAAGGACAACAGAAAGAATAGTTTTTTAGAAGTGCATTTTTATTGCAATTCTATATGAAGTAAAAAGAGACAATTTGTCAAATGTCTTATGTGAAATAAAAGGAGTTCTTTTTGCCTCTTTAAAAAGAATGAATAACTAAACATTCATATTTTGATCATTAAAGTAAAATAGACAAAAACCTACATTTTTGTCTAAATTAAAAGAAAGAAAGAAAATATAGCACTGGAATATTTTATTAGAACTGAAACACAAATTAATCACTATCGTAAATTTATATTAGTTAAAACCAATTATTCATTTCTGTTAATTTATATTAGTTAAAAACAATTATTCATTTTAGTCAATTTATACTAGATAAAATAAATATTCACTTTTGTCAATTCACACTAGTTAAAACCAATTATTTACTTTTGTCAATTTACATTTGTTGAAACCAATTATTTGTTTTGTCATTATAGAGTTGTTAAGATAAAGATATTCATTTTTGTTTTGTTATCACTTTTCCATGAAAAAGGAATAGACATTTTTAGTCATCTTTAAAGATTATTATTCTATTTGCATTCTCCAATACAAGTATACACAAAAATGAAGATGTTCTTTTGTTTGCATCTCTTGATGCAAATAAAACATATATTAAAAAGTTACAACTCTATTTGTAACTCAAATGTAAACGAACACATAGTTTTAAAAGATTACATTTTTATTTGTCTTTTGACGCAAATAAAAATATAGTTTTAGAAATTGTATCTCTATTTACATTTTATATCCAGATAAGAAGGTAGGATTGAAAATATTAATTTCTATTTTTAAATTAGAGGCAATAGAAAGATTGTACATCAAAATATACATTCTTAAATGAAGTTCATATTTCATTAAGGAGATTAGTTAAACCAAAATAGACATTTTGTCAAAAATATTCATTTTTGTCAAAATGAATTAGTTAAAGCAATTTACATATATATATATATATATATCTTATGTTTGGCAAGACATATACTTGTCAAGATAGGTTTGTTAAATCGAAATATTTATTTTTGTCGAAACAAAAATTATCATTTTTGTCTCATTAGAATTGCCAAAACAAAATAACCATTTTTTTTAGGGTTTAAACTAGCGGAATAGAAATTGTCAATAAAGACGAAGTTATTATTCTTATTCGTTCATTGCAATAGAATTACATATAATATAAAGGAGACATTTTCTTGTCATGATTATATATTGTGTATTACACTTCCATTCACAAGTAACCCGATGTGTTTATGTGATTGGGATGATAATTTTCACACATCACCCAAGTGCACAAACTAGTTTATTATTTGTTTGTTGGTTGAAACCCCACACGGGTGTTGGGATGAAAATTTACATACACTAATCCCAATATTCAGTTGTATGTTGATCTCTAGATCGACAGGCTGCGAGGAGCGTTATTATTTAATTTTAACGCTTACACAGTGGAAATTACACTTTGAATGTAGATGGATGATTTGATGATTATACAGTTATTATCATATATATGATGTGTGTGAAATCCATATAATCCAAATTATATGGTAAATGATTGAGTCGCATTTCGATTCAGGTGTTCTTTTAAATGAGAATATTTTTACATTAGAAATCCTTTTTATATAAAGTATATATTTTCATAGAAAATATTATTAATCAAGTATATGTTAAAACAAAGAATATTTGTAAAAGATAAAAATTTATAATATAAAGAAAACTTCCCATTTAGAATCTTTTATATAAAGAATATTTTTTTAATGATTATTTTAAAATATATTTTTTAAGATTATTAGAATTTGCAATCGTAAATAAATTGAGATGTGAAGAGGATTTATCGTGGATGGTGTTTTAAACGACATTTATCCTTTAATCCAATTTACATTGAAATCATTATTTGGAATTTATAAATCTATTTTATAGATTTAAAAAGGCATTTTCAAAAAAATCAAGTTTTTTCCAATTTAATATATTAAATAGGAATTTAGTGGAAATTCGATTGGTAATAATTGAAATGGGCTTCTGTAAAAGAAGACCGATATTATATATGGAATTTAAGACGCTTTGCCGTTATTCCATTTATATTATTAGTCCAATACAGAAATCTATATCGATTATGTATTGATTTGATATCTGTGGAATTCCATATGTTGGAAATAGATTGTAGGTTTATTGTGAACTGTGTTTAAAGGACACTAGTTCTTTAACCTGTTTAAGACAAGATTTATTCCTTAAAGTAAATGATCTTGTAATAATGATTTTTGATATCAAATCAAAACTGGAGTTTTAATAAATCTTTTAAGGAAGATTTAAGATTTTATTTTCAGAGTTTATCTTTGATAAAATTAATGAGAATCTTCTAATATGAATATCTTATTAAAAGAATACTTGGAGTTGGAATGTGGCGTAATGTGTGATCTTCCAATATTTGCTTTCTAATCACAAAATACGCGAGTTATTCAGAAAGACCGGGTTTAACCCATTCTGAATAATCATCACGACGATCAAGAGTCGAAGATGAAGGCGGTGGTTGAAGACCGAAGGTTTTCACATCGTTGGGATGATAATGACTGGTATCTTGAATTGGGATTGGCCTTCCAAGGCAAGGTATTTGGTAATGATCATCCAAACGCATTTGGAGATCCATGGACACGTTGTTTCGCTCAGACCCAGAGCGGTCTTGTAAACGGATTGTGTGTCTGACATTGTATTACTTTCTACTGTATTTGCTGAACGCTACTGATTATATATTTCTGTTTGGTGGTAAAGAATTTATTCTTTACTTATCACCCTTCTCTAAGACGTATGAGCTTAGAGGTTATATATATATATATATATATATATATTGGTGGATGATCAATAATATGGTAGGATCTGACAATGTGGTATGCTAAGATGCAAATGATCAAGGCTTTGTTGAAAAGCAGGCCTTGTGGTTGATGATAAAAAGCACAGTCTATTTAGGCATAGCTTTGTGTATATCGTGACTTCGCGAGCCTCACACACCGGTTGAGTCTAAAATGGGAGAAGGGAACGCAGGGAGTGCACACGTTTCTTTCTAGCTTGAAGTGGTGTCAGTGCTTAAACAGGCTGACATTTGCTTGTGTGGTTGATGGAATTTTTTCGAGGCCTCGGTTTATTCTTATCGGTCGCCCACGGCCGATTTGTAGGTCCAATAGGATCGGGGAGCGTGTGTTCAGGCATAACTAATCCACTAAAGTATTTGTGGATCGGCCCTGCAGGATCCAAGGTTTCGCCAGCATCCGAATCCTGAGACATTGCTTGAGTGTCTCGAATAGGTCAGGAGCTCCTCCCTAGCCTTGACTCATGATGGAAACCCAATTTCTAATACACCCCTTGCGGTTTTGATTGTATAACTAGTATGGCGACATAGTAGATGGTAGCTATGCCGTATAGGATTGATATTATATTTGAAATATTTGAAATATATATATACACACACTAATAATAATATCGTTTTTACGTATCAAGCATCTTTTGACCATTATAAGGTAAAACCTTATCCTCCGGTTTGCGTTGCATTGTGTGATGGGACCTGGGTCTTATAATGGTTCCATTTTTCTAAAAAGCATTGCGTTATTTGACGATTTACTTTATTTATGCACTGGCAATCCAATGCTGTAAACCCGTTCCGCGTTAGCGGCGTGGTCCTGTGATTAGCCTTCTTATTAGATAAGTTAAGTTAAGATTTCTCACACCAGTCCCGCGACTGACCTGTAGTTTGTTTCACTTTGCAAATTCGGGTTCCCTCTTTTCACACGGGCAGTCGAGTAGCTTTTTGCAGATATAGTTAAGCAGGATCCTGGATTGAAGCCAGAAGCTGGGTCCAGAATATTGATGGCCTTCAGCTGAGATTAGTTCCGCTGCAATGTATTAATCTATTGTAATTTATCTTCCGCTGTAATTTTATTCCGATGTGCTCTGATATATTTTGTACTCTGATGTAACATTTATTATTGAGGTTATAAAAGTCTGTGTTGTTGTCCTGATGTGTTGTTGTCCTGATGTTTCTTCCTGGTTTGGCCATTTACCAGGATGTGAGGCATGCCGAGATCACGATATACACAAAGCTATGCTAAAACAAGCCATGCTTTAATCATCCCTAGCTCATTATATAACTTAAGTATGCCACATTGTCCATTCACAATGCATCACTGATTTCTATTAATATATAACCTCTAAGCTCATACGTCTTAAAGAAGCGTATTAAGCTAAGAGAATAAATTCTCCGCCACCAAGCAGATATATTAATAAAGATCAGTGCTACGTAGTCAATTACAATTTCAAACACATAATCCATAAAGGTTCATCCTGGGTCTGAACAAAACCAAAATCCAGAATTCCTCTAAATACATCCGGACTATTTGCCACTTAACTGATAAAAAATCGATCTTCGAATGGGAGCCAACCATTCAAGGCATTCAGCAAGTCGCCCTTACGATGTGAAGGGTCCGAGTCTTCAATACTATCTTCAATGTCTCCAATTGCTTCATAACATCGTATTATTATTCAGAATGGTTTTCAGATCTAGTTCGGATCCCAGTTTTCCCAAATAATAAGCGCAATTTTAAAACCATATGGATATACAGGACCCAATCAACTCTCAACCCATACTACATGTTTGGAAACTCAAATTATCATTCAACACACTTTATTACTTGTCATAAATCATTTACTTAGGTTTAGAAAAGATTTACAAAGCTAAATCCCTTTAAAACATAATATTTAACAAACAGCGTTGCAAAAGCGTAACAAAACAGTTATATTGGCTAACTTGATCAAAATAACCTTAGTATTATCCAAACTTTAAATTTTCCAATTTAAAACATTTTTAATTAATTTATAATGATTTTACAAAAAAATCCATATTTTGAAAACATTTAAAAATAGCTATTTACATTTATGGTTAGCAAACTGTACTTACAACGTCCTTTTCCAAAACGGTTTAAACATAACTTGATAAATTATAAGTCGAAAATAAAATCTGCTTACACTCATTTGAAAGCTCTTATTAATGGAAACCAAACATTATTCATTTTGTGGAAATCTGATTTGAATTGTAAAAGCTATGAGTGTTTAAAGTTTGTAACTAAAATACGCGAATTGTCGTTTGTGCGACAAGCTCTATTTTAACCACAATAAAAATTATTCTGCGCTACTTCCAAAATATTTAAAGAACCATTATATACTCGTATAAACCATTTAAAATCATTTAAATTGACTTTCCAAATTATTTCAGGTTTAAAATTCAACTTTTATTTTTCACTTTCTATTTTATTAATAAAATATTAAACTAAATTCCAATTTATTTCTAAATTCAAATAATTTAAAATTAAATTTCAATCTAAATTTTGAATTAACCATCCCGTCCGCCTGATCATTTAGGAATAGCTAGCGGGAGTAGGAAATTATATTTTCCAAACCCAAACCTAGACACTATCCTCTCTATCATCCTAGAACGTTTCAGTATTTATTTATTTAATTTTATTTTTCTTAAAAGAAACTTCATCAATATATATATATATATATGTATGTACGTATGTACTCATACATATGTGCCTATTCCAATTATTAACCTCAAATTTTCACCATCAACCTAGAATGTTTCGGTATTTATTTATTTTATTTTATTTTTCTTGAAAGAAACTTCATCAATATATATGTATTCATACATATGTGCCTATTCTAATTATTAAATGTAACACCCCATGTATTCTATAACAGTGAAATTCATGAATTAAAGCATAACTAATTTCAAATCAAAGAATTAAGGGAAACGGGATACGCCATTGTGTTCGTCTCGGAAAAATACGTGAAATAGAGTCCGAGTTTTCGAAAAACGGAGTCCGTATGAAGAAGATATGGCCTCCGGAATTTTCAGAATTCAGGTTAAAATTCAAACAGAGGAAAACAGCTCAGAAAAACAAGTTTAAAATTCAAAATCGGGCCCAATTGGCCAGGGCGGGAAAATTCCCGCCTAAGGCGCCCAGGTCGACTTGGCAGTCGACCTGGGCTAGCCAGGTCGACAGGGCTGTCGACCCGGGTGTCGACTGGGCTGTCGACCTGGCCCCAGAGCCAGGTCGAACCCAGCCCATCCTGGCTGGCCAGGTCTGTGTTTGGTCGATTTTCTGAGCCTTGCCTTGTCACTAGGGCTAGGTGTCAGCTCCTGATTGGTCTCTCTTTCGAATGAATGGCTACGATTAACCCACGCTACATCGACGGTCCGAATCAATTCATAAACTCTATAAAAATGACCCTAGACTCCACCTAATCTATTCATTCAAAAATAAGAATGAGGCCATCATGCTGCTGAGGAACGACTAGGAGTAGCCACCAATTTGAGAGACAATTAGGAGACAAACTCTAAAGCATAAAGCAACTACAAGTTAAACTTAAACAAATCAAATCAACGCCTACATCAAAGGAATAGCATCTCCAAATTCAGAATTCAGATTCCTGAATTGAAGAATTCGTCACACGATTGTAAGTAGAGTACTATTCCGATGTGAATAAATAACTGTGTTTGATTTGTGTAAAATGAGAATTACATTTGATTTGTGGTGATAGTAATTCATATTTGAGCGTTGCTATGATTCTAATCGATTTGGAATGTTGTGATATAACGATTGGATATTCGCAAGTATGTAATTCATGATAAAAACTACATGTTTGCGGTAGTTTATTTGAGATTCATGCAAGTATACGATTGGATATTCGCAAGTATGTAATTCATGATAAAAACTACATGTTTGCGGTAGTTTATTTGAGATTCATGCAAGTATACGATTGGATATTCGCAAGTATGTAATTCATGTTGAAGCTACATGTTTGTGGTTGTTTAATTGAGATTCATGCAAGTATGTGGTTTTGCTACTATGCCAACATAATGTATTTTTTTTTGTACAAAATCACTTTTTGTGTAATTGGATCAAATTTGGGGTATTATGATTCATATGAAATTATGTTAGAATTGGCATCATGATCTATGTATAAAACCATACTTTTGTATTAGAAACAAAAGTAAGCCTCTTTGTGAACTTATGTTGATTTTATGAATATGACTAGACTATGTTTGGTACTATGCCTAATTGAAAAACATGTTAGGCCTATATTGTTAACAAGAATTATATGATAATATATGTGACACATAGCTAAGTTAGATTTACATTCCAATTGCAAGTTTGCATGAATAAAGTAAAAACCATGATTTCATGTTTAGGAATATTTATGCCATGATTACATGAATAAAGTAAAAACCATGATTTCATGTTTAGGAATATTTATGCCATGATTACATGAATAGATCAAAAACCATGATTTCATGTTTAGGTATATTTGTGCCATGATTATGTGAATAAAAATCATGATTAAGTTGGAATAATTCTAGTTGAACTATACTTTTGTATTAGTAACAAAAGTAAGCACCTTTGTAAACATATAGTAATTTTATAAACATGATTTGCTTATGTTTGACATTATGCCTAAGTAAAAATATAGGTTTATGTTGTAGTTAAGACTATGTGTCAATAATGATATCTAACTTAGTTAGATTCTTAACTTAACTACAAGTTTACATGGTTTGATTCATGTCACTTATGCTTTATGACCAAAGTATATGTTACTACAATGCAAGTACACCAGTTTCTATTTTGTAGTTCCAACGTTATGTTGCAAGTTCATGCGTTCACATTCCCCTTTTTGTGTATATAATCACGTTCTAAGCCTCCCCTTTTTCACGTGGCTAAGTTGGGTTTAAAAGGCTAAGCCCAACATATATTATAATAAACGAACGTATTAAACGGGGGAAATAGCGTTGGGCCAAATTAATTAATAAATGAAAATATAAAAGTAGAGGGGCCCAAATTCAAGAATGGGTTGGGCCCATGATTGGTGTAAACCCTTACACCATTAATTGATTTTGAATAATGGGCCGCAAATATTTACATATAAGAAAATAAAGAAGAAAGACAAAATATGTAAATATAGAAAATACGATGTGTTTAGCCCGAGGTTGGATTGAGTTGTGATGTAAACCTGCCCGGAACCGCCCGACTGTCCAGTAGTCACAACAACACCTATCCAATGTGGGTGGTTAAACATGGAGCCCAATAAGGACCCGAGGTTAGACTGAGTTGTGGCGTAAGACTGCCCGGACCCAACCGGCAACAGGCAGCCACAACAATACCTGTCTAATGTGAGTGGTCAAGGCTTTAATAAGACAATTAAGGCTGAGTCAGGATTGATAGGATTAAGTAAATTATACTAATACTTAATCAAGATGGAACATGCTAAACTAAACAGACTGATTGGGGGTTAGGTTTATAAAACACTTAACCAACTTAGCATGTTTGCTAGAAATAGAAAAACCTAGTAGCGGGGGACCCTTTTCAGCAGTAACCCTATAAGGTATCATGATACCCTGAAACTAGGCAGGGTGGGGCACGATTACTGGGCTGACTGTAAGAGGTCAAATCGACGGCGGTGGTGCAGCAGTGTAGGTTCTAACGGGGTGTGGGCGTGCACTCACTCCGGCGCAGAAAAATAAGGCACTGGGCACCAGTAGCATACCTGTGCATTCTAGGGTTGTGTCGGGCCGCCGCCATGGGACTTGATACACCCCATGGTGGGACCAGCATAGGTAACTACAACATCGGGGGCCGTAAGACACATGTAACTATGCGAGTAGGAGCCGATCATCATAAAATGGATCACTTCACCCTGATTATGGGGTGCCTGTTGGGAACTAGTTTATATGGGTACAGAGATTAACATGGGGTACGATAGTATATTCGACCCTAGACAACTTAACTAAGTATATGGTGCTTTCCCATTTCTAGTTTATACTAATCATACTCAGTTCTTTATTCATAGACTGAATAGTCCTAGACTTACTCAGGCTTTATGTCTGACTCTACTTTTCTTTCGTCTTCTTTTCTTCCGTTCCCCCCCCCCCCCCCCCCCAGGTCCACAGGGAGGGAATACCGCAGCTTGACCAGCCTTCATATCCAGCTTGAAGAGAAAGAATGTATTGCTTGGATCTTTTCATTTTGGACTATGGCTTTGGACAACAACTATGGGACTTTTGCAGTTTACTTATGTTTTCTTTATGCTTCTTTAAATAATGTAATCAAGACAGTTATGAAGATGTTATGTTTTTTGGAAGTATTGTAAGACAACTATGGTATGTTGTTGTAACACATATCTTTTATGAAACAAAAGTTGTTGTTTTTCCGCTGTTCAAAAATATGTGTTCTTATATTCTGTCTTGTATATCTGTGACTTATACTTATAAACCTCCACCAAAATTAGGGCATTCCCTTTGAGAGTGACCCTAACGGAGGTGGGTTTTTTCACTTGGTATTAGAGCATAGGTTTACCAGATAAGATAAAAAGTTTTGAAAAATTATTTTCAAAAAGAAAATTAAAAAAACCTTTTTTTTTAAAGAGATAAAATATTATTTTATTTTAAAAGGCAAAGTCCCCCCAAAGCCATAGGTACTATCTCTTATCCTTCATTTTGAATCTATCCTTTTTGTTTCAGCATGTCCGAAGAACTTAACTTGCCAGAGGGTGTACCAATACCTGGTTGGTTTAGACGGTTCTCAGAAGCAAGGGCCACTCAGCCAGGTCCTACCGTTCCTCCTCCCCCAGCTGCAGGAAATCATCCAGCTGCAGCAGCACCTCTTCCTCCACCTCTTCCATGGGGAAACACGTTTGCTAAGATATGTAAAGATTTTAAAGCTATGGGAGGAAAGGATTTTCATGGAACTGAGTCCTTCGTGGCAGCTAGAAATTGGCTGAAAGAAACCGAGGATTTATTCATCATCTTTGAGGTAGAAGATAGACAGAAAGTACAACTGGTAGTATGGCTACTTAAGGGTGAGGCTTCCTACTGGTGGGAAGTCACTAATGCAGAAAGACCAGTGGAGACATGGGAGGACTTTAGGGCAAGGTTTGAGGCTAAATTTCTCTCAGATGCGGAAAGGAGTTTGCAGTTGGAAAAATTCTTATTTCTTAAGCAAGGGAACAAGACAGTCAAAGAGTATTTTAATCAGTTCGATGAGCTGGCTAGGTTTGGGCTGGACCTAGTCAACACCCCGCACAAGAAGGCTCTCTGTTTCGTCAAAGGGTTGAATGAGCCATTACACAGTTTGGCCATGACCCATATACCCATGGGAGCTACATATGAAAGGTTGGTACAAATGGCATTGCTAAACGAAGAGGATAAGGGCAAGAAGGAGACAAAGGCAGAAAGCTCTCTAGGGAAGAAAGAGGGTTTGCAGCCTAAGAAGACAGACTTTAAGAAAGGCGGGAAAGGCAACAAAGAGAAGAGGAAGTGTAATTTCTATGGCAAAGTGGGGCACTTAGTGAAAGATTGCCGGAAAAAGAAGGCCAAGGAGAATGGTGGGTGCTTTTCTTGCGGTGAGACAGGCCACTGGGCTAAGGACTGCCCAAAGAAACGAGGACAGGGGCAGAGGGATGGATCCACCTCAGGGGCACAAGTTCATGTGCTAGAAGCGCCACCTCTGCAACAGCGAGGTATAAATACTTCTGTAGAAAGTGTAGTTTATCTTTATGATCACCCCGTTCGCACTTTATTTGATTCTGGCGCATCACACTCCTTTATCTCGTCTGCTTTAGTAGAATCTCTACACCTAAAAACTAGTATGGTTGAGGACCCCTTAATTGTTTCAAACCCAATTGGGGGCCCAGCTCATTTGTCTATGATCTGTTTGGGATTGAAAATTTCTATTCTAAGCGTAGAATTTCAATGTAGTGCCTTTGTTTTGGGATTTTCGGAATATGGTTTGATTTTGGGCATGGATTGGCTATCCAGTAATGGGGCCATCCTTGATTGTGAGAAAAGGGTTGTTAGGCTCCTAACCCAGCTCGGTAATACTTTGGAAATTTCTTGTAGTCCCTCGTATGCGGTTATGCTTAGTTACCTTGAATCGCTAGATGCCTCTGTTGAAAATTTGCAATCAGTTAGAGTGGTCCGGGAATATCCGGATGTCTTCGAAGAGGTGAAGGGCTTGCCTCCTGTGACGGCCCGCCCCGCACCAGCCTGCATTTCCTCCAAAAGTGCGTTGTACACGTGCCCGACTAGCATGGGACGGTCGTCAAGAGAAAGGAAAGAAGAGAATGAACTAATCAAGGAACCTGTAGAATGTCTCACAGCGCATCGAACAAAATATAATGATAACATACTTGACATAAAACAGGGGAGACAGTGCATAAGCTGAAAATCAAAACTAAACATCATAGCAGCGGAAAATTCAGAATACAGCTTATTACAACTTTCAAACTTTCTCAAAGCAAAAGAAAGCTAAAATGGAAGATACACCACCAATGCCCAAGTAGTGATCTTCAACAACACAGGGAGAATACTATATAAATATGTTAGGTGGAAGCCTCCTGCTCGTCTCCGGATCATCTACCCGTGCATCACCAGCTAACCTGTCTCTAGTCTGCTCGTGTGAGCACCCAGAGTAATAAGAGGAGACATAAAACTCTGGGTCAGACATAAAGCCTGGTATGAGCGATAAGCATCTAAACAGAATAATAACAGGTATACTAAACCATACCTGAACCTGGACCTGCAACCAAAGAGTTAGTACCACATACCGTACAATACTCCAAGGTGCCATAATAAAGGGTGTAAGGATACGGGGGTGGGGTGTGCATGTCATAATGATAGCAAACAAATCAACCATAGCAACCATCCTCACATCTCTCACTCAGTGCGTAAAGCATACGATATCTACCACTTTGGAACACTAGACAAACTGAGGTAACGACGAATCCCGACTTGTAGAAACCCTGCTATGACCAAGCTAAACATATGGAGTCATGACCAAACATTTCAATGACCCACTTCATTGGTTGTAGCCCTTGGTTCTACCGATGCCATATTGGCCCTGAATCCGTCTTCGTACCTCCTACCATAGTGGTTCAAAGCTATAGACATCGATAACTCCTTGGCACGCGTCCCGCAGCAAAGCCCAACCATGAAGCGAACTCGTTGATTCCCATCTAAATCTTGAGCTCTAACTTCTCATTTGGACTTTCTTTGCATCTCGGGTTTTGATCGAGTTGGAGTTGGTCTTCAAAAGAGTCGTCACATAGAAGTGGTCCTGAATTCGGTTCGGTTCGGATATATACGTATAACACGGTTCGGTTTAATAGTCATCCTTTCATTCGGTTCGGGTCGGATACTCCACTTCGAGTCGGGTCGGTGTCCTCCTCCGGGTCGGGTCGGTTCAGTGATTCTCCCCCTTCAGATATCGGTTCGGTTCGGGTGTCTCTGCTTGAGTTCAGTTCGGAGGTAGTTCATCCGATCCGATTCTTTCTGTTTGACTTGTTTGCCTGCTCCGATCCGTCCTGTTCCCTTTCTCCGATCCGATCTGCTCTATTGCTCCAATCCGATCTTCTGCCCAACTCCAACTCTAAGCAATGACCTTCCTTCCTGCCAAACTTCTTCCAGTGACAAGTCCCAATCCAGTTCGGATTCCCTTGGTCAGTTCACTAGTCCGATCCGACCCCTGCTCCGATCCGAACCGGTTCGGGACCTACACATTTCTGCAACTTTCCAGCGAGTTTTCTACGCCATTCGACGACGTTTTCGACCAATTTAACTATTCTAATCAATCATAAAACATACCATAGAGTCATAGCAACATGTAATAGCAACCACAAACAGCAAACAACAATTCAAATGAATCAAAAGGGATCAAAAGTGACTAAAACTTCATATTTTCCCATAGTCCCTCTTAATCATGTTTAAGTACATACTTAGTAAAACTTAACCAAATCGTCTAAATTTTATAACAGAGGCATGAAATATTATTTAAGAATTTCTAAACATTTTTCCAGAATTTATTAGTGTATAAATTCGCTAATCTTCACTAATTACCCTTAATTAACTGTAATTAGTGTCAAAACGATGCTATCACTCACCTTGGCCACAACTAAAACCCCAAAACTGAAATATTCTCTGATTTGGCGATGTTCCCAATCTTACACAGCAGCTCTACCTCGGTTCTCGTGCTAATACTCCTTGATTTGATGTTTGCTAAGCCTAATCTTCAATTAGAAAGTGATTTTTGGGTGTTTTAGTGAGATTTAGAGAGTGGAGGCCATGGCTAGGTCAAGAGGAATGAAAGTGGCGGCTGGGAAATGTCTAAAGAAATGTTTTCCAACCCTAATCAGCCCCTATATATCCCTAAACCCGAAATTCCCCTTGGGCCTAGCTGCTAATCACCCGCTTAAGCCCAATTAAGCTGTTTTTCACCATCTGAAACTTGTTTCAGCCATATCTCCCAAACGGTGAGTCCGTTTGGCTATTGTGACCACTCTACGGAAAGAGAAACCATCATCCGGAGCCAATGGAAGTGGTTTCAGGTCAAAATTCCTTTCCAGTCAAAAGTTATGGCCAAAACAGTGCCAACTAGGGGTAAAATGGTCATTTAAAAATCGGGAAAAATCATGAACATGGGAAATGACCCCAATAGTCGTCTCCCAAAGTTACATGACCACACGACTTCGTATGTGACAGAAATAAATATTCTACGATCCTATGATGCGTAGAATGCGGGTCGTTACACTCTCCCCCCCTTAAGAAATTTCGCCCCCGAAATTCCTTAACCCAAAACATACAAAGGATCCTGCATGCCTACCAACCACATACAACAATCAAACATGCAAGACAAGCAAGCAAGCCTATCCTAGCATGCGGAAAACCAAATCGAAGTCAAAATCTTACCAGGCAAAGAGTTCTGGGTGTGTCTTCCTAATGTCCTCCTCTGTCTCCCAAGTACAATCACTCTCGTCCTCGCTCCACTGTACCTTGACTAGCTTCACCGTCTTCCTTCGAAGTTGCTTCATGTCGTGTGCGACAATATGGGCCGGCTTGCGGTTCCCAACCGCCTCGGGTTCTACTTCGAAGTCCTCTAACTAATCAGGTGAAATAGCCATATCTGAGTCGTGAACGAACTTCCTTAGTTGGGAAACATGAAATACGTTGTGAACTCCTGCCATCTTCTCTGGTAAGTCAATTCTATATGCCAAATTCCCGCCTAGTTCAAGAACAGGGAATGGGCCAACAAATCTTGGTGCCAACTTGCCTCTCCTGCCAAATCGTATTACGCTCTTCAACGGAGAAATCTTGACAAACACCAAGTCGCCAATGGAGAATTTCAAGTCTCTTTTCCTTTTATCGGCATAACTCTTCTGCCTATCTTGGGCAGCCTTCATTCGTTGTTGAATGGTCTTGATTTTATCTGAAGTTTCCCTCACCACATCTGGTCCAAGCATAAACTTCTCGCCAGTCTCTATCCAACATGATGGTGAGTTGCATGGTCTTCCGTACAAAGCTTCAAATGGAGCCATACCGATACTGGATTGATAGCTATTATTATATGCAAACTCTACTAGATGCAAATGGTCATCCCATGATCCACCAAAATCCAATATACATGCTCTCAAGAGATCTTCCAAAATACGGTTCACCCTCTCCGTCTGACCGTCGGTCTGAGGATGATATGCGGTACTGAGATGTAATTCTGACCCTAGAGCCTCTTGTAAGCTCCTCCAAAACCCACTAGTGAACAACGGGTCTCGGTCGCTTACAATGCTTTTAGGTACTCCATGAAGTCTCACTACCCACTTCATATACAATTCTGCTAACTTAGCTGCCGTTCTGGTCGATTTGACTGGTATAAACCTTGCACTTTTAGTCAGTCGATCTACAATTACCCAAATGCTGTCATATCCCGATCTAGTCCTTGGTAAACCATCGATGAAATCCATCGAGACTTGCTCCCATTTCCATTCGGGAATTTCTAAGGGTTGTAACAACCCACTAGGCTTCTTTTGCTCGACTTTAACTAGCTGGCAATTCATGCACTTGGATATAAACTTCCCAACGTCTCTTTTCATCCCTTCCCAGTAGTAAGTCTGCTTCATATCTCGATACATCTTGTTACCACCGGGGTGTATAGTCAGCTTTGAGTGATGACATTCTCTAAGCACTTCATCCCTCAATCCATTGGCATTGGGTATAACAAGCTTTCCATTCTTTCTAAGCCATCTATCTCGATCAAGCCCATACTTGTTCATCTCCTCATCGATACCCATCTCTAACTTGGAGATGATTTCCAATAGGTTAGGATCGTCCCTCTGACTAGAGCCGATCCGTTCAATCAAAGTGGGTCTGATCGTCAACCTTGCTAACATTTCTGGATCCAATTCGCACTTTGGTCTGAAATCAAACCCCGCGATAAACTCCAGTTGCTTCCATTCAAGGAACATAGCCCCTAAGTTGGCATGTCTTCTACTCAATGCATCAGCCACCGCATTGCCCTTTCCCGGTGTGTATGCTAGGTCAAAGTCATAGGAAGCTAAGAACTCTAACCATCTCTGCTGACGGAGATTCAGATCTTTCTGAGAGAAGAGATACTTTAACGACTTATGATCTGTAAACAGTTCAAATCTTTCTCCCAAGAGATAGTGTCTCCACATCTTTAACGCGAACACGATCGCTGCCAATTCTAAATCATGGGTAGGGTATCTTCTCTCGTGCGGTTTCAATTGCCGACTGGCGTAAGCTACAACCCTACCGCCTTGCATCAATACAGCACCCAGTCCGGTACCACAGGCATCCGTGTATACCGTCATCTCTTCATCCCCTTTAGGAATGACTAACACTGGTGCGCTTGTCAACTTGTCCTTTAGACTTTTAAATGCATCTCGCACCTTTCATCCCAGACAAAAGCTTGATTCTTCTTGGTCAACTGGGTCAATGGTGCTGCTACCTTGGAGAAACCTTGGATAAACTTACGATAATATCCAGCTAATCCCAAGAAACTTCTCACATCTGTTGAATTCTTGGGCGTAGGCCAATCTTGTACCGTAGCCACCTTTGCTGGGTCCACGGCAATACCGTTCTCTGATACAACATGGCCCAAGAACCTCACTTCCCTCTTCCAGAAGTGACACTTAGAAAACTTGGCTTTCTATTAGTGTTTTCTCAACACCTCCATCGCTACTCTTAGATGTTCCTTGTGTTCTTCCTCTGTCCTCGAATAGACCAAAATATCATCAACGAACACAAGGACGAACTTATTCAACTGATCTCTGAATACCCTATTCATAAGATCTACAAAATATGCTGGGGCATTGGTCAGCCCGAATGGCATGACCAACCACTCATAAAACCCAGACGGCGTCCGAAATGTCGTTTTAGCTATACTCTCAGCTTCCACTCTAAGCTGATGAAAACCTGTCGCGAGATCCAACTGAGAAAATACTCTCGCGCCACTCAACTGATCGAACAAATCATCTATCCGCGGTAGAGGATACTTGTTCTTCCTCGTCACTTTATTCAACTCGCGGTAGTCTACACACAAACGAAGGGAACCATCCGCCTTGGTAGCAAACACAACTGGTGCTCCCCATTCAGAAACACTCCTTCTGATAAATCCCTTCTTCAAAAGATCGCTGACTTGCACCTCGAGCTCTCGCTGCTCTCTTGGTGCCATACGACGAAGTGGCATCACTATAGGTCTGGCATCTTTTACCAAATCAATACGGAACTCAATCTCTCGGTGTGGTGGACGTCCGGTCACTTCTTCGAAAACATCCGGATACTGGCCAACCACGGGCAAACCTGACAACTCACTATGCGGAATGTCGAGGGAGTTTAGAAAACTAGCCAATACCCCCTTACTGGGTAGACCACCAAACACTATCCTCCGCCCATCATCCGCTCTAGCTGTCACCAACAAGCCCTCACAGTCTACCACCACCCCGTGTCTTTGGAGCCAATCTACTCCCAAAATAATGCCAAACCCAGTAAAGCCCAAAACAAAGCAATCACAAACAAACATGCATCCATGACTCGATAAGACCACATTACGACAAATCATGCTAAGGCTAGTCGAACCACCAATCGGGTTCGTCACAATTAAAGGTCTATCGACAATTTCGGGCTCCAATCCTAACCTATCTACCAGGTCACTAGATATGAAAGAACTGGAAGCTCCGGTATCAAACAAAACTCTAACAGGAACATCATAAACAGAAAGCATACCTTGAATGACGACATTCTTTCCTTTCTCCACCGCTGTTGGGGCATTCGACGAAGAAGGAATAGCATTAAGAGCGTAGGCTTTCACCATTTGCTTTTCCTTAGGGGGCTGTGGACACTTGTCCTTATGATGTCCCATTTGGCCACAGTTGAAGCACTTCCTATCCGCTGGCTTGGCCCGACAATTACTAGCATAATGACCCTTCTTACCACAGATGAAGCACTCCACGTCTTGCTTATTCTTTTTCTTCTGGCCATCCTTAGTCTGATTCTGTTTTCTCTTATTCTGGGAACCACCTTTGCCTCCACCACTTGCTTGTGGCTTTGGCTCATCTGCGGATGCAACCTCAGTCTTCGACTTAGGGTAGAGACTTTCTGATCTTAACGCTTTCCCCACAATCGATTCAAACGTCTCATCGATGTGGTTAATAAGTTTTCCCCCCAAGTACTGATCCAAACCAGTTATGAATTTCTCATTCTTTTTCTCGGCAGTATCAATGAGAGATAACCCATATTTTGTCAAAGTGTCAAATTCAGCAATATACTCCGAGACAGCTCTGCCATTCTGCTTGAGCTCCAAGAATTTCTTAAACAGCACTGACTTCTGAGCAGCTGGGATGAACTTCTCGCTAAAGCGAGCCTTAAACTGCTCCCAAGTAATCTGATCTTCGGGAGTGGCTGCCTTTATAGCATTCCACCAATTCATTGCCCACCCTTGCAGCTGACGGGACGCTAGCTTTCTCTTCATCGCATCCTCGATACCCAAATCCTCGAAGATACGTTCGCAACTATCCAACCAATCTTGAACATCCGTGGCCGACTCCGTTCCGTGGAACGGCTTCCCACCAAGGCTAGTATAATCCTTATTCAACTTGGCGAAGTCGACCCTTGGTGCCTGCACTATTGGACCACCACCATTTCCACTATTGGGAGCTGCCCTCTGTACATCTCTAAGCATCTCTCTCATGAGGTCAGTAAACATCGTCCTCATGTCAGCAGCATTCCCATTGTTGGCTCCCCTACCGGTACCTCTAACATATCGGCTCATCGTCAATCTGAAAAAGGAAATGATTAACGACTCCATAGTGGTGCTAGTGCAGTACAACTTCATCCATATACTACTAATATTATATATATATATATATAGCTTTTAAAAACCAAAGTAATCACAAATATGCTCTCTCTTATACGCATATTATCTCTCCCTGATAGTTTCCCTAGGTTAACTATGCAACCTAGAGCTCTAATACCAAGTGTGACGGCCCGCCCCGCACCAGCCTGCATTTCCTCCAAAAGTGCGCTGTACACGTGCCCGACTAGCATGGGACGGTCGTCAAGAGAAAGGAAAGAAGAGAATGAACTAATCAAGGAACCTGTAGAATGTCTCACAGCGCATCGAACAAAATATAATGATAACATACTTGACATAAAACAGGGGAGACAGTGCATAAGCTGAAAATCAAAACTAAACATCATAGCAGCGGAAAATTCAGAATACAGCTTATTACAACTTTCAAACTGTCTCAAAGCAAAAGAAAGCTAAAATGGAAGATACACCACCAATGCCCAAGTAGTGATCTTCAACAACACAGGGAGAATACTATATATATATGTTACGTGGAAGCCTCCTGCTCGTCTCCGGATCATCTACCCGTGCATCACCAGCTAACCTGTCTCTAGTCTGCTCGTGTGAGCACCCAGAGTAATAAGAGGAGACATAAAACTCTGGGTCAGACATAAAGCCTGGTATGAGCGATAAGCATCTAAACAGAATAATAACAGGTATACTAAACCATACCTGAACCTGGACCTGCAACCAAAGAGTTAGTACCACATACCGTACAATACTCCAAGGTGCCATAATAAAGGGTGTAAGGATACGGGGGTGGGGTGTGCATGTCATAATGATAGCAAACAAATCAACCATAGCAACCATCCTCACATCTCTCACTCAGTGCGTAAAGCATACGATATCAACCACTTTGGAACACTAGACAAACTGAGGTAACGACGAATCCCGACTTGTAGAAACCCTGCTATGACCAAGCTAAACATATGGAGTCATGACCAAACATTTCAATGACCCACTTCATTGGTTGTAGCCCTTGGTTCTACCGATGCCATAATGGCCCTGAATCCGTCTTCGTACCTCCTACCATAGTGGTTCAAAGCTATAGACATCGATAACTCCTTGGCACGCGTCCCGCAGCAAAGCCCAACCATGAAGCGAACTCGTTGATTCCCATCTAAATCTTGAGCTCTAACTTCTCATTTGGACTTCCTTTGCATCTCGGGTTTTGATCGAGTTGGAGTTGGTCTTCAAAAGAGTCGTCGCATAGAAGTGGTCCTGAATTCGGTTCGGTTCGGATATATACGTATAACACGGTTCGGTTTAATAGTCATCCTTTCATTCGGTTCGGGTCGGATACTCCACTTCGAGTCGGGTCGGTGTCCTCCTCCGGGTCGGGTCGGTTCAGTGATTCTCCCCCTTCAGATATCGGTTCGGTTCGGGTGTCTCTGCTTGAGTTCGGTTCGAAGGTAGTTCATCCGATCCGATTCTTTCTGTTTGACTTGTTTGCCTGCTCCGATCCGTCCTGTTCCCTTTCTCCGATCCGATCTGCTCTATTGCTCCGATCCGATCTTCTGCCCAACTCCAACTCTAAGCAATGGCCTTCCTTCCTGCCAAACTTCTTCCAGTGATAAGTCCCAATCCAGTTCGGATTCCCTTGGTCAGTTCACTAGTCTGATCCGACCCCTGCTCCGATCCGAACCGGTTCGGGACCTGCACATTTCTGCAACTTTCCAGCGAGCTTTCTACGCCATTCGACGACGTTTTCGACCAATTTAACTATTCTAATCAATCATAAAACATACCATAGAGTCATAGAAACATGTAATAGCAACCACAAACAGCAAACAACAATTCAAATGAATCAAAAGGGATCAAAAGTGACTAAAACTTCATATTTTCCCATAGTCCCTCTTAATCATGTTTAAGTACATACTTAGTAAAACTTAACCAAATCGTCTAAATTTTATAACAGAGGCATGAAATATTATTTAAGAATTTCTAAACATTTTTCCAGAATTTATTAGTGTATAAATTCGCTAATCTTCACTAATTACCCTTAATTAGCTGTAATTAGTGTCAAAACGATGCTATCACTCACCTTGGCCACAACTAAAACCCCAAAACTGAAATATTCTCTGATTTTGGCGCTGTTCCCAATCTTACACAGCAGCTCTACCTCGGTTCTCGTGCTAATACTCCTTGATTTGATGTTTGCTAAGCCTAATCTTCAATTAGAAAGTGATTTTTGGGTGTTTTAGTGAGATTTAGAGAGTGGAGGCCATGGCTAGGTCAAGAGGAATGAAAGTGGCGGCTGGGAAATGTCTAAAGAAATGTTTTCCAACCCTAATCAGCCCCTATATACCCCTAAACCCGAAATTCCCCTTGAGCCTAGCTGCTAATCACCCGCTTAAGCCCAATTAAGCTGTTTTTCACCATCTGAAACTTGTTTCAGCCATATCTCCCAAACGGTGAGTCCGTTTGGCTATTGTGACCACTCTACGGAAAGAGAAACCATCATCCGGAGCCAATGGAAGTGGTTTCAGGTCAAAATTCCTTTCCAGTCAAAAGTTATGGCCAAAACAGTGCCAACTAGGGGTAAAATGGTCATTTAAAAATCGGGAAAAATCATGAACATGGGAAATGACCCCAATAGTCGTCTCCCAAAGTTACATGACCACACGACTTCGTATGTGACAGAAATAAATATTCTACGATCCTATGATGCGTAGAATGCGGGTCGTTACACCTCCGAAGCGGGAGACAGACTTCCGCATATACCTTGTAGATAATGCAAAGCCCGTTGCGTTGCCCGTTAGACACATGGCTCCACGGGAAAGGAAAGAGCTCAGTAAACAGATTAAAGAGCTTCTAGAAAAGGGGTTCATTAGGAGGAGCATTTCAGAATGGGGCGCTCCAGTGGTGTTCGCTACAAAGGCGGATGGTTCACTCCGTCTATGTGTTGACTATAGGGAGCTCAACAAGCTAACGAAAAAGAATAGACACCCTCTCCCCAGAATTGACGATTTGTTTGATCAGCTTGTAGGAGCGTCTGTTTTCTCCCAACTCGATTTAGCAACCGGTTTTCATCAGCTAAGGGTGACTGAAGATAGTATCGATAAAACGGCATTCAGAACCCCAGACGGCTTCTTTGAATGGCTTGTCATGCCTTTCGGCTTGACAAATGAACCTGCTTATTTCGTGGACCTGATGAGTAGGGTATTCAGAGATTTCCTCAATAAGTTCGTAGTGGTCTTCGTAGACGGTTTCCTTATCTTCTCAAAGAGTGAAGAGGAACATGCTCAGCACTTAAGGGCAATCATGGAAACTCTGCGGGTCCATTAGCTAAAAGCCAAATTCTCCAAATGCCACTTTTGGAGAGAAGAAGTAAGGTTCCTTGGGCACATAGTATCCAAACAAGGGTTAGCAGTGGACCCTGCTAAGGTAGTGGCGGTACAGGATTGGAAGACACCAAGGAATGCAATTGAGGTCCGAAGTTTTCTAGGACTAGCAGGTTTCTATCGAAAGTTCATAAAGGATTTTTCGAAAATCTCAGCTCCGCTCACGAAATTGACCAAGAAGAATCTAGCATTCAATTGGGACTTGGATTGCGAGTTTTCTTTCCAGCGACTAAAAAGGGCTCTTACAACAGCCCCAGTTTTGACGTTGTCAAATGGAAGCAAGATATTCACTGTTTATACAGATGCATGTGGGACAAGGCTAGGCGTCATCTTAATGCAAGAAGGAAGGGTAGTAGCTTATGGCGGGAGGTAGTTGAAAGTGCACGAAAAGAACTACCCGACCCACGATCTTGAGTTAGCTGCCATCGTCTTTGCACTCAAGTCTTGGCGACACTATCTCCTAGGTGAGAAGTTCGAACTTTACACTGACCATAAATCGTTGAAATATCTTTTCTCGCAGAAAGATCTTAACTTGAGGCAACAGAGGTGGATGGAGTTTCTTGCCACGTACGATTTCGATATCTCCTACACTCCGGGCAAAGGCAACGTAGTGGCAGACGCGTTGAGCCGAAAGAAATTGACCCTAAGCCCGCTGTTTGTTGAAAGACAAAGCCTAGAGTTTATAGCCAGCTTCGACTTTAGGCCTACCTCCGATTTTGTACCAGGCTTGCTAGCATATCTCGAAGTGCGCCCGACTTTAGTGGACTCAATAGGGACAGCACAACGCGAAGACCCTCAGCTTGTGGAAACGATTGATAGGCTAATTAGGGGTGAGACTTCAAGTCACCTCAACAGATACTCCATCGACGATAAGGGTTGGCTAAGGCGAGACGGAAGACTATGCGTCCCAGAGACAAGGGATTTAGTAAAGAGGGTTCTCGAGGAAGCACATCACTCCAAGATGACGATACACCCAGGCGGAGATAAAATGTACAAGGACATAAAAAGAACTTTCTTCTGGAACGGCATGAAAAAGGACGTGGCAGAATTCGTTTCTAAGTGTATGGTGTGCCAACAGGTTAAGGCGGAACAGAAAAAGCCTGGCGGTCTGCTACATCCTCTAGAGGTCCCGCAGTGGAAGTGGGATAGCATCTCAATGGACTTCATCGATGGGCTGCCTAGGTCTAGGAGAGGCAACACTAGCATTTGGGTAATAGTGGATAGGCTTACTAAAAGCGCCCACTTTTTCCTGTCAAAAGTAAAAGAACTGCCTCATCCCTAGCATCTCTTTACCTCAAGGAAATCGTTCGACTCCATGGAATACCATCCAGCATTGTTAGTGAGCGAGACCCTATCTTCACCAGTGAGTTTTAGCGGAGTCTGCAAGAAGCAGTAGGAACGCAGTTATGCTTGAGCACAGCCTATCATCCCCAAACCGATGGCCAAACAGAAAGAGTGAACAGAGTTTTGGAGGACCTTTTAAGACTGTGCGTCCTTGACTTCGGAGGGACATGGGAAGACCATCTTCCTTTGGTGGAATTTGCCTACAATAACAGCTATCAAGCAACTATCGGGATGGCGCCCTTCGAAGCTTTATATGGAAGGCCATGCCGATCGCCCACTTGTTGGTGGGAGTCTACTGATAAGCTCATACTTGGACCAGATATGATCCGAGAGACTTCAGAGAAAGTAGACTTAATACGAAGAAGGATGAAGACGGCCCAAGACAGATAAAAGTCCTATGCCGACAAGAGAAGGACCGACCTTGAATTTGAGGTTGGAGACAGAGTTTTTCTTAAGGTATCTCCGCTAAGGAATGTTGTTCGTTTTGGAACCACAGGAAAGCTAGCACCAAGGTTCGTAGGGCCATTCCCTATCATCGAGAAAATTGGGAAAATGGCCTATAGATTAGAGCTACCCGAAAAGCTGGCCGGAGTTCACAACGTTTTTCATGTTTCACATCTCCGAAAATGTCTTCATGAGTCTGCTGAAGTGGTAGAGCCAAATATCCTAGAAGAAGCTGAAGTGGAGCGCGAAGCAACCGTGAGGAAAGTTCCAAACCGCATATTAGGAACGGAAGTGAAGAAGCTACGCAACCGCGAAGTCAAGCTCGTCAAAGTTCAGTGGAGCGACGCCGAAGGAGATGCAACTTGGGAAACTGAAGCTAGAATACGCGTTGCCTACCCTTTTCTTTTTGAGGGTACATCCTTGATCTTTCTTTTTCCTTAAGTTGCGCTTTTATCTATTTTTTTTAGGTATATCTCCTCGACCCTATCTTTTAGGAAGAAACTCTTTGGATGAAAACATGTAGTTGAAACATGTTATGGATGATGGTTGCAAGTGGTTGCAAGTGATTGCTAGTGGTTGCTCGTGGTTGCATATACACACACAATCTAGGTTTTAGATCGGCTCAGTCACTTCATATTGCATATGCATATATGGTTGCATTCGTATATGGTTGAACTTTAATGGGTTATCATATGGATGTTGCATTTGTATGAATGATTGTGCACTCATGTAGAATCATGAATAGGAAAAAAAATTGCATACATAATGGATTCATGGCACTTACATAATTCACATTAAGGAGGTCAACTGAATCAGTAGACCGCCTGATTTTGCATTAGATAAGTACATGTACACACACACTTCGCATATGATCATGAAGCATTAGAAGTGTTTTAAGGACAATGGATGCTCGTGTTTTATGGATGAGTAGATGGATGTTTGGATGTTAGGATATACAATCTTCCTAACTTAAAGATTTCGGGGATGAAATCCTTTTAAGTGAGGGAGAATGTAACACCCCGTGTATTCTATAACAGTGAAATTCATGAATTAAAGCATAACTAATTTCAAATCAAAGAATTAAGGGAAACGGGATAGGCCATTGTGTTCGTCTCGGAAAAATACGCGAAATAGAGTCCGAGTTTTCGAAAAACGGAGTCCGTATGAAGAAGATATGGCCTCCGGAAGTTTCAGAATTCAGGTTAAAATTCAAACAGACGAAAACAGCTCAGAAAAACAAGTTTAAAATTCAAAATCGGGCCCAATTGGCCAGGGCGGGAAAATTCCCGCCTAAGGCGCCCAGGTCGACTTGGCAGTCGACCTGGGCTAGCCAGGTCGACAGGGCTGTCGACCTGGGTGTCGACTGGGCTGTCGTCCTGGCCCCAGAGCCAGGTCGAACCCAGCCCATCCTGGCTGGCCAGGTCTGTGTTTGGTCGATTTTCTGAGCCTTGCCTTGTCACTAGGGCTAGGTGTCAGCTCCTGATTGGTCTCTCTTTCGAATGAATGGCTACGATTAACCCAAGCTACATCGACGGTCCGAATCAATTCATAAACTCCATAAAAATGACCCTAGACTCTACCTAATCTATTCATTCAAAAATAAGAATGAGGCCATCATGCTGCTGAGGAACGACTAGGAGTAGCCACCAATTTGAGAGACAATTAGGAGACAAACTCTAAAGCATAAAGCAACTACAAGTTAAACTTAAACAAATCAAATCAACGCCTACATCAAAGGAATAGCATCTCCAAATCCAGAATTCAGATTCCTGAATTGAAGAATTCGTCACACGATTGTAAGTAGAGTACTATTCCGATGTGAATAAATAACTGTGTTTGATTTGTGTAAAATGAGAATTACACTTGATTTGTGGTGATAGTAATTCATATTTGAGCGTTGCTATGATTCTAATCGATTTGGAATGTTGTGATATAACGATTGGATATTCGCAAATATGTAATTCATGATAAAAACTACATGTTTGCGGTAGTTTATTTGAGATTCATGCAAGTATACGATTGGATATTCGCAAGTATGTAATTCATGATAAAAACTACATGTTTGCAAGAGTTTATTTGAGATTCATGCAAGTATACGATTGGATATTCGCAAGTATGTAATTCATGTTGAAGCTACATGTTTGTGGTTGTTTAATTGAGATTCATGCAAGTATGTGGTTTTGCTACTATGCCAACATAATGTATTTTTTTTTGTACAAAATCACTTTTTGTGTAATTGGATCAAATTTGGGGTATTATGATTCATATGAAATTATGTTAGAATTGGCATCATGATCTATGTATAAAACCATACTTTTGTATTAGAAACAAAAGTAAGCCTCTTTGTGAACTTATGTTGATTTTATGAATATGACTAGACTATGTTTGGTATTATGCCTAATTGAAAAACATGTTAGGCCTATATTGTTAACAAGAATTATATGATAATATATGTGACACATAGATAAGTTAGATTTACATTCCAATTGCAAGTTTGCATGAACAAAGTAAAAACCATGATTTCATGTTTAGGAATATTTATGCCATGATTACATGAATAAAGTAAAAACCATGATTTCATGTTTAGGAATATTTATGCCATGATTACATGAATAGATCAAAAACCATGATTTCATGTTTGGGTATATTTGTGCCATGATTATGTGAATAAAAATCATGATTAAGTCGGAATAATTCTAGTTGAACTATACTTTTGTATTAGTAACAAAAGTAAGCACCATTGTAAACATATAGTAATTTTATAAACATGATTTGCTTATGTTTGACATTATGCCTAAGTAAAAATATAGGTTTATGTTGTAGTTAAGACTATGTGTCAATAATGATATCTAACTTAGTTAGATTCTTAACTTAACTACAAGTTTACATGGTTTGATTCATGTCACTTATGCTTTATGACCAAAGTATATATTACTACAATGCAAGTACACCAGTTTCTATTTTGTAGTTCCAACGTTATGTTGCGAGTTCATGCGTTCACATTCCCCTTTTTGTGTATATAATCACGTTTTAAGCCTCCCCTTTTTCACGTGGCTAAGTTGGGTTTAAAAGGCTAAGCCCAACATATATTATAATAAACAAACGTATTAAACGGGGGAAATAGCGTTGGGCCAAATTAATTAATAAATGAAAATATAAAAGTAGAGGGGCCCAAATTCAAGAATGGGTTGGGCCCATGATTGGTGTAAACCCTTACACCATTAATTGATTTTGAATAATGGGCCGCAAATATTTACATATAAGAAAATAAAGAAGAAAGACAAAATATGTAAATATAGAAAATATGATGTGTTTAACCCGAGGTTGGATTGAGTTGTGATGTAAACCTGCCCGGAACCGCCCGGCTGTCCAGTAGTCACAACAACACCTATCCAATGTGGGTGGTTAAACATGGAGCCCAATAAGGACCCGAGGTTAGACTGAGTTGTGGCGTAAGACTGCCCGGACCCAACCGGCAACAGGCAGCCACAATAATACCTGTCTAATGTGAGTGGTCAAATCTTTAATAAGACAATTAAGGTTGAGTCAGGATTGATAGGATTAAGTAAATTATACTAATACTTAATCAAGATGGAACATGCTAAACTAAACAGACTGATTGGGGGTTAGGTTTATAAAACACTTAACCAACTTAGCATGTTGGCTAGAAATAGAAAAACCTAGTAGCGGGGGATCCTTTTCAGCAGTAACCCTATAAGGTATCATGATACCCTGAAACTAGGCAGGGTGGGGCACGATTACTGGGCTGACTGTAAGAGGTCAAATCGACGGCGGTGGTGCAGCAGTGTAGGTTCTAACGGGGTGTGGGCGTGCACTCACTCCGGCGCAGAAAAATAAGGCACTGGGCACCAGTAGCATACCTGTGCATTCTAGGGTTGTGTCGGGCCGCCGCCATGGGACTTGATACACCCCATGGTGGGACCAGCATAGGTAACTACAACATCGGGGGCCGTAAGACACATGTAACTATGCGAGTAGGAGCCGATCATCATAAAATGGATCACTTCACCCTGATTATGGGGTGCCTGTTGGGAACTAGTTTATATGGGTACAGAGATTAACATGGGGTACGATAGTATATTCGACCCTAGACAACTTAACTAAGTATATGGCGCTTTCCCATTTCTAGTTTATACTTATCATACCCAGTTCTTTATTCATAGACTGAATAGTCCTAGACTTACTCAGGCTTTATGTCTGACTCTACTTTTCTTTCGTCTTCTTTTCTTCCGTTCCCCCCCCCCCCAGGTCCACAGGGAGGGAATACCGCAGCTTGACCAGCCTTCATATCCAGCTTGAAGAGAAAGAATGTATTGCTTGGATCTTTTCATTTTGGACTATGGCTTTGGACAACAACTATGGGACTTTTGCAGTTTACTTATGTTTTCTTTATGCTTCTTTAAATAATGTAATCAAGACAGTTATGAAGATGTTATGTTTTTTGGAAGTATTGTAAGACAACTATGGTATGTTGTTGTAACACATATCTTTTATGAAATAAAAGTTGTTGTTTTTCCGCTGTTCAAAAATATGTGTTCTTATATTCTGTCTTGTATATCTGTGACTTATACTTATAAACCTCCACCAAAATTAGGGCATTCCCTTTGAGAGTGACCCTAACGGAGGTGGGGTGTTTCATTTACCTCCATTTTTCAAATTTAAATGAATAAAGTATTCATTTACAATGCCAGTTTGGCCCGAGACTTATCCGATATCCATATATATCCACATATATGTGTGTGTAACAAGTATAATGCATATATTATCACTAATAACAACCACGAAGCATCCATTCATTCATTACACAAGAAAATATGGGTATATATAACAGTGTATACATGTGTACATGTAAGCGTTTATCACTAAACGCTTACAATGTAATAATTACTAATTAACCTCATCATGAACAATCATTCACATAACATAAAATGTAAACAAATATAAGTGTGAGTTCTCACTTTGGGATTCCACTATGCTATCCTTTATTGCTATAGGCTGCTAGACCGACTACAGCTATTCCGGACTGATTGTTTGATGTTACCAACTTTTCCGCAATTTATGTATTTTATAGTTAAAGGAGGAGGAGGATTTATACCATGGAAGCCATGGATTTTAAGGTGAGTAAGGGGGGAAAATGGAAGAGAAGATTGGAATGAATGTTTAAGGGAAGAAAGGTGGTATATTTATACTTGAAATGCATTAATATGGTGATGACACCTCATAAGACAAGTGTATGTCATGCATGGAGTGTTGCATGCGAAATTACAAGTATCCTAACACTTGTAATAAAGAGAGAGAGAGAGGTGCATACAACATTACAAGTGTCCTAACACTTGTAATAAAGAGAACGAAGGTGTTTTTGGTAGCATTTTCCCCTTAAATGCTATTAAAACTATATGCAACACTTAACCCAATGCTACCAAAGGGGTATATAAAATTATATGTTTTAACAAAATACTTTTCAACTATATTTTATAATTCTAAACAACTTAATTCAAATTAAATTTACATTTGAACTATAAATTCATACAAACTAATTATTTAACTAGTCAAAAATCCCAGATTGTTACATTTATCCCCTTTAAAATAATTTCATCCTTGAAATTGCACAAGACAGTAATAACATAAGACAGTGATAACTGAAAGGAAATAGATAAGGAAATGAGTTTACCGAAGGTTGGGATAGACTGGAATGTCCACTCTACAATCAGGATATAATTTTCGCATGGTCTCTTCCGTCTCCCAGATACAATCCTTGGGGTCACCACTCCATTGTACTTTAACTAACTTAACAGTCTTATTCCTTAACCTCTTTTCATTTTGGGCAATGATCTTTATGGGTTCTCTTTTGTCTTCCAAACTTGAGTAATTTCTAGATCTTGTTAAGCAGCTTCTTCTATAATATGGTCTAGGTCATGCACATACTTCCTAAGATTAGATGTGTGGAACACATCATGCACACCGGACAACCTCTCTGGTAACTACACTCGATAAGCTAATGGTCCATTTCTCTCCAGAACAGGAAATGGTCCAATATACCGTAGAGTTAACTTTCCTATTTTCCCAAATCTAATAACTCCATTCATCGAGGATACTTTCAGAAATACGGAATCTCTAACTGCAAATTCCAAAGCTTTTCTTCTTCGATCAGCATTGCACTTCTGTCGATCCTAGGCCATTTCAAGCTTCTTCTTAATGAGATCCACTTTCTTCGTTGCTTCTCTGATCATATCTGGTCCAAGAACAAGCCTATCTCCGGACTCAACCCAACATATTGGCGAGACCATAGAGTGCTTCGAGTGGTGCCATCTTAATACTAGCTTGATAACTATTGTTATAAGGAAATTCAACCAATGATAGATGATTTTCCTATGAACCTCCGAAATCAAGAACACATGCTCGCAACAAGTTTTCCAAAATCCTGTAACTCTTTCTGTTTGTCCATCCGATTGTGGATGATTGGCAGTGCTTAAGTTTAACTTCGTTCCTAAAGCATCTTGAAAAGCATCCCAAAAGCGACTGGTGAAGATAGGATCACGATCACTCACGATGCTACTTGGGATTCCATGTAACCGAACGATTTCTGTAACGACCCGTATTTTTGGCCGTCAAATATTTAATTTAATTTATTATTTTAAATATTTTACTTGGAATATTAAAGGATTTAAATATTGAATTCGTTATTAAAATGAAGTTTGAACGTTATAATTTATTTATAATATAAATCGAGCTTGAAATCGCGCGGCAGTTCGTAATATTGAATTTTCAACTTCAATTGAACATACAGGATCCGATATAAGTTGGATTTCTGTGAAACAAGAAACGTTAGAACCGTATTGATGATATTTTCATATGAAAGAGGAAAATTCAGATTTCATGTTATAGATTGTAAGTTATGGCCAAATCAAATTTTAAAATAGTCGCTGTGAAAAATCGTTATTTAAATATCGGCCTTTAAAATAGCCATTTTACAAATGGTCTCTGTTTTCGACGAAATCAGTTTCATTAGAACCGTATCGTTAAATTATTGCATGGTGTTAAATGGCGTGGCAAACCAAGGTCGTATGTGACCACGGCAGCCAAAAACGCCTATATATAATTTCTATAGCGTAGAATTAAATTAACAAAGAGATATTTGAGTGTAACTGGAGCAGACGATCGAATTAGACCACGAAACCAATTCCGTTGAATTTGTATCGTCGATTAGGGCCAGGATAGGTATATAGTTTGTTATTTTTGAAGATTGGGTAATTTTGTGTTCAAAAGGGCATTTCGGTGCGCGTAAAAATGGCCTACCAGGGAAACAGTCTCAGAATGCGATGAAACTGGTGCCGTTGGGTTCGTATTGAAGAGTTATTATAAGATTGCAAGGTTTCAAGTTGATTTGATCTATCTGGTGTTCGTGGAAAAATTAATTGCGTGTTTATTTCTGGTTTTATAAAGGAAAATTTTTCATACGACCTCGGATTTCGACGAAACTTGTCCCATTGGATCCGGAATATCTTTTTACACCAAGATTAGTATTTTTATCAGTAAACAGAAATCGTATGTGGTGGTTTTTAACCCAATTTCTCATGATGTAGGTTTGTTATAATATAATACCATATATTTACTCTAACTAAATTATCTCCACTGTTACTGCCTTGCCTCCCAAACAAACACATTTCTTGTCTGCCAAACCATCGAAAAACCTTGCCTGCCACGTTTTCAAAAACTCATCCTATCCTACATTTTTTCTGCAAGCCTATACTCTAAACACCTTGATCCCCATGAATCTTCTCCCCTATAAAATGACATCGCCACTCAAAACCAAGAACAGACTGAATCTCGCAAACCTCTCCCTTAATTTTCTCCGAACTTCTTCACATAATCGAGGCTTGTGTACTGCTGAAATAAAGAACACAGCGAATGTTTAATTGGTAATGTGAGGATGGACTGTAGCTTACTAGATCGATTGGAATTCGAGCATCAAGGCACCACGGTTATTGAGTTTTTCTGAGAGGAAGGGGGAACCGGGTTTCGCTAGACTGGCGGTGGAGGTCGGGAACAGTGGTACGCGGGTCTGGGTAGCGGCGGACGTGGCTCCGGTGTTCGAGGATTGGCGCAGTGGCCAAGGAATGGTGACGAGCTGATAACAAGGCGGGGGGTATTCTCGGTGCCGAAGGAACTAAACGAAGGAACCATATCAGCTGTTATACCTAAGTAATTAAATTAGTTTATTCATCAAGTATTAATGGTTAAATTAATTAAAATTATATACTTATATTAAGAAAAAATGGATGCAGGGTTTTCAACGTGAACATGGGTCTAGAACCAGAAACAAATGAAACGGAAGAAAAGGGGTAAAGCTGGGTTCTTTTACAATATTAGTTAGTTAGGTTTAGTTTATATAATGACGTGTCAACCTCAGTTATCATACTATAACTTGCCTAATAGATCCATTAATAAAATCTATGGGACTTGCATAATTTATATATGTGACATGCGAAGTAAATTGACATATGCTTAGGCAGGAGAATTAGGATTTAATAATATTATTTAAGTTTTTAATAATATTAAACTAAATAATTAATAACATCTAAAATTCTAATGTCGTCATACAACTACGGAATGGGATGAACAAATGACGCCAGGTCTGTATCGGCGAGCACTAAACAATGGAGCTGGCCTAGACAAAGCCAAGGAGTTTTTAACTAAATTAAACATCAGTTTAATTTAATTAAAACAAACGGTTTCGACGTTAAACGAATCAAGGTGAGATTAACTCACTCAGTTTTTCCCATTTATATTTTATATAAATTGGGTTTTTATTTTGTGGGTTCTGTTTGCCAATGGTTGACTGTTTACTAGTTATATATTTATTTGCTGATTTAACTAATGAAATTAAACCGTTGTTTAATTTTAGTGAAATACCAAATCGTTATTCTAACGATTTATTCCAATAAAGGTAACTCACCTTGTTGGTCATGTTTATAAAATAAACGTGTTTAAATTGGTTGAATTGTTTGATCTGAACAATCTGTTTGAGATAACCATTTGTATATAGGGAAGGACAGGTTGGAGGGATCCAACCGGATTCCTAAAATGTAGTATTTATTTTCATATTATCATATGAACTGTCATGATTGGGTAATTGTTTTAGTAGTGATCATTGACTGAAAAGTCAACCTGTGTTGTGTTTTAACCAATGGGCTATATTGATTGAGTAATCAGCACTGAATGGCCTAAAAGTAAATTTGTTTTGTTTATATTGATTTACCGTTAGGTGAATTGATAGAACTGAAGTTATAAAATTTATTTTATAACTGGAGATAGATTTTGAAATTTATATTTTGAATAAAACTTTATTAAAAGGGAATAAATATTCATGGTTATAATCAATTGTAAATTGATTTTATAAAGTCAAAACTGATGTTAATCAGATTTGTAAAGGTGAGAATAGGGAAGTTAACGTAACGGTGAAATTTGGATAATTATGTTATTGAGAAACAAATTTAATGGAATTATTTAAATTAATTAATTATATTATTAATTAATTTAAAGGAAAAAACAAATTGGAATCGATTTATGGTATAACCATGTTGGGTTGACTAAATCGATGGTTTTAATTGGAATTGATTATTAAATAAGTTTGTTTTAAATAAAATAGTTCTATGAATATTGAATATATATTTTTATAAGATTTACTATTTATTTTATTTAATAAAGGGATTAACTATTTTTACAGCAATTAATGATCGAGCTAAATTATTATATTAATTTATAATAATTTAGAAAATTTCTCTTTAAATGGAAATTCATTTAAAGATAATTGGAGTTGGAACCAAATCTAGTTGGATGGTGAAAGGAGTTTATGCACGGTTTTATATTTAAAACCCAAATTTTTATAACAAAGTTACAACAGGAATGTCAAGCAAATACAGGTACTTAATTATTTGAATTAAGTCAAAGGAGTTTGGGATAAAATGGTTTATATTAAACTAGAGTTAGATAAAGGTGTTTAAAAGTGTTAAAGCGTTAATTTTACAATAACGTTATGAAACCGTGGGGTTAAAGGAAAGTGGAGAATTTAAATGTGAATTTCAAGCGTGAAGTGTCAAAAGGGATTGAAAAGGAGTTGGAAAAGTGAATTCCATAAAAGAAGTGGATCGTAGGATTTTGTAAATAAATCCGAGTTATGAAATGAATTTGTTTAAAAGGGGTCGAGGTTAAAATGTGGTATTTTATAAGGAATTATTTAATCATTGAATTAAAAGAATAATAAGGAATAGATTTCAGAAAGGTAAGACAGTTGTATGAAAACATATTTTGAGTAAAATAGTTAAATGGAATTTGAAGGGGATTAGAGTGAAATGTGGGTTTGGATTACAACTTGTATTTATCTCCAGATATGAACGTTGTTGATCAAGGTCTGAGAGGTAATTAAAATACCACAACTTGAATGACATCAGGATTATCTACAGATAATAATGGTTGTAATGGTAAAGGATGTTAGTAAATATGTATTATTCCCATTGGAGAAACAACAGTGTAACGGTTAGTGGGAATGTGAAGAATATATAACAAGAATTCCTAGTAAAAGTAGAAAACTGGAGGTGATATAGGATTTTACTAAGAAATAAAATGTATTGGTTTAAGGTGTAATCTTATGTTAAATAAGAAGCGAAAAGTTATATTTATAATATCGATATATTTAAGAATTTTAAATTACATTTGTTTTATTTAAAAGGCCAAGTGATGATGAATACTAAACCAGTGAACTCATTGGGCTGTCATGATTGAAACACTGATTATTTTGATTGTTAAATCACCGACTATCAAATCTGTCCAATACGATTGTTGGTATGGAAAGATCGGGATCGAATTTATATTTGAAAACCATTCTGACCAACAAATACGTGAAGACGTCAGAAGATGATCGAGACAAAGAAATTGAAGACCGTTGATTTTCATACACGGAAGAACTACGAAATATAGTTGGTTTAGCGACCAGAGATAAACTGTGGTTCTGTCGTGGTTGGAATCCACGGGTTGCAAGGACTTCTCACTACTGATCCATGGGGTGATTTCTATATTGGATGTAGTAGGTGAGTACCTTCTTTTCATCCTGTTCCTGGATGACTTGTATGGACGGATGTCTGACAGAGTATTTCCAAAGGAATTACATACGTTGATTTCCTCAAACGTACAATAGTTGACGACGGAGAAATGGTTTTCTCTAGTTAAATAACTAGAATATTTTTGTGGATGTCAATTAAGTGATATCTGGCGGATCTGACGATGTGGCATTCAAAGTGAATGGTGGCCTGATATTTCAAAAGGAAATTCTGACCTCAAGCCTCATCAACCCGGGAAATGACAAAAATCGGGCAGGCAGCATGGCTATGTGGGTCGCTTCCATTAGGGTGTATAACCACCTATCTAGAGAAATCCTTTTGCCTCTTTAATCTATCTCGATGCTGTCCCTTTTCAGGAAACGATGGTTTGAGCCCAACCGTTGGTGATATACATTCGATACACTCAAGCGAAATGAGTGGTCGGTCATGTGTGGGCTGGGTTGCAAGACGTTCTTGTTGAACCCAGTATATTCGCCTCTAGAGATACACTATCGTCAGGTGGTCCCATACCTTGTCAAGGTCGGAATCCAATCTCCAATAAGCACCTGCGGTTTTGATTGTATACTGTATATGTGGAGCGTGAAATGCAAGCGTTCCACTAGATTCTATTTACTTGTATTTAGACATTATTATAATACCAGAAAAGATATTGATTTCAAAAATGGTTTGGGTTATCGTAAGGTAAAAACCATCCGTATTTATGTGTGGATTTGGTCTTACGATTATCCTTTTCTTTGAAAAGATTTTTACTTTAAAATCAAGTTTTGTGTAATCTAAGTACTGTGCGAGTTTATCTCACTCTGGTTCACCAGACTGACCCGGTGTTTTGTAAATGCTCGGGTTAGCCCAGGGCATACAGGTACAAGTTATTAGGTGCTTCGAAGGCCAGGGACGAGCTGGACGATTCTAGACGTGTGATATTATGTAGCTACCCTTCCGCTGTGTGTTGTATCTGAGGACAGGTTATCATAACTGTGCAGATGTGTGATGTGCTCTGATATTGTAAGTATTTTTAAAGCTATCAATAAAGTTATTTCTGTATTATATTTTGTTTCCGCTGCGATGTGAGACTCTGATTCTGTTTGTGTTGGTTCTTCTTCTTCTTCTATTCTTATATTTCTTTCTTTCTTATCTCACCCTCTATTTTCTTTCACTAACTATCTGGTGTTTTCGATACTTGGGTTGGCAAGTAATACAGGTTTTGTGTATTATTGTCAAAGTCCAGGCGTCGAACCCGTTGGGTCGTTACAGTGGTATCAGAGCTATTGGTTTAGTAATAACCTTGGCTCTGTGGTAAAACTCGATAGAGATTGGGTTAGTAATACCCAAGATCGAGATTGAGTGTATATATATGAGAGCGTATTTGTAAATTTTATATACAAATGTTTGGTATTGTGTGGATGGTCGGTTCAAGTGTTGAGAAGCGTTGAACTGGAAATCGATACAGTATTGTTTTGTAAAGAGGGTAAATGAAATAATTTTACCCTAAAGATATTTTTGTATAGAAAAGAAATAATTTTAACAAATTATTGAGATACTGGTGTGTTTGATTGATTTGAATGGAATTCAAATCGAGTTGAAATTTGTGTTGAAAACTTTACCTGGTTAAGTGTAATTAAAGTAAAGAATGATATCGGAATTAAATAAAACAGAGTTGGAAATTGGAAATGTGATGGATAAATAATAATCAAATAGAAATCCTTCAAATATTAGTCGATTGATGTTCGAATATGTGAAACCAAAATAAAATATTGATATTGAATGTGAATTCAATTAATTTGATTGATTTTCGTGTATTGGTTGTTGCTTGTGATTGTTTGTTATTGGATGATAGTTGTTTGAATGGAAATAATCAACAATTTAATGAAGCCAAATGAATTATAAACTGAAAAATAATTTCCGGTATAATCAAACTGGAATAAAACCATGTATGGATTGGAATTTAGGATTCAACCATGTAGTTGATAATGGATTGATATTATCTGCTTGGTTTTGAATTAATATGGTTATATTGTTGATTAATAAGATAGTACTTGAAAATTTCACATATTTATTACTCATATGTGAATTGAGTAAGTACAGGTGCCTGATGGCTAGGTAGATTGATATTGGTTGAGTAAATCGCATATATGTGAGCAAGTATGCTCAATAGCGCTTGAAAAGGTACGCCTACGCTAAATTTTGGGGTTTTTGATTTTTTTTCCGACCGTTGGTCGATGAATATATATTATTTGTTCCTGCGATATCGCAGATGTCACTCCGTGCAGGGAAGACTCTCCCGAATTTTTCTGGGTATTTAATGTGTTAGAAAATTCTAGATATTTTAAAAATATTCATTTACGATATTGAACTCCTTTCTTATTTGAGATAAATTAAATTGGATTTAGAAATTATTGGGTTGTAACGTTCTTTCTTACCTTAGCAATTTCGAGGACGAAATTATTTTAAGGGGGAAAGAATGTGACGACCCGTATTTTTGGCCCTCAAATATTTAATTTAATTTATTATTTTAAATATTTTACTTGGAATATTAAAGGATTTTAATATTGAATTCGTTATTAAAATGAAGTTTGAACGTTATAATTTATTTATAATATAAATCGAGCTTGAAATCGCGCGGTAGTTCTAATATTGAATTTTCAACTTCAATTGAATATACAGGATCCGATATAAGTCGGATTTCTATGAAACAAGAAACGTAAGAACCGTATTGATGATAATTTTCATATGAAAATGGAAAATTCAGATTTTGTGTTATGGATTGTAAGTTATGGTTAAATCAAATTTTAAAATAGTCGCTGTGAAAAATCGTTATTTAAATATTGGCCTTTAAAATAACCATTTTGCAAACGGTCTCTGTTTTCGACGAAATCAGTTTCATGAGAACTGTATTGTTAAATTATTGCACGGTGTTAAATGGCGTGGCAAACCAAGGTCGTATGTGACCACGACAGCCAAAAACGCCCATATAATTTCTATAGCGTATAATTAAATTAACAGAGAGATATTTGAGTGTAACTGGAGCAGACGATCGAATTAGGCCACGAAACCAATTCCGTTGAATTCGTATCGTCGATTAGAGCTAGAATAGGTATATAGTTTGTTATTTTTGAAGATCGGGTAATTTGGTGTTCAAAAGGGCATTTCGGTGCGCGTAAAAATGGCCTACCGGGGAAATATTCTCAGAATGCGATGAAACTGGTGCCGTTGGGTTCGTATTGAAGAGTTATTATAAGATTGCAAGGTTTCAAGTTGATTTGATCTATCTGATGATCGTGGAAAAATTAAACGCGTGTTTATTTCTGGTTTTATAAAGAAAAAATTTCATATGACTTCGGATTTCGACGAAACTTGTCCCATTGGATCCGGAATATCTATTTACACCAAGATTAGTCTTTTTATCAGTAAACAGAAATCGTATGTGGTGGTTTTTAACCCAATTTCTCATGATGTAGGTTTGTTATAATATAATACCATATATTTACTCTAACTAAATTATCTCCACTATTACTGCCTTGCCTCCCAAACAAACACATTTCTTGTCTGCCAAACCATTGAAAAACCTTGCTTGCCACATTTTCGAAAACTCAGCCTATCCTACATTTTTTCCTGCAAGCCTATACTCTAAACACCTTGATCCCCATGAATCTTCTCCCCTATAAAATGACATCACCACTCAAAACCATGAACAGACTGAATCTCTCAAACCTCTCCCTTATTTTTCTCCAAACTTCTTCACATAACCGAGGCTTGTGTACTTCTGAAATAAAGAACTCAGCGAGAGTTTAATTGGTACAGTGAGGATGGACTGTAGCTTACTAGATCGATTAGAATTCGAGCATCAAGGCACCGCGGTTATTGGGTTTTTCTGAGAGGAAGGGGGAACCGGGTTTCGCCAGACTGGTGGTGGAGGTCGGGAACAGTGGTCCGTGGGTCAGGGTAGCGGTAGACGTGGCTCCGGTATTCGAGGATTGGCGCAGTGGCCAAGGAATGGTGACGAGCTGATAATAAGGGAGGCGGTATTCTCTGTGCTGAAGGAACTAAACGAAGGAACCATATCAGCTGTTATACTTAAGTAATTAAATTAGTTTATTCATCAAGTATTAATGGTTAAATTAATTAAAATTATATACTTATATTAAGAAAAAATGGATGTAGGGTTTTCAACGTGAGCATGGATCTGGAACCAGAACCAAACGAAACGGAAGAAAAGGGGTAAAGCTGGGTTCTTTTACAATATTAGTTAGTTAGGTTTAGTTTATATAATGACGTGTCAACCTCAGTTATCATACTATAACTTGCCTAATAGATCCATGAATAAAATCTATGGGACTTGCATAATTTATATATGTGACTTGCGAAGTAAATTGACATATGCTTAGGCAGGAGAATTAGGATTTAAGAATATTATTTAAGTTTTTAATAATATTAAACTAATTAATTAATAACATCTAAAATTCTAACGTCGTCATACAGCAACGGAATGGGATGAACAAATGACGCTAGGTCTGTATCGGCGAGCACTAAACAATGGAGCTTGCCTAGACAAAGTCAAGGAGTTTTTAATTAAATTAAACATCGGTTTAATTTAATTAAAAAAAAACGGTTTCGGAGTTAAACTCACTCAGTTTTTCCCATTTAAATTTTATATAAATTGGGTTTTTATTTTGTGGGTTCTGTTCGCCAATGGTTGACTGTTTGCTAGTTATATAATTATTTGCTGATTTAACTGATGAAATTAAATCGTCGTTTAATTTCAGTGAAATACCAAATCGTTATTCTAACGATTTATTCCAATAAAGGTAACTCACCTTGTTGGTCACGTTTGTAAAATAAACGTGTTTAAATTGGATAAATTGTTTGAATTGTTTGATCTGAACAATCTGTTTGAGATAACCATTTGTATATAGGGAAGGACAGGTTGGAGGGATCCAACCGGATTCCTAAAATATAGTATTTATTTTCGTATTATCATATGAACTGTCATGATTGGGTAATTGTTTTAGTAGTGATCATTGCCTAAAAAGTCAACCTATGTTGTGTTTTAACCAATGGGCTATATTGATTGAGTAATCAGCAGTGAATGGCCTAAAAGTAAATTTGTTTTGTTTATATTGATTTACCGTTAGGTGAATTAATAGAACTGAAGTTATAAAGTTTATTTTATAACTGGAGATAGATTTTGAAATATATATTTTGAATAAAACTTTATTAAAAGTGAATAAACATTCATGGTTATAATCAATTGAAAATTGATTTTATAAAGTCAAAACTGATGTTAATCAGATTTGTAAAGGTGAGAATAGGGAAGTTAACGTAACAGTTAAATTTGGATAATTATGTTATTGAGAAACAAATTTAATGGAATTATTTAAATTAATTAATTATATTATTAATTAATTTAAAGGGAAAAACAAACTGGAATCGAATTATGGTATAACCATGTTGGGTTGACTAAATTGACAGTTTTAATTGGAATTGATTATTAAATAAGTGTGTTTTAAATAAAATAGTTCAATGAATATTGAATAAATTTTTTATAAGATTTACTATTTATTTTATTTAATAAAGGGCTTAACTATTTTTACATCAGTTAATGATCGAGCTAAATTATTATATTAATTAATAATAATTTAGAAAATTTCTCTTTAAATGGAAATTCATTTAAAGGTAATTGGAGTTTGAACCAAATCTAGTTGGATGGTGAAAGGAGTTTATGTACGGTTTTATATTTAAAACCTAAATTTTTATAACAAAGTTACAACAGGAATTTCAAGCAAATACAATAACTTGAAATAAAGGTACTTAATTATTTGAATTAAGTCAAAGGAGTTTGGGATAAAATGGTTTATATTAAACCAGAGTTAGATAAAGGAGTTTAAAAGTGTTAAAGTGTTAATTTTACATTAACGTTACGAAACCATGGGGTTGAAGGAAAGTGGAGAATTGAAATGTGAATTTCAAGCGGGAAGTGTCAAAAGGGATTGAAAAGGAGTTGGAAAAGGGAATTCCATAAAAGAAGTGGATCGTAGGATTTTGTAAATAAATCCGAGTTATGAAATGAATTTGTTTTAAAGGGGTCAAGGTTAAAATGTGGTATTTTATAAGGAATTATTTAATCATTGAATTAAAAGAATAATAAGGAATAAATTTCAAAAAGGCAAGACGGTTGTATGAAACTGTATTTTGAGTAAAATAGTTAAATGGAATTTGAAGGGGATTAGAGTGAAATGTGGGTTTGGATTACAACTTGTATTTATCTACAGATATGAACGTTGTTGATCAAGGTCTGAGATGTAATTAAAATACCCCAACTTGAACGACATCAGGATTATCTGCAGATAATATTGGTTGTAATGGTAAAGGAGGTTAGTAAATATGTATTATTCCCATTAGAGAAACAACAGTGTAACGGTTAGTTGGAATGTGAAGAATATATAACAAGAATTCCAAGTAAAAGTAGAAAACTGGAGGTGATATAGGATTTTACTAATGAATAAAATGTATTGGTTTAAGGTGTAATCTTATGTTAAATAAGAGGAGAAAAGTTATATTTATAATATCGATATATTTAAGAGTTTTAAATTACATTTGTTTTATTTAAAAGGCCAAGTGATGACGAATACTGAACCAGTGAACTCATTGGGTTGTCATGATTGAAACACTGATTATTTTGATAGTTAAATCACCAACTATCAAATCTGTCCAATACGATTGTTGGTATGGAAAGATCGGGATCGAATTTATTTTCGAAAACCATTCTGACCAAAAAATACGTGAGGACATCAGAAGAAGATCGAGACAAAGAAATTGAAGACCGTTGATTTTCATACACGGAAGAACTACTAAAAATCGCTGGTTTAGCGACCCAAGATAAACTGTGGTTCTGTCGTGGTTGGAATCCACGGGTTGCAAGGACTTCTCGCTACTGATCCATGGGGTGATTCCTATATTGGATGTAGTAGGAGAGTACCTTCTGTTTATCCTGTTCCTGGATGACTTGTATGGACGGATGTCTGACAAATTATTTCCAAAGGAATTACATACGTTGATTTCCTCAAACGTACCATAGTTGACGGCGGAGAAATGGTTTTCTCTAGCTAAATAACTAGAATATTTTTGTGGATGTCAATTAAGTGATATCTGGCAGATCTGACGATGTGGCGTTCAAAGTGAATGGTGACCTGATATTTCAAAAGGAAATTCTGACCTCAAGCCTCATCAACCTGGGAAATGACAAAAATCGGGCAGGCAGCATGGCTATGTGGGTCGCTCCCGTTAGGGTGTATAACCACCTATCTAGAGAAATCCTTTTGCCTCTTTAATCTATCTTGATGCTGTCCCTTTTCGGGAAACGGTGGTTTGAGCCCAACCGTTGGTGATATACATTCGATACACTGAAGCGAAATGAGTGGTCGGTCATGTGTGGGCCGGGTTGCAAGACGTTCTTGTTGAACCCAGTGTATTCGCCTTTAGAGATACACTATCGTCAGGTGGTCCCATACCTTGTCAAGGTCGGAATCCAATCTCCAATAAGCACCTGTGGTTTTGATTGTATACTATATATGTGGAGCGTGAGATGCAAGCATTCCACTAGATTCTATTTACTTGTATTTAGACATTATTATAATACCAGAAAAGATATTGATTTCAAAAATGGTTTGGGTTATCGTAAGGTAAAAACCGTCCGTATTTATGTGTGGATATGGTCTTACGATTATCCTTTTCTTTGAAAAGATTGTTACTTTAAAATCAAGTTGTGTGTTATCTAAGTACTGTGCGAGTTTATCTCACTATGGTTCATCAGACTGACCCAGTGTTATGTAAATGCTCGGGTTAGCCCGGGGCGTGCAGGTACAAGTTATCAGGTGCTTCGAAGGCCAGGGACGAGCTGGACGAGTCCAGACGTGTGATATTTTGTCGCTACCGTTCCGCTGTGTGTTGTATCTGAGGACAGGTTATTATAACTGTCCAGATGTGTGATGTGCTCTGATATTGTAAGCATTTTTAAAGCTCTCAATAAAGTTATTTCTGTATTATATTTTGTTTCCGCTGTGATGTGAGACTCTGATTCTGTTTGTGTTGGTTCTTCTTCTTCTACCCTTATATTTCATTCTTTCTTATCTCACCCTCTATTTTCTTTCATTAACTATCTGGTGTTTTCAATACTTGGGTTGGCAAGTAATACGGGTTTTGTGTATTATTGTCAAAGTCCAGGCGTTGAACCCACTGGGTCGTTGCAATTTCCATGATATATAATTTTGCTAAACTATCAGCAGTCTTGGTTGGTTTTACTGGAATGAAATGGGCACTTTTAATTAGTCGATCCACAAAAACCCATATTCCTTCATTCTCTTTACGAGTGCGGGGTAAACCATTAATAAAGTCCATTGAAACTTGATACCATTTCCATTGTGGAATTGGCAAAGGTTGAAGTAATCCTGCAGTCTTCTATTGATCGCTTTTTATTTTTTGACATGTGGCACAACGGTTGACATAAATAGATATGTCCCTCTTCATTGTTCTCCACCAAAATGTACGTTTAACATCTCGATACATTTTATTAACTCCAAAGTGGATGCTGAATCAGGACTTATAACATTCGTCCAATACTTCTTTCTTAAGCTCTTTTATGTTTGGGACACATATTCTTCCTTTCCATCTCAAAATACCATTTTCATCAATTTCAAAACTTCAATTCTTATCTTATTTTATATTCTCAGTTGTTCTTTGTAAAAATTTATCTTCTCCCTGCTTACTGACAACTTTACCATATCAGTTGGGGCAATAACCAGGTAAGCGATGACGGTGTATTTCCTACTTAGAGCATCAGCTACAACGTTGGCTTTCCTATGGGTATATTGAATATCCAAATCATATGATGCTAAATATTTCTCAGTGAATAAATACTTTAAAGGCTTATTATAAGTATGTAATTCAAACTTTTTGGCCAAAAGTTAGAGCCTCCAAATTTTTAAAGCAAATATTACAGCTAGAAGTTCTAAGTCATGGGTTGATAATTCCTTTCATGCGGTTTAGATTGTGTGCTTGCATAGGCAATTACTCTTCCTTCTTGCATCAAAACTACGCCAACTCCTTCTTTGCACGCATCTATATAAACCGATAGCCCTTTATTTCCCTTTATAATAGCTAGAATTGGAGCAGATGTCAGTCTTTTCTTTAGCTTCTAAAAGGCTTCTTCATATTTTGGGGACCACACAAACTTGGCATTCTTCATGGTTAGCTTTATAAGAGGAGAAACTATACTTGAAAATCTTGAACAAATCTTTTGTAATAGCCGGCCAATCCTAGGAAACTCTTGACTTCTTTTAGTGTCTTTGGTTGCTTCCAATCTAAAATGGCAGAGATTTTCTCTGGGTCTGCCAAAATTCCTTTCTCAGATATGATATGACCAAGGAATTTTACTTCTTTTTCCCAGAAGTGGCATTTCGAGAGCTTTTCTTTCAGCACATTCTTTCTTATATTTCCAAAGAAATTCTTAGATGTTCAGCATGCTTTTCCTCAGTTTTGGAGTAGATGAGAATGTTATCGAGGAAAACCAATACGAACTTATTTAATACTTCTTGGAAAACTCTAGTCATCAGGTCAATGAAGTAGGCGGGGGAATTAGTCGAACCAAACGGCATTACTAACCATTCGTAAAAGGTATCGGGTCCCCTAAAGGCGGTTAGATGGATACAATCCTCTGCGATATTAAGCTGATGAAAACCATTGGCTAAGTACATTTCCGAGAAAAACCGGGCACCATTTAATTGATCAAATAGGTCGTTTGTACGGGGCTAAGGGTATTTATTCTTAAGAGTTTGCTTATTAAGATCTCGATAGTCTATGCACAATCGTAAGGAACCATCGGACTTGGCTACGAATACCACAGTTGACCTCCAACATGAATGGCTAGGTTGAATAATTCCTTTTGACAATAGTTCTTGGACTTGTTTATTTAGCTCTTCTCTTTCTCTTAGGGCCATTCTTCGGCTAGGATGGACAACGGGCCGGTCATTAGGAACTAGGTCAATCCTAATTTCGATTTCACAATGCGGAGGAAGACTCTTAGCTTGAATGAGGTATTCAACTCCAGAGATGGATCGAAAAGGAAATCTTTATTGGTTCTACCTCTTCTTTTTTATGAGCAGAGTGAATCTTTTTATCGAAGGATCAGAAAAAAATTGGTCCGAATCCACTACGAGAATGATTTGGAAGATCCAAAACTAATTACTTTGGAAATTCCCTAACAATGGAGATAGTATTATGTCGGTATCAGGGTAACCCAAAGTATACATTAGATTATCTCTTTTTGGGATAGGATCTTCACAAGATATTTCAATAAAATTCCCGAGATTTATTTTTACCCATATTTTCCTATTTTCACAATCTAGATGGGCTTCATATTTATTTAATCAATCCATTCCGAGTAGAATTCCAAATTTCAGGATAATAAGGTTGATAGGGAATTGATGAAGAGAATAGGAAATAAGGACCTTTCTACAATAGAGATAGAGATTTGTGGAACCTCCTACTGGATTAGTTACACAAATGGGTTGGTCAATAAATTTTGGTTCAAGTTTTAACTCTTCCATGGTTTCCTTTAAAATAAAACTAAGTGAAGCACGTATCGAATAATACTCTAACTAATTTATCACAAACGAAAAATGTTTCCTTCTAATACTCCATTCCTTTATGCATCCGGTGAGATTGAAGGTCCATCTTTTACTGTATAGACTCCTGCAATATCCATTTTACTCTCCTGGTCCTTTTCCTTCAGCTTGTTTGGCTTCTTGAAATTAATTTTCAAATGACCCTTTTCGTGATAGTTATAACAAGTTATTTTCATCAAGTGATTTTGTTGAGTTCCTTTCTTTGGTTTCTTTGGCTCCGGCTTCTTTCCTTTAGACTTCCTCATCTTGTTTTTATCCTTATTATTGTTGTTGCTTTCCTTCTCTTCAAATATCTTATGCCTGTCAATGGTGGCATACCTATATCCCATATCCAGTAAGTCAACAAATGATTGCTTAATGTGCGCAGTCATCCTCTCATGATACTTTGGGTTCACCCCCTAATAAATCTTTCATTCTTTTTCAGTGGGGTATTTATTAGTTCAGGTCCAAAGAGAGAAAGCTCATTGAACTTATTCAAGTATTCCTCAAATGACAAATTACATTACTTAAGATTCATAAACTCTTCGTATATTCGAGAAATTTCTTCTGCGGGCATGTAACGTTCTTCGTAAACTTCTTTGAAATCCTTCCATGAAAAGTCGTTTTCTGATTTCACTTGGATGATTGTCTCCCACCATGCAACAGCTTCTTCCTGTAGTTACCATGTCGCTAGTAGTCTCTTCTGATTATCTTCCAAATCAAGTCCTTTGAAAATCTTCTTACATGATTTAATCTAGACTTGAGGTTCTATTACATCGTCGAATCCCTTAACTGGTTTCCCACCAAGATTCGTGTAATTCTTGTTCAGTTCAGGAAGGCTAGTTTGAGTTAGGGCTCGAATTGTAGTCTTATTAATTACCGTAGCATCACGAATATCGGTAGTAGTATTGCTTCCTCTCCTACGTTTTCCTTTACTGCTCATTTCCTACTATCTGGAAATAGTATGAAAATGCTATTAGACAGACAGACGAATTACTAGAGATGGAAACTTAATCCGCAGGTATGGGTACCCATGGAGACCCACACCTAATCGGGTGGGGATTCCCCAACTTGGCGGGTAATGGGGCGGGGGCGGAGGATGATTTCAATACCCGAAGTGGGTAGGGGGCGGGTACATAGGTAATACTATTCTCCCTATATCCGACCCGATATATATTTCCTATTAAAGAACGTATACATTAGGCATATATACATTAAGTAGAAACATAGATTATTGTGCACTTGTGTTGTGTCTATTCAGTTTAACAAATTGTATCCTTTCACCATTTTTTCTATGTTTTTGACGTGACAGTGACATTGTTTATGGGTACCCATGGAGACCGGCACCTAAACGGGTGGGGATTCCCCGACTTAGCGGGTAATGGGGTAGGGGCGGAGGATGATTTCAATACCCGAAGTGGGCACGGGGCGGGTACGAGGTAACACTATTCTCCCCATATCCGACCCGATATATATTTCCTATTAAAGAACGTGTACGTTAGGCATATATACATTAAGTAGAAACATAGATTATTGTGCACTTGTGTTGTGTCTATTCAGTTTAACAAATTGTATCCTTTCACCATTTTTTCTATGTTGCTGATGTGACACTGACATTGTTTAGACCATTTCTTTAGCATTTAAGTGTACTGTTATACACTTGAGTTAATGGTTATTGGTTACCTGATGGGTCCTCTATAATCGTTGGGTATTCCTCTACCCGAATCCGTTGGGTATTAAGCGGGGATGTGGTGGGTACGGAGGACATAAATGGGTAGTGGGGATGGAGGCGGAGGATGTATTCCCCGCATATTATTCGCCCCATTTCCGTCCCTACGAATTACCTAAGGAGTATGAAACAGTTTAAGCTCTTTTCATTTCATTGGATTCTACTCATTCTAACCCCATCTCTAATGAACTATCTAATAAGTTATACCCCAAAGTTTTGTACAAACCAAAGCTATGATACCAACTATAATAGTCTGGCCTTTTTCAATAATCGGACAATAGCTATGCTCCACCGTGGCATTACAATGTTACCCCGACACCTTGTTTTATGGCCAGCCTCTCGATTGTCGAGGCCTCATGCCTAACCAACCCCTCTTAGGACGTGTAGACTTAAAAGTCTCCCGTTCGCCACCAAACCAAGAGCGAGAACCCCTATTATGCTGCATCATGTTAAACAAGGACCCTTGTGAGAACTCATTATATTTGTTTATGCATAGAAATTCGCACTGACTTTTTGAAAAATGAAACTAACATAAGGTCTCGTGGCACACACATAACGCAAACGCATATGTGGGTGAGATTTCTCCTTATGATAGTAAAAAATGCTTTAATACGCGAAAACCATTTTGATATTATTATTAGTGCATAGTGAAATAAACAATTTCGAAAGTAAATGTATCAATCTTAGCCAACATAGGTACCATATACCATACTGACATAATTGTATATAACTAAAAACGTACGGGCTGAAGGAAAGAGAGAAATACTTAAAAATGTCGATTGCTTATTCTTAGAAATCCAAATCTCAAGCTAAAATAAACTTCCACTCAGATTCCAATCAACGTTTGGCTATACCTCCTGATAATCCTTCGATCCTTCAATATGCAGGAAGGCTACGCTCCTCTGCTCATAGTATTCATGGAAAGGTAGATCTAGAATCCAAAATCGATTTTCCAGACTTTATTTTAAATTCTTAGGTAAATATTTCTATAATTAATCAATTCATGATAAATCCTGGGTAGAAGCTATAAAAGAGAATAATTTACAATAGAAGGCTATCCAGCTTAGTTATTATGAACCATTAGATTGGGAAAACCTTAGGCTTGCAGTTGTCAATGAAGATTTAGTCTTAAAAGCAAGGAAAAAATGGTCAAACTTTGTTGTCTTTAACATTTATGGTAATAAGCCTAATTATAATTTCCTCAAGGATATCATAGGTAGAAATTGGAAGTCAAAGGGAGGTTATAAACTTTTTTGGAGAGAGAATGGAATTTTTATTATTAAGTGTGATTTAGAAGAAGATTGTGATAAGATCTTAAGTTCTGGACCTTATTTTTATAACAAAAAACTTATACTCATGAAGAGATGGTACCCTGGAATTAAATTAATCTGAGAATCCCTTAACACTTTCTGGATTAGGTTTCCCAATTTGGATTTAGACTACTGGACTGTTGAAGCCATAAGTAGGATAGCTTCTATTCTTGGTCAACCTATTAAATTAAATAATGTGACTGAAAATGTAGGTCGAATATCTTATGCTAGAGTTTTGTTTGAGATTAATCCTGACTTCAAGTTTCCAGAAGTCGTGCCTATATTGTGTCATGATGGAAATATAGTATGGCAGAGAGTATGTTATGAATGGAATCCTCTTTCACGTACAAACTGTAGAGTGTTTGTACACTCTACAGTTACATGTAAAGCAAGTAAAGTTTAGACCCCAAAAACAATTTCAAATAAAGAGAATGACATGGATTTAGATGTTAATTTGATGAGTCGGACTAAACATATGAATGAAAATTCAGTTTAAAAGAAAATGGCTATTAGTGTGATGGATATTGAAAACAGAATGGATAGTGTAACAACCCGTAAAATCTGGGCCAGTTTAAAATTTTTATTTTGGCAATTTTAGCGAATTTTGATTATTTAAAATGAATTATTTTAAATAATATCGACGAGAAATTTATTTTGAATATAATTCGAACGTATATATTATATACGTCGTCGTTAGAATATATAATTATAAAAGGAATTGAAAATGGCGCGGTAGTTCGAAAATTCGATTTCTAATTTCAAATGAATATACAGAATTCGTTATAAGTCAGAATTGAACGAAACAAGAAACATTTGAATCTGATGAAGAATATCTTTCTAACGAAGTTGAGAAACTGAGATTTCACTTTAGAAGTTGAAAGATATGTCCAGTTTAAAATTAGAAATAGTCGCTGTGGAATTTATATATATTTTTATATATATAAGGCCCTTAAAAATGGACATTTTGCAAATGACCTCGGATTTCGACGAAACCGGTTTTGTTGGGTTCGGGATGTAAAGTTATTGCTAGATTCCAAATTTCATAATTTTTCGAATCAATATGTGAGCGTGGCAAAGGAAAACGCGTTTGACCAGTTTCAGTTGATTTTAATCGACTGGAAAATGGCCATTTTTCTAACGGTCTCAGAATTCGACGAAACTAGTTTTGTTAGGACCGTATCGTCAATACGAAGCTAGAAAATATTTTTCTGGAATTTTTCTAGTTAGTATGCGACCCCGGTAATTTGAAATGTACGTTTAAAATTCAATATATAGATTTAAATGTAAATTCAATGGAAACTGATTGTAACTATCGAATCAGTTTGTGATACATATCCCATTGTGTTCGGAATGGGGGTAAAACGCTAGGGAAGACAGGCGGTGGGCCTCGTTTCGAGGTCGAACGAAAAAGTCAACCTTAGGTGGAAAATTTAAATAATATAATAATTAAAATATTATAAACAACCTTGATAACCCCCCCCCTCACTTTTAGTTCCACGATCGAAATTAAAAAAAAAAAAAAAAAAAAAACCGCTGCCTCCTTCGTAAACGCTCCACCACCAGACGATCGACGACCCCCCCCCCTCTCCTCCTCACGACGGCGCACTCATCCTCCTCCCTTCCCCCTAACTCCTCCTTCTCTGTTCTTCAAGTCCCCGAAGCCCAAACCCCCAAATCGACTGCCACCGGCCTCCGCGCCTCCCCCTCCTCCCTCACGAACCCGCGATCACCTGATAACCCCCCCTGCTGCTGTCGCGACCCCTTCTTCTTCTTCCTCCACGCCTCTGCCTCCACCACGAAGTCCAGCACCCCCTCGCCTGCAACTCCAGCCTCGAGAGGCGACTCCGAACCCCTCCCCTTTTCCAGATAAATACTGTAAGTGATTTATTATTATTATTATTATTATTATTTTTTGTAAATCAGTTTTTTTTTATTTCCTTTTATATTTTAGCAAAATAAAAAAAAGGTGCTGTTTTATGTAGTAAGAAGAAAATATCAGTTTCTAGTTTATATAAAAATTCAGTCTTTGATTTATATTATATACATAGGAAAATTTCAGTTTTTGATTTACCATATAAAAAAAATTCAGTTTTTAATTTAAGAATAGATTAAATATAAGAATAGGTGTAGTTTAAAAATAAAAATAGATAGAGTTTAAATTATAAGTTAGAATTTTTATATAGATTAAATACTAAAAATATAATTTTTATTATATAGAGAAGTTAAAGGTATGATCTTCATATTTTTAAAGTAATAAAAATATGATTTTTATATTTTTAAAGTATTAAAAATATAGTTTTTACTATATACCGATTATAAAAATATGCTTTATATATTTTTAAAGTAGTAAAAATATAATCTTTTACATTGTAGAAAGACAAAAATATGATCTTTGCATAGTAGGAACTATAAAAATATCATCTTTATACAGGTAGCGAAATAAAAATGTGATTTTTATACATTGAACTTCAAAATAAAAATGTGATTTTTAGACATTGAACTTCGAAATAAAAATAGGATTTTTATATATTGAACTTTGAAATAAAAATTCGATTTTTATATATTGAACTTCGATAGAAAAATAGGATTTTTATATATTGAACTTCGATAGAAAAATAGAATTTTTATATATTGAACTTCGATAGAAAAATAGGATTTTTATATATTGAACTTCGATAGAAAAATAGGATTTTTATATATTGAACTTCGATAGAAAAATAGAATTTTTATATGTTGAACTTCGATAGAAAAATAGAATTTTTATATATTGAACTTCGATAGAAAAATAGGATTTTTATATATTGAACTTCGATAGAAAAATAGAATTTTTATATGTTGAACTTCGATAGAAAAATAGAATTTTTATATGTTGAACTTCGATAGAAAAATATGATTTTTATATATTGAACATCGAAGTAAAAAATTCGATTTTTATATATTGAATAGCGAAGTAAAAATATGATTTTTACATATGTAGTGAAAGCGGGCAACGAAAGCGACAAAAGGCGGGTTGGCGAAGATTTCCTGCATTAGAAGAGCCGTGGAGCTAGGATAGCTATAGGTGAGAACTTCTCACTCAAAATTCTTTTTCTAGTTATATATATATACTAGGATGTAGACGGTGCTTATTAGAAGCACCCGACACCCGTCCACAGACCATGGACTTGTTTGTTTAGCTGTTTGGTTATTGATTGTGATATTGGTTTGAATGTGGTTTGTGGTGTGAAAAATCGAATCGATAAATTGGTTAGGATTAGACGTGCGTCGTTATAAGGCGAAGGAGTAAGGCTAGGTTAGACTCTTACTCCAAATTTTGTGGTTTGCATAATAAAATTGATATGATTGATGTGTGAATGGCGTGGGCCTTCACTAGACCGGGGATAAGGCTAGGCCTTGTCCCGTTTCTAGTATCGTGCCGTTATGCCGCCGAAATTTTCTAAAAAATGTTAGAAAAATAAAAATATCATTTTATTGTGTAAATGAATTGAATAGAAATTCATAGGTTGAAATAAAATGTTTTATCGTTAAAAATATAAATTTTTAACGTGAAGTGAATAAAATAAAATATTCATTTATAAGCCGGACAGCTTGTTTATGTACACCTATTTGAATGACATTGATTGGGACGATAAATTCTACACATCGCCCAACTGCACAAATAAAATATGCGTTTGATTGTTTGAAACCCCACACGGGTGTTAGGATGAAATTTGAAGTTCACTCATCCTGATTGATTAAATGTGTCGATCGATTGATTGACAGGCTGTTATAAGCGTTGAATATCTATATTTGATGCTTATACAGTGTAGTGCACTTTGGTTGATGGTTGATTATTTTTCAATGTAATTATATACATGTGTTGTATGAAAATCCATATAATTAACTTTATATGGTAACTGATTGGGCCTCATTCCAATTTGAAAAATAAAGAATATTATAAAATAAAAGTTCATGTGTTGACAGTACTCATTCATTGAGATTGGTCATGTGTTGAACGAAATATTTTAGTAATAAAATTTACATCTTTATCAATATAAAATAAAAGTTCATGTGTTGACAGTACTCATTCATTGAGATTGGTCATGTGTTGAACGAAATATTTTGATAATAACAACTATTTTGAAAAAGAAATATTTGAAATAGAATATTTGAAAATAGAAATTTATGAAGCCGTGTTGATTAGATTGACGCCATTTTGACGTGAATGATATTTATATCGATTTTATTCATCTTAAAAATGAATATTGAAAAGTGATTTCGAAATCGAATATTTTGAATTGAATTGAAAACGATTTCGAAATGAATTGAATTGAAAACGATTTCGAAATGAATTGAATTGAAAACGATTTCGAAATGAATTGAATTGAAATTTGAATTGAATAGAAATGAATTTTGAAACGAATTTATAAAGAAGAATTCAATTTTGATTTGAATTGAAAAGGAAGTTGAAATTACTTTTGAAACGAATTTAAAACTATTTATATAATTCGTTTTAAATAGAAATCGACGAAGTATATATTATATATATTATATATATAATATAATGGCCTGAATAGAACGCGCCGCGCCGCGGCAGTTCGTGAATTTCGACCATTTATTTCAAACGGACATTGCGGGAGATCCGACCGTCGGATTCTCCTAAAACCAGAACCGTTGGGTTCGTATCGAAAAGAGCTTTCTAATGAATGTTAGAAATTTGAAATCTAACGGTTGGATTTGGAGATACGTCCAGATCAATTTCGAAAAAGGTCGCTGTAAGTGCAGTTCGATGGCCGTTGATGGAAATCGACTGTACGGGCCTTGATAAAATTATTAAAAATAGTAATAATTTGTGTAAAATCATAAGAAATGATTTAGAAAGAATTGGGATGAAAAACTCCATATTTGATTGCGATAAAAATAGATTTTTGTCGAAATGAACTAGGTTTGAACTAGAATTATAATTCTATTTATTTTTAAATAAATAAATTGAATTCGAAAAGGGTTTTAAAAGTAACCAAAATTCCAATGATTGCATTGGAGTGGATTTGAATCGAAATTGTCTTCGGAATATTTCGATGTTGGAATTCGTGATTATACAGGTGTTGTTATGGAAATTTGAAAGATATATATGTATATCGTTATTTCCAATACGACATTTGTTAGTCGTAGGATTCGATATTGAATATAAGCCGATATATTTTCTATTCAGAGCCTTGTATTGAATATCGAATGTGATTTGGGTTTGTCGTGAATGGTGTCTTCACTAACACTGTTCTTGAACCCAGTTGAGAAAAGATTAAATCTTTTTATTTAGATTTAATGAAGTTTACCAATTAAATAATATTTAATTGGAATTGAATTGATATTGATTTTTGGGTTTATCGTGAACAGTGTTTTAAATAACACTCGTTCTTTAACCCGATAATTAATGAATGTGATTTTGGGTTTATCGTGAACCGTGTTTTAAATGACACTGATTCTTTAACCCCGTCGAAGATTAAAACTAAGTGGAGTTTTAATGAATCTTTAATTAGATTGTAAGATCGAAAATGGAGTATCACCAGTTTTGCTCCAGGCGATAGTTAAATCTTTAATTAGATTTGAACGTGAAATGGTAATTGAATTTACCGATAACACTGTGGTGTTAGATATGAAGTATTACCAGTTTTACTTCATGGGATGAATAGGTTGGGATTGGGAAATTAAAACAAATGATTACTTCGGTAAGGTTCGCTAATCCCGACTAGTTTGAATTGATATTCAAAAATGGATTAAAGAATAAATTCAAGGAATTTATCTTTGATAAAATATATGGGAATCTTTCCCTGTGAATGTGAAATTTAGAAACTAACTGTCGGTTAGCCAAGCAGAATGGTTTTCTGGATATTGATCTGATGTTGGTTTCGGCCTTCGGGGTTAATATTTGGGAAATTATTCTCTTGATTAATTTACGGTTAGTGACTAATGAATTGGAATGAGGCGTATGTTGTGTTTGTGTAACACTTATTTAAAATATACGCGAGTTATTCGGAAAGACCGGGTTTATCCCATTCTGAATAACTGATACGACGATAAGTCGAAGATGAAGACGATGGTCGAAGACCGGAGGTCTTCACGTCGTTTGGGCGATAACTGATGATCTTGATTGGGCTGTACACCCAAGAAGATGGAAACAGTTAGTGATCGTCCAGACGTACTTGGAGATCGATGGATATGCGGGGTACTAGGTGCCTCCGGTTTCGTTCAGACCCAGAACGGACTTGTAAATGGACTGTGTGTCTGACATCGGATTTCATTCTGTGTGACTGATATCGGTTGCATAGGATGGTTTGCCTGTGTGGCATGCTAAGATGCAAATGATCAAGGCTTCTGTTGAAAAGCAAAGTCTTGTGGTGATGATCAAAGCACGGCCTTTGTGGCGTAGCTTTGTGTAACATTTACCTCGCGTGTTTCACACCCGGTATGAACCAAAAACGGGAGACGGACCTCAGGGAGGACTTGCGTTTCTTTCTAGCTAGAAGTGGCGTCAGTGGTTTTACACGCCCTGACGAGTTTGACTTATGTGGTTGTTGCGGTTGCGAGGCGCCTCGGTTATATCGGTTTCGGCCGAATGCATTCTGGTCGGCTGACGGACCAGACTTACACCCCATAGGGTGGGGAGACGTATTGTTCAGGCATAATAATCCACTCCGTGTGGACCGGCCCTGACGATCCAAGGCTTGCCTGCGCGCTTGCCTGAGACATGGGCTAGATTGTCTCGAATCAGTTGAGGACTATCTTTTGCCTCGGTTCATAGATGGAAACCCAATTTCCAAATACGTGACTTTGCGGTTTTGATTGTATAACCTATATATGGCGACATAGTGGTATGGGGCATTCATGCCGCCTATGATTGATACTTATGATTTGAAGTGTTTTATACACTATGCACTTATAATAGTATCAAATGATTTGTTTTAAAACGTATCAAGCATTCTTTGGCTGTTATAAGGGAAAACCCTATCCTCGACTGCGTTGCATTGTGTGATGGGACCTGGGTCTTATAACAGCTTCATTTTTTCTTTATTTAGCATTGCGCTGTTTGTTTATGCACTGGTATTCTTGGGAGGAAACCCGTTCCGTGTTATACGGCGTGGTCCCTTGATTTACCTAATGATTTAAAATAAAGATTAATAACTGTTTTAGTTCTCACACCAGTCCCATGACTGACCTGGAGTTTATTGTTTTAACCTAAACTCTGGGTGCCCTTATTTTGACACGGGCAGCTAGTAGTTTCGGTTTTGCAGATTTATATTCACAGGATCCTGGTTTACAGCTGGAACGATATCCGGAAGGCTTTGTATCCGTATATCTACTTCTAGTTGTGTATTGTATTATTTTCCGTTGCTATGTATTTAAATGTAATTTAAATCTCTGATATTTCTGTGTAATATTCATTTACTCTGTATATTCTTGTAATCTGATGCATTGTTGTAATATACAATGAAATGTTCTTCTGTTTGCGTTCTGTTGTGGTTTGTTCTCGAACTATCCAACGCTTTCCTTTACGGGGAAGTTGCGGGTCTTTACAGATAGTTAGGAGAAGTTTATTACTGAACAAGTTGGATTAGTAAATGGCTCTCAAAGCATATGTAATAAGGAAATTCCTGGTGGTTGCCAAAATTTATTCAGGGAATAGAGAAAAGACGTTGGAATTTCAGAAAGAAATGTTCATTCAAAAGGGGATAAAGTATCAACTAAGGACAATGTAAGGTTTTTCAATAATTTGAATGTTGATACTTCAACAAATGATGACATAAGGCTGGTAGAAGAGAAGTCTAAAGCAGTTTTAGCTACTGCAAGATCTGATTTAGATAATGGACTTAATGCTTTAATGGATTTTGAAAATTATGATACTCAGCATGGTAATAGGGAACAAAGATTTGAAGAATCATTCATAGATGAATTAGACAGTTCTTCGAATAGTTATAAAAGAAAAGGATCAAAGATTAAGAAGGGTAAATTCAAGAGAGGTAGTATAGTTATGAGTGGGGAACGCCTGGTAGAAACCAATCTAGAATGGGTTAAGTTGATGTCTCAAATACAAACTAGATCGAAATCTAAGAAGGTAAAAGAAGAATGTAGTGGCATCTCAAATGGAGGAATTTGCAGAAAGTAAGATGATTTCTTTATTTTCTTCTCTGGGTTTTGCATGCTTACATTATTTGTTTGGGCTTATTTCTGCTGGGTTTCAAGGGATTATTTGGAAGTTTATGATGGCGATTGTGGATTATTGGAAGATGTGCTTTGTTGTTTCGCGTTGCCTGAAGAAGTTCAGATCATTTTAGTTGGTTGCAAATGTAGCTAGAGATGATTCAGTGATCTTTTTGGTTTTAGGCCCTGTTGGGCTTTTGGTATTTTATTTTATCGGCCTGTTATGTTATGTATTATCTATTTTTGGGCTTGTCTGTTTGTGATGTATTTTATTTTGTTTTGGGCTGACTTTTTTGGTTTTTGGTGCATAGTATTTGTTGTATTGTCCGTTGTAATTGTATGGCCAGCCCAAACCTATGTACTCTCTTTATATGTATTAAAGTACCCTTGTCTTTCAAAAAAACCGTACGGGCTCGAAGTGGAGATTGGGTTTCCAACAATGGCCGGGAAAAGGAACTTCCTCACTGAACCAAATTTTGAACACATCTAGAGGGGATGTCCGAGGGTCAACAGTGATGCTCCTCATGCTAACGTAAGGCTGGGTAACCTCTGTAATTAGTTAACTTAGAGTACGCTTGAATATGTCATCTCCCGGTCGTTACCGACCTTTAACGAGTGCTCGCCAACAACAACCACAAAAGTAGATGGTTTCCACATAGGTTAATACCTGGGCTCCATACCATGGTACACCTTTTATCTAGAAGGAGACAACACACCCATAACCCTGCTACATTTCTTCCTGTTTTAGCCATTTACCGGGGTGTGAGGCTTGCCGAGATCACGATATACACAAAGCTACGCTTAAATAAGCCATGTTTTGATTATCTACAGCTCATTACATCACTTAAATATGACACATTGTCCATTCACAACACATCACTGATTTCTATCAACATATAACCTCTAAGCTCATATATCTTAGAGAAGGGTGTTAAGCTAAGAGAATAAATTCTCCGCCACCAAGCAGATATATATTGATAAAGATCAGTGCTACACATTCAATTACAATGTCAGACACATAATCCATAAAGGTTCGTCCTGGGTCTGAATAAAACCAAAATCCAGAATTCCTCCAAACACATCTGGACTACTTGCCACTTAACTGATATAAAAATCCACTTGCGAATGGGAGCCAACCATTCCAGACATTCAGGAAGTTGCCCTTACGATGTGAAGGGTCCCGATCTTCAATACTGTCTTCAATGTTTTCAATTGCTTCATAACGTCATATTATTACTCGGAATGGTTTTCAGATCCAGTTCTGATCCCGATCTTTACGAATAATAAGCGCAATTTTAAAACCATGTGGATATACAGGACCAAATAAAGTCTCAAACCATACTTCATGTTTGGAAACTCAAATTATCATTCCTGACACTTTAATACTTGTTAAAAATTATTTACTAAGGTTTGGACAAGATTTATAAAGCTAAATCCCTTTGAAACTCAACATTTAACTAGTAGCGTTACAAAAGCGTTATATTGGCTAACTTGATTAAAATAACCTTTATATTTTCAAAACCTTAAATTTTGCAATTCAAAACATTTCTAATTGATTTATAATGATTTTACAAAAAAAAACATATTTTCAAAACATTTAAAATAGCTGTTTACATTTATGGTTGGCAAACTACAATTACAACGTTCTTTTCCAATACGGTTTTAAACATAACTAGAAAATCATAAGTCGATAATAAAATCTGCTTTCACTTATTTGAAAGCTCTTATTAATAGAAATTAAGTGTTTTTTGTTTTGTGGAAATCTGGTTTGAATTGCAAAAGTTATCATCGTTTAAGGTTTGTAACTAAAATTCGTGAATTGTCGTTTGTGCGAGAGCTCTATTTTGACCACAATAAAAATTATTCTGCTATACTTCCAACATAATTTAGAAAACCATTATATACTTATAAACCATTTAAAATCATTTAAATTTACTTTCCAAATTATTTCAGGTTTAAAATTCAACTTTTATTTTTCACTTAATATTTTATTAATAAAATATTAAATTAAATTCCAATTTATTTCTAAATTCAAATAATTTAAAATTAAATTTCAAACTAAATTTTGAATTAACCATCCCGTCCGCTGGATTAGTTAGGGATAACTAGGGAGAGCAGGAAACTATATTTTCCAAACCCAAACCTAGACATTATTCTCTCTGTTATCCTAGAACGTTCCGGTATTTATTTATTTTACTTTTCTTGAAAGAAACTCCATCAATGTATATGTATTCATACATATGTGCATTTTCCAATTATTAACCTCCAATTTTCAAATTTAAATAAAAAAATACCCATGTACAATGCCGACTTGGTCCGAGACTTATCCGATATCCATATAAATCCACATATGTGTGTAACAAGTATAATGCACATATAATCACTAATAACAACCACGAAGTATCCAACACAAGCAAATATGGGTATATATATAACAGTGTATACATGTGTCAAAATGTGCACATTGTCACAAAGAACTCACGAAATTCAGGATCTGAATTACGGATTTTGTATGCATTTAGTTGGTATAAGAATAGGATTGAAGCCTCATCAAAATCATCTCTAAACTCACCTTATTTGCGAATTAGAAGATTTTGCAGCAACATTGATGAAGTCTAGAGCTATTTGGCTTCAAGAAGCCTTGATTTTGTTGGAGAATTCACTGACTGATACATGCAACAAAAATATCAGTATAGAATAGAAAGAATTCATAACAGGGATTTTTGATGGATTTAGATCCACTTTTAAGATGATTACTTGTTGTAAATTATAGTTAACACCTTAGATTTACTATCTTTAAGGAGATTTGGAACTTAGGTTTTGGTTAAAGGTAGGTTTCAGCAAACTTTCTTTTTGTTGCCGTGAAAATAGAAGGAGAAGCTTGGGGAGAAAAATAATGTATTGACTAATTTAGTTTTCCAGGTTTCTCTTTTCCTAACCTATATAATGGGCTAATTAGCCTCAGCAGGCCTCCTAATGCATAATGAGGCTTTTGGAAAGAAATATGGCCTAATCACATAGTTTAAACCATGTTTTACCTCATACTAAACACAAATACACACTATTTTCCACTGCTTATCATAATCTAACATCAAATAACACATAATAAAGACAGAAACAACTTATTTAGAATGCTTTTAAACCGATTTATCATTATTCTATAGATTTTTTACATTAAAATTACAAACTTTACAAATGTTTACAAATTCTATTTCTTTTGTGCAATTCATATAATTTTAAGAGTTACAATCTATAAATTTATTTAACTTGAAAAGTAAAAAAATTCAAACTTACAAAAATTATTTTTAAAACATATATTTATACTTTGTAAACAAAAATCGAAATTTTTTTACTTCCTTTTAGGTCGAAGTTCTTTGAAAAAATGACGCTTACTTCAAAATTTTAACATTTGCTTATATTTTAAAATGTATTACAACCAATTAACTCGAAAATCTTGAAACATTTATTTTACCTCAAAACTCATACATAAAGATATTTCTAACTTTATTTACAACACACTTAAATTTAAAGATACATTTTACAATAAAAGTCACTATTCACAATAATTCACTATTTATTGCATTTACACTATTAAATTAATTTGGCATGCATATTTTTCATACAAACATATATATAACAAGATTACAAACATAGTATTCATACACAACTTTTATTTTATTCTCTAATCTCAATAACTTACATTTTCCAAACACAAATTCACAAATTATTAATTATCTTGTTAGAACAATTTAACGCTTAATATTGAAAATAATTTTTCACTTTAATATTGATTGGTAATCAATATTCTATATATTTTCAACACTTATTAGAACTGCCATAGTATTATTTATCAATACTTTCCCAAAATTGTCACATTCAAGAAAATAATTCATTAAATGCTTATCATAAGATTTCTTGGTTTATTTAATTTCATATTAATCCTTCAAAATATAATTTAGAAACACAGGTTGGAATAATTTTTTATTATACCAAATGCATTTAATTTACTCCAATGCACACAATTATATAAATCGTCAATTCTTTATTTTCACATCTTGAATTATCAACGAGTTAGGCTCCCGAACTCATATTTTAATCTTCTCGAGCTTTAAAATTACAAAACTTAGTATGATCTGCTAATCTCTAGTATTCGAAAACTTGGGCTGCTACAGACTCTCCCTTTAATAAATTGTGTCCCTGTAATTTACTTAGGATAATTCATTTACATTTTCAAATTCTATACCATATCTCAAGTTTATTTCCTTAGAAAATTTTGATTTAACTATCCAAACACATAGCATTTTTGACTTTTCTAATTTTCCCCAACTCTTTAAGATTAAAATACTAGAAATTCCGAACCTTAAATACTCAAGTATATAAAAAGTTTTTACCTTAAATCCAAGTAATATACACATAAAGTTTAATTTATTACAATATGGCTTTCGCATAGCATATGTTGGAATAAACACTCATCATTTTGAAATTTCGAATCAGTACTTGATGCTGCATTGCCATCAAATATGTTCCAATTTCCTGAACAATGGTTGTTGCTTTGAATATAATATCAAACAGCCTCGCTATTTACTGCTTATATCACTAACTTAATGGTTACAATTGCCCTTTGAACCCAAGTATGAGAGTGTGTATTTCAAACATATTACCCATGTTCAAGATAGTTACTCACCTAAAACAACATTTTATACTCAAAACACTTCATATTTATTAACTTAGTTTTCTCAAACACAAATTTTCACTTGACAATCCTTCAAATTGCTTTGAATGATATTAAACCACCTAACTATTCAACAACTTTCCTTACTATTTGGCTGTAAATTCGATATAATATCTTTATTCCCTTGTTAACTTTACTATAGTTTTCTTCTTATGTAGTGGCTTAACACTATTCTCACATAAATAATTTCCATTACTCCATCCCAAAATTTAAATATGTTACACAATATAATGTGCTTGATCGTCTCATTTAAGCATTTAAGAAATCCTTATCGATATCATTGATCATAGGCATCAATTAAAACCCTTAAAATACCTGCTGGATAATTCAACAGAAAACATAATCATATATTATCACAAACACTCTTACTTTATTTCAAATAAAACAACCTACTAGTTATCCACAAGATTTAGATCCATAACTCGATTAACTCTTAAAAAACCTTAAGCGTTAATATTTACCATCACTTTTTTAAATAGAAATAGGATATATATATATAAAAAAAAAATATACCAAAAGGGAGGTAATGGCCAACCACCAATGGCTCACAAAAACGGTCTAGCTAAAAGACCCAGAGCACGTAAAAAAATTTCATATACTAGAAGACAAAACATGCCCACACAACACTCTAGTACAACAAAGCCCAACTCACTCAACAACGCGAAAGCTCCACTCACGCAACAATCGAAACAAGGAAACTGAAGAGGAAACCAGCAAAACAATCAGAAAGCATGAACTTGATGGACTTGCAAGACTTCCAACTCGAAGAGAAAGCAAGCAGCATAAACACTTGTACCAGTCGAAAAGGCACATACTCTAGCCACCGCGTTCAACACCGAAAAAGCAAACCATCTGCTGTTGCACCACTCAATTCTACCTTATAAGCTCTAGCACTCCAAAGCTATAAAAAAATCACCAAAAAAGGAAAGATTTGGAATATCCGTCCTGGTAAACTACCCAATCCAAGTCTACGCAAGGAAAATCAGACTATCAGCGGGGGGGAGGACCACCCAAAAGAGCACACCCACACGAGTGATCTATAAAACAAAGCAATTCAACCCACACCAGCACGCTGTAAGGGACCCAAGAAAATATTTAAAGCATGAACCAAGCTCTGCGATCGAGACTGAATAATACCCACGAATGGCCTCCCATAAAATGCAAGGAATGCATCATCCCTTACCCATCGAATGACCGTCGAAGAGTCCATTGGAACCTCTTCAAATACTGCCTTATTCCGAGCGCACTAAAGCTGCCAGCACATTAGGGAAGGGATCAGCTGGAAAGTGATAGATCGAAGAGATTTCCTAGAAATCCCCTCCCACCAAAGACGTAGGACATCGGAGAAATAGGTAGCTTGACCGTGGACACCAAGTAGGTTTTCGAAGTAAGACCAGACAACTTTAGCACAAGAACCCTCGAAAAAAAGATGAATAGAAGATTTCAAGTCCCCAGAAGAGCAACACCTACACTGAGAAACGATAGGGATGTTGACCCCTCTAAGGTTCTCATCAAGTGGTAAAAACTATCATGTAGGAATTTCAGTATAAGAATAGAGTCCTTGGGAGGCGATCTAGAATCCCAAATGAAAGCAAAAGCTGGAATTATGGTATGAGGGGATTAGAGGAAATTTCACGTAGCCCGCAGGGAGAAAGGAGCTCCACTCCAACCTATACCTCCTCCGTGAGAGTTGTAGAAGATCTTCGAAGATTGCATCTACTTCTATGTATCGCTAGCGTAAGAAGGATCCCCAGTGTAATCTTGAGGCGACACTAATTTACATGGAGGAACGACACCCAAAGGGAATCGTTAGTTCTGAAATGAACCCAAGGCTAGTAGGCGTAAGCAGTACAATTATCCCTTGGGTTTCGAAGCCCAAGGCCTTCCTCGCACTTGGGTCGAAAAATAGCATCCCAAGTAATCCAATGGTGCCGTTTGGAATTGTCCTTTTCCCCTATAAAAAGGACGAAGCCAAAGAATGGAAGAAGGAACAAGTTGGAGTCATGTTAGCGAAGACATGAGATCCAATGGAACCAAGAACTGACTTGATGAGCAACAATCGACCCGATTAGGAAAGGAGAGCAGCGTTCCAATGAATGATCTTACTACAGCTTTATTCGAGCGGGTATCAAAAATTGCATTGAGCTTGCGACCAAGCTAAAGGATAGTGCCAAGGTATGGCAAGGGAAGCGAAGCCACCCTACAAACGAAAAGGGTTTCAATCCAACCAACCCTTTCTTGAGTCATAATATTGGAAGGAATGAAACAAATTTTCGAGGAGTTGACGTGATGTCTCGAACGCCTCTCATACTGATGAATAAAAGATAGCATAAAATGAAAGGATTAACGGTGACCATTGAAGAAAATAATAATCGCCCGCCAAAGATAAGGACGAAATAGTTGGGCACCCACTAGGGATCCCAAAGCGATGAATCATCCCCGCAATCGTGAGAGAATGTTCTTCTCGAATAAAGGCCTCCATAGCGATGATGAATAAAGTCAGAAAAAGGGGGTCTCCCTGGTGAAGCCCCCTTCCCGAGTAAAAAAATCCATATGCCGAACCGTTAATATGAACGGGGAATCAATAGTTTGAGATGAGCCTCCAAATGATATCAATAAGAGGCACAGGAAAACCAATGGCATGGAGGACCATTATGATGAAAAACCATGACATGTGATCGTAATCCTTCGCCATGTCATGTTTAATGAACACATTGGAACCTCTTACCTTACGATCAATTTGGGAAATAAATTCTTGTGCCAGAAGGACATTATTGGAAATGAGACGTCCCTTAACAAACCTAGCATGGGAAGATGAAGTAATGTGATCTAGAAAAGGAACTAATCTAGTAGATAGTATCATAGAGATGACCTTGTTTGAGAAGTTACACAGACTAATTATTCTGAAATCAGAACAAAATCTAGGGTTACCACATATCGGGATCAGAACGTGATTGGTGGAAGTCCATCGCATTGGAATCTCACGTCCCAAAAGAGAGATTGGATACATAAACAGAAGTCCAGTAGAATAATCATCCAGTCACTCCGATAGAATTGGTTGTTGAATCCATCTGGCCCACTCACACTATCTTACCTAAGCGAGAACATGCAAAACTGAATATCATCCAAAGAAGTAGAGAAAAGACACTCATCTTCATTAGGAAGAACCAAACTACGGATAAAAGACAACAGTAAAGTTTCTGAGGTAGTGACAGAGGGGAAACCTAGAGAAGATTGAAAATGGGAAAGGATAGTGTCTTTGACATTCAAGAGATCGGTCGCCAATGAGAGTTCGGGGAAAAGAATATGGCTGATAGATCAGGACCTTATTCTTCTTATGAATAGAGGAATGAAAGAAACTAGAGTTTGAATCATCGTCAACTACCAACTTAGTTCTAGCCATTTGTCGAGGAAATCGTTCTCGACGCGTAGCTCAAAGGAGAAAGCGAGTTGGGCCTGAACACAAACTTCCTTATTAACCTTCGATGGTACTTCATCAAAGGAAGACTTTGCAAGGATAAGAAATTCTTTCGTCACACGAACCTAATCAAAGATATCCTAGAAAATCGTCGTGTTCCACGCTTTAAGGCAACCTTTCAGGCATTTGAGCTTGTGGGAGGACACGGCAAAAGGACAACCCACAACAGGAATAACCCAGGACTCTTACGCCACTTGGAAGAAAGAATGAAGAGATCTCCACATGGACTGGAAACAAAAAGAAGAGGGACAGAAAACAACAAATGGGGTGCATCGCAACACCATTGAGCATGGTCCGAGTTAGTGCGGTGAAGATGAGCGACCGAGAATGAGAAGGGTTGGTTGAACTATCCCTCTAATCCAAAAACCCGATCAAGTCAAGAAAAAACATGGTTGGGACCTTCTTGGTTATTGCACAAAGTGAAAGTCGATCAAGGCGATTAATAGAGGATCCCCCTTGCTTCTTAGCCTGGCACGAGACCACATTGAAGTCCCCTTGAAAAACCGAAGTTGCATGTCCCAAGTCAAAGAGAGAAAGGATTTCGGTCCACAAACTCTTACGCTCAATGCGGTCAAACATAGGCATAAACTACAGAGAAAAGGAAAGGAGAACGAAAAGAGGCGATCAAACACTCCAATGAGAGCAGCTGATTGGAATCGAAGATGGGACGATAGCTACATTCTTCTCCCATAAAATCCGGATCTTGTTAGAAACATTAGACACACCACCTTCAAAGCAAAGAGAGAGAAAAGTATGGGAATGCACCTCTGAACCCATAAGCGGTTCAAGAAGAGCAACCAAACAGATGGAGTGTTTCTTCACTATGCAGTGAAGCCGAGAAAGTGAAGCATCGTTATTGATCCCACGAATGTTCCTGAACAAAATATTCGCCATATAAAAATGTAGGCAAAAGAAAACAAAAGACATGATGAATGAAGACAGATACTCAATCAAGGTAAAGAGCGTGACGAGTAGATCTTACGATCTTCTCTGTCGCCGCTATAGAGCGAGTTCAAATGCTGCGTGGAGTTCGAGGGGCAACCCTTAATCTCCGGTGCGAGGAGCAAAAAGAAGGACCTGATGGTCGACTGGGAGAGACACCATCAGCAAAAATCACCTAAGAACGATCGGGCATGAAAGCATAAGAAACTGAAGAACGATCTCTCAATCTAGCAGCAACAAATCATTCTTTGTATGACGAGATAAGCGATCATTAGTGATCAATATCTTGATGTTACTGAGAAGTGGATAAGAATGCGAAGTAGAGGAAAGCAAGGTCGTAGCGGCATGCTCCTCAACACTTCCCTCTAAAGACGAACCAGAGGAAAGATCTAAGCACAGAGAAAGGGAGGAAAGACCATAAAATGTAGAAGCGCTAGATAGGCGTGTTTCTCCTCACTGTGTGGACTTTCAATTTTAGATTTTCATGACATTGACAAATTAACAAGGGAAAGAGCATCATAATAATAAAGGGATGAAAATACCACGAGAAAACGGTATTAGGAAAGCGCAACCAATACCGAAGTCCAATCTAGGTGGATAATACCTGAAGGTCATTGTATAATGAACAGCAAAGTTATCCGCTATGCGATGGAGACCCAAGTACCAGCAATCATAAAGCCAACAAGAAAACTCAACAAAACCCAAAGCCGAAAAGCCCACAAAGCGCTGTGTTGAAAGCACATGAACAATGCATAAACGGCATTGTTGTGTCATACCCAACCAACACAAAAAAACCCAGTGGCCTGGACATGAAGGACAACAGCAGTGTCATCCCTTATCACGACAGCAAAACTAACCAGGAGCAAGCAAAAGGAGGATCAAACAATAAATAAACCATTGCAGCCCAACACACAAAAGCCATCCCACAAGGTAAAGAGGTTAGAAGCGATTCCGGCACCGCGAAAATCAATAGCTGAAACGCCTCTGAAAAACAAAAGGCATGAATCAGCAAAGAAGAAAAATTGCCACGACCAACAAGAGGCAAAACCAACCCAACCGAAATGCACAAAAGCATGCACAAAGGGTGATGAAGAGCAAAGCCACCAAATAGGCAGTAAAGCCACAACAGTCGACAAGCCGACACTCAAGTCACCCAACACTGACAACCCAAGGAAGATAAAACCAAAGGCACCGAGTGGAGAGGAGAAGGAAGCCAAAAGACTTCTCTATCATCAACCGAAAGGATAACCCGAAGAGGAAGACACACACAACCCACAACAGAGCCAGGAACCAAACAATTAACAACAGGAAAAAACGAATTAAGTAACGGAAAAAAAGGGGAGAGAACGAACCTGACCTGGAATGCCTCGATAAAAGAGTACTTTACGAACACTGATCAGAAAGAAATCCACAGGATCCACAGAATCCATCTCCGTTGCCACGCCAACTCTATTACATAGTGGTTGCATACGGATATTAGAGATATCCTAGCTCTCAACAAAATCCACTCTGCACGACGATAGCCATTGATCATACTCTTGTTGGCCACAGGGGAAACAGTCGCTACATTGTTAACAACTACATCCTCGCCAACAACAGGCCTAGACTCCTCCAATCAGACCGACAAATCCCCAAGTAGTAAAAAGCGGTTGCTGATTGACAAAGGGAAAGTGCACGAACCTATGCACTGCCAGGTCAACTTCCAACCTTACCCAAACAAAAAAACCACAACCGGAGAAGAAGAAATGAAACGACCTGAAATCCCCCTTACGGGAAATCCCGGATTGAGTAGAGAACAAGCCACATCCGAAAGCAAACAGAAGAACAAGCCACATTCGAACGCAGACAGAAGAACATTTCATTGTATATTACAACAATTCCATCAGAATACCAGAATATACAGAGTATTAACGAATAATATACATTATAAGATATCAGAGATTACAATACATTACATAGCAGCGGAAAATAGTACAATACACAACTAGAAGAGATATACGGATACAGAGCTTTCTGGATATCATTCCAGCTGTAAACCAGGTTCCTGTGAATATAAATCTGCAAAACCAAAACTACTAGCTGTCCGTGTCAAAATAAGGGCAACCAGAGTTTAGGTTAAAACAATAAATTCCAGGTCAGTCATGGGACTGGTGTGAGAACTAAAACAGTTATTAATCTTCATTTTAAAGTTACGTAAATTAAGGGAGCACGCCGTGTAACAAGGAACGGGTTTCCTCCTAAGGACACCAGTGCATAAAACAACAGCGCAATGCTAAATAAAGACAAATGAAGCTATTATAAGACCCAGGTCCCATCACACAATGCAACGCAAGCCGGAGGATAGGGTTTTTACCTTATAATAGCCAAGAATGCTTGGTACGTGAAATTTCTTGTTTTATTATTATTATAAGTGTATAATGTAAAAACAATTTCAAATCATAAGTATCATCCATAGACGGCATAAGTGCCCCATACCACTATGTCACCATACTAGGCCCTACAATCAAAAACCGCAAAGTCACGTATTGGAAGTTGGGTTTCCATCTATGAACCAAGGCAAAAGATAGTCCTCATCGATTCGAGACAATCTAGCCCATGTCTTAGGATCAGAGCTCGAGTGACCCTTGGAGCGACAGGGCCGGTCCACCAATGTGGTTTAAAATGCCTGAACACTGCGTTTCCCTACCCTTTGGGGCGTAAATGAGCCAAATGACTACATCGGCTCCACACAGTCACCGATATATCAGAAGCGCCTCGCAACAGCAACAACCACACAAGTGAAAATAATATAAATGTCAAGGCTGGTAGGTCACTAACACCACCCTAGCTAGAAGGAAACGCATGACCTCCTTGAGGTCCTCTCCCATTTCTGATTCACAACTGGGGTGAGAGGCTCACGAATCAAAGTTACACAAAGCTATGCCACACAGGCGGTGCTTTGATCATCAACCACAAGATTTTTCTTTTTAACAGAAGCCTTGATCAATTGCCACTTAGGCATGCCATACAGGCAATTCACTCCATGCGATTGATATCCATCAATATATAACCCCTAAGCTCGTACGTCTTAGAGAAGGGCGTTAAGCAAGAGAATAAATTCTCCGCTGCCAAACAGATATATATTTAATAGAAATCAATCACACAGAATAAAATCCAATGTCAAACACACAGTCCATTTACAAGTTCGTTCCGGGTCTGAATGAAACCGGAGGCACCTTATACCTCGCATATCCATCAATCTCCAAGTACGTCTGGACGATCACCAACTGATTCCCTCCTCTTGGGTGTACATCCTAATCAAGATCATCAGTAATCACCCAAACGACGTGAAGACCTCCGGTCTTCGACCACCGTCTTCATCCTCGACACCATGTCGAATCAGTTATTCAGAATGGGATAAACCCGGTCTTTCTGAATAACTCGCGTATATAATAAACAAGTGTTAAACACAACATACGCCTCATTCCAAATCAGAATATTCTTTTATTCAAATATTCTTATATTTTGAGAAAGGTTCCCATTAATTTTATCAAAAATAAATTCTTTAAATCTTCTTTTGAATATCAATTCAAACTAGTCGGGATTAGTGAAGCACACCGAAGTAATCATTTATTTTATTTGCCAATCTCAACCAATTCATCCCATGAAGTAAAACTGGTCATACTTCATATCTAACACCACGGTGTTATCTATAAATTTAATTACCATTTCACATTCAAATCTAATTAAAGATTTAACTATCGTCTGGAGCAAAACTAGTGATACCCCATTCTCGATCACTTCAATCTATTTAAAGATTTATTAAAACTCCACTTAGTTTTAATCTTCCCAAAAATCAATATTAATTATTGTTTAACTTGGGAAATCACATTCTGTCTTTAACTGGGTTAAAGAACAGTGTTAATGAAGACACCATTCACGACAAACCCAAATCCAATTTGATATTAAATACAAGGCTCTGAATAGAAAATATATCGGCTTATATTCAATATCAAATTCTAAGACCAACAAATATCGTATTGGAAATAACGACATAAATATATCTTTCAAATTTCCATAACAATATCTGTATAATCACAAAATCCAACATCGAAATATTCCAAAGACAATTTCGATTCAAATCCATTCCCATTCAATTATTGGAAATTCTAGTTACTTTTAAAACCCCTTTCAAATTCAATTTATTTATTTCAAAAATAAATTGATTTGAATTCTAGTTCAAAACTAGTTGATTTCGATAAAAATCTATTTTTATCTTTTCAAATATGGAGTTTTTCATCCCAATTCTTCCCAAATCATTTCTTATGATTTTACACAAATTATTACTATTTTTAATAATTTTATCAAGGCCCGTACAGTCGATTTCCATCAACGGCCATCGAACTGCACTTACAGCGACCTTTTCCAAATTTGATTTGGACATAATTCCAAATCCAACTGTTAGATTTCAAATCTCTAATTTTCGTTAGAAAGCTCTTTTCGATACGAACCCAACAGTTTCGGTTTTAGGAGAATCCGACGGTCGGATCTCCCGTAATGTTCACTCGAAGTCAATGGTCGAAATTCGCGAACTGCCGCGGCGCGGCGCGTTTTATTCAGGCCGTTTAATATATATAATATATATATTATATATATTTCGTCGATTTCCTTTTAAAACGTATTATATAAATCCTTTTAAATTCGTTTTCAAAACGAGTTCAACTTTATATTCAATTTCGAATCAAAATTGAATATTCCACGTCATCGATATACAAATAATAATATTTTCAAAACGTTATATTTTGAAATCACTTCCTTTTCTATATTCATTATAAAAACGAATATAATCGATATAAATATCGTTCACGTCGAAATGGCGCATTTCTAATCAACACGACTTTATATATTTCAATAACTTCGTTATTCTATTCAACAAATGAATATTTATTCTATTCCACACATGAATTTATTTTCTATTCAACACATGAATTTATTTTCAATTCAACACATGAATTTATTTTCAATTCAACACATGAATTTATTTTCTATATTGGAATGAGGCCCGATCAATTACCACATAATGTTAATTTTATGGATTTTCTACAACACATGTATATAATAGCAACGATAAATAATCAACCATCATCCAGAGTGCACCACACAACTGCATAAGCATTAAATATAAATAATTAACGCTTACACGGTCTGTCAACCCATCGATTGACATACAACTAAACAATCGGGATTAGTGTACGTCAAATATCATCCCAATACCCATGTGGGGTTTCAAATCAACAAACACATATTTTTATTTGTGCAGTTGGGCGATGTGTAAAATTTATTGTCCCAATCAATGTCAGTCAAATCGGTGTACATAAACAAATCGTTCGATTTCTAAATGAACATTTATTTTACTTCAACACATGAATATATATTTTATTTCAACACACAAATATATATATATTTTATTTTATTTCAACACATCACACTATCAAATTTCACTACACATAAATCAAACAAACAAGTCATCCGTGGTCTGTGGACGACGGGTGTCAGGTGCTGCTAAGCACCGTCTGCATCCTAGTATATATTTCAACTAGAAATTAAAATAAAGTGAGGAGTTCTCACCGACTAGCTAAACCAATACACTGCGACTCTTTGTATGTAGAAATCTTCCTCGTGCTCGCCTTTTGTCAATTTCATTGTCCGTAGCCACTACATATAAAAAAAACCACATTTTTATATTGCTGCTATGTATATAAAAATCACATTTTTATACCGCCACTATATGGATAAAAAAATATTTTTATACCGCTACTATATAGATAAAAATTCTATTTTTATACCGCTACTATATAGATAAAAATTCTATTTTTATACCGGTGTTCATATAATGAAAATCATATTTTTATATCGCCACCCATATAAAAATCACATTTTTACACCACTACTGTATAGATAAAAATTCTATTTTTATACCGCTACTATATAGATAAAAAAATTATTTTTATCCTTATCACTATATAAAAATTATATTTTTATTCTCTATGTCTTCCTATATAAAAATCTCATCTTTACTTCACCATTTCAACTATATAAAGATTCAAACTTTTCTAATATAAAAATTCGATTTTTATACTTTAAAGATTCAATTCTTTTCTTGTTTCAAAATCAAACCTTTCAAATTAAAAATCCAACCTTTCATATATGATAAAAATCTCATCTTTCTATTAAAAATCTCGCCTTTTCTACAATAAAAATCTGATCTTTATTTAAATGAAAATCTAAACCTCGCATGAATAGAAATCAAATCCTTCTATGTTAAGAATATAAATAAAAATCAAAGCTTTCTATGTTAAAAAAATATAAATATAAATCAAAGCTTCCTATGCATTAAGGTCCTATCCTTACCTCTACACAAAGATCCTATTTTTATCTACAAAAAGAAGTAAAACTGAAATCAAATTAAAGAAAACTCACCGTGATAATCGAATGAAGTGGAAGAAGGGAGGAGTGAAGAGGAGAGGGCGCGCAACACATAGGGGAGGGGCAGGGGGGTCGCGGCCAGTCGGAGATGGCCTGAGGCGGCGGGGTTCTCCTTGATTTGGGGCTCGGGTTCTTGGGGGAGAGCATTTCGAACCGAGGAAGGGGGGAAACAAGACGACGTGGCGGTGGAGGCAGGGGGATCGTAGGTCGGAGAGGGCGGAGGGGAGGCGGTTGCGCCCACCTTGGCGGCGGTGGAAGGGGCCATCGCGCTAGGGCGCGATGTGTTTTTTTTTATTTTTTCTTTTTTTTTTCATTTGAACTGAATTAACACCGGGGGGGGGGGGGGGGTATAAAGGGGAGGGCTTTATTGAAAAATTTCTATATTATTTTATTTATCCAAAAAGTAACTTTTAATTTCGACTTCGAAACGAGACCCACCGATTGTCGTTCATAGCTAATTAACCCCATTCCGAGCACAATGGGATATGTATCGCGAGCTGATTCGATCGTTTCGATCAGTTTTCGTCAAAATCAAAATATAACTCTATATATTGAATTTAAACGCACATTTCAATTTACCGGGGCCACATACGGAATTTAAAAATTACAGAAAAATATTTTCTAGCTTCGTATTGACGATACAGTCCTAATAAAATTAATTTCGTCAAATTCCGTGACCGTTTGAAAAATGGCCATTTTCCAATCGATTAAAATCAACTAAAACTGGTCAAACGCGTTTTCCTTTGCCACGCTCACATATTGGATCAGAAAATTACGAATTTTGAAACCTAGCAATAACTTGGCATCACGGATCCAACAAAAGTGGTTTCGTCGAAAACCGAGGTCGTTTGCAAAATTTCTATTTTTAAAGCTAAAATTCCATAGCGACTATTTTGAATTTTCAACTGGACATAACTTTTTATCCCCGCTATGAAATTTCAATTTTTCGGATTCGTTGGAAATATATTCTCAAATAGATTCAAATATTTTTTGTTTCGCTAAAATCCGGTTTATTTTGAATCTTGTACATTCATTTGAAATTTGAAATCGAATTTTCGAACTATCGCGCCATTTTCAATTCCTTTTATAATTATAAATAATTATTTATATTCCAAGGATGATTGAAAAAAATATATACAATCGAATTCTATTCAAAATAAATTCCTCGTTGTTATTATTTAAAATAAATCATTTTAAATAATCTAAATTTGCTAAAATTGCCAAAATAAAAATTTTAAATTGGCTCAGATTTCCGGGTTATTACAATCTCCCTCACTTAAAACTTTTCGTCCCCGAAAAGGAATGAAGCTGAAAGTTGTTTAACAAATCAACTCAACTTTCATTATTTTCATTACGGCTTTAGTTCTTCAACTTTTCAGTTTCTATGAACTTTTCAAATTTTTCAAAAATTTGGCTAACACCCTAAATTTTTGAAAAATTTCGCCATTACCTCCCCTACACCGGGGACTTCGGGATATTTCAAATAGCCTCCCATGGCCCTCATCAATCGAAAAAGAAAAAGAAACAGCCAATCGGCTCATAAAATCATTAAACCCAAATAAATACAATAAATATGTACATATTTGTGGGGCAAACAATTTTATTCTTCTGCTCTAGCCTCCTTGCAATGACCTGTTCAATGTAAGTACATGTATATGCATGCAAATGCGACTAATTTTCAATACACTCACTATTTGATATAATTTGGCTAAAGGTTCAACATTTTAATTAATCAACCAATAATCAAACAACACAATCATCAATCAATTAGTCGGTTAACTTTTCAAATTCATAATTTTGATACATAGTCCAAAAATCAGATTTTTGATGCCAAATCACAATAATAAGCCCTATGTAGTTTTTGTTCTCACACCAGTCTAATGGAAATATATAGATATCACACCTTCGAAACTCGAGTACCAATTCTGATGATGTATAGACTATCATCAGAATCGTCTCCGGGCGACTAGATTATGATTCTATATTTATCCAGTATATTAAAACTTTAAATACACGCGGATCAGACATATACGCAAAATCTTTATATACTGGATTGTCCAAATTCAATACAAATAAATATTCAAATACGCTGAATAAGGTTTAAATTTTCAAAACAAAATTTGTTTTCATTTTAAAAATATACTCTTCACACTCGTTCTAGGATACTACCGATCCCATCTCTAACGAGTCATTCCCATTGGATATTACTAATCCAATCTCTGATGAATTCATTCGTATGGTTCTAATGTGTCTTGGTCTCTGAGCTCTGTAAACCAAAGCTCTGATACCAAGCTAAAACAACCCGAAATCCCCCTTACGGGAAATCCCGGATTGAGTCGAGAACAAGCCACATCCGAATGCAGACAGAAGAACATTTCATTGTATATTACAACAATTCCATCAGAATACCAGAATATACAGAGTATTAACAAATAATATACAATATAAGATATCAGAGATTACAATACATTACATAGCAGCGGCAAATAATACAATACACAACTAGAAGAGATATACGGATACAAAGCTTTCCGGATATCATTCCAGCTGTAAACTAGGTTCCTGTGAATATAAATCTGCCAAACCAAAACTACTAGCTGCCCGTGTCAAAATAAGGGCACTCAGAGTTTAGGTTAAAACAATAAACTCCAGGTCAGTCATGGGACTGGTGTGAGAACTAAAACAGTTAATAATCTTCATTTTAAAGTTAGGTAAATTAAGGAACCATGCCGTATAACAAGGAACGGGTTTCCTCCCACGGACACCAGTGCATAAAACAGCAACTCAATGCTAAATAAAGAAAAATGAAGCTATTATAAGACCCAGGTACCATCACACAATGCAACGCAAGCCGGAGGATAGGGTTTTTACCTTATAATACCAAGAATGCTTGGTACGTGAAATTTCTTGTTTTATTATTACTATAAGTTTATAGTGTCAAAACAATTTCAAATCATAAGTATCAATCATAGACGGCATAAGTGCCACATACCACTATGTCTCCATACTAGGCTCTACAATCAAAAACTGCAAAGTCACGTATTGGAAGTTCGGTTTCCATCTGTGAACCGAGGCAAAAGATAGTCCTCACCGATTCGAGACAATCAAGCCCATGTCTCAGGACCAGAGCTCGAGTGACCCTTGGAGCGATAGGGTCGGTCCACCGATGTGGATTAAAATGCCTGAACACTGCGTTTCCCCACCCTTTGGGCGTAAATGAGCCAAATGACTCCATCGGCTCCACACAGTCACTGATATATCTGAGGCGCCTCGCAACAGCAACAACCACACAGGTGAAAATAATATAAATGTCAGGGCTGGTAGGTCACTGACACCACCCTAGCTAGAAGGAAACGCATGCCCTCCCTGAGGTCCTCTCCCGTTTCAGGTTCACAACCGGGGTGTGAGGCTCGCGAATCAACGTTACACAAAGCTATGCTACACAGGCGGTGCTTTGATCATCAACCACAAGACTTTGCTTTTCAACAGAAGCCTTGATCAATTGCCACTTAGGCATGCTACCCAGGCAATTCACTCCATGCGATTGATATCCATCAATATATAACCCCTGAGCTCGTATGTCTCAGAGAAGGGCGTTAAGCAAGAGAATAAATTCTCCGCCGCCAAACAGATATATATTTAATAGAAATCAATCACATAGAATAAAATCCAATGTCAGACACACAGTCCATTTACAAGTTCTGGGTCTGAACGAAACCGGAGGCACCTTGTACCTCGCATATCCATCGATCTCCAAGTACGTCTGGACGATCACCAACTAATTCCCTCCTCTTGGGTGTACAGCCCAATAAAAATCATCAGTAATCACCCAAACGACAAGAAGACCTTCGGTTCAGAATGGGATAAACCCGGTCTTCCTGAATAACTGGCGTATATAATAAACAAGTGTTACACAAACACAACATACGCCTCATTCTAATTCAGAATATTCTTTTATTCAAATATTCTTATAGTTTGGGAAAGGTTCCCATTAATTTTATCAAAGATAAATTCTTTAAATTTATTCTTTAATCTTCTTTTGAATATCAATTCAAACTAGTTGGGATTAGCGAACCACATCGAAGTAATCATTTATTTTATTTCCCAATCCCAACCAATTCATCCCATGAGGTAAAACTGGTCATACTTCATATCTAACGCCATGGTGTTATCGGTAAATTTAATTACCATTTCATGTTCAAATCTAATTAAAGATTTAACTATCGCCTGGAGCAAAACTGGTGATACCCCATTCTCGATCACTTCAATTTAATTAAAGATTCATTAAAACTCCACTTAGTTTTAATCTTCCCAAAAATCAATATTAATTATTATTTAACTTGGGAAATCACATTCTGTCTTTAACTGGGTTAAATAACAGTGTTAATGAAGACACCATTCACGACAAACCCAAATCCCATTTGATATTAAATACAAGGCTCTGAATAGAAAATATATCGGCTTATATTCAATATCAAATTCTACGACCAACCAATATCGTATTGGAAATAACGATATAGATATATCTTTCAAATTTCCATAACAATATCTGTATAATCACGAAATCCAACATTGAAATATTCCAAAGTCAATTTCGATTCAAATCCATTCCAATTCAATTATTGGAAATTCTGGTTACTTTTTAAACCCTTTTCAAATTCAATTTATTTATTTCAAAAATAAATTGACTTTAATTCTTGATCAAAACTAGTTCATTTCGATAAAAATCTATTTTTATCTTTTCAAATATGGAGTTTCTTATCCCAATTCTTCCCAAATCATTTCTTATGATTTTACCCAAATTATTACTATTTTTAATAATTTTAGCAAGGCCTGTACAGTCGATTTCCATCAACGGCCATCGAATTGGACTTACAGCGGCCTTTTCCAAATTTGATTTGGACATAATTCCAAATCCAACCATTAGATTTCAAATCTCTAATGTTCGTTAGAAATCTCTTTTCGATACGAACCCAACGGTTTGGTTTTAGGAGAATCCAACGGTCGGATCTCCCGTAATGTCCACTCGAAGTCAATGGTCGAAATTCGCGAACTGCCACGGCGCATTCTACCTAGGCCATTTAATATATATAATATATATATTATATATATTTCATCGATTTCCTTTTCAAACGTATTATATAAATCGTTTTAAATTCGTTTTCAAAACGATTTCAACTTCATATTCAATTTCGAATCAAAATTGAATATTCCACGTCATCGATATACAAATAATAATATTTTCAAAACATTATATTTTGAAATCACTTCCTTTTCTATATTCATTATAAAAACGAATATAATCGATATAAATATCGTTTGCATCGAAATGGCGCATCTCTAATCAACACGACTTTATATATTTCAATAACTTCGTTATTCTATTCAACAAATGAATATTTATTCTATTCCACACATGAATTTATTTTCTATTCAACACATGAATTTATTTTCAATTCAACACATGAATTTATTTTCAATTCAACACATGAATTTATTTTCTATATTGGAATGAGGCCCAATCAATTACCATATAATGTTAATTATATGGATTTTCTACAACAAATGTATATAATAGCAATGATAAATAATCAACCATCATCTAGAGTGCACCACACAACTGCATAAGCATTAAATATAAATAATTAACGCTTACACAGTCTGACAACCCATCGATTGACACACAACTAAATAATCGGGATTAGTATACGTCAAATATCATCCCAATACCTGTGTGGGGTTTCAAATCAACAAATACATATTTTTATTTGTGCAGTTGGGCGATGTGTAAAATTTATCGTCCCAATCAATATCAGTCAAATCGGTGTACATAAACAAATCGTTCGATTTCTAAATGAACATTTATTTTACTTCAACACATGAATATATATTTTATTTCAACACACGAATATATATATTTTATTTTATTTCAACACATCACACTATCAAATTTCACTACACGGAAATCAAACAAACAAGTCATCCGTGGTCTGTGGACGACGGGTGCCAGGTGCTGCTAAGCACCGTCTGCATCCTAGTATATATTTCAACTGGAAATTAAAATAAAAGTGAGGAGTTCTCACCGACTAGCTCAACCAATACACCGCGACTCTTCATATGTAGAAATCTTCCTCATGCTCGCCTTTTGTCAATTTCATTGTCCGTAGCCACAACATATATAAAAATCACATTTTTATATTGTTGCTATGTATATAAAAATCACATTTTTTATACCGCCACTATATGGATAAAAAAATTATTTTTATACCGCTACTATATAGATAAAAATTCTATTTTTTTACCGCTACTATATAGATAAAAATTCTATTTTTATACCGGTGTTCATATAATAAAAATCATATTTTTATATCGCCACCCATATAAAAATCATGTTTTTACACTACTACTGTATAGATAAAAAATCTATATTTGTACCACTACTATATAGATAAAAATTCTATTTTTATCCTTATCACTATATAAAAATTATATTTTTATTCTCTATGTCTTCCTATATAAAAATCACATCTTTACTTCACCATTTCAACTATATAAAGATTCAAACTTTTCTAATATAAAAATTCGACTTTTATACTTTAAAGATTCAATTCTTTTCTTGTTTCAAAATCAAACCTTTCAAATTAAAAATCCAACCTTTCATATATGATAAAAATCTCATCTTTCTAATAAAAATTTCGCCTTTTCTATAATGAAAATCTAATCTTTATTTAAATGAAAATCTAAACCTTGCATGAATAGAAATCAAATCCTTCTATGTTAAGAATATAAATAAAAATCAAAGCTTTCTATGTTAAAAAATATAAATAAAAATCAAAGCTTCCTAAGCATTAAGGTACTATTCTTACCTCTACACAAAGATCCTATTTTTATCCACAAAAAGAAGTAAAGCTGAAATCAAATTAAAGAAAACTCACCGTGATAATCGAAGGAAGTGGAAGAAGGGAGGAGTGAAGAGGGCGCGCAACACGTTGGGGAGGCGTAGGGGGGTCGCGGCCAGTCGGAGATGGCCTAAGGCGGCAGGGTTCTCCTCGAGTTGGGGCTCGGGTTCTTGGGGGAGCGGATTTCGAACCGAGGAAGGGGGGAAAGAAGCCGACGTGGCGGTGGAGACAGGGGGATCAGAGGTCGAGGAGGGCGGAGAGGAGGCGGTTGCGCCCGCCTTGGCGGCGGTGGAAGGGGCCACCGCGTTAGGGCGCGATGGGGTTTTATATTCTTTTCTTTGTTTTTCATTTGAACTGAATTAACAGGGAGGGAGCGTATAAAGGGGAGGGCTTTATTGAAAAATTTCTATATTATTTTGTTTATCCAAAAAGTAACTTTTTATTTCGACTTCGAAACGAGACCCACCGACTGTCGTTCATGCTAATTACCTCCATTACGAACACAATGGGATATGTATCGTGAGCTGATTCGATCGTTTCGATCAGTTTTCTACAAAATCAAAATATAACTCTATATATTGAATTTAAACGCACATTTCAATTTACCTAGGCCACATACGGACTTTAAAAATTCCATAAAAATATTTTCTAGCTTCATATTGGCGATACGGTCCTAACGAAACTAATTTCATCAAATTCCGAGACCGTTTGAAAAATGGCAAATTTCCAGTTGATTAAAATCAACTAAAACTGGTCAAACGCGTTTTCCTTTGCCACGCTCACATATTGAATCAGAAAATTACGAATTTTGAAACCTAGCAATAACTTTACATCAAGGATCCAACAAAAGTGGTTTCGTCGAAAACCGAGGTCGTTTGCAAAATTTCTATTTTTAAAGCCAAAATTCCATAGCAACTATTCTGAATTTTCAACTGGGCATAACTTTCTATCCCCGCTATGAAATTTCAATTTTTCTGATTCGTTGGAAAGATATTCTCAAATAGATTCAAATATTTTTGGTTTCGCTAAAATCCGGTTTATTTTGAATCCTGTACATTCATTTGAAATTTGAAATCGAATTATCGAACTACCGCGCCATTTTCAATTCCTTTTATAATTATAAATAATTATTTATATTCTAACGACGATTCAAATAAATATATACGTTCGAATTATATTCAAAATAAATTCCTCGTCATTATTATTTAAAATAAATCATTTTAAATAATCTACATTCGCTAAAAATGCAAAAATAAAATTTTTAAATTGGCTCAGATTTCCAGGTTATTGCAAGAAACAGAAGTCCTAGAACCAACCAACTTCCAACCAGAACAAGACGTCCTCGGAAACGTTTAGAAGCACCCAAAGAATCAGCAATCCCCGGCTATTCCTTCACAGGCCTGGAAAGATAAGGCAACGATTTAGGAAGGAATCAGATAGGGGGATCAAATCCCCTTATCCATCCCCTTTAGCGTTGTGCAACGCTGCTACCCAACAAGCAGACCAAGATCCTAAAAGAAAACCATAATTTCCACTCTAGTAACCTTTCTGGGAAGGCATTGGATTAGGGTGGTCAAACCCCTACACAAGCCTACCAGGAAGGCGTTGGTCTAGGAGAATAAACTACAGCAAAAGGGCCACCGGCAAGAGCATGCTTATCAGAAACGATAGGCAAACACCAAGGAGTCGGAAGATCCTTTGAAGAAGAACACCCAAAGTCCAAAAAGGTAGGAGCAACCTCCATAAACACCTTATCCACAATAAAGAATCCATGCCTAGAAAGTTCTACAGAATCCGACAGCAAAAACATCTGATTGCCCCAATAATCAGCGAAACCTATGGGAAAGATCCCACAAAGGATCCAATAGTTTTGTAAAAGCCATCTATCGACGAAAGGGTTAAAAAAAACCTTAATCAGAACAGTGAGCCACAAGAAATGAGAGACGCGAAGCTAAAGCAAGCACTCGCAAGAAGTCAAAAAGCACTAAAGGAGCAGAAATATTGAAATCGCAAAAAGCAGAATTTTTAGGTCCCCATTAGAGAAGAAAAGGAGATCGTTGCTTTTGGATGATCAAATCACTAGTTGATGATGTTTACCATCCCTTAATCTCACTTACAGGTTTATTAAATTTAGCACAGCAAAAACAATTTACTTGTTTCCGCTGCGCTACTCTATTTTAATTTATATTAGCACTCTTTTATCCCAATATAAACTACACTTATTCTATCTTGGATTTAATTCAATTACTCATCCTAGTTTATTTCATTTTATTCAACAATCAACTAGACATAAGAGATATTTAAATTTTATCAAAACCTTTTGTACACAAGATTTAAGCACCGAAAGGATTTAAAAGGATGGAAAATCCTACCAAGATAAACTACAAATGATAGGATTCAAATACTATTGGTATGTAGTACATTCTTACACATATTCCCCAATCTAATATTTACTCAAGACTCAGATAATCAAGAACACCGGTTAGGATAACACCGAAAGTGATATAAGTAGACACAAGTGTTATCCTTCCGTGTTGTAACACAGGTACTATTCTAGTTTTGTTCTGTGTTTGTCACACTTTGTTCTGATTTTTTCTCTGTTACCAATTTGTAATGCTCCACCCTGAGACCCACTCTAATAAAAAGCATTACAAAGAAATACTGTCTATTAGAGCAGAGAATAAGACTGGTTAGGAGCGATCACTTGTAAATTTGAATTAGACAAATATCGAATACTTCGACTGGGAGTGGCTCGACGTACTTAGTTAATCTAATATAAAACTACAATGGTTAAGGATCAGTATAACAACATGCATTCTGCCCGACCTTAATCGATCGCTAGATCAATTAAAATCATCCAGAACCCGCATACGTTAACTTTGGGAATACAATACATTAGAACAATAACAGCAGACTTTTATAAACATCTTAATAATGTTACATCAGAGTACAGAATATTAGATTACATTGATAAATAAAATACAGTGGAAGACTTATTGCAATAAATTAATACAATACACAGCGGAAGACTTTCTATGCTTTGGACATAGCTTTAGGCTTCGATCCAGAATCCTGCTCAAGAGATAAATATCAGCAAAAAGCTACTCGACGGCCCGTGTGGAAAATATGGGCACCCGAGTTTGCCAGTGAAACAAACTACAGGTCAGTCATGGAACTGGTATGAGAAATCTTAACTTAACTAATCTAATAATAAGGCTAATCACGGGACCACGCCGCTAACGCGGAATGGGTTTACTCCATTGGATTGCCAGAGCATCATAAAGTAAATCGTTTAAACAACGCAATGGTTTTTAGAAAAATGAAACCATTATAAGACTCAAGTCCCATCACACAATGCAACGCAAACCGGAGGATAGAGTTTTACCTTATTATGGTCAAACATGACTTGATACATATAAAAACGGATTTGATATTATTATTATTAGTGTATATATGTTTTCAAAAACAATTTCAATCATAATGTATCAATCATAGACAACATAGGTACCATATATCATGTCGCCATACTAGTTCTACAATCAAAACAGCATGGTGTCGTATTGGAAATTGAGTTTCCATCATGAGTCAAGGCTAGGAACGATCTCCTTACCGATTCGAGACACTCTAGCAAATGCCTCAGGATCACATCTATGGGCAACCCTTGGATATCTGCAGGGCCGGTCCACACCTACGTTAGTGGATTAGTTATGCCTGAACACACGTTTCCCGGTCCCTTTGGACCTCTAATATGGCCACTAACAACTTATAAAACCGAGGTACCACATAATCCATCATCCACATAAGTAAAAATGTCAGGGCTGGTTGGTCACTGACATTACTCTAGCTAGAAAGAAATGTGTGCACTCCCTGCGTTCCCTTGCTCCGTTTTAGACTCTTACCGGGGTGTGAGGTTCACGAAGTCACGCTACACACAAAGCTATGCCTAAACAGGCTATGCTTTGATCATCAACCACAAGGCCCGCTTTTCAACAAAACCCTTGACCCATGCATCTTAGCATGCCACATTGTCAATCCATATCATACCATTGATTCCTACCAATATATAACCTCTAAGCTCGTACGTCTCAGAGAAAGGTGTTAAACACCAAACAGATATATATATTTAGCAGAGAACAACGAATACAATATAAAGGAATACAACATCAGACGTACCATCCATTTACAAGTCCGTTCTGGGTCTAAACGAAACCGGATGTACCCTTATTCCTCGCATATCCGAACAATCAACAAATACGTCCGGACAACTACCACTGCAGCCCCTTCAAGGTAGCTACTCCAATCACGGGCATCAGTAGTCCTCATCCATTCGATGTGAAGATCGTCGGTCTTCAAACACCGTCTTCAAATCTTCGACTTAAATCATCGTAGTAATTATTTGAAATGAGTTGAACTTGGCCTTTTCAAATAATCTTCGAGTAATTATCTTTTAAATCATTTCATATCGTTCATATTTATTTATAACGGATTATCGCTATTTTTATTTATTTAAAATAACTCAATTATAATTTAACGACGCTTCAGGTCAATGGGCGGCCCTGGCACTATTTTTATCCAAATCTGATTTGCTCTTATCTCGAAATCTAACCATTGGATTTTGACGAGATTTATATCGCTGGAAAGATCTTCCCAAGGCGGTCCTAATGGTTCCAGTTTTGGGAAAATCTGACGGTCGGATCTTTCGGTATCACCGTTTGAAGTTACGATTTCAAATCATGAACTACAGCACCGCGATTCGTTTTATTTTAATTTATATATTTATATATACAAATATAATTCATTTGTTCGATGATTTCAAATTATTTATTCTTTAAATAATTTTCTACACTTTGTATTTAAGTTATTTTTAATGAACAGAAGTCTGTTTCAAAACATGTACATTTTCTTCATTCCTTATATGACAATAAAAATGTAAATTTTTATTGTTTATTATTTCCATTTCCAATGATGAACACTTTTCTATATCCTTTACTTACAATTCATTAAAAATGTGATTTTTAATGATAATATTTATTTATATTTTAAAACATGACATTTTCCTATTCATTTAATTTCATTTTCCTATTCCTTTAAATTTCATCAAAAAAATATGTGACTTTTCTATTCTTCCTTTATTTACATGAAAAATGCAATATTTTTCCTTCATTCTTCAATTACATAATAAATGTAATATTCCACTTTCATTCTTTATCTACAATCGAAAATGCAGTCTTTTTATTTCATCTTTAATTACATTAAAAATGAAATCTTTTTATTTCATTTCTAATTACATTGAAAAATGTAATCTTCAAAATCTATTCTTTTTATCGCATCTAAAATGTCGATAAACAAAACATTAAAATATATTCTTTTTATTGAGTATAGAATATCAATAAAGATGCCACTTTTAAATTTACTATTTTTATTGTCTCTAAAATGACAATAAAAATGCTTCTTTAAATTCTAATCATTTTATTGAATATAAAATATCAATAAAAATGATCTTTAAAATCTACCTTCTTTATTGTCTCTAAAATGACAATAAAAATGTTTCTTTTAATTTTGTTCTTTTTATTTACATCTAAAATGTAAATAAAAATGAAAATTTTAATCTAATCCTTTATTTACATTTAAAATGTAAATCAAAATGTAATTTTAAATCAGTCCTTTTATTTATATCTAAGTGTAAATAAAGATGATGCCTTTTAACCTATTCTTTTACTTACATCAAAAATGTAAATGAAAATGAAACCTTTTAATCTATCCTTTTATTTACATCTAAAACGTAAATAAAGATGTAACTTCAAATTTATTCATTTTATCTACATCTAAAAATGTAAATAAAGATGTCACTTTAAATATGTTCTTTTTATTTACATCTAAAATCTAAATAAAAATATAACTTTTTACTTCTAATCTTTTTATTGTCTCTATTTGACAATAAAAATATAACATTAAATTCTATCTTTTTGATTACATCTAAAATGTAAATTAAAAAGTCACTTTGATTTTCCTGTTTTTATTTACATCAAAAATGTAAATAAAAATGTACTTTTTAAATTCATGTTTTTATTAAAATGTAAATACAAATGTGCCTTTCTAATTTCAACGTTTTTATTTACATCTAACATATAAATACAAATGTGCCTTTTACTTCATGTTCTTGTTTACATTTAAAATGCAAATAAAAATGTCCTTTTCTAATCCATGTTCTTATTTACAACAAGAATGTAAACCAAATGTACTTTTCTATAATCATGTTTTTTTATTTACACAAGAATGTAAAAAAAAAGGTGCTTTTCTATAATCATATTTTTATTTACAACAAGAATGTAAATAAAAAGGTGTTTTTTAATTCTAAGTTTTTAAACCTTTTTGATAAACAAAAATGTCTATTTTTGTTTGATCCTTTTCAATGAACAAAATGTTTATTTCTCTTAAATGAACAAAAATGTTTATTTTTATTTTAATCGTTTTCAATGAACAAATAAGAGAATGATTTATTCATATACAAATTTCTATTTTAACTTAACAAATAAAAATGAAAATTTTATTTGTTAACAAATTCTATTTAACAAAAATGAAATTTTTGTTAAATCAAATTTATTTCAAAAAAAATGATTCTCATTACAAAATACAATCCTTATTTTCTACTTTTTTTCTAATGTTCATACTACAATAAAAATGTAATTTTTATTGTCTACTCTTTTCTAATGTTTCATCCTATAATAAAAATGCAATTTTTATTGTCTTTCTTTTTAACAAAATGAATATTTTGTTTTTCACACTTTTCTATTTAACCAAATGAATGATTTGTTGTTCATACTTTTCTATTTAACAAAATGACCTTTTTACATTTCTACTAATTATAAGGGAACAAAATGATATTTTTATATTTCTAACAATTCTAGTGAACAAAAGGACATTTTTATATTTCTAATAATTCTAATGGAATAAAATGACATTTTATTTTTCTAACATAACATTTCCTATCAAAAATGTTTATTTTTATACTAACATAACTTTTCTAACTAAAATGATTTATTTTAATCCAATGTGACAATTTTAACATAAATGGTTTTTAATCCAATGTGACAATTCTAACATAAATGGTTTTTAAGCCAATGTGACCATTCTAACATAAATGGTTTTTCATCCAATGTGACCATTCTAACATAAATGGTTTTTAATCCAATGTGACCATTCTAACATAAATGGTTTTTAATCCAATGTGATAATTCTAACATAAATGATGTTTTTATTCTAATTTGTCAATTCTAACATAATGATGTTTTTATTCTAACTTGTCAGTTCTAACATAACGATGTTTTTATTCTAATCTGTCAATTCCAACATAACGATGTTTTTATTCTAATTTTTCAATTCTAACATAACGATGTTTTTATTCTAATTTATCAATTCTAACATAACGATGTTTTTATTCTAATTACGCATAAAAGGATATTTTATATGTTAACAATTTAATAACAAATAAAAGGATAATTCATTTGTTACCTTTTCAATCCAACTTAGCAAATAGAAATGCTAATTTTATCTCAACAAAGGGTGTAAAACTTGTTTCATCTATTTTATTTCAAACAAAATAATTCAATCAATCAACAGATCGGCATAACAGAATTCATCAATCCACATCAAATCATGAATAACACAAATTAATTTTAACAGCGGATTGTCAAAGCAAAAATCATAATTAATAAATGTTGATTATAAAAAGAATTCTCACTTTGATCGGATAATGACGATGGTTTTAATAAAATTAAACTTGCGTTCAATTTTACCAAAAATCCAACAGCCTCTGTTTCAGTCCTACTCTGTTCAATGTTGTAGATCTCGATCTTGCGATCCCAACGCAATTCGTTTCGTTGAATTCCGTTCTGGTATGTACAAGTTACGGTATTTTAATCATTAAACAATTTAATAAATGATTAATTAAAAACAATTACCCACTAATTACATCTTAAGGAATTAATTAGCTTTCTTCTTTATTCCTCTTCACTGTAAATAGCCAAACCCATCCTCCCAACGATTCCAAGCTTGCGCACGCCACCTCAGGGTACCGGAGCCCGATCAACCACCTCGACGCCGCTATCCACCCTCCCCCCCCCCCCGCCCCCCGAAGCTTGGTCAACTCGGTGGGGCCCTCACCTCACAATTCGCACCTAAAGTCAGCAAGTTAGGATGCCAATTTCGTGAAATCTAGGTCGCTAAAATCCATCGTGACCGTTGAAACTGAAGAGCTCGAAGTGTTCTTCGATTTTCGTTTTGAAAGGAGGCTTAATTCGAATTAGGTTAGGAGATGGAAGGGATTAAAGTTTGGAGCTTGGTGGCCATGGGTATCATATAGGCGGCGGCTGCTTGTTTAGTCCTAGGGTTAGGTTTTGATTTAGGTTTTAATTTTCAAATATTTATAATGTTTTAATTGTCATTTTGCAAATAAATCTGTAACTTCTTAACAGTTCCATTTCCAGTCTAGCAGAAGTTGTCCCTAGTCAAATGCTCCTGTTCCGAACGAAATGGGCTAGGTCCTATCAGCCCAAACGGCTGTCTGTGGCCTGAATTATTTAATTTAATATTTAAATCCTTTATTAAATTAATACGATCATACATTTAAATTCACCAGGGCTACATACAAACTCAGAAAACTACAGAAAATTTATTTCTAGTTATGTTTTGACGATACGGTCCTAATAAAACTAATTTCGTCGAATTCTGAGTCCGTTTGAAAAATGGTCATTTTCTGGTCGATCAATTTGACTTAAACTGACAAAACACGTTTTCCTTTGCCACGCTCACATATTAATTCAAAAAATTATAAAAATTGAAACCTAGCAATAATTTGACATTCTGGTTCCAACAAAATTGGTTTCGTCGAAAACGGTGGTCATTTGTAAAATGACAATTTTTAATATTAATATATATATATAAATTCTACAACGACTATTTTGAAAATTAAACTGGGCATAACTTTTGATTCCCGCTATGAAATTTCAATTTTTCAGATTCGTTGGAAAGATATTTTTAAATAGATTTAAATATTTTTGGTTTCACTAAAATCCGATTTATTTTGCATCCTATGCGGTCAGTCAAAGTTCAAATTCAAATTTTCAAACTATCGCGCTATTTCTAACTCCTTTTATAATTAAATAAAATTTATTCGTTCTAACTTCAATTAAAATAAATTTTTAGTCATTATTATTTAAAATAAATTATTTTAACTATTTAAAATCCATCAAAATTTCTAAAATAAAAATTTTAAATTGGCCCCAAAATTCCGGGTTGTTACAATCTCTCCCACTTAAAAAATCTTTTCGTCCTCGAAAAGGAACGAAGCTAAATGTTGTTTAGTTGTTCTACCTCAAATTTTTCTTTATTTGTTTCAATACTTTTATTAGTTGATTAACTTTTCAAATATCCATAACTTTTGAATATCCAAAATCATATTTTCTAAGGTCAGATTATATAAATACGTTAATTATAAATTTGTTACTCTCAACTCATCCTAGGGCATTGCTTACCCTATCTCTAATGAGTTTTTCTCATTCTAGGATACTGTTGATCCTATCTCTAATGAGTATTCTTATTGGATATTACTAATTCAATCTCTGATGAGTCTTTTGTTCAGTTCTAATGAGTTGACCCCAAAGATTTGAGCTAACCAGAGCTCTGATACCAACTGTAACAACACGCATTCTGCCCGACCTTAATCGATCGCTAGATCAATTAAAATCGTCCAGAAATCGCATACTTTGACTTTGGGAATACAATACATTAGAACAATAACAGCAGACTTTTATATACGTCTTAATGAAAGTCTATACTAGGATCGTATGTGTGTCTAGACAGTAGCAAATACTAAGAGTATGTAATATTAAGCAATAAAGGTAAAGTACAAGATAATCACACTAATATTTTATCCTGGTTTGGACCTCCCGTCCTACATGCGGTCCCGAAGCTCCCCTTCGGCCTTTACTTTATCCATAGAAAACTTCCCTCACTTCGCCCGGAGGAATAGGCTTACAGTAAGAATATCTTTTGACAAGCTTGTGTTCTTAAAACACTGATCTTGACTGCTTTATACACACTGCTCCTATAGTCTCCTTGAGTAAATATGATTGTTGTAGAACAAAGAGAATATAGAAGGATTTTGGGATACTTGAATAGAGAATTGTTAAGCAATGAAAGTAGAGAGTTTCTCAGAAAATAGATTATAGATCTTAGAAGTAGAAAAGGTGATTTTAGATCTTGATCTTTGATGTATTTATAATAAATGAAGAGTTGTTATCAAGTGTTGTAATTTCTGAGCAAAGGGAAACCGAAACTCTTCATTTTGAAAGAGAGCGACTTTTGGAAAAACTGTTTTAAGAGAAGATACGACAGTTTGAAAAGGTGCTTGTTTGTAGGGCGTTTATATCAGCTCAGACATCTGTCTCTTCTGGGACAGACGTCTATATGTGTATTTTGAATTTTCAAAATATACGTACAGACGTCTGTCAAGTATTGAGACAAACGTCTTTGTAAGATGGAAATGCAACCCGAGGCTTCAGACAGACGTCTGTGTTGATCGTGACAGTCGTCTGTGCTGAGTTAGGAAGAAATCCTTATCTACAGTCAGACGTCTGTCTATTCAGAAGACAGACGCCTGTTTACGCCCAGACACACTGAATTCTCATATTTGATCAAGGAGACTTTACATCCAATCTATCTGTATGAGAAAAATATACTAAGTATCCTTGCAGTCTTGATTCTTCCCTTGTGTATCTCTTCCTTGTATAGTTCCTGCATTAAACATATGGTATATGTATATTGTTTTTCATCATCAAAACTTAGAGTCTAACATTCTCCCCCTTTTTGATGATGACAAACATATACGTGTAAAGCTCCCCCAGAGTTGTTGATATCCATTGTTCTCCCCCTTTTGGCATTATCAAAAATATAGAAAGATAAATGGGTAGCAAATAAAACACAGATATCAACATACAGAATTAAACAGAATTCGTAGTGCGAAAAAAGAAAATAAAGTTAAAGTACAAGCCAAAATGCATACTAAAGAAAGACTACTAAATTTCCTAGGCATCCGTAAAGTACCCCCAGAGATCAGTGGACTGATTGCTGTAATAGTTCCATTGCGAGTCGTCGTTATAACTTATATTTTCTTGAATGTAAAGTCCATGAAAAGCCTGTTGAGTAGTCTCGGGATCAATGTAAGGAGGCCAGTCATCATCTTCCTCGTCGCCAGAAGCAGTCGTCGTTTCCTTACTAGGAGCATGTTGAGGAGGAGATTGTTGTCAAGTGTTGGGTTCAGGTGGTATGTCCCTTATAGGAGGTGCAGATGGAGGTGGAGTAGGTGATGCTGATGATGATCCGGAAGAGGATGAACGACCATGAACTTTACGATAAATTTTTCCAAGAGTGCGCACAACTTTATCCAAAGTGTTTCCAACTTTTGTCATACGTGTGGAGAAAGAACGTTCTAGCCTTGTTACTTTTATGCCTAAAGGTTTTTGATTTAACGAAAGCAATCGTTGATTTTGTAAAGTAACATCATGTATACTTTCCCCATGACCTATTTCTATTCGTGCTTCTTGAATATCAAGATCAGAGTGATATTCGGTTGGTTCGCTAGTTTCGGGTAATTGTCGTTGTTGCCTTTGAGGTCGTTTCGGTTGTTGAGGTTGGTCTTGTGTTGCTTTCCATTGTTCAAAGGGAATGATTTTAGGAGAATGATCAGGTAAGTGCATTAAGGCAGCAAATCGTATGCCACTCTTTTCTACTACTCTTTTCGAATAGGTGGAGAGATAAAGATTTATTCCTTGTGCCCTGAAATTCTCATGAGATATGCACCGTATGGTATTGTTCGTTTGGTTAGGGTCTAAAAATCTCGAATTTGTTCAAAAATAAAAAGTGCCCAATTTACTTGAATGTTCCGAAAAATAGCATATAAAGCTTTATGATCGTTAGGATACACTTGCTCATGGCTACCCAGGCATGGCATGACAGTGTTAATAAGCATACGATTTATGATACGTGCCCTAGGACGAAAGTTAGATGGATTCATCTTTGTAAAATGATCTTGCCATATTAGATGAGTAATTTTATCCCTAGGTTGATACCGCATGTCGGGAATCTCTTGCAAACGAGTGCCAGTGGATGAAGTTCCCAGAATTTGGCTGATCATATCAATATTGATTGTAATCAGTTGGCCATACACTAATGACCAAATCCAGTTATCGGGATCTGGTGGAGACCAAATCGAGGGCAAGCACAGGTTGATGAAAAACAAGTATAGTGCTAGAGAGTCAATCATACCTTGATTGGCATCATAATTCACAAGACGACGTAGATTTGCACGAGATAAAGTATCATTAACATCATAATGAGTTAATTGATTCAAAGGATAGAAGGGCCCCGTATGAATTGACTTCTTTGCCAGAGATTCCAAGATTTTTTGGCTATCGGAAGCTTTCATCCAATCTTCGATTTGCTTGTCGGTTGCATAATTCGAAGTTTCTTGTTGAGAAGAGGAACCTTCAATAGTCTTCTTGCGTTTATTGGAAGCTTTTTTTGGAGCCATGGAGTTTGATTTTCAGAAAGAAATAAATTTGGGGATTTAGGGTTTGGGATGACGAAATGGTAAAAGTAAGAAATGAAAGGTGAAACGGTAAAAGATAATATATAGGTGGAGGGTTGAAAACGGTTTTATATAGTTCAGACGTCTGTCGGGGTGTTAGTTAGACGTCTGTGAGTTGGAGAAAAATTTCCCGAGACCTTGTTCAGACGTCTGATTATACATTATCAGACGTCTGAGCTGAGTCATAAGTAAAATTAAAGGGATATGAAATAACAGACGTCTTTAAGAAAAAGGAACAGACATCTGTTTTATTTTGTGTTTCAAACCAGAGAGGTTTAACAGACGTCTATCATAGCATAGGCAGACGTCTGTGCTGAGACATGTGTGAAGGATATGTATTGTTTGTAAACAGATGTCTGTTTACTTATTTTTCAGACGTCTGTATAGTATATACGAGAAAAAAAATAGTAATGTTCATACGAAATTATTACAATATCTATTAAAATGTTAAACTAATGCATTATTTCAATGCACGTTATTTAGGAACCATATCATAAACAATATAATTTTACGAGTGAATTGAATTATCGATTCGATGAGAAAGGTGGCCTTTTTGGAGAAGACCATGGATTGACTGGATCGTGAGACGTACGATAAGAGGATGATGGATCCAGTGGGTTAACCGGCCTTGGAAGAGGGTTGGAAACTTCTTTTAGCTTAGAGCTAGAAAACTTTAAAGCAACTTGGCGTAGGTATGCCAATATAGTAGACGAGGTTTTCTGTTCAAAGTAAAGCTCTTTTTGAAGTCTGAGTTGTTCCTGTTGATAATGATGAATGTCATTAATTTTCCTTTTAGTGTCTGGTGAAGTAAACAAAGCTCGTTTCGTTCTTTTTTACTCCGGTGTAAAGCCAGTCCGATAATCTTTCCACTTTAAAATCAGTTCATGCTTAGATGTAGGAGTTGGATCGTGTGGATTGTTAGCAGAGCTATCGGTGGTGAAGGTGATGTTAATTGAAGAAGACTTATTAGACATTTTTGTAATGGAAAATTATTTGAGCTTAGTTGAAGTTATTTATAGGTAAAGTTTTACTATATTTATTCCTAAAAACAAGCAAAAGATGAATTAGAAAAACCATTAAAAAAGGTATGGTTGAGAGAAAAAATTGGTGAGAACAAAATTTATATATCAGAGAGGGAGCATATACCTAATTCTCTACGTAAAGAAGTAAAAGTGGCTTCATTTAATGGTTTGGTAAAAATGTCTGCAATTTGTTTGTTAGCGTTAACAAATTCCAAAGAAATATTACCTTTTTCAACATGATCACGTAGAAAATGGTGTCGTATGTCAATATGTTTAGTTCTAGAGTGATTTATCAGATTTTTTGATAAATTAATGGCACTAGTGTTGTCACAGAAAATTGTTGAATTTGTAATTAGTTTTCCAAAATCCTTTAATGTTTGTTGCATATAAATTACTTGAGCACATGCTAAGGCAGCTGATATATATTCTGGTTCGCAAGTCGAAAGTGAAACAGAGTTTTGTTTTTTACTAAACCATAATGCCGGAGATTGACCTATAAAGTGACACGTACCACTAGTGCTTTTTCTATCGGACTTACATCCTCCGAAATCTGCATCACCATATGACACTAGATCAAAGGAACTACCTGTAGGATAAAAAAGTCCATATTCTTTTGTTTTGGTTAAGTATCTTAAGATTCGTTTTATAGCTTTATAGTGTGATTCTTTAGGTTGAGCTTGAAACCGTGCACAAAGACAGACACTCATCATAATGTCTGGCCTACTTGCAGTGAGATATAAAAGCGAACCGATAATAGTCAAGTATAATACACACAATTGAAAGTGTGTGTGTGCTTACTAAGTATAATACACACAAGGATCGTGTAATATGACGAACAATAGTCAAGTATGAAGCAATAGATAATCACAAAAACAGTATAATAGTAAATGCAGTAAAAATAGAAAAATCACACCAGGGATTTTTATACTGGTTTGGAGCACCGTCCTACGTCCAGTCCTAGACCTCTCTCTGGATTTTCACTAATCAACAACCTCGCTTCACCCGGAGGAACAGGTTCACAACACCCGAGCAGCCAAACGAGATTTCACGCCTCTACCAACACGAGGACTTCACAACTTGCCTCTTACAACACCGAGGACTTCAACAAAGAACAAGATTTTGACTTCTGATTGTGTTCTTGAATAACACTGAATAGCCAACAGTTGAGTACACCCTTCCTATAATCTTATCCTCAAGTATATAACATGTATGTGAAGATTGAAGGAAGTATATTACTTATTGAATCAAGAGATATGAAATAATTTCAATGATTCAACAAGTAATTTGAATAATGGAGAGCTTTTTAGTATGAAGAATGAATAGAGTTTTACATCAGAAAAGATGAGAAGTTTTTTTTTGATGTGAAAAAAAATGCTTTGATGTATATATAATCGTTGAAGAGTTGTCAAATTCCATGAAGAGTTTTATCAAAAAGAGATGCACTCATTTCCTTTTAGAAATGAAAAGGAATCTCTTCATGAAATATGATGCCTTTTAGAAAATATGGTCGTTGTAAAATATGACCGTCGGAAATATGACCGTTAGAAAATATGACCGTTAGAAAATATGGCCGTTGTAAACTATGACCATTGTAAAATATGACCATTGGAAATATGAAGTGTCTCTTCGTGAAGTGTCTTTTCGTGAATTGTCTTTTCGAAGTTTCTTTTTGCGAAGTGATGAAGTGTCTTTTCGTGAAGTGTCCTTTCATGAAGTGTCTTTTCGCGAAGTGCCTTTTCGCGAAGTGATGAAGTGTCTTTTCGCGAAATGTCTTTTCATGAATTGTCTTTTCGCGAAGTGTCTTTTCACGAAGCGACGAAGTGTATTTTCGCGAAGTGTCTTTTCACGAAGTGTCTTTTCGCGAAGTGTCTTTTCACGAAGTGTCTTTTCGCAAAGTGTCTTTTCACGAAGTGTCTTTTCGTAAGTGCGTTTGTGTATGCTATATATTTGAGGACAGATTTTAACAATATATAACACCTCTAAGACACAATTAAATAGATAATCATAACCTATATCACTTTTCCTTTGATCTTCTCTTCTTCATTGTCATGAATCAAAAACTTGTGATCTAACATTCTCCCCCTTTTTTGATTGATGACAACGTCTTGCAATCTTGTAGAGTTATTTATTTTCTCCCCCTAAATGTATGCTTGCATATATTTATCTCCCCTTGAATATAAAGCTTCTCTGCAACATTTTGTTAGTGCATAGGTAAAAGTACTTACCATTTGTTTCCCTGTAACAAAATGTTAGTGTATAATGCATATATATTCTATAATTTTTCTCCTCCTTTGTCATCGATTAAAAAGAATATATAACATGATAAAGCAGTAATCGAGAACAAGTAAGAGAAAACAAGCATAGATAGTTTTCAAAGAGCATATGAGACTATTTATTATACGTCCATAGAGATACCGAAATAGTCTTCTCTTTGTTGTGGTGTACCTGCAAAAAAATATGATGTATATACTTTGGTACCCACTTGTTTCGATTGGGTCCAGGAGTTAGATAGAAGGTAACCATACCCAAATGGGTTTAATGGAACCTTTAAAGATAAAATTTTCATTATTAACTACTATATCAAAATAATCGTCAATATATTTTTCTCTGTTTCTCCAATCTACAGGAACCCAAATACGTAAGTGGTTTCTATTGATATTTCTTTTCGTACTTCTAGATGTCATAGAAGTATTCGAATAATAATTGGATCTAGGATGTGTATTAGTACTAGCAGTGCTATTCTTATTGTACATAAAAGCGTATCTAGTACTATTTCTATGACTGGTTTTATTATATCCTAAACCACTTTTGTCTTGTAAAGGTCGAGATCTAGATAAAATTATATTTAAATCATTTTGACCTTTATTAAATTTCGCGAACTTATTTTTACATTTTTCAAATTTTACTCCAAAGTCGCGAGTGGTATTTTCAAAAGAAATTTTGGTAGTTCTTAGGATATCAATTTCCTTATTGAATTCAGAATTCTCCCTTTTTAAGGTTTCATTCTCATTTTTGAGATAAAAAACTTGCGATTCTGAATTATCTAAAGAAGATTGTAATTTTTTAGAACTTTCTTTTGAGTCAAAAATTTCATTTTGCAAAATATTATTATTCACCTTTAAAATCTCATATTCTTTAGATAATTTTAAATTCTTTTCCGTTAAAGCTCCATTCTCTTTTTCAAGAGATGAAATTAAAGAAATGGAATTATTTAAAGAATCTTCTAATGATATATTTCTATTTTGCCAAAGATCGATTTCCTTTAAAAGAACATTGTTTTTATCTTCTAGTCGCTCATTTTGCTTTTTGAAGGAAATCTTTTTGAGAAACAAGCTCTTCTAAGGTATTTTCAAAACATTTGGCTTGTTTTACCAAACGATTGTTTTCTTCTTTTAATTTGGAATTTTCTTGCTTGTAAATTTTTAACATAGCTAAAATGACTATATTGAGTTTCAATAATTTTTCATGGTCTAACAAAAGATCTTTAAATAATGAATCTGTACATACCAATTGTGATCTGACTTTAGCCAAGAGACACTTGTTTCCTTGCTCTCCTGATTCTGCTTTGTTGCTCTTCCATTTTCTAATTCCCTGACTAGAATTCTTTATAGTCATTTGTTCTAGGATGTTTTTACGATCTCTAGAATGCCAGGCTCCGATAGCAAATGAAAGTCTATACTAGGATCGTATATGTATCTAAACAGTAGCAAATACTAAGAGTATATAATATTAAGCAATAAAGGTACAATAAAAGATAATCATACCAATATTTTATCCTGGTTCGGACCTCCCGTCCTACGTCCAGCCCGAAGCTCCCCTTTAGCCTTTACTTTATCCGCAGAAAACTTCCCTCACTTCGCCCGGAGGAATAGGCTTACAGTAAGAATATCTTTTGACAAGCTTGTGTTCTTAAAACACCGATTTTGACTGCTTTATAAACACTTCTCCTATAGTCTCCTTGAGTAAATATGATTGTTGTAGAACTGAGAGAATATAGAAGGATTTTGGAATACTTGAATAGAGAATTGTTAAGCAATGAAAGTAGAGAGTTTCTCAGAAAATAGATTATAGATCTTGGAAGTAGAAAAGGTGATTTTAGATCTTGATCTTTGATGTATTTATAATAAATGAAGAGTTGTTATCAAGTGTTGTAATTTCTGAGCAAAGAGAAATGGAAACTCTTAATTTTGAAAGAGAGAAACTTTTGGAAAAACTATTTTAAGAGAAGATACGACAGTTTGAAAAGGTGCTTGTTTGTAGGGCGTTTATATCAGCTCAGACGTCTGTCTCTTCTGGGACAGACGTCTCTACATGTATTTTGAATTTTCAAAATATACGTACAGACGTCTGTCAAGTATTGAGACAGACGTATCTGTAAGATGGAAATGCAACCCGAGGCTTCAGACAGACGTCTGTGTTGATCGTGGCAGACGTCTGTGCTGAGTTAGGAAGAAATCCTTATCTACAGTCAGACGTCTGTCTATTCAGAAGACAGACGTCTGTTTACGCCCAGACACACTGAATTCTCATATTTGATCAAGGAGGCTTTACATCCAATCTATCTATATGAGAGAAATATACTAAGTGTCCTTGCAGTCTTGATTCTTCCCTTGTGTATCTCTTCCTTGTATAGTTCATGCATTAAACATATGATATATGTATATTGTTTGTCGTCATCAAAACTTAGAGTCTAACACTTAATAATGTTACATCAGAGTACAAAATATCAGATTACATTGATAAATAAAACACAGCGAATACAATACACAACGGAAGACTTTTTATGCTCTGGACACAGCTTTAGGCTTCAATCCAGAATCCTGCTCAAGAGATAAATATCTGCAAAAAGCTACTCGATTGCCCGTGTGGAAAATATGGGCACCTGAGTTTGCCAGTGAAACAAACTACAGGTTAGTCATGGGACGGGTATGGGAAATCTTAACTTAATTAATCTAATAATAAGGTTAATCACAGGACCACGCCGCTAACGCGGAACGGGTTTACTTCATTGGATTGCCAGAGCATCATAAAGTAAATCATTTAAACGACGCAATGCTTTTTTGAAAAATGAAACCATTATAAGACTTAAGTCCCATCACATAATGCAACGCAAACCGGAGGATAGAGTTTTACCTTATTATGGTCAAACATGATTTGATACGTATAAAAATGGATTTGATATTATTACTAGTGTATATATGTCTTTAAAAACAATTTCAATCATAATGTATCAATCATAGACGGCATGGGTACCATATATCATGTCGCAATACTAGTTCTACAATCAAAACCGCATTGTTTCATATTGGAAATTGGGTTTCCATCATGATTCAAGGCTAGGAACGATCTCCTTACCGATTCGAGACACTCTAGCAAATGCCTCAGGATCACACCTATGGGCTACCCTTGGATATCTGCAGGGCCGGTCCACACCTACGTTAGTGGATTAGTTATGCCTGAACACACGTTTCTCGGTCCCTTTGGACCTCTAACATGGCCACTAACAACCTATAAAATCGACGTACCTCATAATCCATCATCCACATAAGTAAAAATGTCAGGGCTGGTAGGTCGCTGACATCACTCTAGATAGAAAGAAACGTGTGCACTCCCTACGTTCCCTTGCTCCGTTTTAGACTCTTACCGGGGTGTGAGGTTCGCGAAGTCACGCTATACACAAAGCTACGCCTAAACAGGCTATGCTTTGAATCATCAACAACAAGGCCTGCTTTTCAACAAAAGCCTTGATCCATGCCTCTTAGCATGCCACATTGTCAATCCATATCATACCCTTGATTCCTACCAATATATAACCTTTAAGCTCGTACGTCTCAGAGAAGGGTGTTAAACACCAAACAGATATATATTTAGCGGAGATCAACGAATACAATATAAAGGAATACAACGTCAAACATAACATCCATTTACAAGTCTGTTCTGGGTCTGAACGAAACCGGAGGAACCCTTATTCCTCGCATATCCAAACAATCAACAAATACGTCCGGAAAACTACCACTGCAGCCCCTTCAAGGTAGCTACTCCAATCACGGGCGTTAGTAGTCCTCATCCATTCGATGTGAAGATCGTCGGTCTTCAAACACCGTCTTCAAATCTTCGACTTAAATCGCCGTAGTTATTATTTGAAATGAGTTGAACTCGGTTTTTTCAAATAATCTTCGAGTAATTATCTTTTAAATCATTTTATATCGTTCATATTTATTTATAACGGATTATCGTTATTTTTATTTATTTAAAATAGCTCAATTATAATTTAACGACGCTTTAGGTCAATGGGAGGCCCTTGGCCCTGTTTTTTATCCAAATTTGATTTGCACTTATCTCGAAATCTAACCGTTGGATTTTGACGAGATTTATATCGTCGGAAAGATCTTCCCAAGGCGGTCCTAACGGTTCTAGTTTTGGGAAAAATCTGAAGGTTGGATCTTTCGGTATCACCTTTGAAGTTACGATTTCAAATCACAAACTACAGCAGCGCGATTCGTTTTATTTTAATTTATATATTTATATATACAAATATAATTCATTCGTTCGATGGTTTCAAATTATTTATTCTTTAAATAATTTTCTACACTTCATATTCAAGTTATTTTTAATGAACAGAAGTGTATTTCAAAACATGTACAATTTCTTCATTCCTTATATGACAATAAAAATGTAAATTTTTATTGTTTATTATTTCCATTTCCAACGATGAACACTTTTCTATATCCTTTACTTACAATTCATTAAAAATGTGATTTTTAATGATAACATGTATTTATATTTTAAAACATGACATTTTCCAATTCATTTAATTTCATTTTCCCATTCCTTCAAATTTCATCAAAAAAATGTGACTTTTTTATTCTTCCTTTATTTACATGAAAAATGCAATATTTTTCCTTCGTTCTTCTATTACATAATAAATGTAATATTACACTTTCATTCTTTATCTACAATGGAAAATGCAATCTTTTTATTTCATCTTTAATTACATTAAAAATGAAATCTTTTTATTTCATTTCTAATTACATTGAAAAATGTAATCTTTAAAATCTATTCTTTTTATCGCATCTAAAATGTTGATAAATAAAACATTAAAACATATTCTTTTTATTGAGTATAGAATATCAATAAAGATGCCACTTTTAAATCTACTCTTTTTATTGTCTCTAAAATGACAATAAAAATGCTTCTTTTAATTCTAATCTTTTTTATTGAATATAAAATATCAATAAAAATGATCTTTAAAATCTACCTTCTTTATTGTGTAACGACCCGTGTTTTTGGCCGTCAAAATATTTAATTTAATTTATTTGTTTTAAATATTATATTGGGAATATTAATGGAATTTAATATTTAATTCGTTATTGAAACGAAGTTGAACGTTATAATTTATATATATAATATAAATTCGAGCTTGAAAATGGCGTGCAGTTCGTAAATTGGAGTTTTGAACTTCAACTGAGAATACAGGATTCGATATAAGTCGGATTTCTGTGAAACAAGACACGTTGGAACCGTATTGACGATAATTTTCATATGAAAGAGAAAACTCCAGATTCCGTGTTATAGATAGTAAGTTATGGCCAAATCAAATTTTGAAATAGTCGCTATGGAAAACCGTTATTTAATTATAGGCCTTTAAATTAGCCGTTTTGCAAACGGACTCTGTTTTCAATGAAACCAGTTTCATTGGGACCGTAACGTTAAATTATTGCACGGTGTTGAGTTGCGTGGCAAACCGATATCGTATGTGGTCACGGTAGCCATAAACGTCCGTTCATTTTATATAACGCGTATTTAAATAAATAAAAGGATATTTGAGTGTAACTTGAGCAGACGATCGAATTAGGCCACGAAACCAGTTCCGTTGAATTCGTATCGTCGATTAGAGCCAGGATAGGTATATAGTTTGTTATTTTTAGAGATCGGGAAATTTGGCGTTAAAAAGGGTAGGGCGGTTCGGGGTAAAAACAGCCTATCGGGCAAACCGTCTCAGAATGCGACGAAACTAGTGCCGTTGAGTTCGTATCGAAAAGTTATTGTCGATGTTCGCAGTTTCAAGTGGATTTGATTTACCTGGTGACCGTGGAAAAATTAAACGCGTGTTCATTTCTGGTTTTATAAAGGAAATTTTTTCATACGACCTCGGATTTCGACGAAACTTGTCCCATTGGATCCGGAATATCTTTTTACATTAAGAATAGTTTTTTTTTTTCCAGTAGACCGAAGTCGTTTGTAGAGGTTTCTGCGTGTTACTTCGCGGTGGGGTTTCGGTTTATAATATAATATTATACCACTTACATATATATAAACTGTATATGGTAGTATATACATTCGGTCCTAGTTTATACCTATATATTTTTACCTTCCCACGTAGATACCGCTACCATGCTGTCAATTCAACCAACCGAGTATGACATTTTTTTTGTCTGCTAACCTACCTAAGGCACTATACCTCGAGATGGATTTAACCACACATACCTGTCTTCAATGACACCGACAGGGAAAAGAAAACACACTGCTCTGTTAAGTCTCCATCAACGCAACTCAGTAGAAATGAAAACTCACCCTATTACGCCGCAGCTACTAGTCTAAATGCCTTGGCACCCAAGGTTCTTCGTATATATAAATACGCCCGCACATCCTTTTCTCTTGCAGCTTGGAAAAAAAAATGGGATAAAAGAAAGACGTGTGGAAAGGCGGATTCACGGTGTCATGGCAGTATAGAAGTTTGGTGGGCTGATTTTCATGAAGGGTCGGATGGGCTTTCGAAGTAAAACGAAAGAAAAAAAAAAAAAGAAGTTGGCAGCGTTTTTGAAGGAAGGGAACCGTGACCTCCTGTTAGCAAGGAGAAGTGGATGGGAAGGAAGGGCGGATGGGCTGTTGGGTACTGTTTGGTCTTCGCCGGACTTTAAAAAAAAAAAAAAATGAGAGTGGGAGCGGATGGGCTGTTGGGTACAGCAAAGTGGCATGAAGGTAGAGAGTGGGAGCGGCACCACTCACCAGTGACGCTACAGGCATGTAAAGTAGGAAAAGAAGACCAAGGTGAGGAGGGCGTGGCTTTGGGCCTCAGGCCGTATGATATTTTGAGAAAAAAAAGAAAAAGAAAAAGAAAAAGAGAAAAGAATAGAAGGAGAAGGAAGGATGGGTGATGGCAAAAAGGGGAGCGCAGCTTGGTATTGAGAAAGATGTGTGTTCAGAACGGGAATAAAGGAAGAGCGTGAAAGGCAAGGATGACGTCGACATAATGAATCAGACGAAACAAGAGGCATGAAGTCGCAGAGACGAACGCTACGCCGTCGAGCTATTCGGATTGCAACCGGGAATGATTGCAATGCGTTAAATTTTAAACGTCGGTTTAAAATTTTAACGAAACGGCGTGCGAACCATCAATCGAAAATATCAAGGTGAGTTAATTCTCACACCTTCTAGAATTTCATGATGTGTTAAATTCATATTAACATATAATCCACCGTTAATCATAGAATTGTTTGATTGAATGTCTTGTTTGCTTGTTAGATGGTTGTCGACAAATTTTATTTGTCATATTGGATGATTTTGTTTAAAAATAATTATTTCATAATTATTACCGGTGATGTAGGGATGGACAGGTTGGAGGGATCCGACCGAATTCCTCAAATATTTTTGTACGTTGTTTGTTTACCCATATTTTTCAGATATGAACTGTTTACCCCAAACAACATTACATTTGAATGTTAATTATTGATTTGATATTTAACGTTGAATTGAAAATCAACGTTGTGTGATGTTTTTAATCAATAACCAGTATTGATTAATATGTTGGCAGTTAATGATCTGAACGTTGTTTTTTTTTAAATGTTAATTCACCGTCAGGAGAATCGACGAAATTTCAATTATAAAACTTATTTTATAATTGATGTAAAGTTTTTAAAAGTGATTTTATTTTTGAAATAAATTTTTTTTAAATAAGATGATATTTATAAATAGTTACATAATAATTAAAGCAATTTACGTCATAAAATAGAAGTAAATTGAGAAGTGATCGACTTTTAAAGCGAATCGTGTTAAGAGCAAGGTTATACCAGGAGTATAAACAAGTCGTGAAGCTAATATATCATTTTAAGGAAATGTTACTAATTGGTTAAATTAAAGCGGAGAAATTGAAAGAAGTTTTCCAAATAGAATTGAAATGTTGTAAAGGATTGAAATAGGATTTCTGTTTGTTAAATCATTTAAACTAGTAAACAAAAGGTAAATGGAAAGTGATCTACAAAGAAAGAAGATGGATGGATTCATACAAGAAGGGTTTTCAAGTAGATGTTAGAAATTGAAGCCGAGTTTTGAAACAATGATTATAAAGAAGATTTATGATTCAAGTTATAAGTCAAAGAGGGGGTTTGCTAGGCAAGTACCAAGTTCTAAACGAGTTTTGAACTAAATAAAAGTAAATTGAAATGTGATTTCGAAAAGGAAACGATATACAAATGCTATAAGAAGATTCTAAAATAAAATCCATGTTTCGTAAAGAAGGTTTAGAAAAGGGATTTAAACTAAGACGATGAACTTAAATAAGTTTATTAATAGAAGTGGGTTGAATAAATTGATTTTAAATTGAAAAGAAGATTTATAAAAACAAAAGAAGTGGCATTCAGTAAATATACTTGAATAAAAAGTAAAGAGATCTAGTTTGAGAATTATACGCCAAATCAAGGGATGGTTATCAAACCATGTTTTGAATAAACGGGTAAAGTGAATCGATAATAAAAGAAGTGATAAGTTTTGTGTTCAAACTTTTATCTACTCTGAGATAAGAATGTTGGCGGTCAAGGTCTGAGAGGTAAATAAAATACCCCAACTTGAACGGCTTCACTATTATCGAGGAATGATATTAGTTTGTAACGGCTAGAATTGGTTTAGTATTATAAGAGGATATTGGTATATTAATCACAAGGTTTTAAACTAGTACGTTTAGAAGTAAACGATGCATAAATTTAACATCGTCTGATCAACATTGAAGTATAAATTTATTTATATCCTTGAGATAAGATTATAATGATTTCCACAAGGCAAGGATAATATAAGAGATTTGGCGAGTGTATAATGATGATTTTGAAATAAAGGAATTAAATGGAATTGATAAATAAAGATATGTTATCGTTTTCAATGTAACGAATAACGAGATTCGAGACAAGAGAATATGAAATCGATATCTAAAGATCGATAAAATCGTTTAATAAATGAATTAGAGCTGCCAATGTACTTGATCGTATTGTTTGACATTGATAGTTAAAACACCAAACTATCAATGAAATATATTGACCTTTTTGACGAGTTGTTTCGAAAAGACCGGGATGGGAACTAGACCCAAAACCACTTCGATCCAATGTTACGTACGAAACTAACTGGCAGCAAATGAAGATGGAGCATTGAAGACCATAGATCTTCATGAAGCGGAAGAACTACTTAAAATCTCTGGTTAGCTCCCAGAGATACACTGTGGTTCTATCGTGATTGGAATCTATGGATTGCAAGGATTCCTCGCTACTGATCCTTGGGGTGATTCCTGTATAAGAATGCAGTAGGAGAGTGCCTTCGGTTCATCCTGTTCCTGGATGACGCGACGATGTGGAATCCAAGTAAATGGTGGCCAGATGGTTCAAAAGTCGATTTAACCTCGAGCCTCATCAACCAGGAAATGACAAAAATCGGGCAGGCAGCATGGCTATGTGGGTCGCACCCATTAGGGTGTATTGTCACCATCTAGAGAATATTCATATTTGTTACTTCTTTTCATTTCTGTATCTCCCGGGAATTACGGTGGTCGCGCGACAAAAAGCCGTGAGGTGACAATATATTCGATACACTCAAGAGAAATGAGTGGTCGGTCATGTGTGGGCCGGGTTGCAAGACGTTCTTGTTGAACCCAGTGTATTCGTCTCTAGAGATACACTATCGGCAGGTGGTCCCATACCTTGTCATAGTCGGAAATCCAATCTCCAATAAGCGCCTGCGGTTTTGATTGAATACTATATATGTAGAGCGTGAGATGCAAGCGTTCTACTAGATGATTATTTATTTGTGATTTGATAGACACTATCATAATATCAGAAAAGATATTGATTTTAAAGGTGCTTGGGTTATAGTAAGGTAAAAACCGTCCGTGTTTATGTGTGGGCTGGTCTTACTATTATCCTTTTCTTTCATAAAAGGATTTCTAAAGTTAAACAAGTTGTTATGCTATGAATTTACCACTGAAAGTATTCCAGACTGACCCGGTGAATTTTGTTTTAAACCAAATGTGCTCGGGTCAGACCGAGTATATTAACAGGTTAGGTATCGCTGGAGAATCGAGAGCTGAAAGCAGGAGGCTTCACCACTAGTTATTCAAAGTTATTTCTGCTGTGTCTGATATATGATGTACTTTGATGATTGGTATGTATATATATATACGGTTTCTTTTTGTATAAAGAAATTTGATATTATACTTTATTCGTTCCGCTGTGAGATTCTGATGTGTTCTCCTTATTCTTCTATTCTAAATTTCTTTCTTTCTTTTTCTCATCCTCTAATTTCTTTTTCATAACGTTCAGGTGTTTTCGATGCTTGAATGTCGACATGGTGTTTGTGTGTCGATTTTTGGGGTCGAAAATCTCCTGGTCGTTACAGTGGTATCAGAGCGATTGGTTAAGTAATTACCTTGGCTCTGTGGCGTGACTCAGTAGAGATGGGGTTAGTAATACCCTAGATTGAGTTTGAGTGTATATATATGAGCGAGTATTTGTTAATTGATATAAAAACTGTTTATATTGTGTTGATTGGTTTGTCGAGTAGTTTATGAATTCTGGTCGATACAGTAATGCAAACTGTGTCAATAAGTGTTTCTAAACTCTTGAACAAAATAATTCGACACAGTATGTTTTTGAAAGAGGGTAAATGAAATAATTTTACCCAAATTATATTTTGATATAAAAGAATGATTAATATTTGGAGTATTATAGTATATTGGATGTGTTATAATGGAATGGTTATGTAAGTAACCAATCAGAATTCCTATGGATATATTATATGGAATCAGATGAATTAAATTTGAAGTTAAACCAGAATTTAGATTGAAATTGTGAAAAATTAGAAGAGTGTGAAAAGAAATTTTGGATTAAATGTATGTGAATTTTAAGATCCTGGGTGAATTTGAAAATATTTTCCAAGCATTTATATTTGGAGATATTTCAAAATAAAAGTGTTTAAAATTGGAGTTTTGAAATCATATAGTATTGAACTCACTTCGATCGCTAGAAAATAATTCTGATGATGACAGCCGCATCATCAGTGTTCATTTTCGAGTTCTAAGTGATGGATTACTACCAAAAATCTTGTTTTGAATTGCTTTGAGAAAAACAAGTTGTTTTGAATCCTGAAAAGGAATATTTGATTTTTGAAAGAGATGAACTGTTTAAAAACTCCCGGGGAAATTGTTTGAACAAGGCAAAATTAAATAGAAATGTGGAAAGCGAATATGAATTGAATTGAAACCGATTAACTGAAAATTGAATCGGAAGATAATATATCGAGTAGAATCAGATTTTGAAATTTGTGAGACAAGAATCTGAAATAGTGTTGGTTGGAATTGATGATGGATGATGATTGAGTTAAGAATGGAATTTGGCTTGGACGCGTGAAGGATTTGGTTCTGAGGATAAAAATTGGAATTTTGGGGATGCATTTGTATATGCTGACAGGGTGGCAGACGGGAAAGATATAGTGATATGGCCGACAAAAAGGTACACGTTTATTTTATATGGGTTTGGAGATTTGTGAGCCGATTTGGCAAGCCACTTGGCTGTTTTATTTTCTTTTGAAGTGGAGAAGGCCCAGAGAGGCGAGTTGGAGTTGTATCGATTAAGCCGTACAGAGGAGGTGCTGGCGAAATTTTTCGAAAATTTAAAGTGTTAGAAAATTTTCGATATTTTTGAAAATATTTATTTACAGTATTGAATTGGTTTCTAATTTAATATAAAATTAGATTTGAAATTAATGAGTTTATAACGTTCTTTCTTACCTTAGCAATTTCGAGGACGAAATTATTTTAAGGGGGGAAGAATGTAACGACCCGTGTTTTTGGCCGTCAAAATATTTAATTTAATTTATTTGTTTTAAATATTATATTGGGAATATTAATGGAATTTAATATTTAATTCGTTATTGAAACGAAGTTGAACGTTATAATTTATATATATAATATAAATTCGAGCTTGAAAATGGCGTGCAGTTCGTAAATTGGAGTTTTGAACTTCAACTGAGAATACAGGATTCGATATAAGTCGGATTTCTGTGAAACAAGACACGTTGGAACCGTATTGACGATAATTTTCATATGAAAGAGAAAACTCCAGATTCCGTGTTATAGATAGTAAGTTATGGCCAAATCAAATTTTGAAATAGTCGCTATGGAAAACCGTTATTTAATTATAGGCCTTTAAATTAGCCGTTTTGCAAACGGACTCTGTTTTCAATGAAACCAGTTTCATTGGGACCGTAACGTTAAATTATTGCACGGTGTTGAGTTGCGTGGCAAACCGATATCGTATGTGGTCACGGTAGCCATAAACGTCCGTTCATTTTATATAACGCGTATTTAAATAAATAAAAGGATATTTGAGTGTAACTTGAGCAGACGATCGAATTAGGCCACGAAACCAGTTCCGTTGAATTCGTATCGTCGATTAGAGCCAGGATAGGTATATAGTTTGTTATTTTTAGAGATCGGGAAATTTGGCGTTAAAAAGGGTAGGGCGGTTCGGGGTAAAAACAGCCTATCGGGCAAACCGTCTCAGAATGCGACGAAACTAGTGCCGTTGAGTTCGTATCGAAAAGTTATTGTCGATGTTCGCAGTTTCAAGTGGATTTAATTTACCTAGTGACCGTGGAAAAATTAAACGCGTGTTCATTTCTGGTTTTATAAAGGAAATTTTTTCATACGACCTCGGATTTCGACGAAACTTGTCCCATTGGATCCGGAATATCTTTTTACATTAAGAATAGTTTTTTTTTTTCAGTAGACCGAAGTCGTTTGTAGAGGTTTCTGCGTGTTACTTCGCGGTGGGGTTTCGGTTTATAATATAATATTATACCACTTACATATATATAAACTGTATATGGTAGTATATACATTCTGTCCTAGTTTATACCTATATATTTTTACCTTCCCACGTAGATACCGCTACCATGCTGTCAATTCAACCAACCGAGTATGACATTTTTTTTGTCTGCTAACCTACCTAAGGCACTATACCTCGAGATGGATTTAACCACACATACCTGTCTTCAATGACACCGACAGGGAAAAGAAAACACACTGCTCTGTTAAGTCTCCATCAACGCAACTCAGTAGAAATGAAAACTCACCCTATTACGCCGCAGCTACTAGTCTAAATGCCTTGGCACCCAAGGTTCTTCGTATATATAAATACGCCCGCACATCCTTTTCTCTTGCAGCTTGGAAAAAAAAATGGGATAAAAGAAAGACGTGTGGAAAGGCGGATTCACGGTGTCATGGCAGTACAGAAGTTTGGTGGGCTGATTTTCATGAAGGGTCGGATGGGCTTTCGAAGTAAAACGAAAGAAAAAAAAAAAGAAGAAGTTGGCAGCGTTTTTGAAAGAAGGGAACCGTGACCTCCTGTTAGCAAGGAGAAGTGGATGGGAAGGAAGGGCGGATGGGCTGTTGGGTACTGTTTGGTCTTCGCCGGACTTTAAAAAAAAAAAAAAAAAAAAAAGAGAGTGGGAGCGGATGGGTTGTTGGGTACAGCAAAGTGGCATGAAGGTAGAGAGTGGGGGCGGCACCACTCACCAGTGACGCTACAGGCATGTGAAGTAGGAAAAGAAGACCAAGGCGAGGAGGGCGTGGCTTTGGGCCTCAGGCCGTATGATATTTAGAGAAAAAAAGAAAAAGAAAAAAAAAATGAGAAAAGAATAGAAGGAGAAGGAAGGATGGGTGATGGCAAAAAGGGGAGCGCAGCTTGGTATTGAGAAAGATGTGTGTTCAGAACGGGAATAAAGGAAGAGCGTGAAAGGCAAGGATGACGTCGACATAATGAATCAGACGAAACAAGAGGCATGAAGTCGCAGAGACGAACGCTACGCCGTCGAGCTATTCGGATTGCAACCGGGAATGATTGCAATGCGTTAAATTTTAAACGTCGGTTTAAAATTTTAACGAAACGGCGTGCGAACCATCAATCGAAAATATCAAGGTGAGTTAATTCTCACACCTTCTAGAATTTCATGATGTGTTAAATTCATATTAACATATAATCCACCGTTAATCATAGAATTGTTTGATTGAATGTCTTGTTTGCTTGTTAGATGGTTGTCGACAAATTTTATTTGTCATATTGGATGATTTTGTTTAAAAATAATTATTTCATAATTATTACCGGTGATGTAGGGATGGACAGGTTGGAGGGATCCGACCGGATTCCTCAAATATTTTTGTACGTTGTTTGTTTACCCATATTTTTCAGATATGAACTGTTTACCCCAAACAACATTACATTTGAATGTTAATTATTGATTTGATATTTAACGTTGAATTGAAAATCAACGTTGTGTGATGTTTTTAATCAATAACCAGTATTGATTAATATGTTGGCAGTTAATGATCTGAACGTTGTTGTTTTTTTTAAATGTTAATTCACCGTCAGGAGAATCGACGAAATTTCAATTATAAAACTTATTTTATAATTGATGTAAAGTTTTTAAAAGTGATTTTATTTTTGAAATAATTTTTTTTTAAATAAGATGATATTTATAAATAGTTACATAATAATTAAAGCAATTTACGTCATAAAATAGAAGTAAATTGAGAAGTGATCGACTTTTAAAGCGAATCGTGTTAAGAGCAAGGTTATACCAGGAGTATAAACAAGTCGTGAAGCTAATATATCATTTTAAGGAAATGTTACTAATTGGTTAAATTAAAGCGGAGAAATTGAAAGAATTTTTCCAAATAGAATTGAAATGTTGTAAAGGATTGAAATAGGATTTCTGTTTGTTAAATCATTTAAACTAGTAAACAAAAGGTAAATGGAAAGTGATCTACAAAGAAAGAAGATGGATGGATTCATACAAGAAGGGTTTTCAAGTAGATGTTAGAAATTGAAGCCGAGTTTTGAAACAATGATTATAAAGAAGATTTATGATTCAAGTAATAAGTCAAAGAGGGGGTTTGCTAGGCAAGTACCAAGTTCTAAACGAGTTTTGAACTAAATAAAAGTAAATTGAAATGTGATTTCGAAAAGGAAACGATATACAAATGCTATAAGAAGATTCTAAAATAAAATCCATGTTTCGTAAAGAAGGTTTAGAAAAGGGATTTAAACTAAGACGATGAACTTAAATAAGTTTATTAATAGAAGTGGGTTGAATAAATTGATTTTAAATTGAAAAGAAGATTTATAAAAACAAAAGAAGTGGCATTCAGTAAATATACTTGAATAAAAAGTAAAGAGATCTAGTTTGAGAATTATACGCCAAATCAAGGGATGGTTATCAAACCATGTTTTGAATAAACGGGTAAAGTGAATCGATAATAAAAGAAGTGATAAGTTTTGTGTTCAAACTTTTATCTACTCTGAGATAAGAATGTTGGCGGTCAAGGTCTGAGAGGTAAATAAAATACCCCAACTTGAACGGCTTCACTATTATCGAGGAATGATATTAGTTTGTAACGGCTAGAATTGGTTTAGTATTATAAGAGGATATTGGTATATTAATCACAAGGTTTTAAACTAGTACGTTTAGAAGTAAACGATGCATAAATTTAACATCGTCTGATCAACATTGAAGTATAAATTTATTTATATCCTTGAGATAAGATTATAATGATTTCCACAAGGCAAGGATAATATAAGAGATTTGGCGAGTGTATAATGATGATTTTGAAATAAAGGAATTAAATGGAATTGATAAATAAAGATATGTTATCGTTTTCAATGTAACGAATAACGAGATTCGAGACAAGAGAATATGAAATCGATATCTAAAGATCGATAAAATCGTTTAATAAATGAATTAGAGCTGCCAATGTACTTGATCGTATTGTTTGACATTGATAGTTAAAACACCAAACTATCAATGAAATATATTGACCTTTTTGACGAGTTGTTTCGAAAAGACCGGGATGGGAACTAGACCCAAAACCACTTCGATCCAATGTTACGTACGAAACTAACTGGCAGCAAATGAAGATGGAGCATTGAAGACCATAGATCTTCATGAAGCGGAAGAACTACTTAAAATCTCTGGTTAGCTCCCAGAGATACACTGTGGTTCTGTCGTGATTGGAATCTATGGATTGCAAGGATTCCTCGCTACTGATCCTTGGGGTGATTCCTGTATAAGAATGCAGTAGGAGAGTGCCTTCGGTTCATCCTGTTCCTGGATGACGCGACGATGTGGAATCCAAGTAAATGGTGGCCAGATGGTTCAAAAGTCGATTTAACCTCGAGCCTCATCAACCAGGAAATGACAAAAATCGGGCAGGCAGCATGGCTATGTGGGTCGCACCCATTAGGGTGTATTGTCACCATCTAGAGAATATTCATATTTGTTACTTCTTTTCATTTCTGTATCTCCCGGGAATTACGGTGGTCGCGCGACAAAAAGCCGTGAGGTGACAATATATTCGATACACTCAAGAGAAATGAGTGGTCGGTCATGTGTGGGCCGGGTTGCAAGACGTTCTTGTTGAACCCAGTGTATTCGTCTCTAGAGATACACTATTGGCAGGTGGTCCCATACCTTGTCATAGTCGGAAATCCAATCTCCAATAAGCGCCTGCGGTTTTGATTGAATACTATATATGTAGAGCGTGAGATGCAAGCGTTCTACTAGATGATTATTTATTTGTGATTTGATAGACACTATCATAATATCAGAAAAGATATTGATTTTAAAGGTGCTTGGGTTATAGTAAGGTAAAAACCGTCCGTGTTTATGTGTGGGCTGGTCTTACTATTATCCTTTTCTTTCATAAAAGAATTTCTAAAGTTAAACAAGTTGTTATGCTATGAATTTACCACTGAAAGTATTCCAGACTGACCCGGTGAATTTTGTTTTAAACCAAATGTGCTCGGGTCAGACCGAGTATATTAACAGGTTAGGTATCGCTGGAGAATCGAGAGCTGAAAGCAGGAGGCTTCACCACTAGTTATTCAAAGTTATTTCTGCTGTGTCTGATATATGATGTACTTTGATGATTGGTATGTATATATATATATATACGGTTTCTTTTTGTATAAAGAAATTTGATATTATACTTTATTCGTTCCGCTGTGAGATTCTGATGTGTTCTCCTTATTCTTCTATTCTAAATTTCTTTCTTTCTTTTTCTCATCCTCTAATTTCTTTCTCATAACGTTCAGGTGTTTTCGATGCTTGAATGTCGACATGGTGTTTGTGTGTCGATTTTTGGGGTCGAAAATCTCCTGGTCGTTACATATTGTCTCTAAAATGACAATAAAAATGTTTCTTTTAATTCTTATCTTTTTATTTAAATCTAAAATGTAAATAAAAATGAACTTTTTAAATTCCTGTTTTTATTAAAATGTAAATACAAATGTGCCTTTCTAATTTCAACGTTTTTATTTACATCTAACATATAAATACAAATATGCCTTTTACTTCATGTACATATTTACATGTAAAATGCAAATAAAAATGTCCTTTTCTAATCCATGTTCTTATTTACAACAAGAATGTAAACCAAATGTACTTTTCTATAATCATGTTTTTTATTTACCCAAGAATGTAAATAAAAAGATGCTTTTCTACAATCATGTTTTTATTTACAATAAAAATGCAAATAAAAAGGTTCTTTTTAATTCTAAGTTTTTAAACCTTTTTGATTAACAGAAATGTCTATTTTTGTTTGATCCTTTTCAATGAACAAAATGTTATTTCTCTTAAATGAAGAAAAATGTTTATTTTTGTTTTAATCCTTTTCAATGAACAAATAAAAGAATGATTTATTCGTATACAAATTTTTATTTTAACTTAACAAATAAAAATGAAAATTTTATTTGTTAACAAATTCTATTTAACAAAAATGATATTTTTGTTAAATCTAATTTATTTCAAAAAAAAAATGATTCTCATTACAAAATGCAATCCTTATTTTTTACTTTTTTTCTAATGTTCATACTGTAATAAAAATGTAATTTTTATTGTCTACTCTTTTATAATGTTTCATCCTACAATAAAAATGCAATTTTTATTGTCTTTCTTTTTAACAAAATGAATATTTTGTTTTTCACACTTTTCTATTTAACCAAATGAATATTTTGTTGTTCACACTTTTCTATTTAACAAAATGACTTTTTTATATTTCTACTAATTATAAGGGAACAAAATGATATTTTTATATTTCTAACAATTCTAGTGAACAAAAGGACATTTTTACATTTCTAATAATTCTAATGGAATAAAATGACATTTTATATTTCTAACATAACATTTACTATCAAAAATATTTATTTTTATACTAACATAACTTTTCTAACTAAAATGATTTATTTTAATCTAATGTGACAATTCTAACATAAATGGTTTTTAATCCAATGTGTCAATTCTAACATAAATGGTTTTTAATCCAATGTGACCATTCTAACATAAATGGATTTTAATACAATGTGACCATTCTAACATAAATGGTTTTTAATCCATTGTGACAATTCTAACATAAACGATGTTTTTATTCTAATTTGTCAATTCTAACATAACGATGTTTTTATTCTAATCTATCAATTCCAACATAACGATTTTTTATTCTAATTTGTCAATTCTAACATAACGATGTTTTTATTCTAATTTGTCAATTCTAACGTAACGATTTTTTTATTCTATACATATAAAAGGATATTTTATATGTTAACAATTTAACAACAAATAAAAGGATAATTCATTTGTTTCCTTTTTAATCTTACTTAGCAAATAGAAATGCTAATTTTATCTCAACAAAGGGTGTAAAACTTGTTTCATCTATTTTATTTCAAACAAAATAATTCAATCAATCAACCGATCGACATAACAGAATTCATCAATCCACATCAAATCATGAATAACATAAATTAATTTTATCAACGAATTGTCAAAGCAAAAATCATAATTAATAAATGTTGATTATAAAAAGAATTCTCACTTTGATCGGATAATGACGATGTTTTATTAAAATTAACCTTGTGTTCAATTTTTCCAAAAATCCAACAGCCTCTTTTTCAGTCCTACTCTGTTCAATGTTGTAGATCTCGATCTCGCGATCCCAACGCAATTCGTTTCGTTGAATTTTGTTCTGGTATGAACAAGTTACGGTATTTTAATCATTTAACAATTTAATAAATGATTAATTAAAAACAATTAGCCACTAATTACATCTTCAGGGGTTAATTAGCTTTCTTCTTCGTTCCTCTTCACTGGAAATAGCCGAACCCATCCTCCAAACGATTCCAGGCTTGCGCACGTCACCTCAGGGTACCAGAGCCCGATCAACCACCTCCACTCCGTCCGGCTCGACGCCGCCATCCACCACCCCGAAGCTTGGTCAACTTGGTGGGGCCCTCACCTCCCTATCCGCGCCCAAAGTCAGCAAGTTAGGATGCTAATTTCGTGAAATCCAGGTCGCTAAAATCCATCGTGATCGCTGAAACTAAAGAGCTCGAAGTGTTCTTCGATTTTCGTTTTGAAAGGAGGCTTAATTCGAATTAGATTAGGAGATGGAAGGGATTAAAGTTCGGAGCTTGGTGGCCATTGGTATCATATAGGCGGCGGCTGCTTGTTTAGTCCTAGGGTTAGGTTTTGATTTAGGTTTTAAATTTCTAATATTTATAATGTTTTAATTGTTATTTTGCAAATACATTTGTAACTTCTTAATAGTTCCTTCTCCAGTCTAGCAGAAGTTGCCACTAGCAAATTGCCCTCGTTTCGGATGAAATGGGCTAGGTCCCGTCAGCCCAAACGGTTGTCTGTGGCCTGAATTATTTAATTTAATATTTAAATCCTTAATTAAATTAATATGATTTTACATCTAAATTCACCGGGGCCACATATGAACTCAGAAAATTCCAAAAAAAATATTTCTGGTTATGTTTTGACGATACGGTCCTAACAAAACTAATTTCGTCCAATTCTGAGACCGTTTGAAAAAATGGTCATTTTCTGGTCGATCTAATTTGACTGAAACTGACAAAACACGTTTTCCTTTTCCACGCTCACATATTAATTTGAAAAATTATAAAAATTGAAGCCTAACAATAATTTGACATTCCGGTTCCAACAAAAGTGGTTTCGTCGAAAACGGAGGTCATTTGCAAAATGGCTATTTTTAATATTAAAATATATATATATATATATATATTCTACAGCGACAATTCTGAAAATTAAACTGGGCATAACTTTTGATTCCCGCTATGAAATTTCAATTTTTCATATTCGTTGGAAAGATATTTTTAAATATATTTAAATATTTTTGGTTTCACTGAAATCCGATTTATTTTGCATCCTGTACAGTCAGTCAAAGTTCAAATTCAAATTTTCAAACTACCGCGCTATTTCTAACTCTTTTTATAATTAAATAAAATTTATTCGTTCTAACTTTAATTAAAATAAATTTTTAGTCATTATTATTCAAAATAAATTATTTTAACTATTTAAAATCCATCAAAATTTCTAAATAAAATTTTTAAATTGGCCCCAAAATTCCGGGTTGTTACAATCGGATTCAGAACAAGCTACAACGCATCACAGATAGCAGATCGCAGAATATAATACATATAGATACAGGCATAATACAACAGATACATGTGCTACATAATCACATGCTTTACATAAACCATATATATAAAACATGCTCTAAATGAATAAATATACATACGACATGAATACATGACTATAAAACTTAAGAAATAGCTTCAAGGGGACAGTCCATGATGAAACTGCAAAACCCAAATCAGCAGCGAGCTATAACATGAAACAACTCTGTCTGACTCGAACAATAAATACACGGGTCGGCCTAGCTGAAACAATGATTAGATAATGATAATAACATAAGGTTATGTAATGGAAAACTCTTACCACGAGAATAGCAAGTAAAAGATGTCACATATAATATTGGGTAACACGCAACATAATAATGGTATAAGGGAGTTTACTACAATTAATAAGTTTTAGCTTTGATCTAAACACGTATCATCATTTAAATGGAAAAGGGCATCAAAAAACATACATCAAATCATTATCAAAATGCTCCAAATACTGCATAATAAACTCATAAGAATTCAACTCAACGTAAGTGATCACAAATCTTAAATCATCAAATTAGCCATCAGGCAATAATGGAAATTCATCATAATATATCGCGTAAATGGATCCAAAACGTCACAAATACTAAAAGTCCCCAGATCTACAAAATGGATTCAAAACATCGAAAACTACTACATGCGCATAAAAAAAAAGCTCCCTCGGAGCTTATGCCAAGTACTATACATGTATTTAGGCGCCGATCACTATGACACCCCTCGGGCCGAGCCTATCTTGAAATGCCCCCTCCCCCACACAGTCAATTAAATATGCATATAAGACTCCCCTCGAGTCTAGCTTCACCCCAAAGCGAGTACTCGCACAAAAAACAACAAGGAATGTGTCATGGACTCTCAATCAGTAATCTGAATAATGAAAACAATACGTCTCATATCACACATTTACACTACTCGATTTACTATAAGCTAGCCCACTTTACACTTGAAAACATCAAATATCTTCGATCGACGAGTCTGTAATTAACTGATATAATCAATTTACGTGTCTCATACCACATGAACTATTATATCATTTAAGTCACGTTCTCGCTTTGTCGAAGGTGTAAAAACGTGTGATATTATAAACAGAAATTATTAGCTTTTAGATAACGGATTTATAAAACGCTTTAGAAAACTATTGGACTATTTGTTAAAAATCTTTATATTTAGAAAATATTTTTTTTACTATTGCCTTAAGAAGATTTAATTTATAAAACCAAAACCTAAAAAATCTAGTTGTCTCAAAGCAAATAATATACATATAGAGAGAAAATTCCTTTTCGAAACTGCTATAAAAATGTGCCTGATGGCACAAAGAATTCTCAAAAGTCACAAGAAACCATCATGAAATTCAGGGTCTGAATTACGAAATTTTTATGCTTTTGGCTTGTCCAATAATGGTATCAAAGCCTCATCAAAATCATCACTATATTCACCACAAAAGTCACTAAACCACCAAAGGAAATCACAAAAATAGGCTCAGAAACACAAAGCAACATAGTGAGTTACTTGTGCAACCTCGAATGCCTGTGTCAACATAGATCCTGCCTGTATCGGCACAGGTCCTGCCTGTGTCGACATAAGACGCGAATTCTTACAATCTATTTCTCTTGTGACGAAGTCATTTTCAGGCCATCATTTGGACGTGTTACAAGTGATATTTCTCGACCAATTTTTCTGAATTCAAAGTTCAGATTACATCAACAATACCCAGAAGAAGCAATATCATAATTCAAACCTAATACGAGAGGATTATAAACTCTCAAAGATGACATGCAACAGATTTCACAACTGAAACTAACAGAGAAGAAATTTGAGTTTTACAGAGAACAAATCTCAATGTTTTCTTCACAATATCAGCACATAAGAAGTTATCCAAGTAGAATGAGTGAGAAACAGGATCTAGATTGCGCGAGAAGATTACGCGAATGCGGAAGCACAATAAACAGAATCTAGATTTGCCAATTGAACATCAATCTAATCTGATAGCAATTATTCTATTACATAAAACAAATAGTAAATAACTATAACAGAGAAACAAAGAGACACGCAATATTTATACTGGTTCCACTATCATCGAGATAGTGTACCCAGTCTAAAAAGTGATTTTATTCCACATGAGAGAATTACAAGAGATTACAAAATAAGAGTTTACATATCCAAACCTAAAATAAGCTTAACAAGAAGAGACGCCATTGGGGATCACTGGCTGCATGCCAGGATGGGTTTACACTAAAGTCTACCCTTCAATATGTAGCCAGTGCAAATCTATATGAGTCATCAATTAAATTACCAACATATGGTAATAATATAATGGAGGCAAATTACCATAGCAACAAATGTGCAAACATAGGAAGTAAATCAATCCGTTTCTTTAGCATAGATGGAAGAAATTATTGCCTGCATTTATTTCTTTCCATCTCATGAAAATGCAATTAATGCTTCATGCATTTCCATATTAAACAAATATTTACTTTCCATTTATTTGTGATTTTGTATCACCTAAATTTAACACTCCACTTTGATGCAAAATCACATATCTTCAATACCCCATCTCAAATCAAATTCTCTTCAAATATGAAACTCTTCAACAGAACTCCACCTTAAATCAAAATCTCACAATGAGATAGAAACCAAAATTGAATATTTACCTAATGGATTCAGCAAAGCTACCCCCCATCACACTATGTTAACGAGCTCAGACTACATCACCACCGCCAACAAAATGATGCAAATATCTAAAATCGAAAAAAAGGCAGATGCTAAAATAATCTCAATACCAACAAGGCCAAAAATAATTCTCTCAATCGCCAATTAAAAAACAGAGCCAATATCCAAATCTACGTATGCAAGATAATTCTCTCTCCTTCCAAATACCTGCATGTAGCACCTCCTTTAAGACGGCATCACAAAATCGACGATGTATCACAGTGGCACCAAATCCGCCAAAATCAACTCTATGAACTGAACACTCCAAGATGGCATTACAAGTCGATAAGTTTGAGTGGCATCAAAATCCATCACCAAAATTAGCTATATCAGATACAGTTTCTAAACCTAGTGGTCCCTTCAACACATTAATTTTTTTATCTCTCATACAATGCAAGCATTTCTCAACTGAACTTGCAGTTATACAGAGTCCTCAAACACTAGGAAAGGTAGCTAACACCTCCAGCTGTTCGGCTTTGGTCGCTACCACCTCTAAGCAATTTCTCCAAGTTGTTATCTACGAAGTCACTTTTCTATGGTTGGTCAGGTCGTGTTCTAACATATAACTCCACCTTAATGAGAATCCGAAGCTCAAGCTACATTAAAGTTCCAAGCTTGAAACATTCTTCTCTCTCAACATAATCTTCTCCACCAAAGTCTCCTTTTCCTCTAAAATAGTAATAGAATAATCACTACTGAATCTACCGACTTTTGTAGAAATAATTGATGCACAATTAAAAATAAATCGCCTTGCACTGATACCAATCTGTTGTGCGAGAAGATTGCGCGAATGCGAAAGCACAATAACAGGATCTAGATTTTCCAATTGAACATCAATCTAATCTGATAGCAATTATTCTATTACATCAAACAAATAGTAAATAAATATAACAGAGAAATAAAGAGACACAATATTTATACTAGTTCCATTATCATCGAGATAGTGTACGTCCAGTCCAAAAAGAGATTTTATTCCATATGAGAGCATTACAAGAGATTACAAAATAAGAGTTTACATATCCAAACCTAAAATAGGCTTAACAAGAAGAGACGCCACTGGGGATCACTGGCTCCACGTCAGGATGGCTCTATGTGAGTCATCAATTAAATTACCAATACATGTTAATAATATAATGGAGGCAAATTACCATAGCAACAAATGTGCAAACATAGGAAGTAAATTGTAATAACCCGGAAAATACGAGCCAATTTAAAATTTTTAAATTGATTATTTAAAAGCAATTTGAACCATTGAAATAGAATATTTCAATAAATTAGTGAATTAGAAATAGTAAGTCAGTTTGAAAATTTGAATTCATACTTTGACCGACTATGCAGGGTGGAAAATATAACGGATTTTAGTGAGACCAAAAATATTTAAGTCTGTTAGTCAATACCTTTCTAACGAATCTGAAAAATCGAAGTTTCATAACGGGAATCAAAAGTTATGGCCGAATGAATTTTCAGAAGAGTCAGTATATAGAATATATAGGCCTGGAAAATTGATATTTTGCAAACGACCTCGGAATTCGACGAAACCACTTTTGTTGGGTCCGGGATGTCAAACTATTGCTAGGTTTCAAATTTCATAATTTTTCGAATCAATATGTGAGCGTGGCAAAAGAAAACGCGTTTGACCAGTTTCTGTTGAATTTAATCGACTGGAAATTGGCCATTTTTCAAACGGTCTCAGAATTCGACGAAACTAGTTTTATTAGAACCGTATCGTCAATACGAAACTAGAAAATATTTTTCTGGAATTTTTCTAGTTAGTATGTGACCCCGGTAATTTGAAATGTACGTTTAAAATTCAATATAAGGATTTAAATGTAATTTCAACGGAAACTGATTGTAACGATCAAATCAGCTTACGATACATATCCCATTGTGTTCGGAATGGGGGTAAAACGCTATGAACGACAGGCGGTGGGCCTCGTTTCGAGGTCGTATGTAAAAGTCAACCTTTTTGCAAAATTAAATAATTAAATAATAAAAAAAAAATACTCTTCCCTCCTTTTCTTCTGCTTCCCCCCCCCCCCCCCCCCAGATTCATTTACCAGAAACAAAAAAAAAACCTAAATCAATCGAGCCGCCCCCCCCCTCCAGACATCGCCGCCGACGAAGACCTCGACGCCGCCCTCACCTCGAAGCCGCCGCCCTCACTATCGAAGACCCCGTCCTTCACCTCGAACCCCTCGCGAATCAAATCGAAGCAGCCCCCCCTTACCTCGACGCGACACCACCGAGCACCACCACCAACCTGCCGCCGACGCCTCCTTCTTCTTCCCTCCACTTTGCAAGCTATCGGTGAGAATTTAATTTAGTTTATTTTTATTTTTATTTTTGTTTTGTTAAAAACTGATTTTTTTAAGAATTTTAAAACTAATTTCTGATTTTTTTTAGAATATATAAACTGATTTTTAAAGATTTATAAAACTGAATTTTTAAAGATTTATAAACTGAATTTTTAAAGATATATAAACTGAATTTTTTTTAGGATATATAAACTGATTTGTTAAAGTATTTAAAAACTGATTTATAAAGATTTAAAAACTGATTTTTTTAAAGAATTTTAAAAACTGATTTTATTTTAAGGTTTGGAAAAAAAAAGTTTAAACTTTGAAATAGAAAAAGGTTTAATCTTTTAAAGGAAAAAGATTTGAACTTGCAAAAATAAAGATCATATTTTTAAAAAGAGAAAAGACGGAATTTTTGTTAAGTAGAAGAAGTAAGATATGATTCTTATATTTTTAAAGCAATAAAAATATAATTTTTACATCATAGGAATATTAAAAATATAATCTTTGTTTTTAGAATATGATCTTTATATATTGAATAACATAGTAAAAAATTCGATTTTTACCTATGTAGAGAATACGGGCAACGAAAGCGACAAGAAGACGAAATAGACAAAGATTTCCATAAAGGAAGAGACGTGTTATTGGATAGCTATTGGTGAGAATTCCACACTCTTCAATTTCTTTATATATATATATATATATATATATATATATATATATATATATATGTGTGTGTGTGTGGAAATAAAAGTGAATTGCTATATATAAATATTTATATATATATATATATACGCCCCCTCGTCCACAAACCATGGACGATATTTATTGGTTGAAATTGTTGTGAAAATTGGTTGACGGCAAATTGTTGTTTGGGATTGTTTGTGGTTGATATTGAATTGATTGTGGTTGAAAAATACCCGTTTGTGATTGGAAAATATTTGGTTGAAACCACGTAGGATTAGTTTGTGGAAATGAAATAAATATAAACATGCCGCCTGCGTGCGAATTAGATGCATGATCCCCATTGTCAAAAACCGCGAGGTTTTAAGGTAGAGCGAGGAGCCGTACTAGGGACGGTGCCGGTGTAACTACCCTGCCGTTATGCTGCCGAAATTTTGAATAATCTTTGTGTGTTAGAATTATTTTCATATGTTGAAATTATTTGCATGCATAGAAATTAAAGACATATATTGAAACTATGTACATGTATGGAAATATTCATGTGTTGAAAAGTGTTGTGTGAAAATAAAATTCATTTGTGAATGAATGAAGTGTATAAACAATAAAAATCACATTTTTTTATATATATGAAACATGAAAAATATTCGTCTTATATAAATAGTTTCAATCATAAAAATCCCATCTTTCTAATATGAACAACATAAATAAATTGTCCATGTGTGGAAATACTCATTTGTTGAGAAATGTGTGTAGTGGAAAGGTTCATGTGTTGAATAAAAAGATTGAACGATAAAAATTACATTTTTATTGAAACTATGAAATGTTGAAACCACACATTGGTTGAATAAATATTTTAAATGATAAAAATATCGTTTTTATCATATGTGTGATATGCTAAAGATATGCAGACGTTGAAACAAATATTTGTGATATAAATATTATTTTTAACATGCATAGGAACTAAATAAAATAGTCATGTGTTGAAATCTACTTTAGTTCGCCAAAATTACCATCTTTGAAATGTGAAGTGTTAAAAATAGCCACTGGTTCGAATAAACGTGCATGAGTTGAAATATACATTAACTAGCTAATGATATGATTTTAGCCTATGCATGCGATATTAGAATGAATGGTATTTTTAGACCAAAGCAAGTAAAATATGAAGTTGAATAGAAAATGATAAAAGTTATAAATTGTATATATGTGCATGCATATCTATTGAACAGGTTAAAGCAAAAAGGGGCTAGAGAAGAGGAATAAAATTTTGTGCCCGACAAATAGGTACACATTTACTGTTTTGTTTGGGTGATGATTTTATGAGCCTGTTGGCTAGCCGCTTGGCTTTTTCTTTTTCTTTTTGAGATTAGAAGGACCGGGAACGCTATTTGCGATTTCCCGATGCTCCCGGTGCAGGGGAGGTTATGGCGAAATTTTCCAAAATTTTAAGGTATTAGAAAAATATTTGAAGTGAAAACGATATGGAAAATTATTGAATGGACTATATTTATATAAATATATAAATATAAATAGAATTAAAACGAAACGAGGCCGTGCAGTTCATATTTTGAAACCGTGATTTCAAACGACTAGTGCGGAAGATCCGACCATTGGATTTTCCCGAAACCTCAACCGTTGGGTTCGCCTTGGAGATATCTTTCCAACGGCACCAACTTTGTGAAGATCCGACGGTTGGATTGTCTGGAATGTTTAATTCAAAATTAGTGAAAAACAGCGCCAGAAACGATTATATTTATATATATATATATATATATATATAATTAAATTAAATCGAATAACGACGCTGCAGTTCGTAAATTGAAATCGTAACTTCAAATGGTTAGTGTGGAAGATCCGACCGTCGGATTTTCCCAAAACTGGAAACGTTGGATTCGTTTTGAAAAGACCTTCCTAATGATGTAAAATTTGTGAAGATCCAATGGTTAGATTTTCCTATATGTGTAAAACAAAATTAGTGGAAAGCAGCGCCAGTGCATCGACATGACCTAAAACGTCGTTTAATTAAATATGGCCGTTTTAAATTAAATAAAAATGGCGATATATCGTTATTAAGTGCTATAGACGATATAGAGTGAAAATAAACCAATTTTGTTGTGTTTGCTTGATATGTGATTGTTGAATGTATTTGACGTGAAAATTATAACTAAATAACTGAAATGTGAATGTTGAATAGTTCAACCCTGTGATTAATTGGTTTGAAAATCTAAATATACGTGGGTTATTTGAAAAGGCCGAGTTTATCTCATTTCAAATAATCGATCGACGTTGAGAAGTCGAAGAGTCGAAGACGACTGAAGACCGACGATCTCCATGTTGGATGGATGGGCGCTACTGATGCTCGGGATTGGAGTAGCTACCATGAAGGAATTGAAGTAGTAGCCGTCCAAACATATTGTTGATTGTACGGATATGCGAGGAATTGGTGCCTCCGGTTTCGTTCAGACCCAGAACGGACTTGTAAATGGACTATGTGTCTGACATTGGATTTTGTTCTGTGTTGATTGATCTCTGTTAAATATATATCTGTTTGGCGGCAGAGAATTTATTCTCTTGCTTAACGCCCTTCTTTGAGACGTACGAGCTCAGAGGTTATGTATTGACAGAAATCAGTCGCATGGAGTGGATTGCCTGTGTGGCACGCCTAAGTGGCATATGATCAAGGCTTTTGTTGCAAAGCAAGGTCTTGTGGTTGATGATCAAAGCATGGTCTGTGTGACGTAGCTTTGTATATAACGTGAATTCGCGAGCCTCACACCCCGTTATGAGTCAAAAACGGGAGAAGGACCCAAGGAGTGCATGACGTTTCTTTCTAGCTATGGTGGTGTCAGTGACCTCCCAGCCCTGACATTTATATCTACTTTTCACCTGTGTGGTTGTTGGAATGCGAGGCGCCTCGATATAGGTCTGTAAGGACCGGGAAACGTGTGTTCAGGAATAACTAATCCTCAAAAGTAAGAGAGGACCGGCCTTGGAGGATCCAGGGGATTGCTGTGTGCGGTCCTGGGACATTTGCTAGAGTGTCTCGAATCGGAGAGGAGCTTGCGCTTTGCCTCGACTGATGAAGGAATCCAATTTCCAATACGAAATATGCGGACGTGATTGTATTACTAGTATGGCGACATAGTGGTATGGGTCATTTATGCCGCCTAGGATTGATATTTATGATTGAAATCGCTTTTGAAACATATATGCACTAGTAATAATATCAAGCACTTTTGTTTTATTCGTATGAAGCATCTTTGGCCATTATAAGGTAAAAACTCTATCCTCCGGCTTGCGTTGCATTGTGTGATGGGACCTGAGTCTTATAATGGCTTCATTTTATAAAAAGCATTGCGTTGATTTAATCGTTTATTTTATTTCATGCACTAGCACTCATTGGAGTAAACCCGTTCCGCGAAAGTGGCGTGGTCCTTTGATTTGCCTTATTATTGTTGTTAATAAGTTGAATGGATTTCTCGTACCAGTCCCATGACTGACTCGTAGTTTGTTTCACCTTGCAAACTCGGGTGCCCTTATTTTCACACGGGCAGCCTAGTTACAGGTTTCTGACGCACCTTTTGGCTCATGGCGAGGCTTGACTACACCGTGCTGACTTGGATTTTCTCCGCCATTATTGTATCTATATTATGATTCCGCCACTGGCGATGTAGACTGATATTCCTTTTGTGTACTCTTTATGTATGATTCCGCCTCAGGCGATGGTGACTGATTATGTATCATTATGCACTAAGTTGTATCCTGTACTGTGCTTCTCTGATGTGATGTTATCTATATGATTCCGCTGTCATATGTGTGTAAATTATTCTATTTTCTGTTTATGCTATTATCTGTGATCTGCTAATGATGATTAATGTGTTATATTCCAATGATTATCCTTAACACCGTGTCACGGGGTTTTGGGATCGTCTCATAAATCAATCCGTTTCATTAGCATAGATGAAAGAAATTAATGCCTGCATTTATTTATTTCCATCTCATGCAAATGCAATTAATGCTTCATGCATTTCCATATTGAACAAATATTTACTTTCCATCTATTTGTGATTTTGTATCACCTAAATTTAACAAAACTCACCTTGTTTGCGAATTTGAAGATTATGCAGCAAGACTGATGAAATCTAGAGCTATATGGCTTCAAAATGCCTTGTTTTTGCTTGAAAATTTCGAGACTGGAACATGCAACGAGAAATTTCAATATACGATAGAAAGATTTAATAATAGAGATTTTTAGTGGAATTATATCCAGTTTTAGGATGGTTACATGCTGTAGATCGTAGCTAGCACCATAGATTTACTATCTTTAAGGAGATATGGAACTTAGATTTTGGTTTGAAGTTGGTTTAAGCAAACTTTTTTCTGGCCATGAAAATAAAAGGAGAAGCATGTCGAGGAACTTACTAGATAATTTGGTTTTCCATATTCCCTTTTTCCTAACATATAATTAAGGTGCAAATTAGCCTCATTAGGAATCCTAATGCATAATTTGGCTTTTGGTAAGAAAATATTGCCTAATCACATTGTTTAAACCATGCTTTACACATATTAACACAAATAGACACAATTTTCCACTACTTATCATAACTTAACATCACATAATAAAAAACAAAAAAATGTTTTAAACACTTTTAAACCTTTTCTGCATTATTTTATAGATTTTACACTAAAATTTAAAAACTTCATAAATGTTTACAAACTCTATTTCTTTTGCACAATTCATATAACTTTAAGAGTTATAATCTTTAAATTTATTTTATTCGACACATAAAATTTTCAAACATATAATTTGTAAACAAAAAAAAATGACATTTTATACTTCGTTTTAACTCGATGTTTTTCCAGAAAAATGCCGTTTGTTTTAAAATTTTTATATTTTCTAATATTTTATAACTTATTACAACCAATTAACTCAAAAATCTTGGAACATTTAATTTACCTAAACATTCATACATAAAAATATTTCAACTTTTATTAAAACACATTTAAATTTAAAGACATTTTGCAATAATATCCACTATTCACATTAATTCACCAACTTATTGCATTTACACTATTATATTATTTTAACACATATAATTTTCACATAAACGCATACATAATAAGATTCCAAACATGGTTTCTAAACACAACTTTTATTTTATTTTATAATTCCAACAATTTATATTTTCCAAATACAAATTCACAAATTATTAGTTATCTTGTTAGAACAACTTAACACTTAATATTGAAAATATATTTTCACTTTAATATTAATAGCTAATCAATATTTTATATTTTCAATATTGATTAAAACCACCATAGAAATATTTATCAATACTTCCCCAAAATTATCACATTCGAGAATATATTCATTTAACACTTATCATAAGATTTTCCATTTTATTCAATTTCAACTTCAAATTCATTTAATCCATCAAAATATAACTTACAAATACGGATTGGAACAAATTTTCTTATTATTCCAAATATATTTAATTTATTTCAGCGCATACATTATATAACACCAATTCTTTATTTTCACATTTAGAATTATCATATGAGTTTGGCTTCTGAACTCGTATTTTAATATTCTCAAGCTTTAAAATTACAAAACACAGTATGATATGCTAATTCTATCTAACCAAAAACTATAGTTGTTATAATAAGAATGATATAAAAACTATTTTTATTAGTCAATTATCCATTAAAATCATTAAAATCATTTTAACCAATCTGATTAAATAGAATCAAGTCAATCAAATGAAATCAAATTCTACTCAAATTAAGTATTTATTATTTAAACAAACATATTTAACTAAATATTTTGTGGCACTTCAACCCAATCATCTTCACCAAAGTTGAAATCTGTTTTTATAGCCTTCTTATTTTCACTGTCTATGTTTATGGTGCACTTAAAATTACTTGTCGGTTCATCACTGATAAGGGAAGAAATCATTTATAGAATTTCATCAATATGACTATTGTTATTTGATCGTCTGTATTTAACTCAATTTTAAGGTCTTCTAGTTTCGGAGAATGAAAAAGACAATATTTTTTTTGATAATTTAAGTGTTTGCTCAAGGTTTTTAGTTAAGTTATGGAAGGAGAAGCCATTGTATTGATTTAGATAAGAAGGACGTAATGGGAGAAGATAAACAATGTTTATTCTCATATTTATGCTATACAGTAATATATACATGGATCGAAAGTCGTCTAACATGAATAAACACAAGGCAATATATAAATTTCAAAATTTTAAAAAAAGTTGAAATTAAGTTATTATATGACGACATATATTTTATGGATATGTCGACATATGCCCTGGATATTGTACGAAATGGTTTTTTTGATATTTTTAAATTTGTTTATTTATATATTTATAATTGTTGTTATTTCCAGAGATGAACTATGAATATTAACAGAAAAACACACACGTTTATTAATAATTAAACAACAATTACTAAGAATTCAAACATTACATAACCTCATATTAAACATCAACAATTATTTCAAACACATATATTACAACTAGAGAGATACAGAAGAAGACGATGATGAAGAGAGTCTAAGTTTCCAAGTTAATTTTCCAAACTGTTGGATCTATATTAACCCTGGAGGGGGGGTGAATAGGGTTTATCACAGTTTTTAACTAAATTAAAAATCTAACGAGATATATAATAATAAATAGATCACAGAATATAGCAGAAACAGAAATGCAGAAAATAAATCACACACATATATATACCCAGCTTCAGCAAAAACCTTGCCTACTGCTGCATTTCTAAGCTCTCTACTAGGTGATAGAACAAATCCTGCATACAAGACCATGTACACTCGCAAACCCTGCTCCTATTCTAACCCTACGCTCAAAACCGTAGATTGATCTAAACCCCTAGATCAGATTTCCCCTGATTATAAACCTGTAACCAGTAACCTAGATTTCACAGACTCTAGCAACTGTCAGCCAACACCCTGACTGGATCCTCTAGTATTTTACAGACATTAGAAACTGATCGAAATGTTTTACAACACAAAATTAAAAATAAAAATAAAAACAATACAAACTAATAAATAAATAAACCCTAGGAATAAAAATAAGGGTCATCCCCTTTATCTCTTCAAAAAAAGCCGGCCATATCTCAAAAATGATTCCACCCCTTGTCTATCTCTATTTCTCGAACACTTTTCTTTTGTGAAATAAAATGGCGGCGGTGATGTACAAATTAGGGTTTTCAATGGTGTTCCAAATCCAATCGATGGTGTCTGAAATTGATTCTCTGTGGCTTTGATTAAATTCGTGGCTTTGCTCTGTCGATTGGCTTGAGCTCTTTCTCTCAGTCGAGACAGTGTGACTTTTCTGAATTTTATTAATGAATCACTGTCAAATTGTTTTTGTGGTTTTTTTTCTTTTTTATATCTTGCCTGTGATGATACGGTGTTTAATATAGGATTATAGAAAATCCTGATTCTCTGATTTCACATTAATGGCTCCCTGATTATTTGCGTGTGAATTCCTCTTTTGAATTCTCGGCTTTAATTGAATTTCCTACGTGATATTTTGAATGATAAATTGTCGACAAAACAAACATGATTTTGCATAATTTCCTCGTTGAATCTCTGCTGAGAATACAAACATGATTTGTGGTTCAAAATTGAATGCATGATTCCTGTTGGCTTTGAAATTGATTAATTCTGGGAAATATATTTCACTGTCCTATTTAAAAATGTTGTCCAAGAAAACACTCGATTACCTCGGCTAGAAAAGATTTACAAAAAAATGACTGATTCTTCTTTCCAGAAAAGAATTTTGCTTGCTCCTTGTATGATTTAAAAACTTGCCAAATACTTGGGAGATAATTTCTATCCCAAAATTATGATGTGACACATTTGTTTAAATCTGGAAATAAGATTTCTAGCCAAATCAGTTTTATTAATTTCTGGAAGCACATCTTGTTATTCATGCTCATGCTGATTTTCTGTAACACATAAAAAAAACTTTATTGCCCCATGATGATGCCGTGACTCATTTGTTTATTTCTGGAATGATTTGCATATGCGAATTAAACACTTGCCAATTTTGCTCTTGGATGAATCCACTGATTTCATGTTGCTTATACGTGCTATCCTTGCTGAGATATGCTCCCTTGAATTCATTTGTATTCACTGAACTGTGTACCCATGAATATTTGTCCTTCACCATTCATTTGTGATTCCATGAATACAGACATTTCTAGAAATTTATTTTATGCCAAAAACTGATTTTCTGGACTGATTTAAACAAGCTTGCCTCCTCCTGTATTTCATCTTGAAACTGATTTATTGCAAGAATGCTAGTTCCTTTATTGACCACTGAAATGCTTTGAACTCTGATTCACCAAGTTTGCTCCTATGTATTCACTTTGTTGTCTGATGGCTTGGCATTAGTGCTGAGCACACACACACACGACCATGTACAAGCCGGTATATGTAATGTCATTTACATGTAACCTGAACCATGAATATGCTGAAATAGGACTTGTACTTGTTATGCCTGCTTGAACTTGGTTTGTGGCATTATTCACCATCCATGAGCTTGACCAGCATTTTATTGTTCCATACATACAACTTTTGCTGGCTTGTGTTTGTGTTTACTGAATTGCAACCATGTTTCATACAACTTGAAAGCACACTAGCTTGATTTTCTGTGCATCATTTACTTGTCCATTTCTTCATGTACATGTCTTCACTGTTTTTGCTGAGAGATATATTCTCACATGTTTTTTGACTACGAGCATGTTGGGTGTGCAACCATTTTGTTGAGCCTGAAATTTGCATGACCATAGACTTGCTTGAAAATCTGAAATGCATTGTCCACTTGCACATTGCTGTATAAACCATGTAGCTGCACCATTCTGGCATGTGTTATCTGTCTTGATCCTGAACCATGTTGCACTTTGATTTTCTTTTTGAGGCTGACATGTTATTGCTCGACTGCTTTGACTTGCATTGTTCCTCTGTTGATTGTGCACTGAGTCGAGATGGTTCACATGGCTACTTCTCAGTTGCACACTGATCGGTGAGGCAGTGCACATGTGTATATTTATACACGTGTGTACATGCAGCCATCTGTTATGTTTTTCTGTCCCTGCATCGTATATACATATTTTGTCTGCCTTGTGATATTTACAGTGTATCACTGTGAATATCACAAGCTGTCTAGAAACAGTCAAATCATATCAGGTCATGAAAAATGATGAGAAACACACCGAAATTCTGGGGCAAATAAAATTTCAAAAATAAAATTCAAATCTGCATGTATTCAGTTTTTATTTCTATTGTACTGTACTGTGTGTGTTTCTGTATATGACAGGAATGAAGACTGGACTAACTGTGAAGACAGAAGACTGAAGATACAAGACAGAAGATGAAGTAATGTTTGTAATATATATATATATATATATATATATGAAAATCTACGACTGAGTGACTGTATGAGTGTTGAATGAGTGTATGAAAATGTACTGAAATGTATTGAAGTGAAAATTATCAGTGAAGTTTACAAATAGTTGGAGTTATAAATTTGTACTATTATAAATATTGAAATTATATTTAAACAAAATATTGTGTAGATATTTGAATTTCTATAGAGATGTATTCTGTTTAAATATGAATATTATATTCCTGTCTATGAAAAATATGAAGCAGTACAGTAACAAACACATTTAAAATAATATTTATTTGGTTGTTATCATCAAACTAAAATCATATAATTGTGTATACAACTCCGTTATATACAACAATCTCCCCCTTTTGATGATGACAAACAAATAACAGATTTTGAGCATAGACAAAAAAAAATAATATGTTCGACAGTGAATATTGAACTCCCCCTATTTGAAATCTCCCCTACAACCAAACTCCCCCTATAACTGTGCATGAGTGGAAAGAAATGTAAATTGAATGAATTTTCAAGATTTAAAATATTTATAAAATACTCACTCATAAATCAAAATCTCAATCCATTCTCCCCCTTTTGTTCTCATCAAAAGGATTCATAATTTAAAATATAGATGAATAATGACAAAACAATATAATTTCAGGTTAAGAGTAAGAACGGTCATCATAAATCTCAATCAGTCAAACAAAAATCATAATATTCTGAGAACAGGTGGCATATTTCATATTGTAGAGAGTGACAGATTTATGATGAATTTTATGTAAAATGGGGAGATATTTAAAAAATGAGTTCCAATTATTTTCCAAAGAATTTTTATATAAATGAGTTCAAAAACAGTGATGGATTTTGGACTATAATTAATAATTCAATTTAAGTGACAAAATCAATCATCTCAAATCCCAATAGTTATCAAACAACAAATCATAATACGTCATAAAATATTAATACACTTCACATATTAGAATGATGGATTGATAGGCTGGTTTTTATACACTAAGGAGAATTTCAGATTAATTTCAATTTATAGAACAATATTTCCTTTTTATTTTTATTTTATGTAAGAACACTCTGACCACGCATAACCAGAGGTTGGATTTTTAAACGAGGTCAGTCGCAGCTTAAATTATAAGTTGTCTCATAACCATGCATAACCAGAGCTTGGATTTTTAAATGAGGTTAGAGACACACTTATGTATTAATTATTTATTTTTATCATTATCAGCTTTAAATAGAAAAACTCCTCGGTATATACAACCAATATGAATGATAGAAATGTGGTAGGTACAGAAATGGACTGTGAAATAAATTTCTAAATTAATTATATTATGAAATATGGCCAACTGTACTGGGATTACTGAAAATTTTCAATTATCACTAATTCTGAATAATAATATAGTCCCATTTCTATCACGAATATTTCCACTGTTTATTCAAAAGATTTAAAAAAATTAACTCTCCACATTAATATAAAATCATAATGGATGACAGAATAGTGGAAGATAAAGAAGATGGTCGTGAAAAAATCGCCAATTCAAAGATATTATAATAACGGTTCAACCATCATGAGAGTCTAAATAAAATCTTCTCATTTTGTGAAATATATTGCAGTCACAATTCATCACAATTTCAAAATCTATTAATAATTTTGATGAATTATAAATACTGTTCAATTTGGGTATTGATTTCAATTTCTGAATGAATAATCAATAAATAATTTTAAAATTGAAAATCAATTACAAGAGGATTATGAAGAGTTGTACAAAGTAAGAGGGAAAAAATATATAAAAAAAAGTATTCAGCACTTCTAAACTGATACCACTTGATCTCTCTATTCATGAGGATTTTAAAAATGACACTGGAGACAAACAAGGATATCTTACACAACAGAATTTTTCTTCACAAAGCCCAATCAGATAAATTTAGCACACAAATTTCATTTATCAGAGTAGCAAACAGATCATAAATAAGCAATTTACAAAATATTTTCAAAACAATATCAAAGTAGCAGAAGAAATCAGTCATGAATCAGACTTGTCAGAAAATGTTTCACAGAAGTTTCAGATGGTCACAAAACATGATTCATGACTCAAGATGAAAAATACAGTTTATTTTAAATCATTTGAAGAAATGTGAAAGTATCAGGATTTAATGAATCAATCACACTAGATTATAAATTTTAGATCCAAGATATTTGTGTGATTCAATAAATCAAATAATCATGAAATAAGAGTAAATTTCAAGACCGAATTTTCAAAGGAATTTTCCAAAATATTTCTGACAAGCCAAGAATAATTTCAGATCATTTACATCACATTTGAGAGATATTCATGATACAAAATAATATATTTTAAATCACTTGAATCAATGTTAAGTTTTGAGATATAATGAATTAGTCACACAAGGTTGATAATTTCAAATTTAGGAGGTGTGTGACATTCAAAATATCAAGAATTTCAGATGATTTCAAATAAACAAATTTCAACCATACTGATCATGAATACAAAATGAATTTCAGGATGTGTCACTGAGATTCAGTACAATTCAAAATATTCAAGCCAATCCGAAAATAATGAAATTATCACAACTGATAAATAACAGAGTGCTGTAATGAGTATATTATTTCAAGCTTTTCTAAAATGAAGTAGAAGAAACTCAAAACAGCAAAGGTGTGTGAAATTCCATTTAATTTTCAGATCTTAAAAAAAATAGAATTCAAATTAACAGTGTTCAAGATATGACAAGAATACATCAACGCTATTATGAATTCATCAGTCAGAACATAAACTTCAAAACAATTGCAGATGTATACAATTTTAAGTTCAGGATCTAGAAATGATTAAACACATCAGAGTTTTATTCAATCGAAAAGAACTTCCAGAAAATCATGAATTTTGCAATTTAAAGTTTAGAAAGCACAGAATAAGAAGAATATGGCAGTGTTAATTCAAAAACAGAAAATAAAAAGACAATAACCAGAAAGGATAGATAAAGGAATAAACATAGAAAAATAAAAACAAATAATATTTATAGAGATGAGTTTAGAGATCATACCAGACTTCAGTGTAAGCAAAAATGAGTCTCTAACTCAGCAAAACTTGGCCAAGGAACTATAAAGAATACAGAAATATAGAACAACTTGAAATCAAACTCTTTTCAGCCTAGTAGTTCCTCAACCTTCTTCGGTACCTAACAGTTAAGAGGATCAAGTGGTCTAACAAAATTTGTAAAACCATTCATAGTTATACTCGTACGTTTTGGTACCCAGACCTATTTGTATAACAATCCATTAGAATTTACCAAAGTGCCTTTAGGGACCCAGATCTGTTTGAATTTTGATGAATTCATTGTATTTCTTTTTGGGGTCCAGGATTGTTTAGATGGATTCTTATAAAACGATTTCACATCACGATTTTGGTTCAAGAAACCTTTGAAATTTTCCGAGTTTAAATTTTCAAAACGAATCTTTCCAAAGCTGTTTGAGGGATTCTTCAAATCATTTGAATTTTGTTTTTCAAAAACATTTGTATTCCCAAATCCGAGTCCACATTTATTTCCAGTAGAAAATTGGTTTTTCAACAACATATTTAAAGATTTTTCTCCACCAGAAAATTTAACCAAGGTTGACTCTAGCTGTTGAATTTTGAATTTAAGATCACCGTTCTCTTTTATTAGATCTGAACAGCGGTTATTAGTGATCTTCCTTTCAGCATCAAATTGTTTCAAAACCAAATTTTCAGATTCAAGTAATTCAATTCTGACTTGGGACTAAGAAATTTCAGATTCAAATCGTTTTTGTTTTTCAATCTCAAATTTCTCAGATTTTTCAATCTCATTTTCAAGTTCTTTCAAAATCAACTCAGATTTCAACACATTCTCCTTTTCGGCAATTTCAAATTTGGAATATATCAGTCTTAAAAATTTCAAATTCCTTTTGTAGAAAATTATTCAAACTTGACAACTCAATCTTGTTTTCTTTTAAGATCAGAATTTCCTTTTCAAACATCTGAATATTTTTATTGAGATGAACAAGATTGGTTTCCAATTTCAAACAATTATTACAATCTGAATTTGAAGGATTTTTAAAATATTAAAGTTGTGATTCCAAATCAACAATTTTGCTGGTTAACTCAGAATTCTTAGATTTCAAAAATTTGTTTTTAGATTTGAGTTTATCAACAGACTTAGTTAAATCAGCACAAAAATAAACCAGATTTAAATAAGAGAAATTTTCTACTTCATTGTCTGTTGAGTCTCCATCAGTTGATCCATCTGAATTATCATCTGTAAAACCTGTTAAGCATAAATTTGAATATGAGTTGATCTTTTCAGGTTTTGAGCAGTTGTCAACTTTTTGCCCATACATCGCATTGAGAGTTTTACAGATTTCCTGTGCAGATAAACAATGAGAGATAAGTTTAAATTGATCAATACTGAGACAAGAATAAATAATGTCCATAGCATGGGTATTGATAGCAATATTCCTTTCATCTGACAAATCTACTCCATTAATAATAATATTCCAATATTTAATATGAACAGATTTTATATAAATTTTCATTTTATTTTCCAATTTAAAAAATTTGTACCATTAAAAATAGATGAAATATGACTGGACTAACTCTCTATGGACTGACACCTAGGGGTCACCATTACTCTAGATTTAATGAAATAACCTGCTCTGATACCACTTGTAGTCTCCTTCTCGAGGATTTTAAACACACCCCGGTGGCCTACAATGGAACCTTAGAGACTGATTTCACGTCCTGCCTCTCAATATGGACAACCACCCACGGACATGTTTGGATAAGAGTCACTAATTCGCCACTTGATCATAGAGCGAGAACTCCCTATCATGTTGTAACCTTATACCAACTTTGGTACCACATGTTAGATCTAGATTAACCATAGAGGGGGGTGAATAGGGTTTATCACAGTTTTTAACTGAATTAAAAATCTAACGTGATATATAATAATAAACAGATCACAGAATATAGCAAAAACAGAAATGCAGAAAATAAATCACACATAGATATACCCAGCTTAGGCAAAAACCTTGCCTACTGCTGCATTTTTAAGGTTTCTACGAGGTGATAGAACAGATCCCGCATACAAGACCATGTACACTCGCAAACCCTGCTCCTATTCTAACCCTACGCTCAAAACCGTAGACTGATCTAAACCCCTAGATCAGGTTTCCTGTGACGACCGGGAATTTCGCTCGATCCGAATCAGTCGTTAAACCGATCTAGACCGTTCGAAACCCCTGATCGTTTGAGAACAGGACAAATCAGAATGCAGACGGAAGAACATTTCATTGCTATAACAACAATTCCATCAGAATACAAGAATATACAGAGTATAAATGAATAAATTACATTTAATAAATATCAGAGATTACAATAAATTACATAGCAGCGGAAAATAATATAAAACACAACTGAAAGTAATACACGGATACAGAGCTTTCCGAGCATCGTTCCAGCTGTAAATCAGGATCCTGTGAATATAAATCTGCAAAACCAAAACTACTAGCTGCCCGTGCGGAAAATGAGGGCACCCAGAGTTTAGGTTAAAACAATAAACTCCAGGTCAGTCATGTGACTGGTGTGAGAACTAAAACAGTTATTAAAAATTTATTTTAAAAGAGAGTAATTCAAGGGACCACGCCGTATAACACGGAACGGGTTTCCTCCCAAGAATACCAGTGCATAGGATAAACAACGCAATGCTTTTTCGAAAAATGAAGCTATTATAAGACCCAGGTCCCATCACACAATGCAACGCAAGCCGGAGGATAGGGTTTTCCCTTATAATAGCCAAACATGCTTGATACGTTCAAAACAAATCATTTGATACTATAATAAGTGTATAGTGTCAAAACAATTTCAATCATAAATATAAATCATAGACGGCATAGCATCCCATGCTACTATGTCGCCATACTAGTTCTACAATTAAAACCGCAATATCTCGTATTGGAAATTGGATTTCCGTCATGAGTCGAGGCAAGGGGCAAGCTCCTCTCCGCTTCGAGACACTCTAGCAAATGCTCAGGACTACACACTCTGGGCAGCCACTTGGATCGGTTGGGCCGGTCCTCACTTACGTTAGAGGATTGGCAATTCCTGAACACACGTTTCCCGGTCCTTACAGACCTATAATCGAGGCTCCTCATTCCAACAACCACAAAGGTGAAAAGTATATAAATGTCAGGGCTGGTAAGTCACTGACACCACCAAAGCTAGAAAGAAACGTCGTGTTCTCCCAACGGCCCGTATCCCGTTTTTAACTCATACCGAGGTGTGAGGCTCGCGAATTCACGTTATACACAAAGCTACGCCACAGAGGCCGTGCTTTGATCATCAACCACAAGACTTTGCTTTTCAACAGAAGCCTTGATCCATGCAACTCAGTATGCCACACAGGCAATTCATGCCATGCGATTGATATCTATCGATATATAACCTCTAAGCTCGTACGTCTCAGAGAAGGGCGTTAAGCAAGAGAATAAATTCTCCGCCGCCAAACAGATATATATTTAACAGAAATCAATCAACACAGAATAAAATCCAATGTCAGACACACAATCCATTTACAAGTTCGCTCTAGGTCTGAACGAAACCGGAGGCACTTTCCACGCATATCCATCGATCTCCAAGTACGTCTGGACGACCACCAACTATTTCCATCCTCTTGGGTGTACAGCCCAATCAGGATTGTCAGTAATTATCCAAACGATGTGAAGACTTCCGGTCTTCGACCACCGTCTTCATCTTCGACTTATCGTCGAATCGGTTATTCAGAATGGGTATAAACCCGGACTTTGCGAACAACCCGCGTATATTAAAACAAATGTTACACAAACACAACATACGCCTCATTCCAATTCATTAGTCACTAACCGTAAATCAACAAGAGGACAATTTCTGTAATAACCCGGAAAATCTGGGCCAGTTTAAATTTTTTTATTTTTGGCAATTTTAGCGAATTTCTATTATTTAAAATGAATTATTTTAAATAATATCGACGAGGAATTTATTTTGAATAAAATTCGAACGTATATATTATACGCGTCGTCGTTAGAATATAAATATTTATATATAATTATAAATAGAATTGAAAATGGCGCGGTAGTTCGATAATTCGATTTCAAACTTCAATTGAATGTACCGGGTGCAAAACAATCCGGATTTTAGTGAAACCAAAAATAATGGAATCTAATAGTGAATATCTTTCCAACGAATCCGAAAAATTAAAAGTTCGTAGCGGGAATCAAAAGATATGTCCAGTTGAAAATTCTGAATAGTCGCTATGGAATTCAGGCCCTTAAAAATGGACATTTTGCAGATGACCTCGGATTTCGACGAAACCACTTTTGTTGGATCCGCAGGGTCAAGTTATTGCTAGATTTCAAATTTCATAATTTTTCGAATCAATATGTGAGCGTGGCAAAAGAAAACGTGTTTTGACCATTTCAGTTGATTTTAATCGACTGGAAATTGGTCATTTTTCCAACGGTCTCAGAATTCGACGAAACTAGTTTTGTTAGGACCGTATCGTCGATACGAAGCTAGAAAATATTTTTCTAGAATTTTTCTAGTTAGTATGTGAGCCCGGTAATTTGAAATGTGCGTTTAAAATTCAATATAGTGATTTAAATGTAAATTCAAAAGGAAACTGATTGTAACGATCAAATCAGCTTGCGATACATATCCCATTGTGTTCGGAATGGGGGTAAAACGCTATGGACGACAGGCGGTGGGCCTCGTTTCGAGGTCATATGTAAAAGTCAACCTTTTGCGAAATTTAATAATTAAATAATAAAAAAAAATATACTTTCCCTCCTTATCTCCTGCTTGCCCCCCCCCCCCTCATTCGATTACAACCAGAATAAAAAAAAAAAGAGAAAACCCTAAGCAAATCGCCGCCGCCCCCAGACATCGACGCCACCGCCTATTCCTCCTCCAAGCCCGCCTCCGCCTGAGCCCCCCCCCCCCCAAATCGCACTAGCTCCGACGAAGCCCCCCCCCCCCCCGTCTCGACGTCTACGAAGACCCCCCCCCCCCAGAAGTGCCGCCGACGACATCTTCATTCCCTCCCCCTTTCTTCGAAGCACTGTAAGTATTTTATTGTAATTTATTTTTATTTTAATTCGTTAGAAAAACTGAAATGTTTTAAAGAAGAAAAACTGAAATGTTTTAAAAAGTATAAAAACTGAATGTTTTAAAAAAGTAAAAAACTTGATTTTTAAAAGAATTATAAAACTGATTTTTGTTTTTAAAGTATTAAAAACTGTTTTAAAAATAAAGAAATAAAACTGATTTAGTTTAAAAGTTAAAAACTGATTTAGTTTAAAAGTTAAAAACTGATTTAGTTTAAAAGTTAAAAACTGATTTAGTTTAAAAATAAAAACTGATTTTTTTTTTATAAAAAAAAATAAAAACTGATTTTGATTTTTAAAAAGAATTGAAAACTGGTTTTTAAAAGTTAAAAACTGAATTTTATAAAAGGTAAACTTTAAAAAGACGGGATTTTTGTTAAGTAGAAAAAGTAAGGTATGATTCTCATATTTTTAAAGCAATAAAAATATAATTTTTACATCAAAAGAATAATAAAAATATAATCTTTATATTTAATAGCGAAGTCAAAATGCAATCTTTATATATTGAATAACATAGTAAAAATTCGATTTTTACCTATGTAGAGAATACAGGCAACGAAAGCAACAAATAGGCGAAGATTTCTATTGAGGAAGAATCGTGTTAGTGGATAGCTATATGTGAGAACTTCTCACTCTTCAATTTCTATTATAGTTATAAATATATACTAGGATGCAGACGGTGCTTAGTAGCACCCGACACAATCGTCCACAGACCATGGACTTGTTTGTTTGATTGCAAATTAGTTAGACTATTTGGTTTGGTTTGAATGGTTTGGTGAAATGAATTATATATCGTATATATTGAAAGTGAATATATCATATATATTGAAAGTGAATATATCGTATATATTGAAAGTGAATATATCATATATATTGAAAGTGAAAATATCGTATGTATTGAAAGTGAAAATATCGAATATATTGAAAGTGAAAATATTATATATAGTGAAAGTGAAAATATCGAATATATTGAAAGTGAATATATCGTATGTATTGAAAGTGAAAATATCGAATATATTGAAAGTGAAAACGATATATATATGAATTGAAAACGATGTATATGAAATATTCGATTTTGATAGAAAATTGAAAACGAATTCGAATTGAATTAAATTGAAAACGAATTCGAATTGAATTGAATAGAAAACGAATTCGAATTGAGTTGAATAGAAAACGAATTCGAATTGAATTGAATAGAGAACGAATTCGAATTGAATTGAATAGAAAACGAATTCGAATTGAATTGAATAGAAAACGAATTCGAATTGAATTGAATAGAAAACGAATTCGAATTGAATTGAATAGAGAACGAATTCGAATTGAATTGAATAGAAAACGAATTCGAATTGAATTGAATAGAAAACGAATTCGAATTGAATTGAATAGAAAACGAATTCGAATTGAATTGAATAGAAAACGATTTCGAAATGAATTGAATAGAAACGAATTCGAATTGAATTGAATAGAAAACGAATTCGAATTGAATTGAATAGAAAACGAATTCGAATTGAATTGAATAGAAAATGAATTCGAATTGAATTGAATAGAAAACGAATTCGAATTGAATTGAATAGAAAACGAATTCGAATCGAATTGAATAGAAAACGAATTCGAATTGAATAAAATAGAAAATGAATTCGAATTGAATTGAAACCGAATTGAAATGAATTCAAATTGAATTGAAATTTGAATTGAATAGAAATGAATTTTAAAACGAATTTATAAGGAAGAATTCAATTTTGATTTGAATTGAAATGGAAGTTGAAATTGTTTTTGAAACGAATTTAAAACTATTTATAAACTTCGTTTTAAATAGAAATCGACGAAATATATATTATATATATTATATATATAATATAATGGCCTGAATAGAACGCGCCGCGCCGCGGTAGTTCGTGAATTTCGACCATTTACTTCGAACGGACATTGCGGGAGATCCGACCGTCGGATTCTCCTAAAACCGGAACCGTTGGGTTCGTATCGAAAAGAGCTTTCTAACGAATATTAGAAATTTGAAATCTAACGGTTGGATTTGGAGTTACGTCCAAATCAAATTTGAAAAAGGTCGCTGTAAGTGCAGTTCGATGGCCATTGATGGAAATCGACTGTACGGGCCTTGATAAAATTATTAAAAATAGTAATAATTTGCGTAAAATCACAAGAAATGATTTGTGAAGAATTGGGATGAAAAACCCCATATTTGAAAAGATAAAAATAGATTTTTATCGAAATGAACTAGTTATTAACTAGAAAAATAATCCAATGGTTATAAATAAATAAATTGGATTAGAGTTAAATTGAAATTATCTTTGGATATTTTCGATATTGGATTCCGTGATTATACAGAGATCGTGATGGGAATTTGGAAGATATCGATATCGTTATTCCCGATATGATATCTGTTGGTTTCAGGATTTGATGTTAAATATAAGTCGATACTCTCTCTATTCAAAACCTTATATTTAATGTCAAATTTGATTGATTGATGGTTTGGATTGTGCTCGACCAGTTTATGAGCAGAATATGCTTTTACATTTAGCATTGGGTTGGGTTGAAAATATCTGTGTGCTAACGCCTTGTGAAACACTTCACGATTTGACGATAAGGTGTTTAGCGATGTTGTGTTCATTTCAAATTTAACGAATGATTGTGAAATGATATTTTTCTTAAATGAAAAGAAATGTATTCCCGATTTTGGACAGGGAATGTTTTATAAAAATGTTTTATAAAACAGAAAGGATTTCGAGGCCCAAAACCCGATGATTTCTAAAATGATTTAGAAATGTATTATATGTTACATTGTGGTTCATCGCGTATTCGATCAGTTGCTATTAATGATGTATCTGTTTGGTGGCGGAGAATTTATTCTCTTGCTTAACACCCTTCTTTGAGACGTACGAGCTCAAAGGTTATGTGATTAATAGTGACTGATCATATGCGTGAATTACTGATGTGAAGTACTATATTTTGAAAGTACTTGTGATTATTACGTTGTGAAATGATTTTCCCTACTTCGGGATATGAAATGATTTAGTATGTGGCTAAAGATTCGGGTAACCCTGAGACTAAAAGTATGGGTGAGAGGGCGGTGTATGCTCTCCATGAGTGGGAGGTGCATCGTCGGTGTAGCCTACTCCTATGTGGGGTAGGTGCACACATATATATATATATCGAGTTGCGAGGTGCGTACCCTTTGCCTTGTCGATGGGGAGCACGATATTTGGTTGCATACTTGTTTGTATGCATTGTTATGTTTTGGAATTCACATTTCCAAACGATTTGATTTGAGATCCCGAAGTGAAATCTACTTTGATATAGAAAGTTAGATATGTATTTCAAATGATTTGAAATAAGAAATCGGGAATAAAATCCAAAGGAATTATTTCTGTAAATTGAATTGGATTTAGAAAATCTAAGTGTAGTGATTAATCTAAATGGGTAGATTGGGATATTGCATGTTGATTGATGCATAGTAGATTCATATATCTATATTGATTATTGTTTATACACTGGTATTCATGGGGGTAAACCCGTTCCGCGTTAGCGGCGTGGTCCCGTGATATGCCATTTTAGTAAATAAGTTAATTATAACTGTTAGAGTTTCTCACACCAGTCCCATGACTGACCTGTAGTTTGCTTTTCCCTTGCGAACTCGGGTGCCCCTATTTTCCACACGGGCAGTCGAGTAGTTTTATTTTGCAGATGTATTGAGCAGGATTCTGGATTGAAGCTTTAAGCTGTGTCCAGGCATTTACAGTCTTCCGCTGTGTAGTTTATATTTCCGCTGTGCACTGTTTTACATTTATGTAAATTTATCTTCCGCTGTGTATTATATTTCGATATACTCTGATATTCTGTACTCTGATGTAACATTATTATGATGTTTATTGAAGTCTTCTGTTATTTGTTCTGATGTGTTGTATACCCAAAGTTAGCGTATGCGGGATTCGAACGGTCTTGGTCGGTTTAGCGATCGATTAGGTCCGGGCGAAATCCGTTGTCGTTACACGTGGTATCAGAGCTTTGGTTAAACTCAAATCTTTGGGGTACAACTCGTTAGAACTGTACAAAAGACTCATCAGAGGTAGGATTAGTAATGTCCTATAAAAGAATCCTCATTAGAGATAGAATTAGTAGCATTCTAGAATGAGTGTCTCGTTAGAGATGGGGTTAGAAATGCCCCAGAATGAGTCGAGAGTTATTTGTTTATAAATAACGTATTTGTGATTATATATATAATCTGATTTTAGAAAATATGATTTTAAATATATAAAATTATATATTTGAAAATATAATCAATTAATTGATTGATGTTTGTGTTGTTAGTTTACTTGTTTGATAATTTTTAACCATTTAGCCAATTGAACCAAATAGTAAACTGTATTGAAATTTGGTTGCAAATGCATGCATATACTTGCACTTACATTGAACAGGTCATAGCAAGGAGGCTAGAGCAGAGAATAAAATTTGTTTGCCCGACAAATAGGTACATGTTTACTACATAATTTACTGTTTTGTTTGGGTGATGATGATTTTATGAGCATATTGGCTAGCCGCTTGGCTTTTTCTTTTTCTTTTTGAGATCTGAAGGACCGGGGAAGCTATTTGAAATTCGCCGATGCTCCCATTGCAGGGGAGGTTATGGCGAAATTTTTCGAAAATTTAGGGTGTTAGCCAAATTTTTGAAATTTTGAAAATTCTCAGAAACTGAAAAGTTGGAGAATGGAAGCCCGACCGAACGTAGAGCTTAATAATCAAACCACTTTCGACTTTGTTCCTTTTCGGGGACGAAAAGTTTTAAGTGGGGGAGATTGTAATAACCCGGAAAATCTGGGCCAGTTTAAAAATTTTTATTTTTGGCAATTTTAGCGAATTTTTATTATTTAAAATGAATTATTTTAAATAATATCGATGAGGAATTTATTTTGAATAAAATTCGAACGTATATATTATACGCGTCGTCGTTAGAATATAAATATTTATATATAATTATAAATAGAATTGAAAATGGCGCGGTAGTTCGATAATTCGATTTCAAACTTCAATTGAATGTACCGGGTGCAAAACAATCCAGATTTTAGTGAAACCAAAAATAATGGAATCTAATAGTGAATATCTTTCCAACGAATCCGAAAAATTAAAAAGTTCGTAGCGGGAATCAAAAGATATGTCCAATTGAAAATTCTGAATAGTCGCTATGGAATTCAGGCCCTTAAAAATGGACATTTTGCAGATGACCTCGGATTTCGACGAAACCACTTTTGTTGGATCCGCAGGGTCAAGTTATTGCTAGATTTCAAATTTCATAATTTTTCGAATCAATATGTGAGCGTGGCAAAAGAAAACGTGTTTTGACCATTTCAGTTGATTTTAATCGACTGGAAATTGGTCATTTTTCCAACGGTCTCAGAATTCGACGAAACTAGTTTTGTTAGGACCGTATCGTCGATACGAAGCTAGAAAATATTTTTCTAGAATTTTTCTAGTTAGTATGTGACCCCGGTAATTTGAAATGTGCGTTTAAAATTCAATATAGTGATTTAAATGTAAATTCAAAAGGAAACTGATTGTAACGATCAAACCAGCTTGCGATACATATCCCATTGTGTTCGGAATGGGGGTAAAACGCTATGGACGACAGGCGGTGGGCCTCGTTTCGAGGTCATATGTAAAAGTCAACCTTTTGCGAAATTTAATAATTAAATAATAAAAAAAATATATATACTTTCCCTCCTTATCTCCTGCTTGGCCGCCCCCCCCCCCCCCCCCCTCATTCGATTACAACCAGAATAAAAAAAAAAAAGAGAAAACCCTAAGCAAATCGCCGCCGCCCCCAGACATCGACGCCACCGCCTATTCCTCCTCCAAGCCCGCCTCCGCCTGAGCCCCCCCCCAAATCGCACTAGCTCCGACGAAGCCCCCCCCCCCCCCTCGTCTCGACGTCTGCGAAGACCCCCCCCCCCCCCCAGAAGTGCCGCCGACGACATCTTCATTCCCTCCCCCTTTTCTTCGAAGCACTGTAAGTATTTTATTGTAATTTATTTTTATTTTAATTCGTTAGAAAAACTGAAATGTTTTAAAGAAGAAAAACTGAAATGTTTTAAAAAGTATAAAAACTGAATGTTTTAAAAAAGTAAAAAACTTGATTTTTAAAAGAATTATAAAACTGATTTTTGTTTTTAAAGTATTAAAAACTGTTTTAAAAATAAAGAAATAAAACTGATTTAGTTTAAAAGTTAAAAACTGATTTAGTTTAAAAGTTAAAAACTGATTTAGTTTAAAAGTTAAAAACTGATTTAGTTTAAAAGTTAAAAACTGATTTAGTTTAAAAGTTAAAAACTGATTTAGTTTAAAAGTTAAAAACTGATTTAGTTTAAAAATAAAAACTGATTTTTTTTTTATAAAAAAAAATAAAAACTGATTTTGATTTTTAAAAAGAATTGAAAACTGGTTTTTAAAAGTTAAAAACTGAATTTTATAAAAGGTAAACTTTAAAAAGACGGGATTTTTGTTAAGTAGAAAAAGTAAGGTATGATTCTCATATTTTTAAAGCAATAAAAATATAACTTTTACATCAAAAGAATAATAAAAATATAATCTTTATATTTAATAGCGAAGTCAAAATGCAATCTTTATATATTGAATAACATAGTAAAAATTCGATTTTTACCTATGTAGAGAATACAGGCAACGAAAGCAACAAATAGGCGAAGATTTCTATTGAGGAAGAATCGTGTTAGTGGATAGCTATATGTGAGAACTTCTCACTCTTCAATTTCTATTATAGTTATAAATATATACTAGGATGCAGACGGTGCTTAGTAGCACCCAACACAATCGTCCACAGACCATGGACTTGTTTGTTTGATTGCAAATTAGTTAGACTATTTGGTTTGGTTTGAATGGTTTGGTGAAATGAATTATATATCGTATATATTGAAAGTGAATATATCATATATATTGAAAGTGAATATATCGTATATATTGAAAGTGAATATATCATATATATTGAAAGTGAAAATATCGTATGTATTGAAAGTGAAAATATCGAATATATTGAAAGTGAAAATATTATATATAGTGAAAGTGAAAATATCGAATATATTGAAAGTGAATATATCGTATGTATTGAAAGTGAAAATATCGAATATATTGAAAGTGAAAACGATATATATATGAATTGAAAACGATGTATATGAAATATTCGATTTTGATAGAAAATTGAAAACGAATTCGAATTGAATTAAATTGAAAACGAATTCGAATTGAATTGAATAGAAAACGAATTCGAATTGAATTGAATAGAAAACGAATTCGAATTGAATTGAATAGAGAACGAATTCGAATTGAATTGAATAGAAAACGAATTCGAATTGAATTGAATAGAAAACGAATTCGAATTGAATTGAATAGAAAACGAATTCGAATTGAATTGAATAGAGAACGAATTCGAATTGAATTGAATAGAAAACGAATTCGAATTGAATTGAATAGAAAACGAATTCGAATTGAATTGAATAGAAAACGAATTCGAATTGAATAGAAAACGAATTCGAATTGAATTGAATAGAAAACGAATTCGAATTGAATTGAATAGAAAACGATTTCGAAATGAATTGAATAGAAACGAATTCGAATTGAATTGAATAGAAAACGAATTCGAATTGAATTGAATAGAAAACGAATTCGAATTGAATTGAATAGAAAACGAATTCGAATTGAATTGAATAGAAAACGAATTCGAATTGAATTGAATAGAAAACGAATTCGAATTGAATTGAATAGAAAACGAATTCGAATCGAATTGAATAGAAAACGAATTCGAATTGAATAAAATAGAAAATGAATTCGAATTGAATTGAAACCGAATTGAAATGAATTCAAATTGAATTGAAATTTGAATTGAATAGAAATGAATTTTAAAACGAATTTATAAGGAAGAATTCAATTTTGATTTGAATTGAAATGGAAGTTGAAATTGTTTTTGAAACGAATTTAAAACTATTTATAAACTTCGTTTTAAATAGAAATCGACGAAATATACATTATATATATTATATATATAATATAATGGCCTGAATAGAACGCGCCGCGCCGCGGCAGTTCGTGAATTTCGACCATTTACTTCGAACGGACATTGCGGGAGATCCGACCGTCGGATTCTCCTAAAACCGGAACCGTTGGGTTCGTATCGAAAAGAGCTTTCTAACGAATATTAGAAATTTGAAATCTAACGGTTGGATTTGGAGTTACGTCCAAATCAAATTTGAAAAAGGTCGCTGTAAGTGCAGTTCGATGGCCATTGATGGAAATCGACTGTACGGGCCTTGATAAAATTATTAAAAATAGTAATAATTTGTGTAAAATCACAAGAAATGATTTGTGAAGAATTGGGATGAAAAACCCCATATTTGAAAAGATAAAAATAGATTTTTATCGAAATGAACTAGTTATTAACTAGAAAAATAATCCAATGGTTATAAATAAATAAATTGGATTAGAGTTAAATTGAAATTATCTTTGGATATTTTCGATATTGGATTCCGTGATTATACAGAGATCGTGATGGGAATTTGGAAGATATCGATATCGTTATTCCCGATATGATATCTGTTGGTTTCAGGATTTGATGTTAAATATAAGTCGATACTCTCTCTATTCAAAACCTTATATTTAATGTCAAATTTGATTGATTGATGGTTTGGATTGTGCTCGACCAGTTTATGAGCAGAATATGCTTTTACATTTAGCATTGGGTTGGGTTGAAAATATCTGTGTGCTAACGCCTTGTGAAACACTTCACGATTTGACGATAAGGTGTTTAGCGATGTTGTGTTCATTTCAAATTTAACGAATGATTGTGAAATGATATTTTTCTTAAATGAAAAGAAATGTATTCCCAATTTTGGACAGGGAATGTTTTATAAAAATGTTTTATAAAACAGAAAGGATTTCGAGGCCCAAAACCCGATGATTTCTAAAATGATTTAGAAATGTATTATATGTTACATTGTGGTTCATCGCGTATTCGATCAGTTGCTATTAATGATGTATCTGTTTGGTGGCGGAGAATTTATTCTCTTGCTTAACACCCTTCTTTGAGACGTACGAGCTCAAAGGTTATGTGATTAATAGTGACTGATCATATGCGTGAATTACTGATGTGAAGTACTATATTTTGAAAGTACTTGTGATTATTACGTTGTGAAATGATTTTCCCTACTTCGGGATATGAAATGATTTAGTATGTGGCTAAAGATTCGGGTAACCCTGAGACTAAAAGTATGGGTGAGAGGGCGGTGTATGCTCTCCATGAGTGGGAGGTGCATCGTCGGTGTAGCCTACTCCTATGTGGGGTAGGTGCACATATATATATATCGAGTTGCGAGGTGCGTACCCTTTGCCTTGTCGATGGGGAGCACGATATTTGGTTGCATACTTGTTTGTATGCATTGTTATGTTTTGGAATTCACATTTCCAAACGATTTGATTTGAGATCCCGAAGTGAAATCTACTTTGATATAGAAAGTTAGATATGTATTTCAAATGATTTGAAATAAGAAATCGGGAATAAAATCCAAAGGAATAATTTCTGTAAATTGAATTGGATTTAGAAAATCTAAGTGTAGTGATTAATCTAAATGGGTAGATTGGGATATTGCATGTTGATTGATGCATAGTAGATTCATATATCTATATTGATTATTGTTTATACACTGGTATTCATGGGGGTAAACCCGTTCCGCGTTAGCGGCGTGGTCCCGTGATATGCCATTTTAGTAAATAAGTTAATTATAACTGTTAGAGTTTCTCACACCAGTCCCATGACTGACCTGTAGTTTGCTTTTCCCTTGCGAACTCGGGTGCCCCTATTTTCCACACGGGCAGTCGAGTAGTTTTATTTTGCAGATGTATTGAGCAGGATTCTGGATTGAAGCTTTAAGCTGTGTCCAGGCATTTACAGTCTTCCGCTGTGTAGTTTATATTTCCGCTGTGCACTGTTTTACATTTATGTAAATTTATCTTCCGCTGTGTATTATATTTCGATATACTCTGATATTCTGTACTCTGATGTAACATTATTATGATGTTTATTGAAGTCTTCTGTTATTTGTTCTGATGTGTTGTATACCCAAAGTTAGCGTATGCGGGATTCGAACGGTCTTGGTCGGTTTAGCGATCGATTAGGTCCGGGCGAAATCCGTTGTCGTTACACGTGGTATCAGAGCTTTGGTTAAACTCAAATCTTTGGGGTACAACTCGTTAGAACTGTACAAAAGACTCATCAGAGGTAGGATTAGTAATGTCCTATAAAAGAATCCTCATTAGAGATAGAATCAGTAGCATTCTAGAATGAGTGTCTCGTTAGAGATGGGGTTAGAAATGCCCCAGAATGAGTCGAGAGTTATTTGTTTATAAATAACGTATTTGTGATTATATATATAATCTGATTTTAGAAAATATGATTTTAAATATATAAAATTATATATTTGAAAATATAATCAATTAATTGATTGATGTTTGTGTTGTTGGTTTACTTGTTTGATAATTTTTAACCATTTAGCCAATTGAACCAAATAGTAAACTGTATTGAAATTTGGTTGCAAATGCATGCATATACTTGCACTTACATTGAACAGGTCATAGCAAGGAGGCTAGAGCAGAGAATAAAATTTGTTTGCCCGACAAATAGGTACATGTTTACTACATAATTTACTGTTTTGTTTGGGTGATGATGATTTTATGAGCCTATTGGCTAGCCGCTTGGCTTTTTCTTTTTCTTTTTGAGATCTGAAGGACCGGGGAAGCTATTTGAAATTCCCCGATGCTCCCATTGCAGGGGAGGTTATGGCGAAATTTTTCGAAAATTTAGGGTGTTAGCCAAATTTTTGAAATTTTGAAAATTCTCAGAAACTGAAAAGTTGGAGAATGGAAGCCCGACCGAACGTAGAGCTTAATAATCAAACCACTTTCGACTTTGTTCCTTTTCGGGGACGAAAAGTTTTAAGTGGGGGAGATTGTAATAACCCGGAAAATCTGGGCCAGTTTAAATTTTTTTATTTTTGGCAATTTTAGCGAATTTTTATTATTTAAAATGAATTATTTTAAATAATATCGACGAGGAATTTATTTTGAATAAAATTCGAACGTATATATTATACGCGTCGTCGTTAGAATATAAATATTTATATATAATTATAAATAGAATTGAAAATGGCGCGGTAGTTCGATAATTCGATTTCAAACTTCAATTGAATGTACCGGGTGCAAAACAATCCGGATTTTAGTGAAACCAAAAATAATGGAATCTAATAGTGAATATCTTTCCAACGAATCCGAAAAATTAAAAAGTTCGTAGCGGGAATCAAAAGATATGTCCAGTTGAAAATTCTGAATAGTCGCTATGGAATTCAGGCCCTTAAAAATGGACATTTTGCAGATGACCTCGGATTTCGACGATAAACCCATTTCAAATCCAACCAAATATATTAGAAATTCCGATTATTTAAAACCCTTTTCAAATCTAATTCATTTATTTAAAAATAATTGGGTTTTAAATTTAGTTCAAGACTAGTTCATTTCGATAAAAATCCACTTTTATCTTTTCAAATATGGAGTTTTTCACCCTAATTTTTCTCAAATCATTTCTTATGATTGTTTACAAATTATTACTATTTTTAATAATTTTATCAAGGCCCGTACAGTCGATTTTCAACAACGACCATCGAACTGCACTTATAGCGACCCTTTTTGAATTTGATTTGGACGTATCTCCAAATCCAACCGTTAGATTTCAAATTTCAAATATTCGTTAGAAAGTTCTTTTCGATACGAACCCAACGGTTTCGGTTTTAGGAGAATCCGACGGTCGGATCTCCCGTAATGTCCGTTTGAAATAAATGGTCGAAATTCACGAACTGCCGCGGCGCGTTCTATTCAGGCCATTATATTATATATATATATATATATATATATATATAATATATTTCATCAATTTCTATTTAAAATGAATTTTATAAACAGTTTTGAATTCGCTTCAAAAACAATTTCAACCTTTATTTCAAATTCAAATCACAATTGAATTTTTTCCTTATAAATTCGTTTTAAAATTCATTTCTATTCAATTCAAATTTCAATTCAATTTGAATTCAATTCAATTCGTTTTCAATTCAAATTGGTTTTCTATTCGATTCAATTCAAATTGGTTTTCTATTCGATTCAACTCAAATTGGTTTTCTATTCGATTCAACTCAAATTGGTTTTCTATTCGAATCAAATTCGTTTTCTATTCAAATCAAATTCGTTATATATTCAAATCAAATTCGTTATATATTCAAATCAAATCAAATTCGTTTTCTATTCAAATCAAATTCGTTATATATTCAAATCAAATCAAATTCGTTTTCTATTCAAATCAAATTCGTTATATATTCAATTCATTTCGAAATCGTTTTCAATTCAATTCATTTCGAAATCGTTTTCAATTCAATTCATTTCGAAATTGTTTTCAATTCAATTCATTTCGAAATCGTTTTCAATTCAATTCATTTCGAAATGAATAAAATCGATATAAATATCGTTCACGTCAAGATGGCGTCAATCTAATCAACACGGCATAATGTATTTCTATTTTCAATTATTCTATTTCAAATATTTCGTTCAACACATGACTAATCTCAACGGATGAGTACAGTCAACACATGAACCTTTATTTTATATTGATAAAGATGTAAATTTTATTATTAAAATATTTCGTTCAACACATGACTAATCTCAACGGATGAGTACAGTCAACACATGAACCTTTACTTTATAATATTCTTTATTTTCTAAATTGGAATGAGGCCCAATCAATCACCATATAAAATTAATTATATGGATTTTCATACAACACATGTATATAACAGCATTGAAAAATAACCAACCATCAACCAAAGTGCACTACACTGTATAAGCATCAACTATAGATATCTAACGCTTATAACAGCCTATCAATCAATCGATCGACATATTTAATAAATCAGGATGAGTGAACTTCATATTTCATCCCAACACCCGTGTGGGGTTTCAAACAATCAAACACAGATTTTATTTGTGCAGTTGGGCGATGTGTAAAATTTATCGACCCAATCAATGTCAGTCAAATCAGTGTACATAAACAAACCGTCCGGTTTGTAAATGAATATTTTATTTATTCACATTCACGTTTAAAAATTATATTTTTAACGATAAAACATTTTATCTTCACACATGAATTTTTATTCCGTTCATTTACAAATAAAAATGATATTTTTATTTTTCTAACTTATTTAAGAAAATTTCGGCGGCATAACGACACGATACTAGAAACGGGACGAGGCCTAGCCTTATCCCCGGACTAGTGAAGGCCCACGCCATTCACACATCAATCAAATCAATTTCATTTCACCAAACAATTCAATTCAATCAAATAATCTAACCAATTTTTGCAATCAAACAAACAAGTCCATGGTCTGTGGACGATTGTGTCGGGTGCTACTAAACACCGTCTGCATCCTAGTATATACATATAACTAGAAAAGAAATTAAAGAGTGAGAAATTCTCACCGATAGCTATCCAATCATCTTGACTCTCCTTTTGTAGAAGTCTTCGTCGTTCTTGCCTTTTGTCACTTTCGCTGCTCGTAGTCACGACATATATAAAAATCGAATTTTTACTATGCTATTCAATATATAAAATTCGAATTTTTACTATGTTATTCAATATATAAAAATCGAATTTTTACTATGCTATTCAATATATAAAAATCGATTTTTTACTATGCTATTATATAGGTAAAAATTCTATTTCTACAACGATATTCATATAATAAAGATTATATTTTTATATCGCTATTTTCTATATAAAATTTCGCCTTTTCTATTTTAAAAATCTAATCTTTTCTATTTTAAAAATCTAATCTTTTCTATTTCAAAAATCTAATCTTTTGCATTTTAAAAATCTAATCTTTTCTATTTTAAAAATCTAATCTTTTCTATTTTAACAAGATATACAAAATCCTATCTTCATATATAATTTATTTTCAGATTTTATAAATGCTAGTTCATATAAAAAAAACTGATTTTTTTTTAACTTATAAAACTAATTACATAGAAAATAAGCAAAAATAAGTAAATAAAACAAATGGAAAAACTCACAGCGTTCGTTTAAGGAAGGAGGGGTTTTCATCGATTTCAGGGGGGGTCTGTGTGGTTGCGCGTCGGTTTTTGGGGGTAGAAGGAGGGAAAGGGCGCGAGGAGGTCGAGGAGGGGGTGGGGTTTTCGCGGCGCCTATGGCGCCTTGGGGGGGGTTCTCGTTCGCTGCGGTGGTTAGAAGCTCGGCGACGGCGAAGGAGAGAGAGGGGGGGCTGTCGCGAGGCAAATCGAAGGGGGGGTGGCTGCGTCGGTTCCTTCGAGGGGGCTCGGTGGCTTTCAGTTGGAAGGAGAGAGAGGAGCGGGAGGAGGAGGGTGGAGCGGGGGAAGGATGAGGCGGGTGCGCCTCAGCGGCATCGCGATGGTCGATGCAAGGGGGGCGCCGCTCTGTCGATCGCGGTTTCCATTTTTTTTCTCTTTCTTTCTGACTTAGGTTTAACGGGGGGGGGAGGGGGGGGGGGCAGAGTGAATATAGAGGGGAGAGAGAATATATATTTTTTTTATTTTATTTTGCAAAAAGTTGACTTTCACATACGACCTCGAAACGAGACCCACCGCCTGTCGTCTATAGCGTTTTACCCCCATTTCGAACACAATGGGATATGTATCGTAGGCTGATTCGGCTGTTACAATCAGTTTCCGTTAAATTTACATTTAAATCACTATATTGAATTTTAAACGTACATTTCAAATTACCGGGGTCACATACTAACTAGAAATATTCTCGAAAAGTATTTTCTAGCTTCGTATTGACGATACGGTCCCAACAAAATTAGTTTCGTCGAATTCTGAGACTGTTGGAAAAATGGCTATTTTCCAGTCGATTAAAATTAACTGAAACTGGTCAAACGCGTTTTCCTTTGCCACGCCCACATATTGACTCGAAAAATTATGAAATTTGGAATCTAGAAATAATTTGACATCACGGATCCAACAAAAGTGGTTTCGTCGAAATCCGAGGTCGTTTGCAAAATTCTCATTTTTAAGGGCCTGAATTCCATAGCGACTATTCAGAATTTTCAACTGGACATATCTTTTGATTCCCGCTATGAAATTTTGATTTGTCGGATTCGTTGGAAAGATATTATCAATTAGATCCTATTGTTTTTTGTTTCGTTAAAATCCGGATTGTTTTGCACCCGGTACATTCAATTGAAGTTTGAAATCGAATTATCGAACTACCGCGCCATTTTCTATTCTATTTACAATTATATATAAATATTTATATTCTAACAACGACGCGTATACTATATACGTCGAATTCTATTCAAAATAAATTTTCCCGTCGATATTATTTAAAATAATTCATTTTAAATATTCAAAATTCACTAAAATTGCCAAAATAGAAATTTTAAACTGGTTCGGATTTTCGGGTTGTTACAATCTCCCCCACTTAAAACTTTTCGTCCCCGAAAAGGAACAAAGTCGAAAGTGGTTTGATTAATCAGCTCTACGTTCGATCTGGCTTCCGTTCTCCAACTTTTCAGTTTCTGAGAATTTTCAAATTTTCAAAAATTTGGCTAACACCCTAAATTTTCCAAAAATTTCGCCATAACCTCCCCTGCACCGGGAGCCACGGGAAAATCCCGAAATTGCCATACAGGCCTTCTGATCTCAAAAAGAAAAAGCCAAGCGGCTAGCCAATAGGCTCATAAAATCATCATTACCCAAACAAAACAGTAAATTATGTAGTAAACATGTACCTATTTGTCGGGCAAACAAATTTTATTCTTCGGTTCTAGCCTCCTTGTTATGACCTGTTCAAAAGATATACATGTATGCAAGCAAATGCGACCAATTTTCAATACAATTCAATATTTGATTCAATTAGGCATAATGGTTCAAAATTATCAAACAAATAAACAAACAACACAAACATCAATCAATTAGTGAATTTAACGTTTCAAATTCATAAATTTTGATATATATACAGAAAATCATGTTTTTGATGCCAATTCACAACAATGTGTTCTAACTATATAAGTTTTGGTTCTCACACCAGTCTAATGGAAATATATAGAAAATCACACCTTCGAAACTCGAACACAAATTCTGATGATGATATATCAATCATCAGAATCATCTCCGGGTGTCTAGAATATGATTCTATATCTATCCAGTATATTAAAACTTCGAATATACGTTCATGACGCATATATGCAAAAATCTTTATATATTGGATTGTCCATATTCAAAATAAATAAGTAATCAAATACGTTTAAAACGATTTAAATTTTAAAACTAAATTTGTTTTCAATTGATAAATATACTCTTCACACTCGTTCTAGGATAGTACTGATCCTATCTCTAACGAGTCATTCTAATTGGATATTACTAACCCAATATCTGATGAATTCTTTCATATGGTTCTAATTTGTCTTGTTCTCGAGCTCTGTAAACCAAAGCTCTGATACCAAAATGTGACGGCCGAGAATTTCGCTCGATCCGAATCAGTCGTTAAACCGATCTAGACCGTTCGAACCCCCTGATCGTTTGAGAACAGGACAAATCAGAACGCAGACGAAAGAACATTTCATTGCTATTACAACAATTCCATCAAAATACAAGAATATACAGAGTATAAATGAATAAATTACATTTAATAAATATCAGAGATTACAATAAATTACATAGCAGCGGAAAATAATATAAAACACAACTGAAAGTAATACACGGATACAGAGCTTTCCGAGCATCGTTCCAGCTGTAAATCAGGATCCTGTGAATATAAATCTGCAAAACCAAAACTACTAGCTGCCCGTGCGGAAAATGAGGGCACCCAGAGTTTAGGTTAAAACAATAAACTCGAGGTCAGTCATGTGACTGATGTGAGAACTAAAACAGTTATTAAAACTTTATTTTAAAAGAGAGTAATTCAAGGGACCACGCCGTATAACACGGAACGGGTTTCCTCCCAAGAATACCAGTGCATAGGATAAACAACGCAATGCTTTTTCGAAAAATGAAGCTATTATAAGACCCAGGTCCCATCACACAATGCAACGCAAGCCGGAGGATAGGGTTTTCCCTTATAATAGCCAAACATGCTTGATACGTTCAAAACAAATCATTTGATACTATAATAAGTGTATAGTGTCAAAACAATTTCAATCATAAATATAAATCATAGACGGCATAGCATCCCATGCTACTATGTCGCCATACTAGTTCTACAATTAAAACCGCAATATCTCGTATTGGAAATTGGATTTCCGTCATGAGTCGAGGCAAGGGGCAAGCTCCTCTCCGCTTCGAGACACTCTAGCAAATGCTCAGGACTACACACTCTGGGCAGCCACTTGGATCGATTGGGCCGGTCCTCACTTACGTTAGAGGATTGGCAATTCCTGAACACACGTTTCCCGGTCCTTACAGACCTATAATCGAGGCGCCTCATTCCAACAACCACAAAGGTGAAAAGTATATAAATGTCAGGGCTGGTAAGTCACTGACACCACCAAAGCTAGAAAGAAACGTCGTGTTCTCCCAACGGCCCGTATCCCGTTTTTAACTCATACCGAGGTGTGAGGCTCGCGAATTCACGTTATACACAAAGCTACGCCACAGAGGCCGTGCTTTGATCATCAACCACAAGACTTTGCTTTTCAACAGAAGCCTTGATCCATGCAACTCAGTATGCCACACAGGCAATTCATGCCATGCGATTGATATCTATCGATATATAACCTCTAAGCTCGTACGTCTCAGAGAAGGGCGTTAAGCAAGAGAATAAATTCTCCGCCGCCAAACAGATATATATTTAACAGAAATCAATCAACACAGAATAAAATCCAATGTCAGACACACAATCCATTTACAAGTTCGCTCTAGGTCTGAACGAAACCGGAGGCACTTTCCTCGCATATCCATCGATCTCCAAGTACGTCTGGACGACCACCAACTATTTCCATCCTCTTGGGTGTACAGCCCAATCAGGATCGCCAGTAATTATCCAAACGATGTGAAGACTTCCGGTCTTCGACCACCGTCTTCATCTTCGACTTATCGTCGAATCGGTTATTCAGAATGGGTATAAACCCGGACTTTGCGAACAACCCGCGTATATTAAAACAAATGTTACACAAACACAACATATGCCTCATTCCAATTCATTAGTCACTAATCGTAAATCAACAAGAGGACAATTTCCCAAACATTAACCCCGAAGGCCGAAACCAACATCAGATCAATACCCAGGAAACCATTCTTCTTAGCTAACCTACAGCTAGTTTCTAAATTCCACATTTTTAGGGAAAGGTTCCCATTAATTTTATCCAAGATAAATTCTTTAAAATTTATCCTTTACTCTTCCTTTGGATGTCGTTTCAAACCAAATTATGGTTTTCTAAACTAGTCGAGATTAGCGAACCACAACGAAGTAATTATTTATTTTATTTCCCAATCCCAACCTATTCATCCCATGAAGCAAAACTGGTAATACTCCATATCTAACACCATGGTGTTATTGGTAAAATTAATTACCATTTCACGTTCAAATCTAATTAAAGATTTAACTATCGCTTTGGAGCAAAACTGGTAATACACCATTCTCGCTCATTTTCTAAATTTGATAATTTAAATTATCAATTCACGTTTCAATTTAATTGCAGATTCGTTAAAACTCCTTTTATTGGGTTAAAGAACTAATGTCATTTAAAACACAGTTCACGACAAACCCAAATCACATCCTATTTACCATCGGGTTAAAGAACTAGTGTTATTTAAAACACCGTTCACGATAAACCCATTTCAAATCCAACCAAATATATTAGAAATTCCGATTATTTAAAACCCTTTTTAAATCTAATTCATTTATTTAAAAATAATTGGGTTTTAAATTTAGTTCAAGACTAGTTCATTTCGATAAAAATCCACTTTTATCTTTTCAAATATGGAGTTTTTCACCCCAATTTTTCTCAAATCATTTCTTATGATTTTATACAAATTATTACTATTTTTAATAATTTTATCAAGGCCCGTACAGTCGATTTTCAACAACGACAATCGAACTGCACTTATAGCGACCCTTTTCGAATTTGATTTGGACGTATCTCCAAATCCAACCATTAGATTTCAAATTTCAAATATTCGTTAGAAAGTTCTTTTCGATACGAACCCAACGGTTCCGGTTTTAGGAGAATCCGACGGTCGGATCTCCCGTAATGTCCGTTTGAAATAAATGGTTGAAATTCACGAACTGCCGCGGTGCGGCGCGTTCTATTCAGGCCATTATATTATATATATAATATATATTTCATCGATTTCTATTTAAAATGAATTTTATAAATAGTTTTGAATTCGCTTCAAAAACAATTTCAACCTTTATTTCAAATTCAAATCACAATTGAATTTTTTCCTTATAAATTCGTTTTAAAATTCATTTCTATTCAATTCAAATTTCAATTCAATTTGAATTCAATTCAATTCGTTTTCAATTCAAATTGGTTTTCTATTCGATTCAATTCAAATTGGTTTTCTATTCGATTCAACTCAAATTGGTTTTCTATTCGATTCAACTCAAATTGGTTTTCTATTCGAATCAAATTCGTTTTCTATTCAAATCAAATTCGTTATATATTCAAATCAAATTCGTTATATATTCAAATCAAATTCGTTAAATATTCAAATCAAATTCTTTTTCTATTCAAATCAAATTCGTTATATATTCAAATCAAATCAAATTCGTTTTCTATTCAAATCAAATTCGTTATATATTCAATTCATTTCGAAATCGTTTTCAATTCAATTCATTTCGAAATCGTTTTCAATTCAATTCATTTTGAAATCGTTTTCAATTCAATTCATTTCGAAATGAATAAAATCGATATAAATATCGTTCACGTCAAGATGGCGTCAATCTAATCAACACGGCTTAATGTATTTCTATTTTCAAATATTCTATTTCAAATATTTCGTTCAACACATGACTAATCTCAACGGATGAGTACAGTCAACACATGAACCTTTATTTTATATTGATAAAGATGTAAATTTTATTATTAAAATATTTCGTTCAACACTTGACTAATCTCAACGGATGAGTACAGTCAACACATGAACCATTACTTTATAATATTCTTTATTTTCTAAATTGGAATGAGGCCCAATCAATCACCATATAAAATTAATTATATGGATTTTCATACGACACATGTATATAACAGCATTGAAAAATAACCAACCATCAACCAAAGTGCACTACACTGTATAAGCATCAACTATAGATATCTAACGCTTATAATAGCCTGTCAATCAATCGATCGACATATTTAATAAATCAGGATGAGTGAACTTCATATTTCATCCCAACACCCGTGTGGGGTTTCAAACAATCAAACACAGATTTTATTTGAGCAATTGGGCGATGTGTAAAATTTATCGACCCAATCAATGTCAGTCAAATCAGTGTACATAAACAAACCGTCCGGTTTGTAAATGAATATTTTATTTATTCACATTCACGTTTAAAAATTATATTTTTAACGATAAAACATTTTACCTTCACATATGAATTTTTATTCCGTTCATTTACAAATAAAAATGATATTTTTATTTTTCTAACTTATTTTAGAAAATTTCGGCGGCATAACGGCACGATACTAGAAACGGGACGAGGCCTAGCCTTATCCCGGACTAGTGAAGGCCCACGCCATTCACACATCAATCAAATCAATTTCATTTCACCAAACAATTCAATTCAATCAAATAATCTAACCAATTTTTGCAATCAAACAAACAAGTCCATGGTCTGTGGACGATTGTGTCGGGTGCTACTAAACACCGTCTGCATCCTAGTATATATATATATAACTAGAAAAGAAATTAAAGAGTGAGAAATTCTCACCGATAGCTATCCAATCATCTTGACTCTCCTTTTGTAGATGTCTTCGTCGTTCTTGCCTTTTGTCACTTTCGCTGCTCGTAGTCACTACATATATAAAAATCGAATTTTTACTATGCTATTCAATATATAAAAATCGAATTTTTACTATGTTATTCAATATATAAAAATCGAATTTTTACTATGCTATTCAATATATAAAAATCGAATTTTTACTATGCTATTATATAGGTAAAAATTCTATTTCTACAACGATATTCATATAATAAAGATTATATTTTTATATCGCTATTTTCTATATAAAATTTTGCCTTTTCTATTTTAAAAATCTAATCTTTCCTATTTTAAAAATCTAATCTTTTCTATTTTAAAAATCTAATCTTTTCTATTTTAAAAATCTAATCTTTTGCATTTTAAAAATCTAATCTTTTCTATTTTAAAAATCTAATCTTTTGCATTTTAAAAATCTAATCTTTTGCATTTTAAAAATCTAATCTTTTCTGTTTTAACAAGATATACAAAATCCTATCTTCATATATACTTTATTTTCAGATTTTATAAATGCTAATTCATATACAAAAAACTGATTTTTTTTTAACTTATAAAACTAATTACATAGAAAATAAGCAAAAATAAGTAAATAAAACAAATGGAAAAACTCACAGCATTCGTTTAAGGAAGGAGGGGGTTTTCATCGATTTCAGGGGGGTCTGTGGGGTTGCGCGTCGGTTTTTGGGGGTAGAAGGAGGGAAAGGGCGCGAGGAGGTCGAGCATGGGGGTGGGGTTTTTTGCGGCGCCTCTAGCGCCTGGGGGGGGGGGGGGGGGTTCTGGTTCGCTGCGGTGGTTAGAAGCTCGGTGACGGCGAAGGGGAGAGAGGGGGGGCTGTCGCGAGGCAAATCGAAGGGGGGTGGCTGCGTCGGTTCCTTCGAGGGGGCTCGGTGGCTTTCAGTTGGAAGGAGAGAGAGGAGCGGGAGGAGGAGGGTGGAGCGGGGGAAGGATGAGGCGGGTGCGCCTCAGCGGCGTCGCGATGGTCGATGCAAGGGGGGGCGCCGCTCTGTCGATCGCGGTTTCCAATTTTTATTTTTTTCTCTTTCTTTCTGACTTAGGTTTAACGGGGGGGCCAGAGTGAATATAGAGGGGAGAGAGAATATATATATTTTTTATTTTATTTTGCAAAAAGTTGACTTTCACATACGACCTCGAAACGAGACCCACCGCCTGTCGTCTATAGCGTTTTACCCTCATTTCGAACACAATGGGATATGTATCGTAGGCTGATTCGGCTGTTACAATCAGTTCCATTAAATTTACATTTAAATCACTATATTGAATTTTAAACGTACATTTCAAATTACCGGGGTCACATACTAACTAGAAAAATTCTCGAAAAGTATTTTCTAGCTTCGTATTGACGATATGGTCCCAACAAAACTAGTTTCGTCGAATTCTGAGACTGTTGGAAAAATGGCCATTTTCCAGTCGATTAAAATTAACTGAAACTGATCAAACGTGTTTTCCTTTGCCACGCCCACATATTGACTCGAAAAATTATGAAATTTGGAATCTAGCAATAATTTGACATCACGGATCCAACAAAAGTGGTTTCGTCGAAATCCGAGGTTGTTTGCAAAATTCCCATTTTTAAGGGCCTGAATTCCATAACGACTATTCAGAATTTTCTACTGGACATATCTTTTGATTCCCACTATGAAATTTTGATTTGTCGGATTCGTTGGAAAGATATTATCAATTAGATCCTATTATTTTTGGTTTCGTTAAAATCCGGATTGTTTTGCACCCGGTACATTCAATTGAAGTTTGAAATTGAATTATCGAACTACCGCGCCATTTTCTATTCTATTTATAATTATATATAAATATTTATATTCTAACGACGATGCGTATACTATATACGTCGAATTCTATTCAAAATAAATTTTTCCGTCGATATTATTTAAAATAATTCATTTTAAATATTCAAAATTCACTAAAATTGCCAAAATAAAAATTTTAAACTGGTTCGGATTTTCGGGTTGTTACATTTCCCCTGATTACAACCCTGTAACCAGTAACCTAGATTTTATAGACTCTAGCAACTGTCAGCCAACATCCTGACTGGATCCTCTAGTATTTTACAGACACTAGAAACTGATCGAATTGTTTTACAACACAAAAATAAAAACAATACAAACTAAATAAATAAATAAACCCTAGAAAATAAAAATAAGGGTCATCCCCTTTATCTCTTCAAAAATAGGTCGGCAATATCTCAAAAATGATTCCACCCCCTTGTCTATCTCTATTTCCCGAACACTTTCCTTTTGTGAAATAAAATGGCGGCAGCGATGTACAAATTAGGGTTTTCAATGGTGTTCCAAATCCAATTGATGGTGTCTGAAATTGATTCTCTGTGGCTTTGATTAAATTCATGGCTTTGCTCTATCGATTGGCTTGAGCTCTTTCTCTCAATCGAGACAGTGTGACTTTTCTAATTTTTTTAATGAATCACTGTCAAATTGTTTTTGCGGTTTTTTTTTTCTTTTCTATATCTTGCCTGTGATGATACGGTGTTTAATATAGGATTATAGAAAATCCTGATTCTCTGATTTCACGTTAATGGCTCCCTGATTATTTGCGTGTGAATTCCTCTTTTGAATTCTCAGCTTTAATTGAATTTCCTATGTGATATTTTGAATGATAAATTATCGAGAATACAAACATGATTTTGCATAATTTCCTTGTTGAATCTCTGTCGAGAATACAAACATGATTTGTGGTTCAAAATTGATTGCGTTATTCCTATTGGCTTTGAATTTGAATAATTCTGGGAAATATATTTCACTGTCCCATTTAAAAATATTGTCCAAAAAAACACCTGATTATCTCGGCATTGAACTAGTTTAAAACTGCTAGAAAAGATTTAAAAAAATATGATTGATTCTTCTTTCCAGAAAAGAATTTTTCTTGCTCCTTGTATGATTTAAAAACTTGCCAAATACTTGGGAGATAATTTCTATCCCAAAATTATGATGTGACACATTTGTTTAAATCTGGAAATAAGATTTCTAGCCAAATCAGTTTTATTAATTTCTGGAAGCACATCTTGCTATTCATGCTCATGCTGATTTTTTGTAACTCATAAAAAAAAACTTTCTTTCCCCAATATGATACCGTGACTCATTTGTTTATTTCTGGAATGATTTGCATATGTGAATTAAACACTTGCCAATTTTGCTCTTGGATGAATCCACTGATTTCATGTTGCTTATACATGCAATCCATGTTGAGATATGCTCCCTTGAATTCATTTGTATTCACTGAACTGTGTACCCATGAATATTGGTCCTTCACCACTCATTTGTGATGCCATGAATACAGACATTTCTAGAAATTTATTTTATGGCAAAAACTGGTTTTCTGGACTGATTTAAACATGCTTGCCACCTCCTGTATTTCATCTTGAAACTGATTTATTGCAAGAATGCTAGTTCCTTTCTTGACCACTGAAATGCTTTGAACTCTGATTCACCAAGTTTGCTCCTATGTATTCACGTTGCTGTCTGATGGCTTGGCATTAGTGCTGAGCACACACACACACACATGACCATGTACAAGCCTGTATATGTAATGTAATTTATATGTAGCCTGAACCATGAATATGCTGAAATAGGACTTGTACTTGTTTTACCTACTTGAACTTGGTTTGTGGCTTTATTCACCATCCATGAGCTTGACCAGCATTTTTTTGTTCCATACATACAATATTTGCTGCTTGTGTTTGTGTTTACTGAATTGCAACCATGTTTCATACAACTTGAAAGCACACTAGCTTGATTTTCTGTGCATCATTTACTTGTCCATTTCTTCATGTACATGTCTTCACTATTTTTGCTGAGAGATATATTCTCACATATTTTTGGAATACGAGCATGTTGGGTGTGCAACCATTTTGCTGAGCCTGAAATTTGCTCGACAATAGACTTGCTTGAAAATCTAAAACGCATTGTCCACTTGCACATTGCTGTATAGACCATGTAGCTGCATCATTCTGGCATGTGTTATCTGTCTTGATCCTGAACCATGTTGCACTTTGATTTTCTTTTTGAGGCTGACATGTTATTGCTCGACTGCTTTAACTTGCATTGTTCCTCTGTTGATTATGCACTGAGTCGAGATGGTCCACGTGGCTACTCCTCAGTTGCACATTGATCGACAAGGCAGTGCACACGTGTATATTTATACACGTGTGTACATGCAGCCATCAGTTAAGTTTTTTTATCCCTGCATCGTATATGCATATGTTGTCTGCCTTGTGATATTTACAGTGTATCACTGTGAATATCACAAGCTGTCTAGACACGGTCAAATCAGATCAAGTCATGAAAAATGATAAGAAACACTGCGAAATTCTAAGGCAAATAAAATTTCAAAAATAAAATTCAAATCTGCATGTATTCAGTTTTTATTTCTATTGTAGTGTACTGTGTGTGTGTTTCTGTATATGACAGGAATGAAGACTGGACTAACTGTGAAGACAGAAGACTGAAGATACAAGACAGAAGATGAAGTAATGTGTGCAAAAAAAATATGAAAATGTACGACTGAGTGACTGTATGAAAATGTACTGAAATGTATTGAAGTGAAAATTATCAGTGAAGTTTACAAATAGTTGGAGTTATAAATTTGTACTGTTATAAATATTGAAATTATATTTAAATAAAATATTATGTAGATATTTGAATTTATGTATAGATGTATTCTGTTTAAATATGAATATTATATTCCTGTCTGTGAAAAATATGAAACAGTACAATAACAAACACATTTAAGATAATATTTATTTGGTTGTTATCATCAAACAAAAATCATATAAATGTGTATACAACACCGTTACATACAACACAAACAATTTGTTCACTTTGTTAGAAATTTCATCCAATTTCTTACAAACGAATCTTTTAAGTAACTTTTAATTTTTAGTGATCTTCTTTTGGTTTTTGAGAAGATCAATGTTTGTCAGATGGGTCGGGAAACCAAATGCTTTCTAAATAAATTTCCCCTTCTTCCTCCTCTTCTTTTTCTCCTTCAATTTCCATCCCTTCTTCCTCCTCATCTTCTTGTATTTCTCGTCTTCATATGCAAGTCTCTCTTCCTTTTCAACAGGAGTTCCATAAGACTCAAAAATTAATAGGATTTTCATGAGATCAAGATTGACTTCAGTAAATAGTTTTCAAAAAACAGATTCCACCCTTTGAAATGTACTCCAAAATAGTTAAAATTTAAACTTAGAAAAACTATTTAAAAAGAATGCTTTCATGGTAAGAAAGATTTTTTATATAAACTTCATCCAAAATGACTTGTGCCTAATATATGTCATAATGACCATAAAGACCAAAAGGAGCTTTACACACTTTTAAAGTCGAATCACTGAAACTTCCTGATATTGGAGTGACAGTGAATTGTAACTTGCTTTCGGTTGGAAATTTTGATTTTTGAACCCAAAGTTATCATTCCCCTTCGAAAATTTAATGAAAATTTTCATGATCATGTTCATTTATTTAAAATTAGAAAGATCAATACTGATGGATTTGCATCCAAGTATGTAATCCAAACTTCATAATCTAAAACAATTAGCGTTTCTTTCTCCAAATTTCTCCTTCATTACCTTCATAGAACTTTCATTTTAAATTTGCCTAGAACATTATAACCAAATGGAAATAACGATTTAAACAGTATTTTCTATCGTTTAGAAAAACCATCGAATTTAAATATCGTTATAAAACCACAATCGCCCAGCATGCGATCATGGTACTTGTGCGAGAACTCGATCTGCATGGAAAGTTTCTAATTTTTAAAATTACTCAATCAAATTAAAACAAATTTTGAGATTAAATTAACTAACTAATTTTTTTTAGCAAAAACTAGAAAAGAAGTTAAAAGTTAACTATGATATTAAAGAACAATTTAGAGGCAAATTCACTCTCATGATCCCACAAATCAACATAAGGATGATTTTATGATCTCTTTTTTTAATTTGTTGTGTAATTAATGGATGTATTTATCATAAGCATAACTTAATTGTGTTATTAATTAACACAACTTAAACCAACAAAGTATAATGCAACTTCTAACCCACTTTCCAAGTCTCATGAAAATGAAATGTAATCAAAAATGAAATCTATTTTCGGCATGCTTTATTTATTGTTAATTAGAAGAATAAGGCATCAAATTTTGATTTCACTTTCGATTTAATTACCATAATCATATGTTGATGAAGAGGCAATTTGTGTTTATATTTGATTAAGCAGAGTCAAGGCTATCAAATTTGATACTAAACAACTAATGTACATAGACATGTAACCTTTCATTAATCACAAAACGATATCATAATTAAATCACTTATGTTAACTTTTTTAATGATTCACGAGAGCTTCATTACTCATAAACTAAAGGGGTTTAGCTATTCATAATTGAATATATGTTAACATAAGTAGGTTTGGACATTAAAAAAAAGGAAATGAGTATGGAATAAAAATAATTAACTTGCATATAAGAAACAAATCTACTTGCATAAAAAGAAAAAAGAAAAATATAGTAGAATATAAAAGAAAATAACATGATATAAAAGGCATGAAAATAAGAGACAAGGTTTAAAAAGCCATCAAAAAAATTTGAACTTTATTTTCAACTTTGATTTGTTACAATTTGCATGAAAGAATATTATATTCACATGAACATAAAAGTGTTATTTATATATGCCTAAAATCATCATACACATTTAGCGTGCTATCCAAAATAACCTTGAGAAAGTGTAGCCTTTAGGTAATCATTAGCCTTAAACTAATCATCCACTAGCTTTGTTTTTGCTTTTGATTTGTTTAATATAAAATTCTGAATAGGTGGGTTTCTCCACGTTGTATGAATTGATTTATTTCTTAATATTTTTGGGCATTAACATTTGTGTACACATACATCTTCATGAAATTCTTCCATTTGTACTCATTTGCTTGCAACATACAATAAAAATGTACAAGTAAATTTTCTCCAAATTAATGTATTCCCCTTGCGTAAATGAGTGAAAAGTGACTTGAAAATATTTTTATATTTGGTTTAAGACATGTAAAAACACTATAGTATGACATGTATTTATTTAAAATAAGAATAAATATGAAAAGAATCAATAAGATTAAGAACATTGTTTTTGAAACAAAGTGAATTAATTTCATAAATAGGAATATCACCGAATATTGTAAAATTTCCTTTATCAACTTTTCCAAAGTTCATGTAGTTTATATAGCCGTGAATAGCCTTTTGATCATTAAAGAGATTATTTATTATAATTTTTCATAGTTTACTGGAGGTGATAGTGCTTGAGGAAACATTGATGAAGTGTTTTTGGAAGATAAGAGTATGAAGAAAGTTTGATAATTGAAAATGAAAGTTGAAATGAATATACAGATATGGATACAACAAACAGGGAATCAAATGCCATGTTCCTTGGTCAAAAAGTACCTTTTAATGATATAGGGATTGGTGAAGAGGTGGAGGAAAATAAATTTTGAAACTCATTTTGAATTTCAAAATTTATCTAGGCATATTGACATATATAGGTGGGGTAAGTCAACATATATGTGCTTATGAAGAAAATCCGTGTTTCCCTAATTATCTGTTATATTATTACTTATATATATACATAAAAAATATCCTTTAAAATATATGTTATATTATTATTTTGTATTAAAGATTAAATATTATTAATTTTATTTTGTCAATTAAAAAGCAAGCAATAATTAATTCAATGTTCAAGGCAACCAAAAATCAAAGCATCCAACCAACCAAAGCAGCCAAAAAATCAAAATAATCAAAAAAAAAATCAAAGCAACTGAAAAATAAAAATTAATCCAAATGCGGCCTTACAGACATACACTATTGACTTCACTTCTACTCGGTGAACAGACCATTATATTCATGGCCTTAGAGTTACTTTGTACAGCTGTTTTTTGATCAGTAATCCTGAGACGACCCGAAATCCCGTTCAGACGGAAACAAGGGTTATCTTTGGAATATAACACAGAAACAGACAATAGCAGAACAGAAATAAATAAATACACCAGATAATGAACAATAGAATATACTGGATAAAAGTAATCATCAGAGTTACACAGTATACAGGATCTTACTTAGAACAAATACAGTTCAGCTATACATAAATGTCTACAGCGGAAATAAACAAAATATGTACAATAGGAGCTGAACAGCATAAAAAGAAATAAATGATAGAATCCATCTTCAGCTCCAGCTATCCAGAAAGAACCAGCTAAACCTGAATACAAGGCTGCCCGTGTAGAAAAAGGGGCACCCGAGTTTGAAAGTGAAACAAACTACGAGTCAGTCATGGGACTGGTATGAGAAATCTACTCAACACATATAAAATTGGCCAATCAAAGGACCACGCCACTTTCGTGGAATGGGTTTACTCCCTTGGATTTCCAGTGCTTTAAAACCAAATCTTTCTTTTAAACATCGCTATGCTTTTTATAAAAATGAAGCCGTTATAAGACTCAGTTCCCATCACACAATGCAACGCAAACCGGAGGATAGAGTTTTTACCTTATAACGGCCAAGATATGCTTGATACAAATAAAACAAGGGCATTTGATATTATTACTAGTGTTTATATGTTTTGAAAACAATTTCAAATCATAACTATCAATCATAGACGGCATTAATGCCCCATACCACTATGTCGCCATATATAGGTATACCAAAACCGCACAGTCACGTATTTGGAAATTTGATTTCCGTCATGAACCAAGGCAAAAGATAGTCCTTACCGAATTCGAGACGCTCTAGCCCGTGTCTTAGGAACAACCGCAACTGCCCCTTGGATCGTCAGGGCCGGTCCACCGATGTGGATTATTATGCCTGAACACTACGTCTCCCCGCCCTTTGGGGCGTAAACGAGCCAACGAATGACTCCATCGGACCCGGATCGTCCGATCAAACCGAGGCGCCTCGCAACAGCAACAACCACATAGGTGAAAAGTATATAAATGTCGGGGCTGGTAGGTCACTGACACCACCCTAGCTAGAAAGAAACGCATGCCCTCCCTGAGGTCCTTCTCCCGTTTTAGGTTCATACCGGGGTGTGAGGCTCGCGAATTCACGTTATACACAAAGCTACGCCACACAGGCGGTGCTTTGATCATCACTACAAGACTTTGCTTTTCAACAGGAGTCCTGATCACTGCATCTTAGCATGCCACACAGGCAATTCATGCCATGCGACTGATGTCCATCGATACACAACCTCTGAGCTCGTGCGTTTCAGAGAAGGGCGTTAAGCGAAAGAATAAATTCTCCACCGCCAAACAGATGTATATTTAACAGAAATCAATCAACACAGAATAAACTCCAATGTCAGACACACAGTCCATTTACAAGTCCGTTCTGGGTCTGAACGAAACCGGAGGTACTAAATACCTCGCAAACCCTTCGATCACCATGAACTTCTGGACGATCACCACTCATTATCCATATTTCGGGATGCCTCCCAATCAGGACCTCGGTTACCATCCAAACGAGGTGAAGATCTCCGGTCTTCGACCACCGTCTTCATCTTCGACTTTCAATCGTCGGTCGATTATTTGAAATGAGAATTAACTCGGCCTTTTCAAATAATTCACGTATATTTAGAATTTCAAATCAATTTATTTCAATAGTTAAATTATTCGACAACACCAATATTGTTCTTTAATGTAATTTTCACACCAAACACATTCAACCATCAAATACAACATAAATCAAGCAAATTCAGTTTATTTCCACTCCATATTGTTTATGGTACTTTATAATGATTTATCGCTATTTTTATTTATTTTAAAATAGCCCATTTATTCGAAACGACGCTTCGGTAGTGGCGGCGGCTGCTGTTGCTCCTTTCTTCTTCTTTTTTTCTGTTTAATGAAATCGGGGGGCCAGAAAGAGAAGAGGGAGGGAAATATATATATATATATATATTTATATTTTATTTATTAATTTAATTGCATAAAGTTGACTTTTACCCACGACCTCGAAACGAGGCCCACACCTGTCGTCCATAGCGTTTTACCCCCATTCCGAACACAATGGGATATGTATCGCAAGCTGATTTGATCGTTACAATCAGTTTCCATTGAATTTACATTTAAATCACTATATTGAATTTTAAACGTACATTTCAAATTATCGGGGTCACACACTAACTAGAAAAATTCTAAAAAAATATTTTCTAGCTTCGTATTGACGATACGGTCCTAACAAAACTAGTTTCGTCGAATTCTAAGACCGTTTGAAAAATGGCCAATTTCCAGTCGATTAAAATCAACTGAAACTGGTCAAACGCGTTTTCCTTTGCCACGCTCACATGTTGATTCGAAAAATTATGAAATTTGAAACCTAGCAATAACTTGACACTGCGGATCCAACAAAAGTGGTTTCGTCGAAATCCGAGGTCGTTTGCAAAATGTCTATTTTTAAGGGCCTGAATTCCATAGCGACTATTCAGAATTTTCAACTGGACATATCTTTTGATTCCCGCTATCAAATTTCGATTTGTCAGATTCGTTAGAAAGATATTACCAATTAGATCCTAATGTTTTTGGTTTCGCTAAAATCCGGATTGTTCTGCACCCGGTACAGTCCGACAAAGTTTGAATTCAATTTTCGAAACTGCCACGCCATTTCAGGCCTTGTTTATAATTATAATTAATTATATTTGTTTTCAATTGTCGATTCAAACTCAGTTTTCATCACCACTATTTTAAATATTTATTATAAATATTTAAAATCCATTATTTTAGCCAATTTAAAAATTTTAAATTGGTTCAGATTTTCTGGGTCGTTACAATCTCCCCCACTTAAAACTTTTCGTCCCTGAAAAGGAACAAAGTCGAAAGTGGTTTGATAAATCTACAATTATACAACAACCAATTTGTTTTTACCCTTCAAAAATATACTAATCAAATCCTATACTCTTTAAAATCATTCAAACTATATAATTAAAAGTGCACATCTATTGAAAAGAAAATAACAATCGAGTAGAGAATTGAATGGTAGTGCAAAGTAGGGTAAATGTACCTTGCACCGAAGTCAATCAGAGATATCTACTCGGCATCTAGGATAAGCTTTCTGAATGCTCTCCTCAGTTTCCCAAGTACAATCTCGCGGATCTCCACTCCATTGCACTTTGACTAAGCGAACCTTCTTGTTTCTCATCTCTTTGGTTTCTTTGCCGATAATCTTTAGCGGCTCTCGCCTCACAGCTAATTCTGGAGTAATTTCAATATCCTGCTGAGCTGCTTCTTCCACGATCAAGTCTGGATCATGAACGTGCTTTCGAAGTTGAGATATATGAAATACATCATGAACTCCAGGCAACCAGTCAGGCAGTTTGACCCTATAAGCGAGAGTCCCAATCCGTTCCAGAATAGGAAACAGACCAATGAATTTGGGTGCCAACTTTCCAGTTTTACCGAACCGGATAACTCCTCTCATCGGCGATACTTTCAGATATACATAGTCGCCAACTTCAAAGGATATATCTCTTCTTCTTCTATCGGCATAGTTCTTTTGTCGGCTTTGAGCGGCGAGTAATCGTTTCTTGATAAAATCGACTTTGTCGGCAGGTTCTCGAATCATATCAGGACCCAACACAAGTCTATTACCTGGTTCGACCCAACAAGCAGGAGATCGGCACGGTCTACCATATAATGCTTCGAATGGCGACATTGTCAGACTCGCCTGGTAGCTGTTGTTATAAGAGAATTCAGCCAAATGTAGATGGTCTTCCCATGATCCACCGAAATCTAGAACACAAGCCCGCAATAGATCTTCTAAAATGCGATTCACCCTCTCAGTCTGACCGTCTGTTTGAGGATGATAAGCAGTGCTTAGGTTTAACTTCGTTCCCAGCTCGACTTGAAATGCTTCCCAGAATTTGCTAGTGAATATTGTATCTCTATCACTGACTATACTGAGCGGCACTCCATGTAGTCTAACTATTTCCCTGAAGTATATCTGCGCCAGACTCTGAGCGGTTCTATTTGATCTGACAGGTATGAAATGGGCGGTCTTCGTGAAGCGATCTACGATCACCCAAATACTGTCATTTCCTTTTCTTGTTCTGGGCAAACCATCAATGAAATCCATAGAAATATGTTCCCACTTCCAACCAGGAACTTCTAGTGGTTGTAACAATCCAGCCAATTTCTGTTGGTCGCTTTTAACTAGCTGGCAAGTAGGGCATCGGCTAACGTATATTGAAACGTCTCTTTTCATAGCCTTCCACCAGAATGTTCTTTTGAGATCGTCATTTTGGCCACACCAGGATGGATACTCAGCTTGGACTTGTGACACTCGTCTAACACTTCCCTTTTTAGCTCAGGAACGTCAGGAACACAAATCCTTCCTTTTAACCTCAAGGTCTCGTCGTTATCTATTTGAAAACACGAGGGTTCACCTTTCTGAATCCTTTTGATCATATCCTTAATAAAGTTATCCTCCTTCTGAAGAATAGATATTTTGTCAATCAAGGAAGTCGTGATTTTAAAGCTGGCGATCATTACATTCTTTCGGCTCAGAGCATCGGCCACGACATTGGCTTTTCCTGGAGTATATACAATTTCAAAGTCATATGCTGCAAGAAACTCCAGCCAACGTTGCTGTCTCAGATTCAGGTCTTTCTGAGTGAACAGATACTTTAACGACTGGTGGTCTGTAAACAGTTCAAATCTCTCACCCAGAAGATAGTGCCTCCAGATTTTCAAAGAGAATATGATAGCCAATAACTCAAGATCATGAGTTACATAGTTTTTCTCGTGCGGCTTCAGTTGACGGCTAGCATAAGCAATCACTTGACCTCTTTGCATTAACACTGCGCCAAGGCCTTCTCTAGAAGCATCAGTCCATACTTTTAAATCCTGGTTGCCATCGATGATGGTTAACACTGGAGCGGTCGTTAATCTCAACTTCAGCTCTTCGAAAGCCTCCTCACTTTCTGAAGTCCATTTGAACTTAGAATGCTTCTTTGTAAGCTTTGTTAAGTGACCAGATATCTTCGAAAAGTCTTTAACGAATTTCCGGTAATAGCTAGCCAATCCGAGAAAACTACGGACTATGGTGGGGGTACTGGGTTGTTTCCAATTCTGAATGGCTGTGATTTTACTTGGATCCACAGCGATTCCTTCTTTTGATACTACATGGCCCAGAACTTTCACTTCATCTTGCCAGAATATACATTTGGAAAACTTGGCTTTTAACACATTCCGTCTCAGAATTTCTAGAACCAGTTCGAGATGCTTTTCATGTTCGGCCTTTGATTTAGAGAAGATTAGAATATCGTCAATGAAAACCAGAACAAATTTATTCAAAACTCCTCTGAATACCCTGTTCATTAGATCGACGAAGTAAGCTGGAGCGTTACATGAGCCGAACGGCATTACTAACCACTCGTAGAATAAGTCGGGGCCTCTGAACGCTGTCATTGGAACACACTCTTCGGCAATTCGAAGTTGATGGAAACCTGTAGCTAGGTCCATTCGTGAAAATACTTGTGCGCCATTTAATCGATCCAACAAATCATCAATCCGCGGCAATGGATATTTGTTCTTTTTTGTCTGTTTGTTCAGATCACGAAAATCCACACATAGACGTAGAGTACCGTCAGATTTTGGGACAAATACCACGACTGCACCCCAATCAGAGAAACTAGGCCTGATAAGACCTTTCCATACTAGCTGTCGTGTTTGATTGTCTAATTCCTCCTTCTCTTTCAAGGACATTCTTCGAATAGCGTGAACTACCGGCCTTGCATTTGGAATTAAAGCAATTTTGAAATCTATCTCTCTCTGCGGAGGTAAGCGAACAACTTCTTCGAACACGTCCGCATAGTTCTTAACGACAGGAATGTCTTTGATGAGGTCTGGAATATCCTTTGTGACTTCAGGGACATTTTCTATTGGAGCTGGAGAAACATTTAAAGCTACCCAGAAGTCTTTTCTATTAGTATTCTGACCCTCACATGGTATGGTTATATAACTCCCTGATTTAATCTTAGCTCTAACAACTCTCTCGGCGCATCTAACCTCTGCTTCATATTTGGTTAGCCAATCCAATCCCAGAATAAGATCGAATTCATCAAAATTCATGACGACAGAGATAATAGGGAATTTATAGCGAGAAAAAGAGACGGGTACTGCACAAATCCACTTGAGATTGATAGATCCCCCGACCGGATTTTGGACAGTCATTGGTTCCTTGAGCTTCCTCAAATTCAAATCTAGCTTCTTAGCGGCATCCTTTGAAATGAAGCTTCGGGACGCGCCTGTGTCAAACAGTACTTTAACTGGAATGTTTTTGACAGTAAGCGTTCCTTCCAAAACGTCAGATCTTCCTTGACTTGCTGAGGGATCAGAAGTTTCTGCTACTTCATTCATTTGAACTATTTCAGTCTTTTTCAACTGCCAGCAATCTTGCTTTACGTGACCAGCCTGATGGTAGAGATTGCATTTTATATTCGATTGAAGTCCTTCTTTGGATTGAAGTGCACCTTTTAATCTCTTCCTTAAGGGTCCGCAGTTTATCGACAAATGCCCCTTCAGATGGCAGTTAGAGCAAGTGGCGGTCTTTACTGGTTCCTTTTCAGATTTAGCCCTTTTTCTCTTAGCACTGGGCTTCTTACTGGCTTCAGGAATATCAGTTTCCGACTCTTCTTTGTCACTACAACAGACTTCTTCTTCGTCGCGCAACATTCCTTTCTTATGGAGATCTTCATACTGATAAGCCATATAAATCATTTCTGAAAAAGGAAGCTTTACATGCCCCAATACTTTATTCTGGTATTTCCTTTGAAGTCCATTGATAAATCTCAAATTCTTCCTCTTCAGATTTTGAATTAGATGAGGAGCAAAGTGAGAAAGTTCATTGAATTTCTTGTGATATTCTGGGATGGTCATATCACCTTGTATTAGATAAGAAAATTCATCACATAATCTCTCGGTTGCTTCGGGAGGAGTAAATCTTTCTAGGAAAATCACTTTAAATCTGTCCCAGGTGATATCACCCTCTGGATTTTCTTTGATGATTGTTTCCCACCAGATTAAAGCTTCTTCTTTGAGCGCCCAAGATGCTACTAACCGTTTCTGGTCATCTCTAAGCTGGATATGCTCAAAGATTCTTTCGACAGAACTCACCCAAGCTTGAGTTTGAATAATAGATTCATTGCCCGAGAATTGTGCTCCACCCAGATTTCGATATCTCTTGAATAGAGCCTCTAGATCGGGTTCTGTATTCCTTCTGTTTCTGGCACTCATTTTTCTAGTACTTCTGCAATTAGCAGATCAAGTGTCAGGTCACAGAAAAGAAAATTTAAAATATAGAAACACATACTTCAATGTAAATGTGTCTATCGAGGTGTAATTTCATTCCGCTTTACTCATACTAGGATATTGCTGATCCTATCTGTATAGAGTTACCCGTCCTAGGACACTACTGGTTCTATTTCTGACGAGTTCGTTCAAATTTTATATTCCAGAACTAAGCTTAACCAAAGCTCTGATACCACATTGAGACGACCCGAAATCCCATTCAGACGGAAACAAGGGTTATCTTTGGAATATAACACAGAAATAGACAATAGCAGAACAGAAATAAATAAATACACCAGATAATGAACAATAGAATATACTGGATAAAAGTAATCATCAGAGTTACACAGTATACAGGATCTTACTTAGAACAAATACAGTTCAGCTATACATAAATGTCTACAGCGGAAATAAAAAAAATATGTACAATAGGAGCTGAACAGCATAAAAAGAAATAAATGATAGAATCCATCTTCAGCTCCAGCTATCCAGAAAGAACCAGCTAAACCTGAATACAAGGCTGCCCGTGTAGAAAAAGGGGCACCCGAGTTTGAAAGTGAAACAAACTACGAGTCAGTCATGGGACTGGTATGAGAAATCTACTCAACACATATAAAATTGGCCAATCAAAGGACCACGCCACTTTCGTGGAACGGGTTTACTCCCTTGGATTGCCAGTGCTTTAAAACCAAATCTTTCTTTTAAACATCGCTATGCTTTTTATAAAAATGAAGCCGTTATAAGACTCAGTTCCCATCACACAATGCAACGCAAACCGGAGGATAGAGTTTTTACCTTATAACGGCCAAGATATGCTTGATACGAATAAAACAAGGGCATTTGATATTATTACTAGTGTTTATATGTTTTGAAAACAATTTCAAATCATAACTATCAATCATAGACGGCATTAATGCCCCATACCACTATGTCGCCATATATAGGTATACAATCAAAACCGCACAGTCACGTATTTGGAAATTTGATTTCCGTCATGAACCAAGGCAAAAGATAGTCCTTACCGAATTCGAGACGCTCTAGCCCGTGTCTTAGGAACAGCCGCAACTGCCCCTTGGATCGTCAGGGCCGGTCCACCGATGTGGATTATTATGCCTGAACACTACGTCTCCCCGCCCTTTGGGGCGTAAACGAGCCAACGAATGACTCCATCGGACCCGGATCGTCCGATCAAACCGAGGCGCCTCGCAACAGCAACAACCACATAGGTGAAGAGTATATAAATGTCAGGGCTGGTAGGTCACTGACACCACCCTAGCTAGAAAGAAACGCATGCCCTCCCAGAGGTCCTTCTCCCGTTTTAGGTTCATACCGGGGTGTGAGGCTCGCGAATTCACGTTATACACAAAGCTACGCCACACAGGCGGTGCTTTGATCATCACTACAAGACTTTGCTTTTCAACAGAAGTCCTGATCACTGCATCTTAGCATGCCACACAGGCAATTAATGCCATGCGACTGATGTCCATCGATACACAACCTCTGAGCTCGTGCGTTTCAGAGAAGGGCGTTAAGCGAAAGAATAAATTCTCCGCCGCCAAACAGATGTATATTTAACAGAAATCAATCAACAAAGAATAAACTCCAATGTCAGACACACAGTCCATTTACAAGTCCGTTCTGGGTCTGAACGAAACCGGAGGTACTAAATACCTCGCAAACCCTTCGATCACCACGCACGTCTGGACGATCACCACTCATTATCCATATTTCGGGATGCCTCCCAATCAGGACCTCGGTTACCATCCAAACGAGGTGAAGATCTCCGGTCTTCGACCACCGTCTTCATCTTCGACTTTCAATCGTCGGTCGATTATTTGAAATGAGAATTAACTCGGCCTTTTCAAATAATTCACGTATATTTAGAATTTCAAATCAATTTATTTCAATAGTTAAATTATTCGACAACACCAATATTGTTCTTTAATGTAATTTTCACACCAAACACATTCAACCATCAAATACAACATAAATCGAGCAAATTCAGTTTATTTCCACTCCATATTGTTTATGGTACTTTATAATGATTTATCGCTATTTTTATTTATTTTAAAATAGCCCATTTATTCGAAACGACGCTTCGGTGGAGGCGGCGGCTGCTGTTGCTCCTTTCTTCTTCTTTTTTTCTGTTTAATGAAATCGGGGGGCCAGAAAGAGAAGAGGGAGGGAAATATATTTTTTTATATATATTTTATTTATTAATTTAATTGCATAAAGTTGACTTTTACCCACGACCTCGAAACGAGGCCCACCACCTGTCGTCCATAGCGTTTTACCCCCATTCCGAACACAATGGGATATGTATCGCAAGCTGATTTGATCGTTACAATCAGTTTCCGTTGAATTTACATTTAAATCACTATATTGAATTTTAAATGTACATTTCAAATTACCGGGGTCACATACTAACTAGAAAAATTCTAAAAAAATATTTTCTAGCTTCGTATTGACGATACGGTCCTAACAAAACTAGTTTCGTCGAATTCTGAGACCGTTTGAAAAATGGCCAATTTCCAGTCGATTAAAATCAACTGAAACTGGTCAAACGCGTTTTACTTTGCCACGCTCACATATTGATTCGAAAAATTATGAAATTTGAAACCTAGCAATAACTTGACACTGCGGATCAAACAAAAGTGGTTTCGTCGAAATCCGAGGTCGTTTGCAAAATGTTTATTTTTAAGGGCCTGAATTCCATAGCGACTATTCAGAATTTTCAACTGGACATATCTTTTGATTCCCGCTATCAAATTTCGATTTGTCAGATTCGTTAGAAAGATATTACCAATTAGATCCTAATGTTTTGGTTTCGCTAAAATCCGGATTGTTCTGCACTCGGTACAGTCCGACAAAGTTTGAATTCAATTTTCGAAACTGCCACGCCATTTCAGGCCTTGTTTATATTTATAATTAATTATATTCGTTTTCAATTGACGATTCAAACTCAGTTTTCATCGCCACTATTTAAAATATTTATTATAAATATTTAAAATCCATTATTTTAGCCAATTTAAAAATTTTAAATTGGTTCAGATTTTCTGGGTCGTTACAAATCCACTGTGCAAAATCTGTGTCGGGTTAAGTGCACACAGCTCATGTGATAATCCAAATATTTAATTCTATTGACGATAAATAAATTTACACTCTACAAGACCAATATGTATAATTTTAAAAAATGATGGTCTGGCAATAGATTGACCTTCTACAAATGAATTACTAACTGTGACAGGCATGATTATTATTACTTATGTTGGTAGCCATTTTAAAAACTTCTCAAAAATAAAATAATGGACACTTTGAAAACCTTGATCTGAAATCAAATGCAAGATTGCGAAATATGGATCTTAAGGTTAATATCAACACTAGAGGTGGGATGAATAGTGTTACTTGATTATATGAATTTTTTTAAATAATCTTTTACACTTTTGACATAAATATACTCAAATTGATGTTATTAAAAATTACAGAATCAGAATTCATATTAAAGTAAATGCAGTAAAGTAAAAGGGAAGAACACATCGGGATTCTTATACTAGTTAGGAGTTACCCAACATCCAGTTCCACACAGGCCTTGTACTGATTAACTTTTCCACTAGTAAATACAAATACAAACTCGGTTTCAAGGCTATTAGACACATTGTCCAAAATTTAGACATTTAGATAGAGTCGCTTAAGTTTCAGAGGCTAAGCACACCAACTGATCTCCAAGCTCAACCGCACCTAGTGGATTTTCGGAACTACAACCAGGCCCTTATAATCAACAACTTTCAGATTGAAAGTGTTTACAAACTCATATCTTTTGATCTTTGATTACAATTGCTCCTATAACTTTGAATGCACCTCGATTATGAGAGACTGATGAGAGAATAGTATAGAATCATACTAAAGATAAACGAAACTGGTTCTAGTTGAAGTTCGACGGAGTTAAATTTCTATTTTCTTAAAAAACGAGAGGGAGTAAAGAGAGAAGATAAAATGAAGAAGTTGACTCTAGCATATATAGTAGTTTAAAGGTCATGTTTATTAGCGAAAGTTGCGACGAACAGATGTTTCTTTTAAATTTTAAATTTTGAAAAAATTGTCTAGTACATCGACATACTTTGTTGATTTTGAAAATTAATTTATTTTGAATTATCTTGATAAATACGTTTCTATATAAAATAATTTGGAACTCTATAAAATCATTAAAACATAGTTTATAGTTTTTTCTAATCATAATAAAACTTCACAAAATCATTCTTGAAATATTAATATAAAACATTAAATAATATATATATATATACACACATGACTATTTAAAAACAAAGTACAAGGAATTTTCCAAAATCATAAATATATTAAAAAAACTAAAGTATAAGCAATATAAAAGTTTAGAAATCAAAAGGATATTTTAAAAACTATCATTTTGAGAACAATAATTATTTCAAAATCATTTAAAAAGGAGATCAAATGCTATCAGAATTTTAACATATATTCTACGACTCTAAACTTATCTGTAACATCTTGAAATTTTGTACCCTTCAATGCTCATGAGCCTTCATTATTTAGCTTTTGAATCTCTATACCAGCATCATCATCCTGAATATATAGTTGATACCCTACAGCCTTCATCATTAATACCTATCAACATCATGCAGTATATACAATATATATTTAGATAAACATTAGTCACATTAGTAATTATATTTTACATTATTCCTTAGATTGTTGTCATCAAGACCATGATCAATGGTATCATATTTTGTAAACTATGTATAAACAAATTTATTTTTACCGTATGAAATCAAATTGTCATCAAGTATTCTATGTACCTATGTACGTGTGCGCGCGTGTGTGCATATATATATACATGTGTATATATACATATACATGTATATATATATACATATACATGTATTTATATATGAGTATTCCATTACACCCTAAATAGTGCAACAACCATAACTTTCCTCTGTTTTCAACCAAAATTTCTGTTTCTCTCTCCATCTAATTCTCTCCCCCTATCAATCCGTTATTTAAATAGAAACATGTAGTGATTGGGGTGCTTTTAGGGTGCTGCAAATAGGGACGTTGTGGAGCATTGCGCTCTCTCTCTCTCTCTCGCGCGTGCACGCACGCGCGCGCGCACACACACACACACACACACACACACATATATATATATATATATATATATATATATATATATATGAGGCATGCTCCATGGCACCCCAAATTCCTAGCACCCCATTTGCACCCGATTTATAGTCACAAGTTTATAATTAATTAGGTTAGTGGGAAGAGAGAGAGTTAGTGGGAGGAGAGAGAAATGAGAATGTGTGGTGGAAATCAAGGGGGCTAAAGGGGTGCTACACTATTTGGGGTGCTCTTGATCTTATCCCTATATATATATATATATACACACACACACACACACACACACATGCATAGTTTATAAAATTCTTACATCTATTTATATATAATATAAATTAAGAAATTCGTAAAAATCCTAATTATATATGTATGATTAATAATTAATGCATTCGTTTTCAATCCTCGGTCGTGAGCTTATTTTTAACCCATCCATAGGGACTAGGTTCAAATTATTTTCTCCATTGTTTTCCTTATTTTCTTCTTCCTTCGTTACCATCTCCATTACTCCTTTCCTTTGCTCTGCCTAGCTCTTCTTGTAGTCGAGTAAAACGGGTCTCTCTGTTTCCTATCAGATCCTCCGCCATAACTTTTTCCTTCTCCAGATTTAAGTGTCAATCAATCATCTCTTTCTTTCAACAACTCTAACTAATCTCTTCTGATTGTCTAACTCGTGGAGTACTACACTGCTTTATTTCACCCTATATCTCGCGACGTATCTCCTTCATTTGTGACTTCTTCAACTCCTTTCCTCCTCAAATGACATAGCTAGGTTAGGATATTCTGGCACAACCGCAAGGCAGGCTGTTGAGCTGTGGATCGAGAAATTGATATGTTGATTGTGGCCTATTTTTCCATATTTGGTTTGCTTTCTTTTTTAGGTATTTTGTTTTGCTTCTTTGTTGGGTGTTAGTTGATGTTGGAAATTTATGTGAATTATTTAAAATATAGAAATAAGTGTATGATGGCTCCTATATGTGAATAGTCCCACATCATGGGATTATAAGAAAGATGCAAGTATTTATACTTGTTTCTAAGAGGTCATGTTGGGGCCTTGGGCTCCCAGTGCATGCTTTGTTGTGAGGAGGGAGACCATGCATCATGAAAAACACACACGCGCGCGCGACCGACCGACCGACTCGTCCCGGCCCGGCTCGGTTCGGTTCGGTTCGGGCTTAGGCCTTGGCTATGTGGTGTAGACACTTATATTTTTGGACCAGAAAACCTTGACTTTCTCAAACCGTTTTTATGAAAAATATTTCTGAGCCGACTATATCATGAAGCGGTAAACTTTTGACCTGGTATTTCAGCAGATCCTATTTTCGACTACTGTCCAGTATTTTCGATTAACCCTAATCCCCGTCTATATATTATCTTCAGTTGTTGATGAGATTTGTACAGACAAAAAAAATATTTTTGTTCTCCTCCGCCATTAAAATATTCTTACTGAAAATTTCAAGCAGTTATTTATTTCGAAAGTGGAAATCTGCACTGATTTGTTGTGCAAGCAAATCAGTTACTGTTCTACGAGGCTGTATAATCCTAGAGGCGGCGGCGAGAGTACGAACTGGTTTTGCACCACCGACCAGATCGCCGAATCGTCTTCAAGAGAGCGACCTGGTCCGCAACTCAGCCATTGTTTCCCGACAATTTGAAGACGATCCATGAAACAATGGCTTCGACTTCCCTATTTACATTCGGCGATCAAATATCTTCAACCTCACTCATTTCTGATACCCATCTAGGGTTTGCTGTATTCATTTCTATGTTTACCTGTACATACCAGGCCGCAGCTACCACTCTCGATATTCACTAAAGATCCTAGATCTAATAATTTGGCCTGATTGAGCTTTCGGGTATACCCTGGATCTGAAGAAATACATGTACGGTGAAGATGAGATAGTTGAGTTGAGAGAGCTGATGCGCGGTCATAATGAGAAGTAAAGCTTCAGAACTTGTTTCCTACTTGCAACTTAATTCCTGGTATGGTTTTAATTTTTTATCGTTTCTTTTGCTCCATGTGACGTTTGAAGTATGATAACTTATACAGTAATGTGCTTTGTCAATGCTGATCAAATTGATTGTGAATGCCGAAGCACATATACATGGTTAAATGTAATTACACACTCAACTGATGACCACGAGGTTGAGCAAGTAGAAATGCATGAATTGCGATGTTCAGACTGTATTATGATGCATAAATCTCTCGATTTATTTATATATATTTTTAGGGAAGATAAGAAGTGGCCAAAATAAATAATTGGTCAATACATTTGAAATGCATATGATTATATGGAAATGTCGTTAAAATTGACATTAATAGAACACATATAATATTGGGAAATGTCACTAAAAATTTGACATTAATAGAATGTGTATGTTATTTGATAATGTCCTCAAGAATTGACATTAATTGGATGAATAGGTTTTTTACATCAAATAAATTGACATAGTTTATATGCATACAAGTGAAAAGATAGAATATAGAACACCTTTGTTGCATACATGTGGATAATTTATGTTAGTCTCTGAGTTTATGAATATTTTCCTATGAGAAAATATAAATTCTCAAACATATGAACATCTCTAAAAATTAGTAAGCATCAACAACCGACCAGTAAATAACAGAATGGAATCCACAAGGAAACCATAAAAGACAGCAGCAATCAACCCTGAATGATTCTGGACAGTTATTCTATAATACAACTGTAGAAAACCAGATCATATGACACGAATATGTTGGAACAGGCCAGGCCTTGCACCGCAGGCTAACCTGACTGAGGAGCCTCTTACGGCTATGATTACTGAGATTCGCCTTATTGGTGAATCAGAGGTTGGTGGGTATACATTGGTGTTTTTCGCCATGTTTGCTATGATCGTGATATATTCACAATATACATGGTTGCTGATGATCAGAAAGTGTGTTGTGAGATTCTCGCACCACTTAAGCTGTAGAGACTGGTAATATGAAAATAAAACATATGATTGGAAAGACATTGATTCTTAAAGATGTGATGCATTTGATATGTTTGAAACATTCAAAATTGAAATCCAGCAAATAGGAAAATTAAGAGACTACATAGTGATAGAGGAACAGAATATGAATCAAATTCTATTCTGGATTTTTTATGTGATATATTGTACATAAGAGAACCGCACCATTTTCACTTGAAATGGAAGGTAAAGCTAAAAAAATAGGACCTTTACCGAATTAGTAATTGTCATTTTATTAAATTTTGGTGCAGCAAAACATTAGTGGGGGGATATTTTTTAGACTGTATGTTATGTTCTGAATAGAATCCCCAAATCTAAGAATAAAATTTCGCCTTATGAAATTTTAGAGAAATATAAATCCAATATGTCATACTTTAGAACTTAGGGTTGATTAGCATATGTTCGCATTCCAGACCCTAAGAGAATAAAATTGGCAAGTAAATCATACGAATGTGTATTTATAAGCTATGCTGTTAATTGCAAAGCATACAGAGTTTATGACCTAAATACACATAATATAATTTGAACCAAATGATGCCAATTTTTATGAAACGAAATTTCTTTTTAAATTAAGGAACAGTGGGGGCACATCAAGTACGCCTATTAGAACAGAACTTAATAAAAGTTCTGAAGTTGAACCTAGAAGAAGTAAAAGAGCAAGAACCGTAAACGAATTTGGTTCGAATTTTTTACTATAGAGGAGGATCCCTTAAAACCTCTAAGAGGCCTTATCTTCTTTAGATGCCGATTTTTGGCGAGAGGCTATAAATAATGAGATGGATTCTTTGAAATCCAATAAGACTTGGCATTTGACATATTTACCCTCTGGTTGTAAATCTATAGGCTGTAAATGAGTACTTAAAAAGAAAGCTAAAACCTGATGGTAAAATTGATAAATACAAAGCACGACTAGTAGCTAAAGGTTTTAGAGAAAAAGAATATATAGATTTCTTCGACACTTTTTCACCTGTAACTAGAATAACATCCATCCGGGTATTAATCTCACTTGCTTCCATTCATAATTTATTAATACACCAAATGGATGTTAAAACCGCATTTTTAAACGGTGAATTAGAAGAAGAAATTCATATGGACCAGCCTGAAGGATTCGTAGTACATAGTCAAGAACATAAAGTATGCAAATTAGATAAACCATTATATTGTTTAAAATAAGCACATAATAATGACATAAAATTTTTTTGATAACTTTAATCATTTCACATGGTTTTAAAGTTAATGAAAGTGACAAATGTATTTATTACAAATCTGAGAATGACATTTGCATTATTATATGCCTTTATGTAGATGACCAACTCATCTTTGGGTCAAACATTCATGCCATAAACTCAGTCAAATCCTTATTAAATGCCAATTGTTGATATGAAAGATCTAGGTGCGATGAGTGTAATCCTTGATATTAAGATTACTGGGTAAAAAGGGGATTTTCTTTGGATCAATCTCATTAAAATGAGAATACTCTAAAGAAATACAATTATTTTGACTGTAAACCTGCACATACACCATATGGTCTCAGTGTACAGTTATTTAAGAACACTGATGAAGGTGTAAGACAGTCTGATTTTGCGAGCATCATTGGCAGCCTTCGGTATGCCACTGAATGTACTAGACCCGACATTGACTATGTCGTGGGATTATTATGCAGATTTACTAGTAGACCCAATATAGAGCACTGACATGTTATTGAAAGGGTCATGAGATACCTTAAACGAACCATGAATCTTGGATTACATTAGGAAAAGTTTCAAGCTGTACTTGAAGGATATTTCGATGCTTACTGGAATATTTTATCTGATGATTCTATTGCGACCAATGGCTATATATTTAGCATTGCTGGAAGAACTGTTTCTTGGAAATCTAAGAAACAGAATATCTTGACTCAGTACACTATAGTGATTGAGATAAGAGCACTAGCCACAGCTAGTGAAGAAGCAGAGAACTAAAGAAACCTGCTAGTTGAGATCCCTATATGGGAAAGATAGACACCAGTGGTGTAATCGATTGTGATAGTTCCACGGCTATTACAAAAAGTATAGAACCGCTATAACAACGGTAGAAAACGATGTCGTAAGCACAATACAGTAAAAGAACGTCACATATATAGTGATGAAAGATTTGACGACTATTGAAAGAAAAACAGAACCGATAATACAACGGTAAGAAATGGCAGTCGAATGCACAGTATTGTCAGAGGACATCACATATGAAGTGATGATAATTTGGCAGATCCTTTGACGAAAGGACTGACCAGAAAGAAAGTCCTTAATAATTCTAAAAGAATGGGACTATTTCCCTGAGATTGTGGAATCACGCACAATGGTAACCCGATCTAAATGACTGGAGATCCCAAGAAATAGGTTCAATGGGTAAAAAACAAGTTGTGTAGTGATACAAGTAGAACATGCTATTTAATAAACTAAGAAGCATGTATTCCTGAAGTGATTAGAGGATGAGTTAATAGAAACTCTTAATGAGATCTATACTCTATTTGGAGTGGAGTACCTACCTTCAGGAGTACTCTTGATAGACTCACCTGTGTGAATGTGGAAATGTGGCCGTTTCCTATGGAGTTTTGGGCAGAACTTCTAGAGTGTTCACTAAATTAGGATAGACGTGCATGGCCATAAACGAATGGGCTTATTTGATTGCACTATAGAAAAGGTTGTGTGTGGTTTAATGTCAGGAATAGAGTTCAAGACTACGTGTCACTCTAGTTAAAACTGAATCTTACTCACTATGCAAAGGTTCAAGTCGGATGACACCTTTGTTTATGCACAGTCTTATGTTTTTAGAAACTGCTATATAATATTTAAAAAAATTCAAGTGGGGGATTGTTGGAAATTTATGTGAATTATTTAAAATATAGAAATAAGTGTATGATGGCTCCTATATGTGAATAGTCCCACATCATGGGATTATAAGAAAGATGCAAGTATTTATACTTGTTTCAAAGAAGTCATGTTGGGGCCTTGGGCTCCCAATGCATGCTTTGTTGTGAGGAGGGAGACCATGCATCATGAACAACACACACACGCGCGCGACCGACCGACCGACTCGACCCGGCCCGGCTCGGTTCGGTTCGGTTCGGGCTTGGGCCTTGGCTATGTGGTGTAGACACTTATATTTTTGGACCAGAAAACCTTGACTTTTTCAAACCGTTTTTATGAAAAATATTTTTGAGCCGACTTTATCATGAAGCGGTAAACTTTTGACCCGGTATTTCAGCAGATCCTATTTTCGACTACTGTCCAGTATTTTCGATTAACCCTAATCCCCATCTATATATTATCTTCAGTTGTAGACGAGATTTGTACAGACAAAATAAAATTGTTCTCCTCCGCCATTAAAATATTCTTACTGAAAATTTCGAGCAGTTATTTATTTCGAAAGTGCAAATCTGCACTGATTTGTTGTGCAAGCAAATCAGTTACTGTTCTACGAGGTTGTTTTATCCTAGAGGCGGCGGCGAGAGTACGAACTGGTTTTGCACCACCGACCAGATCGCCGAATCGTCTTCAAGAGAGCGACCTAGTCCGCGACCCAGCCATTGTTTCCCAACAGTTGATGTGTTTTTCGGAATTCTGGTTTTTTTGAAATTGGTGTGGGTTTCGTCCTCAGTTAGCCTATTTGTTTGCAAGTTGGTGTTTGTTTGATGTAGGTTCTCTGGGTATTAATGGTGGTGCGGTGCCAGCACTGCTGCTCTGGTTGATGGTTGTCAGTTGTGCTGATAGGGTATTGGTGATTCTTCTCGGTCTTATGTTGAGGGTATTTCAGGTGTGTTTCTTAGAAATAGTGTCATATTAGCCACGCCATTGTGGTGGTGATAGTTGTTGTGCCCGTTTGTCGATGTGTTGGAGGCAGTTGTAGTGGTCGTTGCATTATGTGGTGTTTGCGACTATTCTAGTCATATCCATCTTATGTGTGCTTGTGTTGGAGGAAGTTGAAGTAGCAGTGCTTGTGTGTGCTGTCAAATTTTGTAAAGTGTTTGAGTTATTGGACTGCTTGCAGCCAGTTTAGGGTATAATGTGTTGACACTGTTTTGTGTTGCATAGTTTTCTAGCTTACTGGTATATTTATGATTCTCACCCTACGTGGTGTTTTTATACCAGTCTAATTTACTCGTAGCTAGGGCTAGGAAAATGTTTGTGGTAGATAGTCGATCTTCCTATCTTTTGTATAATTTTGTACTCATTATTTGTTATAATGAAAACAGTGTTACAGATCATTATAAAAACGATTGGTCTTACCAAAAAAATTAATGCATACAAAACTAGAATTTTGTAATTTTCAAATTACTACATATATACAAGAAGTCATAAAAAAATTCCATCAATATTTAATATTTCTAATAATTTAAATAACCAAGGTCAAACAGTTTCTAATATTCAAAATAGTATTTTTAATTCAAAAAATCTCAAAAAGAAATTGTATCACATATTCATTGATCTACTATTTTCGAATTTTTTTTTGAATTTATGACATGCAAATATTCTTAAATCAATACGGCTGAAAGTATGTATTAAATATATAATTGAATAATAATTTATTATAAAGTTTTTGAGATCGCAGGTTCTAGTCGCGGCCTCTTGATTTGTGTTTCCCTTAAGGCATGTAGTTGTTATCCCCATAAATGCCTTCAAACTCGATGGAAATTGTGACGATCCCAAAACCACGTGACACGGTGTTAAGGATAATCATTGGAATATAACACATTAATCATCATTAGCAGATCACAGATAATAGCATAAACATGAAATAGAATAAATTACACACATATGACAGCGGAATCATATAGATATCACCAAATCAGAGAGCACAGTGCAGGATACAACTTAGTGCATAGTAATACATAATCAGTCATCATCGCCAGAGGCGGAATCATACATAAAGTACACAAACTAAACATCAGTCTACATCGCCAGTGGCGGAATCATAATACATATACAATAATGGCGGAAAAAGTCATAGTCAGCACGGTGTAGTCAAGCCTCGCCATGAGCCAAAAGTGCACTAGATACCTGTAACTAGGCTGCCCGTGTGAAAATGAGGGCACCCGAGTTTGCAAGGTGAAACAAACTACGAGTAAGTCATGGGACTGGTATGAGAAATCTACTTAACTTATTAACAACAATAATAAGGCAAATCAAAGGACCATGCCACCTTCGCGGAACGAGTTTACTCCAATGAGTGCTAGTGCATGAAATAAAGTAAATGATTAAATCATCGCAATGCTTTTTATAAAATGAAGCCATTATAAGACTCAGGTCCCATCACACAATGCAACACAAGCCAGAGGATAGAGTTTTACCTTATAATGGCCAAAAATGCTTCATACGTATAAAACGAAAGTGTTTGATATTATTACTAGTGCATATATGTTTCAAAAGCGATTTCAATCATAAATATCAATCATAGGCAGCATAAATGACCCATACCACTATGTCGCCATACTAGTAGTACAATCACATCCGAAATTTCGTATTGGAAATTGGATTCCATCATGAGTCGAGGCAAGGGGCAAGCTCCTCTCCGTTCGAGACACTCTAGCAAATGCCTCAGGACCGCACACAGCAATCCCTGGATCTTCAGGGCCGGTCCTCTCTTACTTTTGAGGATTGGCAATTCCTGAACACACGTATCGCGGTCCTTACAGACTTATAATCGAGGCGCCTCGCATTCCAACAACCACACAGGTGAAAAGTATACATAATGTCAGGGCTTGAAGGTCACTGACGCCACCTTAGCAAGAAAGAAATGTCGTGCTCTCCCTGCAGTCACTATCCCTTTTTGACTCATACCGATGTGTGAGGTTCGCGAATCCACGTTATACACAAAGCTACGTCACACAGACCATGCTTTGATCATCAACCACAAGACTTTGCTTAGCAACAGAAGCCTTGATCTTATGCCACTTGGGCGTGCCACACAGGCAATCCACTCCATGCGATTGATTTCTATCGATATATAACCTCTGAGCTTGTACGTCTTAGAGAAGGGCGTTAAGCAAGAGAATAAATTCTCCACCGCTAAACAGATATATATTTAACAGAGATCAATCAGCATAGAACAAAATCCAATGTCAGATACACAGTCCATTTACAAGTTCGTTCTGGGTTTGAACGAATCCGGAGGCACCAAATTCCTCGCATATCCGCACAATCAACAATACGTCCGGACGGCTACTACTTCAGCCCCTTCAAGGTAGCTACTCCAATCACGAGCATCAGTAGCACTCATCCATCCAATGTGAAGATCGTCGGTCTTCAACCGTCTTCGACTCTTCGACTTCTCAACGTCGATTGATTATTTGAAATGAGAATGGACTCGGCCTTTTCAAATAACCCACGTATATTTAGGTTTTCAAAACAATTTTTCACATGGTTAAACTACTCAACATTCACATTTCAGTTCCTTAGTATAATTTTCATGTTAAACACATTCAACCATCACATATTAAGCAAACACAACAAAATTGGTTTATTTCCACTCTATATCGTCTATAGTATTTTAAACCGATATATCGCCATTTTTATTTATCTAAAACGACCATATTTAATTAACCGACGTTTCAGGTCGTGCCAAGGCACTGGCGTTGTTTTTCACTAAATTTGTTTTACACATATCGGAAAATCTAACCGTTGGATCTCCACAAATTTTATACCATTAGAAAGATCATTTCAAAACGAATCCAACGGTTTCAGTTTTGGGAAAATCCGACGGTCGGATCTTCCACACTAGTCGTTTGAAGTTACGATTTCAAATTACGAACTGCAGCGTCGTTATTCGATTTAATTTAATTATATTTATATATATAAAAATATAATCGTTTCTGGCGCTGTTTTTCTTCAGATTTGAATTAAACATTCCAGACAATCCAACCGTCGGATCTTTACAAAGTTGGTGTCGTTGGAAAGATATTTCCAAGGCGAACCCAACGGTTGCGGTTTCGGGAAAATCCAATGGTCGGATTCCCCGCACTAGTCATTTGAAATCACGGTTTCAAAACAAGAATTGCACGGCCACAATTCGTTTTAATTTTATTTATATTTATATAAATATAGTTCATTCAAAAATTCCTATATCGTTTTCACTTCAAATATTTCACTAATGCCTTTAAATTTTGGAAAATTTCGCCATAACCTCCTTTGTACGGGAGGGGCTGGGAAAATTCCCAAATAGCCACACGGGCGTCTCATCACAAAAAGAAAAAGAAAAAGCCAAGCGGCTAGCCAACAGGCTCATAAAATCATTACCCAAACAAAAATAGTAAACGTGTACCTATTTGTCGGGCATAAAATTTTATTCCTCTTCACTAGCCTCTTTGTTATAACCTGTTCAATAAATATGCATGTTCATATATGCAATTCTTATCACTTATCATCTTCCATTCAACTTCATATTTAATTTACTTTGGTTTAAAAACACCATTCATTCTAATGTTACATACATAGACAAAAATCATATCATTAGCTAATTAATGAATATTTCAACTCATGCATATTTATTTGAACAAGTGGTTATTTTCAACACTTCACATTTCAAAAATGATAATTTTGGCGAACTAAAATATATTTCAACACATGACTATTTTATTTAGTTCCTATGCATGTTAAAAATAATATTTCTTTCACAAATATTTATTCCAATGCTCGCATATTTTTAGCAAATCACATATATGATAAAAATGGTATTTTTATCATCTAAAATATTTATTCAATACATGAATGTTTTTAACACTTCATAATTTCAATAAAAATGTAATTTTTGTTGTCCAATCTTTTATTCAACACATGAACCTTTCCAACACACGCACTTCTCAACACATGAGCATTTCCACACATGGATATTTCATATAGTTTGTTCATATAAGAAAGATGAAATTTTTATTGTTGAAACTATTTATATATAAGGCGAATATTTTACATACTTCATATATTAAAAAAATGTGATTTTTATTGTTTAAACACTTTATTCATTTACACATGAATTTAATTTTCACACATCACTTCTCAACACATGAGCATTTCCACACATGGATATAGTTTCAACACATGACTTTAGTTTCATCGCATGAAAATAATTTCAACATATGAAAATAATTCTAACACATGAATATTATTCAAAATTTCGGCAGCATAACAGCAGGGTAGTCAAAACCGGCACCGTCCCGAGTACGGCTCCTCGCTCTACCTTAAAACCTTGCTGTTTTTTACAATGGGGATTCATGCATCTAATTCGCACGCAGGCGGCATGTTTTATTTTCATTTCCACAATTATTTCCAATTTATTTCAATCACCAATGGGTATTTTTCAGCCACAACCAATCAATATCCACCACAAACAGTTATTCAACCATTCGCATTTTTCATCCAATATTTCACACCAATTCACAACAATAAATATCGTTCATGGTTTGTCGACGAGGGGAGTGTATATATATATATATATATTATTTCTATATTTCACTTGCATTTCAACACACATATCTTTTATACTATGCATGTATAATTCATACTTCGCTCATATAGCTTACACAACGCATGTACATGAGGTATACAACCTGTGTATAATTTATATTTCGCTTGTATAATTTATACATGACATTTTCCATCAAATTAATATTTAATTTAGATTTCTCACATTGGTTTTCGGAGTGCTAAAAATCGTAGATGGTTCACAAAAATCCGCGGTCTCTTCTATGTGGTAGAGAGCCTCCTTGCGGTCCCGATGTTTCCTGTTTCATCGAATTTCGTCAACACACCATAAAGATATGATTTTTCAAAGTTCAAACATCATAAAGGACTCACCTTTCTTTGTTTGTTCGAACTAGGGATTTCAGCTAATCCGTGAATCGATGCTCCGATCAGAGGGTGGGACGTGAAAGAGGGGAGCGAGGCGGTCCTGTCGGTGGTCGGAGGAGCAGGCGCGATCGCATCTGGCGATCGTGGCGTCGACGTGAAGTCAGGGTGGTGGCGACGCTTGAAGGTGGCTGCGGCGATCAGAATCTGGTCGGGAAGAAAGGAGCTCCAATCGCCGTCGATACGAGAGAGACAACGGTTTTTTTTATTTTAATTTATGAATAGAATTTTCTGATTCGCCGATATATATATTATTCAGAAAAATAGGGTTTTCCCATACGAACCCCAATCCAAACCCAACGACTGCTGCCCCTAGCTAAATACCCCCATCCCAGACACAATGGGATATGTTTTGTTGGCCAATTCGACTATTACAGTCGGTTATTTTTCAAATTAAAGTATAAAACATTTAATATTCAATTTGAATGTACATTTCAATTTGTCAGGGCCACAAACTGATTTGAAAAATTCCAGAAAAATAAATCTGGCTCTGTCTTGACGATACGGTCCCAACAAAACTAGTTTCGTCGAATTCTGAGATCGTTTGAAAAATGGTCATTTTCTGGTCGATCCAATTCAACAGAATTTGACCAAACACATTTTCTTTTGCCACGCTCACATACTAGCTTCAAAAATTATGAAATTTGAAACCTAGCAATTGTTTGACATCCCGGACCCAACAAAAGTGGATTCGTCGAATTCCCAGGTCGTTTGCAAAATGTCTATTTTCAAGGGCTATATATTCTATATAGCGACCTTTCTGAAAATTCATTTGGCCATAACTTTTGATTCCCGCTATGAAACTTCGATTTTTCAGATTCGTTAGAATGGTATTCATTAACAGATTTAAATATTTTTAGTTTCACTAAAATCCGATATATTTTGCACCTGGTGCAGTCAGTCAAAGTTTGAATTCAAATTTTCAAACTAATTCACTATTTCTAATTCATTATTTTATTGAAATACTCTATTTCAATTGTTCAAATTCCTTTGAAATAACCAATTTAAAATTTTTTAATTGGCTCGTATTTTCCGGGTTGTTACAATCTCCCCCACTTAAAACTTTTCGTCCCCGAAAAGGAAACAACAGTAAAGTAGGAAACTAAATGTAAATGCAAAGTATTGTAAAGGTACCTTTCACCGGTGTTAGTCAGAGATGTCCACTCTGCATTTGGGGTAAGCTTGCTTAATGCTCTCCTCGGTCTCCCAAGTACAGTCTCTAGGATCACTACACCACTGCACTTTAACTAAATGAACCTTTTTGCTTCTTAGCTCTCTAGTTTCTTTGCCAACAATCTTTAATGGCTCTCTTCTGACTACTAATTCTGGAGTTATTTCCAAGTCATGTTGCGCTGCTTCTTCTACAACAAGATCCGGATCATGCACATGCTTTCTAAGTTGTGATACGTGAAACACATCATGCACTCCAGGCAACCAATCTGGTAATTAAACCCTATAAGCAAGAGTTCCAATTCGTTCAAGTATAGAAAAGGGACCAATAAATCTCGGTGCCAACTTCCCAGTTTTGCCAAATCTGATTACTCCTCTCATCGGAGAAACTTTCAAATAAACATGGTCACCAACAGCAAATGTCAAATCTCTTCTTCTAGAATCTGCATAACTTTTCTGTCGGCTTTGTGCGGTTCTCAATCGCTTTTTGATGAAGTCCACTTTATCGGACACTTCTCTAATCATATCGGGTCCTAACACAAAACTGTTGCCAGGTTCTACACAACATGCTGGAGATCTGCACGGTCTGCCATACAATGCTTCAAATGGCGACATTACCAAACTTGCTTGATAGCTATTGTTATATGAGAATTTGGCCAAATGTAAGTGATCCTCCCATGACCCACCAAAATCAATTATATAAGCCCGCAGTAAATCTTCTAGAATTCTATTCACACGCTTAGTTTGGCCATCTGTCTGAGGGTGATAAGCGGTGCTCGTATTCAGTTTTGTTCCCAATTCTGTCTGGAATGCCTCCCAGAATTTGCTAGCAAATATTGGGTCTCTATCGCTGACTATGCTGATGGGAATTCCATGCAGCTTAACAATTTCTTTGAAATATATTTGTGCTAGACTTTGAGCGGATCTATTGGATCAGACAGGTATGAAATGGGCAGTCTTCGTGAAGCGATCTACGATTACCCAAATGCTGTCATTACCTTTTCTGGTTCGTGGCAAACCATCTATAAAATCCATGGAAATCTGTTCCCATTTCCAACCTGGGACTTCCAACGGTTACAACAATCCAGCTAGCTTCTGTTGGTCGCTCTTGACTAATTGACAAGTAGGGTATCTGCTAACATAAAAAGAAATATCCCTCTTCATTTCCTTCCACCAGAAAGTGCGTTTGATATCGTTGTACATTTTACTTACCCCAGGATGAATGCAAAGTTTGGATTTATGGCATTCATCTAGCACCTCTCTTTTGAGCTCAGGGATGTCGGGAACACATATTCTTCCATTCAATCTCAGAACTCCCTCACTATCCACTTGGAAACTGGAGCCTTCGCCCCTTCGAATCCTTTTTATCATCTCTTTCACAAAATTGTCGTTTTTCTGAAGAACAGATATTTTATCAATCAATCCTGGCGTAATTACAAGATTGGCAATGATTGCGGTTTTTCTACTAAGCGCATCTGCTACAACGTTAGCCTTTCCCGGCGTATACAGGATATCTAGATCACACGCTGCAAGAAATTCTAGCCAACGCTGTTGTCTCAAATTCAGATCTTTTTGGGTGTATAAATATTTCAATGATTGATGATCTGTGTATAGTACAAATTTCTCACCCAATAAATAATGCCTCCAGATTTTCAAAGCAAAAACAATAGCTAGCAACTCAAGATCATGAGTTACATAATTCTTCTCATGCGGTTTCAGTTGGTGGCTTGCATAAGCGACTACTTGGCCTCTTTGCATTAACACTGCACCAAGACCTCTAATAGAAGCATCTGTCCAAACCGTCAAATCCTTATTGCCATCAATAATGGTTAACACTGGAGCAGTTGTCAGTTTCGATTTCAATTCCTGGAAAGCTTCTTCATAGTCAGAAGTCCACTTAAATTTCTCATGCTTCTTCGTGAGCTTTGTTAACGGACCGGATATCTTCGAAAAATCCTTAATGAACTTTCGATAATAACTAGCCAACCCCATAAAACTTCTAACCTCTGTAGGTGTAGTGGGTTGTTTCCAGTTTTGAATTGCTGTTATTTTGCTTGGATCTACAGAAATCCCTTTCTTTGACACGACGTGGCCAAGGAACTTCACTTCTTCTTGCCAGAAGACACATTTAGAGAATTTGGCTTTGAAGACGTTCTTTCTTAGAATCTCCAATACCTGTTCTAAGTGTTTTTCATGCTTGGGTTTTGATTTGGAGTAGATTAAAATATCATCGATGAATACGAGGACAAATTTATTCAGAACTCCCCTGAACACTCTATTTATTAGATCGACAAAGTATGCTGGAGCATTGCACAGGCCGAACGGCATTACTAACCATTCATAAAATATGTCTGGACCTCTGAAAGCTATCAAAGGAACACACTCCTCTGCAATTCTCAATTGATGGAAACCCGTAGCTAGGTCCATTCGGGAAAATACTCTCGCCCCATTTAATTGGTCTAGCAGATCATCGATGCGAGGTAATGGGTATTTGTTTTTGAGCGTCTGTTTGTTGAGGTCTCGGTAATCAACACACAATCAAAGAGTACCGTCTGACTTTGGGATAAACACTACAGCTGCACCCCAATTAGAAAAGCTAGGTCTGATTAGACCCATCCAGAACAGTTGGCGAGTTTGATCGCCTAATTCTTCTTTTTCCTTTGGAGTCATTATGTGAATTGGATGCACTACTGGTCTGGCATTGGGAATTAGATCAATTTTGAATTCTATTTCTCTTTGCGGGGGTAAGTTTTCGACTTCTTCAAACACATCCGCATAGTTTCTAACAACAGGTATATTTTCTAAGGAAGTGGGGATAACTTCTAACGCAGAACAAAACTCCTCTCTATCTGGATTCGAACCATGACAGGGTACAGTAATATGTCCAAGCTTCGTTCGAATTTTTACTATCCTTTTTGCACACTTCACTTCAGCTTCATATTTCATTAACCAATCAAGCCCGAGAATAATATCGAATTCGGGAAAATCCATGGTGATCAAATCAAAAGAAAACTTGTAGGAAGAACAAGAGACTGGCACTCTACAATATGAACTGAGAATAATAGATCCTCCTATCAGATTATGTACTTCAACCGATTCTTTAAGCTTTCTTTGTTTTAACTTTAATTTGTGAACTGTGTTACTAGCAATAAAACTAAGTGATGCACCTGTGTCAAACAATACAGAAACAGGAATATTTTTAATTGTAAGGGTACCTCCCAAAACATCGGGTTTACCTGCTCCATCGGAAGCAGCCGACGGGCTCGTCCCGTCATACACGTGAGCTACTGCAGCCTTCTTGAGCAAAGGACAGTCTTTGACAAGATGATCCGTCTTACGGCAATTAAAGCAGGAGCGAGCGTTCTGAGAGCTTTGGCTTGAACCTTGAGAATTTTTCTTCTGCCTCTTCGGGGTTGTGCAAACATTGGAGTAGTGCCCCCACCTTGCCACAATTATAGCAGCTTCCTTTTGGTGGCCTGCTAGTCTGTGGTTTCGAGGATGCTGCTTGGCTTGACTCCGCTTGATTCCCAGCAGGCTTGCGTTTATTTCTGGCTTGGCTTTTAGCACAATCCTGTTCCAGGTGCCTTTGATCCAGGTCCTCATAGTTGCACGCCATTTCCACCAATTCTTTAAACCCCAGCTTGATGCGGGCCATGGCTCTATCATGGTACTGTCGCTTCAGCCCGAGGATGAACCTCTTATTCTTGGACTTTGCGGTGGCGACGAGCTCTGGAGCATAGAGGGACAATTGTGTAAACTTATTCAGATAATCTTGCACCAAGAGATCCCCCTGCTAGAGGTTTGCGAAGTCGTCGTGCATACGCTCAAGGGCTTGCTCTGGGACATACTTCTCTTTGAATAGTTCTTTGAATCCGTCCCAGGTTCTACCAGCATTTCTATCCCCAGCGGTGAGAGCTACCCACCATAATTCAGCTTCTTCTTGTAGGAGCCAAGCTCCCATGAAAACTTTATCTTGATCACCGAGCTTTAGGCCTTCTAGTATCTTCTCACATGTTTTCAGCCATGCAAGAGCCTCTATTACAGTGCCAGTTCCAGAGAAGGTTTTGCCTCCTAGGTTCTTGTACCTCTTAGCCACGCGATCCAGCTCGAATTGTTGAGCGGCCGGGGGTTGTATCAAGGGTCCTTCTTCAATTGGGACTTCTCCTCGTCCTCAGCCATGGCCAGCTCGGCCTCCTCTAGCAGCGGTTGCTCGGGTAGCCATTGTTCAAGTTCTGTACAACCAAGAAAAGGGTCAGCCTACAGAAATGATAATTTTATTGTATGGTTAAGCAGAAAACTTAAGGAAAGATAACGATGGACTGATCAAATTGTTTTTGCTATTCTGTTTGGCTCATTCTAGGACATTACTAGTCCTATCTCTAATGAGCTACTCGCCTTAGAATACTACTGATTCTATTTTGACGAAGTGTTTAATGTGTAAGATTCCAGAACTAAGGTTAACCAAAGCTCTGATACAAGCTGTGACGATCCCAAAACCCCGTGACACGGTGTTAAGGATAATCATTGGAATATAACACATTAATCATCATTAGCAGATTACAGATAATAGCAAAAACATGAAATAGAATAATTTACACATATATGACAGCGGAATCATATAGATATCACCACATCAGAGAGCACAGTGCAGGATACAACTTAGTGCGTAATAATACATAATCAGTCATCATCGCCAGAGGCGGAATCATACATAAAGTACACAAACTAAACATCAGTCTACATCGCCAGTGGCGGAATCATAATATATATACAATAATGGCGGAAAAAGTCATAGTCAGCACGGTGTAGTCAAGCCTCGCCATGAGCCAAAAGTGCACCAGATACTTGTAACTAGGCTGCCCGTGTGAAAATGAGGGCACCCGAGTTTGCAAGGTGAAACAAACTATGAGTCAGTCATGGGACTGGTATGAGAAATCTACTTAACTTATTAACAACAATAATAAGGCAAATCAAAGGACCACGCCACTTTCGCGGAACGGGTTTACTCCAATGAGTGCTAGTGCATGAAATAAAGTAAATGATTAAATCATCATAATGCTTTTTATAAAATGAAGCCATTATAAGACTCGGGTCCCATCACACAATGCAACGCAAGCCAGAGGATAGTGTTTTACCTTATAATGGCCAAAAATGCTTCATACGTATAAAACGAAAGTGTTTGATATTATTAGTAGTGCATATATGTTTCAAAAGCGGTTTCAATCATAAATATCAATCATAGGCGGCATAAATGACCCATACCACTATGTCGCCATAATAGTAATACAATCACATCCGAAATTTCGTATTGGAAATTGGATTCCATCATGAGTCGAGGCAAGGGGCAAGCTCCTCTACGTTCGAGACACTCTAGCAAATGCCTCAGAACCGCACACAGCAATCCCTGGATCTTCAGGGTCGGTCCCCTCTTACTTTTGAGGATTGGCAATTCCTGAACACACGTTTCCCGGTCCTTACAGACCTATAATCGAGGCGCCTCGCATTCCAACAACCACACAGGTGAAAAGTATATATAATGTCAGGGCTGGTAGGTCACTGACACCACCTTAGGTAGAAAGAAACATCGTGCTCTCCTTGCAGTCACTATCCCGTTTTTGACTCATACCGAGGTGTGAGGCTCGCGAATCCACGTTATACACAAAGCTACGTCACACATACCATGCTTTGATCATCAACCACAAGACTTTGCTTTGCAACAGAAGCCTTGATCATATGCCACTTAGGCGTGCCACACAGGCAATCCACTCCATGCGACTGATTTCTATCGATATATAACCTCTGAGCTCGTACGTCTCAGAGAAGGGCGTTAAGCAAGAGAATAAATTCTCCGCTGCCAAATAGATATATATTTAACAGAGATCAATCAGCACAGAACAAAATCCAATGTCAGACACACAGTCCATTTACAAGTTCGTTCTGGGTTTGAACGAAACCGTAGGCACCAAATTCCTCGCATATCCGCACAATCAACAATACGTCCGGACGGCTACTACTTCAGCCCCTTCAAGGTAGCTACTCCAATCACGAGCATCAGTAGCGCCCATCCATCCAATGTGAAGTTCGTCGGTCTTCAACCGTCTTCGACTCTTCGACTTCTCAACGTCGATTGATTATTTGAAATGAGAATGAACTCGGCCTTTTCAAATAACCCACGTATATTTAGATTTTCAAATCAATTTTTCACATGGTTAAACTACTCAACATTCACATTTCAGTTCCTTAGTATAATTTTCATGTTACACACATTCAACCATCACATATCAAGCAAACACAACAAAATTGGTTTATTTCCACTCTATATCGTCTATAGTATTTTATAACGATATATCGCCATTTTTATTTATTTAAAACGACCATATTTAATTAACCAATGTTTCAGGTCATGCCGAGGCACTGGCGCTGTTTTTCACTAAATTTGTTTTACACATATCTGAAAATCTAACCGTTGGATCTCCACAAATTTTATATCATTAGAAAGACCATTTCAAAACGAATCCAACGGTTTCAGTTTTGGGAAAATCCGACGGTTGGATTTTCCACACTAGTCGTTTGAAGTTACGATTTCAAATTACGAACTGCAGCGTCGTTATTCGATTTAATTTAATTATATTTATATGTATATAAATATAATCGTTTCTGGCGCTGTTTTTCTTTAAATTTGAATTAAACATTCCAGACAATCCAACCGTCAGATCTTTAAAAAGTTGGTGCCGTTGGAAAGATATTTCCAAGGCGAACCCAACGGTTGCGGTTTCGGGAAAATCCAATGGTCGGATTCCCCGCACTAGTCATTTGAAATCACAGTTTCAAAACATGAACTGCACGACCATGATTCGTTTTAATTTTATTTATATTTATATAAATATAGTTCATTCAAAAATTCCTATATCGTTTTCACTTCAAATATTTCACTAACGCCTTTAAATTTTGGAAAATTTCGCCATAACCTCCTTTGTACGAGAGGGGCTGGGAAAATTCCCAAATAGCCACACGGGCGTCTCATCACAAAAAGAAAAAGAAAAAACCAAGCAGCTAGCCAACAGGCTCATAAAATCATCACCCAAACAAAACAGTAAACGTGTACTTATTTGTTGGGCACAAAATTTTATTCCTCTTCTCTAGCCTCTTTGTTATAACCTGTTCAATAAATATGCATGTACATATATGCAATTCTTATCACTTATCATTTTCCATTCAACTTCATATTTAATTTACTTTGGTTTAAAAACACCATTCATTCTAATGTTACATACATAGACAAAAATCATATCATTAGCTAATTAATGAATATTTCAACTCATGCATATTTATTTGAACAAGTGGTTATTTTCAACACTTCACATTTCAAAAATGATAATTTTGGCGAACTAAAATATATTTCAACACATGACTATTTTATTTAGTTCCTATGCATGTTAAAAATAATATTTCTTTCACAAATATTTATTCCAATGCTCGCATATTTTTAGCAAATCACATATATGATAAAAATGGTATTTTTATCATCTAAAATATTTATTCAATACATGAATGTTATTAACACTTCATAATTTCAATAAAAATGTAATTTTTATTGTCCAATCTTTTATTCAACACATGAACCTTTCCAACACACGCACTTCTCAACACATGAGCATTTCCACACATGGATATTTCATATAGTTTGTTCATATAAGAAAGATGAAATTTTTATTGTTGAAACTATTTATATATAAGGCGAATATTTTACATACTTCATATATATTATAAAAATGTGATTTTTATTGTTTAAACACTTTATTCATTTACACATGAATTTAATTTTCACACATCACTTCTCAACACATGAGCATTTCAACACATGGATATAGTTTCAACACATGACTTTAGTTTCATCACATGAAAATAATTTCAACATATGAAAATAATTCTAACACATGAATATTATTCAAAATTTAGGCAGCATAACGGCAGGGTAGTTAAAACCGGCACCGTCCCGAGTACGGCTCCTCGCTCTACCTTAAAACCTTGAGGTTTTTGACAATGGGGATTCATGCATCTAATTCGCACGCAGGCAGCATGTTTTATTTTCATTTCCACAATTATTTCCAATTTATTTCAATCACCAATGGGTATTTTTCAACCACAACCAATCAATATCAACCACAAACAATTATTCAACCATTTGCATTTTTCATCCAATATTTCACACCAATTCACAACAATAAATATCGTCCATGTTTTGTGGATGAGGGGAGTGTGTATATATATATATATATATTATTTCTATATTTCACTTGCATTTCAACACACATATCATTTATATTATGCATGTATAATTCATACTTCGCTCATATAGCTTACACAACGCATGTACATGAGGTATACAACACGTGTATAATTTATATTTCGCTTGTATAATTTATACATGACATTTTCCATCAAATTCATATTTAATTTAGATTTCTCACATTGGTTTTAGGAGTGCTAAAAATCGTAGATGGCTTAGAAAAATCCGCGGTCTCTTCTATGTGGTAGAGAGCCTCCTTGCGGTCCCGATGTTTCCTGTTTCATCGAATTTCGTCAACACATCATAAAGATATGATTTTTCAAAGTTCAAACATCATAAAGGACTCACCTTTCTTTGTTTGTTCGAACTAGGGTTTGAAGTTTTCTTGGAATCTGTGAATCGATGCTCCGATCAGAGGGTGGGACGTGAAAGAGGGGAGCGAGGCGGTCCCGTCGGTGGTCGGAAGAGCAGGTGCAATCGCCTCTGGCGATCGTGGCGTCGACGTGAAGTGGGCGACTTCCTGGGCGTCGTTCTCGACGCTGGCGAAGGGAGAAAGGGAGGGGTTTGGTCAGATTTGAAGAGGGAGGTCGGCGGCGTCGAGTCAGGGTGGTGGCGACGCTTGAAGGTGGCTGCGGCGATCGGAATCTGGTCAGGAAGAAAGGAGCTCCAGCCGCCGTCGATACGAGAGAGACAGCGGTTTTTTTTATTATTTATGAATGGAATTTTTTGATTCGCCGATATATATATTATTCGGAAAATTAGGGTTTTCCCATACGAACCTCAATCCAAACCCAACGACTACCGTCCCTAGCTAAATACCCCCATCCCTGACACAATGGGATATGTTTCGTTGGCCAATTCGACTGTTACAGTCAGTTATTTTTCAAATTAAAGTATAAAACATTTAATATTCAAATTGAACGTACATTTCAATTTGCCAGGGCCACAAACTGATTCGAAAAATTCTAGAAAAATAAATCTGGCTATGTCTTGACGATACAGTCCCAACAAAACTAGTTTCGTCGAATTCTGAGATCGTTTGAAAAATGGCCATTTTCTGGTCGATCCAATTCAACAGAATTTGACCAAACACATTTTCTTTTGCCACGCTCACATACTAGCTTCAAAAATTATGAAATTTGAAACCTAGCAATAGTTTGACATCCCAGACCCAACAAAAGTTGTTTCGTCGAATTCCGAGGTCGTTTGCAAAATGTCTATTTTCAAGGGCTATATATTCTATATAGCGACCTTTCTGAAAATTCATTTGGCCATAACTTTTGATTCCCGCTATGAAACTTCGATTTTTCAGATTCATTAGAAAGGTATTCATTAACAGATTTAAATATTTTTGGTTTCACTAAAATCCGTTATATTTTGCACACGGTGCAGTCAGTCAAAGTTTGAATTCAAATTTTCAAACTGACTCACTATTTCTAATTCACTATTTTATTGAAATATTCTATTTCAATTGTTCAAATTCCTTTGAAATAACCAATTTAAAAATTTTAAATTGGCTCGTATTTTCCGGGTTGTTACAGAAATTGAGGCAATTTACTAGGCTGGTAAAAAAGGAGTGGATTAAAGGTAGGCTTTTCTAATCCTTTACCTCTATCTTCTGTTTCACCATATGGAGTTTTTAGTTTTGTTTTTATTTAATATTTTATTACAATTTTTTTTCCAATTTGTTTAGTAAATTTTTGAATTGGAAATAATTTAAAATTATTTATTTACATATTATATATATGTTTAATACAAGGTTCTAAGTACATATATATATATAATTAATATTATACCTTTATACATATATATAATACTATATATGTATTTAAATAACTTTTCATAAGTTATCTATCATGAAATATTTTACATCATAAATGGAAGTGTGTGTATGTGCATATATGTATGCGTAAATTGATAAACAATTAAATGTAACATGTATGTTTATATAAAGTGTCTGTGTGTTATATATTGTAACACCCTAGAAATTTATAATAATAAGATCAACGAAGAGAAACAAATTAAATAAGAAAAATGAACTTAAAAGAAAACTTTTCAAATTTGGCTATGGAAACTACACCATTAGGTCTGTGGCCATTTTTTGTACAATTTTATATATAGCTCCTCACGATACGAGTCGAACGAAAAGAAGATTTCAGAAATTTATAAATTCGGATTTTGACTTACAATGAAAGATAAGAGTAAATCAAACTTTTACTTAAAAATATATAAATGGTAAACGTGTCCAAGTTAACCACCACAGAGACAATCAACTACAGCGGTCGGCCCACGCAGGTCGTTCCTAACCATAACCTTAGCTAAGTACGTAACAAAGATTTAGATTTGAAAATCTCAATATTATTAGATGGCCAGATTTAAGTTTCGGACTTAGATATAAGGTCAAATTTAAATTAAAAATTTACCTATGGCAAGATTTGAACCTAAAAATTAATTTGATGGCTAGGATTAAAGCTATGACACTACAACACCAGATTAGATCAAGCTAGATCCAAAGGCCCAAGAACCTCAATTGAAACTATAAATAAGAGGCTAGACCGAACCTTCATTTCATTTCATCATTTTCTTCTTTTTCTATGCTTAGTTTTCCTCTGAATTTTAGGGGTTAAGACTGAAATAAATATTTTTCAAGAGGAAGAAGATAAATTTAAATTTTTTAGAAGTCCCTAGGACAAAGAGGATCAGTGATGGCAAAGGGACAAAAGCTTAAAACCTTAAGTCAGTGGAACGTTGCAACATTTTTAAAAATAAAAAAGATTAATGAAATAGGCTTAATAGTGTTTCTAGTTTACATTTAATTTAAGTGTATAAAGAAGTTTACTTTGCAATTATTAGAGTTAGAAATTAATATCCACATGGACTAATGTGGAATAACAAAAAGACTTCACGTAAATGCGGATTTGAATAAAAAGTTGCCAAATTGTTAGTAAAATATATATTAATTCGTATGCAAATTAAAAATATGTATGTAATGAATGTGAATTTATAATCAAAGTAGCGACTATTATTAAAAGTCAGAATAGAAAAGTGAAAAGACAAGTTTTATACTTGAAGTTGAATTATAACACAACTTATAGTAAGAAAAGAAAAAAAGACTAGCATTATTATGATATATAGAGTATTTCATTATAGACTATCAAAATTGTATAGATAGATATTTTACAAACAATAACTATCATGATAAGTAAAGAATATAAAACATAAAGACTATCATCATAATAGTAAAAACTTAAAAATAGCAAAGATGCAATAAAGTTAGCGGCCCGTCTAAACAATGTTGATCACACACGTCGAACATAGAAATAAGAGCACAAAAATTTAATGACTCGATGGTGGCCTGTCCTAACAACGAATGACCACACACGTCGGAGCAGAAAATAAGTAACTAATAGTTTAGAGACTCAATTGGGACTCAAAAGGGAGAACAAATATGATTATTGTTTGAAGGCTTCTCTAACAACGAACAGACACACACATTGGGGCTTGAAATAAGTGACTTAGTAAAAACGATGACTGGAGGTAGTGTGTCATAACGATGACCGAATGTGCAAGCATCAGAGCAAAAAATAAGAGGCTATGGTTTCTCAGTGCTAATTCAAAAATGTCAATTTAAACGGATACACAGGCGGCTTCAGAGCGGGAAATAAGAGACCACAATAGTTAGGCTAACCCATTCTAACAATGATTGCATGGGCGGATTTTGATCGGCGTAAGGGTCATCCACTACCATGCATAGGCACGGTAGAGTAGTTAGGTCGATCACAAGTTGGATTATGGACTAACCCTTAGAGCAAGAACTTATAGTGCAAAAAACCACTTTAAAAAAAGCACGAACACAGAACCTTTATAACACTAGAATAGTTTCGAGACTATTGTCACTTGATCTTTTTCTTTCCAGTAGTTTACTTCTCATTCACCATACTTTTATGTCCGACGTATTCTTGTTCTCTCCCTCACCATAGGCATGCAGGGAAGTAGCTGATTCTTGTTAAGCTAAGAGCATTGTTTGAACGCTCTGTTCTTATGTGTTCTTATTTTCTTCTTATCCAGCTCTTTAAATTTAATGTATTTGAATTTGAAAGAGTGATGTTTTGATATATATTTTGTACTCTGCTATTATAGTAATTTTAAAGCTTAGATGTTTTGACATTTTATTTAGTTCTGATTAATGAAATAATACTTTTCTAGCAAGTATTAATTATCTTATTTCCGCTATGACTGGTGATTTTATGTCATGCTATCTTAGTTTTTGTACGCTTTACCTATACCTAGACAGTCTGCATTCTTTGACATGACTCAAAAAATACATGTCAAGGGGTATGGGTTGTTACATATATGTGTGTGTGTGTATGTATGTATGTATGTATGTAAAGGCATGTATAAGCATATTATACACATATTGAAAATTGATTAAAGTATATTATATATATACATGTTGTGACTTTTATAATGATACTATACGTAAACATGTTTGCTATTATATATGCGAGGAGCATTCCATTGCGCCCCAAACAGTGTAACACCCTAAATGCTCTTGATTTCCACCACAACTAAGTTTCTCTTTCCACCCACTAATTCTATCTCTCACTTAAACATTATTCAAATATAAACAGTTGACTAAAAACGAGGGGCAACATGGATGTTGCAAAATAGGGTCGTTACGAATATGTGTATGTGTGTGTGTGTGTGAAAATCTATTTAAACACAAAAAGTAGACACAAATGACTACACAATGAATCTTCACCATTAGATTGCCCCCCTAATTTTCACCTCTTACATAAAGAGAAATCGATCCAACAAATCAGATCTTGTGCCATACTGTATGTTAAAATTTATGTTCCACTAGTCTCTCTCTCTCTTTATATATATATATATATATATATATATATAATCAAGAGCACCGTCAAAAAATGCAACACCCCTGTAGCCCTATGATTTCCACCACATATTCTCGTTTCTCTTTCTTCCTACTAATTCTTTCCTCCTCCACTTAGTTATGTGTAGTTGTCATTGGGGTGCAAAAGGAGTGCCATATAACCCCCCCCCCCCCGATATATATATGAGTTCGTGCGCGCACGTGTGTGTTTATGCATTTTGACAACATACAATACATACAAAATGAGCTCATCTGTCCATTACGATGTAAATTACATCATCTATATGCAGGCATATTATACCGTTCAAGGATTATTATTGTAACACCCCACATCCTTTAGTGTCACTCACAAAGGGAATGCACTAAGTTATGTGGAGCATTTAGGGTAAAAGATGCAGATAAATTACAAGACAGACAAAATTAAAACAGCGGAAAATAAAACTTTACTTTATTGATAAAATAGTTTGTACAACAATTGTTTTCCAATATCAGAGTATCATCTGTCTTACAAAATAAAGAAGCATAAAATAACATTTATATTCCCCAATGTAGCATAAGACAACCATAGCAGCAGAAAAAGAGAGTCCAAAGCACTTTGTCAAAGAATCTTCGAGCTTGGGAAGAGTGACGGTCCGATCTAACCTGAGCTATACTATTCCATCCTTAACTACGTGGGGGTGGGGGGAACGGAAGAAAAGAAGACGAAAGAAAACTGGGTCAGACATAAAGTCTGGTAAGTTCAGTTACTTTTAGCATGTGAACAAGGAAAAACAAAACGACATAAATAACTGAATACAAGACAATACCATGATGATGGTCCAACAAGATAGGATAAGATTAACACAAGATATGCTAAGACAAGATAAACTAGATATGCTTTAATACTTTCTCCGCTTCGCTATTAACCTGTTATTATGGTTTCTATGTCTCTGCACCACCTATCTAGTGTCCCAACTAGTAATCTGTCTAAAATGATAACGCGATCCCAATCCCAGTAATTGTGGTTGCCTATAGACGTACATTTATTATTTATTACCTAGATCTAATCTAGGGTTTTATATCAAATTTCTTCCTAGATTCCACTCGGGTTTACGCGGCTTATCTAATGCTTCACAGATTCAGGGTTTATGCCACCTAGGTCCAGCTAGGGATTACGCTACCTGTCGAACGATGCCCCTAGTCTAGGACGCACTACCTAGAGTGGTATATGTTCCTTGACTTTCCCCACGTATGTGTCGCGAATCGTTTATCGCTGTCTAAATGCACATGTCCTGAAATGTGCGACCGGAGTCCCGTGGCAGGGCTATTCTAGAAACACGGAACTCCGTCGGGAGCTTTCAGATATTTGCCGATGCAGATGCTAAGGTCTGTTTTTCCAGTGGCTATGGTCCCACCTGACCCCTCCCTCAACTAATGAAAGGCCACCCTTGAAAAATTGAGAACTATACGCAGGTCCCCTATGCCCCACTGTCTTATGGCCATCCTCACCCATAACTAGATAGCAAGTATATGGTATTTTGGAGTTCTCCGCCTTTCCGCTTTACGTATCTCGACTGACTCAAGATGGTAGGTAGACGACGAGTTGCTATCACAGGGCTACCGGTATCGCCGAATCACGCTGGTCCACCCTAGTCTTTAGGTTGCCTTAAATTGCAACCAAGGCATACCCTTGGTTCTCCTAACGCATACCTTAACCTCTGTGAGCCCAGGAGGATCATCTGCAGCCTCACAGAGGAATACCAAGAGTACCCTCACGTCCCCTCGAAGCCTCGGGCTTCGTAACCCAATTCGTTGGAGCTTTCTTTAAGATCAGATGGACGTTCGCTCCTCCTCGTGTTATACTAAGAATTACTACTTAGTTTTCCTAACTAAGGTTTACCACTTAGTTTCCTGAATCATCGTTTTCTTAACTAAGGTTTACCACTTAGTCCTTTTAACTAAGGTTTACTACTTAGTTCTCTTTCTCGTCAAGTTGGATTAGTTAAGTGTCATTAGTCGATACAAGTTAACTTAACCTATTCATTTGTCATGTTAAACTGGTTATGTGTTACAAGTAATTCACGTTGACTTAACCCTACCAGCATCAAGTTATATTGGTTAAGTATTTAATTAACCCTACCCATTCATCTTGTATTGGTTAAGTGTTCCTTTTTAACTTAACCTTGCCTATCTGTTTTAACTAACATGTTATAACGGTTAAGTGTTCCCTTAGTTAACTTAACCCTAACATCGGTTTGATTAACATGTTCTAATGGTTAAGTATTGTCCCTTCATGTTTTTAACTTAACACTATTCATTTATCACACTCTGATGGTTAAGTGTTCAAGCTTACTTAACCCTACGGTCTAGTCCAGCTAACATATTAAATTGGCTAAGTGTATTAAATTTACTTAACCCCAACCCCTAGTCTAGTTAGCATGTTAAATTAGCTAAGTGTATTAACTTTACTTATCCCCAACCTCTAGTCTAGTTAATATGTTAAATTGGCTAAGTGTATTGAATTTACTTAACCCCCACTTTCTAGTCTGGTTAACATATTAAATTGGCTAAGTGTTTTTCTTAGTTACTTAACCCTTACAAATCTTGTCTTGTTACCATGTTCAGTTGGTTAAGTGTTCTAGTTAACTTAACCCTATCGTTCTAACTTAACTGTGTTAAGTTGGTTAAGTGTTCTTATGGACTTAACCCTCCCATTCTAGCTTAATTTTAATTGTCTTATTAAAGCACCATCCACTCACATTAGACAGGTATTGTTGTGGCTGCCGGTATGCCGGTTGGTTCCGGGCAGTCTTACGCCACAACTCAGTCTAACCTCGGGCCTTAATCGGGCTAAATGCCTTAACCTCCCACATTGGATAGGTATTGTTGTGATCACTGGACAACCGGGCGGGTCCGGGCAGGTTTACATCACAAATCAATCCAACCTCGGGTTAAGCATGTTCGTATTGTCTAAATTTACTTTTCTCATTTAGGATAAATTCTATAAGTAAATTTTCCCTAATTTACTTATTCCATTATTACTCTTTTAATGTACATTGTCAACATTTATTATTATGGCCCATTTTCCCTATATATCATATTTATAGTTTTTGGTATGTAAATTATACCAAATTAAGTGTCACTAACCATGATTATTCTAAACATGACAATTACTCACAATTATGACTAAATTCAAAATTTGTGCTAATATACTTATTATGCCAAATTAACTTTAATTGACCCAATTCTGATTTAACATCCTAATTTACAGTTTATGGAAAGACTAGAATTATTATTCTAGTTTACCGTTTACGCCTAAAACTTAGCTTACTTGCAAATACTAAATTTAATATGTCAAATTACATATTCCATAATTCATGTCAAATTTTCAAATTTGCGTTCTAATAAACATGCCATAATACATGTTCTAAATTATGTCAATCATAATTATGTTCATGTTCCACATTATGCCAATTTCCAAGTTTACAACCATGTTTAAGTCAAATTTATGATTTTCCCAAATCGTATTCCCATCGTTCGTGTAATCGTGATTTCTTCCTAGATTATAGATAAATCTAGATTCGTGGATAAAAAGGGAATGAACCAAAATGCCATGAAAAGATAGACATAATGACTGGTAGAAGATGATAATTCACTAATCACAGATCTAACAAATTACACTGAATAAATTGATTAAAGCATCGAAGGCCTATAGATCTGATAATATTATGACATAAAAAGGGTTGAACAAATAACATAGGTTCAAGTATATGGGTAGATCTAACTTAATAGATAAATTCCCATAATCAAGATCCAAGGATAATTAAGAATAAACTGAATAGATAATCAAGTTTAGATCCAATCTCGCAGTCATAATCCTAGGCAATAATATCATGTTCGTGAATCATAGGTAATTATCCACTATTGTCCTTGTCATAGTCATAGGCATTGGTTTATGCTCCTAGTCAAAGGCTTATGTTCATAGTCAAAGGCTTATGGTTTCGAAGGCCATAGTTCCATAGTCATAATCTTAAGCATTTGCAATTTAGTCACAATGTGTTCTAGGCCATAATCAAGAATCAGATCCAAAGTCATAACAAGCACAGATTCAATGAAATGATAAGGCATATTTCTTATATTCTTTTAATTTCATGTCACAAATAGAAAAGGCGTTCAAATCTAAAAAGTAATCGACTTACAATGATTGGATCTAGAAAATAATAGAAAGATAGCGTTGCTTGAAGCCGTTGAATCTTTACTTGAATCCTAACTTGTTTTGAATCTTCTCTTGAAAGACTTGAGCAGCATATCCTCGTCTTGATTTATATTTTACTTTAATCTATTTATTTAGATTTAGAGGAAAAAGAAGAAGCCATGTCCATCAAGAATTTGTGCAGCATAAGGTTAGAGATGAATGGTGCAAAGAGGAGACTAGGGGCTATTTATATAGGATTGCAAGTTAATTTGAGCCGTCGATGAAGCCAAGGTTAATCAAAGCCATCCATTCTAAAGAGAAGCCAATTATGTTCACAATTACTTTCTTAATGTACATTATTAACATTTATTATTAAATTTGTATGCACATTAGATACATCTCCCCTTTACACATTTATTATATTAAGCATTGGTTATTCTTAAATTAGTAACTTTAGTGTTAACAGAAATACGGGGTGTTACATTCTCCCCTCCTTAAAGGATTTCGACCCCGAAATCTTCAAGTCAAGAAGAATGTAAATCCTACCATCCAGTCATCCATCTACTCAACCATCAAACACAGGCATCCATTGTACTTAAAGACTTCTAATGCTTGTATGTTCATATGCATAGTGTGTGTACATGTCTTTATCTAATGCAAAATCAGGCGGTCTACTGATTCAGTTGACTTCCTTAATGCAAATCATGTTAGTGTCATGCGTCCAATATGTATGCAAATCCTAATGATACATATTATTTCTATATGAGTGCACAATCATTCACTCAAATGCGACATCCATATGATAACACATTAAGTTCAATTCATAAAAAAATACATATATGTAAATGAAATATGAAGGCGTCTGAGCTGATCTAGTGCTTAATACGTGTGTATATGCATTCACGAGCAACCACTAGCAATCATTCGCAACCATCAGCCATAACATGTTTCAAATACATGTTTACATCCAAAAGGGTTTCTACCTAAGGATCGATGATACGTCCTAGAGGATATACCTTAAAAGCTAGAAATTAGTATGCATAGAATTCCTAAAAAAAGGAATCAAGGATGTACCCTTAAGAAAAAGGGTATGAGGCGCGTATGCCTTATCTTCAATCTCCCGTATCACGTCTTCTTGAGCTTTACTCAACTGTACCTTAACAGATTCAACTTCAGGATTGCGAAGTTTCTTGACCTCCATTTCCAAAATAAACAAATGTCAACCATGATACTAAGTGTATATACTAGGATGATTAGAGGTCTCTCCTCTTAGCTTATCCATCATGCCATAACTATGAGGGTCAAAAGGTCACTATGTACTTTTTACCTCTCTTAAGGTTAGTCCTTCTCTATATAGAGCGCCTGCCACAACTATTCATCTCTCAAGCAAACCATCCTAGTCGAACTCGACATCCCTCAAGTACAAGCCCCAAAGGCCTAAACCAATATCAGACAAGCACCCGAGGAATGTCTCCTCCGAATTTGGACGATCTACGTGAGATGATCTAAGCAAAAACAACCAAACACTTGAGCACTAGTTGGGATGTTTTACTATACAAGTACTAAGGTGCAGAGACTCGACTATGGAAGCAAATATGAACAAATGCGAAGTGCTAAAACCAAAAGAAAGAGTACAAACAGAAAAGCTAGACTCTTCCAACAGAACTTTACTACCTTTTCTCCTAGGTACTCTTAGTGGTGAAAGCATGTACTTGCCCTTCTGAAAATCTTATCCTTTGTTCTTAATTATATGTCCTATTCTGCCATAGTAAAGATACTTCCTCTTGTCTTAGGTTTTATAATCCCTTCCTCCTTCGTGAGCCAAGTCTACATCCATGAATTCCTCATCCTTGGGTTGTGCTCCTTAGCCAAACTCCTCATCCTCTTTCGTGTGTAATCATGTTGACAAATCTCTCGAAAGCTTCCTCCATCGTACAGAAAACCCTACTAAGCTTGAAAGAAAACTAGCCGCAGGTGAAACTACTACGGTTATAGATGGAAGTCGGGCACTACTTCGCCCTTCGATGAGGTTACCTCCTAGAAAGCCAGGAGCCCCAGAGACTCAAGAAAGAAGGGGACAAGAATTCAAACAAAGAATCAGAAGATAGTGCGTACGGCTTTTAGGGAATATGCCTTTAAAACAAAACTTTTCTTTTGAAAATGCTTCTTTTAAAACTGTTTGAAAATAATAATTTTTTTTCAAATCTTTTATCTGATCCGGTAACCTTCAGCTCTGATACCAAGTGTAACACCGCACATCCTTTAGTGTCACTCACAAAGGGAATGCACTAAGTTCTGTGGAGCATTTAGGGTAAAAGATGCAGATAAATTACAAGACAGACAAAATTAAAACAGCGGAAAATAAAACTTTACTTTATTGATAAAATAGTTTGTACAACAATTGTTTTCCAATATTAGAGTATCATCTGTCTTACAAAATAAAGAAGCATAAAATAACATTTATATTCCCCAATGTAGCATAAGCCAGCCATAGCAGCAGAAAAAGAGAGTCCAAATCACTTTGTCAAAGAATCTTCGAGCTTGGGAAGAGTGACGGTCCGATCTAACCTGAGCTATAATATTCCCTCCTTAACTACCTAGGGGGGGAACGGAAGAAAAGAAGACGAGAGAAAACTGGGTCAGACATAAAGTCTGGTAAGTTCAGTTACTTCTAGCATGTGAACAAGGAAAAACAAAACGACATGAATTAACTGAATACAAGACAATACCATGATGATGGGCCAACACGATAGGATAAGATTAACACAAGATATGCTAAGACAGGATAAACTGGATATGCTTTAATACTTTCTCCGCTTCGCTATTAACCTGTTATTATGGTTTCTATGTCTCTGCACCACCTATCTAGTGTCCCAACGAGTAATCTGTCTAAAATGATAACGCGATCCCAATCCCAGTAATTGTGGTTGCCTTTAGGCGTACATTTATTATTTATTACCTAGATATAATCTAGGGTTTTATATCAAAGTTCTTCCTAGATTCCACTTGGGTTTACGCGGCTTATCTAATGCTTCACAGATTCAGGGTTTATGCCACCTAGGTCTAACTAGGGATTACGCTACCTGTCGAACGATGCTCCTAGTCTTGGACGCACTACCTAGAGTGGTATATGTTCCTAGACTTTCCCCACGTATGTGTCGCGAATCGTTTATCGCTGTCTAGATGCACATGTCATGAAATGTGCGACCCGAGTCCCGTGGCAGGGCTATTCTAGAAACACGGAACTCGGTCGGGAGCTTTCAGATATCTGCCGATGCAGATGCTATGGTTTGTTTCCAGTGGCTATGGTCCCACCTGACCCCTCCCTCAACTAATGAAAGGCCACCCTTGAAAAATTGAGAACTATACGCATGCCCCCTATGCCCCACTGTCTTATGGCCATCCTGAAACACCCCACCTCCGTTAGGGTCACTCTCAAAGGGAATGCCCTAATTTTGGTGGAGGTTTATAAGTACAAGTCACAGATATACAAGACAGATATAAGAACACATATTTGTAAACAGCGGAAGAACAACAAACTTTTATTTCATAAAGTCAAATACGTGTTACAACAACATCCTTTCCAAAAACATAACATAACACTTTCATAATCTGTCTTGAGTACATTATTTAAAGAAGCATAAATAAAACGTAGATAAACTGCAAAAGCCCTATAGTGGATTGTCCAAAGCCATAGTTCAAAACAGGAAAGTCCAAGCAATACATTTCTCTTCTTCAAGCTGGATGTTGAGGTAGGTCAAGCTGCTGTGTTCCCTCCCTGAGGACCTGGGGGGGGGGAACGGAAGAAAGAAGACGAAAGAAAAATAGAGTCAGACATAAAGCCTGAGTAAGTCTAGTACTACTTTGTCTATGAATAAAGAACTGGGTATGATAAGTAAAACAGGAAGTGGGCAACATTATAAACTTGGTTAAGTTATCTAGGGTCGAATATACTATCGTACCCCATGTTAATCTCTAAACCCATATAAACTAGTTTCCAATTTGCACCCCAAAATCAGGGTGATGTGATCCATTCTACGATGATCGGCTCCTACTCGCATAGTTACATGTGTCTTACGGCCCCCGATGTCTGTAGTTACCTATGCTGGTCCCACCATGGGGTGTATCAAGTCCCATAGTGGCAACCCGACACAACCTTAGAGTGCACAGGTATGCTACTGGTGTCCAGTGCCTTATTTTTCTGCGCCGGAGTGTGTGCACGCCCGCACTCCGTTAGAACCTACACTGCTACACCACCGCCGTCGATTTTTGACCTCTTACAATCAGCCCAGTAATCGTGCCCCACCCTGCCTAGTTTCAGGGTTTCCTGATACACCTTTTAGGGTTACTGCTGAAAAGGGTCCCCCGTTACTAGGTTTTCTATCTCTAGCCAACGTGCTAAGTTGGTTAAGTGTTTCCTAACCTAACCCCCACCAGTCCGTTTAGTTTAGCATGTTTCATTTTGATTAAGTCTTAGTCCACTTAATCCTAACAATCCCGACTCAGCCTTAATTGTCTTATTAAGGCCCTGACCTCTCACATTAGACAGGTATTGTTGTGGCTGCCTGTTGCCGGTTGGTTCCGGGCAGTCTTACGCCACAACTCAGTCTAACCTCGGGTCCTTATTGGGCTCCATGTTTAACCTTCCACATTGGATAGGTATTGTTGTGACTACTGGACAGCCGGGCGGTTCCGGGCAGGTTTACATCACAACTCAATCCAACCTCGGGTTAAACACATCGTATGTTCTACATTTACATATCTTGTCATTCTTCTTTATTTCTTATATGTAAATATTTGCGGCCCATTATTAAGTTAATGGTGTAAAGGATTACACCAATCACGGGCCCAACCCATACTTGACTTTGGGCCCTTCTATTTTATATTTTCATTCATTAATTTATTTTTAACCCAACGTTATTTTCCCCCGTTTTACACGTCCGTTTATATATATTGGGCTTAGCTTTTTAAAGCCCAATTTAGCCATGCGAAAGGGGAGGCTTAAAGCGTGATTACATACACAAAGAGGGGAAGGTGAGCGCATGAACTTGCATATGACGTTGGAAATACATAATAGAAACTGGTGTACTTGCATAGTGGTAACATAGGTGACATGAATCAAAGCATGTGAACTTGTAATTGAGATATCATTATTGACCCATGAACCTATATTTTTACTTAGGCATAATGTCAAACATAAGCATGGCATAAATACTTTTAGCATAAACATGGCATAATGTCAAACATGGCATAAATACTTCTAGCATAAACATGGCATAATGTCAAACGTAAGCATGGCATAAATACTTCTAGCATAAACATGGCATAATGTCAAACATAAGCATGGCATAAATACTTCTAGCATAAACATGGCATAATGTCAAACATAAGCATGGCATAAATACTTCTAGCATAAACATGGCATAATGTCAAACATAAGCATGGCATAAATACTTCTAGCATAAACATGGCATAATGTCAAACATAAGCATGGCATAAATACTTCTAGCATAAACATGGCATAATGTCAAACATAAGCATGGCATAAATACTTCTAGCATAAACATGGCATAATGTCAAACATAAGCATGGCATAAATACTTCTAGCATAAACATGGCATAATGTCAAACATAAGCATGGCATAAATACTTCTAGCATAAACATGGCATAATGTCAAACATAAGCATGGCATAAATACTTCTAGCATAGGCATGGCATATGGTCAAACATAAGTATGGCATAAATACTTCTAGCATGAACATAGCATAATTCAACTTAATCATGATTTAAGCTTAATCACATAACGATGGTATAAACATACTTATGCATAAATATTCCTAAACATGGTGTTTGCTTTAAACTTGCAAAAAGGGATTTTTGAGTCTAACCTAGCCATGTCTCACATATGTCAAATATCATTCATAGCCTAGCCATATTCCCAAGCATGACTTAATACATGGATTATGGTGTAAAAATTCCAACATAGTTTCATATGAACTATAACAACCAAACTTGTCTCAATTGCTTGCAAAATGATTTATACAAAATATACATCATGACGACATAATAACAAAGCCCCAAACTTGCATAAATTTCACCCAACTACATACATGTAGCTTCAACATAGATTACATAATTTGCGCAATATTCCAAACGTATATTCGCATAGAACTACCGCATGTAGTTCTTTATAATTAATAACATAATTTTGCACAAATATGAATTACTTTCATTGCCACAATTCAAGCATACACATCAACACAGTTGTTTATTAATACCAAAGTAATACTCTACTTACAATGGTTGCGGCAAATTCTCTAATTAAGAGATATGATTCCTTTGTTGAATTGATTAGCTTTAGGTTGTTTGAATTGCTTTAGGCTTTAGAACTTTCTCCCTAATCCTCTCTCTCTAGATGACGGCTACTCTTAGTCGTTCCTCAGCAACATGGCGGCTATGCTCTTAATTTGAATGAATAGATTAGGGTTTAGTCTAGAGTTGTTTATATAGAGGTTAGGAATTGATTAGAACCATTGATGTTGCTAGGTTAGATCGTATCCATTCATTAGATAGAGAGACCAATTAAAACTTGCCACCTAGCCCTAATGACAAAGCAACCCACAGAAATTCGACCAAACACAGACCAGGCCAGCCAGGAGGGACTGGGTTCGATTTTCAAAAATTAAACTTTAAATTGAGCTGTTTTAGTCTATTTGAATTTTATCTATTGTATACATATATTTTTGCATATATATATATATATATATTCTCATATATATATATATACATATATTTTCTTTATTTCCTTATATGTACGTTCTTATCCTTTCAAAATTTGAATTTGTATACGTACATGTATTTGCATGCTCAGTTGGCCCTCTCTAAAACAGAGATAAAAATTATGTCGCCGCCGGGGTTCGAACCCCCGACCTCCATGCTACAAATCCAATGCCTTAACCAACTGAGCTACAGAGGCTTTTGTTAATAAGTCTTAGAATAATAATAATTATTGTCCTCTCCTTACTTCTCTTTTTTCATGTTTTGCTGTAATATTTAAATTAAAGATATCTTCTTCATACGTTATCCGTTTTGCGCAAACTCGGACTCTATCTCAAGCAGAATTCCGAGACGAACGCAATGGTGATGTCCGTTTCCCTTAATTTTTCTGTTACAATTTAATTATACTTTAATTTGTTAATTTACTGTTAACGGAAAAATCCGGGGTGTTACACATCCTCACCCATAACTAGATAGCAAGTATATGGTCTTTTGGAGTTCTCCGCCTTTTCGCTTTATGTATCTCGACTGACTCAAGATGGTAGGTAGACGACGAGTTGCTATCACAGGGCTATTGGTCTCGCCGAATCACGCTGGTCCACCCTAGTCTTTAGGTTGCCTTAAATTGTTACCAAGGCATACCCTTGGTTCTCCTAACGCAGACCTTAACCTCTGTGAGCCCAGGAGGATCATCTGCAGCCTCACAAAGGAATACCAAGAGTACCCTCACGTCCCCTCGAAGCCTCGGGCTTCGTAACCCAATTCGTTGGAGCTTTCTTTAAGATCAGATGGACGTTCGCTCCTCCTCGTGTTATACTAAGAATTACTACTTAGTTTTCCTAACTAAGGTTTACCACTTAGTTTCCTGAATCATCGTTTTCTTAACTAAGGTTTACCACTTAGTCCTTTTAACTAAGGTTTACTACTTAGTTCTCTTTCTCGTCAAGTTGGATTGGTTAAGTGTCATTAGTCGATACAAGTTAACTTAACCTATTCATTTGTCATGTTAAACTGGTTATGTGTTACAAGTAATTCACGTTGACTTAACCCTACCAGCATCAAATTATATTGGTTAAGTATTTACTTAACCCTACCCATTCATCTTGTATTGGTTAAGTGTTCCTTTTTAACTTAACCTTGCCTATCTGTTTTAACTAACATGTTATAACGGTTAAGTGTTCCCTTAGTTAACTTAACCCTAACATTGGTTTGATTAACATGTTCTAATGGTTAAGTATTGTCCCTTCATGTTTTTAACTTAACCCTATTCATTTATCACACTCTGATGGTTAAGTGTTCAAGCTTACTTAACCCTACGGTCTAGTCCAGCTAACATATTAAATTGGCTAAGTGTATTAAATTTACTTAACCCCAACCCATAGTCTAGTTAGCATGTTAAGTTGGCTAAGTGTATTAACTTTACTTATCCCCAACGTCTAGTCTAGTTAACATGTTAAATTGGCTAAGTGTATTGAATTTACTTAACCCCCACTTTCTAGTCTGGTTAACATATTAAATTGGCTAAGTGTTTTTCTTAGTTACTTAACCCCTACAAATCTTGTCTTGTTACCATGTTCAGTTGGTTAAGTGTTCTAGTTAACTTAACCCTATCGTTCTAACTTAACTGTGTTAAGTTGGTTAAGTGTTCTTATGGACTTAACCCTCCCATTCTAGCTTAACTTTAATTGTCTTATTAAAGCACCATCCACTCACATTAGACAGGTATTGTTGTGGCTGCCGGTATGCCGGTTGGTTCCGGGCAGTCTTACGCCACAACTCAGTCTAACCTCTGGCCTTTATCGGGCTCAATGCCTTAACCTCCCATATTGGATAGGTATTGTTGTGATCACTGGACAGCCGGGCGGGTCCGGGCAGGTTTACATCACAACACAATCCAACCTCGGGTTAAGCATGTTCGCATTGTCTAAATTTACTTTTCTCATTTAGGATAAATTCTATAAGTAAATTTTCCCTAATTTACTTATTCCATTATTACACTTTTAATGTACATTGTCAACATTTATTATTATGGCCCATTTTCCCTATATATCATATTTATAGTTTTTGGTATGTAAATTATACCAAATTAAGTGTCACTAACCATGATTATTCTAAACATGACAATTACTCACAATTATGACTAAATTCAAAATTTGTGCTAATATACGTATTATGCCAAATTAACTTTAATTGACCCGATTCTGATTTAACATCCTAATTTACAGTTTATGGCAAAACTAGAATTATTATTCTAGTTTACCGTTTACGCCTAAAACTTAGCTTACTTGCTAATACTAAATTTAATATGTCAAATTACATATTCCATAATTCATGTCAAATTTTCAAATTTGCGTTCTAATAAACATGACATAATACATGTTCTAAATTATGTCAATCATAATTATGTTCATGTTCCACATTATGCCAATTTCCAAGTTTTCAACCATGTTTAAGTCAAATTTATGATTTGCCCAAATCGTATTCCCATCGTTCGTGTAATCGTGATTTCTTCCTAGATTATAGATAAATCTAGATTCGTGGATAAAAAGGGAATGAACCAAAATGCCATGAAAAGATAGACATAATGACTGGCAGAAGATGATAATTCACTAATCACAGATCTAACAAATTACACTGAATAAATTGATTAAAGCATCGAAGGCCTATAGATCAGATAATATTATGACATAAAAAGGGTTGAACAAATAACATAGTTTCAAGTATATGGGTAGATCTAACTTAATAGATAAATTCCCATAATCAAGATCCAAGGATAATTAAGAATAAACTGAATAGATAATCAAGTTTAGATCCAATCTCACAGTCATAATCCTAGGCAATAATATCATGTTCATGAATCATAGGTAATTATCCACTATTGTCCTTGTCATAGTCATAGGCATTGTTTTATGCTCCTAGTCAAAGGCTTATGTTCATAGTCAAAGGCTTATGGTTTCGAAGGCCACAGTTCCATAGTCATAATCTTAAGCATTGGCAATTTAGTCACAATGTGTTCTAGGCCATAATCAAGAATCAGATCCAAAGTCATAACAAGCACAGATTCAATGAAATGATAAGGCATATTTCTTATATTCTTTTAATTTCATGTCATAAATAGAAAAGACGTTCAAATCTAAAAAGTAACCGACTTACATTGATTGGATCTAGAAAAGAATAGAAAGATAGCGTTGCTTGAAGCCGTTGAATCTTTACTTGAATCCTAACTTGTTTTGAATCTTCTCTTGAAAGACTTGAGCAGCATATCCTCGTCTTGATTTATATTTAGTTTTAATCTATTTATTTAGATTTAGAGGAAGAAGAAGAAGCCATGTCCATCAAGAATTTGTGCAACATAAGGTTAGAGAAGAATAGTGCAAAGAGAAGGAGACTAGGGGGCTGTTTATATAGGATTGCAAGTTAATTTGAGCCGTCGATGAAGCCAAGGTTAATCAAAGCCATCCGTTCTAAAGAGAAGCCAATTATGTTCACAATTACTTTCTTAATGTACATTATTAACATTTATTATTAAATTTGTATGCACATTAGATACATCTCCCCTTTACACATTTATTATATTAAGCATTGGTTATTCTTAAATTAGTAACTTTAGTGTTAACAGAAATACGGGGTGTTACAATTATGTCACACATGCATGCACCCACAAGAGCACATATATATGATACATGAATTTTTTTTTTTGAAGGCTACATGAATATATATATGTGTGTGTGTGTGTGCGCGCGCGCACATGCGTGTGTAACACATTAATATATAAATTAAATTAATCAAATTAACTTATATTACAAGTGGGGAATAAACAAGTCAAAATTTCTGAAAATTGATAAAAGATTGGATAATCAACTGAAAGTTAATACAGTACTACCTCAGGAAATGATTGAAAATAACTATGTATTAGAGGAGAGTGAGATAAGAAGCGAGCAAACCTGTAATGATTCTGTAGTTGACATTGGCCAGTTGGTTGATATCACAACCTCAAATACTTTTGACAAATTGCAGGAGTTAGAAAATGTAAACAATGTAATGCATTTGGCAATCTTCTTATTTGCTTAGAAGTTGATGGGTCAGTAGGAAATCTCGACTTTGTGCTGGGGAACAATAACAAGTTTGAAACGAATCAAAAAGAAGGAAAATTTATGTTTAGTAGTGATATAGCGAATTGTAGAGAAACAATGCAGGAAGAGAGAATTGATAATGATCCTATTGATAATGAAATATCTAAAGCATTAAGAGATATGGTGGAAAAACAATTTGATAAGATAGATGTAGCCGTCCTAACTCGGTGAGAAAACATGATGAACTAAACAATGCTCAACAGACCAATGCTGATAGGATGGATGGGGATGATGGTACTCAATTGGATGGAGCTACAGTTACAATGATCAATCAAACCCCTGATGCCACATTTGAAGTCATATTGAATACACAAGAGCATTTTGCGCAGCATATAAATTCTAAGTAGATAATATCGCTTAACCATTCGCCATTCATAAATCCCACCATGTAGTTAATCACGACACCATTGTGCTTATGATCAATGCTTTGGATAATGAGGACAAAAGTGTGCATGTGCACCACAAAATCTAATACAACACTAGTGAATCTGCTCCGTGCAATGTCACCCTAACTTGTCCACTAACGCCACCCTTAACACCGCTGAACATTGTCAGTCAATCTCCTTGGCAACTGAATATGCTTCCTGTAATGAAGCCGACCTGGCAAAAGGCACATGCATCCCCAACCAACACAAAAGCTTTTAGCAAATATGTTCTACTCTCCACCTCTAATACCAAAGCCAAGAAAACGATAAAACCAAATTATCACTGTTATGACCATATCCTCCCCCCGCTACATATCGTGCACCCCCCAGTTTGACACTCGACCATATCAATTTAACTCCTCCATCTTCAACTCCAACTGGTTCCTATCCAACTAACCAGATCTCCAATTTCACAGGCCCTTCACGTGTTGAAGCCTCTAATGAATCCGCAAAATCTACTCTCGTTGCCGCCACTCCGGGATGTATGAACTGTAAAACCCCTGCTGCCAAGCGTACGAAACAACAAATTTTAAATTGGAGTTTTCTCAATAGGACAAAATCTTGAAACTCTATATTCACAAGTTATGACTAATGCGATGCTAGTTCATGGAATAGGAGTTATATTGTTACTGGATATAGAAATTGGAATTTAGGTTGTTACATAGTGGACACAATGGGAACATGTAGTTCGAACTGGACGTCTATAAGTGATAACATATATGTTCATATGAAAAGCTCCATTGATCTTCAAGAGAAAATGGAGATTCTTCCTGCAGTGTTACATGGCCTGCCTCTTGCCACAGTTTCTCTTGACCCGGGGATCAAGCCAATTGTAACGACCTGGGGAAAAATTCAACGCTCGAATTTTCGACAATATTACATAAATCCGTATTACTTGCCAAAAACCTAAGTATTGAACCCCAGATTGTCAATAGGAAGAATTTAGAGGGTGAGAAAAGGAAGAAAGAATATTAGAATAGAAGAAAGAAGAAGAACACCACATCAGAATCTCACAACGGAACAGATAAAATATAATATAACAAATCTTTTTACACAAAAGAACTATGTATACATACCAACCATCAGAGTACAACATATATCAGTCACAGCGGAATAATAACTTTATATAACTAGCGGTGAAGCCGCCTGCTTCCAGCTCCTGAAACTCCATGCGAAGCCTAACCTGGAATATACTCAGTCTGACCCGAGCACATTTGAAGCAAAGCAAAATACACCGGGTCAGTCTGGAATACTTTCAGTGATAAATTCACAGAACACACAACTTGTTTAACTTTGGAAAATCTTTTATGAAATCAAAGATAATAGTAAGACCAGCCCACACATAAACACGGACGGTTTTTACCTTACTATAACCCAAAATGTTTTTGAAATCATAACTTATTCTGATATTATCATAATGTCTAAATACAAATAAATAACAATCTAGTGGAGCGCTTGCATCTCACGCTCCACATATATAGTATACAATCAAAACCGCGGGCACTTATTGGATATTGGATTCCAACCATGACAAGGTATGAGACCACCTGCCGATAGTGTATCTCTAGAGACGAATACACTGGCTTCAACAAGAACGTCTTGCAACCCGGCCCACACATGACCGACCACTCATTTCGCTTGAGTGTATCGAATTTATATCACCAACGATTGGGATCAGCAACCGTTTCCCGAAAAGGGACAGCATCGAATATAGATTAAAGAAGCATATGGAATTTCTCTAGATAGGTGAGTATACACCTTAATGGTAGCGACCTACATAGCCATGTTGTTTGCCCGATTTTTTGTAATTTCTCGATTGATGAGGCTTGAGGTTAGAATTTAACTTTTAAAACATCTGGTCATCATTCACTTTGAATGCCACATTGTCAGATCCGTCAAATCACTAATTGACGTCCACAAATATACTCTGGGTATAAAAGAAGTGCCCCTCTTTGCCAACAACTCGGTATATTTGTAAAAATCAACGTACGTGGTTTTGAGGAAATACTCTGTCAGATATTCGTCCATACAAGTCATCCAGGAACAGGAAGAACCGAAGGTACCCTCCTACCGCATCCTTATATAGGAATCACCCCAAGGATCAGTAGCGAGTTGTCCTTGCAATCTGTACAATCATAACCACGACCGAATCACGTCAAAATACTTCTATGTTGCAATTCACAGAGGATATTCGTCAAGTAATCCTTCTGCTTATGAAGATCCACGGTCTTCACTTGCTCCATCATTGATCAGCGTATTCACGTATTTGCTGGTCGGAATGGTTTTCGAATATAAATTCGATTTCGGTCTTTCTGTACCAACAACCGTATTGGTCATGTTTGATAGTCGGTGATTTAACTATCAAAGAACAAAGGTGTGAATAAAATGAGTTTGCCGATTCAGTATTTGACATTACCTGGCCTATTAAAAATATATTTAACAAATGGTAAATCAACTTTTAAATCTTCCAATATATTGAAAACATTATATTTATTCTTATTTATAACAAAACTATTTTAAATACTTTGGAGCATGTATATATATGTATATACTCAGCTTTTCATTCCTTTTGGAAGTATCGATATATTTTTTCTAAACCTTTTTCTCTTTCTTTATATTCGAGTATCTCGATATATATATATATATATATATATAATACTTAATGGTATAAGATAAGTTATCGATTTTGATATGGCAAAGCAAATGTCAAACTATAATTTAAAACCAACTGTTTTTATTTACGTTGTAACTAACATTTTAGTATTATTCATTATTCCAAAATTTAGCACTCATATTCGATACTCCTCGTATGGAATATCACATCAATCACAACACCATTCAATCATTTCAAACTAATACCATTCCTCGATAATAATGAAGCCGTTCAAGTTGGGGTATTTTATTTACCTCTCTGACCTTGATCGACAACGTTCTTATCTCAGAATAATATCAGCTCTTCACTTAACCACTGATATTAAAATTTCATTTACCACCTTGATTTCAAATCTAGTTTTATAAACCATACATTTGAAATCCTTTCTTCAATATAATCTTTTTACTTAACTTGTTTGGTTAAGTCAATATTCACTAAAACACAACTTTGATCCTAAACATAATTCCACTTATGGTCTTTTTGTACTTATAATACAAATCCCATGCCAAATAGTTCTCTTACATTCATTCGACTATTCTTAATTAACCTTATCTTGAATCCCATAACTAAAACTCGTTCATCCCCTTCTTTACAACAAGACCCTTTTAACTTGGATTTTAATTCCAAATCCATTTACCAATACAAAACAATTCTTATGTATTTTCCTTTTTGCTAGAATCCTTGTTCCAATTATTTAATATTTTAAAGTCATCGTTATGGTTTAAAAACCTCATTTTAATCTTCGTTTGGATTTCTTTATAATAATCCATTATCATCATTTTGGCAACTTAGCTCAGATTCCACTTTAAATCCATTAACACCTTTTTGTCCATTAAGAATCTAATTACTGTTTTACCTTGATAATTTTATTCAGTTGAATTCACTTTTACTTAATTTAATAATTAAGTAAAATCTTATTTAAATCCTTTGCACACACTTACAAATTCCATTACAACACTTGTTTGAAAACTTGGATCTTAAATTTCTTTATAAGACTTCTATTTGCCTTTGATCAAACCTTATCGCTATTACAGAATTTTTTTACTTGAATTCCCATTAAAATTATCGCTTTAATTATTATTAATTAAAATAATAATTAAATATTAAAAATAGTTAACTTTGCTATTAATAGGATCATTATCATTTTTAAAATCTTATTAAATAATAATTAACTTTATTAACACTAACTATTTAAAGATTACCTTAAAATTTATAGTTAATCAAAGATTAAATAACATTTAACACTGTTCGTTAAATTTAAACGAATATCCAGAATATTGAATAAAATGTATTCCATTTGTCCATTTTACTCGAAAACGGTGGGTTTTACCAACCGTACATATCAGTTAACTATTAACTGATTTTCATTTGTCATTCCCCCTTTTTAAATTAATTAAATAACTAAATTAATTTAAAAACGCCATCTGATTGTTTTAAAAACAATTATTTCATTTTACCAGCCCGTAGGTAAATTCTTTGGTTTTCTAGCTTTTGGACCATGTACAAATCATACGATCTTACTACATAAAACCGTTTAAATAATTTACGATTGTTAATTTATAAATTTCTAATTTAATTATTTATATAAAATGACTGAAATGTTTCATTTCAGTTATAAAATAATTTATAACTTTAAAATGCGTCGATTCACCGAACGGTAAACCGACGTCTGAAACAACACATTTTAGGCCATTCACTGCCAATTACTCAATCAACACTGTCGATTGATTTTAAACCCAACACAGGTGAATATTTATTCAACCATCATGTTCAAACATGTTTCACTACCATCTGGGGTTCAATAAGCTCAAATATAAATAATGTAAAACGACAACATATGAAATGTTTGAGGAATCCAGTCGGATCCCTCCAACCTGTTCTTCCCTGCACCACAGCTCGTTATACATTTTCATAATAATATATGAAATAAATTTCAATGAACCTACTATTTATAACGATGAAATATAAATAACAGCAACCATTCAAACAATAACAGCCAATAGCAACCAATCAACTAATTTATGCTTTTTAAAGGTAAATTATATTTTAATATGAATTTACCATATCACAGGGTTCCAGAGGGTGTGAGAATTAACTTACCAGCTCATTACGGTTGACGGTGGTCTCGTTTGTTCCTTTTAATCTTGAACGGACGTTCAAAATTAACTGAAATTTCAAACAGCTTTAATCAGTTCCTAGTCAGCGCCATCACCTAGGCCTCGTCCCTGCGATCCCAACGGATGCAGTTTCGTTAAATTTCGTTACCGAACGAGCGAGATACACTAATTCAAAGTTTATATAAAATTACGATTATTAATTAAGTTTAATTATAAATTTAAAACACTAATTACCATTATAATATTGTCCATGTCATCACTGTACTTCACGAACACGCGTTTTCCCCTTTACCATTTTCCTGAACCCGACAGTCCATCTCCCTCTTCGATTTTCACCTCCACGCACCAACACAAACCCATCAACCTCCTTGCGCCGCCGCCTCAGAAGACCTGGAGCACCCCTGACACCTCCCATTGCTCCGCCCGAACACCAGCCCCAACCACCTGAACCGCCGTGAACCAGAAGCCCCCCGACCGCCGTGATTCCAAACATCCCCAATTTCCGTTCATCAGCCACATTCGACCGCCACAGCTCGAGTTGGACCACTGGACCGCCACCAATCGACCAGCCTCGCCACCCAGCACCAGTCCCCTCAGACCTCCGCCACCGCAAACCCTCCAGCACGCCAGAAAAGCCTGAAATCCGATCTCAGCCTTTGTAAACAACCCAAAACAGTCCCCTCCGTTCATCTACCTCCCACGACCACCACACACGATTTCCGACCCCCAGACTAGAGCCAAAAGAAAGCCTGATCTCCCTACTTCAATTCCCCCCAGGTCCTAGCTCCTGAAATCGACCACAACTCCTCCAAATCAGCCAAGAATGAAACTGATTTCTCACTGTTCTTGGCCGATTTCGGCCACCACAGGTGTCTGATTACCCCAATTTTTTTACAGCAGCTAGAGCTCGACCCGATCTACAACTTCCGTTCAGATCGCCCTAACAAAATCCTTATAGAAATGGAGAAATAAATTAAAATGTAAATGAGGGCTTTTCTGCAAAATTGGTGGACGGAAATGAGTTGTTGATCAGAAAATTCTGATTTGGGAGGTATATATAAGTGGAAAAATCATTATTTTAACCTGACGTGACTAAAGATATTTAATGATAACGACTAAAGATATTTATTTCGTACCTACCGCTATTTCGACCGTTGTTTATTCGCTCCCGTGCTCACGTACAAACTCCATTCGAGATAGAAATGGACGGCATAGTATAATTTGATGTTACGGTCCTAATGAAACTTGTTTTATTGAATTCCGAGTCTGTTTGCTCAAATGGCGCTCGTTCACGTCCAAATGGTCGTTTTATTTGCATTTTATTTTGCCGTGCTCACAAATTAACTCTGATTGACGCGCAAATTGAAATCTAGCAATAATTTACTATTGCGGTCCCAATAAAATTTGTTTCGTCGAAAACGAAGGTCGTTTGAATAAAGGTCCTTTTATAACTGCCCAATTCAAATAAAATAAACCAATTTTAAAATACCTCAATATAATAATAATAATAAAATATTGTAATTGATCATACATGAGAAGAATTTCATATACTACTAAAATAAAATAACTCAGATTGAGTTTGAAGCCAAATCGATATTTAAAATATTTAAAAACCATTTACTTTATATAAATAATCGCTATAGAATATAAAGGAATTCCATAGCGACCTTTTCAAATTTTGATTTGGACATAAAACAAAATCTACGTTATGAAAACTGGATTTTTCTCTTTCACTAGAAAGATATCATCCAACAGATTCCGAGTTTCTTGTTTCGAGAAAATCCTACTTATTTTGGATCCTGCACAACCTGTTAAAGTTCAAAATGCCAAATTACGAACTGTCGCGCCACTGCAGCTCGTTATTTATTTAAATTATAAATTAATCGCTCAACCGTCGTTAAATAAACGAAATCGTCAATATAATTTCAATAAAAATAATATTGACCCATTTCAAATTGCTCGATCACAATATATTTCAAAGTCAACATTTTCCCAATATTTAGGAATTAAAATATTATTATATAATTAATATAATTTAAATATTCAAATTAAAATTGTCAAATCCCATTATTTAAACTCAAATCAATATTTAAAATAAATAAAATATTACAAATAAATGGTCAAAAAATATGGGATGTTACAACCCTTCCCCCTTAAAATAATTTTGTCCTTGAAATTGCTAAGGTAGAAAGAACGTTACAACCTATTATCTTTACAGAAATATTTGATTTAAAGCTCGATTTTAGTTTCCAAAACTAATCTGATTGGTTTTAAAAAATAATTTTCCAAAAATCTTCAAAAAAATTCTAACACCTTTAATTTTGGAAATTTGTTGGCAGAGTCACCCTGTACGAAGGACATCTGCAATATCGCAGGTTCAAGAAATAAATATACCTCGACCAACAGGGTCGGAAAAATCAAAATCCAAACTCAAAACCCAAACAAAATCCAAAATTTCATATTTTCGTAGGCGTACTTTTTTGCGGGAGTTATTATGCGATAAGCAATATATTATATGTGAGCTTGCTTAATTATAATGCAGCTTTATTCAAACTGGTTCTGATTAACTCTAGAATTTCTCTCTTGGATGAATTTTAAAGTTGAATTGGCACTCCTGCACCTGTTCTCAACTCAAATGAATTTCATCAGTCATCACAACAATGCCAGTTATGTTCAAAACATCCATACCATTCATATCAACCCATTTCACAATTCAATCCATTCGAGGTTATAATTATTTATAATTACTTCATTTATTTCTTTAATTATCCATTCAAATTTATTTATCTAGATTGATTTATTCGAATTCTTTATCTCAGATTGGTATTAACCAAGTCGATTCAAGTTCAGGTTTATATCCATAAGATCGAGCACACCATCCAAACATATCATACAATCAGCATTAACAAATCAATCGATTGCCCATACTATAATAACCTTTACTTTTATTTTATTACAAAATAAATTAGGCCAAAAATAATTTCAAAAATAATTTTATATCAAATTACAAATACGCGCTCTCATAAATATACACAAATTCAATCTAAGGTATTACTAACCCCATCTCTATCGAGTTACGCCACAGAGCCAAGGTTATCACTAAACCATTAGCTCTGATACCACTGTAACGACCCAGGGAAAAATTCGACGCTCAAATTTTCGACAACAATACATAAATCCGTATATCTTGCCAAAAACCCAAGTATCGAACCCCAGATTGTCAATATAAAGAATTTAGAGGGTGAGAAAAGGAAGAAAGAATATTAGAATAGAAGAAAGAAGAACACCACATCAGAATCTCATAGCAAAACAGATAAAATATAATATAACAAATCTTTTTACACAAAAGAACTATATATACATACCAACCATCAGAGTACAACATATATCAGTCACAGCGGAACAATAACTTTATATAACTAGCGGTGAAGCCGCCTGCTTCCAGCTCCTGAAACTCCATGCGAAGCCTAACCTGGAACATACTCGGTCTGACCCGAGCACATTTGAAGCAAAGCAAAATACACCGGGTCGGTCTGGAATACTTTCAGTGATAAATTCACAGAACACACAACTTGTTTAACTTTGGAAAATCTTTTATGAAATCAAGGATAATAGTAAGACCAGCCCACACATTTTTGAAATCATAAATTATTCTGATATTATCATAATGTCTAAATACAAATAAATAACAATCTAGCGGAACGCTTGCATCTCACGCTCCACATATATAGTATACAATCAAAACCGCGGGCACTTATTGGATATTGGATTCCAACCATGACAAGGTATGGGACCACCTGCCGATAGTGTATCTCTAGAGACGAATACACTGGCTTCAACAAGAATGTCTTGCAACCCGACCCACACATGACCGACCACTCATTTCGCTTGAGTGTATCGAATTTATATCACCAACGATAGGAATCACCCCAAGGATCAGTAGCGAGTTGTCCTTGCAATCCGTACAATCTCAACCACGACCGAATCACGTCAGAATACCTCTGTGTTGCAATTCACAAAGGATATTCGTCAAGTAATCCTTCCGCTTATGAAGATCCACGGTCTTCACTCGCTCCATCTTCGATCAGCGTATTCACATATTTGCTGGTTGGAATGGTTTTCAAATATAAATTCGATTCCGGCCTTTCCGTACCAACAACCGTATTGGTCATATTTGATAGTCGGTGATTTAACTATCAAAGAACAAAGGTGTGAATAAAATGAGTATGCTGATTCAATATTTGACATTACCTGGCCTATTAAAAATATATTTAACAAATGGTAAATCAACTTTTGAATCTTCCAATATATTGAAAATATTATATTTATTCTTATTTATAACAAAACTATTTTAAATACTTTGGAGCATGTATATATGTATATACTCAGCTTTTCATTCCTTTTGGAAATATCGATATATTTCTTCTAAACCTTTTTCTATTTCTTTATATTCAAGTGTCTCGATATATACATATATATATAATACTTAATGGTATAAAATACGTTATCGATTTTGATATGGCAAAGCAAATGTCAAACTATAATTTAAAACCAACTATTTTTATTTATGTTGTAACTAACATTTTAGTATTATTCATTATTCCAAAATTTAGCACTCATATTCGATACTTCTCGTATGGAATATCAGATCAATCACAACTCCTTTCACTCGTTTCAAACTAATACCATTTCTTGATAATAATGAAGCTGTTCTTGTTAGGGTATTTTATTTACCTCTCAGACCTTGATCGACAACGTTCTTATCTCATAATAATACCAGTTCTTCACTTAACCACTGATATTAAAATCTCATTTACCACCTTGATTTCAAATCTAGTTGTATAAACCATACATTTGAAATCCTTTCTTCAATATAATCTATTTACTTAACTTGTTTGGTTAAGTCAATATTCACTAAAACACAACTTTGATCCTAAACATAATTCCACTTATGGCCTTTTTGTACTTATAATACAAATCCCATGCCAAATAGTTCTCTTGCATTCATTCGAGTATTCTTAATTAACCTTATCTTGAATCCCATAAACAAACTCGTTCATCCCCTTCTTTACAACAAGACCCTTTTAACTTAGATTTTAATTCCAAATCCATTTACCAATACAAAACAATTCTTATGTATTTTCCTTTTTGCTAGAATCCTTGTTCCAATTCTTTAATATTTTAAAGTCATCGTTATGGTTTAAAAACCTCATTTTAATCTTCGTTTGGATTTCTTTATAATAATCCATTATCATCATTTTGGCAACTTAGCTCAGATTCCACTATAAATCCATTAACACCATTTTGTCCATTACGAATCTAATTACTGTTTTTCCTTGATAATTTTATCCAATTGAATTCACTTTTACTTAATTTAATAATTAAGTAAAATCTTATTTAAATCCTCTGCACGTCACTTACAAATTCCATTACAACACTTGTTTGAAAACTTGAATCTTAAATTTCTTTATAAGACTTCTATTTGCCTTTGATCAAACCTTATCGCTATTACAGTATTTTTTACTTGAATTCCCATTAAAATTATCGCTTTAATTATTATTAATTAAAATAATAATTAAATATTAAAAATAGTTAACTTTTCTATTAATAGGATCATTATCATTTTTAAAATTTTATTAAATAATAATTAACTTTATTAACACTAACTATTCAAAGACATCCTTAAAATTTATAGTTAATCAAAGATTAACTAACATTTAACACTGTTCGTTAAATTTTAACGAATATTCAGAATATTGAATCAAATATATTCCATTTGTCCATTTTACTCGAAAACGGTGGGTTTTACCAACCGTACATATCAGTTAACTATTAACTAATTTTCATTTGTCATTCCCCCTTTTTAAATTAATTAAATAACTAAATTAATTTAAAAACGCCATCTGATTGTTTTAAAGACAATTATTTCATTTTACCAGCCCGTAGGTAAATTCTTTGGTTTTCTAGCTTTTGGCCCATGTACAAATCAAACGATCTTACTACATAAAACCGTTTAAATAAATTCTTTTATAAACACGATTGTTTATTGGGTGCATTTTTTACATGTCCCTATTAAGTATTAAAATATAAGTAAAGTCCAACCATAGAAATTATAGAAATTTCATCCCTATTTTCAAATCACGGCACATAAAATTCCGTCTTTGTCCTTTAAACCCTAAAAGTTCTTCGTTCTGGAAAATATCTATTCATTTATCGCGCCGCATCTTGAGGAGTGACAATCGAAGAGGAAAATCACAAATTTTCAGTTGATTTTCTTTATTTAATTCTCGATCAAGTGGAAATGCATAAAATCAAAGCCGAATAGATCAGAAAATATCATCGACCTGGTGAGAATGAAGGTAAAAATTTAATTTTTTTATTTTTTCTGTCATACAACATCTTATCTTGTCATATTTTATTTTTAAATATTTATTGACTTCGAATTGTTGCATGATTATATGAATACATACAAATCTTCATGCAAATTTGATTTAAAAAATGATTTCGGTTGCAAAAAAAATTTGTACAATCGCTTTTTCCAAATTTGAAACTATCAGCAGATTCATGCAACTATAAGCAGATTAATGCATAAATGTATGCATTTAATCCCAACTGTTGCATGTAATTGTGCAACTATTATCTGAGTGTTGAATAATTATATGCATTTATCCAAAAATGTAGAAAGCAATTTTGATTTTATTACATAATTGTTGCATAATTCTATGCATGTAATTAGAAATTTTGCATGCAATTCTGGAACTATCAACACATTATATGCAATTCTGATAATATTTACATGTTTGCACGCAGATAATAAAAATAGCTGCATACTTTTATGCACATATTTCGGATAGTTGAATATTCATGTAAACACGTAATAAGTGCATACTTGTACGCGTGAATTCATAATTTTTACAAACTTGTATGCATAAAATATGATGACTTGCATACTTTTATATCGATTCCGTAAATATTATCATATTAATGCAGATATTGAGATTGTTTGCATATTTCTATGCATGTTTTCATATTAAATAGAATAATTCTAACAAATTGATAAAAAAAAATTACATTTTATACAGCATCAATTGGGAAATGTTTGTAATAAATATAATGAAACAAAGAAGTAAGGACAAACAAGTCGACAAAGATGATGAAGTATACAAGCCTGATTCTGTAAAACTACAACGAGCTGTGATTACTGCTCGAATTCTAAATTGCAAATTTTACAGTTGGATTGTAGATGATGAACTAACACAGGCGTTCCTGCTATCAACCGAAAACAAACCTTCTGATTAAAATTATTAAAAGTGGTGTTTAGATGTGTGTACAAATATGTTGATTGATTTTCTGTATTCGAACTACTATGACATTATTATGTATTTTCTGTACTGAATTACTGTGGAAGTTTATGTACTGAATTTAGTTTTTCTATTCTTAAACGACATTGTGAATTGTTTCTTTCTTGTATACAGTTATTCATAATAATTGCATGTTTAGATGCAAATATTGTTATATGTTATGCATACAGGAAAATATTTAAAAGGACAAAAGTGAAGGCCTTTTTATCCATAAGGACAGCCCATTAAAATTTTACTCAGAAGGTCAATTCACCGTTTCTCTTCTTCTTCACGTGCGCTTTTTTCTTCTTCCTCCGCTCCCAATTCACGTCTGCTCCGTCTTTAAAACAATCGAACTCAAAAATCACAAAAATTCGAATCCATAACAATTCATAAATCGCGAAAATCAAAAGGACATCAGATACGAAATTGCAATCGAACACAAAAATTCGAATCCATAAATCGCTCGAAACAGAAACCCTAGAAAACAAAAAAATTGTCGAACAACAAAAATCCATTGGAAATCACAAGTGAATTGAATAAAAATATTTTTCAAACGATGGAATACACAATTGAAGAAGTCGAAATTGTTGAAACAATTTTGTCGTGATTGGAAATGTTTTTTTTTTTCGTTAATAGTATAGCAGTTCGTAGGTATCATTTTTCTATTTTTTTAGGTATCATTTTTCCCATTTTAACTTTAAAACATAGTAGCAGTTTTTAGGTATCATTTTTCTATTTTTCTAGGTATCATTTTTCATGTTTTAACTTTAAAACATAGCAGCAGTTTTTAGGTATCAGTTTGCTATTTTTTTAGGTATCATTTTTACCGTTTTAACTGTATTATATGTTTTTTTTTTTCATGAGATTTTGTTGCTGTGTTAATTTTGAAGTTATATTGTTGTATTAGCTTTGAAACTACGTCGAACTTATTTTATTTTAATCAATCAAACTGTGATATAATTTTTTTTTATATTTTATCTTCAAAACATTGCATCGGTATTTAGCTATCATTTTTATAATATTTTAGGTATCATTTTTACTGTTTTATCTATGTTATGTGTTGTTTTCATGTGATTTTATTGCTGTGTTAATTTTGATGTTATATTGTTGCATCAACTTTTTAACTCAGCCGAATTTATTTCATTTTATATAATCAAAACAGTGATGTAAACATTTTTTGCATTAGTTTTTCTTTAAAACATTGATACAGTTTCTAGGTATCAATTTTCTATTTTTTTTAAGTATCAGTTTTCATGTTTTAACTGTGTCATGTGTTTTTTCCATGTGATTTTGTTGTTGTGTTAATTTTGCAGTTGTGCTGTTGCATCTACTTTGTAACTCGGTCGAACCAATTTCATTTTATTCAATCAAACTTTGATGTAAACATTTTTTCCATTGGTTTTACTTCAAAACATTGAATCAGGTTTTAGGTATCAGTTTCCTATTTTCTTAAGTATCAGTTTTACTATTTTAACTATGTTAATTGTTTTTTCATGTGATTTTTTTGTTCTGATATAAGTTTTATAAGTTGGTAGGGCTAAGCTAAAGTTTTTCTCATATTCACAGTTCATGGATATCAGTTTTTTAATGTTGTAGGTAAAAAAAAAGATGTATATAAACATAACACAGAAATTACACTAAAAATGATACCTTAAAAATATAAAAATGATATCTTAAATCTGCTATGAGGTTTAACATAACACATAAACTACAGAAAAATGATACCTTAAAAAATATAAAAATGATACCTTAAAACTGCTATGATGTTTAACATAACACATAAATTACATTAAAAATGATACCTTAAAAAATATAAAAATGATTCCTTCAAACTGCAGTAATGTTTAACATAACAGAGAAATTACACTAAAAATGATACCTTAAAAAGTATAACAATGATACCTTAAAACTGATGTGATGTTTAACGTAACACATAAACTACAGTAAAAATGATACCTAGAAAGATAGAAAAATGATACCTAAAAACTGCTGGTATATTTTAAAGTTAAAATAGGAAAAATGATACCTAAAAAAATAGAAAAATGATACCTACGAACTGCTATACTATTAACGAAAAAAAAAACATTTCCAATCACGAAAAAATTGTTTCAACAATTTCGACTTCTTCAATGGTGTTTTCCATCGTTTGAAAAATATTTTTATTCAATTCACTTGTGATTTCAATGGATTTTTGTTGTTCAACAATTTTTTTGTTTTCTAGGGTTCCTGTTTCGGCTGATTTTTTGTCGTGATTTTGATTCGTGATTTTTGTCTTCGATTGAGAATTTCGATTCTAATGTCTCATGATATTTGTGATTTCATCGATTTAGGATTTCATGATTTTTGTGATTTCGTGATAAACGTTGAAATCGAGATGCGCGACAGAGGGAGAAGATGGAAGCATCGGCCGAAATTTAATTTCAATGTATTGCCCTTATGGATAAAATATTAAGTGATTGTCCTTATGGATAAATTTTAATGGCCCTTTGTCCTTGTCGTTAATTGTCCCTTATGCATATGTGAAATTACAAAATATGCAGGATAATTTCAAGATTAAAAAAGGGGAAGTAAACTTCAAAATTAAAAGAGGATATGCATACATAATGAACATTTGCATACTTGCATGCACATAATAAGAATAATTGCATACGTCTATGCAAAAATTGAGAATATTTGTATACATTAGCCAGTTATAAAGATACTTTCGTACATATATGTAACTACTACGAACTGTTTCATACATTTATGCAGCAATGCAAAATAGTAGGAAAAAATAATACAAATATTGAGTATTATTGCATACATGTACGCAACTATACTGAATAATTGCATGTGCATAAGCCTAAAAAAATAACTATAAAAATCACAGAATTTAACATTAAAAAACTGAACTAAATTTAAAGCAGAATGTGAATGTTCACAACAGTATACAGTATAACTTTGTTTTTTAAAAAAAAAAAAAAAAAAAAAAATCATATAATAGTCTTTTGAAGAACGCCTCATCTTCTACGATCATCTTTCGGAAAGTTTTCGATTTGTTGACAATACAATATCCAATTGTCTTCATCTTCTCCAGACACAATAGAAATTGCTATAAGGAAAAAACCTATGAAAAAATAAATAAAAAATATTAAAAGAATAAAATAAACTACAAAACAAATAGTACAAAATAAAAGTAAAACATGCACAAATAATTAATACATTCAGCGCAAATTTACAGTAAAATCACATTCGTAAATGCAATTCTGTTTTATTTTTCAATTTGTAATCAAATTTGCACACATGCATTCATATTCTAAAAATATTTGCATACATGAATGCACATATTTATAACAGTTGAAAACAATCTGTACAGTCATAATAATTGTATTCAAGTATGCATATATCCAAATTAAATGCATACAATGCAAATAATTCAATATTCAGAACAATTGTATGATTTTGTTTACAATTCCTGCATTATTGCATGCTAGTATTAACAAAAAAAGCATATTCAAAAGCATATATACGAAAGAATATTATACTGCTCAGATTAAATTCATGAACACATGCAAATATTCAGAACAATTGCATACATGTATGCTTAAAAACACAATAATTGATGTTAATAGTGAAAAATAAACTTTAACAAAACATACTTTTATTTCCATTTTTACCGGTAGCAGCTACTAAACATCCTTACCCACATCTATCAGTACCAAAACCCATTATCAGCTTCTGAATACATATATGAAAATTTCCTGAATATATGCAAAGCCCTATATAAAGAATATAACGATAGTTGCATATTTTTATACAAATATTAACAACTTATGCATATTTGTATACACATATTCAGAATATAAGAACAGATGTATTGCCAAACTTAATAAATCTGTACGATCTATTATTACACGTATTAAAACTATATATGATAATTAAAATGTCCATCGATAAATCTATACAATTAAAGAAGATCAGATTAATCAGTTAAATAAGATCAAGCAAAAAATGATACCCATAGAAAATAAAAACGAATAAAAGTATTAATTACCTTGAAGAATAAACATTCATTGTATACATCAAAGATGAACCTAATTTAATCACAGAAAGAATTCCGAGCACCGTAAATTCTAGATCGACGAACGCAAAAAATGAGAACGGCGCCGCTATGACACAGAATTGTATGATTCTGGAAAAAATAAAACCCTAATACGTGTTTCATATTAGATTAATTACGGCGATAATTAAGGAAGAAGGGCAGGCTCTGTAACAAAAAAAGGCCGCTATTCAAAAATAGGGATGAAATTTATATGTTTCAAAAGAGGGGGATGTGAGCCTAATTAAGTTTAGTTTTAAGGATGTGAGCCTAATTTTCACTTGTTTATTTATAAATTTCTAATTTAATTATTTATATAAAATGACTGAAAAGCTTCAATTCAGTTATAAAATAATTTATAACTTTAAAAGTGCGTCGATTCACCGAACGGTAAACCGACGTCTGAAACAACACATTTTAGGCCATTCACTGCCAATTACCCAATCAACACCGTCGATTGATTTTAAACACAACACAGGTGAATATTTATTCAACCATCATGTTCAAACAGGTTTCACTACCATCTGGGGTTCAATCAGCTCAAATATAAATAATGTAAAACAACAACATATGAAATATTTGAGGAATTCGGTCGAATCCCTCCAACCTGTTCTTCCCTCTACCACAGCTCGTTATACATTTTCATAATAATATATGAAATAAATTTCAATGAATCTACTATTTATAACGATGAAATATCTATAACAGCAACCAATCAAACAATAACAGCCAACAGCAACCAATTTATACTTTTTGAAGGTAAATTATATTTTAATATGAATTTACCACATCGTAGGGTTCCAGAGGGTGTGAGAATTAACTCACCAGTTCATTACGGTTGACGATGGTCGAGTTTGTTCCTTTTAATCTTGAACGGACATTCAAAATAAACTGAAATTTCAAATAGCTCTAATCAGTTCCTAGTCAGCGCCATCACCTAGGCCTCGTCCCTTCGATCCCAACGGATCTAGTTTCGTTAAATTTCGTTACCGAACGAGCGAGATACGCTAATTCAAAGTTTATATAAAATTAAGATTATTAATTAAGTTTAATTATAAATTTAAAACACTAATTACCTTTATAATACTGTCCACGTCATCATGGTACTTCACGAACGTGTTTTCCCCTTTACCATTTTCCTGAACCCGATAGTCCATCTCCCTCTTCGATTTTCACCTCCACGCACCAACACAAACCCATCAACCTCCTTGCGTCGCCGCCTTAGAAAACCTGGAACACCCCTGACACCTCCCATTGCTTCGCCTGAACACCAGCCCCAACCGCCTGAACCGCCATGACCCAGAAGCTCCCCGACCGCCGTGATTCCAAACATCCCCAATTTCCGTTCATCGGCCACATTCGACCGCCACAGCTCGAGTTATCGACCGGCCTCGCCACCCAGCACCAGTCCCCTCAGATCTCCGCCACCGCAAACCCTCCAACGCGCCGGAAAAGCCTGAAATCCGATCACAGCCTTTGTAAACAACCCAAAACAGTCCCCTCCGTTAATCTACCTCCCACGACCACCACACACGATTTCTGACCCTCAGACCAGAGCCAAAAGAAAGCCTGATCTTCCTGCTTCAATTCCCCCTAGGTCCTAGCTCCTGAAATCGACCACAACTCCTCCAAATCAGCCAAGAATGAAACTGATTTCTCACTGTTCTTGGCCGATTCTGGCCACCACAGGTGTCTAATTACCCCAATTTTTTTACAGTAGTTAGACCTCGACCCGATCTACAACTTCCGTTCAGATCGCCCTAACAAAATCCTTATAGAAATGGAGAAATAAATTAAAATGTAAATGAAGGCTTTTCTGCAAAATTGGTGGACGGAAATGAGGTGTTGATCAGAAGATTCTGATTTGGGAGGTATATATAAGTGGGAAAATCATTATTTTAACCTAACGTGACTAAAGATATTTATTGATAACGACTAAAGATATTTATTTCGCACATATCGCTATTTCGAACGTAGTTTATTCGCTTCTGTGCTCACATACAAACTCCTTTCGAGACAGAAATGGACGGCGTAGTATAATTTGACGTTACGATCCTAATGAAACTTGTTTCGTCGAATTCTGAGTCTGTTTGCTCAAATGGCGCTCGTTCACGTCCAAATGGTCGTTTGATTTGCATTTTATTTTGCCGTGCTCACAAATTAACTCTGATTGACGCGCAACTTGAAATCTAGCAATAATTTACTATTGCGGTCCCAATAAAATTTGTTTCGTCGAAAACAAAGGTCGTTTGAATAAAGGCCCTTTTATAACTACCCAATTCAAATAAAATAAACCAATTTTAAAATACCTCAATATAATAATAATAAAATATTGTAATTGGTCATACACGAGCAGAATTTCATATACTACTAAAATAAAATAACTCAGATTGAGTTTGAAGCCAAATCAATATTTAAAATATTTAAAAACCATTTATTTTATATAAATAATCGCTATAATATATAAATGAAATCCATAGTGACCTTTTCAAAATTTGATTTGGACATAAAACAAAATCTACGCTATGAAAACTGGATTTTTCTCTTTCACTAGAAAGATATTATCCAACAGAGTCCGATGCTTCTTGTTTCGAGAAAATCCGACTTATTTTGGTTCCTGTGCAGCCTGTTAAAGTTCAAAATGCCAAATTACGAACTGCCGCGCCACTCCAGCTCGTTATTTATTTAAATTATAAATTAATTGCTCAGCCGTCATTAAATAAACGAAATCGTCAATGTAATTTCAATAAAAATAATATTGACCCATTTCAGATTGTCCGATCACAGTATATTTCAAATTCAACATTTTTCCAATATTTAGGAATTAAAATATTATTATATAATTAATATAATTTAAATATTCAAATTAAAATTGTTAAACCTATTATTTAAACTCAAATCAATATTTTAAATAAATAAAATATTTCAAATAAATGGTCAGAAAATACGAGACGTTACACCAATAATGTGATATGCTTTGATCTTTTGGAGCTTCCTGTTTGTGCATTGTGTTTATTTTATATTTTCTGTATTTCTCCAGTGTATTATTACACCAAGTTTATATGTTTTGCTTTCTTTTTCTACATGTGTAGGTTTTCCCTATCATATTTTGTTTCCTTTGTAATTTTCAAGCGCAAAAACTGGACCATTCAACCTCGTCGGCCTTGCCAAAAATTTTTATTACATAATGTTTGAATTAAATAAAATATACGATTTTATTTAAGGACAATTTGGCTAAAAACCTATTAAGTTCCAATAAACATAAAACAATCTTTTAAAAAAATATGTAAAATATGTCTCACTTCTCAAAATCATCAGAAAAAAAACCAAATTTCAACAATTATATCAATTTATATTTATCTTCATATTTGTCAAAAAAAATGGATTAAAAAACAATAAGCTACAAGAAAACTTGTAGCTTTGTATACGATTATTTAAATTACTAATACACAAGCAACTATAATCAATAATTGCATAATATTATGTAATTATTCGATGAATAATAGTAGATATTTCTGCAATTATTCAAATCATAGCACTTTCTGTTAAAAATTGCAAACAAATTTGCAAATTTATAAAATAATTACATGTATCTACAATTTTTGATTTTGCAAATGTTGGCTCATTAAGTGAATATTTGCATATATGTCTGCAATTACTAAGTGAATATTTGCATTTATATCTGCAGTATTCTAAATAAATCCAGACATTTTTATATTTACTCTTTGTTCCTATCTGGTTGCCTAGTTTTAACATTCAAAGGTTTATGATATTATAATGCAATAGAAAAAAAACACAAGACGAATTTGTCACAATAAACTAATTTCGAGGACTCAATTTACAATTGAAGTTTACACTAGGATGCGCAATACATTATGTTTGATTTCAAAGATATGTGACTAATACTCACTTTTTATTCAATTTAGAAATGCTCTAAACATTTTAAACTTATATGCCCAATGAAGATACAACATAACAAAAAAAAAATATTTACCAATAACTTATGTTGCGAACTGACCCAGATCCAATAATCGTTGTTACAATGGATGTATGTAATCTTATACGAAAATACAATCGTGGTGATCTAGATTTAAATGTTATGATGATTATTATGATTTTGTTACAGAACAATACCATGAGTAATATTAGTATGAAAAATAATAAAAACAAAGTGACTTAAACAATGGAATGACAACACTTTGAAATACCTCAAGAAAAATTATTGCAACAAGGTTGTGCTAAAACATATGCTTTTTATTTGAATCATCAAATTATTGTATTTATCTTTCAAGTATTGTAGATTTTTTGATGAAATTTCACGAGTTGTTTCTCACAACAATAATGTAATATGTTACGTAACAAAACAAAAACTAATTAAATATCAATTAGTTCATTCAAATGTTCCTCTAAGATACATTGTCCAAATACTTTTTTGCATCATCGAACGCGTTCTCCTTTCAATCAATGACCATATCCAAATATCCCTCTCCAAATATCATGCTCATTTCGAAAAGAACGGACCCTTACATAAAAAGTGGTTTCTTTTTACCATTTTTTAAAAGGGGATTTTATTCAGAAGGACAAGCGGTATTAAAATTTTATTCGTTAGGACACGCGCCTAAAATTTCACTCGGAAGGACAAGCGGTATTAATTTTTTCCGTCATTCTTCATCTCGTCGCAAATTATCTCGTTCATCACCTCTTCGTTCATCTCAAATGATTTTCTATCACGAAATCATTTTTCACGAAATCATTTCTAATATCAATCAAATCAAAATCCGCAGCATCTCGTACAATCAATCCTCAAACATAAATCGAACAGCAAAATCTAGGGCACGAAATTGATTTGAAGAATCAACCTCGATTGAATTTTTTCTATTGTTATAATCATTATAATTTAATGTTCATTTCTGCTGACTAGGTTTTTTAATTTCGCAAGGTGATGCATGGTTTTTTTTTTCTCTTCAATTTTAATGTTCAACTTTTCAGCAGTTGGGTATCATTTTTATATTTTTCTAGGTATCATTTTTGTTTATTTACCACTATTTTATATTCGTTTGATGTGTTTTTAACGTTGAATTTATTTTGTAGTTGTATTGTAGCATCATCTATGTATTACAGTCGAACCTATTTCATTTAAAAAAATCAAATTATGATGAAAACATTTTTTGCATTAATTTTTCTTTAAAACGTTGCAGCAGTTTTAAGGTATCATTTTTATATTTTCTAGTTGAATTTACATCACAGCAGTTTTTAGGTATCATTTTTATATTTTTAAAGGTATCAGTTTTATATTTTTTTCTTTATTTCAATGGCTGGTTTTTAGTTCGATATCATTGTTGATAACAGTTTTATAACAAAGTATCAATTTTTATCATTTTATTTCTTCAAAATAGTTGTCTCAGATTTTTGGTGAAATTCAATTAGAAAACATATATTTTTTGTGTAACTTCAATATTATATTTGTTGCAATACAAGTGAGGAATATAAAGTTGATGCACAAAATGCAAGTACAAAATTAACACAGCACCAAAATCACATGAAAAAAAACATAACACAATTAATACTCAAAAACTAATACTTAAAAAAATATAAAACTGATACCTAAAAACTGTTGCAATGTTTTAAAGAAAATCTAATGCAAAAAATGTTTACATAACAATTTAATTGATTAAAAAGAAATAATTTCGACTGAGTTACAAAGCTGAAGCAACAATACAACTAAAAAATTAACATAGCAACAAAATCACATAAAAAAACATTATACATTTAAAACAGAAAAAGAGATACCTAAAAAAATATAAAACTGATACATAAAAACTGCTGCGTTGTTTTAAAAAATAAAAAATGGAAATGTGTTGAATCGTTTATAACTTCTATACAAATTCTTTGTATTTTTTTTTTTTATAATCTTCAAATTATTATGTTGCTATATAATAGGATCTCAGGTTTATATGATCATTGTTAGCATTATGTATGCGGCTTTTTTTTTTTGTCATGATCATCTTTGAACCTACAGTGGATATCAGTTTTACCACCCAGTAGGTATCAGTTTTCTGTATTATTTATTGGTTACAGGTACAGAGTATCAGTTTTATACCATTGTAGGTATCAGTTTTTGTTATTTTCTTCTTTACAGTTTTTTGTTATCATTTTTATGGCACTATAGGTATCAATTTTTGTTATTTTCATTTTCGTGATAATTGAATTGAACTGATTGTGATAATTGAATTGAATTGATTGCTATTATTTTTTTAATCAGTAGGTATTAGTGAGAATAAATATAATTTTTGTGAGATTTGAATTGAGTAGGTGGGATATTATTTTTTTATCAGTGGGTATCAGCTGGAATTAATGTTGTGTATCAAAAAAAGTCGATTACCAAAGCAAACAACACAAATCTACCTACTTGCCACAGTTTCTCATACACAAAGCCATAAAAATGATACCTAAAAAAATATAAAAATGATACCTTAAAACTGCTATAATATTTTAACGACAAAAGTAATACAGAAAATGTTTGAATCAAAATTTGATTGATTAAAATGAAATAAATTCAATTGAATTACAAAGGTAGTGCAACAGTACAACAACAAAATTAATACAGCAACAAAAAATAACTAAAAAAAACATAGCACGGTGAATATAGTAAAAATGATACCCAAAGAAATATAAAAACGATACCAAAAAACTGCTGTAATGTTTTAAATAAAAAGTAACACAAAAATTACTTACATCACAGTTTGGTTGATTATAACGAAATAAGTTCGACTGTAATACATAGATAATGCAACAATACAACTACAAAATAAATACAACATTAAAAACATAACAAACGAATATAAAACAGTGTTAAATAAACAAAAATGATACCTAAAAAAATATAAAACTGATACCTAAAAACTGCTATGATGTAAATTCAGCTACAAAATAAAAAACTGATAAATAGAAAAATATAAAACTGATACCTAAAAACTGCTATGATTTAAATTCAACTAGAAAATATAAAACTGATACCAAAAAAATTATAGAAATGATACCTAGAAACTGCTCTGATATCTAGAAGGAAAACAAATACGAAAAATGTTTACATCCCACTTTGATTGAATAAAATGACATAATTTCGATTGAGTTGAAAATCTAATGCAACAGTACAAGTACAAAACTGATATAGCATCAAAACTATAAACAAAACAGCAAAACACTATTAATACAAGAAAAATAATCCCTAAAAAAATAGCAAAATGATACCTAAAAACTGCTACTAACTTCACCGTAAAAAAAAAAAAGGTTTTTTCCAGCGATTTTTTTCTCGTTCATCTCTCTCGTTCGATTTTATACGACGAATTCACGAAATCAAAAAATCTGGCAAACGAATCATAGCAATCGAATTTACCCTAATTTCATGAACGATTTCAGCAACCGAATACGCGCGAGATCGAATTAATCAAAATTGAAAGTCGCGATCGATATACATGTTAGAAGACGATTGCTGAAGATCAAATATGGAAAAAAAATTCGTGTTGGAAATCAGAGACGAGATCGAGAAATGTGAGATAGCCGATTGCGGAGGAAGAAGAAATAAACGCACGTGAAGAAGAAAAGAAACAGTGTATTGTTCTTTTGAGTAAAATTTTAGTGGGCAGTCCTTATGGTTAAAAAGGCCATCAGTTTTATCCTTGTAAATATTTTCATGTTTCTAAAACTCAAATTTGAAAAATTAAACGGACATTTGGTTTATCTTTTGAGTCATGGGTTTCCGTTCATAAGATATGATGCATGTATATTGTGAAAAAAACGACTGTTTTAAAAATCGAAGTTAACACACATAACATAAACAACATTTATTCGCTTTTCATGTTTTGTGAAGGAAAGAATGAGAGATATTTTATCATTTCATTGTCCCTCGTCCCCTCCCTCTTCTTTTTATTCCAGCTCCATCAATTTCTTTTCTTTAAAAGAAAAAGAAAAAAGAAAAAAATTGAAAACTAAAAACATGATATAAACCAAATACCATCTAAATCTTATTTGGTTTGCCCTTTTTAATTTTGTGTTTTTGTCTAAAGAAAAAATGTATTGATCGTATGCATTGCTCGATAAGAAACAATTCTGAAAATTAAAATTAACATTAAATAAAAATTTAGTTTGATTTGATTTTCATGACTTGATAGATAATCTCTGTTGTTCGTTGATGATCCCAATGATTAATAATTGTAAATCTTCTTCCTCTTATACTTATTAGGAAAAATCAATTTGTACTCGAAAAATCGCAGAGTTACCCTTAAATTTTTCAAAAAAAGAAATGCAAAACTTAAGTAGTGTTTGGTTTACCATTTTAAGTTTTGTGTTTTCGTCCATACAAAAATACGCAAGATGCGCATATATTGTTGAAAACGATGGATCTAGAAAACAAAGTTAATATACAAAATAGAAAACAGAGTTTTTTCATTTTCCATGTTTTGAGAACTAAGACAAGCATGAGACATAATCCATTCTCACATTACTCATTCATCCCTTCTGTGGTCCCCTCCATCTTTCATTAATCCTCTTCATCATTACTCAACTCTTCTCATTTTTGACATATTAATTGAAAACCGAAACACAAAATAATTTTTAAACCAAACACTACCTTATTGTTTTACCGAGTTTCCTCCCTTTTCCAAAAAAAAAACGAAAATTACCCTTTTATTGGCACTGCGTGGTGCTTTGAAGTCACCTCGCAGTGATACTGGGAGGTAACTTCAGACCAGTGCGTAGTGCCACAAATAAAACATAACTTCAAATCGAAAACTAAAAAAAATTGCATTTTTGTCATGAAATTTTATGAGCCAATAAAAAAGTCAAAACTGAAAACAAGAAAAGAAATGCAATTTAACGTTCAACAATAAAATGCGCCAATAAACAACGAAGGTGCTATGTACATTCCACTTTAGAGCAGGACCATGGAATCCAATAATTCTATATACTCCAGTTTGCCAAACGATAACACTTGCCCAACAACAGCACGTTGATATACTTTGAATAAATTAAAAGCGATCAATACAACACCGATTTTGTTCCGTCATCATCATCCCCATTACCCGTCACGAGTTCACACCTAAACTTGTTCATCTAATCGCCAACAATTAGCACATACAGAATTTAATATGTATTAGGTGCCTGAGAAAGACTTCTATACGCATTTCTTGCCCCGTCTTTAAAAAAATAAATCACCGTATTTTGCATATAATATTCGTTTCCAGGTACAGAGTAGCTAACCAAAAGTTACGTGAATCGTAGCGCTATTTCCACTCCATTACCACTGGATTCAGCGTAAGCAGCTGAGTTGAGACTATTAAGAATATCTTATAGGAAATGGATAATCAATACTTTGCAAAATTACACAAGCAACCAACCCAATGAATCGAATCGAAATCAAAATGAATAAGGGGTAGAAACCTGATTGGAAAACCCAATGCTTCTCTGAGTAGGCAAAGCAAGCATGGCAGTGTGATCCAAAAAATCCTTCAAGTTAACCACACCTTCCAGAACCTTCCGCAAATCATCCCCCCTCACAAATCCATTTACTCTCTCTTCTCTAACGGCGTACACATAAATCGTAACGCATCCTTTTCGGAATTTGAATCTGGCCATTTCACAACCGATGGACCCTCTGATCAGCTTTTTATTCACATCGCCCAAACTGATAACCTGCGGCCACGATCGCTCGATTTTGAGCTTCAGATGCTCCGTTTCGAACACGAATATCAGGATTTTGGACTTTTTAGTGCCTAGACCGAGGGTGAGGGTATGCCAGGCATGATGAGCGAGAATAGTGAAGTTGGTGGGGACGTAGAGGATTGCGGAAGAAAGAGGGCTAGTGATCTGTATGTTTAGAAGTGATGGTAATTCTAAAGGGGAGGCGCGACGGACCGTGAAGGATTTGACGATGAATTGGACTCCGAATTTGATGCCTTTTGTTTCGGAAGACGGCTTGAACTGGAAGTCGGAAGAAGATTTTTTGGTCTTCTGATGCTGCTTCTTCTTCTTCTTCCTGTCTTCTTTGTTTTCCTTTTCCATGGCGGTGGTCAGATTTGTTTTTGGTTTTTATTTCGGGTAGGGGGGCTTGGGTTATTAATGATGGAGCAGTGTGATGATGATTTTATCTTTTTTAGGTGTTGCTAGTTGTATCCGAAAATGAGAGTTGGGTTCTTTGAACCGTCGTCTGTTTAAATGTATTTCAGACTGGTTGGTTATTGGTGGTAAACATACCGATCATCAAATATGCTACCTAGGATTGAAACAGCAACGAAAAAAATTTAATACTCGTTCGTAACTATTAAATTAAATTGATTTTTACATTAAAAATGAAAAACTATATCATTTTGATTTTAAAAGATCACAAAACGACGTATATAAATTGTTCCACGCAGGAAACTAACATTCACTTTGATATAGTGGAACATCTAGGTAATGACTTCAAAAACCTCACCACGAATCTCTTACTACTTGATCTAAGTTTTTTTTAATCTAGTGTTAAATGAAACATCCTACAATACTCACATCAAGTACAAGTCGATGCATCTAACAATACTCGTATGACCTACATATGGATACATTAGTGAAACCAACTCATTGGGAAATCATGAGTATTCAGTTAAAAAGATGAAAGTAATGTCCCAATTGGCCTAAGAAAGAATAACGATTTTGTTAGAACAAAACTCTCCTTGTTTACTTGGAACAAGATTACCACCTTCAAGTGAAGAATTCTCTTTTGCCTTTTCGATATCCAAGACCAATTTGATAAGTATATTGAATGTTTGAGTGATACCAGCTTTTAAAATGGTTTCGAATATTTACCTTCTTTGGATTGATCTTTAGTCAACTTCCAACAGCCCGAAAACCCAAAAGCAAGTTCCAAAAGCATTGATAAAAAATGAAGATTCAACGGAAGGCAAGATGCAAATGCTTAGTCCGAAAATTGTCAAAATTAAAGACATGAAGATTAATAGTTTTTCGGGAGCTTGTTGGATCTTGTGTTAACGGGAAATCAAGCGAAAATATAAAGGAGTAATAACACTGAGACTAAGCCCGATTGACTTGAAACTTGATTAAAACACTAAAACTGAGAAATGACCTCAAAAAAGCTGGACCAAAAATATGTTAATTATATGAGTTGACACCTAGTCATCTCTATGATTCAATACCAAGTCGTGCAGGCCAATTGTAACTCATCCTCTGTACTTGTGTAATGATTAACCTGCTCTTCTAAGCCTATTTACCAAGTTTGGTAGCATTCCAAGCAATCTAGTTTTAAATTCATGATGACTCATTACATCCAAATTGTAGTTGAGTACTTGAGTCTAACTCAAGTATGAAGGACAATCAAAACAAGTCAACAACCTATGAAATTAAACATGTGGCATCACAATGAACTAAGGAAATTGATATAAATACGATTCACTAAGTAGATGACTTGGTATCAAGTAATACTCATGAGCTGGCACCGTGTCATAATTAAAGCTCAGATTAACCGCATATCTCTAGTGTGATCATGGGTTGTGTGTAGATGCTCTATAGCGGAAAAAGTCTGGTCCAGTTCGTCTTCAAATTGTTATAAATGAAAGATCATTTGTAAGATGAATATGTGCCTTTGCATCAAATGATGGTCTATGTTTGAAAATCGAAAATCATGGAGGTGGAGCTAATGTCGCAATAAGCGCTAAAACTAGAGTACAAACAGGTATTGTACAACTTATTGTAGTACCTACTGTTGTTGCATCAAATTCTATTGTAGTGGTTCTTCTGATGATAAGATGACCTAGGCTTTAGGTAGCAAACAAAGTTTGCTTGTAAAGCCAAACGCTCTAGGTCTCTCCTGACTATCTCATAACGAATTACCATGCAAGTGAAAGGTATATTTCTAAAATATGGTATGGAAGATGATGGAAAATAGCATGGAAAGGAAAGAAATGACAATGAACGAGGACTCGTGCCAAACTAAACTTTATTCATTTAGGAAATTTTGGACGCTAAATATCCGAGAAATTTTCTATGCTTATATGCTTTGTTATGATGGAATTACCGACCTAAAGTTGTTTCTATACAAGCATGTGTAACACATGGGCGGTGCCAGATCTAGGAGGTCGTGCGATGTAGATGCTTTTCCATTTCTCATAGAAGTAATAACTTGCTTATGGTTCACAAAATTCCGCCCCATCTGAAGTTTCGAGGAACCAGCTAAGAAGTTTGTGGTGCAATTCCAACTTCAATACGATCTAAGGATGTCATGTCACAGTATGGTTATTCCATGAAAACAATGGCGTTCTTCAACCAATCTAACATTGAAATTACGAACTAGCAACACATTTGAAAAGATGATTGGCATTGCTGTGAGTCATTGATAAAAGAACCAATTGTAACGACCTCAAAGTTTTTCCGTTTTAAATGGTTATTGTTTAATTTATTTTAAATTATCAACTAATAGTTTCAATGAATGAAATATCTTCATTACAAGGAAATAAGACTATTTCTGATGGCTTGAAACTGTCGGCGGCCGTCGGAAGCTGTCAGAAATAACTGTCACTTTTAGAGGTGCCGGGGAACAGAGTTTCTGATGGCTATAGACACAGCCTGTATTTTGTATTTCCGATGTCTTTAAGCGATTAGTAACGGGTTCTGACGGCCGATGCAAGCCGTCAGAAACTGTTACATTCACAACGCCAATAAGCCGATGTAAGCCATCAGAAGCCGTTACATATTCATGTGCCAATAAGTCGTCGGTAGCCATCGGAAAACCTACATTTTTTTCGTATTTCGGCTGCTATTTAGCCTTTCAACTACATTTCTCACACAAACCGTTATCTCAGTAATAATATATAATCCAGCATATCATATATCAAGCAAATATCAAAATAAAACCAATTCTAACTCAATAAATCAATAAGAAAAACACAAAACCAGCATAAATTTCATCATAAAATTAAACCACTAATTGCATAATACATAAATTCATGCATACCACATAGTCCACCATCATAATAACAATAAATACATCAAGTCTACCACAACAAGTCTACTATCAAGTCTACCATCATAATATGTACAAAATATGAACCCACGGTCTAGTCAAGCACAAGTCATATACGTACACTGCCCAAAAAAAATCATACCTCGCACTCCATCACTTATCATCCTCTGCAGAGCCAGTTGAAGATGGAAAGTTGTTGTACTACTACGCAAACTCGGCCAAACGATGGTCTAGAAGCTGAGTCATCACAACGGCCAGGCGGCGATTCTGGTCTTCAAGTTGTGCCACCCTAGACCTCAACTCCTCAATCTCTGCTAAGTCTATATTAGCTTAGCCTACTTGCTTCGTCTCTGACTGCTAGTCTGTAACAATTATTTAAAATCTTTTAATCATGTGCGAATATTATTTTATTTCTAAACTAAAAATTAAATCAAGGAAAAAATCATTTACCACTTGATTTTCAAAGCCATAACGCATGTTCCACGTCGTTGGATCCGTCACTGACTGGAATATAATGTCCTCCTGATCAGTCGTAAGCTGCTCTTTTCCAGTCTCAGATAGACGCTGTTGTCGCTGCTCTATAAATTTAACCTGCAAGACCAAATAAGATTGTAGAAAAAAATTAATATCATGATATCTTATTTTATTATAATTTAAAAATTGCTACAAATACAATTATATAAAATGAAATCGTACATTGCTCTACCCAGATTTGTCATCGTGCCATGTATATGAGAAGATCCCATCTGGATTGACATGCTTGATGGCACGTGTACGAGTGAACACGTCCATATACGAGACTGGACTTTGCTCCTCAGCCTTCTGAATTTGATTATTACATACAATTATTACAAGTTAAAAATTATATAGCATATTAATTTTTTATAAGTCGCATTTATAAAATTTACCAACTCCGGCTGATACTGCTGAAATGACTTAGATCCTTCTCGATGCATGGCTAGATGTGCATTCCAATTTGCATAATTACTTTTTTCCTCTGTCTGTACATTCAAAATTTGATACATTACTTATCGATCAAATATTTTTGATATTTAAAAAAAATAGTGCACTTACCTTTGCCCTCGCCAGTATTCCAAAATTCCACATGGTTGCTCCAATCCAGCTAGGTTATTTCATATTTTTTTTTAATGTTGATATGTCATCCTTATAGTTCTTCCTCATTTTTTGCATCCAATAAGTCCGGGATAGTTGTAAGTCGTGCGTTTGTATATCAACCTCATCCTGTATTTCACATTAAAAAAAAACATTAGCAGTAAAATACGTACATTATATCAACGATTAAAAAAATAAAAAGTAAAAATATATAGAAGAATATACTTATAAGGTCGTCCTGCCAAATGCAGTCTATAATTTAAGGTGGGATGGTATCCCACTTCGGCTAACATGCCGACATCCTAGCACTGTACGCTACTCTCGACGCATCTAGAATAACCTTCGAAGGTTACAGGTCGAAACCCTGTGTTATATATGATATACATAAGTGTATAGTTGGTAAAAAAAAAGATAAGATACTAAATAAAGTTTATATTTTACCCCATTATCGTAGGCACTAAGGAGACGATGAGACGCTGTACAAGTGCTGTGATGGACCGAATCCATCGCTTGAAGAATGAGAAGTACCTCTCGATGACATACTTGTCACATGCAAATCATTTTAGAAGATAACAATAACATGATATTGAAATTTATTTCACAGTTAACTGACACAAACGATATAAGTTGCTAAAGAAATGACATAAATAAAAATGAAATTGTTTATACCTGTATTAGATTGGGTTTCATATACTAAGGAGAAACATATTACATTGCAGTTTTAAGATAAATAAATAGGAAAAACTTTATATGACATAAAAGATGTAAATAATGATCAAAACATTCAAGAATTTAACAAAGTTACATGGATTGCAAAATATACGTCGTATAATCCATTGTTAAATTACCACTAGAAAGATAATACTCATCATCCACATTAGTCATTATCGTCTTCTGATTCAGAATCGGTTTCAGATTCTATGATATCTTCCTCCATACTCTCGAACGCTTCTACCAAACAATTGAATCATCGATCAAAGGTCCAAAATCTGTATGATCGTCTTCAATTATTATTTCATTGTTCTGCTCAAGATCTGCCTGATAGGCTTCTTCATTTGGAATATTCTTCCAATCGAACGTAAATCTAGCCTTTGTTTTAAAATCTGTGGACTAATCTGCTTTATCTTTTTTTTAGAGACGGATAAGGAGCGTAATAAACTTGAAATGCTTGTTTGGCTAGTACAAAAGGATCTTACTCGTGATAGTGCGATGTATGCTTTATTTCAATCAGATTGTAATCCTTGTGCACATTAATCCCAGAGCCTGAAAAACTGTTAAACCAATTGCATTTAAATAGAAACACCTCCTCCGCGGGCCGTGAGAAATATGTCAGTTACAAAATTTGTATTAAAACGCCATTAAAATTATTTATGTGATTATCTAGATCTTCTCTGCCTTTAACGAGTACACTTGTATTATTCGTTAATTTCTCAGCACCGTACTCTTTAGTGTAAAATTATATCCATTAACAAAGTATATTGGATATGTCTTTGACCACTCTTTTTGGTCCTATTACGAGATGTTTCAACACTTCATCAACAACACAATTTTGGGTTCGTAAAAGTAATTCTTAACCAGCTAGAAAATTCTTTACTAAGAACACCTTTTGGATGTTCACGTTCATAAACACTGTATATATAAATAAAATATTACATTACATTATACACATGCAAGCATTATAGAAATGAATAACACCAACCGATATTCCGGATTACCTAACAAATGGTGCAGCTTCAGCACAATTTAGAAGAATATAAGTGTGTGGTACATGAAGATCTTTATTGTCTAGACGTATTTCTACACGTTTCCCAGAAGGTTGACCATGTTGTCTAAAAATAGATAACATTATTTAAGACGATTCTTGTTCGTCGCCTTCATCATTACGAGGAACACTTTCAATGATATATTCACATGATCATTGAAATAATGAGAGAAAAAGAACGAAGCATCTTCTCCGATGTAAGATTTACATATCAAAACTTCAACTGATGCTTTTTGTCTCATTTTTTATTTAGATGATTCGGATAACTATGCCAAATTAATTTACATTATTTCATATTTTAAGTGCAATTAAATTAATAGGTAACATGTTGATATATACCTCTCAAATGGATACAACCATCCATATTGGACTAGAACTCGAAGTCGTGCTTCAGTTGGGAGGTGAACAGGTAAATGATCCATTACATTAAAAAAAACTGGCGAAAATATTTTCTCTAATTTGCAGAGCAATATAGGAATATCTACTTTAAGTTTACCTAAATGTTGCACTTTTAAAGTAGTCGAACAAAGCTCTTTATAAAACATACTAAGCTCTATTACTACCTTCCAAACTTTAACGGCAATAGTTCTTTGAACATAACGGAAAATAAATGCTCCATCATAATGTGATAGTCGTGACTTTTCATTCTGCTCAACTTACCATATTTAAAGTCAACACATCTACGAAGGTTTAATGAAATCCCATCAGGAAATCTGAACCATTTAGCCCATTTTAACTCAACTTTAACTTGATTATTATCTAATTCATAACATGCTTTGGGATTTTTACTGTCATTTGGTTTCATATGAAGCTCGGGACATTTGCATAATTCTTCTATATTGTGTCTTGATTTCAAACCATCTTTAGTATTCCCTTTGACATTCAAAATCGTGTTAAAGACATTATCAAATATATTTTTCTCATTGTACATCACATCAATATTATGACGAAGCGGAAGATGTTTCCAATACGGCAACTCCCAAAAAATGGACTGTTTGCACCAATTGTGAATAGTCGAATTGCCTTCAATTTTTGTTTGAACTCCAGTTTCATATATTTTTAGATAATATTTAACCAGTTCATATATGTCTTCACTCGACCATATCGTTGGTGGTTGCCTGGTTTATACTCTATTAGCTAAAAAGTTTTTTTTTTGTCTACTCTGAAAGGATGATTTACATGGAGAAAACATCGATGACAGTCAAATAATGAAATTTTCTTACCATGCAGTAAAGAAAACGCTCTTGTTTCTTCTGTGTAATATGGACATGCTAGACGACCAGTATTACTCCATCCTGAAAGTATTGCATAGGCAGAAAAATCACTTATAGTCAACAACAAAGAAGCAAACATACAAAAAAAATTCTTCTTTGAAAAATCGTATATTTCTACTCTTTCTTCCCACTGTGTTTTTAATTCTGCAATCAGCGGTTGTAAATAAACATCAATTCCTTGTGTCGGATCGTTGGGGCCAGGAACAACAATAGCAAGAAACATATATTGCGTTTTCATACACATCAATGAAGGTAAATTATAAGGTGTGATGATAATGGGTCATGATGAATATTTAGTATCCAATTGAGAAAATGGTGAAAAACCATCCATACATAATCCTAGTCTGACATTATGATTCTCCGCTGCAAAATTAGGATAAGTTTTGTCGAAATGTTTCCATGCTTCCCCATCGACCGGATGGGCCAACAAACCTTCTTCCCCTGATCTCACCTTATGTCATCTCGTATGAGATGCAGTTACAGAAGATGCATGTAATCTTTGAAGCCTTGGAGTAATGGGTAAGTAATGCATATGTTTGTATAAAACTTCCTTTCCCTTCTTCTTTCTTGGTTTATATCTTTCATGGTTATGTATTTTACAAATTCTAAGGTTTATGTCATCATTCAAAAACAACTTGCATCCATTTAAACATGTATTTATTTTCTGATAAGGTAAACCAAATGTCGACATAAGTTTTTTTAACTTCGTAGTGATTTTCACACAGTAAATTATCTGGTGGCATGTGGCTTTTTGAAGCTTGTACAATAGTCATAAACCCAGCTTCAGTGATGTTGTATTTTGACTTCATCGCAATATATTATGCGATTATTGACAACTGAGTGTCGCTTTTACAACCATCCCAAATAGGTTTCTTAGCAGTATCCAGTAAATCAAAAAAATTCTTAGCTTCAATATTCGGTTTTTTCATCATTCCCATCATTATCATCAACTGCAACCATATGAAACATTGATCGTACTGCATCTTCAACAAATTTTCAATACGGGTCGTAGTAACATTTTTGTGACAACTGCCCATGACCCCCGCACTTAACAAGGGAAACAATGCACTGAAAGACGTGCTAGTCAGCTATGGAGGATCATCGAGATAGGTAAACACAAGTGGAACCTGTCTTATAACTCACAGCGCAAGGATAAAGTATAATAGAACATGTACAACATGCAATAATAGTGAAGTAAGATTGAGCAGAATCTTAAACTTTTCCATATCACCATGAAAATATTCATACAACCTTAGATAACACTATAAATGTCTGTACAATAAGCCTCGCTACAAACACTCAGAGAATACATCAAATAGCGGAAATAACAAATACTAGATAGTAGAAAATAATACGCCAGCCTCGAACTCGTCACCGCACAACAACATCGTCCTCACCAAGATCAACTACCTGTTACCTACTACTCAGCCTGCCCATCCAACACATGGATGAACAACCCAAGGTAATAAGAGAAAACATAAAACTCTGAGTCAAACAACAGTTTAAGTGAGCGATAAAACATCTATCTAACATCATCAATAAAGTATATGAGAATAAGTAGATTAATCAACTAATCTACCAACATCAACCGAGAAGAACCCAAATACGTCTTCCGCACATCCGAAAGTGATATCCTTTACAACAGCCAGAGAAAAACATAACAGACATAACACAACAATAAGTAATCTAGTGTAGACCATCCTAATCGATATTAACATCCACCAAGCAAAAGCCCCGAAGGCCTAAACCAACATCAGACAAGCACCCAAGAGATGCCTCCTTCGATGTCAACACCAGACGATACAAGCAAAGCAACCAAACATACACGACTCTGGCTATCACTGCCTATCCTACTTCAAAATCATCATTAATCGTATGGCTGGCCAACCTTGTCGTATGTCAAGGGCTAATGGTAAACCCGGTTTTAGCAAAAACTCAAACGCCTTTCAACGATACGTAATTAGGCCTCTCAACGATACCCAGGGCACTTGACCAAACGACCAGTCTTTTAGACGTCTCTATTATACCCCTGCTTTGAGTCTGTTGAACCTACGACAATGATAATCTCTCAGCTTCAGTATCTCTAGTCGTCCTCTCTGACAACTATTTATGGCTCAAGCAACCTTCTTGAGCAACCATTATCCACGAACTTACAACTTTGACTCATCTTCACATTTGTTGCATTTCAACGATCAACGAAGACTTCACAACACTTTGAACATTTCAATATGGATTCAGGTCCAAGATACACTAGCATCGAACCAAAAATAAACTTTGCTTGGTCATATATTTGATGGATGATTCACCGGTCCATCACTGCAGGTCCATCATTGCAGGTCCATAACTACAAGTTCATCATTATAGGTCTCACTGCGGGTCCATCTCTGCAGGTCCATAACTGCAAGTCCATCATTGCAGGTCCATCTCTGCAGGTCCGCCGCTGCAGATCCATATATGCAGGTTCATCGCTGCAGGTCCATCTTTGTAGGTCCATTATTGCAGGTCCATCTTTGCAGGTCCATCTCTGCAGGTCCATCATTGCAGGTCCATCTCTCCAGATCCATACTTTCTGGTCCATCAAACCTTCCATTCAACCCTTCCAGTCAAACGTTTTGATCCATCACCTTCCAGTCCATCAAACCTTCTGATCCATTGAACGTTCCAGTCCATACTTTCTACAGCGTTTGTAAAATGCTATCATGTCCAGAAACCTTCCGATCCATCCAAAATGCGTCTGATCCATCCTAGAACTTCCGATCCATCTCAAACACCACCGATCCAACTCAAACACCATCGATCCAAATTCGATCAACAAATCAACCATTAATTCAAGCAATAATCAACAAACATTAAAACAACGATTCAACAAATGATCAAATAATTAAGTGGATCTAAACATAGAATTAATATACGAAATTACCGTTTAAAATTACTAGATTATATCCTATAGTGATTTGAATTAAAATCATACTTACATCAATTAAATCTATGCAAAAACAACTTGAAATGATGAACATAAGATCAAATATCCCATATACTTGATTGAATACGTGTGAGAGATGTTTATCACTCACCAAGTCTTCGAATTAACTCGAAATCGCTAAATTCTCTATCAGGACAGTGAAGTATATGCTTCAAACCTCTTGATTTGATGCGACACTTGACGTAGATCTAGCTCCAAACGGTGTAGACATTTGATCCTCTTATGTAGATCTTTATTTTAATGGTGGAAATGTGTATTTGATTGAGCAAGGATAATCACGAGCTCAACCAAATGAGAGAATGAAGAAAGTAAACTATTCTCTATGCCTTTAACCACCTATTTATAGCCAACAACCCATGCCTTAATGGGCCTCCCAAATCAGCCCACTAATGGCTTAGCAAACCTGTACAGAAAATATGTAGCACTAAAATAGCAATACCTCCCAAATTGCTTAACCAAATCTTTAATGTGACCACTCTACGGAATTGGCATCACTATTTCTTTTCCAATGAAATCGATCTCAGCACCTGATTCGATCCCAGTCGAAAGTTATGCCCTGTAAACTAACAGGGGAGGAATGGTCACAAACAAAATTGTAAAATTTATGGACATGTTTGTAACGACCTAGATCTTTGATTATTTTAATTTTAATTTTGTTTTAAATATTTTAATTGGAATATATTTATGGATTTTTAATATTTAATTCATTTTTTAAAAATAGAGTTTAAACGTTATAATTTATATATAATTATAAACGAGCTCGTAATGGCAGTAGTTCGTAATATTCAGTTTTTAACTTCAACTGAATGTACAAGATCCGATAGAAGTCGGAATTTCATGAAACGAGAAACATTTGAATCTGTTTGATCATAATTTTCTAATGAAAGAGAAAAATCGGGATTTCAGTTTATAGATTGTTAGTTATGTCCAATTCAAATTTTAAAATAGTCGCTATGGAAACTGCTTATAAACGATAACGTTTATTTAATATATTTAATAATGTTTTCAAAATAAATTTTCGATATCGGTTGATTTGAAACTTTTGATGCGGAATTATAATCCGGTATTGGCTAAATCTGAAGTGATATTCCATACGGGCATAATTGTCGATTATAATTTATTTATTTTTTAATTTAATAATTTCGGGGTTTATTTGGATAATTTATCAATATTAATTTATAAGCTATTTATCAAAAAAAATCCCACTTGTACGTATGGGTGCAAATTCATAACGCTTGGACATTCGTAGACGATGTAACATACGAAGCGGTGTATAATTGTTTTACGGTGGGTATTATATCCCCTAGTGTACACGTAACAAAACCTATGTTAAATATTTTATGAATAATAATAATCAAACATATAGGAGTTTCCAAGGAAATAAATAATACAACAAAAAATAATTAAAAAAAAAGAAATCAGCCAAAACTACTTATAAACAAAGCCTATGTAAAACATATGTATGGATCATGATAATCAAGCCTACATGATTTTATAAGAAAACAATATGTATATCTCATTGTCTGTATGAACGCAAACACAAGAAAACGATACAATTCATTTTAGAATTCAAAACTCAGCACGCCTTGTTTCTTCCAAGAAACAGTAAATTTAAAATTTCTCTATAGGCACAGTTGAACAGCTAATATAAATATACAGAGTAGGAATAGCTAAGGGAATAGACAGTATACAGCTAAGAGAAAGAAAATATAATATAATGAGAGAAGAACAGTTTTTCTCGATCATGTGCCCTTGTACCAAAATACTTTGCCAAGATATATTTACAAATTGACACTGATTCATCAAAACATTAATTAAATATATATATATATATATACTTCTGAAAAAATCTACATTAATGTTGAATGACAATATTTTGCAAATGGCCTACCTAGACAAAACGGTACACCTAAGCCATCCCTTTCTAGTAGCACACACCCTGTTTGAGAAGACAATACCAGCTGTTGGAGAAGACAACACAAGCCACCATCAATCTTGTACATCGCTTTCACCTCAAATCTCCTCACCTCAGCCGACTATTGCACAGCAGCTACGGGAAGGGAAAATACATAGCTTACAGACCTATGGAACAGACATGGTGCTTATCCTCAAACCCTCATCCACCTATATATACCAATGTTTCTCCAAGCCAATGTTTCTCACTTCACAACTCATACAATTCGTGACAAAACACACATAACAGTCATGCATGAAACCATAAACAGCAGTAACCCATTCCAATTCTTCCACCCCCTAAAACTATCGATTCATACATTTATTCACCACGTTTTAAACAACAAATAGTAAAGGGTAATGAGATCTGAAAGCTAACTTGGTGCGGAGGAAATTGGAGTGACGTTGGGGACCGGATCTCGCGTGACTGGCGTGGTCTTTATGGATGAATTACGGTCTGACGGAAGGAGCAGGGACGACGAGGTTCAAGCCGTAGCAGGAGTTGACCAACGCGCTGGACCTGGGGGTATTCGTTGGATCTTCAATCAACGGAGGAGTGAGGAACGATGTGATTTTTGTTGATGACAGTAGCGACTTTTTAATTTTGGATGAAATGAAATGATGAGGGGTTGTTTTAATGAAAGGGCGACTTTATTCTTTATTTGGGAGGGTCAACTTGGACCGGGTTGGGTAGCAGCATGTTGGAGGATAGGCCTACAAAGCAGTATGGGCCGATGAAACGTGGAATCCAATTCCAATAAACGAATAAATGGCCAGTAAGGTTTAATAGTAATTTAGGCAACCTATATTAAAAGTTAACTAATTTTATCTTAAAACTAGTATTGATTGTAATGTTTTAAAATCAGGTCAAGGTTTAAACAATTGGCCAGGGGTCTGGAAATTATGGTCACAAGTTGAAACAAGGCAGGGGACAGACGAAGCAGTGAATGAAGGAATCGAGCTGTAATTTTTAAAACCAAGTAATCAGTTCGTTAATTAAATTAATTAGTTATTAAAATAATGTTAATTTCAAAACAATAACAACGTATTTATATCCTGGCAGAATCGACCGGTTCTAAATAAACTGGAACCGTATTAAGGAGAACGACGTTATGGAACTTGAATCGGATGAGTTGGAATTTATATGGAACGAGATGTTTACAGAACGCAGATTAAGGTGAGTTAACCTCACTCAGTTTCCCACTTATAATGATTATAAGTCGGGTTTATCGTCTGTATGCTATGGCTGCTAATTATTGGTTGTTTAATGATTGTTGAATATTTTTACATCATTTATTCAAATTAAACGGTTGTTTAATTTAAATGAAATAACATCGTCATTTTTAACGATAATTTCCAAACAGAATAACTCACCCTGTTGGGTACGTTTAAAACCAAATAAACGAATTGAATTTAAATTTATGATTGAATTATCGCTATCGATTGATTGTGATTAGTTAAATTAATTCATCATGTTTATATTATCATATGGAATGATCAGTTGTATTCTAAAATAACCCATTGGATGTAGGGAAGGACAGGTTGGAGGAATCCAACCGGATTCCTAAAAAATTATTGTTATTTTCATATGATCATTTATGAAACTGTTGAACACATATGATTGGATTATTGAATTAATTATTGATTGTTAGACCCGAATTCGACATTTGTTTGCTTAATTAACCAATGGATAATATAGTTGAGCAATTCATAGCAGATGGCCAAAATACAAACTGTTTTGATTTACCGCCAAAAATGATTTTTTTTTTAATATCTGAATATAGATTTTTAAATATATTATTTTAAATGAAGTTTATAAAAAGAAAATAAACTAACCATATATATATATATGTTGTTTGTTTTAACTACTATTTGTGTACCAAAATCTACCGTATGCGAAGCACGTGTTTCACCATAATTACTGAATAATTTTTATAAAGTGGATTCTTATATTAATAAGATTGATAAGCAAGTAGGCGGGAATTAACTTGATGATCAATAATAGGATTTATTGTTTTTAAGAACAATTAAAGTGAGATTATTTAGAAATAGAATATTGTTTATTTAATAATAATCGATGTAAATGAAGTTAGTTGGATTAATAAATGTTATTTATTAATTCAAAATGAAAAGACGAGTTAGGGTTGATTAATGGGTTAATCACGTTTTAAGATTGACAAAGCCAACTGTTTTGATCAGTAATTGATTATTAAATTAAATTAGATTATGCTGATTATTCTAATAAGATAATTTAGCGAATAGTTGTTTAACTTAATGAGATTTTAAAAAGGAAAATTAATTCCAGTTAATGATGATGTAAATTATAATCTTAATTGAAGTTCATTTAAGTAAATAATGGAAGTTAGAATTAAAATATAATTAAATTTCAAAGGAAGTTAATGAACGGGTTTACATTTAAACAGAATTTGGTAAGTGAAGTGGTTCTAAGCGAATACGGTAAGCTTAAAATAAATGTTACTTAAATATTTAAGTAAAGGGAATCAAGATGGAAAAGTGCTTTATATTGAACCAGCGATGTGTTAACGAGTTGTGAAAAAGGAGTTAGGAAGTTAAAGCGTTAAATTGTAAATTAACGTAACCTAATAATCGCATTAGGTGTAATGGATGAAATTGAAGTAAGATTTCCCCAAAGGAAATAATTTAGAGAATGAAAAAAAGGATTTCTATAATTGAATTTGGTAAAATGTTTAGTAAAATGATTTGAAATAGAAATCCAGATAATGGAACAAAGAGTTTTAAAGGAGTTAAAGTTTAGAAGTTAATGTTTATTAATCATTTGTTAAATCAATGAATTTAGTAATAACCTTATAATAAAAAAAGGAATTTCAGAAGCAGGAAGGTTTTGTAAAACCGTATTTTAATACCATAGTGAAGTAGTATTAAAATGAATATGGGGGATTTTTTTTCTTTGGAATTACAAGTCATATTTATCTTATGATAAGAATGCGGTTGATCCTGGTCTGAGAGGTAATTAAAATACCCCAACTTGAACAACTTCGGGATTATCGAAGGATGATATTAGTTGTAAGGGTGAAGATGTTAGAAGTGATTAATATTGAGGAATAATAATATGAACAATTTGGAATATATTATGAGATTCCTAATTAAAAGGAAATAAAAATGGCTTGAGAATACGAAATGATAGTTCCACGGTAAAGAAGGAATTAAAAGGAAATTTGTGTACATATAATGATTTTCTTCAAAAGTAAAGAGACGAAATTTAAAATGGGTTTATTCTAAAAGGTAAGTGACGATTAATTTGTTTTATATAACGAAACAAATGGGGGATTTCGTAACGATTGTTTTTACGAGTGATAAGTTGAATCGATTTCCCAATTATGGATAATACGAAATGTTATAGAAAATATTTTGAAATGATAGTTAACTGGAAATTGGATACGACTCTAATATATTTGTAAGTATAAATAAAATGATTTGAGAATGTATATATAAAAACTAATATAAAATCTTTGGTATACAACTGATATATTATTTTAATGGCCAAGTGATGATGTGTAATAAACCAATGGATTTATTTTATTTTATTTTTATGATTGTTTATTTTGATAGTTAAATAACCGACTATCAAAATCATGGCCAATGCATTGTTGGTACGGAAAGACCGGGATCGAATTTATATTCGAAAACCATTCCGACCAGCAAATACGTAAACATTGAAGATGTTCAGAAGCTGACAGAGACGGAGCAATTGAAGACCGTGGATCTTCATAAGCGGAAGGATTACTTGTAGAATATTCTCTGTGTTGCAACTAAAGGTATTTTGACGTGATTTGGTCGTCAGTGGGATTTTGCGGGTTTGCAAGGACTACTCGCTACTAATCCTTTGGATGCTGTAGGAGGGTGCCATCGGTTCATCCTGTTCCTGGATGACTTGTACTGACGAGGTGAACAGTGGCCAGATGTTCCAAAAGTCGATTATAACCTCAAGCCTCATCAACCTGGAAATGAAAAAAAATCAGGCATGCAGCATGGCTATGTGGGTTGCTCCCATTAGGGTGTATATTCACTTATCTAGAGAAATCCCTTTTGCTTCCTTAATCTATTTCGATGTTGTCCCTTTTCGGGAAACGGTGGGTAGCACCCAACCGTTGGTGATATACATTCGATACACTCAAGCGAAATGAGTGGTCGGTCATGTGTGGGCCTGGTTGCAAGACGTTCTTGTTAAACCCAGTGTACTCCCTTCTAGAGATACATTATCAGTAGGTGGTTCCATACCTTGTCACAATCAGAATCCAATCTCCAATAAGCGCCACGGTTTTTTGTATACTTTATATGTGGAGCGTGATATGCAAGCATTCTTCTAGATTCTATTTATTTGTATTTAGACACTATTATAATATCAGAAAAGTATTGATTTTCAAAACTGTTTTGGGTTATCGTAAGGTAAAAACCGTCTGTATTTATGTATGGATTTGGTCTTACGATTATCATTTTTTTTGAAAAGATTTTGACCTGAAAATCAAGTTATGTGATACTTTTAAACTTGGTGGGTTTCTCACTCTGGTTCACCAGATTGACCCGGTATTTGTAATGATCGAGTTAGACCGGGTTCTATAGGTACAGATCATTGGATAATACGAAGTTCAGAAGACGTGCTAGAGGAGTTCAGACGTATGATTTTGTCTAGTATATTCCGCTGTGTGATGTATATGAGGACAGACTGCTATAACTGCCCAAATAAGTTAATTTACTCTGATGATTGTAAGTATATTTTCAAGCTCTCAATAAAGATTTAATTCAATATTATATTTTGTTCCGCTGCGATGTAAGACTCTGTGTTGTGTTGGATCTTCTTCTTCTTCTATTCTAATATTTCTTTCTTATCTCACCCTCTAATTTCTCTCTAATAACTATCCGGTGCTTCCGATACTTGAGTTATGGCAGGTAATGCAGGGTTTATGTATTATTATCAGAATTTGGGGCTCAAATTCCTACCGGGTCGTTACAATGTCTCACATCCCAATAAACAACATATCAAAATAATGAGAATGATCCAACCCTCAGGGAATAAATAAAAATATTTTACGATCCTCCGATATGTAAAATGTGGGTTATTACATTCTTCCCCACTTTAGGAATTTTGCCTCAAAAATTCCAAACAAGCAAGCTTATCATCCATAACAGATAATTTACCATCCAAACTAGCAGCCATCAAACCATGCATCCATAGCCTTATCCTAGCACGCGAAATTCTGAAAACAACTACAACCACAATAGTATAAGTTATAATGACGTAGGGTGACACGATATTTACGGGTCATGCCGACAAAGTGTTCTGGATGGATCTCCTTAATTTTCTCTTCCGTTTCCTATGTATAATCGTCATCATCCTCACTTCAATGCACCTTGACTAGATTAACTGTCTTCCTCCTAAGTTGTTTTGTGCCATTCCCTACGACACGAAGCGGCTTACGAGGCTTCGTAACTACGGAATCTACTTCTTGGCCTTCGTATTAATCTAGAGATACCACCACATTCGAATCGTGCATGCACTTCCATAGAAACGACACATGAAAACATTTTGCATATTCGACATCTTCTCTGTTAAATCCAGTCTATATGCGAGTTTTCCAATCCGATTGACTATCGGAAATAGTCCAACGAACATTGAAGCTAACTTTCCTTTACTTTAGAATAAAACAACATTCTTCAAAGGAGAAATCTTTGCGAAAACTTGTCGCCAACGTCGAATTCCAAATTCTTACGATGCTTATCGGCGTAACTCATTAGACGATCTTTGTAACAACCCGAATTTTTAGCAACGTGTTAAGACAAGAATCAAGGCAGAATTAAATTATAAAATCTGAATCAGGATAAATGGGTTGCGCCATTGCGTTCGTCTCGGAAAAATACGCGAAATAGAGTCCGAAATTTCGTAAATCGGAGTCCGTATGAAGAAGATATGGACGAACGAAGTTAGGCAGAAAAACCGAAAACAAGCCAGAATGCACTGGCGCACTTGTGAAGTGCGCCAGCACAAAAATACACTGGCGCACTTGGGAAGTGCGCCCGTGTCGAGCCAGAAACCTGCACAGCCTTCTGGCTTGACCCTGGCTGGCCTGGTGCACCTGTTTTGGCCCTTGGTCTTGTTTTGGAGGCTTGTGACGATTTTTGAGGGCTGGGATCTATCCTAGGGTTAATCTAACGGCCTAAACTACCCCTAATCTCTATAAAAAACCCCTAACCTAGCCTAAACCCTCATTAATTGATCCTACAACTAAACTATGCCAAAATTTCTAGTGATCATGGCCTCCACTCAAAACCCTAGCCTCCATCCTCTTGCCAAAATGCTATCTTCATTTCTATGAGAGGTTTCATGATCATGAGAGTATTAGAGAGTCCCTATGTTAGTATGAGAGCTCCTCAAGTTGATTTCAAGGCAAAAGTTTTGGTCTTTGTTCATAAAGATGGTGTATTTGTTGATTTGGAGCATCCATCTTTGGGTTTTTGGATGATGGCATGCATAAGCTTCATCACAAGCTTTAGTTTAATCGATTTAGGCCTTCATAGCAATGTAAGCCCTTTCCCTACTCTTAGATATTAACTATGAAGTTAAATGTTCATGTTGCAAGTTTGGGTTTGATCATTGAGTATGATACATGCTATCATGTCATGCAAGTTTATGAAGTCATTATCTTGATCTTGTGAGCAAAAAGCCACAACCTTTATGTTGAAATGTTGCATTATGCAACATGAGAATCTTCATAATCATTATGTCAACTTGCATATGAAGTCATAATCCTTATATGATGATATATGCGAGTTTCTAGCCATCATTCCATGTCTTTTGTCACCATGATTCGCTTATGTACCAAGTTTGGGTTTATGCATGTTTTTGAGGCTTAAGAATGTAACATGCAAGCTAATGAACACATTTGTGCCTCATTTGCCACCATGATTAACTTGTGGCTTAATACCCATTTTTGTCATTCCTTTGCCAAGTCTCTTCTTTTAATCCATCACGTTGTTGCGAACGTATATGCTAGTTTAAAAAGCGTTGGGGTCACATTATGGGGAAACATAATGACATGAATATGACTTGGGTAAATGGGTATAAACATGACAACATGTAACGTTAAATATGACATGTGTTTATACTTGAAAACATGACTTGAAATATAACATGGAAGTTGACATGTAAGTATGCATAAAAACATAAGCTTGGGAATTTACCTATTAAGTTAGGTCTACCCATTGGGAATTTACCTATTTAGTTAGGTCTACCCAATTGCTTGAAAACTTGACTATGAACATGACACTAGACTAAACATGAAAGTGGCCAACTCGAGGTTGGGTTGAGTTTGCAACGTAAAACTACCCGGAACCGACCGGCCTAACTAGTGGTTGCAAACAATAAGACCCAATGTGAGAAGTTGGTCATGTTGTGCTTGAACCCGAGGTTAGACCAAGTTGTGGTGTAAAGCTACCCGGAACCGACCGGCTTAACTAGTAACCATAACAAAGTCTAATGTGAGAGGTTGGGGTGCATTAAGTAATTAATGCCACATGATAGGGTTAAGTTAATTTGATTAATGACTCTTAACCAAATATGACATGGGTAAATGGGTTAAGTAAATTGGTTAGGCTAATGATACTTAACAAAACATGACAAGGTTGGGTAGGTTAAGTGATTTGATTTGCCTAATGACGCTTAACCATTTTTATACGACTAGTGGACGGGGATTAAGTTAACCAACACTTAATCAATCCAACATGATAATTTGACAAGGTTAAGTAAGTTTTCTTAATGACACTTAACCATACAAGATGATTAGGGGATGGGGTTAAGTAATTTACACTTAACTAATCCGACACGGTAATTAGATGGGGTTAAGTAATCCACACTTAACTAATCTAAACACGGCAATTCGATGGGGTTAAGTTAAACACTTAACCAATTTAAACTCGGTAATTCAATGAGGTTAAGTAACCAATACTTAACCAACTTAACGTGACAATTTAATGGGGTTAAGCAACTTATACTTAACCAATTATACATGATGATTTGATGGGGTTAAGTAACTTACACTTAACCAATCTAATACGCGGACCTGATAAGGTTAAGTCACAAGACTTTTTTTAGAATATACTTAACCATTATAGTACGATTAGAGGATGGGGTTAAGCCAACCTATACTTAACCAATCCGACTCGATAATTTGATGGGATTAAGATAATCTATGCTTAATCGATCTAGCAAGATAATCCGATAGGATTAAGGTAAGCTAGTACTTGACCAATTTGACTTGATAAGGTTAAGTCATGAGCCTCTGGGTACACTTAACCAACTTGTGGGACTAAGTCTTGAACTTAAATACTTAGCCAATCTTTGACGTGATTCGTGGGCGGGTTAAGTCATGGACTTGAATGATAACACTTAACCCAATAGACAAACCCTAGCTAGAAGAACTAGGTAGAAAACCGTGGTTAATCAAGGATAACGGGAAAGGAAGCTAAGTGGTAAACCTTAGTTAAGGGTAACTAAGTAATAATTCTTAGCTAAGGACATAGGACTAATTCTCAAAACGATGAGTAACCTGATACGGTAGGTCATCGCTTAGTATACGAGGGGGAGCAAGTTATCTGACTTGGATAAAAGCTCCAGCGCACTGGGTGCCGAAGTGGAAGCTTCGGGGGACGTGAGGATATTCTTGGGATCCCTCTGTGGGCTGCCAGGTAATTATACTAGGCCCATGAGAGGTTAAGGTCTGCGTTAGAAGGACCAAGAGTATGCCTTGGTTGCTATGCGAGCAACCTAAAGACTGGGATGGATTAGCGTGGAGTCGACGATTCTTGTTTTTGCCCTGGATAGCGCATCGCCGACTACCTACCATCTTTAGTCAATCGTGTACGTGCGGAAAGGCAGGGAACCCCCAACAGACCATGTGCTTGCTATCGAGTCATGGGTGAGGTTGGCCCGTAGGAAAGTGGGCTATAGTGGGGCCGTGGAGTGGTTCTTATACATGATTTTTCTTGGATTGCCTTTCAGTAGTTGAGGGAGGGGTCACGTGGGACCATAGCCACGGGTACAAAAACAGACCTTGATATCTGCATCGGCAGACGATTTAAAGCTCCCGACCGAGTTCCATATTTCTTGATTTGCCCTGGCACGGAACTCGGATGGCACATTGGGGAACATGTGCATCTAGACATGGAAAACGATTCACGATACATACGTGGAATCAAGGGCGCGGTTGACGGGTGGCGTAATCCCTAGTGGTCCTAGGTGGCCAAAACCCAAACCGAGACACGGAAACGTTCATTAGGTAGCATAATCCCTAGCGGTCCTAGGTGGCATAAATCCTAAGTGGACGCGCGATAGTTCATGGTAAGGAAACACAACTAGATCAAGGGTTGCAGTCCAAAACAACTTCAAGGATAAACCGTTTACATGGGAAAGCCCATACAGCCTACGACAAAGAACTGAACTTATACATGGAAAGAAGCATATGAGTTGAGTAACCTATATATGCGGCATATTAGGTTGACATGGACCATTACACGACTTTTGAGTAAGGGTCATTCACGGATAACACGTGATACAATTGGGATACTAGTACGGTAGGTGCAGAGCGGGCATACAGGATAGATACCATTGGACGTTATGCGTGATAGATATCTTGGGATATTATACTTGATAGAAACCTGACGATGTGATGCCTTGTTTCATTTTGACATCGTAATTTATCATGACACTTTAGTTTATCTGAGTTCAGTAGTTCATCCTGTTATTTTGATTTAGCTTGTCTATCTTGTTATCATGCTCATGTTCATCTCAGTTCCTCATGACAGTTAACTTTACTAGTTTTTATACTAATAGTAGATAGGGCTTACTCAGTCTTTTTGACTGACCCGTTTTGTTTCGCCTCTTTTCTTCCGTTTCCCCCCCAGGTTACAGGGAGGAAATACTGTTGTTTAGTTCGGACTTCTCCTGCTTGAAGGTCATCATGGATGGCTTGGACTTTTCTTGGCTATGGCTACTTTACTGTTTTTACTTGGGGAATAATTTATGAAAATGTCTTTATGCTTCTTTACTATTGCAAGACAGGTTTTGATGTACTCTGATGTAAAAGGCTTTAGACCTTATTTATTCATGTTATGAAAGGTTGATTTTACTTCCGCTATTTTATATGTTCTGTCTTGTGATATTTCTGTGCATGTTTACCAATAATGCCCCTCTAAAGCTAGTGCATTCCTTTGCGAGTGACCCTAGCGGAGGCGGGGTGTTACAATCTTGGGTTGTCTTCATTTGTTCCCTAATGATACCGATACAATCTGAAGTTTCTCAAATCATCTATGGCCCAAGTATCAACTTATCTCTAGTCTCTAACCAACAAGTCAGAGAATTACATGGTCTACCATACAACGCCTCGTATGGTGTCATCCCAACGCTCGACTGGTAACTGTTATTGTACGCAAACTTAACTAGATGTAGATGGTCTTCCCATGATCCCCCAAAATCCAATACACAATCTCTTAGGAGATCCTCCAAAACTCGGTTATCCCTCTCGGTTTACCCATCGGTTTGGGGATGATAAGCTGTACTCAAACACAACCCGGTTCCCAAAGCTTCTTGCAAACTCTTCCAAAATCCACTTATGAACAATGGATCTCGATCACTCACTATGCTCTTCTGGATACTATGAAATCGAACTATCCATTTTATATAAAGCTTAGCCAACTTCGATGTTGTTCTAGTCTATTTAACAGGAATAAACCTTATGCTTTTGGTCAAGCAATCCATGATGACCTAAATTCTTTCGTTTCCTGCCTTGGTTAAAGATATTCCATCGATAAAATCCATCGAAATCTGCTTCCACTTCCACGTAGGAACTTCCAATGGCTGAAGCAATCCACACAGCTTCTTCTATTTAGCTTTCACCAATTGACAGTTCATGCACTTGGAAATAAACTTTCCAATATCCCTTTTCATCCCTTCCCAGTTGTAAGATCGCTTCATGTCCTGATACATCTTATTACCACCAGGATGGATCGTCAACTTCGAGTGATGACATTCCCTCACAACTTCATCTCTCAATCTGTCGATATAAGGAACAACCAGTAATCTTTGCTTTCGAAGCAACCTTCTCGATCGACTGCGAACTCTTTATCCTCTGGTTCCAAATTCTGGATAATCTCAACAAGCTTTGCATCATGCTTTTGGCACTCGCCAATCCTTTCGATAAGAGTAGGTCTTATCGATAAGCTTGCCAACAATTCAGGCTCCAACTCATATCGTGGTCTGAAATCAAATCCCGCCATGTACTCGAGGCTTTTCCATTCCGAAAAGATCGCTCCTAATCTTGCATGTCTTCGATTCAATGCATCTGCTACTACGTTACCTTCACCAGGAACATAAGCTAGGCCAAAATCATACGATGCCAGAAACTCTAACCACCGCTGCTACCGAAGATTCATCCTTTTGGGAGAAAAGATACTTCAATGACTTGTGATCCGTGAACAACTCGAACCGAACGTCCAAGAGGTAGTGTCTCCATATCATCACAGCAAATACGATCGCTACCAACTACAAATCATGAGTTGGATAATTCCTCTCGTGTGTCTTCAGCTGTCGACTTGCGTAGGCCACAACTCTATCTTTCAACATTAGTACAACTCCTAATCCAGTACCACATGCATCCATGTACACAACCATATCTTCATTCCCACTCAAAATGGTCAGAACAAGAGCGACGATCAGTGTCTCCTTCAGGATTCCAAAAGCTTGCTCATACTTTGCACCCCATGTGAACATTTGGTTTTTCTTCGTCAATCCTATTAATGGTGCAGCAATCTTGGAGAAATCCTTGATAAACTGTCGATAATAACCTGCCAAACCAAGTAAACTTCTTACGTCTGTCGCATTCTTAGGTCTATCCAAATCTTGGATTGTTGCCACCATAGCGGGGTCAACCGCTATTCCATTTCCAGAAACAACATGGCCTAAGAACCTCACTTTACTCTTCCAGAAGTGACACTTCGAAAACTTAGCCTTCAGCTGATGTTTTCCTTCCAAAAGATTTCAAAACAACTCGCAAATGCGTCTTATGATCTTCCTTATTCCGAGCGTAAATAGAATATCATCCACGAACACAAGAACGAACTTGTTCAATTGATCTCTGAAAACAATATTCATTAGACCCACAAAATATGCTGGCCCTTTAGTCAACCCAAATGGCATCACCAACCATTCGAAGAAACCGGATGGTGTCTTAAAAGCAGTCTTCGACACACTATCCTTTTCCACTCTCAACTGGTGAAATCTTGTTGCCAAATCCATCTAAGAAAACACTTTGGCCTCGTGAAGCCGATCGAACAAGTCATCTATCGTCAGCAACAGATACTTGTTCTTCTTGGTCACCTTGTTCAGCTCACAATAATCCACACACAGTCTTAAAGATCCATCAGCCTTGGTTGCAAAAATAAATGGTGCACCTCATTCGGACACACTTCTCTGAATGAATCTTTTTCCCAAAAGGTCACAAACTTGCACCTCTAACTCTCGTTGTTCCTTAGGCGTCATCCTCCTAAGAGGCATAATGATAGGTCGAGCACCCTCGACCAAATCGACTATGAACTCAATCTCACGATATGGCGGCAAGCCTCTGACTTCTTCAAAGACATAATCAAATTCACTATCGATTGGCACTGATGACAAGTCTTCATGTGGAATCACAAGCGAATATAGAAAGCTCACGAAGACACCATCTTCGGGCTTACATCGAATCACAACCTTTCGCCCTTCCACATCCCCGACTTTCGCATCGAGTCTATCGCAGTCCATTTTTACCGCATTCCTCTTGAACCAATCCATACCCAAGATGATCCCAAACACAGTGAAGTTCAGAACAAAACAATCACACACAAAGGAGCAACCATGACTCGATAACACAAGACTACGACAAAGCATATACAAATTGGATGAACCCCTAACTGGATTAGGCACAATGAATGGTCCATCACAAATCTCAGGTCGAAACCCAAGAGGCACACAAGTTTATGATGAACTTCTCATTCTTCTGATAAGGAGTCTCAATATACGAACGAGCGTACTTGAATAAAGCCTTAAAATCAGAAACATGTTCTAGCACTGGTCGACCATTATGTTTCACCTCGACAAACTTTTTGAACAAAATGGACTTCTGAGCAGTCAAAATAAACTTTGTCTCGAACTTGAGTCAGAACTGATCCCACGTAATTCTATCTTCTAGAGTCTCAAACGTGATAGAGTTCCACCAATCCATGGCTTTACCCTGTAGTTGTTTCGATGCAAGCTTTCTCTTGGTTGCATCGCCCATGCCCATGTTTCCAAAAATTCGAATACAAGCATCTAACCACCCCTACATCTCAAAAATCGGTTCTGTCCCTTTGAACGGTTTCCCACAAAGAGCAGTAAAGTCCTTACACAGCTTCGCGAAGTCCATAACCCTCAGTAAATGCACCTAAACACCAACATCTACCGCGGCTGCTCCTGGAGCGGGGACCTTCCTCGTCATAGCCTCGAACATAGCTGGGTAATCTAGTATACCGCCGTCACCCCCTATAGGAACATTTTCCTCCCTAATAGTGTCTCTACAATCAAAGCCTCATTCTAAATCTGAAAATTAGAATGATTAGTTCACTTTCGAGAAAAACGGCAATGGAGTTCAAATGCTATTATACTATACACTAATATATGTAGTATACACCCATCAAAATCTACAAATACGTGTCTCATATGTTATTATATCTTCAAACTTTGGCTAAAATCAATTAACAAGAGCTCTAATACCAATTGGGATGACAACCCATAACTCCCTCACTTAATAAGGGAAATAATACGCTGAAAGACGTGTCAAGCAGCTATGGACGATCATCAGGATAGGTAAACACAAGCGGAACCTTTCGTATAACTCACAATGCAGGGATAAATTATAATAAAACATGTACAACAGGCAATAGTAGTGAAGCAGGATTGAGCAGAAGCTTAAACTTTTCCATATCACCATGAAAATATTCATACAACCTCGGATAACACTATAAGAGTTTGTACAATAAGCCTCACTACAGACACTCAGATAACACATCAAACAGCGGAAACAAAAAACACTAGATAGTAGAAAATAATACGCCAGCCTCGAACTCGTTACCGCACAGCAGCATCGTCCTCACCAAGATCAACTACCTTTTACCTACTACGCAGTCGGCCTATCCAACACATGGATGAACAACCCAAGGTAATAAGAGGGAACATAAAACTTTGAGTCAAACAACAGTTTAAGTGAGCGATAAAACAGCTATCTAACATCATCAATAAAGTATATGAAAATATGTAGATTAATCAACTAATCTACCAACATCAACCAAGAAGAACCCAAATACGTCTTCCCCACATCTGATAGTGATAGCCTTTACAACAACCAGAGAAAAACATAGCAGACATAGCATAGCAATTAGTTATCTAGTGTAGACCATCCTCAATCCACACAAGTCGATACACGTAAAGCAATCAAACATACCTGACTCTGGCTATCACTGCCTATACTGCTTCAAAACCATCATTAATCATATGACTGGCCAACCTTGCCATACATCAAGGGCTAATGGTAACCCCGATTCTAGCAAAAACTCCATACGCCTTTCAACGATATGTAACTTGGCTTTTCAACGATACCTAGGGTACTCGACCATACAACCGGTCTTTTAGATGTTTCTATTATACCCCTGCTTTGAGTCAACTAGAACCTACAACAATGATGATCTCTCAGCCTTCAATATCTCTAGTCGTCCTCTCTGACGGCTATTCATGGCTCAAGCAACCTTCTCGAGTAAGTATTATCCAAGAACTCACAACTTTGAGTTGTCTTTACATTCGTTACATTTCAATGATCAACGAATACTTCACAATATTTCGAACATTCCAATATGGATTCACGTCAAAGCTACAACTAGCATCGAGCAAAAAATAAACTTTGATTGATAATATATTTGATGGATCATTCACTGATCCATCATTGCAGGTCCATCATTGCAGGTCCATCACTCTAGGTCCATTACTGCAGGTCTATAACTACAGTCCATCACTGCAGGTCCATAACTGCAAGTCCATCATTGCAGGCCCATCACCGCAGGTCCATCTCTGCAGGTCCATAACTGCAGGTCCATTATTGCAGGCCCATCTATGCAAGTCCTTTACTGCAGGTCCATCTCTACATGTCCAACACTGCAGGTCCATCTTTGTAGGTTCATAACTGCAGGTCCATCATTGCAGGTTCATACATTTCGGTCCATCAAACCTTCCGGTCCATCAAACCTTCCGGTCCATCAAACCTTCTAGTTCATCAAACCTTCCAATCAAACGTTCCAGCCAAACGTTCCAATCAACCCTTACATTCAAACGTTCAGATCCATCGAACGTTCTGAACCATCACCTTCAAGTCCATCAAACCTTCCAGTTCATACTTTCTACAACGTTTGTAAAATGCTATCGTGTCCAGAAACCTTCTGATCCATCCAGAATGCGTTTGATCCATCCTAGAGCTTCTGATCCATCTCAAACACCACCGATCCAACTCAAACACCACCGATCCAAATTTGATCAACAGATCAACCATTGATTCAAGCAATAATCAACAAGCATTACAACAAATGATCAAATCAATAAATGGATCTAAACATAGAATTAACATTTGAAATTACCATTTAAAAATTACTAGATTAGATCCTATGGTGATTTGAATTAAAATCATACTTACATCGATTAGATCCACGCAAAAAACAAATTGAAATGATGAACATAAGATCAAATAACCCATATACTTGATTGAATCTGTTTGATCGATGCTTATCACTTACTAATTCTTCTAATTAACTCGAAATCGTTAAATTTTCAAATCGAACAGCGAGGATTATGCTTCAAACCTCTTGATTTGATGTGATCTCTCTTCACTTGATGTAGATTTAGCTTCAAACATTGTAGTTCTTCAATCCTCTTATGTAGATCTAGATTTTAATGGTGGACAGGTGTATTTGACTGACAAGGAGAATCACGAACTTAGCCAAATGAGAGAAGGAAGAAAGTAAACTATTCTCCATGCCTCTAACCCCCTATTTATTGCCAACAACCCTTGACTTAACGGACCTCCCAAATCAACCCATTAATGGCTTTGCAAACCCATACAGAAAATGTGTAGCACTAAAACAACAATTTCTCCTAAACCGCTGAGCCAGATCTTTAATATGACCACTCTACGGAATCTGCATCACCGTTTCCTTTCCAATAAAATCGATCTCAGTACCTGATTCGATCTTAGTCAAAGGTTATGCCTTGTAGAAAACTGACAGGGGAAAATGGCCACAATTAAAATTGGTAAAAATTATGAATATGTCTCACATCCCCATAAACAACATATCAAAATATGAGAATGATCCAACCCTCAATGAATAAAATAAAAATATTTTACGATCCCCCGATACAAAAAATGCAGGTTGTTACAACTTTCTACCTCAGACTCTACATAATTATTTTCTACAACTTCTCCATGATGATCCCAAAAATAACTCTAGTACGAATCCGTTTTTGCGCAAATGAACTTTCACAATATCCGGTAATAAATACTTTAAATGTCTCCACTTGTTATACAAATAACGAATTTATGGATCACTTCCGTTATTACTTAAAGCGAATTCCACAAACAAAGATCATTATAAAATCTTATTTTATTGAACCTCTATGGCCTCTTCTTCGGTACATCCATCTCCTCCGATCAACAAAATAATCAATCATTTTTCCTATTTGAGAAATTTAGTCATAAGTTCAAAAATTAATATTTATTTTCAAGAATACAAATTTGAAAAAGTTTGTTTTCATGGTCGTACTATGCATGTATATGTTTTAGTTGAAAATAAATAACATTTTCATAAAGTTAATATTATTTTCAAATATGGCATATTTTTTTAAACGTAACTTATTTACATGGTCAGACATCCTACTTCCCATTATAAACACAGTAAGCATTTACATTTTGTATATTACTTCGTCTCAAACGATTCAATAAATTTTTGGTAGCATTTCCCTTTTGTTTCCTGCATTGTACAAAAATGCATGTACGTAGGGAACAAAAAGAAAAGTTAAACCAAAATTTTGTGAACCATTTGAAACGAAGTAGTATACAAATTGTAAATGCTTACTGTGTTTATAACTTGTCCAATACAAGGACAAATCCAATAAATATTGTACCAGATGAATATAAATGGCCTTTTTTTTGACAAAAACAACTATTTATATAGTGATCACGTACAATACTCGTGGATGGGGCAAAAAACAGTCTAGGACAAATCCAATTAGATGTGCGTATTTTACTAGAAAAATACAATTTCATTACAACACAAAAATATTTTAATTTATCACATTTGTTTGACATATCACATCAACTTAAAGCTAATTTACCATTATTTTTGGCTCAATAAACTCAATGGATTTTAGACTCATGCTTTTTTTGTGCACATGTAAAAACGTGCACAATATACTATTCCAAACTCATGCATTCAGTTTTTCATACATTGAATAACACAATACAATAATCACACATACACAATGGTGCACATATACACAAATAGCCATAATTATACAATGGTCAAAACCAAGCTAAGGGGGATATGTGCACAAATAACCAAACATTGCACATAAAATTCCCAATTTGACTATATCGAAATATGCACATAATAGGATGTTATAAGCCACTACAATGCTATTGGAACCAATCGCAATCAATAGATAACCCTAATTTTTTATTTGATGCATATATAGATTTAGGTAAGAAATTGTTTTTAGGCAAAAAAAAGGAGATTATACCTAAAAATTGTTGCGCTAGATGTTTGAATTTAAGTCGGTGAAGTTTCTACACGAAGAAATGAGTGTCTCGAGGATAAAATTTCAGATTTGGGGGTTTTAGGGTATAAAACCTGAGTTGGAAAATGAATACGAATGGAGCAGAAATGAATTAGGGAATAAAGGCTTCGGTTGGTATAAATCGTTTATTTTCGACGGTTTCCAACGGCCGCTGACGGCCATTAGAAGCCGTCAGAAAATAGCCGTTGAAAACCATCGCCCTAGCCCATCAGAATAAGCAATGTTTCTGGTAGTGCCTCTTTTAGTTCACAATTAAGAGTAGATTTTTTTCAAATTTTGTTTACATAAATTGATAGTCCAATATAAAATTGAAAATGTGAGCGAAAAGCAATTTTTGAATTTTTTGGTTTTGTCAAACTACCTGTTGTTAAAACATTGTAATATCTTTAGATTGGTTTCTAACAACATTTATATTGGTTTAAACATAATTGTAAATGATGACAGGTGATCAAATAAATGAATGCAAGTATTTAATATATGAAATCTTATTTAAAATAACATAAGGTGAATTTGACCTTACGTGGCAAGTAAGCAAAGCAAGATGATCGATTAAGTACATAATTAAGCCTTATATTCTAAATGCATTTAATTCATTTTTATACTTAAGGAGGGCAGTGAAAGGATGGAAAACAAATTAAGGGCATGCAGTTCCTTTAACTTATATTATTCTATGCTATTTTATTTTATCGTATATATTAACTTCCCATTACATTTCTAATTTTCCTCTTTTTTTCTTAATTTATTTTCCACTTTATTCATTTATAAATTCTTTAAGTATTGAAATATCACCTTTAAAGACAAGACAAGCCATGGTGATCATTAGAGATTAAAAGCGTGGATTTTGGAATTAATTAATAAAGGCGAGAACATTTAACTTTTGTTTGTTTAGTATGATGAAATCATGTGTGATAGCTTAGTTTTAAAATATGATAGTTAAAGTGGTTTAAAGAAAGTAAAAGAATATGTTTGTTGTAAATGGAGCAACATGCACGTATGTGCAAATAGGAAAAATCTGCTTCTTTTGCTCCTTTTTTCAACCTCTTGCATGTGTAACCATGTTTGTTTCAACCTCCAAAAATTCATACTCTAACCACTCACTTTTAGCATAAAGTCCAGCATGAAATTTATTTTATTTACTATCTAGTTTATTTTTAAAATCTTTTCGTAGATTTTCATTAAGTATTGTGCGAGTTACTTCTAAATTAAAGTGTACAGACATTAAAACATGAAATTCTGATGAATATTAATTGATGAATGGAGTTTACAAGGGGATTTGTATCTGTGAGCCACGATTTTTAACCATAGTCGTGAGATTTTTAGTCGAGTATCTGATTGTGAAAATGAAATTGATTGTTTTCTAATCAAAAAAATATTTGTGGTGAATGTTGGTCATGAGAGGCCATAGAGACGTTGGGAAGGAGACCGAGAATGATGCAGAGGTAATAGTTGTGGTGGTATTTTTCTTCAGAGGTCTGGATTATCTAGAAATGGTGAGAATAGGGTTTTGTACCCATTTGTATTCGGGTTTGACTTAGAGCTTCTATGTGACATCGTCAAGCACTGAATAGCATGAGTGGAAATAAGAGGGTTGGAGAGGCAATGGTTAACCTCCCAATAAGTAGAACCGTAGAGTTATCGGTGACATAGGGCATTTGGTCCAGGTGATCTACACCCATGTCTAAAGCATTTTTTAAGTATTTGAATATATATTAGATCATTGCTTTCCATGCTATTTGAAGCATGCTTTAAGTATTTAAATGTCGGTTTATTACTTTCCATGCCATTTGTTGGCTTTGCTAAATTGAAATCCCTATTTATCTCATCATGCATTCTCCTTTGCACAAAAGTTGTTAATTCCTCACATTCATCTAATTCTTCTTTAATTCAAGAATTCTACAAGTGAGACTTTTATACACATGTATCTTGCATCCTTCATCTAAATAACAAATCTCTTTGAATTGGTTTTTATATATTCATTTTGTGTGCATTCTTGCTTTTCTATTTTTGAAAGGTATTAATACCGAATTTCATGTATGTTGATTTGTTGGCATAAAAATGGCATTGGCTCAAAATCGGCATGATATTTACTGTTTGTTATCTCAACATAAGGGTTTCTAGAGGAACTGAAGACTTCCATGCGGTTGCTAAAGAGAGACAAGATGATTCATGAGTTTTTGGAAGAGGCAGTGTTGACAGTCAAATGTGGTTGCCAACATTCGAGATTTCCATGACTGAAAATAAACATCCTGAATGGAAATTATGTGATAAGCGATTTGCGGTGTAAATATATAGGGGAAAATGCTAGAGAACAGTCACACAGTATTTATAGTGATTCGGCTCATTGGAGCCTACGTCCACCCTGGAAGTTTGGTACTTTATTAATCCACTTTTACAAGTCACAATATGGAATTGGCATACTTTCGAGTGTACAAGAACTATGGTAATTCCAATTATTGTAGTGAGTGATCCTAAGTGCTATGCTTGGAGAGGAAGGTAGTAGGCTATGTTTCATGATCCAAATGCTTGGAAATGGAAGAATGAGCCTTCACGAGTCCATGAAACCAAGCCAAGTCAAGTGGGGATTGAGAGGCTGGGATGCTTACATGGAGCTACCGTTGCATGGTGGTAAGGAGGTTCAATAATGGATTTTATTCCTTCTTCCCAAAATGACAAGGCGATCCAAAGTAGTCCGAGTGTCCAAGGAGAAGGTTATTCTTCTTGCTAGAGTGATGGAAGGTTCTTGGGAGGTTGTAGCAGAGTTATCTTCTTACTAGGGAGTTATGAAAGCAAGGATCCAACCCTCTTCACGCTGGAAACCAAGGGGCATTTATAGGTAGTAGAGTAGGTGGAATTTAGTGAGAAATGGGGCCCACCTGTCATTTTTTGTATCAAAGGAGTTGATTCAATCCCGAATCGGAACAACTCCTAAATACTTAGCCAAATTGGTGCTCCACTTCTCTGAAACTCCAAGCTCTTTCCAAACCCATTTTGTATCCTCCTTGTCCTCATATCCTGGTGTCTTCGGTGAATTCATGTCCAGCTGCATCTCGCTCTTGGCAACTTCATATCCCAGAATGTTGATGGTTTCATATCTCGAAAATTAGTATAAGGGATACGAAAAGTGGATTAGTGGGTTGGGATACGAAATCTGGTTGGCGACGGTGGGATACAAATTTGTATCCTAAGGAGCGGATACAAATCGTATCCTAGGTAGCGGGTATGAAGTCCAGTTGGTAGAGGTGGGATATGAACTACACAAATGGAGGTGGGTTACAAAACGTTAAGGGGATACAATGGGAGCGAATATGAAATGTTAGGACGGTGGAGCGAATATGAAATCTAGGAGTGGATGGGTAGCATATACAAATTTGTATCCTAAGGAATACGAAGTGGGACTTCGTATCACGAGGGATATAAGAGGTAAGCAGGAGGAATAGATACGAAAAGTGGCAAGTCATACCCCGAGGGATACAAAATTTGTGTTGGTGGGTGTTTTGAGGAGTTGTGAGTTTGGGATACGAGTTGATGAGGCTCAAGGCCAATCCCAAAGTGTTGGTCCATTCTTGAGTAGTTTGGTCGAGCCAGAATGACTATTCTTAAATGAATCTATTCAGGCTCGGGCTCTGGACGTTTCGGCAACGCATTTAGGCTTTTGATCCATGTGATGGGTCGGGTCATGTGGGCTTGAACTGCTTTTGGGAACCGGGCCAAAAGGCTGGTTAACACTTGCCCTTCAAAGGGTGTCTTGCGATAACATGACATGCGTCGAGCTGAGCCAAACATTGCTGAGTGCCGGAAAGATATCCTAGTCGTGTTGAGCTACTAATCGTGATCTTCCCGTCGAGGCTTTTTGATGGTGATGCGGAATTCTAGCGTTGTTGAGATTTCTGATTACTCAGACTGTAATCTTGAATAATCTCCTAAATGAAAGTCCATTTCCTATAGACTCAAGAAACTAAATGTTAGTCATCGGCTCCCGCTTACGTCGAAACGCAAACGAGTCATCGCCGACATAGTGTCACGCTTGCACTCACACGTTTGCATGTGATTTCGCACGATACGATTGAAGTATGAAATAAGTAATATGATGTTTACGTGGCATGCCATGGGCATGCCATCTTGCAAGTTAGTCGAATTAGGACTTGATTGTTTGGCGTGTACTCTTAGATTGTTTAGATTCGTGAGTATGCGATTGGTTAATGATTTGAGTCCATTTGAATGCTCGAGATTCCAAAAGCGCATATGCATGATCATTTTCGTGGCTAGGGCGCGCGGTCACGTAAGTTGGCTATCAAAACGTCGCCAAATTAGAACTTGATTGTTAGGTTCAATGGAATCGTTTAGATTCCCAAGTACATGATCGTTTAATGATTCAAGTTTGTCTCGATGGTCAAGGTTTCGAAAACTTGTATATGCTATCATCGTTGTCGTCAGAGTTCAGAAATAAGCCACCGTTCCAGGTGCACTAAAGTCTTCTCTCCTCCCTTTTTTGTTTTTTTATTAGGACCGCAATCGATCTGGGGATCGTTACCGATCCAATTACTTGCATTTTCTTTCCAACTTTTGTGGATTCCTCCCACCCCACTCTATAAATAAGAGGATATGAAATCCCTCTTCACTTCATTTCGTACTTTAGAGACTTATTTGAGAATCTCGAAATCTCTACGCTTTTACCCCAAACACTGATCGAAAACAAACAACCCCTGCCCCTTCGCCCTTGAACAATTACAAGTGAGTAAAACAGTTGGACTTTTGTGTTTGTGGTTAAGGATGGTGGGGGACGAGGCATCGTAAGGGTTGGTGGCTAATATAATGGTGGCCACAGAGGTAGAGTTCGAAGCCTACATCGTGGGAATGGAAGGAAGGAAATAAGGGAGGTGGGAAGTGGCGAGTTGTGGGGATACGAAATGCAACTTTTTTATCCCCAAGAATCACCACTTATTGTTTGAGTTTTGGGAAAAGAAACATTAATTTCATATCCCATGGGTTCGTGGAAACTCTAGGTTTGGAAATGAAGGACGAGAAAGAGGTGGGATTGGATCAGTGAAGTGGAGAGGAGTGTACATAGAAAACGGATATGAAATATTGTAAGAGGCATGGGATACGAATTGTAAATTTCCAGTTGCTTCACTGAGTTTTCGTTTCCTGGGTCCCGAGTGTAGGGGATATGAATTTTTAGGGGTTACTGGAATACGAAATGCTGATTTCGTATCCAGCCACTTCAAAATTTTCATGTCCCCTACACTAGGTGGTTCTCGAGCTAAGATATTAGAACGGAGATCTTATCGAGCTTGCGTGGATTCTAAAATAGTATTTTGTCTCCTAAAAGCTGGGGAAAGTTTAAACTCTGAAATCTCAGCTCTCGAATTTGGGTCGGCGGACGACGTTGCACGATCATGTTGAGTTTGAACACGAACATCGTATTGCGTAAGGCGTTAACGTTCGAACGACGAACTTGTTTGAAACAACGATTGGAATATGCACATAGAATTAGAGCATAAACTCGGACTATGGACATATAACTGAACCTTTACTTCTAGGATTCGATTCTTAACCCAATCGCGTTGTAATCGTGATTTGACTTGAATTCTATTGACCTTATTTCATGGTGACAATATTTTAAGTCCATAAGATTGGTAATCGTTGTGACGATCCGAAACCCTGTAACACGGAATTAAGGATAATCATTGGAATATAACACATTAATCATCATTAGTAGAGTACAGATAATAGCATAAACATGAAACAGAAAAATTTACACAAATATGACAGTGGAAATCATAATATGTAATAAACATCAGAGTAGCACAGTCATAGGATACAACTTAGTGCATAAAGGAAATGATCAGTCTACATCAAGATAACTGGGACATATACATCAGATAATACATAATAAAGATAGATCAGTCTACATCGCGATCAACGGTACATATACATATGATAATACTGGCGGTAATGTCAATAGCCAAAATATAGATAAAGCAAATCCTCTCCATCATCCAAAAACACACTCCATATTGAAGTGCTAAGCCAAAATATCATCTGCGACCTGTCACTAGGTTGCCCGTGTAGAAATAAGTGCACCTGAGTTTGCAAAGTGAAGCAAACTACAAGTCATTCATGGGACTGGTATGAGAAATCTACTTAACTGATTAAGCAATAATAATAAAGCAAATCATAGGACCACGCTACTTTAGCGGAACGGGTTTACTCCAGTGATTGCCAGTGCATGAAATAAAGTAAATTATTTAAACAACGCAATGCTTTTTTACAAAAATGAAGCCATTATAAGACTTAAGTCCCATCACATAATGCAACATAAACTAGAGGATAGAGTTTTACCTTATAATGGTCAAAAGATGCTTAATACGTGTAAAGCAAAATCATTTGATATTATTACTAGTGCATATATGTTTCAAAAGCAAATTCAATCATAATGTATAAATCATAGACAACATAGATACCATCTACTATGTTGCCATATATAGGTTTAAAATCAAATCCGAAATTTCGTATTGGACATTTGGATTCCATCATGAGTCGAGGCAAGGGATATAATCCTCTCTGCTTCGAGACACTCTAGCAAATGCCTCAGGACTACACACTCTGGGTAACCCTGGATCGGTTGGGCAGGTCCACACTTACGTTAGTGGATTGGCAATTCCTAAACACACGTTTCCCGGTCCTATCGGACCTATCCATCAGCTCCATAGAGACCGGTATAACCGAGGCGCCTCGCATTTCAACATCCAAAAAGGTAAAAACATAAAATGTCAGGGCTTGAAAATGCTGACAACACCCATAGCTAGAAAGAAACGTCATGTTCTCCCAACGGTCCTTATCCCATTTTTAAATCATACCGAGGTGTGAGGCTCGCGAATTAACACTATACATAAAGCTGTGCCCTTCAAGGTCGTGCTTTGATCATCAACCACAAGACTCTGCTTTTCATAAAAAGCCTTAATCTCTACATCTCTGCATGCCACACAGGCAATTTACGCCATGCGACTGATTTCTATCGATATATAACCTCCGAGCTCGTACGTCTTAGAGAAGGGCGTTAAGCAAGAGAATAAATTCTCCATCGCCAAACAGATATATATTTAATAGAGATCAATTAACACAGAATAAAATCCAATGTCGGACACACATCCATTTACAAGTTCATTCTAGGTCTGAACGAAACCGGAGGCACCTTATTCCTCGTTCCATATGTCCAATATGGAAGGGAGGCCCTCGCACATCCGGATGATCAATAAGTATGTCCAGACCACTACCACTGTAACCTCATCAAGGGAGCTACCCATCTCAAAGGCATCAGTAGTAATCTACACGATGTGAAGATCACCGGTCTTGCACCGTCTTCATATCTTCGACATTTGTCCGTCGATCTATTATTTCAAATGAGAATTAACTCGGCATTTTCAAATAATTCACATATATATTTAGAATTCTAATCAATTCTTTCTATGGTTAAATTATTTGACATCCACATTTCATTTCAGTAATATAATTTTCATGTCAAACACATCCAACCATCAAAATATCTGATAAACCGAGTAAAGTCAGTTTATTTCCATTCCATATCGCTATATATATTTTATAATGATTAATCGCTATTTTTATTTATTTAAAAGTAGCTCGTTTTAATTAAACGATGCTTCAGGCCGTAACATGGCCCAGGCGCTGTTTTTCTTCAAATTTGTTTTACACATTTCTCAAAATCTAACCATTGGATCTTAACAAAGTTAATAACGTTGGAAAGATATTTCCAAAGCGAACTCAACGGTTCTGATTTCTGGAAAATTCGATGGTCGGATCTCTCGATATAATCGTTTAAAGTTACGATTTCAAAACACGAACTACAGCGGCACGATTCATTTTATTTTAATTTATATATATATATAGTTCATTTTGGCATTGTTTTTATTCAGATTTGAATTAAACCTTTCACACAATCTAACTGTTGGATCTTAACAAAATTTATATCATTGGAAAGATATTTCCAAAGTGAACCCAACGGTTCCAGTTTCGGGAAAATCCGATGGTCGGATCTCTCGGTATAATCGTTTGAAATTACGGTTATATAATAATAAAATTGCACAGCCAACTCATTAAGGCTTACCTATTTGTTTAGCATGCAAATAAATTCTTTACTCAACAGCTAATCCATTTTCCTGTTCAGTCTATGTATATATATGCATAACTAAGCTAAAAATAATACTTTTAGAGAACAAATATTTATTTTAACCATTCGTTATTTTTAACACTTCAAATACATTTTAAAAATATTATTTTCAATCAACAAATATTTATTTCAACCATTCGTTATTTTTAACACTTCAAATACATGTTAAAAAAATTATTTTCAATAAACAAATATTTATTTCAACCATTCGTTATTTTTAACACTTCAAATACATGTTAAAAATATTATTTTCAATCAACAAATATTTATTTCAAACATTCGTTATTTTTAACACTTCATACATACAATAAAAATATGGTTTTTGTTGTTCCAACAATTTATTTCTAACATGAATATTTTATGAACTTCATATGCATAATAAAAATGTGATTTTTATTATCTAAGCAATTTATTTCAATCAATGCATGAATATATTTCAACATATAAATATAATTATAAAACAAGAATATTTTAGAAAAATTCGATAGCATAACAGTAGGGGGTTTAAAACCGGCATCTTTCCGAGTATGGCTCCACGCACTACCTTAGGCCTTGCGGCGTTCCCTAAGGGGCTTATTCCAATAATCTAAACATTTCGACCATTTTTCATATCATAATGATTTTTTCCACAAACTAATCCAATTTTGTTTCAACCACAAACAACTATCATCAACCATTCGCAATCTCAACCAAATTTCACGCCAATCACAATCAATTCATATCGTCCATGGTTTGTGGACGAGGGGAGTATATATATATATATATATGTATATAAATGTATTTCATCTCCATTTCAATTTCATTTTAGCTCCATTCAACGCACATATGATTTGTACAACGTATATATAAATTATACATCACACATATAATTTATACAACGCTTGTATGTGAGATATACAACGCTTATATAACTTATACATCGATTATATAATTTATACATCGCTATTCCATTCAAATTAGAATTTAGAAATATCAACTTGTTTTTTAATCCTTCTTCAATTGTAGCGAGCTCTGAATGCGTTCTAGTCTCTTCTAGAATGTAGATGATGTCGCTATAAGTCCGATGTCTCTGGTTTCACTGGATTTCGACAACATAGCAAAAATATATGATTTTTATTTGAAAATCAAACTTTGCAACGCTTAAAAGTGGTATAGCCCTTTAAATAATCACCTGCTGTTAGTTTCAGAAAAGGGTTCAAACTAGGGTTTCGATCTAGCGCTCAACTAGTTGCACGAGACGTAGATCGGGAGGTGCCACGTCGAAGAGGCTGGAATCGCGTGCAGGCGCATGGGGTGGGGCCCAACTCGATGGTGGCTGGAGGGCGTGGCAGCGCTCTAAATTTCGGAACTTTGAGGAGGTGGTTCTCGATGATGGAGCGACGAAGGGAGGTGAGGTTAGTCCTGATTTGAAGAGGAGAGGAAGGTCTTCAAAAAGTTCAACTGGGGTAAGGGCTAATGATGCATGGATTCGCCGTAATCTGGTCGGGAAGGTTGGAATGGCTTTTCATCGTCGATCGTGACGGATACGGGGGGTTTTCTAATTTTTTTATAAAATTAAATTGCGAAAGAAATTATATGATTCGCCAATATTTGTATTAATTCAAAAATTAGGGTTTCTCCATATGAACTCCAATTCAAACCCAACGACTGTCGCCCCTAGCTAAATACCCTCATCCCAGACACAATGGAATATGTTCCATAAGCCCATTTGACTGTTACAGTCAGTTATTCTTCAAATTAAAATATAAAACATTCAATTTTAGATTTGAACGTACATTTTAATTTGCTGGGGCCACATACTGATTCTAAAAATTCCAAAAAAATAAATCTGGCTATGTTGGATGATACAGTCCCAACAAAATTAATTTCATCGAATTTGGAGACTGTTTGAAAAATGGACTTTTCTGGTTGATCCAATTCAAATTGAAATTACCAAACGCGTTTTCCTTTGCTACGCTAACATATTAATTCCAAAAGTTATGGAATTTGAAATCTAGCAATAATTTGATATTCTGGATCCAACCAAAGTGGTTTCATCGAAAACGAAGGTCGCTTGCAAAATGTCTACTTTTACGGGCTATATTTATATTAAATTTCATAGCGACTACTCTGAATATTCAACTAGCCATAACTTTTGATTCCCACTATGAAATTTCGATTCGGAATCGTTAGAAAGATATTTTCAAACACATTGAAATATTTTTGGTTTCACTAAAATTTGGTTTATTTTGAATCCTGTACATTTAGTCAAAGTTCAAAGTCAATTTTCAAACTATTGCGCCATTTCAGGCTCGCTATATAATTAAAATAAATTTATTCGAACTAACTTTGATTTAAATAATTTTTTAGTCATTATCATTTAAAATAAATCATTTTAAATATTCCAAATTCATTAAAATAGCCAAATTAAAATTTTTTGATTGGTTCTGATTTTCCGGGTTGTTACAATCGTTGTTGCATTCTAAAGGATTTTAGTACAACTACATCAGCATGCACAACATTTGCATGTTCCATGTAAGTTTACACCACAATAGTAGGTATAGGTTTTGGTGTGTTAACTAACGCAACTTTCTTGTAAGTATAGTTTGCAATGGCAAAGAGAAGCTCCAGACGACTTCAAGGCTTGGAAGTTGAACCCGTAAAAACATCTCCAAGATCTAATGAATCTCCATACCATTCTATCCCTTCAGTGAGCGATAGTGGGGGTTTCTTGAACTTTAACTCCATCTCAACAAGTGGTCCCATCCGGCACACAAGAACAAGAGGGACAACCCTGTGGGTCTCCGCATTTAAGTGAGCACATGGATGAATCAGTAATAGGAGGTGAACCATAAGTTTTTGGAGAGCACCCATTAGAAGGAGAGGATGGCCATGGCAATCAGGAAGGCATTTTTATAGCATCAGACATGGTGGGAGATACTACGATTCTTGAGAATCCCCCCTAACTCGGCTGTCTCAAGAATAGAATGAACTTCGTTGTGGTGAATATATGCAAAATATGGAATATCTTAGGGTGAAGTCTTGGTTCCCGGAAGGGAAGATAGGGAACACGTTCCTCCGGAAGGGTATACCGCTTGAAATAGGCATATGAGTTCTGTTAAATGCATGCCCATGAACTTCATCTGAACGCATATGTCCTCCTGCTTGGCACTTACATCTTATATATGGAATGGCCGGGAATGGAAACATCAGGGAAAGACATCAGATATCTCTATTCTCTGAAGAAGAGAAACACTGTGTCGCCTTCCCTCATATATATCGAGACGCAACCCAATAGTTGCTTTATCCTGGGAGCTTGGAACAAGCTCAGCTAGTTCAAAGATGATTGGTTCTACATTCGATGCCCACTAGGATTCGTGAGGAGGTGGCTTGCGAGCCGTAAGTACTTGAGTACTTACATCGTTCCCCGAGTTAATTGAGTCATAAGGTCGTAACTAACTTGGAGTTTCATGTGTCAGGTATACGGCCGATTCTGGAGAGCGGTCAATATCTAGAGCAAGTTCTGGCTATGAGGGACATCCTAAGCGGGTATCGCAATGTTCAGACTGTACTATCAAACTGCTTACTTCATCCATTGGACTTGCTTCCCGAAGGCCGTTCAAAGGGTCGCAACGACGATGATGAGGAAGAGGAAGAGGGAGAAGGGATATCTTCGGGTCTACAGGAAGAGGAGGTTCCCACTTTCGTACCTTTTTACGTGCCCCCGGTTGAGGAGGAAGTTGCAGAGGCTCAAGGGAATGTAGGTGGCGACAACAACAATGAGGAGGAGCCCACCGGAGGGTATGGTTCACAACCCACTCATGTTCTTTCTCTGACCGAGGAAACGAGGTTGGGAGAGGATTTTGAACCAAGTTCTCCGGCTATGACCTCTGCGATCGTCGTGTCGATGGAGACCGAAGATTAGTTCAAAGATCTAGACAAGGTCCCTAATAAAGACATCTTCATTTGGGTTAATTAGAGCTGATGTTGAGAGCTTATTGCCGAACATTGGGGAAATCATCCATTCAAGTAAACAAACAACGGGTCTGTAGGATAATTCATAGGACACACACTCGTATGCACTGCATAACACAACACTTGATTTGTATGCATTGGATGTTCAATTCTAACTTGAATTCTGCTTCATGTAGGTACCATGTCTCGGGAAAGTGACAGTGATCGTGGTCGGAGACACTCTCGATGGCCGAAGAAAGATGTTAGGGGCAATTTCTACACAAGAAAAGAACTGTGCACAAAGAATAAATTGCATGGATCTGAAAGTAGCCCATGCCATCTAGAACAGTCCCTAGACTCGGAGCCTTTACCTATAGGCATGAGACCAACAGATGCAAGGAGAAGGGCTGAACTTTTTAGTATGAGGCATCAAGTTGTGACTGTTCCACCTTCTTATGTACAAACCCTCACACTAGTGGCGACAGCCGTAGGTAGAAGCAGGTCTAGTGAGGTAGGGTCAAAAAGCAGAGGAAGAGGTGTGAGAGGCTGGGGCCCAATTTTACCTAACATGTCAACGATCCCATAGTTGATCCCCGAGGAGAGGAAGGCAATACTGAAGAAGTGATTCCCGGGCTTTTACTTTGAAGAGCTGGTATGGTTGTCATACATTAGCATGATTTCATGCCAGGATGACGAAGATGTTTGGAAGCAGGTGTATGCCGCCTACAATCACTATCGAGAAATGTATAAATAAAAGAAGAAACTCTTAGAGTTGATCAAAAAGAAGAACCCAGATATTCAAGTTTTACAGATTGAACTCAAGCTTATGAAGGAGAATGTTGCGACTCAGGACAAGGAAATAGGTAAAACTTGGTCTTGAGTTACATCTATTTCTACGTATTTGAGTAACACTTTTATGTGCTAACTCTATGTTGTTGAAACAGATGCGCTAAAGAAAAAGTTGGAGGCGACGAAGGTGGCGATGGCAACAGCTAATGCACATTACAAACACATGTTAGCCTCTATATCAACCTGTGCCACTAACCTAGAGAAGGATAACAAGGACATGGACAAAGAGAACCGCAGGATACGAGAATAGAATGAAACAGTGCAACAGCTGAAGGCAAACAACCAGGTGTTGGCCGAGGAAAATGAGAGATTCCGAAAGGAAAATGAAGGGGCCCAACGCCTGAAGCAGGAGAACAAGGAGCTCAGGAAAGCTTTTGCGACACATCATGCCGAGCTCGAACAGGCCATGAAGGATAAAGAGGCAATAGAGGCTCCAAATAAAGAAGCGCTCAGCCAAACAGATGGGATCAGGGCCGAATATGAAGCGAGGATGGAGGACCTGAGAAGACAAGTCAGCGAGGCTCGAGAAGATATGAAGAGGGACATGGAACCGGCGGTTTGGGATTTTATGTCAAAACACTTTGAGGCTGCGGGATTTCATGGGTCCATGACTATGCTCGGAACCTGGCTATGACTTGGGAATAGCTAGGTGAAGATGAGGTTGCGACTCTGGGAGTGGAGAGCGTGGATGAAGCCCAAATGATGGATTGATATCGGACGAAAGATGAGCACTGGGTGTTGGTGGAAGGGAGGAAACTTCTTGAGGAATATGCCACAGCGGAGGAGGAGGAAAAAATGGGTTGTTGAGAAGAGGAAAACACTTGTAATCGAGAGTATTATAGTGGACCACCAAGTCATTCCCCAATAGAAGTCATCCCCGCTACTTCCGTTGGTTGTCCTTTCGTACCATCTCCAAGTGTCCTTCCGTTAACCGCCAAAGAGTCAATGTCAGGGGGTACCGCACAACATATGCCGGAAGGTTTATCCACTTACTCGATGGTGGTCGAGAATATGGTAGCACGAAGTAGAAGTAAACTGACTTGTTTATCTTTAACATGTAGGTATCTCTAAGGAGGGGACAACAGCTGGGATTGGAATAGCAATGGCCATCACGATTGGTATGGATGCAGATGCCCATAAAAGGCAGATGGAGGAAGAGTACGGACTCCTCGAGGGCTTTGATATGGAATTAGGAGAAATGGAATACTCTAAGTTCTTCGAGGAAGACAAGGACAAGCAGAGTGCAAGCGTCCAAGTGACAGGGGAGACCGAGGCAGCTGGGCAAGCAATGGACGAACTAGTCGAAACACAGAGAACCTAACTGCTAATAAAGACAGAACAACTTGAGATGAAGAAGAAGGAGGATGAGGAGGCTTGGGTAAAAGGTCAGGAAGACGAGAGGAAGAAGGACAAGGAGGAGGCCCAGTCTAAAGTACAGAAGGATGCTTAGAAGAAAGCAAAGCACTAACGTCCTAGAAGAAAGCCGAGGAGGAATTGAAGAATATAAAGGCCTAGGAGGAAGCCAAGCTAAAGGCAGGTTAACTGACGATGAAGAAGGCCAGAGGGAAATCAGGAAATCTCAGAAAGTGGCCAAGAAGCTTGTAGTTTTGGGGGCCATTTTCTAAGCTTTACCCTGTTCCACTAAAAATGATCCTTCCTGAGACCGGGATCCTCGACATCCGAAGTAAAGAAGAAGAAGAGAGGATCCACCCGATAACCTTGGGCGGTGGATATGAGTTCAGACCTTGCCCCTTCACAATTCCACTATAGGAGAAGAAGTCCGAAAGTGGGGAGTCGAAGAGGAAGAAGAAGGATGAGCCACCTAAGACCGAATATGAGAAGAAGAAAGGGAAGAAGGGCGGCTCGTCCAATTATGGTTGCAGATAAATTTGGTTTTTGTAGGCCGATAAAATGTGCAAGCACGGACCTTGCTTTTTGGAGGCACTATGTGGTTGTGATATTCATCGTGCATTGATAAAAAGCTATAATTTTGAAATGTGAATGAAAGTTTGTTTTCTTTCATCACATACCGCTATAAGTGTTCAATCACTCTTCACATCTATTAGTATTATACTCATGCAAATTAACATGGTGTTACACTTAGAATTGAGTTTGTTTAAGGAGTCTCGAAACTTTGGTGATTTGAAGACAGACGGGGAAAACATGAGAATTTGCAGCAAGTGCGTGGAGAAACAAATTATTTGACTTCGTAACCCGGGTACTTAGCTAGTTTTTTCCTATTTTTCTAGGAGTTGGGACTTGCATTGTTTTCTTTGATCCCGGGTTTGAAAGATCTTGTACGCATGGGTTGTCATGCGGCGCTGTGTGATTGGATTGGGATTGAAGTCGAGCGTAACACAACCGACTGGCGATACATTCGACGATTGAACTTGTGTGAATTGGCGACTCGGATACGCAAATGAAATGTGGATATATAGTTGAGCCGTCAGTTTTAAGATTTGGTTCTTAATCAATCATGTTGTGATCGTGATTCGTTCCAAGTATTGTGTTTTCGGTCTGCGATATCACTGGTTTTTCCTTTTAAACTAAAGGTGGTTACCATGTTTCGGGATGTTGGTTTGTAGAGAGTCTTGGCTTTGAGGGAGGTCGAAGACGACTTCCATGGTGCCAAGACTTAACTTTTGGACCATCTTCTCCACATGGTTGTAGTGAAGATGAAGGATTAGTGGAGGTGATGTACCCCTGAGCCTTCTTTTTGTTGTAGGTGCCTCTGGTAGTGCTTTTCGACATGCCCCCAATTGATTGGGAGGCGGCCTGAGCTCGGGTGGAGGCAGAAGGTTGTGATGACAGCGAATGGTGGCATCGACTAAAGAATGATGGTTTGCTTCTCATCCCCTTTTCGTCTCCAATAATGGAGGCGAAGGTGGAAGTGAGTCGTGATCTGATTTCGCGAGGGACGACCTCTGAGACCACTATGTTAATGGAGGCAGTTGCGGGAACTGGTAAAGGACGGATGCCTCCTGGCCCGCTTCCGTGATTGCACCTCCGGTAGTGCTTTTCAATGTGCCCCTAGTTAACTGGAAGGTGGCCATATCTCAGATAGAGGTGAGTGGTCATGATGACAGCGAGGAGGAGGTGTTCGTTATAGAATGAGTGTTCACTTCTCACTCTCTTTTGGTCTCCGACAAGGGATAAAAAGTGGGAGTGAGTTACAAGCCGGTTTCTTTGATGACAACCTCATAGACCATTGCGTCGTGGATATTTCCATTCTAAGTGTTCGAGTACTTTTTACACTTTCCAGGAGTTGTAATTGCGTAATGTGACTCGTCGTTGCAATTAGATTAGGGTTGGTCAAAACTCCACTCTTGAAAGGCTCAAGTCGTGCGAAGTTCGAGGGGACTGACTTCGCTCTCAAGGCTCCTTTTCTGTCACTAAACTCGAAGCATTGTGAAGTCAGGATGATGCCAACTAACCACCGCCCAAGTACACCAATGCGTAGGCAGGTCGGGCTAAATCCGTTGGACTTGGTGGTGGTACCAACATATCACCGCCAGAGTACACCAAAGCATAGGTAGGCGGGATAAATCCATTGGACTTTGTGTATTCGCAATAGCAGTGCTTTGGCGATCCAAAGATGAATCTCGAAGGCTGGGGATAATGTTTCTATACTTCCTACAAGGATCACAACCAGGTTGGTTATAAGAAAACTCAAGCAACTTGTCGAAATTAAAACATACAAGCAAAATACTTCAGAAATGAAAACAACTATGTTCATACAAGGTGTAACTCAAGAAAGACAAGTTGTAAGGTGCGACGTTAGTGTCCCAACAGCATATAATTGCTATAGTCTTGCTGAGTCGAAACGATGATCCCTAGGGATCTAGTTGCTAGGAGAAGTCCTGGTTGGTAGAAATTTTTGGTGACTGTTGGTCAACTCAGTAATTTCATGAAAGGGACCTCATGTGTACTGCTTGAGCATTCCCTTGCGGACGAGTTTTTCAATGTTGTCTTGCAAGTGACAACATTCGTTTGTGTTGTGTCCGTGGACATTGCAGTACTTGGTAGATTCTCTTGGTTCGTTCAACGGACCTCTAGACTTAGGTTTCTTGTACTATGAAGTATTGCGAGTGTCAAGATAAATGTTCTTGACGTATTCATTGAAGAGAGTGTAGTTGCGGAAAGATAGAATCTAGAACGTTTTATCTTCTTGTTGCAACTACCTCCGATGTTTCCATCTTAAGCAGGTTTGTACGGAATATTAGGACTGGTGTCGTTGTGGCTTAGGACTTTGTCTCGAAGTAATTTGTCGAAGCGAGAATCTGATTCCTTTGCGCTTCTTCTTGATGTAGGAAATAGTCGGCGTTCTCATAGGATATTTCCAAAGTCTTAGGCTGTGCTTGGTTAACCCATGTTTCGAATTCAGAATCAGGAAGTACACCCTTTGTAAGTTGGGCAAGGATAGCCCGAGGACTTAGGTCATCGACATTCGTTAAAGCATTGTCAAATCTCTCGAGGTAGCCGTCACAGTTTCGTCAGTACCTTTGTAAATGCTTGTGCTAAACTGTTGGATTAAGTCCCTGGCTGGCTGGTCGAGTGTTGAAATGGTTCCTGGTGGAAGTCGAGTGAACCATAGAAGAGGCACGCCTTTTAGAAAGACAAGGAAGCACTTGCACTTCATTGCGTCGATGGTGCGGGGAGAATCCATGGATGATTCATATCGGTCTATGAAGTCTCGAGGGTCGAACTCCCCCGTATAGGCTTCGATCTGTGGCATATGGAAATATGTAGGCCATTTGACGTTCAGTACATCTTCGGTGAAGGGGTTACGTCTCACACTTGTTTCCCAATCGTCGATGACGTGACCCTGGGTTTCTTTCATGATGTTGTGAACCAAGTTGGCGAGAATGGGAGTTCGAACTTCCATTGGTGCCCAAGAGTCCTGATTCGACTCGGAAGTGCGCAGCCTAGGACGTCTTCTCAAATGAATGTTGTCTTCATCTCGAGAGCTTTTGACTTCAGATCTTTGAATTTATGGAAATCGATGAGTGGGAACTTAGGCATGATTTGTTGCATGAAGCATAGGCGACAAGTTCTGACTTGCGACAAGTGGATCTTGTCGAGTGATGGGTTATGTGTTAATCCTTTAGCCGAGATTAAGCCCAAGCCGGGAACAATCGGGAAGACGGTTATTGAGAAGAGAAGTAGGAATGGAACTCGGAGAGACATAATTTGGAGGAGGACGGATGCCTAAGTCTGTTTGAAGGCGAAGGATGTCTCATCGAACATGTTTTAGAAGCTGTTGCATCAATCCAAGATTTCAACTAATTTGTTTGATGTGGCCTCTTTGGACATTATTTATTATACAATTATACTTCTCTTAATAAATGGTTGGATGTTATTGAGAGGATAACCATTACAGACATGCGTACGATTTCAGATTGTATTAATAATTGTTACTTATATGTTGAGTTATCTCACGCGGTTGCCTAGCTTGATCCGGATGTTATTTTATTATAATGCTCGAGTCAAACCAAGTATATTTTAAGATTCGACTTGGATTGCTTTGGATCTTTAAAAGAGGAGTTGGTGCCAAGTCGTACGCTCAGTTTTATTCCGATGTGTATGTTATTGTATGTATCAACAATTGTAAGGGCAGGTTATTATAACTGTCCAAGCTAACTCACTGTTTTCTATGTACTCTGATTGACATATGTATATTAAAAGTTGTTCGCTTTTTGGTAAATAGCATTGTTTATATTATAGATTATTTGTTCATTTGTAAGATTATGTTCTATCTCTTCTTTCTTCTATTCTTCTATCTCCTTTCTTTTTCCCTAACTACCAGACTTTCTGGCACTTGATTTGAGATACATGAATACAAAGGACGTATTATTGTTAATTTTCAAGAGATAAAAAGTTGGGTCGTTACATTAGGTATTAGATGTAATGACCCAGAATTTTATAATTAATTTAAATTTTAACTTAATTTTATAAGAATTTGTGGCCAATTATAAAAATGCGATAATTTGATGCTATTTTCATAACTTTACAAAAGAACATATTTCAAACGATCTCGGAATTCGATGAAACAAGTTTTACTGGATCCATAATATTGGAAAATGATAAGGTTCTAAATTTCATAATTTTTGGAATTAATATGTGAGTGTGCGAGAATTAAACACATACCAGGTCAATTGGTCAAAATTAAACGAAAACGCAATAAAAAAATAAAACGGAGGTCCAAACTCGACAAGACCCAATCCATTGAATCCAAAATAATGTTTTATGTTAGGATTCAAAATTTTGTATAAAACGGAATTGTCGTTTGGTCACATAAGCAGAAGATGTAACGTTGAACTAAAACACTTCAACAATTTAACAACGAAATTTAAGCCAAATAGGCCAAGCGAGGAGTCAAGCGATCAAGTCCCCATAGTGTTTTTCCTCTCCATTCTCTTCCACGTGACACGTCATCAATCCGTAAGCCTTCCCTTTCACAAAAACACCCATTCTTATTTCTTTCTTTCTTCGTTTTCCTTTTCTTTTTCTTCCTTCCTCTTTAATTCTCTCCTCCTCCTTCCTTGAAATCCATGGTCGTCGTCACTCCCCCTCCCTCCCTCCCTCCCCCCCCCCCCCCCCGCACCTGACTTCCTCCCCTCCTCCAGTGCTTCCCTTCATGTGCAATCCCCCTCCTTCTCTCTCCACCAAGTCGTGCTCCTCATTCCCATAAAATCACTAAAAACCAATTTTTTGCCCCTTATTTGCAAATTTCCCTCCAAAAACTCATTTTTCCACTTCCTAACACCCCCCATGTAACGACCCAGGGTTTTCGGCGTCGTAAATCGACATAAATACCTTACCAAATCTCATGCCGACCTTTCAACCACCGAGAACACCGGATTGTTAATGAAAGAAAATAGAGGGTGAGATAAGAAAGAAATATGAGAATAGAAGAAGAAGAAGAACACAACACAGAGTCTCACATCGCAGCGGAACAAAATATAATATAGAAATAAATCTTTATTGAGAATTTTAAAACTTACAATCATCAGAGTATATCAACACACCTGGACAGTTATAATAATCTGCCCTCATACAACACAGCGGTATATGCTAAATATGTCTGGACTTCTCCAGCACGCTTTTCGTAGTGTTCAATAACCTGAACCTGCAAACCCGGGCTAACCCGAGCATTTACAAAATACCGGGTCAGTCTGGTGAACCAGAGTGAGAAAACTCGCACAGTATTTAGGGTATCACACAACCTGATTTTAAAGTTAAAATATCTTCAAAAGAAAAGGATAATCGTAAGACCAAATCCACACATAAATACGGACGGTTTTTACCTTACGATAACCCAAAACATTTTTGAAATTAATATCTTTTCTGATATTAAAATAATGTCTAAATACAAGTAAATATCAATCTAGTGGAACGCTTGCATCTCACGCTCCACATATATAGTATACAATCAAAACCCGCAGGCGCTTATTGGAGATTGGATTCCGACCTTGACAAGGTATGGGACCACCTGCCGATAGTGTATCTCTAGAGGCAAATACACTGGGTTCAACAAGAACGTCTTGCAACCCGGCCCTCACATGACCGACCACTCATTTCGCTTGAGTGTATCGAATGTATATCACCGACGGTTGGGCTCAAACCACCGTCTCCCGTAAAGGGACAACATCGATAGATTAAAGAAACAAAAGGAAATTCTCTAGATAGGTGATTATACACCCTAATGGGAGCGACCCACATAGCCATGCTGCCTGCCCGATTTTTGTCATTTCCCGGTTGGTGAGGCTTGAGGCTTAGATTACCTTTGAACACTTGGTCATCATTCACTTTGAATGCCACATCGTCAGATCCGCCAGATATCACTAATTGACGTCCACAAAAATACTCTAGCAGTTAAGCTAAGAGAACGGCTATTCCCCGCCAACCACTATCGCACGTTTGAAGAAATCAATGTACGTGACCCTTTGGAAATACTTTGTCAGACATCCGTCCATACAAGTCATCCAGGAACAGGATAAACCGAAGGTACTCTCCTACTGCATCTCATATAGGAATCACCCCATGGATCAGTAGCGAGGAGTCCTTGCAACCCGTAGATTCCAACCACGACAGGACCACAGTTTATCTCTGGGAGCTCACCAAGGATTATTAGTGGTTCTTCCGCTTATGAAGATCGACGGTCTTCACTCCTTCACCTCGATCATCTTCTGATATCTTCACGTATTTGTTGGTCGGAATGGGTTTCGAATATAAATTCGATCCCGGTCTTTCCGTACCCACAATCGTATTGGACAGATTTGATAGTCGGTGTTTTAACTATCAAAATAATCAGTGTTTCAATCATGACAATCCAATGAGTTCACTGATTCAGTATTCAGCATCACTTGGCCTTTTAATTTAAAACTTCTAACTCTTTTACTAATTCAAAATATGATATTTGAATTTTACTTAATATACTAATGTCCTCAAAACCCATCCATTATATCACTTAATAACTTAAAACCATATTTAATTTCCCTTTAATTCCCCTTTTCAAATCATTTGTTACATTATGCTTTATTACTCAAACTAGGGAAATCCACTTAACTCATTCTTTGAAATCAACGTTAAGTAATATCCTTTATTCTATTCTTGAAATAATAACCAATATTTATTTGTATAAAAATAAAGAACTCAACCTTATCTTTCCTTTTTCTAATTTCCTTTACTTCGTATATTCTTCAAATTTTTCCCAAACATCGCATTATTATTTCTCGGATGGAAATAATAAATTATTACCAACCTCTCTTACGATTACCAACTAATATCATCTTCAGATAACCCTGATGTTGTTCAAGTTGGGGTATTTTATTTACCTCTCAGACCTTGATCAACAACGTTCATATCCTTAGATAAATATAAGCTGTGATCAACCCAATATTCTATTCCAGTCGCAAAACAAATCCCATTATAAATTTGGATTTGGGTATAAAATCCTACGACCCATCTATTTGTCCAAGTTCACCTTTACCGATTTCCTTTCAAATATGTTCAGCCATTGCCACTTTTGAAATTTTATTTCAATTTCCCCCTTCTTTCTTAATTCCATTTCAAAATAACGTTAATTTGGAATCAACGATATAAACCCTCATCGCCTTTTTAACAACTCTGTTTCAAATACATTCTGGTTTAATCTAAACCCTTTTTCATCTCACCTTCTCTTTAATTTAATTCAAATATTAAGTCGACATAATTTATCATCATATTCGCCTAAATCCCTCTTTATAACTTAGTTGTAAACATTCAGGTTTTAAATATAGAACCCGTTCATAACTCCTTTCATCATTCAACTATATTTCATCTTGACTTCGACTACTTTTTACATTAATTCAATTATAAATTAACTTCCTCATTTACTATTAATTGAATTAATAACTTACTTTAATCATTAACTACTTTAAAAGTAGTCAATTCATTTGTTAACTAAAATAAATGGCAATTCCTTTTTTTAAAACCTTATTAAAATAAAACAAATATTCTTTAAACTGTTTAATTGCGTAAATTGGAAACAACTAATTTCATAGTTAATTCCAGTTTAAAAGTAGTCGGTTTAGTCAACTTGCACCCCAATTATCTCTTTAACACATTTTGATTCGTTTTCCCTTTTAATTAATTAGAAATGTAATTAATTTAAATAATTCCATTAATTTGTTTTTAAAACAAAACAATTATCAAAGCTTAACCATTCTATTCATATCTCATTCTCCTGCTTGTAAATCTGATTAACATCAGCATTTACTTTATAAAATAATTTAATAACAAATCAAAGTCTTAATTAAATAAAATATTTATTTCTCTTTTAATAACTTTATTTAAAATAATATAATTCAAAATCTAACTCTGGTTATAAAATAAATTTTATAACTTCAATTCTATAGACTCACCTGACGGTGAACCAATATTTATATAGCGATTGATTTTATAGGCCATTCTTTGCCAAACACTTAACCAACACCGCCCATTGGTTTAAACCAAACAGATGTTGAATATTCAGTCAATAATCAATAATCAAATCAATCACATTTAACCGATAATAAATAATAAGCATTTAACACCAACCAAATAACAGAACAATTCAAACTATTAAGCACGTTTATAAATAAACGTGACCAACAGGGTGGATTACCTCCGTTGGATCCAATCGTTAAGATAACGATTTGGAATTTCACTGAAATTAAACACAGTTTAATTTCATCAGTTAAATCAACAAACAAATGTATAGCTAGCAAACAGGCAATCATCAGCAAACAGAGCACACAAAATAAAAACCCAATTTATATAAAATATAAATGGGAAAACTGAGTGAGTTTAACTCACCTTGATCTGATCCATTTATTTCTGGACTGGTCTAGTTACAGTTAAATTAAACAATCGTATTAATTTAACTGTAATTCTCACTGTCTCCAGCTCCGTCTAGATTTGTTCCATAAAATTCTGCTTGTTTCCAAGATTGTAACACAAGTTGATTTGCCCGATTCTGCCCATATATGAATTGGGTCATATTGTTTGAATATTAATGATTTAAATTAAATTTACTAAACCCTTAATTAGATTAAATAAATTAAATCCCATTTTGTTAAACTAACTACCCTATAAATCCTTAAATCAATATGTTTTAATTAATTAATTTTTGTTTAAGGTTTATATAATTCAATTAAAATAATAAACTTTAATCACTTTGAATTAATAACTTAATTACCCAACAAACGACAAATAAAATTTCAAAGTTTTGATTTACATAGATAACACGACCTACTAAGTGCCCGTATGGGAAAGGTCTTAAATTTCCTTAATTAAATTTAACTTTGTTAATCAAACCCTTAAGTAAATTAGCTTAGGGACCTTATTTAAGTTTAAATTTAAACTAAACTTAGTGTAATAAATAAAGTCGGGCCATACCATGCTTTTGTTCAGCCCATTCAGATCAGGTCAGCACCCACTTCCATCCTATTAAACCTTAAAACATCGGCCTCCCCCTTCCATTCCTCATTAGTTCGCCGCCACACAAAAATTAGGGTAAAAGAAACCCTAAAACTCCTCCTCCTTCATCGATCTGAGCACCGCAACCAATCGCCATCCAGTCTCCTTCAATCCGCCACGAGGCTTCCACCTGAAGAGTAAGCTTCCGGTTTGAACAGCAAAACATCAGCAACCTCATCGAGAGGCCGTGCGTGAACCACCGAGTGAAGCTAAGTATTTCTAACTGATTTTATTTTACTGTAAAATTCTTGTTTTGATTTCTTTCGGTGGATTTGAATTCGGTTTCCTCTGGTTGAAATCGATCTGGTTTGTTCTGAGGATATGCCGCGTATTTATACTTGTATGTGATCACTGTAACTCTCGAATTGTTATTTCCTAGTTATAGACTCTAGCTGCTGTGTTTCATAGGTGTTATTTCTTGTCATCTTGGTTGTATTATCAAACTGTATATTTCGTGATGTACTGTGGTATTTTCTTCGATGTGTTTGTGTTTGATTTGAACGCCTAGGGTACAGGAAGAAAACAGAGGGGTCTGTTATGAGTTTCCAAATCAAGAACATAGGCTAGCTGGTTTGAAAGGTCACTGCGTATGATTTGAAATAAGAAGAAGATACGCTGTGTATTGGTTTCTAGGTAGGTCGGCCGGCTTGATATTTCCAACAGGGAATGGTACAGATTGTGTTAGATTTTCCCATGTGCAAATGCTCAGATATGCACATGAATGAACTGCCCCTATGGTTTGAGCTATACATCTCTAGATATTGTTTGTTCACATGGTCTTGTCTGCTATTATTTTAATTCAATTTCAGATCTGCATTGGGATAATTTTCTATGTGATTTTCTGATGATATATATAAACATATCTGTTTTTGGTTTTCTAAAGATTTGGTGGTACTTTCTCTTCTGTTCACTTACTTGTGCATTGATAATGCACCATTGCTTACTTGCTATTCGGTACTGCGGATTCGATGCAGAATATATTCAAAGATTTAATTTTCTTTTCTTTTTCTTTTTCCTTTACAACTTGAAATCTATTTTCCTATTAGCTATTCATAGCTGTTCCTTCTTTCTTTTCAGGTTGGCTTGGTGGTGGCAGTTGTGTTTTCATGGAGATGGTGACGGCTTGATAGTGTGGGATTTCAATATCTGTTTGAAATAGATTTGTATATTTCTTTTCTCTTTTCTTTCAAATTATTTTGTGTACTCTCATTTGGTATTGATGTATAAATATTGGCCGAATGGAATATGTTATGTTTGCTTATTCAAATCTTTATTTCGGGTTCTGTTGTCATCTTACTATTGATTCATTATTTTATTGGAGGGACTGAGCTGTACTGTTTTGGTGAAAAAGGGACATGACATGTCTCTACTTCAATTCAAAATGAATGATTTTATTTAGTGAAAAAGAAGCTGTACTTCTACCTCCTAGTTTCTAGTTGACCTCATGTACTCACGTCCCTAGCAACAACAATTTATTTCGATATCAGATTCATCTTGTATACAGTTTGTAGTTGTTCTAAGCGGTATTACCGTCGTTGCAGTTGTTGATCTCCCCTTCGTTTGTAGATGGGATATACAACCATTTTGGAAATATTTTTCCAAAACCATCTAGCATTAGCTTTCAAAGTAAAAATGTGGAATACATATGATTGCTAGATAACATTTGAAAATTATAATGTAAGTTGTGAACGTTGTACCCAACTCTACTTGGTTCTTAAAAATCCTATGTGATGTTAATATAATTATAAATAAAATTCCAAAATTAGTTAAATAAATCGATATCATTGATATATTAACATCAAAAACCGTACAACTAAAATTAAGGCTAAGACGGTTTTTTTTCAAATTCGACATTTTCCCAATATCCTGAAAATAAAATATTATTATATTATTAATAAAAATTCAAATATTCAATTTAAAATGGCCAAATTCGATTATATAAACTCAAATCAATATTTTAAATAAAATATTTTAAATAATGGTCAAAAAGATACGGGATATTACACCCCAAAACCCCTTGCAAGGACCCTTATGACTTGCGCCTCCACCCTACACAGCTCTACCATTGACCCCTCCCCTAAGTCGTGCCCCTTGGACCAATAAACCCCTTCCATTAGCTTTAAACACTAGTACAAAACAGGCTTGTTGCTTCGCCTAATTTGCATCGGTTATTAATACAACCGAAGCAATTGAAAATATATGCTTCGGTTGTTAGTACAACCAATGCAAATTCACCGAAGCAAATGGCATGATTTCCAGTTGCTTCACCACATTTGCTTAGGTTGTGCTTACAACCGAAGTAAAAAAGTTTTATTTGCTTCGGTTGTCCTATCAACTGATGCAAGTGCGCCGAAGCAAATTATCCTATTTGCTTCGGTTCTTCTAACAACCAAAGAAAATAGTATTATTTGCATCAGTTCTTTAAAATCAAAGCAACTACATGGATGCAAATAATCTTATTTGCATCGGTTCCTTAGGAACTAAGGCAAATGCACCGAAGTAATTGCAAACCAATGAAAATGCACATATCAATAATTAGGAACAATAATCCATATATGTTAGTATTTATAATTTATTATAATTAATGGTAGTAATTACATCTAATAATGAATAGATAAATTAGTAATAACTATCAATCATTAATAATTATATAATAACCAGTACTAGTTATAATAATTAGTACACTATGCTTAATATATATTTATAATTAGAAAATTATAGTTAATATTCATTAGTTATATTTAACGATTAATAAAAATCGTTAATAACTGATATTTTTCATAATTAATATTTGATAATTTTTATTGAATGGCCACGCAAAAATAATAAATAATTTATGATAATTGTTGATTAATTACTGTTATTAATTAATAATTAATTTTGAATATACAATAATTAATGATTGTGACTAGTATATATTATTTATTATTTAATAATTAAGGAGCTCTTTAATAATTAAACAGTAATATATATTGTTTAGTTATTGTAACAGGAAAATAGTGTAAAGGACAAAATTTATCAAATTTAACAAATTATAGTTAATAAATTATAAGTAAGTATGTAATTAGCAGATTAGAAATAAATAAGTATTAAATAATAAATTATAAGTAAAAGCTAATGAAGTAGTAGTAAATTATTAAATTATAGTTAATAAACTAGAAATTAGTAAATAATTATGTTTATTGTACTAACAATATATTCACTGTTCAATTATATCTGTTATTAATATATACATAAACAATTATATTTGTTACTATTAAATTATTATATATGTTATTAATACATATTTAATGGTCAAATATATTTTGTGGTCAATTGTTATCATACTCACGTGGTAAATGAAGAAACAAAGGCCACAACAGTTAGTAGTTACAGAACGCGGAACAAGGTCACGTATTAAACCCGACAAATGAAGAAACAAAGGCCTACTAATGCATAACGCAGAAACAGGTCATGTATTAAACCTGACCCGATGTACACGTTAAATGCCCTAATCGATTTCCATCTCCAGCTGCCTCCAGACACTACAACAGATCTCGTTTTCTAGTAAAGTTATTCTCAGTGTTGGTAATACTAGTCGATGACCGCGGTGGCAGCCAAAGTGAATTGAAAAGGTCAAAATGTTCTGGTGGTGAATGGATTGTCCATGCGAGCATCAAAGGTGAAGGCGAAGTTTGACGAAGGGGATTTTCAGGAATTTGTTCGTGAAACCCATGCTTTAAATTTTGAGGTTTGTTCTACTTGATTTTCTTGAACATCGAATGATATTATGTGATGTAGGAGGTGGAATTGTTTTTTAATTATTATCAATCCAAGAATGATGTCTTTACGTTAATTTTCCTTCCATTAAAGTAAATCCGAAGCTCATTAATTTGGAGCATATAAGTAAACACAAATTTTCTTACTTGATAAATTTTGTTTTATTTACCAATCGAGTTATATATGTTAAAATATATTGCTGCTTTTCGAAACCCATTCGAGAAAATGAAAGAAACATTGCTATTCTATTCCTTGACGAATAAGTAATTAATTTTCAAAACAGTGGCTGATTTTTAAGATGTTAGCCATTGAATTTCATTTGAGAAAAGTCGACAATGAAATGAATTATAGCTTTAGATGTCCTCCGGCGTGACTACAGTTTATGAAATTGGTCAAATAGAGAAAGATGCCTAACAACTTAAATAGGAAGCTGGATGTACTAAACACACTATTTTATGCTGGAAGTCATTTAACACTATTTTATATAATTATTTTTTAGTGCAGATTTATATTTTATTTTTAATTAAAGAGAAATTTACATGTATAAGATTTTATCTTTTCATTTTTTTTCATAAAACTTGAATTTCTATTGTTCTTTCTCCCTTTTCCTACAGGTATTAAACACACTTATAAAAACACAGAACTCTTTAATTCGCTTATACACAGATATGCACACTCAGTTTTTGTTTTTGAATTCTCATTTGATGTAAATTATATATTACTTGTGGTATTTATCAAATATATTTTCAATATTTTCAATCAACGGAACTTTAATAGCATGACTTTTTCAAAATACTGTGTAAGTGTAACACCCCGTAATTTTATAACATTAAAATTCACAAATTAAAGTATACTTAATTTTTAGAAAAGGATTAAGTGAAATGGGTTGCGCAGAGAAATATATATATATTGATATATATATATATATAAATATTAAAAAATAAATAAATAAATATGCGAAAAAGTTCAAAACAGCGAATTGGGAGGGTAATAACCGAACCGGCCCATTTTTGAGGTCGACCCAAGCCCCGCTGGGTCGACTAGGGGTTAATCCAGGGTGTTTGGCTATCAACCCGTGGGCCGATTCGCTCAAATGCAGATTTTGCATTTGATTGGTTCTCATGGTTCAGGGTTAATCTAATGGTCCTAAATAACTTCCTACACCTATAAATACATCCTAATGCTAACCCTAAACCTAATTAAAATAGAATAGTTACCGTCGCCATGGAAATCAATGGAGCCGCCGCCAACTAAGAAAGAAGAAAAGCTAATTCAATTCTAATTCTCTCAACCCTAAAGCAAAGAAAAACTCTATCTTTTCTTCTCTAAATTGTGAGTATGATGATCTTAACAAGATTATTATCATTTTAATTAGGTTGAGTTATGAATGGATTATGAGTAGATGATGTGAATTATCATATATGTTGTTGTAAACCCCTTTTGCTATCATGTATATTGTAAATCCAATGTTATGTGATGATGATACCTTATATGTTGTAAATCATGCTATGATGATGTTATGTATGTTGAAAGTTTCTATGCTAAGTTGTGATGAATCATACATGTTAAAAAGGCCATGATGTTACCATCTATGCTAGTTAGTTCATATTAATTAAATCATCATGTTTGGGTTATGTTGATCTATATGACAAGTCACATATGCAAGTTAGATTGATTAGAAAAGTTATGAACATATACCAAGACATCTATTATGACATCTAGAATTATGCTATGACATATGTGATATCCTATGCTAGTTCACACCATCATTATTTTGCCTAAAAACCCCATATGCAAGTTCATGTATAGATTTGGGCTATGATCATATCATATAAATTGAGACATTTAACAAGTTGACACCTATTGATCCATAACATGTGTAGTTTATGCAAGTTTCACCCCTATTATGATTAGATTTATTTTAATTGTCTATATGTTGTGATAATTTATCTTTGTGCTAGGTGTTAGACTATACAAGTCTAGCCTATATTATGCGTTGAATAAACGAACGTATAAACGTGGGGTAGGGGTAATATTAAGGATTTAATATTTAAAAGTTGAGGTGCAATTGATATGATTTTGCATGCCATAAGTGGATGGCCATAATTGAGTCAATTATAGACATCATTAAAAGTTGCCTTAATTAATAATTTGAATAGGGAATTATTAAAACTGGGGTAAAAGATTTTAAGTGTTAATCAATGCTTAGGACACGAGGTTGGACTCGTTTGTGACGTAAACCTGCCCGGACCCGCCCGGCAAATCCAGTGTTCACAAATGTCAGCCCAATGTGAGAGGTCCTAGGCCTAAACTAAAGCATAACGGTTGTAAAGACATGAGGTTAGACTCTTTTATGGTGTAAGACTGCCCTGACCCGCCCGGCAAATCCAGCTGCCATAAATGCCAGTTTAATGTGAGAGGTCTTTATGAGGTTATGGCCTGAATGAATTAAGAAATACTTAACCAGATAAACATGTAAGGTGGGACATGGGGGTTAAGTAGGTGCCTTGGGTGGCATAAGGAATCTAGGGGGTGCCCTTAGTGGCATGTGAAATACGATTAGTAAGACTTAACCAAACACACATGTAAATGAACATGACTAAGAGGGTTAAGTGGGATATACTAGTGACAAGCTTAGGTGGGTAGCTTGTGGGGGCCCATTTCGACCAGTATCCCAAACGTATCTTTGTGGGCTCGACCCAAGTCGAGGACGGGACACGCATGCTGGGTTTGACTGTAAGAGGCCAAAACGGGGAGCGGTGGGAACGCAAGTCCAACGGGTTTCGTCTGCGTGTGTGGACCCGGGCTGGTAGGTAAGACGTTGTTGCATTGTGTAGGTATAAGCCATGCATTCTCAAGTTGTATCGGGTTGCCACTTTAGGGGAGTGATACACCCCACTGTGGGGCCAGCACGGGTATCTACGAGTATGGAGCCGATCGAAAGTGGGTAGTGGGGTACACCTAGTGGAGATAGGGGCAGACGACACCTATATAGTCAGCTAGGGGTACGTAAGGATATTTATAAAGTTTCTGTGTGAAGCAAGTGGGATCAAAAAATAGGGTGACTGGTGTGGTGCAGTGTAGTAATGTGCAGTGCAGTGTAGTAATCATTTGTTAGTAATTAGGTGTGCCTTTACCGTTATCTTTAACATTATCTTAAACGCTATCTTTATCTTCCTAAGAGTTCATAGACATTTACTTGTCTTCCAGCTTATGCCTTAGTCTAGTTATTTTGATAATAGTATTGTTAGAATTCTCATACTCGCCAGACTTTATGTCTGACCCCCTCTATTTCTATCCTTTTTCCCCCTCTAGGTCCTCAGGTTGGGCCCAGCTCTAGTGGAGTTTGATTGAATTGCTTCATCTCTCTTTGGAAAAGCTTGGACCGTTAAAGTAAAGTCCAGCTTGTTATCTTTTTAATGGCTATTTATGTAATGGGATTATGTATTTTGTTTTTATGAAGATGGATATTGTACTTGGTTATGATCTATGGTTTTATGATGTAACAAACATGTTTAATTTCCGCTGCAATAAAATGAAGTTTTAGATTTCCAAGTACTATTTATTATCTGTCTTGTTGTAATTTTTTTGTTCTATATTCACTTATAACCTCCATGGAAGTTAATGCATTCCCTTTGTGAGTGACATTAATGGACGTGGGGTGTTACACTTGGTATCAGAGCTTAAGGTTACCAGAACAGATAAAAATACTTTAGAAAAATAGTTATTTTTGGAAGAAGTGTTTTCAAAAACATGTTTTAATGAGAAATTTAAAGAGAAAAGTTTTTTAGAAAAACATAATCCCCAATAGCCACATATCTTTATCTTTCGAATTCTCCATTTTGAATCTTTCCTTTTTCGTTTCAGCATGGCTGAAGATCTTAATCTACCCGACGGTGTAACGATACCAGGATGGTATAGGAGGCTATTGGAGGCTAGGGCCGCTGCAGGTCCAGCCAATGTTCCACCACCAGTTGCACCCGTTCCTCCTCCTCCTCCTCGCATAGATACTTTTGCAAAGACGTGCAAGGAATTCAAGGCTATGGGTGGAAAACCATTTCAAGGGTCAGAAACGTTTGTGGAAGCTAGAGATTGGCTTAAGGAGGTGGAAGAATTGCTAGAAATCTTTGAAGTAGAAGAAGGGAGGAGAGTTCGTTTAGCAGGTTGGTTGATGAAGGGAGAGGCCTCGTTTTGGTGGGAGGTCACTAATGGGGAGTGTCCTGTTGACTCTTGGGCGGATTTCAGACGTAGGTTCGAGGCGAAGTTTCTCTCAAGGGCGGAAGAAAATCTATATATGGAAAGGTTCTTGACATTGAAGCAAGGAAGCTCATCAGTGAAAGAATATGTCAATAAATTTAATCAGTTAGCAAGGTTTGGCTTGGACTTAGTAAACACGCTGTAGAAGAAGGCTCTAAGGTTCGTGAATGGCTTGAATGAACCATTGCAAGGGTTGGCTATGACCCACATCCCGATGGGGGCCATCTTTGAGAAGTTAGTAGAAATGGTGCTCAAGCATGAGGAGAAAAGAGCTAAAGCTGATAAGGCACCCGAGAAGAAGGGGGATCAGAAGAAACCACAACAGCAAAACAAGAAGGGTGGAAAAGACAATAATGGCAAGGGAAAGAAGAAGTGCTTTAACTGTGGAACCCCAGGCCATCTCAGCAAGGATTGCCGAAAGAAAAAGAAGACAGGCTATTTTCATTGTGGCGATGCGGGACATTTAGTGAAGGACTGCCCAAAGAAGGGGCAGAGGGCAGGAGCTACCTCGGGAGGACAGGTACAGGCTCTTATGGCACCAGGGCAGGCTAGGGGACAAGTTCAGGCTCTCGCGGTCCCACCGCTGCAAGAACGAGGTAGAACCATTTCTGTTGAAAGCTTAGTTTTTCTGTTTGATCATCCTGTCCGTACCTTATTCGATTCGGGCGCATCACATTCGTTTATCTCTACATCATTAGTTGAATCACTGCACTTAAACACCAGTTTAGTAGAGGATCCCTTAGTTGTTTCGAATCCAATAGGGGGCTCAGCTTATTTGTCCATGATGTGTTTGGATTTGAAAATTTCCATACTTAGCGTTGAATTTAGATGTGATGCTTATGTGTTGGGCTTCACGAGCTATGGGCTAATTTTAGGAATGGATTGGTTATCCAGAAATGGGGCCGTTCTTGATTGTGAAAGGAGAGTAGTTAGGCTCGTGACTCGCCTTGGCAACACTCTCGAAATCTTTTGTAATCCCATAAATTCAGTTATGCTAAGTTATCTTGAATCGCTTGACGCGTCTGAGGAAAATCTACGATCTGTTAGAGTGGTCCGAGAATATTTGGATGTGTTTGAGGAGGTGAAGGGCTTGCCTCCGAAGCGGGAGATAGATTTTCGAATATATCTTGTGGATAATGCGAAACCAGTATCTTTGCCAGTACGCCACATGGCTCCACGTGAAAGGAGGGAACTCGATAAGCAAGTGAAGGAGTTGCTTAAGAACGGGTTCATAAGACGAAGTATATCGGAGTGGGGTGCTCCAGTAGTATTTGCCACGAAGGCGGATGGGTCCCTTAGACTGTGTGTGGACTATAGAGAACTTAATAAACTTACTAAGAAGAACAGACACCCACTGCCGAGGATTGACGATCTCTTCGATCAGTTAGTTGGCGCCTCAGTGTTTTCGCAGTTGGACTTAGCCACTGGGTTCCATCAGTTGAGAGTGGCTGAGGATAGCATAGACAAGACTGCCTTTAGGACTCCGGACGGTTTCTATGAATGGCTAGTGATGCCCTTCGGTTTGACAAACGCCCCAGCATATTTTGTTGATTTGATGAGTAGGGTGTTTAGGGAGTACCTTAACAAATTCGTGGTAGTCTTTGTAGATGACATCTTGATCTCTTCTAAGGATGAAGAAGAGCATGCCCTACATCTTAGGGAAGTGTTGGAGACTCTTCGAGCGCATAGCCTTAAGGCTAAATTTTCTAAGTATCACTTCTGGAGGAAGGAAGTACGGTTCTTGGGGCACATGATTTCCAAAGAAGGGATAGCCGTGGATCCCGCGAAGGTGGTGGCCATCCAAGATTGGAAGGTCCCTAAAAATGCAACCGAAGTGAGAAGTTTCTTGGGGTTGGCTGGCTACTATTGGAAGTTTATCAAAGACCTCGCAAAGATATCAGCTCCATTGACACGCTTGACGAAAAAGAACCTAGTTTTCACATGGGACGTAGATTGTGATGATGCGTTCCAACGTTTGAAGAGAGCTTTGACTTCAGCCCCAGTCTTAGTATTGCCAGACGGGAGTAAGTCGTTTACCGTTTATACTGATGCTTGTGGGACAGGACTAGGCGCAGTCTTAATGCAAGAGGGTAAGGTAATAGCCTATGGTGGAAGGCAGTTGAGAGCACATGAGAAAAATTATCCTACACATGACCTAGAATTGGTCGCTATTGTTTTCGTGCTTAAGTCTTGGCGTCATTATCTTCTTGGCGAGAAATTCGAATTATTCACTGACCACAAGTCTTTAAAATACTTATTCTCTCAAAAGGACTTGAACTTAAGGCAGCAAAGGTGGATGGAGTTCTTAGCGTCCTACGACTTCGAAATAGCCTATACCCCTGGCAAGGGTAACGTGGTGGCAGACGCCTTAAGTAGAAAAAGATTATCCTTAAGTCCTTTGTTTGTTGAGCGGCGAAGTTTAGAATTCATTTCGATGTTTGACTTTAGACCTTCCGTTGACTTCGTACCCTGTTTGCTAGCATCCTTGAAGGTCAGACCTACGCTTTTGGGATGGATTGGCGAGGCACAGCGAGACGACCCGCAGTTGGTTGAGTTAGTAAAAAAGCTCAAAGGAGGGGAGTCATCAAGACATCTCCGTAGGTATACCCTAGACGATAAGGGTTGGTTACGTAGGGATGGTAGACTTTGTGTACCAAAAGACGATGACCTAAGGAAGACTATTCTTGATGAAGCACTTCATTCGAAGATGACCATTCATCCCGGCGGGGACAAGATGTACAAAGACATGAAGAGAGTTTACTTTTGGGCCGGCATGAAGAAAGATGTGGCCGAATATGTCGCTAGATGCTTGGTGTGCCAACAAGTAAAAGCGAAGCAAAAGAAACCCGGTGGGTTGCTTCACCCATTGGAGGTTCCACTATGGAAGTGGGAAAGTGTCTCGATGGATTTTGTGGATGGGTTACCGCGATCAAGGAAGGGTAATACGGGAATTTGGGTTATAGTAGATAGACTTACTAAAATCACCCATTTCATTCCCGTAAAGAGTAAGAGGACTGCTCCATGGTTAGCCTCCGTATACGTTCGAGAAATAGTTCGTTTGCACGGTGTTCCTTTTAGCATAGTGAGCGACCGCGATCCTATTTTCACTAGCGAATTTTGGAGAAGCTTACAAGAGGCGGTAGGGACTCAGTTATGTTTGGGCACCGCATATCATCCTTAGACGAACGGCCAGACCGAGAGGGTGAATCGCATTCTAGAGGATCTGTTGAGGCTATGTATCCTAGACTTTGAGGGTACATGGGAAGAGCATCTTCCATTGGTTGAGTTTGCATATAATAATAGCTTTCAGTCCAGCATTGGTATGGCACCATTCGAAGCTCTATATGGACGACCTTGTCGTTCACCTACATGTTGGTGGGAATCTACGGATAAGATCTTACTTGGGCCCGATATGATTAGGGAGACTTCGGAGAAGATCGACTTGATTCGAAGGAGGATGAAAGCAGCGCAAGATAGGCAGAAATCTTATGCGGATAAGAGGAGGACAGATCTCGAGTTTGAAGTTGGGGACATGGTCTTTGTCAAAGTGTCTCCATTACGAAACGTTCTTCGCTTTGGGTTCGTTGGGAAATTAGCACCAAGGTTTGTAGGGCCGTTTCCTATTAAGGAGAGGATTGGACGGATGGCGTATAGAGTGGAGTTGCCCGAGAGACTTAGTGGTGTACATGACGTATTCCATGTGTCACATTTGAGGAAGTGCTTGCACGAGACCGCGGAAGTGGTAGAGCCGAGCTTTCTTAGAGAGGTGGAGATAGAGCGTGATGCGACAATTCGACGAGCTCCTACGCGCATTCTTGGGTCGGAGATCAAGAGGTTGAGGAATCGAGAGGTTAGACTAGTCAAAGTGCAATGGGGAGATGATGAGAGCAACGCTACTTGGGAGACAGAAGAGAAGATGCGTTCACGATACCCTTTTCTTTTTTAGGGTATGTCTTTTAATTTCTCCTTTATCGCTTAGCTTGTACTTATCTTATCTTTAGTATATCCTCTCGCTAGTGTCTTTGACCTTTAGTTAGGATAATCCTATGGTTGAAACATGTGTTTGAGACATGTTATGTATGGTGGATGCAAAGTGGATGCAAGTGTTTGATAGTGGTTGTTCGTGGATGCATATACACACACTTTTAGGCACCAGATCGGCTCAGTCACTTCATATTGCATATTGCATATATATGGATGTATTTAGTAAAATGGATGTATAATGGTTGTATTATCATATAGTTGCTGCATTCGGGTGGATGGTTGTGCACGCATATAGAATTAATATGTATCATTAGGAATCTTTTGCATACATTTTGGACGCATGGCACTATCATGAATTGCACTAAGGAGGTCGACTGAATCAGTAGACCGCCTAATTTTGCATTAGATATGGACATATACACACACTGTGCATATAAACATTAAAGCATTAGAAGTATTTTAAGGACAACGGATGCTGGTGTTTGATGGTTGAGTAGATGGACGATTAGATGGTAGGATATACATTCTTCTTGACTTGGAGATTTCGGGGACGAAATCCTTTAAGGAGGGGAGAATGTAACACCCCATAATTTTATAACATTAAAATTCACAAATTAAAGTATACTTAATTTTTAGAAAAGAATTAAGTGAAATGGGTTGCGCAGAGAAATATATATATATTGATATATATATATATATATATATTAAAAATTAAATAAATAAATAAATATGCGAAAAAGTTCAAAACAGCGAATTGGGAGGGTAATAACCGAACCGGTCCATTTTTTAGGTCGACCCAAGCCCCGCTGGGTCGACTAGGGGTTAATCTAGGGTGTTTGGCTGTCAACCCGTAGGCCGATTCGCTCAAATGCAGATTTTGCATTTGATTGGTTCTCATGGTTCAGGGTTAATCTAATGGTCCTAAATAACTTCCTACACCTATAAATACATCCTAATGCTAACCCTAAACCTAATTAAAATAGAATAGTTACCATCGCCATGGAAATCAATGGAGCCGCCGCCAACTAAGAAAGAATAAAAGCAAATTCAATTCTAATTCTCTCAACCCTAAAGCAAAGCAAAACTCTCTCTTTTTTTCTCTAAATTGTGAGTATGATGATCTTAACAAGATTATTATCATTTTAATTAGGTTTAGTTATGAATGGATTATGAGTAGATGATGTGAATTATCATATATGTTGTTGTAAACCGCTTTTGCTATCATGTATATTGTAAATCCAATGTTATGTGATGATGATATCTTATATGTTGTAAATCATGCTATGATGATGTTATGTATGTTGAAAGTTTCTATGCTAAGTTGTGATGAATCATACATGTTAAAAAGGCCATGATGTGACCATCTATGCTAGTTAGTTCATATTAATTAAATCATCATGTTTGGGTTATGTTGATCTATATTACAAGTCACATATGCAAGTTAGATTGATTAGAAAAGTTATGAACATATACCAAGACATCTATTATGACATCTAGAATTATGCTATGACATATGTGATATCCTATGCTAGTTCACACCATCATTATTTTGCCTAAAAACCCCATATGCAAGTTTATGTATAGATTTGGGCTATGATCATATCATATAAATTGAGACATTTAACAAGTTGACACCTTTTGATCCTTAACATGTGTAGTTTATGCAAGTTTCACCCCTATAATGATTAGATTTATTTTAATTGTCTATATGTTGTGATAACTTATCTTTGTGCTAGGTGTTAGACTATACAAGTCTAGCCTATATTATGCGTTGAATAAGCGAACGTATAAACGTAGGGTATGGGTAATATTAAGGATTTAATATTTAAAAGCTGGGGTGCAATTGATATGATTTTGCATGCCATAAGTGGATGGCCATAATTAAGTCAATTATAGACATCATTAAAACTTGACTTAATTAATAATTTGAATAGGGAATTATTAAAAGTGGGGTAAAAGATTTTAAGTGTTAATCAATGCTTAGGACACGAGGTTGGACTCGTTTGTGACGTAAACCTGCCCGGACCCGCCCGGCAAATCCAGTGGTCACAAATGTCAACCCAATGTGAGAGGTCCTAGGCCTAAACTAAAGCATAACGGTTGTAAAGACACGAGGTTAGACTCTTTTATGGTGTAAGACTGCCCGGACCCGCCCGGCAAATCCAGCTGCCATAAATGCCAGTCTAATGTGAGAGGTCTTTATGAGGTTATGGCCTGAATGAATTAAGAAATACTTAACCAGATAAACATGTAAGGTGGTACATGGGGGTTAAGTAGGAGCCTTGGGTGGCATGAGGAATCTAGGGGGTGCCCTTAGTGGCATGTGAAATACGATTAGTAAGACTTAACCAAACACACATGTAAATGAACATGACTAAGAGGGTTAAGTGGGATATACTAGTGACAAGCTTAGGTGGGTAGCTTGTGGGGGCCCATTTCGACCAGTATCCCAAACGTATCTTTGTGGGCTCGACCCAAGTCGAGGACGGGACACGCATGCTGGGTTTGACTGTAAGAGGCCAAAACGGGGAGCGGTGGCAACGCAAGTCCAACGGGTTTCGTATGCGTGTGTGGACCCGGGCTGGTAGGTAAGACGTTGTTGCATCGTGTAGGTCTAAGCCGTGCATTCTCAAGTTGTATCGGGTTGCCACTTTAGGGGAGTGTTACACCCCACTGTGGGGCCAGCACGAGTATCTACGAGTAGGGAGCCGATCGAAAGTGGGTAGTGGGGTACACCTAGTGGAGATAAGGGCAGACGGCACCTATGTAGTCAGCTAGGGGTATATAAGGCTATTTATAAAGTTTCTTTGTGAAGCAAGTGGGATCAAACAATAGGGTGACTGGTGTGGTGCAGTGTAGTAATGTGCGGTGCAGTGTAGTAATCATTCGTTAGTAATTAGGTGTGCCTTTACCGTTATCTTTAACGTTATCTTAAACGCTATCTTTATCTTCCTAAGAGTTCATAGACATTTACTTGTCTTCCAGCTTATGCCTTAGTCTAGTTATTTTGATAATAGTATTGTTAGAATTATCATACTCGCCAGACTTTATGTCTGACCCCCTCTATTTCTATCCTTTTTTCCCCTCCAGGTCCTCAGGTTGGGCCCAGCTCTAGTGGAGTTTGATTGAATTGCTTCATCTCTCTTTGGAAAGCTTGGACCGTTGAAGTAAAGTCCAACTTGTTATCTTTTTAATGGCTATTTATGTAATGGGATTATGTATTTTGTTTTTATGAAGATGGATATTGTACTTGGTTATGATCTATGGTTTTATGATGTAAAAAACATGTTTAATTTCCGCTGCAATAAAATGAAGTTTTAGATTTCCAAGTACTATTTATTATCTGTCTTGTTGTAATTTTTCTGTTCTATATTCACTTATAACCTCCATGGAAGTTAATGCATTCCCTTTGTGAGTGACATTAATGGACGTGGGGTGTTACAGTAAGTGTATTGATTCATTGTTAAAGTTAAACATTTTATGTCATAAGATTCAGATCTCAAAACCGTACATAGAAAATCTAATTCTTGTTTGAGAGTGGAATCATCGACTAATGGCCAACTTTTTTATGCTAGAAATCATTTAACATAGTTATTTTTTAGTGTAGATTTTTATTTTATTTTTGGTTAGAGAGGAAATTCCATGTATAAGATTTTATATTTTCAATTTCCATAAAACTTGAATTTCTATTGCTCTTTCTCCCTTTTCCTGCAGGTATTAAACACACTTATAAAAACACAGAACTGTTTAATTCGCTTATACACAGATATGTACACTCTCAGTTTTAGTGTTTTTATCATTGTTATTTGTTTTAGAATTATCATTTGATGTAAATTATACATTTCTTGTTGTATTCATGAAAAATATTTTGAATATTTTTCAATCTATAGAACTTTCATAGCATGACTTGCTCAAAATATTGTGTAAAAGTATTGATTAATTATTGAAGTTAAACTTTTTATGATGTCCAGGACATTTATATCTAAAAACCACACATAAAAAAATTCTAGTTCTCGTTTGAGAGTGAAATCGTCAACCAATGACTAGCTTTTTATGCTGGAAATCACTTAATATAGTTATTTCTTAGTGCAGATTTTTATTTAATAAAAAGAAAATTACATGTATAATATTTTATCTTTTCATTTTTTCATAAAACTTGAATTTCTATTGCTCTTTGTCCCTTTTCTTGCAGGTACAAAACTCTTTAATTCGCTTGTACATAGATATGCACACTTAGTTTTATGTGTTTATCATTGTTATTTGTTTTAGAATTCTCATTTGATGTAAATTATGCATTTCTTGTTGTATTTATCAAATATATTTTGAATATTTTTCAATCAACAGAACTTTCATAGCATGACTTATTCAAATACTGTTTAAGAGTATTGATTCATTATTGATGTTAGATTTTTTTATGATGTCCGGGACATTGAGATCTACAAACTGTACATAGAAAATCTAATTATCTAAAGATAATTGTCACTAGGGACATTCAGACTTGTACTATTTCTACACCATTGGTCTATCATATACACATATTGTAATGTAATCAGGCATATGAATCACCAGATTCACTTGTTTGGACGTCGCTCTCTTTTCACTTTTAATGGTAGCATTTATGAATGCTTTATTAATTAATAATTTATTTATTTATTGACATTAAATCTATTATCTCATCTCAGGTTCTGGTTTGGATCGAAGTGAAGAATGGTGTTGAAAGCGTTCGTGTATTAGGATACTTCATAGTCTAAACTATATTATTTCTTAATGATTATGCCAAATGCCTGAATTATTGTATTGAAATGTATGTATGAATTTTTTTTGTATGGATTAAGGACACTATAGTTGAAATATGTATATATTTTAGTTTTATCTTGTTCAATTTGCAATTGTCATCAATTTGATTTTATTGTAGATTATTACACTATTGCATATAATACTTATTTGGGAAGAACTTTTTGCATAGACTATTAACATTTAAGCAATAGAGTGATATTCTGCATCGACGGTTAGAAATAACCGATGTAAAACAAAAGATGGGGTAAAGCTAATACCCTTTATATTGCATCGGTTGGTGGTAATAAGCGCTGCAAAAAATTGATTTCTTGCACCTGGTGTTACAGGTAACCGATGCAACATAGTTACAATTTTTAAGCCAAAACCTTCCTTTTTCATCGGTTATTGCTAACAGTCGATGCAAAAATACATTTATTGCATCGGTTCTGAAACCGATGCAATTATTTTTAACTTGTTGCATCGACTGCATATGCATCGGTTGCTAAACCGATGCAACAGGAGGGTAAACAACTGATGCAACTGACCTATTTTCTAGTAGTGAAAACTCTAGGTATTCAAGTGATGTAAGCTTTCAGGAAATTTCGTAGACACCGTAAAAGAGTAGTGATTGTATTTGAGAGTTCGGAGTCCTTCATGCAAAGATTGGCGGAGTGGAAACTCACGGTGAGAAACCGAAACTCACTAAAAATGGATAGTTAGGATTAACTGTTTATAGTTAATAGTTTGTGTTAAATAATGACTAGTGATTGATCATATAAACTTGTTATGATGTTAAGTGATAATTAGTATGATAAAAATGTTATTTTTACCTGATATATGTGTTGTCACTTGGGTATACAATGCTTAGAACATAAACAACGTAGAATGAAAAGTAGTTGAACCTTAAATGGTTTTGGTTTAGTAGTTTATTAATTACAGCTTATTGAGTATAATGTAAATCCCACATGGGTATTGGGATGACAATTGACACTAATCCCAATTGTTTGATTGGTTGTTAATCTGTTGATTGACGAACACGTGTAAACGTTATTTATTTAAGGCTTATACGGTGAATTCCACTTTGTATGTGGATTGGATATTGTTTGATGGTTCATTGAGTGTTAATACACTGACTGAAAATGAACAATAAGTAGTATTATTGGTTCATAGGCTAAGTCTCCATCAAGAAAAATGGATTTTCAATGAATATTTAATAATATAATATTAGGATGAAAATCAAAGTTTGAATTTGATGTATGAATTTGGACGGACGCAAAGATTATAAAATATATATGAATATTTGTAACTTTAACAAGTTGTTTTGAAGTAATTTTCATTTACTTATGGCTTGTTCAAGTTTTATTTTTAAATGAATAGTGACGGAGAAAAGTGAAGTATGGTTAGGATATACAGGGAACGTTTTAAAACAACTTCCTTTACAAAACCTTCTTGTTTATTTTAATAACAAATGTCAGGGGAGTTTGAAACAAAAATAACGAAGTTTGAAAAATAATATTATTTTAATCATTTAAAATATTGGAATATTGAAATAATTGATTTTTGAGATTGAAAAATCAAAGTACAACTTCGGAAAATTATTACACATTTATATAATAAATAGAACGTTTTCGAAACTATTCAACATATTTTATATTCTACGTCAAATATTGGTCAGATTAGAACGTGTCACATAACGTCAATTCGCAAATTTCGACCTATGACTTTAAAAAAATGTACCGGGAGGTCCAACCATCGTATTTTCCCAAAATTGGACCGTTAGGTTCGTAATCAAACGAGATTTCAAATTAATCTAAGAATGTTAAGATCCAACGGTTAGATGTTATGATAAATCCAAATCAAACTTGAATAAAAACATCGTCAGTACCTGTAATGACCTGTAATCATGATTTTTTAAAATGGACTACTTTTATATAATTAAAAATAGGGAAAATTATGTTAAATCATAAGAAATGATTTGAAAGTATTATGAACCAATTATACTTGGTTTTCAGATATTTATGGTTGTCGATTGATTTTTTGGATTGTACTCGACCAGTTTATGAGCAAATGTGCTTTTATACTTGGCATTGGGTTGGGTAGAAATATTTGTATGCTAACACCTTGTAACTTATTTCATGCTTTGATTATGAGGTGTTTACCGAAGTTGTTTGGTTCATTTCAATTTGAATGGTTTTGAAATGAAATTTTCTTAAGTGAAAGAAAATGTTTTTCCCAATTTTGGACAGGGAATGTTTTATAAAACAAAAAGGATTTTGAGGACTAAACTCGATGTTTTTGAAATTATTTGTAAATGGGTTGTGTTTTTGACATTGTATTTCATACATAACTGATTAGTTGATGTTGATGATATATCTGTTTGGTGGTAGAGAATTTATTCTTTTAGCTTAACATCCTTCCTTGAGAAGTATGAGCTCAAAGGTTATATTATTAATAGAAACCGATGGTATGTGTGAATTGACAATATGATGTGCTATGGTTTGAAAGTACTTGTGATTATTATTACTTCGAAATGGTTTTTCCCCACTTCGGGATATAAAATGGTATACGTCTAAAGATTCGGTAACCCTGATGACTAAAAGTACGGGTGCGACCCAGGTACCTTAAATGATCAGTTGTCGGTGTAGTCCTGCCCCGTTAGTGGGAGGTGCACATATATTTCATGTGAATGAAGGTGTGTGCCCTTTGCCTTGTTGATGGGAGAAACTCCCGATATTTGGCTGCATACGTTCTGTTATGCATGTATTGTGATATTTTGGAATGTAAATTTCTAAGTGATTTGGTTTGAGATCCCGAAGTGAAAGCTAATTTCATATGAAAGCTATATGTGTATTTCAAATGATTTGAAATAAGAAATCGGGAGTGAAGTCCAAAGATATAACTTCTGTGAAGTTAATAAGATTTTGAAAATTTAAAGTTGCAGATTAAGCCTAAATGGGTAGTTTGAGGTATCGCATATTGTTTGATGCATCGTAGGCTCTATAAGCCCATTTTTGGTAATTGTTTGTGCACTAGCATTCGTGTGGAAGAAATCTGTTTCGTGTTATACGGCATGGTCCCGTGATGTACCATATTTTAAATTAAGATAAGAATAACTGTAGGGTTTCTCATACCGGTCCCATGACTTACTCATAGTTTGTTTTTCTCTTGCAAACTCGGGTGCCCATATTTTCCACATGGGCAACTAGGTAGTTTGTTTTGCAAATATTTTGAGCAGGATCCGGATTGAAGCTTAAAGCTGTGTCCAGAGCATCAATAAGTCTTCCGTTGACTGTAATTTTGTATTTCTGCTTTGTATTTTAATCTACTATTCGTTGGTTATTTACCATGTACTCTGATATTCTGCACTCTAATGTAACATTGTAATGATGTTAATGATATGTTCTTTTGTTTCTATCTAATGCATTGTATGCCCAAAGTTAACGGTTCGGGGATTTCTGACTTTTGGATCATACCTTTGTGGCTTACGGTCGATCCAAAAGGCGGGTATTTTCGGGTCGATACAAAAGGTATCAGAGATTTGGTTAATCCAAAAGCTTTGGGGTACAACTTATTAGAATAGAATGAAAGAATTCATCAGAGATAGGATTATCAATGTCCTATAGGAATAACTCATCAGAATGGGGTTAGTAATGCTCTAGGTTGAGTTAAGAGTATTACATATATGAGAGAGCATATTCATAATAAGAAATATGTTTTCAAAATCGATTTAGAAAGGTAATATTTTAAATAATAAATTTTCTTACGTTTCCCTTCGTTTTCGAGGATAAAAGTTTTTAAGTGGGTGAGATTGTAATGACCTAGAATTTTGGAACCAATTTGAAAATTATTTTTAAATTAATTTTATAAGAATTTAGGGCCAATTTTAAAAATGTGATAAATTGTTGTTATTTTCATAACTTTACAAAGGAACATTTCTCAAACAATCTCGGAATTCGACAAAACAAATTTTATTGGATTTGAAAAGTTGAAAAATGGAAAGGTTCCAAATTTCATAATTTTTGGAGTTAATATGTGAGCATGCGAGAATTAAACGCATACCGAGCCAATCAGTCGAAATTAAGCGAAAATGCAATAAAAATAAAATGGAGGTAAAAACAAACTCTAAACTCGATGAAACCTATAACGCTGAACCCAGAATTAGGTTTTATGTTAGGGTTCAAAATTTCACGTAAAAGGAATTATCATTTGGTCGCACGAGCAGAAGACATAGCGTTGAACTAAAACACTTCAATAATTTAACAAAGGAAATTAAGTCAAAAAGGCCAAGCGAGGTGTGAAGCGATCAATGCCCTATGGTGTTTTTCCACTCCATGCCCCTCAACACGGCACATCATCAATCCATAAGCCTTCCCCTTTCACAAAAACACCCCTTCTTATTTCTTTCTTTCTACCTTTTCCTTTCCTTTTTCTTCCTTCTCCTTTAATTATCTCCTTCCTTGAAATCCATGGCCATCGTCCTTCTTTCTCCCCTCACCTGACTTCCTCCCCCTCCTCTAATACCCCCCTTCATGTGCAAGTCCCCACCACCTCTCTCCTCCAAGTTGTGCTCCTCCCTTAACCTAAAATCACCAAAAACCTTTTTATCCCCCTTATTTGCAAATACCCCCTCTAAAATACCAAATTTTCCACTTCCCACCACCCCCATACCTCCACGCAAGGAGCTCGTTGACTTGCACCTCCACCCTACACGCCTCCACCATGGACACCACTCCCAAATCATGCTTCCCTGGACCCAGAAACCCTTTTCATTTGCTTTAAAACTCCAGGTCTGCGATTGAGTGTGTATCCGGTAAGTGTAGGAACCCCGTAGCCTTCAAATTAAGTCTTGTAAGTTTTCGAGAAATTTCGTAGATACCGTATAAGAGTAGCGATTATGTGCGAAAGACTGTAGTCCTTCCGTGCAAAGATTGGCGGAGAGGAAACCCACGGTGAGAAACCAAAAATCACTAAAAAAGGGATAGTTAGGATTAATTGTAAATTGTCATATGCTTGGGTTAAATAATGACTAATGATTGATCATATAATTATTTTTATGATGTTAAGTGATGATTAATATGATAAAAATGTCATTTTTACTTGACATATGTAAAGTCACTTGGGTATACGATGCTTAGAACAAAAACAGTGTAGATTGAAAAGTAGTTGAACCTTGAATGGTTTTGGTGAGTAATTTATTAATTATTGCTTAATGAATATGATATAAATCCCATACGGATATTGGGATTATAATTGACACTAATCCCAATCGTTTTATTTACGGTTAATCTATTGATTGACAAACCCATGTATGCGTTATTTATTTTAGGCTTATAAGATGAATTCCACTATGTGAATTAAATGTTTATTGATGGTTGATTGAGTGTTATGTAATACACTAATTGGAAATGAACAATAAGTATGATTCTTGGTTCATTGGCTAAGTCTCCATCAAGAAAATTGGATTTTTTATGAATATTTTAATGGTATAATTATAGGTTGAACATCAAAGTTTGAATATTCTGTCTGATTTTGCATTGAAGCGTAGATTATAAAATATAGATGAATATTCATACAGTACCAAGCTGTTTTGAAGCAATTTTCATATACTTATGGCTTGTTCAAATTTTATTTTTAAATGGATAGTAACTAAGAAAAGTGAAGTTCAGTTAGGATATATAGGGAAGGTTTTAAAACAACTTCCTTTACAAAACCTTCTTGTTAATATTTAAAACGAATGTCAGGAGAGTTCAAAATAAAAATAACGAAGTTTGAAAAATATTATTATTTTAATGATTTAAATATTATTATAATATTGGCATATTGAATTAATTTATTTTTGAGATTGAAAAATCAAAGTATAGCTTTGGAAAATTATTATGTAAATTTTATATAGTAAATAGAACATTTTTGAAACTATTCGACGTATTTTAGATTATCTGTAACACCCCACACCCGCTATAGTCACTCACTAAGGGAATGCCATAGCATCGGTGGAGTATTTTAGTGAATATAGAACAGAAAAATTACAACAAGACAGGTATAAATAGTACTTGAAATTTTAAAACATCATCTCATAACAGCGGAAATAAACATGTCTGGTTACATCATAAAAACCACGATAAAAGTCAAGTACAATATTCATCAAAATAAAGAAGTACATAATCCCACTCTCTCATACAATAGCCATAAGAAAAGAAAAGATAACTGGATAACTGGAGCTTTACATCTACCCAAGCTCCTCAAGACTGGAAACAGAAATCCGATCAAGCTCTACTACCGCTAGGATCCACCGTAGGACCTGAGGGTTGGGAAAAAAATAAAAACAACAGGGTCAGACATAAGTCTGAGTGAGTCCTATAACCCTAACAATACAACCATTAAAGTAATTAGGGTATGACATAAATAAGGTACGGTACCTCTGGGGATAATGACCACACTAAGTAGCCAACAAAACATAGGGTGTACTAAGATAACCGAGAAGACGCTTTTATCCTCCCAAGGATAATTATTAGATTACACCACCCCAGACTTATTCACCCAAGGGTAATTCCTACACTGCACCACACCAGTTCTACCCACCAAGAGTAATTCCTACTTAAAGGTTGATCCCACTAAGTGTACTTAGTAATTTTTACCCGGTAGTTTCTTGTACCCCTACGCAGGTGCCGTCTGCCCCTATTTTTACTAGGTGTACCCACTACCCCCAAGCGATCGGCTCCCTACCGTAGATACCCGTGCTGGTCCCACAAAAGGGGGTGTATCATTCCCCAAAGTGGCTACCATATAATATCACTGTGCACGGCTTTATATCTACACGATGCAACAACGACTTACCAACCAGCCCGGGTCCACACACGCATATGAAACCCGTTGATCCCGCGTTGCCACCGCTAACCCGTTTTGGCCTCTTACAGTCAAGCCCAATATGCGTGTCCCGTCACCCGACTAGAGTCGAGCCTACAAAGATACGTTTGGGATATTGGTTGAAATGGGCCCCCACAAGCTACTACTTAAGCTTGTCGTTTAATCTAGTGCATCCCACTTAACCCTTTAACCATGTCCCCTTACATGTTATAAATCTTGGTTAAGTCCTTTAATCATATTTCAATTGCCACTTAGGGCACCCACTAGATTCCCACATGCCACCCATGGCACTTACTTAACCCCTTAATCATGTTTAATTACATGTTCCACCTTGGTTAAGTATTCTAATCGTATTCTCACATGCCACCCATGGCACTTACTTAACCCTTTTATCATGTTTAATTACATGTTCCACCTTGGTTAAGTATTCTAATCGTATTTTTCTATTGCCACCCAAGGCAACCCACTAGTCTCATCATGCCACCCCAAGGCACCCACTTAACCCCTCATGTCCCACTACATGCTAATATGGTTAAGTGTTTCTTAATTCATTAATTAAGATCATGACCTCATAAAGACCTCCCACATTAGACCGTCTTTTATGACTGCTGGATATGCCGGTTGGTTCCGGGCAGACTTCTGTCATAAAAAGGGCCTAACCTCGTGTCTTTACTTTAATCATGTATTTAATTTATGACTAAGACCTCTCACATTGGGCCAATCATTTGTAGCTGCTGGATGGCCGGTCGGTTCCGGGCAGACTTCCGCTACAAAAGGGTCCAACCTCGTGTCTTAGTTGATTAATTAAACCTAATTAATCACCCCCATATTAATTATCCCTAATTAATATCAAATTTTCCATAACATGGGTAGACCTAACTCAATAGGTAAATTCCCATGGGGTAGACCTAACTCAATAGGTAAATTCCCACTTATGGTAATTTATTTTTATGGTATGCTTAATCATACCCAATCATACTTTTATTAACATATTTATTACCCCATCGTTCCCCACGTAAATCGTTCTCATTTCACGACATAATAAAGGGAAAGATCCATCACAAATATCATGGGTTTAGCATATAACTTTGTCATGGGTTAAGAGGATGTCAACTTGCATATATGAACATATATTAACCCAACTACATATAACCCAAACTTGCATATTATCATACCCATGATTTGCATAACATATGACATATGAGTTTGCATATTATCATACACATATCTTGCATAACATGTTAAACTTGCATATAAGCATCCTCATAACTTGCATAACATGTTAAACATGCATTTAAGCATACACATAACTTGCATAAGCATTCACATACTTGCATGGGCATTCATATACTTGCATAAGCATTCACATACTTGCATATCACATTAAGCTCGCATTTAAGCATATACGTAACTTGCATAACATCATGCTCATAACTTGCATAATCTCATAAACTTAACTTGCATAACACTATGCACACAACTTGCATACCCTCATACACATAACTTGCATATGCACATAACTTACATAACATGTTGAGCTTGCATGTAAGCATAACTTGCATAATATGTCGAACTTACATATATGACTTGCATCTTAAAGGAGGGTAAACATGCATAGCATATAAGAGTGCCATCTTGCATATGTATATACCATATTTAAAAGGGTAAACTTGCATATCATGATTTATGCATAATACCAAACACTTAGCATGCATAAAACCACTTACTTATCATGCATAGAATCAAATACTTATTATGCATAAAATCAAATACTTATTATGCATAAAACCAAATACTTATTATGCATAAAATCAAATACTTATTATGCATAAAATCAAATACTTATTATGCATAAACCTACCACTTAACTTGCATAAACCCAAACACTTAACATGCATAAAACCCCATACTTAGTATGCATACAATCAAATACTTATCATGCATAACGTCAAATACTTTAGCATGAATAACATCAAATACTTAACATGCATAACACCAACTACTTAGCATGCACAAAATCACATGCATAACTTGCATATCATGTTACATATAACTTGCATATATTCTCACATATAGTTTGCATAACATGTCACATATGCATAAATGTTTAACATGGTGTTTTGCATCATAAAACATGGCCTTGACTTGCATTTAACATAAAACTTGCAAATCACATATCATACAAACTTGCATAAATACATTCATCCACAAACATAGCCATGTCTTATCACATCCTACCATAATCAATTTAACAATTGATTATTAAAGCCATAGAAACTCACCAAAACAAGATTAGCAAGTTAAATGAAGCAAATCCCAATGATTAAGTAGAAGAAGATGTAGATTAGCTTGCAAATCCTCTTAGGATTTTTAGTGGAGGCTCTCCAATTTTCTAAGTGGTGGCATAATGGCCTTAGATCTATTTTTTGGTAAGGATAAGGGGGGTATTAGGGTGTATATATAGATTAGTTAGATGTTTTAGGACCATAGGATATACCCTAGAACCAATCCTAGCCTTTAAAGCATGTCTTGGGGAAGAAGTCAAGTGTAGGAACCATTTAGGGCCCAAAAAAAACAGCCCAAAACTCATCCCGGGCCTCAAAACATGAGCAGTTTTTGTTTTTGATTTTTCGTGAAACTTTGACGGGCCATAACTTGGTCATACGGACTCCGATTTACGAAAACTCGGACTCTATTTCGCGTATTTTTCCGAGACGAACGCAATGGCACAGCCCGTTTCCCCTGATTCAGAATATTAAATTTAATTCTGCTCTGATTTATGTTATAACAAGTTATTTAACATACGAGGTGTTACATTCTCCCCTACTTAAAGGATTTCGTCCCCGAAATCTCTAAGTCAAGAAGAACGTATCCTACCAACCAAACAACCATCTACTCAACCATCAAACACTGGCATCCATTGTCCTTAAAACAATTTCTAATGATGTATGAGCATATGCAAAAAGTGTGTGTATATGTTCCCTATCTAATGTATGAACATATGCAAACCATGATAGTGCCATGCATCCATTATGTATGCGAGGGAACCCTATCGACACATACAATATCTACATGAGTGCACAATCATTCACCAAAATGCATCATCCATATGATAACACAATCATTATACATCCATAAATATAGCTTCCTACACACAATTTTATGCAATATGCAATATGAAGTGATTGAGCCGATCTAGTGCCTAGAGTGTGTGTATATGCATCCACGAGCAACCACTAGCAAACACTTGCATCCACTTGCATCCATCATACATAACATGTCTCAAACACATGTTTCAACCATAGGTTTACCCTATCTAAAGGTCAAAAGTACTAACGAGAGGACATACTAAGGATAAGATAAGCACAAGATATGTGATGAAGGAGAAGCAAAAGGATATACCCTCCGAAAGAAAAAGGGTACCTCGAACGCATCTTCGCTTCCGTCTCCCAGGTAGCGTCACTCTCTTCATCTCCCCTTTGTACTTTGACTAGTTGAACCTCTCTGTTTCTCAGCTTCCAAATCTCTGACCCAAGGATGAAAGTAGGAGCTCGTCGAATCGTCGCATCACGCTCTGCTTCCACTTCTCTAAGCAAACTCGGCTCTACCACCTCTGCGGTCTCATGTAGGCACTTCCTCCCATAGAATACATCACTAAGTCTGTCGGGCAACTCCGCCAATGGAAGATGCTCCTTCCATGTACCTCCAAAATCCAAGATACATAGCCTCAAAAGGTCTTCTAAAATATGATTCACCCTCTCGGTCTGGCCGTCCGTCTGAGGATGATATGCGGTACTCAAACGCAACTGAGTCCCTACCGCCTTTTGCAAACTCTTCCAAAACTCTCTAGTGAAGATAGGATCTCGATCACTCACTATACTGGAGGGTACCTGATGCAATCGAACTATCTCTCGAAGATATACAAAAGCTAGCCATGGAGCAGTCCACTTACTCTTCACAGGTATGAAATGGGTGTTCTTAGTAAGTCTGTCTACCACCACCCAAATTCCTGTATTACTCTTTCTCGATCTGGGTAACCTCTCAATAAAATCCAACGAGGCGCTGTCCTACTTTCATTGCGGAACCTCCAATGGGTGAAGCAACCCACCCGGTTTCTTTCGCTCCGTCTTCACTCGTTGGCACACCAAGCATCGAGCGACATGTTCGGCCACATCTTTCTTCATACCGGCCCAGAAGAAAGCCCTCTTCATGTCTTGGTACATCTTACCCCCACCGGGATGAATGGTCATCCTAAAACGGTGTGCGTCATCAAGAATAGCCTTCCTCAAACCCTCGTCCTGCGGTACACAAAGTCTACCGTCTCTACGCAAACACCCTCTATCTCTAAGGTGTACCTACTCAAATGGCTGGACGACTCCCCCCCTTATGAGCTTCTCTACTAACTCAACCAACTGTGGGTCGCCCCTCTGTGCTTCTCCAATCCGCCCCAAAAGAGTAGGTCTAACTTCCAAAGAAGCTAGCAAACCGGGTACAAAGTCAACGGAAGGTCTAAAGTCAAACTTAGAAATAAACTCTAAGCTCCGTCGTTCAACGAACAATGAACTCAAGGACAACCTTTTTCTACTTAAGGTGTCTGCTACCATGTTACCCTTACTCATAGGATGCTAAAGATCCCATCCACTTTTGCTGTCCTAAGACTATGCGCTCGAAGAGTCTCCAACACTTCCCTAAGATGTAGGGCATGCTCTTCTCCACCAGAATATCATCCAAGATCATCATAACCGTCTCCCACGCAGACCACCCTAGTCGAATTCGGCATCCCCCAAATGCAAGCCCCAAAGGCCTAAACCAATATCAGACAAACACCCAAGGGATACCTCCTTCGAATTCAGACGACCTACGTGAGACGATACTAGTAAAAATGGCTAAATAATTAAGCCCTTGACCAATTCTGGATGTTCTCGCCAGTCTCGCTCCAAAACCGTCGTTTATCCTATACTGGCTCTGCTCAGCCTATTGAGCACATACGAAAACTTATTTCGTTCCTAGAAAAGACCAAAATGTCATCTACAAAGACCATCACGAACTTATTTAGGTACTCCCTGAACACCCTTCTCAACAAAGTATGCGGGGGCGTTCGTCAAACCCAATGGCATCACCAGCCACTCATAAAAGAAAACATCCGGAGTCCTAAAGGTAGTCTTTTCTATGCTATCCTCAGCCACTCTCAACTGATGAACTTCCGTGGCTGAGTCCACTACTAAAACACTGAGGCGCCAACCAACTGATCAAAGAGATCATCAATCCTTGGCAATGGGTGTCTATTCTTCTTTGTGAGTTTCTTTAGTTCTCTTTAGCCTACACAAAGTCTGAGGGACCCATCCGCCTTCATAACAAAAACTACTGGAGCGCCCCACTCCGATATACTTCGTCTTATGAACCCTTTCTCAAGCAAATCGCCTACTTACTTATGGAGTTCCCTCCTCTCACTAGGAGCCATGTGGCACACTGGCCAAGATACTGGTTTGGCCTTATCCACCAGATATATTCGGAAGTCAATCTCCCGCTTCGGAGGTAAGCCCTTCACCTCCTCAAACACATCCGGGTATTCCCGGACCGCTCTAACAGATCGCAGACTCTAGACCAACGTGTCAGGCGATTCTAGATACCTTAGCATAACAGATTCTATGGGATTACAAGAGATCTCGAGAGTGTTACTTAGGCGGCCCATAAGCCTAACAACTCTCCCTTCAAAATGAAGAACAACACTCCTACTGGATAACCAGTTCATGCCCAAAATTAACCCATAGCCCGTGAAGCCCAACAAGCATCACATCTAAACTCAACGCTAAGTATAGAAACTTTCAAACCCAAACATATCATGGAGCCCCAACTGGGTTTGAAACAACTAAGGGATCATCTACCAAACTGGTGTCTAAGTGCAGTGACTCAACTATCAATGGTGAGATAAACGAACTCGATATATCAGGATCAAATAAAGTTTGAATTGGATAATAAAGAAATCCAAATTCCAACCTAGACGGTCTTATCCCCACCTGGTACCCTAGTCGTGAGGGAATACAACTACCCTCCAGAAGATTCCATACCTTGCCCTTGCTTCTTTGAACAATCCTAATAAGGTGTCCTATTCCTCTTAAAAGGATAACCACTTGCCTTCTTCTTCCCTATTCTCCACTCGTAACCTCCCACCAATGAGGTTTCATCTTTCATTAACCAAACAACTATTTGAGCCTTCCTCCCATCGTTTATCCAATAGATACCTACCAGTCCTCCTCCTTCTTGAACCAACTTCTAATCCGACTAACGTCTAAGTCCCTTGAAGTGGTTTTCCATCCTTATCTATCTTAGAAAGATCATCTATACGCGGAGGGGAAACTCAAAACGAGAGAAAGGAAGAGATTCAAAATGGAGAATTCGAAAGATATAGATATGGCTATTGGGGATTATGCTTTCCTTTCAAAAACTTTTCTCTTAAAAGACATGTTTTTGAAAATACTCCTTTCCAAAAATGTTTTAGAAAAATAGTTTTCTAAAAATTTTATCTGTTCCGGTAACCTTTGCTCTGATACCACGTGTAACACCCCACACCCGCTATAGTCACTCACTAAGGGAATGCCATAGCATCGGTGGAGTATTTTAGTGAATATAGAACAGAAAAATTACAACAAGACAGGTATAAATAGTACTTGAAATTTTAAAACATCATCTCATAACAGCGGAAATAAACATGTCTGGTTACATCATAAAAACCACGATAAAAGTCAAGTACAATATTCATCAAAATAAAGAAGTACATAATCCCACTCTCTCATACAATAGCCATAAGAAAAGAAAAGATAACTGGATAACTGGAGCTTTACATCTACCCAAGCTCCTCAAGACTGGAAACAGAAATCCGATCAAGCTCTACTACCGTTAGGATCCACCGTAGGACCTGAGGGTTGGGAAAAAAATAAAAACAACAGGGTCAGACATAAGTCTGAGTGAGTCCTATAACCCTAACAATACAACCATTAAAGTAATTAGGGTATGACATAAATAAGGTACGGTACCTCTGGGGATAATGACCACACTAAGTAGCCAACAAAACATAGGGTGTACTAAGATAACCGAGAAGACGCTTTTATCCTCCCAAGGATAATTATTAGATTACACCACCCCAGACTTATTCACCCAAGGGTAATTCCTACACTGCACCACACCAGTTCTACCCACCAAGAGTAATTCCTACTTAAAGGTTGATCCCACTAAGTGTACTTAGTAATTTTTACCCGGTAGTTTCTTGTACCCCTACGCAGGTGCCGTCTGCCCCTATTTTTACTAGGTGTACCCACTACCCCCAAGCGATCGGCTCCCTACCGTAGATACCCGTGCTGGTCCCACAAAAGGGGTGTATCATTCCCCAAAGTGGCTACCATATAATATCACTGTGCACGGCTTTATATCTACACGATGCAACAACGACTTACCAACCAGCCCGGGTCCACACACGCATATGAAACCCGTTGATCCCGCGTTGCCACCGCTAACCCGTTTTGGCCTCTTACAGTCAAGCCCAATATGCGTGTCCCGTCACCCGACTAGAGTCGAGCCTACAAAGATACGTTTGGGATATTGGTTGAAATGGGCCCCCACAAGCTACTACTTAAGCTTGTCGTTTAATCTAGTGCATCCCACTTAACCCTTTAACCATGTCCCCTTACATGTTATAAATCTTGGTTAAGTCCTTTAATCATATTTCAATTGCCACTTAGGGCACCCACTAGATTCCCACATGCCACCCATGGCACTTACTTAACCCCTTAATCATGTTTAATTACATGTTCCACCTTGGTTAAGTATTCTAATCGTATTCTCACATGCCACCCATGGCACTTACTTAACCCTTTTATCATGTTTAATTACATGTTCCACCTTGGTTAAGTATTCTAATCGTATTTTTCTATTGCCACCCAAGGCAACCCACTAGTCTCATCATGCCACCCCAAGGCACCCACTTAACCCCTCATGTCCCACTACATGCTAATATGGTTAAGTGTTTCTTAATTCATTAATTAAGATCATGACCTCATAAAGACCTCCCACATTAGACCGTCTTTTATGACTGCTGGATATGCCGGTTGGTTCCGGGCAGACTTCTGTCATAAAAAGGGCCTAACCTCGTGTCTTTACTTTAATCATGTATTTAATTTATGACTAAGACCTCTCACATTGGGCCAATCATTTGTAGCTGCTGGATGGCCGGTCGGTTCCGGGCAGACTTCCGCTACAAAAGGGTCCAACCTCGTGTCTTAGTTGATTAATTAAACCTAATTAATCACCCCCATATTAATTATCCCTAATTAATATCAAATTTTCCATAACATGGGTAGACCTAACTCAATAGGTAAATTCCCATGGGGTAGACCTAACTCAATAGGTAAATTCCCACTTATGGTAATTTATTTTTATGGTATGCTTAATCATACCCAATCATACTTTTATTAACATATTTATTACCCCATCGTTCCCCACGTAAATCGTTCTCATTTCACGACATAATAAAGGGAAAGATCCATCACAAATATCATGGGTTTAGCATATAACTTTGTCATGGGTTAAGAGGATGTCAACTTGCATATATGAACATATATTAACCCAACTACATATAACCCAAACTTGCATATTATCATACCCATGATTTGCATAACATATGACATATGAGTTTGCATATTATCATACACATATCTTGCATAACATGTTAAACTTGCATATAAGCATCCTCATAACTTGCATAACATGTTAAACATGCATTTAAGCATACACATAACTTGCATAAGCATTCACATACTTGCATGGGCATTCATATACTTGCATAAGCATTCACATACTTGCATATCACATTAAGCTCGCATTTAAGCATATACGTAACTTGCATAACATCATGCTCATAACTTGCATAATCTCATAAACTTAACTTGCATAACACTATGCACACAACTTGCATACCCTCATACACATAACTTGCATATGCACATAACTTACATAACATGTTGAGCTTGCATGTAAGCATAACTTGCATAATATGTCGAACTTACATATATGACTTGCATCTTAAAGGAGGGTAAACATGCATAGCATATAAGAGTGCCATCTTGCATATGTATATACCATATTTAAAAGGGTAAACTTGCATATCATGATTTATGCATAATACCAAACACTTAGCATGCATAAAACCACTTACTTATCATGCATAGAATCAAATACTTATTATGCATAAAATCAAATACTTATTATGCATAAAACCAAATACTTATTATGCATAAAATCAAATACTTATTATGCATAAAATCAAATACTTATTATGCATAAACCTACCACTTAACTTGCATAAACCCAAACACTTAACATGCATAAAACCCCATACTTAGTATGCATACAATCAAATACTTATCATGCATAACGTCAAATACTTTAGCATGAATAACATCAAATACTTAACATGCATAACACCAACTACTTAGCATGCACAAAATCACATGCATAACTTGCATATCATGTTACATATAACTTGCATATATTCTCACATATAGTTTGCATAACATGTCACATATGCATAAATGTTTAACATGGTGTTTTGCATCATAAAACATGGCCTTGACTTGCATTTAACATAAAACTTGCAAATCACATATCATACAAACTTGCATAAATACATTCATCCACAAACATAGCCATGTCTTATCACATCCTACCATAATCAATTTAACAATTGATTATTAAAGCCATAGAAACTCACCAAAACAAGATTAGCAAGTTAAATGAAGCAAATCCCAATGATTAAGTAGAAGAAGATGTAGATTAGCTTGCAAATCCTCTTAGGATTTTTAGTGGAGGCTCTCCAATTTTCTAAGTGGTGGCATAATGGCCTTAGATCTATTTTTTGGTAAGGATAAGGGGGGTATTAGGGTGTATATATAGATTAGTTAGATGTTTTAGGACCATAGGATATACCCTAGAACCAATCCTAGCCTTTAAAGCATGTCTTGGGGAAGAAGTCAAGTGTAGGAACCATTTAGGGCCCAAAAAAAACAGCCCAAAACTCATCCCGGGCCTCAAAACATGAGCAGTTTTTGTTTTTGATTTTTCGTGAAACTTTGACGGGCCATAACTTGGTCATACGGACTCCGATTTACGAAAACTCGGACTCTATTTCGCGTATTTTTCCGAGACGAACGCAATGGCACAGCCCGTTTCCCCTGATTCAGAATATTAAATTTAATTCTGCTCTGATTTATGTTATAACAAGTTATTTAACATACGAGGTGTTACATTATCCATTGAATATTGGTCAGAATAGAACGTGTCGCACAGCGATAGTTCGCGAATTTCGACCTATGACTTTAAAGGAATGTACCGGGAGATCCAACCATCGGATTTTCCCCAAATCAGAACCATTGGGTTCGTAATGAAAAGATTTTTCAAATGAGTCTAAGAATGTTAAGATCCAGCGGTTAGATGTTGAGATAATTCCAAATCAAACTTGAATAAAAATAGCGCCAGACCTATAATGACCTGTAATCTTGATTTTTGAAAATGGATTATTTTTATATAATTGAAAATTGGGTAAAGTTATGTTAAATCATAAGAAATTATTTGAATAGATTATAAACCAAATATACTTGGTTTTTTTATATTTATGGTTGTCGGTTGATTGTTTGGATTGTGCTCGACCAGTTTATGAGCAAATATGCTTTTATATTTAGTATTGGGTTGGGTAGAAATATTTGTATGCTAACACTCTACAATTTATTTCATGATTTGACTATGAGGTATTTAATGATGTTGTTTGGTTCATTTCAATTTAATGTATTTCGAAATGAGATTTTCTTAAGTGAAAGGAAATGTTTTTTTATTTTGGACAGGGAACGTTTTATGAAAATATTTTATAAAACAGAAAGGATTTCGAGGACTAAACCTGATATTTTCAAAATGATTTGGAAATGGATTGTGTGTTTGACATTGTATTTCATAACATAACTGATTAGTTATTGTTGATGATATATCTGTTTGGTGGTGGAGAATTCATTCTCTTAGCTTAACACCCTTCCTTGAGACGTATGAGCTCAAAGGTTATATTGTTAATAGGAACTTATCATATGTGTGAATCAACAATGTGAAGTGCTACGGTTTGAAAGTACTTGTGATGATTATTATTTCGAAATGGTTTTTCCCCACTTCGGGATATAAAATGGTTTAGTATGTGGCCAAAAGTCCAGGTAACCCTGACGACTAAAAGTATGGGTGTGACCCAGATACCTTAAATAGTCAGTGGTTGGTGTAGTCCTTCCCCGTTAGTAGGAGGTGCACATATATATCAAGCAAATGAAGGTGCGTGCCCTTTGCCTTGTTGATGGGAGAAACCTCTCAATATTTGGTTGCATATGTTTTGGTATGCATGTATTGTGATATTTTGGAATTTAAATTTCCATTTGATTTAGTTTGAGATCCCGAAGTGAAAGCTAATTTGATATGAAAGCTATATATGTATTTCAAATGATCTGAAATAATCAAGAGTAAAGTCCAAAGAAATAACTTCTGTAAACTTAATTAGATTTTGAAAATATAAGGTTGGGGATTAAGCCTAAATGGATAATTTGAGGAATTGCATATTGTTTGATGCATCATAGGCTCCGTAAGTCTATTTATGGAAATTGTTTATGCACTGGCATTCGTGTGGAGGAAACCTGTTCCGTGTTATACGACGTGGTCCCGTGATATGCTTTATTTTAAATTAAGTTAAGAATAACTGTAGGGTTTCCAATACCAGTCCAATAATTGACTTGTAGTTTGTTTTTCCCTTGAAAACGCGGGTGCCCATATTTTCCACATGGGCAGCCGGGTAGTTTGTTTTGCATATATTTTTAGTAGGATTCTGGATTGAAGCTTAAAGCTGTGTCCAGAGCATCGATAGATCTTCCGCTGATTGCAATTTTGTATTCCCATTGTGTAATGTAATTTACTATTCGCTGATTATTTGTGATGTACTCTAATTGTAACACCCCACCCCCGTTAAGGTCACTCACAAAGGGAATGCCTTAACTTTGATGGAGTGTTTTAGTAGACAGAACAGAAATTCACAAGACAGATAAAACAGTACTTGAAAAATTAATAACTTTATTACAACAGAAACCGAAGTAAGTTTGGTTACATCTTTTCAAATCACAATATCAGAATTCAAGTACAAAATATCAGCCTTGTCCAAAGCCTTCAGAATGCATAGTTTTCAAAATCATAATCCCCAACATAAATTGCCATGGAAAGATAGAGCCAAGGCCAAGCGGTACTTCAAGCAGAGAAAATCTGAATCAAGCTCTTATACTTCCACCCTAAAAAGACCCTGGGGGAGGGGAAGGGAACGAAAGAAAAGGGGCGAAAACAAGCAAGGTCAGACATAAAATCTGGCAAGTCCAGTGACTTTCAGCATATGAACAGATAATAATATCATGACATGAAAATAAAGCTGGATAAGAGACAACAGCAACAGGAGTAACTGGTATACTTAAGCTAAACAGAAGAAACAGAATGATATAGCCCAAGTTATGCTTCTTACTTATATTTTACTTCTCTGCACTAATACTAGTATAACAGGATTAGGCATTACCCTAATGTCCAAACTGAAACAGAAACGGAACAGAAAAATCTATACAGGAATAGAATGCCAGTAATGGGCCTTTACCACCCCAACAGACAGAAGGTACATAAACGGAATCAGAGACGGAAACAGAATAATCCCTACAGAAACAGAGTGTTAGAATTAGGTGTACACTAGTAAATGGGCCTTTACCACCCCAACAGACGGTACCATGCAGAAACAGACAGGTGTTACCACCCAACCAAAACAGACGGTACCCCAACAGAAACAGACAGAACTAAGTGTACCCTAAATATACCCCAAGCGATCGGCTCGCAAATACATAAATACCATGTGCCAGCCCCACAGAAGGGTGTATCACTCCCCAAAGTGGCAACCTTTAAATGACACAGACCTATTTACAGATGTCACGGCGTCTTACATCCTCAGAGGTAGACCGGGATCCATGCACGCACATGACCCGGTTGGAACGCACCATCAACACCCCTCACCATTATCAGAATGAACCACTTATAATTAGTTCAGTAAGCGTGCCCGGACCCTACCTACTGTTAGGTCATAGTTTTGATACCAGAAAGGGCTACTGACTAATATGGGTCCCAAACAATAGATGATACAAGTATTTTCCCTCCTAATCTTGTGTCCCTAGACTAACAGATTTCAGATTAACTTATTTACAAGTTTTAGGCCTATAGAGTTCAGAATCAACTAGTTCACAGACCAGAAAATCAAGTCAACAAGTTTTCAGACAAACGGATCAGATGTATAGTTTTAACAGACTTACAGATTGTCTAACTTTGTATTGGGCCTACAGATTCACGAAACAGGTTTATTCATTCATCAGTCCAGTTGGTTTAGCCTTATCTACCCAACACGCTGTAAACATCGTATTTGTCTCAGATTTGCATTAATTAAAAATTAATGCGCAGACCTCTCACATTAGGTCGGTAGCTTGTGGCCGCCGGATAAGCCGGGCGGTTCCGGGCAGACTTCTTCCACAAGCCAGACCTAACCTCATGTCTAAGCATATTTTAGTTATGCCTACGACCTCTCACATTAGACTAGCAGTTTGCGGTTGCTGGTTAAGCCGGTTGGGTCCGGGCAGGCTTCTACCGCAAACATGAGTCTAACCTCGTGTCTCAGCAATTTTATTTTAAACAGTTTGTTCCATTACAAATTATACAAATATCAGACTAATTATGTCAATTTAACATATTTGACTTCTTTTCAAGTCGCAACAGATTAAACAAATTAACATGTTTTACACAAATTACAATCATTCAGCTTTTCAACAGATTTAGCAGCTTAGGCGGTTCAACAGATTTAGCAGATTAGGCAACTCAACAGATTTAGCAGATTAAGCAAAATTAGCAGAATAGGCGATTCAACATATGTAACAGTTTAGGCAATTCAACGGATTAAACAGGTAACAGGTTTAGTAGATTAGGCAAATTTAACATAATAAGCAGATAACAGTTTTAACTGATTTAAACATTCCCTAAAGTCCTATTCACATATCTTGCCTAATTCATAAGGTAAGCCTAAACTTATATGCCCAAATTATGGTCATAATCCACCATATAACATATGTCCCAATTTTTAATTAAACTTGCATAGTTCAGAATATTCTCCAAAAACCTTACATATAAATTATGCCAAATATAGCCATTGATTACAATGCATATCACATATCCAAAAAAAAAACTTACTTAGATGTATTCACACTTAATAATTATCCAATCTTAATATGGATCTTTACACCTAAGTTAAATGCAATTTAATTCTCTTTTTTCCAAATTTCAGACTACAATATATATAGTATGTCCAGATCTAGATCTTGAATTACAACTTGTACTATGCATCCAAATCAATTACATGTTCACAGTTAAACTTTACGCCACAAATCCCAAGTCATATGTTAAATACACCTTATGTTTTAAATACAACATACCCAATTATATATCTCAGATTTATGTTCTAAGTTCAACCTATGTTCTTTATGTTCTAAGTCACAATAATCCTCTCCTTCCAAGTCATAGATCGTCATATACAATATGCCTCAAATTTATGTCCAGAGTTACAACATGCGTTGTATCCTCAAATTAGTTACAAACCAATTATGCCCAAATATGCCTCATTCAATATTCTTCCCAAATTTAGTGTTTATGCGTTCATCTCTTATGAGATCTGGCTCAGGCTCGTGGGAGCCTGGCTATCAAACAAAAAGAAAGAAAGGAGGAAGAAATACAGAACAAATAGAATAATAAACAGAGGAACAGATCTGATAATAGAAAAAGGGCACAATCTCAGATTCAGTTTTATAATTATGTCAAGATCATGATTAAAATTCATATCGGAAAATAACTGCACTTGCCTTGATTGGATTATAGAAGAAGAGTTGCAGTAGTTCTCTTTTAATCTTATTCAGATTTGGAAGAAGATGTACTAGTTCTAGTTTTGATCCCAGCAGAGTAGCGACGCCATTATTTTATTTATTTATTATAGAGGCAGAGTATAGGCAGAATGAAATTGTGTGGAGAGAAAGTGAGGTTTGGGGGTGTTTTTATAGGAAAATAGGGTGATTTAGAGCCTTCAGATCAGTCCAGAAGTCATCAAAACCACCCGGCTCAAAGACAGGTCATCCAGCCACTCAGAAGAAGACACGTCATCACAGAACACTCCATAATTCTGTGCTGGATCGGTATGGGCGCACTTGGCAAGTGTGCTAGTGTGTTTTTGTACTGGCGCACTTCACAAATGCGCCAGTGTATTCTGGCCTGTTTCTGGTTTTTCTGCCTAACTTCATTCGTCCATATCTTCTACATACATTATCCATTTTACGCAAACTCGGACTCTATCTCAAGCAGAATTTCGAGACGAACGCAATGGCACAACCTGTTTCCCTTAATCCTTCTCCTAAAAATTAAGTATAATTTAATTTGCTACTTATACGTTTACAGAAAATACGGGGTGTTAAACTCTCCCCTCCTTAAAGGATTTCGTCCCTAAAATCTTCAAGTTAAGAAGAATGTGTCCTACCATCCAATCATCCATCTACTCAACCATCATCCACAAGCATCCATTGTCATTAGAAAACTTCTAATGTTGTATGAACATATGCAAAAGTGTGTGTATATGTCTTTTATCTAATGCAAAGATCAGGCAGTCTACTAATTCAGTTGACCTCCTCAATGCGAACCATGTTGGTGCCATGAGTCCAATTATGTATGCAAGAAATCCTATTTGATACGCTTCATTTCTATATGAGTGCACAACTGCTCATTCATATGCAACATCCATGTGCTGAGTCACCCATTTTGTATCCATAAAAAAATGCACACACATCCATATGCAGTATGAGAGTGTTTTTGAGCCAATCTAGTGCCTAGTGTGTGTATATGCATCCACGAGCAATCACTAGCAACCATTTGCATCCACTTGCAACCATCAAACATAAGATGTCTCAAACACATGTTTACACCCATTAGTTTCTACCTAAAGGTCGAAGGATAAAGTCGAGTGATAGAAGCAAGTATAAAACTAAAGCTAGGTTCCCATTAGACATCGGTTTAAGAGAATAACTTCTAAGTATCAACCCCGAAGACCGAAATCAACATCAGATTAATACTCAGAGAATCACTCCCATTAAACAAATGCCAACTGGAAACCTATTTCACATTTTGAGTAAAAACTCCTATCCTTTTCAGAAACCTACAGACTACTGATACAGATTAGATTACCAAATGATTCTTAGGAAACTAAGCATGATAAAAACTCAGAATGTATGCATCACGCCCAACACAGATGCCCTGAAACCCCAACTTATTACAAACAGATGAGTCGTAACCCTCATGGGGTCTGAGACTAAAACAGAAACAAGACAAGCATTAAAATGTAGAGACTCAACTACAAAATTAAAATGCTAGAATGATCGGATAAGGAATTTAAACTTTCTACGGAAAAAATTTCCACCTTTATCCTGTCCACCAACTACGAGAGCATTCACCTACCTTCCAGAAGATTCTTCCCTTTGGCCTTGCCTTCTGGGGCAATCCTTGATCAGATGCACTGAAAACAACCAGTCTTCTTACATGTTAACAAGTCTTTCTCTAAAGTTGCCCCCATCGCGCGGAAAACCCTATGAAGCTCTAAAGAGGATTAGCTGTAGGTGAAATTACTGCGGCTACAAATGGAAGTTAGGCACTTCTTTGCCCTTCGACAGGCGTCATAGTCCCATTATGCCTACGGAACCATGTCGCGATGAGGTTACCTCCTAGAAAGCAAGGAGCCCCGGAGACTCAGAAAAGAAGGAAATAAGGATTAAACAGAAAATCAAAAGATAGATATATGGCTTTGGGGACTATGCACTACACCATAATGGGAAATTCGCAACCCCCTAATGCGGCTGCTTAGCAACGGCTTTGAGCCGTTGCTAATTGGCAACGGCCTAAAGTCGTTGCAAAGCTCTTTAGTGATACTGGTCCCCTGCGTTTTATAGCTTGCAACGGCTTTAGGCCGTTCTAACTGGGAATTGTACTTCCCTACCCCCCCCCCCCCCGGTCAAACCAGTACGCTCCCCTTTTCTTCAAAATACACCGTATCCAAAACAATACGCTCTCTTTCCCAAAACATTCCAGCAAAAAATAAAAAAAGAAACGAGACCAAAACCCTAAGATCAACTGTCGATCCCGAATCTAAGCTGATTTCATGTCTGATTCCAAAGTGAAGATTTCGATTTCAAAAAAGTCAAGGTATGGAATCTCGATTAACGCAGTATTTCGATTTGTTTTCTAACAATCTCGATTAAAACAGTATTTCGTTTTGTTTTCTACCGATCTAAAGGGGGATCTGAATATCAGTTGATTTTTCTTCAAAAGATTGTGCCCGTTGCTTCTATATTTGGTAGATATGTCGTTTATCTGTATATTTTTGAATGAACAAAGTGAGAGTAAAAATACAAATTTTGTTTAATTCAATATTTGATTATGAAAGTTAGGTTAATATAAATGGCGAGTTTCTGATCAATTTCCAAATATAACATGCTGAAAATAGAGCTTGTTCGTAAAAGTTATGAGCATTTAAAGTTTATAGGTATAAATTAATTTTAAATTCAAACCCAGATTCAAATTCAATCCAGATGTTGATACTTGATAGTAACCATTTGCAAGCATATGTTGTAGTTTGGAAACAGTTTATGTAAATCAAGTTTTTAAAATACTGTTTTTTATTTGGAACACAATTTAAAGCTAATTGTCCTTGTTCAAGTTTAATCCCATTCGATATTTTCAAAGATGGTTCAAATGTAGTACAAATAATCCATTATCCTTGTTCATTTGATTTAATAGGACAGGGCTACCGTTGTATTTAAATTGGTTCCCCAGCAAATTTAAGAAAACTCTGTCAGAAGGGTCTAGACCTCGTATTTAATCCATACCTACTTTTTAGAGCTCCTATTTAATTAATACCTACTCTTTCTTTCTTCAATGTTTTGGTATCAATTTTTATTCACTCTATTATATTTTTAAAATTTTACTTGTTAGGTTATATTTGCAAAGGACGATAAAAGAAATATGAATGTGTATAATTGATTTATACATTGTTAATGAATGACCGATCTTTTGCTGTAAATGTCGCGTGTGGCGAGTTGATTAAACATAAAGCAGAAGCTATTGTATTATATGATGTTGTTCTAGATGTGAAGATATGTTATTAATTATAGTAACTATCTATTAATAATCACCACACAATCTGTTATCATATTCGTGTATCATGGATGTTCATATAATATGTTGTAAATAAAAACAAAAGGATAATTAACTTTGATTAAGTAGCCTAGGTAAAACAAAGTTAAATACGCATTCTTTAATCGTTGATATCTCTTATTAAATGGAATGATATAGTGTACAATAAAACATGGTGAATATATGCTGAATTGTTGACTTTCTACGTAAATGATAATTTATAGAAATGTTTCGTATGAAGTTTGGATATATTTTTACGTCTTTGTTCATTTTTGTTTTGTTTTTTATTTGTTGGTTCTTACAAAGCTATAAGGATGAGGCACAATGCATATATTCTTGACGTTCTTCCTTGAAATGTAATTGGAGAATCATTTATTGCTTTGGCCAAATAAAAAGGTATTATGGCAGCATATGTTAATGCCTTAAAGTCTGGAATAATCTGGAAAAGAAACCGCAATCTTCTCAAGTTAAATCTATTAAAGTAAAACTGGTTCAAAATTATTGCAATATTTCTTTATATCGTTTAAATGACATATTAAGTAGTTGATGTGTAAACTGGTTCAAAATTATTGCAATATTTCTTTAAATAAAACTTCAACTTTAAATTCCTAAAACAAAAAACAAGTTCAGGTCAGACCAAAGACAGTTTTCTTTGGTAATAATTTCAGTAAGAAGGGAACTTAAGAAGATGATCTGCAATTTCAAGATAAAACCATTCTATTATTGACATCAAATTATACCTTTTTGTACAGTATTTCAGAAGATCGATGATATATTAATTTTCCCATAATATTTTATCGTTTTTTAAATCTAATGACGCATTTTGAAAGCATTATTATTTTTTTATAAGAGTAAGATGACACTGACTGCTTGTTTTAAGAGTAAGATATTGTGCGTGTATAAACTTACATACATATGCATACACACATGTGTGTATACGTGTCTGGAGTTTAGGGAGAAAATAGCCACCCGGCCCACCCCCCATTTGATGTTTGTATGAGTTTTTAACTTTTTATTTATGCATAATTTAATAATCCTATATGAGTTTGTTAAACCTATTGCATCATGACCCTTGATAGTAGCATAATAAGCGGTTTTTCAATGGTTAATTAATCTCCTGAGTTCAAAAGCCATGTAATTTGAAGAATTTGTTTAGCTTTTCATGCTCTAAAAAGACATTCATACTACTATTATTTGACATAGACATGAGTAGCTTTTTTCTCTGTTCATGGTTGCTCACTTCAAAGTTAAATAAAGTAAGGTAGTGCAACTTAAGTGACCGTTGCGCTAAGTTAGAGGAAGACTGATCGAGGCAAGTGTAATTTAGCACTAATGTTGGACTAATTTTAATGCAAAATGAAGTAGTTTTCTCTCTTTTAAAATAAAGAGAAGTGAAGAGAGTCATGGAAAATAATTTAAAAGTCTTGTTATCCTCCATTCTTTATCTATCTCTAGTTTAATTAATTTCTTCTTTCCCTTAAATCAGTTGCTTTGTTTAAAGTTCAGACTCAAGTTTTTATCAACATGACAATGGTCTGCTCTTTGTGCTTTCTTTTGCATATCATTTATTAAATTTCCTGAGCAATGTGTAACAAAATTACAGGTATTGTAACAGGGAATTATCTAAGATTTTACAAAGCATAAAAAATAACAAGATAAATACTATTTACTGCTTAGATTTGAAATACACAAAATGGCATTTGCGAATAAAATATATTGAATGATAATTTGATATATCATAATGATAGGTATGCTTCAGAATTTTAGACTGGAAATTTAATCAGTTTCTGTAACAACCCGTATTTTTGAATAACATGTTATAACATAAATGGAGGCAGAATTAAACTATAAAATCTGAATCAAGGGAAACGGGCTATGCCATTGCGTTCGTCTCGGAAAAATACGCGAAATAGAGTCCGAGTTTTCGAAAATCGTAGTCCGTATGACCAAGATATGGCCTCGCGAAGTTTCACGAAAAATTCCAAAATTAAAGTATACTTAATTAAGTGAAATGGGTTGCGCAGAGAAATATATATATATATATTGATATATATATATATATAATTGAAAATTAAATAAATAAATATGCAAAAATGTTCAAAATAGCGAATTGGGAGAGGGGAATAACCGAACCGGCCGATTTTTGAGGTCGACCCGAGCCTGCTGGGTCGACTAGGGGTTAATCCAGGGTGTTTGGCTGTCAACCCGTGGGCCGATTCGCTCAAATGCAAATTTTGCATTTGAATGGTTCTCATGGTTCATCTTTAATCTAAAGGCCCTAGATGGTTCCTACACTTGACTTCTTCCCCAAGACATGCTTTGATGGCTTGGATTGAATCTAGGTTTAATCCTATGGCCTAAAACACTTGCCTAATCTATAAATAAGACCCTAACCTACCCTAAATCATCATTATTCATTCATACAACTAAAATATGGCAAAATCAATCCTCTCATGGCCTCCACTCTCTTCATAAAATTCCTAAATAAATTCCTAAGTGATTTTCCATGCATACAAGTGTTTTCAAACTTGTATGAGCATCATTAGCTTGCATTCAAGTCAAGTTTATATATTTGCATCATAAAGAAAGAGTCTTGATCATTTTGGCTCAAGGGTTTTGCTTGCATTTTGGGTTTAATTGATTTCATAAGGGCTTTGTCATATTTTTGTGACTTCTTAAGCATTGTAAGCCCTATTCTACTTTCATACTTAAACTCTAAAGTTAAATGTATGATATGCAAGTTTATATGCAAGTTTATCATGTTGTGATATGCAAGTTTATATGCAAGTTTATCATGTTGTGATATGCAAGTTTATATGCAAGTATGCCAAGTTATGTTATGCAAGTTTGGGTTGAACATTTTGTTCATGCTATCATGTTATGCAAGCTTATTTTGGATTTATGAACATAAAGCTTTAAGCTTTATGCCAAAGGTTGCATTTTAGCAACATGTAAGTTATCATATCTCTTATGATAACTTGCATGTGAGGCTAAATGCGAACTTATGGCCATCTCTACATGTCATTTAGCACCATGTATCACCAATATGCTAAGTTTGGTTTTATGCATGCTTTTGAGGCCTAAAAATGTAATATGCAAGTGTATGAACATATGAACATTTCATATGCCACCATGTTAAGCTTGTGGCTTCAATACCTTTATGTCATGATTATGCCAAGTTCCCTCTTTCTATCCTTTATGCGCTATTGCGATATGTAAGCGATGGGATTGCGTTTGGGGTTGGGTAAACTTAAAAGACATAAAACATAAGCTTGGGAATTTACCTATTAAGTTAGGTCTACCCATTGGGAATTTACCTATTAAGTTAGGTCTACCCAATTGCTTGAAAACTTGTAACATGTTTTGGAAACATGATGGACATGACACTTAGAAAAGATAAGTGTGGCCAACTCGAGGTTGGGTTGAGTTTGTAGCGTAAACCTACCCGGAACCGACCGGCTTAACTAGTTGCTACAAACAATAGGACCCAATGTGAGAAGTTGGTCATGTTGTACCTTGAACCCGAGGTTAGACCAAGTTGTGGTGTAAAGCTACCCGGACCCGCCCGGCTTAACTAGTAACCACAACAAGGTCTAATGTGAGAGGTTAAGGCGCATTAAATTAATTAATGCCTCGTGATTAGGGTTAAGTCATGGTCCACTTAATACTTAACCAATTTGGGCTTGGTAGATTAATCGGGGTTAAGTCGTGAACTCATCGTTACACTTAACCAAGTTAATCTAGGATTAGCAAGAGGGTTAAACCGTACTTAACCCACTAGAAAAATCCTAGCAATGGGGGCCCACTCCAACAGTAATCCCAGGTTAGTATCATCATGACCCTAGGGACTAGGCTAGGGTGGGGGCACGATTACTGGACTGGAGGTAAGTGACCAAAAGCGACGGCAGAGGGTACGCCGGTGTAGTTCCGGGCGGACTTTGGTCGTGCACATAGTCCGTAGCCGGAGAAAACATGCACGAGTACCAGTAGATCGGGACTGTGCACTCATGTTCATGGTGTCCAGGGGTTGACACCCTAGGGCTTGATACACCCGAAGGGTGGACCCGGCACAGTTCGACTACAATTATGATTGGGCCGTATTGACACCAACACGTGACGAGTTAGGCTTAGGGAGCCGATCGACTAGACCGTTTGGTTGGACCTTATATTAGGGTCATTTCATGTTATTGGGCCAAAGCTTGGGCCAAGGGATCAATACTTGTTTATTCAAGTCATGTTAGTTTGCTAGTACACCTGTGGTGCAAAACCTTAATCCTGAATATGCGATGACACCTTTATCTACCTTGTTAGTTAATCATCATGCTAGTATATTGTTATCCTTATGTTCATCCCTGCTTCTCATGCCAGTTAACTTTATCAGTTTACATTGATTGTAGTAGGGCTTACTCAGTCTTTTTGACTGACCTGTTTTCTTTCGCCTCTTTTCTTCCGTTCCCCCCCCCCCCCAGGTTCTCAGGGAGGGAATACTGGAGCTTAGCTTGGATTTCGGATTGCTTGCTTATGGGATTTCAGCTCATGTACGGTTTCGACATGAAGCTAGCTATGGTTACCACTTAATTGGGGATAGCACTTATTTATTTCAGTTTTTCAGTTGATGTTGTTTTATCTAGACTTGTTTATTTGGAAAGCTATGTTGTACCAGACTTGTTTTGAAATGTTTTGAAATCTTCCGCTGTTTTATCTATGTTATTTACTCTGTTTACATATATACATATGTTCTTATTCTCCCTTGATATATCATTATGCATGTTTACCTGATTCAAACGCCCCTCCAAAGTCAGAGTGCTTGCAAGAGCCACCCTGGTGGAGGTGGGGTGTTACATTTGGTATCAGAGCATATGGTACGAGAAGGAACAAAAAGGCTTTTAGAAAACTTTTGGAAAACTATTTTCAAAACCAAGTATAAAGTATTTTCCAAAGAAAAGTCTAGTTTATTTTAAAGGCTATTCCCCAAAAAGCCATTAGCAAAATTCCTTCGTTTTTCTCCATTCTGAATCTGTCTTTTTCTTCGTTTTCAGTATGGCCGATAACTTTGCTATTCCGGAGGGAGTACACGTACCTGTTTGGTATAGGAGACTTTTGGAGGCTAGGGCGACCGAAGCCGGCCCCGCAGATGTTCCTCCTCCTCATCCTCCGGTAGTTAATGTTCCTCCACCTCCTCCTCCAGTGGTTAATGTTCCTCCTCCTCCTGTCGCTGAGGTTCCTCTTCCTCCTCCCCCTCAGCATCCTCAAGTGGACTTCGCAAAGACTTGCAAAGATTTCAAAGCAATGGGTGGCAAGAACTTTCAAGGCACTGACACTTTTGTAGAGGCCAGAAATTGGTTGAAAGAGACCGAGGATTTGTTTGCTATCTTTGGGTTAGACGATCAGAGGAAGCTCTTGTTGGCGGTTTGGCTTATGAAGGATGAAGCCGCTTATTGGTGGGAAGTCACCAATGGTACTAGGCCTGTTGAGACTTGGGCCGATTTCAGGGCAAGGTTCATGCTTAAGTTTCTATCTTCTGCTGAGGAGAATCTGCAAATGGAGAGGTTCATAACTTTGAAACAAGGAGATATGTCTGTCAAAGAATATGTGAACAAGTTCAATCAGTTAGCTCGTTTTGGCTTGGATATGGTGAATACTCCTCAGAAGAAGGCTCTTCGTTTTGCTAGAGGATTGAATGAGCCGTTGCAGGGATTGGCTATGTCACATATTCCCCATGGGGCCACGTTTGAGAGTTTGGTTGATATGGCGTTACTTCAGGGAGATGTCAAGAAAGAAACCAAGATGAATGATACTCAAGCCAAGAAGACTGATTCCCAGGGAAAAGGAAATCAGGGTAATCCAAGTGAACAGAGCAGTCAAGGCAATCAGAACAAGAACAAGAGTCAAGGCAACAAGGGGAAAAACAACAAGGGCAATAACAACAAGGGCAAGAACAACAAGGGGAAGTGCCATTATTGCGGTTCAGTTGGGCATCTTATTAAGGATTGTAAGAAGAGGAAAAGGAAGAATGGTGAATGCTTTTTCTGCGGTGAGACTGGACATTTCAGTAAGGATTGCCCGAGGAAGCAAGGGCAAGGCCAGGGTCAGACTCAGCGTGCTAGACCTTCAGGAGGGCAAGTTCATGCTCTCAATGTCGCTCCAGTTCCCGATCGAGGTAGTATTTCTGTTGAGAGCCTTGTATATATTTCTGATTTTCCAGTTCGTACCTTGTTTGATTCTTGTGCATCGCATAGCTTTATCTCATCTGATCTTGTTGATAGTTTGCACCTTAGTACTAGCTTGGTAGATGATCCCGTCTGTGTCTCAAATCCTATTGGGGGTTCCGCCCATTTGTCTATGATATGTGGGGATTTGAGGATCTCTATACTGAGTGTAGAGTTCTTGTGTAGTGCTTATGTTCTTGGTTTTAGGGGATACGGATTGATATTGGGCATGGATTGGCTGTCCAGATATGGAGCCATTCTTGATTGTGAGCATAGGGTTGTGAGGCTCGTGACTCGCCTCGGAAACACCCTAGAGATTTCTTGTGATCCGAGAGGTCCCGTCATGTTGTGCTATCTGGAATCACTCGACTCGTCAATGGAAACTCTTCAGTCTGTGAGAGTGGTTCGAGAGTATCCGGATGTTTTCGATGAAGTTAGGGGGTTGCCCCCTAAGCGAGAGATTGATTTCCGCATTTATCTGGTGGATAATGCAAAGCCTGTTTCTTTGCCCGTTCGGCACATGGCTCCGCGTGAAAGGCGGGAGCTAAGTAAGCAAGTGAAAGAGTTGCTTGAGAAGAACTTCATTAGACGAAGTATATCTGAATGGGGAGCGCCTGTGGTATTTGCTACCAAGGCGGATGGTTCTCTCCGACTTTGCGTTGACTATCGAGAGTTGAATAAGCTGACTAAGAAGAACAGACACCCGTTACCGAGGATTGATGATCTCTTTGACCAGCTTGTCGGTGCTTCTGTTTTCTCTCAGCTTGATCTTGCTACGGGGTTCCATCAGCTCAGGGTAGCTGAAGATAGTATAGACAAGACTGCGTTCAGAACTCCAGATGGATTCTTCGAATGGCTTGTCATGCCGTTCGGCTTGACTAATGCACCCGCATATTTCGTGGACTTGATGAGTAGGGTGTTCAGGGAGTTCTTGAACAAGTTTGTCGTGGTCTTCGTAGATGATATTCTGATCTTCTCTAAGGATGAGGAAGAGCACGCAAGGCATCTCATGGAGGTGATGGATACGCTTAGAGCGCATCAGTTGAAGGCCAAGTTCTCCAAGTGTCACTTTTGGAGAAGGGAAGTTAGATTCCTTGGGCATATAGTATCTAAGCAAGGCTTAGCGGTGGATCCCGCTAAGGTAGTGGCAGTTCAGGATTGGAAGACTCCAAGGAATGCAACCGAAGTGAGAAGTTTTCTAGGTCTTGCGGGTTTCTACCGGAAGTTCATCAAGGACTTCGCAAAGATATCCGCTCCTCTCACTAAATTAACGAAGAAGAATTTAGTTTTTGCTTGGAGCATAGAATGCGAGCTTGCTTTTCAGAAGCTCAAGAGAGCCCTCACATCAGCACCTGTTCTAGCTTTGCCCGATGGAGGGAAGTTATTTACCGTATACACCGATGCATGTGGCACGGGGTTAGGAGCTGTTCTTATGCAAGAAGGAAGAGTGATATGCTTTGGCGGTAGACAACTCAAAGTGCATGAGAAGAATTATCCCACTCATGACTTAGAGTTCGCAGCAATAGTATATGCACTCAAGGCTTGGCGCCATTATCTTCTGGGAGAAAGATTTGAGCTTTATACCGATCACAAGTCATTGAAGTATCTCTTTTCTCAGAAGGATCTAAATCTGAGGCAACAAAGATGGATGGAATTCTTGGCGTCCTACGATTTTGAGATAGCTTATACCCCTGGCAAGGGGAATGTGGTAGCAGATGCATTGAGTAGAAGAAGGTTGACCCTAAGTCCTCTATTCGTTGAGATGAAGAATTTAGAGTATGTGGCAACCTTTGATTTCTCTTTGGCGATTGAGTCGATGACCGGTTCTTTAGCATCTCTGGAACTCAGACCTACCCTTCTTGATCAAGTTGGGGCTTTGCAGAGAGAAGACCCTCAGATAGTTGAGATTATGGATAAGCTAATTCGAGGAGAGACGTCTAGTCATCTCGCTCGATATTCTATTGATGACAAGGGTTGGCTGAGGAGAGACGGAAGGTTATGTGTTCCAACGGTAGAAGATCTAGTAAGAAGAGTTCTTGAGGAAGCGCATCGCTCTAAGTTGACTATACATCCGGGCGGAGATAAGATGTATAAAGATATGAAGCGCATTTTCTTTTGGCCTGGGATGAAGAAGGATGTGGCAGAATTTGTCTCTAGATGTATCATTTGCCAGCAAGTTAAGGCCGAGTCGAAGAAGCCCGGTGGGCTATTGCATCCTCTAGACGTTCCACTATGGAAGTGGGAGAGTATTTCCATGGATTTTATCGATGGGCTACCAAGGTCAAGGAAAGGGAATACGAGCATTTGGGTTATTGTGGATAGACTTACGAAGAGTGCTCATTTCATTCCGGTGAAGAGCAAGAGGACCGCATCTTGGCTAGCATCTGTATATCTTCGTGAGATTGTGAGACTACATGGAGTCCCTTCTAGTATAGTCAGTGACCGTGACCCAATCTTTACAAGTCAATTCTGGAATAGCTTGCAAGAAGCTGTGGGCACAAGGTTGAATCTAAGTACGGCTTATCACCCACAGACGGACGGTCAAACCGAAAGGGTGAATAGGGTACTCGAGGATCTGTTGAGGCTTTGTATTCTGGATTTTGGTGGTACTTGGGAAGACCATCTTCCTCTTGTTGAGTTTGCATATAATAACAGTTATCAGGCAAGCATAGGAATGGCACCATTTGAAGCTTTATATGGGAGGCCGTGTAAGTCGCCTACATGTTGGTGGGAGACTACAGATGAGCTTATACTTGGGTCTGATATGATCAGAGATACATCCGAGAAGATCGAGTTGATTCGGAGACGGATGAAAGCGGCCCAAGACCGACAGAAATCCTATGCTGATAAGCGAAGAATGGATTTGGAGTTTGATGTTGGGGATATGGTTTTCGTGAAGGTTTCTCCTTTGCGGAATGTGGTCCGATTTGGAGCTGTTGGGAAGTTGGCACCGAGGTTTGTTGGACCATTCCCTATTATAGAGAGGATCAGGCAGATGGCTTATAGAGTGAAGTTGCCCGAGAAGCTTGCTGGAGTACACGATGTTTTTCATGTCTCGCATCTCCGGAAGTGTTTACATGAATCAGCAGAGGTTGTTGAGCCAAGTGTTCTAAAAGATGTAGAAGTGGAGAAAGAGGCTACCTTGAGGAGAGCTCCGATTCGTATCTTGGGGACGGAGACCAAGAAGCTAAGGAATCGAGAGGTCAAATTGGTGAAGGTTCAATGGGGTGAAGCCGAAGGAGACGCAACTTGGGAAACCGAGGAGAAGATGTGTGGGCTTTATCCATTCCTTTTTGAGGGTACACTCTCAATCTCTTTTCTTTGTTAGCATATCTTTCTCTTTGCTATCCATGTTTATCTAGTTTATCGTGTTAATCTTGTCATGAGAACCTTAGGTAGAAACCCTTTGGATGAAACATGTGTTTGAAACATGTTATGCTTGATGGTTGCAAGTGGTTGCAAGTGTTTGCAAGTGGATACTCGTGGATGCATAATACACGTTAGGCACTAAGATCGGCTCACACACTTTCATACCGCATATGCATGAGTGTTTATGCTTATTCATGGATGAAAACTTGTTATGCTATCACGTGGATGTTGCATATGGATGAATGTTATGTGCACTCATGTAGAGATTATAAATTATGTTAGAAATTTGCATACATATGGACTTATTTCACTAACATATTTTGCATTAAGGGGGTTTACTGAATCAGTAACCTCCTGATTTTCGCATTAGATAAGTACATATACACACACCTTTGCATATGATCATACAGCATTTAGAACCTTTTAAGGACAATGATTGCTCGTGGATAATGTTTTGAGTAGATGGATGATGGATGGTAGGATACGTTCTTCCTAACTTGGAGATTTCGGGGACGAAATCCTTTAAGGAGGGAAGAATGTAACAACCCGTATTTTCGAATAACATGTTATAACATAAATGGAGGCAGAATTAAACTGTAAAATCTGAATCAAGGGAAACGGACTATGCCATTGCGTTCGTCTCGGAAAAATACGCGAAATAGAGTCCGAGTTTTCGAAAATCGGAGTCCGTATGACCAAGATATGGCCTCGCGAAGTTTCACGAAAAATTCCCAAATTAAAGTATACTTAATTAAGTGAAATGGGTTGCGCAGAGAAATATATATATATTGATATATATATATATATATAATTGAAAATTAAATAAATAAATATGCAAAGATGTTCAAAACAGCGAATTGGGAGAGGAGAATAACCGAACCGGCCGATTTTTGAGGTCGACCCGAGCCTGCTGGGTCGACTAGGGGTTAATCTAGGGTGTTTGGCTGTCAACCCGTGGGCCGATTCGCTCAAATGCAGATTTTGCATTTGAATGGTTCTCATGGTTCATCTTTAATCTAAAGGCCCTAGAAGGTTCCTACACTTGACTTCTTCCCCAAGACATGCTTTGATGGCTTGGATTGAATCTAGGTTTAATCCTATGGCCTAAAACACTTGCCTAATCTATAAATAAGACCCTAACCTACCCTAAATCATCATTATTCATTCATACAACTAAACTATGGCAAAATCAATCCTCTCATGGCCTCCACTCTCTTCATAAAATTCCTAAATAAATTCCTAAGTGATTTTCCATGCATACAAGTGTTTTCAAACTTGTATGAGCATCATTAGCTTGCATTCAAGTCAAGTTTATATATTTGCATCATAAAGAAAGAGTCTTGATCATTTTGGCTCAAGGGTTTTGCTTGCATTTTGGGTTTAATTGATTTCATAAGGGCTTTGTCATATTTTTGTGACTTCTTAAGCATTGTAAGCCCTATTCTATTTTCATACTTAAACTCTAAAGTTAAATGTATGATATGCAAGTTTATATGCAAGTTTATCATGTTGTGATATGCAAGTTTATATGCAAGTTTATCATGTTGTGATATGCAAGTTTATATGCAAGTTTATCATGTTGTGATATGCAAGTTTATATGCAAGTATGCCAAGTTATGTTATGCAAGTTTGGGTTGAACATTTTGTTCATGCTATCATGTTATGCAAGCTTATTTTGGGTTTATGAACATAAAGCTTTAAGCTTTATGCCAAAGGTTGCATTTTAGCAACATGTAAGTTGTCATATCTCTTATGATAACTTGCATGTGAGGCTAAATGCGAACTTATGGCCATCTCTACATGTCATTTAGCACCATGTATCACCAATATGCTAAGTTTGGTTTTATGCATGCTTTTGAGGCCTAAAAATGTAATATGCAAGTGTATGAACATATGAACATTTCATATGCCACCATGTTAAGCTTGTGGCTTCAATACCTTTATGTCATGATTATGCCAAGTTCCCTCTTTCTATCCTTTATGCGCTATTGCGATATGTAAGCGATGGGATTGCGTTTGGGGTTGGGTAAACTTAAAAGACATAAAACATAAGCTTGGGAATTTACCTATTAAGTTAGGTCTACCCATTGGGAATTTACCTATTAAGTTAGGTCTACCCAATTGCTTGAAAACTTGTAACATGTTTTGGAAACATGATGGACATGACACTTAGAAAAGATAAGTGTGGCCAACTCGAGGTTGGGTTGAGTTTGTAGCGTAAACCTACCCGGAACCGACCGGCTTAACTAGTTGCTACAAACAATAGGACCCAATGTGAGAAGTTGGTCATGTTGTACCTTGAACCCGAGGTTAGACCAAGTTGTGGTGTAAAGCTACCCGGACCCGCCCGGCTTAACTAGTAACCACAACAAGGTCTAATGTGAGAGGTTAAGGCGCATTAAATTAATTAATGCCTCGTGATTAGGGTTAAGTCATGGTCCACTTAATACTTAACCAATTTGGGCTTGGTAGATTAATCGGGGTTAAGTCGTGAACTCATCGTTACACTTAACCAAGTTAATCCAGGATTAGCAAGAGGGTTAAACCGTACTTAACCCACTAGAAAAATCCTAGCAATGGGGGCCCACTCCAGCAGTAATCCCAAGTTAGTATCATCATGACCCTAGGGACTAGGCTAGGGTGGGGGCACGATTACTGGACTGGAGGTAAGTGACCAAAAGCGACGGCAGAGGGTACGCCTGTGTAGTTCCGGGCGGACTCTGGTCGTGCACATAGTCCGTAGCCGGAGAAAACATGCATGGGTACCAGTAGATCGGGACTGTGCACTCATGTTCATGGTGTCCAGGGGTTGACACCCTAGGGCTTGATACACCCGAAGGGTGGACCCGGCACAGTTCGACTACAATTATGATTGGGCCGTATTGACACCAACACGTGACGAGTTAGGCTTAGGGAGCCGATCGACTAGACCGTTTGGTTGGACCTTGTATTAGGGTCATTTCAGGTTATTGGGCCAAAGCTTGGGCCAAGGGATCAATACTTGTTTATTCAAGTCATGTTAGTTTGCTAGTACACCTGTGGTGCAAAACCTTAATCCTGATTATGCGATGACACCTTTATCTACCTTGTTAGTTAATCATCATGCTAGTATATTGTTATCCTTATGTTCATCGCTGCTGCTCATGCCAGTTAACTTTATCAGTTTACATTGATTGTAGTAGGGCTTACTCAGTCTTTTTGACTGACCTGTTTTCTTTCGCCTCTTTTCTTCCGTTCCCCCCCCCCTAAGGTTCTCAGGGAGGGAATACTGGAGCTTAGCTTGGATTTCGGATTGCTTGCTTGTGGGATTTCAGCTCATGTACGGTTTCGACATGAAGCTAGCTATGGTTACCACTTAATTGGGGATAGCACTTATTTATTTCAGTTTTTCAGTTGATGTTGTTTTATCTAGACTTGTTTATTTGGAAAGCTATATTGTACCAGACTTGTTTTGAAATGTTTTGAAATCTTCCGCTGTTTTATTTATGTTATTTACTCTGTTTACATATATACATATGTTCTTGTTCTGCCTTAATATATCATTATGCATGTTTACCTGATTCAAACGCCCCTCCAAAGTCAGAGTGCTTGCAAGAGCCACCCTGGTGGAGGTGGGGTGTTACAGTTTCTAAGATCATAAGGAACTTGAAAGTGATTATGTGCATCATTTGCTTAGTGATTGATTAAGGCTTCTCTATAATTATTTTTCTGCTATTCTCTATCATAATAATGGTCAATTGCATGGCAAGTAACATGGACAGTCACTTGAAAACAACTCTTTCCAAGTAGACAGAGGTGGTCACTTGGAAAAACCCAGATGTATAGGGACTTGAACTTAACGCGGTCCACTGCTATGTTCACTCCAGCCTAGGCTGGATACGTCTGGGGTGAAACAGGGAACTGGATAAAAGTAAAGAGGGGTAGGATGTTCAGGTCAGGAAGAACATTGGTGTGTGCAGGAGGCATGAGCAAACAAGTTTGGTCACATGACCACATGTATACGACGAATGATGTTGCTGCTTTCTTTAGTAGTTGTTGCCAACTGCTAATCCTAGTGCACATTACTACTCTTTTTGTATCTATCTATCTATATATTTGCCCACAAACTGTTGCTTTCTTTTCCTATTCCTTATCACTTAAAAACCATTTCAATCATTTTTATGCAAAATGAAGAAAAATAATTCATGTCCTGTTATGTTTGATACACAGGTCGGTATGTCTTCTAGCGTTGACAAACAATGGATGAAAGAATCCAATCGTAGAACTCCGTGATATTTGGAATGAGTTTGTTATTTTCGTTGAAGTAAATGGTGGTAATAAGGAAATCTATTCTTGTCCTTGCGCTAAATGTCAGAATATGACGAAAAAGATTAAATTAGAGGATATTCATTTTCATTTGCTTAGATGGGGAATTGATCAAACATATACCATTTGGTATTTTCATGGAGAAGAACTGATGGAAAAGGAAAAACAACCCATCAGTCAAGCCATGCATGCCGATGATGGTGAATGTCCCAGAATAGAAGATCTAATCAATGATGCTGATAGATTTCATAATTTTCAATCGACAAGTTAATTCCATGATAATGTTGACGAACCGCCTATCGTTGATGTTGACTTGCAGACTGATCAAAGTAAGAAGTATAAATCACATTTTGATAGTGCAAAAGAGCCATTGTACCCTTCTTGTCCAAAAGGGGTAACAAAATTATATGCCTTTGTGAAGCTGAATGGTTTGAAAACGCAATACGGTTTTTCCGACAATGGTGTGACCGCGCTCCTCGAATTTATAAACGAGTTAATTCCCGATGGTAACAAACTACCAACAAAATATTCGGACATGAAGAAGATAATTAAACTAGTTGGGTTGGATTTTAAATCTTATGATGCTTGCATTAATGACTGCATGCTATATTGGAAAGATGATGCAAACAGAGTTTCTTGTATATTTTGCGTCAAACCAAGATATAAGACAACATTTAGCGAAGAAAAAAAGGCCACCAAGGTAGCACAAAATATTTTTAGACATTTTCCTTTAATTCCCAGATAGAGGAGACTTTATACAATACCATGGATAGCAGAAGCTATGACTTAGCATAGTCGTGCAAAATCAGATCCAGCTGTAATGCGTCACCCATGGGACACTTCACAGTGGAGAACTATAAATTCTTTTGATAAAACATTTGCCGTTGAACCATGAAATGTTACGCTGGGAATCTCAACGGATGGTTTCAGTCCACATGCATCTCTAGGTACCCGCTATAGCTATTGGCCAGTAATTGTAGTACCATATAATCTTCCTCCATCAATGTGCATGAAAAGAGAGTTTCCAATGTTATCATTGTTGATCGCTGGACCAAAACAACCAGGGAAGGATATTGATTTTTATCTGCAACCATTGATAGACGAGTTAAAGCAGCTATGGGAAGGAGTAATGACTTTTGACTCGTTCAACAAAAATGATTTCACAATGAGAGCTAGGGTGTTGTGGGCAATTCACGATCATCCTGCATTTAGGACATTATCGGGGTGTAAAACTCATGGCTATTTTGCGTGTCCTACGTGTGGAGAAGAAACATGTTCTTATTATCTTTCTACTAGTAAAAAGATGTGTTACATGGATCATCGAAGGTTCCTTCCTTCCAAACACAAGTTTCGTGATGAAAAATCAAATTTTAATAATAAACTTGAGCATCGTCGTCCTCCAAGGGCATTGAATGGTTATCAAGTTGAAAAGAAGGTAGCGAATATCAAGATGAAAGTTGGTAAAGATAAACCTGAAATTGGTCGAAAACGAAAAAAGGAAGTCGAAGAAGAAGAATATGAAAATGTTCCTGCATGGTACAGGAGGTCCATCCTCTTTGATTTGCCGTATTGGAAAGCAATGGTCCGACATAATATTGATGTTATGCATACAGAAAAGAATGTCACTGAACATCTCATTAGCACAATTTTAGGTCATAAAGACAAATCAAAAGATGGCATCAATGCACGGGAGGATTTGAAAAACATGGGTATAAAACAGAAATTATGGGTGATGGAAGATCTTGAAACAAATAAAACAACTATGCCAAAAGCTACTTTCACCTTAAACATGGAAGAAAAATTAGGATTTTGCACCATTTTGAGAAACTTGAAAGTACCAAGCAAATTCTCTTCAAACTTCCATAATAATGAGAGCATCAATCCTGTTGATCTGATAAATATGAAATTGCATGATTATCATGTCATAATGCAACTATTACTTCCTGTACTGCTTCATCATTGTTATTTACAACATAAGGATCTACGTAATGCTATACATCGCATTAGTCTATTCTTTTACATTTTATGCTCAAAGGTGATAAATAGGGAACATCTATTAAAAGCAAAGGCTAGTTTGGTAGAAGCCATTTGTGTGCTTGAGAAACATTTTCCACCTGCATTTTTCGATATCAGCATCCATCTTATGGTCCATTTAGCCAATGAAGCATTGACTTGCAGCCCTGTTAGATACAGGTGGATGTATCCTTTTGAACGGTGAATTACTAATTTCACTTTTATTCACCATCGTTCGATTTAAACAACTATTGATTATAAATAAATTATATTTTCATAGGTTGATGAAAATATATAAAGGATATGTTCGTAACAAAAGATATATTGAAGGGTGTATTGCGGAAGGATATATTGTTCAAGAATCTAGTCTTTATTGCATGGAGTATATGACGAAAGGAGGCGACGACACTCATAAACATACCCGTGAGTTGTTTTTAGACGATGATGACGAGTTTGCTAGTGAGATGCCTGTAGATAATGGTAAAGATATTATTTTGACCCAAGTGCAATATGAACAAGTTCGTAGATGGGTCCTTAATAAGCACGATGGGTTGGAAGAATGGGCGAAGTAAGTTTAAGAATTTGTCTTGAATTTCCATTAGCGTAAATCAATTTACTTATACGTTTTAAAATTTTTGTGTTGTAGGATGTATGAAATCTATGTGAAAAATACTAAATTACAATCTCGTGGTGGAGTTATTCCAACAGAAACTTGTCAAAGTTTTACTCTATGGTTACGTGACGAGGTAAATATAACATTGTATTAAATATTTCACGTGCATTTAACTGATCTTACTCCTTCATGACCATACTTCCCACATATTAATTTTTTTAGTTGGCGAGGATCGACGATGCTGATCTAATTCTTTGGCGGTGGGTGAATGGGCCGATGTTCAAGGCACACAGTTATGTGAAGTACCAAGTAAACGGATTTAGATTTTCCCCGAAAAGTTACGAAGAGCGGTTGTTAACACAAGGCAGTGGTGTATGTATGAGAGCAATTACCAAATTTAGAGTGAGCGGGAAGGACAAAAATTACAAGGAAGCAGAAACCAAGTACTACAGAGTTATTCAACAAATAATTGAGTTGGATTACATTGACTTTAAACAAACAGTTTTCTATTGTGATTGGGTAAAGGTTGAAGACAAGGTCAATGGTTGCAAGATTGATCCCATTTCAAACTTGATCACGGTTAGCTTAGGAAAATTGAAGAGTAAAGACAAAGTGAACGATGAGCCGTTTATTCTTGCATCGAAAGCGACTCAAGTGTTCTACTCGAAAGATTTAAAACATGAGGGATAGTTTGTGGTTTTACACACACCAAAACGGTTGACTTGTAATGTGGATGACATTGAGTTTCCTACTATTTACCAATCAGCTTTTGAAGATAATGAGAAGTTAGAAGACCTTACAAAATGTGTTTGTTAATATTAAATGAATTTGTTACGGGAATTGAGTGGAAGCATTTCTTTGATGTATGAAGTGAGCAGAAATTTTGTGTAAAAAAATGTTGAATTCTACTTGTTATTTTTCACTTCAATTGTTAATTTTCATTTGCTATTTTTCACTTATGCGTAATAGGGGCATTAGTAATTGACAAGTTTCTTGAATTGACCATAGTGGAAGCATTGACCTTCATAATTAAATAATAAAATGTACGTTTCAATGTGGCATTTTATACGGTAACGGCAAACTTTTCTTTTCATAATTGAATAATATGTGAATGATAATACAATATTCACCTCATACACATATCACATGATATAAGTTGATCACCAAATCAGGATAGCATTAGCTTTAAATATGCCTTAATATTACCTATAGAAGATTTTATTGCCAAATATATTAACGACGTTTGTGATTTTTAATTTCGCACTTAAATATTATGTAACAAATGCAGTTTAACTATTTTTCTGTTTTGTTTAACATTGCAGTGACCACTTGACAAATATGTTGACCTTCGCAGCTCGGACCATAATGCACTTTATTAGACTATTAACAAGGAGATAGAACCATTGTATTTGTCAACATTCAGCCATGTTAACTTTTACTACACCTCAAACGTCGTGCACATGATTTGAAAGGTTTCTTTATCAGAATTATAAATTATAAACAGAGAATTTATATTGGATATTAATTCTCGACTTCGCCATGTTAACTTTTATTTAGAGAATTTATATTGCCTTGAGGAAAATTTCTGTAACAACCGGCAAGTTTTCTATTTCTTTCGATTTTTAACTGAAAACTACTACATGTTATGTATTCTGTACATTAACCCCAGAATTCCAATAGGTGGAAAGCAGAAGAAAAGGAATAAAGAAAAGGAATTTCATCTTTATCGGACAATAGAATTTTAGCGATTAATTGTTCAATATAAATTCTCTAAATTAATGATTCTCTGAAATGAGCAACACGAGTTTATAATTTATAATTCCATGTTTTGGTATGCTAAATTTCCAACACATACATCATTATGTGCTAGCCCTACAGTTCATTAACTATTTCGTTGCTTCCTATGAAAGGTCCTTGGTCATTTTACCTTTAAGAGGAAATTCTTTAGTTTTTTGAATCATTTCTTACTAATATAATCCAACCTACAATGGCAGGGGTGACTTTTGCTTATGTCAACATTTGAAGAGTTGCTCATAACATATATGTAATTTTGTGTTAATCTCATAGGTATCGTTATCTAAAATATCATCACATGATTTTTTTAATATTCAACATAATGTTCATAACATTATTGGCAAAGCGAAATTTATATCCAGTTTCAGGAAATGGAGACATAGATCTGACCATAGGTAAAGTCTCTAACATAATAATATTTACATAATATTAAAAATAATTCATTCGGTAAGGATCATTGACACTCCCCAACAACCATTTCATATTTCGGATATGGATATGGATAACAGAGAATTTATATTAGTTTTTAGACTAATATAAATTATAAACATGCTTAATAATGAGAATATACAACATTTCGTTCAAACAATCGGTTACGTAATTTTGTCATAATTTGTTTCAAACAGCTTTTGAATCATCGTATCTTCTCATTCATTTGGTTCAATGAAACTGGTAGTGACACTTTGGTCGGCTTTAGCATATCTTTTGATGCATGATACAGTATATGTCAACATCTAGTTAATAACCTCAGCAAATTTTCTAAAATGCTATATTTTTCATGCAGTCACAAAAATGCTCAGTTTTATTGTCAAAATTTCCTTTTTAAAATCTTTCATCTTTTAATGCCTGTAATTTGGATAATTTTATATGATTTCTGTCATTTTAGCTTATGTAAATTGCAGGTTTATTCACCAGAAAGATCGGAAGTTTGATTCAAAGAAGAGTTCTTCCATTAACCTTTTGCAGTCTATTGCTATATTCTTTTAGTAAGGTATTTCGAATGCATTCTTGATTTGCTAGACTAAAATATTACTAGTATGACTCCAGTTGAAAGGGGTTGAAAAAAGCGTAACTGTGGTATGTCGTCCTATTTTCTGCTTCACATTCAACTGCAATCCAAAGTTGTTCAACTATTCGAATAGAAATATACATGCATGTTACAGTTGTTGTACCTACAATAATACGCTGTCCACTTTTATTTGATAGTTTGAACCTAGTGCACATGTTGACAAATATGATGTGGTCGTTTGTGCATTTTATATTTCTCTGTTTACGTAAAAACTCATTTCAGCCATGTTAACTTTTACTTGATAAATTATTCAATATAAATTATAACCTGCGTTTTGCGCAAACCGGATGTGAAATTTGCATACATACTAAAATTATGAAAGGTTCTTCTTAACCTGTAATCTATATAGGATTATGTTCATTAAATAAATGCGTATATTTACAGATGACAAGTGGTTTCTCTTTTGATTATTATTATCTTTCTATTTATAAATTGTCACCAATGTCAATTAATGAACTACTTAAAAATATATGGCATGTATTTAAAAAATTATGTATGTTTAATGTAGTGAATTTCAAATCTGAAAGCATTAGTTTATCTGCATTAATCATATTAATTATCATAATAATTGTATAGCTGGCACATAATCATTTTACTTTCAAGATAGGATTTTGATTAACACCTTTAAACACTACTTATTTTTCATCTAACTTTGGGCATGTTTACTTTTCTACTAATTAATTTGCAATCACATTCAAACCTTCAATGACATATGTAAATCACAGCGAACACAAGATAATTATTTTAAACATATTTCCATTTGTGTTTTATACGAGCCGAGATACCAGTCATCGCTGTTGAACCAATGGATGTGTATACCCCTCTTTTGTTGTCTTGTTTTGTTGGAATATCTAAAATCGACAGTTCCATTAAATTTCCAATCAAGGAGTTTGCACTAGTACAAATAACCAGTGAGCATTGCATAAAGTTAAACTGCAAAAACTATTGACCAGTAAACCATACAAGAATCCGATAGGTCGCGAGAAAAATATATGGATATATATCCAAATCAGGTTTTTCTTTTATATATACATGTATATATTGATGAGTTGTTCAATTTGATTTTCTTGTGTTATTATGGCATGTTAGAACAAGTTGAATCACATTAGAAGATCTATGACGTTTGATCATATTAGGCTGTTTGTACCTTTTATATACTTTGAGTACACGCGACGAGACCATTATGGGCCGCGTATGTTTACAGAATAATTATGTGAAAACAAAGTTTACAATGGAAGGTGCTGCTAGAGATCTAGACATATTGGTTCATTGTTTAGTATACCTTTATATCGTGCATTCCATAATATATTACTGCTGGCCAATATACTGTCATTTACAAATTGATACATATCAAAGCATCAGGTTTGCTCTTGCATATTTTTTTAAAAATAAATATGCATGTAGTGATTTGTTTTGAGTGCTGTCATGCATGCCATGATGTTACAATAATTTTATTATTATTATTATGGATTTGGCTATGAATCCAGTATAAAGCATTCGCATTTTTTCCTATTTCTGCGGATATGCATTGTGACCATGTATTTCGACTGGGTATGGTGTAAATGGGATAATTCTATCTCATCCACCAGATCGAATATGAGTGGGTCAAATTATAGTTATGTAATTCATTCTCCATGCGTTTGAATGCTATGAACTCTTTCATACTAGAAGCACCTAGTCTGTTCTTACACCTAGTTGAGCAAAGAGCAAAGGTATTATAATTCCATTAACAATCAATATTACCGTGTTTCTTGTCTGTATTTGATGCAGAAGTTTTCATGTCAGTTCCAAGAATGTCAGAATCCCGAGAAGCTCCAACCCAGTCTACGCAATCATCAACAACACAACCCGAAAAGGTTGACATAAATGCATATGGAGCTCCCGTTTCAAAAAATGCGAGGTAGCCGCATTGGTAAACTTGGGCGGATGCATGTGCCGATGTCCTACGAAAGCTGGGATAAAGTACCGCCAAAAATTAAAAATGACGTGTGGGTTGCATTGTTGGTAAGTGTGTTTATCACAATGTAAGTACTTTTTTATTAAAATGCCCTTTTTAGTAAATAATTTGTAATTTTTGCAGAAACGTTTTGAACTTGATGCAAATACAAAGGAATTTTATTTCAAAAAAAATGTGTGAGTCTTTAGGAGACATAAGAGTGAGTTGAGGACGAAATACTACAACAAATTCAACAATTACGATGAAAGGTTGAAAAATTGTCCACCCACTATTAGTCAAGACGACTGGGAGGGATTTTTGAAGAACGAAGAGAAACCCGGTGTGAGCGAGCGAAGAGAGCTAGGCAAAAAAAAAACAGATCAGGATATAGCTATGGCCACCACACTGGTCGAACTAGTCATGCTGTCGTAAAACATGATATGGTATGTTTTTCAATTTCAGTACTTCTCTTGTGCATTTATACAAAATTTTGAGATGAATACAAATGAATTGTTTTCAAATTATATGGTTAGAAATTTCATTATTAGAGCAATTCAGTACCTTTATGTTTTTCAATTTATATATGTATTGCACCCGAAATTGTAACTATCTTGGTTAAGGTTGATATTCAGATTATATTTGTAACATATAATAAGTACCTTTTAGTTTGACTATCACATACCGCTACTTGGTAGCTGAATATAACAATTACAACACACTTTTCACTATCCCCGAGTTTATAACCAAAATTTGTCAGTTTTATTTGATGAATTAAAACATGCTGACTTTGCCTGTTTATCTTAAATATTGCGTTTAAGTCAACACTCCTGTGTTTTCATAACGAGATAAACCGAACGATCATCCTTGTATTGGACGGACTCTTTCCTAACCGGGTCGGATCTTATATATTGTCATCTGTAGCTGCACGAATCTATATTTTATTTGCATTTTATAGTAACATAATTTGTCAAAGATAGTGCAACAAATGACATGTATGTGGCCACTATATATTCCCTAGACAAACTTAGCATTTATTATCATAGATAATAGCTTAAAAAATATGTTGGAAGACAAATTCTATGTCAATTTTCCACTTCATAATCAAGTCTGTATTATGTTTTAGTAAATTTTTGGCTCAAAAATAATGTTTTAGTAAATTAATTGGGAAAATGCCAAATAATATGGCTAGATCTATCAAGCTGTCCATCACCAAAAAAATGTTGTGCAGATCGATACAGTTCATGTTTATTTTAAGTTAGGAATTATGTTAATTAGAAAATAAAGAGAAGCATTCCTTATTTGTTTGTGAACTCTCTTTATTATATGTAATTTCTATTTTAACAGATTTTCAAGTAAAATTGCAGAATATTTCCGTTGAATTATTTGCAACATTGTTAATTATTTAGTTTATAAATGCAATACCATAATCTATTTATAACCAAAATTCAGGTATGTACAGTTTAATAACTAAATACATAAATTCAATCCAATCTGATATGCACAGAATCCAATCTGATATGTTGTTGCATGTATGTTTGGATAACACAAAATACTCTTGATTTCAGAATTCATGTGCATACATATGGGTAAATTGCTGACATGTTGACGCATATCATTGCTGGGATTTTGTTTCATGTTTTATTGCAGGCTGTTGCAAACCCGGAAAAAGAAATAACACGTCGTGAAGTATGGGAGAAAACTCATACAAAAAAGGATGGAAGCATATCTGATTCCACTTCTCCATACTTTGTAAGTTAGCCAAATAATTGCTTATTCGAATTATTCACTATTTCAATTTATATATTTAAGCTTCATGATTAGGATAAAATTAAGAAGACAAAGGAAGCAATCAAAGACGGTGCAGAAGAGGAGTTGCCGCTGGAAGAAGACATACTTTCACAAGTTTTTGGAAAGGATAAAAGAGGCCGGACTCGTAGTATCGGAACCAAGATATCAAGCACCCAAGTTAAGGCCTTCAATATTACACGCAAACAAATAAAAACTGCTCAAAACATGGAAGATCGGATGACCAATGTAGAGGGTGCATTGTTGTCTTTAGTGAATTTGATTAAGGGAAAATATGAGAAGCCACCAGACAATGCTTCGAATGAAGGAGGAAGTAATGCATGTCACGATGCTTCGAATAAAAGACAGCCGGACAAAAACAATAGCACTCCACATAATTCTTCCGATTCGGTAAGCTTGAAGTGAGAAATCTTAAACTTTAATTTGGAGGTCATTGGGACAGGTACAGTATGCAGAGGTTCGATGGGTTCAATAATTCATGGAAAAGCCGTACCGCCAATGTATGAGAAGTTGGTTGTGGATAGCATACTGCTGCTAGATGAAAGCACAGGCAAGCAAAACCATCCTCTTGCTACGACCTTTGAAGAAGTTGGAGTTGGCGATTTTGTGTGCCATGCGAAGAATCTTATTCACTACCTGTAGACACCGGTTCAGGTGCGTATTCTCAGTTTTCTGTTTTTAAGTGGTGATCATTTAGTAACTATTTTTTTTATGTGATCATTTGGTTCATAAACTAATGAATTATTGTCCCCCAGTACATCCGGCCCCTTCCCCCATCCAAACAGGAAAAATAAAATTGAAAAGTGTTTTTCTTTTTCTTTTTGATCTTACTTTTATAAAATCAGAACTTTCAGTTCATTAGAGAAGTCACATATAAAAATGCATGATCAACCCAAGAATGGGAATGAATGTTTGATAATTAATCCATAAGTGTTTGAAATGGAAGTTATTTGTATATGTATGTACATATAAAATGGTAGGAGGAGAAGACTCTAAATATGTATGCACATAGTAATAATTAATCCACAAGTGTTTGAAATGAATGTTGGTTTGCATGGTTCGATTTTGGGTAACGTTGTTTTCATTTGTTGTTGTTTCACTAAGTTTTTGGAGCAGTTGTTTCTCATTTCACCATTCAGTTTATCCTGCTACCATTTCAACAGATTCATGAACTCTAATAATATTTTTTATACAACGATAACGCTTAGGATGTACATAAAGCCAACTGTGCTAAGAGCGAAAAGAGCATTTTAGCTTATCCAAATGATTAGCTCCGGTCTTTTAATAATTTTTAAGCCACCCATTTCATTTTAAACATTGCATTGATTCAAAATTATATTTAAGTTTAGAAAGGTTTCTACTATATTTTATAGCTATTTAACTCTACTCTTTTATATAATTTTAAATTAAACACAAAATTAGATACCCGAATTATATATCAATGGATTTGTTTGTTTTTATAGGATCTTCGAAATTTAAAAAAGTCTAATACTTAAGATTTTTTATATTAATTTTTGTATTATCACTTTTTGTATATCAAACTTTTCCATTTTTAAATGATGAACCTGTTTTCAGCACACAAACTTTGGGCAATTTACCATGTTCAACGTGTCGCACACCAATGGCTAATTATTTGAATTCACTCTTAAGTACCATGCATGACATCTATATTTTGATATGTATATTTGATACTATAGTAGTACATGACATGATAGATATAGATATGTTGGATTGTTATAAGCTTAGACAGTTCCGGGTTTGTACAGAACTAGTATAAGGTGTGATTTGTCCGATCAAAAATTGCATAATCATGTGTTGGTTCGTCGGCAGATGGAAAGTGAATCATTGAAACACACCTCTTCAGGCTAAAACCAATAAATTCTATCTCAATTATTCAATGCAGCGAACATTGAACAATAATCAAATAAAATGCAATATAATAATTAATCTATCAGAGAAGGGAGACACCATTTTGAACATGTTTGGTTGCTGAATTGTCATAATCTTGTCCTATGCTGTCATTTTGTGCATTTTTCAGTTGCGCAACTATGTTGCCGCAGTCTTTCAATTGGTTTGATCATTGATAAATCAAGAAATCAGTAAAATTCGTATGTCAGTGCCACTGTTTTCATTTTTACCATTACTCGGCTGTATATCATAACTAAAATAAATAAAAAAGAGTTACTTTTACCTCTTCTACTTCTGATGCTTGCTGATATTCGTCCTCCAATTCCATGATTTGGAAGACCATTATATTTTGTTTTACCTTTTTTGTGATGGTTTATCCATATTATCAGTATAATGGAAATTGTTAGATGTTTAGTTTGCTTACTATGTATTCATATTATACTGAACTCACTTTAATCATTGGATCAGTATGAGTTTTTGTAGTCAAACACACACTGATAATTCTGAACTTAACAGTTAGACGATTTCGATGAGTTTTTGTATGGAATAGAATCTTAGCTTATGTACATCACCAAACAAAATTATACTTTAGTGTCGGTGAGGGACAAAAACTTTGAGCCCCACAGCTTGACACCGTCTTATTCCACCATGACTCGTCACTGATTCAACTTAATTTTTTTCTTAACTGTTCATTAATTAAACAGCTTACACTTTCACACTTAATTTTCTTGCCTTCGCATGCCTTAATAGTTGGTACAGCTTCATCAAATTTGTATAAGCCATGAATGATGAAACATAATAAAGCATAATGGTAATTATAATATAGTTATATATGTTATAAATGCGACATTTAATAACAAACATATGCTATACTTCCTAACATGGTAGGTAAGGATAGAGGAAGAATGCCTAAGTTGACAATCAAATTTCACTCCATTCCTATGGATATATAAACAATAATTAAGACTGCCTATGCATTTTGACTTGACATAATTATAGACCGGCAAAATATTCTTCAGTGTTCATGACTGGGAGTGAAAATAATGAATGATTATACAATGAGTGAGCAGGAAATTTCAAGTCCGAAAAGAATCTGAGTTGCATGATTTTGTTGATATGATCATCAATCATAATGATCAATGAAAGGGAAATGTTTCTTGATTTGTCAATATAGAGCATATTAATCATAACATGCTTTTCTTGGCAGGTTCATGGTATGAAGGGAGATGCAGTCAAACTTTCTTGGGCACCCAGGTCAACTATGGTTCATGGTATGAAGGGAGATGCTTTTCTTGGCTTGTAGTATGATATTTTAATTATGACAATGGTTTGAAACTGTCAACCATGGTTTATGCTTGCAGTCTTAGAACTTTATGATGGTATGTGTGTATTATTAGTACTTTATGATGGTATGTGTGTAGTATTAGTACTTTATGATTGTATGTGTGGTGTAATATTGTTTTGGTGAACTCATAATGTAAGATCGGAATGGTATTTGTACTTTATGAAGCAACATGTATAGAAATTATCGATATATTATGACCAGTTGTAGTATTTATATCAAATATTAATAAATTTATGTGGAATACGAATTGCAGGGGAAGGAAAATTAAAAAAAAAATGGAAAATTTTTGACACAGCAACGGCCCAAAACCGTTGCAAAATGAATTTGGGAAGGGGCAATAGTCGTTGCTAAACATGTATTATTGATTGTACTATAACATGTAGCAACGGCTTAAAACCGTTTCTGATTAAGATTCTGCAACGGCTTGAAACCGTTGCCGAATTTAATTCAGCAACGGCTTAAAGCCGTTGAAATTTAGCAACGGCTTAGAGCCGTTGCTAAATGATTGCAACCCAGGTGGTCGCAACGGCTTAAAACCGTTGCTAAATAAATTGGCAACGGCCTAAAACCGTTGCAATATGATGAATTTGGTGCAGTGATGTTTTCCAAAATAAACTTTCCCTTTGAAAATACTTCCTTTTTAAAACCTTTTTGAAAATATTTTTCAAAAACTTTTTGTCAAATCTTGTAACCTTCAGCTCTGATACCAAGTGTAACACCCCACCTCCGTTAAGGTCACTCACAAAGGGAATGCCTTAACTTTGATGGAGCGTTTTAGTAGACAGAACAAAAATTTACAAGACAGATAAAACAGTACTTGAAAAATTAATAACTTAATTACAACAGAAACCGAAGTAAGTTTGGATATATCTTTTCAAATCACAATATCAGAATTCAAGTACAAAATATCAACCTTGTACAAAAGCCTTTAGAATGCATAGTTTTTAAAATCATAATCCCCAACATAAACTGCCATGGAAAGATAGAGCCAAGGCCAAGCGGTACTTCAAGCAGAGAAAATCCGAATCAAGCTCTTATACTTCCACCCTAAAAAAAGTTGGGTGGGGGGGAACGAAAGAAAAGGGGCGAAAACAAGCAAGGTCAGACATAAAGTCTAACAAGCCAGTGACTTTCAGTATATGAACAGATAATAATATCATGACATGAAAATAAAGCTAGATAAGAGACAACAACAACAGGAGTAACTGGTATACTTAAGCTAAACAGAAGAAACAGAATAATATAGCCCAAGTTATGCTTCTTACTTATATTTTACTTCTCTGCACTAATACTAGTATAACAGGATTAGGCGTTACCCTAATGTCCAAACTGAAACAGAAACGGAACAGAATAATCTATACAGGAATAGAATGCCAGTAATGGGCCTTTACCACCCCAACGGACAGATAGTACATAAACGGAATCAGAGACGGAAACAGTATAATCCCTACAGAAACAGAGTGTTAGAATTAGGTGTACACAAGTAAATGGGCCTTTATCACCCCAACAGACGGTACCATGCAGAAACAGACAGGTGTTACCGCTCAACCAAAACAGACGGTACCCCAACGGAAACAGACAAAACAAAGTGTACCCTAAATATACCCCAAGAGATCGGCTCCCTAATACATAAATACCCTGTGCCAGCCCCACAGAAGGGTGTATCGCTCCCCAAAGTGGCAATCTTTAAATGACACAGACCTATTTACAGATGTCACGACGTCTTACATCCTCCGAGGCAGACCGGGATCCATGCACGCACATGACCCAGTTGGAACGCACCATCAACACCCCTCGCCATTATTAGAATGAACCACTTATAATTAGTTCAGTAAGCGTGCCCGGACCCTACCTACTGTTAGGTCATAGTTTTGATACCAGAAAGGGTTACTGACTAATATGGGTCCCAAAAAACAGATGACACAAGTATTTTCCCTCCTAACCTTGTGTCCCTAGACTAACAGATTTCAGATTAACTTGTTTACAAGTTTTATGCCTATAGATTTCAGAATCAACTAGTTCACAGACCAGAAAATCAAGTCAACAGGTTTTCAGACAAACGGATCAGATGTATAGTTTTAACAGACTTACAGATTGTCTAACTTTGTATTGGGCCTACAGATTCACGACACAGGTTTATTAATTCATCAGTCCAGTTGGTTTAGCCTTATCTACCCAACACATTTTAGACATCATATTTGTCTCAGATTTGCATTAATTAAATATTAATACGCAGACCTCTCACATTAGGTCGGTAGCTTGTGGCAGCTGGATAAGCCGGGCAGTTCCGGGCAGACTTCTGCCACAAGCCAGACCTAACCTCGTGTCTAAGCATATTTTAGTTATGCCTATGACCTCTCACATTAGACTAGCAGTTTGCAGTTGCTGGTTAAGCCGGTATGGTCCGGGTACGCTTCTACCGCAAACATGAGTCTAACCTCATGTCTCAGCAATTTTATTTTAACCACTTTGTTCCATTACAAATTATACAAATTTCAGACTAATTATGTCAATTTAACAGATTTGACTTCTTTTCAAGTCGCAGCAGATTAAACAAATTAACATGTTTTACACAAATTACAATCATTCGGCTTTTCAACAGATTTAGTAGCTTAGGCGGTTCAATAGATTTAGCAGATTAGGCAACTCAACAGATTTAGCAGATTAGGCAAAATTAGCGGATTAGGCGATTCAACATATGTAACAGTTTAGGCAATTCAACGGATTAAACAGGTAACAGGTTTAGCAAATTAGGCAAATTTAACATAATAAGAAGATAACAGTTTTAACCGATTTAAACATTCCTTAAAGTCCTATTCACATATCTTGCCTAATTCATAAGGTAAGCCTAAACTTATATGCCCAAATTATGGTCATAATCCACCATATAACATATGTCCCAATTTTTAGTTAAACTTGCATAGTTCAGAATATTCTCCAAAAACCATACATATAAATTATGCCAAATATAGCCATTGATTACAATGCATGTCACATATCCAAAAAAAAACCTTACTTAGGTGTATTCAGACTTAATAATTATCCAATCTTAATATGGATTTTTACACCTAAGTTAAATGCAATCAGACTATAATATATATAGTATGTCCAGATCTAGATCTTGAATTACAACTTGTACTATGCATCCAAATCAATTACATGTTCACAGTTAAACTTTACGTCACAAATCCCAAGTCATATGTTAAATACACCTTATGTTTTAAATACAACATGCCCAATTATATATCTCAGATTTATGTTCTAAGTTCAACCTATGTTCTTTATGTTCTAAGTCACAATAATCCTCTCCTTCCAAGTCATAGATCGTCTTATACAATATGCCTCAAATTTATGTCCAGAATTACAACATGCGTTGTATCCTCAAATTAGTTACAAATCAATTATGCCCAAATATGCCTCATTCAATATTATTCCCAAATTTAGTGTTTATGCATTCATCTCTTATGAGATCTGGCTCAGGCTCGTGGTAGCCTGGCTATCAAACAAAAAGAAAGAAAGGAGGAAGAAATACAGAACAAACAGAATAATAAAACAGAGGAACAGATCTGATAAATAGAAAAAGGGCATAATCTCAGATTCAGTTTTATAATTATATCAAGATCATGATTAAAATTCATATCGGAAAATAACTACACTTGCCTTGATTGGATTATAGAAGAAGAGTTGCAGTAGTTCTCTTTTAATCTTATTCAGATTTGGAAGAAGATGCACTAATTCTAGTTTTGATCCTAGCAGAGTAGCGACGCCATTATTTTATTTATTTATTATAGAGGCAGAGTATAGGCATAATGAAATTGTGTAGAGAGGAAGTGAGGTTTGGGGGTGTTTTTATAGGAGAATAGGGTGATTTAGAGCCTTCAGATCAGTCCAGAAGTCATCAGAACCACCCAGCTCGAAGATAGGTCATCCAGCCACTCAGAAGAAGACATGTCATCACAGAACACTCCAGAATTCTGTGCTGGATCGGTATGGGCGCACTTGGCAGGTGCGCCAGTGTATTTTTGTACTGGCGCATTTCACAAGTGCGCCAGTGTATTCTGGCCTGTTTCCAATTTTTCTGCCTAACTTCGTTCGTCCATATCTTCTTCATACGGTATCCGTTTTACGCAAACTCAGACTCTATCTCAAGAAGAATTTCGAGACGAACGCAATGGCGCAACCCGTTTCCCTTAATTCTTCTCCTGAAAATTAAGTATATTTTAATTTACTTATACGTTTACAGAAAATACTGGGTGTTACACTAATATTCTATACTCTGATGCAACATTGCAATAATGTTAATGAAATGTTTAGTTGTTTTTGTCTGATGCGTTGTATGCCCAAATTTAATGGTTCGAGGGTTTCTGACTTTTGGATCAGACTTATGTGGTTATGGTCGATTCGAAAGGCAAGGATTTTTGAGTCGTTGCATTAGAGCTTAGGTTTAGCGAACTCCTAGTCTTGTATGAGGTTATAGATCACTAGAGATAGGGTTAGTAACATCCTAGATTGAGTTATGAGAGTGTATTTATTATATATATGAGTGCATATTTGTTAGTGAATACAAAATATTTTGTATTGGGCTATTTGATTTGTTAAGCTTGAATTCTGGATCCGAATCAATCGACTAATCCTCGTTTTGATGAAGATTCTGAAACATTCGAACAAGTCATTAGATCTGATATTGTTTTCAATTTTGGTACATGAAATAAGTTTACTAGGATTTGTATATTTTTTATATAAAGGATGTTTTCATAGCTAAATGTACTTATATGGATGAATTAGTTGTTAGGGAATGATGACATTAAGTTATTCTCATTTGTTGGTTGATCGGTCATGCTAACTTAGGAGCGTTAATTGGTATTGGTTAATTTGTAGTTGTACCTGACTAGTTTATGGGTATTAACTATTATTTTTGGATAAGAGTAATCTTATCCATTTTCTTGCATTGTTGGGTAGATTTATAATCATGGAACATTGAAAATGAAAACCTTATGACTTCAGTTTCATGACTTGATTGTAAGTCATTCGAAGATGATGTTGGGTAAGAATATAATTTGATTGAAGCTGTTTAAATTGAATTTAAACCAAAATTATGCAAGTGCAATTTTTAAATTAGATTTATAAATATAATGGATTGAGTTGAGAACTGAAGAATTTGTTAATTTCAGTATGTTTGAACATGATTTTCAAAGATCAAAAGATATATTGGGGTTGGTTTGGAAGTGTTTATGGATATAAATAATTTAAAAAAATTTAAAAGCGTTGATCTTGCTTTGTTCGCTGGAATATAATATTGATTATGATTGCAACATCTTTAGGATTCATTTTCAAGTTTCCAAGTAAGAACTTGCTACTGTGAATAGCAGTTTGGATTAAAATATAATTTTGTTTTGAATCCAAAGTATTTGAAGTATAAAGCCATATATTTCAATTTTGAAGTATTCAACTAGGTATAATATGGATGCATGCAGTCTATAAGACAGAGTTATACAATTTGCATCTCAGTTGATTTGATGTTTGGTTGATTCATATATTAGTGGAATGGAATATTCAACGATTTTGGATAGTCGATATTGTCAAGTTGAATTAGAATACGTTTACCTAGTTTCTGTGAAAACATAAGAGAATAGCTTTATAATTTATAAACTTAATAAAGATTGAATGGATAATTAAATTTAATTAAAACGAGCTCGTCGCATAGCGGCATTTCATGACTTTCCAAATTGAAGTTTAAATGATTGTATATGATCCAATATAAGTCAGAATTCTTTGAATCAAGAATCTTCTGGACCTATTGGATTATAGTTTTTTAATGCAAGAGAAAGATTTAGATTTCATCTTGTAGATTTTGAGTTATGGCAAAATCAAATTTTCAGAAAAATCGCGGCTTGGAAGTTCGTGATTTAAAACTATAAATATTAATTAAATAGAAGTTTAGAATATTTAATTTGAGAAATATTATATTTAAACCAGTTTTGGATTATTAAATCGGTTAAGTAAAATGGAGAATGTTAGTGTTTATACACTTAGCTAATAGAAGAGTTCTAAATTTGTTAACACACTTATTTAAGAACAACAAATTGGCATTTGTATATATTCATAAGTTGTATTGGAATATTATAAGTGTATGGGCTTTAAATTATATAATGGTTAGTAACTTGAAGTAAAATTTATTGAATGATTCATAAATGATATTAGTATAAGAATAATATACTAAGAACAAAGATGAATAAAATAATTGGAATATTAACAAACCAACTGAATGAGTATGTTAGATTTATGTAGGTTGTTTATTCGCTTTGATCTAGATTCGAGTACATGATTTATGGTAGCTTATACCAATCAGAGTTAGTATTTTCCACTCAATTCTTGATAACGAAGCTAGATACAGGATTCTTGATATGATTATGTGATTCTCTATCATAGTATATGTCTATGCAAGGAGAATGGAAGTTTCTAATCAAAAAACCATCTCAGAGTCGGCACTAGAGTGATCGAGTTAACAATGCTAGTTTGGAAATGAAATTATGTGCTTGAGTGACAGATTGAATTGGATATTGCATACGAATGATTTATGTATATCGTATGGGCTTTAAGAATAATTTATTCTATGTTGTTGACTTGTGAAGAAACTGGGAATTGGATCTTTGAATTGTTTGAGGTAGAATGAATGATTGGTTAAGCGATAATCTGAGGTTGTTGAGCGTAACGTGATGCTTGATAGATTATTTATCCTCCTTGTATGGTGATGAGATTTCAGAACCTGAATGAATTATGGGTTATGATTGTTATTAATTGTGATACTGTTATATGATTGTTGCTTATGGATTTACACCATTATTACTAGTTGCATCATATTGGTTATTGCTTAAGACTGCTATGTTGTTTATAATATGTTGGAGTTATTACGTTACTTCTCTATTCGCTTAACTCTCTTTTGGGTAATATAAGCATATATAGGTTTATGGAAGCAAATGGCGCTAGTCACTTTTGATTTCATAAATAGAGTTTGTTGCCCAATAAATAGGTACATATTTATGTAATTGGTTGGGTTTGGTGGATTTTTTTGTCACTGATATGGGTAGCCGCTTGGGTTTTGTTTCCTTTTTTATGGATAAGGGCCCTGTGTGGCAATTGTGATTTTTCTAGATCAAGCCATACAAAGGAGGTGCTGCCGGAATTTTCTATAATTTCGAGTGCTAGAAAAAAATTTAACATGATTTCAAAAATAAAATTTTAATTTAAAGTTAGTGGGTTTACTACATTTGTCCTAACTTACGATTTCAGGACGAAATCCTTATAAGGGGGGAAGAATGTAATGACCCGGATTTTCAGTATTCGAATATTTAATTTATTTTAATATGAATGTGATTAAATTGGAAGTTTAATAGCTTGAACTCAGAATATACGAGTTATTCAACATAACTGAATTGTAAAATAGTAATTTAAAAGTTGAAATTACTCGAGTAAGCGAATCTGGAATTTAATATGAAATTAAATTGATTCTGTAACTTATGGAAAATTCTGATTGAATGTGAACGATAATAATAAGTTATTATTGAAGAATTGGAGTGTTTCGAAATCGATTGGTATTTACTCGACTTTATTAACACGTGGGAATAACCCTTTTTCAAATAGTCTCAGATTTCACCAAAACCAATTTCATAAAATCCATAATGATTAATTATTGTAAGATTTCAAGTTTTGTATCAATCGGAGTTGTTGTGTGATCGTGCCCAATATAAATGCGTATTGATTAACGATTTGATAATATTAAATAGTGGTCTTGCAAACGGTATCAGAATTCGACGAAACCGGTATCATCGAGTTTGGAATGTTGAAATATAGCAAAATGTCGAGTTTCATGGCGATTGGAGCTTCGATGTGGTCGTGCGAGGTTAAAACGCTCGACGACGTTAAAAGCGATAATAATAATAAAATATCTTCAAACAAATATTTAATAATTTTACTTATAAATACATCACTTTATTTCCTTATGACCTAATCCTCTTTCATCGGCTATAACAAAATAATAGGTCGCCTCCTTTCGAATTCATTCAAGAAATAAAATCACGAATTTTACTCAATGAAATTCAGCAATGATTGATCCGTTGGGCTCAGTGATGCAAGAGCTTCAAATCCATGTATGCAGAAATAGGCACGATATAAACTCATGGGGATCGATTTTTGGAGCAGCAACGCTAGGGATTCGGTTTTTGGTGGTTACGGCCATTGGTGAGTGAGTCGGGTGTTGGATTTGTATTCATGGTGGCAAGGGGATTCGGGTGGTAGAGTTTGGTGGAAGTTGGTGCACAAAACTGTCGCACATTTTGTGAGAAGGGAAGTGCAGCTGTGCCGAGGACGGAAATCCCCATGGTAGGCCGGAGGTGAAGTTATCGGGGTAGGCAGGTCCGGTTCGTGACAAAAAACTCATCAGCGAAGTCGGATTTTGGAATGGAGAATCAAAGCTCGGTGTCATCTTTAGTCGTGCATGTGTTTTTGTGCATTTGGAGGAGGGAGCACAGGTTGTATATCTGGGGAAGAAGAAGGGTGGGGTGCACGTGACAAGGAGGATGAGGGAGTTTGTTTTAATTAAATTAATTAAGTTAGTTAATTATCTTTTAATAATGTTTTAACTTAATAACGTGATATCTAGTTTGTACGACGTCCATTTTACACACAGTCAGTTGCGTTGGTATCACGGTGAAGAATACTACGCGTAGGTAGTAGATTGGAATCATTTTGAGAACTTTGGATTTTTATGTAATTTCAAACGCCTGTTTGGAATTAGATAAAAGTAGCATAAAATCGTCGTTTGGAATGGATGGTGAGTTTAAGTCACATTTTTTTTTTGATATACTATTGTACCATATAATAGTATTCACTATTTTTTACATAATTATATGTACAATTGGTTGTTTGGATATTTATTGCTTTGTTGGTGGCTGTTGATGTACATTTTTTTTTTTTGAAAACCCAGGAGAACCTGACGGGCCGGTAAACTCCTGAGGAGGGTACAGTAAAGCCATCCACTAATCAAAGCCCCCATATCCTAGGTAAATTTATGTAGGATGGGGAAGCGCATGGTAGGAATCGAACCTGCGACCTGTTACCAATAAGCTAGGTCTCCTTTCCACTGCGTTGCACCCGCGGACTTGATACATACATACATATATATACACACACACATGCATATACATATACATTTATATATATATATATATATATTCCCATCTGTGAACGGATGACCTTTGACACTACCTGCGTTGTAGCAGAAGAATCATCCTATATGAATTAGCTAATACTGAATTGTATTACATGCCTATGTGTTGATGTATGAGTTGTGATGCAAGGGGATAAGTTAGAGGAGTCCAACATGATTCCTTAATATGATTGTTACCGTATTTATATTCATATGATGTTATATGAATTGATTGGACGTTAAACCTGACTATGGACTACATTGATTATATAACTTTATTATATGTGGAATTGTGATGAGTAAATATATTATTTTATATAATACATTGAGTTTGTCTATTTCAAACATTTTGGAGTGTTTAGCATAACTGGACTGAATTGGGAAACAATACAAATTGAACGGGAATTGAGAAACTGAAACTGAATGGTTTTGAAATATAAAACAGTTTTTTAAATTCTTTTTATTTAAAACCAATTTCAAACTATCTTTATTATATATACATTTTAACACTTTATCTAAAACATTTTTAAGCTATTTTAATATATATATATATATATATATATGTATGTATATATATATGTATATATTAAAGTAAACTAAGACTGATTTATAAGATTTGGTAATGATTTTGGATTATAACACTTTGTTATAATCAATGGTTTAGAAATAACTTGTATTTCACCTTATTGAATTTTTATCGATATTTGCTTCTTTAAAGGACTATTTTAAAGATGTGAATAAGTATAGAAATGGTTTTGGGTTTATTGTGACAATATGTTAATTACATTCGTCTTTAACCCACTTGGATTATATCATTGAAGTTAGTATAATTGAATCTTTAAACAAACGTTTAAAGATAATTATAAAAGGAATGTTTTGGGTTTGTTGTAAACAGTGTTTTAGCAACACTTGTTTTTAAACCCTTGGAATATAGTTAAACTAAAATATATGGTTTAATGGTTTTGGATGTACTTAGATCTTAAATAATGGGATTATAAAGATAGAAACAAGTATGGGATTATTTCAAGATAAAGATATGGAATAAGACATTTAACTTATAAAAGAGGTTCTTAATGAACGATGATTTTAACCTCTTTGATTATATTAAAGAAAAGAAATATTGTAAATGAATTGGGATTATACCTATATCGGAGGGATAAGTATATGAATAACTTTTGAAGCATTGAATCTTGTAAATGAATTGTGATTATACTTATACCAGAGGGACAAGTGTATTAATACCCTTTTATGTATTAAGACTACAAAGGAATATGGAATTAATAGAATATATACATATACACCTTTTATATGTATAAGTTGAATATATGCACTGGTGTATAAAGGAATTTTAATCGAGTAGGAGTTATTGATTAATAAATAAAGTCTTATAGAAAAAGGAAGTTTTATTAAATAAAAGGAGTTTTACTAATAAAAGAAGTTTTAAATAATGAATGATTAATTAAATAGGAAAGGGATAAAATCCATTTATATGAGTTAATCGTGCTTTGACTATTATCATGATGCGTACTTGATAATGGTTTGACTATTTGTCATGATGCGTGACTTGATAGTGCCTTGGATGTTTATTCGGTTGTCACTGAAATCAAGCGAGGCTATTTTCCATATACAATCGTCTATTGTGTAAATCGATAGTTAATTAATTGACTATAAAACTTGACCTTGAATCCAACTATTGGTTTTGAGGAGACCAGGATTGATAAGTGTTCTACTTATCGAAAAGCACTTCAAAACTAGTATATGTGTTCTATGTTTTAGAAGTGGCTGTGAAGTGAAGTCTATATGAAGATTCAAGATCTGTTGAGATGCTCGAACACATGTAGGGATTCTGAGATACGTTGATGATCTATGTGTGATTCCGAGATCTATTGATGTATTGGAATCCATGTGTGATTCCGGGTTCCATTGAGGATTCTATGGTCGATTCCGAGATCCATTGTGTTGTGTAATCCCAACTGGATATTCTTTTTCTATTCGAGTGATGAAGACTTGTGTGAAGTATGCCGAACGAAACCTCGACATTGGACATGGCTAAAGACAGAGTAGGATGCATGGTCTAGGGTTTCGCTAACCTATGGCAGGATACATTGACTCCATATCTAGAGTATGCTTATAATTGTTGTGAAGGGAGTTGGATATATTTAGTTCCACATGGTGCACATTAGTGTTTTCGTGCATGGGCCAGTCATACTTGCCATAGGTATATTTTATCTAGAGATATACGACGCTCGGTAGCTAACTTCTAATCCTTGTATATGGAGTTCGGATCCATATGGAAAGATCTCCTTGGAAAAATCCAATATGCGAACGTGCCTTATCGATCTTGTTTGTACACTAAATAGTTGTCGAATATAACCAATGTAACAATTCCAGTGTTGTGAATTTATCATGATAGGGGGTTCTCACACTGGTGAACGCATGACGAAGCTTTGTCTCTTACAACCTACTCCAATCGTAATTTTCCATGAGCTATAGAATCAGTTTAATTTCATATTAAATTCCAGATTCACTTACTCGAGTAATTTCAACTTTTAAATTACTATTTTATGATTTAGTTATATCGAATAACTCGTATATTCTGAATTCTAGTTATTAAACTTTTAATTTAATCACATTCATATTTAAATAAATTAAATATTCGAATATTGAAAATCTGGGTCATTACAAGTTTCCACCAAAATTCTCTTAGTTTCATTGAATTGAGCTTAGTTAATGAGTGTATCATAATAAGAGGTAATTGCGATATTTGTGTTGATCGGAACTTTGGTGGATTGAAGCTAAGGGGAGTTTTTCATGTCATATTCAGTCATGGAAGGTCTAACCTTAATGTTCTTTCCTTTGATCACCGTTGTCGGTAGACTTGGTAGGTAAGTTTTGGAAGACTTAAGCAGAGTTCCATGTCTTGGTGATCGAAGAGTAAGAAAGGTAGAGTTTTTATTTCTCAAAGAAAGAGCAAGGATAATGACTATAGGTGCGTTCATTCCCTTTCTGGTGCGCTAAAATATTGGCATTCTAAAGTGGTTGCCAGCACTCAAGATTTCCACCATAGTGAGAGAAAAAAATGTCCGAAATGAAAATTATGTGATAAGAGAGCTGTAGTTTAAATATGCAGAGGAAACGCTAGAAAACAGTCACACAACATGTACAGTGGTTTGGCTCGTTCGAGCCTACATCCACTTTGGAAGTTCGATACTTTATTAATCCACATTTACAGGTTATAATCTGGAAGCAACATACTTCCAAATGTACAAGAACTATGGTAATTCCAATTTTTATAGTGAGCGGTCATGAGTACTATGCTTGGAATGGAAGGTAGTAGGCTATGCTTCGTGATCCAAATGCTTGGAAGTGGTAGAGGAGCCTTCACGAGTCCATGAAACATAGTCAAGTAAAGTAGGGATCGAGAGGCTAGAATGCTTCTATGGAGCTACCATGGATATGGTGGCAAGGAGGTTCAATAATGGGTTTTATTCCTTCTTCCCGAAATGCTAAGGCAGTCCACACTAGTCCAAGGAGAAGGTTATTCTTCTTGCTAGAATGATGGAAGGTGCAAGGGAGGTTGTAGGAGAGTTGTTTATAGGTAGTCGAGTAGGCGGGAGTTGGTGAGAAATGAGGCCAACTATCCCTTTTTCGTATCCTGGGATCGGAACAACTCCCAAATAATTAGCCAAATTGGTGCTCTACTTCTCTGAAGCTCCGAGCTCTTCCCAAACCCATTTTGTGTCCCACTTCCCTCGTATCCAGGTGTCTTCGGTAAATTCATATCCAACCCCATCTCGCTCTTCCCAACTTCGTATCCCAAAGTGTGGATGGTTTCGTATCTCGAAAGTTAGTATGCGGAATATGAAAAGTGACTTAGTGGGCTGGGATACGAAATCCTGTTGGTGACGGTAGGATACAAATTTGTAACCTGGGAAGAAGATACGAATTCATATCCTAGAGAGCGGATACGATGTCTGATTGGTAGAGGTGAGATAAGAATTTCCCAACTGGAGGCGTAATACAAAACGTTGAGGGGATACGATGGGAGAGGATACGAAACGTTGCGATGGTGGAGCGGATATGAAATCCGAGAGTGGATGGTTAGCAGATACAAATTTGTATACTAACATATACGAAGTGGGACTTCGTATCCTAAGGGATATGAAAGGTGAGCAGCTGGAGCAGATACGAAAAGTATGGAGTTGTATCTTATGGGATACAAAATTTGTGTTGGTGGGAGTTTTAAGGATTTGTAAGGTCGGGATATGAGTTAATGACGAGGCTCAAGGCCGATCCCGAAGAGTTGGTCCATCGTTGAGTAGTTTGGTCGAGCTAGAACGACCATTCTTGAATGACTCCATCCGGGCTCGGGACCGGACTTTGAACGTTTCGGAAACGCTTCTAGCCGGTTGATCCACGTGTTGGGTCGAGTCGTGTGGGCTTAAAATGCTTATGGAACCAAGCCAAAAAGCCGGTTAATAGGCAGCCTGATACGTTGGGTAAGATTTGAAGGTATGTGTGATAACTTAGGCATGCAGAGGCAGATAGGTTGAAGGGGGATTTAAGTAAACATTGGATACTCTGAAGTGGAGGTCGAAGGGCAGGATTATAGAGCTAGTAAGGATGATGGTTCTTGTTATTTTTGCAGTGACCAAGATAGAGATAATCTTGATTGATGTAGGTTATATGGATGAGCACTTTAAATGTTTTTATTTTTATCTTTGTTATTGTATAATACTTTGTTTTATGCATTGAAGATCTGGTATGATTATTATTTTTATTTATTTGGTTTATTTTATGGAAAAACACGTTTATAGGTTTTTCTCAAATATACCAGATGGTTATAATTCATTTGTAATATCATATCCAATTGCTATTGTGCTGATTATTTTTAGGGTATAATGTATTGATGTTGGTAACTATATGTGTTGTTACTGTTACAATACTATTTTTATATTTATATCTTTTACGTGTACTAATATACAATATTTTGTTGCACTTAAAATTGATAGGTTGACTATTTGTGTTAACCGACCTTTTGGTTAGGTTCCCAAAAGCAATTAAAGCCCACAGAACTTGGCTTATTATGCGACCCAATAGTCCGAAGTGTCGCCAAGATACTCAGGAAACAAGCCCATGAGAAGTCACATAAGTTTGGCATCACGACTCGTGGAAACTACTCAACAATCAGCTAACACTTGGGATCGATATTCTTCACCCTTACGACACTTTGTATCCTGAACTCCAAAAGAATCTATATCCCGGAGCCTCAACAACACCATGAAAATTCCATTAACTCCGACTTCATATCCCCAAGTGATTAGTGTTGCATATCCTGCCTCTCTGGAAAAGCTAACTCCCCGACTCGATATTCCTGGATACGAAGTCCAAATGTGAAAGCTTCTTAAACTCACACCAACCCCGGATCGGTATTTCCAACTCAGTACTCTCAAGTTCGAAAAGCAGAATACGAAGATGGAAAGAGGGGAGACTTCACGAAACCAGGCAACGAAGTAGGATCCGAGGGAAAGAAAAAGTACCCGGATCAGTACTGACCCCTGAGGACAAAATCTGGCATGTGGGCCCCGCTTCCTACCTGCTCTCACCTTCTCCACTACCTATAAATACCCATGGACCTACTGCATTTTCTGGGTGGGCGTTGGGCTAATTTGACATATTATGAAGAAATTCTCAAGCCTTGGGCACCGTTAAAGCACCTTGGAGCTTTGGGAAGAAGAAATAACCTACTTCTTAAGGTTTTGAACTTTCGGATAGCAAAGAAACTTTGGAAACAAGGATTATTTAGAAGTTAGACACACCAATTCCTTTGTAAACAATTATAATGATGATGTCCACCATTGTACTTCTTCAATAGTGAATAGAATTAGTAGAGACTTCAAAGTGGACGTAGGTTCAATCTGAATCGAACCACATTAAATTATGTGTTTCTACTTTCTACAAATTACTTTTTGTACGCGAAACTTTATTTTCGATTATATCGGAAATCTTTGAGTGTTACTCCACTTTTACGCGTCATCATTCTAGTTCTTTCATTGAGAGCTCGAAGACTCACGACCTTACCACTTTCCGATTGTCTTCCATTTCAAACTAGAAGCACTACTTAGGTCCCCCAAACCTACCCCCTAAGTTTGCTTACAATGGTTAGAAAAGGAAAGAACCCCATGATCAAAATATCCATTGTTCTTGACATGAAGACTTCCCCTCAGCCTCAACCGTTGGAAATTTCAGCTGATATGGAAATAACTACCTCCTACAACCCGGACGCTCTGGTAAATCAAGCCCAATTCTTCAAACCTAACATGAAGTTGGAAGAAAGGACGAGATAGATTAACGACCAAATAAAGAAAAGCAACAAGTTGATGCAACGACTCCAAGAAAATGCTCAATGGATGTCACTCATCTTGAAGCTAATAGAAACCCTCGTCCTCATCCAAATGTTTTGGAAAGCTCTTCTTCCGACACATACCATGGGAACCATAGCCAAAGAAGGAGGATTAATACCAATGGAAATGGCAACAGTAACGGTAATGAAACTAGCATTACCCTCAATGAGGGAACGCGTCGACGCAACGGTTCCCGGTTGGGTCCTAATAGTTATGGTCAAGGGACCAATACGCAATCCCCTCCAAGGAAGAACCTTCCTATCGTCCCTCAAAACTTGGCGCCTATGGTTCAACTGTAATCAGGCCTCAATTCTCCCTAAGAAACCTCTACAGAATCATGTAGTCGAGGTCGAAGATCAACCTGAAGATGATCCTAATATTCATCACAGAAGACACTCACGGCCTCGAACTCACGAGTTGGACCACAACCGTTGTAATCCAACAAACGTCCAACCTGCGGTTCTCACCGACATGTTCCGTAGGACAGTGAGAGAAACGCGGGGACATGCCATTGACGTTTGGGAAACCAGTAAAAGGCATAACTCCTTCACTCGGGCTGACCATGACGTCGAATGGCCTTGATGCTTCAATATGCCTCAACTAATAGCTTACTCAGGGATGGCCGATACCTATAACTTTTTGAACCGTTACGAGTGGCATATGAACTCAAGTCGAGCCACTGACGCTATTAAATGCAAGTGCTTCCTGGTCTTTCTTGAGGGCACTACCCTCTTATGATTCTCTCAACTCCCGGCAAGATCCAACTCTACGTTCAACCAGCTCGCTTTCGAGTTAGTGAAGCAATTCATTATGCATGTCACAAGACCGAAGGACACTCTAGCTTACTCTAACCTCTACTAGGGCATGGGGGAGCTCTCAAGAGTTACCTCGAATGCTTCAACAATGCCCTGGCGAAAGTCGAAGATCCAGAACTCGCACCATCTTGATATAACTTACTAAGGGCGTTTTTCCCAATTCCGAATTTGGAGCTTGGATCGATAGGAAGAAGCCAAATACCCTAGAAGCTTTCTATGAAAAGGCTAACCAGTTTCTATGTCAAGAATAAGCACGCAGAAACAGAGCAGCTCAAATCGGCCATCCTCACAACCCACACCCGAGCACTGTTCAAGAATGCATCAAGGAAAAACAAATCGGGGAATCCTCCGACAAGGGTAAAAGGATAGCCCCAATCAAGCCCAAGACTAGCAACGACAAGCCAAGCGCCCGTAGCAACTAGCAACATGGGGATCCAAAGAAGCATGACCGCTATCTAACCTACAAGGTCTACACTTCGCTCAACTCTAAATTAGAGACAATCTATTTAGAGACATGTAACACTGTTCAGTACAAGATGACAAAAACCAAGGAATCCATCGACCAGGAGAAGAATTTCGGAAAATATTGTAGATTCCATGACATGTTTGGCCGTAACACGAACGACTTTTGTCACCTAAAGGATGCTATTGAAAACTCATACGAGAGAAACACCTAGAACTGTACATTCAAAACCCTACTCCCCATGAAACAGCCACGGGCCCTTCATCGCCCATTCCTCCTCATGCTCAAGCGGCTCCCGGGTCGTCCAATCCGCGACCTTTGCGATAAGTTATCGTGATTAACACTGTTTGCGGCAGACCTCACCCGTAAATGAAAGCTTCAGGCATATGGAGGAGTAAGCTAACTCAATCAGGCATGTTGACTTGGAAGCATGCTCCAATCAGGACGAATCTGTCCCGGCAAAGCTCCAAAAGATTATGTCTGATGTCATAGTTTTCCACGAGAGAGATGATACTAGAATCGAGATACTAATAATAGATCCTCTCAACATTACTGCAGCCATAAGCCCGACCTATGTTCGAAGGATCCTCATTGACTTGGGAAGCTCAGTCAATATCATCTTCAAGTTAGCCTATGACCAAATGAAACTTGAGGCCAAAGACTTGAAGCCTTGCCACGCTACCGCCTACGGCTTCAATGGCTCTTCCAACTGGCCAGTTGGTTTGATAGAACTATCAATCGAGCTGGAAGATGGGGACCGCAACTGGGTCCGGATCCTCATTTTCGTGGTTATCGACGTTCTTGCTCCCTACAACGCCTTCCTAGGACGTCCCTTTCGTGCAGAATTCTGAGTCTACAAGGCACCATGGTCCCTTCTAATGAAATTTTCGACAAAGAATGGGATTGGAACCATCAAGGGCAACCAAGCTGTAACGACCCGCATTCTACGTATCGAAGGATCATAGAATATTTATTTCTTTTTCATATGAGGTCGTATGGTTGTGTAACTTTGGGGAATGACTATTGGGGTCATTTCCAATGTCCACGATTTTTGCCGATTTTTAAATGACCATTTTGCCCCTAGCGAATCTTGTTTTGCCCATAAATTTTGATTGGCAAGGAGTTTTGACCTGAAACCACTTCCATTGGATCTGGATGATGGTTTACCTTTCCGTAGAGTGGTCACATTAATCAAATGGACTTATCGTTCGGGAGATATGGCTGAATTAACGTTTGGAAGGTGAACAACAGCTTAAATGGGCTTAATAGGGTAATTAGCAGCTAGGCCCATTTGGGATTTCTGGATTTGAGCCATATATGGGCTGATTAGGGTTAGAGAAACTTTTCTTTGTCATTTTCCAGCCGCCACTTACCTCTCTTCAACCCTAACAATGGCCTCCAACACCCAAATCACCGTTTAATCAAGTATTAGCCTAATCTACATCAAATCAAGGCAAATTAGCATAGAATTTGGGATAGAGCTGCTGGAGCACATAGAGATTCAACACAAATCAGAGATACTTTCAGATCTATAAATTATTTGTGACTAAGGTGAGTGATTTGCATTGTTTTTCACTAATTACTGCTAATTAGGGGTGATTAGTGTTAATTAACGAAATTATGCATGTTTAAATTATGTAAAAATATTTGGAAATTCTTAAATATTATTTTATGCCTCTGTTAGAAATTTGGGTTAATTTGGACAAATTTTGCTAATCGTAAGGTTAAATCATGGTTAAGGGGATTAAGGGGAAAACCATAGTTTTGGGTATGTTTGATCCATATTTGCATGTTAAATTGTTGTTTTGGTGTTTATGGTTGATTATATATGTTGCTATCACTATTTGGAATGATTTGTGATTGCATTGGAAAGTTAGATTGGTCGAAAACGCCGTAGTAAGGCATAGATTGCTTGCTGGAAACAGTAATAGGAAATTGGTCATTCCCGTTCATGAAGCACCTGACCCTCACGACCCGACCCCTAGGATCGTGCAGCACCATCACACCCCGACTCCTAGGATGGCGAAGCATCCTCACGACCCGACCCCTAGGATGGTGAAGTATCCTCACGACCCGACTCATAGGATGGCGAAGTATCCTCACGAACCGACCCCTAGGAACGTGAAGCACCCTCACGACCCGATCGTGAGGAAGATGGCGAACCCTCACACCCCAACCATGAGGAAGATGGTGAACCGTCACACCCCGACCGTGAGGAATAGGGCAAACCCTAGGAGGGAGACCATGAGGAAGGGGGCGAACCCTAGGATGGAGAGCCATAAACCGCACCTAGAAGGAAAGGGGATCATGACTTGGAATGGAGAATCACGAACCGGATCAGGATAGGGACCACGAGCCGCCTGTTTACCACGAACCCGAACTGAGAATGGAAAAAAAGGTGAATCACGAACCGTGCCAGGAAGGGGACCGCGAGCCGTGTGGACCACACACCGAAGCCAAGGGAGTGACACGAGTCGAAGCTTGACCCGAACCACGAATCGAGGAAGCTGATCACGAACTGAAGCTTTGGAGCATGAAGAGTCGATATGGAGGATCACGAACTGAACTGGAGAGTCACATGACGGGATAATGACCAAAACCCGAGATGCAAAGGTAGTCCAAATGAGAGGTTATTACTTAGGATCCCAAAGGGGAACAACGAGTTAACTTCATGAGTTGGACTTTGCTGCGGGACGTGTGCAAAGGGGTTATCGATATCCATAACTTTAGTTCACCACTGAGAGATGGATTAGTGGCTATGGATCAGTGCAATGGGGTCATTGTGACTCCATGGAGCAAAGTGATCGTAGCAAAGGATTGAGTGATTGAGTGGTGGATATCGTGTGCTTTATGCATTGGGTGAGAGATGTGAGGATGATTGCTATGTTTGATGTTTGCTATCACCATAACCCCACCCCCATTTACACTTTATGTTAGTGTTACCTTAGAGTACTGTACATCTTGTTGTGCTAACTCTTTGGTTGCAGGTCCAGGTTCAGGTATGATTGGATTATACCTGTTATTGTTCTATTTTGTTGCTTATTGGTCATACCAGACTTTTGACTGACCCAGAGTTTTATATCTCTTCTTATTACTCTGGTTGCTCCTAAACGAGCAGGCTAGAGACAGGTTAGGTGGTGAAGCACGAGTAGCTGTCTGGAGATGAGCTGGAGGCTTACACATACTGTTTACTCATATATACTCCCTGTGTTGTTGCTGGTCACTGCTTGGGCATTAGTAGTGTACCTTCCTATTTTGCTTTAGAGATGGTTTTAAAAGTTGTAATAATGATGGTCTGGATCATAAGCTGCGTTTTGAATTTTCCGTGCTATGATGATTTAGTTTTCAGCTTATGCACTGTCTCGCATGTTTTATGTAAAGTATGTTAATATTATATCTTGTTCCATGCGCTGTGAGATGTACTACAGGTTCTTTGTTGGTTAATTCGCCTTCTCTTTTTTTTTGACGACCGCCCCATGCTGGTTGGACATCGGCACAGCGCATTTCATTGGAAATGTCGGCTGGTGCGGGGCGGGGCGTCACACTTGGTATCAGAGCTCTAGGTTGCGTAGTTAACCTAGGGAAAGTCATCAGAGAGAGATAATACGTATATGAGAGCGCATACTTGTCATATTTGGGTTTTCAAAAGCTATATATATATACTATTAGTATATTTAAGGATGAAGTCGCATTGCACTGGCACCACCGAAAAATGGTTAATCGTTTTCTATTTACAAAATCAACGATGAGCCGATATACGAGAAATACCGGTTCAAAAGCCAATAATAGGAATGCTTCTGATATGAGGACGATATTCACTGACTTCATGAGGGAGATGCTTAGGGATGTTCAAAGGGCAGCTACTAATGCTGCAAATGGTGGAGGCGCAGCGGTGCAGGCGCCTAGGGCCGATTTCGCCAAGCTTAGCAAGGATTATACTAGTCTTGGCGGGAAGCCATTCCACGGAACGGAGTCGGCTACGTATGTTCAAGATTGGTTGGATAGTTGTGAGCGCATCTTCGAGGACTTGGGAATCGATGATGTCATGAAGAGAAAGTTAGCATCGCATCAGCTTCAAGGACGATCTATGAATTGGTGGAATGCTTAAGCAGCTACTCCTGAAGATCAAGTTACTTGGAATCAGTTTATGACTCGTTTTAGTGAAAAGTTCATTCCAGCTGCTCATAAATCCGAATTGTTTAGGAAAATTTTGGAGCTTAAGCAGAATGGTAGGGCAGTCTCGGAATATATTGTTGAGTTCGATAATTTATCGATGTATGGATTATCTCTTATCGACACTGCCGAGAAGAAGAACGAGAAGTTCATAACTGGCTTAGATGAGTACTTAGGGTTAAGGCTGATAAACCACATCGACGAGACGTTCGAGTCTGTAGTAGGGAAGCATTGAGATCGGAGAGTCTTTACCCTAAGTCAAAGATCGATGTTGTTGTTGCATCTGTAATGGAACCAAAGCAGCAAGCAAGAAGTGGAGGTAAGAAGGAGTCTCAGAATAAGAGAAAACAAGATCAGACCAAGGGTGGTTAGAAAAAGAAGGACAAGAAAGATAAAGAGTGCTTTAGTTGTGGCAAGAAGGGCCACTATGCTAGAGATTGTCATGAAAAGCCTGGGGAAAGGAAGTGCTTCAATTGTGGCCAAGTGGGACATCACAAGGATAATTGCCCGCAACCCCCTAAAGAGAAGCAGATTGTGAAAGCATATGCTATCAACGTTGTTCCTCCTTTGTCGAATGCCACAACTGCGGAGGAGAAGGGAAAGGGCGTCATTATTCGAGGTATGCTTTCTATTTATGATGTTTCTGTTCTGGTTTTGTTGATAGCGAGGCATCCTATCCCTTCATATCTAGTGACCTGGTAGATAAGTTGGGATTGGAACCTGAGATAGTCGATAGACCTTTAGTTGTGACGAACCCGTAAGGTGGTTCGACTAGTCTTTGCATGGTTTGTTGTAATGTGGTCTTATCGAGTTATGGATGTATGTTTGCTTGTGATTGCTTAGTTGTTTTGCTAGTATCATCTAACGTAGATTGTCTGAATTCGGAGGAGATGCTCCTTGAGTGCTTGTCTGATATTGGTTTAGGCCTTTTGGGATTGTTCTTAGGGAATGTCGAGTTCGACTAGGATGGTTTGCATGAGATATAAGTAGTTGTTGTGATTTCGATTTAATGATATCTCGGCTTACTCGAGGAGTGATGTGCAGCCGTGGCATGATAAGACTGTTCAATGGTATGGACTGCCCCGAGTTGGATTCGATAGGGCTAGGAGATGACTCGAATGGGACTTGAGGAAGCTGCAAGCTAATGGATTGTTTAGGACCCTATGTTGATGTTCTCTTTGGTTCAAGAATGGTAGAACTTCGAAGGGATAAGATGTGCTCGTTGATCGTGGAGATACAATGAAGGCTAGGACGATTCAAGTTGGACTTGAACTCGTTAAAGAAAAATAGTTGTTCGTTGATCTTGAAGATGCAACGAATAGAGAGATGACTTATGTTGGACTTGAGATTTGTCAGTAATAGATACTCGAGACTGGGTCAGAGTATGTGGGTAGCTCTTCTAATGAGAGTACCAAGAAATTGTCGATACTTAGAGTGTTCTAGGCGGACTCGAAGCAGAGGTATCTGGGGACGCCTGTTACCTTGGATCCGTTGGACGTGATCTAGTTATCCTTGGAGGATAAACGTATGTTGGATGTACGGTAGTCTGTACGGAGGCGGGGCTTCCATTAGCCTTGGGATTGGTTGGACCAGTCAAGTAGGCATCGACGTATGTATGGAGGCGGGGCTTCCATTAGCCTTGGGATTGGTTGGACCAATCAAGTAGGCATCGACGTATGTATGGAGGTGGGGCTTCCATTAGCCTTGGGATTGGTTGGACCAGTCAAGTAGACATCGACGTATGTATGGAGGCGGGGCTTCCATTAGCCTTGGGATTGGTTGGACCAGTCAGGTAGGTATCGACGTATTTATGGCTTCAGCAGTTAATAGATAGGACATGTTTGGTGGATGCTATGGTTGCTATGTTTGTTCCTGTTTTTGTTCCCTTGAGTAGACTATCACCTGTAGGATTCTGGTAATAGAGAATGAAGAGATGATGGCATACACGGATGCCTGTGTATCGGACTAGGTGCGATAGCAGATGCATTGAATAGGAGACATGACAGTTTAGATGCTATGTTTCTTGAATGGGAGCAACCGGAGTATATCGTGGGATATAATTTCAGACGTAAGTATGGATTGGATCCAGAAATATTTGCAAGTTAGATGATCAGACCGACTTTGATTGAGCGGATTGGTTCCAATCAGAGGAACGATCCTAACCTATTGGAAATCATCTCCAAGGTAAAAATGGATGCAAGGAGAAGAGCAAGTATGGACTTGATAGAGAAGGATGGTTTTGAAAGAATGGGAGAATGGTTGTACCCAATGTTAATGGATTGAGAGATGAAGTGCTTAGAGAATGCCATCACTCAAAACTGACTATACATCCCGGTGGTAACAAAATGTATTGAGACATGAAGCAGACCTACTACTGGGAAGGGATGAAAAGAGACGTTGGGAAGTTTATATCCAAATGCATGAACTGTCAGCTAGTTAAAGCTGAGCAAAACAAACCTAGTGGTTTATTACAACCATTAGAAATTCCATAATGGAAATGGGAACAAGTCTCAATGGATTTCAGTGATGGGTTACCAAGGACTAGATCGGGCCATGATAGCATTTGGGTGATTGTGGATTGATTGACCAAGAGTGCAAGGTTTATACCCGTCAAGTCAAATAGAATAGCAGCTAAGTTAGTGGAACTGTATATGAAGTGCGTAGTGAGATTTCATGGAGTACCCAAAGGCATTATAAGTGACCGAGATCCATTGTTCACTAGTCGACTTTGGAAGAGCTTACAAGAGGCTTTAGGATCAGAATTATATCTCAGTTCCGCGTACCATCCTCAAACCGACGGTCAAACCGAGAGGGTGAATCGAGTATTAGAAGATCTCTTGAGAGCTTGCAAATTAGATTTTTGAGGGTCATGGGATGACCATTTACATCTAGTGGAGTTCGCATATAATAATAATTATCAATCCAGTATTGGTATGGCTCCATTTGAAGCTTTATATGGAAGACCGTGCAACTCACCATCATGTTGGTTAGAAACCAGTGAGAAGTTCGTGCTTAGGCCAGATGTAATAAGAGAAACTTTAGACAAGATCAAGGTTATCCAGCAGCGAATGAAGACTACCTAAGATGGGAAGAAGAGTTATGCTGATAAGAGGCGAAGAGATTTAAAATTCTCCGTTGGCGACTTGGTATTTGTCAAGATTTCTCCGTTAAAAAGTGTGATTCGATTTGGTAGGAGAGGCAAGTTAACACCAAGATTTGCTGGTCCATTCCCAGTTCTCGAACAAGTTGGGAATGTAACATATAAAGTTGAATTACCTGACAAGATGGCAGGAGTTCACAACGTATTTCATGTTTTCCTGTTAACGAAGTTCATGCACTATTTCGCTGGATCAGTTGGATGACATCGAAGTAGAACCTGAGGCGGTTGGGAATCACAAGCCGATTCATGTTGTCGAGCATGATACGAAACAACTTCGAAGGAAGGCGGTGAAACTGGTCAAGGTTCAGTGGGTCGAGAATGAAAATGACTGCACTCAGGAAACAGAGGAGAGCATAAGGGAATAACATCCAGAACTCTTTGCCTGATAACATTTTAAATTGCGATTTAGTTATTCCGCATGCTAGGATAAACTTGATGTGTTTGTAATGTATGTTTGATTGTTTGTAAATAGCTGTTAGGCATGCAGGACCCGTTGTGTGCTTGGATTAGGGAATTTCGGGTGCGAAGTTTCTTAAGGAGGGGAAAGTGTAACGACCGGCATTCTACATATCGAAGGATCGTAGAATATTTATTTCTTTTTTATATAAGGTCGTATGGTCATGTAACTTTGGAGAACAACTAATGGGGTCATTTCCAGTGTCCACGATTTTTTTCGATTTTTAAATGACCATTTCACCCTTAGAGAATCTTGTTTTGTCCATAACTTTTGATTGGTAAGGATTTTTAATTTGAAACCACTTCCATTGGATTCGGATGATGGTTTACCTTTCCGTGGAGTGGTCACATTAATCAAACGGACTTACCATTTGGGAGATATGGCTGAGTTAAGGTTTGGAAGGTGAAAAATAGCTTAAGTGGGCTTAATAGGGTAATTAGCAGCTAGGCCCATTGGGGATTTCGGGACTTGAGCTATATAAGGGTTGATTAGGGTTAGAGAAACCTTTTCTTTGTCATTTTATAGCCGCCACTTACCTCTCATTAACTCTAACAATGGCCTCCAACACGTAAATCACCTTCTAATCACCGTTTAATCAAGTATTAGCCTAACCTACGTCAAATCAAGGAAAATTAGCATAGAATTTGGGATAGAGCTGCTGGAACACATAGAGATTCAACCCAAATCATAGATACTTTCAGATCTATAAATTATTTGTGGCTGAGGTGAGTGATTTGCATTGTTTTTCACTAATTACGACTAATTAGGGGTGATTAGTGTTAATTAATGAAATTATGCATGTTAAAATTCTGGAAAAATGTTTAGAAATTCTTAAATATTATTTTATGCCTCTGTTAGAAATTTGGGATAATTTGGACATGTTTTGCTAATTGTAAGGTTAAATCATGATTAAGGGGGGTTAAGGGGAAAATCATAGTTTTGGGTATGTTTGATCCATATTTGCATGTTAAATTGTTGTTTTAATGTTTATGGTTGATTATATATGTTGTTATTACTGTTTGGAATGACTTGTGATTGCATAGAAAAGTTAGATTGGTCGAAAACGCCGTAGTAAGGCGTAGATTGCTTGTTGGAAAAAGTTACGGGAAATTGGTCATTCCCATTCGTGAAGCACCTATCCCTGACGACCCAACCTCTAGGATCGTGCAGCACCCTCACTCCCGGAATCCTAGGATGGCGAAGTATCCTTACGACCCGACCGCTAGGATGGTGAAGTATCCACACGACCAGACTCTTAGGATGGCGAAGTATCCTCACGAACCGACCCCTAGGAACGTGAAGCACCCTCACGACCCGACCGTGAGGAAGATGGCTAACCCTCACACCTCGACCGTGAGGAAGATGGCGAACCCTCACATCCCGACCGTGAGGAATAGGGCGAACTCTAGGAGGGTGACCGTGAGGAAGGGGGCAAACCCTAGGATGGCGAGCTGTAAACCGCACCAGGAAGGAAAGGGGATCTCGACTCGGACTGGAGAATCATGAACCGGATCAGGATAGGGACCACGAGCTGCCTGTTTACCACGATCCCAAACTGAGAATGGGAAAAAAGGTGAATCACGAACCGTGCCAGGAGGGGGACCGCGAGTCGTATGGACCACGCACCAAAGCCAAGGGAGTGACACGAGTCGAAGCTTGATCTGAACCATGAACCGAGGGCGCTAATCACGAACCGAAGCTTTGGGGCACCACGAGTCGATATGGAGGATCACGAACTGATCTGAAGAGTCACGTGATGGGATAATGACCAAAACCCGAGATGCAAAGATAGTCCAAATGAGAGGTTATTACTCAGGATCCCAAAGTGGATCAATGAGTTAACTTCATGAGTTGGACTTTGTTGCTGGACGTGTGCAAAGGGGTTATCGATATCCATAATTTTAGTTCACCACTGAGAGATGGATTAGTGGCTATGGATCAATGCAATGGGGTCATTGTGACTCATTGGAGCAAAGTGATCGTAGCAAAGGATTGGGTGATCGAGTGGTGGATATCGTATGCTTTTCGCACTGGGTAAGAGATGTGAGGATGATTGCTATGTTTGATGTTTGCTATCACCATAACCCCAACCCATTTACACTTTATGTTAATGTTACCTTAGAGTACTGTACATCTTGTTGTGCTAACTCTTTGGTTGCAGGTTCAGGTATGATTGGATTATACCTTTTATTGTTCTGTTTTGTTGGTTATTGCTCATACCAGACTTTTGTCTGACCCAGAGTTTTATGTCTCTTCTTATTACTCAGGGTGCTTCTAAACGAGCAGACTAGAGATAGGTTAGGTGGTGATGCGCGAGTAGCTGTCCGGAGACGAGCAGGAGGCTTACACGTACTATTTACTCATATATTGAAACACCCCATGTCCGTTAATGTCACTCACTAAGGGAATGCATTAAGTTCTGTGAAGCATTGTAGGTAAACAGACACAGAATAATTACAAGACATATATAAATAAAGATGGCAGCGGAAGTTTCAAATTTTTTATTTCAGACATAAATCATAATCCTGTGATTTATAATACCATAATTCATAAAACCATTACAACAAAATACTTCTGTCTTGCATAATCAGAGTACATAGGAATTAAAAGCAAACATTATTCCCCAATAAAAGAGTGAGCCATAGCAGAGACAAAGACTCGAGCCACACTTCAGCAGTAGCTCCTAGCAAGATGATATCCAAATCTTTGCTAAGCCTGGGTGTTTCCTCCCTGAGAACCTAGGGGGGAAACGGAAGAGAGAAGGAAAAACAAAAAGGGGTCAGACATAAAGTCTGGTGAGTCTAGTGACTTTTAGCCAGTAAATAAATAAAGGTGAACATGACAGGCATAAAGTGGATAAGAGAGATCGCTATACAAATGGCGGGTGTGACAAGGCAGATAAGGTGAGGTATATACATGCTTCACTAATGACTACTCTGCACTTTTACTAGTATAATTGAAATGAAATGATCCCTTCCACTATAAGCTGGTAGGCTTAGGTCATACCTCCAAGTATACCTTAACCACTACCCTAATCGATCGGCTCCCTACTCTGTAGATATCCTACGCCGGCCCCACAGTAGGGGGTATCACTTCCCTAAAGTGGCAAACCATGATGTGCACATGGATACCTACTGGTGTCACGATCGTCTTATCCCCCTCTACCTGGCCCATGCACGCACATGTCCCCGGTCGGTTAACGCCGTCTACACCACCCGTCACGTTTTGGATTTCTTATAATCAATCAATAAGCGTGCCCCTTCTTCGCCTAGTACAGAGTTCTCTACTTTGATACCAACTACGGGTTACTAACTGAAGTGGGTCCCACACAATATGATACATGGTCTCCCCTTTGTCTTATATCCCCACTAGGTTTTCCACTGACTATGTATACCCTAAAAGGGTGATCTTTAATTACATAGCCCTATACTAGTTATGTATACCCTAAAGGTTAATCTTTAGTTATATAACTCCCACACAATATGATACAAGCTCTCCACTTTGTCTTGTATCCCCACTAGGTTTTCCACTGACTATGTGTACCCTAAAAGGGCGATCTTTAATTACATAGCCTTATTTTGTCTACCCGTTATGTATACCACTTAGGTGTCTCTAATTACATAACATGTATTAGGTTAAGTATGTGGTCCTATATATATATATATATATATATATATATATATATAACCAATCCCCTCTAACTTACTAAACCCCTCCTCACTACCCATCCAATTTTACTTAACCCTAACTTAAGTCCATATTCGTATTAAATTAGGTTAAGTAATCCATTTCTTTACCATGTCCAATTATGGTTATAATGGGCTAGACCTCCCACATTAGGCCTACAACGTGTGGATGCTAGAAATGCTGGTCGGGTCCGGGCAGTCTTATTCAACAGTTGGGCCTAGCTCGTGTCTTGGCCTGATTCGTATTTGCGTACTTAGACCTACCACGTTAGGTTCAACATTAGTGGCTGCTGGATATGTCGGTCGGGTCCGAGTAGACTTCCGCCACTAATATAACCTAACGTCGTGTCATAAGTACAATTACAATTCTTAATTTTAATTACTAACATTCCATTTTTAATTAATTTACCAATTAATAAATCCTTTCCTTTTATAGGTGTCAGTACCTATTTTGCAACAATAATTTGTATTACATATCCATAAATGGTCATATTCAAATTATGTCATTTTTACCCAACTTTTCCTATGTCATTATAGGTAATTAATTCTACGTTTCCCCATTTGAATTGTATGCTCATTTCATATAAATATTTTATAAACTATGCCAATTACAAATTCCCTTTTATCCCCGTTCCTAACTAACGTATTCATACGTATTTTGGCGGCATCGAGGCTATAAAGTAGCCACGTCATAATAATAAAGGGAACATGATAAGGGTGACAGTTCAACATGTTTTGGCATAAATATTAACATAACTGGCATAGTAACTAAGTGAATGGACATGTGATAATTATCATAATAAAGTGGACATCAAATTAATAACTTGTGTTTAGGCAAGCATAATAAGATCTAGATTCAATATTAGGTGTCCAATTACCTAAATCTAGCATAGACAGGGTGGCATAATAACAAGTTTAGATTCTCATGTCAAGTTTACCACATATACCAAGGTATCATAATATAACAAGTGAAAGGTGATTAATACCAAAGTCTAGATCCAAGTAATATCAAATTAATGGATGTACTATCATCCTAGCATGGTTACAAATCAATGTTCATATAAATGTCATATCGATTCACCACAGTCAGATCTAGAAATTTAGATCTGTATTAACAAGTTCACATGTACCACAATATAATTGTAGTTCAAGATTCACATAAGAGACACAGTAGAATGTCCATATATTAGATCTAGAGAAAATGACATAGTATGCTTGCATAAGTTCATGATTTACAGCATATACCCAATTCATAGTCTACCACAATTCACATTTATCTATTTAAACCTAAAAGTGACTAGCACTCACAGAAAAAGATTGGATCTTGAATTCTGGGATCTAATTTCTGAATTTGTTAAGCTTAACCCTTGATGTAGACTTTGATTTTTATCTTCTAGCTTGAATTTGATTTGTTATGGTGGAGGCTAGGTTAGTTTAGGATGCAGCAGCATATAGGCTCATGAATGATTTAAGCTTAGATTAGGGTTTAGGTTAGATGTGATTATATAGATGTGTAGGATTAATTAGAGCCTTTAGATCAACATAGGATCCATCCAAACCATCTATTCCAAGAAAATGCGTCACCAGGCTAATCAGAGAATGCCACGTATGCCCTAAAACACAAGAATTCGCACAGGCCATTTTGGACCGATGCGACCGATTCCAAACACCCTGAGTCAACCCTGGGTCGACTCAACAGGGCTCGGGTTGAACAAAAAAATAGGTCGGTTCGGCGTTTTTCCTTCCCGGTTCCGCTGTTTTGAAAAAAAAATCTTGAATTTTAGGTTTATTTTATTTTATTTTATTTTATTAATTTATATATATATATATATACATGCATTCCCTTTGTATGTATACAAACTTCCAAGGTCCATAACTTTCTCACACATTATCCATTTAACCCAAACTTTAGGTCCATCGTGACCAGAATTTTGAGATGAACGCAATGGTATAGTCTATTTTACTTAATTCTTCTTCTAAAAATCAAGTATTCTTCATTTTGACAAATTTAATATTCATAGAAAATACGTGGTGTTACATTCTCCCCTCCTTAAAGGATTTTGTCCCCGAAATCTCTGAGTTAAGAAGAATGTATCCTAACATCCAACATCCATCTGCTCAACCATCAATCACAGGCATCCATTGTCCTTAAAAAGATTTCTAATGCTTTCATGATTATATGCATAGTGTGTATATGTCCTTATCTAATGCAAAATCAGGCGGTCTACTGATTCAGCTGAACTCCTTAATGCGAATAATGTCAGTGCCATGAGTCCGTCATGTATGCAAATAAACCTATTATAACATATAAGTTCTACATGTGTGCACACTCATTCATCCAAATGCAACATCCATATGCTAGTTCATCCATAAAAGAAAAGAAAATGCACACACATCCATATGCAATATGAGAGTGATTGAGCCGATCTTAGTGCCTAATGTGTGTGTATATGCGTCCATAGGCAACCACTAGCAAACACTTGCATCCACTTGCATCCATCAAACATAACATGTCTCAAACGCATGTTTTCAATCATGGGATTTCCTACCTAAAGGTCGAAGATTCGATTGATAGGATATAATCAGATGATAGAAGCAAATGCGAATAAAAGATTTTGGAAGAGAAGTTAAGAACATTCCCTTAAAAAGGAAAGGGTACGAAGCGTAAAAATCTTGTCTTCGGTCTCCCAAGTTGCATCTTCTTGATTGTCTCCCCACTGGACCTTCACCAACTTGACTTCTCCTTTGCATAGCTTCTTAACCTTCGATCCAAGTATGCAAGTCAGAAATCATCCAATCATTGCTTCCTTCTTTATTTTCACTTCCTTTCGTAAGTTTGACCCCACTATCTTGAACTCTATACATTTTATCGCCACTTAGATGAATAGTCATCTTGGAATGATGGGCTTCCTCAAGGACTGTCTTCAATGGGTTTCCCATCCTGATATGATTCACCTATCAAATCTCTTCTCAAGTAGCCCCGCCACTTGCTTATCAAGTTCCCTCTTTTCATTTAGGAGCCATATGGCGCACAGGTAATGCAAATGGCTTTGCATTGTCCACTAGGTATATACGGAAATCAATATCGCACCTCGGGGGTAATCCCCGGACCTCGTCTAAGACATCAGGATACTCACGGACTACTGGTGTCGATCGCAGATCATCGATAGATGCCTCGAGAGACTCTGGGAAACTAAGCATGATAGACCCTTGTGGGTCACAAGAAATTTCGAGGGTGCTTAACGACCCTCCTCTCACCACCCAGAATGGCACCATATGTGGTAAACCAACCTATCCCTAGAATCAACCCATATCCCATAAACCCGAGTACATATGCATCGCATTCAAATTTGACACCTCACATGGATATTCTCAAACCCCTACAAATCATAGATAAATTGAGCCGAATCACCTATGCGATTTGAGACAACTACGAGATCCACTACCATACTAGTAACTAAGTGCAGAGATTCAACAACAGAACTAGATATAAATGAATGAGAAGCACCAGAATAAAAATGTGTTCTAACTGGATGATTTGAAAGAGAAACTAAAATTTCTATGGAAATTTTTCTACCTCTTTCAGGAGCACTGATCGCGAGAGCATTGACCTTCCCTCCAGAAGTTCCGGTTCTTTGACCTTGTCCCTGCGTTCCTTGTTTCTTTGGGCACTCTGTAGAATAGTGTCCGAGTTCTCCGCAATTAAAGCAAGTGACCTTCCTTCTCTTAAAATCTTTGATCAAGTGACCTTCCTTCCCGCAACCATGACATTTTCTCTTATCCCTACCTTTTTCATCTTTCTCCCCTTTTTTCTGCTGTTGTCGCTGCTGCTGTTGCTTTTTCTTGGGCCACACCTTCTTATTCTGCGATGACTCCTCGGCTTTCACTTCCTTCTTTTCTCCCTTCTCCTCCTCATGCATTAGGGACATATCCACAAGCCTTTCAAAGGTGGCCCCCATAGGAATATGGAACATAGAAAGACCATGCACAGGCTCATTCAGTCCTTTAGCAAATCGTAAAGCCTGTTTGTGCTGCGTATCCACCAACTCTAGACCAAACCTTGCTAGCTGGTTGAACTTGTTCACATATTCCTTCACCGTCAAATTTCCTCGTTTGAGAGCTAAGAGCTTCTCCATTTGAATTCTTCTCTCAGCTTGGGAAAATAATTTCATTTCAAACCTGTGTCTAAAATCTCCCTCAGTTTCCACCGGACATCCAGCTTGGGTGACTTCCCACCAAAATGAGGCTTCATCCTTTAATATCCAAGCAGCTAATTGGATTTTTCTTTGGTCCTCCATTTCAGAGATGACGAATAAGTTCTCAGTCTCCTTAAGCCAATTCTGGGTTTCTACGAATATCTCTTTCCCATGGAATGACTTCCCTCCCATAGCAAGGAAGTCTGTGCAGATCTTGGCGAAGTTATCTGCTCTTGGAGGGGGAGGAGGAATGATTGGTGCAGTTGGGGGAGGAACGTCTCTTTGTTCTTCGGCTATTGCCGTGGCTTCCAAATACCTATGGAACCAACCGGGTATAGTGACACTCTCTGGGAGATTAGGGATGTTTTGTTCCCCAGACATGCTGAAAAAAAGAAAAAGGATGAAATTTAGATAAGGGGCCGAAGGATACTACATATGGATTCTTGGATAATATTTTCAAAACAGACTTTTCTTTTTGAAAATACTTTCTTTTAAAACCTTTTCGAAAAATATTTTTCAAAACTTTTATCTAATCTGGTAACCTTCAGCTCTGATACCAAGTGAAACACCCCACGTCCGTTAATATCACTCACTAAGGGAATGCATTTAGTTATGTGAAGCATTGTAGGTAAACAGACACAGAATAATTACAAGACAGATATAAATAAAGATAGCAGTGGAAGTTTCAAAATTTTTATTTTAGACATAAATCATAATCCTGTGGTTTATAATACCATAATTCATAAAACCATTACAACAAAATACTTCCGTCTTGCATAATCAGAGTACATAAGAATTAAAAAAAAAAACATTATTCCCCAATAAAAGTGTAAGCCATAGCAGAGACAAAGACTCGAGTCATACTTCAACAGTAGCTCCTAGAAAGATGATATCCAAATCCTAGCTAAGCCTGGGTGTTTCCTCCCTGAGAACCTGGGGGGGAATGGAAGAGAGAAGGAAAAACAAAAAGGGGTCAGATATAAAGTCTGGCGAGTCTAGTGACTTTTAGCCAGTGAATAAATAAAGGTGAACATGACAGGCATAAAGTGGATAAGAGAGATCATTATACAAATGGCAGGTGTGACAAGGCAGATAAGGTGAGGTATATACATGCTTCACAAATGACTACTCTGCACTATTACTAGTATAACTGAAATGAAATGATCCCTTCCACTATAAGCTGGTAGGCTTAGGTCATACGTCCAAGTATACCCTAACCACTACCCTAATCGATCGGCTCCCTACTCTGTAGATATCCTGTGTTGGCCCCACAGCAGGGGGTATCACTTCCCTAAAGTGGCAACCTAAGATGTGCATAGGGATACCTATTGGTGTCACGGTCATATTATTCTGCTATGCCCGGCCCATGCACGCACATGTCCCCGGTCGGTTTGCACCGTCTACACTACCCATCACGTTTTGGATCTCTTATAATCAATCAATAAGCGTGCCCCTTCTCCGCCTAGTACAAAGTTCTCTACTCTGATACCAACTACGGGTTACTGACTGAAATGGGTCCCACACAACATGATACAAGCTCTCTCCTTTGTCTTGTATCCCCACTAGGTTTTCCACTTACTATGTATACCCTAAAAGGGTGATCTTTAATTACATAGCCATATACTAGTTATGTATACCCTAAAGGTTGATCTTTAATTACATAACTCCCACACAATATGATACAAGCTCTCCCCTTTGTCTTGTATCCCCACTAGATTTTCCACTGACTATGTATACCCTAAAAGGGTGATCTTTAATTACATAGCCTTTATTATTTTATCTACCCGTTATGTATAACACTTAGTTGTCTTTAATTACATAACATGTATTGGGTTAAGTATGTGGACTATATATATATATATATATATATATATATATATATATATATATCCCATCACCTCTAACTTACTTAACCCCTCCTCACTACCCATCCAATTTTACTTAACCCTAACTTGAGTCCAAATTCATATTAAATTAGGTTAAGTAATCCATTTCTTTACCATGTCCAATTATGGTTATAATGGGTTAGACCTCCCACATTAGGCTTACAACGTATGGATGCTGGATATGTCGGTCGGGTCCGAGCAGTCTTTATTCATAGTTGGGCCTAAGCTCGTGTCTTAGCCTGATTCGTATTTGCGTAATTAGACCTCCCACATTAGGTTCAACATTAGTGGCTGCTGGATATGCTGGTCGGGTCCGGGCAGACTTCTGCCACTAATGTAACCTAACCTTGTGTCATAAGTACAATTAAAATTCTTAATTTTAATTACTAGCATTCCATTTTTAATTAATTTACCAATTAATTAATCCTTTCCTTTTATAGGTGTCAATACCTATTTTGCAACAATAATTTGAATTACATATCCATAAATGGTCATATTCAAATTATGCCATTTTTCCCAATTTTTCCTATGTCATTATAGGTAATTAATTCTACGTTTCCCCATTTGAATTATATGCTCATTCCATATAAATATAATATAAACTATGCCAATTACAAATTCCCTTTTATCCCCGTTCCTAACTAACGTATTCACACGTATTTTGGCGGCATCGATGCTATAAAGTAGCCTCGTCGTAATAATAAAATGGAACATGATAAGGGTGACAGTTCAACATGTTTTGGCATAAATATTAACATAACCGGCATAGTAACTAAGTGAATGGACATGTGATAATTATCATAATAAAGTGGACATCAAATTAATAACTTGTGTTTAGGCAAGCATAATAAGATCTAGATTCAATATTAGGTGTCCAATTACCTAAATCTAGCATAGACAGGGTGGCATAATAACAAGTTTAGATTCTCATGTCAAGTTTACCACATATACCAAGGTATCATAATATAACAAGTGAAAGGTGATTAACACCAAAGTCTAGATCCAAGTAATATCAAAATAATGGATGTACTATCGTCCTAACATGGTTACAAATCAATGTTCATATAAATGTCATATCGAATCATCACATTCAGATCTAGAAAGTTAGATATGTATTAACAAGTTCACATGTACCACAATTTAATTGTAATTCAAGATTCACATAGGAGACATAGTAGAATGTCCATATATTAGGTATAGGGAAAATGACATAGTATGCTTACATAAGCTCATGATTTACAGCATATACCAATTCATAGTCTACCACAATTCACATTTATTTATTTAAACCTAAAAGTGACTAGCACTCACAGAAAAAGAACGGATCTTGAATTCTGGGATTTGATTTTTGAATTTGTTAAGCTTAACCCTTGATGTAGACTTTGATTTTTATCTTCTAGCTTGAATTTGATTTGTTGTGGTGGAGGCTATGTTAGTTTAGGATGCAGCAGCATATAGGCACATGAATGATTTTAGCTTAGGTTAGGGTTTAGGTTAGATGTGATTATATAGATGTGTAGGATTAATTAGAGCCTTTAGATCTTCATAGAATCCATCCAAACCATCTAGTCCAAGAAAATGCGTTACCGGGCCAATCAGAGAAAGCCACATATGCCCTAAAACACAACAATTCGTACAGGCCATTCTGGGCCGATGGGACCGATTCCAAACACCTTGAGTCGACCCTGGGTCGACCCAACGGTGCTCAGGTCGACCAAAATATTAGGTTGGTTCGATGTTTTGCCTTCCTACTTCCGCTGTTTTGAATTTTTTTCTTGAATTTCAGGTTGATTTTATTTTGTTAATTTATTTATATATACATACATTCCCCTTATACGTATACAAACTTCCAAGGTCCATAACTTTCTCATACATTATCTGTTTAACCCAAACTTTAGGTCCATCTTGACTTGAATTTTGAGATGAACGCAATGGTATAGTCTATTTTACTTAATTATTCTTCTAAAAATTAAGTATTCTTCATTTTGCCAAACTTAATATTCATAGAAAATACGGGGTGTTACATATATACTCCCTGTGTTGTTGCTGGTCACTGTTTGGGCATTAGTAGTGTACCTTCCTATTTTGCTTTAGAGATAGTTTTAAAAGTAGTAATTATGGTGGTCTAGATCATAAGCTATATTTAGAATTTTCTGCTGCTATAATGATTTAGTTTTCAGCTTATGCACTGTTTCACCTATTTTATGTCAAGTATGTTATTATTATATTTTGTTCCATGCACTGTGAGATGTAATACTAGTTCTTTGTTGGTTCATTCGCCTTATTTGTTTTCTTTTGACGACCGTCCCGTGGTGGTTGGACATCAGCACAACGCATTTCGTTGGAAATGTTGGCTAGGGCGGGGCGGGGCGTCACACAAGCCACCACGAGAGCCTACTATCTTGCCGAATATAAAGACGTCGTCAACGAAGAGAAGGGAAAAAATGAAGTGTCGATCTACTGCACTAAAATCGCTAGTGCATAGAAACCACTAGAGTCTGAGTCCTGAATCAGATGTAACTGACATCTTTCCGAAGACCTTGATCAAGGGAAGACAAAGAGCTGGATTCTGAAAGGGCCACTCTGGTGGAGCCGACCATCGATGTTCCAATCAACCCCGCCATCCCGACTTTGGTCTTTAAGATTGGATCACAGCTCCACCCGCCAATAGAGGAAGAATTCATGGATTTCTTAAGCACCAACCTCGATATATTCGACTGGACACATTCCGATATGTGTGGCATTGATCCAGGAATCACCTGCCATATGCTTAGTATCGACTCGAAGCATCTTCTTGTCAAACAAAAGCGCCAAATCTTGGGAATAGAATGATCGGTGGCACCTAAAGTGGAGGTTGGTTGGCTGCTTGACAATGGCTTTATCTATTACACTCTTCACCCAGATTGGGTCTCTAACCCGGTCTTCGTCAGAAAATCAAATGGAAAGTGGTAAATGTGTGTCGACTATTTAGACTTGAACAAAGCTGCCCAAAGGACAGCTTCCTGCTTCGATAGATCGACAAACTTGTTGATTCAACTGCAGGCTACCAGCTTCTCTCCTTTACAGATGCGTACTCATGCTGTAATCATATTTCGATGTACCTTTCGGATCAAGAGAACACTTCATTCATCACCAGTCTTGGGCTCTATTGCTATGTTATTATGCTCTTCGTTCTCAAGAATACTGGAGCTACCTATCAGTGACTAGTCAACCGAATATTTAAGGATCAAATTGAAAGATCCATGGAGGTCTACATGGATGATATGATCATGAAAACGAGGGTGTCGGGCGACCATGTTAACGACCTCTCAAAAATGTTCGATGTTCTCCATAAATATGGCATGAAACTCAACCCCTTTATATGCTCTTTAGGCATTGTGTCGGGAAAATTCCTGGGTTTCATCGTCAATGCAAGGGAAATCGAGGCAAATCCGAAAAAATCCAAGCTATTCGGGATATATAGGCCCCTCGGAGCATCAAAGAAGTTCAAATCTTAAACAAGATAGTGGTCGCCCTAAGTCGATCATTTCCAAAGCAATCGATAAGTGCATCCCCTTTTTTGACTTACTCAGGAAAAGGAAACACAATTTTTCATGGACACCGGAGTGCATTATCACATTCTAAGACATCCTGAAGCACTTAAAGCGATCGCCTATCCTCTCAAAATCCATGGACCACAAAGACTTATTTACCTACTTGGTTTTATCTATGTAGGCAATTAGCTCGGTGCTAGTCCGCGAAGAATATCGTGTCCAATGGCCCGTTTACTACGTCAACAAGAGATTGATATGCACTGAAAAGAACTACCCAATGCTCGAGAAGCTTGCTTATTGTCCGTTAATCTCTTCTTGGAAGCTTTGGCCATACTTGCAGTCTCATCCAATCAAAGTCTACACTAACCAGCCGCTACGACAAGTCCTATAAAGACCTGAGCCGTCTGGACTACTCTTGGAAATGAATATTAAGTTGAGCCAGTTTGATCTTACCTTCATTCCCTGTCGAGCTATCCTCGGGCAAAGCACTGGTAGACTTCATCGTTGAGTTCACAAACCCCAGATCCTCCTTCGGAAGATGGTGAGCCTCCCAACATTCAATGGAAACTATTTGTGAGTGGTTCATCTAAAAATCAGTGTTTTGGCACCGGAGTTGTATTGTTTCTCTTTAGGGATGCTCGATTTGATACGCTCTGAAGCTCAACTTCCCTATCACCAACAACGATGTAGAATATGAAGCCATGACCACTGGACTCAAGATTGCTATCGAACTCAACATCAAAGCTATCGGGATATACTATAACGCATAACTCATTGTATGCCAGGTGTAGTGAGAATATCAAGCCAAGTAGGCATGACTTGCTCCTTACCTTGCTTGGCTTCGTGAACTGCTCACTCACTTCGACCGCTACATCATTACTTACAACCCTCGAGAATAGAACAAGAAGGCCGATTCATTGGCCAAGCTTGCAAGTTCTAGGGATGCACAACTCTTGGAACTTATCCCAGTCAAAGTACTTGAATCCTCGAGTGTCGATCAGATGGAGAATGACTCGATATCAACGACGGAGTTCAAGCCCGAACCCGAGTCTTAGATGATTTCGATCTAGAACAACTTCAACATGGGATCCTCCCCAACAAATGAAATGAGAAACGAGCACTCACCCACAACTCGTCATGCTACATCATTCAAGATGGAGTGTTCTACCAAAGAGGATTCTTTGTTCCATTACTCCGTTGTGTAGCCCACAACAACACCGACCGTGTACTACTGGACATGCACGAAGGTAAGTACAGTGACTACCCTAGGGGCATAACCTGACAAAGAAGATTCTCTGATACAACTATTCTTGGCCAACTCTCGAGTAGGATGCTGCAGACTACACCTGCAAGTGTGACAAATGCCAGAGATTCTCTACCCGCTTACTGAACTTACACGATCCATGACCATTTACGATGTAGGGAACCGATATCATCGGGACTCCCCCCGATAGCCAAGGCCAGTACTCGATATGTTATCGTCGTGGTTGATTACTTTACTAAATAGGCTGAAGCTGAGCCCCTTACTACAATCACCACTAAGAAAGTGATCAACTTCTTCGTTCATGACATCATTTACCGTTTTGGAGTTCCCAAGACTATCAATTCTGATAAAGGGACCCAATTCGAAAGTTTTGATTTCAAGACTTCCACCAACACTACACAGAGAAAAGATTCTCGATAGTAGCTCGTCCTCTAGATCATGGGCAAGTTGAGGTTTTTAACATGGTCATCAAGTCCACTATCAAGAAGCATTTGGTGAAGGATGGAGGCAAGTGAGTTGATGAACTCCCTCTAGCCCATTGGGCTTACCAGACTACCCATAAGTCAAGGACCGACCACACTCCGTTCGCTCTCCCATACAATCTGAAGTCGTCATTTCCATTGAGCTTGAACTCCAATCTCATCGAGTCACATATTATGATCAGAAGACTAATCAAGATCTTCTCTCAGAATCACTTGACCTACTTGAAGAGAAAAGAGATGAATCAGAACTCAGAGCAGCCGCACACTACCAACGGGTCGCCCAGTACTTCAATTCCAAAGTTCACCCAAAGCACTTTGACATCAGCGACCTTGTCTTGAAGCGGATCTTTCCTACATCGACAAACTTCGGTCCTAGCTGGGAAGGTCTGTAACCATTCGAAGGAGGCTTGGAGATGGAACTTTCAAGCAAACGACCATTGATAGCACTGAACTACCAAGGGAATGGAACAACGAGTATCTTCACAGCTACTTTACCTAGTTGATTATACATATTTACTACTTTCCACCAATGTTTTTTTTTAATTTCAAGGCATTGTAAAGAAAAGGCCATTACTTCCTACAGTTAATCAGTAAAGAAATTTCAAACGACCATGTTCTTGGTGTGTTTATTTTCTACGTAGTACGTTTGAGCTATAATAACAATCAACTTGCATACACGAGCACACAACACTGGATCTACGATTAGCGCCTCAGAGCTTACCGTCGATTCTCCACCTCGAGTCTTTACTAAGACTTAAACCTTGTGATGTGGTCTGCCCTTCACAAGCCAACTCGAGTCTCTGACCAACAATGAGGTGAGTATAAATTACTCGCGACGCTCATTAACTTGAGTGTCCCCCTTCCTTCCCCAAGTCTCCGGAATGAGGGGCTATCCACCAGCCAAACAAGTGTGATATCGATCGCTTCCTTGGCTAACTATAATCCTCAAAGCTTGGATCTAAGTATAAGACCAGTGAACCAACGATGCCAATAACTCCAACCCGAACGAAATGACGGGAGAGTGTAAAGGACGAAACAACGACATCCGTCCAAACTCCTCATGACTCGGGATCAATGACCATAAGGGGATTCAAAGAGAGGAATGACCAAACTCGAACTCCGCACGACTCAAGACCCACATCTCAAAGGAGGTCTCAAGAAAAGAGAACTTAGACTTTAAGCGACTCGAGATCGATGACCGAAAGGAGATCTCAAGAATGGAATCGCCATATTCAAATTTCGCACGACTTGAGCATCTCAAGAGAGAAGACGCGATCAACATTGGTTTAAGTGTAACGACGAGTACATTTATGCAAGTACATAAGTTGAAAAGCGTAGACGAAATTCGAACACTTAGAACAACATGTGATATAAGCAAAGTTGGCTAACTTTCATTCACAAAACAAAATACAACTATCTTTACTTCTCTAACAACATGATGTACATGAAAACAACATCATGTCTCCAAAAGCGAGGACCGCACCTGTGTATCCTATCGTGCTATATAACAAAAAAGCTGTTTATAACAATCATTTCGACGAGCCACCCTTCTTCTTCTCTTATTCAACCGTGGATAGCTCGTCATCATCCTTCGTCTTCCTTTTCCGGGAGTTGTTTCCTCCATTTCACTTCTTCCCCTTTGTTGGAGTGGATTTCTGCTGGGGATTCATCAAAAGCTCCTCTTCGTCACCACTTGAGATTTTTGTGGTCTTCACCTTGGGACCACTAATAGTTTTCAGAGGCTTTGGTGGGAACTCGTTGGACAATGCAAGCATAACTGTTGTTTCTCCCTCCTTCCCAACATCCTTGTTTTTCCTCTCGTCCCTAATGGTCTTTTTATTGGCCTCCCTATCTGCTTTCATCTGGGCCTCACACTTAAATTTTAGCTATTTCTCCTCCTTTGTCTTTATCCTCTTAAACTCAGCTTCTTCCCTCTTCTAGGCGGCTTCATTTTCGGCTTTCTTCCAAGCTGCCTCTTGAACTTTGGCATGAGGCTCCTACTCGGCCTTTTTCCACATCCCCTCCTGAGCCTTCTGGGGAGCTTTTTCGTCAGCATTTCTATTTTCCTCCTGCTCCTTCGACTTTGCGAGCGACTAGGCCTTCTGCTTCTCAACTAACTCATGCATACCTTTCACGTTTGTGTCTATCAGTCCGGTCATCTGGACCTCCTCCTCAAGCCTCTCTTTCACTTCCGAAAAGAGGTATTCCATTTTGAACTCCCCAACTCCAAATTTGAGATGGTGTCCAAATGATCGAACCCCTTTCCTAGCTATTCCCCTTGAGCTTCTATGCTTGCCTAGGTATGATAGGTGTTGTGGGCACATAACCCTTTGTCACATCGGCTCCAGAGGAACATGCGCGACATAGAAGAAAATGAGCTAGTCTACTTCTATTTCACGTTACCATCCTTCTAAGCACTCATGAAAAAGTGGTTTTACCTTCCAGTGCTTTCTACGTGGTTTCGACAGGAATAATGCTCTCGACTTTTGGCCGAAGAGAACCCCCATGTCCCAACCCGGATGATTGGGATCATACTCAATGATGATGGAGGCTGGAACCAATGAACCGTCGTTCCGGATGAGAGGAGAAACTTGTCACTATTGAGAGCTTTCACCTATGAACAACTATCACGCTCTTAGTAGAGACTGCTTTCCCATTCGTGATTGTAAGTTGTGCCACCCTCTCCGCCTCGGCATCCTCTCTCAATAGTGCCCTTCCTTCACCCAGCACTCGGCGTTCTTCCTCGGTAAAATATTTGAGCATCAACGCCACTTCGTCACCCAAGTCCACCTGTTGCTTCCTGACCTAAAACCAGCTTATCCCAGGCCTAAGCCAAAGTTCAGTGGTAGTCTTCGGCCCATGAGATTCCGTTAAATCGAAGTGTCTTGACTTACAAATCCTAGATCGACGATTACAACTCCTCCTCTGTTCGCTCCTCATCCTCCTCAACCTTAGCCCTAAGCTTCTCCAATTCAAGCTGGTACTCAACTTTCACGCTGTATACCTGACTCGGCACTTCCTTGATCGAGGCTTCCACAGCTTCCTTTTCTTTCTTGGCCCGCTCAAGCTCAGCACGGCTCGAGTCAAGAAGTTTCCTCATCCCTTCGTTTTCTTTAATAAGTCGATATGCCCACTCATTTTCTACTCGTAGCTTTTCTTTCTCCTGGGCTAGGAATGCATTGCTTTCTTAAAGCTGACGCACTTCCTCATTCTCTTGCGCCATCCACTTATTCTCTTCGGACATAGCTTTATTGTTTTGCTTGAGCGATGTATTCCGGGTGGAGACGCAGGCCAGTGTGTCTTTGAATGACTTCGGAGCCTAGATCATCTCACCCTTGAACATTACGAGCTCCTTCTCCATCTCCTCTGTTTCAGCAACATAGAGTTAGCACATGAACGTATTACTCAAATACGTGGAAATATATGTGAAATGAAAGGTTATCTTACTCAATTCAGCCTTTTGGTTCCTGAGACACCCCCCCCCCCCCCCGCGTTGACTTCCAGTTGTAGACCCTGAAGCACTCCGTACTTTTTGAAGATCGGCTCTAAGAGCCTCCTCGCATACTCATATAGCTCTCTTTATTGGTAGTAAACATTGTACACCTTACTGCATATGCCGTCGTCTACGTCCAGTGGATTTGATGCATGCTCGGAAACCATATCAGCTCCTCAAAGTAGAAGTCGGGAATGACTTCTTGAGTATCTCCTTCTTTTCTTCATGGTTGTGCTGTGAGATTGTTGACATGCCAGGCATCACTAAACACATCTTTGCTACAACCTTCTTTTTGTGTTCATATCCTGTGTGCACCACCTATTTACTTATAGACTTCATCATTGGCGCTTTCGGAGGAACATAAAGGGGAACTGTCAACGTTAGTTGCCTCGAACTCACAACTTCTGGCCTTTTATCTGATCCCACTGGCGAAATAGCGGGTGGTGAAGAGTCCGAGTGTCGAGATTAGTCTCTATGACGCCGATCACCATTGCGGTCATGAGAACGAGGAGGGTACGAATATAGAACTGCACTCTTCTTGAAACTACTTACTGCCCCGCGCTTTTGGTGGTCGGTGACTCCCAAACCCTCGGCTTCGATCTCTGTCTCTTTCCCTACCCATTACACCTGCACAGAACAGATTTCGGGTTAGAATCAAACATTTCATGCATGCAAACAAATGTTGTGTCGTATAGTATTTATGGGTGTGTGTGTCCTAATTGTTCCCTCCGCAGACAAGATCTCGGCTCGCTTGAAGGGGTGATTTCTACAACGCTCAGCGTTAGGCTCCCGACACTAGCGTAGCTCAGCCAGGAGAATGTAAGAACAATCGGAACTTTATCCAACTCTTTGAATTGGCCTTCCGCCTCCAGCGATGTAGTTGTCTCAGAAGTCGTGACTGGAGAAACCGGTTTAGACGATCCCCCATCCTCGCCTCCTCTATCGGAGACACAACGGGGGTGACCGCCAAACCAACTCCTTCGATCTTAACCTCCTCATCACCACTGCCATGAACGTTAGAATCCCCCTGAGCATCTACAACCTCTCCTTCGACGAGGGATGCTGCAGGAGGCACAACAAGGGGCATTCCTCCTACTGACCCGAAGAAACAATTCCTCCTTTAGCTTCCGCTTCAACTTCTTCCTCACTATCGTTGAAACGACTAGTCGAACAACCCTCAAAAAGTAAACCATATAAATAAAGGAGGCAATCTATCAACAACTAATGGGCGTCGTAAAAATAGCTGTGGCCTCCCTCAGTGCTGCAAGGCGCTTGAAGTATACATCTTCTCATGGGATTTGAGGGATACCTGCTACACCAAAATTTTAGTTAGTCTAGAGTTTACTAATCGATTAACTTAAACCATAATCCAAATATGGAATACTCACGTCCAATGAGCCATCTCCTCGCAAATCCTAGGAGGCATCAAACGTAGAACCAATCATGCTTGACGTAACATAGCTTGTTCCATGCCCCTAGGATAAAGAGAGAATTGGCTTGGGCCTCTAGGGAAACGAGTGAAAGCACTGCAGTATCTCGCTTTTTCACAGAGAAAAGGAACTGAATGTCTTCTACGGTTGGTTCCACACTCAAGTTCTCGATGAATAGGATGTAAATAGTGAGAAAGAAAGAGCATGCATTTGGATAAAGTTGTGTCTGTGCCAACCAAAAGAAGTGCAACATATCTCGGATAAATGGGCAAGAGGGAGGCATGCACTCGACAATGCATGTGTGCCTATTCTAGATAGTGTACCGTTCCAGAGGTGCGTGCGCTCTATCCTCCCTTGGGTGAGCATGGTGTCCTGGGGTATGCCATACTTCTTATAAATGTGTCTCAGCATGACTTCATCAGTTCGTGAGATGACCGAATCCGATGGATTCTCAAGAATGACAGCATTCGCCATCATATCCAATGCCTTAAGAACATCTTCCTACTTGTCGTCCACATCCTCTTCTTCTTATTGACCAACTTCTATTATTACCTCTTCCAGGATCTCTAGCTTGTCTACATGTTCGGTCGAATGGTGAGACCCTTCCAACTCTCCCTCTTGGTTATGTATATTGGTCGAGTCTACTTGCTGAGAAAGAAAGGAAGATCTGGAAGTCTTAAGATTGCTACCCATTGGGATGAAGTCATGGGACGATCCACTTAGGGTGGATGATAATTCTACGGGTTTAGCTTCCATTCCTTGCAATCTTCTTGAGCTTCTCGATGCCATTGCAAACTATACTCCCACGATTGTTGCATTAGTAAGCACATTGAAATCTATGCCTCTGTGTTAGTGCAAACTAATGTGGAACATGCAGTGTCATGGTGCAAATGCAATTTCAATAAGACTCCTCAGAACATGACAATGATTTACAGATTCATAAACCTAAGTCGTTGTTGTCTTAACCGAGGCTGTTGAATCCTTGTCGAGTCGCGATTACGTCGTGATTGGGTTGAGAACCAAGTCATGAAATTGGTGATTCAGTCATATGTCCATAGTCTGAGTTTATACTTTATTCCTATATGTGTATACAAGTCGTCAGTTCACGTGATTTCGTTATTCAAATGATAAGGCATGAAGTCCTCGATTCAATCGCAAAGTTTAACCCGATCGCAAAACATCACAAAATGACCAGATTCGTGAATTTGATTTTCAAAAGTCGGAAGTCTCTAAGTATTTTGAATACGAAATTCTGATTTCGAATCCGACAAATTTCATGTTCGAAATGCCCTTCTAATTTTTGAAGAACGAAATTATATAGGATAAGTAGCACAATTCGCATACCAAGACTTCAATACTTTCCGCAATTGGTCTAGAATTTCATATTCCTCGTGCTTCCTCTTCTTTCTCGTATCCTTATGGAGATGTAAAATTTCCCCCCAAGGCTGCTGATACAAAAAACATTTCGTATCCCAAAACTAAGCATTTTTAAGCGATTCTCTAGGGATACGAAATTCCTTTCTGCTTCCCCTTCTTCGCCTTTCATCTCTCAGCCTACCAGAATATGAAATCCTTCAACGAGAATCTGAAGTCCACCTAATCACTTAGGGTACGGAATTTTTATTTTTGTCCTTATACTTAAGTGAATTTCATCGCCTACCCGGGATATGAAATAATGAATTTGTATCCTCTAGGCATGTTTCTTCCATGAAGTTTTTCGTACTCCCCATGTCCGCTGAATTCGTACCCCCCCCCCCGGTCCTCTCTCCTTCCTTGCTGCACTGACATGTACCCTTCGGAACTCCTCCACCTTTTTGTGTTCCATGCTTCAGGCCACCTTCTAACTGCACTAGCATCATGCCCACCATTCATTTCTATCAAAAAACACAATTTTGATCTTGCCTATTCAAATACCAAATATCAAATCAGAGCCTTCCTGTAAACTCATGTGTGGGGATGGTGGTAAGATGAACTTAATCGGAGGAGTGGTCACTGTCAGTCAGTGATGGGCTCAGATGGAATTTCGAAGTCCAAATTCGGAAATATTACAGGTCCTAGAATATGAAAGTTGGCAGCGAAAAGGAGGTAGGGTTTCTGAGTGGGGTATTTTGAGGAGATAAGAAGGAGAATCCTGAAACTCAGGGAAATTCTCCTAAGTGTTGGGATCGGTACCGATCCCCGATCCATATAAAAAAGGGAAGAGGAAAAGGCAACAAAAGAAAAGAGGGAAGGAAGAAGGGATACCCAACATTCGACGATTCTGAACTCAGTAAAACTCTTCAACTCCAATCTTCAACTATAACCATGCGTCCACATTTTCGTAATCCAATTATCAAGATCGGATTGACTAATTAAGCAATCGTATGCTCGTAGGTTTAAATAACTCAAGAGTGCATGGCAAACAATCATGTCCATAATTCGATATCATCTCCAAAAGCTAACTTGAGTGATCGTATGCCCAGAATATATCTATTGGACTAAAAAATGGCATTAACACCCAAAAAGTTGGGTTTAGAGCATGAAAGACAAAGAAATGGCTGGAAAATGCAAAAAAAAAAAAGCAAGATAACAATATTTTATAGTGTGGCGTTAACGAGCCTACATCCACTTCATTATTCACTTCATAACATTATAAAAGTGAAGTTACAGTAAATGCGATCATTACAATCTCTCATACAACGTCGTTTCTAGCATTTAGTTCAAATTACAAACATGAATATCACTCTTACTTTGAGATAGAGAAGATTGACAGCCATGGATTATTAGTGCATAACTTCTTATGGCAAAAAGTCTCCTCGAATAGCTCTGAATTCAGGTTTATATAGCTAGTAGGTGCTCGGGTCAAATGGGACACGTGGCATTCGACCCAGGAAAGTAGGACATAGTGGAGAGGCGATTATGGACCAGTTGCACCAAGATAGTGGGTCGGGTTGTGGACATGTAGCGCGATATACGAACCTTCACGAGGTAGTGGGAGGAGCGCAAGAAGTTGTAACATGTATGAGTTTGGGTCCTATTCAACCCGACCCAAATTCCATTCAACCCTAACCAGGTACCATTCGAACTGAGTTCTATTCGACCCAGGACTCGGCTTGACCCAGGGCTCTACTCGACCCGATGCTCTGTTTTTACTGAAGTGTAGTCTTCGACCCAAGATGCAACTTTATTTGATCTGAGATGGAACCCCATTCACGTTTAGGTAAGTAGGAAGGATCTCCTTCGATTCGAGACTTCGTGTACCCTCTTTTTCAACCCCGGTATGTCCTTAATGTTGTTGGGCTTTGACGAGCAAAAAGGTGATTGTATCGAGGGTTGGGTCAGTAGTGTTCAAGCTTGTCTAGACCTATGCTCGAGCTCTTATTGGATATATCAGTGGTAGCTCATAGGGTGAAGGCCTTGCCAAAAGGCTGGTCAACTTTTTGCCCCCTAAAGTACATCGCGTGTCAGATGGGATGTACTTTGAATAAGTCGAGTTGCATCTCTTTGAAACATCGTTCATGCTTGAGAAGGCATTATTGAATTGTTGTGTCTTCTTGAGTAGTTCCGTTACTTAGACCTTTTCCTGTGTAAATAGCTTGTTACGTAGCGCACTGCTTTCATTGGTGCTTATAGGGCCAAAGCATATGGTCGGAATAGTCGAGATGACCAAGTAATCATTTAAACCTCGTCGAATCAAGAGGTTAAATTCTTTCATCATAATTGATGTTGGGTTGTTGGCTCTCATGTGTGATTACATATGTACAATCGTTCTCAAACAATGTCGTCTTCTTACATAAGTCGAGCGCATGGTCGAGTTAGACCTTCTTCGAAGAAATTCACGATCGCTCTGGATCACATTATAGTCCAATGATCGCATACGAGTCAGTACGAGATATTGTTGAAATCATGCAAGCCAATATCTGGTATGATCATCAAAATCATAAGCCAGTAGAGAAGTTCATCACGCTTTCCATTCAATGCAATTACAATGTAAGTCTTTGAAGTCACGCTTGATCCATAAGTTGGCTTGCTTGAACGGGAAAGACAAATCATGTCGTAGTCCAGATATATAGTGTACATGTTTTGAATCACGCGCTAAGTTTGGGTCATGTTCAATGTCAGTCTATGAGTCGGCACTCGTGCTTCTAATGCCAGTAGAGGACAAGCAAAGTCAGTGCTTATTCCTCAAACATCGGTGGGGGTTAGGCTAAGTCAATCGAACATCCAGTCTTAAGCCTTTATACTTTCCATCATTGAATCGGGTTAAATTTGCGAGTTTAGCAATCATAGCGGACCCAAGTCATTTTATACCTTCTCTCGAGTCAGCGAGAGTTAGCGCTGAATATGTGAATGGTCAAATGACGTTCGCTTTGGCGTCTCCCCTTTACTTTAGTTAGAAAGTGAGGTTTGCATCAACGAGCATCGGCAAACTTAGTTACTCTCATCAGATCAACTGAGGAGTTGAGTAAGCTCGTAAAGATGCTAAAGAATGAACGTCGTTGGGGAGTTAAGTGAGCCCCTTCATTCATGTTTCAACATAGTCTGAAATAGTCATCACAATCTTGTTGATTTAATTCCTCATGCTTGTTTCCATTGAGATTAACAAAAAAGATTGCAGACTTGATCTCTAAACTAGTTCTCTCCTAAATCGCACATTCCTGTCATTTTTTATGGGGCTTTTCCTTTGTCCTTATCATTTCAAGAGTTAAATGGTCCTTGTCACGAAAATATCAAGATCATTCGTCTAGACATTAGCACCCCCTTGTCGCATGAATTTGTCTACCTCAGGGTAGAATTCACCAAGATCTCTAGGAAAAACTCATTGTAGAGAGATTTTGAAATCCATTTTAAACAAGATGTTGGACATTACAGCCCCAAATTCCATAGATGGTTCTGATCGATCCACCGACGCCACATTAAACTTTCCAGAAATGGGTGTAGGGTCTCACCGGACCTCTTCTTAATGAAGTGGGTGACCAACATGTTCCACGGTTGAACGATTCAGATGCAAGCCGCCCAAATCACATAGCAGCAAAGCCAGTCAAGAATAGAGGGTGGCATTTATCCATGACGTTGTCCAAAGTCGATAACACTTCCATACGGTGTATATGGCACATCAGATGCATTGTAGGATCGTTCCTACCATTGTAAGCCTCCAGAGATGGTAGTTTGAAGTCCAAGGGATTGCGAAAATCCATGGTGTCCCATGTGAAAGGGTTATAATTGACGTTATCCACATCGTCTTGAGATGTTCCGCCTCTACTGAAGCATCGAATGATGTTGGCAATCTGACTTCCGTTTTCGAGGAGTAGTTGCCAGTTGTTCAATTCAGCGCTGGGGCCCCAGCATAAAGTCCTAAAGTAGTTGGAAGCCGGTCTCGGGCTTCTAAGTTTCGCGTATGCAATAGCCGTCAATCAGGCTTCTATCATTTAATTCTGGATGATGGTCCGCTGCTCAGATGTATGAGAGTTAATCTTGAGGACTCATTCTCTTGACTGTAGTCTGGGATCTTGCAGAACTCTAAGGACAGTAAATGTGCATAGAGTAATCGGGTAGTTGAATCATGCTTTTCATGGCTCACATTCGTCGTCCCTAATCACTAGGGATTGGCTGAGTAGTTGAATTCAAATCCATGTCTTCGCTAAATTCATACTCCCTCGTAAAGTCATGAGTTAGAGTTGGATGCAAAATGGTTTGTTGGTATTCAACCCATGCTAATCTCTAGTCTCCTTACTAGGCTCCGAGGATTGGAGTCAGGTGGCGAAAGGTCAGGCTATAGTCGCCTCGAGTTGGATGCAAAATGATTTGTTGGTATTCAACCCATGCTAATATTTAGTCTCCTATCCAGGTTCTGAGGATCGGATTCAGGTGGCAAAAGGTCAGACTGCAGTCGCCTTGAGTGCTCGCACTTGCCCCCTGCACCAAGGGAAAAAGTTGAGAAATAAGTGGATGTGTCACACTCAATTGTTGTATGGTATAGGATATCTGATTCATGTCTAGTCTCATCTGAGCCTTCCAGCCAGGAAGTAGGTCGAGACCAGTTAATGGATGGTCACTCTACATCCGTTTCGTGGTCCTTAGCGGCCTGTTAGAATCAAAGCATAAGTTAGATACAGGCAAATTAGTTATGCCATTTGTAGATACTTCCAATAGTTATGCTCCCAGTGAGAAGGTAACGACAAAATGTAGGTGGTCGGATCAGACCCCTTTCGAATTTAGACCTGCATGCATAAAAAGGAGAAATTGCTTTCAAAGCTTAAGTGATTGGGTTATCTAAGCGCTAGCACCATTGAATATTCCATTCAATGTACTTGCAATGTGATACTCGTCGTTGTACTTGAACTATACGCTGTCACACATACGTATGTATGTCGATTTGAAAGAGCACCCTCGGGGTCTCCTTTTGGTCATTGCCTTAAGTCTCGTGACATGTTCTTGAACATCCCACTCTCAAAAACCTCCTTTCGGTCATTGCCTTGACTCACGTGGAAAGATTAGCATTAAGCATCAATGCCTGCCCTCTGAGCGCAGCTCTTCCTTACTGCGTGCGAGTGCGGCCCTCGCGTCTTTGCTTTGCTTTTGTACATAAACCTACAAATTGAATAAAATAATTTGCTTAGGTTTCAAGTTACTAAGTCCACTTTCATGTCGTAAGAAAGTCTAGCTTGAAATGAAAATATGTTAAGTGCTAAATTGTCTAACCTAGAATGATTAAATGTCAAAGTATCAATGTCATAGTCTGGAGGTATAATGTCTATAGCCCCCATTTAACTTTGAATCACGAGTCGCATCCGAAACGTGTTCGACGTTAATTTAGAAGTTTATTCCCGTGCCTTCAGCATCAGTGGAACACAAGTTAAGTCATTCAGACGTCCATTCTGTAAGTCTTTTATACTCCTATCCTTGGAAAAAGGATAAAGGAGTTTGTGTGGACGTCGTAGTATTAACCTTTATACTCTCCCTTCGTCGGTCAGGGTTAGAGTTATGGATGTCGTGATTCGTCCTTTATACTCTCTCCCAAGTCATGAGAGTTAGAGTTGTGGACGCCATGGTTCATCCTTTATACTCTCTCCCAAGTCATGAGAGTTAGAGTTGTGGACGTCGTGGTTCATCCTTTATACTCTCTCGCAAGTCATGAGAGTTAGAGTTATGGACGTCGTGGTTCATCCATTATACTCTCTCCCAAGTCATGAGAGTTAGAGTTGTGGACATTGTGGTTCATCCTTTATACTTTCTCCAAGGTTACGAGAGTTAAAGTTGTGGACGTCGTGGTTCGTCCTTTATACTCTCTACGAAGTCATGAGAGTTAGAGTTGTGGACATCGTGGTTCATCCTTTATACTCTCCCTTCGTCAATCAAGTTTAGAGCTAAGGATTGAGCGGCCTTAAATCTTGGCGCGCCCATCACACTCGACCCAGGTTTATACTCCTATCCAAACTCTGAGGATTAGAGTTAGTCAGGCAAACATTCAGGTCACATTTTCCTTAGCATCATTCTCTTTGCCTCCACGTCAAAGGCAAAGATTGCCTTGAGGATGGTCGGGTCACATCCATGTCGAGTTTATACTCCTCCCATCGGAAGCATGGGAAAGAGTTAAAGACGTCTTGGAAGAGCAGTAGAGTTATACTCTTCCTCATCTTAACATTTCTCTTTTTCTCCCACGTGGGCGTTGTTCTGATGAATGGTCGACTCACATTCATCCTGTCATTCTCTATCCCCCATGTTAACGACAAAAAGGACCGTTTTGCAGTTTATAGGATTACGCCTCTATCACCACTACGCTCTTCCTATCGGATCAAGGGATGGAGTTTGCGATCTAATGGGTGGTCATGTAACACCCAAATACATCTCTATGTCTTGCTTGGAGACTCGAGGGCTAGAGTCTGAGGAGGACTCATTATTATGCTCATGCATAGATAACACACGTCACACTCATGTGCGTATATTCTCTTGCCCCCCTGCATCAAGGGTAAAAAAGCGTGTATATGAATGGTTGAACTCCATCTATGTCAGATTGTTGGCGTTAGGCCAAGAGTAAGTAGGTGAAAATCGAATCATGCCAGCCAAAGCTTTATGTTCCACCGATCAATCTATGGGGTTCTAACTGGTTCCAAACTCTGGGTACCTGCATCATTCATATACAAATTTGCACGAGTTAGTCATGTTAATAACCCTAGAAGCATGTAAAGGTAAAATGCACGATTGGAAAGTAAGCTGTTGATGGGTGGTGATGCCTCCTCTATTTGGATTAATGTAATCCGATGGCATTGAGCATAGGATCTAGCCATATGGACGGTCGAACCGCATTCATTTGGAGTTGGATTCTGGCTTTGAAATGCAAAGATCGATGCACAATTGTCTTGAGGTCTTCCATGCTTTAGCCAAGGAGTTGATGGTCATATTAGATCAACCTTGAGCTATACAACTTCCTTAAATAGAGGGCATGGTTCTGTGAACAAGTAGTTCTGTTGGGCTCGCTAAAACAGTGCTCCGTAATTTTACATGCTGGTGTTAGAAGTTTGAGCGTTACTAAACTCTGGGTACCTACTCCGATCATGCATAAATTCATATGAGTTAGTCACATCAATAACTCATAAAGCATGCAAAGATAAGAGACATGGTTAAAAAACAATTATGTTAAAGGAATAAGTAATATTCTAAATGAAAATGGTATAGCATATTCTTTGTCAATCCATTTTGCTTCGTCCTGTCTCAGACAGGAGATGACTGCCAAAGTTTTTAGCTGATGAAGGATATCTTTTTAAATTATCATAGGGCGACATTCCTAGACTTTGATCGGGGTCCTGGAGTGACAAATGCAGTTACGCGGACTATAATGGCAAAGGATGAGATTATCTTCCCTTTGAATCGCCTTCTTTTCCCCGTGTCAAGGGAAAGGAATGAGGGTTAGATCATAACCACTAATGGTAGCACCTCATCTTTCTGGTGTTAGGACGGTAATCGGCAGGAGAACAATGGATCCATGCTTATAAAAGCTTTGCCCATTCCATGTCAGGAAGTGGGATACAGGGCTAGGAACGTAGACATGCCTACTCCATCCGCAGCTATGTCTTCGATCCCACGTCGGGAATAAGGGAAGATGTGTAGGAAATTAATCAGCATACATAATTAAGTGTTTCAGATCTTTAATTTGTCAAGCTTTGGGAAAGACTAGAGTAGTCAGCCATACTTCAGATACAGATATGGTAATGCCAGGCAATGATGTATCAACTTTGAATTAGATGATGGAGTCGGGAGCAGTCCATGCTTGGACTTCCTAGCTTCCCTATGCATCTGAGGCATGAGTCAATTGACAAACGGTCAATGAAGGGATTCGAATTGTGAATCTTCACATTCTAATACCAGAACGTTGACCGTTAGAAGTCTCATTCATACACATTTTCCGTTAGATAGTTGGCTTACTACTATTTCTAAAGCATTATCCTATGCATTAGCAATGAGATTTGTCAATATTTGTCCCAATGACCTTCATTGGAGAAAGAATAATATCGAATTATTCCAGTTCGATGTTCCATTCTGTTGGTCTTCCATACGCCTTAAGTCGTTGCAAAACTTGTCGTAACGGCCGGTTGGCTTAGACTTTGATCGGATAAGCTTGAATATGGTAGAATGGCTTGCTAAGCTTCGAGTGATGTTCGTATGTTTTATCAAAATAAGAGTATGAAGTGAAGAGAAGATGGTTGATTCTTAATTGCTTTAATCTCGAGCTTTCATCCATAGGCTGAGATCGCATGGTAGTTGATGAGCAGTCAAGTAGCCATCATCTTGGTAAGGATCTATTGGTTTGATCATGGCCTGCGGAGGTTTAATCGGTACCTAGCTCTGGGAACCCAAGTATGTTGCTTTAAAATTTATCAGGTGGAAATCGATCGTCATTAGTGCGGTTAATAGTAAATGGTCAATGCAAAGGTTAGCTAGGTTCCTCAAGTAATGTGTTGCAGGACATATATCCTTCGCTATGTCATATGAGTGAGGTATAGTTTCGGAACGTTAGGGAACCTTGGTCGCTTTCTAATATCCCGTCATTGTAAATTATTGTCACCAAAATTATCAGAGTTATCTTCATAATAGGGTTTGGATTGCTCCATATCGATGCAATTTGATTCAGTCAGCTGGGCAGGTTCATGTCATGTAAACCAAGTAGTCGCCACATATTCAGGAACAACATCGGTTGCATTGGTGGAGTCTATACACCATCAGAACCCTTGCAAAGGAGGCTGTCAGAACTTTCCCTCATATACAGTCATGGTTAGCATGTTGAATGTGTTGAATCTGCTCTGGAGCTTGTGACGGCCCGCCCGCACCAACCGGCATTTCTCCGTAAGTGCGCTGTACACATGCCCAGCTAACACGGGACGGATCGTCAGAAGAAAGGAAAGAAGAGAACGAACTAATCAAGAACCTGTAGAATGTCTCACAGCGCATGGAGCAAAATATAATAATAATATACTTGACATAAAACAGGTGAGACAGTGCATAAGCTGATAACTAAAACCAACATCAACATCAACATCAGAGCAGCGGAAATCCAAGTACAGCTTATTACAACTTCCCAAAATTTACTGTCTCTAAAACAAAAGAAAGCTAAAGTAGAAGATGCACTACTAATGCCCAAGCAGTGATCTTCAACAACACAGGGAGAATACTATATATATCATATGTGGAAGCCTCCTGCTCGTCTCCGGATCATCTACCCGTGCATCACCAGCTAACCTGTCTCTAGTCTGCTCGTGTGAGCACCTAGAGTAATAAGAAGAGACATAAAATTCTGGGTTAGACAAAAAGTCTGGTATGAGCGATAAGCATCTAAACAGAACAATAACAGGTATACTAAACCATACCTGAACCTGGACCTGCAACCAAAGAGTTAGCACTACATACCGTACAATACTCTAAGGTGCCATAACAGATAGTGTAAAGAATACGGGGGTGGGGTGTGTATGTCATAATGATGGCAAACAAATCAAGCATAACAACCATCCTCACATCTCTCACTCAGTGCGTAAAGCATACGATGTCCACCACTGTCAATCACTAGACCCATCGAAACAGTGACGGAGTTCGACCTGTACAACTACTGCTACTACCAAGCTTACCACATGAAGCCATGACCAAATCTTTACAAATGACCCCACTTCATTGGTCTACTAGCTCTTTAGTCGTACCTAGGCCACTGTGGCCCTGAATCCGTTCATGTACTCCCTACACATAGTGATTCAAAGTTACAGACATCGACAACCCCTTAGCACACGTCCCGCAGCAAAGCCCAATCATGAAGCTCACTCATTGGTTCCCAACTGGATCCTGAGTCAAAGCTCCTCACTTGGACTCCCTTTGCTTCTCGGGTTTTGGTCGAATTGGAGTTGGTTTTCAGAAAAGTCGTCGCGTAGTAGTAATAGCCCACGTACGGTTCGGTTCGGTGTTCCTCGTCTAGCTCGGTTCTGTTCGGTGTAACCTTCCAGCTCGGTTCGGGGGTCCTAGTCCATGCCTGGATTAGTACTCCATCCCTTCTCGGTTCGGTTCGGAAGTATAGTGCCCATCCTCTGTTCGGTTCGGTGGTTGCTCCCTTCTAGGTTTCCCGATCTGATCCCGTCCTTCTCCATTCGCCCGATCCGATCCCGCTCGCTTACCTGCTCCGATCCGATCCGCTCCCTAGCTCCGATCCGATCCTCTGTCCAACTCCAACTCTAAGCAATGGCCTTCCTTCCTGCCAAACTTCCTTTGTGCCAGACTTCAGTTCGGGTCGGATTCCTTGCCCAGCTCTCCTATCCGATCTGAGCCCATACCCGATCCGATCCGAAACCCTGCACAATTTTCTGCAACTTTTTCCAACAACTTGTTTACACCATTCGACGACGTTTTCGACCAATCTAACTATACTAATCAATCACAAAACAGTTCATACAGTCATAGCAACAAATAGAAGTGACCATAAACACCAAAACATCATCCATGACATGTAAAACGGATCAAATATAGCCAAAATCTCATATTTTCCCTTAAGCATATTTAAGCAAAACTAATCATAGGGTTGACAAAACTTAACCAAATTAAACCAAATTTCTACCAGACGCATAAAATATTATTTTCGAATTTACAGATATTTTTCCAGAATTTATTAGTGTATAAATTCGCTAATCTTCATTAATTACCCTTAATTAACCGTAATTAGTGCAAAACTATGCAAATCACTCACCTTGGCCACAAATAAAATTCTCAGAACTGAAACCTCGCTGATTTGGGTGAATACTGATGTCTAACAGTAGCTCTAACCTTGCTTTCATGTTTTCTCTCCTTAATTTGATGTAGATTAAGCCAAAACTTGATTAGAAAGTGATTCGGGGATGTTTCTAGATGTTGGCAGCCATTGTTAGGGTTCAAGAATGAAAGTGGCGGCTGGAAAATGAGGATAAGATCGTTCTCTAACTGATTTCAGCCTCCTCATAACCCTAATCCCGAAATCCCCCATTGGGCCTAGCTGTTAATCACCCGGTTAAGCCCAATTAAGCTGTTTTTCACTATCTGAAACTTGTTTCAGCCATATCTCCCAAACGGTGAGTCCGTTTGGCTAATGTGACCACTCTACGGAATTGTAAACCATCATCCGGAGCCAATGAAAGTGGTTTTAGATCAAAAGTAATGGCCAAAACAGTACCAACTAGGGGTAAAATGGTCATTTAAAAATCGGGAAAAATCATGAACATGGGAAATGACCCCAACAATCGCCTCCCAAAGTTATATGACCATACGACTTCGTATGTGAGAGAAATAAATATTCTACGATCCTATGATGCGTAGAATGCGGGTCGTTACAGAGCTCCTCACGTTGAATAACATCTATAAATAGGCCATGGCTCCATGAAGAATCCACGTTGTTTCCATTTTGCTATTAATATTCGGATCACAATCCGAACATGTCTTCGGGTCGCGGTTCGAACATGTATTCAGGTCGGATCGGTAAAGTCAACTCGTTATCGTTCATTTCGATCTGGATGCATGCTCGACTCGAAAGCATATTCGATCTGATCCGATTATGCTGTTCGACCCGACTCGAAGGCAATGCAAGGCTTCACTTCTAGTCTCTGTCAATTTTTGTGCGTTACCCTTCGAAGCCTTGGAGGGGCTTTGACATCCGGTAGCCGCAATTGTTGCGAATTCCATAGACATGCTAGGATCGTTGAATACGTAGTAATTCTCCTTAGGCCTTAGTGATCCAAATAGTGGGTAAGACTCCTAGATGTCAAGAAATTTTCAAATCTCAGTGAAAGCACCAAAATGTTAGACCAAAAAATGGCACTAACACCTAGAAAGTCGTGTTTAGAGCATGAAAACGAAGAAATGATTGAAAAATGCAAGAAAAAGCAAGACAACATTTTATAGTGGTTTGGCGTTAACCAGCTTACATCCACTTCATAATTCACTTCATAACATCATAAAAGTGAAGTTACAATAAATGAGATCATCATAATCTCTCATACAACTTCGTTTCTTGCGTTTATCTCAAATTACAAACATGAATATCACTCTTATTTTAAGATAGAGAAGGTTGACAGCCATGGCTTATTAGTACAAAACTTCTTACGACAAAAAGTCCCCTCATATATCTTTTAATTCACATACATATAGTGTTGGTTGGTGCCCGGGTTGAATGGGACACATGACGTTCGACCAAAGGAAGTAGAACGTAATGGAGAGGCGGTTATTGAGCAGTTGCAACAAGATAGTGGGTCGGTTCGTGGACATGTGGCGCGAGATCCGGACCTTCAAGAGGTAGTGGGAGGAGTGTTGGAAGTTATAACATGTATGGGTTCGGGTCTCATTCGATCTGACCCGAATTCCATTCGACCCAAGCAGGTACCACTCGAACTGAGCCCTATTCGACCAGGGGCTCTGATCGACCCGAGGATCTGTCAGACCCGAAGCTCCTTTTTTTACTGAAGTGTGGTATACGACCCAAGTTGCAGCTTTATTCGATCCGAGATGGAACGCCATTCAAGGTAAGGTAAGTATGAAGGATCTCCTTCGACTCAACACTTCATGTACCCTCTTCTTCGACCCCGGTATGTCCTTAATGTTGCTGGGCTTAGACGAGCCCGAAGGTGATTGTACCGGGGTTGGGCCAGCGGAGTTCAAGCTTGTCCAGACCTATGCTCGAGCCCTGATTGGATCTATCAGTGGTAGCTCATAGGGTTATGGCCTTGCCAAAAGGCTGGTCACACTACAAGAAAAATGATTTTTTGTAGCGCTCAAAAAATGCTACCAACCATTTTTGGTGGCGTTTCGTTAATCTTATGAGAAAACATGCTACTAAAAATCATTGAGTAGTGGTTGCACTTTTTACAAACGCCACTAAATATTTATTTTTAATAGCGTTTGTTAAACGATGTAAATGTTATTTTTTGCAGCATCTATAAAACACCACCAAAAAAGTTTCTACACTACGATATTGTTTTAATGGCGTTCATTTACTTTTATGTAGCGTTTAGTAAACGCCACTGCAAGGTTCCTGATTACTTTAACCATTAATTTGTAGCAACTTTTGAACGCTACAAAGAAATATATTTCGTAACATTATTTTCTGCTACCGTTTGTTCCCAATTTGTATCATAAAATTCAGGACTTATCCATAATTTTGCCTCCAATTATATAACGTAATACACAAACACATACACTTTTGAACATAATGTATTAAACAACCACAAAATACATACACATTCAAAGATCCATAACATACACACATTCAGACATCCACAACATACATAAGTGTCTTATGGCCCTAAAAAATGTCATAATAGGACTACAGCTAAAGCACAATAAACAATTGAAATAAGAAAGCACAATAAACAATTGAACTGCCTAATAAATATCATAAACTAGTGTTGTTGCTGCATTGACTTCTTCAGTGAAAGTCTTATTGCTGGCCTCGACGACGAGATCGACCATAGAGACTTTCGGGGATGTGGCGCAGAAGGTCTGTAACATAAAGAAGAATATTTCACAAAAGGAAATTGTAACACCAAAATACATAGGGCCTATAGCTGAAAACAAAAGGGAAAACTAATAACATAAACTGGATAACCAAGTGCAGCTAATTCAATTTGTGCGTTCAAGAAAAGCAAAGGCAAAACACGCAAGGTTAAGATGTAGCAGCAGCTGCAGCCTTCTTCCTTGGAGCAGCTTTGGTGCCTTCTCTAAACCCACTATTGAACCTTCATGGAAAATGACGAAGGTATCTCATCTCATCCTTCCGGTACCCATTTTTTTAGCATACAATTCAATCGATGTTTAGGAAATAATTAATCTAAAAGTCACTTTGTCTACATATCACTCTTAAGACATGGTTTACAGTTATATGCTGTAACAAGATTTGAATCCGAAATTGTAGACTAAATAACAAGATTTCAAATGGTAAATTCACATATACAACTATTATAAAAGTTGACTAGGCAGCTAAATTTACTTGATTTTTTTTCCTGGATAATATTTTATGCATGCCGTTTGTTACATGTTATGATTACCCATACATTACGCCATCTGTCATAAATATAATCAAAGCATATTAATGTTGACCAAAAGAATTAGTTATTTGCTACCTCATGATGGTCTCAAAGGTAACTACATGTATACTCTTACAGAAAGTGGGCTTAACATTTCTTATTTTTAATTAATCTATAATGATAAGTTAATGCTTGAGGTTGGAAATAAAACCATATAACCTTAGAGTCTGGAAGCACTGACTCAAATTTTTGTTATCAGAAAGGAACATTGATTATAGGACGACCAAGTTATAATCAAGATAAGTACTTCATTTTCAAGTTTCAAAGACAAAAAATTTGCTCTAGAGCCAAACTCAGAAAATGCAATCCCAAGAGATTTGCCTTTACATGCACCTAATAGTTCAACTACCTTAATTTCCAAATTCTGGTAGAGATTTCCCCGCTCTAAAAATAATCGAAGACAAAGAAACTTATGATTATGCTATTTTCTAGGACTGAAAATGAATGAATGAAAAAGGAAATGAAGATCAGTCCAAATGCTTTCCTATGTGCCTCTTAACTAGTCGAAATGCCTGCTTTTGTGCTTCCGCTAAATGATCTTCAAGATCGTAGACATAATGCTTCATTTTCTCCTATTCAAGAATTGTTTCCTCAATGGGTTTTTCCTTACTCAATACAACATCACTAATCCTAGTCTGTACATCCTATATTTTTTTGTGTATAAAAACTATGTGAATTAGCCTGAAATTAAAACTAATATAATTATGTCATTATATATATATATATATATATATATATATATATATATATATATATACATATATATATATATATATATATATATATATACATATATATACACACACACACACACCCCTACTTCTCGAGAACCTCAAAAAAAGATTTATTTCTACTTCCTGGAGAACCTACAATATCAATGTGGCACTGGTGTGCTATGGTATCGCTATTCAACCCTAACTCTATAAAGGTACACATTACTGCAGGTATGATATCTAAAGAGAGAATGGAATTATTCTACAAATTCCCACATTCGAAACATATTGAATCATAACATTCAAGACATATGAATTATTCTACAAGTTCTCACATTCAAGACATACTTGTGTTGTAAAAAAACATTCTAAACCTTCGTTAAGGCCTTAGGCATTAGACAAGGCTTTCTACTCAGCCATTCACCTAAGCTTGCTTCGATGAGGCATGCGCATTTTTTAAGCATTTACATATGTATATAAGAAATTTTATTGCACTAGTTTATGTAATGCAGTTATATGACTTATATCCACATATATAGACACACATCTGATACGCATATATAAACATACATGCAAGTATATTAAGAAAACATATACTTAGGAAAATATTTGTATTTATGAGATCGAAACATAGATGGAGGATACTCACCAGTCGATTGTGATTCGTCATCTTTCGTAGAATGTGTTTCCTCGTCTCTCCTCTCTCCGCTTACATTCGCATGCACGTCACACTGAAGCACCGGACCAACGACTCTCACCATAGGTTCTGCAAATGGAACAACTAATCAAGCTCCATAGTGACAAAGATATACGAAAACTAAAAGAAATTAAATTTAAGAGAAGAAGTAAACTAGTAATATTCTTCAAAATAATCTAATAATACAGCATATGTTTCTTTGCAGTAACTAATAGTTATAATCACATACTATGCCGACCTAATGCTTCTTTGCAATAACTAATAGTCAGGTTTTCTATGCTAAAAAATGATCAACATGTAGTGCCAAAAACCATTTTACCAATATGACATGTTGATAAAAGAGACAACGTATTTTTTTTCTCTGATGCTCTAAGTGCCTTCATTTTGTTTCATTTCATAGCTTTCGTACCTGGCTGTTTTTGCTAGACCTAGAACTTATTTCTAATAGGATATTGATAATCTACATTCTGTTTGAGGTTAAAATGTCATAGGCTACTTCTCTTTGAAGATTGATATGAAGTAAGGCTGTGTCATATGCAAAGCAATCTAAACTCAGATTATAAACTCGGAAATTGTTTTTTATCCAACTTATGTGAAAGAAGTACCTGCACCAGCAAAGCAGCCTAACAAAACTCAAGCATTGCGATAAAAGCAAATGACTACTATTCCATAAAATAATTATATAAAAAAATGGCAATATCAAAATGCTGACTGACATGGTTCCATGAAGTTATTAGTTATGAGTGTATTAAATTTTAAGAGGGGCTTGATGCTATATTCACAAATTTTATCTAAATTATCTTGTTCCCAACCACTTGCTCCAGCTAACTTAGGGTATCCATGTGTAAATTACTCACACAAATTGATTGTTATAATCAACAAGTTAAATTGTTATCTTGGTGCTTGCTTTTTTTTCTTTATGAAACACATCGATTCAATAAAAGAAAATAGAATAAGTTGGTAACTTACCTGAAGTTACAGACAATGCACTTAGGCAATACAAGAACATATGTCTTTAATATCTTTCTTGGACTGTCGAATTTGTATGTTTCTTTTCATTCTTGAACAAGGATGGCATCTTTAACATCATCTATCTTCATATTCATGCTCAATCCTTCCAGCAAGTAATAAATATGCGACCAAGAGATTAAATATATGGTTAGATCTAATTAATTTGATCTTTAACCAAAGTCCAAAATCAAATCCTTTTATAAAGATCTAACTGATCGCACCATGACTTAGATTGTGACTAAGTCATAACTCAAAAATCCTTGATGTACATCTACTTAATCGTACCATAACTTAGATTCTGATTATCTAACTCATAACTCACGTTTGAGACTAAGCAACACATTAGAGATACATTGTTTTACATTCATAAAACACATAGTTTCGATTTTGGTTGTCTATAACTATTTTTCCAATAATCAAAGTTTAAAATTAAATACTGCTAACTGCAAACAAACTGCTTCAAATTGATTGTATTTCATGAAACAATAAGTAGTAAGACTTTCCAACACAACAAATTACAATCTTAACCATTTTAAATGTTCATCTGTGAACCCAGATCTTGAATTACGATGATTTATCAAGTTGGAAACATCGTATATTTTACAACAACAAAAAAGACCAACAGGTTCACTATTAATATATAATCAATAGTTTCCCAATTATCTATATATGGATCACCCCTGTAATCTAAGTTAATTGACCAGATAAACGAAATGATTTAATATCAAATAGTATTGAATTCTATTGATACAAAGATGAAACGTTAAACATAGAATGGAAATCAAGATATTATCTCAGATAAATAGAGAACATTTACCTTAAGCCATCTTACCGTGTTGATCTGATATGTAGTTTCTATTGGAGACGTTTGTTCATCTCAACGTTAATATATAGATAGAGGGATGAAAGGTACAAGCCCTTGACTATACTTAATATTACAGAAGAGCATGGAGTTGACTGGAAAAAAACGGTGAAGTTACGATAAAAGGAGGAAATTCAACGATGAAATTTGAGCACGATTGGAAGGCAAAAATTTCTTCAGCCAAAATTCAAATCCTACAGGCCAGTACATTATACGTCAGTCTGGATCATTATTAGCAGTATACCCTCGACAAGCAGCAGCCGCAAGCTAATCCATTCAAAGATCGATTGAGTAGACAATCAAATCAAGCCATACTTCTTCGACCAAAGAACATGTGAATCGATGAAAAAAATCGAAATAGAGTTTAACTTAACATACCTGCATGAGATTGAAGTATGAACCAACACCTTGAAATCCACGTCCGAACCAGAAAATCGAAATAGCATATTTCTGTAAATAAACTTCTGACAAAATAATAATTGATACGTGATTATCAAATCCGGGCATCAACAAAAACGAGATAAATTAGAGATGAATAAATCAAAGTACCCGATGTTAGAAATTTAAGCACAGCAAGAGAACAAATTTTTTTTTTTTTTTATTGCAATTTTCTGCCATGTCCAAAAGCAGAGAATGGATACATTTATAGGCTTGGAAACACCACTTTAGTACAAAAAACTAAGCAAGTAATTAATTATGATGCTTGGTTACTAAGAGACATGTCAATTAGACTCCTTATCCAAATAGCTTTTTGCCCCTTCAGCTTCTCTTTTGACCAAGCATTAAACCTGAGCATCCTTTGGATTACATTCAACACCCCCCCCTTAATCCAAAGTCTAACACATTCATCATGTCACGACACCAGCTGAACTTTTCTTGAGTAAGTGATTTCGTCAATACATCTGCAATTTGCTTGTCTGTCTTCACATACTGCAGCTCAATCACTCTTTGCTCAATCAAGTCGCGCACAAAATGGAGTCCGGTGTCGGTATGCTTTGTCCTACTGTGTTGCACTGGATTGGAGGCAATTGTAATTGTTGATTGATTATCACAATAGAGAATTGTTGCATTCTTCTGTTCACAATTTAGCTCCTCTAACAAGCGCCTTAACCATACTCCTTGACATGCAGCTGCTGTTACTGCATTGTACTCAGCTTCCGCAGTTGATAGTGCAACCGTTGATTGCTTCTTCGAGCTCCAACTAATTATGCTACTGCCATAGAAAAAACAATGACCTGTTGTGCTTTTTCGATCATCAATGCTTCCAGCCCAGTCGCTGTCACTATACCCTTTTAAGCAAGGCTCATCAACTGCATTGTACCATAGACCATAACTTGTTGTTCCTGCAATATATCGGAGAATTCTCTTTGCTGCTCCCATATGATTTTTAGTCGGGTTGTGCATATACCTTGCAACCATTCCAACTGCATGTGTGATGTCTGGTCTTGTGTGTGTCAAATACATCAGTCCTCCTACTAAACTTCTAAACCGAGTTGCATCTGCTGCTCCGGAACCATCAACTGCTGTCAACTTTTCATTTGTATTCATCGGTGTATATACCGGATTGCAGTTTTCCAGCCCAAACTTTTCTATCAAATCTTTTGCATATTTGCGTTGGGATACAAATATTTTTCCCTTCTCTTGTTCAACTTCTAGACCTAGGAAGTAATGCATTTTTCCTAAGTCAGTCATCTCAAATATATTCATCATCTGCTCCTTAAACTCCTTCACCATTGCATCATCCGTGCCGAAATAAATCATATCATCAACGTAGAGACATACAGCTATAAAGCCTCCTTTTTCTTTGTTTTTGACGTAAAGATTAGGCTCATTTTTGCTTCTCTCAAAACCCAGTTTATGAAAATGTGCATCAATCTTGCTGTACCATGCACGGGGGGGCTTGCTTCAAACCATAAAGTGCCTTAAATAGACGGTACGCGCACTGCTCTTTTCCTTTTACTTCAAAACCTTCTGGCTGCTCAACATACACTTCTTCTTTTAGTTCACCGTTGAGGAATGCTGATTTCACATCAAATTGATAGATAGGTTGTTTCAGCTGAGCTGCAAATGCCATTAGTAGTCGAACCGTCTCAAATCTAGCCACTGGAGAAAATGTCTCTTCATAATCTATGCCTTGCTTTTGTGCATATCCTTTAGCTACTAACCTTGCTTTATATTTCAATATGTTACCATCGGCTCCAAATTTTGTCTTGTAAATCCATTTAACTCCAATTGCTGTGCGATTTTTGGGTAATTCCACCAACTTCCAAGTATGATTTTGTTCAATTACGCTCATCTCTTCTTTCATTGCTTGTATCCATTCTTTTCTTTTTGCTGCTTCTTCAAACGACACTGGGTCTGCTACATACATAACTTGAGTTGTTTCATATAGTTCTCGTAAGGACCTTACCCTTCTTGGTGGTGAAATAGAATCGACCATCTGATTTGGTGTGCCATTTATGCTTGTGTCAGCTTGCGGTTGTTGATTACTGTCTTCTTCTTTTTCCTCTTCTACAACTGCTACTGATGTGTTGTCTTCCTCGATGGACCAGTTCCAGCTAGCATTCTCGTCAAACATGATGTTTCTACTGACTATAATCTTCTTTGTCACTGGATTGTACAACCTATAGCCTTTAGATTGTATGCAATATCCAATGAACACACATTTCTCCGATTTAGAATCCAACTTCTTGCGGTTTTGTGCAGCTACGAGGGTGTATGCAATGCTTCCAAATACACGCAAATGTCCCACACTGGGCTTCCTTTCGAACCATGCTTCAAACGGCGTCTTGTTCATTACTGCCTTAGTTGGTGACATATTAAGAATGTATACTGCTGTTGCCACCGCTTCTGCCCAAAACTGATTCGGCATACCTTTGAATTTCAACATGCTTCTTGCTAGCTCCACCACGGTACGGTTTTTGCGTTCAGCCACACCATTTTGCTCAGGTGTGTATGGGGTAGTTAATTGCTGCAGCACTCCTTCATTCTCACAAAACTGCTTGAATTCTTTTGATTGAAACTCACCACCACGATCTGATCTTAGAGCTTTCAGTTTAGCTCCTGTTTGTGTTTCAGCCATAGCTTTGAATTTTTTAAACAATCCAAATGCTTCACTTTTGTAGCTAAGAAAATATACCCAGGTCATTCTGCTGTAATCATCAATGAACAACATGAAATACTTGCTTCCTCTCATCGACTCAACCTCCATTGGTCCGCATAAATCGGTATGCACCAACTCGAGAGCTTTGGTTGCACGCATCGACCGATCTTTTGGAAATGTTAGTTTTGATTGTTTTCCATACACACATCCTTCGCATATCCCGATATCATCAATATCCGGCAACCCAACCACCATTTTCTTTTGATTAAGCAATCTCAAACCATTTATGTTCAAATGACCGTACCTTAAATGCCATAAGTTGCTGGAACTAATCTCCTTGACTGCAAGAGCTTTGCTTTTCACCTTCGCTACCTCCAAAGGGAACAAGTTGTTTTGTGTCTTCTTGATTGTTGTCATTGTTTGATTTGAGGCTGCATCCACAATTCTGCAATTGTCTCCTTCAAATATGATGGTATACCCATTGTCCATCATTTGGCCAATGCTAAGTAGGTTTTGCGACAGCTGAGGAATGTAGTATACATCATGTAGCATCTGTGTGCTGCTGCTGGATTGCACAGCCACTCTTCCCTTTCCTTTAACATGAATCTCTTTATCATCACCAAGCTTTACTGCCTTCATGTATGACTCATCCAAATCATCTAACAAGTGCTTATAACCTGTCATGTGATTTGAACATCTGCTGTCCAGAAACCATATTTGACTCACATCTACTTCTTCATCAGTTTTGGCCATAAATAGCCGTGCTTGATTGTTCTTCTCCTCAACAAAACTTCCCTGTCCTTCTTCTCTTTTCTTCTTGTAACAGTCGGCCTCTACATGACCAGATTTGTGATAGTAATTACACACCTTATCTCGATTTTCATCTCTTTTTTTCTTGTAACATTCAGCTTGCAAATGTCCTTTCTTATGACAGTAGTAACATTCCACGTCTTTCTTTGGTTGATAATTGTGTTGTTGGTTGTCAGTTGGCTTGCCTCTACCTCTGCCGCCGTGACCACCTCGGCCTCTTCCGTTTCCTCGGCCTCTGCCTTGCTGCTGCCTGCTTGAGAACTCGCTCTTGGTATAAAAAGCTTTAGTGTCATCATTTGCTTCTGATCGACTGAGACGGGCTTCATGGACCTGCAGTGATCCCATCAACTCATCAAACGTATAGGTGGACAGGTCTTTGGATTCTTCAATCGCTGCCACAACATGATCAAACTTGGTCGTCAAACTACGCAACACCTTCATCACAACTATTTGCTCAGAAAGATCTTCTCCACAACTTCGGATTTGGTTGACAATTGCTGTAACACGCGTGAGAAAAGATTGAACTGTTTCACCTTGGTTCATTTTTAGTGTCTCAACCCTTGTAGCTTGATGGTTACTACCTTGGAACTTCCTTGAAATGCAGTCTTCAAAATAGTCCAGGCCTCCTTTGCTGTTTTTGCTGCTGCAATCTTTGCGAATACCGAATCATGTACGGCTTGCTGAATATAGTATAACGCCTTTGCATCTTGCTTTGCTGTTTTGATTGGTCTCGGATCAGGATTTGGTGCTCCTGTTTCTACAAGTTGCCACAAGCCATGAGATTTCAACATCGTCTGCATCTTGATGCTCCAGAACTCGTAATTTTCACCCTTAAACAGAGGTAAAGTCTGATTGATGACGGTAGTGTTGCTGCCTACGTCGGCCATGGCTCTGATACCAATTTGTTAGAAATTTAAGCACAGCAAGAGAACAATTTTTTTTTTATTGCAATTTTCTGCCTTGTCCAAAAGCAGAGAATGGATACATTTATAGGCTTGGAAACACCACTTTAGTACAAAAAACTAAGCAAGTAATTAATTATGATGCTTGGTTACTAAGAGACATGTCAATTAGACTCCTTATCCAAATAGCTTTTTGCCCCTTCAGCTTCTCTTTTGACCAAGCATTAAACCTGAGCATCCTTTGGATTACATTCAACACCCGAAGGATTGAATTAGGGTACGATGAAATTGAAAACTGAAGAATGAGGGCACGTGAATGGTAAGAACGAGAGATTTTCGTTGGCTTCCCGATGTTGTTGAGGGCAGTACGATGGAACTGACGACGGCACGAGGAAAGTTAATCGGTGGGATCAAATTTCTTTGGTGGCAGAGTGATTTGGGGAGAAGGAAAGAGGGGTAAAAAATTCGAAGTAAGAGTGGAGAGGAATAGAAAACAGGTGCTTACGTTTATTTTGGACCTCGCACAATATTTTTTCTTAGGCGGGGAAGTGAATTTTTTTGCTGCATTTATATTGTGAGTGAAAACATATTTACTTGCATTTGCTAATAAACGTCACTTAATTTTGCAACAAAAACTCAATTTTCTTGTAGTGTCAACAATAACCTACTATTATATTTCATTACAAACTCCGATCGTATTGCACAAAATCACGAGTGAGCGTGCGAGTGTATACGTGTTATTGTGTCAGCTACGACCCGTTTACGTCTCGATGTAAGCAAGAGCCAATGACTAATGTTTGATTTCTCGAGTCGACAGGAATTAGACGCTTACTTAGACAGCCGGGGCAAAGGAAAGGTCACGATCAATCGCTCGACTCAACTTGGGGATCTTTCCGAATTCCAGAAATACTTTTGCCAACTCAAAGAACATTATATAAAGAGAAGACATAATTTGGGGGGCAAGTGTTAACCGGCATTTTGGTCCGGTTCCTAAAAGCAATTCGAGCCGGCACGACTTGGCCCATCGTGCGACCCAACTGTCCGAAGTATTGCCAAGAAAGTCAGGAAACAAGCCCACGAGAAGTCACACAAGTGTGGTCGTCACGACTCGTCGAAACTGCTCAATGATCAGCTAACACTCGGGATCAGTATTCTTCGCCCCACGACTTCGTATCCCGAACTTCAAAAGAAACTGTATCTCGGAGCCTCAACAACATCACGAAAATTCCATTAACTCCGACTTTGTATCACCAAGTGATCAGTGTTTTGTATCCCACCTTTATGGAAAAGCCAACTCCCCGACTCGGTATTCCTGGATATGAAGTCCAAGCTCCTTAAACTCGCACTAACCCCGGATCGTATTTCCAACTTGATACTCTCGAGTACAAAAAGCTGGATACGAAGATGGAAAGAGGGGAGACTTCACGAAACCAGGCACCGAAGTAGGATCCGAGGGAAATAATAAGTACTCGGATCGATACCGATCTCAGGGGACAAAACTGGCCTATGGGCTCCGCTTCCTACTTGCACCCACCTACTCCACTACCTATAAATACCTCCTGACTTGCTGCGTTTTTTAGGCTCGCATTTGGCTGATTTGACATATTATGAAGGAATTCTCAACCTTGGACACCATTAAAGCAGCTTGGAGCTTTGGGAAGAGGAAATATCCTATTTCTTAAGATTTTGAACTTTCAGACAACAAAGGAACTTTGGAAACAAGGATTATTTAGAACTTGACGCACCAATTCCTTTGTAAGCAGTTATAGTGATGATGTCCACAATTTTATTTCTTCAATAGTGAATAAAATCAATAGAATCTTCAAAGTGTAAGTAGATTCAATCCGAACGAACCACCACAAATTTTATGTTTCTACTTTTGACAAATTACTTTCCATACGCGAAACTTTATTTTCGATTATTGTAACAACCCGAATTCCGATAGACCATTTTTTTTTCAAAATTCTAATCTATCGAAACCCATGTTAGTTCGTCTGGTATCCTGCAGAAAAGACAGAGAAAATAAACATATCAGAGCTCAGAAAACATCTCACAGCGGAATGGAATAAAATATAATATAATCAAATATAGCCTTACACAGATAATAATACTGCCTAACCACTATCCAAAACTATCATATCTCTATAACAAATCTAACCTGCGAGTATGTTATGAGGAGGGGTCAGAACACATGTTCTGGTGATTGGATTTAAACCACATTCTGGATAACCCTACATATACCGTTCAGTTACATTTTCTTATTTATTAGGTTACTTGTGTTAATAGCACCGAAGGCTTACACACATGTCGTACCCATCTACTTTCCAGTAGATTAACCTAATACAATATACATATAGCTACCCCCAATATTAAGGTACACCCATGGTACCCTACTCGCACAGTCTCCGCCGTAACGCCATAGAAACATACGCTGTCCCTCATCCTACGTCAGGACGTCGTACGGATCTCTGTATAACAATGCTACGTTCCGTATTGAACCGCCATAGTCATGCTACGTAAGCATACAGACTGCACCATTCAAACCATTCGATCGAATCAAATTCCATCACAAAGTAATGCCCTAGAGTCTTCGATACACAACCCGGAGCAAACATACATGTATCGGGACTTTCTCACGTATGTATTGTTAATCGTACTCGATGGCTCAACCTCAACGATACACCATCCAGAAACGGTATGCATGTATCCGCACGTATTATCTACCATGCACCGAGTTCCGTAATAGGGCTATATCATATACACGGAACTCGGTCGGGAGCCTTTTCAGATATCTGTATACATAGATACTATGGTCTACATTTTCACAGTGGTTGTGGTTCCACCCGACCCTTCCCTCAACTTGTGAAAGGCAAACAGATATGAGAGCTAGTGATGCGCCCCTAACAAACAATCTACATTCAAATTGGTGTGTCCCGCAACCAAAGCTTCGATAGTAAAAGGTCAATGGTCTTTTGGTTTAGCTCTCCGCCTTTCCACATCACGCTGACTGTTGATGACCGGTACCCGACGATTACTATCAATCAGATGGTTAGACCCGCCTAAGGCAAACAAATGAGATGGCCATAACTCGCCTAGTTACAAGGAACCAGATTTATCGATTCACCTAAGCCACCTTACAACCTTCTGATTGCCCACTATCGTGGCAATCAAGGTTTACTCACCAAGTAGTAACGCGTAGACCCAACCTCTGCGAGCACAGCCTAAATGCTGCCACCGCACAGGGGACTACAGGAGTACCCTTCACGTCCCAGGAAGCCGCGTGCTTCCCCTTCCGTTCCTTCGGAGCCAGCAGAAGCAGAACATCAAGCTGAATAATCAGATGGACGTGCGCTCCCCTCGTGCCTCATGACACCATGATGATCTACCCCGTTGGGTTCTTCGTTTTCAGATGTACAGACTGGCCCAAACGCCTCTGGTTAACGTGTTATTAGACCCTATGTCCAAACATTTAATTACGTGCTTTCCCTATCTCAATAAATTTCTAGTTAACTTGGTTATTTCAAATCATATTAACTTCTTATTCAGGTTACCAGGTTCTTCTTGCTTATTAATTTCAGTTATATAACTTACTCCATGTAAGTTCATTAATAAGCTTTTAACATGTTATTCTTATCAGCAGATTTCAGATTCTCAGGTTTTTAGATAATATGTTCTTCTTATCGGCATGATTCAGATTCTCAGGTTTACAGATTACTTAATGTATAATTAAGTACAACTTGTTGCATTTCATAAGCTTTCCCTACTTTTCTCTACTTATTACAAATAGGAGGTTTCAGGTTTCCATATTTATAGATTACTTAATTTATAATTAAATACAACTTATCTCATTGCATAAGTTATCTCATTGTAATAACCCGAAAATCTGGGCCAGTTTAAAATTTTTATTTTGGCGATTTTAGCGAATTTTGATTATTTAAAATAGATTATTTTAAATAATATCGACGTGAAATTCATTTTGAATATATAATTCGACGTATATATTATATACGCCGTCGTTAGAATATAAATATTTATATATAATTATAAATAGAATTGAAAATGGCGCGGTAGTTCGATAATTCGATTTCAAACTTCAATTGAATGTACCGGGTGCAAAACAATCCGGATTTTAGTGAAACCAAAAACATTAGGATCTAATTGATGATATCTTTCCAACGAATCCGAAAAATCAAGATTTCATGGCAGGGATCAAAAGATATGTCCAGTTGAAAATTCTGAATAGTCGCTATGAAATTCAGGCCCTTAAAAATGGAGATTTTGCAAATGACCTCGGATTTCGACGAAACCACTTTTGTTGGATCCGCAGTTTCAAGTTATTGCTAGGTTTCAAATTTCATAATTTTTCGAATCAATATGTGAGCGTGGTAAAGGAAAACGCGTTTTGACCATTTCAGTTGATTTTAATCGACTGGAAATTGGCCATTTTTCCAACGGTCTCAGAATTCGACGAAACTAGTTTTGTTAGGACCGTATCGTCAATACGAAGCTAGAAAATATTTTTCTGGAATTTTTCTAGTTAGTATGTGACCCCGGTAATTTGAAATGTACGTTTAAAATTCAATAAAGTGATTTAAATGTAAATTTAACAGAAACTGATTGTAACAGCCGAATCAGCTGACGATACATATCCCATTGTGTTCGGAATGGGGGTAGTAAGCTATGGACGACAGTCGGTGGGTCCCGTTTCGAGGTCGAAATAAAAAGTCAACTTTAATTAAATAATAAAATAAAATAAATAAATAATATTTATATAACTTTCCTTATTTTCTCTCACTCCCTCTCTCTTCTATTTCATAACAGAAAAAAAAAGAAAAAAAAAAGTAAAATCAAATCGCGATGCCCTAACCCCGCCAGACCTCGTCGTTCGCCCCCTTCGTCGTAGCTCCGGCCAGCGCCGTCGCGCCTCAGGGTGCGCCCTCTCCCTCCTCTCGATTTCCACGCCGAGCCCCAACCCAAGCCCCAACGCCCCCAATCCAAACCGCGCCGCCCCTCCTTCTTCCCCCTCTCCTCTTCCATCGACAGCCGCAACCCCCCCCCCTTCCTATCGCGACCCCTTCCCCTCACCAAAACCGCCTCCCACCTGAAGGCCGACGCCCACACACACCCCCCCCTTCGAGGCCCTGAAATCTTACTGTAAGTTTTTTTATTTTTATTTTGTTTTATTTTATTTTATTAATTTATTTCTGTTTTGTTTTTTTGTGTAAGAAGTTTAGGAAACAAAAATCAGTTTTATTTTATTTTTATTTATAGCATGAAGAAAAGATTTGATTTTTAAAACCTAAAAAGATTTGATTTTTAAAACCTAAAAAGATTTGATTTTTAAAACCTAAAAGATTTGATTTTTAAAACCTAAAAGATTTCATTTTTTTTAAAACAATGAAAAGGTTGGATCTTTAAGATTAAAACGGCGAGATTTTATAAATAGGTAAAGGTGGGATTTTTTTTATCTATAAAAAGATATGATTTTTATTTCTAAAAATATGGTTTTTAATTTATAACAAGGTAAAAATATAATTTTTACATGATAGGAAGATTAAAAATATAATCTTTATAGGATAGAGAATATAAAAATATCATCTTTGTATATGTAGCGAAATAAAAATCTGATTTTTATTTTATATACGTTGAGATAAAGTGGTTATTTTTATAAAGGTGAAAAATTTATTTTTATAAAGGCGAAAACTTTATTTTTATAAAGGCGAAAACTTTATTTTTATAAAGGCGAAAACTTCATATTAGAAAGGGAGAAATCTATATTTTTGAAATGGAATTTTTATCTATATAGTAGCAATGTAGAAATAGAATTTTTTTATCCATAGAGCGTGATAGTAAAAATATGATTTTTATATATTGAGTAGCATAGTAAAAATTCGATTTTTAAATATATGAAGTGATTATAAAAATATGATTTTTAAATTGAAAACGAACAAATAAAAATGTGATTTTTATTTTAAAGACATCAAAATATAAAAATGTGTGATTTTTATATATATAGTGACTACGGGCAACGAAGATGACGAAGATGGGATGACGAAGAAGATTTCTATCAATGAAGTGTCGTGGTATTGGATAGCTATCGGTGAGAACTTCTCACTCTTCTATTTCTCTTCTAGTTATATATATATATATATATATATACTAGGATGCAGACGGTGCTTAGTAGCACCCGACACAATCGTCCACAGACCATGGACTTGTTTGTTTGGCTGTGTTGTTAGTTAGATTGTTTGGGTTGATTTGAATAATTTGGTGAAATGAAATTGATTTGATTGATGTGTGAATGGCGTGGGCCTTCACTAGACCGGGGATAAGGCTAGGCCTCGTCCCGTTTCTAGTATCGTGCCGTTATGTCGCCGAAATTTTCTAAAATATGTTAGAAAAATAAAAATATCACTTTTATTGTGTAACTGAAATGAATAGAAACTCATGTGTTAAAATAGAATATTTTATCGTTAAAAATATAAATTTTAACGTGAAAGTGAAGAAATAAATATTTATAAACAAATCGGCCGATTTGTTTATATACACTGATTTGACTGATATTGATTGGGTCGATAAATTTTACACATCGCCCAACTGCACAAATAAAATCTGTACTTGATTGTTTGAAACCCCACACGGGTGTTGGGATGAAATTTGATGCTCACTCATCCTGATTGATTAAATATGTCGATCGATTGATTGACAGGCTGTTATAAGCGTCAGATATCTATATTTGATGCTTATACAGTGTAGTGCACTTTGGTTGATGGTTGATTGTTTATTAATGCTATTATATACATGTGTTGTATGGAATCCATATAATTAACGTTATATGGTGATTGATTGGGCCTCATTCCAATCAGGAAAATAATGAATATTAGAAAAGAAATTCATGTGTTGAATATAAAAATAGTCATGTGTTGACGATGTTCATGTGTTGAAAATATTCGTGTGTTGAGTAAAATATTTTAAATAATAAAAATTACATCTTTATCATATTTAAAATTAGAACTACTTCCTAGTAGAAGTCCAATTAAAATCAAACGATAGATACCATAGTTTTATAAAATATTTTACATAACAAAAATGGTGATGTGTTGACAGTACTCATGTGTTGAGATTAGTCGTGTGTTGAAAGAAACATAGATTCATATGTTGAATGGGATAAATATTCATTTGTTGAATAGAATAACGAATTTATTGAAAAATATAAAGCCGTGTTGATTAGAGATGCGTTATTTTGACGCGAGCGATATTTATATCGATTTTATTCGTTTTATAATGAATATTGAAAAGTGATTTCAAAACTAAATATTTTGAAATGAAATTCAAATTGAATTAGATTAAAATTCGAATTGAATAGGAAGAGAATTTGAATTTGAATAAAATAGAAATGAATTCAAATTGAATTGAATTGAAATTGAAATATAAAACAAATTGAAATTTTAGTGAATCAATTTGAAATGAATTCGAATCAAATAGTAAATAAATTCGATTCGAATTGAATAGAAAGTGAATTTGAATTCGAATTGAATAAGAAAGAATTCAAATTGAATTGAAACGAGTTAGAATTTGAATTGAATTGAAATCAAATCGATTTGAAATTGAATGTAGTGTTGGAACGGTTTTGAAAACGAATTTAAAACGATTTTTAAAATACGTTTTAAAAAGGAAATCGATGAAATATATAATATATATATAATATATATATATTTAATGGCCTGAATAGAACGCGCCGCGCCGCGGCAGTTCGTGAATTTCGACCATTTATTTCAAACGGACATTGCGGGAGATCCGACCGTCGGATTCTCCTAAAACCGGAACCGTTGAGTTCGTATCGAAAAGAGCTTTCCAATGAATATTAGAAATTTGAAATCTAACGGTTGGATTTGGAATTATGTCCAAATCAAATTCGAAAAAGATCGCTGTAAGTGCAGTTCGATAGCCGTTGATGGAAATCGACTGTACGGGCCTTGATAAAATTATTAAAAATATCTATAATTTGTGTAAAATCATAAGAAATGATTTGGGAAGAATTGAGCTGGAGAATTCCACATTTGAAAAGATAAAAATAGATTTTTATCGAAATGAACTAGTTTTGAACTAGAATTAAAATCAATTTATTTTTGAAATAAATAAATTGAATTTGAAAGTGATTTTGAAAATAATCGATATTTCCAATACGTGAATTGGACTGGAGTTGAATCGAAATTATCTTCGGGATATTTCGATGTTGGATTTCGTGACTATACAGATATTGTTATGGGAATTTGAAAGATATATTTTATATCGTTATTGCCAATACGATATATGTTGGTTTCAGAATTTGATATTGAATATAAGCCGATATATTTTCTATTCAGAGCCTTGTATTTAATATCAAATGTGATTTGGGTTTATCGTGAATCGTGTTTTAGAAGACATGGGTTCTTTAACCCAGTTAAAGACATAATATTGATTTTTGAGAAGATTAAAACTAAGTGGAGTTTTAATGAATCTTTAATTAGATTAAAAAGTGAATTGATAATTTAAATTATCAAATCTGAAAAGTGATCGAGAGTGGAGTATCACCAGTTTTGCTCCAAAGCGATAGTTAAAATCTTTAATTAGATTTGAACGTGAAATGGTAATTAATTTTACCGATAACACCGTGGTGTTAGATGTGGAGTATTACCAGTTTTCTCCCTGGGATATATAGGTTGGGATTGGGAAATAAAATAAATAATTACTTCGGTGTGGTTCGTTAATCCCGACTAGTTTGAAATGATATCCAAAGGAAGATTATAGGATAAATTTAGAAGAATTTATCTTGGATAAAATTAATGGGAACATTTCCCTAAGAATGTGATTTTGTGAATAAAAGAATATTCTGAATTGGAATGAGGCGTTTGTTGAGCTTGTGTAACATCCGTTTATTATATACGTGGGTTATTCAGAAAGGCCGGGTTTATACCCATTCTGAATAACCGATTCGACGAGATGTCGAAGATGAAGACAGTGGTTGAAGACCGGAAGTCTTCACATCGTTTGGGTGATTACTGATGATCTTGATTGGGCTGTACACCCAGGATGAGGGAATCAGTTGGTGATCGTCCAGATGTACTTGGAGATGGACGGATATGCGAGGAAAGTGCCTCCGGTTTCGTTCAGACCCAGAACGAACTTGTAAATGGATTGTGTGTCTGACATTGGATTTTATTCTGTGTTGATTGATCTCTATTAAATATACATCTGTTTGGCGGCGGAGAATTTATTCTCTTGCTTAACGCCCTTCTCTGAGACATACGAGCTTAGAGGTTGTATATCGATGGACATCAGTCGCATGGAGTGAATTGCCAATGTGGCATGCGTAAGTGGCAATTGATCAGGGCTTCTGTTGAAAAGCAAAGTCTTGTGGTTGATGATCAAAGCACGGCTTGTGTGGCATAGCTTTGTGTATAACGTGAATTCGCGAGCCTCACACCTCGGTATGAGTCAAAAACGGGAGACGGACCGCTGGGAGAGCACGACGTTTCTTTCTAGCTAGGGTGGTGTCAGTGACCTACCAGCCCTGACATTTATATACTTTTCACCTGTGTGGTTGTTGGATACGAGGCGCCTCGGATATAGGTCTGTAAGGACCGGGAAACGTGTGTTCAGGAATAACTAATCCTCAAAAGTAAGAGAGGACCGGCCCAGCCGATTCCAAGGATCAGAGTGGGGTCCTAAGGCATTGCTAGAGTGTCTCGAACGCGGAGAGGAGCTTGCCCCTTGCCTCGACTCATGATGGAATCCAATTTCCAATACGTGTATTGCGGTTTTAATTATAGAACTAGTATGGCGACATGATATATGGTACCCATGCCGTCTATGATTGATATTTATGATTGAATTGTTTTGACACTATACACTTATTATAGTATCAAATAATGTGTTTTAAACGTATCAAGCATGCTTTGGCTGTTATAAAGGAAAACCCTATCCTCCGGCTTGCGTTGCATTGTGTGATGGGACCTGGGTCTTATAACGGCTTCATTTTTCTTTATTTAGCATTGCGCTGTTTGTTCTATGCACTGGTATTCTTGGGAGGAAACCCGTTCCGTGTTATACGGCGTGGTCCCTTGATTTACCTTACTTTAAAAACCAATATTTATAACTGTTTTAGTTCTCACACCAGTACCATGACTGACCTGGAGTTTATTGTTTTAACCTAAACTCTGGGTGCCCCTATTTTCCGCACGGGCAGCTAGTAGTTTTGGTTTTGCAGATTTATATTCACAGGGTCCTGATTAACAGCTGGAAAGATGCTCGGAAAGCTCTGTATCCGTGTATCACTTCTAGTTGTGCTTTTGTATTATATTCCGTTGCTATGTAATTTATTGTAATCTCTGATATTTATCGAATGTAATTTATTCATTTATACTCTGTATATTCTTGTATCTGATGGAATTGTTTTAACAACAATGAAATGTTCTTCTGTATGCGTTCATTTGTGTGTTGTTCTCAAAGTATTCGTGCTTTCCTTCACGGGGAAGTTACGGGTCCTTACAGTGGTATCAGAGCTTTGGTTTACAGAGCTCGAGAACAAGACACATTAGAACCATACGAAAGAATTCATCAGATATTGGATTAGTAATATCCAATTAGAATGACTCGTTAGAGATAGGATCAGTAGTATCCTAGAACGAGTGTGAAGAGTATACTTTTCAAATGAAAACAATTTTGTTTTGCAAATTTAAATCGCTTTATACGTATTTGATTATTTATTTATGTTGAATATGGACAATCGAGTATATATAGATTTCGCGTATACGCGTCATGAACGTATATTCGAAGTTTTAATATACTGGGTAGATATAGAATCACATTCTAGACACCCGGAGATGGTTCTGATGATTGATATATCATCATCAGAATTTATGTTCGTGTTTCGAAGGTGTGATTTCTATATATTTCCATTAGACTGGTGTGAGAACCAAAACCTAGATAGTTAGAATACATTGTTGTGAATTGGCATCAAAAACATGATTTTTTGTATATATATCAAAAGATAAGAATTTGAAACTCTAATCCACTAATTGATTGATGTTTGTGTTGTTTGTTTAATTGTTTGCTAATTTTTAACCATTTATGCCTAATTAAACTAATAATTGAATTGTATTGAAAATTGGTCGCATTTGCTTGCATACATGTATATCTTTTGAACAGGTCATAGCAAGGAGGCTAGAGCCGAAGAATAAAATTTGTTTGCCCGACAAATAGGTACATGTTTATTACATAATTTCCTGTTTTGTTTGGGTGATGATGATTTTATGAGCCTATTGGCTAGCCGCTTGGCTTTTTCTTTTTCTTTTTGAGATCTGAAGGACCGGGGAAGCTATTTGAAATTCCCCGATGCTCCCGGTGCAGGGGAGGTTATGGCGAAATTTTTCGAAAATTTAGGGTGTTAGCCAAATTTTTGAAGAATTTGACAATTCTCAGAAACTGAAAAGTTGGAGAATGGAAGCCAGATCGAACGTAGTGTTGAATAATCAAACCACTTTCGACTTTGTTCCTTTTCGGGGACGAAAAGTTTTAAGTGGGGGAGATTGTAATAACCCGAAAATCTGGGCCAGTTTAAAATTTTTATTTTGGCGATTTTAGCGAATTTTGATTATTTAAAATAGATTATTTTAAATAATATCGACGTGAAATTCATTTTGAATATATAATTCGACGTATATATTATATACGCCGTCGTTAGAATATAAATATTTATATATAATTATAAATAGAATTGAAAATGGCGCGGTAGTTCGATAATTCGATTTCAAACTTCAATTGAATGTACCGGGTGCAAAACAATCCGGATTTTAGTGAAACCAAAAACATTAGGATCTAATTGATGATATCTTTCCAACGAATCCGAAAAATCAAGATTTCATGGCAGGGATCAAAAGATATGTCCAGTTGAAAATTCTGAATAGTCGCTATGGAATTCAGGCCCTTAAAAATGGACATTTTGCAAATGACCTTGGATTTCGACGAAACCACTTTTGTTGGATCCGCAGTTTCAAGTTATTGCTAGGTTTCAAATTTCATAATTTTTCGAATCAATATGTGAGCGTGGTAAAGGAAAACGCGTTTTGACCATTTCAGTTGATTTTAATCGACTGGAAATTGGCCATTTTTCCAACGGTCTCAGAATTCGACGAAACTAGTTTTGTTAGGACCGTATCGTCAATACGAAGCTAGAAAATATTTTTCTGGAATTTTTCTAGTTAGTATGTGACCCCGGTAATTTGAAATGTACGTTTAAAATTCAATAAAGTGATTTAAATGTAAATTTAACAGAAACTGATTGTAACAGCCGAATCAGCTGACGATACATATCCCATTGTGTTCGGAATGGGGGTAGTTAGCTATGGACGACAGTCGGTGGGTCCCGTTTCGAGGTCGAAATAAAAAGTCAACTTTAATTAAATAATAAAATAAAATAAATAAATAATATTTATATAACTTTCCTTATTTTCTCTCACTCCCTCTCTCTTCTATTTCATAACAGAAAAAAAAAGAAAAAAAAAAGTAAAATCAAATCGCGATGCCCTAACCCCGCCAGACCTCGTCGTTCGCCCCCTCCGCCGTAGCTCCGGCCAGCGCCGTCGCGCCTCAGGGTGCGCCCTCTCCCTCCTCTCGATTTCCACGCCGAGCCCCAACCCAAGCCCCAACGCCCCCAATCCTAACCGCGCCGCCCCTCCTTCTTCCCCCTCTCCTCTTCCATCGACAGCCGCAACCCCCCCTTCCTATCGCGACCCCTTCCCCTCACCAAAACCGCCTCCCACCTGAAGGCCGACGCCCACACACCCCCCCCCCCCTTCGAGGCCCTGAAATCTTACTGTAAGTTTTTTTATTTTTATTTTGTTTTATTTTATTAATTTATTTCTGTTTAGTTTTTTTGTGTAAGAAGTTTAGGAAACAAAAATCAGTTTTATTTTATTTTTATTTATAGCATGAAGAAAAGATTTGATTTTTAAAACCTAAAAAGATTTGATTTTTAAAACCTAAAAAGATTTGATTTTTAAAACCTAAAAGATTTGATTTTTAAAACCTAAAAGATTTCATTTTTTTTAAAACAATGAAAAGGTTGGATCTTTAAGATTAAAACGGCGAGATTTTATAAATAGGTAAAGGTGGGATTTTTTTTATCTATAAAAAGATATGATTTTTATTTCTAAAAATATGGTTTTTAATTTATAACAAGGTAAAAATATAATTTTTACATGATAGGAAGATTAAAAATATAATCTTTATAGGATAGAGAATATAAAAATATCATCTTTGTATATGTAGCGAAATAAAAATCTGATTTTTATTTTATATACGTTGAGATAAAGTGGTTATTTTTATAAAGGCGAAAACTTTATTTTTATAAAGGCGAAAACTTCATATTAGAAAGGGCGAAATCTATATTTTTGAAATGGAATTTTTATCTATATAGTAGCAATGTAGAAGTAGAATTTTTTTATCCATAGAGCGTGATAGTAAAAATATGATTTTTATATATTGAGTAGCATAGTAAAAATTCGATTTTTAAATATATGAAGTGATTATAAAAATATGATTTTTAAATTGAAAACGAACAAATAAAAATGTGATTTTTATTTTAAAGACATCAAAATATAAAAATGTGTGATTTTTATATATATAGTGACTACGGGCAACGAAGATGACGAAGATGGGATGACGAAGAAGATTTCTATCAATGAAGTGTCATGGTATTGGATAGCTATCGGTGAGAACTTCTCACTCTTCTATTTCTCTTCTAGTTATATATATATATATATATATATACTAGGATGCAGACGGTGCTTAGTAGCACCCGACACAATCGTCCACAGACCATGGACTTGTTTGTTTGGCTGTGTTGTTAGTTAGATTGTTTGGGTTGATTTGAATAATTTGGTGAAATGAAATTGATTTGATTGATGTGTGAATGGCGTGGGCCTTCACTAGACCGGGGATAAGGCTAGGCCTCGTCCCGTTTCTAGTATCGTGCCGTTATGTCGCCGAAATTTTCTAAAATATGTTAGAAAAATAAAAATATCACTTTTATTGTGTAACTGAAATGAATAGAAACTCATGTGTTAAAATAGAATATTTTATCGTTAAAAATATAAATTTTAACGTGAAAGTGAAGAAATAAATATTTATAAACAAATCGGCCGATTTGTTTATATACACTGATTTGACTGATATTGATTGGGTCGATAAATTTTACACATCGCCCAACTGCACAAATAAAATCTGTACTTGATTGTTTGAAACCCCACACGGGTGTTGGGATGAAATTTGATGCTCACTCATCCTGATTGATTAAATATGTCGATCGATTGATTGACAGGCTGTTATAAGCGTCAGATATCTATATTTGATGCTTATACAGTGTAGTGCACTTTGGTTGATGGTTGATTGTTTATTAATGCTATTATATACATGTGTTGTATGGAATCCATATAATTAACGTTATATGGTGATTGATTGGGCCTCATTCCAATCAGGAAAATAATGAATATTAGAAAAGAAATTCATGTGTTGAATATAAAAATAGTCATGTGTTGACGATGTTCATGTGTTGAAAATATTCGTGTGTTGAGTAAAATATTTTAAATAATAAAAATTACATCTTTATCATATTTAAAATTAGAACTACTTCCTAGTAGAAGTCCAATTAAAATCAAACGATAGATACCATAGTTTTATAAAATATTTTACATAACAAAAATGGTGATGTGTTGACAGTACTCATGTGTTGAGATTAGTCGTGTGTTGAAAGAAACATAGATTCATGTGTTGAATGGGATAAATATTCATTTGTTGAATAGAATAACGAATTTATTGAAAAATATAAAGCCGTGTTGATTAGAGATGCGTTATTTTGACGCGAGCGATATTTATATCGATTTTATTCGTTTTATAATGAATATTGAAAAGTGATTTCAAAACTAAATATTTTGAAATGAAATTCAAATTGAATTAGATTAAAATTCGAATTGAATAGGAAGCGAATTTGAATTTGAATAAAATAGAAATGAATTCAAATTGAATTGAATTGAAATTGAAATATAAAACAAATTGAAATTTTAGTGAATCAATTTGAAATGAATTCGAATCAAATAGTAAATAAATTCGATTCGAATTGAATAGAAAGTGAATTTGAATTCGAATTGAATAAGAAAGAATTCAAATTGAATTGAATTGAAACGAGTTAGAATTTGAATTGAATTGAAATCAAATCGATTTGAAATTGAATGTAGTGTTGGAACGGTTTTGAAAACGAATTTAAAACGATTTTTAAAATACGTTTTAAAAAGGAAATCGATGAAATATATAATATATATATATAATATATATATTTAATGGCCTGAATAGAACGCGCCGCGCCGCGGCAGTTCGTGAATTTCGACCATTTATTTCAAACGGACATTGCGGGAGATCCGACCGTCGGATTCTCCTAAAACCGGAACCGTTGGGTTCGTATCGAAAAGAGCTTTCCAATGAATATTAGAAATTTGAAATCTAACGGTTGGATTTGGAATTATGTCCAAATAAAATTCGAAAAAGATCGCTGTAAGTGCAGTTCGATAGCCGTTGATGGAAATCGACTGTACGGGCCTTGATAAAATTATTAAAAATATCTATAATTTGTGTAAAATCATAAGAAATGATTTGGGAAGAATTGAGATGGAGAATTCCACATTTGAAAAGATAAAAATAGATTTTTATCGAAATGAACTAGTTTTGAACTAGAATTAAAATCAATTTATTTTTGAAATAAATAAATTGAATTTGAAAGTGATTTTGAAAATAATCGATATTTCCAATACGTGAATTGGACTGGAGTTGAATTGAAATTATCTTCGGGATATTTCGATGTTGGATTTCGTGACTATACAGATATTGTTATGGGAATTTGAAAGATATATTTTATATCGTTATTGCCAATACGATATATGTTGGTTTCAGAATTTGATATTGAATATAAGCCGATATATTTTCTATTCAGAGCCTTGTATTTAATATCAAATGTGATTTGGGTTTATCGTGAATCGTGTTTTAGAAGACATGGGTTCTTTAACCCAGTTAAAGACATAATATTGATTTTTGAGAAGATTAAAACTAAGTGGAGTTTTAATGAATCTTTAATTAGATTAAAAAGTGAATTGATAATTTAAATTATCAAATCTGAAAAGTGATCGAGAGTGGAGTATCACCAGTTTTGCTCCAAAGCGATAGTTAAAATCTTTAATTAGATTTGAACGTGAAATGGTAATTAATTTTACCGATAACACCGTGGTGTTAGATGTGGAGTATTACCAGTTTTCTCCCTGGGATATATAGGTTGGGATTGGGAAATAAAATAAATAATTACTTCGGTGTGGTTCGTTAATCCCGACTAGTTTGAAATGATATCCAAAGGAAGATTATAGGATAAATTTAGAAGAATTTATCTTGGATAAAATTAATGGGAACATTTCCCTAAGAATGTGATTTTGTGAATAAAAGAATATTCTGAATTGGAATGAGGCGTTTGTTGAGCTTGTGTAACATCCGTTTATTATATACGTGGGTTATTCAGAAAGGCCGGGTTTATACCCATTCTGAATAACCGATTCGACGAGATGTCGAAGATGAAGACGGTGGTTGAAGACCGGAAGTCTTCACATCGTTTGGGTGATTACTGATGATCTTGATTGGGCTGTACACCCAGGATGAGGGAATCAGTTGGTGATCGTCCAGATGTACTTGGAAATGGACGGATATGCGAGGAAAGTGCCTCCGGTTTCGTTCAGACCCAGAACGAACTTGTAAATGGATTGTGTGTCTGACATTGGATTTTATTCTGTGTTGATTGATCTCTATTAAATATACATCTGTTTGGCGGCGGAGAATTTATTCTCTTGCTTAACGCCCTTCTCTGAGACATACGAGCTTAGAGGTTGTATATCGATGGACATCAGTCGCATGGAGTGAATTGCCAATGTGGCATGCGTAAGTGGCAATTGATCAGGGCTTCTGTTGAAAAGCAAAGTCTTGTGGTTGATGATCAAAGCACGGCCTGTGTGGCATAGCTTTGTGTATAACGTGAATTCGCGAGCCTCACACCTCGGTATGAGTCAAAAACGGGAGACGGACCGCTGGGAGAGCACGACGTTTCTTTCTAGCTAGGGTGGTGTCAGTGACCTACCAGCCCTGACATTTATATACTTTTCACCTGTGTGGTTGTTGGATACGAGGCGCCTCGGATATAGGTCTGTAAGGACCGGGAAACGTGTGTTCAGGAATAACTAATCCTCAAAAGTAAGAGAGGACCGACCCAGCTGATTCCAAGGATCAGAGTGGGGTCCTGAGGCATTGCTAGAGTGTCTCGAACGCGGAGAGGAGCTTGCCCCTTGCCTCGACTCATGATGGAATCCAATTTCCAATACGTGTATTGCGGTTTTAATTATAGAACTAGTATGGCGACATGATATATGGTACCCATGCCGTCTATGATTGATATTTATGATTGAATTGTTTTGACACTATACACTTATTATAGTATCAAATAATGTGTTTTAAACGTATCAAGCATGCTTTGGCTGTTATAAGGGAAAACCCTATCCTCCGGCTTGCGTTGCATTGTGTGATGGGACCTGGGTCTTATAACGGCTTCATTTTTCTTTATTTAGCATTGCGCTGTTTGTTCTATGCACTGGTATTCTTGGGAGGAAACCCGTTCCGTGTTATACGGCGTGGTCCCTTGATTTACCTTACTTTAAAAACCAATATTTATAACTGTTTTAGTTCTCACACCAGTCCCATGACTGACCTGGAGTTTATTGTTTTAACCTAAACTCTGGGTGCCCCTATTTTCCGCACGGGCAGCTAGTAGTTTTGGTTTTGCAGATTTATATTCACAGGGTCCTGATTAACAGCTGGAACGATGCTCGGAAAGCTCTGTATCCGTGTATCACTTCTAGTTGTGCTTTTGTATTATATTCCGTTGCTATGTAATTTATTGTAATCTCTGATATTTATCGAATGTAATTTATTCATTTATACTCTGTATATTCTTGTATCTGATGGAATTGTTTTAACAACAATGAAATGTTCTTCTGTATGCGTTCATTTGTGTGTTGTTCTCAAAGTATTCGTGCTTTCCTTCACGGGGAAGTTACGGGTCCTTACAGTGGTATCAGAGCTTTGGTTTACAGAGCTCGAGAACAAGACACATTAGAACCATACGAAAGAATTCATCAGATATTGGATTAGTAATATCCAATTAGAATGACTCGTTAGAGATAGGATCAGTAGTATCCTAGAACGAGTGTGAAGAGTATACTTTTCAAATGAAAACAATTTTGTTTTGCAAATTTAAATCGCTTTATACGTATTTGATTATTTATTTATGTTGAATATGGACAATCGAGTATATATAGATTTCGCGTATACGCGTCATGAACGTATATTCGAAGTTTTAATATACTGGGTAGATATAGAATCACATTCTAGACACCCGGAGATGGTTCTGATGATTGATATATCATCATCAGAATTTATGTTCGTGTTTCGAAGGTGTGATTTCTATATATTTCCATTAGACTGGTGTGAGAACCAAAACCTAGATAGTTAGAATACATTGTTGTGAATTGGCATCAAAAACATGATTTTTTGTATATATATCAAAAGTTAAGAATTTGAAACTCTAATCCACTAATTGATTGATGTTTGTGTTGTTTGTTTAATTGTTTGCTAATTTTTAACCATTTATGCCTAATTAAACTAATAATTGAATTGTATTGAAAATTGGTCGCATTTGCTTGCATACATGTATATCTTTTGAACAGGTCATAGCAAGGAGGCTAGAGCCGAAGAATAAAATTTGTTTGCCCGACAAATAGGTACATGTTTATTACATAATTTCCTGTTTTGTTTGGGTGATGATGATTTTATGAGCCTATTGGCTAGCCGCTTGGCTTTTTCTTTTTCTTTTTGAGATCTGAAGGACCGGGGAAGCTATTTGAAATTCCCCCGATGCTCCCGGTGCAGGGGAGGTTACGGCGAAATTTTTCGAAAATTTAGGGTGTTAGCCAAATTTTTGAAGAATTTGACAATTCTCAGAAACTGAAAAGTTGGAGAATGGAAGCCAGATCGAACGTAGTGTTGAATAATCAAACCACTTTCGACTTTGTTCCTTTTCGGGGACGAAAAGTTTTAAGTGGGGGAGATTGTAATAACCCGAAAATCTGGGCCAGTTTAAAATTTTTATTTTGGCGATTTTAGCGAATTTTGATTATTTAAAATAGATTATTTTAAATAATATCGACGTGAAATTCATTTTGAATATATAATTCAACGTATATATTATATACGCCGTTGTTAGAATATAAATATTTATATATAATTATAAATAGAATTGAAAATGGCGCGGTAGTTCGATAATTCGATTTCAAACTTCAATTGAATGTACCGGGTGCAAAACAATCCGGATTTTAGTGAAACCAAAAACATTAGGATCTAATTGATGATATCTTTCCAACGAATCCGAAAAATCAAGATTTCATGGCAGGGATCAAAAGATATGTCCAGTTGAAAATTCTGAATAGTCGCTATGGAATTCAGGCCCTTAAAAATGGACATTTTGCAAATGACCTCGGATTTCGACGAAACCACTTTTGTTGGATCCGCAGTTTCAAGTTATTGCTAGGTTTCAAATTTCATAATTTTTCGAATCAATATGTGAGCGTGGTAAAGGAAAACGCGTTTTGACCATTTCAGTTGATTTTAATCGACTGGAAATTGGCCATTTTTCCAACGGTCTCAGAATTCGACGAAACTAGTTTTGTTAGGACCGTATCGTCAATACGAAGCTAGAAAATATTTTTCTGGAATTTTTCTAGTTAGTATGTGACCCCGGTAATTTGAAATGTACGTTTAAAATTCAATAAAGTGATTTAAATGTAAATTTAACAGAAACTGCTTTTAACAGCCGAATCAGCTGACGATACATATCCCATTGTGTTCGGAATGGGGGTAGTTAGCTATGGACGACAGTCGGTGGGTCCCGTTTCGAGGTCGAAATAAAAAGTCAACTTTAATTAAATAATAAAATAAAATAAATAAATAATATTTATATAACTTTCCTTATTTTCTCTCACTCCCTCTCTCTTCTATTTCATAACAAAAAAAAACAGAAAAAAAAAGTAAAATCAAATCGCGATGCCCTAACCCTGCCAGACCTCGTCGTTCGCCCCCTCCGCCGTAGCTCCGGCCAGCGCCGTCGCGCCTCAGGGTGCGCCCTCTCCCTCCTCTCGATTTCCACGCCGAGCCCCAACCCAAGCCCCAACGCCCCCAATCCAAACCGCGCCGCCCCTCCTTCTTCCCCCTCTCCTCTTCCATCGACAGCCGCAACCCCCCCTTCCTATCGCGACCCCTTCCCCTCACCAAAACCGCCTCCCACTTGAAGGCCGACGCCCACACACACCCCCCCCCCTTCGAGGCCCTGAAATCTTACTGTAAGTTTTTTTTATTTTTATTTTGTTTTATTTTATTTTATTAATTTATTTCTGTTTAGTTTTTTTGTGTAAGAAGTTTAGGAAACAAAAATCAGTTTTATTTTATTTTTATTTATAGCATGAAGAAAAGATTTGATTTTTAAAACCTAAAAAGATTTGATTTTTAAAACCTAAAAAGATTTGATTTTTAAAACCTAAAAGATTTGATTTTTAAAACCTAAAAGATTTCATTTTTTTTAAAACAATGAAAAGGTTGGATCTTTAAGATTAAAACGGCGAGATTTTATAAATAGGTAAAGGTGGGATTTTTTTTATCTATAAAAAGATATGATTTTTATTTCTAAAAATATGGTTTTTAATTTATAACAAGGTAAAAATATAATTTTTACATGATAGGAAGATTAAAAATATAATCTTTATAGGATAGAGAATATAAAAATATCATCTTTGTATATGTAGCGAAATAAAAATCTGATTTTTATTTTATATACGTTGAGATAAAGTGGTTATTTTTATAAAGGCGAAAACTTTATTTTTATAAAGGCGAAAACTTTATTTTTATAAAGGCGAAAACTTTATTTTTATAAAGGCGAAAACTTCATATTAGAAAGGGCGAAATCTATATTTTTGAAATGGAATTTTTATCTATATAGTAGCAATGTAGAAATAGAATTTTTTTATCCATAGAGCGTGATAGTAAAAATATGATTTTTATATATTGAGTAGCATAGTAAAAATTCGATTTTTAAATATATGAAGTGATTATAAAAATATGATTTTTAAATTGAAAACGAACAAATAAAAATGTGATTTTTATTTTAAAGACATCAAAATATAAAAATGTGTGATTTTTATATATATAGTGACTACGGGCAACGAAGATGACGAAGATGGGATGACGAAGAAGATTTCTATCAATGAAGTGTCGTGGTATTGGATAGCTATCGGTGAGAACTTCTCACTCTTCTATTTCTCTTCTAGTTATATATATATATATATATATATATATATATATATACTAGGATGCAGACGGTGCTTAGTAGCACCCGACACAATCGTCCACAGACCATGGACTTGTTTGTTTGGCTGTGTTGTTAGTTAGATTGTTTGGGTTGATTTGAATAATTTGGTGAAATGAAATTGATTTGATTGATGTGTGAATGGCGTGGGCCTTCACTAGACCGGGGATAAGGCTAGGCCTCGTCCCGTTTCTAGTATCGTGCCGTTATGTCGCCGAAATTTTCTAAAATATGTTAGAAAAATAAAAATATCACTTTTATTGTGTAACTGAAATGAATAGAAACTCATGTGTTAAAATAGAATATTTTATCGTTAAAAATATAAATTTTAACGTGAAAGTGAAGAAATAAATATTTATAAACAAATCGGCCGATTTGTTTATATACACTGATTTGACTGATATTGATTGGGTCGATAAATTTTACACATCGCCCAACTGCACAGATAAAATCTGTACTTGATTGTTTGAAACCCCACACGGGTGTTGGGATGAAATTTGATGCTCACTCATCCTGATTGATTAAATATGTCGATCGATTGATTGACAGGCTGTTATAAGCGTCAGATATCTATATTTGATGCTTATACAGTGTAGTGCACTTTGGTTGATGGTTGATTGTTTATTAATGCTATTATATACATGTGTTGTATGGAATCCATATAATTAACGTTATATGGTGATTGATTGGGCCTCATTCCAATCAGGAAAATAATGAATATTAGAAAAGAAATTCATGTGTTGAATATAAAAATAGTCATGTGTTGACGATGTTCATGTGTTGAAAATATTCGTGTGTTGAGTAAAATATTTTAAATAATAAAAATTACATCTTTATCATATTTAAAATTAGAACTACTTCCTAGTAGAAGTCCAATTAAAATCAAACGATAGATACCATAGTTTTATAAAATATTTTACATAACAAAAATGGTGATGTGTTGACAGTACTCATGTGTTGAGATTAGTCGTGTGTTGAAAGAAACATAGATTCATGTGTTGAATGGGATAAATATTCATTTGTTGAATAGAATAACGAATTTATTGAAAAATATAAAGCCGTGTTGATTAGAGATGCGTTATTTTGACGCGAGCGATATTTATATCGATTTTATTCGTTTTATAATGAATATTGAAAAGTGATTTCAAAACTAAATATTTTGAAATGAAATTCAAATTGAATTAGATTAAAATTCGAATTGAATAGGAAGCGAATTTGAATTTGAATAAAATAGAAATGAATTCAAATTGAATTGAATTGAAATTGAAATATAAAACAAATTGAAATTTTAGTGAATCAATTTGAAATGAATTCGAATCAAATAGTAAATAAATTCGATTCGAATTGAATAGAAAGTGAATTTGAATTCGAACTGAATAAGAAAGAATTCAAATTGAATTGAATTGAAACGAGTTAGAATTTGAATTGAATTGAAATCAAATCGATTTGAAATTGAATGTAGTGTTGGAACGGTTTTGAAAACGAATTTAAAACGATTTTTAAAATACGTTTTAAAAAGGAAATCGATGAAATATATAATATATATATATAATATATATATTTAATGGCCTGAATAGAACGCGCCGCGCCGCGGCAGTTCGTGAATTTCGACCATTTATTTCAAACGGACATTGCGGGAGATCCGACCGTCGGATTCTCCTAAAACCGGAACCGTTGGGTTCGTATCGAAAAGAGCTTTCCAATGAATATTAGAAATTTGAAATCTAACGGTTGGATTTGGAATTATGTCCAAATCAAATTCGAAAAAGATCGCTGTAAGTGCAGTTCGATAGCCGTTGATGGAAATCGACTGTACGGGCCTTGATAAAATTATTAAAAATATCTATAATTTGTGTAAAATCATAAGAAATGATTTGGGAAGAATTGAGCTGGAGAATTCCACATTTGAAAAGATAAAAATAGATTTTTATCGAAATGAACTAGTTTTGAACTTGAATTAAAATCAATTTATTTTTGAAATAAATAAATTGAATTTGAAAGTGATTTTGAAAATAATCGATATTTCCAATACGTGAATTGGACTGGAGTTGAATCGAAATTATCTTCGGGATATTTCGATGTTGGATTTCGTGACTATACAGATATTGTTATGGGAATTTGAAAGATATATTTTATATCGTTATTGCCAATACGATATATGTTGGTTTCAGAATTTGATATTGAATATAAGCCGATATATTTTCTATTCAGAGCCTTGTATTTAATATCAAATGTGATTTGGGTTTATCGTGAATCGTGTTTTAGAAGACATGGGTTCTTTAACCCAGTTAAAGACATAATATTGATTTTTGAGAAGATTAAAACTAAGTGGAGTTTTAATGAATCTTTAATTAGATTAAAAAGTGAATTGATAATTTAAATTATCAAATCTGAAAAGTGATCGAGAGTGGAGTATCACCAGTTTTGCTCCAAAGCGATAGTTAAAATCTTTAATTAGATTTGAACGTGAAATGGTAATTAATTTTACCGATAACACCGTGGTGTTAGATGTGGAGTATTACCAGTTTTCTCCCTGGGATATATAGGTTGGGATTGGGAAATAAAATAAATAATTACTTCGGTGTGGTTCGTTAATCCCGACTAGTTTGAAATGATATCCAAAGGAGGATTATAGGATAAATTTAGAAGAATTTATCTTGGATAAAATTAATGGGAACATTTCCCTAAGAATGTGATTTTGTGAATAAAAGAATATTCTGAATTGGAATGAAGCGTTTGTTGAGCTTGTGTAACATCCGTTTATTATATACGTGGGTTATTCAGAAAGGCCGGGTTTATACCCATTCTGAATAACCGATTCGACGAGATGTCGAAGATGAAGACGGTGGTTGAAGACCGGAAGTCTTCACATCGTTTGGGTGATTACTGATGATCTTGATTGGGCTGTACACCCAGGATGAGGGAATCAGTTGGTGATCGTCCAGATGTACTTGGAGATGGACGGATATGCGAGGAATGTGCCTCCGGTTTCGTTCAGACCCAGAACGAACTTGTAAATGGATTGTGTGTCTGACATTGGATTTTATTCTGTGTTGATTGATCCCTATTGAATATACATCTGTTTGGCGGCGGAGAATTTATTCTCTTGCTTAACGCCCTTCTCTGAGACATACGAGCTTAGAGGTTGTATATCGATGGACATCAGTCGCATGGAGTGAATTGCCAATGTGGCATGCGTAAGTGGCAATTGATCAGGGCTTCTGTTGAAAAGCAAAGTCTTGTGGTTGATGATCAAAGCACGGCCTGTGTGGCATAGCTTTGTGTATAACGTGAATTCGCGAGCCTCACACCTCGGTATGAGTCAAAAACGGGAGACGGACCGCTGAGAGAGCACGACGTTTCTTTCTAGCTAGGGTGGTGTCAGTGACCTACCAGCCCTGACATTTATATACTTTTCACCTGTGTGGTTGTTGGATACGAGGCGCCTCGGATATAGGTCTGTAAGGACCGGGAAACGTGTGTTCAGGAATAACTAATCCTCAAAAGTAAGAGAGGACCGGCCCAGCCGATTCCAAGGATCAGAGTGGGGTCCTGAGGCATTGCTAGAGTGTCTCGAACGCGGAGAGGAGCTTGCCCCTTGCCTCGACTCATGATGGAATCCAATTTCCAATACGTGTATTGCGGTTTTAATTATAGAACTAGTATGGCGACATGATATATGGTACCCATGCCGTCTATGATTGATATTTATGATTGAATTGTTTTGACACTATACACTTATTATAGTATCAAATAATGTGTTTTAAACGTATCAAGCATGCTTTGGCTGTTATAAGGGAAAACCCTATCCTCCGGCTTGCGTTGCATTGTGTGATGGGACCTGGGTCTTATAACGGCTTCATTTTTCTTTATTTAGCATTGCGCTGTTTGTTCTATGCACTGGTATTCTTGGGAGGAAACCCGTTCCGTGTTATACGGCGTGGTCCCTTGATTTACCTTACTTTAAAAACCAATATTTATAACTGTTTTAGTTCTCACACCAGTCCCATGACTGACCTGGAGTTTATTGTTTTAACCTAAACTCTGGGTGCCCCTATTTTCCGCACGGGCAGCTAGTAGTTTTGGTTTTGCAGATTTATATTCACAGGGTCCTGATTAACAGCTGGAACGATGCTCGGAAAGCTCTGTATCCGTGTATCACTTCTAGTTGTGCTTTTGTATTATATTCCGTTGCTATGTAATTTATTGTAATCTCTGATATTTATCGAATGTAATTTATTCATTTATACTCTGTATATTCTTGTATCTGATGGAATTGTTTTAACAACAATGAAATGTTCTTCTGTATGCGTTCATTTGTGTGTTGTTCTCAAAGTATTCGTGCTTTCCTTCACGGGGAAGTTACGGGTCCTTACACTCATTTTCTCTATTGTTTATTATAACCTAAGTTATAATTTGTACTTATCCCTAGGACAAGCCTATTTATTATCTTTCTTTTTCCCATTCAGGTTTATTCATAATAGGTTATTATCATTCCCCATTCATTTTAATATTTATATTATTGTAATATTCATCCATTTCCACTAATTATAATTAATGCCATTTATTTCTATCCTGTTATATACATGTATTCATATATATGTTTATGCACCAGACCTCTTACATTAAGCATACCACTTGTGGATGTTGGATTTATCGAGAGGTTCTAGGCAGACTTCTACCACAAATTGAACTTAACCACATGTCTTAGCACCGTTATATGTATGTTTACGCACCAGACCTCTCACATTAAATTAACCACTTGCGGATGCTGGATTTGTCGGGCGGTTCCAGACAGGCTTCTACCACAAGTTGAATTTAACCTCGTATCTAAATGCAGTTACAATTTTCTATTTACTGTAAATTTAGGCATATTCATTCTTCCAAATTTTACTGTAATTCTTATTTACAATCTTTTGGCATAATAATATTCTTAAACAAATATTCATGTTCATTGTAAATTTCATAATTACAACATTCACAAAAATTCCCAATTCAGATAGGTGATTTATGGAAATAGGTTTTATATAGCAGAAATGTTCTCAGTTCAGGTTTCAGGATTACAAGTACTACAGAAGTTCCGTCATATATACAAAGGATACAATTCATTTTTAATTACAACAGTACTAGTTTCAACAGATTTCAGAAGGTTCAACATTTCAGCAGATTAATTATTTCAGCAGATTAAACATTCAGCAGGTTATAACAGGTTAAACCTTTCAACAGATTAATCATTTCAGCAGATTAAACATTTCAGTATGTTACAATAGGTTAAACATTTCAGCAGATTTATTATACATATTTACGAGGAATGCCAAACGATAGATATACCATTATCAAAAAGGTATAACTTAAATCCACTTACCTAATAGCTTTCCAATTCATGAATCTGGTCCAGACCTAGCATTACATGGCTCTCCTAACTGAATCTAGAATCTAAATAACCATGGATTCAAAATTCTCAAACTAAAAGAAAAGGGGAAAAAGAAGAGAAATCTAAATTAACCAGATCCAAGAATTTACCTCACTTCGATCAGGATTCCGAACATCCATTTGTAAATATACATTTTTTCCCTTCAGATCTTGAATCATAATTTCCTAAGACTAATTATTCTATTTTTTGAAGAGATTTTAAGAGGAAGAAGAATGACAAAGTCTAGACAGCCTCTCAGAAAATATGATATATAGGCTCTGCTAGCCTATTATAGATGTTTAAGAAAGTGGATATGATCTTGTACACACAGCGTTGAGTCGGCAACAAATGTCGTTTAAAAAACAGTCTAGATTCGCTGAATGAACCTGCCTAGATCAGGCGTGGGTCGACCCACCTACACCCTGGGTCAACCTTAGGGTCAACCCAGCCCCCCTTGGGGTCGACCCATGTCGACCTAGGCACAGCTTAGGTCGACCCATATGGGTCGAGGTGCGCATTGTCTTCAGTTTGAATTCTAGTATATTGTGAACATTATATTTACATATAAACACCTTATATGTATACAAAACTCCTAATGCCCATTTTACACGTGTGTTGTGTGTGTGTTTGTGTGTGTGTGTGTGTGTGTGTGTGTATATATATATATATATATATATATGCATGCAACTTTTATTTCATTTTCAAAATTCAAACGGCGTTATGCCGTCATTTAATTCTTACCTATTTTCAATGATGCCATGTTTATTTTGAATCTCTTCTGTGTGTGTGTATATATATATATATATATTTATTTATTTATTTGCACACATATATGCATATATTTACATATGTATGTATACATATATTTTTGTACCTCCTTATATGTATAATTTTCCTTATATGTGCGTTTGTACATATTTCCCCTTAAGAACATGTACTATATTAGTCGTTTCTCTAAAATAAAAATATAGCGCCGTAGGAATCGAACTTGCGCCACTCTCTTGAAAGTCACATGTCATTACCAACTGAGCTGCAAGGGCTTTTTTTAACAAGGCTAAAAACAATGGTGGTCATTGTTCTTTTTTTATACCTCATTTTCATGTTTGTTGCAGTATTGCATTTAAAGGTGTCTCTTTCATCTTAAATCTGTTTTCTGCAATCCATAGGTCTAAATTGACCAGAAAATCACCACGGACGCAATGACGCTAATCTCATGACCAAATTCGGGAAGCTCTTCAAATTTTATTTTATTTTACTTAATTAAACATGTCGGGTGTTACAATTATTTCAGAAATCTTTGGATATTGCGCCACTTTTATGCGTCAACAGTTTGTGACGTAGTATATTTGGATTGAATTAGGCACGCGTACACCTGTACTCCTCAAATCCTTTTCCTTGAGAATTTGCTTCTGTGAAGGTCTTGTTGTAAATAACAATAAGTTATTTTGTTGCTTTACTGTTACTTTGTCAATTGAGATGAGTCTCTTCATTGTTAGGAAAATTGTGCCTTTGTAGAAGCGAGCAGAAACTTATTCACCCAAATACTTAAAGATGATATTTATGAAAAACAACACAGATATGAAATCACACGCGCAAACAAGATATTCCACCCAACCACCTTCTTTATTGATTCAACAATAAAAAAATTGTTTACATACAACGGATCTACAACCAAAAATAAACAAAATTACAAGAATCACTAACCTTATTGAGATAGGAAAAGAATTCTAGATGACTACATCTTTTGTTGGAGAAAGAGAACAATGAAGAACAGCGACAACCTTTGAACTAACTATTTCGGTCTCAATCCCATGCTCTTAATCCAATCCTAGATGCTGCAAATATAGGAGAATAGAAGGCCTAGGCAAATATCCAATTTTCCCTTCAGAAATATATCTAGAATGAAATTATTCATTTTTTCCCTTCTATGACACAATCAATCAATCAATTAACCAATCAACCAAATCAATTAGTCAATTAATCAATCAATCAATTAATCAAATCAATCTTCCTTAACATATGTGATTTCATGTCACAAATCACAACACTTCACCTTGATATGAAATCACATCACATCAAATGAACTTCCAACATACAAGTCATCTAGCTCTTTCAACGACGCTTACTCTCAACTAAACCATTACAAACACAACCCACCACCCGCCAAAAAATGCATTTTCCCCCCGAGATGCACCATGCAATACTAACTTTCTAAAAATGTTTGTAATACCACAAGGATCTTCACATTGTGGATTTTCCACATCGACACCCGTCTACTGCTTGATCTGAGCCACTTCCTTAATCAATTTGGATCCCTCGAGCATCATCAACATGAAGACCCCTGTCTATACCATCAACAGTGACCAAATTAACCTCTCCACCTTGTTGTGGACGAGGTTCTTCAACCGCCACTCGTCTTCCACAGAACCAACCAATCTATACAGGTTTCCCTCCTCCAAGACACCTCTCATCACAACATGACCACCCTTCTTCACTCTCAAAACTCCATCTTGAGTATCATAAGTGCAACCACAGCGATCCAACTGACTGAGAAAAATGAGGTTATGCGAACTCGCAGGTACATGTCCAACTCCAGAGACTTCTCTCACCATGCCATCATGCATACAAAACCGGATAGATCCAATATCACAAACTGGTAGTTCTATTTCATTGGTTGTTCTAATCACGTCAACATTCTTCTCATAAGAAGAAAAATACTTCACATCCTTACAAATGTGAAAACTGGCTTCCGAATCGATCTTTCAAGGATTAACTTCGCTAAACAGGACATCACAAGAAACATCACTAAAGGAACCTGCAGCAAGACCTGCATGTGTCTCATCACTACTACTATCACCAAGATTTCAATCCAAAATCACTCTAAGATTTGCGATGATCTAGCTCTGATACCATTGTTAGGAAAGTTGCGCCTTTGCGGAAGCGACCGGGATCTTATTCACCCAAATACTTAAAGATGAATGCTATGAAAAACAATGCAGATATGAAATCACATGCGCCACCAAATCACCCTCTTTATTGATTCAACAATACAAATTTTGTTTACATACAAAGGATCCACAACCAAAAATAAATAAAATTACAAGAATCAATAACCTCATTGAGATAGGGAAAGGATTCTAGATGAATATAACTTTTGCTGCAGAAGAAGAACAATGAAGAACAGCGACAACCTTTGAACTAACTATTTTGGTCTCAATCCCATGCTCTTAATCCAATCCTAGATGCTGCTAATATAGGAGAATAAAAGGCCTAGACAAATATTCAATTTGCCCCTCAGAAATATATCCAGAATAAAATTATCCATTTCTTCCCTTCAATCAATTAACCAATCAATCAATCAACCAATCAATCAAATCAAATAGTCAATTAATTAATCAATCAAATCAATCAATCAATCAATTAATCAAATCAGTCTTTATTAACATATGTGATTTCATGTCACAAATCACAACATTCATAAGATTAGAATTTATTTTTATTAAGTTAAATGGAAAATGATATATAAACAAGGTCAGTTGAAAGAATTCTCTTCTTAAGTTTAGGTTTCATTTTCATTAAGTTAAACGGAAAATGATATATAAACAGGGTTGGTTGAAATTTTCATTTCTTCTGCTTTAAACTTGCTTGCATCATTGTGGCTTGAGCTGTTGGTTTAGATATTCAATTATTTGTTGTTTATTTTACCATTATTTTTTGAAGAATTGTAGGGAAAATCGTTTTAAACATTGGAATCCAGATGACACATTCTTTAAAAAATTACCACATATAAATTTTATGTAAAATTACATTTTGTACTTTTTTTCACTATATAAGATTTTTATTTTGAATATTTTTATTCGTTTAGTTATTTTATTTTCGGTTGCCCTGCGAGCATGTTGATAGCGGTGGTTCCTTCAACATTACTAGTAAATTATCTATGTCTAAACACACATAAGGAGACACACGCTATTTGGTTTGTGTGGTGCTAAGGTCACCCCAATTTCTTCTTCGACGATTAAAAAATTAAAATACATTAAATTTTCTATACTTTCTAATACTATATTGATCTCTTTCTAATCTCCCTCAACCATTGATTGCCGAAATAATCACGTATTCAACCCTAATCTAAAATCATAATTCGTTTGTTCCTTTACTGCCGTTGCTTTTCACCGCTTAAAATTTCATCTTCACTTATTCGTTTATTTTGCTAAATTTGATCTTTATTCACAATTTGTTTATTTACATCCACGCATTCTTGTAGTAGCGTACAGTTCGGTGAAAAAAAATGGATGAATACGTCGGAAACAAAAATCATGACAATCTAAGGTTTTCGAAAGAGAAAGAACGGACAATTTGAAGCTGAGAGGGAAAAATAAATATAAATGGTAGTAGCTTCTATTTTTTAATGTGAGGTATAAGAAAAAGTGGAATGATAATTTCTATGGTAATAGAAAGAAAATACTGGGGTGTTCTTAGCATCAAACTTTATTTTTTTAGGCACAACATGTTTATTTATTTATAATTTCACATTGTGAAAACTTAGTGCATTTGATATATTATTATAATTTTAGCACTGGTATGAGTTCTGAAATTACATGTTTAATTATAGCATATGATTTAGTAAAATGCGTCGTTACTAAAACATGTGTGCTGCTATCCACACCCCAATTTCCTCTTCTGGCCACCAAAACTAAAGGCCACCATAAAGAATATCATTTTCTTCTTGCAGCTACCGTACGTTAAAAATATTAATATGAACATGCACCCCACTACGGAACGAAAGCTTCGGTTTCTTCCTGCCGAATTTACAATCATATTTCGGTTGGTAGTAGCCGTACGGTTGCTTCCTGCCGAATTCATATTGTTAATTCGGTTGATTATGGCCGAACAAAGAAAAATGATGTGGTGGCCAGAAGTGTAAAAAATATAATCAAGTTTATTAAATTTTGTGTGGTGACCAAAATAATAAATTGGGGTGTGAATAGCAGCATACCTAAGACATTATAACATGTTTTATTTTCAATATTTATTTTTTTTCTATCGTTTTAAGGTTAGATCAGTTAATTAATTGGATGTGACCTCGTATCCGGTTGGTCCGTTGTGTACTACCAGTAATAATTTGCATAACTGCTGAGCTGCTGCATCCGAGTAATTTCATCTTAAAAGAATACTCTAGAATCGCCGATAGGACCGTATATTCTCCTTCAATCAAGGAAATGAACGGCCCAGATGTTATGGAATTCTCTAGAAAAACTTATTAGAACCTATAAAGCCCACATACCATGCCTCGTTCTTCCATACGAAATCATAATACTGTGTGTGCTATTATTTTCCTTTGAATTCCTTTTAGATCTCTTGCTATCCCAAATCATAAACTTGCGATAATGTCTGGAAAAGGAGAGGGGCCAGCGATCGGAATCGATCTTGGAACAACTTACTCGTGTGTTGGCGTGTGGCAGCACGATCGGGTTGAGATCATCGCGAATGATCAGGGTAACAGGACGACGCCTTCCTATGTGGCGTTTACCGACACCGAGAGGTTGATTGGCGATGCTGCTAAGAACCAAGTCGCCATGAACCCAATCAACACTGTATTTGGTGAGTTTCTTCAACTTAATATCAAAAGAACTATAATTTATCTAGTCAAGTATAAATGTTTTTGTTGGATCTGCGTTTTTATTTGATCATAGCGAGAATTGGGGATAATTGTTGAACTTGTTGGCATTTATATTTCTTAGTTCTATTATTGAGTACCATTATCCATTAGCCATTATGTACTTTCGTAATGCTGTTATAAGTGTGGAAAGAAAAGAAAATTTCCGTGGTGTTGTTTCACTGTTTGTAATAGGTAGAAGGAATGTGGATTTGCATTTGAATCAGGTCTAGTTTTTCTATTCTATTTCACACAGGTTGTACATTACTGGTAACTGATACAATGTGGTACAACCTGTTTTTCTAATAGCCTTACATCGACTATGTTTTGTTTTCCCATTCAAGACGAAAACAACAAAAACATTACGGTTTCTCTTTACCAGAGATATAAATATGGAATCTGAAAATTTTTGAGTCATTAAAATAAATAAAAATAATTGTTTTTGAATGTTTTATGTAATTTTTACATGGATTTTGAGTATTTCTGGTTATATTTGTTTGTGCTTAAGAAAAGATTAATGCTACCAACCGTAGTTTATTTCTATTTTTCTGATTTAATCGTAAAATTATTTTACATATGAATAAAATTTAATCAATTATGATAAACACTTGTGTTCAAACTATCTAATTGAAATAATTATATAACAACTTATCATAATAAAGTTGTAGATTTACTATTTTTTATAATGAAAGAGGATTAGTTCAATAATATTTCGTAAAGTGTATGTTATAATGAATTGTATCATCCAAAATTTAATGATAATTGCTATGAAATTATTTATTAAATTTATTGTGGTAAAAAATATAGTGTGAAACAATTAATTTTTCGTAAATTTGAAAAATTGTGAGGTTCAAAAAGGTTAGACTAGAAGTTTTTATAGGGTTTTGAGCTTAAACCGTGGGTATGTGCACGCGCAAGGTTATTTCTCTTTCAGAGCCGTGACCCTTCAAGGTCGGAGGTTAACCGCCGTCGAACCGATGTTGGGTTGAGTCTTTAAAACACTACTACCAACTATTTAGAACCACTGTTTTCATGATCGAATCGTAAATCAAACCGTAACAACTCATGTTTTAAGGTATTGAAGGTTGGATTGGTTGAACCATTGAAACCATGTGTTTTTTTTGGTTGTTTATACACGTGATTGTTACTCATTTTGATCAAAAGAATTTATTCTTGTTAATTTTTATTATACAAGTATATATGATTTGTACTTATGAAACGATTTCGATCAAAATTTGCTTTAAATGCCCCCACACCATAGACTAAAGGGAAATATTGATGTGCATTCACTTAACTTATTTGGCTTCACTGGTTATTTTAGCAGGCTTTAGAAGTCTATTTCAGTGGGCTGTGCCTTATGTAACTGAAAGCTGAGATTAACAGAAAGTTTTAAATTTTAATCTGGTTTCTAGGCCATAGAACCGTATTTTAACCCAGCTTTTGTGGTTTTGGGTCGGTTTTTGAAAATCAAGGCTTTACTTAGCTATGGGCTGTGAAGTTAGATGGCCCATGGACCGTGGTTGGACTGATGGTCCGGCTGGGTTATGAAAACACTGCTTAGAACAAGTCCTAATGATATCGATTTAGGCTTTCTTTTTCATACATGACCTTTTTCCTACTTCTATGGCAATTTGCCAGTGTGTATGTCTGTGTATTGGTGCAATGTGTTTATGCACTTAATGGGATAAATTTTACTATATTGGTAAATAAAATTTGGACTTTTCAGACTTTCAGTTATAATTATACAATTAATGGAACAACGTGAAGCTGATAATTTCGGACAAGGTAGTTTTGTGTTTTCTAAGGTGAAATTTGGTAACCAAAAGAAAATAGATTTAATAATAGTTTAGATTTCATAATTATTTTTTCTCGTTCTCCCTTTGTTTTTTGGTTGTGCGTATGTGCGTGAGTCATAATAGATTATCAATTCCAAAGCTATTAATTTTTTTAGCTTAGATTTTCAAGTCATAAGCATGGTAATGTCTACAGGATGGAACATATTTGAGATTGCTCTGTCTCCTTATGCCGGTTACAGATCGTTTACTTGTTTTAGTCTTAGACCAATAACATGTGCTTCACATATTTCAACATTGTTGTTTCATTATCAACAGAAACATTTTCCAACTTCATCTAATTTGGTAATGTGAATATTGTAATAACTGTAATTGTCAAGCATATTTAATGTGAATTCAATGTTTTCTACAGATGCAAAACGTCTGATAGGAAGGCGTTTCAGTGATGCCTCAGTGCAAGCTGACATGAAGCTATGGCCATTCAAGGTCATTCCTGGTCCAGGAGACAAGCCCATGATTGTAGTTCAATACAAGGGTGAAGAGAAACAATTTGCTGCTGAAGAAATTTCATCCATGGTCCTCATCAAAATGAGAGAAATAGCAGAGGCATACCTTGGAACCACTGTAAAAAATGCCGTTGTCACTGTCCCAGCTTATTTCAATGATTCTCAACGTCAGGCTACAAAAGACGCTGGTGTCATTGCTGGCCTTAATGTGATGAGAATCATCAACGAACCAACTGCAGCTGCCATTGCCTATGGTCTTGACAAAAAAGCAAGTAGCGTTGGTGAGAAGAATGTCCTCATCTTTGATCTTGGTGGTGGTACTTTTGATGTCTCTCTCCTCACAATCGAGGAGGGTATTTTTGAGGTTAAGGCTACAGCTGGAGACACTCATTTGGGAGGAGAAGACTTTGACAACCGTATGGTCAATCATTTTGTCCAGGAGTTCAAGAGAAAGAACAAGAAAGACATTACTGGCAACCCTAGAGCTCTTAGAAGGTTGAGAACTGCGTGCGAGAGGGCAAAGAGAACATTGTCTTCCACTGCCCAAACCACAATTGAGATTGATTCATTGTTTGAAGGAATCGATTTCTACTCCACAATCACTCGTGCTAGGTTCGAAGAGCTGAACATGGACTTGTTCAGGAAGTGTATGGAGCCAGTGGAGAAGTGCTTGAGGGATGCTAAAATGGACAAGAGCTCTGTTCATGATGTCGTTCTTGTTGGTGGGTCTACTCGAATCCCCAAAGTGCAGCAATTGCTTCAAGACTTTTTCAACGGAAAAGAACTGTGCAAGAGCATTAACCCAGATGAGGCAGTTGCTTATGGTGCATCAGTGCAAGCAGCTATCTTGAGTGGCGAAGGCAACGAGAAGGTTCAGGACTTGCTTCTTCTGGATGTCACTCCTCTATCCTTAGGTTTGGAAACAGCTGGAGGCGTCATGACAGTTTTGATCCCGAGGAACACCACCATTCCGACCAAAAAAGAACAAGTGTTTTCCACGTACTCCGACAACCAGCCTGGTGTGTTGATCCAAGTGTTTGAGGGTGAGAGGGCTAGAACAAAAGACAACAACTTGCTTGGCAAGTTTGAGCTGTCTGGCATTCCACCTGCTCCTCGTGGTGTACCGCAAATCACTGTGTGCTTTGATATCGATGCTAATGGCATATTGAATGTCTCTGCCGAAGACAAAACTACCGGGCAGAAGAACAAGATTACGATCACGAATGACAAGGGAAGGCTGAGCAAGGAGGAAATAGAGAAGATGGTTCAGGAGGCAGAGAAGTACAAATCTGAGGATGAGGAGCACAAGAAGAAGGTTGAGGCTAAGAATGCGCTGGAGAATTACGCATACAACATGAGGAACACGATTAAGGATGAGAAGATTGCTTCCAAGTTGCCGGCTGATGACAAGAAGAAGATAGAGGATGCGATTGAGCAGGCGATTCAATGGTTGGATGCGAATCAGCTGGCAGAGGCTGATGAATTTGAGGACAAGATGAAGGAGCTTGAGGGGCTGTGCAACCCCATTATTGCAAAGATGTATGGTGCTGGTGGTGGAATGGAGGAGGATGGCCCTGCTCCTTCTGCGGGTGGTGGTGCTGGTGCTGGTCCTAAGATCGAGGAGGTGGACTAAGTGTGTTTGTTTTGTTGGTTCTTTCCTTTTCATGAGATTTTTAGTATTTCCGGTTTGTTTGCTTTAGTTTATTGTTCGGATCTTGTCTGTCGTGGATTTATTTGAGGGTTTGGATGTTTTGAAAAATAATTTTAGTAGTTTTATGTATTTTTGGATGTCATTCAGGCTTTTAATTTAAATATGTAGGTCCAAACTATGTTGCGCTTTGACTTGGTTTTCTGTAAGCCTATTAGTTATGAAGTGTTTTTTCCGGCGGTTAATGTAAGAACAATAGCAAATGCTACAAAGTCAATGGTGCTTGTTTTTTAAGACTTAAGGGTTTGTGATGCATGTGTGTTTTTCATGTTCGAACATTGAGATTCGCTCTCATTTGTTTTGATGGTAGGAGTTACATATGTTTTATGTCATATTTGAACATTGAGGGGGGTAACGAGCTGTTGAACGCGGAACCGAGATAAATTTCCCTGGTTTTGTGTAGGAGCAAAATGTGAGCAATATGAAGGTACAACGTTGGATATGTCTAATTCTACGGATTTATCTTATTTAGAGGGACTCTAAAATGCCTTGTTTCTCTGCTGTTTAAATTTGATCCGTTTTGATTTAGTTAGGCTAGTTAATTAACTTGATAATAAATTTAGATTTTTAGAAAATTTAAAAATTATTAACTTGTAAATGTGATTGTTTGTTGAGTGATTTTTTTTTTTTTCTTGCAATTGTATCGAAGTTTTCTACGTAATAGCTTAAATGATTGTTTGAACTCGCAAATGTATTTTCAGCTAATTAAAATACCCCGTTGAAAATATACTTCGCTATAATACTTCGTTGAAATACCCCGCTATAATATCTTATTTCGGCTTCACTACGCTGTAGCGTTTCGGGCTTAGCGTTACATTTTGAATTTTTGGGATTTAATCGGTTAATATTTGATAAAATTCTAATAAAATTTGAAAAAAAATCTTTTAAATGTTTGTACGACAAGCAAATAAATAATTATTATAATTTAATTTAATTATGAATGGTAAATTGAAATATGCTTAAATGTTTGTTAGTCATTATTGTCATCTGTAGATGCCTCCGTGTTCCTAGATGCTTAAATTTCAAATCTTGTTTAACTTTCAATTCTGTTTAAATAATAGCAATTGAAGTGGTCTTTATTGCCATCTGTAGATGCCTCCGTGTTCCTAGATGCTCTATTGGCGGTTCCTCTGCATGCATTTTAATCATTCAAACTAACTTGTCATCTGTAAAAGAATGCCTCTATGCTGACCACAACTAAAAGGGGAGCACAAGCATTAGGTATGAATGTAAATTCACCGTATCAAAATCAAATAATCAAACCCTGCTTACTCTGTTTTTGTTTTATGTTTTTTAACATCTGCCTTCTGGTTATTGGTTAGGAACAGTCTATTTCATGCATTGTAATTTGCTTGAAATTACAGTTTACTCTTTTTTTTACTTAGTGGTTTTCAATTATTAAATTAAACAACTAAATTTTTTGAATGATGGATATTAATTATCCAAAAGAAGGATAATGAATTAACTATTTGTACTATTGAATCTATAAGAAATTCAAAGTTGGCGTAAAGGAAATAAAAAAATAGCTAATAAATAGCTTGATTCTCAAGTGTCATTCGGGTTATTTAGTGCATTAGAATATTTTTACGATGTTTTTAAATTAGAATGATCTCTTAGTTTTGATGATAGCACGACAAGGACAAGCTGCAACAAGCAATAGTTGGCACAGAAAAAAGCAATAGTTGGCTTAGAAAAGAGTGAACAAGTGATAAGCATGCCTAAATAACAGTTCACCAATATGAATGGATTGGGGTAATAGCAAGTAGGAATATGATAAGCAGAAATTGATGACAAACTATATTAAAAACAGGAGGGAAGGAAAAAAAACAAAAAGTATGTATAAGCGTGGAGCAGCATTAATTTTAGATAAGAAATGAAATATTTAAGGGTGCCAATTGCTCTTTGAAAGTTTTTTTTTTCATTATTTTGTACCGGTATTGTTTTAATTTTCTTTATTTCTAAAATTTTTGTTACTTACTGGTACAAGTTTAATGTTTCATTATTTTGTACAATAATTTAATATCGTTTATCCAATTGATTCATCATTTAAAATTGGAAAACCGATTAGAAATGGATAAATCTATGGGGTGAATACCTCTATATAGAGTCATCTTAGGTTTTATGCAGTATGCCCTTTTATTGATCAGGTAGAGTGCATAGGGTTGCGTACAAGGTTGTGAACACGCTAGATGGTTAGCATAAACAATGCATCAATCGTTTATGTGGAGTTTAATCGAAGATTCATTGGAGTTAGAAAACTAGTGTTTTGTTTGGGTCAATTAATATAAATTGAAAATGGATGATTTTGAATGTGTTTAGGAGTAACCAAGAAGGAAAGATCTTTCAAAACTTGCATGTTCTCATTGATGCAAACAATAAATAATAAATAACGCATGCCCATTGTTTAAATACATTTTTCTATTCTTATATGAGGGTTATGCTACAAACAAAGCCAAGAATTAAAGAAGGCAGAACAGTCGAATTACAATCGGATAGATGAAACTCATGAGGGGTTAAAATTTGTGCGATTAATATGATTCCCGCATGGTTTGGGGCCTCTTAGCTTCAGGTCTTTTAGCATTGGCGCTTGTATGAGGTGACTAACTTTGTTTGGACGGGTCTAATCCTCTGTGTGAGGATGAGTATAGCGCCTCGCTTAGAGCTTAAGTGGAGGCATAAAAGGATTTTACAACTTGTATACGAGTTATGCTTTTAACCATCTGTAGTGAAATAAAATCAAGTGAAAAACAAGTTCAATCAAAATTATCTTCACTGGCTAATAGGCTTGCATGATTTTTTATGTACACTTAAACCCGCTTCGGACCCCCTTAAATTTCGGAAGTTAATTGGACAATGTATAATATTACCGTACAAACCCGCTTCGGGCCCCATAGCATAGTTCAATTGGATTTGCATACTTAATTTTGTGAGTGGCAGGATGCAACTATGTATAACTTTTTTGTTACGTGACTTGGTGGTGTGTTCATTTTTCTCTTCTTTTTTATACCATAATGCATGTTAGAATTATTCAAACTCTCTGAAAGCACAATGAATTGTCAAGTATGAAGGTTGGTAGCTGAATAAAATATGGTTGGCTACACATGCGAAAAAGAAGCAACCACTCACGCAAAGAATGATACATATATATTGAAGCTTATAAATATGGTTAGTTTGTTGTGTATTGATATCAAGTGAGCAAACAAAAGAGAAGCTAAAAGAAATAGAGCTGAAGCTCTAGAGTGATAGAGAGAAAAATGTTGTAGCTTATTTGTGAGTGAAGCAAATATTAGTTTTTGTACTCGTGTGAAATAAAACAGAGTTTGTGTGTTAAATTTATACAAAACACCAGTATTTACTATAAGATTCATACATGTTTCCAACAAGTGGTATCAAAGTGAATGTCCTGTTCGTGGAAAATGGCGAATATGATGCAATAACAAATCCCACAGTTGACAGCTACAAATTATGGGAACTGGAGTATCCAAATGAAGGTGTTACTCGGTTCTTACGATAATTGAGATATTGTCGAAAAAGTGTACATCGAACCCATAAATGCAACTGCTGAAGCACGTTTATCCAATGACGAGAAGACGACGTTGAAAGAATCCCGGAAAAAAGACAAGAAAGTTTTGTTCATGATTTTTCAAGTGGTCGACGAATCGACCTTCGAAAAAAATCTCGGAAGCAAAAACATCAAAAGATGCGTGGGAGATTCTACAGATGTCATGCCAAGGAGCTGAGAAAGTAAAAAAGTAATGACTTCAGGTACTACGAGGCGAGTTTGAAAATATAAAAATGAAAAGTTCGGAAATCATCGATGAATATGTTACGCGTTTAAAAATGGTGACAAATGAAATGAAAAGAAACGGCGAAAGTCTGGATGATGTTCGGGTGGTGGAAAAGCTTCTACGTTCGTTAACAAAAAAAAAAATTATTATGTTGTTACATCAATTGAAGAGTCAAAAGATTTGTCCACAATTTCAATTAACGAGCTTGTTATTTTGCTTCAAGCACATGAGCAACGGATGAACCAATACGATAATACAGGTCATTTAGAGAAGGCATTGCAAAGCAAGGTGTCCATAGGTGACAGTTCAAACAGTAGCAGTTATGATCTTGGAAGAGTTGGCTATAGAGGTGGCTACAGAGGTGGACGTGGACGTGGAAGACAACTTTCTAACAGAGGTCAGAATAACGGAGGCTTTTAGGAATCTGGGCACGGTCAAAATTTCAGAGCCCGAGGAAATGACATATTTCAACAACGAGGTGACAGGTCTCATTTACAATGTTATATTTACAATAAATATGGTCACTTCAGTTACGAGTGTGGATCTCCAAAAGTGGAAGAAAGAAGTCATTTTGCAACAGCAATAGAAGACAATGAAGTAGGAGCTGCAATGTTTCTCACATACAAAGGAGATGATGAAGGCAAGAAAAATACGTGGTATCTTGACTCAGGTGCCAGCAGTCACATGTGCGGACACAAGGAATTATTTACAGAGATAGATGATAAATTCAATGGAGAAGTTACTTTTGGTGACTCATCAAAAATTCCGATCAAAGGTAAAGGTATCATCATGATTGTGTTAAAGAACGGTGACAAGAAGTATATAAATGATGTTTATTATATACCTGCTTTGAAAAGTAATATCATCAGTCTTGGTCTACACTACTACAAACGTGGGCATATTCGACACTAATTTGTGTGCATTGCATGAAAAGTATGGCGAAAGCTATGCTTTCTTTGATCTTCTACAACAATATTCATACATTGTTGCATTATACGTGAATGCACTGTTGCGGTGGGAATTCTAGTGTTTTGACGTGGAACACCACTTAAAAGCGTAACATTACATATATATAATCCAGCTCAGCGATCCGCGTTATCAATATATTAAAACCCCAACCGTAGATGCAAGATTAATCCAACGGTTCAAACCATCTGTGGGTCTGATGATCTTAACGTTAGCCATCATCTAATCATTGACAGCCACATCATTGCATTCTTTTGACGAAATTTTGGCGCTATCTTCTCCCTTTACGAAATCATTTTCTTCTCTATCATCTAATCGTTTTCCCCCTTTTTCACTATTGAGAAAATTTTAAACTTAAATTCACATCAGTATCGCTCCTCTCCTCGACAGCAAATTCTATTCCGAAAAGGTTGAAGCTTTGAAACTCTTTCTATCTTTGATTGCTCAGGGCATTGACATCGCCGGTTTTTTCCCTCAGGTTCAGTTTGTATAGCACTGTGAATTAGTTGTGCTTATTATAGACTGGATTATGAGTAACTAGTAACTAGTTCATTTGTTACATTTTGGAAAACCCATTCGCTTATGAGTAATTAGTTGCTGGTACATCCCAAACTTAGGAAAACTCGTTCGCTTATGAGTGATTAGTCGGTGAATGATTAGATTATGAGTAATTAGTTGCGCTGTAACAACCCGTATTTTAAACAACACGCAATAACTTAAAACAGGGCAGAATTAAATGTTAAAGTCTGACTCAGGGGAAACGGGCTGTGCCATTGCGTTCGTCTCGGAAAAATACGCGAAATAAAGTCCGAGTTTTCGAAAAACGGAGCCCGTATGACCAAGTTATGGCCCGTCAAAGTTTTCAGAAAATTTCAAGTTCAAAAACAGTTCAAATTTGAATTCAGAATTCAAATTCAGCCAAAACAGACTGGGCGGGAAAATTCCCGCCCAGATAGGTCGACAGGGGGGTCGACACTAGGGTCGACCTCCCCCCAACCAGGTCGACACTAGAGTCGACCTGGGGGTCGACCTCCCTGCTCGGCCAGGTCGGCCTGGTGCACTTATTTTGGCTGTTTGGACCTGTTTCGTTGGCTAGTGACGTGATTTGATGGCTCAGATTTGATTTAGGGTTAATCCTATGGCTTAAACTAACTTAATCTTCTAAAAAAAGACCCCTAAGCCTACCCTAAACTCACACAAACTAATCCTACAACTAAGTGCTGCCAAAATACTCTCTAATCATGGCCTTCACCTTCTTCATGAGAGCATGAGTGTTCCAAATCAAATCTAAGTCCAAGAAGCTATCATTCTTAGTTCAAAGAGCCATCTTTCTTCGTCATACAAGCTATTTTACTTATCTCTCAAGGCTTAGAGTGGAGCATATTATTTTCTTTGCGGATTTGCTAGTGGCTTCGTCTCAATCTTGTTTTATTTTATAGTCTTCATAACATTGTAAGCCCTATTCTACTCTTAGATTTAAACTATGAAGTTAAATATGACATGTTGCAAGTTTGAGTTTGAGCCTAAGTATGATTTGTGCTTTGAATCTATCATGTTATGCATAGATTTGTTCTATGTATGTTTGTAAAGCTATCACCTTGACTTTGTGGATTGAAAGCTATGAGCTTTGTTGGAAATGTTGCATAATGCAACATAGAAAATCTTATAACCTTTATGTTAACTTGCATATGATGTTATATGCGAATCACTAGTTATCATCCTATGCCATATATGACCATGTATCACCTATTTGCTAAGTTTGATGGCATGCATGTTTTGAGGCTTATAATGTAATATGCAAGTTTAATGAACACATTTTGCCTCATGTGCCACCATGTTTAACTTGTGGCCAAATCCTATCACCTTATGCCCATTTTTGTCATTCTTCTGGGTTCCCTCTTTTAATCCATTTTGTGTTGTGACGAAACGTACATGCGATGGGAATGCGTATGGGTAGTTAGGTAACTTTAATGACATAAAAACATGGTTTTGAAATATGACATGTGATTATGCTTGAAAAACATGAACGTGGACATGACATGTAGAAAACATGAAAGTGGCCAACTCGAGGTTGGGTTGAGTTTGTAGCATAAATCTACCCGGAACCGACCGGCTTAACTAGTGGCTACAAACAATAAGACCCAATGTGAGTAGTTGGTCACATCGCACTTGAAACCCGAGGTTAGACTAGGTTGTGGTGTAAAGCTTCCCGGACCCGCCCGGCTTAACTAGTAACCACAACAAAGTCTAATGTGAGAGGTTGGGGTGCATTAAGTTAATTAATGCCACATGGTAGGGTTTAGTCATGGACCACTTGAATACTTAACCAATTAAACACGATGGGTTGGTAGGGTTAAGTCATGGACTACTTGAATACTTAACCAATTAAACACGATGTATTGATAGGGTTAAGTCATGAACTGCTTGGACACACTTGACCAACTCAATACATGGTTAGGATAGGGTTAACCACACTTAACCCGCTTGAAATCCTAGTTACGTGGTCCTTTTCAGCAGTAACCCACTTGGGAGTATCTGGGTACCCTGGACTAGGCCAGGGTGGGGCACGATTACTGGACTGATTGTAAGAGACCAAAAGAGACGGTTGAATGGTGCACCGGTTGTTCAGGCGGAACATGGTCGTGCACATTAAGTCCGGAGTTGAACATGGGCACCGGTAGGTTTAGACTGTGCATGCTTTAATTGTGTCTGTGGTTTACACCTTAGGGCTGGATACACCCTAGGGTGGACCTTGCACAGTTAACTACATTCCATGATTAGGCCGTATGACACTGATACACGACGAGTTAGGCTTATAGGGAGCCGATCGATTAGACCGAGTAGTTGGACCTTGATTTAGGTCATCTCACGATGTTGGGCCAACTTTGGGCCAAGGGATCATTTCTTGTTTATACTTGACATGGATTAGAATACTAGTACACTTGGTGCAACTTAACCTTGTATATGCGATGCCACACTTGATCTATCTTGTTAACTTTTCACCATGCCAGTTATCATCCTATGTTTCATCTCTGTTTACATGTCCAGTTAACTTTATTAGTTTTTATACTAATAGTAGGTAGGACTTACCAGTCTTTTTGACTGACCCGTTTTCTTTCGCCTCTTTTCTTCCGTTCCCCCCCCCCCCCCCCCAGTTTCTCAGGGTGGGAACACTAGCACCTAGCTTGGATCTTTAGCTTGCTTACCGGATAGCTCATGTCGGTTTGGACTTGAGCTCGCTATGGCTTTACCACGTCTACTTTGGGGATAGTTTACTTTATGTTATTTCCAGTTTTCAGTTTATGTTTTCTAGACTTGTAGTAGTTGGAAAATAACGACTCAGTACTTTTGACGTAAGTTGACTATGGTTTTGAAATAGTAGTTTTATCTGCTGCTTTACTTACTCTGTTTTACTTATATGTTCTGTCTTGTGATATCTTTATGCATGTTTACCTTGTCCAACACCCCTCCAAAGCCAGTGTACTTGCGAGAGTGACCCTGGCGGAGGTGGGGTGTTACATTTGGTATCAGAGCATAAGGTTTTACTAGACTGGACAAAAGTTTTGAAACCCTTTTGAAAAACTATTTTCAAAACCAATTTAGTATTTTCCAAGAAAAGTCTAGTTTATTTTAAAAGGCTATTCCCCAAAAGCCATTAGCACTATCCTTGGTTTCCTCGCTCTAAATCTATCTTTTCCTTTTTCAGCATGGCCGATCTTAACCTTCCCGAGGGAGTAACCATACCCGGATGGTTCCGAAGGTACTTGGAAGCTAGGGCCAACGATGCGGGCCCAGCAAACACTCCCACCGTACCTGAGGTTCCTCCTCCTCCTCCTCAGCGTCCACAAGCGGATTTCGCAAAGATTTGCAAAGACTTTAAGGCGATGGGTGGCAAGAATTTCATTGGGACGGAGACTTTTGTTGAGGCAAGAAATTGGTTAAAAGAAACCGAAGACCTCTTTGCCATCTTTGATGTGGAAGACCGTAGAAAAGTTCTGTTGGCAGTATGGCTATTGAAAGAGGAAGCTACTTATTGGTGGGAGGTCACCAACGCTACTAGGCCTATAGAGACTTGGGCCGACTTTAGGATGAGGTTTGGGCTTAAGTTTCTATCATCTGCTGAGGAGAATCTTCAAATGGAGAAGTTTATATCTTTGAAGCAAGGGGACATGACAGTGAGGGAGTATGTGAATAAGTTTAACCAGCTCGCTCGATTCAGTTTGGACATGGTTAACACACCCCAGAAGAAGGCTCTACGCTTTGCACGAGGGTTGAATGAGCCATTACAAGGTTTAGCCATGTCTCATATACCCATGGGGGCCACTTTCGAGAGCTTAGTGGATATGGCCTTGCTTCAGGGAGATGATAAGAATGGCAAGAAAGAAGTCAAGCCGAATGAGACTCAAACCAAGAAGGCGGACTCCAAGTGGGGAGGCAGTCAGAGCAATCAGAGCATCAAGAACAACAAGAACAACAAGGGTAACAAGGCCAACAACAACAAGGTAAGGGACACAAGAAAGTGCAACTACTGTGGGATCGTTGGACACATAGCCAAAGATTGTAGGAAGAAGAAGAGGAAGTTGGGAGAATGCTTTCATTGCGGAGAAACTGGACACTTCAGTAAGGATTGCCCAAAGAAGCAAGGACAGGGGCAAGGACAGGCTCAGCGAGCAGGACCTTCTGGAGGGAAGATGCATGCTCTCAACACTGCTCCAGTTCAGGACCGAGGTAGTATTTCTGTAGAAAGTCTTGTTTATATTTCTGGTTTTCCTGTTCGAACTTTATTTGATTCTGGCGCATCGCATACCTTTATTTCCTTTAACATTGTTGAAAGTTTGCACCTAAGTACTAGTCTTGTTGAGGATCCCGTTAGTGTTTCAAATCCAATTGGGGGTTCCGCCCATCTGTCTATGATTTGTATGGATTTGAGGATTTCTATCTTGACCGTAGAATTCACATGTAATGCTTATGTTCTCGGGTTCATGGGATATGGGTTGATTTTGGGCATGGATTGGTTGTCCAGTTATGGAGCCATTCTCGATTGTGAGCATAGGGTAGTTAGGCTTATGACTCGCCTTGGTAATACCCTAGAGATTTCTTGTAACCCTCTGGATCCCGTCATGTTATGTTATCTTGAATCCCTCGACTCGTTTATTGACAATCTTCAATATGTGAGGGTGGTCCGAGAATATCCTGATGTTTTTGATGAGGTGAAGGGGTTACCCCCTAAACGCGAGATAGACTTCCGTATTTATCTTGTTGATAATGCCAAGCCAGTTTCATTGCCTGTTAGGCACATGGCCCCGTGAGAAAGAAGAGAACTTAGCAAGCAAATCAAAGAGTTGCTTGAGAAAAATTTCATTAGGCGAAGCATTTCAGAATGGGGTGCTCCGGTGGTATTCGCTACTAAGGCGGATGGTTCGCTTCGTCTATGTGTTGATTATCGTGAGTTGAACAAGCTGACAAAGAAGAATAGACACCCGTTACCGAGGATTGATGATCTCTTTGACCAGCTTGTTGGTGCTTCTGTTTTCTCTCAGCTCGATCTAGCCACCGGATTCCATCAGCTTAGAGTGGTTGAGGATAGTATTGACAAGACTGCGTTTAGGACTCCAGGTGGGTTCTTTGAATGGCTATTCATGCCGTTCGGTTTGACTAATGCACCCGCATACTTTGTTGATTTGATGAGTAGGGTGTTCAGGGAGTTCCTTAACAAGTTTGTGGTTGTCTTCGTGGATGATATTCTGGTCTTCTCTAAGGACGAGGAAGAGCATGCTACACACCTCAAGGAGGTTATGGATACGCTTAGAGCTCATCAGTTGAAAGCCAAGTTCTCTAAATGCCATTTCTGGAGAAGGGAAGTTCGGTTCCTTGGGCATATAGTTTCTAAGCAGGGCATAGCTATGGATCCCGCTAAAGTGGTGGCGGTACAAGACTGGAAAGTTCCGAAGAATGCAACTGAAGTGAGAAGCTTTCTCGGTCTGACAGGATACTATAGAAAGTTCATTAAGGACTTCGCTAGGATTTCAGCTCCTCTTACTAAGTTAACGAAGAAGAACTTAGTCTTTGCATGGGACTTAGAGTGTGTGCTTGCTTTTCAAAGGCTCAAGAAAGCCCTCACCACAGCTCCAGTTCTAGCATTACCCGATGGAGGGAAGTTGTTTACCGTGTACACCGATGCATGTGGCACGGGATTGGGCGCTGTCCTGATGCAAGTAGGGAGAGTGATATGCTTTGGGGGTAGGCAACTCAAAGTTCATGAGAAGAACTATCCCACTCATGATTTGGAGTTGGCGGCGATCGTCTTTGCACTCAAATCCTGGCGCCACTATCTTCTAGGCGAAAGGTTTGAGTTATATACTGATCACAAGTCGCTCAAGTACCTCTTCTCGTAGAAAGATTTGAATCTAAGGCAGCAAAGGTGGATGGAATTCTTGGCATCATATGACTTTGAGATAGCTTATACCCCTGGCAAGGGTAATGTTGTAGCAGATGCGTTAAGCAGAAGAAGGTTGACTTTGAGTCCCTTGTTTGTTGAGATGAAGAGCCTAGAATTCATGGCAACCTTTGATTTCACACCGGCTGTTGAGTCGATGACTGGTTCGTTAGCATCCCTTGAGCTTAGACCTATACTTCTTGATCAAGTTGGGGCTTCACAGAGGGAAAACCCGCAGATAGTCGAGATCATGGACAAGTTGATCCGGGGAGAGACGTCAAGTCACTTCGCTAGATATACTATTGATGACAAGGGATGGCTAAGGCGTGATGGAAGACTATGTGTCCCACGAGTGGGAGACTTAGTAAGTAAAGTTCTTGAGGAGGCGCATCACTCGAGGATGACCATACATCCCTGAGGGGATAAGATGTACCGGGATATGAAGCACATTTTCTTTTGGGATAGGATGAAGAAGGATGTGGCAGAGTTTGTTTCTAGATGCATTGTTTGCCAACAAGTGAAGGCCGAGTCGAAGAAGCCCGGTGGGCTATTGCATCCATTGGAGGTCCCGCTATGGAAGTGGGAAAGTATCTCTATGGATTTTGTGGATGGATTGCCGAGATCAAGGAAGGGGAATACTGGCATATGGGTCATAGTTGATAGACTTACGAAAAGTGCTCACTTTATTCCAGTGAAGAGCAAGAGGACCGCATCATGGCTAGCATCTGTTTATCTTCGAGAGATAGTGCGGTTGCATGGAGTTCCTTCCAGCATAGTTAGCGATCGTGACCCAATCTTAACTAGCCAGTTCTGGAGTAGTTTGCAAGAAGCTATGGGTACACAATTGAATCTAAGTACAGCCTATCACCCACAGACAGATGGCCAAACCGAAAGGGTGAATAGAGTGCTAGAAGATCTTTTGAGGCTTTGTGTTCTTGACTTTGGTGGTACTTGGGAAGACCACCTTCCTCTTGTAGAGTTTGCCTATAATAATAGCTATCAAGCTAGCATAGGGATGGCACCATTTGAAGCTTTGTATGGGAGGCCGTGTAAGTCACCATCTTGTTGGTGGGAGACAACGGATAAGCTTATACTTGGGCCCGATATGATACGGGACACATCCGAGAAAGTTGAATTGGTGAGGAGACGGATGAAGACGGCCCAAGACAGACAGAAATCCTATGCAGACAAGCAAAGGACGGACTTAGAGTTTGAAGTTGGAGATATGGTCTTTGTGAAGGTTTCTCCTTTGCGTCATGTAGTTCGATTCGGAGCAGTTGGGAAGTTGGCACCGAGGTTCGTGGGGCCCTTCTCTATCATTGAGAGAATTGGGCAAATGGCATATAGAGTGGAATTGCCTGAGAAGCTGGCCGGAGTGCATAACGTCTTTCATGTCTCGCATCTCCGGAAGTGTTTGCACAGATCCGCTGAAGTGGTTGAACCAAGTATTCTTCAAGACGTGGAAGTGGAAAGAGAAGCAACCCTGAGGCGAGCTCCGATTCGTATCTTGGGAACGGAGATCAAGAAACTGAGGAATCGAGAAGTCAAGTTAGTAAAGGTTCAGTGGAGTGAAGCCGATGAAGATGCAACTTGGGAAACCGAGGAGAAGATGCGTGGGCTTTATCCATTCCTTTTTGAGGGTACATTCTCAATCTCTTTTCCTAGTTAGCATATCTTTCCTTTGCTATCCATGTTTATCTTGTTATCTCGTTAACCTTGTCATGAGAACCTTAGGTAGAAACCCTTTGGATGAAACATGTATTTGAAACATGTTATGCTTGATGTTTGCCAGTGGTTGCAAGTGTTTGCAAGTGGATACTCGTGGATGCATGATACACATTAGGCACTAAGATCGGCTCACACACTTTCATATTGCATATGCATGAGTGCTTATACTTATTCATGGATGAAACTTGTTATGCTATCACATGGATGTTGCATATGGATGAATGTTATGTGCACTCATATAGAGACTATGAATTATGTTAGGAATTTGCATACATATGGACTCATTTCACTAACATACTTTGCATTAAGGTGGTTTACTGAATCAATAACCGCCTGATTTTCGCATTAGATAAGTACATATACACACACCTTTGCATATGATCATACAACATTTAGAATCTTTTAAGGACAATGACTGCTCATGGATGATGTTTTGAGTAGATGGATGATGGATGGTACGATACGTTCTGCCTAACTTGAAGATTTCGGGGACGAAATCCTTTAAGGTGGGGAGAATGTAACAACCCGTATTTTAAACAACACGTTATAACTTAAAACAGGGCAGAATTAAATGTTAAAGTCTAAATCAGGGGAAATGGGCTGTGCCATTGCGTTCGTCTCGGAAAAATACGCGAAATATAGTCCAAGTTTTCGAAAAACGGAGCCCGTATGACCAAGTTAAGGCCCGTCAAAGTTTTCAGAAAATTTCAAGTTCAAAAACAGTTCAAATTTGAATTCAGAATTCAAATTCAGCCAAAACAGACTGGGCGGGAAAATTCCCGCCCAGACAGGTCGACAGGGGGGTCGACACTAGGGTCGACCTCCCCCCAACCAGGTCGACACTAGAGTCGACCTGGGGGTCGACCTCCCTGGTTGGCCAGGTCGGCCTGGTGCACTTATTTTGGCTGTTTGGACCTGTTTCGTTGGCTAGTGACATGATTTGATGGCTCAGATTTGATTTAGGGTTAATCATATGGCTTAAACTAACCTAATCTTCTATAAAAAGACCCCTAAGCCTACCCTAAACTCACACAAACTAATCCTACAACTAAGTGCTGCCAAAATACTCTCTAATCATGGCCTCCACCTTCTTCATGAGAGCATGAGTGTTCCAAATCAAATCTAAGTCCAAGAAGCTATCTTTCTTAGTTCAAAGAGCCATCTTTCTTCGTCATACAAGCTATTTTACTTATCTCTCAAGGCTTAGAGTGGAGCATATTATTTTCTTTGCGGATTTGCTAGTGGCTTCGTCTCAATCTTGTTTTATTTTATAGTCTTCATAACATTGTAAGCCCTATTCTACTCTTAGATTTAAACTATGAAGTTAAATATGACATGTTGCAAGTTTGAGTTTGGGCCTAAGTATGATTTGTGCTTTGAATCTATCATGTTATGCATAGATTTGTTCTATGTATGTTTGTAAAGCTATCACCTTGACTTTGTGGATTGAAAGCTATAAGCTTTGTTGGAAATGTTGCATAATGCAACATAGAAACTCTCATAACCTTTATGTTAACTTGCATATGATGTTATATACGAATCACTAGTTATCATCCTATGCCATCTATGACCATGTATCACCTATTTGCTAAGTTTGATGTCATGCATGTTTTGAGGCTTATAATGTAATATGCAAGTTTAATGAACACATTTTGCCTCATGTGCCACCATGTTTAACTTGTGGCCAAATCCTATCACCTTATGCCCATTTTTGTCATGCTTCTAGGTTCCCTCTTTTAATCCATTTTGTGTTGTGACGAAACGTACATGCGATGGGAATGCGTATGGGTAGTTAGGTAACTTTAATGACATAAAAACATGGTTTTGAAATATGACATGTGATTATGCTTGAAAAACATGAACGTGGACATGACATGTAGAAAACATGAAAGTGGCCAACTCGAGGTTGGGTTGAGTTTGTAGCATAAATCTACCCGGAACCGACCGGCTTAACTAGTGGCTACAAACAATAGGACCCAATGTGAGTAGTTGGTCACATTGCACTTGAATCCCGAGGTTAGACTAGGTTGTGGTGTAAAGCTACCCGGACCCGCCCGGCTTAACTAGTAACCACAACAAAGTCTAATGTGAGAGGTTGGGGTGCATTAAGTTAATTAATGCCACATGGTAGGGTTAAGTCATGGACCACTTGAATACTTAACCAATTAAACACGATGGGTTGGTAGGGTTAAGTCATGGACTACTTGAATACTTAACCAATTAAACACGATGTATTGATAGGGTTAAGTCATAAACTGCTTGGACGCACTTGACCAACTCAATACATGGTTAGGATAGGGTTAACCACACTTAACCCGCTTGAAATCCTAGTTACGTGGTCCTTTTCAGCAGTAACCCACTTGGGAGTATCTGGATACCCTGGACTAGGCCAGGGTGGGGCACGATTACTGGACTGATTGTAAGAGACCAAAAGAGACGGCTGAATGGTGCACCGGTTGTTCAGGCGGACCATGGTCGTGCACATTAAGTCCGGAGTTGAACATGAGCACTGGTAGGTTTAGACTGTGCGTGCTTGAATTGTGTCTGTGGTTTACACCTTAGGGCTGGATACACCCTAGGGTGGACCTTGCACAGTTAACTACATTCCATGATTAGGCCGTATGACACCGATACACGACGAGTTAGGCTTATAGGGAGCCGATCGTCTAGACCGAGTAGTTGGACCTTGATTTAGGTCATCTCATGATGTTGGGCCAACTTTGGGCCAAGGGATCATTTCTTGTTTATACTTGACATGGATTAGAATACTAGTACACTTGGTGCAACTTAACCTTGTATATGCGATGCCACACTTGATCTATCTTGTTAACTTTTCACCATGCCAGTTATCATCCTATGTTTTATCTCTGTTTACATGTCCAGTTAACTTTATTAGTTTTTATACTAATAGTAGGTAGGACTTACCAGTCTTTTTGACTGACTCGTTTTCTTTCGCCTCTTTTCTACCGTTTCCCCCCCAGGTTCTCAGGGTGGGAACACTAGCACCTAGCTTGGATCTTTAGCTTGCTTACCGGATAGCTCATGTACGGTTTGGACTTGAGCTCGCTATGGCTTTACCACGTCTACTTTGGGGATAGTTTACTTTATGTTATTTCCAGTTTTCAGTTTATGTTTTCTAGACTTGTAGTAGTTGGAAAATAATGACTCAGTACTTTTGATGTAAGTTGACTATGGTTTTGAAATAGTAGTTTTATCCGCTGCTTTACTGTGACGGCCCGCCCCGCACCAGCCTGCATTTCCTCCAAAAGTGCGCTGTACACATGCCCGACTAGCACAAGACGGTCGTCATAAGAAAGGAAAGAAGGGAATGAACTAATCAAAGAACCTGTAGAATGTCTCACAGCGCATGGAATAAAATATAATAATAACATACTTGACATAAAACAGGCGAGACAGTACATAAGCTGATAACTAATAATCAATGTCAACATTAGAGCAGCGGAAATCCAAATACAGCTTATTACAACTTTCCAAATTTACTGTCTCTAACAAAAGAAAACTAAAGTAGAAGATGCACCACCAATGCCCAAGCAGTGATCTTCAACAATACAGGGAGAATACTATATATATTACGTGGAAGCCTCCTGCTCGTCTCCGGATCATCTACCCGTGCATCACCAGCTAACCTGTCTCTAGTCTGCTCGTGTGAGCACCCAGAGTAATAAGAGGAGACATAAAACTCTGGGTCAGACATAAAGCCTGGTATGAGCGATAAGCATCTAAACAGAATAATAACAGGTATACTAAACCATACCTGAACCTGGACCTGCAACCAAAGAGTTAGTACCACATACCGTACAGTACTCTAAGGTGCCATAATAAATAGTGTAAGAATATGGGGGTGGGGTGTGCATGTCATAATGATAGTAACCAAATCAACCATAACAACCATCCTCACATCTCTCACTCAGTGCGTAAAGCATACGATATCTACCACTTTGAAACACTAGACAAACTGAGGCAACGACGAATCCCGACTTGTAGAAACCCTGCTATGACCAAGCTAAACATATGGAGTCATGACCAAACATTTCAATGACCCACTTCATTGGTTGTAGCCCTTGGTTCTACCGATGCCATAATGGCCCTGAATCCGCCTTCGTACCTCCTACCATAGTGGTTCAAAGCTATAGACGTCGATAACTCCTTGGCACGCGTCCCGCAGCAAAGCCCAACCATGAAGCCCACTCATTGGTTCCCAGCTGGATCCTGAGTCAAAGCTCCTCATTTGGACTTCCTTTGCATCTCGGGTTTTGATCGAATTGGAGTGGGGTCTTCAAAAGAGTTGTCGTGCAGTAGCAGCCCTAGAATACGGTTCGGTTCGGTGGTCATCATCCTCGTCGGTTCGGTTCGGTAGTCATCTTTCCATTCGGTTCAGGTCGGGTACTCCACTTCGGGTCGGGTCGGTGTCCTCCTCCGGGTCGGGTCGGGTGTCCTTCCTTCCAGCGCTCCGATCCACTCCCTTATTTCTTCACGTATTCCGATCCGATCCCTCCTTGCCATCTGATCCGCGTGGCCTTCCCTCTTGCTAGTTCTCCCAAATGTTTACTTCCGATCCGAGCCCTGCGTCTCCAAGTCGATCCGATCTGGCCTCCAATTATTCTTCCGATCCGATCCCCCTTGTCCACTCCAACTCTAAGCAAACGGCCTTCCTTCTCGCCAAGTCTCCTATGTGCCAAACTCCGGTTCGGGTCGGGTTTCTTGCCCAGTTCACATATCCGATCCGAGCCCTCATCCGATCCGATCCGAAGCCCTGCACAACTTTCTGCAACTTTTCCAGCAACTTGTTTACGTCGTTCGACGACGTTTTTGACAAATCTAACTATTCTAATCAATCACAATTCATGTCAAATAGTCATAACAACATAGCAAACTAACCTCAAGCACCAAAACAATGAATTTATATGTCAAAATGGATCAAACGTGCCCAAAACCCCTTATTTTCCTATAATCCTTCTTAATCATGTTTAAGCATACAATTAGCAAAACACATCGAAATTAACCCAAATTTCTAACAGAGCCTTAAAACATTATTTTAGAATTTTAAGAATTTTTCCAGAATTTATTTACGTATAAATTCGCTAATCTTCACTAATTACTCTTAATCACTGTAATTAGTGCAAAAACTATGCAAATCACTCACCTTGGCCACAAATGAAACACCAAATCTGAAGTATTCTCTGTTTGGGTCGAATTCCTATGTATAGCAGCAGCTCCAACCTTGCTTTGTTGCTATTTGGCCTTGCTTTGATGTAGTTTAGGCTTAATCTTCACTAAAAATGCGTTTTGGAGTGGTTTTAGAGGATGGAAGCCATTACTAAGGTCTCAAGGAGGTTTGTGGCGGCTCAAAACTGAAATGAAAGCGATAACCTAACCCTAATCAGTCCTCCTATACCTCTAAACCCGAAATTCCCCTCTGGGCCTAGCTGCTAATCACCCGGTTAAGCCCAATTAAGCTGTTTTTCACCATCTGAAACTTGTTTCAGCCATATCTCCCAAACGGTGAGTCCGTTTGACTAATGTGACCACTCTACGGAAAGAGAAACCATCATCCGGAGCCAATGGAAGTGGTTTCAGGTCAAAATTCCTTTCCAGTCAAAAGTTATGGCCAAAACAGTGCCAACTAGGGGTAAAATGGTCATTTAAAAATCGGGAAAAATCATGAACATGGGAAATGACCCCAATAGTCGTCTCCCAAAGTTACATGACCATACGACTTCGTATGTGACAGAAATAAATATTCTACGATCCTATGATGCGTAGAATGCGGGTCGTTACACTCTCCCCCCCTTAAGAAATTTCGTCCCCGAAATTCCTTAACCCAAAACATACAAAGGATCCCGCATGCCTAACAACCACGTACAAAAATCAAACATGCAAAACAAGCAAACAAGCCTATCCTAGCATGCGGAAAACTAAATCGAAGTCAAAATCTTACCAGGCAAAGAGTTCTGGGTGTGTCTTCCTAATGTCCTCCTCTGTCTCCCAAGTACAATCACTCTCGTCCTTGCTCCACTATACCTTGACTAGCTTCACCGCCTTCCTTCGAAGTTGCTTCATGTCGTGTTCGACAATACGGGCCGGCTTGCGGTTCCCAACCGTCTCGGGTTCTACTTCGAAGTCCTCTAACTGATCAGGTGAAATAGTCATATCTGAGTCGTGAACGAACTTCCTTAGTTGGGAAACATGAAATACGTTGTGAACTCCCGCCATCTTCTCCGGTAAGTCAATTCTATATGCCAAATTCCCGACTAGCTCAAGAACAGGGAATGGGCCAACAAATCTTGGTGCCAACTTGCCTCTCCTGCCAAATCGTATTACGCTCTTCAACGGAGAAATCTTGACAAACACCAAGTCGCCAACTGAGAATTTTAAGTCCCTTCTCCTCTTATCAGCATAACTTTTCTGCCTATCCTGGGCTGCCTTCATTCATTGTTGAATGATCTTAATTTTATCTGAAGTTTCCCTCACCACATCTGGTCCAAGCATAAACTTCTCGCCAGTCTTTATCCAACATGATGGTGAGTTACACGGTCTTCCGTACAAAGCTTCAAACGGAGCCATACCAATACTGGATTGGTAGCTATTATTATATGCAAACTCTACTAGATGCAAATGGTCATCCCATGATCCACCAAAATCCAATATACAAGCTCTCAAGAGATCTTCTAATATGCGATTCACCCTCTCCGTCTGGCCGTCGGTCTGAGGATGATATGCGGTACTGAGATGTAACTCTGACCCTAGAGCCTCTTGTAAGCTCTTCCAAAACCCACTAGTGAACAACGGGTCTCGGTCGCTCACAATGCTTTTAGGTACTCCATGAAATCTCACTACCCACTTCATATACAATTCTGTTAACTTAGCTGCCGTTCTGGTCGATTTGACTGGTATAAACCTTGCACTTTTAGTCAGTCGATCCACAATCACCCAAATGCTATCATGTCCCGATCTAGTCCTTGGTAAACCATCGATGAAATCCATCGAGACTTGCTCCCATTTCCATTCGGGAATTTCTAAGGGTTGTAACAACCCACTAGGCTTCTTTTGCTCGGCTTTAACTAGCTGGCAATTCATGCACTTGGATATAAACTTCCCAATGTCTCTTTTCATCCCTTCCCAGTAGTAGGTCTGCTTCATGTCTCGATACATCTTATTACCACCGGGGTGTATAGTCAGCTTTGAGTGAAGACAATCTCTAAGCACTTCATCTCTCAATCCATTGACATTGGGTACAACAAGTTTTCCATTCTTCCTAAGCCATCCATCTCGATCAAGCCCATACTTGTTCATCTCCTCATCGATACCCATCTCTAACTTGGAGATGATTTCCAATAGGTTAGGATCGTCCCTCTGACTAGAGCCGATCCGCTCAATCAAAGTGGGTCTGATCGTCAAACTTGCTAACATTTCTGGATCCAATTCGCACTTTGGTATGAAATCAAACCCCGCGATGTACTCTAGTTGCTTCCATTCAAGGAACATAGCCCCTAAGCTGGCATGTTTTCTACTCAATGCATCAGCCACCGCATTGCCCTTTCCTGGTGTGTATGCGATGTCAAAATCATAGGAAGCTAAGAACTCTAACCATCTCTGCTGACGGAGATTCAGATCTTTCTGAGAGAAGAGATACTTTAACGACTTATGATCTGTAAACAACTCAAATCTTTCTCCCAAGAGATAGTGTCTCCACATTTTTAACGCGAACACGATTGCTGCCAATTCTAAATCATGGGTAGGGTATCTTCTCTCATGCGGTTTCAATTGCCGACTTGCGTAAGCTATAACCCTACCGCCTTGCATCAATACAGCACCCAGTCCGGTACCACAGGCATCCGTGTATACCGTCATCTCTTCATCCCCCTTAGGAATGACTAACACTGGTGCGCTTGTCAACTTGTCCTTTAGACTTTTGAATGCATTCTCGCACCTTTCATCCCAGACAAAAGCTTGATTCTTCTTGGTCAACTGGGTCAATGGTGCTGCTATCTTGGAGAAACCTTGGATAAATTTACGATAATATCCAGCTAATCCCAAGAAACTTCTTACATCTGTTGCGTTCTTGGGCGTAGGCCAATCCTGTACCGTAGCCACCTTCGCTGGGTCCACGGCAATCCCATTTTCTGATACAACATGGCCCAAGAACCTCACTTCCCTCTTCCAGAAGTGACACTTAGAAAACTTTGCTTTCAATTGGTGTTTTCTCAACACCTCCATCACTATTCTTAAATGTCCCTTGTGTTCTTCCTCTGTCCTTGAGTAGACCAAAATATCATCAACGAACACAAGGACAAACTTATTCAACTGATCTCTGAATACCCTATTCATAAGATCCACAAAATATGCTGGGGCATTGGTCAGCCCGAATGGCATGACCAACCACTCATAAAACCCAGACGGCGTCCGAAATGCCGTTTTAGCTATACTCTCAGCTTCCACTCTAAGCTGATGAAAACCTGTCGCGAGATCCAACTGAGAAAATACTCTCGCGCCACTCAACTGATCGAACAAATCATCTATCCGCGGTAGAGGATACTTGTTCTTCCTCGTCACTTTATTCAACTCGCGGTAGTCTACACACAAACGAAGGGAACCATCCGCCTTGGTAGCAAACACAACTGGTGCTCCCCATTCAGAAACACTCCTTCTGATAAATCCCTTCTTCAAAAGATCGCTGACTTGCACCTCGAGCTCTCGCTGCTCTCTTGGTGCCATACGACGAAGTGGCATCACTATAGGCCTGTCATCCTTTACCAAATCAATACGAAACTCAATCTCTCGGTGTGGTGGAAGTCCGGTCACTTCTTCGAAAACATCCGGATACTGGCCAACCACGGGCAAACCTGACAGCTCACTATGCGGAATGTCGAGGGAGTTTAGAAAACTAGCCAATACCCCCTCACTGGGTAGACCACCAAACACTATCCTCCGCCCATCATCCGCTCTAGCTGTCACCAAAAAGCCCTCACAGTCTACCACCACCCTGTATCTTCGGAGCCAATCTACTCCCAAAATAATGCCAAACCCAGCAAAGCCCAAAACAAAGCAATCACAAACAAACATGCATCCATGACTCGATAAGACCACATTACGACAAATCATGCTAAGGCTAGTCGAACCACCAATCGGGTTCGTCACTACTAAAGGTCTATCGACAATCTCGGGCTCCAATCCCAACCTATCTACCAGGTCACTAGATATGAAAGAACTGGAAGCTCCGGTATCAAACAAAACTCTAACAGGAACATCATAAACAGAAAGCATACCTTGAATGACGACATTCTTTCCCTTCTCCACCGCTGTTGGGGCATTCGACGAAGAAGGAATAGCATTAAGAGCGTAGGCTTTCACCATTTGCTTTTCCTTAGGGGGCTGTGGACACTTGTCCTTATGATGTCCCATTTGGCCACAGTTGAAGCACTTCCTATCCGCTGGCTTGGCCCGACAATTACTAGCATAATGGCCCTTCTTACCACAGCTGAAGCACTCAACATCTTGCTTATTCTTTTTCTTCTGGACATCCTTAGCTTGGTTCTGCTTTCTCTTATTCTGGGAACCACCCTTGCCTCCACCACTTGCTTGTGGTTTTGGCTATTCTGCAGATGCAACCTCAGCCTTCGACTTAGGGTAGAGACTTTCTGATCTTAATGCTTTCCCCACAATCGATTCAAACGTCTCATCGATGTGGTTAATAAGTTTTTCCCCCAAGTACTGATCCAAACCAGTTATGAATTTCTCATTCTTTTTCTCGGCAGTATCAATAAGAGATAACCCATATTTTGACAAAGTGTCAAATTCAGCAATATATTCCGAGATAGCTCTGCCATTCTGCTTGAGCTCCAAGAATTTCTTAAACAGCATTGACTTCTGAGCAGCTGGAATGAACTTCTCGCTAAAGCGAGCTTTAAACTACTTCCAAGTAATCTGATCTTCGGGAGTAGCTGCCTTTATAGCATTCCACCAATTCATTGCCCGCCCTTGCAGCTGACGGGACGCTAGCTTTCTCTTCATCGCATCCTCGATACCCAAATCTTCGAAGATACGTTCGCAACTATCCAACCAATCTTGAACATCCGTGGCCGACTCCGTTCCGTGGAACGGCTTCCCACAAGGCTAGTATAGTCTTTGTTTAGCTTGGCGAAGTCGACCCTCGGCGCCTGCACTATTGGACCACCACCATTTCCACCATTGGGAGCTGCCCTCTGTGTACATCTCTAAGCATCTCTCTCATGAGGTCAGTAAACATCGTCCTCATGTCAGCAGCATTCCCATTATTGGCTCCCCTACCAGCACCTCTAGTATATCGGCTCATCGTCAATCTGAAAAAGGAAACGATTAACGACTCCATAGTGGTGCTAGTGCAGTACGACTTCATTCTTATACTACTAATAGTATATATATATATATATAGCTTTTGAAAACCAAAATAATCACAAATACGCTCTCTCGTATACGTATATTATCTCTCCCTGATAACTTCCCTAGGTTAACTACGCAACCTAGAGCTCTGATACCAAGTGTGACGGCCCGCCCCGCACCAGCCTGCATTTCCTCCAAAAGTGCGCTGTACACATGCCCGACTAGCACAAGACGGTTGTCATAAGAAAGGAAAGAAGGGAATGAACTAATCAAAGAACCTGTAGAATGTCTCACAGCGCATGGAATAAAATATAATAATAACATACTTGACATAAAACAGGCGAGACAGTACATAAGCTGATAACTAATAATCAATGTCAACATTAGAGCAGCGGAAATCCAAATACAGCTTATTACAACTTTCCAAATTTACTGTCTCTAACAAAAGAAAACTAAAGTAGAAGATGCACCACCAATGCCCAAGCAGTGATCTTCAACAATACAGGGAGAATACTATATATATTACGTGGAAGCCTCCTGCTCGTCTCCGGATCATCTACCCGTGCATCACCAGCTAACCTGTCTCTAGTCTGCTCGTGTGAGCACCCAGAGTAATAAGAGGAGACATAAAACTCTGGGTCAGACATAAAGCCTGGTATGAGCGATAAGCATCTAAACAGAATAATAACAGGTATACTAAACCATACCTGAACCTGGACCTGCAACCAAAGAGTTAGTACCACATACCGTACAGTACTCTAAGGTGCCATAATAAATAGTGTAAGAATATGGGGGTGGGGTGTGCATGTCATAATGATAGTAACCAAATCAACCATAACAACCATCCTCACATCTCTCACTCAGTGCGTAAAGCATACGATATCTACCACTTTGAAACACTAGACAAACTGAGGCAACGACGAATCCCGACTTGTAGAAACCCTGCTATGACCAAGCTAAACATATGGAGTCATGACCAAACATTTCAATGACCCACTTCATTGGTTGTAGCCCTTGGTTCTACCGATGCCATAATGGCCCTGAATCCGCCTTCGTACCTCCTACCATAGTGGTTCAAAGCTATAGACGTCGATAACTCCTTGGCACGCGTCCCGCAGCAAAGCCCAACCATGAAGCCCACTCATTGGTTCCCAGCTGGATCCTGAGTCAAAGCTCCTCATTTGGACTTCCTTTGCATCTCGGGTTTTGATCGAATTGGAGTGGGGTCTTCAAAAGAGTTGTCGTGCAGTAGCAGCCCTAGAATACGGTTCGGTTCGGTGGTCATCATCCTCGTCGGTTCGGTTCGGTAGTCATCTTTCCATTCGGTTCAGGTCGGGTACTCCACTTCGGGTCGGGTCGGTGTCCTCCTCCGGGTCGGGTCGGGTGTCCTTCCTTCCAGCGCTCCGATCCACTCCCTTATTTCTTCACGTATTCCGATCCGATCCCTCCTTGCCATCTGATCCGCGTGTCCTTCCCTCTTGCTAGTTCTCCCAAATGTTTACTTCCGATCCGAGCCCTGCGTCTCCAAGTCGATCCGATCTGGCCTCCAATTATTCTTCCGATCCGATCCCCCTTGTCCACTCCAACTCTAAGCAAACGGCCTTCCTTCTCGCCAAGTCTCCTATGTGCCAAACTCCGGTTCGGGTCGGGTTTCTTGCCCAGTTCACATATCCGATCCGAGCCCTCATCCGATCCGATCCGAAGCCCTGCACAACTTTCTGCAACTTTTCCAGCAACTTGTTTACGTCGTTCGACGACGTTTTTGACAAATCTAACTATTCTAATCAATCACAATTCATGTCAAATAGTCATAACAACATAGCAAACTAACCTCAAGCACCAAAACAATGAATTTATATGTCAAAATGGATCAAACGTGCCCAAAACCCCTTATTTTCCTATAATCCTTCTTAATCATGTTTAAGCATACAATTAGCAAAACACATCGAAATTAACCCAAATTTCTAACAGAGCCTTAAAACATTATTTTAGAATTTTAAGAATTTTTCCAGAATTTATTTACGTATAAATTCGCTAATCTTCACTAATTACCCTTAATCACTGTAATTAGTGCAAAAACTATGCAAATCACTCACCTTGGCCACAAATGAAACACCAAATCTGAAGTATTCTCTGTTTGGGTCGAATTCCTATGTATAGCAGCAGCTCCAACCTTGCTTTGTTGCTATTTGGCCTTGCTTTGATGTAGTTTAGGCTTAATCTTCACTAAAAATGCGTTTTGGAGTGGTTTTAGAGGATGGAAGCCATTACTAAGGTCTCAAGGAGGTTTGTGGCGGATCAAAACTGAAATGAAAGTGATAACCTAACCCAACCCTAATCAGTCCTCCTATACCTCTAAACCCGAAATTCCCCTCTGGGCCTAGCTGCTAATCACCCGGTTAAGCCCAATTAAGCTGTTTTTCACCATCTGAAACTTGTTTCAGCCATATCTCCCAAACGGTGAGTCCGTTTGACTAATGTGACCACTCTACGGAAAGAGAAACCATCATCCGGAGCCAATGGAAGTGGTTTCAGGTCAAAATTCCTTTTCAGTCAAAAGTTATGGCCAAAACAGTGCCAACTAGGGGTAAAATGGTCATTTAAAAATCGGGAAAAATCATGAACATGGGAAATGACCCCAATAGTCGTCTCCCAAAGTTACATGACCATACGACTTCGTATGTGACAGAAATAAATATTCTACGATCCTATGATGCGTAGAATGCGGGTCGTTACATTTACTTACTCTGTTTTACTTATATGTTCTGTCTTGTGATATCTTTATGCATGTTTACCTTGTCCAACACCCCTCCAAAGCCAGTGTACTTGCGAGAGTGACCCTGGCGGAGGTGGGGTGTTACATGCGCTTTGACTATTGATTTGAGATTTGGGATTATGTTGAGGTTTATTAGAAAATTATACCCAGCAATAAACCATGAGAACCGGGCTATTGGCATGAAAAAGACATTGCTTTATTATAGAGGTCGAGCTAGTTAAGGAATGGGGACTTTACCGTCGAAATTGATTTGCACTTTGTGTTCATTTACATTATCATTTAATTATATGCTTGAGGTTTTGTGATACAGATACATGTGTAGCACTGAGTCGTTCACCCGTATCATAAGGCACCGTAGTGCATCAGTTCATACCATACATATCCAAAAAATGACATACAATTGTATGCTCGAGGTTTGCACTGCGGTGCGTTTGCATTGCGGTGTGTATGCACCGTGGTGTGTTTGCACTGCGGTGTGTATGCACTGAGGTTTTGTGATACACACACAAGTATACACGCATAAGTATACACGCACGCACAAGTATACACGCACAAGTATCATAAGCATACACGCACAAGTATCATAAGTATACACTCTCAAGTATCATAAGTATACACGCACAAGTATACACACACGCACAAGTATACACTATCAAAAGGCAGCATCTGAAGGCACGCACAAGTATACACGCACGCAAAAGTATACACGCACAAGTATCATAAGGCACTTTGACCATTGTTTTGAGTTTGCCACCAGGATTTAGGTTTCACCTAACTAAGTGGTACCTTTTTAGGCCATGAGAACCGGGCTATTGGCATGAAAAAGACATTGGTTTATAATAGAGGTTGAGTTTGTTAAGGAATGGGGAATTTACCGTCGAAATTGATTTGCACTTTGCGTTCTTTTACACTGACATATAATTGTATGCTTGAGGTTTTGTGATACAGATACATGTGTAGCAATGCGGTGTGTTTGCACTGCAGTTTGCTTGAGGCTACCAATTTCTCGATCTGGACGAGTCGTTCACCCGTATCTAGCACACACAGGTATTTTCCATTTGATTTTGGAAACTACCAATTTCAATGTTTCGATTTTGGAAACGTATGCTCAGTTTTGCATCAGTTCATACCATACACATCCAAAAAATGACATACGACTGTATGCTTGAGGTTTAGTGATACAAATACATGTGTCGCACTGCGGCGTGTTTGTACCATAAAGTTCATACAAATACATGTGTAGCACTGCGGTGTGTATGCACTGCGGTTTTGTGATACAAATACCCGTATCTAACACGCACGCACAAGTATCATAAGGCAGCATCAGTCCATACAATACACACCAGTTCATACCATACACGCACAAGTATACACACACGCACAAGTATCATAAGGCAGCATCGATCAGTTCATACCATACACGCACAAGTATACACACACGCACAAGTATCATAAGGCAGCATCGATCAGTTCATACCATACACATCCAAAAAATAACATACACATCCACATCCAAAAGTATCATAAAGTTAATTTAATACATACACATCCAAAAAATGACATTATAATAGCATCAATTCATACAAGATTAGGGTTGCAGGGCTGTGGAACTTCCAACTGTTTCATTAGGGCTTTGCGGTTGTGGGAGAGCCGGTCCGAAGTGAGCAACCGCATGTGATGGACCCAGGGTGATGTAGTTTGGCCAGTCAAATTCCTGATCAACTTCTATATCTACTCACTGATCATTCCTCTGATTCATTGGGGCTTGGTTATCAACATGTATGTCATGGGCGGCTTCCGAAAATAAGCTTGGCAAGAGGGGTAGCTCAGCAGCTTCTTGTATCATTGCATTAAATCTTTCATTTGAATCGATTTCCCATTCCCATCCGTATTGATGCAAACATGGAACCACATCTTCCTCCCTATTGCTCACAAAAAGAAATTCAAGCCTTGTCCCAGGATGAGCATGGGTACAACGATGAACCTTAATGAAGTAAACCTTGTTATTGATTTGAGCAGCAAAAGTATTGATATTGCAAATGCCTTCATAAAATTGCATTTTCAGGTAGAAAGATGTATGGTCGTACTGAGACCAGCAGTTGTCGTCAATTGCAAGCACCTGTCCCATTGGCTTCATTACTTCTTCAACAGCAGGAACATTACTCTTTAGGAACTCGGGAAAGCCATTAACTTTAGCCCATGATTCCACTTCTAACGCTGGTGAGGGCTCAAATTCTTCATCAGACCATGGTTGCAGGTAAATAGCACCACCAGGTTTTGTAAAAACTTTCAACATTAGGGCATGATCACACATACTGTAGGATGGGCATGATACTAGAAAAGAGTTGTTGGGTATTACCCGTAAAGGCCACGAATTATGATTGAGAGCCACCTTAAGAGCGTATTGCACAGCTTCGAAATTTCAATGCCCCTTAAGAACAGTGGCTGTGATGTATAGAGACGACTCCTCCATTGTTTTTTTTCTTTTTAAAATTTTGAAGATTGGGGTTTAGGGGATATGGAGGAGATGATGTTCTGACGCTTGAAAGGATGTGCGAGGGACCCGATGGATGGTGACAGCAGATATGTGAACTGGAAATGCTTGCACAGAAGACGAAGCATACTCAATTCTATTTCTGAGGTGGCACATAGTGACCAATGCTGATTGGTCAACTGTTATAATTGTATGCATAACTCACTAAGATTTATAAGTTAATTAGATGCCCAAATGTACAGATGCATGCACACATCACATATGCACTTATCAAATAACTTGTAAATTCAAATTGCAGGATCTGAAATGACGAGGAGAGATACAGTCGGCAAGTGGAGGACCTGAAATGACATAGAGAGATCCATTTTCTGGTTCATGGCATTGCTACTTTGTAGAATGCACACTGATCGCATTTGTTAGCACTTGTATTGAAGGTGGTACGTGTTGGCACTTATTCTACTTTTAAATTATGTATTTGATCGTATGTGTTATACATAAAAGGCGTTGAATTACATATTTGATCGTATGTATTGAAGGTGGTATGTATTGAAGGTTTGAATGTGATGATGAATGTGACGGATGTGTTTCTTCTATGTACAAAACTGATATTGCAACATTTATAATTAAAGCGTTGTATTTGCCTTCTTTTACTGTTGCATTTGCTTTTTTCCTAATGTTATATTTCAAGATAATGGTGTCACATTCCATAATAAAATGGTGTTGCATTACATAAAAAAGTAGTAAGTCCACGTGGCATGTAAACGCCACAGCTGACGTGGCATGTGACATGTGTGCAGCTGACGTGGAGATCTGACGTGTCGTGTGACACGTAGGCAGCTGATATGGAAAGCTGACGTGGCCGCCGCTATCGTGACCTGGTACCCAGGATCTAATTAATTTTCAGGCAACGCTGAATATTGTTGCATTACGTACAAATAGTGTTGCATTACGTCTATAATGCAACACTTTCTTTCTGTGGCAGTAGATGTGCTAAAGCGTTGCCTTAGAGGGCTAAGGCAACGGCTGCGGATGCCACGCCCACCCGGTGTTGCCTATTTGAAAAAAAGTGAAAATGCAACACTTTTTCGTTCTAAGGCCACATAAAACTTGTGTCGAATATGCTCATTTTTGTTGTAGTGTCTACTAGTGGAGAAATGATATTATATACAAATGCAGGACAATTATCTCATTATCAGAAATCAAGTTCAAGAGTTGATTGTCAATGTGGAGCTGTCAAAGAATTGTCTATTCACACTTGATATACAGACAAAAGTGCAAAAATGCTTGAAGTCAGTCATTTTTTAGAAACACTTGGAACCTTAAGATCACAACATACATTGACGCTCACTTAAGTAAACCACACGCCATGTGTCTACCGCGCTTTGTACAGTCGTCGCACACGGATGCTTAACGTCTTAGCCCCCGAAGTGGTTTGCAGCGGGATTCGAACCTGCCCGCACACAATGCACTGATCCCCATCTCCCGACTTCAAATCAACTAAGCTACGAACGGCGAGTTTGAAGTCAGCCATTGAAAATGATTCATGGTTATGGCATCTGAGATTTGGTCATCTTGGATTTACTGACTTGAAATTATTGTTAAAGACAAAGATGGTGGATGGTTTGCCAGAAATCAACGAACCAAATAAACTATGTGATGCTTGCATTAGAGGAAAGCAACACAGACAAAGTTTTCCTGTTAGAAAATTATGGAGAGCTAGGAGGCCACTAGAGATTGTTCACACTGACATAGCTGATCCATTTGATATTACATCATTTGGTGGGAGCAGGTATTACCTAACATTTATTGATGACTTTAGCAGAAAAAGTTGGGTATATATTCTGAAAGAAAAAGCAGAGGCACTTGATAGATTCAAGGAGTTCAAAAGCAATGGCAGAAAAGCAAAGACTGGAAGTTATGTGAGGATACTCATATTAGACAGAGGAGGCGAGTATACTTCAAACTTGTTTAAACAATTTTGCAGGACACATGGAATCAATCACCAGTTGAAGACAACATATACTCCATAACAAAATGGCGTTGTTGAAAGAAAGAATCGCACTATTCTCGACATGGCGAGAAGTATGGTGAAGGGAAAGCACATGCCAAGAAGTTTTTGGGCTGAAGCTGTACTATGCGTTGTTTATTTGCTGAATCGCTGTCCGACAAAAATTGTATGAAGCATGGAGTGGTAATAAACCATCAGTTGGACATCTCCGAATTTTCGGATGTGTTGCATATGCACATGTTCTTGATCAGAAAAGAAAGAAGCTGGATGACAAAGGAGAGAAATGTACTTTTACTGGATATGACAAAAGAAGCAAGGCCTACATGTTATGTAATAACGGTCGAAACAAAGCCCCTCTTCTTCCTGCGTAGGGCGCACGTATGAGTTGGCAGACACATTCTTGTAACAAAAAGAATCCCTGTTGTTACGTTTCTACCAACTCATATTTGTAGGTCACTCCTTCAATTTATTCCGTAATGTGGGACTATTTATTCAAACTGTCATTCCTACCTTAACAACATGCGAGGTAATCCTAACAGTCAATCTCTTGACTCACATCATACGAGTATCTTTTGAGAGCACTGCCTTGCCTGCATGGCTCAATCCGTAACCTTTGGCTTTGATACCACTATTATGTAACGACGGTTGGAACAAAACTCCCCCTTCTCCATTGGGAGCACGTGTAACACCCCACCTCCGCTAGGGTCACTCACAAAGGGGATGCACTAGGTTTGGTGAAGCATTATCGAGGTAAACATGCACAGAAATATTACAAGACAGAACATATATAAAACAGCGAAAGTAAAACAAATTTCATTACCTTATAAAATAAGGTCTAAAGCCTTTTACATCAAAATACATCAAAACCTGTCTTGCAATAGTAAAGAAGCATAAAACCATTTCTTAAATTATTCCCCAAGTAAAACAGTAAAGTAGCCATAGCCAAGAAAAATCCAAGCCATGCGTGATGACCTTCAAGCAGAAGAAGTCCGAACTAGATAACAGTGTTTCCTCCCTGAAACATGGGGGGGGGGGGGAACGGAAGACAAAGAGGCAAAACAAAACAGGGTCAGTCATAAAGACTGGTAAGTCCTATCTACTTCCAGTATAAAAACAGGTAAAGGTAACATGACATGCATAAACTGAAAGTAAACATAAGGATGACTACAAGATAGATAAACTAAACCAGGGTAACAGGCTGAACTACTGTAGCAAGGTAAACTAAGATATCATGATAAACTACGGTGACATGATAAATCAAGGTATCACATTGTCAGGTTTCTATCAAGTATACTATCCCAAGGTATCTATCCTGTATACCATCCCATGGTGTCTATCACGTATACCATCCCAGGGTATTTATCATGTATATTTGCTCTGCACCTCTCGTAATAGTATCCCAACACGCGTCATGTTTTAACTATGGATGTCCCTTGCCCAGTGTCATGAAATGGTCCATGTCAACCTAATATATAACATATGTAGGTTTTCCAAACTTTTATGTTTCTTTCCATGTATAAGTTCAGTCCCTTGCCGTAGGCCGTACGGGCTTTCCTATGTAAATCCATACCACTTCAACGTAGTACCATTTTATCCTTGAAGTTGTTTTGGACTGCTACCCTTGATCAAGTTATGTTTTCTTGCCATGAACTATCGCATGTTCACTCAGGATTTATGCCACCTAGGACCACTAGGGATTATGCTACCTAATGAACGTTTCCGTGTCTCGGTTTGGGTTCAAGCCACCTAGGGCCACTAGGGATTATGCCACCCGTCAACCGCGCCCTTTATCCCGCGTATGTATCGTGAATCGTTTTCCATGTCTAGACGCACATGTTCCTCAATGTGTCATCCGAGTTCCGTGCCAGGGCAAATCAAGAAATACGGAACTCGGTCGGGAGCTTTAAGTCGTCTGCTGGTGCAGATATCAAGGTCTGTTTTTGTACCCGTGGCTATAGTCCCACGTGACCCCTCCCTCAACTACTGAAAGGCAATCCAAGAAAAATCATGTATGAGAACCACATCCCGGCCCCACTATAGCCCCACTTTCCTATGGGCCAACCTCACCCATGACTCGATAGCAAGAACATGGTCTGTTGGGGGTTCCCTGCCTTTCCGTTCGTACACGATTGACTAAAGATGGTAGGTAGTCGATGACGCGCTATCCAGGGCAAAATCAAGTATCGTCGACTCCACGCTAATCCATCCCAGTCTTTAGGTCGCTCGTATAGCAACCAAGGCATACTCTTGGCTCTTCTACCGCAGACCTTAACCCCTATGAGGCCGGGTTTCATGGACCATCTGCCACCTCACAGAGGGATACCAAGAGTACCCTCACGTCCCCCGAAGCTACCGCTTCGTCACCCAGTTCGTTGGAGCCTTTATCTAAGTCAGATAATTTTCTCCTCCTCGTGTTTTAAGCGATGACCTACCGTACCGGGTTACTCATCTATTCATGAACTAGTCCCATGTACTTGGCTAAGAATTATTACTTAGTTATACTTAACTAAGGTTTACCACTTAGCTTCATTTCCCCGTTACCCTTGATTAACTACGATTTTCTACCTAGTTCCTCTACTAGGGTTTTGCCTATTGGGTTAAGTGTTGTTATTCAAGTTCATGGCTTAGCCCGCCTATGAATCATGTCAACATTCGCTAAGTATTCAAGTCCAAGACCTAGCCCTACAAGTCGGTTAAGTATACCAAGAAGCTCATGACTTAACCCTATTCAATCATCAAGTCTATTTGGTTAAGTACTTGTTTATCTTAACCCTATCAGGTTATCGTGTTAGATTGGTTAAGCATAGATTATCTTATCCTCATCGGATTATCGAGTCGGATTGGTTAAGTATAGGTTAACTTAACCCCATCTGCTAATCGTATTATAATGGTTAAGTATATTTAAAAGGTCTTATGACTTAACCATACCAGGTCCACATGTTAGATTGGTTAAGTGTAGGTTACTTAACCTCATCAAATCATCATGTATAATTGGTTAAGTATAAGTTACTTAACCTCATTAAATTATCTTGTTAAGTTGGTTAAGTATTGGCTACTTAACCCCATTGAATTACCAAGTTTAGATCGGTTAAATGTTTAATTTAACCCCATCGAAGTACCGTGTTTAGATTAGTTAAGTGTAGGTTACTTAACCCTATCTAATTACCGTGTTTAGATTAGTTAAGTCTAAATTACTTAACCCCATCTAATTACCAAGTCGGATTAGTTAAGCATGAATTACTTAACCCCATCCCCTAATTGTCTTGTATGGTTAAGTGTCATTAAGAAATCAAGCCCGGTCCCACTTAACCTACCCATTTGCGTCATATCGGTTAAGTGTCATTAGTCAAATTTACTTAACCTTATCATGTGGCATTAATTTAATTAATGCACTCTCAACCTCTCACATTAGACCTTGTTGTGGTTACTAGTTAAGCCGGGCGGGTCCGGGTAGTTTTACACCACAACCTAGTCTAACCTCGGGTCTTAAGCGCGACATGACCAACTTCTCACATTGGATCCTATTGTTTGTAGCCACTAGTTAAGCCGGGCGGGTCCGGGTAGATTTATGCTACAAACTCAACCCAACCTTGAGTTGGCCACTTTCATGTTTGGTCTAGTGTTATATTACACCTACAACCCATACGTGTCTAGCCCCAAGTTCCATGTTTAAGTGTTTCAAGAGTGTCACATTTTCATGCAACCCCATGTCAAGTTTTCGTGCCACATTCAAGTCAAGTTTTTCATGTCATACCCACGTTTTTCCTAAACTACCCAAACGTATTTCCAACCCAAGTGGAAGCGAGTCACATAGTAGGGTATTATGCCAACATATTGGCCACAAACATGCATAGTATCATAAGGGAATTTGGCCACAAACAAGCATAGTATCATAAGTGAATTTGGCCACAAACATGCATGATACATAAGGGGTATGGGTTCATTTACATGCATAAGCCCCAAAGTCAAATCTTTGCCAATGTTTCACAAGTCAAATGGTTCCCTAAGGTTCATGCTAGCATTCCATAGATAAAGATTCAAACTTGCAATATATACTAGGTTAAACATAACGTGAATAACATGATTTAGTCACTACGCATAGCCAAAGGTCATAGGTTCAAGCAAAAGAGGCATGACAAGGTTCACATAGGCTAGCATACTTAGTTTAATCTCGTTTTATTCCATGCCATCATTAAAACTACCGTTTAGATCTAGAAGTAGCTAGAACTTACATAGCGAGGCTTAGGAAGAGGATCATGCATCATCTTGACGAAGAAAGGTGGCTCCTTTGTCGAAGAACCGTCATGAAATCGCCGTAGCAACGTTGATCAAGCCTCGATTTGGTGTAGGAAGCTTGCACCTTTTGATTTGAACACGATTTGAATGCATAAGCCCTTGGAGTTGGAGATGGAGGCCATGATCACTTGACATTTGGGCAGCACTTCGTGGCATGAGTGATTTGTGAGGGTTTAGGGTAGCCTTAGGGGTCTTTTTATAGAGATTAGGAGTAGTTTAGGCCGTTAGATTAACCCTAGGATAGATCCAAGCCCTCAAAAATCGTCACAAGCCTCCAAAACCAGACCCAGGAGCCAAAACCAGAAGCAGGTGCACCAGGTCGCTGGTTCGACCGGGGGGGGGGGGGGGGGGGTCGACCCAGGGGTCGACACCCATGTCGACCCTCTGGAGGGGGGTCGACCCTAGGGTCGACACCCATGTCGACCCTCTGGAGGGGGGTCGACCCAGGGGTCGACACCATGTGTGCCTGGCGGGAATTTTCCCGCCTTCTCTTCCTGGACTGAATTTCAAATCTGTTTTCGGATTTGAATTTTCGTGAAACTTCGTTGGGCCTTAACTGGGTCATACGGACTCCGATTTACGAAATTTCGGACTCTATTTCGCGTATTTTTCCGAGACGAACGCAATGGCGCAATCCGTTTATCCTGATTCAGATTTTATAATTTAATTCTGCCTTGATTCTTGTCTTAACACGTTTGTTAAAATTCGGGTTGTTACATTCTCCCCAACTTAAAGAATTTCGTCCTCGAAATCTCCAAGTTAGGAAGAACGTATCCTACCATCCATCATCCATCTACTCAAAACATCATCCACAGGCAACCATGGTCCTTAGATGATTTCTAATGCCATATGAACATATGCAAGAAAGTGTGTGTATATGTTCCTTAGCTAATGCTAATGATCAGGCCTGAATGATCTTTCTAATGCAAAAATATGTTTAGTGCCATTAGTCCAACATGTATGCAAATAGTCCTAGTCATATAAGTACTATATGCGTGCACAAACATTCATTCATATGCAACATCCGCATGATAACACATTCAATTTCATCCATAAACAAGTATAAATACTCGTGCATATGCAACATGAAACGTGACCGCGTCAATCTAGTATCTAATGTGTATTCGCGCATCCACGAGCAACCACTTGCAGCCATTTGCAACCATATCAATCATAACATGTTTCAAATACATGTTTACATCCATAGGATTCTACCTAAGGTTCCCAAGACAGGATCGAGAAGATAAACAAGACAAACTCCTTACGGGGTTTGCAACAGAAACAGGACCGAGAGGATATGCACTAAAAGATAACATGCGAGCAAGCTCTACAGGAAAAACCAGGGATCAAGGATACACTCTTTAAAAAGAGGTACGATGCGCGTGTCTAGCCTTACATCTTCTAAGTCGCGTTTCCTTGAGCTTAATTCCTCGGTGCCTTGACCATCTTTTTAACTCCATGATTTCGTAGCTCCTTGATTCTTATTTCCAAGATATGAGTTAGAACTCATTTCGTTGTCGCCTCTTATTCCACTTTCACTTATCCTTTCCCTAGTATACTTAGCTCAAACGTATCCACTTACTCATGCAAGCTCTCCAAAATTCACTAGGGAATTCTGGATCTCGTTTGCCGATGCCAATCCATGTTGCCAAGAGTACTTACTAGGGTGATTCCCATAACTCATGCATAAGCGAAACGAACCATCCGCCTTAGTGGCGAATTCTATTCGAACGGATTACCAACAACTGCATCCCTAGATTCTTGGTAACTAATCATGACAGAACCCAAAAGGTTACACGAGACTTCGAGGGTATCACCAAGGTGAGTCGAGAGTCTAACTACCCTCTTTCCAAAACCGAGAATGGCACCCCTTATTGGGTGACCACTTTATCCCTAGAATCCATCCGTAGCTCATCAATAGAAGCATTGCTTCTAATCTCAACACTTGGCATTTACACTCTCAATTCCAAACAAGTCATGAAGAAATGGACTAACTCTCTAACCAGATTTTTGGGACAAAAACTGGGATCCTCTACCGTGCTAGTACTAAGGTGCAGAGACTCAACTATCCAAGCAGACTTAAATGATACGATGATCAAGACAAAGTCTGGACGGGATGATAGAAAAGAACGACTAAACCTTTACCAGAAACGGTACCATCTCTTTTAGGTACCCTAGAAATGGGAGCGTACAATTGCCCTCTCGCTGATCTTGTCCTTATCTTCCTTTGTGGATCAAGCCATACCAACAAGTTGCTTATTCTTAAGCTCGCGTCCTTTATCCTTGCTCTTATTATCCCTTCTTATAACTTCGGTAACAGGTCTCTCGAGAACTTCCTCCATCGCACGGGAAAACACTTCGTAGCCAGACAAGGATTAGTCGCAGTTAAAACTACTTTGACTACAGATGGAGGAAAGAAAGGAAAAGAGATTCAATCAAGGAAACAAAGGATAGTGCTAATGGCTTTTGGGGAATAGCCTTTAAAAACTTTTCTTGAAAAATGCTTCTTTGTAAACGGTTTTTCAAATAGTTTTCAGAAGGTTTTAAAAACTTTTGCCCAGTCTGGTAACCTTCTGCTCTGATACCAAATGTAACACCCCACCTCCGCTAGGGTTACTCACAAAGGGGATGCACTAGGTTTGGTGAAGCATTATCGAGGTAAACATGCACAGAAATATTACAAGACAGAACATATATAAAACAGCGAAAGTAAAACAAATTTCATTACCTTATAAAATAAGGTCTAAAGCCTTTTACATCAAAATACATCAAAACCTGTCTTGCAATAGTAAAGAAGCATAAAACCATTTCTTAAATTATTCCCCAAGTAAAACAGTAAAGTAGCCATAGCCAAGAAAAATCCAAGCCATGCGTGATGACCTTCAAGCAGAAGAAGTCCGAACTAGATAACAGTGTTTCCTCCCTGAAACCTGGGGGGGGGGGGGAACGTAAGACAAAGAGGCGAAACAAAACAGGGTCAGTCATAAAGACTGGTAAGTCCTATCTACTTCCAGTATAAAAACAGGTAAATGTAACATGACATGCATAAACTGAAAGTAAACATAAGGATGACTACAAGATAGATAAACTAAACCAGGGTAACAGGTTGAACTACTGTAGCAAGGTAAACTAAGATATCATGATAAACTACGGTGACATGATAAATCAAGGTATCACATTGTCAGGTTTCTATCAAGTATACTATCCCAAGGTATCTATCCTGTATACCATCCCATGGTGTCTATCACGTATACCATCCCAGGGTATTTATCATGTATATTTGCTCTGCACCTCTCGTACTAGTATCCCAACCCGCGTCATGTGTTAACTATGGATGTCCCTTGCCCAGTGTCATGAAATGGTCCATGTCAACCTAATATATAACATATGTGTAACACCCCTAAGTCCCACATCGTGGAAGCCTGTGTGAAGTGGGTACTTATATAGTAGAGCCCGTCTCTTACTAATGCCGAGGCCTTTTGAGGAACAAAACCCCACACCTATACGGTGGATAAGTTGGGGGCAATATCTTGCGTGAACGGAGGTGCGGGTTGTTACAGTGGTATCAGAGCCAATACCCAGCCGGAATTGTGGCTCTTGTGTGGACCACAACGCCTGAGTGAGGTGTTTGTGAGCCAACGGGGACGTTGGGCTCTGTAGGAGGGGAGAATGTAACACCCCTAAGTCCCACATCGTGGAAGCCTGTGTGAAGTGGGTACTTATATAGTAGAGCCCGTCTCTTACTAATGCCGAGGCCTTTTGAGGAACAAAACCCCACACCTATACGGTGGCTAAGTTGGGGACAATATCTTGCGTGAACGGAGGTGCGGGTTGTTACAATATGTAGGTTTTCCAAACTTGTATGTTTCTTTCCATGTATAAGTTCAGTCCCTTGCCGTAGGCCGTATGGGCTTTCCTATGTAAATCCATACCACTTCAACGTAGTACCATTTTATCCTTGAAGTTGTTTTGGACTGCTACCCTTGATCAAGTTATGTTTTCTTGCCATGAACTATCGCGTGTTCACTTAGGATTTATGCCACCTAGGACCACTAGGGATTATGCTACCTAATGAACGTTTCTGTGTCTCGGTTTGGGTTCAAGCCACCTAGGGCCACTAGGGATTATGCCACCCGTCAACCGCGCCCTTTATCCCGCGTATGTATCGTGAATCGTTTTCCATGTCTAGACGCACATGTTCCTCAATGTGCCATTCGAGTTCCGTGCCAGGGCAAATCAAGAAATACGGAACTCGGTCGGGAGCTTTAAGTCGTCTGCTGGTGCAGATATCAAGGTCTGTTTTTGTACCCGTGGCTATGGTCCCACGTGACCCCTCCCTCAACTACTGAAAGGCAATCCAAGAAAAATCATGTATGAGAACCACATCCCGGCCCCACTATAGCCCCACTTTCCTATGGGCCAACCTCACCCATGACTCGATAGCAAGAACATGGTCTGTTGGGGGTTCCCTGCCTTTCCGTTCGTACACGATTGACTAAAGATGGTAGGTAGTCGACGACGCGCTATCCAGGGAAAAATCAAGTATCGTCGACTCCACGCTAATCCATCCCAGTCTTTAGGTCGCTCGTATAGCAACCAAGGCATACTCTTGGCTCTTCTACCGCAGACCTTAACCCCTGTGAGGCCGGGTTTCATGGACCATCTGCCACCTCACAGAGGGATACCAAGAGTACCCTCACGTCCCCCGAAGCTACCGCTTCATCACCCAGTTCGTTGGAGCATTTATCTAAGTCAGATAATTTGCTCCTCCTCGTGTTTTAAGCGATGACCTACCGTACCGGGTTACTCATCTATTCATGAACTAGTCCCATGTCCTTGGCTAAGAATTATTACTTAGTTATACTTAACTAAGGTTTACCACTTAGCTTCATTTCCCCGTTACCCTTGATTAACTACGATTTTCTACCTAGTTCCTCTACTAGGGTTTTGCCTATTGGGTTAAGTGTTGTTATTCAAGTTCATGGCTTAGCCCGCCTATGAATCATGTCAAGATTGGCTAAGTATTCAAGTCTAAGACCTAGCCCTACAAGTCGGTTAAGTATACCAAGAAGCTCATGACTTAACCCTATTCAATCATCAAGTCTATTTGGTTAAGTACTTGTTTATCTTAACCCTATCAGGTTATCATGTTAGATTGGTTAAGCACAGATTATCTTATCCTCATCGGATTATCGAGTCGGATTGGTTAAGTATAGGTTAACTTAACCCCATCTGCTAATCATATTATAATGGTTAAGTATATTTAAAAGGTCTTATGACTTAACCCTACCAGGTCCACATGTTAGATTGGTTAAGTGTAGGTTACTTAACCTCATCAAATCATCATGTATAATTGGTTAAGTATAAGTTACTTAACCTCATTAAATTATCTTGTTAAGTTGGTTAAGTATTGGCTACTTAACCCCATTGAATTACCAAGTTTAGATCGGTTAAGTGTTTAATTTAACCCCATCGAAGTACCGTGTTTAGATTAGTTAAGTGTAGGTTACTTAACCCCATCTAATTACCGTGTTTAGATTAGTTAAGTCTAAATTACTTAACCCCATCTAATTACCAAGTCTGATTATTTAAGCGTGAATTACTTAACCCCATCCCCTAATTGTCTTGTATGGTTAAGTGTCATTAAGAAATCAAGCCCGGTCCCACTTAACCTACCCATTCGTATCATATCGGTTAAGTGTCATTAGTCAAATTTACTTAACCTTATCATGTGGCATTAATTTAATTAATGCACTCTCAACCTCTCACATTAGACCTTGTTGTGGTTACTAGTTAAGCCGGGCGGGTCCGGGTAGTTTTACACCACAACCTAGTCTAACCTCGGGTCTTAAGCGCGACATGACCAACTTCTCACATTGGATCCTATTGTTTGTAGCCACTAGTTAAGCCGGGCGGGTCCGGGTAGATTAGTGCTACAAACTCAACCCAACCTCGAGTTGGCCACTTTCATGTTTGGTCTAGTGTTATATTACACCTACCACCCATACGTGTCTAGCCCCAAGTTCCATGTTTAAGTGTTTCAAGAGTGTCATATTTTCATGCAACCCCATGTCAAGTTTTCGTGCCACATTCAAGTCAAGTTTTTCATTTCATACCCACGTTTTTCCTAAACTACCCAAACGTATTTCCAACCCAAGTGGAAGCGAGTCACATAGTAGGGTATTATGCCAACATATTGGCCACAAACATGCATAGTATCATAAGGGAATTTGGCCACAAACATGCATAGTATCATAAGTGAATTTGGCCACAAACATGCATGATACATAAGGGGTATGAGTTCATTTACATGCATAAGCCCCAAAGTCAAATCTTTGCCAATGTTTCACAAGTCAAATGGTTCCCTAAGGTTCATGCTAGCATTCCATAGATAAAGGTTCAAACTTGCAAGATATACTAGGTTAAACATAACGTGAGTAGCATGATTTAGTCACTACGCATAGTCAAAGGTCATAGGTTCAAGCAAAAGAGGCATGACAAGGTTCACATAGGCTAGCATACTTAGTTTAATCTCGTTTTATTCCATGCCATCATTAAAACTACCGTTTAGATCTAGAAGTAGCTAGAACTTACATAGCGAGGCTTAGGAAGAGGATCATGCATCATCTTGACGAAGAAAGGTGGCTCCTTTGTCGAAGAACCGTCATGAAATCGCCGTAGCAACATTGATCGAGCCTCGATTTGGTGTAGGAAGCTTGCACCTTTTGATTTGAACCCGATTTGAATGCATAAGCCCTTGGAGTTGGAGATGGAGGCCATGATCACTTGACATTTGGGCAGCACTTCGTGGCATGAGTGATTTGTGAGGGTTTAGGGTAGCCTTAGGGGTCTTTTTTATAGAGATTAGGAGTAGTTTAGGCCGTTAGATTAACCCTAGGATAGATCCAAGCCCTCAAAAATCGTCACAAGCCTCCAAAACCAGACCCAGGAGCCAAAACCAGAAGCAGGTGCACCAGGTCGCTGGTTCGACCGTGGGGGGGGGGGGGGGGTCGACACCCATGTCGACCCTCTGGAGGGGGGTCGACCCAGGGGTCGACACCCTGTGTGCCTGGCGGGAATTTTCCCGCCTTCTCTTCCTGGACTGAATTTCAAATCTGTTTTCGGATTTGAATTTTCGTGAAACTTCGTTGGGCCTTAACTGGGTCATACAGACTCCGATTTACGAAATTTCGAACTCTATTTCGCGTATTTTTCCGAGACGAACGCAATGGCGCAACCCGTTTATCCTGATTCAGATTTTATAATTTAATTCTGCCTTGATTCTTGTCTTAACACGTTTGTTAAAATTCGGGTTGTTACATTCTCCCCAACTTAAAGAATTTCGTCCCCGAAATCTCCAAGTTAGGAAGAACGTATCCTACCATCCATCATCCATCTACTCAAAACATCATCCACAGGCAACCATGGTCCTTAGATGATTTCTAATGCCATATGAACATATGCAAGAAAGTGTGTGTATATGTTCCTTAGCTAATGCTAATGATCAGGCCTGAATGATCTTTCTAATGCAAAAATATGTTTAGTGCCATTAGTCCAACATGTATGCAAATAGTCCTAGTCATATAAGTACTATATGCGTGCACAAACATTCATTCATATGCAACATCCGCATGATAACACATTCAATTTCATCCATAAACAAGTATAAATACTCGTGCATATGCAACATGAAACGTGACCGCATCAATCTAGTATCTAATGTGTATTCGCGCATCCACGAGCAACCACTTGCAGCCATTTGCAACCATATCAATCATAACATGTTTCAAATACATGTTTACATCCATAGGATTCTACCTAAGGTTCCCAAGACAGGATCGAGAAGATAAACAAGACAAACTCCTTACGGGGTTTGCAACAGAAACAGGACCGAGAGGATATGCACTAAAAGATAACATGCGAGCAAGCTCTAAAGAAAAAACCGGGGATCAAGGATACACTCTTTAAAAAGAGGTACGATGCGCGTGTCTAGCCTTACATCTTCTAAGTCGCGTTTCCTTGAGCTTAATTCCTCGGTGCCTTGACCATCTTTTTAACTCCATGATTTCGTAGCTCCTTGATTCTTATTTCCAAGATATGAGTTAGAACTCATTTCGTGGACGATTTATCAGATGGATGTAGAGTCAGCATTCTTAAATGGCAATCTCGAAAAAAAGTCTACATTGAGCAATCTCCTGGATGTTCGGAAAGGCCAGGAAAACAAAGTCTACAAACTGAAGAAAGCTTTATATGCTTTGAAGCAAGCTCCGCGAGCATGGAACACAAGGGTTGATGAATACTTTCAAAATAATGGTTTTGTCAAGAGTCCATATGAGCATGCATTCTACTCAAAAAAAAAATTTAGGGGGAGATATTATGATCATGTGCTTGTACGTGGATGACATGATCTTCACTGGGAACAACCCTGGTATGTTTAATGATTTTAAGAAAGTTATGACTAACAAATTTAAGATGACCGATACTGGTAAATTGTTGTACTTTCTTGGAGTCGAAGTCAGGCAAAACAAAAATGGGATTTTTATGCCATAGAAAAAATACGCGAAGCAGATTTTAAGCAAATTCAGAATGGAAAAATGCAAACCACGTTGTTCAAAAGTTTGGTTGGAAGTTTAAGGTGTCTAACTTTCACTCATCCCGATATTATGTATGCAGTTGGATTGGTTAGTAGGTACATGGAGAAGCCAAAGCAAGATCATTTCATGGAAGCTAAAAGAATTTTGCGCTACGTAAAAGACAATGATTATGGCGGTGATTTGGATGACGGGAAAAGCACTTCAGGATATGCTTTTCATATCGGTTCAACGATATTTTCGTAGTCATCAAAGAAGCAACAAACAGTTGCTCTCTCGACATGTGAAGCGGAGTATATTACAGTTGCAACAACAACATGTCAAGCTATGTGGCTAGGCTACATATTGGGTGAGCTAAATCTTGCAAAGGATGATCCGGTTACTATTTATATGGATAATAAATCTGCTATTTCTCTCACAAAGATTCCAGTGTCACATAGTCGAAGCAAGCACATCAACATAAAATATCATTTTATTCAAGACAAGGTGAACGATAAAATTGTGGAGCTAGTACATTGCAGGACCGAAGAAAATTTAGCAGATATCTTTACGAAGCCATTGAAGCCGAAGATATTTCATAAAATGAAAAAGAAGCTTGGGATAGGAAGTCGAGTTTGAGATGAGTGTTGGAATTATTCAAACTCTCTAGCAGCATAGATAAATTGTCAAGTATGAAGGTTGATAGGTGAGTAAAATATGGTTGGCTACACATGTGAAAAAGAAGCAAGCACCCATTAAATGATTACGTAAGAAATATATATATATATATATATATATATATATATATATATATTGAAGCCTATAAATATGGTTAGTTTGTTGTGTATTGATATCAAGTGAGCAAACAAAAGAGAAGCTAAAAGAAAGAGAGCTGAAGCTCTAGAGTGATAGAGAGAAAAAGGTTGTAGCTTATTTGTGAGCAAAACAAATATTAGTTTCGTACTTTTGTGAAATAAAAGAGAGAGCTTGTGTGTTAAATTTATATAAAATACCAGTATTTTCTATAAGATTCATACACGTTTCCAACACTGCATATAAATTGCTATATTTGTGAATGAAATATTCTGCAAGTGCTAAAGCCCACGTATAAGATTTATTATTATCTTAGAGAGGACACTGGCATGGAAATGCAACCGATAAACTGGATCAAACTTGACTGCAGTCAGGTGATGCAAGTTGTTAGCCCAAAAAGCTAAGCATCTCCTTAGTGTGCATATAATATGTACCATATGGGCTCAATTGTTCTGTCCCCAAGCTCCATGTATCCCGGTGTTCCCTCCAATCAGATCTCCTGATTTTCGCTGTTTTGCACTTAAACCCCTGAATTATTGGGGGACTTGAATGCAAAAAAGCGTAAATCAGCGGATCTGATTGGAGGGACACGGGGGCACATAGAGATTAGGGGCATAAGAATTGAACCTGTACCATACAGGTTCAACAAATCTCGCACCTAACCAAAGGTCATCGAAATCTGGATAGTTGGATAGTTGATTAAAAGATGGCTACACGAGAACAAATGATATAACAACATTAGTGATCGATTCTTCTTGCTCTGTTCCAGTAACTTGCTTACTGCAGGTTCGTTCACCTCAGCTCTGTGCATGGTGTTTAGATTAGCTCTTCGTTTTGTACATGTTTCTTTGCAAATTTTTACAGTTTATCCTCGGCAGTTTTCATTTAACTTTATGACTGTAAAAGATAAATGATAGCCATCATTAACATAAGTTTCAGCTTTGTTTTATATCACATGATTTCTTATAATATTTGATTAAAAAGGGATCCAGAATACTATTGTTCTTGCCTATAAGCATTTGTAACTTACATGGTTAATTAATTGCATAAGTTTATATCGAAATATGTTTATATTTTATTCATAGTCCCACTCAAACTACTTGCATAACATATCTTGTGCTGCTAATAGCAAATTTACCGATGCAGACAATTCGAACGCGTCCCTGCACATGTTAAACATACATAAGCCTAACACGTGGATGAATGGGATGACGTGTGATAGACACAAATTCACTCAAACACAAACTCGCCCCGATACCACATTAGAAGTGATGGAGCCTCCATTTTATCACAAAACCAATTGGCAATGTGAAGGAGAACTCCTTATACTATTAAGGAAGATTGGATTGCAAATTTCCCGATGTAGTACAATTCAAACAGTTATAAGGCCTAAAAGAAATTCAAAGATCAGTCTGAACTGTAACCCTTCTTATTTTATGCAAGAGAATTTTAAATGAGGTTTCTTCAAAAGGTGTTGCAGTGTTTAGTGTGCTATTGAACGCCCTTTTTTTTTATTGATTTCACAATAAAATCACTATACCATCTCTTAACATGCAAACATTTTGATAAGTTATGTTTCAGTCTTCCATTTTGTACATATAACGTTTCCAATAATAATATTTGGACACGGTTGTTTTAGTTAACTCATATGTAACAGTTTTTGTGTGTTGCTGATTGATCATTCATAGCATTTTCAACTATGTGCTTTTCATCAACTATTATTCCACCTTGACCTATGTTTCAGCTGCATGGATTTTATTCCACTCAGCTATCGTAACAAGAAAAAAACAAGGGTCGAACACTAGTTTAATGTTTTGATATCATATATCAACTATTACCTATATAGTATTTGGTTACATAGTTACATACTGAGAGCTTATTATTGTTATATATATATATGGATAAATAATTGGTCATTATTAGACCTGCTAACCAAAACAGTCATTATACCTGTTACATCTTACATGTATCCACTATTACCTATTGATTTTTCGTGTTAAGCATGGATTTAAAAAAAGGAAGAAAAAAGAAGCAAAACATCATTTATGCATGTTAATTCACTAGTTTGATGAACTTCTTAAAGACAGTTTGAACTGTAACATTGCCATCTTTTACCACTTTGTTTAATATAAAAATAAAGGAATGTGAGGAAGCTGATCGTGCTTGTTATGTTGTTTTTCTCATTTTCTCCTCGTACGTTGAACTATAACATTGCCATCTTTTACCACGTTGTTTAACAAAAATGTAGGAACTTGAATGATGTTTTTCTCGTTTTCTCTCCATACGTGGTAGCTCGGCTAAGGGATCATGCTTCAGCTATTGATGTGCCTGGTATCATGTTTTACAAGATTTTGCTCCTCCTTTTTCTTTAACCGTGTACATATTGGTTGTTGTTGAAATAAACTCTCGACCTTGTATTGGCATCTCTAAGTCCTGAGCATTGCAACTACCTACCAGTGGTTTGATAATAACAAATACAATAGATCATTGAGTTTTTGTTGAGATATTATTGAAATATTTTGTAGACATGAGTTTAGGACGTGTATAAGAATGAGTTAATGAGTTTCCTGGTTTACAGTATTTAGGATAGGAATGAGTTAATGAGTTTCCTGGTTTACAGTATTTAGGATAGGAATGAGTTAATGAGTTTCCTGGTTTACAGTAATTGCCAATTGTCAATTCATTTATATCATGTTATATATATGACATAAATATATCAATAAAAGGAGCCCAAGCCATTTTTTATTTCTTCATGGTATCAGAACCACATGGCTAAGATATAGATCCAGCAATGGGTGACGATAGAAATTCTTCCAGTGCTACATCTAGCACGTCAAGGACTCCTACTTCTCTTCCTAATTTGACTGTGGAACAGTGGAAGATTATAGCAACTGTATTTGGTAATACGCAATCATCTACTAATTGATTACACGATGAGTTTTCTAAATTTTCTTGGATTATTGATACCGGTGCTTCTAATCATGTAACGGGGGACGAGTCATATTTGTTTGATGTTCATGATACCGTTGCATGTCCTGTTGGACTTCCTGATGGTTAAAAAATAGTTGCTACCAAAAAGGGAAGTGTGAGTCTCTTGGACGGATTGTATCTTAAAAATGTTCTTTATGTTCCTAAATTGCACTGCAACTTAATTTCGGTTACACAACTCATTGATGACATGCACTGTTTTGTACAATTTGTTTCTAATATACAGGACCATCATACGAGGAAGCTGATTGGAACGGATGAATGGAGAGATGGACTTTACTACTTCCAGCAACCATCGACAGTGCAATCTACATCTACAGTGCAAGTTATAACAGTGGATGCTTCTTCATCTATGTTGGAACTTTGGCATCAACGTCTTGGATATCCTTCAGAGAAAGTAGTAAAGTCATTACCTTTCTTACGTAATTCTAATGATAGATTGAATATGGTGTGTGATGTATGCCCTCATGCCAAACACTCTCGTTATTCTTTTTCTCTTAGTGATCATAAGGCCTCCCGAATTTTTGATTTGGTTCATTGTGATTTATGGAGTCCCTACAATACAGTTTCTTCTTATGGAGTTCGTTATTTTTTAACTATTGTGGATGATTTTTCTCGAGCTATATGGGTATATTTGTTGATTGATAAATTAGAGGTATTTAAAATGTTTATGTCATTTTTAGCTATGGTTAATCGACAATTTAGACAAATAAATTAAGATTGTTCGGAGTGATAATGGAACATAATTTAATTGTTTGAAAGACTATTTTCTTTTCAAGTGGGATTTTATTTCAAACCTCTTGTGTGGGGACTCCACAACAGAATGGTAGAGTTGAACGTAAGCACCGTTATATTTTAACAGTGGCACGGGCCTTGCATTTTCAAAGTCATCTTCCTCTTTATTTTTGGGGTGAATGTGTCTTAACAGCTTCTCATTTGATCAATCTAACACCTTCGCGTGTTCTTCACAATAAAACACCTTATGAAATTTTATTCAATGCTTTGCCGGATTTTGATAATCTACGAGTATTTGATTCTCTATGCTATGCCCATAATCAACGAGCAAAGAGTGATAAATTTGCAAGCCGAAGTCGAAAATGCAGTTTTGTTGGATATCCTTTTGGTAAAAAAGGATGGAGACTTTTTGATCTAGAAAATAAAAGTTTTTTGTTTTTAGAGATGTTAAGTTTTTTGAAAATCAATTTCCATTTGATGAAGTTGCTCTTGCTACTATTTGTTCTAAATATAATATTGGAAGTATGAATTTGAGTGATGATGATTTTGATATCCTTGGAGAGCCTACAAATAAACTTGAACCTACAAATGAATCTACCCCACTACATATCACAACCCAAAACTCCCCAACTTCCACTTTAGAACCTACAAATGAGCTTGAGCCTGCAACTAAATCCTCCCCAATACATATCACCATCCAAAATCCAACAAGTACCATCTTAGAGCCTGTTCCCACTATTTCTTCAGCAGCCGATGAATTGCAGTTTGACTCGAATGTTGAACAAATTCCTGTTACATCACCGTCTTCATACCATCATTCTTCTACAGATGGGAACGTAGAGGTTGCTACGGATGCTACTAATGAACCTTGCATGGGACGTGGATTCCGTGAAAAAGTTCCATCACTTCGACTTTGTGACCATGTTACTAACATTATCCTCACAAAAAGTCCATCTACTCTTTCTCCAAATTCAACCGCGGCATCTGCTTCCTCAGGTACGCTCTTTCCTATAACACATTGTATTAATTGTGCAAAATTTTCTGTTAGTCATCGGCAATTTCTAGCCGCTGTTACAGCAGGTCGTGAACCGAAATCATTTAAAGAAGCTATGAGAGATGTAGGATGGCGTCATGCTTTGCAAACAGAAATTCGTGCTTTATAGGACAATGGTACTTGGACTATGGAAAAATTACCATCTGGTAAATGTGCTCTTGGTAGTCAATGGGTCTACAAAATCAAATATAACTCCGATGGCAGCATTGAGCGGCTTAAAGCTCGTTTAATTGTTTGTGGCAATCACCAAACCGCTGGAATTGATTATAATGAGACTTTTGCACCCGCTGCAAAGATGGTTACAATTCGTTGTTTCTTAGCCATTGCAGCATCTAAAAATTGAGAGCTGCATCAGATCCACGTGCATAATGCTTTTTTGCATGGGGATCTTAATGAAGAAGTTTATATGAAGTTTCCTCTTGGTTTTGGGTCTTCTCAACCTGATATGGTTTTTTATCTTCGAAAGTCATTATATGGCTTGAAACAAGCACCGATATGTTGGTTTGCCAAACTTGTTATTGCCTTTAAAGAATATGGCTTTCTCCAATCATATTCTAATCATTCTCTTTTACTTACAAAAAGGGTGCTACTCAAATTAATGTCTTGGTGTATGTTGATTATTTAATTATTTCTGGAAATAATTCAGTTGCTTTGATAGTCTTTAAGAAGTATTTGAGTACATGTTTGCATATGAAAGATCTTGGGGTTCTTAAATATTTCCTCGAGATTGAGGTGGCACGAAATTCAGATGGCATATTTCTTTGTTAAAGGAAGTATTCACTTGATATTATTTCCGATACCGGTCTTTTAGGTGCTAAGGCATCATGTTTTCCCATTGAGCAAAACCATCGGCTTGCACATGCTTCAGGGGAGCCTTTGTCTAATCCGAAATCTTATCATCGTTTGGCCGGATTTTTGATTTACTTAACAGTCGCGCGACCTGATTTGGCATACTCTGTCTTTATTTTATCCCTGTAACGACCCGTATTTTTGGTAGTTACGTATTTAATTTAATTTACTTATTTTAAATATTTTATTTGGAATATTAATGGATTTAATATTTAATTCGTTATTTAAAAGGTAGTTTGAACGTTATATATTTATACATAATATAAATCGAGCCTGAAATGGCGCTGCAGTTCGTAATATAGAGTTTTGAACTTCAACTGAATATACAGAGTCCGATATAAGTCGGATTTCTGTGAAACAAGAAACATTGGAACCGTATTGACGATAATTTTCATATGGAAGAGAAAATTCCAGATTTCATGTTATAGATTGTTAGTTATGGCCAAATCAAAAATTTGAAATAGTCTCTATGGAAATCGTTATTTAAATTATAAGCCTTTAAAATAGCCGTTTTGCAAACGGACTTCGTTTTCAACGAAATCAGTTTCATTGGGACCGTAACGTTAAATTATTGTATGGTATTAAATTGCGTGGCAAACCGATGTCGTATGTGACCACGGTAGCCGTAAACGCCCGTTTATTTTCTATAGCACGTAATTAAATTTATTCAATTTAATAAAGAGGTTTTTGTGTGTAACTTGAGTAGACGGTCGAATTAAGCCACGAAACCAGTCCCGTTGAATTCGTATCGTCGATTATAGTCAGAGTAGGTATATAGTTTGTTATTTTTGAAGACCGGGAAATTTGGTGTCCAGAATGGCATTACGGTGTGCGTAAAAATAGCCTACCGGGGAAACAGTCTCAGAATGCGACGAAACTGGTGCCGTTGGGTTCGTATTGATTAATTATTGTAGGATTTCAAAGTTTCAAGTTGATTGAATTTATCTAGTGATCATGGAAAAATTAAACATGTGTTTTCCTCTAGTTTTATAAAGGAATTTTTCTCAAACGATGTCGGAATTCAACGAAACTTGTCCCATTGAGTCTGGAATATTTTTCTATGCTAAGATTATTATTTTTATCGGAAAATGGAGATTGTCTGTAGTGGTTTTATTGTGTTACTTCACGACGAAGTTTCGATTAATAATTTAATATTAAAATCATCCTATATATATATAATTCCATTCAGCAGACAACCCTATTTTTGAGTCAACTCATTAGCGAGTGATCAATGCGGTCATATTTCCGCCTCCATCCTTAAACGAACGATCCTTATTCATCGATCCTTCTTCCAAGTTTTCTCCCAATTTGTCAGCCTATCCAAAAGGATTTCAAGTGGTTTTGTCTTCAGCTTGTGGATACCCATCCACTGACCGATCATGATCGGTTTTTATTCGACGATGAGGCTGGAATTGGACCGCGAACCATCGTCATTTGCAAGCCACTTACAGGCATTATGGTACATCGAGTTGACCAATATTTCGATCGAAGATGGTGTGGCCATCGGTGCACCTGAAGGTGGTCGCAGATCGGATTCCAGCGTGGTGAAGGGACGACAACGATGAGGGCTTTGAAGTCAATGCGTGAGGAGCAAGAGGACGTTGAGCGTAGGATGGTGTTAATGAATGCGGAGTAGGGAATAATAATAAGCAACTAGGGGACGTGGTGCAAAACTAGGTGGATTTGTGAGCAACAGATGGAGCTTTCGATGGAAACAATCTGGAAGGAACCGTATACCTTATTTGAGCAAACAAAATCTGGATCGGCCGTGTGTTTTCCTCAGATTCAAGTGCTCTGCCCTGTTTTCAGTGAACGAAGAAAAGGATCCAGAATAGTAATCAGCCTTATTACTTCTTAAGTTAACTTAATTAACGTAATACAGTTTGTTAATTAATTAATTAATTAAAGGTTTAATACTTGATTTAAATTCTGAACAGATTCAAGTGCTAGCGTGAGCTTCTGGAAAGTTAAGGATGAGAAGACTGAGATGCAGTGTCAACTAAAGTCTTTGGGTCGGCTGGTTAATATTATCACCTAAATGGTTTTAACCCAATTATAATTAACCTAATTAATATGAGATTTGGAAGTGAACTAATTAGTTTTTAAACGTGGCAGGTGGGTGAGTTTGTTCCGGAGAAAGAAATGCATCGGCCTTTCTATGTGTAACTATAACGTAATTGAATTTTAATATTGTTTAGACCTTGTTATATTATTATAATGTGTTTTAAGTCAGGTTATGTTTAACTAAAATGGGGTAAGGCTTTACTAGAAACTTACTGAAACAAATGTAATTAATTGAACCTAAATATTTCATACTTGTAACAAGAATATGTCGGTCCTGTATAATGACATAGTTAACTTATTAAGTTTAAATTAACCGTAGATTAAATAATTATATTAATTAAATTGAGATAATAAAATGTTGTAACTTGTCATGTTATCAGAAATGAATGGAATAAGGAATGGTGGACACACATCAACGAACTCTATATTATGGAACAGACTGAGATGGAATTGGGATCAACCGGAATTTTAATTAAATTAAACAACTGTTTAATTTAATTAAAATGAGCTGTTTAAACCACGAATCAGATCAAGATAAGTTAAACTCACTCAGTTTTTCCCATTTATATTTTATATAAACTAGGTTTTTATTTTGTGTGCTCTGTTTGATGATGGTTGGCTGTTTTCTAGTTATATATTTATTTGTTGATTTAACTAATGAAATTAAACTGTGTTTAATTTCAGTGAAATACGAAATCGTTATTTTAACGATTGGATCCAATAGAGGTAACTTACCTCATTGGTCACGTTTACAAAATAAACGTGTTTAGATTGTTTGAATTGCTTGTGAATTGGTTGATGTTAAATGGTTGTTATTTATTTCAGTTAAATGAAATTGAAATGATCTGATTAGAGATAACCGTTGTGATTTCAGGGAAGAACAGGTTGGAGGGACCCAACCGGATCCCTCAAATATATTATTTATTTTCATATTATCATATATGAACTGTCAGGATTGGGTAATTGATTTAGTTAGTAATCATTAAATGAAAATTCAACATGTGTTTTGTTTAAACCAATGAGCAGTATTGGTTGAGTACTGGGCAGCATATGACCGATAAAATCAATTGCTTTATTATATTGGTTTACCGTCAGGTGAATCGATAGAACTGAAATATGAAATTTATTTTATAACTGGATATAGATTTTGAAATATATTGTTTAAAAGAAAAAAAATATTTATCATTTATGATATAAATTTATAATTAATTTTCAATTAGTTCTATATGAGAATCTCTGATGTTAATCAGATTTACAAATAAGTAAATAGAAATTAATCTGAAGAATTGAATTTGGATAATTGTTTTGTTAAGAAACAATTAAATCATTTAAATTAATTATATTATTAATTAATTTAAAGGGAAAATGAATTGGAATCAGTTAATGAAATAACTGTGTTCGGAGTGGACTAAATCGACCGCTTTAAATTGGAATTGATTTATTAATTAGTTTGTTTTGAACTAGTCAATAAAATAGTTGAAGAATATTGTTTTAAATTTTAATAAGGTTTTAAAAAAAGGAGAATTACTATTTATTTTAGTTAATAAAGAGATTAACTACTAAAGTAGTTAATGATTAAAAGTAAATGATTATCCTGATTAATAGTAATTTGGGAAATTAGTTTTTTGTTGAATTAATGCAAAAGTAATCAAGGTCGAAAGGATATCCAGTTGAATAGTGAAAGGAGATTATGAACGAGTTTTATATTTAAAACTCGAAGGTGTATAACAAGTTATAAAGAGAATTTCAAGCGAATACTCTAGCTTAAAATGAATATTACTTAATTATTTGAATTAAGTCAAAGGAAATTAAGATAAAAGGTTTATAATAAACCAGGGTCATGTAAATGAGGTTTAAATTGTTAAGGAGTTAATTTTACATTAACGATACTTGAAAATGAGATCAAGTAGAAAGGGGGAAATTTAAATAAGATTTCCAAAGTGGAAACGGTCGAATAGTTTTGAAAGGAGATTGGTAAAAGTGAATTTGGGTAAAGAAGTGGGTCGTTGGATTGTATAACCAAATCCAATTTACAATGGAATTGGTTTTGAGACTGGGATCGAACATTGGTTCTATTACAACTTATATTTATCTGAGGATAAGAACGTTGTTGATCAAGGTCTGAGAGGTAATTAAAATACCCCAACTTGAACAACATCAGGATTATCTGAAGATGATATTAGTTGGGAATCGTAAAAGAGGTTAGTGATAAATTTATTATTTCCATTAGAGAAATAATAATGCGATGTTTGGTGAAAATTTGGAGAATATATGAAATAAAGGAAATTAGTAAGAAGGAAATGTAAGGTTGAGTTTTATGTTATACAAATAGATATTTGTTATTGTTTCAAGAATAGAATAAAAGCTATTATGTAATGTTATTTACAAATAATAAGTTAAGTGTAACGGCTGGAAATTTTCGACTCCTCGAGAGTCGAAAATTCCGCGACGTTAGTGAAAGAAATTAGAAGGTGAGAAAGAAAAGATAGAACTAATAGAATAGAAGAAGAAGAAGAACATCAGAATCATCAGAGTAACACGAATCTCACAGCGGAACGAATAACATATAATATATAACATAGCTTTGAAGTAAACAGTTATATATATACAATAGCACTTATCAGAGTACAACACTTACAACACAGCGGAAATAACTATAGCTATAGAATCTTGCAGCCTCTTGCTCCAAGCTCTCCAAGTATATCTGTAAATCCCGACTACTTGACTGCCCGTACAAATTTAGGCACCCAAGAGTTTAGGGAAAACAACAAAGTAAACTCCGGGTCAGTCATGGGACTGGTGTGAGTAAAATAGTTTAAAACAGGTATATGATATCTCATAAGACCACGCCGTGAATACGGAACGGGTTTTTCCTTATGAGTATCTGAACAACTTTGACAAGCAATATCATTGTGATATTATAATAATGTCTAAGTACAAATAGGTATCAATCTAGTAGAAACGCTTGCATCTAACGTTCTACATACATAGTAAAAATCATAAACCGCAGGGTGCTTAACGGAGAATGGATTCCAACAGACAAGGTATGGGAGCACCATCTGATCAGTGTACTCTAGAGGTGATACACTGCAGGTTCAACAAGAACATCTTGCAACCCGGCCACACATGACCGCTCACTCATTTAGCTTGAGTGTCGCGAATATATTGCCACCACGGTTGTAGGCCATCAAACCGTCATCCGAAGATACAGAATCAAAAAGAAGTATAAATATGAATATTCTCTAGATCGGTGACAATACACCCTGCTTGGGGATGACCCAACTAGCCATGCTGCCTAGCCCAACTTTTGTTACTTCCCGGTGTGAGGCTAGAAGCTACGTCTATCTTCAGAACATCTGATCACCATTCACTTTGAATGCCACATCGTCATACCCGCCAAATCACAAATTGACTTATCCAAAAATAACACGGGTATATAGCTAAGAGAAACGAATTCCTCCGCCACCAAACGTGAATACGTTTGAACAGATCAACTTACGCGATCCATTGGATATACTCTGTCAGACCTTCTTCCATATACGTTGTCCTGGGACTGGACAAACCAAAGGCACTATTCAGTATATCCATCTTAGTCACTGTTATCTAAGACTTATACAACAGCCCTTGCACTTTACTCCGTCTTCAATTTATCTTTGGCATATATTGCTCGCAACGCTTATGCCAATACAGAGTGGTTCTTTGGATAATAATTCAACCGGTCTCTCCATATTAACAACGTTAAAATGGTAAAAACTTTGATAGTCTGTGATTCAACTATCAAATGAAAACATGTCGGTGTACAAACAACGATCTTATTTCCAAATGGGAATTCGATCGATCAATCATCATATGTTCATATTTCCTTATTTCATATATTTAGAAAATATATGTTATTAATCATTGGAAAACATTTCCATAGCTTATTTTCACATCACTATTATTTCGCAACTATCAGTCCCTAACTGTAACTAGTATGAGAACAATTCTCTAAGTATCAATCCAGAAGGTCGAAACCAACATCAGATCGTCACTTAGAAAACCGTTCAATTTACCCTCTCCAGTCAGTTTCTGAATTTGCTTAACTCTATTTCTTAAATTCTTATTATGAAAACATTTCATTTTCTATGTTTAGAAAACATATCTGACTATATTTGGAAAACGTTCCCAAAACTCATTTACGGATTTCAAATGAACGTTGTATAAAACATCGTTACGCTTAATCCATTAATAGCTTATTACTTAACTATATTTCAAATCAACCTTTTCTATCGAACCACAACTATTCCTTTGTCAATTCTGAAGTCAATCAAGTTGGGGTATAATTACCTCTCAGACCTTAATTGAACAACGTCCTTTACTGTGAAATAGATGAAGCTCGTCACTCACTTTTTCCAATCATCTGTTTACGCAAATTCTCGGATTCAGATTACGAATCTACTTCTTATATGATAACATTTGATTATAACTATAACGTTATAATTCCTACTTCTGCAATATCTAACCTAAATTATAACCTTATCTCCTAACTCGAATAATTTAACAGACACCTAATTTCTAAATCAATAACTAAATCTTGATTTAAACCCTGGAAAGTAAATAGTACTTTCCCGAATTCGCTATAATCGAATTCGACGTATAACTCTCTTTCGAGTAATCTCTATTTGATTAACTCTTCTTCGAATAACCTATATTCGATTATCTCTCTTCGAATAACTCATATTCGAAATCTCTCTCTTTCGAATAAACAATATTCGATCTCTTTCTTTCGAATATGCTATATTCGAAAATCTCCTTTCGATTTACAAATCGATAACTCCTTTCGATCAAAATAAAATCGATAACTCCTTTAACTCTATTCGAATAACTAATATTCGACTAACTCCTTTGGATCAACTCATTTGATTAACTCCTTCGAATAACTAATTCGAATAACTTACCTTCGAATAACCAATATTCGATTTACTCTAACTCGATTAACTTAATTCAAATCGATTTACTCCATTTCGATTCAACTTAACTCAAATCGATTAACTTAACTCAAATTGATTAACTCCTTTCGAATAACTAAATTCGATTTAACTCTAATTGAATAACTAATATTCAATTAACTCTTACGTGTTTAACTCTATTTGAATAAGTAATTCGAATCACTCTAATGTGTTTAACTCTATTCAAATATCTAATTTGAATAACTCATTTCGAATAACTAAATTCGATTAACTCTTTTAACTTTACTCGAATAACTATATTCGATTAACACCTTCTTTCGAATAACTATACTTCGAATAAATAATATTCGGTAACTCTTCTCAAATGAATAACATTTGATTTCTCCACTCCACTTGGATAACTCTAACTGGTCAACTCTAACTGGTCAACTTTAACTGGTAAACTTTAACTGGTTAACTCAACTGGTTTAACCTAACTGGTTAACTCAAATGGTTTAATCTACTTGATTTACTTGTCTCGATTAACTGAACTAATCCACTTAGTTTAACTTAGCTAATTCACGTTGATTAACTCTAATCGATTCACTTAGTTTAACTCAACTAATTCACTTCGATTAACCACTTAGTTAACTTAACTAATTCACTTCGATTAACCACTTAGTTTAACTTAACTAATTCACATCGATTAACCACTTAGTTTAACTTAACTAATTCACATTGATTAACACGACCAATTCACTTGGTTAACTTGACCAATTCACTTGGTTAACTCCTATTTATTTAACAAATAAACATCTCCTTTAGTTTAATTCTATTTATTTAATCTCTAAATAAATATCCTTTATATTTCTTTTAACGAATATAATTCCTTTATATTTTGATTAACAAATATATCCCCTTATATTCGATTAACATATATATTCCCTTGTATTTGATTTACAAATATAATTCTTTTATATTTGTTTTTACCAACTATATTCCTTTATATTCAGAATCCTTTTTCTTATATATATATATATAATCCCTTGATTTTATATAAATAAACTATTTTCAAAATATACTTTGAAAACCCCTCTCCTACATTCTGGTATTTCTCATGGTATTTAACACACCATATAACAACGATAAATATCGTCCCACCACACATAATCACACAGATTATATACATCACATTATATATCACAATATAAAAATCACAGTAAAATAACTGTTGAGGAATCCTGTTGGATTCCTCCAACCTGTTTCCCTGCACCACAGATGTTAGACAACACCAGTATAATATTCTGTTAGAACAGAATCAACATATAACTATTTGACGGTTTATATATATATATACATATATATAATCTCTACTAACTGACTAGCAGTTCAAGCAAACAATCAACACACAGTCAAACAGACAATATTTTAACAGTTCTAAGAATACAACGTGAAAATAAAACTGTTTAGAGTTTGTGAGATTTACTCACATTTGCAATTCATCGTTAAAGAACGATAAACTGTTATTTGATTTGAATCAAACAATTTATTTTGCCGTAAATCGTAACTGTCTCCGATCCACTCCCGGTTAGTCTCATTGTGTAGTGCCCGTCCATACGATCCCAACGCAACTTACGGTTTGTCAATCTGATATCGTATGACCCCGTTATCGCTTGAACAAGTTAATGCATATTAAATATAAATAAAACAAGGACTTATTTTCTATTTGGGCTCTAACTAATTGCCTCGGCCCACTAACCAATTCAAATAGCTCATCCACCCATTTTAATACCCAACCCGTTCATTCGTTCTTCCCCCAAACCAAAGTCACGCTCCAGAGAAAAAGAAACCCATCGTTGACCTCGTTTTGACCCGCAACCGCCTCCACCTTGGCCACCAAACTCCGGCGCAACCACCACCATTTGACTCTGCTTCCAAAGTCGCTCCTCCTCCTACCAGTATCGTGCAACTCGAGCTCCCCAGAAATCGACGAGCTGACCCACTGCTGTCGCGTTCTGCCCTAGGCGATTGGAGTTCGTCCAACCCTGCTCGCCAGCTGCTCCTCGACTCTCTGATCCACCCGGTCACCTTCTCTTGCCCCAGAACTCCTCCTGCCGACGATGAACCTCAACCCTAAATCGCTGTGTAAATTTCCAGCGCAAAACACAGACGTCGAACCCCAAAAGACCATAGGACGCATGCATACAAACCCAAAGAACCAACCCTTATTCAACGCATTCAACACTACTGTGTATTTCTGAGGTTATTGATTTTTGTTTTGGGTTTCTGGAAACAAGAAAATACTGGCGGCAGAAACTAAACGAGGTCCTTTAGGTTAGGCCTATTTATAAGGTTTAGTTGGAGTTTGTTGTGTGGATCTGAGAAGAGCATGTGTTAGTTTTGAGGCCAAGGAGAACTTGTGGATTAAGAAAGGAAGACGTGGCTTCCATTTGATCGGATAGAGGAAGATATTTATTTTACAAGTGAGGAGAATATGCGTATCTCGTTTTATAAAATTTCGTGCATTTACTGACTACTATCGACAGAAATCAGGATATCGTTATGATAAGCAATGCGCTACGATGCCAAAAATATAATAATACCGGTAGGTTAGCTTATTCTGTGAAATCTCCAAAATTACTGATTTAGGGTGCACAATAATTTAATTAAATTATATTCCTTTTTGTCTTCTAAAAATTCCTACGGTCAGATACAATTCCCAAAAATCACCAAACTGGACATGCAGCTAGAGTTCGACATTACGATCCCAATGAAACTGGTTTCGTCGAATTCCGACTTCGTATGCTCACACAGCGTATTTTTAACCTTTGAAATACTGACTATTTTACACTCTAAAAATCCGTACGGTCACACACTGACTCTAAAAATCACGAAACTTGACATCTAGCAATTATCTGACATTGCGGATCCAACAAAACTGGTTTCGTCGAATTCCGACTTCGTTTGCAAAAGTGGCTATTTTTAACGCTTTGAATGACCCATTTAAATATATAAATATATTTAAATAAATTAAATTAAATATAAATAAATTTATATTATCGTATATATTCACAGTGGAATATCATACGGCTCCAGGATAATTATATATTTACAACTCGATATTACATCGTCAGAGTTATATCGGCGCTCGATTTCTATTTAAATCCTTATTTGAATATAATTAAATCATTATGGTCAGGGCACTGCATCTCTGAGAATTTGATTTGGACGTAACTCAAAATCTACACGACGAAATCCTGATCTCTCTCTTTCACTAGAAAGATATGCTCCACCAGCTCCACACGTTTCTTGTTTCACAGAAATCCGGCTTAAAACGAATCTTGTACATTCAGTTGAAGTTCGAATAGCCAAATAGCAAACTGCCGCGCCATTTCGAGCTCGATTATAATTATATTATAAATTATACGTTCAACTATCATTTATTAAATATATTCGTTATTTAAATAATTAAATAACTTAATTTTTATACCTTACAAAACGCGCCATTACAGACTTCCCCCCTTAAAATAATTTCGTCCTCGAAATTGCTAAGCTAGGAAAATGCTACCAACTTTACTAACTAGATTCAAATATCTTTTAGTTTACTTCTCAACTCCAGTTTCAACTGAACCATTAAATTTTTAATTCATTCTGGATAACCTGAGTTTCCATAAATCATGAGAATGTTCTAACGCCTGGAATTTTCGAAAAATTTCGCCATAACCTCCTTTATATTGGTCAATATGACAAACCACCCCTCGCCTCTCTAGGCCTTCTCCAACCCAAAAGAAAATCAAACAGCCAAGCGACTTGCCAATTCGGCTCATAAAATCCAAACTCATATATAATATAAACTTGTACCTTTTTGTCGGTCGTATCATTATATCCTTTTGATCTGTTATCACTTCTGCATATATCATGGTCATCCCACTCAGTTTATATCCTCAAACCAAATCATTCGCTTATACCCAAGCCGAATTCCATTCAAACTCCAATATCAAATTTCAAACTCTTAACCCTTCCACTCAATTCCAATCCAGATTAAAATCAAAACCATTTCAGTTTTACTTAACTCCACGAGTTACATTTAAATTATAGAATTTAAATTCCTGGGTTTTTCAAATCAACTTGAAATCATACTGCCAATTCAAGCCTTTGAATTTTCTAAACAACTTGTTTCCTCACAACAATTCAAATTAGAATCTTTGGTAGTAATCCACCACTTAGAACTCGAAAATCACACCGAAGATACTGCGCAGTCATCATCGGAATTATTTTCCAGCGACCCAAGTGATTTCAATACTATATTATTTTCAAAACCATTACTAAATACTTCCATTTTGAAAACATTTCAAAATCTCCCAGGAACTTAAAATTTCCTTATTTTAATTCCAAATCTGATTTAAATTCATATTTAATTCATCTTATTTCATATACTTTACTTATATGAATTCTGATTAGTTATATATAACCATTTCACATGTTATAATCTTACTCGATTATAATAACAACCAATATATCTAATATATTATAATTTTGATATATATATATATATATATCTATATCAAAATATACTTTGGGTATAGTTAAATTCACTTACCCTCTTTCAAAACATATCGTGACGACCCATCGTATTCGAGTGTTTAGTAACCCCTATCGATACAGTGGATCAAACTGATCGACCAGAATTCACAAACTACTCAACCAATGAGTCTCCACAATATAAAATCACTTTATATTAAATAACAAATACGCACTCGTATATATACACTCAAACTCAATCTAGGGTATTACTAACCCTATCTCTACCGAGTCACGCCACAGAGCCAAGTAATTCTTAACTTAAGCTCTGATACCAAGTGTAACGGCTGGAAATTTTCGACTCCTCGAGAGTCGAAAATTCCGCGACGTTAGTGAAAGAAATTAGAAGGTGAGAAAGAAAAGATAGAACTAATAGAATAGAAGAAGAAGAAGAACATCATAATCATCAGAGTAACACGAATCTCACAGCGGAACGAATAACATATAATATATAACATAGCTTTGAAGTAAATAGTTATATATATACAATAGCACTTATCAGAGTACAACACTTACAACACAGCGGAAATAACTATAGCTATAGAATCTTGCAGCCTCCTGCTCCAAGCTCTCCAAGTATATCTGTAAATCCCGGCTACTTGACTGCCCGTACAAATTTAGGCACCCAAGAGTTTAGGGAAAACAACAAAGTAAACTCCGGGTCAGTCATGGGACTGGTGTGAGTAAAATAGTTTAAAACAGGTATATGATATCTCATAAGACCACGCCGTGAATACGGAACGGGTTTTTCCTTATGAGTATCTGAACAACTTTGACAAGCAATATCATTGTGATATTATAATAATGTCTAAGTACAAATAGGTATCAATCTAGTAGAAACGCTTGCATCTAACGTTCTACATACATAGTAAAAATCATAAACCGTAGGGTGCTTAACGGAGAATGGATTCCAACAGACAAGGTATGAGAGCACCTTCTGATCAGTGTACTCTAGAGGTGATACACTGCAGGTTCAACAAGAACATCTTGCAACCCGGCCACACATGACCGCTCACTCATTTAGCTTGAGTGTCGCGAATATATTGCCACCACGGTTGTAGGCCATCAAACCGTCATCCGAAGATACAGAATCAAAAAGAAGTATAAATATGAATATTCTCTAGATCGGTGACAATACACCCTGCTTGGGGATGACCCAACTAGCCATGCTGCCTAGCCCAACTTTTGTTACTTCCCGGTGTGAGGCTAGAAGCTACGTCTATCTTCAGAACATCTGATCACCATTCACTTTGAATGCCACATCGTCATACCCGCCAAATCACAAATTGACTTATCCAAAAATAACACGGGTATATAGCTAAGAGAAACGAATTCCTCCGCCACCAAACGTGAATACGTTTGAACAGATCAACTTACGCGATCCATTGGATATACTCTGTCAGACCTTCTTCCATATACGTTGTCCTGGGACTGGACAAACCAAAGGCACTATTCAGTATATCCATCTTAGTCACTGTTATCTAAGACTTATACAATAGCCCTTGCACTTTACTCCGTCTTCAATTTATCTTTGGCATATATTGCTCGCAACGCTTATGCCAATACAGAGTGGTTCTTTGGATAATAATTCAACCGGTCTCTCCATATTAACAACGTTAAAATGGTAAAAACTTTGATAGTCTGTGATTCAACTATCAAATGAAAACATGTCGGTGTACAAACAACGATCTTATTTCCAAATGGGAATTCGATCGATCAATCATCATATGTTCATATTTCCTTATTTCATATATTTAGAAAATATATGTTATTAATCATTGGAAAACATTTCCATAGCTTATTTTCACATCACTATTATTTCGCAACTATCAGTCCCTAACTGTAACTAGTATGAGAACAATTCTCTAAGTATCAATCCAGAAGGTCGAAACCAACATTAGATCGTCACTTAGAAAACCGTTCAATTTACCCTCTCCAGTCAGTTTCTGAATTTGCTTAACTCTATTTCTTAAATTCTTATTATGAAAACATTTCATTTTCTATGTTTAGAAAACATATCTGATTATATTTGGAAAACGTTCCCAAAACTCATTTACGGATTTCAAATGAACGTTGTATAAAACATCGTTACGCTTAATCCATTAATCGCTTATTACTTAACTATATTTCAAATCAACCTTTTCTATCGAACCACAACTATTCCTTTGTCAATTCTGAAGTCAATCAAGTTGGGGTATAATTACCTCTCAGACCTTAATTGAACAACGTCCTTTACTGTGAAATAGATGAAGCTCGTCACTCACTTTTTCCAATCATCTGTTTACGCAAATTCTCGGATTCAGATTACGAATCTACTTCTTATATGATAACGTTTGATTATAACTATAACGTTATAATTCCTACTTCTGCAATATCTAACCTAAATTATAACCTTATCTCCTAACTCGAATAATTTAACAGACACCTAATTTCTAAATCAATAACTAAATCTTGATTTAAACCCTGGAAAGTAAATAGTACTTTCCCGAATTCGCTATAATCGAATTCGACGTATAACTCTCTTTCGAGTAATCTCTATTTGATTAACTCTTCTTCGAATAACCTATATTCGATTATCTCTCTTCGAATAACTCATATTCGAAATCTCTCTCTTTCGAATAAACAATATTCGATCTCTTTCTTTCGAATATGCTATATTCGAAAATCTCCTTTCGATTTACAAATCGATAACTCCTTTCAATCAAAATAAAATCGATAACTCCTTTAACTCTATTCGAATAACTAATATTCGACTAACTCCTTTGGATCAACTCATTTGATTAACTCAGTAACGACCCGCATTCTACGCATCATAGGATCGTAGAATATTTATTTCTGTCACATACGAAGTCGTATGGTCATGTAACTTTGGGAGACGACTATTGGGGTCATTTCCCATGTTCATGATTTTTCCCGATTTTTAAATGACCATTTTACCCCTAGTTGGCACTGTTTTGGCCATAACTTTTGACTGGAAAGGAATTTTGACCTGAAACCACTTCCATTGGCTTCGGATGATGGTTTCTCTTTCCGTAGAGTGGTCACATTAGCCAAACGGACTTACCGTTTGGGAGATATGGCTGAAACAAGTTTCAGATGGTGAAAGACAGCTTAGTTGGGCTTAAACGGGTGATTAGCAGCTAGGCCCAAGGGGAATTTCGGGTTTAGAGGGTTAGGAGGTCTGATTAGGGTTAGGTTATCACTTTCATTTCAGTTTTGAGCCGCCACAAACCTCCTTGAAGACCTTAGTAATGGCTTCCTACATCTAAAACACCCCAAATCACTCTCTAATTGAAGATTAGGCTTAGCAACACCAAATTAAGGAGAAAAGCACCAAAGCAAGGTTGGAGCCGCTGTTAGACATCAGTATTCACCCCAAATCAGAGGAGTTTCAGTTCTGAGAATTTCATTTGTGGCCAAGGTGAGTGATTTGCATAGTTTTTGCACTAATTACGGCGATTAGGGGTAATTAGTGAAGATTAGCGAATTTATACGTAAATAAATTCTGGAAAAATTCTTAAAATTCTAAAATAATGTTTTAAGGCTCTGTTAGAAATTTGGGTTAATTTCGATGTGTTTTGCTAATCGTATGCTTAAACATGATTAAGAGGGGTTATAGGCAAATGTGAGGTTTTAGCCACTTTTGATTCATTTTGATTCATTTAAATTGTTGTTTGCTGTTTGTGGTTGCTATTACATGTTGCTATGACTCTATGGTATGATTCATGATTGATTAGAATAGTTAAATTGCTCGAAAACGTCGTCGAATGGCGTAGAAAGCTCGCTGGAAAGTTGCAGAAGTGTGCAGGTTCCGAACCGGTTCGGATCGGAGAAAAGGGGTCGGATCGGACTAGGGAACTGACCAAGGGAATCCGAACTGGATGGGGACTCGCCACTGGAAGAAGTTTGGCAGGAAGGAAGGCCATTGCTTAGAGTTGGAGTTGGACAGAAGATCGGATCGGAGTGACGGAGCAGATCGGATCGGAACTATGGAGCGGATCGGATCGGAAGCATAATAGAGGCCAGATCGGATCGACTCACGAATGGGAGGCTACGACTGGAGCAAGACGAAGGGATCGGATCGGATCGGATCAGAGTAGATGGGAAACGAGGAAGCTGGTCGAAGGAGGAGCATGAACTCGAAGGGAAGCAGTAACCCGACCCGACCCGGAGAAGGACACCGACCCGACCCGGAGCGAAGAAACCCGAACCGAACAGACGAGGGCAATGATCACCGAACCGAACCGAATTCTAGGATTGTTACTGCGTGACAACTCTTCTGAAGACCCACTCCAATTCGACCAAAACCCGAGATGCAAAGGAAGTCCAGATGAGAAGTTAGAGCTCAAGATTTAGATGGGAATCAATGAGTTCACTTCATGGTTGGGCTTTGCTGCGGGACGCGTGCTAAGGAGTTGTCGACACCTATAGCTTTGGACCACTATGGTAGGAGGTACGAAGGCGGATTCAGGGCCATTATGGCATTGGTAGAACCAAGGGCTACGACCAATGAAGTGGGTCATTGAAATGTTTGGTCATGACTCCAAGTGTTTGGCTTGGTCATAGCAGGGTTTCTACAAGTCGGGATTCGTCGTTGCCTCAGTTTGTCTAGTGTTCCAAAGTGGTAGATGTCGTACGCTTTACGCACTGAGTGAGAGATGCGAGGATGGTTGCTATGGATGATTTGTTTGCTATCGTTGTGACATGCACACCCCACCCCCGTATTCTTACACTATTTATTATGGCACCTTGGAGTATTGTACGGTATGTGGTACTAACTCTTTGGTTGCAGGTCCAGGTTCAGGTATGGTTTAGTATACCTGTTATTTCTCTGTTTAGATGCTTATCGCTCATACCAGGCTTTATGTCTGACCCAGAGTTTTATGTCTCTTCTTATTACTCTGGGTGCTCACACGAGCAGACTAGAGACAGGTTAGCCGGTGATGCACGGGTAGATGGTCCGGAGACGAGCAGGAGGCTTCCACGTACTATATACATAATATTCTCCCTGTGTTGTTGAAGATCACTGCTTGGGCATTGTTGGTGTATCTTCTATTTTAGCTTTCTTTTTATTAGAGACAGTAAATTTGGAAAGTTGTAATAAGCTGTATATGGATTTCCGCTGCTTTGATGTTGACATTGATTATTAGTTATCAGCTTATGCACTGTCTCGCCTGTTTTATGTCAAGTATGTTATTATTATATTTTATCCCATGCGCTGTGAGACATTCTACAGGTTCTTTGATTAGTTCATTCTTTTCTTTCCTTTCTTCTGACGACCGTCTTGTGCTAGTCGGGCATGTGTACAGCGCACTCTTGGAGGAAATGCAGGCTGGTGCGAGGCGGGCCGTCACACTTGGTATCAGAGCCAGGTTGCGTAGTTAGCCTAGGGGAGTTATCAGGGAGAGATAATATACGTATACGAGAGAGCGTATTTGTGATTACTTTGGTTTTTAAAAGCTATATATATATATATACTATTAGTAGTATAAGGATGAAGTCGTACTGCACTAGCACCACTATGGAGTCGTTAATCATTTCCTTTTTCAGATTGACGATGAGCCGAGATACTAGAGGTGCTGGTAGGGGAGCCAATAATGGGGATGCTGCTGACATGAGGGCGATGTTTACAGACCTCATGAGAGAGATGCTTAGGGATGTTCAGAGGGCAGCTCCCAATGGTGGAAATGGTGGTGGTCCAATAGTGCAGGCGCCGAGGGTCGACTTCGCCAAGCTGAATAAGGATTATACTAGCCTTGGTGGGAAGCCGTTCCACGGAACGGAGTCGGCCACAGATGTTCAAGATTGGTTGGATAGCTGCGAACGTATCTTCGAGGATTTGGGCATCGAGGATGCGATGAAGAGAAAGCTAGCGTCCCGTCAGCTGCAAGGGCGGGCAATGAATTGGTGGAATGCTATAAAGGCAGCTACTCCCGAAGATCAGATTACTTGGGAGCAGTTTAAAGCTCGCTTTAGCGAGAAGTTCATCCCAGCTGCTCAGAAGTCAATGTTGTTTAAGAAATTCTTGGAGCTCAAGCAGAATGGCAGGGCTGTCTCGGAGTATATTGCTGAATTTGACACTTTGTCAAAATATGGTTTATCTCTTATTGATACTGCCGAGAAAAAGAATGAGAAATTCATAACTGGTTTGGATCAGTACTTGGGGGAAAAACTTATTAACCACATCGATGAGACGTTTGAATCGATTGTGGGGAAAGCGTTAAGATCAGAAAGTCTCTACCCTAAGTCGAAGACTGAGGTTGCATCCATAGATGAGCCAAAGCCACAAGCTAGTGGTGGAGGTAAAGGTGGTTCCCAGAATAAGAGAAAGCAGAGTCAGGCTAAGGATGGCCAGAAGAAAAAGAATAAGCAGGATGTGGAGTGCTTCAGCTGTGGTAAGAAGGGCCATTATGCTAGTAATTGTCGGGCCAAGCCAGCGGATAGGAAGTGCTTCAACTGTGGCCAAATGGGACATCACAAAGACAAGTGTCCACAGCCCCCTAAAGAGAAGCAAATGGTGAAAGCATATGCTCTTGATGCTATTCCTTCTTCGTCGAATGCCCCAACTGCGGCGGAGAAGGGAAAGAGTGTCGTCATTCAAGGTATGCTTTCTGTTTATGATGTTCCTGTTAGAGTTTTGTTTGATACCGGAGCTTCCAGTTCTTTCATATCTAGTGACCTGGTAGATAGGTTGGGATTGGAGCCCGAGATTGTCGATAGACCTTTAGTAGTGACGAACCCGATTGGTGGTTCGACTAGCCTTAGCATGATTTGTCGTAATGTGGTCTTATCGAGTCATGGATGCATGTTTGTTTGTGATTGCTTTGTTTTGGGCTTTACTGGGTTTGGCATTATTTTGGGAGTGGATTGGCTCCAAAGATACGGGGTGGTGGTAGACTGTGAGGGCTTGTTGGTGACAGCTAGAGCGGATGATGGGCGGAGGATAGTGTTTGGTGGTCTACCCAGTAAGGGGGTATTGGCTAGTTTTCTAAACTCCCTCGACATTCCGCATAGTGAGTTGTCAGGTTTGCCCGTGGTTGGCCAGTATCCGGATGTTTTCGAAGAAGTGACCGGACTTCCACCACACCGGGAGATTGAGTTCCGTATTGATTTGGTAAAGGATGCCAGACCTATAGTGATGCCACTTCGTCGTATGGCACCAAGGGAGCAGCGAGAGCTCGAGGTGCAAGTCAGCGATCTTTTGAAGAAAGGATTTATCAGAAGGAGTGTTTCTGAATGGGGAGCACCAGTTGTGTTTGCTACCAAGGCGGATGGTTCCCTTCGTTTGTGTGTAGACTACCGCGAATTGAATAAAGTGACGAGGAAGAACAAGTATCCTCTACCGCGGATAGATGATTTGTTCGATCAGTTGAGTGGCGCGAGAGTATTTTCTCAGTTGGATCTCGCGACAGGTTTTCATCAGCTTAGAGTGGAAGCTGAGAGTATAGCAAAAACGGCATTTCGGACGCCGTCTGGGTTTTATGAGTGGTTGGTCATGCCATTCGGGCTGACCAATGCCCCAGCATATTTTGTGGATCTTATGAATAGGGTATTCAGAGATCAGTTGAATAAGTTTGTCCTTGTGTTCGTTGATGATATTTTGGTCTATTCGAGGACAGAGGAGGAACACAAGGAACATTTAAGAGTAGCGATGGAGGTGTTGAGAAAACACCAATTGAAAGCAAAGTTTTCTAAGTGTCACTTCTGGAAGAGGGAAGTGAGGTTCTTGGGCCATGTTGTATCAGAGAGTGGTATTGCCGTGGACCCAGCAAAGGTGGCTACGGTACAAGATTGGCCTACGCCCAAGAATGCAACAGATGTAAGAAGTTTCTTGGGATTAGCTGGATATTATCGTAAGTTTATCCAAGGTTTCTCCAAGATAGCAGCACCATTGACCCAGTTGACCAAGAAGAATCAAGCTTTTGTTTGGGATAAAAGGTGTGAGAATGCATTTAAAAGCCTAAAGGACAAGTTGACAAGCGCACCAGTGTTAGTCATCCCTAAGGGGGATGAAGAGATGACGGTATACACGGATGCCTGTGGTACCGGACTGGGTGCTGTATTGATGCAAGGTGGTAGGGTTGTAGCTTACGCAAGTCGGCAATTGAAACCGCACGAGAGAAGATACCCTACCCATGATTTAGAATTGGCAGCGATCGTGTTCGCGTTAAAGATGTGGAGACACTATCTCTTGGGAGAAAGGTTTGAGCTATTTACGGATCATAAGTCGTTAAAGTATCTATTCTCCCAGAAGGATTTAAATCTCCGTCAGCAGAGATGGTTAGAGTTCTTAGCTTCCTATGATTTTGACATCGCATACACACCAGGAAAGGGCAATGCGGTGGCTGATGCATTGAGTAGAAGACATGCCAGCTTGGGGGCTATGTTCCTTGAATGGAAGCAACTGGAGTTTATCGCGGAATTTGATTTCAGACCAAAGTGCGAATTGGATCCAGAAATGTTAGCGAGTTTGACGATCAGACCCACTTTGATTGAGCGGATCGGCTCTAGTCAGAGGGACGATCCTAACCTATTGGAAATCATCTCCAAGTTAGAGATGGGTGTCGATGAGGAGGTGAGCAAGTATGGGCTTGATCAAGATAGATGGCTTAGAAGGAATGGAAAGCTCGTTGTACCCAATGTCAATGGATTGAGAGACGAAGTGCTTAGAGAATGTCATCACTCAAGACTGACTATACACCCCGGTGGTAACAAAATGTATCGAGATATGAAGCAGACTTACTACTGGGAAGGAATGAAAAGAGACGTTGGGAAGTTTATATCCAAGTGCATGAATTGCCAGCTAGTTAAAGCCGAGCAAAAGAAGCCTAGTGGTCTGTTACAGCCATTAGAAATTCCCGAATGGAAATGGGAGTAAGTCTCGATGGATTTCGTCGATGGTTTACCAAGGACTAGATCGGGATATGATAGCATTTGGGTGATTGTAGACCGACTGACTAAAAGTGCAAGGTTTATACCAGTCAAATCGACAAGAACGACAGCTAAGTTAGCAGAATTGTATATGAAGTGGGTAGTGAGATTTCATGGAGTACCTAAAAGCATTGTGAGCGACCGAGACCCGTTGTTCACTAGTGGGTTTTGGAAGAGCTTGCAAGAGGCGCTAGGGTCAGAGTTACATCTCAGTACCGCATATCATCCTCAGACCGACGGTCAGACGGAAAGGGTGAATCGTATTTTGGAAGATCTCTTGAGAGCATGTATGTTGGACTTTGGTGGATCATGGGATGACCATTTGCATCTAGTAGAGTTTGCATATAATAATAGTTACCAATCCAGTATCGGTATGGCTCCGTTTGAAGCTTTGTATGGAAGGCCATGCAACTCACCATCATGTTGGATAGAGACTGGCGAGAAGTTTATGCTTGGACCAGATGTGGTGAGAGAAACTTCAGATAAGATCAAGGTCATTCAACAACGAATGAAGGCTGCCCAGGATAGGCAGAAGAGTTATGCTGATAAGAGGAGAAGAGACTTAAAATTCTCCGTTGGCGACTTAGTGTTTATCAAGATTTCTCCGTTGAAGAGCGTAATACGATTTGGCGGGAGAGGCAAGTTGGCACCAAGGTTTGTTGGCCCATTCCCTGTTCTTGAATTAGTCGGGAATTTGGCATATAGAATTGACTTACCAAAGAAGATGGCGGGAGTTCATAACGTATTTCATGTTTCCCAACTAAGGAAGTTCGTTCACGACTCAGATACGACTATTTCACCTGATCAGTTGGAGGACTTCGAAGTAGAACCCGAGGCGGTTGGGAACCGCAAGCCGGCCCGTATTGTCGAGTACAACATGAAGCAACTTCGAAGGAAGGCGGTGAAGCTAGTCAAGGTACAGTGGAGCGAGGACGAGAGTGATTGTACTTGGGAAACTGAGGAGGACGTAAGGAAGAAGTATCCAGAACTCTTTGTCTGGTAAGGTTTTGACCTCGATTTAGTTTTTCCGCATGCTAGGATAGGCTTGTTTGCTTGTTTTGCATGTTTGATTGTTGTTATATGTGGTTGTTAGGCATGCGGGATCCTTTGTATGTTTTGAGTTAAGGAATTTCGGGGACGAAATTTCTTAAGGGGGGAAGAGTGTAACGACCCGCATTCTACGCATCATAGGATCGTAGAATATTTATTTCTGTCACATACGAAGTCGTATGGTCATGTAACTTTGGGAGACGACTATTGGGGTCATTTCCCATGTTCATGATTTTTCCCGATTTTTAAATGACCATTTTACCCCTAGTTGGCACTGTTTTGGCCATAACTTTTGACTGGAAAGGAATTTTGACCTGAAACCACTTCCATTGGCTTCGGATGATGGTTTCTCTTTCCGTAGAGTGGTCACATTAGCCAAACGGACTTACCGTTTGGGAGATATGGCTGAAACAAGTTTCAGATGGTGAAAGACAGCTTAGTTGGGCTTAAACGAGTGATTAGCAGCTAGGCCCAAGGGGAATTTCGGGTTTAGAGGGTTAGGAGGTCTGATTAGGGTTAGGTTATCACTTTCATTTCAGTTTTGAGCCGCCACAAACCTCCTTGAAGACCTTAGTAATGGCTTCCTACATCTAAAACACCCCAAATCACTCTCTAATTGAAGATTAGGCTTAGCAACACCAAATTAAGGAGAAAAGCACCAAAGCAAGGTTGGAGCCGCTGTTAGACATCAGTATTCACCCCAAATCAGAGGAGTTTCAGTTCTGAGAATTTCATTTGTGGCCAAGGTGAGTGATTTGCATAGTTTTTGCACTAATTACGGCGATTAGGGGTAATTAGTGAAGATTAGCGAATTTATACGTAAATAAATTCTGGAAAAATTCTTAAAATTCTAAAATAATGTTTTAAGGCTCTGTTAGAAATTTGGGTTAATTTCGATGTGTTTTGCTAATCGTATGCTTAAACATGATTAAGAGGGGTTATAGGCAAATGTGAGGTTTTAGCCACTTTTGATTCATTTTGATTCATTTAAATTGTTGTTTGCTGTTTGTGGTTGCTATTACATGTTGCTATGACTCTATGGTATGATTCATGATTGATTAGAATAGTTAAATTGCTCGAAAACGTCGTCGAATGGCGTAGAAAGCTCGCTGGAAAGTTGCAGAAGTGTGCAGGTTCCGAACCGGTTCGGATCGGAGAAAAGGGGTCGGATCGGACTAGGGAACTGACCAAGGGAATCCGAACTGGATGGGGACTCGCCACTGGAAGAAGTTTGGCAGGAAGGAAGGCCATTGCTTAGAGTTGGAGTTGGACAGAAGATCGGATCGGAGTGACGGAGCAGATCGGATCGGAACTATGGAGCGGATCGGATCGGAAGCATAATAGAGGCCAGATCGGATCGACTCACGAATGGGAGGCTACGACTGGAGCAAGACGAAGGGATCGGATCGGATCGGATCAGAGTAGATGGGAAACGAGGAAGCTGGTCGAAGGAGGAGCATGAACTCGAAGGGAAGCAGTAACCCGACCCGACCCGGAGAAGGACACCGACCCGACCCGGAGTGAAGAAACCCGAACCGAACAGACGAGGGCAATGATCACCGAACCGAACCGAATTCTAGGATTGTTACTGCGTGACAACTCTTCTGAAGACCCACTCCAATTCGACCAAAACCCGAGATGCAAAGGAAGTCCAGATGAGAAGTTAGAGCTCAAGATTTAGATGGGAATCAATGAGTTCACTTCATGGTTGGGCTTTGCTGCGGGACGCGTGCTAAGGAGTTGTCGACACCTATAGCTTTGGACCACTATGGTAGGAGGTACGAAGGCGGATTCAGGGCCATTATGGCATTGGTAGAACCAAGGGCTACGACCAATGAAGTGGGTCATTGAAATGTTTGGTCATGACTCCAAGTGTTTGGCTTGGTCATAGCAGGGTTTCTACAAGTCGGGATTCGTCGTTGCCTCAGTTTGTCTAGTGTTCCAAAGTGGTAGATGTCGTACGCTTTACGCACTGAGTGAGAGATGCGAGGATGGTTGCTATGGATGATTTGTTTGCTATCGTTGTGACATGCACACCCCACCCCCGTATTCTTACACTATTTATTATGGCACCTTGGAGTATTGTACGGTATGTGGTACTAACTCTTTGGTTGCAGGTCCAGGTTCAGGTATGGTTTAGTATACCTGTTATTTCTCTGTTTAGATGCTTATCGCTCATACCAGGCTTTATGTCTGACCCAGAGTTTTATGTCTCTTCTTATTACTCTGGGTGCTCACACGAGCAGACTAGAGACAGGTTAGCCGGTGATGCACGGGTAGATGGTCCGGAGACGAGCAGGAGGCTTCCACGTACTATATACATAATATTCTCCCTGTGTTGTTGAAGATCACTGCTTGGGCATTGTTGGTGTATCTTCTATTTTAGCTTTCTTTTTATTAGAGACAGTAAATTTGGAAAGTTGTAATAAGCTGTATATGGATTTCCGCTGCTTTGATGTTGACATTGATTATTAGTTATCAGCTTATGCACTGTCTCGCCTGTTTTATGTCAAGTATGTTATTATTATATTTTATCCCATGCGCTGTGAGACATTCTACAGGTTCTTTGATTAGTTCATTCTTTTCTTTCCTTTCTTCTGACGACCGTCTTGTGCTAGTCGGGCATGTGTACAGCGCACTCTTGGAGGAAATGCAGGTTGGTGCGAGGCGGGCCGTCACAAACTCCTTCGAATAACTAATTCGAATAACTTACCTTAGAATAACCAATATTCGATTTACTCTAACTCGATTAACTTAATTCAAATCGATTTACTCCATTTCGATTCAACTTAACTCAAATCGATTAACTTAACTCAAATTGATTAACTCCTTTCGAATAACTAAATTCGATTTAACTCTAATTGAATAACTAATATTCAATTAACTCTTACGTGTTTAACTCTATTTGAATAAGTAATTCGAATCACTCTAATGTGTTTAACTCTATTCAAATATCTAATTTGAATAACTCATTTCGAATAACTAAATTCGATTAACTCTTTTAACTTTACTCGAATAACTATATTCGATTAACACCTTCTTTCGAATAACTATACTTCGAATAAATAATATTCGGTAACTCTTCTCAAATGAATAACATTTGATTTCTCCACTCCACTTGGATAACTCTAACTGGTCAACTCTAACTGGTCAACTTTAACTGGTAAACTTGAACTGGTTAACTCAACTGGTTTAACCTAACTGGTTAACTCAAATGGTTTAATCTACTTGATTTACTTGTCTCGATTAACTGAACTAATCCACTTAGTTTAACTTAGCTAATTCACGTTGATTAACTCTAACTGATTCACTTAGTTTAACTCAACTAATTCACTTCGATTAACCACTTAGTTAACTTAACTAATTCACTTCGATTAACCACTTAGTTTAACTTAACTAATTCACATCGATTAACCACTTAGTTTAACTTAACTAATTCACATTGATTAACACGACCAATTCACTTGGTTAACTTGACCAATTCACTTGGTTAACTCCTATTTATTTAACAAATAAATATCTCCTTTAGTTTAATTCTATTTATTTAATCTCTAAATAAATATCCTTTATATTTCTTTTAACGAATATAATTCCTTTATATTTTGATTAACAAATATATCCCCTTATATTCGATTAACATATATATTCCCTTGTATTTGATTTACAAATATAATTCTTTTATATTTGTTTTTACCAACTATATTCCTTTATATTCAGAATCCTTTTTCTTATATATATATATATATATATATAATCCCTTGATTTTATATAAATAAACTATTTTCAAAATATACTTTGAAAACCCCTCTCCTACATTCTGGTATTTCTCATGGTATTTAACACACCATATAACAACGATAAATATCGTCCCACCACACATAATCACACAGATTATATACATCACATTATATATCACAATATAAAAATCACAGTAAAATAACTGTTGAGGAATCCTGTTGGATTCCTCCAACCTGTTTCCCTGCACCACAGATGTTAGACAACACCAGTATAATATTCTATTAGAACAGAATCAACATATAACTATTTGACGGTTTATATATATATATATATATATATACATATATATATATATAATCTCTACTAACTGACTAGCCGTTCAAGCAAACAATCAACACACAGTCAAACAGACAATATTTTAACAGTTCTAAGAATACAACGTGAAAATAAATCTGTTTAGAGTTTGTGAGATTTACTCACATTTGCAATTCATCGTTAAAGAACGATAAACTGTTATTTGATTTGAATCAAACAATTTATTTTGCCGTAAATCGTAACTGTCTCCGATCCACTCCCGGTCAGTCTCATTGTGTAGTGCCCGTCCATACGATCCCAACGCAACTTACGGTTTGTCAATCTGATATCGTATGACCCCGTTATCGCTTGAACAAGTTAATGCATATTAAATATAAATAAAACAAGGACTTATTTTCTATTTGGGCTCTAACTAATTGCCTCGGCCCACTAACCAATTCAAATAGCTCATCCACCCATTTTAATACCCAACCCGTTCATTCGTTCTTCCCCCAAACCAAAGTCACGCTCCAGAGAAAAAGAAACCCATCGTTGACCTCGTTTTGACCCGCAACCGCCTCCACCTTGGCCACCAAACTCCGGTGCAACCACCACCATTTGACTCTGCTTCCAAAGTCGCTCCTCCTCCTACCAGTATCGTGCAACTCGAGCTCCCCAGAAATCGACGAGCTAACCCACTGCTGTCGCGTTCTGCCCTAGGCGATTGGAGTTCGTCCAACCCTGCTCGCCAGCTGCTCCTCGACTCTCTGATCCACCCGGTCACCTTCTCTTGCCCCAGAACTCCTCCTGCCGACGATGAACCTCAACCCTAAATCGCTGTGTAAATTTCCAGCGGAAAACACAGACGTCGAACCCCAAAAGACCATAGGACGCATGCATACAAACCCAAAGAACCAACCCTTATTCAACGCATTCAACACTACTGTGTATTTCTGAGGTTATTGATTTTTGTTTTGGGTTTCTGGAAACAAGAAAATACTGGCGGCAGAAACTAAACGAGGTCCTTTAGGTTAGGCCTATTTATAAGGTTTAGTTGGAGTTTGTTGTGTGGATCTGAGAAGAGCATGTGTTAGTTTTGAGGCCAAGGAGAACTTGTGGATTAAGAAAGGAAGACGTGGCTTCCATTTGATCGGATAGAGGAAGATATTTATTTTACAAGTGAGGAGAATATGCGTATCTCGTTTTATAAAATTTCGTGCATTTACTGACTACTATCGACAGAAATCAGGATATCGTTATGATAAGCAATGCGCTACGATGCCAAAAATATAATAATACCGGTAGGTTAGCTTATTCTGTGAAATCTCCAAAATTACTGATTTAGGGTGCACAATAATTTAATTAAATTATATTCCTTTTTGTCTTCTAAAAATTCCTACGGTCAGATACAATTCCCAAAAATCACCAAACTGGACATGCAGCTAGAGTTCGACATTACGATCCCAATGAAACTGGTTTCGTCGAATTCCGACTTCGTATGCTCACACAGCGTATTTTTAACCTTTGAAATACTGACTATTTTACACTCTAAAAATCCGTACGGTCACACACTGACTCTAAAAATCACAAAACTTGACATCTAGCAATTATCTGACATTGCGGATCCAACAAAACTGGTTTCGTCGAATTCCGACTTCGTTTGCAAAAGTGGCTATTTTTAACGCTTTGAATGACCCATTTAAATATATAAATATATTTAAATAAATTAAATTAAATATAAATAAATTTATATTATCGTATATATTCACAGTGGAATATCATACGGCTCCAGGATAATTATATATTTACAACTCGATATTACATCGTCAGAGTTATATCGGCGCTCGATTTCTATTTAAATCCTTATTTGAATATAATTAAATCATTATGGTCAGGGCGCTGCATCTCTGAGAATTTGATTTGGACGTAACTCAAAATCTACACGACGAAATCCTGATCTCTCTCTTTCACTAGAAAGATATGCTCCACCAGCTCCACACGTTTCTTGTTTCACAGAAATCCGGCTTAAAACGAATCCTGTACATTCAGTTGAAGTTCGAATAGCCAAATAGCAAACTGCCGCGCCATTTCGAGCTCGATTATAATTATATTATAAATTATACGTTCAACTATCATTTATTAAATATATTCGTTATTTAAATAATTAAATAACTTAATTTTTATACCTTACAAAACGCGCCATTACAGACTTCCCCCCTTAAAATAATTTCGTCCTCGAAATTGCTAAGCTAGGAAAATGCTACCAACTTTACTAACTAGATTCAAATATCTTTTAGTTTACTTCTCAACTCCAGTTTCAACTGAACCATTAAATTTTTAATTCATTCTGGATAACCTGAGTTTCCATAAATCATGAGAATGTTCTAACGCCTGGAATTTTCGAAAAATTTCGCCATAACCTCCTTTATATTGGTCAATATGACAAACCACCCCTCGCCTCTCTAGGCCTTCTCCAACCCAAAAGAAAATCAAACAGCCAAGCGACTTGCCAATTCGGCTCATAAAATCCAAACTCATATATAATATAAACTTGTACCTTTTTGTCGGTCGTATCATTATATCCTTTTGATCTGTTATCACTTCTGCATATATCATGGTCATCCCACTCAGTTTATATCCTCAAACCAAATCATTCGCTTATACCCAAGCCGAATTCCATTCAAACTCCAATATCAAATTTCAAACTCTTAACCCTTCCACTCAATTCCAATCCAGATTAAAATCAAAACCATTTCAGTTTTACTTAACTCCACGAGTTACATTTAAATTATAGAATTTAAATTCCTGGGTTTTTCAAATCAACTTGAAATCATACTGCCAATTCAAGCCTTTGAATTTTCTAAACAACTTGTTTCCTCACAACAATTCAAATTAGAATCTTTGGTAGTAATCCACCACTTAGAACTCGAAAATCACACCGATGATACTGCGCAGTCATCATCGGAATTATTTTCCAGCGACCCAAGTGATTTCAATACTATATTATTTTCAAAACCATTACTAAATACTTCCATTTTGAAAACATTTCAAAATCTCCCAGGAACTTAAAATTTCCTTATTTTAATTCCAAATCTGATTTAAATTCATATTTAATTCATCTTATTTCATATACTTTACTTATATGAATTCTGATTAGTTATATATAACCATTTCACATGTTATAATCTTACTCGATTATAATAACAACCAATATATCTAATATATTATAATTTTGATATATATATATATATATATATATATATCTATATCAAAATATACTTTGGGTATAGTTAAATTCACTTACCCTCTTTCAAAACATATCGTGACGACCCATCGTATTCGAGTGTTTAGTAACCCCTATCGATACAGTGGATCAAACTGATCGACCAGAATTCACAAACTACTCAACCAATGAGTCTCCACAATATAAAATCACTTTATATTAAATAACAAATACGCACTCGTATATATACACTCAAACTCAATCTAGGGTATTACTAACCCTATCTCTACCGAGTCACGCCACAGAGCCAAGTAATTCTTAACTTAAGCTCTGATACCAAGTGTAACGGCTGGAAATTTTCGACTCCTCGAGAGTCGAAAATTCCGCGACGTTAGTGAAAGAAATTAGAAGGTGAGAAAGAAAAGATAGAACTAATAGAATAGAAGAAGAAGAAGAACATCATAATCATCAGAGTAACACGAATCTCACAGCGGAACGAATAACATATAATATATAACATAGCTTTGAAGTAAATAGTTATATATATACAATAGCACTTATCAGAGTACAACACTTACAACACAGCGGAAATAACTATAGCTATAGAATCTTGCAGCCTCCTGCTCCAAGCTCTCCAAGTATATCTGTAAATCCCGGCTACTTGACTGCCCGTACAAATTTAGGCACCCAAGAGTTTAGGGAAAACAACAAAGTAAACTCCGGGTCAGTCATGGGACTGGTGTGAGTAAAATAGTTTAAAACAGGTATATGATATCTCATAAGACTACGCCGTGAATACGGAACGGGTTTTTCCTTATGAGTATCTGAACAACTTTGACAAGCAATATCATTGTGATATTATAATAATGTCTAAGTACAAATAGGTATCAATCTAGTAGAAACGCTTGCATCTAACGTTCTACATACATAGTAAAAATCATAAACCGTAGGGTGCTTAACGGAGAATGGATTCCAACAGACAAGGTATGGGAGCACCTTCTGATCAGTGTACTCTAGAGGTGATACACTGCAGGTTCAACAAGAACATCTTGCAACCCGGCCACACATGACCGCTCACTCATTTAGCTTGAGTGTCGCGAATATATTGCCACCACGGTTGTAGGCCATCAAACCGTCATCCGAAGATACAGAATCAAAAAGAAGTATAAATATGAATATTCTCTAGATCGGTGACAATACACCCTGCTTGGGGATGACCCAACTAGCCATGCTGCCTAGCCCAACTTTTGTTACTTCCCGGTGTGAGGCTAGAAGCTACGTCTATCTTCAGAACATCTGATCACCATTCACTTTGAATGCCACATCGTCATACCCGCCAAATCACAAATTGACTTATCCAAAAATAACACGGGTATATAGCTAAGAGAAACGAATTCCTCCGCCACCAAACGTGAATACGTTTGAACAGATCAACTTACGCGATCCATTGGATATACTCTGTCAGACCTTCTTCCATATACGTTGTCCTGGGACTGGACAAACCAAAGGCACTATTCAGTATATCCATCTTAGTCACTGTTATCTAAGACTTATACAATAGCCCTTGCACTTTACTCCGTCTTCAATTTATCATTGGCATATATTGCTCGCAACGCTTATGCCAATACAGAGTGGTTCTTTGGATAATAATTCAACCGGTCTCTCCATATTAACAACGTTAAAATGGTAAAAACTTTGATAGTCTGTGATTCAACTATCAAATGAAAACATGTCGGTGTACAAACAACGATCTTATTTCCAAATGGGAATTCGATCGATCAATCATCATATGTTCATATTTCCTTATTTCATATATTTAGAAAATATATGTTATTAATCATTGGAAAACATTTCCATAGCTTATTTTCACATCACTATTATTTCGCAACTATCAGTCCCTAACTGTAACTAGTATGAGAACAATTCTCTAAGTATCAATCCAGAAGGTCGAAACCAACATCAGATTGTCACTTAGAAAACCGTTCAATTTACCCTCTCCAGTCAGTTTCTGAATTTGCTTAACTCTATTTCTTAAATTCTTATTATGAAAACATTTCATTTTCTATGTTTAGAAAACATATCTGATTATATTTGGAAAACGTTCCCAAAACTCATTTACGGATTTCAAATGAACGTTGTATAAAACATCGTTACGCTTAATCCATTAATCGCTTATTACTTAACTATATTTCAAATCAACCTTTTCTATCGAACCACAACTATTCCTTTGTCAATTCTGAAGTCAATCAAGTTGGGGTATAATTACCTCTCAGACCTTAATTGAACAACGTCCTTTACTGTGAAATAGATGAAGCTCGTCACTCACTTTTTCCAATCATCTGTTTACGCAAATTCTCGGATTCAGATTACGAATCTACTTCTTATATGATAACGTTTGATTATAACTATAACGTTATAATTCCTACTTCTGCAATATCTAACCTAAATTATAACCTTATCTCCTAACTCGAATAATTTAACAGACACCTAATTTCTAAATCAATAACTAAATCTTGATTTAAACCCTGGGAAGTAAATAGTACTTTCCCGAATTCGCTATAATCGAATTCGACGTATAACTCTCTTTCGAGTAATCTCTATTTGATTAACTCTTCTTCGAATAACCTATATTCGATTATCTCTCTTCGAATAACTCATATTCGAAATCTCTCTCTTTCGAATAAACAATATTCGATCTCTTTCTTTCGAATATGCTATATTCGAAAATCTCCTTTCGATTTACAAATCGATAACTCCTTTCAATCAAAATAAAATCGATAACTCCTTTAACTCTATTCGAATAACTAATGTTCGACTAACTCCTTTGGATCAACTCATTTGATTAACTCCTTCGAATAACTAATTCGAATAACTTACCTTCGAATAACCAATATTCGATTTACTCTAACTCGATTAACTTAATTCAAATCGATTTACTCCATTTCGATTCAACTTAACTCAAATCGATTAACTTAACTCAAATTGATTAACTCCTTTCGAATAACTAAATTCGATTTAACTCTAATTGAATAACTAATATTCAATTAACTCTTACGTGTTTAACTCTATTTGAATAAGTAATTCGAATCACTCTAATGTGTTTAACTCTATTCAAATATCTAATTTGAATAACTCATTTCGAATAACTAAATTCGATTAACTCTTTTAACTTTACTCGAATAACTATATTCGATTAACACCTTCTTTCGAATAACTATACTTCGAATAAATAATATTCGGTAACTCTTCTCAAATGAATAACATTTGATTTCTCCACTCCACTTGGATAACTCTAACTGGTCAACTCTAACTGGTCAACTTTAACTGGTAAACTTGAACTGGTTAACTCAACTGGTTTAACCTAACTGGTTAACTCAAATGGTTTAATCTACTTGATTTACTTGTCTCGATTAACTGAACTAATCCACTTAGTTTAACTTAGCTAATTCACGTTGATTAACTCTAACTGATTCACTTAGTTTAACTCAACTAATTCACTTCGATTAACCACTTAGTTAACTTAACTAATTCACTTCGATTAACCACTTAGTTTAACTTAACTAATTCACATCGATTAACCACTTAGTTTAACTTAACTAATTCACATTGATTAACACGACCAATTCACTTGGTTAACTTGACCAATTCACTTGGTTAACTCCTATTTATTTAACAAATAAATATCTCCTTTAGTTTAATTCTATTTATTTAATCTCTAAATAAATATCCTTTATATTTCTTTTAACGAATATAATTCCTTTATATTTTGATTAACAAATATATCCCCTTATATTCGATTAACATATATATTCCCTTGTATTTGATTTACAAATATAATTCTTTTATATTTGTTTTTACCAACTATATTCCTTTATATTCAGAATCCTTTTTCTTATATATATATATATATATATATAATCCCTTGATTTTATATAAATAAACTATTTTCAAAATATACTTTGAAAACCCCTCTCCTACATTCTGGTATTTCTCATGGTATTTAACACACCATATAACAACGATAAATATCGTCCCACCACACATAATCACACAGATTATATACATCACATTATATATCACAATATAAAAATCACAGTAAAATAACTGTTGAGGAATCCTGTTGGATTCCTCCAACCTGTTTCCCTGCACCACAGATGTTAGACAACACCAGTATAATATTCTATTAGAACAGAATCAACATATAACTATTTGACGGTTTATATATATATATATATATACATATATATATATATAATCTCTACTAACTGACTAGCCGTTCAAGCAAACAATCAACACACAGTCAAACAGACAATATTTTAACAGTTCTAAGAATACAACGTGAAAATAAATCTGTTTAGAGTTTGTGAGATTTACTCACATTTGCAATTCATCGTTAAAGAACGATAAACTGTTATTTGATTTGAATCAAACAATTTATTTTGCCGTAAATCGTAACTGTCTCCGATCCACTCCCGGTCAGTCTCATTGTGTAGTGCCCGTCCATACGATCCCAACGCAACTTACGGTTTGTCAATCTGATATCGTATGACCCCGTTATCGCTTGAACAAGTTAATGCATATTAAATATAAATAAAACAAGGACTTATTTTCTATTTGGGCTCTAACTAATTACCTCGGCCCACTAACCAATTCAAATAGCTCATCCACCCATTTTAATACCCAACCCGTTCATTCGTTCTCCCCCCAAACCAAAGTCACGCTCCAGAGAAAAAGAAACCCATCATTGACCTCGTTTTGACCCGAAACCGCACCCACCTTGGCCACCAAACTCCGGCGCAACCACCACCATTTGACTCTGCTTCCAAAGTCGCTCCTCCTCCTACCAGTATCGTGCAACTCGAGCTCCCCAGAAATCGACGAGCTGACCCACTGCTGTCGCGTTCTGCCCTAGGCGATTGGAGTTCGTCCAACCCTGCTCGCCAGCTGCTCCTCGACTCTCTGATCCACCCGGTCACCTTCTCTTGCCCCAGAACTCCTCCTGCCGACGATGAACCTCAACCCTAAATCGCTGTGTAAATTTCCAGCGCAAAACACAGACGTCGAACCCCAAAAGACCATAGGACGCATGCATACAAACCCAAAGAACCAACCCTTATTCAACGCATTCAACACTACTGTGTATTTCTGAGGTTATTGATTTTTGTTTTGGGTTTCTGGAAACAAGAAAATACTGGCGGCAGAAACTAAACGAGGTCCTTTAGGTTAGGCCTATTTATAAGGTTTAGTTGGAGTTTGTTGTGTGGATCTGAGAAGAGCATGTGTTAGTTTTGAGGCCAAGGAGAACTTGTGGATTAAGAAAGGAAGACGTGGCTTCCATTTGATCGGATAGAGGAAGATATTTATTTTACAAGTGAGGAGAATATGCGTATCTCGTTTTATAAAATTTCGTGCATTTACTGACTGCTATCGACAGAAATCAGGATATCGTTATGATAAGCAATGCGCTACGATGCCAAAAATATAATAATACCGGTAGGTTAGCTTATTCTGTGAAATCTCCAAAATTACTGATTTAGGGTGCACAATATTTTAATTAAATTATATTCCTTTTTGTCTTCTAAAAATTCCTACGGTCAGATACAATACCCAAAAATCACCAAACTGGACATGCAGCTAGAGTTCGACATTACGATCCCAACGAAACTGGTTTCGTCGAATTCCGACTTCGTATGCTCACACAGCGTATTTTTAACCTTTGAAATACTGACTATTTTACACTCTAAAAATCCGTACGGTCACACACTGACTCTAAAAATCACGAAACTTGACATCTAGCAATTATCTGACATTGCGGATCCAACAAAACTGGTTTCGTCAAATTCCGACTTCGTTTGCAAAAGTGGCTATTTTTAACGCTTTGAATGACCCATTTAAATATATAAATATATTTAAATAAATTAAATTAAATATAAATAAATTTATATTATCGTATATATTCACAGTGGAATATCATACTGCTCCAGGATAATTATATATTTACAACTCGATATTACATTGTCAGAGTTATATCGGCGCTCGATTTCTATTTAAATCCTTATTTGAATATAATTAAATCATTATGGTCAGGGCGCTGCATCTCTGAGAATTTTATTTGGACGTAACTCAAAATCTACACGACGAAATCCTGATCTCTCTCTTTCACTAGAAAGATATACTCCACTAGCTCCACACGTTTCTTGTTTCACAGAAATCCGGCTTAAAACGAATCCTGTACATTCAGTTGAAGTTCGAATAGCCAAATAGCAAACTGCCGCGCCATTTCGAGCTCGATTATAATTATATTATAAATTATACGTTCAACTATCGTTTATTAAATATATTCGTTATTTAAATAATTAAATAACTTAAATTTTATACCTTACAAAACGCGCCATTACATTAAGTGGATTTCCCAAGTTTAAAAAAAAATAAAGAATAATGTAACAAGTGTTTTGAAAGGAGAATTAAGTGGAAATTGAATATGGTTATAAGTTATTTTACTAAGTATTATTATGAAATAATTTGAAGGGCATTAGCATATAAGAATTCAAATATCGTATTTTTAAATATTTAAAGAGTTAGAAGTTTTAATTAAACCGAAGTGAATCAGTTTGTTTTAATTAAAAGGCCAAATGATGCTGAATACTGAACCAGTGAACTCGTTGGATTGTCATGATTGAATCACTGTATATTTTGATAGTTAAATCACCGACTATCAAATCTATCCAATACGATTGTTGGTACGGAAAGACCGGGATCGAATTTATATTCGAAAACCATTCCGACCAACGAATAAGTGAAGATATCAGAAGATGATCGAGATGGAGCATTGAAGCCCATGGATTTTCATAAATGGAAGAGACACTAATATTCTCTGCCTGGCAAGCAGAGATAAGCTATGATTCTTTCGTGGTTGGAATCTACGGGTTACAAGAACTTCTCGCTACAGATCCATGGGGTGATTCCTATATTGGATGCAGTAGGGGAATACCTTTGGTTCATCCTGTTCCTGGATGACTTGTATGGACGGATGTCTGACATAGTATTTCCAAAAGGATTACGTACGTTGATTTCTTCAAACGTGCTATAGTTGTTGGCGGAGAATTGCCGTCCTCTTAGCTTAGCTGCTAGAGTATTTTTGTAGACGTCAATCAGTGATATCCAATGGATCAAACGATGTGGCATTCAAAGTGAAGGATGACCAGATATTCAAAACTTAATCTAAACCTCAAGCCTCATCAACCAGGAATGACAAAAATTGGGCAGGCAGCATGGCTATGTGGGTCGCTCCCATTAGGGTGTATAATCACCTATCTAGAGAAATCCCTTTTGTTTCTTTAATCTATTTCGATGCTGTCCCTTTTCGGGAAATGGTGGGTCGCACCCAACCGTTGGTGATATACATTCGATACACTCAAGCGAAATGAGTGGTCGGTCATGTGTGGGCCAGGTTGCAAGTCGTTCTTGTTGAACCCAGTGTATTTGCCTCTATAGATACACTATCGGCAGGTGGTTCCATACCTAGTCATATTCAGAATCCAATCTCCAATAAGCGCCCGCGGTTTTGATTGTATACTATGTACGTAGAGCGTGAGATGCAAGCATTCCGCTAGATTGATATCTACTTGTACTTAGACACTATTATAATATCAGAAAAGATATTGGTTTCAAAAATGTTTTGGGTTATCGTAAGGTAAAAACCGTCCATATTTATGTGTGGATTTGGTCTTACGATTATCCTTTTCTTTCGAAAGGATTTTAACTTTAAAATCAAGTTGGATGATTTCCCTTAATACTGTGAGAGTTTATCTCACTCTGGTTCACCGGACTGACCCAGTGTTTTGTAAATGCTCGGGTTAGCCCGGGGTATACAGGTTCAGGTTATCGAATGCTTTGAAGTCCCGAGACGAGCTGGAGATGTTTAGACGTATGATATTATATAGCTACTATTCCGTTGTATGTTGTATATGGGAACAGGTGTTTATAACTGTCTCATTGTGTGATGTACTCTGATATTGTAAGTATTTTTAAAGCTCTCAATAAAGATTTATTTCTGTATTATATTTTGTTCCGCTGCGATGTGAAACTTTATGTTGTGTTGTTTCTTCTTCTTCTTCTATTCTAATATTTCTTTCTTTCTTATCTCACCCTCTAAATTCTTTCTAATAACGTTCCAGTGTTTTCGGTGTTTGGAAGGTCAGTATGAGTTACGGTAAAGGTATTTATGTCGATTTCCAGGGCCGAAAATCCCTGGGTCGTTACAGTGGTATCAGAGCTATTGGTTTAGTAATAACCTTGGCTCTGTGGTATAACTCGATAGAGATTGGGTTAGTAATACCCTAGATCGAGATAAAGTGTATATATATGAGAGCGTAATTGTAAATTTTATATACAAATGTTTTGTATTGTGTTTGTTGATCGGTTCAAGTGTTGAGAAGCATTGGACTGGTAGATGAATGCAATATTGTTTTGAAAAGAGGGTAAATGAAATAATTTTACCCAAATTATATTTTTGTATAGAAAAAGAAATAATTTTCTCAATTTGTTGAGATACTAGCGCGTTTGATCGATTTGAATGAAATTCAAATCAGGTTGAAAATTTGAATTGAAACTTAACTTGGTTAAGTGTAATTAAATTCAGAATGATATTGAAATTAAATAAAGCAGAGTTGGAAATTAGAAATTAAATGAATAAAAACTATAATCAAATATGTTAAACCAAAATAGAATGTTAATATTGAATGTAAATTCAATTGATTAGGTTGTGTGTTGCTTGTTGATTATGGATTGGTTGTGTTGGATGATAGTTTGTTTGATGGGATAATCAACAATTTAAAGGAGCTAAATGAATAGATAAACTAGAGAATAAATTCTAGTATAATTAAACTAGAATGAAACTGCATATGAATTGGAAATTTATGATTTAATCCTGTATTTGATAATGAATTGATGTTGTGTGTTTGTTTTGGAATTGGTGTGGTTATACCAGTTGATTAGTGAAATATTATCTCAGAATTTCATATATCTGTTACGTATATATGAATTGAGTTAAGTACAGGTGCCAGATGGCTAGACAGATTGATATTGGTTGAGTAAATCATATATACACTGAGCAAGTATGCCCAATATCACTCGTAAAATATAAAATTTTGGGTTTTGATTTTTGTTTTTCTGACCGTGTGGGTCAATGTATACATATTCTTTGTTCCTGCGATATCGCAGATGTCACTCCGTGCAGGGGAGACTCTGCCAAATTTTTCTGGGAATTTAAAGTGTTATAAAATTTTCGATATTTTTGAAAATGTTTATATATGATATTTAATTGTTTTTGATTTAAATTGGATTTGGAAATTAATGGGATTCGAAGCATTTTTCTTACCTTAGCAATTTCGAGGACGAAATTATTTTAAGGGGGGAAGAATTTAACGACCCGTATTTTTGGCAGTTAAATATTTAATTTAATTTATTTGTTTTAAATATTTTATTTGGAATATTAATGGATTTAATATTTAATTCGTTATTTAAAAGGTAGTTTGAACGTTATATATTTATATATAATATAAATCGAGCCTGAAATGGCGCTGCAGTTCGTAATATAGAGTTTTAAACTTCAACTGAATATACAGAGTCCGATATAAGTCGGATTTCTGTGAAACAAGAAACGTTGGAACCGTATTGATGATAATTTTCATATGCAAGAGAAAATTCCAGATTTCATGTTATAGATTGTTAGTTATGGCCAAATCAAAATTTGAAATAGTCGCTATGGAAATCGTTATTTAAATTATAGGCCTTTAAAATAGCCGTTTTGCAGACAGACTTCGTTTTCGACGAAATTAGTTTCATTAGGACCGTAATATTAAATTATTGTATGGTATTAAATTGCATGGCAAACCGATGTCGTATGTGACCACGGTAGCCATAAACGCCCGTTTATTTTCTATAGCGCGTAATTAAATTTATTTAATTTAATAAAGAGGTTTTTGTGTGTAACTTGAGCAGACGGTCGAATTAAGCCACAAAACCAGTCCCATTGAATTCGTATAGTCGATTAGAGTCAGGGAATGTATATAGTTTGTTATTTTTGAAGACCGGGAAATTTGGTGTCCAGAATGGCAGTGCGGTGTGCGTAAAAATAGCCTACCGGGGAAACAGTCTCAGAATGCTACGAAACTGGTGCCGTTGGGTTCATATTGATTAATTATTGTAGGATTTCAAAGTTTCAAGTTGATTGGATTTATCTAGTGATCGTGGAAAAATTAAACATGTGTTTTTCGCTGGTTATATAAAGGATTTTTTTCAAATGATGTCGGAATTCGACGAAACTTATCCCATTGAGTCTGGAATATTTTTCTATGCTAAGATTAGGTTTTTTATCAGAAAACGGAGATTGTTTGTAGTGGTTTTATTGTGTTACTTCACGACGAAGTTTCAATTAATTATTTAACATTAAAATCGTCCCCTATGTATATAACTCCATTCAGCAGACAAGCCTATTTTTGAGTCAACTCATTAACGAGTGGTCAATCCGGTTATATTTCTGCCTCCACCCTTAAACGAACGATCCTTATTCATCGATCCTTCTTCCAAGTTTTCTCCCAATTCGTCAGCCTATCCAAAAGGATTTCAAGTGGTTTTGTCTTCAGCTTGTGGATACCCATCCACTGACCGATCATGATCGGTTTTTATTCGACGATGAGGCTGGAATTGGACCGCGAACCACCATCGTTTGCAAGCCACTTACTGGCGTTAGGGTACATCGAGTTGACCAAAATTTCGATCAAAGATGGTGTGGCCATCAGTGCACCTGAAGGCGGTCGCAGATCGGATTCCAGCGTGGTGATGGGACGACAACGATGATGGCTTTGAAGTCGATGTGTGAGGAGCAGGAAGACGTTGAGCGTGGGATGGTGTTAATGAATGCGGAGCAGTGAATAATAGTAAGAAACTAGGGGACGTGGTGCAAAACTAGGTGGATTTGTGAGCAATAGATGGAGCTTTCGATGGAAACAACCTAGAAGGAACCGTATACCTTTTTTAGCAAACAAAATTTGGATCGGCCGTGTGTTTTCCTCAGATTCAAGTGCTCTGCCCTGTTTTCAGTGAACGAAGAAAAGTATCCAGAATAGTAATCAGCCTTATTACTTCTTAAGCTAACTTAATTAACGTAATACCGTTTGTTAATTAATTAATTAATTAAAGGTTTAATACTTGATTTAAATTCCGAACAGATTCAAGTGCTAGCGTGAGCTTTTGGAAATTTAGGGATGAGAAGACTGAGATGCGGTGTCCACTAAAGTCTTAGGGTAGGCCGGTTAATATTATCACCTAAATGGTTTTAACCCAATTATAATTAAACTAATTAATATGAGATTTGGAAGTGAACTAATTAGTTTTTAAACGTGGCAGGTGGATGAGTTTGTTCCGGAGAAAGAAATGCGTCGGCCTTTCTATGTGTAACTATAACGTAATTGAATTTTAATATTGTTTGGACCTTGTTATATTATTATAACATATTTTATGTCAGGTTATGTTTAACTAAAATGGGGTTAGGCTTTACTAGAAACTTACTGAAACAAATGTAATTAATTGAACCTAAATATTTCATACTTGTAACTAGAATATGCCGGTCCTGTATAATGACATAGTTAACTTATTAAGTTTCAATTAACTGTAGATTAAATAATTATATTAATTAAATTGAGATAATAAAATGTTGTAACTTGTGATGTTATCAGAAATGAATGGAATAAGGAATGGTGGACTTGCATCAACGAACTCTATATTATGGAACAGGCTGAGATGGAATTGGGATCAACCGGAATTTTAATTAAATTAAACAACTGTTTAATTTAATTAAAACGAGCTGTTTAAACCACGAATCAGATCAAGGTGAGTTAATCTCACTCAGTTTTTCCCATTTATATTTTATATAAAATGGGTTTTTATTTTGTGTGCTCTGTTTGATGATGGTTGTTTGTTTGCTAGTTATATATTTATTTGTTGATTTAACTGATGAAATTAAACTGTATTTAATTTCAGTGAAATACCAAATCGTTATTTTAACGATTGGATCCAATAGAGGCAACTTACCTCATTGGTCACGTTTACAAAATAAACGTGTTTAGATTGTTTGAATTGTTTGAATTGCTTGTGAATTGGTTGATGTTAAATGGTCGTTATTTATTTCAGTTAAATGAAATTGAAATGATCTGATTAGAGATAACCGTTGTGATTTCAGGGAAGAACAGGTTGGAGGGACCCAACCGGATCCCTCAAATATATTATTTATTTTCATATTATCATATATGAACTGTCAGGATTGGGTAATTGATTTAGTTAGTAATCATTGAATGAAAATTCAACCTGTGTTTTGTTTAAACCAATGAGCAGTATTGGTTGAGTATTGGGCAGCATATGACCTATAAAATCAATTGCTTTTTTATATTGGTTTACCGTCAGGTGAATCGATAGAACTGAAATATGAAATTTATTTTATAACTAGATATAGACTTTGAAATATATCGTTTAAAAGAAAATAAATATTTATCATTTATGATTTAAATTTATAATTAATTTTCAATTAGTTTTATATGAGAATCTCTGATGTTAATCAGATTTATAAATCAGTGAATAGAAATTAATCTAAAGAATTAAATTTAGATAATTGTTTTGTTAAGAAACAATTAAATAATTTAAATTAATTATATTATTAATTAATTTAAAGGGAAAATGAATTGGAATCAGTTAATGAAACAACTGTGTTTTGAGTGGACTAAATCGACCGCTTTAAATTGGAATTGATTTATTAATTAGTTTGTTTTGAACTAATCAATAAAATAGTTGAAGAATATTGTTTTAAATTTTAATAAGGTTTTAAAAAAAGGAGAATTACTATTTATTTTAGTTAATAAAGAGATTAACTACTATAGTAGTTAATGATTAAAAGTAAATGATTATCCGATTAATAGTAATTTGGGAAATTAGTTTTTAGTTGAATTAATGCAAAAGTAATCGAGGTCGAAAGGAAATCCAGTTGAATAGTGAAAGAAGATTATGAACGAGTTTTATATTTAAAACCCGAAGGTGTATAACAAGTTATAAAGAGAATTTCAAGCGAATACTCTAGCTTAAAATGAATATTACTTAATTATTTGAATTAAGTCAAAGGAAATTAAGATAAAAGGTTTATAATAAACCAGGGTTATGTAAATGAGGTTTAAAGTGTTAAGGAGTTAATTTTACATTAACGATAATTGAAAATGAGATCAAGTAGAAAGGGGAAAATTTAAATAAGATTTCCAAAGTGGAAACGGTCGAATAGTTTTGAAAGGAGATTGGTAAAAGTGAATTTGGGTAAAGAATTGGGTCGTAGGATTGTATAACCAAATACAATTTACAATGGAATTTGTTTTGAGACTGGGATCGAACATTGGTTTGATTACAACTTATATTTATCTGAGGATAAGAACGATGTTGATCAAGGTCTGAGAGGTAATTAAAATAACCCAACTTGAACAACATCAGGATTATCTAAAGATGATATTAGTTGGGAATCGTAAAAGAGGTTATTGATAAATTTATTATTTCCATTAGAGAAATAATAATGCGATGTTTGGTGAAAATTTGGAGAATATATGAAGTAAAGGAAATTAGTAAGAAGGAAATGTAAGGTTGAGTTTTATGTTATACAAATAGATATTTGTTATTGTTTCAAGAATAGAATAAAAGCTATTATGTAATGTTATTTACAAATAATAAGTTAAGGGGATTTCCCAAGTTTAAAAAAAAATAAAGAATAATGTAACAAGTGTTTTGAAAGGAGAATTAAGTGGAAATTGAATATGGTTATAAGTTATTTTACTAAGTATTATTATGAAATAATTTGAAGGGCATTAGCATATAAGAATTCAAATATCGTATTTTTAAATATTTAAAGAGTTAGAAGTTTTAATTAAACCGAAGTGAATCAGTTTGTTTTAATTAAAAGGCCAAGTGATGCTGAATACTGAACCAGTGAACTCATTGGATTGTCATGATTGAATCACTGTATATTTTGATAGTTAAATCACCGACTATCAAATCTATCAAATACGATTGTTGGTACGGAAAGACCGGGATCGAATTTATATTCGAAAACCATTCCGACCAACGAATAAGTGAAGATAGCAGAAGATGATCGAGATGGAGCATTGAAGCCCATGGATTTTCATAAATGGAAGAGACACTAATATTCTCTGCCTGGCAAGCAGAGATAAGCTATGATTCTTTCGTGGTTGGAATCTACGGGTTACAAGAACTTCTCGCTACAGATCCATGGGGTGATTCCTATATTGGATGCAGTAGGGGAATACCTTTGGTTCATCCTGTTCCTGGATGACTTGTATGGACGGATGTCTGACATAGTATTTCCAAAAGGATTACGTACGTTGATTTCTTCAAACGTGCTATAGTTGTTGGCGGAGAATTGCCGTCCTCTTAGCTTAGCTGCTAGAGTATTTTTGTAGACGTCAATCAGTGATATCCAATGGATCTAACGATGTGGCATTCAAAGTGAAGGATGACCAGATATTCAAAAGTTAATCTAAACCTCAACCCTCATCAACCGGGAATGACAAAAATTGGGCAGGCAGCATGGCTATGTGGGTCGCTCCCATTAGGGTGTATAATCACCTATCTAGAGAAATCCCTTTTGTTTCTTTAATCTATTTCGATGTTGTCCCTTTTCGGGAAACGGTGGGTCGCACCCAACCGTTGGTGATACACATTCGATACACTCAAGCGAAATGAGTGGTCGGTCATGTGTGGGCCGGGTTGCAAGACGTTCTTGTTGAACCCAGTGTATTTGCCTTTAGAGATACACTATCGGCAGGTGGTCCCATACCTGGTCATAGTCGGAATCCAATCTCCAATAAGCTCCCACGGTTTTGATTGTATACTATGTACGTGGAGCATGAGATGCAAGCGTTCCACTAGATTGAGATCTACTTCTATTTAGACACTATTATAATATCAAAAAAAGATATTGGTTTCAAAAATGTTTTGGGTTATCGTATGGTAAAAACCGTCCGTATTTATGTGTGGATTTGGTCTTACGATTATCCTTTTCTTTCGAAAGGATTTTAACTTTAAAATCAAGTTGGATGATCTCCCTTAATATCGTGCGAGTTTATCTCACTCTGGTTCACCGGACTGACCCGGTGTTTTGTAAATGCTCGGCTTAGCCCGGGTTGTACAAGTTCAGGTTATTGAATGCTGTGAAGTCTAGAGACGAGCTGGAGATGTTCAGACGTTTGATATTATATAGCTACTATTCCGTTGTGTGTTGTATATGGGAACATGTGTTTATAACTGTCTTATTGTGTGATGTACTCTGATATTGTAAGTATTTTTAAAGCTCTCAATAAAGATTTATTTCTGTATTATATTTTGTTCCGCTGCGATGTGAGACTCTATGTTGTGTTGTTTCTTCTTCTTCTTTTATTCTAACATTTCTTTCTTTCTTATCTCACCCTTTAAATTCTTTCTAATAACGTTCCAGTGTTTTCGGTGTTTGGAAGGTCGGCATGAGTTACGGTAAAGGTATTTATGTCGATTTCCAGGGCCGAAAATCCCTGGGTCGTTACAATCCCAGTTTCTACAAGAACCGAGACATGGACATTGGGAAGCTGCTTTGCGCGTTGTTTGCTACTTGAAGGGTTCTCCTGGACAAGGTATTTTACTTTGAACCAATAGCTCTCTATCTTTGATAGGATGGTGTGATTCCGATTGGGCAACTTGCCCTCTTACTTGTCGCTTTCTCACTGGTTGGGTTGTGTTTCTTGGTCATTCCCCAATTTCTTGGAAAACTAAGAAACAACCTACTGCGACACGTTCTTCAGTAGAGGCCAAATACCGATCTATGGCCGCTCTTGCTTCTGAATTGAAATGATTGAAAGGTCTTCTCCTTAGCTTGGGAATCCAACATACTGCAGCTATTGAGGTTCACTGTGACAGCCAATCGGCTTTACATATTGCACAAAATTCGGTCTTCCATGAACGCACAAAGCACATTGAAGTTGACTGTCATTTTGTTCGTGATGCAATCCAAGATGGAACTATTCTTCCTTCATACGTTCCTACCACGATTCAGCTTGCAGGCATCTTTACTAAGCCTTTGGGGACACGTCAATTTCAGTTTTTGCTTTTCAAGATGAGCATTTATGATCCGCATGCTCCATCTTGAGGGGGGTGTTGAGATATTATTGAGATATTTTGTAGACATGAGTTTATGATGTGTATAAGAATGTGTTAATGAATTTCCCGTTTTACATTATATATGATAAGAATGAGTTAATGATAGGGCTGCACAAAGTATGGGTTGGGTCGGGTTAGACCAAATACTTTATCCGACCCGCATATGTATGGGTTTAAGGTAGCTCAACCCGTACCCGACCCTATATGAGGTTGGATATGGGTTGGGTTGAAGTATGGGTTGGGTCGGGTTAAGTAAGGTTGGGTTGGGTCACTTGAATACAATAAAAAATGAGAATACGAAGGATTTTTTCTAAAAATTATATCAAAATATTCAGCATAATATATCAGATTTTAGCTAGCATAATGCATTTAAAATAACCGATTCATTACAAGACATATAATTAAAATTTCAATGTAAAACACATCATATGAAATTAATTTACTACATAGTTGAGCAAGTATTTCATTTTAAAATACATTAAAATGCTCTTTAAAATATATTTATCAAATTCTATCTAGTTTGGATTGACATGAAATATTTTTTTGTACATTTGTTAAAGAATACATAAACATTATTCTAGGATTATACTATTCTAATTTTAATTGGATGAATATTAAATTAGTTTTTTTTTTAAATAGGTTTGGGTTGGGTTAAAATGAGGTTGGGTTGAACAAAATGTCAAACCCGACCCGCATATAGTATGGGTTACAGATTGTAACCCATATCCGACCCAAACTAGGATGAGTTGGGTTGGGTTTATGTGGGTTGGGTCGGGTTGGTGGGTTGGGTCGGGTTGGATATGGGTTGTGTGCAGCCCTAGTTAATGAGTTTCCTGGTTTACATTAATTGTCAATTGCCAGTTTTTTTATATCATGTTATATATATAATAGAAATATATCAATAAAAGGAGGCCAAGCCATCCTTTATTTCTTCAGTTTTCCTTTGTAGCAGTACGAGGCTATGAGCATTCAAATTGTTTTGGGGTCAGGTGCATGCATAATGATCTTAAAAACCATTTTCCATTGCATTTTCAAATCTGTCTTTACAAACATACATCATCCTGAGGAATTACTAAAATTGAGCATATTTGACAGTCAAGCAGTCAAATCCTTTTAGTTAGTTATTTCGGAGGGAAAAACACACACACAATTTAGGAACAAAATTGGTCCGAAATGAATTGAAATAGTGTTACTCTTGGGCAGAAGCACTGGCAGCATTCAAATCCACTGATAAGTCTAGTTCCTGCCCATCGTACAAAATATGTTAGCGATTGATAAATCTACAAATAATAGTAAATTTCATTAGGCACCGTCTACTAATACATAAAACTTGGATACCTTTCCAGTTATTTTACTGTACATGGATATAACCTCTTGTGCTGTTGCTTCAAAATGCGTTGATGCATCATAACTCTGCATTCAAATGTAATACAGCGTTAACGAATACCCATTAACGTATCTCAAATACAACTAGCATATACATACAGAGGTAATGTAGCAGCTGTCTTCATTATGATCATTAGTAGGTTCGTAAACATCATAAATATCAAAAAACATTTCTTCCACAGGTCCTAATAAATCCATTCCGGGCTTCAGTTCAGTTTCAGGCTGATCCGTTTCTGCCTCTGCTGAAACAAAAGCTATATATTTCCCTTTCGGTGCAACATTATGTGTATATGAGCAACAAAACACGTACCTGCAAAATATTGTCAGATTTTCTACCAAGTTGTTTTCGTTCAAGAGCAGGAATGGTAAATGAATATGAATACATACATGTCAGATTTTCTACCAAGTTGTTTTTGTGGTAGAATTATCTGCACCGAATGTGAATCGTTGGTGTCCGGAATCGGATGACTCATTATGCATATGGCACGAGAAACTCTTCCTACCTTTTGAACCTGGTTGAGATTTTTTATATGATACAAATCAGGAACATATCAGTAATTAGCCACTGATTTTAAGTACATAAGAAGTGGTTAACTAAAAATACCTTCTCTGGCAAGTATGATGGGCTGCATACTATTTTCTTACATCTAGCAGTTTCGCCTTCAGATGATACTCCAAATGCTTTTCCATCTGCTTCAAATTCTACCTGTGTCATCGAATATTCTCAGAACCAACATACTATACTGTACGCATATATTTGTATAGCGTGCATATTTAATAGGAGAAGTTCCATATTGTGGATAATTTACAATTACTGTTACTAAGTGGTACCTTGCATTCAGGTTTGTTAAGCATGTATGTTCCACCATGAACTGCACTAAGTCGAGCAAATCCCTGAACAACATTGGGTGTGGAAAGTATTAGCATACTGTACAAGAAAACGAGGTTAAAGCAAAGTATATAAAGGAACCTGAGGAAGTTCTCCCAAGCCATAAAGAGGATAAATATAAGGCGATCCTCCTTGAAAGCGTGCCAAGGATTCTGCGTATAGCTATCCAGAACAAAGCAAAACAATTTGTTATCAAGCAACAGTCATCATCAGTTATGAGACCTGTAACATGTTTGGAAAATTACAAGTACCTTCATTCTTTTTATAGTGTCAATTGCAGGTTGATCCAGGTACTTATCATCTCTGTGAAGTGCCAATGCATGGCCAATGAACTCAACCGTACTCTCTTCTAACTCATATTTACTGCACCATTATACTTTACACTTCTTCCATGCATATAATTCAAGTAAAAAGCAACTAATAAATGAGTAGGCACTCACGAAATAAGTTCTCTGGTTGTAACTGTATTGAGATCTAACCCCTCGTGTGTTTTAGGATCATTCTCATCATAGTCCTGTACGTATATAAAGAATTTTCTTGCTCGCCTCTTTTCAAACAGTCCCATCAATGTAGATTTGAGTGCCTCCACATCTGTGGCTGGTACTCTATGTATCTGATGACATATTCAGCAGTTCATAACGAATAATTAAACTGAATTCGGTATTATTATATTACCTTTCCTTCTTTGTACACGAAGCTACCATCGACGACCTTGAAATTCATATATTTAGTCACATTTGTGTGGATCAGTACCCGGACCAGTTCACCATTTGCCATTGTAAACTGTAAAGTAACATAAAAATGTTCAGAATGTAATATATCATAGAAGTAAAGAGCTTACATTTTCCAAAGAACGTAAAATAACCGTGACCGGTATAACTGAGAATCATATATATATGTTCAATTCAATAACCTTGGGAACCATATCGACGTTGTACTCCTTACTTGGTCCTAAATGCTCTGGTGGCTTATCATCACCTCTAAATCGTCTCCAAAGCTATACAATAAATTAGGGGGAAAACATCAATTAATAATCTATTAAATTTGATGCAAGTATTTTTCCCTATCCATCTTTGGTTTGTATTTTCTTATAAAATTAAACCAGCTAATTGCCTGAACGAGATTGAGGGATGTTGATTCTCCACCATAGTAGTCATTCCTGTCCATATGAAGAACCTGAGGACAGAAAGATACATGTATTTTTTGTATTTCATTTATTTAAATTAGCAAATGAATTAGTGAGTATTGAACAGAATTAAAGGAACGAACTGAAAAATAAGAGAACCTTCATTCCATTGACAGAGAGAAGGCCACTAAGAATACATTCCTTGAGGCCTGTTCCAAGAACGATTACATCATATTCCTCCTCCATTATTGGTTACAGAAAGAGAGAACCAGGAAGGAAACGAGAAATACAGATGCAGGTAAAGTAGAAGCAGATTACAAGAAAACAAAGAACAAATGTGTAGGTGATCGAGCCTTCTGAGCACCAAAATTACCGCTGAAACCGTTAATACGTACTAGCTTTGCAGAATATACACGTGTCCTTATTCCAGTAAGAGATCCCAAAGGTTGAAACTAGATTGAAGGGCTTATTGTTCGAAGGACACCACTTTTGGATAATATAAAAGAATGAACCATTTTATGTTATGCATAAAAACGATAAATTCATTTATCATTATTTTGTATAGTTAAAAATGGTAAATTCATTTATTTTTTTCTTGCAAATTATTCTTAATTTAATTTTTCAGAAGTGTTGCCTTAAAACTTTTTACTCCGAACAAGTCATTTAAGTGAAGGTAATTTTTATTCTAATCCACGGTTTTAATAAGTTAATCCACCATTTTACTTTAATAAGTTAATCCACAACTATTTTGTAAGTTAATCCACGAGTAGATTAACTTATAGATTTCATCCTATTATATATCCAACAATCGATTTTGTGCTTTTTGTTTCACAATTCTGCGTTATTTCACAATTCTCATATCAGATTAATAATAATAATCCAACTAGCCTAAAATCTAGATCTCATACCAGATAATTTGTGAAAAAAATACACATTATAAATCTACTTTATGCAACATATTTCTTATATAAATTTATCAGTCTTGAATAAAATCTTTGATGTCCTTCAATTTTCTTAGTATTGTAACTACCGTCTCCCTCATCAAGATGTAAACGGCTTCTTTTCTCAGACATATTTCTATCAAATTTTCATGATTCAGAAAATAACTAACTACAATTATATTTGATAATGGTGAAATTAAAAAAAAATTACAATTTTGTATACAATTAACCAACTTCCAAAAAAATAATAATTAAACAAACTACTTATTATTATGTTGAATTACTCCGCTTATCGTTTAAGCTTGTATTTAGATGCTAGGATTCCAGAACCGAGAAGATGACGGAAAAAACAAGGAAGAAGAAAACACATGGAAGAAGAAAACACACAAAAAAAGAAAATGCAGAAGATTGAGAAGAGGGGAATACGTACGGTTTTCTTTTTTTGGTGGATGTACTGAATAAAATTAAAATTTTAGTAAAAGTCAAAGATCTTATTAAATTGGGTGGATTAACTTACTAATATGGTGGATTAGAATAAAAATTACCTTAAGTGAATACCCTCATCTAACAATATCAGCTGACCGTACTCAGCGTTTGTTCCGCCAAATTTTTTAGCTCTGGTGACAGAAAAGTTACATATACGGATCTTACGGCAAGCGCTTCGCGCGTGAGTTCTTTTTTTATTTATTTATTTTATTTATAAATCCTATAAGTTTAACACATTTAAAATAAAATAGTTTTTTTTTATATTTTTTTTATGTTGAAATAATGTAAGTTTATTTTTTATTTCTAAATTGCAATACCTAATGTTTTTTAAGTTTGAGCGTCTACTTCTAAATTGTTAATTGAAATTTATATGTTAGATCCTATATTTAAGTAATATTAAGATTTAATATATCCACAAAGCGTATTTTCGGTAGTTCATGCATACAACAAAAACGTGTGACACAAAAGATATTACAACTATTAATAAAGATAATAAAACTTGTTAGTATTTACGAGGATTACGGCACGCGCCTCATGTGATCATTATATATCACTACAATAAAACAACACTATAACAACTTTTTTATTCCAGCTGTTGTAATAAATGTAACTTTACCAAACAAGTCGCAATACACTTAAATGACAAGCGCTAATTTCGGTAAAAAATCCACGTTCCCTCCATTATTTTCCTTCTACGGCTCATTTTATTTAGACAAAAAGACATGGCCGACACTTCCTAAATTGAACCCTAAAATCAAATCGTAATCCATGGAATCAAATCGCACAATTTTCGTTCATAAAAACTTCCGCCTGCCTCTTCCTCCATCGCTCATCGCTCGCCACAAGCTGGTAGCCTCCGTTGTTTGTCGCTCGCCGCCATCCAGATATCTCTCCGTTTTCTAGAAAATCGCAATCCAAAAATCCAGAAAACCCTAGATCTTCGTTATTCATCGCTGAAATCACAATCCAGAAAATCAAATCACACCGTATCTCTTAATTACTGTAAGTTTGTTAACATTGGATTATTACTATAGGTTTTTTTACATATCGATTTATTGTTCATTACATACTGTGAGAAATATCATGATTTGCATTCTTAATTTAGTGTAAGTTTCTTAATATGGAATTCCTGTCTTTGGGCGTTACTTAGGCATTGTCTTTTGAGTAATTTTGAAATCAGCGATCAGCCTTTTGGCGTGCAGAGATCTATATTCTTTAGATGTTTCTACACATATATTATGGCTTAACTGTAAATAATCATATGGTTAATCAGTAAAATCTGGAGTATACTCATATAATAAAGTCGTTGGTTTTTGTTTCATTTCATATATGTATTCCGCGATGAATGCTTAAGAAAATATCGTAATGCGTATGTATGGAAATATTTTACTGACCTTTTTGATTACCTGCCACTTACAACTTTAACTGAAAACCAGGACCTCCTTGAACTTTTTCTTTCTTTCTTTTTTCATTTATGGTGTTCAATGTTATATTTGATTTTGAATTTTCTTTATTGTTGAAACCGTATAAAAAAAGAGAAGACCATTTGCGAGTTTTCAGTTTGCATGGTGGTCTCTTCCCATCGCTTGACACCTTAGATAATATTCGTGCTCTTGACCGCATAACATTAAAAGCCACGGTGAATTAAATGGACTATCACTGGACATAAGAAATCAATATGCATTTTTGAATTTAGCCAGTCATGGGTATTCCCTTTCACAACCGTTTATAATCTTTTATCACCATTTGGTGGCATCTAGTCAACTATCAGTTTTATAAATGTTTATGTGAACTGAGCACATTCCCAGTTTTGTAAACTGAGCTGATTTCCAGTTTTGCAGACGGAGCATGTACCCGCTCAATTGTGCAAGCTTCGGTCAGGTGTACAAACCGAGCATGTACATGCCCTATTGTGCCATCATTTTTAACTTAATTGTTTTTATTGCTTTTATTATTCATTTTAACTAAATTGTTTCAAACCATGAATATTTTTATTTCTTTTAATATCAATTTTAACTAAATTGTTTCAAACTTAAGTTCTACAATTTTTTTTTATCTAACTTTAAAGAGGCTGGCAAATATTTCAATATTACAGGGCATTTGTTTAATGATATCTGTGTTGCAAGTAGCTCGATTATCTAATATCATGGTAAAAATAATACCTGCAAAGCTTTATCCCATTATCCACCATTTATCTATATGATTTTCTTCTTAATTTCCTGATCAGGTTGCATCTGCTCCTTTGAGCTGTGCGTTTGTTTATGAAATTTTCTGGGTGTTCATCTCACCATTAATATTCCATGGAGTGTTACTATAGCTGAAGTTTTTTTCCTCCCTCTGTATCATTTAAAACAACATATCTATTTGTATTTTTCACGATTGATTGTTGTTGAACCAATTTTTATTTATAAAATATAAGTTCTCATTTAATTCTGATGTATATAGTAATCACTGATGAATCCGGGTAATAATTTCAATGGGAAGCTGCCCTAATCAAGTAAAATAATAACAGGAAACATCTTAATTGAATTAAAAACCCTAAATTTCGTTGCTCAGTACAACATTCAAAATTATTGAAGAACTCTTAATTTAAAGCTGCTACAGTGGAAAGCATGATTGAAAAAGGCTAATAATAGTGTAGATTGCTGTCATGCTTCAAAATGTTCGATCCAAGCCCACAAAACTGTCTCGACAGGTCGTCATCCTAGGGTTACGGTATTTGGGGGAACGAATGTTCGATCCAAGCCCGTTAACCCGCTGATTCAACGAGGGCAAGGACATTCCAGATCTAGCTTCTATGATCGGCAATGGAAACAGGTTCATAGCGATGTTTTAAATGGTTTGCCAAAATCGTTTTTGCAAGCTTCTAATGGTGGAGTTGGAAAGATGCGAGATGAATTCATGGATCTCAGTTATATCGAACCGAAGATTGTGGACAATAAGAAAAAGGCTTTTGTACCACAACTCGCAGTGGTCATATCCGCAGAAAAATGGAAAAACTCCATTGTGTTTTATGTGTATGGATCAAGACCGTATCACGTTCATTTGAAAAAATATATTGAAAGAGTATGGAAACCAGCTGGGAATTCTCAGTTATTATCCAGAGAAAACGGGTTTTTTCATAATACGGTTCGACAACAATTCAGATTGCGATAATATTTTGAAGGGAGGTCCATATATGTTCGATAATCGAATTATTATTCTGAAAAAATGGAGTACGGGAGTGAGATTCCGAAAGGATCTTCTTTCAACAATGCCGTTGTGGGTTTAAGTTTTCCAATCTAGAGTTGGAATTGTGGGACAGAGAAGCACTTAGTGCTATTGCTAGTGTGCTGGGGAGAATTATTAAAAAAGATAAGATTACAGCGGATGAATCAAGAGCTGCATTCGCAAAGATATTAGTGGAGATGGAAGCGACTTCTAATTTTCCTCAAGAGGTAGATGTGCTTTTACATACAGGCGAAGAATTGAAAGTCAGAGTTGAATTGCATACAAACCCTTATGCTGTAGCTACTGCAAAGTGTTTGGACATTCAACAGGTCAGTGTAAGTCGAAGACAGAAGAAGTGTGGGTGCCAAAAATTGGTAACAATATGGAGACATAGGAAGATATGCCAAATTCAAACACGGGTGCTCAGTTTGACAACAACGATGAATCGAATCCGGTGATTAACCTTGATCCGGTGATTACCCTAGTGGATGGTGATTCAAATACTGATGTGAATACTGACAGGGGTGATAATAATGGAATAACTGATAAAAATGATATTGTTTCAATGCAGATTAACCAAACATTAGACATGCATAACTCTGATTTCAATGTGTTAGGCAATGATGTTAATACATGTTTGTTTACAAACAATTCAAGTATTGCAAACATGTGTGATACTTCAGATACTACAAATAAGGATTTAAATAAGACAACACCACACATCAATGAAAATGAGTATCGGCAATAGGCAAATACAAATGGCGAGAATCAACAACAGGCATATACAAATGGTATAGACGGTACAAGATTTACTATGTCATTACAAAACAATTTTGGTGTACTAGGCGCATTGGCTGATGAGGCTATCAGTGTGAACCAGTTGAACCGAAACATCTTGAATATCCCTCCGATCAAAGCGCTGAGGAAAATTTATTTCAAGGCAACAAAGATGCTGGAACTGATGACAACCTAAATCAACCTGAAAAAGATAGTGTACTTCATGTGAAGATGGTGGTGAACATGACAGCATAGGAAATGGTACCGACGGTGAGTGGGAAGATATAGAAGAAGGGGATATGGCAGATTTGCTTAATACTGAAGAGAGGAAATCAAATCCACCTGAAAAGGAAACTGATGTGAGAAGTAATGTTGAAATAAATAAGAAGTACTTAGAAGAATTGGATAGCATAAACAAGAACAATAAGAAGAAAATTTCTGCTAAACCCGTTGCTCCTCCTAAAGTATCGACAAGAAGCCAGAGTAAGATTAAATGAATTTAATTTCGTGGAATGTTCGGGGTTTGAACACTTCAACTAAACAATTTGAAGTGGTCAAATTTCTTAATAAACAAAGGCCGTCCATCGTAGGCATTTTAGAACATAAGATGAATGATATTATAGTCAATAAATTTCAGCAAAGATTTCAGAAAAATTGGCAGTTTGCTAATAATAATGACTGTAATTGCAATGGTAGAATTCTGATGGCATGGGATACCAACATTTGGACCAATTTTATATCTGTAAGTAAATCTTAACAACACATGTCTTTTTCGGTAATGAACGTGGGGGGTCTAAAATGTCACGTGACTTTCATTTACGCTAGTAATTTTCTCCTAGACAGGGAGAAACTGTGGACTGAAATAGCTACCGAGGCAAATGTAGTAGATGTTCCCTGGATAGTGGTTGGGGATTTTAATAATATCCTTTCCGCAAATGACAAAAAAAGGGGGTCGGTTGTCTCGTTTAGACAAATTTCTGGTTTCATAAATTGTTTAACTAGTGCAGGTCTTATGGACATTCCTATATTGGGCTTTAAATATACGTGGAGAAGAAGGGGAATTGCTACCAAAATTGATAGGCTTTTATGTAATCACCATTTTCTGGACACTTTTCCGGAGCTAACTGCTTTTGGAGAGTCCAATCCGGTTTGTGATTATATCCCCGTTTATGTGAAGTTTACCCCTAAAGTTAGTAGGACTAACAACATTCCTTTCAAATATGCTACTACTTGGCATGGTTTAAAAGGTTACTGGGACTGTTTTTTTGGACTAAAGAATATATGGATATGGGGTTCTGGCAAGGATCAAAAATTTACATTTTTCAAATGTTTTTGAAATGTTGTAAATGTAATCTAAAGAGATGGAATTGCAGTAATTGGGTTTACAAAAATAATATTCGAAGATTAGAAGAGGATTACTGTGTTATATTGAAAGATATTGACGACAACCCTTACTGATCTGGAATTGTATGATAAATTGGACTATGCTTATAAAAGATGAAAGAAGCAATGTAATACTGAGTAAAAAGATGCAAGACAGAAAGTAAAGATTTCATGGCTAAATAAGGGAGATGCATGTACCAAGTTTTTTCATGCGAAGATGTCCTTGAGAAGACACATAAATAATTGGGGGAATATTTTTCTTGCTAATGGACAGATGTTGCACGATTCTGAAAGTATTGAGAAAGAGGCTATAGATTATTTTACAAACATTTTCAATTCTGATAGTCCACGACCTTTCTATTTTCCAAATATAAACTGCAAATTTATGATAAATGATAGCGGAAGAGAGCATCACCTATCTACAATATCAGTGGGAGAGGTGTATAAGGCTATTTGGTCAACTCCCAATGACAAAAGTCCGGGTCCGGATGGATTCACAGCAAAAAAAATTAAAATTCACTGGGAAGAACTTAAATTACCCCTTAATGATCTTATTCAGGAGGTGTTCCAGACAGGTAAGCTTACAAAAGGTATCAATCATACTTTCATTACCCTAATTACCAAAGTTGAGAAACTTATGAATATTTCGGATTATAGGCCCATTTCATGTTGCAATGTTATTTATAAAATCATTTCTAAAGTGATTTGCAACAGAATTAAGCTGTATCTTATGCATCTTATTTCTGTGAATCAATCCGCTTTTATTCCTAGTAGACATATTGCAGAAAATGTTTTGCTAGCGCATGAACCGATTAGACACTTCAAGAGAATCGATGGGGGTAATATGTGTATTAAAATTGATCTACAAAAAGCCTATGATATGGTAAATAGGGGGTTCGTTTGACATACGTTGAAAATGATGGGTTTTCCTAGAAGATTGATTAAAGTTATTAAAACTTGTATAGTCACGCCTACTTTTTCTATTCTTTTACGAGGCAGTCCTAAAGGTTTCATATATAGTAATAGAGGATTGAGACAAGGTGACCCCCTCTCCCCTTACCTTTTTTGCATTGTTATGGAATTTTTCTCTATTTTAATGCATAAGGCTTGTAAGAAGGATTTAGTTCCTCCTATTTTTAAAATGAGTCGCATATTAATCATTTGATCTACGCTGACAATTTGATGATTTTTTCGAGGGCAAAGATTAAGTGTGCAAGAGAAATTTACAAGATTTTAGACATGATGAGAGACCAGGCAGGTCTTAAAGTGAATGGCCTTAAGTCTAAAGTTTCCTTTAGTAAAGCAGTAAGAAACAAAGAAATTTTGACTGATTTGCCGAATATGAAGGAAGGGAATCTACCCATTAAATATATTGGTGTACCGATGTCAAATAATTATTTTCACTTCTCCGATTATGGTGATCTTTTTGATAAAATCAGAAAAAGATGGATAGCTGGGACTATAGGCTTTTATCTATGGCAGGGAGAATCGAATTGATTAAATTTGTCATCACTCCTATGGTCATGTATTGGTTGCTAATTTATCAACTTCCTTTTGCAACTATTGGTAAACTTCATAAATTATGTGCTAATTTCGTTTGGGGAGGGAAGAGTCATAAGATTTCATGGGATACTCTCTATTCTCCAAAAAGTGAAGGTGGTGTAGGGATACGAAAGTTTGAAGATATCAAAACTGCTGCTGCAGTTAAACTGATTTGGCACTTTATCAGTGGCAACAACCACTACTACAAAAGTGGGCATATTCGACACTAATTTGTGTGCGTTGCATGAAAAGTGTGGCGAAAGCTATGCATTCTTTGATCTTCTGCAACAACATTCATTTGTTGTTGCATTAGATGTGAACACAGTGTTGCGGTTGAAATTCTTGTGCTGTGACTTGCAACACCAGTTCAAAGTGTTGCATTACATAAATACATGCCAGGTCAGCGATCCACGTTATCAGTTTAAACAAATAAATAACCGTAGATGTTGATTAATCCAACGGTTCTTGCCGATCCTTGCAACACCAGTTCAAAGTGTTGCATTACATAAATACATGTCAGGTCAGCGATCCGCGTTATCAGTTTAAACAAATAAATAACCGTAGATGTTGATTAATCCAACGGTTCAAGCTGATCCTTGCTACAGCTTAGTGAAAATTTGGCGCGATAGTTTCCCCATTCACGAAATACTTCCCCCCAAAACAAATTTCTCCGGTACTCCTCCTTCTGTCCGTTTCTCTCTCCACGAAATCCGTCCAAGAACGCCTCCGATTGCTACTCTTCCTCAGGTTACAAACTATAAACCTTCGATTGCTCCTATTTTACGAACTTTACACCTCCAATTTGGATCGTTTAGGACAATTACAGGTAGTTAGGGCTTCATCATTTAGGTTTTATTTAGTTGATTTCATCTCTAACTTATTTTGATCTGCGTTCAAAGTCTCTGGGTGATTTGGGTATACCGATTACCTTAAATTAGGGTTTTTATACTTGAAGTGTTGTATTTATATGTTTGCATGTGTTGAAATTGTGCAAGTTCTGTATTTTTATGTTTGCCAAACCATTGATGTATTGGTAAATAATGCCTATTTCCAAAGGTGTTAACAAAATTTAGAGGATAAAAGAAATCCAATATGAATGTTCAAATGTCTATTTCTGTTTGTAGTTAAATAATGCCTATATCTCTTCCTACATCGTATGACTACGAAGATACCCTGGGCATGGGTGATCTAGGACTGTCAAACCCATCATCACCAGAAACTCCTATTGATTTTTATATAGAGATGCAAGAAAGGCACTACGATGATTTGCTTGAGTATGAACTAGAGCAAGAAGAACTCCGAAGACAACGGCGAGAAGAAGAACGACGTGAAGAAAGGGCGATGCGACGGCATAGTCGTTTGCGTCGTCAGCATCAAAACAACCAAGTGGTTAACGAACAACATGCTGACTCACCAATCATAATGTGTCATTGTGGGTATGTCGCTGCAGAAGATGTTATTTCGATTGGATTCAACATTGGTCATCGTTATTTTAGATGTCGGGTTTATCCCACAGGGTGTACCTTTTGGCAGTGGATTGACCAACAGTTTCCAAGTCGAGCCGCTGAGTACGCAAATGAGATACAACATCAACTTACAACGCTGCAAAATCATGTTATTGGTTTTCGAACTGATGTTAGTAGACTTAACGACCAGCTTCAAGGGCTAAACATTAGACGACAAAATTAAATTATTGCATCGTTCTTTGTATTAGATACAACTGTATCGTCTATGTATCACCTGTATAGTCTTTGTATCTGTACTGTTTTGTTTTGGTGCAGTCATGTAATGTTATGCATTTGTGTTCAGTATCCTTAGTTGCTTGTTTTATGTACGTATTCTCTTGGTAACTCAGTTCCAAAAGTCAGTGATAATTCATATCAAAACAATCGTCCTTGTATCATGACACTGATTATGTATATTTGTAAATTATTAACTTGTTTTGTTTTTATTTCTAATTTAGTCTAACATTACAGGGTAGCCCTTGTTCGTGTCTTGAAACTCTTAGGGGTATCAAATTTAGTCTTACTAAGCCGTGGTTAGATTGTGGCAATGGATAGTGAGTATTACATATGGATAGGACTTCCGAGATCGAGCGCAGAATATGTAAGAGGGGTAACAGCTTTTCTAAGAAATGCATTTCCCATTTATAAAGTAGGTGATGAGATGAAGTGCCCCTGCAAAAAAATGTACAGAACGTAATTGGTATTGTGAAAATGTCATATACGATCATCTTATTTTTAATGGCCCTTCTCCATTACATACCGGGTGGATTTGTGAAGTTTCACAGACAAAATTAATAGGTGTTGATGACCATATGGATTGTGCAACGGAGATGGATTTTGAGGATAATTTAGATGTGATGTTCAAGTGTGCGGGTTACAAATTTGGTCAAAATCCCAAGGACTTTGTAGTAGAACCAAATCCAGAGGCCGAGAAATTTTATCGGCATGTTAAAGAAGGAAAAAAACCGTTATATCCTGGCTGCACTAAATTTTCTCGACTAAGTTTCTTGATCAGGCTTTATCATTTAAAGTGTGCTTATGGAATTAACGAGTCTGCGTTTGGGGAATTACTAAAGCTTATAAAAGAAGCCTTTCCTGATGCCCAGCTGCCTTTGTCTTCCTACGCTGCAAAGAATGTCATTAAGGATTTAGGTCTTAATTACCATAAAATACATGCCTGCCCAAACCATTGCATGTTATATTGGGCAGAGAATAAAGATAAAGAGGCTTGTGACATTTGTGGTTTTTCGAGATGGGCTGTAAAAGAAAAGGAAGACATCGTTGATAATAATGATCCACCAAAGTCGATTCCCAAAGTGCCGGCAAATGTTATGAGGTACTTTCCTCTAAGACCAAGGTTACAAAGGATGTTTATGTGCAAATAATTTTCCAAGCTTATGAGATGGAACCAAGTGGAACGAAAAGAAGATGGAAAATTAAGACATCCGGCTGATGGTGTGGCATGGAAGATGATGGATGCTCGCTATCCTGATTTTTCATCAGAAAATCGTAATGTTAGATTGGGTCTAGCATCTGATGGATTTAATCCATATCGTTCAATGAATTCAAGTTATAGTACATGGCCAATTGTGTTGGTAAACTACAATCTTCCGCCTTGGTTATGTATGAAACAAGATAATTTGATTCTTTCAACATTAATATCTGGTCCAGATTCTCCAAAGAACAGTATTGACGTATATATGCAGCCTTTAATTGTGGAATTGAAAGCGTTATGGAATGTTGGCGTCGAAACATATGATTCCTTGACTGATGGGAATTTTAATTTACGTGCAAGCGTCTTATGGACCATTAGTGATTTTCCGGGATATGCCATGTTGTCAGGTTGGAGCACGAAGGGGAAACTAGCGTGTCCAGTATGCCATTACGAAACTTCTTCAAATTATTTGAAGCATAGCAAAAAAATGTGTTATATGAACCATAGAAAGTTTCTTGATCCGACACATAAGTGGAGGCTAGATAAGAGGAGATTTAATGGCGAAACTGAAATGGGGAGCATTCCAGAAATATTATCAGGAACTGATATTGAAGAGTTATTGCGGGGGTTCAAAAATCCGTTTGGGGATAAGACGAAGAAACCTGGTAAAAGTGACGGCCCTTTTAAAAAGAGATCAATACTGTTTGACTTACCATATTGGTGTCATAATCCCCTTCGACATAACCTGGATGCCATGCACATAGAGAAGAACATATGCGACAAAATATTAGGTACTTTACTTAATATAGGTCGCATGTCGAAGGATCACCTAAACGCTCGTTTGGATTTACAGGAATTGGGCATAAGGAAGGCCCTTCATCATGTTGAATGTGGTGATGGAAAGCATGTTGAAATTAGAGCTGCAATATTTGATATGACAAACAAGGAAAAAGAAATATTTTGCTCTGTATTGAAGAACGCCAAACTGCCTTACGGTTGTGCCTCGAATGTTAGTCGGTATGTGCACGTAAAAGAGAGAACGGTTGTGGGATATAAGAGCCATGATGCTCATTTCATACTCCACTATTTGTTACAATTTGCTGTGAAGAAAGCGTCAAAACCCGAGGTTGCGTTATCAATTATCAGATTTAGTGCATTCCTTAGAGGACTATGGAGCAAGGTTATCGAAGTGGATGATATCAAGAGGCTGCAAAAAGAAATTGTAGAGATACTTTGTCATTTTGAAATGATTTTTCCACAGGCTTTTTTCAATATAATGGTACACTTGCCTGTTCATTTATGCAGAGAAATCGAATACGGTGGGCCTGAACATCTTAGATGCATGTATCCAATTGAGCGATATCTAGGAAAGTTGAAATCTTATGTGCGAAATAGAAACAGACCGGAAGGTTCGATTGCAGAAGGTTACTTGGCAGAAGAGTGTGTGACCTTCTGTTCAAGATTTTTAAGCGTTGATGGAGGAACAGAAAACACGTCGATTGATTTTGGAAGATGTCAAACAGATTTGGAATATCATATTGGAACAAAGAAGAATAAAGATGGAAAGATGTTCAATTTGAAAGATGCAGTTTGGAAGGCAACGCATCGCTATGTTCTGTTCAATTCCGGTAATAAAGAAATTGAGAGTTTGATCGAGTAAGTTCTTAAGTTCCTATATCATTTTCCTTAACTATAAATTAACATCTGCATTTTGTAGTTTTTTGACCGTAATTATTATTTAGGGTTCATCGAGCTTTTGTGGATGGTCTTGCAAATAGAAGAAGATACAAGAGGGAACGAGAACATTTCGAAGAGTTTTGGAATTGGCTTAAAGAAGAGGTTCTGAAAAAGGACAAGATTTCAATAGATGTAGAGGTGTTTGCATTAGGTCCTAATCGAGTAGCTAGGAAGTTTACCGGTTATATAGTAAATGGATATAGATTCCACACAAAATTTAGAGATTCTCGATGTACTACACAAAATAGTGGTGTATTTTTGACTGCCAAAACCACCAGCTTTGCAAGTTCGAAAGACCAAAACCCAATAGTGGGTGATGTCAATTACTACGGATCAATCGAAGAAATTTTTGAGCTTGATTATTGGGGAGCTTTCACAGTGGTCCTTTTTAAGTGTTGCTGGTACCAAGAGGAAAAAGATTCACATGGTCTTACTCGAGTAAATTTTAGCAAGTGCCATAAAACTGATCCTTATGTCCTGTCTTCGCAAGTGCAGCAAGTATTTTATGTGGAAGATGCAGTTGAAAAGAACAGTCATTACGTTATTAAAAAATTGCCGAGAGATTGGTGTGATACTGAAAATGAGAATGCAATGGAAGAAGACATGAGCAATACGCAACCACATGATATGGGCATAGGTGGTGAACTAGAACCAGAAATTGTTGATGGGGGTTGGATTAGGGATGATGTCCCCGTAATACAACTAGAAACAGAACTAGAAGCAGAAGTTCCTGATCCTGTTCCGTCTTGTTAGGACAAAAAATTCCTCTTTCTTATTGCTTTAATTTGGTCTAATTCGTGATGTATTTGGCACTTTTTTTTTAGCTGGAAATTATTATCTTTGATGAATGTATTTGGCACTCTTTTCTCATATTGCAATCTACAATGTTCGCATGTTTTATGATTTAATGCTATGTTCTTTACTGTCATCTAAATTGGTTATAGACCAAAATGTTATAGTTGTTGTTTTTTGTCCACTTTAACATGCATGTACCTTGTTCTAATGTATTCATTTTGTACAGGATGGATGAACTTATTAATATCCGACTGCAACATGGTGGACAGTTTCGAAGGGCATGTTACGTTGGCGGAGAATCCTTCGTAGTAACAAAATATGATGTAGACCGGTTTTCTTACAGTGTGCTTATGGACTTTGTTAAAGATTGTCTCCATTACACTAAAATAGGAGGAGTCTACATCAGAAAAGGAACGAGGGGTGGCTGGCAGCTAATACTGAATGATAAGGACGTAAACGAGTACGTACAGGGCTGCAATAAGCAAGAAGACGTGGTTTTTTACATCGACAACACCATTGACAAAGACAGTGAGCCGTTGATTCAACTGCAGCCACATGTAATCATACGGCCAAGGAAAAACATAATTCAAGGTATATATGTATATGTAATATAGATCCATTCTTATATATATATCTCTATGTGTGTGTACAGAACTTTGAAGGAGGCCATCGTTATTATTTTTATTGTTCCAGGTTCTGCTAAGAAGCCGGTTGCAAAGCGCAAGTATACTACTGCACATAGACTTCAGCAGCAACACAAAATGATGAAAAACAACCCAACTCAAGTGGGTCAGAACAAACTATCGTCGGAGCCTGATATGGATAATGATGAAGAAGATGTTACTGTGACGGACAAAGGAACCCGGAGGAAATTAAATGTAGAAAATGAAACAGGTAAAGATGATGTTACCCGAGAGAATGAAGCTGATGTTCAGGTATTTTTCAGTTTTCATTTCAGTTTTATTAATCCGGATGAAATCTTATTCCGACCATGAAGGCTGCAGCTAATTCAAGTAACTGTTTGTTCTTTGTGCATGCATTCTGTCAAAATAGCAAGAACTGTTTATACGTCAACTCTATTTGGTTAACTAGCTTAAATTTATCATCGATGGTGAGTAATAATGCCAATCTGCTTGCAGTTCTCACAACCATCAGTTTTGACGAAGTATGAACAAGAGCGAATCACGCGCATGCAAGAAAATGATGCAGTTAGTAGATCACTTGGGGTGCCTTCCTTGGTTAGTTGTATGAAAGAGGCTGCCGCACGAAATAAGAAAGATAAATGTAAAGATGTTGCTGGAAGTGATGAATACATCCCAGACAATGCTGGTGAAGACGTCACTGATGATTCATCAGATTCGGAGGTATAAAGAAGTTATTTGTTTATTACTTATTGTATTTGCCTTTATGAACGTAAAAAATCTTGAACTTCAACTTAATTGTAGAGAATCAAAATTGTTAAGTCAAAGGATCTTTTACCTGGACCGAGAACTCATGCGCGAACCAATGCAGCCATTGAAATTGAGAAGGAAGCGATGAAGCGCACCCCCCTCCAAAGAAAGCTGGCTCCAACAAGGATTTGATCCTGACATTCACTCCCACTCCAAAGAAACTCAGTAACCGGGAGAATCAGACAGAAACATTAAAGAAACTTACGAACCCTACACCGTCTTTTTCAGGAGTTATAAAACCTACAACGTCTCGGCCATCCGTTTTAAAACCTACATGTAGCAAATTGTTCAAACAATCAACCAGTTCATGTGAAGCTGCTGGTTCAGTTGCTGCTTATTTAGCGATGCGGAAACGTCAAAAGCAGAACGTTGAAGCGCCTCTAACAATGGAAAATCTTACCGATCGATTAGAGCAGGAATGGATTGCACAGGAAGATGAAGCAGGTACAGGTATATATATAAATAATAATGTTTCTTTATCTGTGCACTGCACTGCACTGTTGAGTGTCTTTTTTCTATTCACATTTTTGAACCTGGTAGATAAAGTACAAGGTCCAAAAATTCCTAGAGGGAAGTCAAAAATGACCAAGGTGCATGCTAGAACCCCTGATGATAAAGTAGTCATTGAGTTGAATGAGGATGGCCAGCCAGTTTCTGATAATATTACAGAGTTAAGCAATTTTCTTGGTACACTAGCAAAGGATAATGTGTCTCTTACTTACATCAATTGGCATGTGGTTCCTGATCAATTAAAGCGACAAATGTTGGATTATGCTCTGGTACAATCTAATTTCCTTAACCATATACAGTTCAACTGACTTCCTAAATGTTTGGTTTTACTTAATTAGTTTGTTTCCTGAATTTTGTGATTGCTATATTGTAGGCTACGTATGTCATACCGGAAGAAGGACACCAGTGGGTCTTGAACACGCTTAACGACTCTTGGTGGCAGTACAAGTCTCGCATCAAAACAAGGTATTATAAAAAATACTCAACTGATGAGGAAAGGCTTGCAAATAGGCCCAGTACAATTCTGTTGGAGGATTTTAAAATGCTCTTGGACTACTGGGGGGATGAAGCAGTTCAGGTACGGCTTTAATGATATTCACATTTGTATAATGTTTATTAGTTCACATTATCTTGTTTAATGCTAATCTTTAGTAGTTCACATTATCCTTGTTTAGTGCTATTTTTTTTGGATTTCCAGGCCCTAGCTGATTCTAATTCCACGCATCGTAATTCGTTGAATGAGACACATACCATGGGTCCCAAAACTCATGCAGTAGCCAAAGAAAAGATAGTATGTGTTTTTCTGAACTTAAGTTATTTTTTATTGTGATTGAGTTGAATTGACCACATGATAATTATAATTTGTTATATCATTGAATTATTGGTAATCCTAATACTTGACAGAGAAAGAAGGACCCAGAAAAAGCCTCCCCATCTGCTGCCTTGGTTTATCTAGAAACTTATAAACGAGAACCGGGTCGAAGTTACAAGACTAACACGGATGAACTGAAGGCCAAATACGTGAGTACATATATAATTAGATACTGAAATAGCAATACTTGTGTCAGTATAATTGGCACATTGTACGTTTGTTGGAGCTGCATATTAAATCGAACACATATATAGTTAGTTTGAAAGAGAACCAGTTCTGTTAATAAATTCATTCCTGCCAGCTGCCTATTTATCTATATGCTTGCCTGGTTTTCATTTTGTAGGCGAAGGTGCAAGCAATGGTGGATGCTGGAAACATTGCTGAGGCAGATGCACTGGTTTCTGGTGGGAAGAGGCACACACGTAATTGGCTTGTAGGAACGCGAGGCAAATTGGCTGAAAAGTCTCCAAATCCTGGTTCTTTGGACAGCTATGTCCAAGAGTTGACAAAAAAAATAAGGCAAGAGCTGGAGGCGGACTTGGAGGAAAAGGTGAATAGAAAAGCTAAAGAGAACGTGTCGTGGGTGTTAAAAAAGCTAGGTGAAGCCAATCCAGATCTAAATTTAGATGTCGGAGACCTTTGTGTCACCACAACAAGTGATGAAGATGCTGACAATTGTACTCCTTCAACCCCGGCAACTGACTGAAGTATTTGGATGGTATGTGTTAGCACTTGTGATATATTCGGATTGTTCTTTTAAATGATGGCACTTGTGGTATGTGTTTGTGATGACAGTACTTGTGGTATGTTTTGGTGATGGCAGTACTTGTGGAATGTGTTGGTGATGATACTTGTGAGTTGGTATATATAATTGGTTGGTCTGACTGTGGTGATGAATGTTTTGGGAGGAATTGTTGTATGAATATTTTGGTATATATGTATGAATGTGGTACAATGTTTTGGATTGAATATATGTACTGCAGAATCTGTAATTACATGGTTGTATTACAGCTGCAGTTGATTTTTTCTTGGTGTCGCATTTGATTTTTGTGGTGTTGCGTTAGACTGTGCTGTGGTGTTGCATTAGACTGTGCTGTGGTGTTGCATTAGACTGTGCTGTGGTGTTGCATTAAGTTTAACATTATTAATTCCATAATGGTACGGCACGTGGGCCCCACAGCTTACGTGGCCACGTGGATAGCTGACGTGGCATGTGACACATGTGCAGCTGACGTGGCATGTGCCACGTTGACAGCTGACGTGGAAAGTCAATGCGGACCCCACTATCATGAGCTGGAAGCCAGGGTCTGGCTTCTACTTAAGGCAACGCTGTATATTGTTGCATTACATGGATATGCTGTTGCAATAGGGCAAAAGTTCTACTTAAGGCAACGCTTTCTTTCCGTGGCCGTAGATGGACAAAAGCGTTGCATTAGATGGCTAATGCAACGGCCGCGGATGCCACGGCCCCCTGGTGTTGCCTATTTGAAAAAAGGGCCTACGGCAACGCTTTTTTGATCTACGGCCACAGAAGAATAGTGTCGAATATGCCCACTTTTGTAGTAGTGAACATGTGGAAAAATTAGATGATGAGTAGTTATTGCAAAAAGGATAATTTTTGGGTTTTAAATATAGACAACAACACCTCATGTACGTGGAAAGCCATGTTGAGAAATAGAGATCGGGGGTTGAATTGCATTAATAGATGTATTGTTAACGGCCTGGACTCAATGCTATGGTCTGACCCGTGGATTCTGGTTAATTTACTGGGATGGGACTGTTTAGAAGTGTGTGGAGGATAAAATTTAAAAGTTGAAAGCATTATTCAGGATGGGGTGCTCATGACCAATCGGCTTACAATATCTAGAAGAATAGCGGATAAAATTAAAGATGTTCAAATCATGAATAATTGTGAATAGGACTATTGGAGTTGGAATAATAGTAAAATATGGTTTCTCTTTTTACTCGGCTTGGGACTCAACTAGAGTGCAAAATCCTAAATTGGACTAGTGTGAAATAACACGACATTATACGAACAGTGCGAAAATGTCTATTTGTATGTGTAAAGCTGTGCTAAACAGGCTATCTACATTGGATTATCTAGTCAATTGGGGTTACGATGTGAATCCAGTGTCTATTTTATGAAATGAATTTTCTGAAATCAAAATTTACGAATAAAGGTTGTGCTCAAGACATAGTGTGTTGCAGTGTTGTTACGATTGTTTATCACATCTGGGCGAAACGTAATATGCGGATACATGGAACTGGTTTGTATGATAAGTTTAAGAGATGGGAACTTATAGAGATAGAGATAAAATACCTGATGATGAAATTGAAACTGAAGAACGCGATAAGGCATGAAAATTTGCTGAGAAATTGGGACATCGAGGTTTTTGATCCAGGCTGAAGACGCGCTGCCATTGTTGCTTTTTAGGGTTATTGCCTTAATTTGGGGATAGCTTAGAAGCGGTGTTTCATGTTTTGGAGAGGCAGATGCTTTGTTGCTTTGTCTTGTAGCTGACATGGTTTGTCTTTTGTCGGTCTTTGACCTTAAGGATCTGGTTTTGCTTTTTTTACTTTGGGTATTAGCAAGTATGGTAATTGTTTTTTGCTTGCTTTGTACTAATATGTACTTTTTTATTGATTCGTTATCAATAAAACACCGCACTCTTTTTGTCTATCTTGTACTCACACCGAGTACATGTATAGGTTTTTTAACGAGGCGGTTTACCCAGTTTCAAAAAAAACACTTCAAAATTTTAGAATATAAAAGCTGTTAACTCCAATTGTTGTGATGTTGCCACCTGCGAAGTGTAGACAAAAATTCTGAAAATCATGAAGTAACTAAAAAGTCCCTTTCTAGGCTAATTATGTGAATGCTTAACTATATGGTTTAAGCATTGGTTGAGAAAGGTGAATTGATGATGGCTATTAATTATTTAAACAAGTTAAAGGAGCAAGGGTTTACTCCTGAGGATAATATGATTAAACTATGTGTGTTTCAGCAAAGATTATCATACGAATGAGGATTTGCTTCAGTCGCTTGATGCTGTTTAGCAGGTAATTTTTTTTGACTTCTGATAGGTCTTATTTCACATAGTAATTTTTTTAGTTTCTACTTCCAGTACATTTAGCTCTTCCTTAATGTTTTTGATACGTCTCTTTAATTCTATATGAGATGGTTTAGGAAGTGTAGTACCCGAGACAGATTTTAATTCGTTGATATATCATGATCCGAGTGTGTGACGACAGTAAACTGCCGTGGTGCGAAAGTAAGAATAATCATAGGAGCATAACATAATTAAAACAATAACAGATCTCAGATAATAGCAGAACCTATAAATCATTGCAGCGGAAATGGAAATGTCATCACAATATAACATCACAGACATCAGAGTGCGCGGTACATGATACACTTAGCAAAACAGATGTCTCAACAAAGAAAGAAACAAAGTCTCAATCTCAACCAAATACATCAAAGCTCAATAATGTCTAAATGTCTCAAGAAGCAAATAAAAAGATAAAAGAAAAGATTCTTCATCTTCTTCCTTAGCAAGCTCTTGTCCAGAAAGTATCCATACCTAAAACCTGTCATTTGGCAGCCCGTGTGGAAAGAGGGCACACGAGTTTGCAAAGTGAAACAAACTACGAGTCAGTCATGGGACTGGTATGAAAAATCTTACTTAACTAACAATATGGCTAATCACTGGACCACGCCGCTAACGTGGAACGGGTTTACTTCATTGGATTGCCAGTGCATAAGTTTTATAAATTTTAAGTCAAAAACAACGCAATGCTTTTTAGAAAATGAAATCATTATAAGACTCAAGTCCCATCACACAGTGCAACACAAACAGGAGGATAGAGTTTTACCTTATAATGATAAAAAATGCTTGGTACGTAGAAAATAACATTTTTACTATTATTATTAGTGTCTAATAGGTTTCAATATACTTCAAAGTAAATGTATCAATCCTAGACGGCATAGTACCCCATCCTATTATGTCACCATATATAGGTTTACAATCAAAACTGTAATGTCGTATTGAAGATTGGTTTTCCATCTTGATTCAAGGCTAGGGACGATCTCCTAACCGATTCGAGACACTCTAGCAATGTCTCAGGATTCGGACGCTGGCGAACCCTTGGATATTGCAGGGCCGGTCCACATATAACGTTAGTGGATTAGTTATACCTGAACACACGCTCCCCGATCCTATTGGACCTATAGTTTGGCCATTGGGGACCAATAAATACGAGGAGCCTCATAATCCATCAAGCACATAAGTAAAAATGTCGGGTCTTGTAAAAACCCAAACACCACTTCTAGCTAGAAAGAAACGTGTGCACTTCCTGTCCCGTTTTTGACTCTATTGGGGTGTGAGGCTCACGAGGTAACGTAATACATAAGGCTATGCCGAAATAGGCTATGCTTTGATCATCATCCACAAGGCTCTGCTTTTCAACAAAAGTCTCGATCAATTTCATCTTGGCATGTCACATTAACAATTCACGCCATGCGATCGATAACTACCAATATATAACCTTTGAGCTCATGCGTCTCAAAGAAGAGTGTTAAGCAAGAGAACAAATTCTCCGCCACCACAGATATATATATTAAATAGAAATCAATTTAATTACATGGAATGAAATTCAATGTCGGACACACATCCATTTACAAGTCCATTCTGGATCTGAACGAAACCGGAGTCACCTTATTCCTCGTTCCGTATGTCCAATACGGAAGAGAGGTGCTCGCATATCCGGATAATCAACAAATACGTCCGGACAACTACCACTTTAACCCTTTATTGGTAGCTAGCCAATGCCAGGCATCAGTAGTTATCCTTTCGATGTGAAGATCGTCGGTCTTCAATCGCCGTCTTTAAGATCTTCAATTTAGATCGTCGTATAACCATTTGAAATGAGATTTAACTCTGTCTTTTCAAATGATTCTCGCATATATATAGTTTAAAATCATTTCATATTGTTAATAGTATTTAATAACGACTAATCGCTATTTTTATTTATATAAAAATAGCCAAATTTATTTAACGACGCTTCGGGTTGATGGGCGGCCCTGGCGCTGTTTTTACCAAATTTTGATTTACACTTATCTCGAAATCTAACCGTTGGATTTTAACAAAATTTATATTGTTGGAAAGATCTTCCCAAAGCAGTCCTAACGGTTCCAGTTTTGGGAAAATCCGACGGTTGGATCTTTCAGTATAATCGTTTAAAGTTACGATTTCAAAACGCGAACTACAGCGCACGATTCGTTTATTTTTAATTTATATTTATATATATATATGATTATATATATAAACTCTTCGACGATCTCTCTAAGGTATTTACCATGCCAAATAAAAGAACATTTTTATTGGCATATCATAGTCGTGTACTGTCAAACAAAGTATATTTCATTCTCATGAAAGTTTATCCAATGGCAAGCCAACTTTGCATAAAAATTCTAATATATGCAAACGTGAATATAAATGTAATTTTTGACAGTGCATATAGTTCTAATATATACAATGTAATTATAACCGTTATTTCAACAGCGCATATAAATTCTAATATATGTGATATAATTATAAATATGATTTTAACAACGCATATAAATTCTAATATATGCGGTGTAATATAAATGTGATTTTAACAGCGCATATAAATTCTAATATATGTGGTGTAATATAAATATGATTTTAACCATTTCATTAAAAACATAGTTTTTAATGTAAACATGTTTATTTTGAAAATTTGCATGTTTGTCTTTTTACATTAAAAATGCATATTTTTAATGAAATCATGTTTTCTATTTAAAACATGAACAACTCTCATATTTTTAATATTTCTGTCATTACATTAAAAATGAAATTTTAATGTAGAACCTATTTTCATTTTAAAACATGTTTCTTTTTTGCATTTTTATAATTACATTAAAAAGTGAAATTTTAATGTATAACATGTTTTGCATTTAAAACATGTACATTTTCTTTATTTTAACATTTCATTAAAAATGTATATTTTTAATGAAATCATGTGTTTAATTTTAATGAAATCATATTCGTGTTTTTAATGAAATGATGTTTTCTTTTTAAAACATGTGTATTTTCTATTTTATTTAATATTATATTAAAAATGTGAATTGTTTACATGGAATCATGTTGGATTGAAAACATGTACATTAAAAACGTATATTTTTAATTTAATAATGTTTTGACTTTAAAACATAAACACTTTTCTTATTTTTAACTTTACATGAAAAATGTATATTTTTAATGAATTCATGTTTTGGTTAAAACATGAACATTTTCTCCATTTTCCAACGATTACATTAAAATGTATATTTTATATGAAATCATGTTTTGATTAAAAACATGAACATTTTTCCCTACTTATATCCTTAACATTAAAAATATATATTTTAATGAAATCATGTTTTTGTTTAAACTACGAACATTTTGCTAATTTCTTTAATGACATTAAAATATGTTTTTTTTAATGACTACATGCTTTTATTCCTAAACATGTACATTTTCCTTTATTCTTAACACTTCGCTAAAAATGTATATTTTTAATGAATTCATGTTTTGGTTAAAAACATGAACATTTTGTTTTTTTTTAACGTTACGTTAAAATGTAAATTTTTTAATGTAATGTTCTTATTTTTATCTAAAACATGAGTATTTATATTTTTGTAATAGTTCCATATAATGATAGAAATTTATATTTCATTTTTGCTGAATATTCCAATTCAACAAAATGACAAAATCTGACATTTCTTTTTGATTGAATTTTTTTAACTCAATCAAATAACAAACAAAAGTGATATTTTGTTTTGATTGAAAATTCTAACTCAATCAAACAATAACAAAAGTGATATTTTATATTTTGATTGAAAATTATAGTTCAATCAAAAACAACCAAAATGACATTTTATATTTTGATTGAAAATTCTAATTCAATCAACAAACAAACAAAGTGATATTTTTATTGAATTGAAAATTCTAATTTAATTCAACAAAATAAACAAAGTGATATATATATATATATATTTATTGAATTGAAAGTTATAATTCAATTCAAAAAAATAAACAAAGTGATATTTTTTTTATTGAATTGAAAGTTCTAATTTAATTCAACAAAATAAACAAAATGATATTTTTTTTATATATTAAATTGAAAGTTCTAATTCAATTCAACAAAATAAACAAAGTGATTTTTGTTATTGAATTGAAAGTTCTAATTCAATTCAACAAAATAAACAAAGTGATATTTTTTATTGAATTGAAAATTCCAATTCAATTCAATAAATAAACAAAGGTGAAATTTTTTATTGAACTGAAAATTCTAATTCAATTCAATAAATAAACAAAGGTGAAATTTTTTATTGAACTGAAAATTCTAATTCAATCCAATAAGTAAACAAAAGTGATATTTTTACTGAATTGAAAATTCTAATTCAATCCAATAAACAAACAAAGCTCCATTTTTGTTGAATATATATGATTCAACAAAATATCAACAAAAATGTTTTATTCTAATTAACACATCACATATAGATCTATATTAACAAAATATCTAAACTAACAGATCTATATTAACACATCACATACAAATTAAATCAAGTGGCATAGCATATACAGCGAATCAATGAGAATACAATTACGATTTATTCTAATTAATTTAAAATAAATAACAATAAAAATAAAATAGGATTTCTCACAGTTCTTTTGAATCTGAATAGTTCAGATCTGAAAATTTGGCCCAAAATTCAACCAGCTTAGAATTGCTTCTTTTCAGTCTAGAAACGTAGATCGCGGTCTTACAATCACAATGCTTCAGAAATCGTTAAATTCTGATTCAGTATGAATGAGATATGATTAAATTTACATTGTTAATACTTAAAATTAATTAGTTTTAAATAATATTGTTTTAAAATAAACCTTCTTCCTCTTTCAGAAACACATGCCGACAATTTACCCAATTAGTTCGGTTCTAGGATTGAACTTTGTGGCCACTACAGGACACGGGATGATGATCCGATGCTACCACGCCGGAGAGGAGGGTGAGGTGCACGTAGGGGCCCCCACAACCTGCAACTCGATCGAGGTAGGCGGTGATTGGGGGGTGCGAACAGCGGTGGTTCAGGGCGTCTGTTCTCAAAGTCCGGGCCACTAGAGAAGGATCAACCCGTATGGAATTGTAGAGGGTGAGAAGTACTATGATAAAGTCAAAAGGGGGAGGGAATATTATTGAGTGAATCAAAGGGAATTAGTGGAGGAAGGGAGGAAGAATCTCGGCCATGGAAAAGGGGCAGCGACTCTGTTATGTATTTAGGGTTTTGAAGAAGACAAAGGCACTTTTATAATATTTTATTGTTAATTTTACAAATAAATCCATACATTCTTAAAAATTCTGATTCCAACCCATCAAGAGTTGATCTAATCCAATAGCCCCAGTTTCGGATCCAATGGGATGGGTCCCGTCGGCCAAAACGACTGTTTCCAACCTGATTTTTTTCATTTAAAATTTAAATCTTTTATTTAATTAATTTGATCATACATTTAAATTCATTGGGGCCACATATGGGCTCTAAAAATTCCAAAAAAAAAAATTATTTTTGGCTTTTTTTTTTGATGATACTGTTCTAAAAAAATTAATTTCGTCGAATTCCGAGACCGTTTGAAAAATGACCATTTTCAAGTCGATTAAATTTGACTGAAATTGACTAAACACATTTTCGTTTGCCACGCTCACATATTAATTCCAAAAATTCTGGAAAATTAAACTTAGTAATAATTTGGCATTCCGGATCCGACAAAAGTGGTTTCGTCGAAAACGGAGGTCGTTTGGAAAAATGGCCTTTTATACGGGTTATAAATTATACTATAGCGACTATTCTGAATATTCAACTGGCCATAACTTTTGATTCGTGCTATTAAATTTTGTTTTTTGGGACTCGTTGGAAAGATATTTTTAAATAGATTTAGATATTTTTGGTTTCACTAAAATCCGTTAAATTTTGAATCCTGTACATTCATTCAAAGTTCAACTTTGACTTTTCAAACTACCATACTATTTCCAATTCTTTTTGAAATCAAAATAAATATATTCGCTCTAACTTCGATTAAAATAAATTTAAATCATTATTATTTAAAATAAAGTATTTTAACTATTCAAAATTTACTGAAATAGCCAAAATAAAAATTTTAAATTGGTTCAGATTTTCCTGGTTGTTACAGAGTGGGGTTAAAAAATATACTAGAGAAGGAAAGAAAATGTTATGACCAGTCATATAATGTGAAATATATCAGGCATTGCTTTGATTAAACAGTAACGTTATGTGGATAATTATTTTCTTTTCATGCTATTTCTTTTTCCTGCATTAATCACTGATAGTTTGATTATGTTTTATATACACCTGATTAATTATCTGTCATTTTATGCCATTTATATTGTTTAATATAACAAATGACGAGTGGTTGCAGTTTTGTAATCCATCTTTTTCAAATCCACGGAAACAACGCCAAAACATAGCTTGTTTAGTCCGTAACCATCTGAATTTCCACAGAAAAAAGACTAGCAAAAAACTCTGCACAGAGTAAATATGAACAAGGAAGCTGTATTAAAGAAGAGGTATATACATATATACACATGTTTATACACATATGTACACATGTATATACACATATGCATAGAGAAAATATTGTTTAGTACATATGTATATACACATATATGCATAGAGAAAATATTGTTTAATTGTAAGATTCTTAATAGTCCGCAAAGCCAATACTCACAGCAACCATTCTCGAGAGCTGGAAAGGAAGTTGTATCGAAGAAGAGGTATATAAATATATACACATGTATACACACATGTATTTCTGCTTTCTTATTCTTTAAATCTTTTTTTCATTTGCAAGAAGATTTAGGCCATTTAAGTAAGTTTGCGTTTATACTTTCTTTTTCTTCTGTTTAACTTTGGACTTTGATTAATAGTTGAATTTACAATTGTGTGCAGATATCCACATCAAAAATGTGAGTAGAAGATATGAAGATAACATTAGGTGGAGGCCAATTACATTTCAGAGGCAAATGAGCTTTGTAAATTTCATAGGCAAATGAGCTTTGTAATTGTAATTTTATACATTTTTATGTGGTATATGCTTTATAATTTGTATTCTGGATATAAAGTTGTGATTTTTTATCAATGAATGGATCATGATGTCTTTAAACGTACATCTATTTCTTATGTTATTTATCTATTTATTGTTGCACGTATAATATATATATATATATATTCTTATGCATATAATTTGTGGATATATTACAACTATAAAAACAAAAGTTGTAATAAATATATCACAACAGTTATAAATAGTTGTAAAAATTACAAAAGCAATGGTGCATAACTGTTGTAATAAAGTTTATTACAACGGTGGAAAAAAGTTGTAAAATGCACATATTACAACGGTGTTGCATTGGTGCAAAAAAGTTGTAAAAGATTTTAGTCTATTATAACTTCTTAATACACGACGGTTAGCCCACCGTTGTAAACTGTATATTACAACGGTTTTCCACAGTTGTAATATGGTCATTTTGTTGTACTGCATATTTTGCGCGTAAATTATGTCTTTAAAAACCGTATATGTTTAACTAATTCAAGTGAATATGATTTGCAGGAATATTTAGTTACATTTTCGTGTTGAAACCATTTGTAATTAGTTTAAATTTTATATCCAAGTTGCATTATTTAATTTTTTTTTGTAGTATTTATTTTTATTCGTGCTATTAATTAATAAAAAAATGTTGTAAAATTTGTTTATTTATTAGATTCCATTTTTAATTAATATCAAAATTTTCTAATATTTATAGAGTTGCAATTTTAATTTATAAAAATATTTAGTAAGCAGTTCTTATTTTTAAGTGGTATTAGACATCGGCGGATCTAGGAAATTCAAACCGGGGGGGGGGGGGGTCATAAACAAACCAAACCAAGCAACAGTGACGTATTAATCAAACAACAAAGTTGAGAACAAGGCTTCACCAGAATTGCGATCGGCAGTGACATGAGAGAATTGACCAGCACACTGTTACAAACCAAACCAAACCAAACAAGTTCAACAAGCATTCCATAGAAAACTCACCATAAACAAACATCACTCCTACTTAAAACCCATGAAGGCAAACCTAAAACACACATAACCGAACTGCAAACATCTCGAAATAAACCCAACATTGCCAATAGACTGAAAACAAACAAGCTAACATCAAGGATACTCATTGAATATCAAAAACTGCATGTAGAACCCACCCTACCAACCCAAAATGCTAGATAACTCAAGCATACAATAGCTCACCTAAGAGAGGCATAACACAAAACTTGGTAATATTGTTAAGCATACTCGACACATAGATTAGCGAGTCGCGATGACTACTCACGGGATGAGAAGGTGGTGTGCACCTTGATCTACCACGAAAGAATCAATTATCGAGACAGGTTGGGGAAAGGGAAAATAAGCGGCGATTACGGTGAGGATCATGGAAGAGGGATTATCAAGAGGATATAGAGGTTTGCAGTAAAATGTCATTGTTCGATTAGCTCCCACGCATGAAAAGCAAGCGTAGATTAGATGCGAAGGGATATAGAGGTCAGTTTGGGAGAAGAATGAAGAGATCGAGAGTGAGACGAAGAAGTAAAGAAAATGAATTCTGGCTTGTCACTAATTAACGAGAGCCAATCAAATACGGAACCCTTGATTACCAAAGTAGATTTTTTTATAGGTGACGACCTAATTTTGATTTGAATAATAATAAATAACGAGAGAAGTTGGTGGAGAGAGGAAGAAATAAAGAATACATAAGTTTTTTGTTTTTAGGAATTAGAGTATACCGTAATTTTTTCAAAATTCAGGGGAGGGGGGTCACTTGACCCTTCTTGCCCCTTACTGGATCGGCCTATGGACTATTAGATTTGTTAACATTTCCAGAATTGCAATTTGAATTTGTAAAAATATTCATTTATCATATCCTATTTTTAAGTTATATATAAAGATAAAGATATTTAATGATATTTTTGGAAGTTTGTGCTTGGACAAAAAGTTTGTGCTTTGAAATCAACTATTAGTAAAGATTTTTAAGCGGTACAAGATTTGTAAATAATTGTACAACTGTAGTTTTTTAAAATGTTTGACTCGTAGTTCCTATTTTTAAGTGATATATAAAAATAAAGATATGTAAAGGTGTTTTTGGAAGTTCGCAGTTGGACCAAAAGTTTGTGCTTCTAAACAGATTATATATACACATATAGGATCTCCTACAAAATAACGAAGTAGAGGGATAATAACTATTATCCTCCGATTGTATTAATTAAGGCTTAAATAAATGCATTAATTGTTTACTTTTTAATGAATGAATGAGTATACCGAAAGACAATAGTTTATCTTAAATAAAATAGTCGGGTCAAATAATATCATGGGTCGGTTATGTGTATTATAGCCCATCTTTGTATATATAAATACAATGTACCAAATATCATTTTTGTAATGGATGAAGTATAAAATCCGGTTCGGCCAACATCCAGATCGGTGAAGACATTGGAAGCAGATTCAGTTCAACATGACTTTGGCTCGACTATGCCGACCCGACATATGTCAAGCCAGATAATATCTCTTTTGGACCATATTTTTATTCAAGAATTTATAATAAAAAGTTATTCATATCCTTAAACTTCTCATCCCCTCTGGGTTGTATGGTCATCCTTGAATGATGGAATTCCTTGAGGACCTCTACTCTTAAATTACTAGTACGAGGGACAAAGAGTCGCATATCCCTTCTTAAGCTTCCATCAATATCCATAGAACATTTATCAAAATAAGAAAATATATATTTCATGTTAAATAAGAAAACAAAGCTATTTATATTTCATGTTAAAATATGCATATAACTTTAGAATTCGGTATATGTAAAGTTGGATAATGTTTTTTTGGAATGTTGTACATCATGACCCAGCCCACGATCTGCTCTTTTTCTGGATCGACCGCCACGTGTCCCTACCGAACTAAACCTGGACATTTCTTATAAATATTGTAACAACCCGAATTTTTTATAACATGTTAAAACAAGAAATCAGGGTAGAATTAAATCATAAGTTCAGAATCAATGAGAACGGGTTAAGCCATTGCGTTCGTCTCGAAATTCTGCTTCAAAATGAGTCCGAAATTTCGTAAATCGGAGTCCGTATGACCAAGTTATGGCCCATAGAAGATTTCAGAAAATTCAAAATTCAGCCCGAAATTCAAATTCAGCCAGAAACAGATTGGGCGGGAAATTTTCCCGCCCTACCCCAGGTTGACAGGGGGTCGACTGGAGAGTCGACCTGCCCCCCCAGGTCGACTGGGGTGTCGACCTCCCTGGTCGGCCAGGTTTTTCCTGGTGCACCTGTTTGCTCCTTTGGTCTGCTCAGCTAGCCTGTGACGAGATTTGATGGTTCAGATCTAAACTAGGGTTAATCCTATGGCCTAAACTAGTCTCTACACCTATAAAAACACCCTAATACCTAGCCTAAACCATCACAAATCATCCTGACAACTAAATTCTGCCAAAATGCTCCCTAATCATGGCCTCCATCTTCATCTTGAGAGCTTCTAAGGCAAAAAGGAGCAAGCTTTCTTCTTTCTATCAAAGGAGCTACTTATTCTCAAGGCTACTTGTGTTGCTACATCATTCCTAGAGCTTCTACAACGTCTCTATCTTGTTCTATTTGGTTCTAGATCTCATAGCCACGCTTTGTAAGCCCCACTCTACTCTTAGATTTAAACTATGAAGTTAATATGATCATGTAGCAAGTTGAAATAGGACTTTTGGTATAATACTTGTCTTGGGGCTATATTTGTATGCATAGATCCATTTATGACTCTTTTGATCTATGATTGTGGCACTATCATGAACCTAGTACCATTTACCTTGATTTTTGGGTAGAAAGCTATAAGCTTTATGTGGGGATTATGCATAATGCAACCTAGAACCCCTCATAATCTTGATGTAAACTTGCCTATGATGTTGAACTACATGCTACCCACAAGTTTATCACCCTATGTCAACTATTATCATGTTTCACCTTTGCCTATGATGTTGAACTACATGTTACCCACAAGTTTATTTGCTAAGTTTGATGTCATACATGTTTTGAGGCCAATAATCCTATATGCTAGTTATGATGAACACCTTTGCCTCAAATATCATCATGTTTAACTTATGACCAACTTTACCAACCTTATGCCCCTCTTGGTCATATTTTTATGTTCCTTGATTCACTTGTGTTGATGCGAATTTACGTGCGACGGGGATACGTTATGGGTAGTTAGGCAAACTTGAAATGACATGACTTGAAATGTGACATGAAACTTTATTATGCTTGAAAACTTGAATATGGTCATGACATGTAGAAAACCATAAAGTGGCCAACTCGAGGTTGGGTTGAGTTTGTAGCGTAAATCTGCCCGGAACCGCCCGGCAAATCCAGTGGCTACAAACAATAGGACCCAATGTGAGAAGTTGGTCATATCGCGCTTGAAACCCGAGGTTAGACTAGGTTGTGGTGTAAAGCCGCCCGGACCCGCCCGGCATATCCAGTAACCACAACAAAGTCTAATGTGAGAGGTTGGGTGCATTAAATTAATTAATGCCACATGTTAGGGTTAAGTCATGAACCACTTGGAAACACTTAACCAACTTGATACATGATTGGATGGGGTTAAGTCATGAACCACTTGGGTACACTTAACCAACTTGATACATGATTGGATAGAGTTAACCACACTTAACCCGTTAGAAACCCTAGTTACGTGGTCCTTTTCAGCAGTAACCCTCTTGGATGTATCAACGATACCCTAGGGACTAGGCTAGGGTAGGGCACGATTACTGGGCTGATTGTAAGCGACCAAAATGACGGCAGAGTTTGGTGCGCCATTGTAGGTTCAGACGGACTATGGTCGTGCACGTAGTCCAGAGTTGAAAAAGCAGGCGTGGGCACCAGTAGTTGTACACTGTGCGTGCTTGGAATGGTGTCAGTGGTTGGCACCCTAGGGCTTGATACACCCTAGGGTGGACCTAGCACAGAGTAGCTACATTCGTGATTGGGCCGTATGACACCGACACTCGACGAGTTAGGCTTATAGGGAGCCGATCGACTAGACCGTGTAGTTGGACCTTGACTTGGGTCATCTCATGATATTGGGCCAAGGGATCATTTCTTGTTTATACTTGACATGGGTTGGAATACTAGTACTATTGGTGCAAAACTAAACCTTGTATATGCGATGCCACACTTGATCTACCTTGATTATCTATTCATCATGCCAGTTAGTTACCACCTTTATGTTTCATCTCAGTTTCTCATGTTTAGTTAACTTCATTAGTTTTTATACTAATAGTAGGTAGGACTTACCAGTCTTTATGACTGACCCTTTTTCTTTCGCCTCTTTTCTTCCGTTCCCCCCCCCAAGGTTCTCAGGGAGGGAACACCAGTGCTTAGCTTGGACATTCGGCTTGCTTTCTTGACAGCTCATGTACGGTTTGGACTTGAGCTTGCTATGGCTTCACCACATCTATCTTGGGGATAATTTACTTTATGTTATTTTCAGTTTATGTTTTCTAGACTTGTGGTAGTTGGAAAATAATGACTAAGTACTTTGATGTAAGTTGACTATGTGGTTTTGAAATGGTTAATTATGGTTTTTAAATTTCTACCGTTGCTTTACTTACTTATTTACCTATGTTCTGTCTTGTGATATCTCTGTGCATGTTTACCTAGACAACACCCCTCCAAAGCTAGTGCATTCTCTCGTGAATGGCCCTGGCGGAGGTGGGGTGTTACATTTGGTATCAGAGCATGAGGTTTACTAGATCGGACAAAAGTTTTAAAAACCCTTTTGAAAAACTATTTTCAAAACCAATTAAGTATTTTTCCAAGGAAAGTCTAGTTTATTTTAAAAGGCTATTCCCCAAAAGCCATTAGCACTATCCTTTGTTTCCTCGTTCTGAATCTATCTTTTCCTTTTTCAGCATGGCCGATCTTAACCTTCCCGAGGGAGTACCCATACCCGGATGGTTCCGAAGGTACTTGGAAGCTAGGGCCAACGATGAAGGCCCAGCAAACACTCCCACTCCTCCTCCCATACCTGAGGTTCCTCCTCCTCCTCCTCCTCAGCGTCCACAAGCGGATTTCGCGAAGATTTGCAAAGACTTTAAGGCGATGGGTGGCAGGAATTTTGTAGGGACAGAGACTTATGTTGAGGCAAGAAACTGGTTAAAGGAAACTGAAGACCTTTTTGCTATCTTTGATGTGGAAGACCGTAGGAAAGTCCTGTTGGCAGTATGGCTATTGAAAAAGGAAGCTGCTTATTGGTGGGAGGTCACCAACGCTACTAGGCCTATAGAGACTTGGGCCGACTTTAGGATGAGGTTTGGGCTTAAGTTTCTATCATCTGTTGAAGAGAATTTGCAATTGGAGAGGTTTATATCTTTGAAGCAAGGGGACATGACCGTGAGGGAGTATGTGAATAAGTTTAACCAGCTTGCTCGATTCGGTTTAGACATGGTTAACACACCTCAGAAGAAGGCTCTACGCTTTGCTCGAGGATTGAATGAGCCATTGCATAGTTTGGCCATGTCTCATATACCCATGGGGGCCACTTTTGAGAGCTTAGTGGATATGGCCTTGCTCCAAGGAGATGATAATAATAGCAAGAAAGAAGTTAAGTTTAATGAGACTCAAACCAAGAAGGCGGACTCCAAGTGGGGAGGCAATCAGAGCAATTAGAACAACAAGAACAACAAGAACAACAAGGGTAACAAGGCCAACAACCACAAGGCAAGGGAGACAAGGAAGTGCAACTTCTGTGGGATCACTGGACACATAGCCAAAGATTGTAGGAAGAAGAAGAGGAAGTTGGGAGAATGCTTTCATTGCGGAGAGTCTGGACACTACCGTAAGGATTGCCCAAAGAAGCAAGGGCAGGGGCAAGGACAGACTAAGCGAGCAGGACCTTCTGGAGGGCAGATGCATGCTCTCAACACTACCCCAGCTCCGGACCGAGGTAGTATTTCTGTAGAAAGCCTTGTTTACATTTCTGGTTTTCCTGTTCGAACTTTATTTGATTCGGGCGCATCGCATACCTTTATTTCTTCTGACATTGTTGAAAGTTTGCACCTAAGTACTAGTCTAGTTGAGGATCCCGTTAGTGTTTCAAATCCAATTGGGGGTTCCGCCCATCTATCTATGATTTTTATGGATTTGAGGATTTCTATCTTGACCGTAGAATTCACATGTAATACTTATGTTCTCGGCTTCATGGGATACGGGTTGATTTTGGGCATGGATTGGTTGTCCAGTTATGGAGCCATTCTCGATTGTGAGCATAGGGTAGTGAGGCTTATGACTCGCCTTGGCAATACCCTAGAGATTTCTTGTAACCCTCTGGATCCCGTCATGTTATGTTATCTTGAATCCCTCGACTCGTCTATTGACAATCTTCAATCTGTGAGGGTGGTCCGAGAATATCCTGATGTTTTTGATGAGGTGAAGGGGTTACCCCCTAAACGAGAGATAGACTTCCGTATTTATCTTGTTGATAATGTCAAGCTAGTTTCATTGCCTGTTAGGCACATGGCCCCGCGAGAAAGAAGAGAGCTTAGCAAGCAAATCAAGGAGTTGCTTGAGAAAAATTTCATTAGGCGAAGCATTTCTGAATGGGGTGCTCCTGTGGTATTAGCTACTAAGGCGGATGGTTCGCTTCGTCTATGTGTTGATTATCGTGAGTTAAACAAGATGATAAAGAAGAATAGGCACCCGTTACCGAGGATTGATGATCTCTTTGACCAGCTTGTAGGTGCTTCTGTTTTCTCTCAGCTCGATCTAGCCACCGGATTCCATCAGCTTAGAGTGGCTGAAGATAGTATTGACAAGACTGCGTTTAGGACTCCAGATGGATTCTTTGAATGGCTTGTCATGCCGTTCGGTTTGACTAATGCACCCGCATACTTCTTTGATTTGATGAGTAGGGTGTTTAGGGAGTTCCTTAACAAGTTTGTGGTTGTCTTCGTGGATGATATTCTGATCTTCTTTAAGGACGAGGAAGAGCATGCTATACATCTCAAGGAGGTTATGGATACGCTTAGAGCTCATCAGTTAAAAGCCAAGTTCTCCAAATGCCATTTCTGGAGAAGGGAAGTTCGGTTCCTTGGGCATATAGTTTCTAAGCAAGGCATAGCTGTGGATCCCGCTAAAGTGGTGGCGGTACAAGACTGGAAAGTTCCGAAGAATGCAACTGAAGTGAGAAGCTTTCTCGGTCTGGCAGGATTTTATAGGAAGTTCATTAAGGACTTCGCTAAGATTTCAACCCCTCTTACTAAGTTAACGAAGAAGAACTTAGTCTTTACATGGGACTTAGAGTGTGAGCTTGCTTTTCAAAGGCTCAAGAAAGCCCTCACCACAGCTCCAGTTCTAGCATTACCCGATGGAGGGAAGTTGTTTACCGTGTACACCGATGCATGTGGCATGGGATTAGGCGCTGTCCTGGTGCAAGAAGGGAGAGTGATATGCTTTAGGGGTAGGCAACTCAAAGTTCATGAGAAGAACTATCCCACTCATGATTTGGAGTTGGCGGCGATCGTCTTTGCACTCAAATCCTGGCGCCACTATCTTCTAGGCGAAAGGTTTGAGTTATATACTGATCACAAGTCGCTCAAGTACCTCTTCTCGTAGAAAGATTTGAATTTAAGGCAGCAAAGGTGGATGGAATTCTTGGCATCATATGACTTCGAGATAGCTTATACCCCTGGCAAGGGTAATGTTGTGGCAGATGCGCTAAGTAGAAGAAGGTTGACTTTGAGTCCCTTGTTTGTTGAGATGAAGAGCCTAGAGTTCTTGGCAACCTTTGATTTTACACCTGCTGTTGAGTCGATGACTGGTTCGTTAGCATCCCTTGAACTTAGACCTACACTTCTTGATCAAGTTGGGACTTCACAGAGGGAAGACCCGCAGATAGTCGAGATCATGGACAAGTTTATTCGGGGTGAGACGTCAAGTCACCTCGCTAGATATACTATCGATGACAAGGGGTGGCTAAGGCGTGATGGAAGACTATGTGTCCCACGAGTGGGAGACTTAGTAAATAAAGTTCTTGAGGAGGCGCATCACTCGAGGATGACCATACATCCCGGAGGGGATAAGATGTACCGGGACATGAAGCACATTTTCTTTTGGGATGGGATGAAAAAGGATGCTGCAGAGTTTGTTTCTAGATGCATTGTTTGCCAACAAGTAAAGGCCGAGTCGAAGATGCCCGGTGGGCTACTGCATCCATTGGAGGTCCCACTATGGAAGTGGGAAAGTATCTCTATGGATTTTGTGGATGGATTGCCGAGATCAAGGAAGGGGAATACTAGCATATGGGTCATAGTGGATAGACTCACAAAGAGCGCCCATTTCATTCCAGTGAAGAGCAAGAGGACCGCATCATGGCTAGCATCTGTTTATCTTCGAGAGATAGTGCGATTGCATGGAGTTCCTTCTAGCATAGTTAGCGATCGTGACCCAATCTTCACTATCCAATTTTGGAATAGTTTGCAAGAAGCAATGGGTACGCGATTGAATCTAAGTACAGCCTATCACCCACAGACGGATGGTCAGACCGAAAGGGTGAATAGGGTACTAGAAGATCTGTTGAGGCTATGCATTCTTGACTTTGGTGGCACTTGGGAAGACCACCTTCCTCTCGTAGAGTTTGCTTACAATAACAGCTACCAAGCAAGCATAGGGATGGCACCATTCGAAGCTTTGTATGGGAGGTCGTGCAAGTCACCAACATGTTGGTGGGAGACGACGGATAAGCTTATACTTGGGCCCGACATGATAAGGGACACATCCGAGAAAGTTGAGTTGATTCGAAGGCGGATGAAAACGGCCCAAGACAGACAGAAATCCTATGCAGACAAGCGAAGGACAGACTTAGAGTTTGAAGTTGGAGATATGGTCTTTGTGAAGGTCTCTCCTTTGCGAAATGTGGTTCGTTTTGGAGCAGTTGGAAAGCTAGCACCAAGGTTAGTAGGACCCTTCCCTATCATCGAGAAGATTGGGCAAATGGCTTATAGGGTGGAATTGCCCGAGAAGCTTGCTGGAGTGCACAATGTCTTTCATATCTCGCATCTCCGAAAATGCCTACATAAATCAGCCAAAGTAGTTGAGCCTAGCATTCTTGAAGACGTGGAGGTAGAGAAAGAGGAAACCCTGAGGCGAGCTCCGATTCGTCTCTTGGGAACAAAGATCAAGAAGATGAGGAATCGAGAAGTCAAGTTAGTAAAGGTTCAGTGGAGTGAAGCCGATGAAGATGCAACTTGGGAAACCGAGGAGAAGATGTGTGGGCTTTATCCATTCCTTTTTGAGGGTACATTCTCAATCTCCTTTCCTAGTTAGCATATCTTTCTTTTGCTATCCATGTTTATCTTGTTATCTCGTTAATCTTGTCATGAGAACCTTAGGTAGAAACCCTTTGGATGAAACATGTATTTGAAACATGTTATGCTTGATGGTTGCAAATGGCTGCAAGTGTTTGCAAGTGGTTACTCGTGGATGCATGATACACGTTAGGCACTAAGATCGGCTCACACACTTTCATATTGCATATGCATGAGTGTTTATGCTTATTCATGGATGAAACTTGTTATGCTATCACGTGGATGTTGCATATGATTGAATGTTATGTGCACTCATGTAGAGATTATAAAATATGTTAGGAATTTGCATACATTTGGACTCATTGCACTAACATATTCTGCATTAAGGAGGTTTACTGAGTCAGTAACCGCCTGATTTTCGCATTAGATAGGTGCATATACACACACTTTTGCATATGTTCATACAGCATTAGAAATCTTTTAAGGACAATGATTACTTGTGGATGATGTTTGAGTAGATGGATGATGGATGGTAGGATACGTTCTTCCTAACTTGGAGATTTCGGGGACGAAATCCTTTAAGGTGGGGAGAATGTAACAACCCGAATTTTTAATAACATGTTAAAACAAGAAATTAGGGCAGAATTAAATCATAAGTTAAGAATCAATGGGAACGGGTTACGCCATTGCGTTCGTCTCAAAATTCTACTTGAAAACGAGTCCGAAATTTCGTAAATCGGAGTTCGTATGACCAAGTTATGGCCCATAGAAGATTTCAGAAAATTCAAAATTCAGCCCGAAATTCAAATTCAGCCAGAAACAGATTGGGCGGGAAATTTTCCCGCCCTACCCCAGGTCGACAGGGGGGTCGACTAGGGAGTCGACCTGCCCCCCCAGGTCGACTGGGGTGTCGACCTGGGTGTCGACCTGGGGGTCGACCTCCCTGGTCGGCCAGGTTTTCCCTGGTGCACCTGTTTGCTCCTTTGGTCTGCTCAGCTAGCCTGTGGCGGGATTTGATGGTTCAGATCTAAACTAGGGTTAATCCTATGGCCTAAACTAGTCTCTACACCTATAAAAACACCCTAATACCTAGCCTAAACCATCACAAATCATCCTAACAACTAAATTCTGCCAAAATGCTCCCTAATCATGGCCTTCATCTTCATCTTGAGAGCTTCTAAGGCAAAAAGGAGCAAGCTTTCTTCTTTCTATCAAAGGAGCTACTTATTCTCAAGGCTACTTGTGTTGCTACATCATTCCTAGAGCTTCTACAACGTCTCTATCTTGTTCTATTTGGTTCTAGTTCTCATAGCCACGCTTTGTAAGCCCCACTCTACTCTTAGATTTAAACTATGAAGTTAATATGATCATGTAGCAAGTTGAAATGGGACTTTTGGTATAATACTTATCTTGGGGCTATATTTGTATGCATAGATCCATTTATGACTCTTTTGATCTATGATTGTGGCACTATCATGAACCTAGTACCATTTACCTTGATTTTTGGGTAGAAAGGTATAAGCTTTATGTGGGGATTATGCATAATGCAACCTAGAACCCCTCATAATCTTGATGTAAACTTGCCTATGATGTTGAACTACATGCTACCCACAAGTTTATCACCCTATGTCAACTATTATCATGTTTCACCTTTGCCTATGATGTTGAACTACATGTTACCCACAAGTTTATTTGCTAAGTTTGATGTCATACATGTTTTGAGGCCATCCTATATGCTAGTTGTGATGAACACCTTTGCCTCAAATATCATCATGTTTGACTTATGACCAACTTTACCAACCATATGCCCCTCTTGGTCATATTTTTATGTTCCTTGATTCACTTGTGTTGATGCGAATTTACGTGCGACGGGGATACGTTATGGGTAGTTAGGCAAACTTGAAATGACATGAAAAACATGACTTGAAATGTGTCATGAAACTTTATTATGCTTGAAAACTTGAATATGGTCATGACATGTAGAAAACCATAAAGTGGCCAACTCGAGGTTGGGTTGAGTTTGTAGCGTAAATCTGCCCGGAACCGCCCGGCAAATCCAGTGGCTACAAACAATAGGACCCAATGTGAGAAGTTGGTCATATCGCGCTTGAAACCCGAGGTTAGACTAGGTTGTGGTGTAAAGCCGCCCGGACCCGCCCGGCATATCCAGTAACCACAACAAAGTCTAATGTGAGAGGTTGGGTGCATTAAATTAATTAATGCCACATGTTAGGGTTAAGTCATGAACCACTAGGAAACACTTAACCAACTTGATACATGATTGGATGGGGTTAAGTCATGAACCACTTGGGTACACTTAACCAACTTGATACATGATTGGATAGAGTTAACCACACTTAACCCGTTAGAAACCCTAGTTACGTGGTCCTTTTTAGCAGTAACCCTCTTGGATGTATCAACGATACCCTAGGGACTAGACTAGGGTGGGGCACGATTACTGGGCTGATTGTAAGCGACCAAAATGACGACAGAGTTTGGTGCGCCATTGTAGGTTCAGACGGACTATGGTCGTGCACGTAGTCCGGAGTTGAAAAAGCAGGCGTGGGCACCAGTAGTTGTACACTGTGAGTGCTTGGAATGGTGTCAGTGGTTGGCACCCTAGGGCTTGATACACCCTAGGGTGGACCTAGCACAGAGTAGCTACATTCGTGATTGGGCCGTATGACACTGACACTCGACGAGTTAAGCTTATAGGGAGCCGATCGACTAGACCGTGTAGTTGGACCTTGACTTGGGTCATCTCATGATATTGGGCCAAGGGATCATTTCTTGTTTATACTTGACATGGGTTGGAATACTAGTACTATTGGTGCAAAACTAAACCTTGTATATGCGATTCCACACTTGATCTACCTTGATTATCTATTCATCATCCCAGTTAGTTACCACCTTTATGTTTCATCTCAGTTTCTCATGTTTAGTTAACTTCATTAGTTTTTATACTAATAGTAGGTAGGACTTACCAGTCTTTATGACTGACCCTTTTTCTTTCGCCTCTTTTCTTCCGTTCCCCCCCAGGTTCTCAGGGAGGGAACACCAGTGCTTAGCTTGGACATTCGGCTTGCTTTCTTGACAGCTCATGTACGGTTTGGACTTGAGCTTGCTATGGCTTCACCACATCTATCTTGGGGATAGTTTACTTTATGTTATTTTTAGTTTATGTTTTCTAGACTTGTGGTAGTTGGAAAATAATGACTAAGTACTTTGATGTAAGTTGACTATGTGGTTTTGAAATGGTTAATTATGGTTTTTAAATTTCTACTGCTGCTTTACTTACTTATTTACCTATGTTCTATCTTGTGATATCTCTGTGCATGTTTACCTAGACAACACCCCTCCAAAGCTAGTGCATTCTCTCGTGAATGGCCCTGGCGGAGGTGGGGTGTTACAAATATCCCCCTAAAGCTACAAGAAAAGGACTTTTTGGCTTCTTTGCTCGTTTTTACTTCCTGTAATTATCGTGTACTCGATATTTTCTAATCTCTTAGCCTTGTAATCATCTTTCATTCAATACGAAAAGAGAAGTTATAAACTAGACGTAGACCGCTCATAGCCGAACCACTATAAATTATTTGTGTGTGATTTCCTCTTATTTTTCATCTACATTTCTTCATTTATATCTCTTCTATCTATCTTTTGGTGTTTGTGCCACTTTTTGGCATAAACATTCTCGGAGTTTTGCTGTGAGACATAACTCTCAGTGTTCAGAATTTTTTAATCTACTCTTTGGATCGTCAAGTGCGAAGAGAAAATCCTCAATTTCACCACTTCCAGCAAAAATGGTGTCAAAATGTGGTATAACTTCCTTCAGATCCTCTAGCGGTTGTTCACTTGAAGAAGCAAATCAAACTGCCACCACTCCAGGATTCGACTCATGCTGACCTAGAGTAGAGGACTTCCTACTGCAACTATCTCTCCTGCCAATCGCACTACAACAACTGCCTGTGTAACTCGCAATGACTTCATTGAGCTTATGGTAAGATTGAAGAACACAATAATAGCATTGAATTACCAAATGCATGCAAACATTGCCTTGAGACATGATATGAACCAGATGACAACACAATGGGAAGAAGTCAGGAGTCAGAGAGCTCCTACTCCATCCCGCCAACAATAACTGAAGCTTCATATTCCCCTGGAAAGAGCGCAAAAGCCGCACAACAGAAGAGACAACAATTTTCCAGGCCTTAAATCCTTCAGAAGCTCCGGTTCAGCAAACATCCAACTTTTCCTATCGAACCGGCTTGGCTAGACAATGTTGAACCGGAATGTACCGAGCCAGCCCTTCACCAACTCGTGTTCCTCCTTGAACTCACAAAGCCCTCGGTACCTCTTGCGCTCCAATGCTTCCTCCCTTAGATCCTATGACTGGCCTAGACAACAAAGGGCAAGGAAGTACTTCCTGGACGATGGCCCATGGGACGTTGCCCATGGTGGAAGCAGCTAGGGCCAAATAGGGCGAGAGTTCGAAACCTGAACTTATCTTCAACACTTTATACTTGACTTCCATGGTGAGGCAGATTATGAATGACAACCGAGGATTTAATAATGAAGACAATGAAATCGACCGCAATCACACACCATTCGCTGATGATATTTCAATTTCCCTCAGATGAATCATTACTAAGGCAGGACTGACCCTCGCCAGCATCTCATGAGATACACTTAGTACATGAATTTGACCACACGTGCCCCTTAATGCCATTAAATGTAAACCTTTCCCTATCTACCTTGATGGGGTCACGCTTATGTGGTTTACAAGGTCGCCTCCTAGGTCGGTGCCCAATTTCGAGGATTTGGGTAAAAATTTCTTGAATCAATTCAATCTCCACGTCACACAATCAAAGCAAGTTTTGTCCTTCTCCCATATGGATCAATCCTATGAAGCAACAATCAAAAACTATATTGACCATTTCAATATTGTGGTTACCGAGATTAGAAATCCTAATCCGAAGATGATTTTGATGGCCTTGGTTGATGGTATTGACCTCGAGATTGAATTTGGAAAGTATTTGACTGGGAAGCCTCCCTCAACCCTGTACCAGTTTTATGAAAAGGATAACGTATATTTGCGGATGAAGGAGGCTGACAGGAGTCGGAAGAGGGGGGAACATGATGTAGTGAATGAAGATTTCAAAGCAATGTGGCAGTAAAGCAATCTGGAGAGAATTCTAGGAAAGTTGATGTGAATGTTGGGAATCGAAATAAACGGAATAACAACCAACATCAAAACAATAATGGTGGAGGCTATAACAAAAATGGAGATGCTAAGAAACAACTCCGGTTTCAAACTTTTAATAACTATACTCCCTTGAGTGATACACTAGAAAATGTGTATTTGGACACATGTAACACAATGCAAAATAAAAAGCCGCCTCCCCAAGAGCCTACGGAGAAGGAGGTCCAGAATTGAAAGTATTATTTGTTCCACGAGATCTACGATCATGCGACTGATGAGTGATGTCTTCTCCAGGTCATTTTGGAGAAGCTAATTCATGAAGGAAAACTGAATGAATACACTGTAGCCCATCAGGACAGGGGACAAGAGAATTCAGACTCCAAGAGACAAGGTCAGGCAGCTCCTAGAACACCTCCCAGCCAAGCAATAAAGGTATTTTTATTGATATTATCATCGGAGGACCGCATCCTATGAAATTTAGTCTTTGAACCCTGAAGCAATATGCTAATGCGGTAATACACGTCGAGACTGATGAGTACAACACCGCATACGAAACTTGTTATTTCGTGATCGTGAAGTTGAAGGGGTGGAAGCCACAAATATTGATCCACTTGTTATTTCGACCATGATTGGGTCGACATTAGTGCGGGAAGTCCTTATTGACTATGGAAGCTTCATAAATTTTTTATTTAAAAGAGCATATGACCAAATGGTGTTGGAGGCCAAAGATATGAAGCCATGCGAAGGCAGGATTCATGGCTTCAATGCCACAACAAAAATACCGATAAGAATGGTTGAATTGCTAGTTGAATTAGGTGAGGGAGACTATTAGAGAATGTGGATCCTCTCATTTCTTGTAGTGGACGTGACTCTCCGTATAATGCCTTTTTGGGTCGACCGGCCTTTACTAAATTCTGAGCATGCATATCTCTTTGGTGCTAGTTCTTGAAATTTCTGACTGAGAATGGGGACAGAGTGGAACAAGGAGACCAAGTAGCAGGATGAGTGTGTTACTTAAGTGACTAAAAAGATACCCATACAAAAGAGAAGGGAAAAGCTGCCGACAATTCCCTTCGAATTCAGGATACGACCGCATAACAAGTAAATAAATCCTAGCCTAGACAGTACAGTTGTTAGCCTAAAGATATTGATCCAAGAAAAGACGAGGAGCCAGGATATCAAAGGGAGACTCCTAATGAGTCAACAATGGCGATTCTGATTGATAACAATGACCTTTCTAAGTTCTTGAAAATCAGATCCCACCTTATACCCCTTCGGACGTGGGAACTAACTAATTTTCTTTGTGCAAATCTTAATGTGTTTGCTTGGACCCATGTTGACACATATGGGATATCACCGACTATCATGAGGCATTCACTCAACATTGACCCGAAATACGTCCTGGAGAAGCATAAAAGACATATGCTTGGTGATGAGAGGCCGACAGCTTTGAAGGAAGAGGTTGAAAGACTAAAAAGTAATAGATTCATCTAAGACTCGATGTACTCCAAGTTGATATCGAATCCAGTTCTTGTAAAGAAAAGCAATGGGAAGTGTTCGGCGTGCATCGTTTTCTCCGACTTGAACAAGGCATTCCCTAAAGATAGCTTTCCACTTCCCAAAATCTACCAGCTCGTGGACTCAAAAGCTGGACATGAACTTCTTTCCTTCATGGATGCATACTATGGGTATAATCAAATCCCCATGCATGCCTCAGACCAAGAACACACTATCTTTATAACGGACATCGGGTTATACTGGTACGTGATCATGTTATTTGGATCGAAGAATGCCAGAGCAACGTATCAGTGGTTAGTTAACTATATTTTCTAGAACCAGATCACAAAGTCAATGGAAGTGTACATTGATGATATGCTTGTGAAGTCGACATGGTTAGCTAATCATGTAGATGACTTGGAGGAAATATTTAGTATTCACCGTCAGTATGGGATGAAGACCAACCCTTTGAAATGCTCTTTTGGCATTACATCAAGGAAGTTTTTGGGTTTCCTCCTCAGCACTCCCGGAATTGAAGTCAACCCCAACCAAATCAAAGCTATACAAAACATTCAGGAGCCTTGAAAGATTAGAGATGTACAGAGCCTGAATGGGAAGCTAGAAACTCTGGGTAGATTTATATCTAGAGCCACAGACAAGTGCATTCTTTTCTTTGAATTAATAATGCGAGGAAAGTGCAACTTTGCTTGGACACCTGATTGTGTTGAAGCATTCCAGAACTTGCTGAATCATCTGGAGAGACCTTCAACACTGTGAAGGTCGATTGATCGCGGGGACTTGTTCGTGTATCCGACGCATTGCATGCTATCATCTCAACACTCATTCGCGAGGAAAATCAGGTTCAACAACCAGTGTATTTTGTAAGAAAGAGATTAACGGGAGCAGAATGCAACTACTCAAAGATTGAAAAGCTTGCTTATAGCCTTCTGATGATAGCCTTGAAAAAGCTACGACATTATTTCCAAGCTCACTCTATTAAAATGTGTATTGACAAACCACTACAGCAGGTTTTTCAACAACCTGAGGTGTCCGAGAGGTTACTCAAATGGAATATTGAACTAAGTCAGTTTGATATTGCATTCTCTCTATAGCGAGAAATTCAAAGGAAAGCGTTAGCAGAATTTATAGTAGAATTTACAGCTTTAAATGATGATGAAGTGGAGTGCGATCCGTCGACCGTCATGTGGAAGTTGTACACAGATGGAACCTGAAATGATCGATGTTCTAGTGCCAGAGTTGTTTTATTAACTCCTAAGGAACGTTCAATCTGTTATGCATCAAGGGTGGAATATCCAGCTACCAATAATGAAGTTGAGTATGAAGCCCTAATTGCTGGGCTGATACTCGCAAAAGAACTGGAAGTAAAAGCAATTGACAATTTATATGACTCACATGTTGTATTTTAATTCAAGAGGGAATTCCGAACCAAGGGGCCACGACTTGCCGTCTATCTCGACCGGGTGGAAGAGTTGTTAGATTGGTTCGACTAATACAACATCTTTTGCATCCCATAAGAGAAAAATGAGAAAGCTAACTCTTTGGAAATCTGGCTCGCTTAGACAACCCAGTTCAAACAGAGTTGATTCCGATAGAGACATTGACGTTGCCTAGAATAGATCAGATGGTAATTGAGGTGGTGATGTATGTCGAGCCTGAAAGAGAATCCTCCTTCGTGAGCAAAAGAATGAAAGGTCGACACTCTTACGTAAAACTTCAAGATACATCATTCAGGAAGACACTTTGTATCGAAAGGGTTTTGCAATTCCTTTTCTCCGGTGTATAGCCTACGACGCCGCCAAATGAGTGATGCGAGAAGTGCGCGTAGGTGAGTGCCACTAGGGGTAAACTTTGGAGAAGAAAATACTTCGATACGACACCCACCCATTAATCGAGATGCGACCAACTATTCACGATGCTGCAAAAAATGCCAAAGGTCTGCCAAGATTTCAAGAGATTCGCCGACTCAACTCACTTAGGCTGTTAGTCCTTGCTCGTTTACGGTATGGGGGTAGACATTATTGGTAGTCTTCCGATAACTAAAGCTGGAGCAAAGTATGCGATCATGGCAGTGAACTATTTCATGAAGTGGGCTGAAGCTGAACCACTGACCATAATCTTGACGAATCAGGTGATCAACTTCATCGTCAAAAATATTATATATCGATTTTGACTTCTCAAGACTATCATAATAGATAATGGGACCCTATTTGATAGCTCAACATTTAAAGATTTCTACCGACTTCATCGCATTAAGAAAAGATATACTGCACTTCCACCCCTGCAATCAAATGGACAGGCCGAAGCTGTGAATAAAATTATAAAGTCCATTCTGAAGAAGCGATTGGAGCAGACCAGAGGCAAATGGGTTGATGAGTTACCTTTGGCCCTTTGGGAATATCAGACGACCCACAAGTCAACGACTGGCACACTCTATTCGCACTATCCTATGGCTTTGAAGCAGTTATGCAGTGAAGCTTGAAGTCCCCACTCATAGAACGATGCACTATGATCCTTTGACCAATTAGGTGCTTCTTCTGGAATCACTGGGCGTGATTGATGAGAAGAGAGAGGAGGCTAACTTGCTTGCTTCAGCGCATAGACACTTGGTCGTCCGATACTATAACATGAAGGTTCGACCTGGAACCTTTTAGCCCAGCGACCTCGTTTTGTAGTGTGTCTTCCCAGCCCCTGTTCATATGGGCCTGAAGTGGGGAGGACCATACATCATTCAACGGAGGCTTGATAATGGAGCTTTCAGGCTAACGACCGTTGGTGGCGACTGACTCCCAAGAGCACGGAATGCCGAGAATCTACGACATTATTTGACTTAGGCTTTTATTTTCGTAATTTTGTAAATATCATTTCAATTTTCAGACTATGTAATAAGGTGTGACTGCCAATCTTGCGATGAATAAAAGCTTTTTCCATGCTCTACGATTGTGTATGATAATTTAGCTAAGTGTTATGAATTGACTTGCCTGTGCGAAAACTTGAACGAAAGAATCGACTAGTTTCCCAATTGATGTTACTCGACGAGCTTATTCAACTCCGCGACTGGTGGGATAAGAGTTAACAAAATTCGAGCTTGATTCTAACGCTCGACCTAACTATCCTAACTTTAAAGACGGAAGTGTAGAAATGACGTCGAGGCAAATGTGATAACGACCGTTCACATATCCAACTCTAACTCTCATGACTTGAGAGAGTATGACAAATGGGTTAGTGTGAATGGTGCACCTTGACTTACGACCGCTTAACCTATAACTCTAACCCGAACTAACGACGAGAGATTATAAAGACTTAAAGGCTGGGCGTCCAATAGAATTAGTTCAAACCCTACCAACAATGGTGGAATAGGTGTAGACTTATTAACTTCGAACGTTCTCCTGATGCGGTGCATGATTCAAAGTTAATTGAAGGCATATACATTATACCTCAAGGTTGCGACACTTACTCACTTGAAGCAAAAAAGCTTACACTTAACACTTAATCATTTTATGTGAGACGACTTATGCTTCATACTTGACTTACAATAATTAAAAAGCAAGTACATTGAATGGAAAGTGACATAAACTTTCAAACAAAAGAACTGTTTTATTCATAATGCCGATTTATACAATTACTGAGTCGAAAACATGAGTGATGCACACGCACAACCACAACGGGCCTACAAAAAGAATACTGAAAAGGATTTTGCTAAGACTTCAGATGCTTGTTGTCTGTCTTCGGCTCTTTCTTCTTATTTTTCTTGAGTTCTGCCTTGGTAAGTAGTCACTTCTGGGACTTATCACTTGACGACTCTTCAGCCCCCGACATTGGATGGACGTGCTCCTTTTTCGAGCACTTCTCCTGGACTACGGACATAGTTTACCCAAATAACATGGATTTGCCCGAGGGAGGGATGACTTGCAGAGGATCAACAGAATTAGGCCCAGACACTGACTCAAATTTGATCTTGATGAGATTTTATTTCCATAGTGCCTTCGACTCTGTCATGCCCAAGGCTCCAGTCTTTCCAAACTCGCCGGTAAAGAGTATATCGTCGTCGCCTTTGGCATAAGTCTCTTTTCCATCTAAGTTTTTGAGGGCATTGATCATTCCCTCCTCCTTGGCTGCATCGTCACTAGGCGGACTTGCGACCCCTCCGCTACTTTGACTACTGCTTCGGGGGTTGTCTTAATCAGCGGTGTACCTAAAGTAGGTAAAGAAATAACTATCAGTCCTGGCGCTAGGAGATGTCCATAAAAGCTTTCTTAAATTAAGGAGAAAACATTGACATACCCTCAACGGAGGCATCTCTAGGAGTTGCGGGAGTCTTGACTTCTGGAATGGGAGTTAAAGGCGTTCGCGGGCCAAGACCTGGATCATCTGGATTGTACTCCTCTATTCCCTTTAAGCTTTTAGCCGGACGAGGATGAACGACTTCACTTGATGTGAGTGGATCTGTAGCATGGGTAGGATGACCATTTGATTGAGCGGATGTCGCATTATCCTTAGTCATGTTGGGTTCCCACTCGACTATTAACTTGCCTTTGTGCCGGAGTCGCTTCATGTCCTCTTCTTCCTTGAGAATTCGACAACTTTCAACAAGAACCTTTGGCTCATTTCCCTACAATAATCTGTCCCTAAACCCCTGTTCATCCACTACTCCATCCGTAGAAGTCAATCTTTCATTCTTCAAGAATTGGTCCCAAGTGTTAGCTAGAGTTTGTGGGTAGTTTTCAACCCATGTCAAGTCTCAGTATTTGAGAACTTTGGCATAGAAAGTCAACATTTGAGTGCCAAATTCATCCTTTTTATGCCCCAACCACTTTATCCTTGAGATCCTGAATTTATTTATCATATTTAGCTTGGGAGTTCACGGAATACTCAAGAGCAGCGTGGACGTTTTCTTTGCCCTTCTTCTTGGTTTCTTCATAGGCGACTAGTTGACCTTAAGTTGAGCATTCTTCAAGGCTAACTACTTCTCTTTCTTCAGCGCCTCTTTTTTGGCCTTTAGCGAATTATTTTCCTGCTTAAACCGCTTCATCTCATCCTCAAATTACTTGGATTTAAGAGACCATAGGTTGAGCTCGGAATTGAATCTTGCTCGAACACTATCAAGATTAGCCTGGGTCTTCCCATGCAATTTTTTTTAGTAGTTGTGAGTTGAGCCTCGCAGTCGGCTAAGTCCATCTGGGTATGATCGAGGGATTTCTTGTCATACTCCCATTCTTGATTCAGGTTGTCTATGTCCAACTCCAAACCCTTGATGAGTTTGGATAATCGCCTTAAGTACTTAATCATTTCTCCAGACTTGGTGAGAACGTCATTGGCGTCTGCTCAAAACTTTTAATCGAAGAACTCTGGAATTGGATTCAAAGTGAGCAGAGCTGGATCAGAGATAAATAATAGCGAGGGAAGAATTTTTCTAGCTCCTTCCTCTTATTGTTAGTCATTTCTTGACCTTGGAGAAGCACAGGTAGGAGTTACTTTTCTTATCCCCGGCTAGGAACGATGGATTCCCGGTAATTGGAGGCTGTAGATTTGGATAATTGAGAATGTTCGGTTGGGCGCTTATATCATAACGAGCCTTTGGTTTGGGAGTGTTCGCTAGTTGTCTTGTCGTGCACCCAAGAGGACTTGTTGTGAGAGCAGGAAGCATATTCATGGTGACATCTTTCTCTTTCGTGCTCCCTTTCTCTCTCTCGAGCACGCTTCCTTTCTCTTTCTCCCTTTCACGGCCCCAATTCTCCCGGTTCTGCCTCTCTTGATATTCACGATCTGAAGAGCTCCAGTAGCCAGGACCGCTCTTGGAGAGACTAGTGCCAAACCGTCCATGGTGTTTCTTCCCTTTGATTATGTAGCATGTAGATCAATAAAAGCATGTAGATCAATAAAAGATTCAGGTTAAAACTAGGCATTCATATGATGAAAAGAGTATTGTGACGTATAGTGCTTGTGTCATGTGTGTCGTAGTGATCCCCCAATGGACCCGATCCCAGAGTTAGGCTTGTCAACGTTGTCTTCCTAGCCTTGACTAGAGTTATTTCTTCCTTAGAGTCGGGAAAGAACGTTGTGAAGTCCAAATTATGAGATGTATAGATGATTTCGGTAACAACAAAATGCTTATTCCCCTGAATGGCAACTCATTTCCCCTAACTGTGAATTATGACCTCAAGATTTGGCCAGAGATGGAATCCTGAGATGGGACTCTTCGGCAGTTGGCTCTTTCGGGGGAGAAATTTTGGACCTTATGCCTATCACTCTCCTGGGGGACTTCTCTTTTTCCCTATCTCGGGATCCTAACTAGACCCGGGGACACCTTTCTTCTGGTGGCATGCTTGACCCGAACTAGGGGTCGAGTTGCAGCAACTGCAGGTCCATTGGTTGGGGGCATCACTACTGGCCCCCCGGCTGAGAGCACGAATGTTGGCTCCCCGACCAGGGGAAAAAATACCGATGGCTCTACCGTAGGTGCTCAAAAACTGCCCACTTTCAAGGTCCACTAAGATTTAAGCAGGTGGAACTGGTGAAGAAACTCGTCGGCTATACATCTCTTAATGCTCTGAACGTTCTCCATGTTTCTCGAAGTAGCCAAATGAGCACGATGTACATCGCCGGTGGGTTTGGCCAGACTATCACCTACAGAGGAGCACAAACATTAGAAACTCTCCAGAGAAAACTCGAAGATGTAAGTCAGTCTTAGCATTTACGACATTGGATTCATCTTCTTCCACAACCTTCTTGTTGAGGAACAAAAAGCAGTCGGTTCTTACTTTCCCCGACTTACTGAATCCTTTCATTATCACTCGATTACAAGAGGTCATTCGAAGAAAAGATAGGATGGAATATCCCTTCGATGCTTGAAGTTGTCGAAAAAGACAATTTCATTGATGGTGGGCTTTTAGTACAAATGCTCATGGTGGATTATATACAATGTGAAGAGGTAAACGTACGCTGTGGGGGTGTAGTTGTATAGAATATAACATCATGTAACAAAGTCGACAATCAATGGACTAAATGGAGGAATGCAACCCACTGTGCACATCTTCCGACTGAGAGTCATTTTCCCTTTGGAGGGTTGTGTGCAGTGTTGCTCAGAGCCAAAACTCGAATCTGGTTAAAGGGTATTTTGTTCTTCACATACAATCTTCATAGCTTTAGTACATCCACAGAGCTAATCTAAGAATTAGCTGGATTGTTTAGAAAGATGACTCCAGGGAAAGTGTCGGGAGCTCCTTCACCATCAAACTTTTCTTCCCCTAATGTCGACTCTTCGTCAGACGATGAGGGAGCCAACTCCTCATCGTGAGGCTAAACTTCAAACTAATAATCCTCATCTGAATCAATCTCAAAGTTGGAATTTTTCTCAGGATCTTCCAGAAGTGTTTTTCATTTTCCCGCTTTGGAATCTCATGTAAGATATCTTCCAAACATTGTAGCTATGCTACCCAAGACATACTGTTGATCAAAGCGATTAACTTGAACCCCCTTGTGTGTGTGCTTGTGCAGTGCATGTAGTGAAAGTTGTGTGAATACAACAACATAAAATAAAACATTAGAAGTATATTGTTTGTGCTATTCAAAGTCATATGGAACGTTAAGCCAAGTTCATATACAAATTTCGAAAGTCTCGATAGGCCCTATCCTACTTTTCCAGATGTCTTTTCAGAGTTGGATCATTATTACTTCTGCATTCAAGGATCCAACGATCGTTAAATTTTGTTGAAGCACCGAAGTTGAATGCTCAATGCCAGTTCGATCGTATTCGGGTCGATGACACTAGCTCGGCCTAAATTTGGCTCGACCAAAGGTCATATCGACCTGAAAGCTTTAACTTTTCACTTCCCTTCCATCTCCTCCTCTGCCTCCCCGGTTAGACTAATAGGATAACGAATTAGACCACGAGATATTTTCCGCACTCCAACTACAGTGACTTTTCCTCTACTCTCGAAGGTCCCAATGTAACAACCCGGAATTTTGACAATAAATAGTTATTTAATTGGAATATCAAAAGTAGGAATTTTTGCAAATGATAAAATTTTACCATGAAACTTTGACCGATGCGTTCATCTCGGAATTTTAGTCAACTTTCATATTTGGAACTTCGCGAACGGAGTCCGTCTAAAAAAGTTATGGACGAAATACAAAAAACGGGTGGAAATAAATAAATAGAGTAAATAATAGATACCTTTACTTTTATTACCTGCCTTCATTGGGCAAAATCGCTCAAGGGCAGTTGACACCCTTGCCTGGGGTGGTTGACCGCTTCGAGCCAGATCTGCCCAGTGACAGCTAGGTTTTGAAGGGTATTTTGGTTATATTTTATAATATAAATGGACAAATGTTAATTAAAACTAATCCAACGGTTCAAGGCTAATTCCACTCCCATAAATAAAGGGGTAAGTCCTCATTCTTTTCCATACAAATCTGCAGTGGCAACAAAGTTTTGCCATTTTCCTCCTTCTCCAAACCTAATTTCTAAAATAAAAATATATTCATGCATAACTAATCAAATCCAATTCATATAAATTGAGAGGGTAAGAAGATCTAATGGAAAAGAATGCAAATTGACGGTCCAAATTAGATTCTCCTCTCCCTTCCTGTTTTCTTACATCTCAACAGATCTGGAATTTTCCCTTTTCCAGATAAATTGTAGATTTATATTTGGCGATTGTAGGCCTAAAGGGTTCAAACTTTGGATTTGGAGGCTATAAGGTGAGTGAAAAATTTATGAATACAGTTATAATAATTTATCCATTTTGTTTGAAATAGATCAATGTTTTTATGCCTATTCCCTGTCAAATTTGTTCATTTAAGTAGGGATGTAAATTTTGTTTGAATGTTCGACGTCCGTTCGTGTCCGTGACCGAAATATGTCCGTCCGAATCCTTTTTCATTTAGGGCATGAGTTAGGACAACAAAATTTGTATGTAAAAAATCATGTCTAGTCCGGGCTCATCTAAATTCGTCCGAATTACTTGAAATTTAGCGTATAACTGAGAGAAAATCTAGTAAAATGTACAAAATGTGATATAAATAGCCATGTCCGACCGAGTCCATTCTTGTTTGTGTCCGAAAAACATATGTCCGTGTCCAACCGATTTTATTTAGGAAACGAATTAGGATAATGAAATTTGTCCGAGAAAAAAATATGGTTCGGTCCGTGTTCGGTCCAATTTTTTTGGACAGAAACTGAACATACCTCCGTCCGATCCGGTCCGACCGATTTACACCCCTACATTTAAATATTGTGAAATTATTGATAACCATCATATCTGATTATAAGTATGGTTAAAACTTCTTAATTTTAAGTTGTGGTTACGCTTATTATCAATTGTATGATTTTAAATTTGTTTACACATACTCCTACAATTATGTTATGAAATATATTGCAATTATGTTGTAAAATGTATTGTGGTCATTGCATAACACTGTAAATCTAGAAATCAGCCACATTACACACCATGTAGATGTAATTACATTCCAGATCTTTAGTTCAGTGTTGAATAACAAAGTATGTGAATTTGGGTAAAATATGAAATTGGTAAATTATTTGATTGTAATATTAAAACAAATATGCCTGCTTGTATTCAATATTGTTGCGTTTTGGCTTAATTATTATAGACATTCTGTTTTCCTCCTTTTGAATAAAAAAGGCATTATTTTGAAATCACAAGAGGTATGATAAAAAAGATCAAAAAGGGAAAAGTGGTGCAAATGTACAAATAAATATAAATATACATATTTGTGCGTACATATTTACATATATTTCATATGATTTGGAAATATGTCTTTTCCATAAATTAGGCATAATTTACAATGATTACCGTTAACTATCTTTTTGTAAGATTTGAAACCTTATGGCAAGATCGAATGCAAAAAGAAATGTTTTGTTTTCAATTAAACCAAATCATTAAATTAAAAAGAATAAATAATAATAATAATAATAATAGATAACTATGTTGACCACACGAAAACATAAATATATACATATTATCCGTCCAAATCAGTGTAAAACGGTGAATTATACATTGTATTAAATGTTTGAAGGTTTGAAATGTTGAATGTTATTCATTTATGGAATCATACATGTAAATTATATTCCATACCTAATGAATATATTTATGGTGACCGTTGTAGCAGTTAATGTAATTGATTGCTATAAATGAAGCCATAAATAAATAATTAACAATTGTAACCAACGTTGATTTGTGGAAAGTAAATATAACAGGATAATGATTGCAATTCCTAAATTAATTAAAATAAATATTGTACCCCAAATTAAGAAATTTGAATTATAACCGCATTTAGACACGAAGTTAAGCTCAACTTGTGGTATAACCTTCCTGGAACCGACCGACAAATCTAGCAACCACATGTAGTTAGCTTAATATGAGGGGTTTAATGCGTAAATGTAAATGTACTAAGACACGAGATTAAGTTCAACTTGTGGAAGAAGTCTTCTCGGAACCGATCGACAAATCCAGCATCCACAGTTTGTTAACTTATTATAAGAGGCTTAGTGCATATATATATATACACAAACACACACACACACACACACACACACACACATATATATATATATATATATATATATATAACAGTCAACCAATAAATAAATAAACAGATAAATAAATGAATAAGAATAGTAATTGTTTGTTGGGGTACAACAAGTAAATACCTTCGAACTGATAAATGGTTTGCTTAGGAGAATATGACTGTTATGGTCATAAAGGGCAATAAAAATAGGAACAAAAGAAAATGGGTGTCAAAAAGGGGATTAATGGATATTGATTGTCATTTAAATACTAAGTCCAAATTAGAGAAGAAATCACAAAAATACCCTAGGGAAAAAGGGATACAACTTTTCTTAATTATGTTAATAAACATAGAGCTTAAAATATAAAATATATCTGGACTTAGTTGGTTAATAATACAAAATATTATTAACCATATAAACCTGTGACGATAATGAATTGTATACACATAGTATTTCTGTGTAGGGGGACTAAACGGGAATAACTTAATAACGTAGCCTACTTTATCCCAACAGTGCGAATGGGGTACGAATCCAATAAGCTTCGCGTATAGTCCGCTTCCTTGGGTCTTAAGTGGCTAAGGTTGAGGAGCCCACCTAGGAAAAGGTCTTTTAGTTTAGGGGTCTTAAATGATAGGCATGCGTGGGACTACCCAAACCTGGAAACTTAAAACGTCGGATATGGCTACCTATCCTACGGGAAGTAATAAGCGACTAAGAAGGTTATCTAATAAGGTCAGCTAGAAGGTATAACGAACGATAAAATACCATCTCTCACCTTATGCGGGGCAAGGATATATGCATGAATGACAGAATCCTTAACTAATAGGGCTCGTAGCTAGTTCCCTCTAGTTCTTGTTAACGTTAAGCAAATTATCGAGAAATAATAAGTGACCAATCGGTCCTCCTATTGTCTTAAGCGGTCACGAAGAATCCACCCTATCTAAATAGAGAGGCAATAAATGATGAAGGATAAGCGAAGGAAAATATATAGATATAGAAACTCCATAATTAGGGGTCTAATCTCGATATAGTAACCAACTAAGCTCTGGTATAAAGGCTTCACAAAAATATGCATATACATCCTATCTCGGTATTATTCTTTGGGAGCAATACTTTGGAAAGAGTAGTAGGGTCTTACATAAACATCTACAAGGTTAGGTTAGAATCACTAACTTTGATAGGCATACATCTCTAGTTGAACCAAACGAGACACATTAATGTATTATAATTTCTGTTTTACATTTCTTAGTCACCAGAACTTGTTATTTTGATCCCCCCTCTGTAATGACCCAAAACTTTAAGTAAAAATTATTTTAACATGATTTAAAATGTTTATTGAATTTGACATGGAATTAGTGGGGTTTTGAGTGTGTGCATGTATGAGTGTGTGCGCACATGTGTACAACATAGGGGTATGCACAAGGCAACACCATAATTCCAGGATATATATATATATATATTATGATTCATTTATGTGAATATACATGTGTTTCCAGTGACCATTGAATTAAATCATATGGACTGATTTAGTGTATAATATAAAGAAGTTTGAGATAATACATATACATGTATATAGCAAAGATAAGTGCACCAGGTTCAAATAATGCATAGCCAGATTTAGAAAGGGGAGGATTGATTATATCCATTTTCTATTTTGTCATGACTTGTTTTGGAGGGAAAATGATTTTAAAACATTTTCTTTATTTCTAGAAAAAAGTATGTAGTTTACACCCGAGCACTTTAGAATAAAATAAAGCAAATCATGTGAATGACACTCACACAAATAGCATGATTTGTTAATGGGCAAAACCGACTTTGTATCACCTGAGAAACCCTAGGAATTCGATGCTATAAATAAGGATGTCCAGGAAAAATTAAACTTCCTAGTATAAACAAGTAAAAATATATAGAAATCTACTTTCAAAGGAAGAAGAGAAGCTTGGGAATAATGCAAGGGTTCTCTGTTTTTTATTTAGCTTAGAAGAAGGAGATTTGGTGAGTATTCTCACTTAAAATAAATGGCATTAAGTCCTAAGTTAAAAAGGCAGCCAATGTCTTTTTATATTTATTTTTCTTTGAATTTGATTCTCTAAATGTTTTACCGGTTTATGTGTGACTGTGATCATATTACTAATTTTATCTAAAATCAATGTTGAGTTTAACATTATCGATTTAAAGTTGTTATTTAAATATGTTCAGTTTTATGATCCCTTGAAAACCTTTTTTTGATACCTTTGAATACTCTATAAATCTGGACATATAAATGATATAGATCTATGGCAAACTATCTTGTAAACGTATAGGAGCTGCAATATACTTGTGTATAGGTGCTGAGGCTCTATAAATGATGATTTAGCGAGCGACAGATTTTATATGTTCTGATCTCTAATCAAGAATGCAAACATTATGTCTCATCTAGATTTTGAAATCTATTTAAAACCAGTTTATGCATAGTGGCAAAATCTCTTAAAAATATTCATAAAGCCATATATTAATATCAGATCTATATTTAAACAGACATATACATATGTATAAGTGACTATATTTTAAGATAAGGATTTTATCTCACTAAAACCCCAAGATAAACAACTTTCTGGAATTACTTTATATGTATATTCTAAATGATTTAAATTCTTGCTTGGATGATTTATGTTCATGCCTGAATGTTTGCTTTGATTGTTTGAGTGATTTCTATGAAATCCACGGCACTATACAGTGAACCTAACTGTGTTAGTTCCTTAATTAGGTAAGTGGTCACTGGAAAATATAAGGAAACACTTAGTAATATAACGAAGGCATTTTTGGTCAAGATGTTGTGGAATGGCTTGCCTTGAGTTGTAAGTCTGGCACATGGCCTAATTTAGGTCCTGAATTCTTTGTGTAGTAGTGTGAATTAGATTACTACAATGTGCGCCAGTGATTCCTTTATATAGATGAGACCAGGGTATATAAACAAATTGATATGCTAGGAAATAGATACAAGGAACTTGAGCTTTCCTGGAAGGTTTCCTAAGGCAGTTACGGATGCAAATCATAATATTATTAGGATGGATTTACCTGTTATGCACATATGTATGATTGATTTGTTTGTTTTAACCTGAGCACCGATGTCAAATATTGAATAAATCAGTGGAAGTGCACTTGCACAAGATCATTTGACTAACATGGAAAAGAAATATGTCTCTTTAAATAGATTACCTTCATAAATTAAATATCAGTTTTTATTCATCATGGTTTTTAAGGAAATGATGGAGCTAAGTAAGATCTAGGTTAGGAGTTTGGCTGATTTTCATGGATGAATATCATGCTTAAGTAGAAAATAAAAGCTTCTATATTATTATATCTGCATGAAACATTGAGAATTGTTTTAGGAATCAATTTTGTAAATATTAAGCTAAGTCAGGGAAGAATTATGTTTAGATGATAGGAAATTAAGTGCAATGTGTTATGTTGATGACTGAGTAGATGTAGTATTATATATGATCATTTTACAAACTGAAATTAAGGAAGCATATGTTTTGAATTATGGAAAGTTAATAATATTATTTGTATTAATCAATCTGGAGTCATTTTAGAAAAGTAATGTGCATATGTACATGTTTGTATGTTGGTTCATTGGTGTATCCATTCAGAAAACTCAAAAACATGAGTGGTGCACATGGACACACTGGGCACAGCTCACATTAGAGGAAGTTTAGCCAAGGGTACGATATTGACCCATGCACCAAGGATCAGAATAGAAAACATGCCCGTGTCACTTGCATTATTTCAAAAGTATCATTTTTATAAATATAAAAGTATCAGTTTTGCTATCATCATTTTAAAGGTATCATTTATGTACTCAAGAGAGTATCATTTTTGATAACATTGTTTTGAAAGGATCATTTTTGTATGAACCAGGATAACATTTCAAAAAGGTACCATTCTTGCAAGTATCATTTTTGCATATAGTTAGGTATCATTTTTGAAGGCATCATTTCTGTAGGCATAACAATATCAGTTTTGCATGCATAATGGTATCAGTTTTAGCCATATGCCACAAAAGTATCATTTTTATAGGCATAAGAGTATCAGTTTTAGAATCTGTGTTAAACGTTGATCTATAATGAGGTCAATGGATCTCTTGCTTTCTTTATACTATGATTTAAAGCAAGAGGGGTGTGTGTGTATATATATATATCAAGTGTTTTCTATATGAACTAATATTTTTATATTGGTAAAATCTTGGATCCCGGATTCTTGTTAAGAATAGAATTGCTCTGGCTTATAGCTTTAGAAATAGAGAACCATTTGTATACAACTGTAAGAAAAAAAATACCAGAATTTATTTTAAAAGCAGGGTCATGCCATTGTGGTATCACAACTGTTCACAACTGTGTTAATGAAAAACACAGTTAATATCCATTATTAGGTGATAGAATGATTTAACTAAATTTGTATGATTGGTTGCTTTTGTGTGCCTGATTATTACATACATATATGGGGGGATAATACCGTATATGAGTTGGAAATTTAGCTAACCCAAAGATCCTTTTTACTTAAGATACATGGCAGGAAGGGGAAGAGGAACACCTATGGTGAATATGCAAGAATTAGTGAGTGCTTTAAGAGAAGGAATAGGGCATAGACATGTGAATCCACATGAAGAGCTCTCCAAATTATTAAAGACCTATACTCATTTAGGAGGCAAAAGCTTTGAAGGGACTGAAAGTGTAATGGAAATCCAGGTTTGTCTTAGAACCTTGGAAAGGATTTTTGGAGACATGCAATTAAATGATCAAAGGAAGAGGCAAGTAGCTTCTAGACATATGAAAGGAGCAGCTTTGAGTTGGTGGGAGGTAGTCATAGCTGGAAGAGTTGAGAATGACATTACTTGGAACCAGTTTAAGGAGCTAATTGAAGCTACATTTGTGCCTGCATCTGCTAAGGCAGTTTTGCTTGAAGATTTTATAAGACTTAGACAAGGAAATTTAAGTGTCACTGAGTACACTCAAAAATTTGAAGGATCGTCAAAGTATGGAGCTATGCTAATTTCTGATGAAGCTTCCAAAAATAGCAGGTATATTAAGGGATTAAGTCCAAGCTTAATTAGAGCTATAATACCCTATCTAGATATAACTTTTGATCAAGTCATAGATTTGGCTTTGAACTTTGAGTAACATGATAAAAAAAGGGAAATTTTCAGGAATTTTAAGAATATTAGAAAGGGTAAGGGAAAGTACCATCCATATGAAAAGAAAGAGGAAGACGCTGGATGTAAGAAAACCAGTGATGCCAAAACTGGTGAAAATAAGAAGAAATTCTTGTGTCATCACTGTGGCGAAGAGGGACATATAAAACCAAAGTGTACATATTTGAAGGGTGGAGCATTCAAGTGTTATACTTGTGGGAAAGAAGGCCATTTGAAGAGGAATTGCCCTGAGAATAAGCAGCAAGGCAAACTGGCAACTCTAAAGACAAAGGCAGATCTATTGTGGAATCTAATGCAGAAAACCTTGGGCAAATGGAAGGTATATTACTTATTTCCCAAGTAACTATATCAATAGTATTTGATACAGGAGAAATACTTTCTTTGATCTCCCATGATATGGTTAAGACATTGAAACTGAATTGCATTTTTATAGAGAGACCTTTACTTATTAAATGCCCTCTAGGAAGTTCATGTGTCTTGGATATGATGTGTGTGGATGCAGAGTTAATTATAGGAGGAAATGTTTTCATTTTTTAATTTATATGTTTTAAATTACCCAGATATAGGTATTATATTGGGTATGGATTGGTTAAAGCTACACAAGGCTATAATTAATGTAGAAACATCCACCATTTCATTCCAAAACAGTAAGAAACAAAGAATTACAGTTCTTTGTGAATCTGCTAAGGGAAGAAGGTTAATTCATTTATGTGGGTTAGGTAATGAAACATCTGAATTTTCAATTGAATACATACCCATAGTAAATGAATACCAGGATGTTTTTGGGGAAGTTAAAGGTATCCCATACAACAGGCCAGTGGAATTTCAAATTAATCTAATCCCAAGAGCATCTCAAGTGATTAAAAAGCCTACTAGAATGGGGCCAAGTGAACTTATAAAACTGAAGAAACAGTTAGAGGAGTTAGAAGGAAAAGGTTTTATAAGACCAAGCAATTCTTGTTGGGGTGCACCAGTGGTTTTTGTGAAGAAACAAGATGGTTCTTTAAGGTAGTGTGTAGATTACAAGGAACTAAATAAATAACCATAAAGAACAAGTATCCTTTACCAAGAATTGATTACCTTCTTGATCAATTAGTTGGATCAAAAGTGTTTTCTAGACTTGATTTAGCCTCTGGCTTTCACCAAATGAAAGTGGAAGAGTCTGGCATCTAATACACAACATTCAACACTAGATATAGGTTATATGAATTTTTAGTAATGCCCTTTGGACTGACTGATGCACCATCTTATTTTGTTGACTTGATGAATAGGATGTTCAGAGATTATTTAGATAAGTTTGTGCTGATTTTTATATATGACATTTTTATTTATTCCAAAACAATGGAGGAGCACAAAAACCAATTACATTTAGTCTTCAACAGATTAAGGTAGAATAATTTAAAGGCAAAATTTTCTAAATGCACATTTTGGAAATAGGAAGTGAAATTTCTTAGGCATGTTATTTCTGCACAAGGGATTTTAGTGAATCCAAGTAAAGTGATAGCCATACAAACTTGGCAAAGACCCAAAACAGTGAGTGAAGTTAGATCATTCATGGGAATGGTTGGATATTATAGAAGATTTATTAGAGTTTTTTTATAAAATCTCAGCACCACTAACTAACCTAATTAGGAAGAATCAAGCCTATGTTTGGACTGGAAAAAGTGAGAAAGCTTTTGAAGAATTAAAGGAAGCATTGGTAAATGCACCTGCCTTGAGGGTACTAGAAGGAAACCATGATTTAACAATTTATGCAGATGCATGTGGATATGGTTTAGAGCAGTATTGATGCAACAAGGTCAAGTAGTGGCATATGCATCAAGGAAATTAAAACCACATGAAACCAGATATGCAACACATGACTTGGAATTAGCTGCAGTTGTGTATGCCTTAAAGCTATAGAGACATTATTTATTAGGAGCCAAATTTGAGCTCTACACTGACCACAAATCTTTGAAATATTTATTCTCACAAAAAGATTTAAATATGAGGCAACATAGGTGGATGGAGTTTCTAGCTACTTATGATTTTGATATACTCTACACACCAGGAAAGGCAAATAAAGTGGCTGATGCTTTAAGTAGGAAACATGCCAAAATAAGTTTAATGATGATAGAAGAATTTAATGTTACTCACTGATCTAGAAATAAAAGAAAATAATGATATGCACATGGAGGTGCATGATGCACAAGAAAACTTGAGAAAATTAAGGATGGTCACCTTGCAGTCTGATTTAACTCTAAAAGTGGGAAACATGCAAAATCAAGATCGCATTATCTTAGAAATGCAAACCCTTTTGGAAAAAGGAGAAGAAGTGAAAAACCTGCACATTGATGAGAAGGGATATGTGAGAAATAAAAATAGAATTTGGGTACCTGGAAATTAAGAATTAAAGGAGGAGATATTAAATGAATATCACAAAAGTAAGTACTCTATACATCCAGGAAATGCCAAGATGTATCATAATCTTAAGAGGAATTATTGGTGGAAAGGCATGAAAAGTGATGTAGCAAAATTTGTGGCCAAATTTGTAATTTGCCAACAGATAAAGGCAGAGACACAAAGACCCTCAGGTTTACTAAAATCCTTAAGTATACCTCAGTGGAAATGGGAGGATATCTTCATGGACTTTATAGATGGTCTACCAAGATCAAAAAGAGGAAATGCTAGTATATGGGTAGTGGTTGATAGGCTAACTAAAGTAGCACATTTCATCCCAGTAAAGTCAGATAGAAATGCACCAAAACTAGCTCAAATATTCATGAAGGAGATAGTAAAATTGCATGGTATACCCAGGAGTATTGTGAGTGATAGAGACACTATCTTCACATCTAAATTTTAGAGAAGTTTTCAAGAAGCTATGGGAAGTGATCTTTCCATGAACACTGCTTACCATCCTCAATCAGATGGGCAAACTGAAGTAGTTAACAAGGTATTAAAGGGCTTGTTGAGAGCCTACATTTTAGACTTTGGGGGTAACTGGGAAGAACACCTCCACTTAGCTGAATTTACATACAATAACAATTATCAAAGCACTATAGGGATCACACCATTTGATGCCCTATATGGTAGACCATGTTCATCTCCAGTATGTTGGGTTGAAACTAGGGAAAGAGCAATCTTAGGCCCTGAATACATAAAGGAGACAGCTGAAAAAGTTACAGTGATAAGGAAAAGGATGGCAGCTGCACAAGATAGACAGGAGAATATGCAGATAAGAAATGGAGACAAATTGAATACCAGGTGGAGGACTTTGTCTTCATCAAGATTTCACTAATGAAAAAGGTGTTAAGGTTTGGCAAGCAAGGAAAACTGATACCTAGATATATAGGACCATATAAAATTCTAGAAAGAATTGGTTCTTTAGCTTATAAACTGGAAATACCTGAAGATATGCAGGGGATACACAATATTTTTCACGTGTCACAATTGAGAAGATGGGTTCATGATAAGCAAGATATTGTGGAACCATCATCTCAGGTCTATATTATTTCTGATTTGGTTTTTGAAAAAGAAACAGTGGGAATTTTGGCCAAAGAGGTAAAGAAGTTGGGGAATAAAACCTTGAAGCTTGTGAAAGTGCAGTGGAGTATTCATCCAAATGATTGCATATAGGAATTAGAAGAAAAGGTTAGGGTGAATTATCCTAAGTTGTTTGCAAATTAAAGGTATCTTTATTTTTGAAATTATTCCATAAGTGTATATCTTATGTTTGTTTAGCCAATTTAATTAATTGGATGGATGTGTTTAAACAGGGTTTATAATCTCTAAGTAAATTGAGAATTTTTTTTGTTCAATTATGAAGAAAATTGTAAGGACACAATACCTAAAAGGTGAGATATTTGTAATGACCCAAAACTTTTAGTAAAAATTTATTTTAACATGGTTTAAAATGTTTATTAAATTTGACATGGAATTAGCGGGGTTTTGACTGTGTGCATGTATGAGTGTGTGCACATGTGTACAACAGGGGGGTATGCACAAGGAAACCCCATAATTCCCAGATATGTATATTATGATTCATGTATGTGAATATACATGTGTTTCTAACGACCACTGAATTAATCATATGTACTAATTTAGTGTATAATATAAAGAAGTTTGAGATAATACATATGCATGTATATGGCAAAGAAAAGTGCACCAGGATCAAATAATGCATAGCCAGATTTAGAAAGGGGAGGATTTATTATATCCATTTGCTATTTTATCATGACTTGTTTTGGAGGGAAAATGATTTTAAAACATTCTCTTTATTTCTGGAAAAAAAAGTATGCAGTTTTACACCCGAGCACTTTAAAATAAAGCAAATCGTGTGAATGACACTCACACAAATAGCATGATTTTTTAAAGGGCAAAACCGACTTTGTATCACCTGAGAAACACTAGGATTTTGATGCTATAAATAAGGGTGTCCGGGAAAAATTAAACTGCCTAGTATAAACAAGTTAAAATACATAAAAATCTATTCTCAAAGGAAGAAGAGAAGCTTGGGAATAAAGCAAGGGTTCTCTTATTTTTATTTAGCTTAGAAGAAGGAGATTTGGTGAGTATTCTCACTTAAAATAAATGGCATTAAGTCCTAAGTCAAATATGCAGCCAGTATCTTTTAATGTTTATTTCGCTTTGAACTTGATTCTCTAAATGTTTTACCAGTTTATGTGTGACCGTGATCATATTAATGATTTTATCTAAAATCGATGTTGAGTTTAACATTATGGATTTAAAGTAATTATTTAAATATTTTCAGTTTTATGATCCCTTGAAAACCTCTTTTCTAATACCTTTGAAAACTCTATAAATCTGGGCATATAAATGATATAGATCTATGGCAGTCCATCTTGTAAATGAATATGAGCTGCAATATACTTGTGTATAGGTGTTGAGGCTCTATAAATTTTTGATTTAGGGAGCAATAGATTTTCTATGTGTTGGTCTCTAATCAAGAATGCAAACAATATGTCTTAGCTAGGTTTTGAAATCTATTTAAAACCAGTTTACGCATAGTGGCAAAATCTCTTTAAAATATTCATAACCATAGATTAATATCAGATCTATATCCACACAGACATATACATATGTATAAGTGACTATATTTTAAGACAAGGATTTTATCTCACTAAAACCCCAAGATGAATTACTTTCTGGAATACCTTTATATGTATATTCTGGATGACTTAAATTCTTGCTTAGATGATTTATGTTCATGGCTGAAAGTTTGCTTTGATTGTTTGGGTGATTTCTATGAAATCCATGGCATTATGTAGCGAACTTAACTGTGTTAGTTTACTTTAATTAGGTAAGTAGTCACTGGAAAATATAAGGAAACACTTAGTAATTTAACTAAGGCATTTTGGGTCAAGATGTTGTGGGATGGCTTTCCTTGAGTTGTTAGTCTGGCACAAGGCCTAATTTTGGTCCTGAGATCTTTGTGTAGTAGTGTGAATTAGATTACAACAACGTTCCCCAGTGATTCCTTTATACATATGAGACCAAGGTATATAAAAAAATTGATATGCTAGGAAATAGATACAAGGAACTTGAGTTTTCCTGGAAGGTTTCCTAGGGCAGTTATGGAAGCAAATCATAACAATATTAGGATGAATTTACTTGTTATGCACATATGTATGATTGATTTGTATATTATAATCTGAGCACTGATGTCAAATATTGAATAAATCAGTTGAAGTGCACTTGCACAAGATCATTTGACTAACATGGAAAAGAAATATGTTTCTTTAAATAGAACTTCTTCATAATTTAAATCTTAGTTTTTATTCGTCATGTTTTAATTGAGATGCTCATACCATTCACATTAGTATGACCTTGTTTGCTCCTGGGAAATGGGGTGTCTTATTAAATGATGAGGCAGCCTCTAATGGTTTCATAGGAAATGATGGAGCTAATTAAGATCTAGGTTAGAAGTTTGGCTAATTTTCAGGGATCAATAACATGCTTAAGTAGAAAAAAAAACTTCTGAATTATTGTATCTGCATGAATCCAAAAGAATTGTTTTAAGAATCAGTTTTTTAAATATTAAGCTAAGTCAGGAAAGAATTATGTTTAAATGATAGGGAATTAAGTGCAATGTGTTATGTTGATGACTGAGCAGAATTAGTATTATATATGATCATTTTACAAACTGAAATTGAGGAAGCATATGTTTTGAATTATGGAAAGTTATCAATATTATTTGTATTAGTCAATCTGGAGTCATTTAAGAAAAGTAATGTGCACATGTACATGTTTATATGCTGGTTCATTGGTGATTCCTTCAGAAAACTCAAAAACATGAATGCTGCACATGGACACACTTGGCTCAACTCACATTAGAGGAAGTTTAGCCAAGGGTGCAATGTTGAGCCATGCACCAAGGATCAGAATAGAAAACATGCCCATGTCACTTGCATTGTTTCAAAAGTATCATTTTTATAAGCATAAAGTATCAGTTTTGTTATCATCATTTTAAAGGTATCATTTATGTACTCAAGAGAGTATCATTTTTGATAACATTGTTTTGAAAGGATCATTTTTGTATGAACTGAAATAATATTTTAAAAAGGTACCATTCTTGCAAGTATAATTTTTGCATTTAGTTAGGTATCATTTTTGAAGGCGTCATTTCTATAGGCACAACAATATCAGTTTTGCATACATAAGAGCATCAGTTTTAGCCATATGCCACAAAAGTATCATTTTTATATGCATAAGAGTATCAGTTTTAGAATCTGTGTTTAACATTGATATATAATGAGGTCAATGGATCTCTTGCTTTCTTTATACTGATTTAAAGCAAGAGGGGTGTATATATCATGATATATATATATATATATATATGTATATATATATCAAAATATTCTATATATGAACAAATATTTTTATAATGATAAAATTTTGGATCCTAGATTTTTATTAAGGACATAATGGCTCTGGCTTATAACTTTAGAAATAGAGAACCATTTGTATATAATTATAAGACAAATTAATATATATATATATATACCAAAATTTATGTTAAAAACAGGGTCATTCCACCCTCCTTATTACTACCTCCCAGGTTTCCTAGAGAAGGTCGGGTTATCACAGATGTTTAAGTTTGACCTTCGGTTCTCGTTCTCTCTCATGCTCGGTATTGGCAAGGTGACTTACTTCGAAGAAGGTAATTACTTAAGTTAATACTTGTTATCCTATTATGTTTCCGTTATGAGTTTTCTTTTACCACTACAACAAAAACACTATATTACAACTGTAATTTTACAACTGTCAAAAAATGACTGTTGTAATAAATGTCTATTACAACATTTCCTGTACACCTGTTGCAAATATCGCATGAAATTTAAGCGGCATTAGTGAAAATTTGGCTCCAACTGCTTGTCATGTGAAATATTTTCACTTCCTCCCCATCGCGTTCTCTTCTCCAAAATTAATCCTCTTCCATAAATAAAAATCGATCTCTTTCTCCCCCCTCAGATGAAATTCCCTCTCGCTAAATTGGTTCTCGCTGCTAGGTATCCTTCTCTTCCACTCTCACTGATCCGAATCCCTTCTTCTATCCTCTCCTTCGCTTTGATTTTGCCTACGAGGGAGAGGCCCTTAACCCGTTTTCAGATCTGAATCCTTTACTCTAAGTCCTAGACACATGAACAATCTTTACTGCGATCCAACTCCAGACGTCAGCAGCTAGGTCACAAACATCTGACTTGTGAATTCAGTTCAGTTGATGAAGCCTAAGGGCCTTAGGTAAGTAATTTGGTTAATGTGATTTTATGTTTATAATATTTAATTGTATATAGTTTACAAATTACTGCAACATCTATGCTTTTATTTTGTTATTATAAACATCGTCTATGTCGTGTTGTCCTTCATCGTGTATGGACAGGGATATTGTTATCGTGCTGAGACTGAGTTGTGATCACTGGCTTGTAAAACATAACTAATTAAATTATGAACAACATAAACTATGCTAGGATGAGTTCCAAATCTGATTTTCCTCTTATTTTTCAATTTGAGGTTTGTGGTTGTATATTACTTTAAGGATTAATCTATAGTTTCAAAGTTTCATGATAATTAATTAAGATTAAGTCAAAATAGGTAGTAGTTAATGAATTTTATGACTAGTCAATGTACAATTTGTTAATAAATCACTATGTTTTCATAGGAAATTAATCTACAGTTTGTTGTGAATAAAGTTACTTCTTTTTTCTTCTCTTGTCGTTATTTTAAACAATGAAAATTGTCTGGATGTAACTATGTAAAGGCAGCTCTCTATCAATGAATTGCTTTTGGGTGGCTCCATGGATATTGATCTGGTTCTGTGGCTCATTTTCTCTTTGCATTTGTGGATTTTGGCTTGTAGTTTATCTTGCTTTATGTTATGCCTTCAGTTGTGTTTGGATTTTCTTTTGTCTGTGTTCTTTGTAGTCTACGCCTGTTAGTGTGTCTGGCATTTTTTTTTCCCTATGTCTCTATATTTTTTGTTTCTTGTGTTAGTTAGGATTGAGCTGGAATTTGTAGTGGTTATGTGCAGTATTTGTTTAGTTTGATGTTGCAATTATTTTCCAGCTAAATCTTCCCTTTGTAACCTCGTTTCTGTAATATAACTACTCTTTGCTTCAAAAAAACCAACTATATTAAGGCCTCTTTTTTTATTTTTGCTTTAGGTACCAAAGCTTCTGAGACCGGCCCTGTTATACCTTCATGGAGTTTTTTTTGCATGTTTAACTGCATCATTGTGCAGTTTCGGGTCTGCTCTGTTCTTCTTTTCTGGTAAACACTCCTTTTGTCTTTCACTATTTATCTTCTCCTAATCTTTTCTTAACTATCTTCCAACTCTTGGATAACAAGACTATAGAGGAGGTAGCTGGTATGAAGGAAGATAGTGTGTGTCGCTTGTAGGACGGTAGACAAAATCAATGAATTGTAATTTAGTCAGCATAAGACTATTTTTTTCCCTAATGAATGCCAAATATTGAAAATATGAGTTTTATATCATATACACTTTAAAAATGTTCCTGATCTTGAATACACAAGATAGAACAAAAGAGGCAATGTCAAAATACGTACTGTAAGCTTTAGACACACTCTTTTAACTTTATCAACTTCCACGTACTGTTTACTAACATTGTCATTTATTTGCACTTCAACAGCCCTGATAGCCTTTTTTTAATAAATTACTCCAAAATCATTAGTCTTTTGTCTCAGCACAGACTAAATCTTCCACGATCTTTAGCTTTACCAGCTCAATTATTGCATACATTTGCAAAATTGTATTATACAAAATGAATGTGCATTGTAGTCAACTATCCGAAAAATCTACTCAATATCTCAAATTTCTAATATTGGAAATTGCAACAGTTTAAAACCTTACCCAAATTATACCTTCTTTTTAATGAATACCGATTCGAAAATTTACCTTTGTAAATATATCTTGGTCTTTATTTGTACGATTGGTTGATCCTAATTTATGAACAGTTATACTGTTGTAAAAATTGTGAACATCTACTGATGAATGAGCTCACTTCTTATCATCACAGAGCTGCCAATTCTGTGAGTGGTTTTCTAGTTGGATAATTTTCATATTTGCAATTATTTGCCATCTGGAGGAGCTTCAAAAGCATGGCAGCCTTGATATTGTCATGTTATTGGTTGGAAATAAGGCAGACTTACATGAAAACCATAGTGTATCTACTCAGGTGAACTTACTTCCAAAATACATTTTTTTTTAATTTTGCACATGTAATACGTATTTGTGTGTATATGTGTATGTGTGGGTGGTGGGATATACACACTTTTTTCATATATGCCACCAAGAAGTCATTCCTGGTTTTTCTTTGGGGTTGAGCAGTTCGTAATCCCTAGCTTGGTTGGCTAATAGAGAGTCTGCAGTGCTTTATTGGATTGAAATATCGATGTGGGATGGGTCTGTTTGTGAAGCAGTTTCGGCTTTGTTACTTGAATTTCTTCTTGGAGTGTGTCGTATGGATTAATGCAAGTTGTCTTTGGTTTAGTTGGTAGAAATGTGTTGCAGGTTGTGCCTTCTTGACAATATGGATTCTATGATGAGCCCATTGAAGATCTGGTGCCTGCTTGGTGTTAATTCTTCCTGGTCTTGCTTGTTGATGGATTCTTTGGTGTCTTTACATATTTCTCCTAGTTTCTTGCCATCAAATGTTGGTATGGTAACCTCTTGAGTGAGCTGTATTGTATCTTAGGACCTGTATTTATGCTATGGTGCTCATAATTAGTTCCTTATATATATATATATATGTGTTTTTTTACTTACAATGCTACCATCTTCTATCATGTTTATTATTTACTTGACATAATTATTTCTTGTTGGTTATTTTTTTGTTAGATTTTGCAGATTTATGAAGGCATTGTATGGCTTGCTTAATGGCTCTTCCGACAATACCAAGTACCAAAATAATTGTCGTTCAATTACTGGTACACAGTCTTATGTGCTTTTCACTTTGGAGAAATTAGTCTATAAACTTGTTAAGCAGTTATGTTTTTACTGATTGTTATTTGTTAAGCAGGTATGTTTTTACTGATTATTATTTGGTTTCATTTTCTATATCTGTTTGTCTCTTGAATCGTAATAGTGTGAGTTATATCTTCTATGCCACTCATGGTAAATGCAAACAAATTTTATGTAATTATACATCATTATGCAACTATATTACTACTGATTTTAAATTTTACACTGGATAGAAAATGTCAATAGTCAAGCTCTGTTTTGCTTAACATACCATGTATAGATGTGCACAATGTGAACTGTGACCCTTTTCTTTGTCCACTAAGGTATGTCTTCTAGAACTGTTTATACTTCACATTATCATATCAGTTTATATTTATTTACAGAAATATTAATATTGAATGATGCATAGCTTCTATTACGTTTTATAGCTTAGGTTACTTCATATTTTAATATACTTCATTCTTATTACTTAAATATGTTATATACTAAATACAGTTTAATTCAAGAACACCTGCAGCATTGCAAGAAATTCTCAAATTCATTGGAAGTCAACTCAAGAATGAAGACCATTGCAAGACCCGCAGCATTGCGAACAAATCTCAATTCCATTTTGTTTGTATTACTCCTAGTGATGTATATTTATGAAAGATGACTTCAAGTCATTTGGATCTTAGAGTCTTGGATAGTGGACTTTATAGTTGCTTTATGTACTTTAGATACTTGTATGATTTATATAAAAATGACGAGAGTTTGAAAATTCTAATATATTGTTTTGGTTCATGTTTTAAGTTTATTTGATATCTTCAGTTTTGTAGATAATATATTCTAAAATGAATTATTTTATTAATAGTATGTATATAATTTGTTCATATATTACAACTTTAAATAATACTTTTAATAAAATATATTACAATAGTTATGAAAAGTTGTAATAAAGTTTTTTACAATAGTGGAAAACAGTTGTAAAATATACATTTCACAACGATGTCGCAACAGTGCAAAAAAGTTGTAAAAAATTTAAGTCTTTTAAAACTTCTTAATAGACGACGGTGGCCCCACCGTTGTAAAAAATCTTTTACAACTTTTTTTCACCATTGTAATATGGTCAATTCGTTGTAGTGTACCATATTCTAATTATGTTTATGCTCATTTATTAATGGTACCTGATATATACGCTCCATGCATGGATGTGTTCAAGTTTTATTTCTTGTTGAAATTTGGACGTAGAAAAGTGTGAGGTGTTACATTTGGTATCAGATCTTAGGTTAAACGATTAGAGGAATTAATTAAATTAGGACTCATAAGAGAACTTAATTCGTTGTTCTTTTCTGTTTTCTTTGTCTTTCTTACTCGGCTTTAATTTATCTCGATGATGAAGTAGTCGTGGGTCTAATAATAAAAATGGGTCTTAAGCGACTAAGAGTTGTAATATGTTTAGTTCAGATTCCTAGCCAATTCGGTCTTACCCCATAGTACGTTGGAAATCTTACCGCAAAGTACATGAGGATGACATATGGTGAATTCCTTTGATTAGAGTTTGGAAACTGGAATAATATATATAGAAATAAAATTTAGCTACAACCGAGATAGTCACTGTTCTAGTATTGTTTAACAGTCCCGGTTAAGACAATTACTCGATCTAAAACAGGAAAAGTCCACGTTAATATGTTGTATCTATTTCGGAATTATAATTACGAGGTCTATCCATTTGTTACTTCATTGAAATTCGGAATCTACCTTTATTGAAGTATCCAATTGAGTTCTTGGTCCTGTATTGGAGAAAATTTTATTTTAAAACTATTTGGAAAAAATAAAAATTGGTTTTGAAAGTTATGAAATATGGTTTTGGAAAATGGTTTTATAAAAGCCCAGTTTATAGAGATATGATTTTTTAAATTTTAATCTATTGGTGTTTCAAAAATTTATAGGGCCATTTGGTAGTTTTAATAAATGTAATCCTATTGCTAGGAAGAAAGGAGTTAGAAATGATAAGGAATATACCACTAAAACCCAAGAATAATAAATATCTATTCCTTGTGAATTTTAGTGTGCCTTTTCCTATATATATTGGATAATCTATTAAAGTTATCAAAATTGATCTTAATTGCTTTTAAGCTCCAATATTTTTTAGCACGAAAAGGTTTTTCCAGTTTAAATATATAACTGGAATAATAATAATAGTAATAAAATGGATTTATAAATACAAAATAATTAGTTTATAATAAATTCCATTTTTGAGAAGTTTAAAATTTTTCTTCGGAAAGGCTAAGGAAAATCCTTCATCTTGATTTTTGGGGTATTTGATTTCGAATCTTTTAGTTCTATTGTCAGGTAGTAAGGGGAAAATCCATTTTAATTTTATTCCGGATTTCTAGCTGATTTCCTGTTCTAAGTTCATTCGTTGTGTAGTCATAGCTTCGTTGTTGAAACTATAAATCCTTGGAGTTGGTTCGAAGTTTAATAGCGGTCTTTAAATACCGCGGCGGTGAAGATAATTATTTTTTGGATTGCATCAAATCTTAAAAGATAACATGGGATGATTAATATTTTAAATCCTGCTAACTAAGGTTAAGGTTCAATCTTTGTCCAAAGCCATTTAATAGTTGACGGTTTAGCATTATGCAAAGATTGTCAACTAGTCAATGAGTTTTGGAACAACTTAGACCTAGGACTCAACCATAAAAGTTACGTCAAAATTACCTCTTTTACTTCCTTTTTTCGTCCTTCCTTCCTCATCTAGTTGAGCCATATCTCTATTTTTCTTCTCTTTCTTTGTCGTCGTCTCGCCTCCTCCTTTTTACGCTCGTTTACGCATTAGATCTTGCCTCACTAGTACTCCAAGATCCAATTTCTTCTCTCCGACCATTTTTTGGCCTAAAATACCTAGTTGTAATATTCAATCCTACTCATGCCATTTTTGTCTCCTCCTTAGGTAGAGATCATTTGGTTGGATCGAAATGGGCAAAAAGGTATCACCGCTTTAGGGCTAAGAAAATTTGTCAAGGCGGTTGGACTTGCATCGACCGGTTGCTTCGGGATCTTGGAATAAGGTTTGGTGTTTGTGCTACATCCACCTTTGCTACACCTTGTTTGAATAGGTTCTTTTCGAAGGCAGTCATTGTTTCAGAAATGAAAAAGCTATCTTTGGATGATTTTTCGAAGGAGAATCTCAAAGAGGTTTTAGAGGAATCCGTGTTTTGCACGGACTTGAATGGTCTTTTGTTTGACCGGCTTTAGAGATTTTTTAGCAAATCTCTTTTTCTTAATGTCAGTTTATGTGTTCGGGAATCTATGTTCGAGCCACCCATGTAGACGTATGACTCATTTAGCACATCGTTCTATAAATGGGAAGTTATGACTAGATTTGTCTCATGATGCGTGAATTAATCTTTTGTTTGACTGATGGCGTAACCATCATTTAGTGCCGCATTATATTCGGTTCAGCTTGTTGTTTTTGTGTGTGTTGTTTCATAGAGTTACTTTCTGTAAATTCACCTATCCATTTTGTCTTTAGGCAATATTAGGTGGATTCCCATGAGAAGCAATTTTGTAGTAGGTTTCTTTTCTCATCATAAATTCTCTCTTAGTAGAGATGGTGATGTGGGAACCTCCAACAAAACAAACAGTGTTATAACACAAGATTGAACATTTTGCTACCATGATATGGTTAATTGAAGATTAATTTTTTTTTGGTTTGAGCTCCAATTGCGGAGCAAGACATCTCGTTGTTTAAAGTCATTGTTTTGAGGTTCTCGGTGTTGTTGTTTTGTTGTCTTTTCCCTTTCCAATATCGGGATCTTGGCTTTGTGGTGATTCGTGCTTGTAAATATTAGTGTTTTTTTAAATCGTACGACTTAGGTTAATGAGATTTCTAAGTTTGGAAATGCTTATGTCATTCATGCATGCTTGTTTCAAATGAAATCTCATTTTTCTTATCTAAATTAACAATTGTTCTAGGGCTGGAAAGAATAGAATTCTGTATCGGATAAACTTTAGTAAAGGACCGGTTCCACTTCATGAGTATATAAATAAAATAAATTGTCATTCCTTGTTAAAGCTAAAAATTATTTTGGTCTTTTTGTGTGTAATTTAAATTTTGGCATTATTGGCGTGACTAACTTCCTTTTTGGCCAACATGTGAGTTGAATCATTTAAATTTCCGCAAATTACATTTTTGAAAGTTTTTGGAAAATGTTGGTTAAAAAAATGACTTTTTATCATTTTCTTATTTTTAATGGAAAGTGAAACGATTTTGAAATGAAATTTTCGAAATAAACATGACAAGTTTTTAATTAGAAATTTATTTTTGTGAAAAAATTCAATTTTTGGTCACATGAATAGCGTAAGGAATATATTTGGATGCTTTGTGTGAGCATTTTAGCTGTGCAATAAGACCGACGATACGATAAAAACATTAACGACAACAAGGAAAATGTTGTTTTAACCTTGAAACGTTGTTTTCAAACCTTGTCAACGATGCGTGCGAGCTATTAATTAACTAATTTTACATTTTAAAGCTTGCTTTATGACTCTTTTACATTCTACAGATAGAAATTTTTGGAGTATTTTGGGTAACTGAGGTGAAAATTCCACTGTAAGGCGGGAAATGCAATATTTGAAAGTTGGAAAAATGTTAAGTTCTTCGCTTTGATTTCCTTTTTCCGGTTTAGGAGAAATTAAATAGGAAACAGTTAGGTTGCATGACGTTTTGGATGGTAGGGTTTAGATGCAAAATTGGTTGGTTCACTCTTATATTCATAGTTGTGCGAGGGTTATGGATGAAAAAAGAATTTTTCAAAATTTGCATTCATCTAGAACTGCCAGAATATTTAGGATACTTTACATCATGTTTCCAAAAGTGTTTTAAAAATCTCAATGCACACATATAAGGGGCTCGATTTAGAATCATCTTGCATGCATGTTTTATGGTTGAAATGCATTATGTACACCATGCACATATACATATGGTTGCGAAGTGGATGTACACAAATTGGTTGTGTAGGATAAGATAACTAGGTGTTAGAATTTTGGGACGAAATTCCTTTTAAGAGGGGAAGAATGTAACAACCCGAAATTTTGATAATAAGTAGTTATTTAATTAGAATCTCAAAAAAAGAACTTTTTGCAAATGATGGAATTTGACCATGAAACTTTAACCGATGCATTCGTCTCGGAATTCTGGTCAACTTTCATGTTTAGAGCTTCGCGAATGGAGTCGTTATGAAAAAGTTACGGATGCAATACGAAAAACGAATGGAAAATAATAATTGAATAAGTAATAGTTACCTTTCCTTTTATTACCTGCCTTCATTGGGCAAAATCACTCAAGTACGGTCGACACCCTTGCTTGGAGCGGTCGACCGCTTCAAGCCAGATCTGCCTAATGACGTCTAGGTTTTGAAGGGTATTTTGGTTACATATTATAGTATAAATGGACAAATGTTAATTAAAACTGATCCAATGGTTCAAGGTCAGTTCCACCCTTATATATATAAAGGGTAAGGCCTCATTCTTTTCCATACAAATCTGCAGTGGTAGCAGAGCTCTGCCATTTTTCTCCTTCTCCAAACCTAATTTCTGAAACAAAAATATATTCATACATAACTAATAAAATCCAATTCATATCAAGTTGAGAGGATAAGAAGATCTAATGGAAAAGAATGCAAATTGACGCTCCAAATTAGATTCTCCCCTCTCTTCCTATTTTCTTATATCTCTACAGATCTGGAATTTTCCTATTTCCAGATAAATTGTAGATTTATAAGAATTTGGGGATTGTAGGCCTAAAGGGTTCAAACTTTTGATTTGGAGGCTATAAGGTGAGTGAGAAATCTACGAATACAGTTATAATAACTTATCTACTTCGTTTAAATTAGATCTATGTTTTTATGCATATTCCCTATCAGATCTGTTCATTTAAGTATTATGAAATTATTGATAACCATCAGATCTGATTATAAGTATGGTTAAAACTTGGGAAGTTTAAGGTGTGGTTATGCTTAATATCAATTCTAGGATTTTTAATCTTGTTTACACATACTCCTGAAGTTATATTATGAAATATATTGCAATTATCTTGTAAAATGTATTCTGGACATTGCATAGCACTATAGATCTGGAAATCAGTCTCATTAAACACCATGCATATGTAGTTGCATTCCAGATCTTTAGTTCAGTGTTGAATAACAAAGTATGTGAATTTGGGTAAAAATATGAAATTGGTAAATTATGTGATTGTAATATTAAAAGAAATATGCCTTCTTGTATTCAATATTGTTGGGTTCTACCTTAATTATTGTAAACATGTCGTTTTCCTCCTTTGAATAAAAAAGACATTATTTTGAAATCACAAGAGGTATGATAGAAAAGATCAAAAAGGGAATAGTGGTGCAAATGTACGTATAAATGTAAATATACATATTTGTGCGTAATTTGCATTAACTATTCCAAATTACATAATCACATATACATATTTGTGCGTAATTTGCATCAACTATTCCAAATTACAATTTAGGCATAATTTATAATGATTATAGTTAACGATCTTTTTGTAAGATTTGAAAGATTGAATGCAAAAAGGAATATTTGGTTGTCAATTAAACCAAATCATTAAATTTAAAAGAATAAATAATAATAATAATAACAGATAACTACGTTGACCACGCGAAAACATAAAACATAAATATTTAAATATTATATGTCTAAATCAGTGTAAAACGGTAAATTATACATTGTATTAAATGTTTGAAGGTTTGAAATGTTGAATGATATTCATTTATGGAATCATACATATAAATTATATTCCATACTTAATGAATATATTTATGGTGACCGTTGTAGTAATTAGTGTAATTGATTGCTATAAATGAGGCCTTAAATAAATAATTAACAATTGTAAGCAATGTTGATTGGGGGGAAGTAAATATAATATAATAGTGGTTACAATTCCTAAATTAATTAGGATAAACGTTGTACACCCTAACTTAGGAAATTTGAATTATAACCACCTTTAGACACGAGGTTAAGCTCAACAAATGGTACAAGCCTACCCGGAACCGACCGGAAAATCCTGCAACCAAAGGTAGCCAACTTAATGTGGGGGGTGTGGGGTCTAATGCGTAAATGTAAATGTACTAAGGCATGAGGTTAAGTTCAACTTGTGGAAGAAATCTTCCCGGAACCGACCTACAAATCCAGCATCCATAGGTAATCAACTTAATGTGAGAGGCCTAGTGCATATATATATATATATATATATATATATATATATATATATATATATATATATATATGTGTGTGTGTGTAACAACTAACTAATAAATAAATAAATAGATAAATAAATGAAAAAGAATTGTAATTACCTATTGGGGTACAACAAGTAGATACCTAGAGACTGATAATTGGTTGCCTTAGGAGAATATTACCGTTATGGTCATAAAGGGAAATAAAAATAGGAACAAAAGAAAATGGGTGTCAAAAAGGGGATTAATGGATATTGATATTCGTTTAAATACTAAGTCCAAATTAGGGAAGAAATCAAACAAATACCTTACAGAAAAAGGGATACAACTTTCCTCAATTATGTTAATAAATACAAAGCTTAAAATATAAAATATAGTTGGACTTAGTAGGTTAATAATATAAAATATTATTAAACATATAAACCCATGACGATAATAAATCGTATACGTATCGTATTTCCGTGTAGAGGGACTAAATGGTAAACGTAGCATACTTTACCCTAATAGGGAAAGATGTTAAAGGCAAATGGGGTACGAATCCAATAACCTTCGCATATAGTTCGCTTCCTTGGGTCTTAAGTGGTTGGGGTTGAGGAGTCTACCTGGGAATAGCCCTTTCAGTTTAGGGGTCTTAAATGGCAGGTGTGCGTGTGTAACGACCCAGATTTTTTTGCTATTTAGTTTGATATTTAATTTTGTTTTAAATGTTGATTTGAAATTTAAATGGTTTGGATTTAATTAATTTGAATAATTAATTTGTTTAAATTATATATAAATAATAGTTTAATTTCGAAATAATCGAAATTAGTTGAAATTGCGCTGTTAGATGATTTGGTAAAGTAAGAAGAATTAGTTATGTTTAGATTTAATTTTTATTTTCGATTTTGCTTGTTAAACGCTGTTTAAAAGTTTAGTTTATAATTTTAATTATATAGCGAGCTGCAGCGGCGCGGTAGTTCGTAATATAGCGTTTTGAACTTCAATTGGTTGTACATGATCCAATTTAAGTCGGATTTCTTCGAAACAAGAACGCTCGAACCCATTTGGTGATAATTTTCTAATGAAGTAGAAAAACCAAGTTTTCAAAGTGTAGATTTTGTTTTATGGCCAAATCAACATTTCAAATAGTCGCTGTGGAATTCCTTTATATAATATAGCGATTTATTATATAAGAATAAGGGGTTTTTAATTTATTAAATATCGTTTTGGCTCAGAATTAAACCAAGGTTATTTTATTTTGAAAATATATGAAATTATGCTCTGGTATGCCCAATTGTAATATCTTAATATTATTATATTGAGGTATTTTAAAATTAGTTTATTTTAATTCAAATTGGATCTTTTAAAATGGAGTTTATTCAAACGATCTTCGTTTTCAACGAAACAAATTTTAATAGGACCGTAACAGAAAATTATTGTTATATTTCAAGTTACACGCAAAACGGAGTTATTCTGTGAGCGTGGCAAAATAAAATGCAAATAAATCGACTGCTTTGGGCTCGAACCAGCGCCATTTCCACAAACGGACTCAGAATTTGACGAAACAAGATTCATTAGAATCGTAACGTCGAATTATATTATGCCGTCCATTTCCATTACGATTGGAGTTTGTATGTGATCACGGTAGTCAATAAACAGAGTTTGAAATTGCGATAGGTACGAATAAAAAATCGTCAGTTGCGTCAAGATAAATATCGTCAGTCAAATCGGATTAAAATATATAATAAACAATATAATTAAAAATTTATATTTTTTCCCCATAAATATAATCCAACCGTTACCTTTCTCTATATCTAAATCATCGAGCAACTTCCCTGATCTTTTTTCTTTTTTAAACCGATCATTCAGCAAAAACTCTCTACTTAATATTCAAAAACAATTTCATTTAAGTTTTATAAATTCTGGTAATCCTATGGTTGGATTGCTATGAATCCAAGGTTTAATTTCATATAAACAATGTGCGGTGCGATCAAATGTTTGTGTACTCCAAAGTTTTGGTAAACGATGGTCTTCGACAGGCCAGAGTAGCCGACAGGAGGAGAGCTGGTTGGATCCAGTTTAGGCAAAGGGAGAGGGGAGTCTTGGCTTCATTTTGGTGGTTGTCAGGAGAGTCACGATGGACTCTGGTGGTCGCTGGAGGCATGAGATCGAAGGACGGAGGAGTAAACAGTTTGTTTTTGGGTTGCTGTTGTTTTTTTGAGGCGTGAAGGAGTTGTGGATCACTGGAGCAGGCCGGGTTTAGTCGAGGAGGAAGGCTGAGGCACAGCGGAAGTCACGGTGGTGGTATGGAGAGGTCTGGTGAGGTGATTGGATGGCGGTAGGAGTTTGAACTGAGGGTATTTTCTGTGTTGATTTTTGGATCTAGGTTCGGATTTCAGGAGCATGGACGAGCGATGGAGCACCGGAGATGGTGACGGTGGTCTGAGGTGGAAAGGGGACGGAGAGGGTTCCAACGGCGGCGGTGGCAACCTTTCCGGCGTCATATGGCCAGAGAATGTTGTGTTGAAAGGGATTCCGGTCATGACTTGATTCTAGGCGATGTATGCGATTTTGGGTGACAATACTTGGGGGTATGTGTCTGTTGCTCTGGCGCAGTCACCGATGGACAAAGGTGATTTCCAGGAGGCGCGGCAATGCGGATAGATGGTGATTGGGTTGTCGAGTTTACTGCAGACGGAGGAACGGGAAGCAAAGTGTTATTATAAAGGAAAACGAGTGGTTAAGGTAATGGTTACTAAATCATTTAACCATTAATTTGGGGATGGAATATTAATCAGTCAATATATATTATATATGGACATAGGATTTTTCAGAAGAAAACTAAAGGTAAGTATAGGGTTTTGAAGAACAGAACGACAATCGGGTTTTGTCTGCAACTACAAGAGATTGAACTGAGTAGCTAACTAATTTAATTTAGGATTAATTAACGTTAAATAAGGATTAGGGTAAAAATAACGGTTGTAGTAATACTTAAATTATTTCAATTTAAAATCTAATATTGTAACGTGTGTAATTTTATCATTCGTAAACAGAATTGGACGAAAATGGTGTCGATGGAATCGTATCAACGGTGCCGACGAATACGAGCTAAAATTGAAGGGTTCTGAGACAACTGGAATTTATATAGTCTCAGAACGATAATGCGACGCAACATCATCAGAAACAAAACTGGTGAGTTAATTCTCACACTTTTGAAATACTGCGGTGTGTTAAATTCATATCATTAATATTTATCATTTATATTGGTTGAATGGACGCTATGGATGCTATGGTTGACTTTTATTTAAGTATTGGTTAATTGTTGTGTGTGTTTATAAACTGACTGTTCAAATGCATTATATTTCTTATATTAGTGTTAAACGATACTATAATTTGTTGTGTAGGGAAGAACAGGTTGGAGGAATCCAACTGGTTTCCTCAAAATTAATCGTATATTGTTTATGGATTCATATTGTTAAATATGAATTGTTATTATATCTTGTTTAATTATCGATGGTTGATTGGGCGTCGACTATTAAATGTAATGGTCGTGTTTTAATCAAAAATCAGTGTTGACTAAGAATTTGACAGTAGATGGTATGAAACCATCGTTTGATATGTTAATTCGCCGTCAGGCGATTAACGTATTTTAAGCATTAAATTATTATTTTAAACTGAATCAAAGTTTAATTCTATAAAGAAAGTTTTAAATAAATTGATAATTATGACTTGGTTTTATATGGAAATGTTAAAGCGATTTTTATAATCAGAACCTATGTTTACATACATAAGAAAGTGAGATTATAACAAGAAGTTAAAAATCTGTATAATTGTTTCCAAGGGAACAATTAAGTGATAGCTATTAATTTAGTTTAACGATTATCTTAGGAAGCTAAATAAACTTTTAGTTTGACTATATTAAAGAAATTATTGAATAGTTGTTATTTATAAAAGTAATTATTCTTCTTAATGAATTATTAAGGGGACTAACTAACCCGTTTTTAGTTAATGATGAAGTAATACACTTTTACTTCAACAAATGATTAAGTTAATTATTGTTTTAATAATTTAAATTATTACTTCTTAAATAGAATTTATTTAAGAAAGTAATTGAATGTGTAACAATAATTAGAAATTTGGGAGGAGCTTATGAAAAGGGATTTTATAATCCGAATTTCATAAACAAGTTATAAAAGAAATTTGAGTTTAAAATAAAGATTCTATTCGAGTTAGTAATAAAAGAGAAGAAGTGTAAAACATGTAAATGGAACTACTCGTCGATTAGAGTAAAGAAGTTAATAAGGATTTTAGTTATAAAATCCAACCATTTGTCTTTAACGATGTTAAAAAGAGTTTTGGATAAAGTATTAGTAAATAAATCCAAGTTTATATGCCAAGTGGATTTGAGGTTTAAAACTGAGGCAAGGTTTTAAATAAACATTTTACTTAAGAATGGAATCAAGTAAAGTGGCGTAATCAAAGTGAAATTAGAAAGGTAAAAGGGGATAGTTAATGTTTTGAATAAAAGAAATTGAAAAAGGAAACTATGGTTATAAATCCAAAGTTTAGATTTTCTAATCAAAAGATTTTGGAAAGGATATTAGCGAATGGATTAGAGTAATATAATCCAAGTATGTATACAATACTATACAGGAGTTGGAAGAAAAATGGTGAATATTTGGGTACGTGGCTTACTTAATAAAATATTAAGTAAAATGGAAATGGTCGATCGAGATGGTTCAAAAGAAAGATATGGATTTTTAATCATGGTTTAAATAGGAAGTAAGATCTGATCAATATTATAAGAACGTGGGGTTTAAGTTGCGAACTTCTATCTACTCCGAGATGAGAACGTTGTCGATTAAGGTTTGAGAGGTAAATAAAATACCCCAACTTGACCGACTTCACTATTATCGAGGAATGGTATTAGTTCGTAACAGTAAAGAAGTTTGGAAAGAAGTTATTATTCTTGTAAACCATTTGAAATTCATTTACAAGGATTTGAAATGGAATTTAATAAAATAAGTTTTAAATTAAACAATGTACATTAACATTGTTTAGTCTGAGTCAAGACATATAGTTTTAATTATACCTATAGGCTATTTTTATAACACCAGTTTTCTAGAAATAGTGATAATATGAATAAAATATAATTATTTGAAATAATAAATAATCAAAATGGAAGAGTTATATTTTGTAACAGAAATGAATATTGGGAATTTAAGTAGTTGAAGCCATGAAGTTTTTAATAAGAAAGCATGTGTCTTTAGTAAGGTTTTTACCGTATAAGAAGTGGCACGGGATTAAATTAGTGAATGACGATGTATTATATATGGACTTTTTCAGAATTTAGGGAATAATTAAGTGACGAAAATATATCAATATTTTCAGAATTAAAGGAGAATAAAGCGAAGTGAGAATAAACGAGTGATATTGTTTCCAAATGGTGAAACAAAAGATGAATTGGCAAGATATTTAAACAGAATCGACTTTAAGTCTAGAGAATGTTTTTAAATGATTTGATAAGAGTTTTAATGAACGAATAACAAAAAATGAGAACTTGAGCTGTCAATATACTTGACCGTACTGGTTTGACGTTGATAGTGAAAACACCAAACTATCAACGAAATATTTTATTGGACCTTTTGACGTGTTGTTTTGAAGAGACCGGTATGGGAACTAGACCCAAAACCACTTCGAATCAATGTTACGTGTGAAACTAACTTGTAAGGGATAAAGATGGAGCAATTGAAGACCGTGCATTTTCATGAACGGAAGAACTGCTAATAATCTTCGGTCTGCAGCCAAAGATGTACTGTGGTTCTGTCGTGGTTGGAATCTACGGAGTGCAAGGACTTCTCGCTACTGATCCATGGGGTGGTTCCTATATTGGATGCGGTAGGAGATTACCTTCGGTTCATCCTATTCCTGGATGACTTGTATGGACGGATGTCTGACAAAGTATTTCCAAATGAATCGCATATGTTGATTTCTTCAAACATACGATAGTTGGTGGCGGAGAAAGGCCTTTCTCTTAGCTTATCAACTAAAAGTATTTTTGTGGATGCCAATTAGTGATATCTGGCGGATCTGACGATGTGACATTCAAAGTGAATGATGGCCAGATGTTCAGAAGGAAATTCAAACCTCGAGCCTCATCAACCGAGAAATGACAAAAAATCGGGCAGGCAACATGGCTATGTGCGTCGCTCCCATTAGGGTGTATAATCACCTATCTAGAGAAATTCCATTTTGCTTCTTAAATCTATCGATGATGTCCCTTTTCGGGAAACGGTTGCTGATCCCAACCGTTGGTGATATACATTCGATACACTTAAGCGAAATGAGTGGTCGGTCATGTATGGGCCGGGTTACAAGACGTTCTTGTTGAACCCAGTGTATTCGCCTCTAGGGATACACCATCGGCAGGTGGTCCCATACCTTGTCATGGTCAGAATCAAATCTCCAATAAGCGCCCGCGGTTTTGATTTGTATAATATATATGTGGAGCATGAGATGCAAGCATTCCGCTAGTTTTCTATTTATTTATAATTTGATAGCCACTATTATAATAGCAGAATAATATTGTTTCAAAAATGTTTTGGGTTATAGTAAGATAAAAACCATCTGTGTTTATGTGTGGACTGGTCTTACTATTATTCTTTTCTTTCAAAAAGGATTTCTAAAGTTAAGCCAATTATTTGATGTGAATTTACCACTGAAAGTATTCCAGACTAACCCGTGTGTTTTTGCTTTGCTTCAAAATGTGCTCGAGTCAGACCGAACATATTTGACAGGTTAGTTTTCATTTGGAGTTTTAGAAGCTAGAAGCAGGAGGCTTCACCGTTAGTTATTCAAAGTTATTCCGCTGTATCTGATTCATGTTGTACTCTGATCATTGGTATGTATACAAGATTTCCATTTGTATAAAGATATGTTGTTATATATATATATGTTACTTGTTCCGCTATGAGATTCTGATGTTCTTTTTCTTTCTTCTATTCTAATATTTCTTTTTTTTCTCTCATCCTCTAATTTCTTTCTCTTATCATTTTGCTTTTCTATGTAATTTGGGTTGGCTGTGGCAGTTAAAGGTCAGCCTAAATTGTATGAAAAGTGGGACATTACAGCGTGGGCCTACCCAAACTTGGAAACTTAAAACGTCAGATATGGCTACCTATCCTACCGGAAGTAATAAGCGAATAAGCGAGTTATCTAATAAGGTCATCTAGAAGGTATAGCGAATGATAAAATACCATCTCTCTCCTTATGCGGGGCAAGGGCATATGCATAAATGATAGAAGCCTTAACTAGTATGGCCTGTAGCTAGTGCTATCTAGTTCATGTTAACGTTAAGTAAATTACTGAGAAATAATAAGTGACAATCGGTCCGCCAAGGGTCTTAAGCGATCCGGAAGAATCTACCCTATCTATCATTGATAGTGAGGCAATAATTGATGAAGGATAAGCGAAGGAAAGTATATGGATACAGAAACTCCGTAATTAGGGGTCTAATATCGATATGGTAACCAGCAAAGCTCTGGTATAAAGGCTTCACAAAAATATGTGTAACGTCCTACCTCGGTGTTATACTTTGGGAACACTACTTTGGAAAGAGTAGTTGGGTCATGCGCAAACATGTACAAGATTAGGTTAGAGTCACTAACCTTGATAGGCATATATCTTGGGTTGAACCAAATATGATACATCAATGTATTATAATCTGTGTTTTACATTTCTTTGTCACCAGAACTTGTTGTTATGGCCCTCCTCCTCATTGCAACCTCTCAGGTTTCCTAGAGAAGATCGGGTTATCACAGATGTTTAAGTTTAGCCTTCAGTTCTCGTTCTCTCTCATGCTCGGTTTTGGCAGATTGACTTACTTCGAAAAAGGTAGTTACTAAAATTAATACTAGTTATCCTATTATGTTTCCTTTGTGAGTTTTCTTTTATCATACTCTGATTATGCTCATACTTATTCATTGCAGGTACCAGATATACACGCTACATGCTTGGATGTGTTAAATTTTGATTTTTGTTGAAATTACGTAGAAAAGTGTAGGGTGTTACACCCAAGTTCTTCTCGAAATCTCCGTCGTCTTCCCCAGCAAGCCAACCCAAACTGAGGAATCTCACTTCTTCAATTCTCCTTCTCGAAGCGCTATTGCAATGTCACTACTCCACTGCTGTCTCATCTCATCACTTCCATCATCACTGGCATGGATGACGACAACCATAACCGCAATTCTCAAGATTGAAAGTGAAATCAAAACAAGATGAAGAATGGAAAATTGATTCATATAAAGACAAAAGTTAAGTCATCGAAAATCCACCTAATGTTCGAGATAGAAGGAGTAAACTGCAAAGATTCGAAGCTTGGGCTTAGATCGAACTAGGGTTTTGATTTCGAAAATTCTCGGTTCAGTGTAAGTAAAGGGAAAAATAAAATAATATGGTGAGCGGTTTATGTATAGAAAAAAATCAGAAATGTTTTTCCTTCTGTTGACATGATAGTTGATCCTGTTCGGGTCGGCTTAATCATCGAGCCAGACCTATATATAAAAAATGTTGAATGAAATGATGGGAAAATTTGAGAACTCTCTCTAATCATTTTATGACTTGGTTGATGATTGCATGTGCTGAATCACATACAGCTATTAATTTGACTTCATTACGTGCTCGACTTGCATAAGAAAACAATGTCTTTTGGTAACGACTTGCATGTGTGCAATTACATGTGGGAGCCAACGAGTCAATACAATGTGACAAATGTATTCAACCTCTTGACTCGATGGGGTTTGATTGTTTACTTGTCTCTCAATGATTTCAGCCAATGATTTGGCTTGGAAGGCTCCATCGGACACAGTATGAAGCATGACTAGCTACTTATAGATGAAAAAAGGATCCAAGCGTCATGATTCAACATCATTTTCCTCAAGTCAGATGACATCTCAAGGAGATGCAGCTCAACAGATTCAAAAGAACATCCCATCTACGACGCAATGTACTTTAGGGGGAAAGTGTTGACCTTCCTTTTGTCAAGGCCATCAAGATTCATGACCAACGCACTCAAGACATGATCTATGAGAATTCATGTACTACAGGGTCGGTTGAAGAAACCTATGCTTGACTCCCATCTCGGCCCGGCATACCCCAGCTTGACTAAGCTGGATGAAGTATAAAACCCGGGTCAGCTAGCATTTGGATCGGTGAAGACATTGGAAGCATATTTTGCTCAAAATGACTCCGGCTCGACTATGCCGAGCCAAATAATATCTCTTCTGGACTTGTTCTTCTACATCGTGATCCAGCCCATGATCTCCTCTTCTCCGGGATCGGCCTCCATGTGTGTCCCTATCGAACTGGACCTAGACATCTCCTATAAATAGCCCCTAAAGCTACAAGAAAAGGATTTTTTGACTTCTCTACTCATTTGTACCACCTGCAATTACCATGTACTCGAGATTTTCTAATCTCCTACCCTTGTAATCATCTGTTACTCATTATTTAAAGAAAAATTATAAAATGGACGTAGGCAACATATAACTGAACCACTTTAAATTGCTAGTCTATTATTCCTTCTTGTTTTTCATTTATATCTCTTCATATCAATCTTTGGGTGTTTGCGTTGCTTTTTTGGCATAAACACTTACAATACTTCCTTTATCACGTTTTATTTTTAGTTTTATTATTCCTTTATTTTAGAAGAGGTTCATATTGAAGTTGGAGAATATCCATGGTGCAAGCAAGGAAACTTTCTTTTGACACTCGCTCATTCTATATTTTAATTGGCAGTATCTACACTAATATACAGCTGATTCTTCTACAATTGTTTATGCAACTATAAAAATATTTGTTCACTATTATTTGTAGAATGATTGTCTCAGTATGTTGTTTACTAAGGTTATTCGTATTTTCGCTAATCAAATTAGTCTTCTGAAAATAATTCTTTTATTTATGGTATGCATTTGCAAGTTGGGCTCAGTATATTGGGGATGAATCATCTTATTACTTGTAATGAAACCAAAATAGGTGGATCGTCTATCAACCGAAATTTGTGTTTTGAGCTCATGACTCTAAACTTCTCTATCCAAGTTAGACTGAAAATAAGTTTGCCTATAAACCAGTAAATGAATTTCCATATATTATTCTTTCTGGATATAGCTACCATTCACAATGAACATAATCAAATTATTTATGTCTTGTTTATGGAAAACTGGAAAACCGGCTTCACTAGTTTTTTTGTTGCATAAATAACATTGAGCGGATAGAGTTAAATTCGTATATTGGTTTATATTGTACCTTACCATTCATGATGTGACTCTTTAGTTGTAGTTCAAAAAATTTATTTTCCATTTTAACCTTCACTACAAGAGAAGGTGTAATTGGTGTCAGCCCCTTGCGATGACTGGCGACGGTTAAAATAGCGGCCCTCGCCAGCCGTCGCCCAAAAAATGATACACCGCGAGCCTACAGTAAAGATCGATCATTCCACTTTTCCCCCCAAAATTAAACCCTTCGACTGAAAATTAAAAACCCCCACCACCCACCCACCACCGACGTCGGCCGACGTCGAACCGAGCTCCGCCACTGACCGACACTTCCCCCCTCTCCAACCGTCACTCCTCCTCTCCAGCCGTCACTCCTCTTCAATTCTAGGTTTGATTTCTAACCTAATTTCCTAATTTAATTAATTAATAGTTAGTTAAATGTATATGTTGTGTGAGTATATCATGATTGTTGAATTATTTTTGATTTAGTTATGATTAAAAACCCTTAAATGTGAATTTAGTTGTTTATTGGTGAATATTGTATGTTAGTTGATTTTGTGCGTGAACATTGTATGTTACTTGAAATGGGATTGGTATACATGTTGTTGGATATGGGATTGGTATATATGTTGTTGGATATGGCTATTTAAAAGCGATGGTTTTGAAATTGTTGGGTTGTGATGTGAAATTTGGTGAATATTACTTATGGTTGGTTGTTGATTATGGTTGATTCTAGTTGAAACCAAATAGGATTAGTTTGTGGAAAAAAAAGCCTGTGTATGAAATAGATTGTTGAAATCCCCCTTGTCAAAAGCTGCGAGGCTTTAAGGTAGCGCGAGGAGCCGTACATCGGGACGGTGCCGGTTTTAATTACTCTGCCGTTATGCTGCCGAAATTTTCAGAAATATTCATGTGTTTGAATTATTTTCATATGTTGAAGTATATCCATGTGTTGATAATTTATTCATGATAGAAATAAATTGCTTAGATAATAAAAATCACATTTTTATTATGTATGAACCACTAAAAATATTCATGTGTTGAATAAATTCTTTGAACAATAAAAATCACATTTTTTATTGTATGTATGAACCACTAAAAATATTCGTGTGTTGAATAAATTCTTTAAACAATAAAAATCACATTTTTATTGTATGTATGAACCACTAAAAATATTCATGTGTTGAATAAATTCTTTGAACAATGAAAATCACATTTTTATTATATGTATGAACCACTAAAAATATTCATGTGTTGAATAAATTCTTTAAATGATGAATCAAATGAATTAATAGAAGCTTTTGAGAGTACAGAGGACAACGATATAGAGTATGAGACCGAGACTGAATCAGAAAATGAAGAAGAATAATATTATTTGTATCGCTATGTTGTGAACTTATATGATGTGCTATGTTGTGAACTTACATGATGTGCTATTTTGTGAACTTATGTGATGTACTATTTTGTGAACTTATATATGATGTGCTACGGTTATTTATTAGCTGGTTCTTCTTCTTTTATGTAAATGGGTCTTGTAGTTGCATTTGAAAATATATGTTGTATGAGTTTATTTGATAGTGGATGTGCATAATGATGTATGAGTTATTATTGTATAAAATAATCTGTTTGTGACAGATATGCCTCCTAGACGCCGACCTACCCATAGTTCAGAGGCAGGTGCGAGCGGTACAGCACCGGATACACGTCCGGTCATAGAGCTCGTGCCCAAGTCCACATGGTAAGTTTTTAATTTCGTAAATGCTTAGTATTCAAAAGTTATTAAATGCTAATATCATACTTTTTGCAGGGGGTTTGATATTATTCCAGGAGAGCTTGTTTTACGTGTGTCTAGACAAGCATATGTCGCTAGATGGACAGAGGCGTGGCCTCCCTGGGACGATATTCCTATGCAGATCAGGAATGCCATCCTCGCAGAGGTTCTTGTAAGTATAAATATATTTCTCATTTGCAAAATTATATAAAATATGTAATACAATTTGTTTGTTAATTTGTAGCGTTCTGTACTTGTCCGGGATGAAGATATGGATGTTTTCCTCACCGCATGGAACCAGAAGATGAGGAAAAATTATTCAGGCAATATATACAAGGCAAAAAAGCGAAAAAGAGGCCTCAGTGGATGAGCGAGGAGGTCTATGCCGATTTCCAGAAATTGTGGGCCGCGGAAGCTGCGAGGGTAAATTACTTAAGCTTGTTTTAAAATTTTATTTTGTATATCCATCAATTAATCATATAATTAAATATACAGGAGCTTTCAGAGCGAAATAGAGCAAACAGGCTCAAAAATCCGGCTTTGCATCGGGCTGGGTCTAAGTCCTTCTCCCAGCATCGTCGCGAATTGGTACGAACGATAAATTACATTTACAAATAGTTCAAAACTTTTTAAATCGTATTGATTAATTCCAAATATATATTTTATCATTTCAGATGTCAACGCTCCAACGGGAGCCTACATTTGCTGAGGTATTTACACAGACTCATGCCGTCGAGCGGACAGATGACGAGGGTAACACCTCATATACCTGGTCGGACCCTAAGTCCTGCGAAACGATGGTTAACATTTGTAATAATTTGTATTTCACATTGTTAATTTGAATTGAGTATTTAATGTATTCCATAATTGTCCGCTATCGCAGGACAAATACAGAGCGGCCTTAGATGCTCGAGCGACGCAGTTAGGTCAAGAGCTGGACGTGGAGGAGTGCAATCGCATTTGGAACAGAATCATCGACCCGCCTAATAGGGGTAGACGCTACGGCTTTGGAAACATAGAGGTAAAGCATTTTATTAAAGCGTTTTATATCGACAACTCTATTACAATAATTGTATAAAGCATGTAAAGTGTATAAAAAAACTTTTGACAATGGTTTCTAACTTTTTTAATATAATTACAAATAGCGGGCACTCAGGCCTCTTATACGAGGCGTCAGGATGAGGAGGAGATCAACATGCTTCGACAACAGGTTGCAGCTTTAGAAGATTTTCAGAAGAACAGGCTCGAGACCGTGCTGGATGCGCGGATTGCTGCATATCTTCAGGAGCATGGTGTAATGCCGCCGAGTGAGCCCGTGGAGGAGGACGAGGAGGACGGTGAGACTGATGATGATGAGTAGGTAGGTACTTGTTTTTTTTTGGACTTGTTTTGTAAATACAAACAAGTTGTTGGTGATGGACTTGAGATGTTTGTGGTATTTTGTGGAGACATGGTTTGATGGTATTTTGGACATGGTTTGTTTGATGTGGATATGGTGATGGTTTTTTGATAGTTTATCGTTTATATTTTTGTTTTTTGGACGTGTTGATGGTATGAGTTGATTTATAGTGTTGATGAGGTGATTGAACGTGAATTTGAGTTGATGGAATCTGAAATTGAGTGTATATGAGTTGCCGATGAACTGCATTTTGAGTTTGTGTGGTTTGATGGCTTGTTAGCTGCTGAAATGCAAAAAAAATTTACAGTTTGGCGACGGCTCACCACGGCTGGTGACGGCGTTCTGGTCAAGTTTGACGACGGTGGGCGACGGCTTACGAGGGTTTTTTACCCAGTTTTGCCACGTAAGGCGACGACTGGCGACGGCTTTGTTGCAAGGAGTAGTCACGGTTGGCGACGGCTTGTTAGGGCAATTTGGTGATGGTTCGGACGGTTGTATGAATTATAGCCGTTTTGTCCACGTGGCAACCTTGTCATCGCTAGCCGTCGCTAAAGCGGTGTCCAAAGCCGTCGCCATAGCCGACGCTATTTACTTAGCGTCCACATTTTTTGTGATGGCTTTTGGCGACGGCTTGCGACCGCTTGCGATGACTATTTGCCGTCGCTATTTGAGTCATTTCTTGTAGTGCTTTTATCATAATTCGAGTTATATAAACAACAATTTAGCTGGGTATTATAGTTGAAAGTATACTGCTCATTGCCTATATTGCATATCAGTAGTTATTAAATATGATCTATTTAATAAGCATATACTTTAATTTTGTATGGCTTGGTTCATAACTGTATTGCTAAATTTTTTTTTGCCATCCATTCTTTGATAAAATTTTCATACCACGTTAAATGTTTCATTCCTTAGTTATGATAAAGCAACATATTGTGAAAACCCATGTGCATAGCATGTGTTTACCTCTATGTTACTTAAATTTTGGTTAGTTTCTTATATGTTACGAATGAACGTAGAATTTGATCACTTTCATGGTCAGGTAGGTGATTTTAGAAAGAGGAGGACATGAGATCGAGACAATGAAGAGTTACATCAACCATATCGCTTGTGGGTACGTCTACCAATTGGTAAGAAACTTGCATAAGATTTAGTGATGGTATAAAAAATAGTTTGTTCATTGCTATATCTTAAACGACCTTAGCCAACCTTATATAAAAGTATATAATCAGTTTAGTTATTTTCACCAATATTTGAATAAGCATATACATAAAATTTATATGGCCACCATCGTATAAGAGTGGATGTAGCAAGTTTTGTCTCAATGGTGACGTACAATCTATAGTAACTTATTGTCTTTAAATGATATCTATAGTTAATACTGTGGAAATGGAATAATACTTTATTTGATTTTTACCATCACAATGAGGTACTCCATAGTTTTTTCTTCTAGCCTGCTTTTCATCCTATACATACATATCTTATATATCTTATCAGAATTCAGAACTTCTTTCCCATACAAAATTAGCCTTCCTTTCTACAAAATTTTGCATGTTTTCTTTGATTCGTTATCTATTTTAGTTTAAGAATAAGTAACACTTCACCTTTTCGTAATTAAGGTAATTGCATTCCATTAAGTTGACTTTTCATTTTATTATTGGAACAACGATTACTATTTAGGAAATTAGACGGATTTTTTTTGTAGTCAAATCAATTTTTTTTGGAATATACATTCACTTTTCAATACATTGTATTTACCTATTACATTTAGAACTTATAGATCACGACACATTTTTGGGGCTAGGGTGAAACTCTTATTGTTATATCATGGTAACCATTATGTTATAACATACCATCTTCAAATTATTTGGGTTCTTCATCTTACGGGTAATATCATTGATGTCAACTACCATGGTTCTTTAAATTCAATATTGCAAAATCTACAATATTTGTGGTTATTAGATGGTAAAATACATACTAAATGATATCTTACAATCAATGAACCTGTATTTTGTCCTTCATACAACAGATGCCTCGATGGGCATTTTAATGGTTGGATCAATTGAAGTTGCAAAATTGTGAAGTACAGAAATTGGAGAAGAAGAAGATGATGTTTTATTATTTTCAGAATGATTGAATTGCTATACTAATGACTTTTATATATAGTCGAACAATATGTACAGGTTTGGGCTTCGGCTATAATACTCAAAGTAAAATAAAAGTGGCTTTGGCCCAATACCAATTCGGTTACATCAAAAATCAAATAATAAGTGTTGCCTTGTGTTATCTTATTTCCGTATTAGCCCCCTTCGAAACTAAGGTGCTAAAAAACTCTAGTTTTGAGAATCCAATGCGACGCTTCAAAATCTTCCTATTCTGGATGATGAAAAATGAGTGAGAGAGCTTGCAGATGCTTAGATTCAGCATATATTACCACAATCTGAGTCTTTGAAAAATTCAAAAACCTAATTTGTCGAATTGAAGATTTTAGGGTTTTCATGTCTTTTCTGAAAATATGTGTGTGCACTTGCCAAGTATAATACACAAGGATCGTGTAATATAACGAACAATAGTCAAGTATGAAGTAATAGATAATCACAGAGCTGTATAATAGTAAATGCAGTAAAAATAGAAAAATCACACCAAGAATTTTTATACTGGTTCGGAGCACCGTCCTACGTCCAGTCCCAGACTTCTATTTGGATTTTCACTAATTAACAACCTCACTTCACCCGGAGGAACAGATATACAATACCCGAGCAACCAAACGGGATATCACACCTCTATCAACACGAGGACTTCACAACTTGCCTCTTACAACACGGAGGACTTCAAACGTTCCTCTTACAACACGGAGGACTTCAACACTTGCCCGATCACACACAGGACTTCAACTAATACAATGGTTTTGAATTCTGCTTTGTCTTCTTGATTCAACACGGATAGTCAACAGTTTGAGTACAGTCTTCCTATAATGTGATCCTCGAGTATATACTTTGAATGCGTAGATTTAAGGAAGTAGAATGCTTATTGAATCAAATGATATTAAATTGATTCAAGGATTCAACAAGTGTTTGAAATTTGGAGAGCTTTTGTTTTGCAAAGAGTATGAAAATGCAATTCAGAAATTAGAGAGAATATGGAATGATTCGGTGATTGAAAAACAAGTTTGAAGTTGTTTATATAATAGTAGAAAGGTAGTAGTTCTTCATGAAGAGTTTCTATAAAAAGTTATGTCCATTTCCTTTGATTATTGAATAGAAATCTCTTTACAAATAGAAGCAACCTTTCAGAAAAAGCTTGTTGTTTCAAAACGGTCGACTGGTTGAAAATCACCGGTCGATTGGTTGAATTTAATTAAAATAAAAAAAATTCAGAAAAATAGCTGTTATGTGCAAAAACATTAAAAACGGTCGACTGGTTCTTTTTGGGCGGTCGACTGTTTTATGGTTGTGGACCACAGGACCTCGGTCAACAGTCTAGATCACTCTGCACTCTTTCCCAGTCGGAACCTGGACCGTTTGGGCTTTTTCTGTGACTTTTCAATTCCTCAAATATACATATTTCAGTAACGAAGATATTATATTGTTTTGTGCATTCGTGTTATACTTTGAGGATAGATTTTAATATATTTCTAACACGAGTCGATGTAAAAACCTTATCTCTATGAAATGATCTTCATTGCAACTTTATATATTGGCATTGATCAAAATCTTGTTCTCAACATTCTCCCCCTTTTTGATTGATGACAACACTTTGGATTTTCTCCCTCTGAATATAAAGCTCCCCCTGAATTTTTGCAACATTTGTTAGTTCATAATATAAATATTCTTACCTTTTGATTCCTGCATTAACAAATCTTAGCACACATAATTTTAAATGATAGTATATGTAACATGAATGATATGTATCATCATGAGAAAAAATATTTCTCCCCCTTTGTCATCGATTAAAAAGAATAAATACCATAATAAATACAATAATCGAGAGTAGTAGATAATAATTATAGCACCTTTAGGAGATATTGAATCATATGAATTTTTGATAAGCTAAGTTTTCAAAGATATTTAGAAATATCGAATAACCTTCTCTTTGTTGTGGTGTACTTGCAAAAAATATAACATATATAGTTTTGGTACCCACTTGCTTTGTTTGGGTCCATGGTTTAGATGGAAGGTAACCATACCCAAGAGGGTTTAATGGAACCTTTAAATATCAAATTTTCATTATTAACTACTGAATCAAAATAATCATCAATATATTTTTCTCTGTTTTTCCGACTTATAGGAACCCAAATACTTAAGTAATCTCTAGTGATATTCCTTTTCGTACTTCTATATTTATTATAAATACCGCTAGTCATAGAAGTATTCGAATTTCTATAATAATTGGGTCTTGGATGTGCATTAGTACTAGCAGTGATATTCTTATTGTACATAAAAGCATATCTAGTGCTATTTCTATGATTGGTTTTATTATATCCTATACCACTTTCGTCATGTAAAGGTCAAGATCTAGATAAAATCATATTTAAATCATTTTAAACTTTATTAAATTTTGCGAAATTATTTGTACATTTATCAAATTTAATTCCAAGATCACGAGTGTCAAAAGAAATTTTGTTATTTTGAAAATTATCAATTTCCTTATTTAATTCAGAGTTCTTCCTTTTTAAAGCATTCTCAGTTTTGAGACCACAAATTTGAGATCCTGAATTAATTAAAGAAGATTGTAATTTTCCAAAATTTTCTTTTGAGTCAGAAATTTTATTTTACAACATATTATTATACACCTTTAAAATCTCATATTCTTTAGATAATTCTAAATTCTTTTCAGTTAAAGCTCCATTCTCTTTTTAAAGAGACGAAATTAAAGAACTAGAATTATTTAAAGAATCTTCTAATGATATATTTCTATTTTGCAAAAGATCGATTTCCTTTAAAAGAACATTGTTTTTATCTTCTAGTCGCTTATTTTCTTTTTGAAGGAAATCCTTTTGAGAAACAAGCTTTTCTAAGGTATTTTCAAAACATTTGGCTTGTTTTACTAAAAAATTGTTTTCTTCTTTTGATTTTGAATTTTCTTGCTCACAACGTTTTGATTTAGCTATAGTGACTGTATTGAGTTTACTCAAAGTTTTAAAATCTTTCAATAATTTTTCATGGTCTAACAAAAAATCTTTATATAATGAATCTATACATACCGATTGCGATCTGACTTTAGCCATGAGACATTTGCTTCCTTGCACTCCTGATTCAGCTTTGTTATTCATCCACTTTCTAACACCTTGACTAGATTTCTTTACTGCCATTTGTTCTAGTATGTTGTTACGATCTCTAGAACACCAGGCTCTGATACCAATTGAAAATGTGTGTGCGCACTTGCCAAGTATAATACACAAGGATCGTGTAATATGACGAACAATAGTCAAGTATGAAGCAATAGATAATCACAGAACTGTATAATAGTAAATGCTGTAAAAATAGAAAAATCACACCAGGGATTTTTATACTGGTTCGGAGCACCGTCCTACGTCCAGTCCCAGACTTCTATCTGGATTTTCACAAATCAACAACCTCACTTCACCCAGAGGAACAAGTATACAACACCCGAGCAGCCAAATGGGATTACACGCCTCTATCAACATAAGGACTTCACAACTTGCCTCTTACAACATGGAGGACTTCAAACGTGCATCTTACAACACGGAGGACTTCAACACTTGCCTGATCACACACAGGACTTCAACTAATACAATGGTTTTGACTTCTGCTTTGTGTTCTTGATTCAACACGGATAGTCAACAGTTTGAGTACAATCTTCCTATAATCTGATCCTCGAGTATATACTTTGAATGTGTAGATTTAAGGAAGTAGAATGCTTGTTGAATCAAATGATATTAAATTGATTCAAGGATTCAACAAGTATTTGAAATTTGGAGAGATTTTTTTTTTGCAAAGAGTATGAAAATGTAATTCAGAAATTAGAGAGAATATAGAATGATTCGGTGGTTGAAAAACAAGTTTGAAGTTGTTTATATAATAGTAGAAAGGTAGTAATTCTTCATGATGAGTTTCTCTGAAAAGTTATGTCCATTTCCTTTGATTATTGAATAGAAATATCTTCACAAATAGAAGCAACCTTTCAGAAAAAGCTTGCTGTTTCAAAACGGTCGACTGATTGAAAATCACCAGTCGACTGGTTGAATTTAATTAAAATAAAAAAATTCCATAAAAATAATAGTTATGTGCAAAAACATTAAAAACAGTCGACTGGTTCTTTTTGGGCGGTCGACTGTTTTATGGCTGTGGACTAGAGGACCTCGGTCCACAGTCTAGATCACTCTGCACTCCTTCCCGGTCAGAATCTGGACCGTTTGGGCTTTTTCTGTGACTTTTCAATTCTTCAAATATACAAATTTCAGCAGCGAAGATATGATATTGTTTTGTGCATTCGTATTATATTTTGAGGACATATTTTAACATATTTCTAACACGAGTCCATGTAAAAACCTTATCTCTATGAAATGATCTTCATTGCAACTTTATATGTTGACATCGATCAAAATCTTGTTCTCAACATTTTCTGTTCTTTCTTCTCTTTTCTTCACTGATTCTGGTTGAGATTTGTCTTTCTGAAGCTCTTGTTCTTCCTTACTTCTAATATTCATTTCGGATCTGAACGTGGTAAATTTGGTATCTAATATGGCTTTGGTTGGTACATCAACTCTTTGGTAAGTGCATAGTATGTGGTTGACTCGAACTTCTCCCTCTTGCACCATTTCTCTGATGAAATGTAAGTAAATCTCTATATATTTAGTTCTGGCATGCTGTATTGGATTCTCTGACATGTACACTACGCACTTGTTATCACACCATATAGTTGGATTTTGAACTGATTTTAGCCTAAGCTCAGATAGTATGGATTGTATCCATTTGATTTCAGCTGCAGTATTAGCTATACTTCGACACTCTACTTCGGTGCTAGATCTAGAAATTGTAGGCTGCTTTTTAGAATGCCATGATATTAAACTTTGACCTGTATAGACGTAGTATCCTTTTGTTGATCTTTTGTCATCTGGATCGGAATCCCAGTAAGCATCTGCATATGCATTTATGTTTGGCTAGCTTTAAGAAGTAATCCATGGTTGATGGTTCCCATGAGGCATCTCAGAATTCTTTTGACTTATTTCCAGTGAGTCTCCAAAGGATTCTGCATAAATTGAGATGCTTTATTAACACTGAAAGCAATGTTAGGTCAGGTTATAGTAGCATATTGTAATGCAGTACAACACTTCTGTATTCAGTAATGTTTGATATAGCTTCTCCCCTATACTTTGAATAGTGTTGATTTGTCATCATAGGAGTAGGTTAGGGATTAGCATTGATCACTTTAGTCTTCGTCAGCAGTTCAGTGATGTATTTTCTTTGGCATAGATTAATTTCATCATTATTTCTTGTGACTTCTATGCCCAAAAAATAATTCACTTCACCTAGATCCTTAATAGAAAACTGTTGATCAAGATACTGGGTTATTCTATCTAGCTCAGCAATATTATTTCCGGTGACAATTAGGTCATATACATATATTAATATGTAAATGAAAGAACTGTTTTCTTATTTGATAAATAATGATGTGTCTGATTTGGTAGACTTAAACCCTAATTTTGATAGTGTAATTTTAAGTCTATCAAACCAAACACGAGGAGCTTGTTTCACGCCATAAATGACTTTATTTAATTTACATGCATAATTGGGATTTGAATTATAACCTGATGGCTGCTGCATATAAATTTCCTCTACTAATATGCCATTAAGGAATGCATTATTAACATCTAAATGTTTAATGTGCTATTTCTTGTATAAAGCTATGGTTAAAATCACGCTCATAGTGGTGGGTTTTACCACAGGTGAGAAGGTTCGATTAAAATCAAAGCGATATTCCTATGTAAAACCTTTTGCTGCTAACCTAGCTTTGTACTTGTTAATGGTATCATCTGGATATCTTTTAAGACTGCATATCTATCTGCACCCAACTATATTTTTGTTGATTGGTGGACATACAAGACTCCAGGTTTTATTCTTGATGAGAGCATTATACTCTTCATCCATTGATGCCTTCCTGTTTGTATTTTTAGCAGCCCGATCAAAGGATTCTGGTTCAATTAAACTAGATGTAACAATAATTAGTTTTGGTTTAAAGATACCACTTTTAGCCTTTGTAATCATGGGGTGACCAAACTGGTTGCTCAGCTTGTGGTGAGTTACCATTGCTTTCATTGCTTGTCTGAGTTCCTTCAATATTCTAACTGCATGATTGCTCATCTTCACTCTGTTGACTTTGATTTTGTATTGCAACAGGCATGTGTGATGTTTGAATGAAAGGCTCAATGGTATCATTGGTTTCAGCATTTGGAGTAGATGTGCCTTGAGCATCAGTGATTATAGAACCTTCCACTGTCTTCCACTCCTCATCTAGATTGGTTATAGCAAATATAGATGTTTTGGTATTAACCGCCTTACTTGTGGTTTTAATATATTTTTTACTGAAAGGATAAATTCTTTCACTAAAAACAACATGCCTGCTAATATACATTCTACCTGTTTCATCAATGCATTTATATCCTTTTTGGTTAGTAGTATAGCCAATAAATGTACATTGCTTTGTCCTGAAATTCAACTTATTAAAATTGTAGGGTCCCAAATATGGAAAACATAGACAGCCAAAAGTTTTTAGGCTATTAAAATCTGGTTTGATATTACAGGAAAATGATCACAAGGACAAAATTTAAGGGCTTTTTAAACACAAGTGTAACACCCCATAATTTTGAAGAACATTATAATGATAAACTAAAGAACAGTTAATTAATTGTTGGGAATTGAGTAAAACTGACAGCACCATTGCGTTCATCTCAGAATTCTGCTTAAGATAAACTCCAATTTTGCAGAAAATGGACATCATATGAAAAATTTATTAAGGTTTGAAGTTTGTATACACATAAGTGATATATATATAATCAAGTTTAGAAAATCAAAATCGAAGAAAGGGAGGGAAATCGGCCCGTTAAGGGTCGACCCCTACAAGGGGGTGTCGACCCTAAGGTCGACCTCGAGGTCGACCCACCCAGATCTAGAGCAGATTCATTCTGTGAACCGGGACTTGTTTCTTGACCAAGATTTGTTGACCGTAGGCTATAAATAGTACCTCATTTCTATTGTTTTATCCATTAAAAACAAAGGAGACAACGAGGTGCTGCCCTAACTCAGATTGAATTAGCTTATTCTTCTGTAGTAACAACTTATATGTATAGAAGATTCTCTATTACAACATCAATAGTCATTTCTCTGTTCTTTAGATCCAGTCACGGTGGGTTTATGTTGCTTTTAGATATAAACATTTAATAAGTAATCCTGACATTGTTATAAGTTTGGATCTAAACCTGTGCCTATTAATAACCTGAATCATAATTAAACAGATCTGCCATTACTTATACACCTGATCCTCTGTTTAGTTCTTACAAATTTATCTCTATTATGCTTATTCTGTCGTTATGCCCTTTTCTATCAGCATATGCCTATTATGTTAGTATGCATGTTTCTGTTATCATATGCATGTTTTTTTTATTATGCCTATTTCTGTTCTATTCTCTCACTCCTTCCCTTTTTATTTTTATAGCCAAGATACCTTCGAGCCTAGGCCTATCGCTGAAATATGTGAATGAACAAAATTGGGAATGGTTGGGAATGATAAATTGGGGCATAACTTGTATTGTAAAACATGACTGGAATTTGGGGGCATAATCTATACCTTGATCTAAAATTTTAATTTGGAGGCATAACTTGTATCATGAATCAGACTGGGATTTGGGGCATAAGCTATGATGAATATGAAAAATTGTTACGAATGAACATGCCTAAATTTATAGTAAATAGGAACTGTAACCGCACATAGGCACGAGGTTAGGTTACACTTGTGGTAGAAGTCTTCCCGGAACCGCCCGGCAAATCCAGCATCCATAAGTGGTTAATCTAATGTGATGGATCTAATGTATAAACGTACATGTAACAGTGCTATTATACGAGGTTAAGTCTGACTTGTGGTAGAAGTCTGCCCAGAACTGCCCAGCATATCCAACATCCACAAGTGGTCGACTTAATAGGAAAGGTCTAGTACATTAACATACATGAATGGAATAATGATAACAACCTGTTAACCTGTAATACTTAACCTATTTAAATTTATGGGGGTTATATGAACCTGTCAAAATTGTGTAAGGATTAAGTAAACTTGCTTGAATCAATAAGGGGTTAAGTAAATCTGTTAAATCTGTGGGGGCAGGTTATATAAACCCGACAAACTTAACCTGTCTTATATGGTGGGGTTATGCAGGCTTCTTAATATGTTAGGCATAACCTGTCAAAATCCAAGTAGTGGGGATGCAAGCCTAGGTGGTGGCTTGTATCATCTGTTGTGTGGGAACGTATCAGTCATTAACCCATCTTGGTATCAAAAAGGGGACCCAAACTAGGTAGGGGTCAGGGCACACTTACTGAGCTGATTATAAGAGGTTCATCTGAGTGGGGGCGCTGATGGCGCATTCCGTTAGACTCATGAGCATGCATGAATCCTTTTGCTTGGGATAATAAGACAATGTAGCATCAACAAATATGGTTGTGCCTCTCTAAAAAAAGGGGATGCCACTTTATGAAGTGATACATCCTATTATGGGGCCAACACAGGGTATCTACAAGATAGGGAGCCGATCGATTAGGATAGTAATTTGGGTACATCTAGTCTTTCTTGTTTAGGGGCCCATTATTATCATTGGGGGTAACACATGTCATTCTATCAGGCTGCCCGTTATTATTGTTGGGGGTAAAACCAGTCATTAGAAGTACACCTAAGTCTACCATTTGTTTCTATTGGGATCATTCTGTTTCTGTTATACTAGTATTGGTGCAGAGAAAAGCAACTGGGAAGCGCAATATGTTCTGTTCTGTTTATTCTGCTCAGTCTGATATACTTGTCTTATGATACTGTTATCTCTCTCATCCAATTTATATGCCAGTTATGATGCTTTTACTTATTTGTATGCTAAAAGTAACTCGATTCGCCAGACTTTATGTCTGACCCATTTTGTTTTCTTTTCTCTCTCTTCCTTTACCCCCAGGTTCTCAGGGTGGGAATACTCAGGCTTGAATAGGATTCTCTCTTTCGTTCTGCTTGGAGCTGCTTAGATGTACCACTTTGATTTCCTATCTACTCTGATATGGTTCTTTTTGGGGACTATGCATTTATATTATTGTACTCTAATGATTTTAGTACAAGGCAGATATTTCAATTTGATGTAATGGGTTTTCTATATTTCAGACATATATTATAACTGGATTACATACCACGGTGTTTTCTATTTGAAAAATAAAGTTTTAAATTCCGCTGCTATTTTATATCTATCTTGTGATGTTTATGTTTACATATAATGCTCCACAAAAGTTAATGCATTTTGTTAAAGAGTGACATTAACAAACGTGGGGTGTCACATTAGGTATCAGAGCTGAAGGTTACCAGATCAGATAAAAGATTTTAAAAAGGTTTTGAAAAGACAGCGTTTTCAAAGAAAAGTCTGTTTTGAAAAACATATTCCCCAAAGCTATATGAAATATCTTTCGACTCTCTTTTCTTTTCAGCATGTCTAGGGAACCGATTCTTCCCGAGGGAGTTACGATATCGGCTTGGTTCCACAGGAATCTTGAGGCTACAGCGCCTGCCGAAGGCCAAGCAGACGCCCCTCCCCCTGCAGCAACCGCTGTTCCTCCTCCTCCCCCACGCGAAGATAATTTCTCCAAGATATACAAGGATTTCTGTGCTATGGGAGGAAAGTTGTAACAACCCGTATTTTTGAAAAACATGTTATAACATAAATCAAGGCAGAATTAAACTGTAAAATTTGAATCAAGGGAAACGGGCTGTGCCATTGCGTTCGTCTCGGAAAAATACGCAAAATAGAGTCCGAGTTTTCGAAAATCGGAGTCCGTATGACCAAGTTATGGCCCGTCAGAGTTTTCAGAAAATTACAAGTTCAAAAACAGTTCAAATTTGAATTTAGAATTCAAATTCAGCCAAAACAGACTGGGCGGGAAAACTCCCGCCCAGACAGGTCGACTGGGGGGTCGACACTAGGGTCGACCTCCCCCCCAACCAGGTCGACACTAGAGTCGACCTGGGGGTCGACCTCCCTGGTCGGCCTGGTGCACTTAATTGGGCTGTTTTGACCTGTTTTGTTGGTTAGTGACGGGATTTGATGGCTCGGATTGAATCTAGGGTTAATCCTAGGGCTAATACTATCCTAATCTTCTATAAAAAGGCCCCTAAGCCTAGCCTAAATCACCATTATTCAACCCTACAACTAAACTATGTCAAATTTGTTCCTCTCATGGCCTCCACTCTCATGCTAAAATTTCTAAGTTTATTTATATGAGAGATTTTGAGTTCATACAAGTGTTTTCAAGCTTGTATGAGTGTTCTTAGTTTGCATTCAAGACAAGTTGCAACATTTCTATTACAAAGCAAGGGTTTTTATTGATTTGGCTCAAGGGTTTTTCATTTGGAGCTTTCATATTTGGGTGATTGCATAAGGGCTTCGTCTCAATCTTTATAATAAATATTCATTTGTGTCTTCATAGCATTGTAAGCCCTTTTCTACTTTCTTTTTGAACCATAAAGTTAAATGAATGATGCAAGTTTGGGTTGATCATTATGATATGCAAGTTTGGTTGATCATTATGTTATGCAAGTTGGTTCAATCATTATGTATGACACATGTTGCTATGCTATGCAAGTTTGGGTTGATCATTATACACATGTTATCATGTTATGCAAGTTAAACTTGAGTTTGTGAGCTTAAAGCTTCAAGCTTTATATTAAAGGTTGCATTTTGGCAACATGGAAGTTATCATATCCCTTATGATAACTTGCATGTGAGGCTAAATGCGAACTTCTAGCAACTTCTACATGTCACTTATCACCATGTATCACTTATATGCTAAGTTTGGTTTTATTCATACTTTTGAAGCATAATAATGCAATATGCAAGTATATGAACATACGTACATTTCATATGCCACCATGTTAAATTTGTGGCTTCAACACCTTTTTGTCATGATTATGCCAAGTTCCCTATTTTATCCTTTATGCGTTGCTACGATTATGTAAACGATGGGATTACGTTGGGGTTGGGTAACACTATGACATGAACATGGTTTTTAATAACATGACGTGATATGTTAGCTTGTAATTATGTTTTGGAAACATAATGGACATGACACTTAGAAAATATGAGTGTGGCCAACTCGAGGTTGGGTTGAGTTTGTAGCATAAATCTACCCGGACCCGCCCGGCATAACTAGTGGCTACAAACAATAGGACCCAATGTGAGAAGTTGGTCATGTTGTGCTCGAACCCGAGGTTAGACCAAGTTGTGGTGTAAAGCTACCCGGACCCGCCCGGCTTAACTAGTAACCACAACAAGGTCTAATGTGAGAGGTTAAAGCACATTAAGTTAATTAATGCCTCCTGATTAAGGTTAAGTCATGGTCCACTTAATACTTAACCAATTTGGGCTTGATGGGTTAATCGGGGTTAAGTCATGAACCTTGGGTACACTTAACCAATTTAATCCACGTTTGGATCGGGTTAACCACATTTAACCCGTTAAGAAACCCTAGTTGCGTGGTCCTTTTCAGAAGTAACCCTCTTGATAGTATCATAAGACCCTAGGGACTAGGCTAGGGTGGGGCACGATTACTGGGCTGACATGTAAGCGACCAAAATGACGGCTGAGTAGGTACGCCGGTGTGGGTACAGGCGGACTATGGTCGTGCACATAGTCCGGAGTTGGAAAATCAGGCACGGGTACCAGTAGATCTAGACTGTGCATGCTTGATTTGTGTCCGAGGTTGACACCCTAGGACTTGATACACCCTAGGGTGGACCTAGCGCAGTTTAACTACATTTCATGTTTGGGTCGTATGACACCGACACTTGACGAGTTAGGCTTATAGGGAGCCGATCAACTAGACTGTGTAGTTGGACCTTGATTTGGGTCATCTCATGATATTGGGCCAAGCTTGGGCCAAGGGATCAATTCTTGTTTTTACTTGACATGTTAGAATGCTAGTACACCCGTGGTGCAAAACTTAACCTTGATTATGCGATGACACCTTTATCTATCTTGTTAATCATCATGTCAGTATGTTGTTATCCTTATGTTCATCTCAGCTTCTCATGCCAGTTAACTTTACTAGTTCATGAACTGATAGTAGTTAGGGCTTACCAGTCTTTTTGACTGACCTGTTTTCTTTCGCCTCTTTTCTTCCGTTCCCCCCTCTCAGGTCCTCAGGGTGGGAACATTGGAGCTTAGCTTGGACCTTTATAGCTTGCTTATTGGATTTGCTCATGTACGGTTTTGGACATTGAGCTAGCTATGGTTTATCACTTCACTTTGGGGATAGTACTTTATGTTTTTCAGTTTATGCTTTTCTCTAGACTTTGTTTGTTGGAAAATAATGACCAAGTACTTTGTTGTAACTTAACTATGGTTTTGAAATGCTAGTTTTATCCGCGGCTTTACTACTCTGTTTTACTTATATGTCCTGTCTTGTGATATCTGCATGCATGTTTACCTTGTTTAACGCCCCTCCAAAGCTAGTGTGCTTGCAAGAGTTACCCTGGCGGAGGTGGGGTGTTACATTTGGTATCAGAGCATAAGGTTTACAAAATTTGAGCAAAAGTGTTTTTGAAACTTACCTTTTGAAAAACTATTTTCAAAACCAATTAAGTATTTTCCAAGAAAAGTCTAGTTATTTTAAAAAGGCTATTCCCCAAAAGCCATAGCGCTATCCTTCGTTTCTTCGTTCTGAATCTATCTTTTTCCTTTTTCAGTATGGCCGATCTTAACCTTCCCGAGGGAGTGACCATTCCCGGATGGTTCCGGAGGTACTTGGAAGCTAGGGCCAACGATGTGGGCCCAGCAAATACCCCCAATATAACTGAGGTTCCTCCTCCTCCTCCTCCTCGTCAGAATCCGCAAGCAGATTTCGCTAAGATTTGCAAAGACTTTAAGGCGATGGGTGGCAAGAACTTTATTGGGACGCTTACTTTTGTGGAGGCAAGAAATTGGTTGAAAGAAACTGAAGATCTCTTCGCCATCTTTGATGTGGAAGATCATAGAAAGGTTTTATTGGCAGCATGGTTATTAAAAGAAGAAGCTGCTTATTGGTGGGAGGTCACCAATGCTACGAGGCCCATAGAGACTTGGGCCGACTTTAGGACAAGATTTGGGCTTAAGTTTCTATCATCAGCTGAGGCGAATCTGCAATTGGAGAAGTTTATATCTTTGAATCAAGGGGACATGACAGTGAGGGAGTATGTGAATGAGTTTAACAAGCTTGCCCGATTCGGTTTGGACATGGTTAATACCCCCCAGAAGAAGGCTTTACGCTTTGCACGAGGGTTGAACGAGCCATTACAAGGTTTAGCCCTATCTCATATACCCATGGGAGCCACTTTTGAAGGCCTAGTGGACATGGCATTGCTTCAAGGAGACAATAAGAATAGCAAGAAGGAAGACAAGACTAATGAGACTCAAACCAAGAAGACAGACTCCAAGTGGGGAGGAAATCAGAGCAATCAGAACAACAAAAACAACAAGAACAACAAGGGCAACAAGGCCAAGGCAAAGGACCCAAGAAAATGCAACTACTGTGGGGTTGTTGGGCACATAGCTAAAGATTGTAGGAAGAAGAAGAGGAAGTTGGGTGAATGCTTTCATTGTGGAGAGACCGGACATTTTAGCAAGGATTGCCCCAAGAAGCAAGGGCAGAATCAGCATGCAGGACCTTCTGGAGGGCAAGTGCATGCTCTCAACACTGCTCCAGCTCAGGACCGAGGTAGTATTTCTGTAGAAAGTCTTGTTTATATTTCTGATTATCCTGTTCGCACCTTATTTGATTCTGGCGCATCGCATAGCTTTATTTCTTCTGATCTTGTTGAAAGTTTGCACCTAAGTACTAGTTTAGTTGAGGATCCCGTTTGTGTCTCAAATCCAATTGGGGGTTCCGCCCATCTATCTATGATTTGTGTGGATTTGAAGATTTCTATCTTGACCGTAGAATTCACGTGTAATGCTTATGTTCTCGGGTTCACGGGATATGGGTTGATCTTGGGCATGGATTGGTTGTCCAGTTATGGAGCCATTTTCGATTGTGAACATAGGGTGGTGAGGCTCATGACTCGCCTCGGTAATACCCTAGAAATTTCTTGTATCCCTAGAGGTCCTGTCATGTTATGTTATCTTGAATCTCTTGACTCGTCCATCGATGATCTACAATCTGTAAGGGTGGTTCGAGACTATCCCGATGTCTTTGAAGAAGTTAAGGGGTTACCCCCTAAACGAGAGATAGATTTCCGCATTTATCTAGTCGATAATGCCAAGCCAGTATCATTGCCCGTTAGGCATATGGCCCCACGAGAAAGAAGAGAGCTCAGTAAGAAAATCAAGGAGCTGCTTGAGAAGAATTTTATTAGACGAAGCATTTCTGAATGGGGTGCTCCGGTGGTATTCGCTGCTAAGGCAGATGGTTCGCTTCGTCTATGTGTTGATTATCGAGAGTTGAACAAGCTGACAAAGAAGAATAGGCACCCGTTACCGAGGATTGATGATCTCTTTGACCAGCTTGTAGGTGCTTCTGTTTTCTCTCAACTCGATCTAGCCGCCGGATTCCATCAGCTTAGAGTGGCTGAGGATAGTATCGATAAGACTGCGTTTAGGACTCCGGATGGATTCTTTGAATGGCTTGTCATGCCATTCGGTTTGACTAATGCACCGCCTACTTCGTAGATTTGATGAGTAGGGTGTTCAGGGAGTTCCTTAACAAGTTCGTGGTTGTCTTCGTGGATGATATTCTGATCTTCTCAAAAGACGAGGAAGAGCATGCTAGGCATCTCAAGGAAGTGATGGATACGCTTAGAGCGCATCAGTTGAAAGCCAAGTTCTCCAAATGTCATTTCTGGAGAAGGGAAGTTCGGTTTCTTGGACATATAGTCTCTAAGCAAGGCATAGCGGTGGATCCCGGGAAAGTGGTTGTGGTTCAAGACTGGAAGACTCCTAGGAATGCAACCGAAGTAAGAAGCTTTCTCGGTCTAGCGGGCTACTATAGGAAGTTCATCAGGGACTTCGCTAAGATTTCGGCCCCTCTTACTAAGTTGACGAAGAAGAACTTAGTCTTTGCATGGGACTTGGAGTGTGAGCTTGCTTTTCAAAAGCTCAAAAGAGCCCTTACCTCAGCTCCAGTTTTGGCATTACCCGATAGTGGTAAGATGTTTACCGTGTACACAGATGCATATGGCACGGGGTTAGGTGCTGTTCTGATGCAAGAGGGAAGAGTGATATGTTATGGGGGTAGGCAACTTAAAGTTCATGAGAAGAACTATCCCACTCATGATTTGGAGTTAGCAGCGATCGTCTTTGCACTCAAATCCTGGCGCCACTATCTTCTAGGCGAAAGGTTTGAGTTGTATACTGATCACAAGTCACTCAAATACCTCTTCTCGCAAAAAGATCTGAATCTAAGGCAGCAAAGGTGGATGGAATTCTTGGCATCTTATGACTTCGAGATAGCTTATACCCCTGGCAAGGGTAATGTTGTGGCTGATGCACTAAGCAGAAGGAGGTTGACTTTGAGCCCCTTGTTCATTGAGATGAAGAACTTAGAATTTTTGGCAACCTTTGATTTCATGACGGCTGTTGAGTCGATGACGGGTTCATTAGCATCCCTTGAGCTTAGACCCACACTTCTTGATCAAGTTAGGGCTTCGCAGAAGGAAGATCCACAGGTAGTCGAGGTCATGGACAAGTTGATTCGTGGCGAGACGTCTAGTCACCTGGCCAGATATGCTATAGATAACAAGGGGTGGCTAAGGCGTGATGGGAGATTATGTGTTCCTCGAGTGGGAGATTTAGTCCATAGAGTTCTTGAAGAAGCGCATCACTCGAAGATGACTATACATCCTGGAGGGGACAAGATGTATAGGGATATGAAGTGCATTTTCTTTTGGGATGGAATAAGAAGGATGTGGCAGAGTATGTTTCAAAGTGCATGGTGTGCCAACAAGTGAAAGCCGAGTCAAAGAAACCAGGTGGGCTATTACATCCATTGGAGGTCCCGCAATGGAAGTGGGAGAGTATTTCTATGGATTTTGTGGATGGATTGCCTAGGTCAAGGAGAGGGAACACGAGCATATGGGTCATAGTTGATAGACTTATGAAGAGTGCTCACTTCATTCCAGTAAAAAGCAAGAGGACCGCATCATGGTTGGCATCTATTTATCTCCGAGAGATAGTGCGGTTGCATGGAGTTCCTTCTAGCATAGTTAGCGATCGTGACCCAATTTTCACTAGCCAATTCTGGAATAGTTTGCAAGAAGCGATGGGTACACGATTGAATCTGAGTACAGCCTATCACCCCCAGACGGATGGCCAAACCGAAAGGGTGAATAGAGTGCTAGAAGATCTCTTGAGGCTTTGTGTTCTCGACTTTGGTGGTACTTGGGAAGACCACCTTCCTCTTGTAGAGTTCGCTTATAATAATAGCTATCAAGCCAGCATAGGGATGGCACCATTTGAAGCTTTGTATGGGAGGCCGTGTAGGTCACCATCTTGTTGGTGGGAGACAACAGATAGGCTTATACTTGGACCCGATATGATACGGGACACATCCGAGAAGTTGAATTAGTGAGAAGAAGGATGAAAGCGGCCCAAGATAGACAGAAATCCTATGCTGACAAGCGAAGGGCAGACTTGGAATTCGAAGTGGGAGACATGGTTTTTGTGAAGGTTTCTCCTTTGCGTAAAGTGGTACGTTTTGGAGCAGTTGGGAAGCTGGCACCAAGGTTCGTAGGGCCCTTCCCTATCATAGAGAGAATTGGAAAGATCGCCTATAAGGTGGAATTGCCCGAAAAGCTAGCCGGAGTGCATAATGTCTTTCATGTCTCGCATCTCCGAAAATGCCTGCATGAGTCCGCTGAGGTGGTTGAACCAAGCATTCTTGAAGACGTGGAGGTAGAGAAAGAGGCAACCTTGAGGAGAGCTCCGATTCGTATTTTGGGAAAAGAGATCAAGAAGTTAAGGAATCGAGAAGTCAAGTTGGTGAAAGTTCAGTGGAGTGAAGCCGATGAAGACGCAACTTGGGAAACCAAGGAGAAGATGCGTGGGCTTTATCCATTCCTTTTTGAGGGTACATTCTCAATCTTTCTTAATTAGCATATCTTTCTATCCATGTTTATCTAGTTTATCTTGTTTCGTAAATCTTGTCATGGGAACCTTAGTTAGAAACCCTTGGTTGAAACATGTATTTGAAACATGTTATGCTTGATGTTTGCAAGTGGTTGCAAGTGTTTGCAAGTGGATACTCGTGGATGCATGATACACATTAGGCACTAAGATCGGCTCACACACTTTCATGTTGCATATGCATGAGTGCTTATACTTATTCATGGATGAAACTTGTTATGCTATCACGTGGATGTTGCATATGGATGAATGTTATGTGCACATGTAGAGATTATAAATTATGTTAGGAATTTGCATACATATGGACGCATTTCACTAACATGTTTTGCATTAAGGGGGTTTACTGAATCAGTAACTTCCTGATTTTCGCATTAGATAAGTACATATACACACACCTTTGCACATGATCATACAGCATTTAGAATCCTTTAAGGACAATGACTGCACGTGGATGATGTTTTGAGTAGATGGATGATGGATGGTAGTTCTTCCTAACTTGGAGATTTCGGGGACGAAATCCTTTAAGGAGGGGAGAATGTAACAACCCGTATTTTTGAATAACATGTTATAACATAAATCAAGGCAGAATTAAACTATAAAATTTGAATCAAGGGAAACGGGCTGTGCCATTGCGTTCGTCTCGGAAAAATACGCAAAATAGAGTCCGAGTTTTCGAAAATCGGAGTCCGTATGACCAAGTTATGGCCCGTCAGAGTTTTCAGAAAATTACAAGTTCAAAAACAGTTCAAATTTGAATTTAGAATTCAAATTCAGCCAAAACAGACTGGGCGGGAAAACTCCCGCCCAGACAGGTCGACTAGGGGGTCGACACTAGGGTCGACCTCCCCCCCAACCAGGTCGACACTAGAGTCGACCTGGGGGTCGACCTCCCTGGTCGGCCAGGTCGGCCTGGTGCACATAATTGGGCTGTTTTGACCTGTTTTGTTGGTTAGTGACGGGATTTGATGGCTCGGATTGAATCTAGGGTTAATCCTAGGGCTAATACTATCCTAATCTTCTATAAAAAGGCCCCTAAGCCTAGCCTAAATCACCATTATTCAACCCTACAACTAAACTATGTCAAATTTGTTCCTCCCATGGCCTCCACTCTCATGCTAAAATTTCTAAGTTTATTTATATGAGAGATTTTGAGTTCATACAAGTGTTTTCAAGCTTGTATGAGTGTTCTTAGTTTGCATTCAAGACAAGTTGCAACATTTCTATTACAAAGCAAGGGTTTTTATTGATTTGGCTCAAGGGTTTTTCATTTGGAGCTTTCATATTTGGGTGATTGCATAAGGGCTTCGTCTCAATCTTTATAATAAATATTCATTTGTGTCTTCATAGCATTGTAAGCCCTTTTCTACTTTCTTTTTGAACCATAAAGTTAAATGAATGATGCAAGTTTGGGTTGATCATTATGATATGCAAGTTTGGTTGATCATTATGTTATGCAAGTTGGTTCAATCATTATGTATGACACATGTTGCTATGCTATGCAAGTTTGGGTTGATCATTATACACATGTTATCATGTTATGCAAGTTAAACTTGAGTTTGTGAGCTTAAAGCTTCAAGCTTTATATTAAAGGTTGCATTTTGGCAACATGGAAGTTATCATATCCCTTATGATAACTTGCATGTGAGGCTAAATGCGAACTTCTAGCAACTTCTACATGTCACTTATCACCATGTATCACTTATATGCTAAGTTTGGTTTTATGCATACTTCTGAAGCCTAATAATGCAATATGCAAGTATATGAACATATGTACATTTCATATGCCACCATGTTAAACTTGTGGCTTCAACACATTTTTGTCATGATTATGCCAAGTTCCCTATTTTATCCTTTATGCGTTGTTGCGATTATGTAAACGATGGGATTACGTTGGGGTTGGGTAACACTATGACATGAACATGGTTTTTTATAACATGACGTGATATGTTAGCTTGTAATTATGTTTTGGAAACATAATGGACATGACACTTAGAAAATATGAGTGTGGCCAACTCGAGGTTGGGTTGAGTTTGTAGCATAAATCTACCCGGACCCGCCCGGCTTAACTAGTGGCTACAAACAATAGGACCCAATGTGAGAAGTTGGTCATGTTGTGCTCGAACCCGAGGTTAGACCAAGTTGTGGTGTAAAGCTACCCGGACCCGCCCGGCTTAATTAGTAACCACAACAAGGTCTAATGTGAGAGGTTAAAGCACATTAAGTTAATTAATGCCTCCTGATTAGGGTTAAGTCATGGTCCACTTAATACTTAACCAATTTAGGCTTGATGGGTTAATCGGGGTTAAGTCATGAACCTTGGGTACACTTAACCAATTTAATCCACGTTTGGATTGGGTTAACCACATTTAACCCGTTAAGAAACCCTAGTTGCGTGGTCCTTTTCAGCCGTAACCCTCTTGATAGTATCATAAGACCCTAGGGACTAGGCTAGGGTGGGGCACGATTACTGGGCTGACATGTAAGCGACCAAAACGACGGCTGAGTAGGTATGCCGGTGTGGGTCCAGGCGGACTATGGTCATGCACATAGTCCGGAGTTGGAAAATCAGGCACGGTTACCAGTAGATCTAGACTGTGCATGCTTGATTTGTGTCCGAGGTTGACACCTTAGGACTTGATACACCCTAGGGTGGACCTAGCGCAGTTTAACTACATTTCATGTTTGGGCCGTATGACACCGACACTTGACGAGTTAGGCTTATAGGGAGCCAATCAACTAGACCGTGTAGTTGGACCTTGATTTGGGTCATCTCATGATATTGGGCCAAGCTTGGGCCAAGGGATCAATTCTTGTTTTTACTTGACATGTTAGAATGCTAGTACACCCGTGGTGCAAAACTTAACCTTGATTATGCGATGACACCTTTATCTATCTTGTTAATCATCATGTCAGTATGTTGTTATCCTTATGTTCATCTCAGCTTCTCATGCCAGTTAACTTTACTAGTTCATGAACTGATAGTAGTTAGGGCTTACCAGTCTTTTTGACTGACCTGTTTTCTTTCGCCTCTTTTCTTCCGTTTCCCTCCCCCTCAGGTCCTCAGGGTGGGAACATTGGAGCTTAGCTTGGATCTTTATAGCTTGCTTACTGGATTTGCTCATGTACGGTTTTGGACATTGAGCTAGCTATGGTTTATCACTTCACTTTGGGGATAGTACTTTATGTATTTCAGTTTTTCAGTTTATGCTTTTCTCTAGACTTTCTTTGTTGGAAAATAATGACCAAGTACTTGGTTGTAACTTAACTATGGTTTTGAAATGCAAGATTTATCCACTGCTTTACTACTCTGTTTTACTTATATGTTCTGTCTTGTGATATCTGCATGCATGTTTACCTTGTTTAACGCCCCTCCAAAGCTAGTGTGCTTGCAAGAGTTACCCTGGCGGAGGTGGGGTGTTACAAAAGCTATTCCGAGGAACTGAGACTTTTGTAGAAGCAAGGAATTGGCTTAAAGAGATGGAGGATTTGTATGTGATTTTTAAGGTTGACGATCGTAAGAAGATTCAGTTGGTCGTTTGGCAGCTGAAAGATGAGGCTTCATTCTGGTCGGAAGTGATGCAAGCAGGGCGTCCAATTGAGACTAGGGATGATTTTCAATAGAGATTCAAGATGAAGTTTATTTCTTAAGCCGACCAAAGTATGCAAATGGGAAGGTTTCTGGCACTTAAGCAAGGAGGAATTTCTGTCAAAGAGTATGTCAATAAATTCAATCAATTGGCAAGGTTTGGTTTAGAGCTAGTGAATATCCCGTACAAGAAAGCTTTGAGGTTTGTAAGAGGGTTGAACGAACCCCTCCATGGATTGACTATGTCTCATATTCCGATGGGGGCAACTTTCAAGAAACTCGTTGATATGGCATTGTTGCACGAAGAAGACAAAGATGAAAAGAAAGAGGATAAGATTGATGAAACACAAAATAAGAAAGTATGGCTCAAGAAAAAACAATAACAGCAAAAGAAGGGAGGAAAGAACGACAAAGCCCGAGAAAAGAGGAAATGTCATCATTGTGGACGCGTGGGTCATTTGAGCAAAGATTGTAGAAAATGGAAGAATGTTTGTTTCCAATGTGGAGAGGTTAGAGACCTTATTCAGGACTGCCCAAAAAAGCAAGGACATGGCCAAAGGGAAAGATCTTCTGGAGGAAGGTGCATGCTCTCGTGGATGGTGTATCGAACATAGGTAGGAAAGTTTCTATTGAAGATTTGATTTCTCTTTCCGATCATCCTGTTAGAACTCTTTTTGATTCTGGTGCTTCACATTCTTTTATATTTGATTCTATGGTTGAGTTTCTGCACCTTAGTACTAGTACAGTTTTGGATACCGTTGTCGTCTCAAACCCTTAGGGGTACGGCTCATCTATCTATGATTTGTCTGGGTTTGAGAATATCTGTGTTGGGCGTCGAGTTCAAGTGCAACACATATGTGCTTTGTTTCATGGGCTACGGTTTGATTCTAGGGATGGATTGGTTAGCCATGTATGGTGCCTTTTTAGATTGTGAGAGGAGAGTCATTAAACTTTTGACTTGCCATGGGAGGACCCTCGGGATTTCTTATGACCTTAAGGGGTCTGTCATGCTTAGTTTCCTAGAGTCGCTTGATGCGTCTATAGATGATCTACGATTTGTACCAGTAGTCTGTTGGTATTCCTATGTTTTTAAGGAGGTTTGAGGCTTACCTCCGAGGCATGAGATTGATTTCCGAATATACTTGGTGGACAATGCAAAGCCAGTTGCATTGCCTATGCGCCATATGGCTCCGAGAGAAAGGATGGAGCTCAACAAGCAAGTAGGGGAGCTACTTGAGAAAGGGTTTATTAGGCGAAGCATATCTGAATGGGGTGCTCCAGTAGTATTTGCCACTAAGGCGGATGGTTCGCTTCACTTATGCATGGATTACAGGGAGTTGAATAAGCTCACTAAGAAAAATAGGCACCCACTTCTGAGGATAGATGATATGTTTGACCAGCTTGTTGGTGCATATGTTTTCTCCTAGTTAAACTTGGCCATGGGATTTCATAGTTGATGGTAGCCGAGGATAGTATAGATAAGACTGCTTTAAGAACTCTAGATGGTTTCTTCGATGGCTCATGATGCCTTTTGGGTTGACAAATGCACCCGCCTATTTTGTTGATATGATGAGTAGGGTGTTTCAGGAGTTTCAAAATAAGTTTGTTGTGGTCTTTGTTGAAGACATCTTGATTTTCTGGAGAAGCGAGAAAGAGCATGCCTACATTTAAGGGAGGTTTTGAAAACTCTCCGGACGCACCATCTTAAGGGAAAATTCTACAAATGTCATTTTTGGTGAAAGGAAGTGAGTTTTCTAGGGCATGTGGTCTCTAAGGATGGGATATCAGTGGATTCCGCAAAAAAAGTTGCAAATCAAGATTGGTAGATTCCAAAGAATGCAACAGAAGTGAGGAGTTTGCTTGGTTTAGCGGGCTATTATAGGAAGTTCATTAAGGACTTCGCAAAGATATCAACCCCACTCATCAGGCTAACGAATAAGAATCTGACACTTTCTTCGGATATAGACTGTGAGGATGCTTTTCAGTGATTGAAGAGGCCTCTGACAATAGCCCCAATCTTAACCTTGCCATACGGAAACAAAGTGCTCACAGTATACACTGATGCATGTGGTACAGGGCTTGGTGTTATTTTTTATGCAAGAGGGAAGGGTAGTATGTTGTGGAGGTGGACAGTTGATAGTTCATCAGAAGAACTACCCTACCCATGACTTAAAGTTGGCTGCCATTGTATTCGCGCTTAAGACTTGGCGTCGTTATCTACTTGGAGAGAAGTTCGAGTTGTACATCGATCAAAAATCTCTCAAGTACTTGTTCTCACAGAAGGACCGCAACTTGACGCAATAGAGATGGATGGAGTTCCTAGCGTCCTATGACTTTGAGAATGTTTATACCCCTAGCAAGGGTAATGTGGTGGCGGATGCACTGAGTAGGAAGAGGATGACTTTGAGTCCACTATTCGTAGAGAGGCGGAGCTTGGAGTATATATCGACCTTTGATTTAAGGCCATCTACGGATCTTATACCCGGTTTGTTGGAATTCTTAGAGGTGCGACCTACTCTTATGGATCATATAGGAATTTCAGAGCTAGAGGACCCACACATAATAGACCTCTTGGTAAGGCTCAATAGAGGGGAGACTTCTAGTCACCTCAGTAGGTATTCCACGGATAATAAAGGGTGGTTACAACGAGTTGGAAGGCTTTGTGTTCCCCGAGTTGGGAGTCTGTTGAAGACAGTCCTTGAGGAATCCCATCATTCTAGGATGACTATCCATCCAGGCGGTGATAAGATGTGTAGAGATATGAAGAGGGTTTTCTTTTGGACTGGGATGGAGAAAGACGTAGCAGAGTTTGTTTCTCGATGTTTGATTTGCCAACAAGTCAAATCTGATGAAAAGAAGCTCAGTGGTTTACTTCATCCTTTGGAGGTCCCATAGTGGAAGTGGGAGAGCATCTCTATGGATTTCATAATGGTTTCCCTAGATCGAGGAAAGGTAATACGGGTATTTGGTTCATAGTTGACAAGCTTACTAAGAGTGCTCATTTCATTCCTGTTAAGAGTAAGAGGACGGCAGTATGGTTGGCAGCAGTTTATCTTCCTGAGATAGTCCGTCAACATAGAGTACCTTCCAGTATAGTGAGTGATCGTGACCCCATATTCACCAGTGAGCTTTGGAGGAGCTTGCAGAAGGCATTAGGTACATAGTTGTGTTTGAACAACGCTTATCACCTTTAGACCGATGGGCAGACAAAAAGGGTGAATAGAGTTCTTAAGGATCGTTTTAGGCTGTGTATCTTAGACTTCGGAGGGACTTAGGAAAACTATCTTCCATTGGTAGAGTTCGCCTACAACAACAGTTATCAAGCTAGTATTAGCATGACACCCTTTGAGGCATTGTATGGACGACCTTGTAGATCACTAACTTGTTAGTAGGTGTAACACCCCGGAATTTTAACGACGCTAAAGATGATGAATTAAAGAATAATTAGTGTGAAATACACTGTGAACAATAAATTAAGAAAAAAAATTAATATTCAGAATTAAGTAAAACGGACTGCGCCATTGCGTCCGTCTTGAAATTCTAGTCAAAATAGACACCTAATTTACGTAAATCGGACATTGTATGAAGAAGTTATTAAGGTATGAAGTTTGTATACGCACAGGAAGAACATATACATATATAATAAGTTTAGAAATTCAAAATGGGTCCAGAAATTTGAAATTTGGGAAGGCGACAGATTTCCCGCTCAGGTCGGTCTGCCCACTCAAAGGGGGATCGACCCATAGGTCGACCTACCCAAAGGGGGTTGACCCATAGCTCGACCCACTCAAAGGGGGGTCGACCCACCCCTGATAGATCTAGGCGAAATACTTCATTTTGTATCTGGACACCTTTCTGAGCAAGATTCATTGAGCTCTAGGCTATATAAAGGACCCTAGACCTAGGTTTTACTCATCTAAAAATAATGCTGATGGCGTAGCTCTGCTGCAACGAAAATTAAAATGGCCTTTCTTCTTCTAAATCAATTCAAAGAAGATTATACATATTCGAAGATTGCTACAACAAATTCAACGATGTCTACAACAACTTATTCAACATGTTCTTCGCAGTAATTTAAATCCATTTCCTTAGATCTATTCACTATGAGTTCATGTTATTTTTAGATCTAAATATTTAAATAGTAATTTTGATATGTATGTAAAAATTGGATCTTGAATCAGTGCCTAATCAGTTCTATTATGACATAACTATCAGATCTTCTTTTATATGTTCATACCACCACCATGTTAAATCTTGTCAAAGTATGCCTATTCAGTTTATGCCTATTTCTATCAGTTTATTATTGATTCGTTATTATGCATGTTCTCGATTCTCTTCTCTCCCTCTTTTCCCTTTTTATTTTTATATAGCTAGGATACCTTCAAGCCTAGTCCTAACGCTGAAAAATGTGAACGTGCGAAATTGGGAATAATGGGGAAAGACATAATTTGGGGCATAATTGACATTGGAAAATATGGATCTAAATTTGGGCATAAATTTGGAAATATACGAACATAGGTTTGGAGGCATATGTCTTGTTGGATAATATCAATTTAGGCATACGTTGCAAAATATAATTTGAGCATAAATTAGGACATGTGTAAGTACTGATTTGAAACATAAATTGGGACATGTGTGAATATGAATTTTAGGCATACATTGGAAAATATGCGAATATGGATTCGGGTATAACTTGCATTGAAATGGGTAAATATGGACTAGGGACATAAATTGGAAAAAATATATAGGGGTTTGTGCATAATATATATATATATATATATATATATATGCCTTGACTTATAACTTGGGAAAAAGAGCATATGGTGCATAATTAAAAGGTGAATTGAAAAAGGGGTGTAAAATCTATGATTTGAACAGTGAATTGGGTATATAATTAAATATGGGGAAAAGGAGAAATAATCACCTATAATGACATAGGTATATTTGGATAAGAATGCAATGTCTAGTAATTACAATTAGGAACTGTAATTGCACTTATGACACGAGGTTAGGTTGCATTAGTGGTGGAAGTCTGCCTGGACCCGACTGGCATATCCAACAACCACTAATGTTGAACCTAATGTGAGAGGTCTAAGTGTGCAAATACGAATCGGCTAAGACACGAGGTTAGACCCAACTCCGGAATAAGACTGCCCGGACCCGACCGGCATATCCATCATCCATACGTTGTAGGCCTAATGTGGGAGGACTAGCCCGTTATAACCATAATTGGACATGGTACTGAATTGGACTACTTAACCTAATTTAATCCATATGGATTGTATGATTATGAACTTAAGTTAGGGTTAAGTAAAATTGGATGGGTAGTGGGTGGGTTAAGTAAAATAGAGGGGGTGGGTGATATTTACATATAGGCCCACGAACTTAACCCCATAATGTTATGTAATTAAAGATACCTAGTGGTACACATAACCAGTGGAAAATATAATAAAGTTATGTAATTAAAGACATCTTTTAGGGTAAGCATAAATAGTAAAAATGATAGAATTAGATATGCTAATAATCTGCTAAGTAAATAACGATAAGTTGCAGTGACAGTGTAAATTGAATTTATGACTAAATGAGAAAGAATGAGGAAAACTTGTAAAAAAAATTGCTATATTTAATCATAAATGGTAAGTGACATGTTAATTAGGAAACATGTGAATTGAGATATACTTAATAACGTATTAAGGAGAACATGTTATTATAATGATGTAACCAAGCAAGAATATAAAATAGATTGTGGATTACAGACCTTGGGCCACGATCTAGAGAATAACATGTTGTGGGCTTATTAATAAACTTAAATGGTTTAAGTTATATGGCTGAAATTAATAAGCAAGAGAAACTTGGTAAATTGGAATAAGAATTCAATGTGAACGGGAACTACCAAGTCAAATGGGAGCCTGGTGAGGTAAGGCAAGCGCGTAAAAGAATGTTTAGACATAGGGTTTTACAACATATTAAAAAAGCCCCTTGGACCAGTCCGTATGTTTGAGGGTGAATAACCCAATGGGGTATATCATCAAGGTGTTATAAGACACGAGGGGAGCGCACATTCATCTGATTGTTATGACGGCTCCAAAGAACTTGAAGGGGAAGCACGCGGCTTCCTTAAGTACGTAAGGTGCTCTTAGTAGTCCTCTGTGCAGTGACAGATGTCTTAGGCTGTACTCGTAGAGGTTGGTTCTGCGCGTAGCTACTAGGTATGTGGGCCTTGACTGCAGATGTAGCTATGCAGTTAGAATGCTGTGACGTGGTGACACCATGGTGATTCGACGGTTGCCTCATGAGGAGGTAGAGAGGGTCACGACAAATAAGGATAGTAGACCGTCGGACACCCGTCATCGACAGCCAACGGGATGTGAAAGACTAGATATAAACCCAAGATACCATTTCACCTTTCACTATCGAGGTACGGGGTTGGGGGTAGATGCCAATGGATGTTTAGATTGGTTGTTATTAGGGGCATTCTCTTAGCTCCTGTAGTCTTTACTAATTGAGGGAGGGGCCAAGGTGGGGCCATAGCCACCACGAAAATAGATCCTAGGTATATCTGTATATAGAGGCTCTTTAAAGACAGGTATGTACAGATATGGAAAAGCTCCCGACCGAGTTCCGTATTTCTTTGATCGCCTGCCGCGGAACTCGGTGCACATTAGACGACGTGCAATTGAGGCATCGAGCTACAATTACAGTACATACGTGGAACAGTCTAGATACATGCATATCTGCATTGGGTGGTGTGTCATAGACTAGAGGGCATTATTTCGATATGGAATCTGATTCGATCGATGGTGGCAGTCCATATGCTTACGTAGCATAGTAATGATAGATATATGTGGAATGCAACATTTTATATAGAGATCTGTACGTCACTCCGGCGTAGGATGAGGTACTGCGTTCATTACGGTGGAGACCGTGCGAGTGGGGTACCATGGGGTGTATCTCAATAGTGAGAGATAACTACATATATTGTATTAGGTGAATCCATGGGAAAGTAAATGGGTACGATGCGCGTATAAGTATTGAGTGCTATTAACCCAAGTAACCCAATAATCAAGAAAATGCTATTAATCCAAGTAACCCAATAATCAAGAAAATGTAATGGAACAATATTATTAGGGATCATTCTACTTCTAATATACTAGTATATGCGCAGTGCAGAGAAATGTATTAAGAAGCGCAATATATCTTGTTCATCTTATCTTGCTTAGTTCATACTTGTTATTGTTACTGCTATCTTGTTCTTCCAGTTTTATATATACCTGCCATGATACTTTTATTTATTTATATTTAAAAGTAACTAGACTCGCCATACTTTATGTCTAACCCTTTTTGTTTCCTCTTCTCTCTCTTCCGTCCCCCCCCCCCCCCCAGGTTCTTAGGGTGGAGGTGTTTAGAGTTGATTTGGATTCTTTCAGCTTAGCTTGGATTTTGGATATAGATGTATCACTTTGACTTCTGGTCAACTCTCTTATGGCTTCACAGGGAAATATGGTTTTATGCTTTTGTATTCTGATATTTTTGGCAAGACAGATTATTAATGTAATTAGTTACTTATGATGTAAACTCAGTATTTGGGACCATGATGTTCTGATTTAAATAAAGTTTTTTTTAAGTTTTTAATTCCGCTGCCATTTTACATGTCTGTCTTGTGCTATTATGTTCTTATTTAAATGCTACATGGAACTTAATGCATTCCCTTAGTGAGTGATAGTAACAAACGTGGGGTGTCACATTTGGTATCAGAGCATATGGTTATAAGATCGGATAAAATACTTTGAAAATGATTTTCAAAAAGGTCTCAAAAATAAATTATTTTAAAATAAAAAGTCTATTTTTGAAAAGCATATTTCCCAAAGCCATAAATATCTTCTTGATTCTCCGCTTGATTTCTTTTTCTTTTTGATCGGGGAACCGTTTCCTCTCGAAAGGGTATCCCTATTTCGGCATGGTTCCGCAGGCATGTTAAAACTATGGTACATGTTGAAGGTCAAAGAAGTGCCCAACCTCCATCTTTAGCCGCAGTGGTTTCAATTGCGTCTTATTTCTCCCAAGCCTCGTAAGGATTTCCGTGCGATGAAGGCATCTTTCAGGAGACTTATTAGCATGTTGCACAAGGATTGTAAAAAGAAGAAAAGAGGAAATACCATAATTTCGAAACGGTGGGTTATCTGGAAAAGTATTGCATAAAGAGAAAAGGCATTTGTTACCACTTTGGTAAGGCAGAACACCTCATTAATGAGTACCCGAAGATATAAAGACAAGGCCAGAGGGAAGGAACTTCTAGGGGAAAGCTAATGTTCTCATAGCTGGTGGACATGATAGGGGTAGGAAAGTTTCCATCGAAGTATTGATTTCTATTTCTGATCATCCTATTAGGATTCTTTTTTTGCCGCTTCGCACTCTTTTATATCTGATCCTTTAGTTGAGTCTCTGCACCTAGATACTAGTATGGTTTTGGATCCCGTTATTGCCTCAAATCCCAATGGAGGTACGACTCATTTGTCGATGATTTTTCGGGGTTTGAGAATCTCTGTGTTAGGTGTCGAGTCTGATTGCGACGCATATGTTCTTGATTTCATAAGATACAGTTTGATTCTAGGATGGATGGGTTAACCGTATATGGAGCCATTCTAGATTATGAGAGTAGAGTCATTAGACTTTTGACTTGCCATAGAAAGACTCTCGAGATTTCTTATGACCCCAAAAGGGCCTGTCATGCTTAGTCTACTAGAACCTCTTGATATATCTATCGATGATTTGCAATCTGTACCAATAGTTGTGAGTATCCTGATGTTTTAGATGAGTTTCGGGGTCTACTCCTGAGGCATAAGATTGGTTTCCGCATATACCTGATGGACAATGCAAAGCCAGTTGCATTGCCTGTGCGACATATGACTCCTAAAAGAAAAGAGGGAACTTGGTAAGCAAGTAAGGGAGCTATTTGAGAAGAGGTTTGATAGGTGAATTATATCGGAATGAGGAACCTATTGAAGGCCGTCCTTTAGGAAGCCCATCATTCTAAGATGACTATTCATTCAAGAGGCAATAAAATGTATAGAGTTCGAGGTAGTGAAGCCAAACTTGCATGAGGAAGTGAAAGTAGAGAAGGAAGCAACAATGGGATGAGTTCCGACTTGCATACTTAGATCGGAGGTTAAAAAATTATGCAAAGAAGTTAAGCTAGTAAAAGTGCAATGGGGAGAGGACCGCGAGAACGCTACTTGGGAGGCTGAAGACAAGATTCTCGCTTCATATCCTTTCCTTTTCAAGAATATGTCCTTAACTTCTTTTTCCAAGCTTCGAATTAATACTTGTATCTATCTTTTGAATATCTCCTGTTGATCGAGTCTTTTGTTAGAAAACTAATGAATGTAAACATGTGTTTGAGACATGTTATGTTTGAAGGATGCAAGTGGTTGCTAGTGATTGCTCATGGATGAATATACACACACAATAGGCACTAAATCGTCTCAATCACTTACATATTGCATATTGATGCGTGTACATTTTAAATTTTTATGGATTGTCGTTACATTAATGTTGCATTTAGATGGATGATTGTGAATACATATAGAACTTACATGAATTAGGATGATTTGCATACATTTTGGTTGCATGGCACAAACGTACATTGCATTAAGGAGGTCAACTAAATCAGTAGACCGCCTGATCTTTCGCATTAGTTTATGGACATATACTGTAACAACCCGTATTTTGAATAACATGTTATAACGTAAATCAAGGCAGAATTAAATGTTAAAATCTGAATCAAGGGGAAACTGGCTGTGCCATTGCGTTCGTTTCGGAAAAATACGCGAAATAGAGTCCGAGTTTTCGAAAATCGGAGTCCGTATGACCAAGTTATGGCCCGTCAAAGTTTTTAGAAAAAATCAAGTTCAAAAACATCGAAATTCAAATCTGGAGCCAAACGGACTGGGCGGGAAAATTCCCGCCCAAGCCCCAGGTCGACTGGGGTGTCGACTGGGGAGTCGACATGCCCAGAGGGCAGGTCGACTACCCATTCGACACGGGTGTCGACCTGGGTGGTCCGGCAACTTTGGCCTGGGTGCACCTGCTGCTGTCTTGGCTCGGTTTTATGGGCCTGTGACGGATTTTGAGGGCTCAGATCTATCCTAGGGTTTATCCTATGGCCTAAACTACTCCTAATCTCTATAAAAACACCCTAGGATCTAACCTAAATCACTCAAAATCAATCTAACAACGAAGTGCTGCCCAAATCCCTCTTGATCATGGCCTCCATCTCCAACTCCAAGAGCTTATGCATTCAAATCGGATCTGAATCGAAGGTGCTAGCTTGCTACATCAAATCAAGGGAATGGATCAACGTTACTACGCAAATTTCATGACGATTCTACGACAAGACGATTCATGCTCATAATCCCTTAGCCACGCTATGTAAGTTCTAGCAACTTGTAGATCTAAACGATAGTTCTAATGTGACATGGAATAAAATGCGATGAACATAAGTATGCTAGCCTATATGAACCTTGTCATGCCTCTTTTGCTTGAACCTATGACTTTAGGCTATGTCTAGTGACTAAATCAAGTTAATCATGTTGGATTGGACTTTGTTTGCCATGCAAGATAGAACCTTTATTTGTGGGATGTTAGCATGAACACTTGGAACCATTTTGACTTGTGAAATATGTGCATGAATTTGACTTGGGGCTTATGCATGTAAAAGAACCCAAAACCCCTTATGATTTCATGTTTATGTGAGGCCAAACCCCTTATGATATTATGCATGTTTGAGGCCAAACCCCTTATGATACGTGCATGTTTGTGGCCAACCCCTTCATGACATCGTGCATGTTTTGAGGCCAATATGCGATATGCTAGTTATGTGAACACCTTTGCCTCAATTTTCACCATGTTTAACTTGTGATTCATCTTTGCCATCTTGTACCCATCTTTTTCATATTATTCCAAATATGTTGATTCGCTTTCATGTGCGTTGGGGACACGTTTTGGGTAGTTTAGGCAAACTTGAAAATGGGCTATGAACTTGACATGGAATTATATGGAACATGTAATGATAATAAACGTGAATAGGACACGAAAACTTGACATGGGGTTACATGAAAACATAGACTTAAAAAGGGGTCTAAACTTGACATGAACATGACACGTAGAAAAACATGGAAGTGGCTAACTCGAGGTTGGGTTGAGTTTGTAGCATAAATCTGCCCGGACCCGCCCGGCAAATCCAGTGGCTACAAACAATAGGACCCAATGTGGGTTGTTGGTCATATCGCGCTTGAAACCCGAGGTTAGACTAGGTTGTGGTGTAAATCTGCCCGGACCCGTCCGGCGTAACCAGTAACCACAACAACGTCTAATGTGAGAGGTTGAGAGTGCATTAATTCAATTATTGCCACATGATAAGGTTAACTAAATCTGACTAAAGACACTTAACCGATATGACATGAACGGGTAGGTTAAGTGAAACCGGACTTGATTTCTTAATGACACTTAACCGTAAAATACAGTTAGGGGATGGGGTTAAGCTAATCCATACTTAACTAATCCGACTCGGTAATTAGATGGGGTTAAGTAACCTACACTTAACTAATCTAAACACGGTAATTAGATGGGGTTAAGTAACCTACACTTAACTAATCTAAACACGGTAATTAGATGGAGTTAAGTTAACCTAGACTTAACTAATCTAAACACGGTAACTAGATGGAGTTAAGTTAACCTAGACTTAACTAATCTAAACACGGTAATTCGATGGGGTTAAGCTAAACACTTAAGCAATCTAAACATGATAATTCAACGAGGTTAAGTAACCAATACTTAACCAATTTAACATGATAATTCAATGAGGTTAAGTAACTTATACTTAACCAATTATACATGATGATTTGATGAGGTTAAGTAACCTATACTTAACCAATCTAATATGAGAACTTGATAGGGTTAAGTCATAAGGACGTTTAAATATACTTAACTATTGTAATATGATTAGTGGATGGGGTTAAGCTAACCCATACTTAACCAATCCGACTCGATAATCTGGTGGGGTTAAGATAATCTATGCTTAACCAATCTAACACGATAATTTGTTAGGGTTAAGACAAACTAATACTTAACCAATCTGACTTGATAATTGAATAGGGTTAAGTCATGAGCTTCTTGGTATACTTAACCAACTTGTAGGGCTAAGTCTTGAGCTTAAATACTTAGCCAATCTTGACATGATTCGAAGGCGGGTTAAGTCACGAACTGGAATGACAACACTTAACCCATTAGACAAAACCCTAGTTCAGGGGACTAGGTGGAAAATCGTAGTTAACAAGGATAACGGGAAAGGGGACTAAGTGATAAACCTTAGTTTAGGATAACTAAGTAATAATTCTTAGTTAAGGGATTTGGAACAGTTCACAGATAGATGAGTAACCCGATACGGTATGTAACACCCCGTGTATTCTATAACCGTGAAAGTCATAAATTAAAGTATAATTAATTTGAAATCAAAGAACTAAGATACGCCATTGCGTTCGTCTCGGAAAAATACGCGAAATAGAGTCCGAGTTTTCGAAAAACGGAGTCCGTATGAAGAAGATATAGCCTCTGGAAGTTTCTGAATTAAGTTTAAAATTCGAACAGCTCAGAAAAGAAGTTTGAAATTAAAAATCGGGCCCAATTGGCCAGGGCGGGAAAATTCCCGCCTAGGACACCCAGGTCGACTGGGCTGTCGACCTGGTCTAGCCAGGTCGACAGGGCTGTCGACAGGGCTGTCGACCTGGTCCAGAGACTGGTCGAACCCAGTCCAACCCGGCTGGCCTATTCTCTGTTAGTCGATTTTCTGTGGTCTGCTTTGTCATTAGGGCTAGGTGGCAGGCTCTAATTGGTCTCTCTTTCGAATGAATGGCTACGATCAATCCAAGCAACATCAATGGTCCTAATCAGTTCCTAACCTCTATAAAAAGACCCTAGACTCTACCTAGGTTTCTTACACAATTCTCTAGCCTCCATTGCTCTCTTCTTCTAATAAAAAAATAAAAATGGCGTCTCTGCTCTGCTGGAATTAAAACTAGAAGATAATCAACATCAGCCTAAGCAACTCAATTCAAACTAGAGATTAAAGTTCTGCAAAGTTAAAGCTCTTTCTTTAATCCAATCAAGGCAAGTACAGTTATTCTCCGCTATAAACGTTAATTATAATTTTGATATGCTTTTAAATCTGAGTTTGAGGTTGTATATATATTCTCTTCTGTTAGATCTGTTTTCTGTGACTGTTCTGTATTCCTTTCTTCTTTTCTGTTTCTATAGCCAGGCTACCACGAGCCTGTGCCTAATCTCATAAGAGATGAACGTATGAACGCAAGTTTTGGGATGAATGATGAGAAATTTGACAAAACCAAATTGAATGTATGACTTTAGGTCTGAGGCATAAAATATATTGGACATATGACTTGGGATTGGATGCATAAATTTGACTATGAACATAAAATTTATGCATGTTGTATGCATAGTTATGTTGTAATTTAGACCTGTAATTAATTAGAAAAAAATAAGCATATGTTATAAACTAGTTTTAGACCTATGCATATTTTGTGATAAAAGAAGAAGAGGAACCACTGTAAAGATTACATATGATTTGAGACTTTGGACAAAATGCATATAAAAAGGCAAGATCTGATTTTTAGAAGATATGGTTTAAAGATTTATATTATTGGGGATAGTTTGCATAATAATTCATGACATGAAAAGAAGGAAGATATGGAAACTTAATATTTACATTAATTAGGATATCTGTTATTGTAATTACACCTAAATAGGAATTTTTGGATATATGACATGCATTGAAATTAATGGTTATATTTGGTATAATCTATATTGGAACATATGTTATATGGCAAATTATGTCCATATTCTGCGCTTAAGCAAACATGGAATATATGTTGTGAATCATGAAAAATTATGTAGGCATATGAATTCAGGCCTAATTTATGACTAGGCAAGGCATGTAAATAGAACCTTTAGAATTATTAGATTTGCTAAATCTGCTAATTTGCTAAGTTGCCTAAACTGCTAGTTTTGTTATATTGCCTAGACTGCTAATTAGATTAAAATGCCAAATCTGTTAAATGTGTCTGTTGAGATGCCTAGTTTGTTATATGCCAAAATCTGCTAAGTGCTAAATCGGTTAAATCTGTTAAGTCACCCAATCTGCCAAAATCTGTTATCTGCTATATCAGTTGAGTTGATGTGATCATTCTGTTATTGATATAATCTGAATTGGCATATATATTGGGTGTGCGCATAAACGGTAAATAATTAACTAATTGGCCGCAAAGATAAACATGGCTAACTCGAGGTTAGAATGAGTTTGCGGCGTAAATCTGCCCGGAACCGCCCGGCACGTCCAGTGGCCGCAAACAATAGGTTCTAATGTGAGAAGTTAGTCATAACATGCGTAAGACACGAGGTTAGGTCTGGCTTGTGGCAGAAGTCTGCCCGGAACCGCCCGGCATATCCAGCGGCCACAAGCTACCGACCTAATGTGAGAGGTCTGTGCATTAATAATTAATTAATGCAAATCTAAGATAAAAATGACGTCTAAAACGTATTGGGGAAAATAGGGTTAAACCAATGGGATTAATAGATGTAGTAAAACCCGTCCATGAATCTGTAGGCCCAATACAAAGTTAGACAAATCTGAAAAATCTGTACATCTGACCCGTTAGTCTGAAAACTTGTTAACTTAATTTGTGAATTAGTAAATCTGAATTCTGTATGTCTGAACTTGTAAACAAGTTAATCTGAAATCTGTTAGTCTGGGGACATAAGGTTAGGGGGGGAATTACTTGTGTCGTCTGTTGTTTGGGACCCATATTAGTCAGTAACCCTTTCTGGTATCAAAACTTTGACCCAACAGTAAGTAGGGTCCGGGCACGCTTACTGAACTAATTATAAGAGGTTCATTCTGATAATGGCGAGGGGTGTTGATGGTGCGTTCCAACCGGGTCATGTGCGTGCACGGATCCCGGTCTGCCTATGAGGATGTAAGACGCCGTGACATCTGTAAATAGGTCTGTGCCAATTGGTTGTCACTTTAGGGAGTGATACACCCTACTGTGGGGCCGACACAGGATATTTATGTATTAGGGAGCCGATCGCTTGGGGTAGGGTTTTAGGGTACACTTAGTTCTGTCTGTTTCTGTGGTACCGTCTGTTTCTGTTGGGTGGTAACACCTGTCTGTTTCTGTGTGGTACCGTCTGTTCGGGTGGTAAAGGCCCATTACTAGTGTACACCTAATTCCACATTCTGTTTCCATAGGGATAAATCTGTTTCTTCTTCTGTCTGTTTCTGATCGGGTAGTAAAGGCCCATTATTAGCATTCTGTTTCTGTTAAAGTATTCTGTACCCGTTCCTGCTTCAATTTAGACATTAGGGTAACCCCTAATTCTGTTATACTAGTATTAGTGCAGAGAAGTGTAAAACAATAGTTTATATCATTCTGTTTTTCTGTTATATCTGCTACACCTATTATAGTTATCTCACACCCAGTTTTACGTTCATATCATATTATTATTATCTGTTCATATGCTGAAAGTCACTGGACTTGCCAGACTTTTTGTCTGACCCTTGTTGTTTCGCCTCCTTTCTTCCGTTTCCCCCCCAGGTTATCCAAGGAGGGAAATACTTTAGCTTGATCCGGATTTCTCTTTGCTTGAAGTGCTTAATGTATGGCTTGGCTCTGTATTGCTTCCGTTCCATGGGGATTATGATTTTAAACTATGTATTTTGAAGGCTTTTGTACAAGACTGATATTTTGTACTTGAATTCTGAAATTGAAAGGATGTTACCATATTAATTTCTGTTTCCGCTGTAATAAAGTTAAATTTTTTCAAGTACTGTTTTATCTGTCTTGTAAGTTTCTGTTCTGTTTACTAAAATGCTCCACCAAAGTTAAGGCATTCCCTTAGTGAGTGACCTTAACGGAGGTGGAGTGTTACACTTGGTATCAGAGCAAAAGGTTACCGGATTTGATAAAGAATTTTTGAAAACTATTTTCAAAAAGGTTTTGAAAAGGAAGTATTTTCAAAAGTAAAGCTTATTTTGAAAAACATAGTCCCCTAAGCCATATATATATCTTTTGATCCTCTGCTTGAATCCTTGTTTCCTTCTTTCTTGAGTCTCTGGGGCTCCCGGTTTTCTGGGAGGTAACCTCATCGAAGGGCAAAGTAGTGCCCGACTTCCATCAATAGCTGTAGTAGTTTCACCTGCGGCTAGTTTTCTTTAGAGCTTTGAAGGATTTTTCCGGGCGATGGAGGCAGCTTTCGAGGGATTGGTCAGCATGTTACACAAGGATAGTAAAGATGAGAATGATGAGGTTTGGCTAAGGAGCACAACCCAAAGGTGAGAAACTCATATAGACTTAGTTCACAATGGAGGCAAAAGGGAAACACAAAAGAAGGAAGGAAAGTTTGAAGATAAGGAGGAGGAAAGTGTTTTACTTATGGAAGCTCGACTCATCTGAATAAGGATTACCGAAAGAGGAAGGGGAGGGCGCTTGCTTCAACTGTGGGGAGATGGGACACTTCACTAGGGACTGCCCAAAGAGACGAGGACAAGGAGGGTAGGCGAACACTCTTGAGGCTAGTGGCTAGGATAGAAATAGGAAAATTTCTATAGTAGGTTTAATTTCTTTATCTGATTATGGAGTTAAGACTTTTTCTGATTCTGGTATTTTGATTTTGTAATCGATACTCTGCACTTTAATACTAGTATTATTTTTGAATTCCGCTGTAGACTCAGACCCATAAGGGTTATGGATCATCTGTTTGGGACTGGGGTTTGAGGGATATCTGTGTTAGGCGTCAAGTATGACGCATACATTCTGAGTTTTCGTGGGGTATGATTTTATCATGCTTAGCTTCCTAAGAATCATTAGGGAACCCGATCTGTGCCAGTAGTCTGTAAATATCTAAATACTTTTTATAGGATTTCCAGTTTCGACATTGTCTAAAGAAGGTACTCCTCTGGGTGTCAATTTGATGTTGGTTTCGGTCTTTGGGGCCGATACTTAGGACCCATGTCTAATGGGAACCAAATTTTCGTTCTATCTGTACTCGCTTCCATCATTCGACTGTATCCTATCGATCGAATATTTGAACTTTAGGTAGAAACTAATGGGTGTAAACATGTGTTTGAGACATGTTATGTTTGATGGTTGCAAGTGGATGCAAGTGGTTGCTAGTGGTTGCTCGTGGATGCATATACACACACTAGGCACTAGATCGGCTCGAAAGCACTCTCATACTGCATATGGATGTGTGAGCATTTTTAAATCTTTATGGATGCAAAATGGTTGAATCAGCATATGGATGTTGCATATGAATGAGCAGTTGTGCACTCATATAGAAATGATATGTCTCATGTAGGAAAATTTGCATACATATTGGACTCATGGCACTAACATGATTTGCATTGAGGAGGTCGACTGAATCAGTGGGCCGCCTGATTTTGCATTAGATACGGACATGAACACACACTGTGCATTTAAACATGAAAGCATTAGAAGTCTATAAGGACAATGGATGCCTGTGGTTGATGATTGAGTAGATGGATGATTGGATGGTAGGACACATTCTTCTTAACTTGAAGATTTCGGGGACGAAATCCTTTTAAGTGGGGGAGAATGTAACACCCCGTGTATTCTATAACCGTGAAAGTCATAAATTAAAGTATAATTAATTTGAAATCAAAGAACTAAGATACGCCATTGCGTTCGTCTCGGAAAAATACGCGAAATAGAGTCCGAGTTTTCGAAAAACGGAGTCCGTATGAAGAAGATATAGCCTCTGGAAGTTTCTGAATTAAGTTTAAAATTCGAACAGCTCAGAAAAGAAGTTTGAAATTAAAAATCGGGCCCAATTGGCCAGGGCGGGAAAATTCCCGCCTAGGACACCCAGGTCGACTGGGCTGTCGACCTGGTCTAGCCAGGTCGACAGGGCTGTCGACAGGGCTGTCGACCTGGTCCAGAGACAGGTCGAACCCAGTCCAACCCGGCTGGCCTATTCTCTGTTAGTCGATTTTCTGTGGTCTGCTTTGTCATTAGGGCTAGGTGGCAGGCTCTAATTGGTCTCTCTTTCGAATGAATGGCTACGATCAATCCAAGCAACATCAATGGTCCTAATCAGTTCCTAACCTCTATAAAAAGACCCTAGACTCTACCTAGGTTTCTTACACAATTCTCTAGCCTCCATTGCTCTCTTCTTCTAATAAAAAAATAAAAATGGCGTCTCTGCTCTGTTGGAATTAAAACTAGAAGATAATCAACATCAGCCTAAGCAACTCAATTCAAACTAGAGATTAAAGTTCTACAAAGTTAAAGCTCTTTCTTTAATCCAATCAAGGCAAGTACAGTTATTCTCCGCTATAAACGTTAATTATAATTTTGATATGCTTTTAAATCTGAGTTTGAGGTTGTATATATATTCTCTTCTGTTAGATCTGTTTTCTGTGACTGTTCTGTATTCCTTTCTTCTTTTCTGTTTCTATAGCCAGGCTACCACGAGCCTGTGCCTAATCTCATAAGAGATGAACGTATGAACGCAAGTTTTGGGATGAATGATGAGAAATTTGACAAAACCAAATTGAATGTATGACTTTAGGTCTGAGGCATAAAATATATTGGACATATGACTTGGGATTGGATGCATAAATTTGACTATGAACATAAAATTTATGCATGTTGTATGCATAGTTATGTTGTAATTTAGACCTGTAATTAATTAGAAAAAAAATAAGCATATGTTATAAACTAGTTTTAGACCTATGCATATTTTGTGATAAAAGAAGAAGAGGAACCACTGTAAAGATTACATATGATTTGAGACTTTGGACAAAATGCATATAAAAAGGCAAGATCTGATTTTTAGAAGATATGGTTTAAAGATTTATATTATTGGGGATAGTTTGCATAATAATTCATGACATGAAAAGAAGGAAGATATGGAAACTTAATATTTACATTAATTAGGATATCTGTTATTGTAATTACACCTAAATAGGAATTTTTGGATATATGACATGCATTGAAATTAATGGTTATATTTGGTATAATCTATATTGGAACATATGTTATATGGCAAATTATGTCCATATTCTGCGCTTAAGCAAACATGGAATATATGTTGTGAATCATGAAAAATTATGTAGGCATATGAATTCAGGCCTAATTTATGACTAGGCAAGGCATGTAAATAGAACCTTTAGAATTATTAGATTTGCTAAATCTGCTAATTTGCCTAAACTGCTAGTTTTGTTATATTGCCTAGACTGCTAATTAGATTAAAATGCCAAATCTGTTAAATGTGTCTGTTGAGATGCCTAGTTTGTTATATGCCAAAATCTGCTAAGTGCTAAATCGGTTAAATCTGTTAAGTCACCCAATCTGCCAAAATCTGTTATCTGCTATATCAGTTGAGTAGATGTGATCATTCTGTTATTGATATAATCTGAATTGGCATATATATTGGGTGTGCGCATAAACGGTAAATAATTAACTAATTGGCCGCAAAGATAAACATGGCTAACTCGAGGTTAGAATGAGTTTGCGGCGTAAATCTGCCCGGAACCGCCCGGCACGTCCAGTGGCCGCAAACAATAGGTTCTAATGTGAGAAGTTAGTCATAACATGCGTAAGACACGAGGTTAGGTCTGGCTTGTGGCAGAAGTCTGCCCGGAACCGCCCGGCATATCCAGCGGCCACAAGCTACCGACCTAATGTGAGAGGTCTGTGCATTAATAATTAATTAATGCAAATCTAAGATAAAAATGACGTCTAAAACGTATTGGGGAAAATAGGGTTAAACCAATGGGATTAATAGATGTAGTAAAACCCGTCCATGAATCTGTAGGCCCAATACAAAGTTAGACAAATCTGAAAAATCTGTACATCTGACCCGTTAGTCTGAAAACTTGTTAACTTAATTTGTGAATTAGTAAATCTGAATTCTGTATGTCTGAACTTGTAAACAAGTTAATCTGAAATCTGTTAGTCTGGGGACACAAGGTTAGGAGGGGAATTACTTGTGTCGTCTGTTGTTTGGGACCCATATTAGTCAGTAACCCTTTCTGGTATCAAAACTTTGACCCAACAGTAAGTAGGGTCCGGGCACGCTTACTGAACTAATTATAAGAGGTTCATTCTGATAATGGCGAGGGGTGTTGATGGTGCGTTCCAACCGGGTCATGTGCGTGCACGGATCCCGGTCTGCCTCTGAGGATGTAAGACGCCGTGACATCTGTAAATAGGTCTGTGCCAATTGGTTGTCACTTTAGGGAGTGATACACCCTACTGTAGGGCCGACACAGGATATTTATGTATTAGGGAGCCGATCGCTTGGGGTAGGGTTTTAGGGTACACTTAGTTCTGTCTGTTTCTGTGGTACCGTCTGTTTCTGTTGGGTGGTAACACCTGTCTGTTTCTGTGTGGTACCGTCTGTTCGGGTGGTAAAGGCCCATTACTAGTGTACACCTAATTCCACATTCTGTTTCCATAGGGATAAATCTGTTTCTTCTTCTGTCTGTTTCTGATCGGGTAGTAAAGGCCCATTATTAGCATTCTGTTTCTGTTAAAGTATTCTGTACCCGTTCCTGCTTCAATTTAGACATTAGGGTAACCCCTAATTCTGTTATACTAGTATTAGTGCAGAGAAGTGTAAAACAATAGTTTATATCATTCTGTTTTTCTGTTATATCTGCTACACCTATTATAGTTATCTCACACCCAGTTTTACGTTCATATCATATTATTATTATCTGTTCATATGCTGAAAGTCACTGGACTTGCCAGAATTTTTGTCTGACCCTTGTTGTTTCGCCTCCTTTCTTCCGTTTCCCCCCCCCCCCCAGGTTATCCAAGGAGGGAAATACTTTAGCTTGATCTGGATTTCTCTTTGCTTGAAGTGCTTAAAGTATGGCTTGGCTCTGTATAGCTTCCGTTCCATGGGGATTATGATTTTAAACTATGTATTTTGAAGGCTTTTGTACAAGACTGATATTTTGTACTTGAATTCTGAAATTGAAAGGATGTTACCATATTAATTTCTGTTTCCGCTGTAATAAAGTTAAATTTTTTCAAGTACTGTTTTATCTGTCTTGTAAGTTTCTGTTCTGTTTACTAAAATGCTCCACCAAAGTTAAGGCATTCCCTTAGTGAGTGACCTTAACGGAGGTGGAGTGTTACACTTGGTATCAGAGCAAAAGGTTACCGGATTTGATAAAGAATTTTTGAAAACTATTTTCAAAAAGGTTTTGAAAAGGAAGTATTTTCAAAAGTAAAGCTTATTTTGAAAAACATAGTCCCCTAAGCCATATATATATCTTTTGATCCTCTGCTTGAATCCTTGTTTCCTTCTTTCTTGAGTCTCTGGGGCTCCCGGTTTTCTGGGAGGTAACCTCATCGAAGGGCAAAGTAGTGCCCGACTTCCATCAATAGCTGTAGTAGTTTCACCTGCGGCTAGTTTTCTTTAGAGCTTTGAAGGATTTTTCCGGGCGATGGAGGCAGCTTTCGAGGGATTGGTCAGCATGTTACACAAGGATAGTAAAGATGAGAATGATGAGGTTTGGCTAAGGAGCACAACCCAAAGGTGAGAAACTCATATAGACTTAGTTCACAATGGAGGCAAAAGGGAAACACAAAAGAAGGAAGGAAAGTTTGAAGATAAGGAGGAGGAAAGTGTTTTACTTATGGAAGCTCGACTCATCTGAATAAGGATTACCGAAAGAGGAAGGGGAGGGCGCTTGCTTCAACTGTGGGGAGATGGGACACTTCACTAGGGACTGCCCAAAGAGACGAGGACAAGGAGGGTAGGCGAACACTCTTGAGGCTAGTGGCTAGGATAGAAATAGGAAAATTTCTATAGTAGGTTTAATTTCTTTATCTGATTATGGAGTTAAGACTTTTTCTGATTCTGGTATTTTGATTTTGTAATCGATACTCTGCACTTTAATACTAGTATTATTTTTGAATTCCGCTGTAGACTCAGACCCATAAGGGTTATGGATCATCTGTTTGGGACTGGGGTTTGAGGGATATCTGTGTTAGGCGTCAAGTATGACGCATACATTCTGAGTTTTCGTGGGGTATGATTTTATCATGCTTAGCTTCCTAAGAATCATTAGGGAACCCGATCTGTGCCAGTAGTCTGTAAATATCTAAATACTTTTTATAGGATTTCCAGTTTCGACATTGTCTAAAGAAGGTACTCCTCTGGGTGTCAATTTGACGTTGGTTTCGGTCTTTGGGGCCGATACTTAGGACCCATGTCTAATGGGAACCAAATTTTCGTTCTATCTGTACTCGCTTCCATCATTCGACTGTATCCTATCGATCGAATATTTGAACTTTAGGTAGAAACTAATGGGTGTAAACATGTGTTTGAGACATGTTATGTTTGATGGTTGCAAGTGGATGCAAGTGGTTGCTAGTGGTTGCTCGTGGATGCATATACACACACTAGGCACTAGATCGGCTCGAAAGCACTCTCATACTGCATATGGATGTGTGAGCATTTTTAAATCTTTATGGATGCAAAATGGTTGAATCAGCATATGGATGTTGCATATGAATGAGCAGTTGTGCACTCATATAGAAATGATATGTCTCATGTAGGAAAATTTGCATACATATTGGACTCATGGCACTAACATGATTTGCATTGAGGAGGTCGACTGAATCAGTGGGCCGCCTGATTTTGCATTAGATACGGACATGAACACACACTGTGCATTTAAACATGAAAGCATTAGAAGTCTATAAGGACAATGGATGCCTGTGGTTGATGATTGAGTAGATGGATGATTGGATGGTAGGACACATTCTTCTTAACTTGAAGATTTCGGGGACGAAATCCTTTTAAGTGGGGGAGAATGTAACACCCCGTGTATTCTATAACCGTGAAAGTCATAAATTAAAGTATAATTAATTTGAAATCAAAGAACTAAGATACGCCATTGCGTTCGTCTCGGAAAAATACGCGAAATAGAGTCCGAGTTTTCGAAAAACGGAGTCCGTATGAAGAAGATATAGCCTCTGGAAGTTTCTGAATTAAGTTTAAAATTCGAACAGCTCAGAAAAGAAGTTTGAAATTAAAAATCGGGCCCAATTGGCCAGGGCGGGAAAATTCCCGCCTAGGACACCCAGGTCGACTGGGCTGTCGACCTGGTCTAGCCAGGTCGACAGGGCTGTCGACAGGGCTGTCGACCTGGTCCAGAGACAGGTCGAACCCAGTCCAACCCGACTGGCCTATTCTCTGTTAGTCGATTTTCTGTGGTCTGCTTTGTCATTAGGGCTAGGTGGCAGGCTCTAATTGGTCTCTCTTTCGAATGAATGGCTACGATCAATCCAAGCAACATCAATGGTCCTAATCAGTTCCTAACCTCTATAAAAAGACCCTAGACTCTACCTAGGTTTCTTACACAATTCTCTAGCCTCCATTGCTCTCTTCTTCTAATAAAAAAATAAAAATGGCGTCTCTGCTCTGCTGGAATTAAAACTAGAAGATAATCAACATCAGCCTAAGCAACTCAATTCAAACTAGAGATTAAAGTTCTGCAAAGTTAAAGCTCTTTCTTTAATCCAATCAAGGCAAGTACAGTTATTCTCCGCTATAAACGTTAATTATAATTTTGATATGCTTTTAAATCTGAGTTTGAGGTTGTATATATATTCTCTTCTGTTAGATCTATTTTCTGTGACTGTTCTGTATTCCTTTCTTCTTTTCTGTTTCTATAGCCAGGCTACCACGAGCCTGTGCCTAATCTCATAAGAGATGAACGTATGAACGCAAGTTTTGGGATGAATGATGAGAAATTTGACAAAACCAAATTGAATGTATGACTTTAGGTCTGAGGCATAAAATATATTGGACATATGACTTGGGATTGGATGCATAAATTTGACTATGAACATAAAATTTATGCATGTTGTATGCATAGTTATGTTGTAATATAGACCTGTAATTAATTAGAAAAAAATAAGCATATGTTATAAACTAGTTTTAGACCTATGCATATTTTGTGATAAAAGAAGAAGAGGAACCACTGTAAAGATTACATATGATTTGAGACTTTGGACAAAATGCATATAAAAAGGCAAGATCTGATTTTTAGAAGATATGGTTTAAAGATTTATATTATTGGGGATAGTTTGCATAATAATTCATGACATGAAAAGAAGGAAGATATGGAAACTTAATATTTACATTAATTAGGATATCTGTTATTGTAATTACACCTAAATAGGAATTTTTGGATATATGACATGCATTGAAATTAATGGTTATATTTGGTATAATCTATATTGGAACATATGTTATATGGCAAATTATGTCCATATTCTGCGCTTAAGCAAACATGGAATATATGTTGTGAATCATGAAAAATTATGTAGGCATATGAATTCAGGCCTAATTTATGACTAGGCAAGGCATGTAAATAGAACCTTTAGAATTATTAGATTTGCTAAATCTGCTAATTTGCCTAAACTGCTAGTTTTGTTATATTGCCTAGACTGCTAATTAGATTAAAATGCCAAATCTGTTAAATGTGTCTGTTGAGATGCCTAGTTTGTTATATGCCAAAATCTGCTAAGTGCTAAATCGGTTAAATCTGTTAAGTCACCCAATCTGCCAAAATCTGTTATCTGCTATATCAGTTGAGTTGATGTGATCATTCTGTTATTGATATAATCTGAATTGGCATATATATTGGGTGTGCGCATAAACGGTAAATAATTAACTAATTGGCCGCAAAGATAAACATGGCTAACTCGAGGTTAGAATGAGTTTGCGGCGTAAATCTGCCCGGAACCGCCCGGCACGTCCAGTGGCCGCAAACAATAGGTTCTAATGTGAGAAGTTAGTCATAACATGCGTAAGACACGAGGTTAGGTCTGGCTTGTGGCAGAAGTCTGCCCGGAACCGCCCGGCATATCCAGCGGCCACAAGCTACCGACCTAATGTGAGAGGTCTGTGCATTAATAATTAATTAATGCAAACCTAAGATAAAAATGACGTCTAAAACGTATTGGGGAAAATAGGGTTAAACCAATGGGATTAATAGATGTAGTAAAACCCGTCCATGAATCTGTAGGCCCAATACAAAGTTAGACAAATCTGAAAAATCTGTACATCTGACCCGTTAGTCTGAAAACTTGTTAACTTAATTTGTGAATTAGTAAATCTGAATTCTGTATGTCTGAACTTGTAAACAAGTTAATCTGAAATCTGTTAGTCTGGGGACACAAGGTTAGGAGGGGAATTACTTGTGTCGTCTGTTGTTTGGGACCCATATTAGTCAGTAACCCTTTCTGGTATCAAAACTTTGACCCAACAGTAAGTAGGGTCCGGGCACGCTTACTGAACTAATTATAAGAGGTTCATTCTGATAATGGCGAGGGGTGTTGATGGTGCGTTCCAACCGGGTCATGTGCGTGCACGGATCCCGGTCTGCCTCTGAGGATGTAAGACGCCGTGACATCTGTAAATAGGTCTGTGCCAATTGGTTGTCACTTTAGGGAGTGATACACCCTACTGTGGGGCCGACACAGGATATTTATGTATTAGGGAGCCGATCGCTTGGGGTAGGGTTTTAGGGTACACTTAGTTCTGTCTGTTTCTGTGGTACCGTCTGTTTCTGTTGGGTGGTAACACCTGTCTGTTTCTGTGTGGTACCGTCTGTTCGGGTGGTAAAGGCCCATTACTAGTGTACACCTAATTCCACATTCTGTTTCCATAGGGATAAATCTGTTTCTTCTTCTGTCTGTTTCTGATCGGGTAGTAAAGGCCCATTATTAGCATTCTGTTTCTGTTAAAGTATTCTGTACCCGTTCCTGCTTCAATTTAGACATTAGGGTAACCCCTAATTCTGTTATACTAGTATTAGTGCAGAGAAGTGTAAAACAATAGTTTATATCATTCTGTTTTTCTGTTATATCTGCTACACCTATTATAGTTATCTCACACCCAGTTTTACGTTCATATCATATTATTATTATCTGTTCATATGCTGAAAGTCACTGGACTTGCCAGACTTTTTGTCTGACCCTTGTTGTTTCGCCTCCTTTCTTCCGTTTCCCCCCCCCAGGTTATCCAAGGAGGGAAATACTTTAGCTTGATCCGGATTTCTCTTTGCTTGAAGTGCTTAAAGTATGGCTTGGCTCTGTATAGCTTCCGTTCCATGGGGATTATGATTTTAAACTATGTATTTTGAAGGCTTTTGTACAAGACTGATATTTTGTACTTGAATTCTGAAATTGAAAGGATGTAACCATATTAATTTCTGTTTCCGCTGTAATAAAGTTAAATTTTTTCAAGTACTGTTTTATCTGTCTTGTAAGTTTCTGTTCTGTTTACTAAAATGCTCCACCAAAGTTAAGGCATTCCCTTAGTGAGTGACCTTAATGGAGGTGGAGTGTTACACTTGGTATCAGAGCAAAAGGTTACCGGATTTGATAAAGAATTTTTGAAAACTATTTTCAAAAAGGTTTTGAAAAGGAAGTATTTTCAAAAGTAAAGCTTATTTTGAAAAACATAGTCCCCTAAGCCATATATATATCTTTTGATCCTCTGCTTGAATCCTTGTTTCCTTCTTTCTTGAGTCTCTGGGGCTCCCGGTTTTCTGGGAGGTAACCTCATCGAAGGGCAAAGTAGTGCCCGACTTCCATCAATAGCTGTAGTAGTTTCACCTGCGGCTAGTTTTCTTTAGAGCTTTGAAGGATTTTTCCGGGCGATGGAGGCAGCTTTCGAGGGATTGGTCAGCATGTTACACAAGGATAGTAAAGATGAGAATGATGAGGTTTGGCTAAGGAGCACAACCCAAAGGTGAGAAACTCATATAGACTTAGTTCACAATGGAGGCAAAAGGGAAACACAAAAGAAGGAAGGAAAGTTTGAAGATAAGGAGGAGGAAAGTGTTTTACTTATGGAAGCTCGACTCATCTGAATAAGGATTACCGAAAGAGGAAGGGGAGGGCGCTTGCTTCAACTGTGGGGAGATGGGACACTTCACTAGGGACTGCCCAAAGAGACGAGGACAAGGAGGGTAGGCGAACACTCTTGAGGCTAGTGGCTAGGATAGAAATAGGAAAATTTCTATAGTAGGTTTAATTTCTTTATCTGATTATGGAGTTAAGACTTTTTCTGATTCTGGTATTTTGATTTTGTAATCGATACTCTGCACTTTAATACTAGTATTATTTTTGAATTCCGCTGTAGACTCAGACCCATAAGGGTTATGGATCATCTGTTTGGGACTGGGGTTTGAGGGATATCTGTGTTAGGCGTCAAGTATGACGCATACATTCTGAGTTTTCGTGGGGTATGATTTTATCATGCTTAGCTTCCTAAGAATCATTAGGGAACCCGATCTGTGCCAGTAGTCTGTAAATATCTAAATACTTTTTATAGGATTTCCAGTTTCGACATTGTCTAAAGAAGGTACTCCTCTGGGTGTCAATTTGATGTTGGTTTCGGTCTTTGGGGCCGATACTTAGGACCCATGTCTAATGGGAACCAAATTTTCGTTCTATCTGTACTCGCTTCCATCATTCGACTGTATCCTATCGATCGAATATTTGAACTTTAGGTAGAAACTAATGGGTGTAAACATGTGTTTGAGACATGTTATGTTTGATGGTTGCAAGTGGATGCAAGTGGTTGCTAGTGGTTGCTCGTGGATGCATATACACACACTAGGCACTAGATCGGCTCGAAAGCACTCTCATACTGCATATGGATGTGTGAGCATTTTTAAATCTTTATGGATGCAAAATGGTTGAATCAGCATATGGATGTTGCATATGAATGAGCAGTTGTGCACTCATATAGAAATGATATGTCTCATGTAGGAAAATTTGCATACATATTGGACTCATGGCACTAACATGATTTGCATTGAGGAGGTCGACTGAATCAGTGGGCCGCCTGATTTTGCATTAGATACGGACATGAACACACACTGTGCATTTAAACATGAAAGCATTAGAAGTCTATAAGGACAATGGATGCCTGTGGTTGATGATTGAGTAGATGGATGATTGGATGGTAGGACACATTCTTCTTAACTTGAAGATTTCGGGGACGAAATCCTTTTAAGTGGGGGAGAATGTAACACCCCGTGTATTCTATAACCGTGAAAGTCATAAATTAAAGTATAATTAATTTGAAATCAAAGAACTAAGATACGCCATTGCGTTCGTCTCGGAAAAATACGCGAAATAGAGTCCGAGTTTTCGAAAAACGGAGTCCGTATGAAGAAGATATAGCCTCTGGAAGTTTCTGAATTAAGTTTAAAATTCGAACAGCTCAGAAAAGAAGTTTGAAATTAAAAATCGGGCCCAATTGGCCAGGGCGGGAAAATTCCCGCCTAGGACACCCAGGTCGACTGGGCTGTCGACCTGGTCTAGCCAGGTCGACAGGGCTGTCGACAGGGCTGTTGACCTGGTCCAGAGACAGGTCGAACCCAGTCCAACCCGGCTGGCCTATTCTCTGTTAGTCGATTTTCTGTGGTCTGCATTGTCATTAGGGCTAGGTGGCAGGCTCTAATTGGTCTCTCTTTCGAATGAATGGCTACGATCAATCCAAGCAACATCAATGGTCCTAATCAGTTCCTAACCTCTATAAAAAGACCCTAGACTCTACCTAGGTTTCTTACACAATTCTCTAGCCTCCATTGCTCTCTTCTTCTAATAAAAAAATAAAAATGGCGTCTCTGCTCTGTTGGAATTAAAACTAGAAGATAATCAACATCAGCCTAAGCAACTCAATTCAAACTAGAGATTAAAGTTCTGCAAAGTTAAAGCTCTTTCTTTAATCCAATCAAGGCAAGTACAGTTATTCTCCGCTATAAACGTTAATTATAATTTTGATATGCTTTTAAATCTGAGTTTGAGGTTGTATATATATTCTCTTCTGTTAGATCTGTTTTCTGTGACTGTTCTGTATTCCTTTCTTCTTTTCTGTTTCTATAGCCAGGCTACCACGAGCCTGTGCCTAATCTCATAAGAGATGAACGTATGAACGCAAGTTTTGGGATGAATGATGAGAAATTTGACAAAACCAAATTGAATGTATGACTTTAGGTCTGAGGCATAAAATATATTGGACATATGACTTGGGATTGGATGCATAAATTTGACTATGAACATAAAATTTATGCATGTTGTATGCATAGTTATGTTGTAATTTAGACCTGTAATTAATTAGAAAAAAAATAAGCATATGTTATAAACTAGTTTTAGACCTATGCATATTTTGTGATAAAAGAAGAAGAGGAACCACTGTAAAGATTACATATGATTTGAGACTTTGGACAAAATGCATATAAAAAGGCAAGATCTGATTTTTAGAAGATATGGTTTAAAGATTTATATTATTGGGGATAGTTTGCATAATAATTCATGACATGAAAAGAAGGAAGATATGGAAACTTAATATTTACATTAATTAGGATATCTGTTATTGTAATTACACCTAAATAGGAATTTTTGGATATATGACATGCATTGAAATTAATGGTTATATTTGGTATAATCTATATTGGAACATATGTTATATGGCAAATTATGTCCATATTCTGCGCTTAAGCAAACATGGAATATATTTTGTGAATCATGAAAAATTATGTAGGCATATGAATTCAGGCCTAATTTATGACTAGGCAAGGCATGTAAATAGAACCTTTAGAATTATTAGATTTGCTAAATCTGCTAATTTGCCTAAACTGCTAGTTTTGTTATATTGCCTAGACTGCTAATTAGATTAAAATGCCAAATCTGTTAAATGTGTCTGTTGAGATGCCTAGTTTGTTATATGCCAAAATCTGCTAAGTGCTAAATCGGTTAAATCTGTTAAGTCACCCAATCTGCCAAAATCTGTTATCTGCTATATCAGTTGAGTTGATGTGATCATTCTGTTATTGATATAATCTGAATTTGCATATATATTGGGTGTGCGCATAAACGGTAAATAATTAACTAATTGGCCGCAAAGATAAACATGGCTAACTCGAGGTTAGAATGAGTTTGCGGCGTAAATCTGCCCGGAACCGCCCGGCACGTCCAGTGGCCGCAAACAATAGGTTCTAATGTGAGAAGTTAGTCATAACATGCGTAAGACACGAGGTTAGGTCTGGCTTGTGGCAGAAGTCTGCCCGGAACCGCCCGGCATATCCAGCGGCCACAAGCTACCGACCTAATGTGAGAGGTCTGTGCATTAATAATTAATTAATGCAAATCTAAGATAAAAATGACGTCTAAAACGTATTGGGGAAAATAGGGTTAAACCAATGGGATTAATAGATGTAGTAAAACCCGTCCATGAATCTGTAGGCCCAATACAAAGTTAGACAAATCTGAAAAATCTGTACATCTGACCCGTTAGTCTGAAAACTTGTTAACTTAATTTGTGAATTAGTAAATCTGAATTCTGTATGTCTGAACTTGTAAACAAGTTAATCTGAAATCTGTTAGTCTGGGGACACAAGGTTAGGAGGGGAATTACTTGTGTCGTCTGTTGTTTGGGACCCATATTAGTCAGTAACCCTTTCTGGTATCAAAACTTTGACCCAACAGTAAGTAGGGTCCGGGCACGCTTACTGAACTAATTATAAGAGGTTCATTCTGATAATGGCGAGGGGTGTTGATGGTGCGTTCCAACCGGGTCATGTGCGTGCACGGATCCCGGTCTGCCTCTGAGGATGTAAGACGCCGTGACATCTGTAAATAGGTCTGTGCCAATTGGTTGTCACTTTAGGGAGTGATACACCCTACTGTAGGGCCGACACAGGATATTTATGTATTAGGGAGCCGATCGCTTGGGGTAGGGTTTTAGGGTACACTTAGTTCTGTCTGTTTCTGTGGTACCGTCTGTTTCTGTTGGGTGGTAACACCTGTCTGTTTCTGTGTGGTACCGTCTGTTCGGGTGGTAAAGGCCCATTACTAGTGTACACCTAATTCCACATTCTGTTTCCATAGGGATAAATCTGTTTCTTCTTCTGTCTGTTTCTGATCGGGTAGTAAAGGCCCATTATTAGCATTCTGTTTCTGTTAAAGTATTCTGTACCCGTTCCTGCTTCAATTTAGACATTAGGGTAACCCCTAATTCTGTTATACTAGTATTAGTGCAGAGAAGTGTAAAACAATAGTTTATATCATTCTGTTTTTCTGTTATATCTGCTACACCTATTATAGTTATCTCACACCCAGTTTTACGTTCATATCATATTATTATTATCTGTTCATATGCTGAAAGTCACTGGACTTGCCAGACTTTTTGTCTGACCCTTGTTGTTTCGCCTCCTTTCTTCCGTTTACCCCCCCCTAGGTTATCCAAGGAGGGAAATACTTTAGCTTGATCCGGATTTCTCTTTGCTTGAAGTGCTTAAAGTATGGCTTGGCTCTGTATAGCTTCCGTTCCATGGGGATTATGATTTTAAACTATGTATTTTGAAGGCTTTTGTACAAGACTGATATTTTGTACTTGAATTCTGAAATTGAAAGGATGTTACCATATTAATTTCTGTTTCCGCTGTAATAAAGTTAAATTTTTTCAAGTACTGTTTTATCTGTCTTGTAAGTTTCTGTTCTGTTTACTAAAATGCTCCACCAAAGTTAAGGCATTCCCTTAGTGAGTGACCTTAACGGAGGTGGAGTGTTACACTTGGTATCAGAGCAAAAGGTTACCGGATTTGATAAAGAATTTTTGAAAACTATTTTCAAAAAGGTTTTGAAAAGGAAGTATTTTCAAAAGTAAAGCTTATTTTGAAAAACATAGTCCCCTAAGCCATATATATATCTTTTGATCCTCTGCTTGAATCCTTGTTTCCTTCTTTCTTGAGTCTCTGGGGCTCCCGGTTTTCTGGGAGGTAACCTCATCGAAGGGCAAAGTAGTGCCCGACTTCCATCAATAGCTGTAGTAGTTTCACCTGCAGCTAGTTTTCTTTAGAGCTTTGAAGGATTTTTCCGGGCGATGGAGGCAGCTTTCGAGGGATTGGTCAGCATGTTACACAAGGATAGTAAAGATGAGAATGATGAGGTTTGGCTAAGGAGCACAACCCAAAGGTGAGAAACTCATATAGACTTAGTTCACAATGGAGGCAAAAGGGAAACACAAAAGAAGGAAGGAAAGTTTGAAGATAAGGAGGAGGAAAGTGTTTTACTTATGGAAGCTCGACTCATCTGAATAAGGATTACCGAAAGAGGAAGGGGAGGGCGCTTGCTTCAACTGTGGGGAGATGGGACACTTCACTAGGGACTGCCCAAAGAGACGAGGACAAGGAGGGTAGGCGAACACTCTTGAGGCTAGTGGCTAGGATAGAAATAGGAAAATTTCTATAGTAGGTTTAATTTCTTTATCTGATTATGGAGTTAAGACTTTTTCTGATTCTGGTATTTTGATTTTGTAATCGATACTCTGCACTTTAATACTAGTATTATTTTTGAATTCCGCTGTAGACTCAGACCCATAAGGGTTATGGATCATCTGTTTGGGACTGGGGTTTGAGGGATATCTGTGTTAGGCGTCAAGTATGACGCATACATTCTGAGTTTTCGTGGGGTATGATTTTATCATGCTTAGCTTCCTAAGAATCATTAGGGAACCCGATCTGTGCCAGTAGTCTGTAAATATCTAAATACTTTTTATAGGATTTCCAGTTTCGACATGGTCTAAAGAAGGTACTCCTCTGGGTGTCAATTTGACGTTGGTTTCGGTCTTTGGGGCCGATACTTAGGACCCATGTCTAATGGGAACCAAATTTTCGTTCTATCTGTACTCGCTTCCATCATTCGACTGTATCCTATCGATCGAATATTTGAACTTTAGGTAGAAACTAATGGGTGTAAACATGTGTTTGAGACATGTTATGTTTGATGGTTGCAAGTGGATGCAAGTGGTTGCTAGTGGTTGCTCGTGGATGCATATACACACACTAGGCACTAGATCGGCTCGAAAGCACTCTCATACTGCATATGGATGTGTGAGCATTTTTAAATCTTTATGGATGCAAAATGGTTGAATCAGCATATGGATGTTGCATATGAATGAGCAGTTGTGCACTCATATAGAAATGATATGTCTCATGTAGGAAAATTTGCATACATATTGGACTCATGGCACTAACATGATTTGCATTGAGGAGGTCGACTGAATCAGTGGGCCGCCTGATTTTGCATTAGATACGGACATGAACACACACTGTGCATTTAAACATGAAAGCATTAGAAGTCTATAAGGACAATGGATGCCTGTGGTTGATGATTGAGTAGATGGATGATTGGATGGTAGGACACATTCTTCTTAACTTGAAGATTTCGGGGACGAAATCCTTTTAAGTGGGGGAGAATGTAACACCCCGTGTATTCTATAACCGTGAAAGTCATAAATTAAAGTATAATTAATTTGAAATCAAAGAACTAAGATACGCCATTGCGTTCGTCTCGGAAAAATACGCGAAATAGAGTCCGAGTTTTCGAAAAACGGAGTCCGTATGAAGAAGATATAGCCTCTGGAAGTTTCTGAATTAAGTTTAAAATTCGAACAGCTCAGAAAAGAAGTTTGAAATTAAAAATCGGGCCCAATTGGCCAGGGCGGGAAAATTCCCGCCTAGGACACCCAGGTCGACTGGGCTGTCGACCTGGTCTAGCCAGGTCGACAGGGCTGTCGACAGGGCTGTCGACCTGGTCCAGAGACAGGTCGAACCCAGTCCAACCCGACTGGCCTATTCTCTGTTAGTCGATTTTCTGTGGTCTGCTTTGTCATTAGGGCTAGGTGGCAGGCTCTAATTGGTCTCTCTTTCGAATGAATGGCTACGATCAATCCAAGCAACATCAATGGTCCTAATCAGTTCCTAACCTCTATAAAAAGACCCTAGACTCTACCTAGGTTTCTTACACAATTCTCTAGCCTCCATTGCTCTCTTCTTCTAATAAAAAAATAAAAATGGCGTCTCTGCTCTGCTGGAATTAAAACTAGAAGATAATCAACATCAGCCTAAGCAACTCAATTCAAACTAGAGATTAAAGTTCTGCAAAGTTAAAGCTCTTTCTTTAATCCAATCAAGGCAAGTACAGTTATTCTCCGCTATAAACGTTAATTATAATTTTGATATGCTTTTAAATCTGAGTTTGAGGTTGTATATATATTCTCTTCTGTTAGATCTGTTTTCTGTGACTGTTCTGTATTCCTTTCTTCTTTTCTGTTTCTATAGCCAGGCTACCACGAGCCTGTGCCTAATCTCATAAGAGATGAACGTATGAACGCAAGTTTTGGGATGAATGATGAGAAATTTGACAAAACCAAATTGAATGTATGACTTTAGGTCTGAGGCATAAAATATATTGGACATATGACTTGGGATTGGATGCATAAATTTGACTATGAACATAAAATTTATGCATGTTGTATGCATAGTTATATTGTAATATAGACCTGTAATTAATTAGAAAAAAATAAGCATATGTTATAAACTAGTTTTAGACCTATGCATATTTTGTGATAAAAGAAGAAGAGGAACCACTGTAAAGATTACATATGATTTGAGACTTTGGACAAAATGCATATAAAAAGGCAAGATCTGATTTTTAGAAGATATGGTTTAAAGATTTATATTATTGGGGATAGTTTGCATAATAATTCATGACATGAAAAGAAGGAAGATATGGAAACTTAATATTTACATTAATTAGGATATCTGTTATTGTAATTACACCTAAATAGGAATTTTTGGATATATGATATGCATTGAAATTAATGGTTATATTTGGTATAATCTATATTGGAACATATGTTATATGGCAAATTATGTCCATATTCTGCGCTTAAGCAAACATGGAATATATGTTGTGAATCATGAAAAATTATGTAGGCATATGAATTCAGGCCTAATTTATGACTAGGCAAGGCATGTAAATAGAACCTTTAGAATTATTAGATTTGCTAAATCTGCTAATTTGCCTAAACTGCTAGTTTTGTTATATTGCCTAGACTGCTAATTAGATTAAAATGCCAAATCTGTTAAATGTGTCTGTTGAGATGCCTAGTTTGTTATATGCCAAAATCTGCTAAGTGTTAAATCGGTTAAATCTGTTAAGTCACCCAATCTGCCAAAATCTGTTATCTGCTATATCAGTTGAGTTGATGTGATCATTCTGTTATTGATATAATCTGAATTGGCATATATATTGGGTGTGCGCATAAACGGTAAATAATTAACTAATTGGCCGCAAAGATAAACATGGCTAACTCGAGGTTAGAATGAGTTTGCGGCGTAAATCTGCCCGGAACCGCCCGGCACGTCCAGTGGCCGCAAACAATAGGTTCTAATGTGAGAAGTTAGTCATAACATGCGTAAGACACGAGGTTAGGTCTGGCTTGTGGCAGAAGTCTGCCCGGAACCGCCCGGCATATCCAGCGGCCACAAGCTACCGACCTAATGTGAGAGGTCTGTGCATTAATAATTAATTAATGCAAACCTAAGATAAAAATGACGTCTAAAACGTATTGGGGAAAATAGGGTTAAACCAATGGGATTAATAGATGTAGTAAAACCCGTCCATGAATCTGTAGGCCCAATACAAAGTTAGACAAATCTGAAAAATCTGTACATCTGACCCGTTAGTCTGAAAACTTGTTAACTTAATTTGTGAATTAGTAAATCTGAATTCTGTATGTCTGAACTTGTAAACAAGTTAATCTGAAATCTGTTAGTCTGGGGACACAAGGTTAGGAGGGGAATTACTTGTGTCGTCTGTTGTTTGGGACCCATATTAGTCAGTAACCCTTTCTGGTATCAAAACTTTGACCCAACAGTAAGTAGGGTCCGGGCACGCTTACTGAACTAATTATAAGAGGTTCATTCTGATAATGGCGAGGGGTGTTGATGGTGCGTTCCAACCGGGTCATGTGCGTGCACGGATCCCGGTCTGCCTCTGAGGATGTAAGACGCCGTGACATCTGTAAATAGGTCTGTGCCAATTGGTTGTCACTTTAGGGAGTGATACACCCTACTGTGGGGCCGACACAGGATATTTATGTATTAGGGAGCCGATCGCTTGGGGTAGGGTTTTAGGGTACACTTAGTTCTGTCTGTTTCTGTGGTACCGTCTGTTTCTGTTGGGTGGTAACACCTGTCTGTTTCTGTGTGGTACCGTCTGTTCGGGTGGTAAAGGCCCATTACTAGTGTACACCTAATTCCACATTCTGTTTCCATAGGGATAAATCTGTTTCTTCTTCTGTCTGTTTCTGATCGGGTAGTAAAGGCCCATTATTAGCATTCTGTTTCTGTTAAAGTATTCTGTACCCGTTCCTGCTTCAATTTAGACATTAGGGTAACCCCTAATTCTGTTATACTAGTATTAGTGCAGAGAAGTGTAAAACAATAGTTTATATCATTCTGTTTTTCTGTTATATCTGCTACACCTATTATAGTTATCTCACACCCAGTTTTACGTTCATATCATATTATTATTATCTGTTCATATGCTGAAAGTCACTGGACTTGCCAGACTTTTTGTCTGACCCTTGTTGTTTCGCCTCCTTTCTTCCGTTTCCCCCCCCCCAGGTTATCCAAGGAGGGAAATACTTTAGCTTGATCCGGATTTCTCTTTGCTTGAAGTGCTTAAAGTATGGCTTGGCTCTGTATAGCTTCCGTTCCATGGGGATTATGATTTTAAACTATGTATTTTGAAGGCTTTTGTACAAGACTGATATTTTGTACTTGAATTCTGAAATTGAAAGGATGTAACCATATTAATTTCTGTTTCCGCTGTAATAAAGTTAAATTTTTTCAAGTACTGTTTTATCTGTCTTGTAAGTTTCTGTTCTGTTTACTAAAATGCTCCACCAAAGTTAAGGCATTCCCTTAGTGAGTGACCTTAATGGAGGTGGAGTGTTACACTTGGTATCAGAGCAAAAGGTTACCGGATTTGATAAAGAATTTTTGAAAACTATTTTCAAAAAGGTTTTGAAAAGGAAGTATTTTCAAAAGTAAAGCTTATTTTGAAAAACATAGTCCCCTAAGCCATATATATATCTTTTGATCCTCTGCTTGAATCCTTGTTTCCTTCTTTCTTGAGTCTCTGGGGCTCCCGGTTTTCTGGGAGGTAACCTCATCGAAGGGCAAAGTAGTGCCCGACTTCCATCAATAGCTGTAGTAGTTTCACCTGCGGCTAGTTTTCTTTAGAGCTTTGAAGGATTTTTCCGGGCGATGGAGGCAGCTTTCGAGGGATTGGTCAGCATGTTACACAAGGATAGTAAAGATGAGAATGATGAGGTTTGGCTAAGGAGCACAACCCAAAGGTGAGAAACTCATATAGACTTAGTTCACAATGGAGGCAAAAGGGAAACACAAAAGAAGGAAGGAAAGTTTGAAGATAAGGAGGAGGAAAGTGTTTTACTTATGGAAGCTCGACTCATCTGAATAAGGATTACCGAAAGAGGAAGGGGAGGGCGCTTGCTTCAACTGTGGGGAGATGGGACACTTCACTAGGGACTGCCCAAAGAGACGAGGACAAGGAGGGTAGGCGAACACTCTTGAGGCTAGTGGCTAGGATAGAAATAGGAAAATTTCTATAGTAGGTTTAATTTCTTTATCTGATTATGGAGTTAAGACTTTTTCTGATTCTGGTATTTTGATTTTGTAATCGATACTCTGCACTTTAATACTAGTATTATTTTTGAATTCCGCTGTAGACTCAGACCCATAAGGGTTATGGATCATCTGTTTGGGACTGGGGTTTGAGGGATATCTGTGTTAGGCGTCAAGTATGACGCATACATTCTGAGTTTTCGTGGGGTATGATTTTATCATGCTTAGCTTCCTAAGAATCATTAGGGAACCCGATCTGTGCCAGTAGTCTGTAAATATCTAAATACTTTTTATAGGATTTCCAGTTTCGACATTGTCTAAAGAAGGTACTCCTCTGGGTGTCAATTTGATGTTGGTTTCGGTCTTTGGGGCCGATACTTAGGACCCATGTCTAATGGGAACCAAATTTTCGTTCTATCTGTACTCGCTTCCATCATTCGACTGTATCCTATCGATCGAATATTTGAACTTTAGGTAGAAACTAATGGGTGTAAACATGTGTTTGAGACATGTTATGTTTGATGGTTGCAAGTGGATGCAAGTGGTTGCTAGTGGTTGCTCGTGGATGCATATACACACACTAGGCACTAGATCGGCTCGAAAGCACTCTCATACTGCATATGGATGTGTGAGCATTTTTAAATCTTTATGGATGCAAAATGGTTGAATCAGCATATGGATGTTGCATATGAATGAGCAGTTGTGCACTCATATAGAAATGATATGTCTCATGTAGGAAAATTTGCATACATATTGGACTCATGGCACTAACATGATTTGCATTGAGGAGGTCGACTGAATCAGTGGGCCGCCTGATTTTGCATTAGATACGAACATGAACACACACTGTGCATTTAAACATGAAAGCATTAGAAGTCTATAAGGACAATGGATGCCTGTGGTTGATGATTGAGTAGATGGATGATTGGATGGTAGGACACATTCTTCTTAACTTGAAGATTTCGGGGACGAAATCCTTTTAAGTGGGGGAGAATGTAACACCCCGTGTATTCTATAACCGTGAAAGTCATAAATTAAAGTATAATTAATTTGAAATCAAAGAACTAAGATACGCCATTGCGTTCGTCTCGGAAAAATACGCGAAATAGAGTCCGAGTTTTCGAAAAACGGAGTCCGTATGAAGAAGATATAGCCTCTGGAAGTTTCTGAATTAAGTTTAAAATTCGAACAGCTCAGAAAAGAAGTTTGAAATTAAAAATCGGGCCCAATTGGCCAGGGCGGGAAAATTCCCGCCTAGGACACCCAGGTCGACTGGGCTGTCGACCTGGTCTAGCCAGGTCGACAGGGCTGTCGACAGGGCTGTCGACCTGGTCCAGAGACAGGTCGAACCCAGTCCAACCCGGCTGGCCTATTCTCTGTTAGTCGATTTTCTGTGGTCTGCTTTGTCATTAGGGCTAGGTGGCAGGCTCTAATTGGTCTCTCTTTCGAATGAATGGCTACGATCAATCCAAGCAACATCAATGGTCCTAATCAGTTCCTAACCTCTATAAAAAGACCCTAGACTCTACCTAGGTTTCTTACACAATTCTCTAGCCTCCATTGCTCTCTTCTTCTAATAAAAAAATAAAAATGGCGTCTCTGCTCTGCTGGAATTAAAACTAGAAGATAATCAACATCAGCCTAAGCAACTCAATTCAAACTAGAGATTAAAGTTCTGCAAAGTTAAAGCTCTTTCTTTAATCCAATCAAGGCAAGTACAGTTATTCTCCGCTATAAACGTTAATTATAATTTTGATATGCTTTTAAATCTGAGTTTGAGGTTGTATATATATTCTCTTCTGTTAGATCTGTTTTCTGTGACTGTTCTGTATTCCTTTCTTCTTTTCTGTTTCTATAGCCAGGCTACCACGAGCCTGTGCCTAATCTCATAAGAGATGAACGTATGAACGCAAGTTTTGGGATGAATGATGAGAAATTTGACAAAACCAAATTGAATGTATGACTTTAGGTCTGAGGCATAAAATATATTGGACATATGACTTGGGATTGGATGCATAAATTTGACTATGAACATAAAATTTATGCATGTTGTATGCATAGTTATGTTGTAATTTAGACCTGTAATTAATTAGAAAAAAATAAGCATATGTTATAAACTAGTTTTAGACCTATGCATATTTTGTGATAAAAGAAGAAGAGGAACCACTGTAAAGATTACATATGATTTGAGACTTTGGACAAAATGCATATAAAAAGGCAAGATCTGATTTTTAGAAGATATGGTTTAAAGATTTATATTATTGGGGATAGTTTGCATAATAATTCATGGCATGAAAAGAAGGAAGATATGGAAACTTAAGATTTACATTAATTAGGATATCTGTTATTGTAATTACACCTAAATAGGAATTTTTGGATATATGACATGCATTGAAATTAATGGTTATATTTGGTATAATCTATATTGGAACATATGTTATATGGCAAATTATGTCCATATTCTGCGCTTAAGCAAACATGGAATATATGTTGTGAATCATGAAAAATTACGTAGGCATATGAATTCAGGCCTAATTTATGACTAGGCAAGGCATGTAAATAGAACCTTTAGAATTATTAGATTTGCTAAATCTGCTAATTTGCTAAGTTGCCTAAACTGCTAGTTTTGTTATATTGCCTAGACTGCTAATTAGATTAAAATGCCAAATCTGTTAAATGTGTCTGTTAAGATGCCTAGTTTGTTATATGCCAAAATCTGCTAAGTGCTAAATCGGTTAAATCTGTTAAGTCACCCAATCTGCCAAAATCTGTTATCTGCTATATCAGTTGAGTTGATGTGATCATTCTGTTATTGATATAATCTGAATTGGCATATATATTGGGCGTGCGCATAAACGGTAAATAATTAACTAATTGGCCGCAAAGATAAACATGGCTAACTCGAGGTTAGAATGAGTTTGCGGCGTAAATCTGCCCGGAACCGCCCGGCACGTCCAGTGGCCGCAAACAATAGGTTCTAATGTGAGAAGTTAGTCATAACATGCGTAAGACACGAGGTTAGGTTTGGCTTGTGGTAGAAGTCTGCCCGGAACCGCCCGGCATATCCAGCGGCCACAAGCTACCGACCTAATGTGAGAGGTCTGTGCATTAATAATTAATTAATGCAAATCTAAGATAAAAATGACGTCTAAAACGTATTGGGGAAAATAGGGTTAAACCAATGGGATTAATAGATGTAGTAAAACCCGTCCATGAATCTGTAGGCCCAATACAAAGTTAGACAAATCTGAAAAATCTGTACATCTGACCCGTTAGTCTGAAAACTTGTTAACTTAATTTGTGAATTAGTAAATCTGAATTCTGTATGTCTGAACTTGTAAACAAGTTAATCTGAAATCTGTTAGTCTGGGGACACAAGGTTAGGAGGGGAATTACTTGTGTCGTCTGTTGTTTGGGACCCATATTAGTCAGTAACCCTTTCTGGTATCAAAACTTTGACCCAACAGTAAGTAGGGTCCGGGCACGCTTACTGAACTAATTATAAGAGGTTCATTCTGATAATGGCGAGGGGTGTTGATGGTGCGTTCCAACCGGGTCATGTGCGTGCACGGATCCCGGTCTGCCTCTGAGGATGTAAGACGCCGTGACATCTGTAAATAGGTCTGTGCCAATTGGTTGTCACTTTAGGGAGTGATACACCCTACTGTGGGGCCGACACAGGATATTTATGTATTAGGGAGCCGATCGCTTGGGGTAGGGTTTTAGGGTACACTTAGTTCTGTCTGTTTCTGTGGTACCGTCTGTTTCTGTTGGGTGGTAACACCTGTCTGTTTCTGTGTGGTACCGTCTGTTCGGGTGGTAAAGGCCCATTACTAGTGTACACCTAATTCCACATTCTGTTTCCATAGGGATAAATCTGTTTCTTCTTCTGTCTGTTTCTGATCTGGTAGTAAAGGCCCATTATTAGCATTCTATTTCTGTTAAAGTATTCTGTACCCGTTCCTGCTTCAATTTAGACATTAGGGTAACCCCTAATTCTGTTATACTAGTATTAGTGCAGAGAAGTGTAAAACAATAGTTTATATCATTCTGTTTTTCTGTTATATCTGCTACACCTGTTATAGTTATCTCACACCCAGTTTTACGTTCATATCATATTATTATTATCTGTTCATATGCTGAAAGTCACTGGACTTGCCAGACTTTTTGTCTGACCCTTGTTGTTTCGCCTCCTTTCTTCCGTTTCCCCCCCAGGTTATCCAAGGAGGGAAATACTTTAGCTTGATCCGGATTTCTCTTTGCTTGAAGTGCTTAAAGTATGGCTTGGCTCTGTATAGCTTCCGTTCCATGGGGATTATGATTCTAAACTATGTATTTTGAAGGCTTTTGTACAAGACTGATATTTTGTACTTGAATTCTGAAATTGAAAGGATGTAACCATATTAATTTCTGTTTCCGCTGTAATAAAGTTAAATTTTTTCAAGTACTGTTTTATCTGTCTTGTAAGTTTCTGTTCTATTTACTAAAATGCTCCACCAAAGTTAAGGCATTCCCTTAGTGAGTGACCTTAACGGAGGTGGAGTGTTACACGGTAGGTCATCGCTTAAACGCACGAGGAGGAGCAAATTATATGACTTAGATAAAGGCTCTAACGAACTGGGTGACGAAGCAGTAGCTTCGGGGGACGTGAGGGTACTCTTGGTATCCCTCTGTGAGGTTGCAGATGATCCGCCTGGGCTCACAGAGGTTAAGGTCTGCGGTAGAAGAACCAAGAGTATGGCTTGGTTGCTGTGCGAGCAACCTAAAAACGGGGATGGATTAGCGTGGAGTCGACGATACTTGATTTTTTCCCTGGATAGCGCGTCATTGACTACCTACCATCTTTAGTCAATCGTGTACGTATACGAAAAGGCAGAGAACTCCCAATAGACCATATACTTGCTATCGAGTTATGGGTGAGTCTGGCCAATAGGTAAGTGGGGCATAGGGGGCCGGAGTATAGTTCTCGTGCATGATTTTTCTTGGATTGCCTTTCAATAGTTGAGGGAGGGGTCACGTGGGACCATAGCCACGGATACAAAAACAGACCTTGATATCTGCATTCGGCAGACGACTTAAAGCTCCCGACCGAGTCTCGTATTTCTTGATTTGCCCTGGCACGGGACTCGGATGGCACATTGAGATACATGTGCAGTTAGACATGGAAAAACGATTCACTGTGCTTACGTGGGAAAAAGGGCGCGGTTGACGGGTAGCATAATCCCTAGTAGTCCTAGGTGGCTAAAACCCAAACCGAGATACGAAAACGTTCATTAGGTAGCATAATCCCTAGCGATCCTAGGTGGCATAAATCCTAGGTGAACACACGATAGTTCATGGTAAGAAAACATAACCAGATCAAGAGTAGCTGTCCAAAACAACTTCAAGGATAAAATGGTACTACGTTGAGGTGGTATATATTTATATGGGAAAGCCCGTACGGCCTACGGCAAAGGACTGAACTTATACATGGAAAGAAACATACGAGTTAGGAAAACCTATGTACGCGATATATTAGGATTGACATGGACCATTTCATGACTTTGGTCAAGGGACATTTTATAGTTAACTCATGACACGGGGTGGGATGCTAGTACGGGAGGTGCATAGCAAATATACGTGATAGATACCTCGGGATTTTATACTTGATAGAAACCTGACAATGTGATACCTTAGTTTATCTTGATACAGTGGTTCATCCTGTTATCTTGATCTAGCTTATCTATCTTGACATCATCCTTATGTTTACTTTCAGTTTATGCATGTCATGTTACCTTTACCTGTTTTTATGCTGGAAATAGATAGGACTTACCAGTCTTTATGACTGACCCCGTTTTCTTTCGCCTCTTTGTCTTCCGTTTCTCCCCCAGGTTTTCAGGGAGGAAATGCTGTTGTTTAGTTCGGACCTCTTATGCTTGAAGGTCATCATGTATAGCTTGGTCTTCTCTTGGCTATGGCTGCTTCACCGCTTTATTTTGGGGAATAATTTATGAAAAGGTTTTATGCTTCTTTACTATTGCAAGGCAGGTTTTGATGTATTCTGATGAAAAAGGCTTTAGACCTTATTTTATAAGGTGATGAAATTTGTTTTACTTCTACTGTTTTATATATGTTCTGTCTTGTAATATTTCTGTGCATGTTTACCTCGATAATACTTCACCAAACCTAGTGCATTCCCTTTGTGAGTGACCCTAGCGGAGGTGGGGTGTTACATTTGGTATCAGAGCAGAAGGTTACCAGACTGGGCAAAAGTTTTTAAAAACCTTCTGAAGCTATTTTCCAAACTGTTTACAAAGAAGCATTTTTCAAGAAAGGTTTTAAATTTTTTAAAGGCTATTCCCCAAAGGCCATTAGCACTATCCTTTGTTTCCTTTATTGAATCTCTTTTCCTTTCTTTCCTCCATTTGTAGTCACAGTAGTTTGAACAGCGACTAATCCTTCTCTAGCTACCTAAGTGTTTTCCGTGCGATGGAGGTAGTCCTCGAGAGACCTGTTGCCGTGCTATAAGGAAGGATAATAAGAGCAAGGATAGAGGACACGAGCTTAAAGATAAGCAACTTGTTGATATGGATTAATCCACAAAGGAGGGAAAAAGATGAACAATAAAACCCATGACGAGAGAGTATCTTTGGCATGGTTAAACGGGACGCATAGTTACGTGTTATGGGACGAGGACAAGATCATCGATATTGCCATTGTATGCTCTCATTTCTAGGGTACCTGAGTGGGATGGTACCATTTCTGTTGAAGGTTTAGCCTTTCTTTTCTATCATCCCGTTTAGACTTTGTCTTGATCATCCATCATTTAAGTCTACTTCGATAGTTGAGTCTCTACACCTTAGTACTAGCGTGGTAGAGGATCCCATTTTTGTCTCAAATCCTGTTGGAGGATCAGTCCATTTATTCATGACTTGTTTGGAATTGAGAGTGTAAATGCCAAGTGTTGAGATTAGAAGCAATGCTTCTATTGTTGAGCTATGGATGGATTCTAGGGATGAAGTGGTTATCCAGTAATGGGTGCCATTCTCGGTTTTGAAAGGAGGGTAGTTAAACTCTTAACTTGCCTTGGTAATACCCTCGAAGTCTCGTATAACCTTTTGGGTTTTGTCATGGTTAGTTACCTAGAATCTCTTGATGCATTTATCGAAAATCTCTGATCCGATCGAGTAATGTTCGCCAATAAGGCGGATGGTTCATTCCGCTTAAGCATGGGTTATAGGAATCACCCTAGTAAGTGCACGTGGTAACATGGATTGGCATCGGTAAACGAGATCCAGAATTCACTAGTGAATTTTGGAGAGCTTGCATGAGTACGCAGATATGTTTGAGCCGAGCATACTAGGGAAAGAATAAGTGAAAGTGAAACGAGAGGCGACAGTGAAATGAGTTTCAACTCATACCTTGGAAGTAGGAATCAAGGAGCTACGAAAATCATGAAGTCAAAGGTGGTCAAGGCACACTGGAATTAAGCTCAAGGAAATGCGGCTTAAACGCGCGCATCATATCTCTTTTTAAGAGTATATCGTTGATCCCTGGTTCTCCTATAGAGCTTGCTTGCATGCTATCGCTTAGTGGATATCCTATCGATCCTGTTTCCGTTGCAAACATCTTGTTTATCTCCTCGATCCTATCTTGGGAACCTTAGGTAGAACCCTATGGATGTAAACATGTATTTGAATCATGTTATGATTGATATGATTGCCAGTGGTTTCTCGTGGATGATTGAGTACACATTAGACACTAGGTCGATTCAGTCACATTTCATATCGCATATGCACGAGTATTAGTACTTGTTTATAGATGAAATTGAATATGTTATCATGTGGATGTTGCATGTGGATGAATGGTTGTGCACACAATAGTGTTTATATGGCTAGGACTATTTGCATACATGTTGGATTCATGGCACTAAACATATTTTGCATTTAGAAGATCACTTAGGCCTGATCATTTACATTAGATAAGTACATATACACACACCTTTCGCATATGATCATACAGCATTTAGAATCTTTTAAGGACAATGACTGCTCGTGGATGATGTTTTGAGTAGATGGATGATGGATGGTAGGATACATTCTTCCTAACTTGAAGATTTCGGGGACGAAATCCTTAAAGGTGGGGAGAATGTAACAACCCGTATTTTGAATAACATGTTATAACGTAAATCAAGGCAGAATTAAATGTTAAAATCTGAATCAAGGGGAAACGGGCTATGCCATTGCGTTCGTCTCGGAAAAATACGTGAAATAGAGTCCGAGTTTTCGAAAATCGGAGTCCGTATGACCAAGTTATGGCCCGTCAAAGTTTTCAGAAAAATTCAAGTTCAAAAACAGTTCGAAATTTAAATCTGGAGCCAAACGGACTGGGCGGGAAAATTCCCGCCCAAGCCCCAGGTCGACTGGGGTGTCGACTGGGGAGTCGACACGCCTAGGGGGCAGGTCGACTGCCCAGTCGACACGGGTGTCGACCTGGGTGGTTCGACCACTTTGGCCTGGGTGCACCTGCTGCTGTCTTGGCTCGGTTTTATGGGCCTGTGACGGATTTTGAGGGCTCAGATCTATCCTAGGTTTATCCTGTGGCCTAAACTACTCCTGATCTCTATTAAAACACCCTAGGACCTAACCTAAATCACTCAAAATCAATCTAACAACGAAGTGCTGCCCAAATCCCTCTTGATCATGGCCTCCATCTCCAACTCCAAGAGCTTATGCATTCAAATCGGATCCGAATCAAAGGTGCTAGCTTGCTACATCAAATCAAGGGAATGGATCAACGTTGCTACGCAAATTTCATGAAGATTCTACGACAAGACGATTCATGCTCATAATCCCTTAGCCACGCTATGTAAGTTCTAGCTACTTGGAGATCTAAACGATAGTTCTAATGTGACATGGAATAAAATGCGATGAACATAAGTATGCTAGCCTATATGAACCGTGTCATGCCTCTTTTGCTTGAACCTATGACTTTAGGCCATGTTTAGTGACTAAATCAAGTTAATCATGTTGCATTGGACTTTGTTTGCCATGCAAGATAGATCCTTTATTTGTGGGATGTTGGCATGAACACTTGGAACCATTTTGACTTGTGAAATATGTGCATGAATTTGACTTGGGGCTTATGCATGTAAAAGAACCCAAAACCCCTTATGATTTCATGTTTATGTGAGGTCAAACCCCTTATGATATTATGCATGTTTGAGGCCAAACCCCTTATGATACCGTGCATGTTTGTGGCCAACCCCTTCATGACATCGTGCATGTTTTGAGGCCAATATGCAATATGCTAGTTATGTGAACACCTTTGCCTCAATTTTCACCATGTTTAACTTGTGATTCATCTTTGCCATCTTGTACCCATCTTTGTCATATTATTCCAAATATGTTGATTCGCTTTCATGTGGGTTGGGGACACGTTTTGGGTAGTTTAGGCAAACGTGAAAATGGGCTATGAACTTGACATGGAATTACATGGAACATGTCATGATAATAAACGTGAATAGGACACGAAAACTTGACATGGGGTTACATGAAAACATAGACTTAAAAAGGGGTCTAAACTTGACATGAACATGACACGTAGAAAAACATGGAAGTGGCTAACTCGAGGTTGGGTTGAATTTGTAGCATAAATCTGCCCGGACCCGCCCGACAAATCCAGTGGCTACAAACAATAGGACCTAATGTGGGTAGTTGGTCATATCGCGCTTGAAACCCGAGGTTAGACTAGGTTGTGGTGTAAATCTGCCCGACCCGCCCGGCGTAACCAGTAACCACAACAACGTCTAATGTGAGAGGTTGAGAGTGCATTAATTCAATTAATGCCACATGATAAGGTTAACTAAATCTGACTAAAGACACTTAACCGATATGACATGATTGGGTAGGTTAAGTGAAACCGGACTTGATTTCTTAATGACACTTAACCGTAAAATACAGTTAGGGGATGGGGTTAAGCTAATCCATACTTAACTAATCCGACTCGGTAATTAGATGGGGTTAAGTAACCTACACTTAACTAATCTAAACACGGTAATTAGATGGGGTTAAGTAACCTACACTTAACTAATCTAAACACGGTAATTAGATGGAGTTAAGTTAACCTAGACTTAACTAATCTAAACACGGTAATTAGATGGAGTTAAGTTAACCTAGACTTAACTAATCTAAACACGGTAATTCGACGGGGTTAAGTTAAACACTTAAACAATCTAAACATGATAATTCAATGAGGTTAAGTAACCAATTTAACATGATAATTCAATGAGGTTAAGTAACTTATACTTAACCAATTATACATGATGATTTGATGAGGATAAGTAACCTATACTTAACCAATCTAATATGAGAACTTGATAGGGTTAAGTCACAAGGCCGTTTAAATATACTTAACTATTGTAATACGATTAGTGGATGGGGTTAAGCTAACCCATACTTAACCAATCCGACTCGATAATCTGGTGGGGTTAAGATAATCTATGCTTAACCAATCTAACACGATAATTTGATAGGGTCAAGGCAAACTAATACTTAACCAATCTGACTTGATAATTGAATAGGGTTAAGTCATGAGCTTATTGGTATACTTAACCAACTTGTAGGGCTAAGTCTTGAGCTTAAATACTTAGCCAATCTTGACATTATTCGTAGGCGGGTTAAGTCATGAACTGGAATGACAACACTTAACCCATTAGACAAAACCCTAGTTCAGGGGACTAGGTGGAAAATCGTAGTTAACAAGGATAACGGGAAAGGGGACTAAGTGATAAACCTTAGTTTAGGATAACTAAGTAATAATTTTTAGTCAAGGGATTTGGAACAGTTCACAGATAGATGAGTAACCCGATACGGTAGGTCATCGCTTAAACGCACGAGGAGGAGCAAATTATCTGACTTAGATAAAGGCTCTAACGAACTGGGTGACGAAGCAGTAGCTTCGGGGGACGTGAGGGTACTCTTGGTATCCCTCTGTGAGGTTGCAGATGATCCGCCTGGGCTTAAAGAGGTTAAGGTCTGCGGTAGAAGAACCAAGAGTATGGCTTGGTTGCTGTGCGAGCAACCTAAAAACGGGGATGGATTAGCGTGGAGTCGACGATACTTGATTTTTTCCCTGGATAGCGCGTCATCGACTACCTACCATCTTTAGTCAATCGTGTACGTATACGAAAAGGCAGAGAACTCCCAATAGACCATATACTTGCTATCGAGTTATGGGTGAGGTTGGCCAATAGGTAAGTGGGGCATAGGGGGCCGGAGTATAGTTCTCGTGCATGATTTTTCTTGGATTGCCTTTCAATAGTTGAGGGAGGGGTCACGTGGGACCATAGCCACGGATACAAAAACAGACCTTGATATCTGCATTCGGCAGACGACTTAAAGCTCCCGACCGAGTCTCGTATTTCTTGATTTGCCCTGGCACGGGACTCGGATGGCACATTGAGATACATGTGCAGTTAGACATGGAAAAACGATTCACGGTGCTTACGTGGGAAAAAGGGCGCGGTTGACGGGTAGCATAATCCCTAATAGACCTAGGTGGCTAAAACCCAAACCGAGATACGAAAACGTTCATTAGGTAGCATAATCCCTAGCGGTCCTAGATGGCATAAATCCTAGGTGAACACGCGATAGTTCATGGTAAGAAAACATAACTAGATCAAGGGTAGCATTCCAAAAAAACTTTAAGGATAAAATGGTACTACGTTGAGGTGGTATAGATTTACATGGGAAAGCCCGTACGGCCTACGGCAAAGGACTGAACTTATACATGGAAAGAAACATACGAGTTAGGAAAACCTAACGACATATTAGGATTGACATGGACCATTTCATGACTTTCGTCAAGGGACATTTTATAGTTAACTCATGATACGGGGTGGGATGCTAGTACGGGAGATGTAGAGCAAATATACATGATAGATACCTCAGGATTTTACACTTGATAGAAACCTGACAATGTGATACCTTAGTTTATCTTGATACAGTGGTTCATCCTGTTATCTTGATCTAGCTTATCTATCTTGTCATCATCCTTATGTTTACTTTCAGTTTATGCATGTCATGTTACCTTTACTTGTTTTTATGCTGGAAGTAGATAGGACTTACCAGTCTTTATGACTGACCCCGTTTTCTTTCGCCTCTTTGTCTTCCGTTTCTCCCCCAGGTTTTCAGGGTGGAAATGCTTTTGTTTAGTTCGGACCTCTTATGCTTGAAGGTCATCATGTATAGCTTGGTCATCTCTTGGCTATGGCTGCTTCACCGCTTTATTTTGGGCAATAATTTATGAAAAGGTTTTATGCTTCTTTACTATTGCAAGGCAAGTTTTGATGTATTCTGATGAAAAAGGCTTTAGACCTTTTTTTATAAGGTGATGAAATTTGTTTTACTTCCGCTGTTTTATATATGTTCTGTCTTGTAATATTTCTGTGCATGTTTACCTCGATAATACTTCACCAAACCTAGTGCATTCCCTTTGTGAGTGACCCTAGCGGAGGTGGGGTGTTACATATACACACACTATTACGTATGTTCATAAAAGCATTAGAAAATCCTTAAGGACAATGATGCCTGTGATTGCAAGATGGATGTGTAGTTGTTGGATATTAGGATATACGTTCTTCTCGACTTAGAGATTTCAGGGACGAAATCCTTTAAGTAGAGGAGAATATAACACCCCGGAATTTTAACGACACTAAAGATGATGAATTAAAGAATAATTATGGTGAAATACACTATTAATAATGAATTAAGGAAAACTTAATTTAATATTCAGAATTAAGTAAAATGGACTACGCCATTGCGTCCGCCTCGAAATTCTGGTCAAAATAGACACCTGGTTCGTGTAAATCGGACACCGTATGAAGAAGTTATTAAGGTTTGAAGTTCGTATACGCACATGAAGAATATATATATATATATATATATAATAAGTTCAGAAATTCAAAAATGGGTCCATAAATTCGAAATTCGGTTCAAAATTCAAAATTTGGCAAGGCGGCAGATTTCCCGCTCACGTGGGTCTACCCACTCAAAGGTGGGTCGACCCATATGTCGGCCCACCCAAAGGGGGGGTCGACCTACCCCTGACAGATCTAGGAGAAATACTTCGTTTTGTATCAGGACACCTTTCTGAGCAAGATTCATTGAACTCTAAGCTATATAAAGGACCTTAGACCTAGTTTTTATTCATCTAAAAATAATACTGACGGCGAAGCTCTGCTGTAACGAAAATTAAAATGGCCTTTCTTCTTCTAAATCAATTCAAAGAAGATTATACATATTCGAAGATTGCTACAACAAATTCAGCGATAACTACAACAACTTATTCAACATGTTCTTCGTAGTAATTTGGATCCATTTCCATAGATTTATTCACTTTAGTTTATGTTATATTTAGATCTAAATATTTAAATAGTAATCTTGATATGTATGTAAAAATTGGATCTTGAATCGGTTCGTAATCAGTTCTATTATGACATAACTATCAGATCTGCTTTTATATGTTCATACTGCCGCCATGTTAAATCTTGTCATAATATGCCTATTCAGTTTATGTCTATTTCTATCAGTTTATTATTGATTCGTTATTATGCCTGTTCTCTATTCTCTTCTCTCCCTCTTTTCCCTTTTTATTTTTATATAGCAGGCTACCTTCAAGCCTAGGACTAACGCAGAAAAACGTGAACATGCGAAATTGGGAATAATGGGGAAAGACATAATTTGGGGCATAATTGATATTGGAAAATATGGATCTAAATTTGGGCATAAATTTGGAAATATACGAATATGGTTTTGGGGGCATATGTCTTGTTGGATAATATGAATTTAGGCATACGTTGAAAATATAATTTAAGCATAATTTGGGACATGTGTAAGTACTGGGACATAAATTGGAACATATGTGAATATGAATTTTAGGCAGACATTGGAAAATATTCGAATATGGATTCAGGTATAACTTGTATTGAAATGGGTGAATATAGACTAGGGACATAAATTGGAAAATATGTAGATTTGGATTTGTGCATAATATATATATATGCCTTGACTTATAACTTCGGAAAAAGAGCATATGGTGCATAATTAAAAGGTGAATTGAAAAAGGGGTGCAAAAGTCTATGATTTGAATAGTGAATTTGGCATATAATTAAATATAGGGAAAAAAGAGAAATAATCACCTATAATGACATAGGTAAATTTGGATAAAAATGAAATATCTATTAATTACAATTGGGAACTGTAATTGCACTTATGACATGATGTTAGGTTGCATTAGTGGTGGAAGTCTGCCCAGACCGGACCAGCATATCTAACAGCCACTAATGTTGAACCTAATGTGAGAGGTCTAAATGTGCAAATACGAATCGGCTAAGACACGAGGTTAGACCCAACTGTGGAATAAGACTGCCCAGACCCGACTGTCATATCCAGCATCCACACGTTGTAGGCCTAATATGGGAAGTGTGGCCCATTATAACCCTAATTGGACATGGTAAAGAATTGGAATACTTAACCTAACTTAATCCATAAGGATTGTATGATTATGAACTTAAGTTAGGGTTAAGTAAAATTGGATGGGTAGTGGGTGGGTTAAGTAAAATAGAGGAGGTGGGTAATATTTACATATAGGCCCATGAACTTAACCCAATAGATGGGGTGGGTAAATGGATTAAGTTATATGATTGAAATTAATAAGCAAGAGAAACTTGGTAAATTGGAATAAGAATTCAATATAAATGGGAATAACCAAGTTAAAAGGGAACCTGGTGAGGTAAGGCAAGCACGTAAAAGAATGTTTAGACATAAAGTCTAACAACATATTAAAAAAAGCGCTTGGACCAGTCCGTACGTTTGAGGGTGAATAACCCAATGGGGTAGATCATCAAGATGTTATAAGACACGAGGGGAGCGCACATTCGTATGATTGTTATGTCGGCTCCAAAGAACTTGAAGGGGAAGCACGCGGCTTCCTCAAGTACGTAAGGTGGTCTTATCAGTCCTCTGTGCGGTGACATATGTCTTAGGCTGTACTCGCAGAGGTTAGATCTATGTGTAACTACTAGGTGGGTGGGCCTTGACTGCGGATGTAGCTATGCAGTCAGAATGCTGTGACGAGGTGACACCAGGGTGATTCTACTGTTGCCTCACGAGGAGGCAGAGAGGGTCATGACCAAAAAGGATAGCAGACTGTCGGATACCCGTCATTGACAGCCAGCGGGATGTGAAAGACTAGAGCTAAACCCAAGATACCATTTCACCTTTCACTATCGAGGTACGGGGTTGAGGGTTGACGCCACATGGATGTTTAGATTGGTTGTTATTAGGGGCGGTCTCTTATCTTTTGTAGTCTTTACTAGTTGAGAGAGGGGCCGAGGTGGGGCCAAAGCCACCACGAAAACAAACCTTAGGTATATTTGTATATAGAGGCTCTTTAAAGATGGGCCTATACAGATATGGAAAAACTCCCGATCGAGTTCCGTGTTTCTTGTATCGCCCTGCCATGGAACTCGTTGCACATTAGAGGATGAGCGATTGATGCATCGAGCTACAATTACAGTACATACGTGAGACAGTCTAGATACATGCATATCTGCTCTGGGTGGTGTATCGTAGACTAGAGGGAATTATTTCGATAAGGAATCTGATTCGATTGATGGTGGCAATCCATATGCTTACGTAGCATGGTAATGATAGATATATGTGAAACGTAACATTTTATATAGAGATCTGTATGTCACTCCGGCGTAAGATGCGAAACTGCGTTCATTACGGTGGAGATCGTGCGAGTGGGGTACCATGGGGTGTATCTCAATAGTGAGAGATAGATACATATATTATATTAGGTGAATCCATGGGAAAGTAAATGGGTACGATGCACGTATAAGTCTTGAGTGCTATTAACCAAAATAGCCTAATAATCAAGAAAACGTAATGGAACGGTATTAGTAGGGATCATTCTACTTCTGATATACTGCTATCTGCGTGGTGCAGAGAAATGTATTTAAGAAGCACAATATATCATATTTATCTTATCTTGATCAGTTCACACTTGTTATTGTTACTGTTACCTTGTTCTTCCAGTTTTATATATACCTGCCATGATACTTTTATTTATCTATATTTAAAAGTATCTGGACTCGCCAGACTTTATGTCTAACCCTTTTAGTTTCCTTTTCTCTCTCTTCCGTTCCCCCTCCCCCCCCAGGTTCTCAGGGTGGAAGTGCTTAGAGTTGATTTGGATTCTTTCAGCTTAGCTTGGATTTTGGATATAGATGTATCGCTTTGACTTCTGGTCAACTCTCTTATGGATTCACAGGGAAATATGGTTTAATGCTTTTGTACTCTGATATTTTTGGCAAGACAAATTATTATTGTAATTAGTTACTTATGATGTAAACTCAGTATTTGGGACCATGATATTTTGATTTAAATAAAGTTTTTTTTAAGTTTTTAATTCCGCTGCTATTGTACATGTCTGACTTGTGCTATTATGTTCTTATTTACCTATAACGCTTCACGAAACTTAATGCATTCCCTTAGTGAACGACATTAACAGACATGGGTTGTCACAGTGGGAGTCTATAAATTGGCTTCTACTTGGACCTGAGATGATTAGAGAAGCTTCAGAGAAGGTTGATCTTATTCGCATACGCATGAAGATTGCTCAGGACAAGCAAAAGTCCTACGCAGATAAGAGAAGAACTGATATTGAGTTTGAGGTAGGAGAAATGGTTTTCATCAAGGTATCACCTTTGAGGAATGTGGTTCGCTTCGGATCTATAGGGATATTGGCACCATGTTTTTTAGGGTCATTTCCCATAACCAAAAGGATTGGAAAAATGGCTTATAGGGTGAAGCTATTAGAGAGATTGAAGGGTGTTCGTGATGTTTTCCACGTTTCTCATTTACGGAAGTGACTACATGATACCGCAGAAGTAGCTGAGTCGGCTATGCTTGAGGAAGTAGAGGTGGAACGAGAGGCGACAATTAGACAAGTTCCTACCCATATTTTTGGTTCATAGGTTAAGAAGCTACAAAACGAGAGGTCAAGTTGATGAAAGTTCAGTGGGGAGATGAGCACGAGGATGCGACTTTGGAGACTAAAGACAAGATTCGCGTTTCGCACCCTTTTTTCTTCAAGGGTATGTTCTTAACTTCTTTTTCCAAAGCTTTTATTCGTACTCGCTTTTGTCATTTAAGTGTATCCTATCGATCGAATCTTCGACCTTTAGGTAGGGTACTAATGGACGTAAACATGTGTTTGAGATATGTTATGTTTGATGGATGCAAGTGGATGCAAGTGTTTGCTAGTGATTGCTCGTGGATGCATATACACACACACACACTAGGCACTAGATCGGCTCAATCACTCTCATACTGCATATGAATGTGTATGCATTTTTCTTCTTTATGGATGAGAATGGGAGTATCATCATGTGGATGTTGCATTTGAATGAATGATTGTGCACACATGTAGAACTTACATGTTATACTAGGATTATTTGCATACATGATTGGATTCATGGCATTAACATACATTGCATTTAGGAGGTCGACTGAATCAGTAGACCGCTTGATCTTTCACATTAGTATAAGGACATATACACACACACCTTTGCATATGTTCATATAAGCATTAGAATTGTTTCAAGGACAATGGATGTCTGTGATTGGTGGATGAGTAAATGGGCGATGGATGTTAGGATATACATTCTTCTTAACTTAGAGATTTCTGGGATGAAATCCTTTAAGTAGGGAAGAATGTAACACCCCGTAATTTTAAAGAACACTATAATAATAAACTAAAGAGTACTTAATTAAGTATTGGGAATTAAGTAAAATGGACTACGCCATCTCAGAATTTTGCTTAAGACAGACTCCAAGTTTGCGTAAAACATACATCGTATGAAAAAGTTATTGAGTTTTGAAGTTTGTATACACATAAGTAATATATATATATAATCAAGTTCAGAAAATCAAAATCGAAGAGCGGGAAAGGGAGGGAAATCGGCTAGTTAAGGGTCAACCCCATGCCCCATGGGTCGACCACTACAAGGGGGTGTCGACCCTGGGGTTGACCCTGAGGTCAACACCACCCAGATCTGGGGCACATTCATTTTGTGAACCGGGACTTGTTTCTTGATCAGATTCGTTGACCGCAGGCTATAAATAGGACCTCATTTCTATTGTTTTATCCATAAAAAACAGTGGACATAATGAGGTGCTGCCTCAACTCAATTGAATTACCCTATTCTTCTGCAACAACAACTTAAATGTATAGAAGAATCTCTGCTACAACATCAACAGTCATTTCTCTGTTCTTTAGATCCAGTTACAGTGAGTTTATGTTGCTTTTAGATATAAATATATAATAAGTAATCCTGACATGTTTATAAGTTTGGATCTAAACATGTGTCTGTTAATAACCTGAATCATAACTAAACAGATCTGCCATTACTTGTACACCTGATCCTCTGTTTAGTTCTTATATGCCTATCTCAATTATGCTTATTCTGCTATTATGTCTATTTCTGTCACCATATGACTAATTTTTTTAGTACGCCTGTTTTTGTTATCATATGATTATTTTTTTATTATGCCTATTTTTGTTCTCTTCTCTCTCTGCCTAGCTTTTTATTTTTATAGCCAGGCTAACTTTGAGCCTAGGCCTATCACTGAAATATGCGAACGAATGAAATTGGGAATGGTTGGGAATGATAAATTGAGGGCATAAACTGTATTGTAAAATATGACTGGAATTTGGGGAGATAATCTATACCTTGATCTAAAATTTTAATTTGGGGCATAACTTGTATCATGAATCAGACTAGGATTTGGGTAATAACCTATGATGAACATGAAAAATTGTTTAAGAATGAACATGCCTAAATTTATAGTAAGTAGAAACTGTAACCGCACCTAGGCACGAGGATGGTTTATACTTGTTGTAGAAGTCTGCCCGAAACCGCCTGGCAAATCCAACATCCACAAGTGGTTAATCTAATGTGAGGGGTCTAGTGTGTAAATATACACGTAACGGTGCTAAGACACGAGGTTAAGTCTGACTTGTGGTAGAAGTATGCCCAAAACCGCCCGATATATCCAGCATCCACAGGTGGTCGACTTAATGTGAGAGATCTAGTGCATTAACAGACATGAATGGAAAAATGATAACAACGTGTTAACCTGTAATACTTAACCTATTTAATATGTGGGGGTTATATGAACCTTTCAAAATTGTATAAGAGTCAAGTAAACTTGCTTGAATCAATGAAGGGTTAAGTAAATCTGTTAAATATGTAGGGGCAGGTTATATAAACCCGACAAACCTAACCTATCTTATATGGTAGGGTTATGAGGGCTTGTTAATCTGTTAGGCATAACCTATCAAAATCCTAGTAGTGGGGATGCAATCCTGGGGGATGGCTTGTATCATCTGTGGTGTGGGGCCGGTATCAGTCAGTAACCCATCTTGGTATCAAAAGGGGGACCCCGAACTAGGAAGGGGTCAGGGCACGCTTATTGAGCTGATTATAAGAGGTTCATCCGAGTGGGGGTGCTGATGGCGCATTTCGTCGGACTCATGTGTGTGCGTGAATCTACTTGCTTGGGATAATAAGACGTTGTAGCATCAGTGGATATGGTTGTGCCTCTCGAAAAAAGGGGTTGCCACTTTAGGAAGTGATACATCCTATTGAGGGGCCCGCACAGGGTATCTATAGGATAGGTAGCCGATCGATTGGGATAGTAATTAGGATACATCTCATCTTGCTTGTTTAGGGGCCCGTTATTATCGTTGGGGGTAACACCTATCATTTGGGCTGCCTGTTTATTATTGTTGGGGGTAAAACCCGTCACTGGAAGTACACCTAATTCTACCATCTATTTCTGTTGGGATCATTCTGTTTCTGTTATACTAGTATTGGTGCAGAGAAAAATACTTGGAAGTGCAATATAGTCTGTTCTGTTTATTCTGCTCAGTCTGTTATACCTTTCCTATGATACTGTTATCTCTCTCATCCAGTTTATATGCCTGTCATGACGCTTTTACTTGTTTATATGATAAACGTAATAGGACTCGCCAGACTTCATGTCTAACCCATTTTGTTTCCTTTTCTCTCTCTTCCTTCCCCCCCCCCCCCCCCAGGTTCTCAAGGTGGGAATACTTAGGCTTGATTAGGATTCTCTCTTTCGTTCTGCTTGGAGCTGCTTAGATAAACCACTTAGATTTCCTATCTACTCCGATATGGATCTTTTTGGGGACTATGCTTTTATATTACTGTACTCTGACGATTTTAGTACAAGGCAGATATGTTAGTTTGATGTAATGGGTTTTCTGTATTTCAGACTTATATTGTAACTGGATTACGGACCATGATGTTTTCTATTTGGAAAATAAAGTTTTTAATTCTGTGTTATTTTATATCTGTCTTGTGATGTTTCTGTTTACCTATAATGCTCCATGAAACTTAGTGCATTCTGTTAAGGAGTGACATTAACCGACATGGGGTGTCACAATAAGGACAGCGCATTAAATTTTTAATCCAAGGACAGACCAGTTAATAATTTAATCTGAAGAACATTACAGTGTTTTTTTAATGCCCTAAATCACGTGCGTTGTTTCTTTCTTCATCAATTCGATCTCGTGCATATCTCGATCTCGTCATCCATCTCCAACGTGATTTTTCCAGCATATTTTGATCTTCGAACATTTGTATTGCTCACGTATTTCAGATTGCAAAATCGATCTCGCGCATATTGGTTTGGGAAATCGTTCTCGAGATTATTATATTCTGTGTTTGCATTGATTTATTTTTTATTTATTTTTCACTGTTTGCATCGATTTTATTTTTGTTTACTGTTATAATCGTTTTAATTTATTGTTATAATCATTTTAATGTTTGATTGTGCAACATTTTTTAGATATCAGTTATATATTTTTTTAGGTATCAATTTTACTGTATTTACTATGTTATGTTTTTGTTCATATGTTTTTAATGTTGTACTATTTGTGCAGTTATATTGTAGCATTAAATCTATATTACAATCGAACTTGTTTTGCTTTAATCAATCAAACTGTGATGTAAATATTTTTTGTATTAGTTTAAAAAAACATTACAGCGGTTTTTAGGTATAAATTTTATATTTCTTTAGGTATCAGTTTTATTGTATTTACTATGTTATGTTTTTGTTCATATGTTTTTTATGTTGTACTTAATATGCAGTTGTATTGTTGCATTAAATCTGTATTACAATCGAACTTGTTTTGCTTTAATCAATCAAATTGTGATGTAAATATTTTTTGTATTAGTTTTAAAAAAACATTACTGTAGTTTTTAGGTACCATTTTTATATTTTTTTTAGGTATCAGTTTTACTGTATTAACTGTGTTATGTTTTTGTTCATATGTTTTTGATGTTGTCTTTATTGTGTAGTTGTATTGTTGCATCAAATGTGTATTACAATCGAACTTGTTTTGCTTTAATCAATCAAATTGTGATGTAAATATTTTTTGTATTAGTTTTTAAAAAAAAACGTAAAGCAGTTTTTAATTTCATATTTTTTTAGGTATTAGTTTTAATGTATTTACTGTATTTTGCTTTTGTTCATATGTATATACTAAATTTTTTTATACCAATATTAATTCTAACTGATACCCAGTGATTAAAAAAATAATACCAATCAACTCAATTTAGTTCTCATAAAAATGATATTGATTCCCAATAATACCCACTGATTAAAAATAATAATATCAATCAACTCAATTCAATTCACACAAAAATGGTATTTATTTTCAATAATACCCACTGATATTAATTCATCACTTGTATAGAATGTTCCTATAATCTAATCACTTGTATCATATGATACCTACAATGATACAGAACTGATACCAGTTACTGAAGTAAACAAATAAAAAACAAAACCGATACCTACAAAGGCATGAAACTTAAATCTAAAACTTGTAAGTAAGAAAGCAACACAAAACTAATACCTACAATAGTGCAAAATTGATACCCATAAACTGAAAATAATAATAGGACTAAAACTGATACCTACAGAGACATGAAACTAATACCCAAAAACTGTAGTAACAAAATAACACAAAACTAATACCTACAGGGATATAAAACTGATACTCAGTAGCTGGGAAAAAAAACTATGGTTTTCTTCAACTACGGTTTCCAGTGACTATTAAAGATTTTTATCGCATTCAGTTAGGGTTTTTATTCGAGGTTGTGTTTGTTGTTCCATCCATGGTTGATTTTTTGCTGATTTTTGTTGTTCGTCCGATTTTTCTGGTTCGACTGTATGAAACGATGGGATTTTGAATCGATTGCTTGTTCAGACGATTTCGTGATTTTATGACTTTTGATTTTGCGATGTCGTGATTTTTTTTGTTCGTATGATTCAACGAGAGTGATAAACGACGAAATTTTTTAAGTGTGTGTCCTTCTGAATAAAATATTAGACGGTGGCTGTCCTTCTGAATAAAATATTAGGCGGCTGTCCTTATGGTTAAATTTTTAATCCTAATTGTCCTTGTAAATTAATTACCCTTGATATTATATAGTTTTTCTAGAGGTGTTGAGCCATTAATACAGTTGTTGGTTGCTTATTAATTGAATATAATGTTGTATTAAATGCCTTAGGCCAAAATTTTAGGGAAAAGCTAGCTTGAGCTAGTAATGTCAAACCAGATTCTACAATATGCCTATGCTTTCTTTTAACTAGTCCATTTTGTTGAGACGTATATGGACATGTTGTTTGATGAACAATGCCTTTGTTTTGGAAATAGTTACTCAAACACGTAAACTCATTTCTATCGTCAGTTTGTATATTTTTGACAGAAAAGTTTACTTGCTTTTCAATCATAGTTATAAAATTTATGATAGCATTATATGCCTTGGATTTGGTTTTAAGAAAGTAAATCCAAGTAAATCTTGAGAATGCATCAACAAAAGAAATATAATATTTATAACCAAAATCTGAGTATATAGAAGCTGGACCCCATAAATCTATGGTTATTAATTGCAGTGGTTTAGTAAATTTAGTACGTGAATCATTGAAAGGTAACTTGTAACTCTGTCCCATTTGATAATATTTGTAGACATAAGGTAAGTTTATAGAATCAAATTTTATTTTATTTTCTTTCAGAATTTTCATAATAGTTTTAGTGCTTGGATGACCAATTTAACAGTGCCAAAGATCAAAGATATCATTCTTGTTATTAGCATTTTCTATTTCATTCAAATTACATCCCTTACAATGATTCATAGCTCTGTCCCATTTGATAATATTTGCAGACATAAGGTAAGTTTATAGAATCAAATTTTATTTTATTTTCTTTCAGAATTTTCATAATAGTTTTATTGCTTGGATGACCAAGTTAACAGTGCCAAAGATCAAAGATATCATTCTTGTTATTAGCATTTTCTATTTCATTCAAATTACAGCTCTTACAATGATTCATAGCATAATGTGTTTCATCACACACATCATTTTGGTTGCTAACCGAATTAAATTTGTACAACCCATGGTTAACATTACCCTGTAAAAGGATATCCCTGGTTAGAATGTCTCTAAACAAGTAGTATTTAGGAAAAAATTCAAACTAAACTTTTTTGTCATGAAGAAATTGTGATACACTAATTAAATTTTTTGTGATCTTTGGCACTCTAAGTAAATTATGTAAATTTAGTTTTCTTTTTCCTAAAACATATGCATTACCAATATGGGAAATATTAATATGTTTACCATTACCCATCAAGATAGATTGATTACCTTTGTACTCTTTGCATCTAAGATTTAGATTATCCGGATTGTGAGTAATATGATTTGTTGCTCCAAAATCAGGGTATCAGTTGTCATCTTGTAAATGCTCCATTGCTGCAGTTTCATTGCGTGTTATTGTTGTTGTTGGTATCTTGATTGACTTGTACAACATTTGCACTTGGGTTGTTATTGTTGCCTTGATTTTGATTGCAAGAATAGTTATTGTTGAACCTGAAATAGCACTCAAATGTTGTATGCCCAACTTATTCACAAATTTGGCATTTAGGTCTGTTGCTATTGTTCCAACGACCTCTGTCCCTTCCTCTAGATGGACCACTTCCTCTCCGGTAAGTATTTTCAGTTATGTTCCCTGATTGATTCTTTGATTTGAAACTAGTAGCAAGATTGACATTGTAATTTATTTTTTGAACTCTCTTGCTACTGATTCTTGCCTCATGTGATTATAAGATTAAGTGAACTTCATCAATAGGTGGAACTATCTTTTGAGAAATTATCACAGCTACTACAACTTCATATTCGTCATTTAAACCATTTAACAAGTAAAGTACTTGATCTGAATTCTAAACAACATTTCATGTAGCATTGAGTAGGTCACATAGTTTTTTGACCTTTGACATATATTCTCTTATACTGAGATTTTCCATTCGAATATTTTGTAGCTTCCTTTTATAGTGTAATAGTTTAGCTGATGATTGATTATTGAATTCCCTTTCAACAATGGTCCATATTTCATTTGATGAACTACATCCAATTACTAGTGGTAGCAAGTTAGCACTAATTGATGAAAGAAGCCAAGAACTTATAAGCCTATCTTGTCTATGATCTTGAACATATTCTTCATTAGTAATGGTTCTATTGTTTTGATCAGTGACATATTTTGCTAGTATTGCTGTAGTTCTAAGAATGAACCCTTCTACACCATAACCTTGATCTGCAGTCTCAATTTGCAGTTTCGATGGCAAGTAATTGTCTTCTTCAAGATGAATGGTAATCAATTGACTTTTGGGACTGATTATTGTCTTCACGAATTGTTGTGCATGTGTTATTGTTGGATTTTGAGGGCAAACACAAGAGATGGATTCTGAAACTATGGATTGATCTCCCATATTTTTCAAGAAATGCTGAACTGGGATTTATGAAGATAATCATCAAATAGCAGTGTGTTGAATGCTGAATAGGATCTGAAGTGGCAAAAAACAATGAAATCATGTATAAGCCACTAGAAATGATTGATGAAGAGGTAAGATCTTCAATGATTCTATCTGAATGAATTTCTGGCAAGGCTTTAACTAGTTTTTATGACTTTCTTTATCTTCTTTATATTGTTCCTAGTAACAAATTTTACACAGTATATGAATTCCTGTGCAGATAATCAGATGCAGCTCGATTCTTGCGAATTTAAGGCACAACACTGATGATTTGTGCGGTGTTTCAACTCTCTAATGATGAGTACACTACTCTGATGAGAGAATACCAATGTGATGAAACCATTCTGACATGTATAATACACACCCACTTGCTTTTTCAGAAACTTGATGTCGTTAGGCGAATTTTGGCTCTGATGCTAAATTGAAGTTCGCAAAATTGCGAAGTAAAGAAATTGGAGAGGTAGAAGATGATGTTTTATTATTTTCAGAATGAATGAATTGCTATACAAATGACTTGTAATATAGCCTTACAATATATACAGGTTTGGGCTTCGGGTATAATACTCAAAATAAAATAAAAGTGGGCTTTGGCCCATTACCCATTCGGTTACATAAAAAGATCTAGTAATAAGTGCTGCCTTGTGTTATCTTATTTCTTTATTAGGATCTTTGTCCACACGATTTGACTCACGGTTGGTTACGAAAAAAATGATTTGGATACCAGGAATATTGCATAATTTTAATTATTCGGCTAGTTTAATTTGTTTGCGATCAAGAATTGGCCAAGGTCGGGACTCTAGAAAATATTGTTGTGATCGTTTCAGTTTTAGCGATTCATGTTACTGTTGCGGTCATTCACCTCATTTCAGACGCTCATTGGTCTCCTACTTCGGAGCTTTTCGCATGTATCAATGGACCTTATACTAGGTTTAATTTCTCTTTATTTGGGTGATATTTGATATCTACTAGTCTAGAAGAGTTATATTTGAATTTTGATGTTTGCAGTTGCAGTTAAAGAGTAAATTATGGATCTAATTAACATGTTATCCGACATTGAACTGTAGCACCCAACGCATTTGGTGTAGTTGGAAATAACATAATCGTACAGTGTTTGGGAAGTTGAAATGTGGCTACAAAGTTACATTCATATGCACTTTCCATTAATCCAAACTTTCAGGTTTAGTCTTTTGAGTAGATGTCTCTGGATTTACAGTGCTTTGATCAGTGTAAAGAATTTGAGATGGCTTAAGTTATAGAACATTGTTGTTAATATAGAAAGTTAGAAGGATCACTAGAGCGGCATTTTTTCTGTGTGCATGGAATATGGAGTTATGAGAGTAGGCTTATTTCAATTGTTAAAGTTAGAATGACTCTCTAGATTGTTAAGTCGAATCTATATACTTCCGAAAGTTTAGCTAAATGATATATTAAAAGGGAAATCATTCGCTAAAACAGAAACCTGATAGTCAACAATGGTTTTTCCTTATTGGGTTATAGATTTGGACCCGTGATCTTTCCCTATAACTTGGTTAGTTGAAAGTGTGTATGTAATAATGGTTACTTGAAAATCCAAACTAATATACTTTTTAGCACTTTTAGTGTGGAAAGACATAATAGCGTTCAACTTGTTAGTGAAGTTTTTTCACGAGTCACATTATTTTATTTATTTTCTTGAAACATTTAACATTTTATCGATTGAGTTGTCAATCATTAGCACTTTTATTTTTATTTTTATTGCTCACTACAGTTTGGAAGAAGCATACAAGGCACTAAGGACCTTTCAAATTCTTGGACTTGGAAAAGGAACTGATGTTAGTGAAATGGCTTGCAGACTAGTGGTTGGAAAACTAATGTCATTAGAATCTTCATCCAAAGACTTTGTTCCACGCATTGAAGTGAATAATATTCTCAATTGTTTGGTTGACTCCAAACCCATTGAGGTAATAATAACATAAGTTAAGCTGCATTGTTGACATGCGATGTTCACTGCTCTATGTTTTAGGGTATCATGTCAAAGCTGAAAGATGGTGTAAAGAATGTTGGTTTTTTATTAGATTATCACCACTCTATTGAAAGCTTGCTTCAAATCAAGGTGTGCATGAATGACCTTTTTCCATATATCAAATACACTTCAACCACGCATGTAGGTTCAGAAAATTATTGCTCTAAGTATTTATCAAATGATTCATGAGATCAATGCTTTTATTACCATTCCTCTAACAAAAATGCATTCACATGCAATAGTTGTAGGTAAAACTTCCATAATTGATGCTAGTGAGCATTATATTGTATCCTTGCCACATGTATCACTTGACCGTTGCATTGCCTTGCCAGATGCTGCAAACAAAATTTAAAAGATAAATAAAGGAAAACTAATCAGCTAGAACAAATTCCAAGATAAAATTTAATATAGACAGTTGTAAATGTCTAGGTTTTTTTTGTTATATGTCTATCCGTGATGTAATCTCATGGGACCTACATACTACCCCAAAGGGTCACGGTTAGTATGACAGAAGAAGCAAGAAAACATGATACATGTCGCTCATTTCTTTCCATAGCGTATTTGATATTTATTTTATAGAAGTTTTCAAGCAAGAAAAAATATGTAAAAAAAAATCAAAGATAATTATTTGTTTGAATTGGATTACATGTAGGCATACCAAAGCAAGCAGATAGACTGAGAACTAGTTCCTGTTGTTTTTAAGAATACGCTAATATCTAATTGCACATATTTGTAACCTAACTATGTTGTTACACGGGAAGCCAAGTGAAACGCTATAGCAGTGCAAAGAGCACGGTAATTTGCGATGGTAAAAAAGTGTTGACGTCCGTCGCTAGTCGTTGCAATTGTCGTCGCCAACAAGAAAAGCGACGACTCCGTCACTTATTTAGTAATGGCTTGCAACGACAACTTGTCCATGTGTCATCAAACGTGCAAAGTAGTTTGTTTCCCACGGAGCCGTTATGAGGCGTTGCAAATTGGCCATCGCTAGCCATTGCAAATCTGAACATGTACGCCGTTGTTACCCGTCGCAAATCTGGAACATATTTTGCTGCACTACGCAGCTATTCCTTTCTCTCAATCCACAACAATATAATCAATATGACATACACCAAATCTAGAACATATTTCCAAAACAATACTCACTATCATTCCATCACAACATAGACCGAATCTAATATAATGCTACGAAATCATAATATATACCAAATTCATAACATAACATCGTAATATATCCAAAACATTACTAAATTCATAACACCATCATAATATATATATATATGAAACACAACTAAATCCATATCATCATCATGATATATCCAAAACACACCTAAATCCATACCACCGGCGTAATATATCATCGTGCATCAAGCATATAAAAAACCAAGTATGTTACTAGTAGAATATGTACATACTCAAGCATAAGAACAATCAAACTACACGTTCTCCTCATCGCCGTCGTCGTCTTCTTCTTCGCCTTCACCTTCTTCGTCAGCAGCAGCATCTCCCTCCCCAGGCATCGACCCATGCTCTTAAGGGTACGCTGCAATGCGGTAGTCTATTTGCTGGGCCAACTGGCTTCTTCGTCAATTATTTATCTCTTCCATTTGCTGCTGCATCTGAGCTATAATCTCTTCCTCCATGGACCTCATGTAACCTTGTTGAAAAGCAATAGCCTGCGAAATAATTAAAGTTCACATTGAAGTTATATTCATGATGTTATCATATAGATAAATATGGTTTACCTCCTAATTGCCAAAGCCATATCGCCTATTTCGAGTAGGCGGATCAATAATAGATTCACATATACGATGTGACTTTACAACTGTAAGCTCCTCTCATCCACTAGCCTGTGTCACCGTAGTGAACTCTATATAATATCTCTCCTACAATACTAATATAATTTTAACACAATTTCTAAATAATTACTTATATACTGTGATACAAACGAACCCGAAACATTTTAAATATAGATAAACATATTTACCATTACATCCCCAACCTTGTGGTCCGCCCAATCATATGTAACATTCACTTCTTCATCAATCTGCTCCACCGCATGTGTATGTCTAAAAACCTCTGTCACCAAAGGCTACCTTCCTTACTTTGCAAACTGAGTATATATACAGTAATAAAATTATTGAAAATAAGAATGAATAATATACACTAAATATGTACGTGAACATATGCTAAAAACATTGAAAATTTATATCAATTCTCTCCAATGGTGTTGGAAAGATTTTGAGCTACCGCGGTGTAAAGCTGGATTCTTATTTTTATTTGCCTTATTTCTTGCTGCTACTTTCTATTAAATTTGATACACGATTAATTAAAATATTGCAATCAACATAAATGTTAATATTTTCATTATAGCTTACTTTGGTTGCTTGGGTATCCCAGTATCTTAGAAATCCAGCCCAAACATCATCCCTCATCCAGCTTGGCTTTTTCACGCTATGTCATCGCATATGACATGCTGTAGCAGACGATGCGTATAGCCGTTGAAGTCTGAGAGTTATGGGTAGATAATGCTTTCTCTTATATTCAACTTCTTTTCCTTTCTTTTTTTCTTGGTTTACTTTTCTTTTTTTCTTGGTTTATATCTATCTTCGTTGCAAAATTTGCATTTTCTAAGGTGAGCGTCTTCTTTTCAATACAACATGTAACCTTTTACACATGTATCTATCTTCTGATACGGTAGTCCAAAATCAGACATAAGTATTTTCACTTTATAATGACTATCGCACATCAAATTATTGGGCGACATGTGCCGTTTTGTAGTTTGTACAACTGCTGTAAATGCAACTTCTGTAAGATTGAATTTTGATTTCAAAGTGATGTATTCGGCGGCTACAGGTTTCACTTGTACACCCATCTCACAACGGCCTCTTATCAAAATTCAATAAATCATAAAAAATAGCTCCGTCGTAGGTTATTCAACATTTTTGTTCTCATTGCTGCCTTGATCAATGGTACGAAACATTGATCGTGCTGTATCTTGCACCATATTTTCTACCGGATTCGTCATTGTATTATCGTTCATCATTGTATTATCGTCCCCTACCACTACAAGATTAGACGTAGGTTGAACAAGTTCTCGATGATAATCCCATAAGCAATAATTCGGCACAAAACCAAATTTATACAGATGTACTTCTTCTACATCTGACTTCCAATGCTTCAAATGTCTGCACTTTCTACACAGACAACGAGCGTCTATGTTACTTCGGTTATTAGATTTAGCAAATCTAATAAATTCTCCGGCACCATTACAAAAATGTTTCTTTATCGACACTTTCATAATGGTTCGGGATTCGTACATCCAACTGCGATCAAGAAAATAATCGAATGTTTTCTGAATTGCAACAAATATGTTAGAAAATTCGATCTAACACTAATTTATAATAATTAAAGTCTTGTAAAATTTCATTTAAATACTTCATGTTTTCGGTTTATTAGTATATTTCTTTTTACTTTGACGGCCGGTCAACCTACTTCCCATTACAAATATAATAACATAAACAAAATTTATAAATCATTTCAGGTTAAAGGTTCAACAAAATTTTGGCCGCACTTCCCTTTAGTCCCTCTATCGTACACAAATGTGTGTGCACAGGGAACAAAAAGGAAGGGCCATCGAAATTTTGTTAATCGTTTAAATCGAAATGATTTATAAAATATGCTTACGTTATTATATTTGTAATTTGTCCAATACTGGGACAAATCCAACGAATATTGTATCAGATGATAGATTTTTGTTCTGTGTAAAAACGAATATCCATGTAACGATCATATACAACATTTGTCGGACGGGCCAGAAATCTCTGAGGGGTTCACATAAGTAAAACACATTATATAATTTTTATTTTAACGTCTATATAATAATTTTGAGCTAATAAAGTAGTTTAATAAAATATGATTTAATTTAATATTTAGTTAATAAAGTAATTTGATAAAATATTTAAGTAATTAAATAAAATATGAAATATGATCAAACTTAATTTTTAGCTAATAAAGTGGTTTATAGTTGAATGAACTATAAATAGTTAAAAGAATAAAACTTAAAATTAGAATTATAGTAAATAAAATAGTTTACTAACTTTATATCACTATAAATAAAATGTTTATCAACACTAAATTCATCAATTTATAGTAGTAATTTATTGTGAAGTTTCTTTTCCATCAAAAAAGCCCATATTCGAGTGAAGGAGCATAGAAAATCCAAGTTTCAAAACTTTCGCCGTAGCACCTTAACTACTTTGCATTTACTACCATTAAACAATAATATTTATTCCAAAATCAACCTACAACACAATGAACCTACAACACAATCATCGTAAGCCCAATTACATATGTGATAATCCTCGTTTTTAACCTCCTAAATCAATTACATATGCGATAATCATCGTTTTCAACCTCCTAATAAATTACATTTATTCCCAAATAAACCTAAAGCACAATCATCATCATAAGCATTCCACATGACAACGAATTTCATATCCATAAACAATCAATTTACAAACTATATAAATATGCAAATTAACCTTAGTTAAACATAAAATAAGGTTAGAAGACATACCGACATAAAATTGGAAGCTTGGAGGGGTGGAATCGCTGCAGCAAGGAGGGACAGCGAATTGTAGGGTTTTGAAATGTTTTTTAGGGAAAAAAATGAGGAAAAAAGCTTATGGCTTGTTGTTATTGTTAGCAGGCCGTGCAAAGGTTTGCTGACACGACCCGAACTTCCCCGTGAGGGAAAGCGCGGATAGCGTTGAGTACAAGACAAATCAGAACGCAGACGGAAGAACATTTCATTGTTATTACAACAATTCCATCAGAATACAAGAATATACAGAGTATGAATAAATGAATTACATTCGATAAATATCAGAGATTACAATAAATTACGTAGCAGCGGAAAATAATACAAAGCACAACAGAAGGTGATATACGGATACGGAGCTTTTCGGATATCATTCCAGCTGTAAACCAGGATCCTGTAAATATAAATCAGCAAAACCAAAACTATTAGCTGCCCGTTTCGAAAATAGGGGCACCCAGAGTTTAGGTTAAAACAATAAACTCCAGGTCAGTCATGTGACTGGTGTGAGAACTAAAACAGTTATTTAAAACTTTACTTTGAAAGAGAGTAATTCAAGGGACCACGCCGTATAACACGGAACGGGTTTTCTCCCAAGAATACCAGTGCATAGAATAAACAGCGCAATGCTTTTTCGAAAAATGAAGCTATTATAAGACCCAGGTCCCATCACACAATGCAACGCAAGCCGGAGGATAGGGTTTTCCCTTATAGTAGCCAAACATGCTTGGTATGTTTAAAAACAAATCATTTGATACTATAATAAGTGTATAGTGTCAAAACAATTTCAATCATAAATATCAATCATAGACGGCATAACATCCCATGCTACTATGTCGCCATACTAGGCTCTACAAATAAAACCGAAACATCTCGTATTGGAAATTGGATTTCCGTCATGAGTCGAGGCAAGGGGCAAGCTCCTTTCCGCTTTCGAGACACTCTAGCAAATGTCTCAGGACTACACACTCTGGGCAATCCTTGGATCTTCAGGGCCGGTCCTCTCTTACGTTTGAGGATTAGTTATTCCTGAACACACGTTTCCCGGTCCTTACAGACCTAAAATCGAGGCGCCTCATCCAACAACCACATAGGTGAAAAGTATATAAATGTCAGGGCTGGTAAGTCACTGACACCACCAAAGCTAGAATGAAACGTCATGCTCTCCCCGCAGTCCTTATCCCGTTTTTAACTCATACCGAGGTGTGAGGCTCGCGAATCCACGCTATACACAAAGCTGCCACGTAGGCCGTGCTTTGATCATCAACCACAAGACTTTGCTTTTCAACAGAAGCCTTGATCCATGCAACTCAGCGTGCCACACAGGCAATTCATGCCATGCGTTTGGTATCTATCGATATATAACCTCTAAGCTCGTACGTCTCAGAGAAGGGCGTTAAGCAAGAGAATAAATTCTCCGCCGCCAAACAGATATATATTCAACAGAAATCAATCAACACAGAATAAAATCCAATGTCAGACACACAATCCATTTACAAGTTTGTTCTGGGTCTGAACGAAACCGGAGGCACTTTCCTCGCATATCAATCGATCTCCAAGTACGTCTGGACGACCACTAACTGATTCCCTCATCTTGGGTGTACAGCCCAATCAAGATCATCAGTAATCACCCAGACGATGTGAAGACTTCCGGTCTTCAACCACCGTCTTCATCTTCGACTTATCGTCGAATCGGTTATTCAGAATGGGTATAAACCCGGCCTTTCCGAACCACCCGCGTATATAGTAAACAACTGTTACTCAAACACAACATACTCCTCATTCCAATTCAGCAGCCACTAACCGTAAATCAGCAAGAGAACAATTTCCCAAATATTAACCCCGAAGGCCGAAACCAACATCAGATCAATACCCAGGAAACCATTCTTCTTAACTAACCTACAGCTAGTTTCTAAATTTAAATTCTTAGGGAAAGGTTCCCATTAATTTTATCAAAGATAAATTCTTTTAAATTTATTCTTTAATCTTCCTTTGGATATCATTTCAAACCAAATTATGGTTTTCCAAACTAGTCGAGATTAGCGAACCGCACCGAAGTAATTATTTGTTTTATTTCCTAATCCCAACCTATTCATCCCATGAAACAAAACTGGTAATACTCCATATCTAACACCACGATGTTATCGGTAAAATTAATTACCATTTCATGTTCAAATCTAATTAAAGATTTGACTATCGTTTTGGAGCAAAATTGTTAATACTCCATTCTCGCTCACTTTCCAAATTTGATAATTTAAATTATTAATTCACCTTTCAATCTAATTGCAGATTCATTAAAACTCCTTTTACTGGGTCAAAGAACTAATGTCATTTAAAACACAGTTCACGACAAACCCAAATCACATTCTATTTATTATCAGGTTAAAGAACAAGTGTCATTTAAAACACCCTTCATGATAAACCCACAAATCAATTCTTATTTAAAACTCATTTCAAATCCAATTTATTTATTTAAAAATAAATGGGTTTTAATTTTGGTTAAAAACTAGTTCATTTTGATAAAAATCTATTTTTATCTTTTCAAATATGGAGTTTTTCATCCCAATTTTTCCTAAATCATTTCTTATGATTTTACACAAATTATTACTATTTTTAATAATTTTATCAAGGCCCGTGCAGTCGATTTCCAACAACGGCTATCGAACTGCACTTACAGCAACCTTTTCCAAATTTGATTTGGACGTATCTCCAAATCCAACCGTTAGATTTCAAATTTCTAATATTCTTAGAAAGCTCTTTTCGATACGAACCCAACGGTTCCGGTTTTAGGAGAATCCGACGGTCGGATCTCCCGTAATATCCGTTTGAAGTCAATGGTCGAAATTCGCGAACTGCCACGGCGCGGCGCGTTCTATTCAGGCCATTATATTATATATATAATATATATACTATATACTTCGTCGATTTCTATTTAAAACGAATTTTATAAATAGTTTTAAATTCGTTTCAAAAACAATTTCAACTTCCATTTCAAATTCAAATCAAAATTGATTTTTTCCTTATAAATTCGTTTTAAATTCATTTCAATTCAATTCAAATTCCAATTCAACTTGAATTCATTTCAAATTGATTTTTATTCTATTTTAATTCGTTTTCAATTCAGTTCGAATTCGTTTTATATTCAATTCAATTCAAATTCATTATATATTCAATTCAATTCGAATTCGTTTTATATTCAATTCAATTCGAATTCGTTTTATATTCAATTCAATTTTTATCTCTTTTCATTATTCATTATAAAAACGAATATAATCGATATAAATATCGTTCGCGTCAAAATAGCGCATCTCTAATCAACACGGCTTTATATATTTCAATAATTCCGTTATTCTATTCAACAAATGAATATTTATTCTATTCAATACGTGAATCTATATTTTTGTCAACACATGACTAATCTCAACGAATGAGTACTGTCCACGTGTGACTATTTTTGTTATTTAATATATTTTATAAAATTTATAGAATCTATCGTTTGATTTCAAATCAGACTCCAACCGTAAATTAGTAAGAGAACGATTCCCTAAATATTTACCCCGAAGGCCGAAACCAACATCAGATCAATATCCAGGAGACCACTCATCTCATCTATTTTCCAGTTAGTTTCTAATTTTATATATGATAAAGATGTAAATTTTTATTAATAAAATATTTCGTTCAACACATGACTAATCTCAACGGATGAGTACTGTCAACACATGAACCTTTATTTTGTAATGATAAAGATATAAATTTTATTGTTCAAATATTTCGTTCAACACATGGCTAATCTCAACGGATGAGTACTGTCAATACATGAACCTTTATTTTGTAATGATAAAGATATAAATTTTATTGTTAAAATATTTCGTTCAACATATGACTAATCTCAACGGATGAGTACTGTCAACACATGAACCTTTATTTTATAATATTCTTTATTTTCTAAATTGGAATGAGGCCCAATCAATTACCATATAAAGTTAATTATATGGATTCCATACAACACATGTATATAATAGCAACGATAAATAATCAACCATCATCCAAAGTGCACTACACTGTATAAGCATCAAATATTGATATCTAACGCTTATAACAGCCTGTCGATCCATCGATCGACATACAACTAGTTATTGGGATTAGTGTATGCCGTATTTTATCCCAATACTCGTGTGGGGTTTCAAATCAACAAATACTGATTTTTATTTGTGCAGTTGGGTGGTGTGTAAAATTTATCGTCCTAATTAATGTCCTTCAAATAGGTGTACATAAACAACCCGTCCGGTTTGTAAATGATATTTATTTATTCACACTCACGTTAAAAATTATATTTTCAACGACCAAATTATTTTATTCAACCTATGAATATATTTTATCATCTATTTCACATCAAGATCACAAAAAAAATTCACAACACATCAATCAAACAAATAAGCCATCCATGGTCTGTGGATGACGAGTGTCGGGTGCTGCTAAGCACTGTCTGCATCCTAGTATATATATTTATAACTAGAAAAAGAGAATTAAAGGTGAGAAGTTCTCACCGAGGGTTCCACTCCGCCGTGCTTTGCTGTTGAATAGCTGAATCGTCTGGATTCCTTTGAAATTCCAGTTCAGTTCTTATTTCGCTGTTCATAATAAAAATTATATTTTTATTGCTTCATTCAATAAATAAAAATCATATTTCTATATAAAAATTATATTTCTACTTCTTATATAAAGATCGAATTTTTATTTATATATCATCGCTATAAAAATCTCATTTTTTTTACTTCACTATATATAATAATAAAAATCAGATTTTTATTTTGCTACATATATAAAGATAATATTTTTAATACTTCTACCTTATAAAAATTATATCCATATTACTTCTACTTAATAAAGATCGAATTTTTATTATCTATATTATATAAAAATTATATTTTTATTATCTCTACTATATAAAGATAATATTTTTAGCCTTTCTATAATATAAAGATTATATTTTTATATTTCACATATGATAAAAAATCATATTTTTAATACTCTACTATATAAAAATCGTATTTTTATGACATAAAAATCCAATCTCCTCGTCTATACAAATGTAGTCTTTTTAGTTATAAAAATCTAATTTTTCATGAATAAAAATCTCATTTTTATTTCGTTAAAAAATTACATCTTCATAAGAAATTATCCTACATTAAAATCAACATTGTCCTATATAAAAATAAAATTAATTTTTTTTATTCTTTTAAAACTAATTACACTCAATAAATAAAAATAAATGAAGAAGATAACTAAAAATAAATAAAAACTTACAGTTTCTCAGTTTTGGGGGTTGGAGGAGGGAATGGGCGTCGTTGGTGGTGGTCAGAGGTGGCGGAGCGTGGGCCAGGTGAAAGGGGGGGCACGACGTTCGATTGGGTTAAGGGGGGTGCGGGTTCTCGCATGGAAGAAAGGAACAGGGGAGGAGGAGGCGAGCAGAAGGGGGAGAGAGGAGGAAGATGAAGGAGAGGTGGAGGGGCGAGCTACGGCAGTGGCCGCGCCTGCGGCAGTGGCAGCGCCTGCGGCGCGGTGGTGCCAACGGTGGCGGCTAGGGCTCCGCCCTTCTCCTTTTTTTTTGAATGAATCGAAGAACGGGGGGGGGGGGGGGGGAGGGTGGGTGGGGATCCTGAGAGATAAAGGTAGAGAGAGAGGAGGGATTAATTTTAATTAATTAATTAATTTTAATTTCAAAAAGGTACTTTTATTTTTGACCTCAAAGCGAGGCCAACCGCCTATCGTCCATAGCTAATTACCCCCATTCCGAACACAATGGGATATGTATCGTAGGCTGATTCGATCGTTTCGACCAGTTTTCGTCAAAATCAACATATAACTCTATATATTGAATTTGAACGCGCATTTCAATTTACCGGGGCCGCATACTAACTCAAAAAATTCCAGAAAAATATTTTCTAGCTTCGTATTGACGATACGGTCCTAACAAAACTAGTTTCATCGAATTCTGTGACCGTTTGAAAAATGACCAATTTCCAGTCGATGAAAATCAACTGAAACTGGTCAAAACACATTTTCCTTTGCCACGCTCACATATTGATTCGAAAAATTACAAAATTTGAAACCTAGTAATAACTTGACATCACGGATCCAACAAAAGTGGTTTCGTCGAAATCCGAGGTCGTTTGCAAAATGGCTATTTTTAAGGGCCGAAATTCCATAGCGACTATTCTGAATTTTCAACTGGACATATATTTTGATTCCCGCTATGAAATTTTGATTTTTTGCATTCGTTGGAAAGATATTATCAAATAGATTCTAATATTTTCGGTTTCACTAAAATCCGGTTTATTTTGCACCCGATACATTCAATTGAAGTTTGAAATCGAATTATCGAACTACCGCGCCATTTTCAATTCCTTTTATAATTATAAATAATTATTTATATTCTAACGACGACGCGTATAAATATATACGTTCTAATTATATTCAAAATAAATTTCTCGTCGTTTTATTTAAAATAATTCATTTTAAATATTCAAAATTCATTAAAATTGTCAAAATAAAAATTTTAAACTGGCTCGCATTTCCGGGTTGTTACAACCTCCCCCACTTAAAACTTTTCGTCCCCGAAAAGGAACAAAGTCGAAAGTGGTTTGACTAATCAACTCTACGTTCGATCTGGCTTCCATTCTCCAACTTTTCAGTTTCTGAGAATTTTCAAATTCTTCAAAAATTTGGCTAACACCCGGAATTTTCGAAAAATTTCGCCATAACCTCCTTTGTACTGGGAGAGGTTTGGAAATTTATTGGGCCGTATTAGGTACCCAATAAATTCTAATAAGCATACACATATTTATAGTGATATATTCTGGTGTTTACAGGGGAGCGTGTATTGATAATAACTCCAGAGAATAAATTCTCGTCACCCTGTCCAAGCCTGAGGGAGTGTGTATTTTAAATGCTCCAGAGGATAAATCCTCGTCACCTCGTCCCGTGTGGGAAATAAATAGTCCATGTGCCGTATCTAATAACTAGAGAGACGTGATTATTGTCAACTCTAGACCCGTGTGGAGTTTTTATTAATCTGGCAATTTTATCGTTACAATTTAAATAGTCCATATCAGTCATCAGTTCAACCTGTAAAATATAGTCATCGCCATACAAGCCTCTAGCTCGTATGGTAAATCTTCCACCTCGTCACACAAGCTCCAAATGCTTATGTGGTATGTGATGAAGTATGCCTATCTTCCAGAAGTATGCCACGTAATGTAGTTCAAAATTAATTGTTGCTATCCTATGGCGATGTTTATTATTTCACACAAAATAACCAGCACTCCGCATCCAATGGCATTCACAGGAGTTGATATAATAATATTTTGCATCCAACTCATTAAGGTTTACCTATTTGTCAGGCATGCAAATAAAATCTTTACTCAACAGCTACCCAATTTCCTGTTCAAACATACATAATGCACAAGTATATGTTTCTAACTATTTTCTAATCAGTTCAATGTGTGATTTAATTGAATAAATTTGTTCTGGTTTTTATTGATGATATACTAATCTTCTCTATATCAAAGGCCGAAAAGGAACATAATAATGGAAGCCGAAAATTGTTTAACAAATCAACTCAACTTCCATTATTTTGACTACGGCTTAAGTTCTTTAACTTTTCAGTTTCTAAGAACTTTTCAAATTTTTCAAAAATTTGGCTAACACCCTAAATTTTCGAAAAATTTCGCCATAACCTCCCCTGCACCTTGAGCAACGGTAAAATCCCGAAATTGCCATACAGGCCTTCTGATCTCAAAAAGAAAAAGAAAAAGCCAATCGGCTCATAAAATCATCATCATCCAAACAAAACAGTAAATTATGATAAACATGTACCTATTTGTCGGGCAAACAAATTTTATTCTCTGCTCTAGCCTCCTTGCTATGACCTGTTCAATGATATACATGTATATGCAAGCAAATGCAACTAAATTTTCAATACAATTCAATATTCGATTCAATTTAGCATAATGGTTCAAAATTATCAACAAATAGACAAACAACACAAACATCAATCAATTAGTGGATTAACGTTTCAAATTCATAATTTTGATATATATACAGAAAATCATGTTTTTGATGCCAAATCACAACAATAAATCTATCTATATTATTTTTGGTTCTCACACCAGTCTAATGGAAATATATAGATATCACACCTTCGTCACTCGAAAATAAATACTGGTGATGGTATACTTCATCATCAGGACCATGTCCGGGCGATTAGAGTGTGACTCTATATCTATCTAATATATTAAAACTTCGAATATACGTTCATGATGCATATATGCAAAATCTTTATATACTCGATTGTCCAAATTCAAAATAAATAAATATTCAAATACGAATAAAACGATTTAAATTTCAAAACAAAATTGTTTTCATTTGAAAAATATACTCTTCACACTCATTCTAGGATACTACTGATCCTATCTCTAACGAGTCATTCTAATTGGACATTACTAATCCAATATCTGATGAATTCTTTCGTATGGTTCTAATGTGTCTTGTTCTCGAGCTCTGTAAACCAAAGCTCTGATACCAAACTGACAGGACCCGAACTTCCCCGTGAAGGAAAGCGCGGATAGCGTTGAGTACAAGACAAATCAGAACGCAAACGGAAGAACATTTCATTGTTATTACAACAATTCCATCAGAATACAAGAATATACAGAGTATGAATAAATGAATTACATTCGATAAATATCAGAGATTACAATAAATTACATAGCAGCGGAAAATAATACAAAGCACAATTGAAGGTGATATACGGATACGGAGCTTTCCGGATATCATTCCAGCTGTAAACCAGGATCCTGTGAATATAAATCTGCAAAACCAAAACTACTAGCTGCCCGTGTCGAAAATAGGGGCATCCAGAGTTTAGGTTAAAACAATAAACTCCAGGTCAGTCATGTGACTGGTGTGAGAACTAAAACAGTTATTTAAAACTTTACTTTGAAAGAGAGTAATTCAAGGGACCACGCCGTATAACACGGAACGGGTTTTCTCCCAAGAATACCAGTGCATAGAATAAACAGCGCAATGCTTTTTCGAAAAATGAAGCTATTATAAGACCCAGGTCCCATCACACAATGCAACACAAGCCGGAGGATAGGGTTTTCCCTTATAATAGCCAAACATGCTTGGTACGTTTAAAAACAAATCATTTGATACTATAATAAGTGTATAGTGTCAAAACAATTTCAATCATAAATATCAATCATAGACGGCATAGCATCCCATGCTACTATGTCGCCATACTAGGCTCTACAAATAAAACTGAAACATCTCGTATTGGAAATTGGATTTCCGCCATGAGTCGAGGCAAGGGGCAAGCTTCTCTCCGCTTTTGAGACACTCTAGCAAATGTCTCAGGACTACACACTCTGGGCAATCCTTGGATCTTCAGGGCCGGTCCTCTCTTACGTTTGAGGATTAGTTATTCCTGAACACACGTTTCCTGGTCCTTACAAACCTAAAATCGAGGCGCCTCATCCAACAACCACATAGGTGAAAAGTATATAAATGTCAGGGCTGGTAAGTCACTGACACCACCAAAGCTAGAAAGAACAGTCGTGCTCTCCCCGCAGTCCTTATCCCGTTTTTAACTCATACCGAGGTGTGAGGATCGCGAATCCACGCTATACACAAAGCTGCCACGTAGGTCGTGCTTTGATCATCAACCACAAGACTTTGCTTTTCAACAGAAGCCTTGATCCATGCAACTCAGCGTGCCAAATAGGCAATTCATGCCAGGCGATTGATATCTATCGATATATAACCTCTAAGCTCGTACGTCTCAGAGAAGGGCGTTAAGCAAGAGAATAAATTCTCCACCGACAAACAGATATGTATTCAACTGAAATCAATCAACATAGAATAAAATCCAATGTCAGACACACAATCCATTTACAAGTTTGTTCTGGGTCTGAACGAAACCGGAGGCACTTTCCTCGCATATCCATCGATCTCCAAGTACGTCTGGACGACCACTAACTGATTCCCTCATCTTGGGTGCACAACCCAATCAAGATCATCAGTAATCACCCAGACGATGTGAAGACTTCCGGTCTTCAACCACCGTCTTCATCTTCGACTTATCGTCGAATCGGTTATTCAGAATGGGTATAAACCCGACCTTTCCGAACAACCCGCGTATATAGTAAACAAATGTTTCTCAAACACAACGTACGCCTCATTCCAATTCAGCAGCCACTAACCGTAAATCAGCAAGAGAACAATTTCCCAAATATTAACCCCGAAGGTCGAAACCAACATCAGATCAATACCCAGGAAACCATTCTTCTTAACTAACCTACAGCTAGTTTCTAAATTTCAATTCTTAGGGAAAGGTTCCCATTAATTTTATCAACGATAAATTCTTTTAAATTTATTCTTTAATCTTCCTTTGGATATCATTTCAAACCAAATTATGGTTTTCCAAACTAGTCGAGATTAGCGAACCGCACCGAAGTAATTATTTATTTTATTTCCCAATCCCAACCTATTCATCCCATGAAGCAAAACTGGTAATACTCCATATCTAACCCCACGGTGTTATCGGTAAAATTAATTACCATTTCACGTTCAAATCTAATTAAAGATTTGACTATCGTTCTGGAGAAAAACTGGTAATACTCCGTTCTCGCTCACTTTCCAAATTTGATAATTTAAATTATCAATTCACCTTTCAATCTAATTGCAGATTCATTAAAACTCCTTTTACTGGGTCAAAGAACTAATGTCATTTAAAACACGGTTCACGACAAACCCAAATCACATTCTATTTATTATCGGATTAAAGAACAAGTGTCATTTAAAACACCCTTCACGATAAACCCATAAATCAATTCTTATTTAAAACCCATTTCAAATCCAATTTATTTATTTAAAAATAAATGGGTTTTAATTTTGGTTCAAAACTAGTTCATTTTGATAAAAATCTATTTTTATCTTTTCAAATATAGAGTTTTTCATCCCAATTTTTCCCAAATCATTTCTTATGATTTTACACAAATTATTACTATTTTTAATAATTTTATCAAGGCCCGTACAGTCGATTTCCAACAACGGCCATCGAACTGCACTTACAGCGACCTTTTCCAAATTTGATTTGGACGTATCTCCAAATCCAACCGTTAGATGTTAAATTTCTAATATTCGTTAGAAAGCTTTTTTCGATACGAACCCAATGGTTCTGGTTTTAGGAGAATATGACGGTCGGATCTCCCGTAATATCCGTTCGAAGTCAACGGTCGAAATTCGCGAACTGCCGGGGCGCGGCGCGTTCTATTCAGGCCATTATATTATATATATAATATATATACTATATACTTAATCGATTTCTATTTAAAACGAATTTTATAAATAGTTTTAAATTCGTTTCAAAAACAATTTCAACTTCCATTTCAAATTCAAATCAAAATTGAATTTTTCCTTATAAATTCGTTTTAAATTCATTTCAATTCAATTCAAATTCCAATTCAACTTGAATTCATTTCAAATTGATTTTTATTCTATTTTAATTCGTTTTCAATTTAGTTCGAATTCGTTTTATATTCAATTCAATTCAAATTCATTATATATTCAATTCAATTCGAATTCGTTTTATATTCAATTCAATTCGAATTCGTTTTATATTCAATTTAATTTTTATCTCTTTTCATTATTCATTATAAAAACGAATATAATCGATATAAATATCGTTCGCGTCAAAATAGCGCATATCTAATCAACACGGCTTTATATATTTCAATAATTCCGTAATTCTATTCAACAAATGAATATTTATTCTATTCAATACGTGAATCTATATTTTTGTCAACACATGACTAATCTCAACGAATGAGTACTGTCCACGTGTGACTATTTTTGTTATTTAATATATTTTATAAAATTTATAGAATCTATCGTTTGATTTCAAATCAGACTCCAACCGTAAATTAGTAAGAGAACGATTCCCTAAATATTTACCCCGAAGGCCGAAACCAACATCAGATCAATATCCAGGAGACCACTCATCTCATCTATTTTCCAGTTAGTTTCTAATTTTATATATGATAAAGATGTAAATTTTTATTAATAAAATATTTCGTTCAACACATGACTAATCTCAACGGATGAGTACTGTCAACACATGAACCTTTATTTTGTAATGATAAAGATATAAATTTTATTGTTCAAATATTTCGTTCAACACATGACTAATCTCAACGGATGAGTACTGTCAATACATGAACCTTTATTTTGTAATGATAAAGATATAAATTTTATTGTTAAAATATTTCGTTCAACATATGACTAATCTCAACGGATGAGTACTGTCAACACATGAACCTTTATTTTATAATATTCTTTATTTTCTAAATTGGAATGAGGCCCAATCAATTACCATATAAAGTTAATTATATGGATTCCATACAACACATGTATATAATAGCAACGATAAATAATCAACCATCATCCAAAGTGCACTACACTGTATAAGCATCAAATATAGATATCTAACACTTATAATAGCCTGTCGATCCATCGATCGACATACAACTAGTTATTGGGATTAGTGTATGCCGTATTTTATCCCAATACCCGTGTGGGGTTTCAAATCAACAAATACTGATTTTTATTTGTGCAGTTGGGCGATGTGTAAAATTTATCGTCCCAATCAATGTCCTTCAAATAGGTGTACATAAACAACCCGTCCGGTTTGTAAATGATATTTATTTATTCACACTCACGTTAAAAATTATATTTTTAACGACCAAATTATTTTATTCAACCTATGAATATATTTTATCATCTATTTCACATCAACATCACAAACAATTTTCACAACACATCAATCAAACAAACAAGCCATCCATGGTCTGTGGATGACGGGTGTCGGGTGCTGCTAAGCACCGTCTGCATCCTAGTATATATATATATATATATATATATATATATATATATTTATAACTAGAAAAAGAGAATTAAAGGTGAGAAGTTCTCATCGAGGGTTCCACTCCGCCGTGCTTTGCTATTGAACTGCTGAATCGTCTGGATTCCTTTGAAATTCCAGTTCAGTTCTTATTTCGCTGTTCATAATAAAAATTATATTTTTATTGCTTCATTCAATAAATAAAAATCATATTTCTATATAAAAATTATATTTCTACTTCTTATATAAAGATTGAATTTTTATTTATATATCATGGCTATAAAAATCTCATTTTTTTTACTTCACTATATATAATAATAAAAATCAGATTTTTATTTCGCTACATATATAAAGATAATATGTTTAATACTTCTACCTTATAAAAATTATATCCTTGTTACTTCTACTTAATAAAGATCGAATTTTTATTATCTATATTATATAAAAATTATATTTTTATTATCTCTACTATATAAAGATAATATTTTTAGCCTTTCTATAATATAAAGATTATATTTTTATATTTCACATATGATAAAAAATCATATTTTTAATACTCTACTATATACAAATCGTATTTTTATGACATAAAAATCAAATCTCCTCGTCTATACAAATGTAGTCTTTTTAGTTATAAAAATCTAAATTTTCATGAATAAAAATCTCATTTTTATTTCGTTAAAAAATTACATCTTCATAAGAAATTATCCTACATAAAAATCAACATTGTCCTATATAAAAATAAAACTAATTTTTTTTATTCTTTTAAAACTAATTACACTTAATAAATAAAAATAAATGAATAAGATAACTAAAAATAAATAAAAACTTACAGTTTCTCAGTTTGGGGGTTGGAGGAGGGAATGGGCGTCGCTAGTGGTGGTCAGAGTGGCGGAGCGTGGGCCAGGTGAAGGGGGGCATTGCGTTCGATTGGGTTAAGGGGGGGATGCGGGTTCTCGCGTGGAAGAAAGGAACAGGGGAGGAGGAGGCGAGCAGAAGGGGGAGAGATGAGGAAGAAGAAGGAGAGGTGGAGGGGCGAGTTGCGGCAGTGGTCGCGCCTGCGGCGCGGTGGTGCCAACGGTGGCGGCTAGGGCTCCGCCCTTCTCCTTTTTTTTTGAATGAATCGAAGAACGGGGGGGGGGGGGGGGGGGGGGGTCCTGAGAGATAAAGGTAGAGAGAGAGAGAGAGGAGGGATTCATTTTAATTAATTAATTAATTTATTTTAATTTCAAAAAGGTACTTTTATTTTCGACCTCGAAACGAGGCCCACCGCCTGTCGTCCATAGTTAATTACCCCCATTCCGAACACAATGGGATATGTATCGTAGGCTGATTCGATCAGTTTTCGTCAAAATCAACATATAACTCTCTATATTGAATTTGAACGCGCATTTCAATTTACCGGGGCCGCATACTAACTCGAAAAATTCCTTAAAATATTTTCTAGCTTCGTATTGACGATACGGTCCTAACAAAACTAGTTTCATCGAATTCTGTGACCGTTTGAAAAATGACCAATTTCCAGTCGATTAAAATCAACTGAAACTGGTCAAAACACGTTTTCCTTTGCCACACTCACATATTGATTCGAAAAATTACGAAATTTGAAACCTAGCAATAACTTGACATCACAGATCCAACAAAAGTGGTTTCGTCAAAATCCGAGGTCGTTTGCAAAATGACTATTTTTAAGGGCCGAAATTCCACAGCGACTATTCTGAATTTTCAACTGGACATATCTTTTGATTTCTGCTATGAAATTTTGATTTTTCGCATTCGTTGGAAAGATATTATCAAATAGATTCTAATATTTTCGGTTTCGCTAAAATCCGGTTTATTTTGCACCCGGTACACTCAATTGAAGTTTGAAATTGAATTATCGAACTACCGCGCCATTTTCAATTCCTTTTATAATTATAAATAAGTATTTATATTCTAACGACGACGCGTATAAATATATATGTTCTAATTATATTCAAAATAAATTTCTCTTCGTTTTATTTAAAATAATTCATTTTAAATATTCAAAATTCATTAAAATTGTCAAAATAAAAATTTTAAACTGGCTCGCATTTCCGGGTTGTTACATTTGCAACGGCCTTATTTTTAGCCATTGCAAGCCGTTGTCATGGGTTGTTGTATTTTGGCCTGCATCTTGTAGTGTGGGGACCGTGTGTGTGTATGCGTATGTACGCACACGCGTAGCGTGCATGCTTGGATTTACACACATACACATACTTATATTGATTTGTTCTTAGTGATTGTCTATGGAATCTTCCCCTTTTCCTTTTTTATTTTGGCTTTAGGCAACCCAACTATGGCGGTCTCTCTTCTTCAAATTCCTAGAATATTTGGCATAGAAGTACCTAGAAAAATTGATGATGATGTATTGCAACTTTTACGGAAAAGGAGTCCTCTTTACCTAAATTATAGTCATTCAACTTCAATTTTGTTAATTTTAAATTTATAAAGGTTAAGTGTGTTTATTTTGTGAACTAACCACAACAGCCATGTTAATGTATGCATATATAATAACAGACCTTTTCCATCCCAAGTTGTTTCCTATAGGTTATTGATTCTGCATAACATTGTGTAAAATTGCTCCATTTCGAGGTTTAATTAGGGGCAAGGTATTTATGTAAAATTCAATTCCCTTATTTATAGCATAATGCTATGGTTTTCTCATGTCATTTACATTTGATATAAGTTTTCACAATCGAACTTAGCTTATTTAGTTTAAATTTCTAGGTTTTTTATTTATGTTTTTCTCTTTATTCCTACTCATTCTGCTTTATTTACACTATTGTGGAATATATTTTTTTATTGTGACTCAACCATCGTAACATACATTATTACAGTTAAATACCCTAGCCGATAGTATTTAACTAAAACTTCATACATTTGCCCATAATTGCTAATTTATATCGTTTATTAGTTCACATTTCACTGTATTGTTTTGATTTTTACAAGTCCTGGTCTGAATTCCATTGGTTTGTATATTCGGTGGCACTTCAAACTTGTGCCTCTATTTTAATCAGTTTTTTTTTCTTTCCTATTTTGTAGTAGTTTGAACAAATGAAATTTGGTAGAAAATTATGTTAACATGCTGCTTCATTTTGTTTGCTTTTTTATGGTGACAACATACTTTCAATATTTGATTTTTGTTTATAACGTCAAATGCCTCAAATTGGCTTCTAATTTGTAAATTTTATTTGACCTTATGACAATTTTTCCCTACAATCTATCTCAACTTATTACTGTTTGGACATGACATTTTTTCGTGTGGTGAAAAGGAAGGGATTAATTGTTCATTTTTTCATTAGATGGTTAATTAGGCTGTTTACATTAGATGATTCTATGAATTTATTTTCTCATTCAAAGTTCTAAGTAAACATGCACAGTTTAGGTTAACTATTCATTTCTCTTCTAAAAACAACTGAAAATAAAATAAAATTGCAGCAATATCAACCATCTGTGAGAATGAATAGTTGTTTTATGTACCAAAGGATCAAAAGTATTGGAATAGAGATAGGCCAAACCGTGTAACTACATTCGAATATTGGAAGGCAACACAAGCCAATAAAATGATACAAGGTTCCAAATCCATTGGACCGAGGAATTTATCTCTTTTGATCATTACGTATATGTACTTATATTGATATATGATATGGATTTAGTTATGTTTTGTAATGGAGTTATGAGTTCAAATATGGTGTAAGCATGAGTTATTTTCGATTATTATGAATATGAATGGTTCGTGTTGTTCTTAATAACTTAAGTGGTTGTGGTTATTAATTATGAAATATTGGTTTTAATTACAATATTATGAAATTAATGGCTAATAGCTATGAGTTGAATTATGAGTGTATGTGGCATTTACAAAAATATTCGATGCAATTATCATTATTAGTTATAGTATAACCTGTTGTAGCTTTTACGAACAGTTGTAAGCTGGTAGCACAATTGACGAAGAAAGTTGTTGAAATGTTAGTTTGCAACTGTCCCAAATAATTGTAAATAAGTCATTTACAACTGTTAAAAGCTGTTGGAAAAAAGTGGTTTACAATAGTCGAAAGTAGTTGTGAATAAGTCTTTTACAACTTCCATGAGCAGTTGGAAAAGAATTTTTTTACAATTGTTGAAAACAATTGTAAAATAATCATGCTCTATTACAACTGCGGATATAGAAACTTACGAGCGTCAGTTTTATTAAATCTGTTACAACTCTTTCGGATAAATGTAAAACAAATTTTTTTTTGTAGTGAAAATGTCATTGTACCATATGTTTGTGCATACATAGGGAAAGTAACAAGCTTCCGTTTACATATTCACAAACAAAATTACTAAAATCCGCTTGTATTAAAAACTCCAAACGTATGAGGTCCATCCCAAATTAATTTAGTTTATGGTTTCAATTACTATGTTTCATTTGTTGATGCCTACACACGAGGCACATGGATTTATATTCTTAAATTAGAATTTGAAACCAGCAAAGCAGTTATACGTTATGTGACGTAAGTTGGGCAGTAGACTAACCATTAGCTAAAAATCTTTCAAACAGATGGAGAGCTGAATTTAAACCTCTTAATAATATTTTTAAAAAGAAAAGGATTATCAAGAGATTCACATTTCCATGATCCTCTAAACAAAGTGGTCTAATGGAAATAAAACACAGACATATTGTTGAGTGTGATCTTACATTGCTAGCTCAAAGGCCATTACACGAGAAATTCTAGTCAAATGCATTTCATACAACGGTCTATTGGATAAATAGACTGCCAACTAAAACACTGGAAAACAGTTGTCTACTGGAAATCTTATTTAATCTAAGACCAAATTATCACCAACCGAGAGCATTTGGATGCCCGTGTTCTCCATACCTAAGACCCTGCAATGCTCATAAGTTAAATTTCAGATCCTCTGCTTGTACATTTTTAGGGCATGAAGGTCATCAGAAGGGATACAACTATTTAGAAAATAATGGCAAAATAATTATAAGTGGACATATTTTTCAACGAAAATGTATTTCCTTTTTTCCAATACTAGTGCAACACCAATCCAAAAGATATACAATCCAAAAACTTAAATAATAAGTGTACCTTTATATAACATGGCACTGAATGGAATGAAGAAAGTGTATGACCTAAATTAACCTTAGAGGTGGGAAGGGTGTCAACAGGGTTTATTGTTGTAACGACCTGGGGATTTTCGACCCAGAAAATCAACATCTAAAACCAATGTCGACTATCCAAGGATCGGAAATACCGGATAGTTAATAGAAAGAAATTAGAGGGTGAGAATAGATAAGATAGAAAATTAGAATAGAAGAAGAAGAAGAAGAAGAAGAAGAACACAACAACATCAGAGTAACACGAATCTCATAGCGGAACGAAAAAATATAGTATCTAAAATAACTTTGAAACACATATCTGTATTTGTATATTAGAGTACAACACTTACATCATAGTGGAAATAAACAATAGCTATAAAATGCTGCTAAAGCCCCCTACTCTAAGCTCCATCTAGTGTATCTGTAAATATCGACTACTTGACTGCCCATATAAATTTTGGGCACCCAAGAGTTTAGGAAAAACAAAACAAATAAACTCTGGGTCAGTCATGAGACTGGTGTGAGTAAACTCTAACCACTTGGTTTAACTTTTAAAAATCATTTTTCAAAAGAAATGATAATCGTAAGACCAATCCACACATAAGCACGGATGGTTTTTACCTTAAGATAACCCAACACATTTTCCAAATCAACACTTTTTTGATATTATAATAATGTCTAATCACAAATAATTAACAATCTAGTAGAACGCTTGCATCTTACGCCCCACATATATATAGTATAAAATCAAAACCACAGATGCTTATTAGAGACTGGATTCCGACTATGACAAGGTATGGAACCACCTGCTGATAGTAAACTTCTAGAGAGGAATACACTGGGTTCAACAAGAACATCTTGCAACCCGGCCCATACATGACCGACCACTCGTTTCTCTTGAGTGTATCGAATATATTATCACCTACGGTTGCTAGCAACATAACCGTTTCCGGGAGATACAGAAGCGAAAAGAAGTAACAAATATGAATATTCTATAGATGGTCACAATACACCCTAATGGGGGCGACCCACTTAGCCATGCTGCCTGCCGGATTTTTGTTATTTCCCGATTGATGAGGCTTGAGGTCATAACGTATATTTTGATAGATCACACCTCCATTTACTTTGAATGCCACATCGTCATACCATCCAAATCGCAAATTGATTTCCCCAAAAATACCACGGGTATAAAGCTAAGAGAAACGAACTCCTCCGCCACCAAACGTGGATAAGTTTGAAGAGATCAACTTACGTGATCCATTAGATATACTCTGTCAGACATTCGTCCATATATGTTGTCCTGGGTCTGGACAAACCGAAGGCACTATTCTGTAAATCCATCTTGGGCAATTTCCACCTAGGATCGCCAGAATAGCCCTTGCACAACTCCGTCTCTATTATCTTCATCATATTTGATTCGCAACGCTAATGCCCATATGGAATGGTTTTCAGATAATAAATTTGATCCCGGTCTCTCCGTATTGACAATGGAAAATGGTCGAAACTTTGACAATCGTTGATTTAACTATCAAGGAAAACATGTGTACAAACAACGGTCGTATTTCCAAATGGAAATCTTACCGATCAATCGTCAATCAACACTGACCCCCTTTAATTTAATTTGCCATTCAATTCTCCGTTTCCCTATTCCCGTTTCCATATATTTGTAAATTCTTATTTTCTAAAATTAGAAAATATATGTTATTGATCATTGGAAAACATTTCCATATTCACTCTCATTTCTTATTTTCTATATTAGAAAACATTTTCGATTCTTCTTTGATTTTTTTTTTCAAAACTCCTTCATTGGATTTAAACAGATGTTTAAATAAAACATCGCTATGCCAACACGAACTATTTCACTCATTTACTAAATTCACTTAACTAACCTTCGCTATCAAACCTTAACCATTCCTTAGCTAAAAATGAAGTCAATCAAGTTAGGGTATAACTACCTCTCAGACCTTAACTGAACAACATTTCTAACCTCGAAATAGACGAAGTTCACCTTTAAAATCTTCAACAATTTCCTTATGTAACTCTCGGATTCTATTTACGAATCTATTTCTTTTTTAGAAATCATTTGATTATGACAATTGTGTTATAACCCCATGCTTCCGAAATATAATAACTTAAATATAACTTTTGTTTATTAATTTAAATAAATAAGTAAATTTTTTATTTAATGAATAAATCTTTATTAAAAACCCGGAAAATAAATAGTACTTTCCTACATTCGATATAGCCGAATCCAAATGTATAATTCTCTCTCGAATAATCTCTATTCGATAACTCTTTTTCAAATAAACTATATTCGATTATTTCTTTTTTGAATAACTATACTAGATTATCACTCTTTCGAATAACTATATTCGATAATCTCTCTTCGAATAACTAATATTCGATAATATCTCTTCGAATAACTAATATTCGATAATCCCTCTTCGAATAACTAATATTCGATAATTATCTTCGAATAACTAATATTCGATTAACTAATTCGATTAATTCTAATTCGATTAACTCTAATCGATTAACTCTAATTTGATTAACTCTAATTCGAATAACTAATATTCGGTTAACTCTAATTGATTATCTCTAATTCGATTAACTCTAATTGATTAACTCTAATCGATTGACTCTAATCGATTAACCCTAATTCGAATAACTAATATTCGATAAACTCTAATTTATATTCCTATTCCAAAACCAGTTTTCCTTATAAATGTTTAATTTATAAAATATTTACAGTAATCCATTTTTCACGTCGAATGTGAAAAAGGTGTTTCTTCTATATAATCAATCAATTTGATTTTTCATTCAAAAATAACATCCTATTTCCAAATTCTATTCATACTTCTATTTAAAAAAAAAATCATATGAAATCTCCTTTTTATTTCTAACACTTAAATCTCATTCAGAAATCCTTTTATAATTGCTACATTCAATTTCAATCTCAAATATCGGTTTTAAAACCGATTTTTACTTCTAGATATAAATTCAGACTTATATATTCAATTTATCCAATGATAAATAATTTACCAAATTTATAAAACATTATTTAATAATCAATCTCCTCCATTTTATCTGTTAAAACATATTTCTATTCAATTCTATTTTAAATTAATCTTTTCCATTTATCTATTAAAACAGATTTCCATTTAATATTTACTTTCCACTTATTTCCTTTTTATGAAATTCTATTTATTTTATAAAATACGTCCTTTTATAATACCCTAATTATTTCCCAAATAATTCCTTTTATAATTCTATTTGTTTTAAAATATTTCAATTCCAATTCTATTTGTTTTACAAATATTCCCTTTTCAATTATATTTGTTTTACAAGTATTCCCTTTTCAATTCTATTTGTTTTACAAATAAATACCCCTTTGATTTTTATAAATATGTCCTTCTATAAAATCCTTTGATTTTATAAATATTTTAATTACAATGTACACTTTGAAAATTCCGTTTTTACATTTCCAGTATCACTTATGGTATTAAAACACCAAATCAAAAGAATCAGTCATCATCCAAACACACATAATCAATAATAGATTATATACCACAACATATATCACACAATATGGAAAAAAGTATCAAAAATGTTGAGGAATCTAGTTGGATCCCTCCAACCTGTTTCCCTGCATCCACATATATTAAACAACATAAATAACATCGATTTCGTTTCAACATGAAATATGCGGATCAACAGAATTAATATTAAATTAACGATATATATAAAACTATATCTATATTTTCAACTAATCAATTAGCAGTTCAACTAACCAATCAAAGCACAACAATCAACCAATATTTATCAGTTCTAAAAATACGTTATGAAAATATAAACTGGGCAGAGTTAGTGAGATTTACTCATATTGACGGTTACTGTTAAATAACGATAAATGTCGGTTGATTCAAACAGACAATTTATTTCGCTATAAATTGTAACGAGCTCCATTTCACTCCCAGTCCGTTCCATTGTGTAGCCACCATCCATACGATCCCAACGGATCTTTTTTTGTCAAATTCTGATAATGTATGAGATAGTTATGATAATTATTGGTTAACACACATTTTAGTAAACTTAAAACTAAATTTATTAATCCATTTGGGCTTTACTATTTTTGTCACCCAGCCCATCCCCTTATTAACCCAATCGCTCCAAACCAACTCCTCCTTTTACATATAAACAGAACGCTGCTCCATTTAACTCCACCAAAGCCGACTTTTCCCTGATCATTTCTCCATCACCACTTCATTATACACCAAACTTAACTTCCAAACATCATTTTGTGCAAAATCGCACTCACAACACCAGATTTCAATCCGCTCGCACTCTTCTTACTCAACACAGAATCACGAACTACTGCTCTTGCTATTTCTGTGACTTCAGACTTCATTTACTCTTCCTACTAATCGCGGAATTACCAGCTAACCCCATTGTTTGCTTCCACTCCGAAATCTCCTTCCTGCTATACCTATATCGCACCAATCGATGACTTGTTGCAACTCGTGATGTCAGGCTCTCAACCATGGCATGAGCGAAAACCACGACATCATTTATTCTCAAAAATTCCAGAAAAATGGCAAATTCTTCTATTTCCCATCATCACCCCAAATCTAAGCTTCATTTCGCGATTTGATGGTCCACATCCAAGATTTCGTGAACCCTAATTCTTGTTGGGAAAATACAGTGAGCGGAAATGGGCGTTGCACCCTTCTATCAGCATACCAGAACGAAGAGGGAGCCATAAGAATCGTAAATATATATATTTGATAATTTATAGAATTTTCTTTGAATTTTCTATGGATCATTGATAATGCTGTGTATTTTGGTTTGTGGAGGCTGTGATGCCTTTGACCCCAATGAATAATGACTTATGGTTAGAGATAGTTTAGGGGTATATATAGGATAGGTTTTATAATTTTTTTATTTGATTATTATATTTAATTTTAATCAACTGCTATTTGTATTCGATGTTTAAAATCCGTATAATTGCATACGATATCCACAAATCATGAAAATTGACATACAACTAGAGTTTGACATTACGGACCCAACGAAACTGGTTTCATCGAATTCCGACTCTGTTTGCTCACATAGCGTATTTTTAATCGTCAAAATGTCGACTATTTTTCACATTAAAAATCCATACGACCACACATTGACTCCAAAAATCACGAAAGTTGAAATCTAATAACAATTTGACATTACGGATCCAACAAAATTGGTTTCATCGAATTTGGAGGTCGTTTGCAAAACTAGCTATTTTTAAAGCTCTAAATAGACCAATTAAATATTTATATATTTAAAAATAATTAAATTAAATATTAATAAATTAATATTATCGTATATATTCACATATAATATCATACAGCTTCAAAATATACACATTTGGATTTATAGATCTGTATTTCAAAATCTCGGATTATATCGATATTTAGTTTGTATTGAAAATCCTTTTTTTATAAATAAATCGTTATAAATTATATAGGAATTCCATAGCGACTTTTTGAAAATTTGATTTGGACATAACTCACAATCTATACGATGAAATCCCGATTTTTCTCTTGCATTAGAAAAACATACTTCACTAGCTCCGAACGTTTCTTGTTTCACAGAAATCCGATTTAAAATGGATTCTGTATATTCGTTTAAAGTTCGAATCGCCAAATTACATACAACCATGCCATTATCGGCTCGATTATAATTATATTATAAATTATATGTTCAAACTTCGTTAAAATAATATATTCATTAATATAATTCAAATCTAAACTGAATTATATCTCATAAATAATCACATTCACATAATATCGTGAATTCAGATATTTCCAACTATTTCGGAGTTAAATATATTATTCTATTATTTATATTAATTAAATATTAAATATTATTTAATTAAACAACCATTTAATTCTCTAAATCACTATTTATATAATTAAATAAATTAATTATTATATTGCTGAAAATACGGGTCGTTACATTCTTCCCCCCTTAAAATAATTTCGTCCTTGAAATTGCTGAGGTAAAGACTAACCCTATTAACTGGATTAAAAATTATTCGTTTATTTATTAACTTCAATTTAAACTGAACCAATTTATTTTAATTAAAATATTAATTCTTATTAACGAAAATTTTCAAGTATTGAAAATTTTCTAACACCTTAACTTTTCAAAAAAATTCGCCAGCACCTCCTTTGTACTGGTGAATAGCTTAAACTCCAACTCGCCTCTCTAGGCCTTCTTCAACCCAAAAGAAAATCAATTAGCCAAGCGGCTTGCCAAACATGCTCATAAATCGCCAAACTCAAATAAAAGTAAACGTGTACCTCAGGCATATCATTATGTCCTTTACACCTGCTACCAATTCAGCATATACTAATGTCGTCCCAATCAAACTCCAAATCAGTTTTTATCCTCAAACCCAATAATTCACTTATACCCAAGTCAAATTCCACTTCAAATTCGAGTTCCATTCTCGATTTCAAACACATAACCCTTCAACCTAATATCATTTCAAATCCTTATATCACAAATCCCATTTTCTCGACATCATTCTATTTCAATTCAATTGCTACTTAACTGATCTTCAATTAAATTCCTGTTTTCTTTCACAATTTTTTTTTAAAATTTGTTTTTAATTCAGACAGTCTCTTCCTAGGAGTTTTAAACGGCTTTGTTTTTCTCAAAAATTGATTATTCCCTTTTGGGATTCAAAACAACTTGTTTTTCTCAAAACAATCTCTTTGGTAGTAATCCGTCACTCGCAACTCGAAAATGACATCGATGATGTGGCCATCGTCATCAGGGTTATTTTCCAGCGATCGAAGTGAGTTTAATACTATAACAAATTTCAAAACCATTTCTAAACACTTTCATTTTGAAATCCATTCCAAAATATCCTTTTCAATGCTTGTAACAAATTTAAAATTTCCCAGGATTTTTAAAATCCTCCTATACTTAATCCAAATCCATTTATCAACACTTATTTAAGTTTCTAGAGTTCTAATTTCAATTCTGATTTAAATTCGGATTTACTTCATTTGATTTCATATATTACACGTATATGAATCCTGATTGGTTATTTATATAACCATTTTCGATTTATTCAATTGTAATAACAACCAATATATCCAATATATTATAATCATTCCAATATAAACCATTATTTTATATCAAAATATAATTTGGGTAAAATTATTTTGTTTACCCTCTTTTCGAAACATACTGTGTCGGTTCATCATATTCAAGTGTTTAGTAACCCTTATCGTTACAGTGGATCAAACTAATCGACCAGAATTCATAAACAACTCAACCAACAAATATCCACAATATAGAACCATTTTTATAAAATCTACAAATACGTTCACTCGTATATATACACTCAAACCCAATCTAGGGTATTGCTAACCCCATCTCTACTGAGTCACGCCACAAAGCCAAGGTAGTTACTTAAACTTTAGATCTGATACCACTGTAACAAACTGGGGATTTTCGACCCATAAATTTGACATTTAAAACTAATGTCGACTATCCAAGCATCGGAAATACCGGATAGTTAATAGAAAGATATTAGAGGGTGAGAATAGATAAGATAGAAAATTAGAACAGAAGAAGAAGAAGAATACAACAACATCAGAGTAACACAAAACTCACAGTGGAACAGAAAAATATAGTATCTAAAATAACTTTGAAACACAAATCTGTATTTGTATATTAGAGTACAACACTTACATCACAACAGAAATAAATAATAGCTATAAAATGCTGTTGAAGCCTCCTACTACAAGCTCCATCGTGTGTATCTGTAAATCCTGACTACTTGACTGCACGTACAAATTTTGGGCACCCAAGAGTTTAAGGAAAACAAAACAAATAAACTCTGGGTCAGTCATGGGACTGGTGTGAGTAAACTCCAACCACTTGGTTTAACTTTTAAAAATCATTTTTCAAAAGAAATGATAATTGTAAGACCAATGCACACATAAACACGGATGGTTTTTTACCTTACGATAACCCAAAACATTTTCAAAATCAATACATTTCTGATATTATAATAATGTCTAATCATAAATAATTAACAATCTAGCAGAATTGTAATAACCCGGAAATCTGAGCCAATTTAAAATTTTTATTTTGGCAATTTTAGTGAATTTTGGATATTTAAAATGAATTATTTTAAATAATAGCGATGAGAAATTTATTTTGAATAGAATAGAACGTATATATTTATATAGATCGTCGTTAGAATATAAATATTTATTTTAAATTATAAAAGGAATTGAAAATGGTGCGGTAGTTTGAAAATTCGATTTCAAAGTTCAGATGACTGTACAGGATTCAAAATAAACCGGATTTTAGCGAAACCAAAAATATTAGAATCTAATTGAGAATATGTTTCCAACGAATCCGAAAAATCAAAATTTCATAACGGGGATAAAAAGTTATGCCCATTTGAGAATTTAGAATAGTCGCTATGGAATTCTGGCCCTTAAAAATAGAAATTTTGCAAGCGACCTCGGTTTTCGACGAAACCACTTTTGTTGGATCCGTGATGTCAAGTTATTGCTTGATTCCAAAATTCGTAATTTTTGAAATTAATATGTGAGCGTGGTGAAGTAAAACGTGTTTTGGCAATTTCAGTCAATTTCGATCGACCAGAAAATGGCCATTTTTAAATGGTCTTGGAATTTAACGAAATTAGTTTTGTTTGAACCGTATCGTCAATACGAAGCTAGAAAATATTTTTCGGGAATTTTTAGAGTCCGTACGTGGCCCCGGTAAATTGAAATGTACGTTTAAATTTAATATATATTGATTTATATATTAAATTAGGTGAAAATTGATCGAAACGGTTGAATTGGCTTACGAAACATATCCCGTTGCATTCGGTATGGGGGTAATTAGCTAGGGGAGACAGTCGTTGAGTTCGATTTGGGGTTCAGATATAAAACCCTAATTATGAGAATTAATTAATAATAAAATATTATATATATATATATATATATTCTTACTTAAACCCCCCCATCTATTTCACTTTCATCGATCAGCCCCGCACTATTCGGACTCCGCCCTCCCTTCTTGCCGTGGCCGCCTACAAACAGCCCTCCCCCTTTTCGAATCAACGAAGACCCCCAGACTTCACCCAAATCGAGCGATGCCGCTGCCCTGCCTGCGCTGGCCAACTCGGACCACCGGCACCCTTACCGACTGTCGGACTCCCCTCCCTCTCTTCGTTCATCAGTTGTAAGTGTTTAAATTCCATTTTTATTCAGGTAAATAATTTAAAAAAATAATCTTTATTGGGTGGAGCGTTATAAAAATATAATCTTTATTATATGACCACCGTTATAAAAATAGAATTTTTATCTATATAGTAGCCGTATAAAAATGTGATTTTTATCCATATAGAGTGATTATAAAAATATGATTTTTATATACATAGCAACAATATAAAAACGTGATTTTTGTATATGTAGTGGCTACGGATAATGAAATTGACAAAAGGCGAGCACGATGAAGATTTCCTACATAAGAAGAGTCGTGGTGTTTGGTTTAGCTCTTGGTGAGAACTCCTTACCTTTAATTTATTTCTAGTTTGAAATATATACTAGGATGCAGACGGTATTTAGTAGCACCCGACACCCTTCGTCCACAGACCATGGATGACTTGTTTGTTTGATTGCTATGTTGTGAAATTTGATTGTGTGATGTGGAATGAAATAAAATATTTTATAGTTAAAAATATGATTTTTAACGTGTGTTGAAATAATATACATACTCATGTGTTGAATAAAATATATATTCGTGTGTTGGAGCAAAATAAATATTTATAAACAAATCAGATGTTTTGTTTATATACACTGATTTGACTGATATTGATTGAGACGATAAATTTTACACATCGCCCAACTGCACCAATAAAATCTGTGTTTGTTGATTTGGAACCCCACACGGGTATTGGGATGATATTTGACGTACACTAATCCCGATTGTTTAGTTGTATGTCAATCGATGGGTTGACAGACTGTGTAAGCGTTAATTATTTATATTTAATGCTTATGCAGTTGAGTGGTGCACTTTGGATGATGGTTGATGATTTATCGTTGTTGTTATATACATGTGTTGTAGGGAATCCATATAATGAACGTTATATGGTAATTGATTGGGCCTCATTCCAATTTGGAAAATAGAAAAATATATATTCAAGTGTTAAATAGAAATATATATTCATGTGTTGAAGAAAATATTCATTTGTTGAATAGAATAACGAAGTTACTATAATATATAAAGACGTGTTGGTTAGATATGCGCCATTTTGACTCGAACGATATTTATATCGATTATATTCGTTTTTATAATGATTATAGAAAAGAAAGTGATTTCAAAATATAAAGTTTTGAAAATATTATCATTTGTATATCGATGATGTGGAATATTCAATTTTGATTTGAAATAGAATATTATGTTGAAATCATTTTGAAAACGAATTTAAAACGATTTATATAATACGTTTTAAAAGAAAATCGACGAAATATATATAATATATATATTATATATATAATGGCCTGAATAGAACGCGTCGCCCCGCGGCAGTTCGCGAATTTCGACCATTGACTTCGAATGGATATTACGGGAGATCCAACCGTCGGATTCTCCAAAAACCGGAACCATTGGGTTCATATCGAAAAGGGCTTTCTAACGAATATTAGAAATCTAACAGTTGGATTTGGAATTATGTCCAAATCAAATTTGAAAAAGGTCGCTGTAAGTGCAGTTCGATGGCCGTTGACGGAAATTGACTGTACGGGCCTTAATAAAATTATTAAAAATAGTAATAATTTGTGTAAAATCATAAGAAATGATTTGTGAAGAATTGGGATGAAAAACTCCAAATTTGAAAAGATAAAAGTAGGTTTTTATTGAAATGAACTAGTTTTGAACTAGAATAATAGTTTATTTATTTTTAAATAAATAAATTGGATATGAAATGGTTTTAAAATAACCAGAAGTTTCCAATATATGAATTGGAATGGATTTGAATCGAAATCATCTTCGGAATAGTTCGAAGTTGGATTTCATGATTATACAGATGTTGCTATGGAAATTTGAAAGATATATTTATATCGTTATTTCCAATACGATATTTGTTGGTTTCAGAATTTGATATTGAATATAAGCCGATATATTTTCTATTCAGAGCCTTGTGTTTAATATTAAATGGGATTTTGGGTTGTCGTGAACCGTATCTTTAATAATACTGTTCTTAAACCCAAATGGAGTTAAGAAAATTAAGAACTAACTGGGGATCAGTTAAGTTGGATGGTTTCTTGGATATTGATCCGATGTTGGTTTCGGCCTTCGGGGTTAATATTTAGGGGACTGTCCTATTACTAATTTATGGTTAGGAACTGATTGAAATGTGATGTGATTTTAGGGTTTATCGTGAACCGTGTTTTAAATGATATCAGTTCTTTAACCCAGTTAAAGATTAAAACTAAGTGGAGTTTTAATGAATCTTTAATTAGATTGAAATGATCGAGAATGGAGTATCACCAGTTTTGCTCCAAGTGATAGTTAAATCTTTAACTAGATTTGAACGTGAAATGGTAATTAATTTTACCGATAACACCGTAGTGTTGGATATGGAGTATTACCAGTTTTGCTCCTTGGGATGAATAGGTTGGGATTGGGAAATAAAATAAATAATTACTTCGGTGTGGTTCGCTAATCCCGACTAGTTTGAAGTGATATTCAAAGGAAGATTAAAGAATAAATTTAAAAGAATTTATCTTTGATAAAATTAATGGGAACCTTTCCCTAAGAATGTGAAATTTAGAAACTAACTGTAGGTTAGCTAAGAAGAATGGTTTCCTGGGTATTGGTCTGATGTTGGTTTCGGCCTTCGGGGTTAATGTTTTGGGGAATTATTCTCTTGCTAATTTACGGTTAGTGACTGATGAATTGGAATGAGGCGTATGTTGTGTTTGTGTAACACTTGTTTATTATCTACGCGAGTTATTCAGAAAGACCGGGTTTATCCCATTCTGAATAACTGATTCGACGTAGTGTCGAAGAGGAAGACGGTGGTTGAAGACCGGAGGTCTTCACATCGTTTGGGTGATTACTGATGATCTTGATTGGGCCGTACACCCAAGATGAGGGATTCAGTTAGTGGTCGTCCGGACGTACTTGGAGATCGATGGATATGCGAGGTACAAGGTGCCTCCAGTTTCGTTCAGACCCAGAACGGACTTGTAGATGGACTGTGTGTCTGACATTGGATATCATTCTGTGTGATTGATGGATATCGGTTGCATGGAGTGGTCTGCCAGTGTGGCATGCTAAGATGCAAATGATCAAGGCTTCTGTTGAAAAGCAGAGTCTTGTGGTTGATGATCAAAGCACAGCCTGTGTGGCACAGCTTTGTGTAGCGTTAATTTGCGAGCCTCACACCCCGGTTGTGAAAGAGAAACGGGAGAGGACATCAAAGGGGACATGTGTTTCTATCTAGCTAGAAGGGGCGTCATTGGTTTTACACGCCTTGACAAGTTTTACTTATGTGGTTGTTGCTGTTGCGAGGCGCCTTGGATATATCGGTGACTACGTGGAACCGATGGAGCCATTGGGCTCATTTGCGCCCCAAAGGGCGGGGAAGCGTAGTGTCTAGGGTTTAAGTATAATCCACATCGGTGGACCGGCCCTGACGATCCTAGGCTTGAACGAGTACTTGCCTGAGACATGATAGGCTAGATTGTCTCGAAGCGGTGAGGACGATCTCTGGCCTCGGTTCACAGATGGAAATCCAATTTCCAAATACGTGACTTTGCGATTTTGATTGTAGAGCCTAGTATGGCGACATGATATATGGTACCCATGCCATCTATGATTGATATTTATGATTGAAATTGACACTATACACTTATAGTAATAATAAAAGATGAAATTTAGCGTATCAAGCATTCTTTGGCTATTATAAGGTAAAACCCTATCCTCCGGCTTGTGTTGCATTGTGTGATGGGACCTGGGTCTTATAATAGCTTCATTGTTTTTTATTTAGCATTGTGCTGATTGTTTTATGCACTGGTATTCTTGGAAGGAAACCCGTTCTGTGTTATATGTGTAGTCCATTGATTTACCTAACTTTAAAATAAAGATTAATAACTGTTTTAGTTCTCACACAAGTCACATGACTGACCCGGAGTTTATTGTTTTAACCTAAACTCTGTATGCCCTTATTTTGACACGAGCAACTAGTAGTTTTGGTTTTGCAGATTTATTTTCATAGGAACCTGGTTTACAGCTGGAATGATATCCGGAAAGCTCTGTATCCGTGTATTATTTCTAGTTGTGTTTTGTATTATTTTACGCTGCGATGTATTTAAATGTAATTTAAATCTCTGATATTTTCTGTGTAATATTTATTCCTACTTTGTATATTCTTGTAATCTGATGAAATTGTTGTAATATACAATGAAATGCTCTTCTGTTTGCGTTCCGATGTGGTTGTACTCACTTCAATCCGGGCTTTCTTTACCGGGGAAGTTCGGGTCGTTTTAGTTTGGTATCAGAGATTTGGTTTACAAATCTCAAGAACAAGACATATTAGAACCATACGGAAGAATTCATCAGAGATTGGATTAGTAACATCCAATAAGAATGACTCGTTAGAGATGGGATCAGTAGTATCCTAGAATGAGTGTGAAGAGTATATTTTTAAATTGAAAACAATTTTTGTTTTGAAAATTTAAATCAATTATACATATTTGATTATTTATTTTATATTGAATTTGGACAATCCAATATATAAGGATTTTACGTATACGTCTGATCCGCGTGTACTTGAAGTTTTAATATACTGGATAGATATAGAATCACACTCTAATCGCCCGAAGATGGTTCTGATGATCGCTATAGCGATTGCATCATCAGTATTCATGTTCGAGTTTCGAAGCTATATATTTCCTATTGACTGGTGTGAGAACCAAAATTAGATAGGGCTTATTGTTATGATTTGGCAACAAAAATGTGATTTTTGACTATATACCAAAGTTATGAATTTGAAATGATAATCAACAAATTGATTGCTGGTTGTGTTGTTTGATTATTGTTTGATTAATTAAAATGTTGAACCTTTAGCCAAATTGAACCAAATAGTGAATTGTATTGAAAATTAGTCGCATTTGCATGCATATATATGTACTACATTGAACAGGTCATAGCAAGGAGGCTAGAGCAGAAGAATAAAATTGTTTGCTTGACAAATAGGTACATGTTTACGAATTTATTTGGGTTTTGATGATTTTATGAGCCGATTGGCTAGCCGCTTGGCTGTTTCTTTTTCTTTTTGGATTGGTGAGGGCCATGGGAGGCTATTTGAAATATCCTGAAGCTCCCGGTGCAGGGGAGATTATGGCAAAAAAATTCGAAAATTTAGGGTGTTAGCCAAATTTTTGAAAAATTTGAAAAGTTCTTAGAAACTGAAAAGTTGAAGAACTTAAGCCGTAAAGAAAAAAATGAAACTTGAGTTGATTTGTTAAATAACTTTCGGCTTCGTTCCTTTTCGGGGACGAAAAGTTTTAAGTGGGGGAAATTGTAATAACCCGGAAATCTGAGCCAATTTAAAAATTTTATTCCGGCAATTTTAGGGAATTTTGGATATTTAAAATGAATTATTTTAAATAATAGAGACGAAAAATTTATTTTGAATAGAATAGAACGTATATATTTATATAGATCGTCGTTAGAATATAAATATTTATTTTAAATTATAAAAGGAATTGAAAATGGCGCGGTAGTTTGAAAATTCGATTTCAAAGTTCAAATGACTATACAAGATTCAAAATAAACCGGATTTTAGCGAAACCAAAAATATTAGAATCTAATTGAGAATATCTTTCCAACGAACCCGAAAAATCAAAATTTCATAGTGGGGATAAAAAGTTATGCCCAGTTGAAAATTCAGAATAGTCGCTATGGTATTCTGGCCCTTAAAAATAGAAATTTTGCAAGCGACCTCGGTTTTTGACGAAACCACTTTTGTTGGATCCGTGATGTCAAGTTATTGCTAGATTCCAAAATTCATAATTTTTGAAATCAATATGTGATCGTAGCGAAGCAAAACGTGTTTTGGCAGTTTCAGTCAATTTCGATCGACCAGAAAATGCCATTTTTCAAACGGTCTCGGAATTTGACGAAATTAGTTTTGTTTGAACCGTATCGTCAATATGAAGCTAGAAAATATTTTTCGGGAATTTTTAGAGTCCGTACGTGGCCCCGGTAAATTGAATTGTACGTTTAAATTTAATATATATTGATTTATATTTTAAATTAGGTGAAAACTGATCGAAACAGTTGAATTGGCTTATGAAACATATCCCATTGCATTCGGGATGGGGGTAATTAGGTAGGGGGCGACAGTCGTTGGGTTTGATTTGGGGTTCAGATATAAAACCCTTATTATGAGAATTAATTAATAGTAAAATATTATATATATATATATATATAAAAAATTCTTACTTAACCCCTTCCCTCTATTTCACTTTCATCGATCAGCCCCCTTTGATAAAAACCCGATCCGCTCCTCCTCGTTCAACCTCCCACCGCCGACGGCCTTTGTGGCGCGGCCCCCACCAGTACCCCCCGTCGAGAGTCCCCCATCTTCTCTCTCCCCTCCCTCTCTGTTAAAGCACGAACGCGACCCCCCATTTAAACCCCTCCGCGCCCAGAACAGCCACCGCTGGCCAAGGTGGGCTCCGCCACCACCAACTGGGCCTGCCGCTGCGCCCTAGTCGGACTCCGATCCCCCTTTTTGCCGTCGCCGCCTACAAACAGCCCTCCCCCTTTTCGAATCAACGAAGACTCCCAGACTTCCCCCAAATCGAGCGACGCCGCTGCCCTGCCTGCGCTGGCCAACTCGGACCACCGGCACCCTTACCGACCGACGGACGCCCCTCCCCCTCTTCGTTCATCAGCTGTAAGTGTTTAAATTCCATTTTTATTTATATAAATAATTTAAAAATATAATCTTTATTGGAAGGAGCGTTATAAAAATATAATCTTTATTATATGAGCACCATTATAAAAATAGAGTTTTTATCTATAGTAGCGGTACAAAAATGTGATTTTTATCCATATAGAGTGATTATAAAAATATGATTTTTATATACATAGCAACAATAAAAAAATGTGATTTTTATATATATAGTTGCTACGGATAATGAAATTGACAAAAGGCGAGCATGATGAAGAATTCCTACATAAGAAGAGTCGTGGTGTTTGGTTTAGCTCTTGGTGAGAACTCCTCACCTTTAATTTATTTCTAGTTTGAAATATATACTAGGATGCAGACGGTGTTTAGTAGCACCCGAAACCCGTCGTCCACAGACCATGGACGACTTGTTTGTTTGATTGCTGTGTTGTGAAATTTGATTGTGTGATGTGGAATGAAATAAAATATTTTATAGTGGAAAATATTTTATGGTTAAAAATATGATTTTTAACGTGTGTTGAAATAATATACATATTCATGTGTTGAATAAAATATATATTCGTGTGTTGAAGTAAAATAAATATTTATAAACAAATCAGACGTTTTGTTTATATACACTGATTTGACTGATATTGATTGGGACGATAAATTTTACACATTGCCCAACTGCACCAATAAAATCTGTGTTTGTTGATTTGGAACCCCACACGGGTATTGGGATGATATTTGACGTACACTAATCCCGATTGTTTAGTTGTATGTCAATTGATGGGTTGACAGACTGTAAGCGTTAATAATTTATATTTAATGCTTATGCAGTTGAGTGGTGCACTCTGGATGATGGTTGATGATTTATCGTTGCTGTTATATACATGTGTTGTAGGGAATCCATATAATGAACGTTATATGGTAATTGATTGGACCTCATTCCAATTTGGAAAATAGAAAAATATATATTCAAGTGTTAAATAGAAATATATATTCATGTGTTGAAGAAAATATTCATTTGTTGAATAGAATAACGAAGTTATTGAAATATATAAAGCCATGTTGGTTAGATATGCGCCATTTTGACGCGAGCGATATTTATATCGATTATATTCGTTTTTATAATGATTATAGAAAAGAAAGTGATTTCAAAATATAAAGTTTTGAAAATATTATCATTTGTATATCGATGATGTGGAATTTTCAATTTTGATTTGAAATAGAATACGAAGTGGAAATCATTTTGAAAACGAATTTAAAACGATTTATATAATACGTTTTAAAATAAAATGGACGAAATATATATAATATATATTATGTATATATATATATAATGGCCTGAATAGAACGCGCCGCGCCGCGACAGTTCGCGAATTTCGACCATTGACTTCGAATGGATATTACGGGAGATCCGATCGTCGGATTCTCCTAAAACCGGAACCTCTGGGTTCGTATCGAAAAGAGCTTTCTAACGAATAATAGAAATTAGAAATCTAACAGTTGGATTTGGATTTATGTCCAAATCAAATTTGGAAAAGGTCGTTGTAAGTGCAGTTCGATGGCCGTTGACGGAAATCGACTGTACGGGCCTTGATAAAATTATTAAAAATAGTAATAATTTGTGTAAACTCATAAGAAATGATTTGTGAAGAATTGGGATGAAAAACTCCAAATTTGAAAAGATAAAAGTAGATTTTTTATCAAAATGAACTAGTTTTGAACTAGAATAATAATTTATTTATTTTTAAATAAATAAATTGGATATGAAATGGTTTTAAAATAACCAGAAGTTTCCAATATATGAATTGGAATGGATTTGAATCGAAATCATCTTCGAAATAGTTCGATGTTGGATTTTGTGATTATACAGATGTTGTTATGGAAATTTGAAAGATATATTTATATCGTTATTTCCAATACAATATTTGTTGGTTTCAGAATTTGGTATTGAATATAAGCCGATATATTTTCTATTCAGAGCCTTGTGTTTAATATCAAATGGGATTTTGGGTTGTTGTGAACGGTATCTTTAATAATACTGTTCTTAAACCCAAATGGAGTTAAGAAAATTAAGAACTAACTGGGGATCAGTTAAGTTAGATGGTTTCTTGGATATTGATCTGATGTTGGTTTTGGCCTTCGGGGTTAATATTTAGGGGACTGTCCTCTTACTAATTTACGGTTAGGGACTGATTGAAATGTGATGTGATTTTAGGGTTTATCGTGAACCGTGTTTTAAATGACATCGGTTCTTTAACCTAGTTAAAGATTAAAACTAAGTGGAGTTTTAATAAATCTTTAATTAGATTGAAATGATCGAGAATGGAGTATCACCAGTTTTGCTCCAAGCGATAGTTAATTCTTTAACTAGATTTGAACGTGAAATGGTATTTAATTTTACCGATAACACCGTGGTGTTAAATATGGAGTACTACCAATTTTGCTACTTGGGATGAACATGTTGGGATTGGGAAATAAAATAAATAATTACTTCGGTGTGGTTCGCTAATCCCGACTAGTTTGAAGTGATATTCAAAGGAAGATTAAAGAATAAATTTAAAAGAATTTATCTTTGATAAAATTAATGGGAACCTTTCCCTAAGAATGTGAAAATTAGAAACTAACTGTAGGTTAGCTATGAAGAATGGTTTCCTGGGCATTGATCTGACGTTGGTTTCGGCCTTCGGGGTTAATGTTTTGGGGAATTATTCTCTTGCTAATTTACGGTTTGTGACTGATGAATTGGAATGAGGCGTATGTTGTGTTTGTGTAACACTTGTTTATTATCAACGCGAGTTATTCAGAAAGACCGGGTGTATCCCATTCTGAATAACTGATTCAACGTAGTGTCGAAGAGGAAGATGGTGGTTGAAGACTGGAGGTCTTTACGTCGTTTGGGTGATTACTGATGATCTTGATTGGGCCGTACACCCAAGAGGAGGGAATCAGTTAGTGGTCGTCCAAACGTACTTGGAGATCGATGGATATGCAAGGTACAAGGTGCCTCCAGTTTCGTTCAGACTCAGAACGGACTAGTAGATGGACTGTGTGTCTAACATTGGATATCATTCTGTGTGATGAATGGATATCGGTTGCATGGAGTGGTCTACATGTGTGGCATGCTAAGATGCAAATGATCAAGGCTTCTGTTGAAAAGCAGAGTCTTATGGTTGATGATCAAAGCACAGCCTGTGTGGCACAGCTTTGTGTAGCGTTAACTCGTGAGCCTCACACCCTGGTTGTGAACCCAAAACGGGAGAGGACATTTGGGAGGACATGTGCTTCTTTCTACCTAGAAGTGGCGTCAGCGGTTTTACACGCCCTGATGAGTTTGACTTATGTGGCTGTTGCTGTTGCGAGGCGCCTCAGATATATCGGTGACTATGTGGAGCCGATGGAGCCATTGGTCTCATTTGCGCCACAAAGGGCGGGGAAGCGCAGTGTCTAGGGTTTAAGTTTAATCCACATCGATGGACCGGCCCTGACGATCCAAGGCTTGACTGAGTACTTGCCTGAGACATGGTAGGCTAGATTGTCTCGAAGCGATGAGGACGATCCCTGGCCTCGGTTCACAGATGGAAATCCAATTTCCAAATACGTGACTTTGCGGTTTTGATTGTAGAGCCTAGTATGGCGACATGATATATGGTACCCATGCCGTCTATGATTGATATTTATGATTGAAATTGTTTTGACACTATACACTTATAGTAATAATAAAGATGAAATTTAGCGTATCAAGCATTCTTTGGCTATTATAAGGTAAAACCCTATCCTCCGGCTTGCGTTGCATTGTGTGATGGGACCTGGGTCTTATAATAGCTTCATTGTTCTTTATTTAGCATTGCGCTATTTGTTTTATGCACTGGTATTCTTGGGAGGTTCCGTGTTATACGGCGTGGTCCCTTGATTTACCTAACTTTAAAATAAAGATTAATAACTGTTTTAGTTCTCACACCAGTCACATGACTAACCTGGAGTTTATTATTTTAACCTAAACTCTAGGTGCCTTTATTTTGACATGGGTAGCTAGTAGTTTTGGTTTTGCAGATTTATTTTCACAAGAACCTGGTTTACAGCTGGAATGATATCCGGAAAGCTCTGTATCCGTGTATTACTTCTAGTTTTGTTTTGTATTATTTTTCGCTGCGATGTATTTAAATATAATTTAAATCTCTGATATTTTCTGTGTAATATTTATTCCTACTCTGTATATTCTTGTAATCTGATGAAATTGTTGTAACATACAATGAAATGTTCTTCTGTTTGCGTCCAGATGTGGCTTGTTCTCACTTCAACCCGGGCTTTCCTTACCGGGGAAGTTCGGGTCGTTTTAAGAACGCTTGCATCTCATGCCCCACATATATATAGTATACAATCAAAACCGCAGACGCTTATTGGAGATTGGATTCCGATTATAACAAGGTATGGAAGCACCTGTCGATAGTGTATCTCTAGAGAGGAATATACTGGGTTCAACAAGAACGTCTTGCAACCCATTCCACTCATAACCGACCATTCATTTCTCTTGAGTGTATCGAATATGTTGTCACCTACGATTGCTAGCAACATAACCGTTCCCAGGAGATACAGAAGCGAAAAGAAGTAACAAATATGAATATTCTCTAGATGGTGACAATACAATCTAATGGAGGCGACCCACTGAGCCATGTTGCCTGCCCGATTTTTGTCATTTCCCGGTTGAGGAGGCTTGAGGTCATAACGTATATTTTGACAGATCACACCTCCATTTACTTTGAATGCCACATCGTCATACCCGCCAAATCACAAATTGATTTCCCCAAAAATACCATGGGTATAAAGCTAAGAGAAACGAATTCCTCCGCCACCAAACGTGGACTTACATGATCCATTAGATATACTTTGTCAGACATTCGTCCATACACGTTGTCCTGGGTCTGGACAAACCGAAGGCACTATTCTGTAAATCCATCTTAGGCAATTTCTACCTTGGATCACCAGAACAACCCTTGCACAACTCCGTCTTCAATTATCTTCATCATATTTTATTTGCAACGCTAATGCCCATACGGAATGGTTTTCAGATAATAAATCTGATCCCGGTCTCTCCGTATTGACAACGGAAAATGGTTGAAACTTTGATAGTCGATGATTTAACTATCAAGGAAAACATGTGTACAAACAATGGTCGTATTTCCAAATGGAAATCTTACCGATCAATCATCAATTAACACTGACCCCCTTTAATTTAATTTGCCATTCAATTCTTCATTTCCTTATTCCCGTTTCCATATGTTTGTAAATTCTTATTTTCTAAAATTATAAAATATACGTTATTAATCATTGGAAAACATTTCCATATTCACTCTCATTTCTTATTTCCTATATTAGAAAACATTTTCAATTCTTCTTTGAAAAACATTTCCAAAACTACTTCATTGGATTTAAACAGATGTTTAAATAAAACATCGCTATGCCAACACGAACTATTTCACTCATTTACTAAATTCACTTAACTAACCTTCACTATCGAACCTTAACTATTCCTTAGCTAAAATTGAAGTCAATCAAGTTGGGGTATAACTACCTCTCAGGCCTTAACTGAACAACATTTCTAACCTCGAAATAGACAAAGTTCACCTTTTAGATCTTCAACAATTTCCTTACATAATTCTCGGATTCTATTTACGAAACCATTTCTTTTTCAAAAATCATTTGATTATGACAATAGTATTATAATCCCATGCTTCTGAAATATAATAACTTAAATATAACTTTTATTTATTAATTTAAATAAATAAGTAAATGTTTATTTAATAAATAAATCTTTATTAAAAACCCGGAAAGTAAATAGTACTTTCCTACATTTGATATAGTCGAATCCAAATGTATAATTCTCTCTCGAATAGTCTCTATTTGATAACTCTTTTTTGAATAAATTATATTCGATTATTTCGTTTTTGAATAACTATATTCGATTATCACTCTTTCGAATAATTATATTCGATAATTCTCTTCGAATAACTAATATTCGATAATATCTCTTCGAATAACAAATATTCGATAATCTCTCTTTGAATAACTAATATTCGATAATCTATCTTGGAATAACTAATATTCGATTAACCAATTTGATTAGTTCTAATTTGATTAACTCAAATCGATTAACTCTAATTTGATTAACTCTAATTCGAATAACTAATATTTGGTTAACTCTAATTGATTAACTATAATTCGATTAACTCTAGTTGATTAACTCTAATCGATTGACTCTAATCTATAAACCTTAATTTGAATAACTAATATTTGATTATCTCTAATTTATATTCCTATTCCAAAACCAGTTTTCCTTATAAATGTTTAATTTATTAAATATTTACTTTAATCCATTTTTCACATCGAATGTGAGAAAGGTGTTTCTTTTATATAATCAATCAGTTTGATTTTTCATTCAAAAATAACATCCCATTTCCAAATACTATTTATACTTCTATTTAAAGAATTTTTCATACGAAATCTCCTTTTTATTTCTAACACTTAAATCTCATTCATAAATCCTTTTGTAATTGCTACATTCAATTTCAATCTCAAATAACAATGTTAAAACCGATTTTTACTTCTATATATAAATTCAGACTTATATATTCAATTTATCCAATGATAAATAATTTAATTAATTTATAAAACATTATTTAAAAATCAATCTCCTCCATTTTATCAGTTAAAACAGATTTCTATTCAATTCTATTTTAAATTAATCTTTTCCATTTATCTGTTAAAACAGATTTTCATTTAATATTTACTTTCCACTTATTTCCTTTTTATAAAATTCTATTTATTTTATAAAATACTTCCTTTTATAATACCCTAATTATTTCCCAAATGATTCGTTTTATAATTCTATTTGTTTTACAAATATTTCAATTCCAATTCTATTTGTTTTACAAATATTCCCTTAAATACCCCTTTGATTTTTATAAATATGTCCTTTTATAAAATCCTTTGATTTTATAAATATTTTATTTACAATATACACTTTGAAAATTCCGTTTTTACATTTCCAGTGTCACTTATGGTATTAAAATACCAAATCAAAAGAATCAATCATCATCCAAACACACATAATCAATAACAGATTATATACTACGACATATATCGTCACAATATATGGAAAAAAGTATCAAAAATGTTGAGGAATCCAGTTGGATCCCTCCAACCTGTTTCCCTACATCCAAAGATATTAAACATAAATAACACCGATTTCGTTTCAACATGAAATATTCTGATCAACAGAATCAATATTAAATGAACGATATATATAAAACTAAATTGATATTTTTAACTAACCGATTAGCAGTTCAACCAACCAATCAACACACAGCAATCAACCAATATTTACCAGTTCTAAAAGTACGTTATGAAAATATAAACTGAGCAGCGTTAGTGAGATTTACTCACATTGGACGGTTATTGCTAAATAACGATAATTGACGGTTGATTCAGACAGACAGTTTATTTCGCTATAAATTGTAACGAGCTCCATTCCACTCCCAGTTTGTTCCATTGTGTAGCTACCGTCCATATAATCCCAATGGATCTTGTCTTGTCAAATTCTGATAATGTATGAGAGAGTTATGATAATTATTGGTTAACACACATTTTAGTAAACTTAAAACTAAATTTATTAATCCATTTGGGCTTTACCATTTTTGTCACCCGGCCTATCCCCTTATTAACCCACCTGCTCCAAACCAACTCCTTCTTCCACGTCTAAACAGAACACTACTCCATTTAACTCCACCAAGGTCGACTTTTCCCTGATCATTTCTCCATCACCACTTCATTATACACCAAACTAAACTTCCAAACAACATTTTGTTCAAAATCGCACTCGCAACACCATATTTCAATCCACTCGCACTCTTCTTCCTCAACACAGAATCACGAACTGCTGCTCTTGCCATTTCCGTGACTTCAGACTTCATTTACTCTTCCTACTAATCACGGAATTACCAACTGACCCCATTGTTTTCTTCCACTCCGAACTCTCCTTCCTGCTATACCTATATCGCACCACTTGATGGCTTGTTGCAACTCGCGATGTCAGGCTCTCAATCACGGCATGAGCAAAAACCGCGACATCATTTATTCTCGAAAATTCCATAAAAATGGCAAACTCTTCTATTTCCCATCAGCATCCCAAATCTAAGCTTCATTTCGCGATTTGATGCTCCACATCCAAGATTTCGTGAAGCCTAGTTCTCGATGGAAAAATAGAGTGAGCGGAAATGGGCATCGCACCCTTCTATCAGCATACCAGAATGAAGAGAGAGCCATAAGAATCGCAAATATATATATATATATATATATATTTGATAATTTATAGAATTTTCTTTGAATTTTCTATGGGTCATTGATATTTCTGTGTATTTTGGTTTGTGGCAGTCGTGATGCCTTTGACCCCAATGAAGAATGACTTAGGGTTAGAGATAGTTTAGGGGTATATATAGGATAGGTTTTATATTTTTTTAATTTGATTATTATATTTAATTTTAATCAATTGCTATTTGTATTCGATGTTTAAAATCCGTATAATTGCATACGATATCCACAAATCATGAAAATTGACATACAACTAGAGTTTGATATTATGGACCCAACGAAACTGGTTTCGTCGAATTTCGACTCTGTTTGCTCACACAGCGTATTTTTAACCGTCAAAACATCGAATGTTTTTCACATTAAAAATCCGTATGGCCACACACTGACTCCAAAAATCACGAAAATTGAAATCTAACAATAATTTGACATTATAGATCCAACAAAATTGGTTTCGTCGAATCTGGAGGTCGTTTGCAAAACTAACTATTTTTAAAGCTCTAAATATACCAATTAAATATTTATATATTTAAAAATAGTTAAATTAAATATTAATAAATTAATATTATCGTATATATTCACATATAACATCATATAGCTCCAAAATATACACATTTGGATTTATGCATTGATATTTCAAAATCTCGGATTATATCGATATTCGGTTTATATTGAAAATCCTTTTTTTATAAATAAATCGTTATAAATTATAAAGGAATTCCATAGCGACTTTTTGAAAATTTGATTTGGACATAACTCACAATCTACACGATGTAATCCCGATTTTTCTCTTCCATTAGATAAATATACTTCACCAGCTCCGAATGTTTCTTATTTCATAGAAATCCGATTTAAAATGGATTTTGTATATTCGTTTAAGGTTCGAATCGCCAAATTACGAACTACCGTGCCATTACCGACTCGATTATAATTATATTATTAATAATACGTTCAAACTTCGTTAAAATAATATATTCGTTAATATAATTCAAATCTAAACTGAATTATATCTCATAAATAATCCCATTCACACAATATCGTGAATTGAGATATTTCTGACTATTTTGGAATTAAATATAATATTCTATTATCTATATTAATTAAATATTCAATATTATTTAATTAAACAACCATTTAATTCTCTAAATCACTATTTATATAATTAAATAAATAAATTATTATATCGCTGAAAATACGAGTCGTTACAATTGTAGTTTTGCAGAATATAAAAAATATCACAGCACATATCATAGCAGAATAAATAAATGCAAAAAATAAGCGATATAAAATTTACTCAGCTTTGGCAAACCCATGTTTACTGCTGCATTCCCCAGGGTTTCTACTTGGTATTTAAAAACAATATCTTGCATACAACTCTAGTACACTCGCGAACCCACTCACGACTCCTCGTTATTGTTCAAATCCTACGCTCAAAACCCTGCGTTGATCTCAAACCCTGAGATCAGATTTTCCCTAACTATAAACCTTATAACTAGAACTCTAGTTTAAAGAAAACTAGAAAACTATAGATTAATTACAAAGAAAGAACAACTTCAAATAAAATAAAAACAAAAACCTTGTTAATGGCGACAATGCAATTTTCCTCTTCTTCTCCATCCTCCTCCTTTGCCTTCGACTCTGCCTTCCCTCCTCTTCTAACTCGCCCTCTTTCCCCTAAACCCCATGACCCTCCTCTATCTCAAGTGAATCCTAACTCTTGAGAAGCTCCGATTAATTCATAGAATTCATTGAAGGCTTCCTTTCCTTCGTTCGTTAAATCGGACTACGCGTCATTATTTAGATCTGCTCTGCGGAACGCAAGATCATATAAACCGATTCAGTTTGAAATTGCGAGCGATGGTAAGAGGAAGATAATTCCAAATCTTATTAAGAAGGAAGATCTCAACTACTGGAATGATTTTTTAATCGGATTCTTTTTAGATGGTACGTTATCCTTTCCTACAGTAGCTAATTACCTTCTTAGACGCTGAAAATTAAGTGGGTAGGTTGATATCAAATCAGATGGACATCATTTTTATTTTAAATTCTCTAATGATAACGATAGAAAGAAGATTCTCAGATCCGATCCAATATTCATTCGTGGTAGGATGTTTATCATTTCAGTAATGGGATCCGTCAATAGCTAGTGCTCAATCTTAAATCAAAAAGGTTCCATTATGGATCAATTTTTATCGAATTCTGATGATTCTATGGACACTAATTGGTATAAACTGGTTAGTTAATCATGTAGGGAAGCTTATTTGTTTTGACATTTCTTCTGAAAGAAGGAAAAGGTTTATATATGCTAAAGCGTTAATGGAAGTGTCTCCTTAGTTCGAGTTACCTGATAATATAGAAGTAGGCGGCTTGGGTGATATTTGTCCAATTGTGAAAATTGGTTATGATTGGAGGCCTAAAATCTGTACTCACTATAGGATTTTTGGCCATGATTCCATGTATTGTGAGTCAAATGCTAAGAATATTGGCGAACAGAAGGATACTGGTAATGAAGATCATCATGCTGAGGCACATGTACATAATGGATATCGAAAACAAAATGTTCAAGTGAATGTTAATCAGTTCAAATGGAATACTGTTAATACTAAGAAAAAAAATACTAGAGAAAGAACGAAATGGACAGTAATAAGGATAGTGTAGACGATATTGCTAATGTGAGTGAGAATCCTTTTTCTAATTTAGCCTTTGATGATTTGGCATTTGCAGGAGATGATCATGTTGCTAATGGGGTTTCTGGTGTTAATACAATGTATAAAAGTAATATAGCGCAACCAACTGATACTGAAAATGGTGCGGATAAGAAGTCTAAGAATAAGGAAAATTATAAAGTGCTTGATGGTGAAAATATCTTTGGAAATTTAATTGGTGATATGAATGAGAATACGGATGGTTTGCAGAAAGCTTCAGGTACATCTTCTTGTCCATCAGCTGCTTCTTCGGTTTGTGCTAATTCGGTTATGAGTTCTTCTTTCTCCTTGATTAATAATACTGTTACTGGTTCTTCTACTGTATCTTCTGTGCCATGCTCGTCTTCATTCAGTTTTTTTTCACCTTCATCCGCTAGTTCTTCTGAAAAATTTTCATCAGTGTTATCAGGTGTAGCTCAGTCACCTTATGCAAATTTGAGGCCACCTGCGCATGTAAGTTTACCTCCAGTTTCTGGTCATGGGTTAACTTTTCTGAATTTGAGGCCACTTGCTCATGTGATCTATTCTATATCCTCTGCTGTTTCCACTAGTGCATTTCCTTCATCGAGCTTCAAAGGCAAAAAGCTTAAGGGTAAGTTTTGGGCTGACGATCTAGATGAGGGTCACGAATGTGATATGGGGGATGTACTGCCTATTGGTAGTAAATCAGAAAGAAGATTTACAAGGAGTATGGGTAAAATGAAATGGGGGTATGGGATGTTCATGGATTTTCCTTCTGTTTGGTTAATACTTCAATCTGTAAGGGTGATGCCTTCTTTTGACTGAATGTTAAGTAGAGATTTGAGTAGGATGATGTTGGAAGGATATGGCCATGCAACTGGGTTGATGCTGCAATAGTCCATGGTGATGCTTTTATGTAGTTCTTGAAGGAATTGGCATGTGGTTAATTTTACATTAGTTTCTTTGCTATTATTTTTGTATTCTATCTGACATGGTTTATAAGTGAGGGTATATATGGTTGTAAAGGATAGGATTAGATAGTCAGTAGTTCATGTATTGTTGTCTATATTTTGCAAATCTTTTGTTGTTAATAAAATTTTGCGCTTAACTTTAAAAAAATAAATTAAAACAAAGTTAAATATAAATGAGTCAGTCCCTTTTTCTCAAGCTATATCACTTGTTAAATATGCCGACTTCCTCTTTGCCCTTTCAATGGTGACTGAATGAAAAAATTAGGGTTTTGCTCCTCCTTTTAAATCGCGGCTTCAACGTTGGTTCGATTTTGTTCTTGGATGCCTACAATTATTCGATGCTCCCTAGTCATCTGATTTGGTGTTACAAGTTGATCGAAAATCTCCAAAGTATATGAGTTTCTCTGACTTACTTTTTCAGTTGAATGCATGTGGTTTTTGATAAGATTGCCAGTGATGAAATAGGTGTATTTATAGGGTTTAGAAACCTTTGATTCTATGATTTCGCCAATGACTTGCCATAATTTACCCATTCGATTTTTTGGAAATGTTTGATTGATTTTCTTGCTAAAAAATAGCTCTTGTGATTTTCTGGAAATTTTTGAAACCAGTAGAAAGATTCTTACAAAAATAACTTTGAACACATTTGATAATATGATGTGTGGTTTATGACTGGTTCAAAAATATTAAGAAAAAAATATTTCTCTTACTTGTTTCACGTTTTTGCATGAATCTGATTTGAACATTGTTGATATTTTCCATATATTTTGGCCTTTTATTATATTTCCTTCTTGCCAAATATACATGCATGTGTACTTTGTGGATTTATTCTCTTACCGAAAATAACACCTTTGAAATCATTGATAAATGATACGTGAATTTCCAGTGTTGAAATTGTCGATCTTGCCACTTTTGTTTATTTGCGAAAATATGGAATTTCTGAATTTGTTCAATTTGCCAATAAACACGTTGATAATTTCTTATGTGAATTTCATTAATAAATTTTTTCCAACATTCTGAAAATGACATTTTTGCCAAGTTTGCCAGTATGTAATATTTAGGGAATAAATTGCTAGATATCCCTCGGCTGTGATTATGTGCCATTGATGAAGAAAATATTATTTGCCCAAAATACATTTGTCAAGAAACAAATTTAGCTCTTTTCCACTTTTGAACCAGTCAATTTATATTGGAAATTAAAAGAAACATTTTATATTTTATTTTATCTTGCATGCTGCACATGTTCCTGCTAAACTTGTTTTATGTTGTTGCATTTGTTTTCTCTGTTTACATGCTGTTGTTTTTCATGCATGTCCATTTAAATCTTGCATAATATTGTTCTTGTGTTGCCATTTGAAATTACCCATTTTTGTTTCTTTATCCTGACCACTGAAAAATATAAAAAAGAACATCTTGCTTAATATGTCACGATGAAGCTTTCCTATAATGTTCAACACAAATTCAGGAAAATTACAAAAATCTTTTTGCCAAATAAAAGATGGAATTTTCAAATATTCCTGAAAAGAAAAACTTCCATATATCTCGGTCTTTATTGTTTTTTCGTTGAGTTAGAAATATTCAGGTTTGATGCATGCTTTCTCCATTGTCTGCTACACTTGGCTGATTTGAACAAATGTTATTTTTGCATTCTTGTAACTTCACCTTGAATATCCCTTATAAGAGTATATACCTGTAACACCCCACCTCCGCCAGTGCCACTCTTGCAAGGGCACTGACTTTGGAGGGGCGTTTAAACAAGGTAAACATGCATGCAGATATCACAAGACAGAACATATAAGTAAAAAAAACAGAGTAAATATAGCAGCGGATATAAACTAGCATATCAAAACCATAAGTTAAGTTACAACACAGTACTTGATCATTATTTTCCATAAACAAAGTCTAGAAACATAAAACTGGAAACTGGAAAGGAAAACATAAAGTAGCTGTCCCCAAGGTAGAAAACCATAGCGAGCTCAAGTCCAAAGCATACATGAGCTATCCAGGAAAAGCAGCTAAGATCCAAGCTAAGTACTGGTATTCCCGCCCTGTAAACCTGGGGGGGAAACGAAAGAAAAGAGGCGAAAGAAAATGGGTCAGTCAAAAGACTGGTAAGTCCTACCTACTATTGTACAACAACTAATAAAGTTAACTGTATATGTAAACAAGGATGAGTCATAGGATGATAACTGGCATGGAAAAAGTCAACAAGATAGATCAAGTGTGGCACCGCATATACAAGGTTGAGGTTTGCACCAAGTGTACTAGTATCACAAGTCATGTCAAGTGTAAAAAAGAAGTGATCCCCAGGCCCAAGTTTGGCCCAACATCATGAATGACCTAAACCAAGGTCCAACTAGCACGGTCTAGTCGATCGGCTCTCCTAAAGCCTAACTCGTCAAGTGTCGGTGTCATACGGCCCAACTACGAAGTGTAGCTAAACTGTGCTAGGTCCACCCTAGGGTGTATCAAGTCCTAGGGTGTCAACCACTGACACAAACCAAGCACGCACAGTTTAAACCTACTGGTGCCCGTGCCTGCTTTTTCAACTCCGGACCATGTGCACGACCATGGCCCGCCTGAACCTACACCGGCGCACCTACACAGCCGTCGTCTTGGTCGCTTACATGTCATCCCAGTAATCGTGCCCCACCCTAGCCTAGTCCCTAGGGTATCATGATACAACTAAGAGGGTTACTGGTGCAAAGGACCACGTAACTAGGGTTTCCTTAATGGGTTAAACGTGGTTAACCCAACTCATCCAAGTACCAAGTTGGTTAAGTGTACCCAAGGTTCATGACTTAACCCTATCAACCCATCGTGTTTAATTGGTTAAGTATTCAAGCGGTCCATGACTTAACCCTACCATGTGGCATTAATTAATTTAATGCACCCAACCTCTCACATTAGACCTTGTTGTGGTTACTAGTTAGGCCGGGCGGGTCCGGGTAGGTTTACACCACAACTTAGTCTAACCTCGGGTTTCACGTGCAACATGACCAACTACTCACATTGGGTCCTATTGCTTGTAGCCACTAGTTAAGCCGGTCGGTTCCGGGTAGGTTTATGCTACAAGCTCAATCCAACCTCGAGTTGGCCATCCTCATGTTTTCTAAGTGTCATGTCCATCATGTTTCCAAAACACATTACAAATTTTCAAGCAATTGGGTAGACCTAACTTAATAGGTAAATTCCCAATGGGTAGACCTAACTTAATAGGTAAATTCCCAAGCTTACGTTTTTATGTCTTTTAAGTTTACCCAACCCCAAACGCAATCCCCTCGCTTACATATCGCAATAGCGCATAAAGGATAGAAAGAGGGAACTTGGCAAAATCATGACATAAAGGTGTTGGAGCCACAAGTTAAACATGGTGGCATATGAGACAAAGATGTGATCACAAACTTGCATATCATGTTATCAACTTGCAAAATATTCCTAAGCATGCATAACATCATTTTAACTTGCATAGTGTTCATATGCATGCATAACATGGTTTCAACTTGCATAAGGTTCATATGCATGCATAACATCAAACTTGGAAAATAGGCGGAACATGGCCATAGATAGCATGAGATAAGGACTAGTAACATGCATATAACATTATATGCATGTTAATACAAGGTTTATGAGAGTTTCAAAGTTGCATCATGCAACATTTCCAACCAAATATCACATCTTTCTATGCATAAAGCCAAGGTAATGACTTTACTAACATGCATAGAGTAAGCTTATGCATAAAATCATAAGATCAAAGCACATATCATGATTAACCCCAAACTCAACTTGCAACATAACATATTAACTTCATAGTTAAAATACAAGAGTAGAAATAGGCTTACAATGCTTATGTGGACTCAAATGAGTATAGCAAATGTAAGAAACCCCTTATGCAACAAATTAAAACCCCAAAATGCAAGCAAACTTGATCAAGACTCCTCCTTTATGATGCCAATAGAGAAACAAGACTTTAATGCAAGCTAAAGAGGATCATACAAGCCTAAATACACTTGTATGCATGGAAATCTCTTAGAAATTTGATTTAGGAATTTTATGAAGAGAGTGGAGGCCATGAGAGGATTGATTTTGCCATAGTTTAGTTGTATGAATGAATAATGATGATTTAGGGTAGGTTAGGGTCTTATTTATAGAGTAGGCAAGTGTTTTAGGCCATAGGATTAAACCTAGATTCAATCCAAGCCATCAAAGCATGTCTTGGGGAAGAAGTCAAGTGTAGGAACCATCTAGGGCCTTTAGATTAAAGATGAACCATGAGAACCATCCAAATGCAAAATCTACATTTGAGCGAATCGGCCCACGGGTTGACAGCCAAACACCCTGGATTAACCCCTAGTCGACCCTGCGAGCTCGGGTCGACCTCAAAAATCAGCCGGTTCGGTTATTCCCCTCTCCCAATTCGCTGTTTTGAACATTTTTGCATATTTATTTATTTAATTTTCAATTATATATATATATATATCAATATATATATATTTCTCTGCGCAACCCATTTCACTTAATTAAGTATACTTTAATTTGGGAATTTTTCGTGAAACTTCGCGAGGCCATATCTTGGTCATACGGACTCCGATTTTCGAAAACTCGGACTCTATTTCGCGTATTTTTCCGAGACGAACGCAATGGCATAGCCCGTTTCCCTTGATTCAGATTTTACAGTTTAATTCTGCCTCCATTTATGTTATAACATGTTATTCAAAAATACGGGTTGTTACATTCTCCCCTCCTTAAAGGATTTCGTCCCCGAAATATCCAAGTTAGGAAGAACGTATCCTACCATCCATCATCCATCTACTCAAAACATCATCCACGAGCAATCATTGTCCTTAAAAGGTTCTAAATGCTGTATGATCATATGCAAAGGTGTGTGTATATGTACTTATCTAATGCAAATATCATCAATGCAGATTATGTTAGTGAAATGAATCCATATGTATGCAATTCCTAACATAATGTATAACATCTATATGTGTGCACATCACATACATCCATATGCAACATCCATGTGATAACACAAAAATTTTCATCCATGAATAAGCATAAACACTCATGCATATGCAATATGAGAGTGTGTGAGCCGATCTTAGTGCCTAATGTGTATCATGCATCCACGAGTATCCACTTGCAACCACTTGCAACCATCAAGCATAACATGTTTCAAATACATGTTTCATCCAAAGGGTTTCTACCTAAGGTTCTCATGACAAGGTTAGCACGATAACTAGATAAACATGGATAGCAAAGAGAAAGATATGCTAACAAAGAAAAGAGATTGAGAGTGTACCCTCAAAAAGGAATGGATAAAGCCCACGCATCTTCTCCTCGGTTTCCTAAGTTGCGTCTTCTTCGGCTTCACCCCATTGAACCTTCACCAACTCGACCTCTCGATTCCTTAGCTTCTTGGTCTCCGTCCCTAAGATACGAATCAGAGCTCTCCTCAAAGTAGCTTCTTTCTCCACTTCCACACCTTCCAGAACACTTGGCTCAACAACCTCTGCTGACTCATGTAAACACTTCCGGAGATGCGAGACATGAAAAACATCGTGTTCTCCGGCAAGCTTCTCGGGCAATTTCACTCTATAAGCCATCTGCCCGATCCTCTCTATAATAGGGAAGGGTCCAACAAATCTCGGTGCTAACTTCCCAACGGCTCCAAATCGGACCACATTCAGCAAAGGAGAAATCTTCACGAAAACCATATCTCCAACATCAAACTCCAAATCAGATCTTCGCTTATCAGCATAGGATTTCTGTCGGTCTTGGGCCGCTTTCATCCGTCTTCGAATCAACTCGATCTTCTCGGATGCATCTATGATCATATCAGGCCCAAGTATAAGCTTATCTGTAGTCTCCCACCAACATGTAGGCGACTTGCACGGCCTCCCATATAAAGCTTCAAATGGTGCCATCCCTATGCTTGCTTGATAACTGTTATTATATGCAAACTCAACAAGAGGAAGATGGTCTTCCCAAGTACCACCAAAATCCATAATACAAAGCCTTAACAGATCCTCGAGTACCCTATTCACCCTTTCGGTTTGACCGTCCGTCTGTGGGTGATAAGCAGTACTTAGATTCAACCTCGTGCCCATGGCTTCTTGCAAGCTATTCCAGAACTGACTTGTAAAGATTGGGTCACGGTCACTGACTATACTAGAAGGGACTCCATGAAGTCTCACAATCTCACGAAGATATACAGACGCTAGCCAAGATGCGGTCCTCTTGCTCTTTACCGGAATGAAATGAGCACTCTTCGTAAGTCTGTCCACAATAACCCAAATGCTCGTATTCCCTTTCCTTGACCTTGGTAGCCCATCAATAAAATCCATGGAAATACTCTCCCACTTCCAAAGTGGAACGTCTAGAGGATGCAATAGCCCACCGGGCTTCTTCGACTCGGCCTTAACTTGCTGGCAAATGATACATCTTGAAACAAACTCTGCCACATCCTTCTTCATCCCAGGCCAAAAGAAAATACGCTTCATATCTTTATACATCTTATCTCCGCCTGGATGTATAGTCAACTTAGAGCGATGCGCTTCCTCAAGAATTTTTCTTACTAGATCTCCTACCACTGGAACACATAACCTTCCATCTCTCCTCAGCCAACCCTTGTCATCAATAGAATATCGAGCGAGATGACTAGACGTCTCTCCTCAAATCAGCTTATCCATAATCTCAACTATCTGAGGGTCTTCTTTCTGCGAAGCCCCAACTTGATCAAGAAGGGTAGGTCTGAGTTCCAGAGATGCTAATGAACCGGTCATCGACTCAATTGTCAAAGAGAAATCAAAGGTTGCCACATACTCTAAATTCTTCATCTCAACGAATAGAGGACTTAGGGTCAACCTCTTTCTGCTTAGTGCATCAGCCACAACATTACCCTTGCCAGGGGTATAAGCTATCTCGAAGTCATATGATGCCAAGAATTCCATCCACTTTTGCTGCCTAAGATTCAGATCTTTCTGCGAGAAGAGATACTTGAGTGATTTGTGATCAGTATACAACTCAAACCTTTCGCCTAAAAGATAGTGGCGCCAGGACTTGAGTGCAAAGACAATCGCCGCTAACTCCAAGTCATGAGTGGGGTAGTTCTTCTCATGAACTTTAAGTTGCCTACCCCCATAACATATCACTCTTCTCTCCTGCATCAGAACAACGCCTAACCCCGTGCCACATGCATCGGTATACACGGTAAACATTTTACCGCCATCGGGTAATGCCAAAACTGGAGCTGTGGTAAGGGCCCTTTTGAGCCTTTGAAAAGCAAGCTCACACTCTAAGTCCCATGCAAAGACTAAGTTCTTCTTCGTCAATCTAGTGAGAGGGGCCGAAATCTTAGCGAAGTCTCTAATGAACTTCCTATAGTAGCCTGCCAGACCGAGAAAGCTTCGCACTTCGGTTGCATTCCTAGGAGTCTTCCAGTCTTGAACTGCAACCACTTTCGCGGGATCCACAGCTATACCCTGCTTAGAAACTATATGCCCAAGAAATCGGACTTCCTTTCTCCAAAAGTGGCATTTGGAGAACTTGGCTTTCAACTGATGGCCTCTAAGCGTATCCATCACTTCCTTGAGGTGTCTAGCATGTTCTTCCTCGTCTTTTGAAAAGATCAGAATATCATCCACGAAGACAACAACAAACTTGTTAAGGAACTCCCTGAACACCCTACTCATCAAATCTACGAAGTAAGTGGGTGCATTAGTCAAGCCGAATGGCATAACAAGCCATTCAAAGAATCCGTCTGGAGTCCTAAATGCAGTCTTATCAATGCTGTTTTCGGCCACTCTAAGCTGATGAAATCCGGTGGCTAAATCAAGCTGAGAGAAAACAGAAGCACCAACAAGCTGGTCGAAGAGGTCATCTATCCTCGGTAATGGATGCCTATTCTTCTTGGTCAGCTTGTTCAACTCTCGATAATCAACACATAGACGAAGCGAGCCATCCGCCTTAGTAGCGAACACTACAGGAGCACCCCATTCAGAAATGCTTCGCCTAATAAAATTCTTCTCAAGTAGCTCCTTGATTTGCTTACTGAGCTCTCTCCTTTCACGCGGGGCCATGTGCCTAACTGGTAAGGAGACTGGCTTAGCATTATCAACCAGATAAATGCGGAAATCTATCTCTCGCTTAGGCGTTAACCCCTTAACTTCTTCAAAGACATCAGGGTATTCTCGAACCACCCTTACAGATTGCAGATCATCGATGGACGAGTCAAGAGATTCAAGATAACATAGCATGACGGGATCTAGCGGGTTGCAAGAAATCTCTAGGGTATTACCGTGGTGAGTCATGAGTCTCACCACCCTATGCTCACAATCGAGAATGGCTCCATAGCGGGACAACCAATCCATGCCCAAGATCAACCCGTATCCCGTGAACCCGAGAACATAAGCATCACACGAGAATTCTACGGTCAAGATAGAAATCCTCAAATCCATACAGATCATAGATAAATGGGCTGAACCCCCAATCGGATTTGAAACACTAACGGGATCCTCAACAAGACTAGTACTTAGGTGCAAACTTCCAACAACATCAGAAGAAATAAAGGTATGCGATGCGCCAGAATCAAACAAAGTGCGAACAGGAAAACCAGAAATATAAACAAGACTTTCCATAGAAATAGTACCTCGGTCTTGAACTGGAGTGGTGTTGAGAGCATGCACTTGCCCTCCAGATGAACCTGCGCGCTGAGTTTGTCCATGCCCCTGCTTCTTAGGGCAATCCTTGCTAAAATGTCCCGTCTCTCCACAATGAAAGCATCCATCCAATTTCATTCTCTTCTTCCTACAGTCCTTGGCCACGTGCCCAACAATCCCACAGAAGTGGCACTTTCTTGTGCCCTTTGCCTTGTTCTTGTTGCCCTTGTTGTTCTTGTTGTTCTTGTTGTTCTGATTACTCTGATTCCCTCCCCACTTGGAGTCTGCCTTCTTAGGATGAGTCTCATTGGGCTTGACTTCTTTCTTCCCATTCTTATCCTCTCCCTGCAGCAATGCCATGTCTACTAGGCTCTCGAAAGTGGCCCCCATGGGTATGTGTGACATGGCTAGACCTTGTAATGGCTCATTTAACCCTCGTGCAAAACGTAGAGCCTTCTTCTCGGGAGTATTGACCATGTCCAAACCGAATCGGGCAAGCTGGTTGAACTTATTCACATATTCTCTCACCGTCATGTCTCCTTGCTTCAAGGCTATGAACTTCTCTAGTTGCAAATTTGCCTCCGCAGACGATAAAAACTTAAGCCCAAACCTTGCCCTAAAGTCGGCCCAGGTTTCTACGGGCCTAGTAGCACTGGTGACCTCCCACCAATAAGAAGCTTCCTCCTTTAGTAGCCAAACCGCCAACAGAACCTTTCTACGGTCCTCTATATCAAAGATGGCAAAGAGATCTTCGGTCTCCTTCAACCAATTTCTTGCTTCCACAAAAGTCTCCGTCCCAATAAAATTTTTGCCACCCATTGCCTTGAAGTCCTTGCAAACCTTGGCGAAATCGGCTTGTGGTTGCTGAGGAGGAGGAGGAGGGGGTGGAACCTCAGTGATAATGGGAGTGGTTGCTGGACCTGCATTGTTGGCCCTAGCTTCCAAGTACCTCCGGAACCATCCGGGAATGGTGACTCCCTCAGGAAGATTGAGATCGGCCATGCTGGAAAAAAAGGAAAAGATAGATTTAGAACGAGGAAACGAAGGATAGTGCTTATGGCTCTTGGGGGATAGCCTTTCAAAATAAACTAGACTTTTCTTTGGAAAATACTTAATTGGTTTTGAAAATAGCTTTTAAAAGTAACTTTAAAACCCTTTTTGCTCCAATCTTGTAAACCTTATGCTCTGATACCAAATGTAACACCCCACCTCCGCCAGTGCCACTCTTGCAAGGGCACTGACTTTGGAGGGGCGTTTAAACAAGGTAAACATGCATGCAGATATCACAAGACAAAACATATAAGTAAAAAAACAGAGTAAATATAGCAGCGGATAAAAACTAGCATATCAAAACCATAAGTTAAGTTACAACACAGTACTTGATCATTATTTTCCATAAACAAAGTCTAGAAACATAAAACTGGAAACTGGAAAGGAAAACATAAAGTAGCTATCCCCAAGGTAGAAAACCATAGCGAGCTCAAGTCCAAAGCATACATGAGCTATCCAGGAAAAGCAGCTAAGATCCAAGCTAAGTACTGGTATTCCCGCCCTGTAAACCTGGGGGGGAAACGAAAGAAAAGAGGCGAAAGAAAATGGGTCAGTCAAAAGACTGGTAAGTCCTACCTACTATTGTACAACAACTAATAAAGTTAACTGTATATGTAAACAAGGATGAGTCATAGGATGATAACTGGCATGGAAAAAGTCAACAAGATAGATCAAGTGTGGCACCGCATATACAAGGTTGAGGTTTGCACCAAGTGTACTAGTATCACAAGTCATGTCAAGTGTAAACAAGAAGTGATCCCCAGGCCCAAGTTTGGCCCAACATCATGAATGACCTAAACCAAGGTCCAACTAGCACGGTCTAGTCGATCGGCTCTCCTAAAGCCTAACTCGTCAAGTGTCGGTGTCATACGGCCCAACTACGAAGTGTAGCTAAACTGTGCTAGGTCCACCCTAGGGTGTATCAAGTCCTAGGGTGTCAACCACTGACACAAACCAAGCACGCACAGTTTAAACCTACTGGTGCCCGTGCCTGCTTTTTCAACTCCGGACCATGTGCACGACCATGGCCCGCCTGAACCTACACCGGCGCACCTACACAGCCGTCGTCTTGGTCGCTTACATGTCATCCCAGTAATTGTGCCCCACCCTAGCCTAGTCCCTAGGGTATCATGACACAACTAAGAGGGTTACTGGTGCAAAGGACCACGTAACTAGGGTTTCCTTAATGGGTTAAACGTGGTTAACCCAACTCATCCAAGTACCAAGTTGGTTAAGTGTACCCAAGGTTCATGACTTAACCCTATCAACCCATCGTGTTTAATTGGTTAAGTATTCAAGCGGTCCATGACTTAACCCTACCATGTGGCATTAATTAATTTAATGCACCCAACCTCTCACATTAGACCTTGTTGTGGTTACTAGTTAGGCCGGGCGGGTCCGGGTAGGTTTACACCACAACTTAGTCTAACCTCGGGTTTCACGTGCAACATGACCAACTACTCACATTGGGTCCTATTGCTTGTAGCCACTAGTTAAGCCGGTCGGTTCCGGGTAGGTTTATGCTACAAGCTCAACCCAACCTCGAGTTGGCCATCCTCATGTTTTCTAAGTGTCATGTCCATCATGTTTCCAAAACACATTACAAATTTTCAAGCAATTGGGTAGACCTAACTTAATAGGTAAATTCCCAATGGGTAGACCTAACTTAATAGGTAAATTCCCAAGCTTACGTTTTTATGTCTTTTAAGTTTACCCAACCCCAAACGCAATCCCCTCGCTTACATATCGCAATAGCGCATAAAGGATAGAAAGAGGGAACTTGGCAAAATCATGACATAAAGGTGTTGGAGCCACAAGTTAAACATGGTGGCATATGAGACAAAGATGTGATCACAAACTTGCATATCATGTTATCAACTTGCAAAATATTCCTAAGCATGCATAACATCATTTTAACTTGCATAGTGTTCATATGCATGCATAACATGGTTTCAACTTGCATAAGGTTCATATGCATGCATAATATCAAACTTGGCAAATAGGCGGAACATGGCCATAGATAGCATGAGATAAGGACTAGTAACATGCATATAACATTATATGCATGTTAATACAAGGTTTATGAGAGTTTCAAAGTTGCATCATGCAACATTTCCAACCAAAGATCACATCTTTCTATGCATAAAGCCAAGGTAATGACTTTACTAACATGCATAGAGTAAGCTTATGCATAAAATCGTAAGATCAAAGCACATATCATGATTAACCCCAAACTCAACTTGCAACATAACATATTAACTTCATAGTTAAAATACAAGAGTAGAAATAGGCTTACAATGCTTATGTGGACTCAAATGAGTATAGCAAATGTAAGAAACCCCTTATGCAACAAATTAAAACCCCAAAATGCAAGCAAACTTGATCAAGACTCCTCCTTTATGATGCCAATAGAGAAACAAGACTTTAATGCAAGCTAAAGAGGATCATACAAGCCTAAATACACTTGTATGCATGGAAATCTCTTAGAAATTTGATTTAGGAATTTTATGAAGAGAGTGGAGGCCATGAGAGGATTGATTTTGCCATAGTTTAGTTGTATGAATGAATAATGATGATTTAGGGTAGGTTAGGGTCTTATTTATAGAGTAGGCAAGTGTTTTAGGCCATAGGATTAAACCTAGATTCAATCCAAGCCATCAAAGCATGTCTTGGGGAAGAAGTCAAGTGTAGGAACCATCTAGGGCCTTTAGATTAAAGATGAACCATGAGAACCATCCAAATGCAAAATCTGCATTTGAGCGAATCGGCCCATGGGTTGACAGCCAAACACCTTGGATTAACCCCCTAGTCGACCCAGCGGGCTCGGGTCGACCTCAAAAATCAGCCGGTTCGGTTATTCCCCTCTCCCAATTCGCTGTTTTGAACATTTTTGCATATTTATTTATTTAATTTTCAATTATATATATATATATATATCAATATATATATATTTCTCTGCGCAACCCATTTCACTTAATTAAGTATACTTTAATTTGGGAATTTTTCGTGAAACTTCGCGAGGCCATATCTTGGTCATACGGACTCCGATTTTCGAAAACTCGGACTCTATTTCGCGTATTTTTCCGAGACGAACGCAATGGCATAGCCCGTTTCCCTTGATTCAGATTTTACAGTTTAATTTTGCCTCCATTTATGTTATAACATGTTATTCAAAAATACGGGTTGTTACAATACCCATTCATATTGATAAGAACATGTATGTATATTTGATCCCCTGTACTTATATGTTGCTTCCATATCCTTCTCCTTTTGTATTTTTGAACTTTTACTTGCCATTGCTGCTTTGTTTTACTTCACTAGGCTTTGTTTTCTTCCATGCTTGCATATGCACAAATACACACACGCGTATATATATATATATATACACACACATACACACATAATTATGTGTGCATACATATGTTATGTTGTTGTGCTCATTTGTGAATATTGTTGAACCATGTACCGGATTCGGTCCAAGGAGTTTTGGTACCCAAAGCCAATTGCAAAACTAGGGCCCATACACAAAAACTAATGCTATTATCTCTTGCTCAATGGATCACAGGAATATTGAACATTTTTGGAGTTATAATCATTTGTTCATTTGTGATGGATCTCTAGTCTATCATTTTAATTCATATCGAAGTAAGAAAAAATTAGTTACTATATCCAATAATTTAATACAAATAGAGTAAAATAAAACCACTGATGGCTTACTGGTATGGACCGTTATGTTTGGTTGGTCACCAGTTTGTGTAAATAATATAGTGTGCTGCTATTTACACTCCACTTTAGACATCGGGCTACCACTACTAAAAAGCACTACATTAAATTTCATTTTCTTCAACTGGCCACCTCGTTAATTAAAAACCTAAAATGTAGAGCCACCACCGCAAACACGAAAACTTCCTTTCTTGCTGAGAACTCGTCCACTCCTTCCTCCGATGAAGAACCCAACGTCTGGTCAACCAAGCGGCGGTTCCAGGAAGAGCAACGGTGGTGGTTCTCAATGGTCTAATTCAAGTAAGTTATTTGCCTCTTAAATCCCAAATTTTATAGTCAGATCGAGAAATTGGTCATGACCTTAAATTGGAAATAATCGACTCCTATTGTTCATGCATTTGATAATAGCTGTGGTTTTTTTTCTTTCGGATTATAATGGTCGAATGGTTTGAGTTGGAAGAAATTTTGAATGGTGAACCAAATAATTTTGGCAGCGGTTGTTTATAGCCGAGAGGTTGATTTTTTTTCTCGATTGTTCATGTACGAACAGAGGAAAATGTTAAGTTATTTGGATGCTACGGCTGTGAACAATCGAGGCGTAATATGCTTGCTCGATTATGAACTGCCAAACAGGGAAGATGATATTTTTGGTGTTAAATTTTAGTGTACAACTTCATTCTATTTAATTTAGTCAAAAAAAGGATATTATTGATCAATTTACTAGCCAAAAAAATGCAATTTGGGAGTAGATATTTCAAGAGTGCAACAACTGTAAGTAATTATTGGTAGTGAGATTGGATGGATTTAGGACATTTATAAGTTGATGCTTGTGTACCTTACTCCGTGTATGTGCTAAATCGGCATCAGTTCACTTGTAAACTAATGTAAATGTAGAATTGCTTGCGTTTTTCCTCTAAACTATAAATTTTCTTCTGGGTTGTGCGTTATAATTTTTATGTTCTGTGATATGAGCAAGTTATATATTCAATTATTTGTTTAGTAATTGCTTGTGGTTATATATTGAACTAAGTTATATATGAGCAAGATATATGATGTAGAATTGCTTGTGGTTTAGTAGGGTGAGCAAGTTATCTATTGAACCAATTATTTGTTATGTTCTGTGATAGTTTCTTACTTTGTGGATTGATCATACAATTTTGATATGAACATTTTATCAGATCAGTGGTCATATGTATTGTATAAAATATATTTATATAGGTATATATTGGTAAATATTTAAATACAAATATTCAAACCTGTAACGACCCGCATTCTACGTATCGGAGGATCGTAGAATATTTATTTTATTTTTATACGAAGTCGTATGGTCGTGTAACTTTGGGAAATGACTATTGGGGTCATTTTCCACATTCACGATTTTTGCCGAATTTTAAATGACCATTTGCCCCTAGCGAATCTTGTTTTGCTTATAACTTTTGATTGGTAAGGTGTTTTGACCTAAAACCACTTTCATTGGACTCGGATGATGGTTTATCTTTCCGTAGAGGGGTCACATTAATCAAACGGACAGACCATTTGGGAGATATGGCTGAAATAAGATTTAGAAGATGAAAAACAGTCTAATCGGGCTTAATAGGGCGATTAGCAGCTAGGCCAATAACTCATTTCGGGTTTAAAGTTATGGGAGGGCTGAAAGGAATTAGAGAATGATTCCTTTTCATTTTCTTAACCGCCACAATATTTCTCTAACCCTAGCAATGGCCTCCACCTTCTAAATTCATCTTTAATCACTTTCTGATCACATATTAGCCAAATCTACATCAAATTAAGGCTGATTAGCATAGAAATCGAGATAGACTGGAATACATTATGATCCGTACCAAATCGATTAGAGTTTCAGATCTGAAATTTATTTGTGGCTAAGGTGAGTGATTTGCATGCTTTTTCACTAATTATGGCTAATTAGGGGTGATTAGTATAATTAGCAAAATTATGACTCGGAAAAATATGTAAAAATTCTAGAATATTATTTTATGTCACTGATATAAATTTGGGTTAATTTATATTAAGTTTGCTAATCCCACAATTTAGGGGATTAAGGGAAAACCATAGATTTGGGTATGTTTGATCTTAAATAACACATGTGGTTGCTGTTTTGATCTTTTTGATTGAACCTATATGTTGTTACTACTGTATAGTATGGTCCATGATTGCATAGGAAAGTTAGAATTGTTGAAAACGCTGTCGAGAGGCAAAAAATGGTTTGCTGGAAATTGGTGCAGATTATGGGTCGAGCGACTGACCCATATGCATGTTCGACTAACCCCTATAGATCGAGCGACCGACCCCTATTGGTCGAGCGACCGACCCTATACGATGCATGTTCGACCGACCCCTGTGGGTTGAGCGACCGACCCTAAACGATTTTGTTCGATCGACCCTATGGGTCGGGCGATCGACCCTGTATGAAGTGTTCGACCGACCCTGTATGCTGAGGTTCGACCGACCCTATGTGATGATGTTCAACCCGATCCACTATGTGATGTTCAACCAATCCACTGTGTGATGTTCAACCGATCCACTATGTGATGTTCGACCAACCCAGAGGATCTTCTACTATGCAATGACGATCGTGAAATCTTCTAAAGAATGATTCCAATCCAACTAAACCCGAGATGCAAGGAAGTCCAGATGAGAAGTGATGGCTTAAGATCCAAATAGGGATCAACGGGTTAACTTCTAAAGTTGGGCTTTGCTGCGGGACGTGTGCAAAGGGTTATCGATATCTATAACTTTTGTTCATTATTGAGAGGGGGGCATTGACTATGGACCAGTGCGGTGGGGTCAGAGGTTGTATGTAGTCTAACTCCATCAGGTCCCCCAAAGGCAAAGTGGTCGCAGTGATAGTTGGATGGGGTGGGACTCCGTCATGGCTGCAATAGTTCTGGTGTTCAAAGTGGTGGATATCTTATGCTTTACGCATTGAGTGAGAGATGTGAGGATGATTGTTATGTTTGATGTTTGCTATCACCATGACATGCACACTCCCATTTATACACTTTACGTTAGTGTTACCTTAGAGTATTGTACATCTTGTTGTGCTAACTCTTTGGTTGCAGGTCCAGGTTTAGATATGGTTATTTATACCTATTATTGCTTTATTTTGCTGCTATCGCTCATACCAGATTTTTGTCTAACCTAGAGTTTATGTCTCTTCTTATTACTCTGAGTGCTCCTAAACTAGCAGACTAGAGACAAGTTAGATGGTTACACACGAGTAACTCTCCGTAGATGAGCAGGGGGCTTCCCATACTATTTACATATATTCTCCCTATGTTGTTGCCGGTCACTGCTTTGAGCATTAGTAGTGTACCTTTTCTACTTTGCTTTAGAGGCAATACTTTGAAGTTGTAAAAATGGTTTGGGTCATAAGATGTATTTTGGATTCCCTGCTCTGATGGATATTGTTTAGTTTTCAGCTTATGCACTGTCTTGCCTGTTTTATATCAAGTTATGTTACTATTATATTTTATTCCATGCGCTGTGAGATATACTACAGGTTCTTGATGATTTATAGTTTCAAATCCCTTCTTTTTGACGACCGTCCCGGGCTAGTTGGACACTGGTACAGTGCATTTCAGGGAAATGTTGGCTGGTGCAGGGCGGGATGTCACACTTGGTATCAGAGCCTACGTTGCGTAGTTTAACATAGGGGTAGACATCAGGGAAAGATAGTATACGTATATACGAGCGCGTATTTGTGATATTTTGGTTTTCAAAAGCTATATATATACACACACTATTAGTATATCTAAAGATGAATTCGCACTGCAATGGTACCACTATGGAGATGGTTAATCGTTTTCTCTTTACAGATTAAACGATGAGTCGATATACGAGGAGTACGGGTTCAGGGGCCAATAATGGGAATGTCCCTGATATGAGGACGATGTTTGTTGCCTTCATGCGAGAGATGCTTATGGATGCTCAGGGAGCAATTCCTAATGCTGATAACATTGGTGGTGCAGCAGTGCAGGCGCTAAGAGCTGATTTTGCCAAGCTCTGTAAGATTACACTAATCTTGGTGGAAAGTCGTTCCACAGAACGGAATTGGCTACGCATGTTCAAGATTGGCTTGATAGTTGTAAGTGCATCTTCGAGGATTTGGGAATCGATGATGCAGTGAAAAGAAAGTTAGCATCGCATCAACTTCAAGGATGGGCTATGAATTGGTGGAATGCCATTAAAGCAGCTAATCCTGAGGATCAAGTTACTTAGAATCAGTTTAAGACTCGCTTCAGTGACAGGTTTATCCCAGCTGCTCAGAAATCAGAATTGTTTAGGAAATTCTTGGAGCTTAGGCAGAATGGTAGGGCGGTCTCGGAATATATTGCTGAGTTCGATACTTTATCGAAGTATGGATTATCTCTTATCGATATTGCCAAGAAGAAGAATGAGAAGTTCATAATAGGCTTAGATGAGTACTTCGGGGAAAGACTTATAAATCATATCGATGAGACTTTTGAATCTATTATGGGAAAGGCCTTGAGATCAGAGAGTATTTACCCTAAGTCAAGGGCTGAGATTGATATTGCATCTTCAAGAGAGTCAAAACCGCAGGCAAGCGATGAAGGCAAGAAGAATTCCCAGAAAAAGAGGAAGCAGAACCAAACCGTGGATGGACAGAAAAAGATGGATAAGAAAGATGTCGAGTGCTTTAGCTGTGGCAAGAAGGGCCACTATGCCAAAGATTGTCAAGCAAAGCAAGCGGACTGGAATTGCTTCAATTGCGGCCAAGTGGGATATCACAAGGATTAATGTCCATAACCTCCTAAAGAGAAGCAGATTGTGAAAGCATATGCTATCAACGTTGTTCTTTCCTCATCAAATGCCCCAACTGCGGTGAAGAATGGAAAGGGTGTCATCATTCAAGGTATGCTTTCCATTTATGATGTTCCTGTTTGAATACTGTTTGATACCGGGGCTTCCCATTCCTTCATATCTAGTGACCTAGTAGATAGGTTGGAATTGGAACCTGAGATTGTCGATAGACCTTTAGTTATGGCGAACCCGATCGGTGATTCGGTTAGCCTTAGTATGATTTGTCGTAATTTGGTCATGCATGTTTGTTTATGACTGCTTTGTTTTAGGCTTTACTGCGTTTGGCAATATTTTGGGAGTCGATTGGCTCCAAAGGTATAGGGTGGTGGTAGACTGTGAGGGTTCTTCGGTGACCATTAGAGCGGATGATGGGCGGAGGGTACTATTTGTTTGCCTACCTAGTGATGGGATGATGGATAGTTTTCTAAATCCCCTCGACATCCCGCATGATGAGTTGTCAGATGTGCCTATTGCTGGTGAGTATATGGACATCTTCGTGGAAGTTGTCGGACTTCCACCACACTGAGAGATCGAGTTCCGTATTGATTTAGTTAAAGATGCCAGGCCTATAGTGATATCTCTTCATCGTATGGCGCCAAGGGAGCAGCGAGAGCTTGGGGTGCAAGTAACCGATCTTTTGAAGAAGGGATTTTTTCAAAGAAGTGTTTCCGATTGGGGAGAACCAGTTTATTTGCTAGGCCAATGGTTCCCTCCGATTGTGTGTGGACTATCGCGAGTTGAATGAGGTGACGAAGAAGAATAAGTATCCTCTTCCGCGGATAGACGATTTGTTTGATCAGTTGAATGGAGCGAGAGTGTTCTCCCAGTTAGATCTCGCGAAAGGTTTCATTAGCTCTGAGTAGCAGCTAAGAGTACACCTAAAACGACATTTCAGACGCCGTCTAGATTCTATGAGTGGTTGGTTATGCCATTCGAGTTGACTAATGCACCATCATATTTTATGGATCTTATGAATAGGGTATTTAGGGATCAATTGAATAAGTTTGTTCTTGTGTTCATGGACGATATCTTAGTTTATTCTAGGATGGAGGAAGAATACAAGGAACATTTGAGGATGGTGATGGAGGTGTTGAGGAAACACCAATCGAAAGCGAAATTTTCTAAATGTTATTTCTAGAGGAGGGAAGTGAGGTTCTTGGGCCATGTTGTTTCAGAGAATGATATTGCTGCGGACCCTGCGAAGGTGGCTACGGTGCAAGATTGGTCTATTCCCAAGAATGCAACGGATGTGAAAAGTTTCTTGGGGTTAGCTGGATATTATCGTAAGTTTATCCAAGACTTCTCCAAGATAGAAGCACCATTAACTCAATTAACCAAGAAGAATCAAGCTTTTGCTTGGGACGAAAGGTGTGAGAATGCATTTAAGAGCCTAAAGGAGAAATTACGTGCACACCAGTGCTAGTTATTCCTAAGGGGAACAAAGAGATGATGGTATACACGGATTCTTGCGGTACCGGATTCGGTGTTGTACTGATGCAAGGAGGGAGGGAGGGTTGTAGCTTATGCTAGTCGGCAACTAAAACCGCATGAGAAAAGATATCCTACCCATGATTTGGAATTGGCAGCGATTTTGTTCGCGTTAAAGATGTGGAGACATTATCTCTTGGGAGAAAGATTTGAGTTGTTTAGTGATCATAAATCATTAAAGTATCTTTCCTCTCAAAAGGATTTAAATCTTCGTTAGTAGAGATGGTTAGAGTTCTTCGCTTCATATGATTTCAATATCGCATACACACCCGGGAAAGGCAATGCAGTGGCTGATGCATTGAGTAGGAGACATGCCGGTTCAGGGGCTATGTTTCTTGAATGGAAGCAACTGCAATATATCGTGGGATATGATTTCAGGCCTAAGTGCGAATTGGATTCGGAAATGTTAGCAAGTTTGACGATTAGACCGTCTTTGATTGGATGGATCGTCTCCAGTCAGAGGGACGATCCTAACCTACTGGAAATCATTTCCAAGGTGGAGATGGGTACCAACGGTGAGGAGATGAATAGGTACGGACTTGATCAAGAGGGATGACTCCGAATGAATGGGAGACTAATTGTACCCAACGTTAAAGGATTGATAGATGAAGTGCTTAGAGAATGTCATCACTCGAAACTGACTATACACGTCGGTGGTAATAAAATGTATCGAGACATGAAGTAGACCTACTACTGGGAAGGAATGAAGAGAGACGTTGGGAAGTTTATATCCAAATGCATGAACTGCCAGCTAGTTAAAGCCGAGCAAAAGAAGCCTATTGGTTTGTTACAACCGCTGGAAATTCCCGAAGGGAAATGGTAACAAGTCTCAATGGATTTCATTGACGGTTTTCCAGGGACTAGATCAGGTCATGATAGTATTTGGGTGGTTGTGGATCGATTGACCAAGAGTGCAAGTGTAACACCCCACGTCCATTAATGTAACTCACAAAGGGAATGCATTAACTTCCATGGAGGTTTTAAGTGAATATAGAACAGAAAAATTACAATAAGACAGATAATAAGTAGTACTTGGAAATCTAAAACTTGATTTTATTGCAGCGGAAATTAAACATGTTTGTTACATCATAAAACCATAAATCAGAGTCAAGTACAATATCCATCTTGATAAACAAAATACATAATCCCATTACATAAATAGCCATTAAAGAAGATAACAAGCTGGACTTTACTTCAACAGTCCAAGCTTTCCCAAAGAGATAAAGCAATCCAATCAAACTCAACTAGAGTTGGGTCCACCCTGAGGACCTGGAGGGGGAAAAAGGATAGAAATGGAGGGGGTCAGACATAAAGTCTGGCGAGTATGATAATTCTAACAATACTATTATCAAAATAACTAGACTAAGGCATAAGCTGGAAAACAAGGAAATGTCTATGAACTATTGGGTATGGAAGAGCAGATAACGATAACGTTAAAGGCACACCTAATTACTAACGAATAATTACTACACTGCACCACACCAGTCACCCTCAAAGTTGATCTCACTTGCTTCACTTAGAAGTTATATAAACGGCCTTGCGTACCCCTAGCTGACTACATAGGTGTTGTCTGCCCCTATCTCCGCTAGGTGTACCCCACTACCCACTTTCGATCGGCTCCCTACTCATAGATACCCGTGTTGGCCCCACAGTGGGGTGTATCACTCCCCTAAAGTGGCAACCCGATACAACTTGAGAATGCAGGGCTTATACCTACACGATGCAACAACGTCTTACCTACCAGCCCGGGTCCACACACGCATATGAAACCCGTTGGAATTGCGTTGCCACTGCCACCCCGTTTTGGCCTCTTATAGTCAATCCCAGAATGCGTGTCCCGTCCTCGACTTGGGTCGAGCCCACAAAGATACGTTTGGGATACTGGTTGAAATGGGCCCCCACAAGCTACCCACCTAAGCTTGTCCACTAGTACATCCCACTTAACCCTCTTAGTCATGTTCATTTACATGTGTGTTTGGTTAAGTCTTACTAATCGTATTTCACATGCCACTAAGGGCACCCACTAGATTCCTCATGCCACCCACGACACCTACTTAACCCCCATGTCCCACCTTACATGTTTATCTGGTTAAGTATTTCTTAATTCATTCAGGCCATAACCTCATAAAGACCTCTCACATTAGACTGGCATTTATGGCATCTGGATTTGTCGGGCGGGTCCGGGCAGTCTTACACCATAAAAGAGTCTAACCTCGTGTCTTTACAACTGTTATGCTTTAATTTGAGCCTAGGACCTCTCACATTGGGCTGACATTTGTGACTACTGGATTTGCCGGGCGGGTCCGGGCAGTTTTACGTCACAAACGAGTCCAACCTCATGTCCTAAGCATTGATTAACACTTATAATCTTTTACCCCAGTTTTGAATATATCCCTATTCAAATCATTAATTAATTCCAATTTTAATGATGTCCATAATTGACTCAATTATGGCCATCCACTTATGGTATGCAAAATCATATCAATTGCACCCCAACTTCTTAATATTAAATCCTTAATATTACCCCTACCGCACGTTATACGTTCGCTTATTCAACGCAAAATATACGTTAGACTCGAATATCCTAACTCATAGCATAAAAAGAAATTATCACAACAACAACATATACATATGACTAAAATAGATCTAATCATAAAAAGGGTGAAACTTGCATGTGTGATAGATGTCCAACACCTAGACTTGCATAGGCAAAACTACAACGTTCATAAAACTACACATGTCATGGATCTAAAGGTGTCAACTTGTTTGGTTGAATGTCACAACTTACATAATATGATCATAATCCCAATTCATGTGTAAACTTGCATATGGGGTTTTATGCAACATAATGATGGTGTGATCTAGCATCTAACACATAGAACTCACACATGTTCTAACCAAATTTTAGATCTAAATAGATGTCATAGGATATGTGAGATTATACATACTAATCAATCTAAACTTGCATAGGTACATGTGATTTATCATGTGAATCATCATAGCCCCAAACATATATATAATCAACATCATGATTTGGTCAAGCATAAGCTAACTATAACATAAATAATAACATCATGACTTTGTAACATCGCAACTTAGCATAGAAACTTGCAACATATATATAATATCATCATAGCATGATTTACAACATATAGGATATCATCATCACATAACATAGGATTTACAACATACATGATAGCATAAGGTTTTCAACAACATATATGACAATTCACATCATTCACTTATAATCCATTTATAACTTAATCTAATTAGTTCAATAATAATCTTGTTAAGATCATCATACTCACAATTAGAAGAGATAGAGAGTCTTGATTCACTTTAGAGTTGAGTAGAATTAGGGTTTTGATTAGCTTTTGTAACAACCCGAAAATCTGGGCCAGTTTAAAATTTTTATTTTGTCAATTTTAGCGAATTATGATTATTTAAAATGAATTATTTTAAATAAAATCGATGAGAAATTTATTTTGAATAGAATTTGAACGTATATATTATATACGTCGTCGTTAGAATATAATTAATTATATATAATTATAAAAGGAATTGAAAATGGCGCGGTAGTTCGATAATTAGATTTCAAACTTCAATTGAATGTACCGGGTGCAAAACAAACCGGATTTTAGCGAAATCAAAAACAATAGGATCTAATTGAGAATATCTTTCCAACGAATCCTGGAAATCAAAATTTCATAGCGGGAATCAAAAGATATGTCCAGTTGAAAATTCTGAATAGTCGCTATGGAATTCAGGCCCTTAAAAATGGAAATTTTGCAAACCACCTCGGATTTCGACGAAACCACTTTTGTTGGATCCGTGATGTAAAGTTATTGCTAGATTCCAAATTTCATAATTTTTCGAATCAATATGTGAGCGTGGAAAAGGAAAACGCGTTTGACCAGTTTCAGTTGATTTTAATCGACTGGAAAATGGCCATTTTTCAAACGGTGTCAAAATTCAACGAAACTAGTTTTGTTAGGACCATATCGTCAATACGAAGCTAGAAAATATTTTTCTGGAGTTTTTCGAGTTAGTATGTGACCCCAGTAAATTGAAATGCGCATTCAAATTCAATATATAGAGTTATATGTTGATTCTGACGAAAACTGATTGAAACGATCGAATCAGCTTAGGATACATATCCCATTGTGTTCGGAATGGGGGTATTTAGCTAGGAGCGACAGTCGTTGGGTTTGATTTTGAGTTCGGATGGATAGGCAACTTTATTGAAATGAAAAATAATTAAAAATAATATAATATAATTATATAACACACCCCTCTCCTTTTTCTTCTTGGAAGTCAACGCTCCTTTCAAACAAAGTAAAAACCTGTTCCCCCAGAGAAACCCGTCACCCCACTTCCCTCTCCGTTGCCGGACCTCGCCACCTACCGCCAGGCCATCGCCCACCTCCCCAGCCCTCCGATGATCCCCCTCCGCCTCTCCTCTATCTCCTCCATCCAACAGACCCCAATCCCGGCCCCAATTTCAAAACCCAAGACCGCCGCTAGCACCCTCGGCCCACCACCGCGACCGCCAGACTCCGGTGCCACCTCAGCGAGCACATCCCCCTCCACCAATCCGACGTCAGCACTAGGAAGACCCCCCCTCCTCCGATTACAGTAAGTTTTATAACCCTTATATATATATAATCCGATTTTTTTTCTTATTATTACTTGAAGTTTATTTATTTTTCTTAAGTATAAAAAACCGATTTTTATAAATTTAGATTAGAAAGAAAATACGATTTTAATTGAATATAAAGTTTAGATATTTATTCGTATAAAGAATATATTCTTATTCATATGAAGTATAGATGAGCAATCATATAAAGATTAGATTTTTATTTAACGATGTAAAGATTAGATTTTTAACGATGTAAAAGTTAGATTTTTATATTTAGAAAGGTTTGATTTTTTATTTGTTAACAAAGGTTTGATTTTTATATGCTAAGAAGATTAAAAATGTGATTTTTATATAGTAGAAATAATAAAGATGTGATCTTTATAGAAGTAGCCATGTAAAAATATGATTTTTATTCATGTAGAGTAATAAAAATATAATTTTTATTATAGTACTAGCGAGATAAAAATAGAATTTTATCCATATGGAGTGATTAGAAAAAAATTCGATTTTTATATATTGAATAGCATAGTAAAAATTCGATTTTTATATATTGAATAGCATAGTAAAAATTCGATTTTTGTATATTGAATAGCATAATAAAAATGGGATTTTTATATATTGAATAGCATAGTAAAAATTCGATTTTTATATATTGAATAGCGAAGTAAAAATTCGATTTTTACATATGTAGAGAATACGGGCAACGAAGGTGACAAAAAGGCGATAACGACGAAGATTTCTATAAATGAAGTGTCGTGAAGTTGGGATAGCTATCGGTGAGAATTTCTCACCTTTCAATTTCATTTTCTAATTATATATATATACTAGGATGCAGACGGTGTTTAGTAGCACCCGACACCCGTCATCCACAGACCATGGATGGCTTGTTTGTTTAATTGTTTGGTTGTGTAGTTGGTTAGATTATTTGGCTTGAATTGAATTGTTTGGTGAAATGAAATTGATTTGATTGATGTGTGAATGGCGTGGGCCTTCACTAGACCGGGGATAAGGCTAGGCCTTGTCCCGTTTCTAGTATCGTGCCGTTATGCCGCCGAAATTTTCTAAAAATAAGTTAGAAAAATAAAGATAACATTTTATTTAATAAATGAACCGAATAGAATATTCATAGGTTGAATAAAATATTTTATCATTAAAAATATAATTTTTAACGTGAATGTGAATAAATAAATATTCATTTACAAACCGGACGGTTTGTTTATGTACACCTATTTGAAGGACATTGATTGGGACGATAAATTTTACACATCGCCCAACTGTACAAATAAAATCTTTGTTTGAAACCCCACACGGGTATTGGGATGATATATGACATACACTAATCCCAATAGTTAGTTGTATGTCGATCGATAGATTGACAAACTGTTATAAGCGTTGGATATTTATATTTGATGCTTATACAGTGTAGAATGCACTTTGGATGATGGTTGATTATTCATCGTTGTTATTGAATACATGTGTTGTAGAAAATCCATATAATTAACATTATATGGTAATTGATTGGGCCTCATTCCAGCTTAGAAGAAGAAATATTTGAAATGGAAATATTTGAAAAGAAATATTTGAAATAGAAATATTCGAAATGGAATATTTGAAAATATCAATATATGAAGCCGTGTTGATTAGATTGACGCCATTTTGACGTGAACGATATTTATATCGATTTTATTCATTTTAAAACGAATATTGAAAAGTGATTTCTAAATCGAATATTTTGAAAACCAAATTTGAATTGAATTCAAATTGAATAGAAAACCAAATTTGAATTGAATCGAATAGAAAACCAATTTGAATTGAATTGGATTGCAAACGAATTCGAATTGAATTGAAAACGAATTCGAATCGAATGGAAAACGAATTCGAATTGAATTGAAACCGAATTGAAATGAATTCGAATTGAATTGAAATTTGAATTGAATAGAAATGAATTTTAAAATGATTTATGAATTTCGTTTTGAATTGAAATTGATGAAGTATATATTATATATATTATATATATTATATAATGGCCTGAATAGAACGCGCCGCGCCGCGACAGTTCGCGAATTTCGACCATTGACTTCGAACGGATATTACGGGAGATCCGACCGTCGGATTCTCCTCAAACCGGAACCGTTGGGTTCGTATCGAAAAGAGCTTTCTAACGAATATTAGAAATTAGAAATCTAACGGTTGGATTTGGAATTATGTCCAAATCAAATTTGAAAAAGGTAGATGTAAGTGCAGTTCGATGACCGTTGATGGAAATCGACTGTACGGGCCTTGATAAAACTATTAAAAATAGTAATAATTTGTGTAAAATCATAAGAAATGATTTAGAAAGAATTGGGATGAAAAACTCCATATCTGAAAAGATAAAAATAGATTTTTATCGAAATGAACTAGTTTTGAACTAGAATTATAATTCTATTTATTTTTAAATAAATAAATTGAATTTGAAAACGGTTTTAAAAATAACCAGAATTTCCAATGATTGCATTGGAGTGGATTTGAATCGAAATTGTCTTCGGAATATTTCGATGTTGGAATTCGTGATTATACAGATGTTGTTATGGAAATTTGAAAGATATATATTTATATCGTTATTTCCAATACGACATTTGTTAATCGTAGAATTTGATATTGAATATAAGCGATATATTTTCTATTCAGAGCCTTGTATTGAATATCAAATGTGATTTGGGTTTGTTGTGAATGGTGTCTTCACTAACACTGTTCTTGAACCCAGTTGAGAAAAGATTAAATCTTTTTATTTAGATTTAATGAAGTGTACCAATTAAATAATTTTTAATTGGAATTGAATTGATATTGATTTTTGGGTTTATCGTGGACAGTGTTTTAAATAACACTCGTTCTTTAACCCGATAATTAATGGAATGTGATTTTGGGTTTATCGTGAACCGTGTTTTAAATGACACTGATTCTTTAACCCAGTTAACGATTAAAAACTAAGTGGAGTTTTAATGAATCTTTAATTAGATTGAAAAGATCGAGAATGGAGTATCACCAGTTTTACTCCAGGCGATAGTCAAATCTTTAATTAGATTTAAACGTGAAAGGGTAATTGAATTTACCGATAACACCGTGGTGTTAGATATGAAGTATGACCAGTTTTACTTCATGGGATGAATAGGTTGGGATTGGGAAATTAAAACAAATGATTACTTCGGTAAGGTTCGTTAATCCCAACTAGTTTGAATTGATATTCAAAAATAGATTAAAGAATAAATTTAAAGGATTTATCTTTGATAAAATTAATGGGAACCTTTCCCTATGAATGTGAAATTTAGAAACTAACTGTCGGTTAGCTAAGCAGGATGATTTCCTGGATATTGATCTGATGTTGGTTTCGGCCTTCGGGGTTAATATTTGGGGAATTATTCTCTTGATTAATTTACGGTTAGTGACTGATGAATTGGAATGAGGCGTATGTTGTGTTTGTGTAACACTTATTTAAAATATACGCGAGTTATTCGGGAAGACCGGGTTTACCCCATTCTGAATAACTGATACGACGATAAGTCGAAGATGAAGACGATGGTCGAAGGCCGGAGGTCTTCGCGTCGTTTGGGTAATTACTGATGATCTTGATTGGGCTGTACACCCTAGAAGATGGAAACAGTTGGTGATCGTCCAGACGTACTTGGAGATCGATGGATATGCGGGGTACTAGGTGCCTCTGGTTTCGTTCAGACCCAGAACGGACTTGTAAATGGACTGTGTGTCTGACATTGGATTTCATTCTGTGTGACTGGTATCGGTTGCATAGAGTGGTTTGCCTGTGTGGCATGCTAAGATGCAAATGATCAAGGCTTTTGTTGAAAAGCAAAGTCTTGTGGAGATGATCAAAGCACAGCCTGTGTGGCACAGCTTTGTGTAACGTGAATTCGCGAGCCTCACACCCCGGTGGTGGACCAAAAACGGGAGACGGACCTCAGGGGGGACATGCGTTTTCTTTCTAGCTAGGGTGGTGTCAGTGACCTACCAGCCCAGACATTTATATACTTTTCACCTGTGTGGTTGTTGCTGTTGCGAGGCGCCTCGGTTTGATCGAACGATCCGGGTCCGATGGAGTCATTCGTTGGCTCATTTACGCCCCAAAGGGCGGAGAAACGTATTGTTCAGGCATTATAATCCACATCGGTGGACCGGCCCTGACGATCCAAGGTACGGTTGCGGCTGTGCCTGAGGCTCGGGCTAGAGAGTCTCGAATCGGTTGAGGACTATCTTTTGCCTCGGTTCATAGACGGAAAACCAATTTCCAAATACGTGACTTTGCGATTTTGATTGTATAATCTATATATGGCGACATAGTGGCATGGGACGCTCATGTCGCCTATGATTGATATTTATGATGGAAATTGTTTTAAACACTGTACACTTATTATAGTATCAAATGATTTGTTTTAAACGTATCAAGCATTCTTTGGCTGTTATAAGGGAAAACCCTATACCCCGGCTTGCGTTGCATTGTGTGATAGGACCTGGGTCTTATAACAGCTTCATTTTTCTTTATTTAGCATTGCGCTGTTTTGTTATATGCACTGGTATTCTTGGGAGGAAACCCGTTCCGTGTTATACGGCGTGGTCCCTTGATTTACCTTACTTTGAAAATAAAGATAATAACTGTTTTCGTTCTCACACCAGTCACATGACTGACCTGGAGTTTATTGTTTTAACCTAAACTCTGAGTGCCCTTATTTTGACACGGGCAGCTAGTAGTTTTGGTTTTTGCAGATTTATATTCACATGATCCTGGTTTACAGCTGGAATGATATCCGGAAAGCTTTGTATCTGAATATCTACTTCTAGTTGTGTATTGTATTATTTTCCGCTGCTATGTAATTTAAATGTAAATTAAATCTCTGATATTTCTGTGTAGTATTCATTTATACTCTGTATATTCTTGTAATCTGATGCAGTGTTGTAATATACAATGAAATGTTCTTCTGTCTACGTTCTGATTTGTCGTGTTCTCAAACGATAGGGCGTTTCGAACGGTCTGGGTCGGTTTAGCGACTGGTTCGGACCAAGCGAAATTCCTTTTCGTCACAGTTGGTATCAGAGCTTTGGTTTACAGAGCTCAAGAATAAGACACATTAGAACCATACGAAAGAATTCATCAGATATTGGATTAGTAATATCCAATTAGAATGACTCGTTAGAGATAGGATCAGTAGTATCCTAGAACGAGTGTGAAGAGTATATTTTTCAAATGAAAACAATTTTGTTTTGAAATTTAAATCAATTATTCGTATTTGATTATTTATTTGTATTGATTTGGACAGTCCAGTATATAAAGATTTTGCATATACACCTTGCAAATGTGTATTTGAAGTTTTAATATATTGGATAGATATAGAATTACACTCTAATCGCCCGGAGATGATTTTGATGATGGAGCTCCATCATTAGAATTTATGTTCGTGTGACGAAGGTGGACTTTCTATATATTTCCTATTGACTGGTGTGAGAACCAAAATTAGATAGGACCTATTGTTGTGATTTGGCATAAAAAAAAATCTGATTTTTGTATATGTATCAAAATTATGAATTTGAAACTCTAATTCACTAATTGATTTATGTTTGTGTTGTTTGTTTATTTGTTTGCTAATTTTTAGCCATTTAGCCAAATTGTGTCAAATAGTGAATTGTATTGAAATTTGGTCGCATTTTCTTGCATATACTTGTACTTACATTGAACAGGTCATAGCAAGGAGGCTAGAGCAGAGAATAAAATTTGTTTGCCCGACAAATAGGTACATGTTTACTACATAATTTACTGTTTTGTTTGGGTGATGATGATTTTACGAGCCTATTGGCTAGCCGCTTGGCTTTTTCTTTTTCTTTTTGAGATCAGAAGGCCTGTATGGCAATTTCGGTATTTTCCCGTGGCTCCCGGTGCAGGGGAGGTTATGGCGAAATTTTTCGAAAATTTAGGGTGTTAGCCAAATTTTTGAAAATTTGAAAATTCTCAGAAACTGAAAATTTGGAGAATGGAAGTCAAACCGAACGTAGAGTTGATTAATCAAACCACTTTCGACTTTGTTCCTTTTCGGGGACGAAAAGTTTTAAGTGGGGGAGATTGTAACAACCCGAAAATCTGGGCCAGTTTAAAAATTTTATTTTGGCAATTTTAGCGAATTTTGATTATTTAAAATGAATTATTTTAAATAAAATCGACGAGAAATTTATTTTGAATAGAATTCGAACGTACATATTATATACGTCGTCGTTAGAATATAATTAATTATAAAAGGAATTGAAAATGGCGCGGTAGTTCGATAATTAGATTTCAAACTTCAATTGAATGTACCGGGTGCAAAACAAACCGGATTTTAGCGAAATCAAAAATAATAGGATCTAATTGAGAATATCTTTCCAACGAATCCTGGAAATCAAAATTTCATAGCGGGAATCAAAAGATATGTCCAGTTGAAAATTCTGAATAGTCGCTATGGAATTCAGGCCCTTAAAAATGGAAATTTTGCAAACCACCTCGGATTTCGATGAAACCACTTTTGTTGGATGCGTGATGTAAAGTTATTGCTAGATTCCAAATTTCATAATTTTTCGAATCAATATGCGAGCGTGAAAAAGGAAAACGCGTTTGACCAGTTTCAGTTGATTTTAATCGACTGGAAAATGACCATTTTTCAAACGGTGTCAAAATTCAACGAAACTAGTTTTGTTAGGACCGTATCGTCAATACGAAGCTAGAAAATATTTTTCTGGAATTTTTCGAGTTAGTATGTGACCCCAGTAAATTGAAATGCGCGTTCAAATTCAATATATAGAGTTATATGTTGATTCTGACGAAAACTGATTGAAACGATCGAATCAGCTTAGGATACATATCCCATTGTGTTCGGAATGGGGGTATTTAGCTAGGAGCGACAGTCGTTGGGTTTGATTCTGAGTTCGGATAGGCAACTTTATTGAAATGAAAAATAATTAAAAATAATATAATATAATCATATAACACACCCCGTCCTTTTTCTTCTTGGAAGTCAACGCCCCTTTCAAACAAAACAAAAACCTGTTCCCCCAGAGAAACCCGTCACCCCACTTCCCTCCCCGTCGCCGGACCTCGCCACCTACCGCCAGGCCATCGCCCACCTCCCCAGCCCTCCGATGATCCCCCTCCGCCTCTCCTCTATCTCCTCCATCCAACAAACCCCAATCCCGGCCCCAATTTCAAAACCCTAGACCGCCGCTAGCACCCTCGGCCCACCACCGCGACCGCCAGACTCCGGTGCCACCTCAGCGAGCACATCCCCCTCCACCAATCCGACGTCAGCACTAGGAAGACCCCCCCTCCTCCGATTACAGTAAGTTTTATAACCTTTATATATATATAATCCGATTTTTTTTTCTTATTATTACTTGAAGTTTATTTATTTTTATTAAGTAAAAACTGATTTTTCTTAAGTATAAAAAACCGATTTTTATAAATTTAGATTAGAAAGAAAATACGATTTTAATTGAATATAAAGTTTAGATATTTATTCGTATAAAGAATATATTCTTATTCATATGAAGTATAGATGAGCAATCATATAAAGATTAGATTTTTATTTAACGATGTAAAGATTAGATTTTTAACGATGTAAAAGTTAGATTTTTATATTTAGAAAGGTTTGATTTTTTATTTGTTAACAAAGGTTTGATTTTTATATGCTAAGAAGATTAAAAATGTGATTTTTATATAGTAGAAATAATAAAGATGTGATCTTTATAGAAGTAGCCATGTAAAAATATGATTTTTATTCATGTAGAGTAATAATAATATAATTTTTATTATAGTACTAGCGAGATAAAAATAGAATTTTATCCATATGGAGTGATTAGAAAAAAATTCGATTTTTATATATTGAATAGCATAGTAAAAATTCGATTTTTATATATTGAATAGCATAGTAAAAATTCGATTTTTGTATATTGAATAGCATAATAAAAATGGGATTTTTATATATTGAATAGCATAGTAAAAATTCGATTTTTATATATTGAATAGCGAAGTAAAAATTCGATTTTTACATATGTAGAGAATACGGGCAACGAAGGTGACAAAAAGGCGATAACGACGAAGATTTCTATAAATGAAGTGTCGTGAAGTTGGGATAGCTATCGGTGAGAATTTCTCACCTTTCAATTTCATTTTCTAATTATATATATATATACTAGGATGCAGACGGTGTTTAGTAGCACCCGACACCCGTCATCCACAGACCATGGATGGCTTGTTTGTTTAATTGTTTGGTTGTGTAGTTGGTTAGATTATTTGGCTTGAATTGAATTGTTTGGTGAAATGAAATTGATTTGATTGATGTGTGAATGGCGTGGGCCTTCACTAGACCGGGGATAAGGCTAGGCCTTGTCCCGTTTCTAGTATCGTGCCGTTATGCCGCCGAAATTTTCTAAAAATAAGTTAGAAAAATAAAGATAACATTTTATTTAATAAATGAACCGAATAGAATATTCATAGGTTGAATAAAATATTTTATCGTTAAAAATATAATTTTTAACGTGAATGTGAATAAATAAATATTCATTTACAAACCAGACGGTTTGTTTATGTACACCTATTTGAAGGACATTGATTGGGACGATAAATTTTACACATCGCCCAACTGCACAAATAAAATCTGTGTTTGATTGTTTGAAACCCCACATGGGTATTGGGATGATATATGACATACACTAATCCCAATAGTTAGTTGTATGTCGATCGATAGATTGACAAACTGTTATAAGCGTTGGATATTTATATTTGATGCTTATACAGTGTAGAATGCACTTTAGATGATGGTTGATTATTCATCGTTGTTATTGAATACATGCGTTGTAGAAAATCCATATAATCAACATTATATGGTAATTCATTGGGCCTCATTCCAGTTTAGAAGAAGAAATATTTGAAATGGAAATATTTGAAAAGAAATATTTGAAATAGAAATATTCGAAATGGAATATTTGAAAATATCAATATATGAAGCCGTGTTGATTAGATTGACGCCATTTTGACGTGAACGATATTTATATCGATTTTATTCATTTTAAAACGAATATTGAAAAGTGATTTCTAAATCGAATATTTTGAAAACCAAATTTGAATTGAATTCAAATTGAATAGAAAACCAAATTTGAATTGAATCGAATAGAAAACCAATTTGAATTGAATTGGATTGCAAACGAATTCGAATTGAATTGAAAACGAATTCGAATCGAATGGAAAACGAATTCGAATTGAATTGAAACCGAATTGAAATGAATTCGAATTGAATTGAAATTTGAATTGAATAGAAATGAATTTTAAAATGATTTATGAATTTCGTTTTGAATTGAAATCGACGAAATATATATTATATATATTATATATATAATATAATGGCCTGAATAGAACGCGCCGCGGCAGTTCGCGAATTTCGACCATTGATTCGAACGGATATTACGGGAGATCCGACCGTCGGATTCTCCTGAAACCGGAACTGTTGGGTTCGTATCGAAAAGAGATTTCTAAGGAATATTAGAAATTAGAAATCTAACGGTTGGATTTGGAATTATGTCCAAATCAAATTTGAAAAAGGTCGTTGTAAGTGCAGTTCGATGACCGTTGATGGAAATCGACTGTACGGGCCTTGATAAAACTATTAAAAATAGTAATAATTTGTGTAAAATCATAAGAAATGATTTAGAAAGAATTGGGATGAAAAACTCCATATCTGAAAAGATAAAAATAGATTTTTATCGAAATGAACTAGTTTTGAACAAGAATTATAATTCTATTTATTTTTAAATAAATAAATTGAATTTGAAAACGGTTTTAAAAATAACCAGAATTTCCAATGATTGCATTGGAATGGATTTGAATCGAAATTGTCTTCGGAATATTTCGATGTTGGAATTCGTGATTATACAGATGTTGTTATGGAAATTTGAAAGATATATATTTATATTGTTATTTCCAATACGACATTTGTTAATCGTAGAATTTGATATTGAATATAAGCCGATATATTTTCTATTCAGAGCCTTGTATTGAATATCAAATGTGATTTGGGTTTGTTGTGAATGGTGTCTTCACTAACACTGTTCTTGAACCCAGTTGAGAAAAGATTAAATCTTTTTATTTAGATTTAATGAAGTGTACCAATTAAATAATATTTAATTGGAATTGAATTGATATTGATTTTTGGGTTTATCGTGGACAGTGTTTTAAATAACACTCGTTCTTTAACCCGATAATTAATGGAATGTGATTTTGGGTTTATCGTGAACCGTGTTTTAAATGAAACTGATTCTTTAACCCAGTTAACGATTAAAAACTACGTGGAGTTTTAATGAATCTTTAATTAGATTGAAAAGATCGAGAATGGAGTATCACCAGTTTTACTCCAGGAGATAGTTAAATCTTCAATTAGATTTAAACGTGAAAGGGTAATTGAATTTACCGATAACACCGTGGTGTTAGATATGAAGTATGACCAGTTTTACTTCATGGGATGAATAGGTTGGGATTGGGAAATTAAAACAAATGATTACTTCGGTAAGGTTCGTTAATCCCAACTAGTTTGAATTGATATTCAAAAATAGATTAAAGAATAAATTTAAAGGATTTATCTTTGATAAAATTAATGGGAACCTTTCCCTATGAATGTGAAATTTAGAAACTAACTGTCGGTTAGCTAAGCAGGATGATTTCCTGGATATTGATCTGATGTTGGTTTCGGCTTTCGGGGTTAATATTTGGGGAATTATTCTCTTGATTAATTTACGGTTAGTAACTGATGAATTGGAATGAGGCGTATGTTGTGTTTGTGTAACACTTATTTAAAATATACGCGAGTTATTCGGGAAGATCGGGTATACCCCATTCTGAATAACTGATACGACGATAAGTCGAAGATGAAGACGATGGTCGAAGGCCGGAGGTCTTCGCGTCGTTTGGGTAATTACTGATGATCTTGATTGGGCTGTACACCCAAGAAGATGGAAACAGTTGGTGATCGTCCAGACGTACTTGGAGATCGATGGATATGCGGGGTACTAGGTGCCTCTGGTTTCGTTCAGACCCAGAACGGACTTGTAAATGGACTGTGTGTCTGACATTGGATTTCATTCTGTGTGACTGGTATCGGTTGCATAGAGTGGTTTGCCTGTGTGGCATGCTAAGATGCAAATGATCAAGGCTTCTGTTGAAAAGCAAAGTCTTGTGGAGATGATCAAAGCACAGCCTGTGTGGCACAGCTTTGTGTAACGTGAATTCGCGAGCCTCACACCCCGGTGGTGGACCAAAAAGGGGAGACGGACCTCAGGGGGGACATGCGTTTTCTTTCTAGCTAGGATGGTGTCAGTGACCTACCAGCCCAGACAATTATATACTTTTCACCTGTGTGGTTGTTGCTGTTGCGAGGCGCCTCGGTTTGATCGGACGATCCGGGTCCGATGGAGTCATTCGTTAGCTCATTTATGCCCCAAAGGGCGGAGAAACGTATTGTTCAGGCATTATAATCCACATCGGTGGACCGGCCCTGACGATCCAAGGTACGGTTGCGGCTGTGCCTGAGGCTCGGGCTAGAGAGTCTCGAATCGGTTGAGGACTATCTTTTGCCTCGGTTCATAGATGGAAAACCAATTTCCAAATACGTGACTTTGCAATTTTGATTGTATAATCTATATATGGCGACATAGTGGCATGGGACGCTCATGTCGCCTATGATTGATATTTATGATGGAAATTGTTTTAAACACTGTACACTTATTATAGTATCAAATGATTTGTTTTAAACGTATCAAGCATTCTTTGGCTGTTATAAGGGAAAACCCTATCCCCCGGCTTGCGTTGCATTATGTGATAGGACCTGGGTCTTATAACAGCTTCATTTTTCTTTATTTAGCATTGCGCTGTTTTGTTATATGCACTGGTATTCTTGGGAGGAAACCCGTTCCGTGTTATACGGCGTGGTCCCTTGATTTACCTTACTTTGAAAATAAAGATAATAACTGTTTTCGTTCTCACACCAGTCACATGACTGACCTGGAGTTTATTGTTTTAACCTAAACTCTGGGTGCCCTTATTTTGACACGGGCAGCTAGTAGTTTTGGTTTTTGCAGATTTATATTCACAGGATCCTGGTTTACAGCTGGAATGATATCCGGAAAGCTTTGTATCCGTATATCTACTTCTAGTTGTGTATTGTATTATTTTCCGCTGCTATGTAATTTAAATGTAAATTAAATCTCTGATATTTCTGTGTAGTATTCATTTATACTCTGTATATTCTTGTAATCTGATGCAGTGTTGTAATATACAATGAAATGTTCTTCTGTCTGCGTTCTGATTTGTCGTGTTCTCAAACGATAGGGCGTTTCGAACGGTCTGGGTCGGTTTAGCGACTGGTTCGGACCGAGCGAAATTCCTTTTCGTCACAGCTTTCTTTCTTCTTAGTTGGCGGCGGCTATACTGATTTCCATGGCGGCGATATGACGGTGGCTTTTCTATTTTTCATGTGAGTTAGAGTGAGAGACTACCTAGGTATTTATAGAGTTTAGGGTTTATTTAGACCGTCAGATCAACTCAGAACTAACCTGAACCGTTTAATTTGCCAACTCAGCCCTAAAGACACATCAGCAGCTCAAGATTGGGCTCAGTCAAACTCTAGCCGACTGACCGGGTCGACACCCAGGTCGACTGCCCAGTCGTCTGCTCAGTCGACCTGGGGGGAGGGGGTGTCGACTGCCCAGTCGACCTGGGGTGTTGGGCGGGAAATTTCCCGCCTAGCCTGTTTGACTTCGAATTTTGAATTTTAAATTTCTGAAATCTGTTTTGAATTTTCTGAAACTTCCGATGGCCATAACTTCTTCATACGAAGTCCAATTCACGCAAACTCAGACTCTATTTCAACCAGAATTCCGAGACGAACACAATGGCGCATCCCGTTTCCCACAATTCTCACGTCCTGAGATTAGTTATTCTTTAATTTGTGAATATTAATATTAACAGAATTACGAGGTGTTACATTCTCCCCTCCTTAAAGGATTTCTACCCCGAAATCTTCAAGTCAAGAAGAATGTATATCCTAACATACAACCGTCCATCTACTCAACCATCAAAGACAGGCATCCATTGTCCTTATAGACTTCTAATGCTTTCATGAATATATGCAAGAAGTGTGTGTATATGTCCATATCTAATGCAAAATCAAGCGGTCCACTGATTCAGTTGACCTCCTTAATGCAAATCATGATAGTGTCATGCGTCCATTATGTATGCAAAAGTTCCTTAATGCTACATATTATCTCTATATGCATGCACAATCATCATCTGAATGCAACATCCATATGATAATACAATCATCATACATCCATTTTACTAAATACATCCATTTATATGCAATATGCAATATGAAGTGACTGAGCCGATCTAGTGCCTAATAGTGTGTGTATATGCGTCCATGAGCAACCACTAGCAAACACTTGCATCCACTTTGCATCCATCATACATAACATGTCTCAAACACATGTTTCAACTATAGGATTATCCTAACTAAAGGTCAAAGATACTAGGATACTCTAAAGGTAAGATAAGTACAAGATAAGCGATAAAGGAGAAATTAAAGGACATACCCTCGAAAAGAAAAGGGTATCATGAACGCATCTTCTCTTCTGTCTCCCAAGTAGCATTGCTCTCATCATCTCCCCATTGTACTTTGACTAGTCTGACCTCTCGATTCCTCAACTTCTTGATCTCCGACCCAAGAATGCGCGTAGGAGCTCGTCGAATCGTTGCACCACGCTCTATCTCCACCTCTCTAAGCAAGTTCGGCTCTACCACTTCCGCGGTCTCGTGCAAGCACTTCCTCAAATGTGACACATGGAATACGTCGTGTACACCACTAAGTCTCTCAGGCAACTCCACTCTATACGCCACCTGTCCAATCTTATCCTTAATAGGAAACGGCCCTACAAACCTTGGTGCTGATTTCCCAACGGACCCAAAGCGAACAACGTTCCGTAATGGAGATACTTTGATAAAGACCATGTCCCCAACATCAAACTCAAGATCTGTCCTCCTCTTATCCGCATAAGATTTCTGCCTATCTTGCGCTGCTTTCATCCTCCTTCGAATCAAGTCGATCTTCTCTGAAGTCTCCCTAATCATATCGGGCCCAAATAAGATCTTATCCGTAGATTCCCACCAACATGTAGGTGAACGACAAGGTCGTCCATAAAGAGCTTCGAAAGGTGCCATGCCAATGCTAGACTGAAAGCTATTATTATATGCGAACTCCACTAATGGGAGATGCTCTTCCCATGTACCCCCAAAGTCTAGGATACATAGTCTCAAAAGATCCTCTAGAATACGATTCACCCTCTCGGTCTGGCCGTCCGTCTGAGGATGATATGCGGTGCTCAAACATAATTGAGTCCCTACCGCTTCTTGCAAGCTCTTCCAAAATTCGCTAGTGAAAATAGGATCGCGGTCGCTCACTATGCTAGAAGGAACACCGTGCAAACGAACTATTTCTCGGACATATACAGAAGCTAACCATGGAGCAGTCCTCTTACTCTTCACGGGAATGAAATGGGCGCTTTTAGTAAGTCTATCTACTATAACCCAAATCCCCGTATTACCCTTCCTTGATCTTGGTAATCCGTCAATAAAGTCCATCGAGACGCTTTCCCATTTCCATAGTGGAACCTCCAATGGGTGAAGCAACCCACCGGGTTTCTTTTGCTCCGCTTTTACTTGTTGGCACACCAAGCATCTAGCGACATACTCGGCCACATCCCTCTTCATACCGGCCCAAAAGAAAACTCGCTTCATGTCTTTGTACATCTTGTCCCCTCCGGGATGAATGGTCATCTTCGAACGATGTGCTTCGTCAAGAATAGCCTTCCTCAAGTCCTCGTCTCGTGGTACACAAAGTCTACTATCCCTACGTAACCAACCCTTATCATCTAGGGTATACCTACGGAGATGGCTTGATGTCTCCCCTCTTTTGAGCTTTTCTACTAACTCAACCAACTGTGGGTCGTCTCGCTGTGCCTCGCCAATCCGTCCCAAAAGCGTAGGTCTAACCTCTAAGGATGCTAGCAAACCGGGTATGAAGTCAACGGAAGGTCTAAAATCAAACATCGAAATGAATTCTAAGCTTCACCGCTCAACAAACAACGGACTCAAGGACAACCTTTTCCTACTTAAGGCATCCGCCACCACGTTACCCTTGCCAGGGGTATATGCTATTTCGAAGTCGTAGGACGCTAAGAACTCCATCCACCTTTGCTGCCTTAAGTTCAAGTCCTTCTGAGAGAATAAGTATTTTAAAGATTTGTGGACAGTGAATAATTCAAATTTATCGCCAAGAAGATAATGACGCCAAGACTTAAGCGCGAAAACAATAGCGGCTAACTCTAAGTCATGTGTAGGGTAAATTTTCTCATGCGCCCTCAACTGCCTTCCACCATAGGCTATTACCCTTCCCTCTTGCATTAGGACTGCGCCTAGTCCTGTCCCACAAGCATCGGTATAAACAGTAAATGGCTTACTCCCGTCTGGCAATAAATGACTGGGGCTGAAGTCAAAGCTCTCTTCAAATGTTGGAACGCATCATCACAATCTACGTCCTATGTGAAAACTAGGTTCTTCTTCGTCAAACGTGTCAATGGAGCTGATATTTTTGCGAAGTCTTTGATAAACTTCCGATAGTAGCTAGCCAACCCCAAGAAACTTCTTACTTCGGTAGCATTTTTAGGGACCTTCCAATCTTGGATGGCCACCACCTTCGCGGGATCCACGGCTATCCCTTCTTTGGAAACCACGTGCCCTAAGAATCGTACTTCCTTCCTCCAGAAGTGACACTTAGAAAATTTAGCTTTAAGGTTATGCGCTCGTAGAGTCTCCAACACTTCCCTAAGATGTAGGGCATGTTCTTCTTCATCCTTAGAAAAGATCAAGATGTCATCTACAAAGACTACCACGAATCTGTTAAGGTACTCCCTAAACACCCTACTCATCAGATCAACAAAGTATGCGGGGGCGTTTGTCAAACCGAAGGGCATCACTAGCCATCCATAGAAACCGTTCGGAGTCCTAAAGGCAGTTTTGTCAATGCTATCCTCAGCCACTCTTAACTGATGGAAACCATTGGCTAAATCCAACTGCGAAAACACTGAGGCGCCAACTAACTGATCGAAGAGATCGTCAATCCTCGGCAGTGGGTGTCTGTTCTTCTTAGTAAGCTTATTAAGTTCTCTATAGTCCACACACAGTCTAAGGGACCCATCCGCTTTCGTGGTAAATACTACTGGAGCACCCCACTCCGATATACTTCGTCTTATGAACCCCTTCTCAAGCAACTCTTTCACTTGCTTATCGAGTTCCCTCCTTTCACGAGGAGCCATGTGGCGTACTGGCAAAGATACTGGTTTTGCATTATCCACAAGATATATTCGAAAATCTATCTCCCGCTTCGGAGGCAAGCCCTTCACCTCCTCAAACACATCCGAGTATTCTCGAACCACTCTAACAGATCGTAGATTTTCCTCAGACGCGTCAAGCGATTCTATATAACTTAGCATAACGGAATTTATGGGATTACAAAAGATTTCGAGAGCGTTACCAAGGCGAGTGATGAGCCTAACTACTCTCCTTTCACAATCAAGAACGGCCCCATTTCTGGATAACCAATCCATTCCTAAAATTAGCCCATAGCCCGTGAAGCCCAACACATAAGCATCACATCTAAACTCAACGCTAAGTATAGAAATTTTCAAATCCAAACACATCATGGACAAGTAAGATGAGCCCCCAATTGGATTCGAAACAACTAAGGGATCCTCTACTAAACAGGTGTTTAAGTGCAGTGATTCAACTAATGATGTAGAGATAAACGAATGCGATGCGCCCGAATCGAATAAGGTACGGACAGGATGATCAAACAGAAAAACTAAGCTTTCAACAGAAATGGTTCTACCTCGTTCTTGCAGCGGTGGGACCGTGAGAGCCTGAACTTGTCCCCTTGCCTGCCCTGGTGCCATAAGAGCCTGCACCTGTCCTCCTGAGGTAGACCTTGCCCTCTGCCCCTTCTTTGGGCAGTCCTTCACTAGATGTCCCGCTTCACCACAATGAAAACAGCTAGTCTTCTTTTTCTTTCTGCAATCCTTGCTGAGATGGCCTTGTGTCCCACAGTTAAAGCATTTCTTCTTTCCTTTGCCATTATTGTCTTTACCACCCTTCTTGTTTTGCTGTTTTGGTTTCTTCTGATCCCCTTTCTTCTCGGGTGCCTTATTAGCATTAACGCCTTTCTCCTCGTGCATGAGCGCCATGTCTACTAGCTTCTCAAAGGTGGCCCCCATAGGGATGTGGGTCATAGCCAACCCTTGCAATAGTTCATTCAAGCCATTAACGAACCTCAGAGCCTTCTTCTCCGGCGTGTTCACTAAGTCCAAGCCAAACCTTGCTAACTGATTAAATTTGTTAACATATTCTTTCACTGATGAGCTTCCTTGCTTTAACGTCAAGAACCTTTCCATATATAGATTTTCTTCCGCCCGTGCGATAAACTTCGCCTCAAATCTACGTCTGAAATCCGCCCAAGAATCAACAGGACGCTCCCCATTAGTGACCTCCCACCAAACGAGGCTTCTCCCTTCATTAACCAAGCTGCTAATTTGACTTTCCTCCCTTCTTCTACTTCAAAGATTTCTGGCAATTCTTCCACCTCCTTAAGCCAATCTCTAGCTTCCACAAACGTTTCTGACCCTTGAAAAGGTTTTCCACTCATAGCCTTAAATTCCTTGCACGTCTTAGCAAAAGTATCAGCGCGAGGAGGAGGAGGAGCGGGTGCAACTGGTGGTGGAGGAACATTGGCTGGACCCGCAGCGGCCCTAGCCTCTAATAACCTCCTATACCATCCTGGTATCGTTACACCATCCGAAAGGTCAAGATCTTCAGCCATGCTGAAACGAAAAGGAAAGATTCAAAATGGAGAATTCGAAAGATAAAGATATATGGATATTGGGGATTATATTTTTCATAAAAACTTTCCTCTTTAAATAACTCATTAAGACAGGTTTTTGAAAACACTTCTTCCAAAAATACTTTAGAAAAATAGTTTTTCTAAAAAATTTATCTTTTCTGGTAACCTTAAGCTCTGATACCACGTGTAACACCCCACGTCCATTAATGTCACTCACAAAGGGAATGCATTAACTTCCATGGAGGTTTTAAGTGAATATGGAACAGAAAAATTACAACAAGGTAGATAATAAGTAGTACTTGGAAATCTAAAACTTGATTTTATTGCAGCGGAAATTAAACATGTTTGTTACATCATAAAACCATAAATCAGAGTCAAGTACAATATCCATCTTGATAAACAAAATACATAATCCCATTACATAAATAGCCATTAAAGAAGATAACAAGCTGGACTTTACTTCAACGGTCCAAGCTTTCCCAAAGAGATAAAGCAATCCAATCAAACTCCACCAGAGCTGGGTCCACCCTGAGGACCTGGAGGGGGACAAAGGATAGAAATGGAGGGGGTCAGACATAAAGTCTGGCGAGTATGATAATTCTAACAATACTATTATCAAAATAACTAGACTAAGGCTTAAGCTGGAAAACAAGGAAATGTCTATGAACTATTCGGTATGGAAGAGCAGATAACGATAACGTTAAAGGCACACCTAATTACTAACGAGTAATTACTACACTGCACCACACCAGTCACCCTCAAAGTTGATCCCACTTACTTCACTTAGAAGTTATATAAACAGCCTTGCGTACCCCTAGCTGACTACATAGGTGTCGTCTGCCCCTATCTCCACTAGGTGTACCCCACTACCCACTTTCGATCGGCTCCCTACTCGTAGATACCCGTGCTGGCCCCACAGTAGGGTGTATCACTCCCCTAAAGTGGCAACCCGATACAACTTGAGAATGCACGGCTTATACCTACACGATGCAACAACATCTTACCTACAAGCCCTGGTCCACACACGCATATGAAACCCGTTGGACTTGCGTTGCCACCGCCACCCCGTTTTGGCCTCTTATAGTCAAGCCCAGCATGCGTGTCCCGTCCTCGACTTGGGTCGAGCCCACAAAGATACGTTTGGGATACTGGTTGAAATGGGCCCCCACAAGCTACCCACCTAAGCTTGTCCACTAGTACATCCCACTTAACCCTCTTAGTCATGTTCATTTACATGTGTGTTTGGTTAAGTCTTACTAATCGTATTTCACATGCCACTAAGGGCACCCACTAGATTCCTCATGCCACCCAAGGCACCTACTTAACCCCCATGTCCCACCTTACATGTTTATCTGGTTAATTATTTCTTAATTCATTCAGGCCATAACCTCATAAAGACCTCTCACATTAGACTGGCATTTATGGCAGCTGGATTTGCCGGGCGGGTCCGGGCAGTCTTACACCATAAAAGAGTCTAACCTCGTGTCTTTACAACTGTTATGCTTTAATTTGAGCCTAGGACCTCTCACATTGGGCTGACATTTGTGACTACTGGATTTGCCGGGCGGGTCCGGGCAGTTTTACGTCACAAACGAGTCCAACCTCGTGTCCTAAGCATTGATTAACACTTATAATCTTTTACCCCAGTTTTGAATATATCCCTATTCAAATCATTAATTAATTCCAATTTTAATGATGTCCATAATTGACTCAATTATGGCCATCCACTTATGGCATGCAAAATCATATCAATTGCACCCCAACTTCTTAATATTAAATCCTTAATATTACCCCTACCCCACGTTATACGTTCGCTTATTCAACGCAAAATATACATTAGACTCGAATAGCCTAACTCATAGCATAAAAAGAAATTATCACAACAACAACATATACATATGACTAAAATAGATCTAATCATAAAAAGGGTGAAACTTGCATGTGTGATAGATGTCCAACACCTAGACTTGCATAGGCAAAACTACAACTTTCATAAAACTACACATGTCATGGATCTAAAGGTGTCAACTTGTTTGGTTGAATGTCAAAACTTACATAATATGATCATAATCCCAATTCATGTGTAAACTTGCATATGGGGTTTTATGCAACATAATGGTGGTGTGAACTAGCATCTAACACATAGAACTCACACATGTTCTAACCAAATTTTAGATCTAAATAGATGTCATAGGATATGTGAGATTATACATACTAATCAATCTAAACTTGCATAGGTACATGTGATTTATCATGTGAATCATCATAGCCCCAAACATATATATAATCAACATCATGATTTGGTCAAGCATAAGCTAACTATAACATAAATAATAACATCATGACTTTGTAACATCGCAACTTAGCATAGAAACTTGCAACATATATATAATATCATCATAGCATGATTTACAACATATAGGATATCATCATCACATAACATAGGATTTACAACATACATGATAGCATAAGGTTTTCAACAACATATATGACAATTCACATCATTCACTTATAATCCATTCATAACTTAATCTAATTAGTTCAATAATAATCTTGTTAAGATCATCATACTCACAATTAGAAGAGAAAGAGAGTCTTGATTCACTTTAGAGTTGAGTAGAATTAGGGGTTTGATTATCTTTCTTCCTTCTTAGTTGGCGGCGGCTATACTGATTTCCATGGCGGCAGTATGACGGTGGCTATTCTATTTTTCATGTGAGTTAGAGTGAGAGACTACCTAGGTATTTATAGAGTTTAGGGTTTATTTAGACCGTCAGATCAACTCAAAACTAACCTGAACCGTTTAATTTGCCAACTCATCCCTAAAGACACATCAGCAGCTCAAGATTGGGCTCAGTCAAACCCTTGCCGACTGACCAGGTCGACACCCAGGTCGACTGCCCAGTCGACCTGGGGGGGGGTATCGACTGCCCAGTCGACTCCCCAGTCGACCTGGGGTGCTGGGCGGGAAATTTCCCGCCTAGCCTGTTTGACTTCGAATTTTGAATTTTAAATTTCTGAAATCTGTTTTGAATTTTCTGAAACTTCCGATGGCCATAACTTCTTAATACGAAGTCCAATTCACGCAAACTCGGACTCTATTTCAACCAGAATTCCGAGACGAACACAATATCGCAACCCGTTTCCCACAATTCTCACGTCTTGAGATTAGTTATTCTTTAATTTGTGAATATTAATATTAACAGAATTACGGGGTGTTACAGCAAGGTTTATATCAGTCAAGTCGAATAGAACGACAACTAAGTTAGCAGAACTGTATATGAAATGGATAGTGAGATTTCATGGAGTACCTAAAGGTATTGTGAGTGACCGAGATCCATATTTACTAGTGGGTTTTGCAAGAGCTTACAAGGGTCAGAATTACATCTTAATACCGCATACCATCCTCAAACGATGGTCAAACAGAGAGGGTGAATCGTGTATTAGAGGATCTCTTGAGAGCTTATATATTGGATTTTGGGGGTTCATGGGATGACCGTTTGCATCTAGTTGAGTTCGCATATAATAATAGTTACTAGTCTAGTATTGGTATGGCTCCATTTGAAGCTTTGTACTGAAGACCGTGCAACTCGCCATCATGTTGGTTAGAAACTAGTGAGAAGTTTGTGTTTGGGCCAGATGTAATAAGAGAAACTTCAGATAAAATCAAGATTATTCAGTAGCGAATGAAGGCTACCCAAGATAGGCAGAAGAGTTATGCTGATAAAAGGCGAAGAGAATTGAAATTCTCCTTTGGCGACTTGGTATTCCTCAAGATCTCTCTGTTGAAGAGTGTGATTCGATTCGGCAGGAGGGGTAAGTTGGCACCAAAGTTTGATGGTCCATTTCTAGTTCTCGAACAAATTGGGAATTTAGCGTATAAAGTTGGATTGCCTGATAAGAAAGCGGGAGTTCACAATGAATTTCATGTTTCGGAAGTTCGTGCACGATTCTGATATGATTATTTCACCAGATCGGTTGGATGATATCGAGGTAGAATCCGAGGCAATTGTGAACCGCAGGACGATTCGTATTATCGGACATGATACGAAACAACTTCGAAGGAAGACAGTGGAACTAGTCAAGGTCCAGTGGGGGAGATAATGAGAATGACTGTACTTGGGAAATAGAGGAGAGCATAAGGAAGTCATATCCAGAACTCTTTGCCTGGTAAGATTTTAATCGCGATATAGTTATTTCCTTGTTAGTGAACCGCATATTGAGATAAGCTTGTTGTGTTATTGTGTATGTTTGATTGTTTATAAATGGTTGATAGGCATGCGAGACACATTGTATGTTTCTTGGTTAAGGAATTTCGAGGGTGAAATTTCTTAAGGGGGAAGAGTGTAACGACCTGCATTCTACGTACTAGAGGATCATAGAATATTTATTTTACTTCCATACGAAGTCGTATGGTCGTGTAACTTTAGGAAGCGATTTTTAGGGTCATTTCCGACATTCATGATTTTTGCCAAATTTTAAATGACCATTTTGCCCGTAGCGAATCTTGTTTTGCCTATAACTTTTAATTAGTAAGGAGTTTTGACCTGAAACTACTTCCATTGGATTCAGATGATGGTTTACTTTTTGTAGACTGGTCATATTAATCAAACGGACTTACCGTTTGGTAGATATGGCTGAAAAAAGGTTTGGAAGATGAAAAACAGCCTAATCGGTCTTAATAGGGCGATTAACAGCAAGACCCATAACTCATTTCAGGATTAGGGTTATGGGAGGGCTGAAAGGAGTTAGAGTTTTCATTTTCTCAGCCGCCACAAACATTTCCCTAACCTTAGCAATGGCCTTCGCCTTCTAAATTCATCTTTAATCACTTTCTAATCACATATTAGCCAAATCTACATCAAATTAAGGCGAATTAGCATAGAAATCTAAATAGAGCTACTGAAATACATTGGGATCCATATCAAATCAGTTAGAGTTTTAGATCTGAAATTTATTTGTGGCTAAGATGAGTGATTTGCATGCTTTTCACTAATTATGGCTAATTAGGGGTGATTAGAGATAATTAGCGAAATTATGACTTAGAAAAATATAGAAAAATGTGTAAAAGTTCAAGAATATTATTTTATGTCACTGATATAAATTTGGGTTAATTTGGATTAAGTTTGCTAATACCGGAATTTAGGGGATTAAGGGAAAACCATGGATTTGGGTATGTTTGATCTTAATAACACATGTGGTTGATGTTTTGATCTTTTTGATTGAACCTATATGTTGTTAGTACTGTTTAGTATGATCCATGATTGCATAGGAAAGTTAGAATGGTCGAAAACGCTGTCGAAAGGAAAAAAATGGTTTGCTGGAAATTGGTGCAGGATATGGGTCGAGCGACCGACCCATATGCATGTTAGACCGACCCCTATGGGTCGAGCGACCGACCCTATATGATGCATGTTCGACTGACGCCTATGGGTCGAGCGACTGACCCTATACGATGATGTTCGACCGACCCTATGGGTTGAGCGACCGACCCTGTATAAATGTTCGACCGACCCTATATGCTGAGGTTCGACCGACCCTATGTGATGATGTTCGACCCGATCCACTATGTGATGTTCGACCGATCCACTATGTGATGTTCGACCAACCCAAAGGAGCTTCTTCTATGTATTGATGATCGTGAACTCTTCTGAAGAATGATTCCAATCCAACTAAACCCGAGATGCAAAGGAAGTCCAGTTGAGAAGCGATGGCTCAAGATCCAAATGGGGATCAACGGGTTAACTTCTAAAGTTAGGCTTTCTACGGGACGTGTGCAAAGGGGTTATCGATATATATAACTTTGGTTCACTATTGAGAGGGGGGCATTGGCTCTGGACCAGTGCGGTGGGGTCTGAGGTTGTATGGAGTCGAACTCCATCAGGGTCCCCAAGGGCAAATTGATCGTAGTGATTGCTGGGCGGGGTAGGACTCCGACATGGCCCCAATAATTCTGGTGATCAAAGTGGTGGATATCGTATGCTTTATGCACTAATGAGAGACATGAGGATGATTGCTATGTTTGATGTTTTCTATTACCATGACATGCACACTCCCATTTATACACTTTATGTTAGTGTTACCTTAGATAGTACATCTTGTTGTGCTAACTCTTTGGTTACAGGTTCAGGTTCAGGTATGGTTATTTATACCTATTATTACTTTACTTTGCTACTATCGTTCATACCAGACTTTCGTCTGGCCCAGAGTTTTATGTCTCTTCTTATTACTCTGGGTGCTCCTAAACGAGCAAACTAGAGACAGGTTAGATGGTTGTGCACGAGTAATTTCCCAGAGATGAGCAGGAGGCTTCCATGTACTATTTACATATATTCTCCCTGTGTTGTTGCTAGTTACTACTTTGGGTATTAGTAGTGTACCATTTCTATTTTGCTTTAGAGACAGTATTTTGAAGTTGTAATAACGGTTTGGGTCATAAGCTGTATTTTGGATTCTGCTACTCTGATGGATATGGTTTTGTTTCCAGCTTATGCACCGTCTCGCCTGTTTTATATCAAGTTATGTTACTATTATATTTTATTCCATGCACTGTGAGATATACTACAGGTTCTTGATGATTCACAGTTTCGAATCCCGTCCTTTTGACGACCGTCCCGTGCTAGTTGGACATTGGCACAACGCAGTTTAGGGAAATGTTGGCTGGTGCGGGGCGGGATGTCACAAAAGCACATAGACAAATACATATGTTTAAAGGTTGCTAGTAGCACTCTTCCTTAGGAAGAGTGTCGGAATACTCATCACTAAGAATTTACATGCTAATTGATATATTTTAAAATAGATTGCATGTTGAATTATATAAACCCTTGATGCATGAACTAGCCTCAGATTAACTAATTGTTAATGGTTTTAAATTATAAATTGTTTAGTTGATGAGACAGTAACTTTTGACTTTTTATGATATGATTTCAGGATTATAAATCAAAATTAATTTCAAACCTAGTTTATTTGCATGTATGTCTACATAGGGCTAAGCAGTCAGTATTGGTATTGTTGAACTATCGTCTATGGATGGATATGAGATATTTGAAAACATTGAGATAATATCAGAGAAATATAATATCTTTGTAGCCAAGTTATATAAATTCTGGCATTTAGTATATGTGTAACTATGATCCTTTTATCGCTTTAAAAACCGTTAAAAAAAGCAGGTTGTAGTACAAACTCAAAACATTGAAGACGAAAATACAGATGACGATCATCCATCAAATGATGAAGATATGGGAAATGAGTCTAGTTCTCATGGTTCTGGAGATGAAGCAGAGAAAAGTGGATCCGACGGTGAACAAACGGAAACGGGAACAAATTTACCTCCTTCAGCTGGTCCCTCTTCTAGCATAGCTACTATTCCTATACCCATGAACACATCCGTATTAAAAAGCTTTGGAACACATATTGCATTTTCTATTTGGAAGAAGGAAGAGGTTAGTTTGAAATTTGCCACCATTTAGTCATTTGATTCTTGAAAAATATTAAAAAAAATTATATGTTGTGTTTCAAGAGAGAGGCCCGCTCAAGTGCTATTCACATACTACGAAGCTGAAGGAATGGAGTATCGGCGACCTGCAATTCAAGTTGCACAGAAGATAAAAAATTCTGGTTTGTATTCCTTGGCACAATACTCGAACAAACACGTTGACTATGTAACTATCTCGGCATTCGTAGAGAGATGGCATCCTAAAACTAATTCTTTCCACATGCCGTTTGGAGAGATGACAATAACGTTAGACAATGTCACACAAATTTTGAAAATTCTTGTTGTTGGCACTTGTATTTATAAGGTCATGAATGATCGTTCTCCAGCCGATCTTTTAGTTAATTATCTTCGCGTTGAAAGAGATGAAGCTAAAAAAGAACTAAATTATTCGACTGCAATGAAGTTTAACATCTTATTGGAAAATTTTCAAAAGAAGGCAAAAGAAGACGATGCAACTGAGGATGATTATGAAGCTATTGTGCGTGCCTACCTTCTGTATTTACTGGGTTCACTACGCTATAGATTGCCCACTACAACGAAAATCCAAGGTGTTGCCAGCTAAAATGTTGCCACAGTTATGCTGATTTTTGTGTATTGCAACGCACTCTTTAATGTGTTACCATAGATATCAAATTGTGTTGCAGTAGATATAGTCATAAACGTATAAGTTTAATTTGCCACGTCATCAATCTGCATCTATAAAAAGATGCATATCTATCCATCAATTTACCTTTTAAAAAAAACATCTGAAGTTGACACCTCATTAGTTCGTTAAAATACTTCACCACCAATAGGAAATCAACTTACATTACTCATTGGATTCCTCTTTCTCAATTTCTTTCATTTTCACGCTCAAATTTCCAATTCCAATCCCTAATTTTCATTCACCTTCTTCCACTCCAACCCTCTCTGCGTCCTCCACTTTTTCCATTGAGTCCTTGACTCCAAATGCACCCACTTCTCCCCTTCCCCATCATCAAATGGAAGTCAACCCAAGAAGAAAGGTGCTATCTTTTTATCTTGTTTTTCTCATATACGTTTCTGTTGGTTTTTTTATCATCGCTATTCATTAGTTTACCGAGAAACAGAAATTATTATCACCATGAGTATAATTTTGTTTGGTTGGTGATGTTTTTTTGTGGTTCTGTTGTATGCTGAAATGTTCTTTGAGCCACTATTTGGTTGTTAATCAATTTAATAACACAGAGATTTAGTTTCTAGTGAAGCATGGTTGTGAACAATTAGACTGTCGACCTTATATGAGCTGCATGTTCCAAACAACTGCTCGGGTTTCCCAAGTTGATGTTGCCTGTGATGATTGAGACATGATACATTGGTTTATGAAAATGGTTTCCTAAGTATGCTTACATATACATGATAGTTATCATTTCTTAAGTATTATCATGATCTGTGTCGATAAGACCGTTTAATAAGTATACGCATGATTTCTTAAGAGAGTTTGTGTGTGAGTGAGAGAGAGATGGCTAGCTATATCAACGCCCCAGTATTTGCCTTAAACACCCCATTATTTCACATAAAACTCTCCTACCCCATAATCTTCTCTTCCCACCCCAATCAATTCCAACAATGCCCTTTTTTCTAGTTTTGAAAGAACTGAATCTAACCTAATTCTTCTTCTTTCCATTTCTTTTTGAGTTTCTTTCATAAAGGAATTTTAAGTCTTAAATGCAGAAGAAAAATGTCAAAACCATGATCTTGTCTTTAAATTGTTTTCCTAATTAGTGCAAGTTGTTAAATGCTACACAAATTGGATTGAAGAACCTAATACTTAGGATTTGCTGAGAACCTAAGACGATTCTCTTATTTAGTATTTCTCAAATATGAATGGTAGAGTTATAGTATGATGTTAAAATTGGTAGCTTCCTAGTTACATTTTCAGTCCAGATTTTTAATATAGCTGCAGATAAATTATGTGCAATTATAAACTGGTTCTAGAGAAGAAGGACTACTATTTTTAGTTTTGATTTCAATTTTTACTGCACTAAACGAAAATGGTGACCTTCAAAACCCTAATGGAGAATTCCAAAAACATGATCAATAATCTCACTTCCTCTATCTCAAATCGCGTTTCTTCTTCACTAGACGACAGACCAGATAAAAACAAAGGTGTACTTCCATCGTACAAGGAGATCTTGTTGCGGCCAGTAATATATTTAAATCTCGCATTACTTCTCAGCCGCCGCCTCGTATTTCGATCAATTACCTTGAAAAATTAAAAAACATCAAATCTGATAATGGTTGCTTCAGATGCGGCTCTCCAGATCACTGGGCTAGGAGCTGTCGAAATCCCATGGTTTGTTTTCGCTGTAATAAAATTGGGCATAAGGGCTTCAACTGCAAATTTCATCTCAAAAATCCGAAAAAAATGGAGAACCCTAAATCGCTCCCTCCTCTTTCAGCGGCGTTTTATCCTGACGATTTTAAAAAGGCTAGATCGATGGTTGTTCTCTCCATCGCTCGTGATGCTTTCTCGATCAATGAAATGGAGACTTTATTGGGAACTCATTTGGGCAAGCGAGCGCCGGGATGGGTGTGGACGGTGCGTAGATTCGGCGATGATTTCATAGCGAAATTCCCTCCCTTTTTGTTGACTGAAACATTTTACTATTCGCTCTTCGACTCAAAGGGAGTAATTAATTTGAAGCGTTGGAGCCCACAAATTGGGAGTATGGCTAAAAAGAGGATTGAAGTCTGGGTTTCACTCAAAAATATTCCATTAGTGTGTAGAAGTGTTGATTCCCTCAAGTCAGCTTTGGCGGAGGTAGGAGAAGTGATTAGACTCCAGCATGGAGTGTGGAATGTAACTGATTTTTCCTCTCTGAGGGCGATGATGTGGATTGATGAGGATTTGGAGCTTCCACCTTCGATTGTGGTTCCTGTCGAGGGTTTTTTCCACAATGTTTCAATTACGAAAGTTGATGGAGAATCCTCTGAGGAAGTGGATAGACAAGAACTTCGTAAAACGGTGTTTGTTAGAGGGGACAATGGCAAGATGAAAGTGCTAAAGGCTAGAAGTGCTAGTGCTCCCATGGCTTATGTTGGGTTGGGTAGTAATTCTTTTGCACCAATTTCAGTTGATGAAGAAGGTGATGCAGTGGATCATAATGTTGCTAAGGATAATATGGAAGCTCAGGATGTGGATGCTGTTGATGATGGTAATGAAGACGCTGGTAGGGAGGAGAGTGGATACGATGGCTTGGGGAATATGTTTTGGGATGATAATGATGAGGACTACGATCTTGGGGGGGATGATAATGATTATGATCTTGGTGGAGGGAGCAATGCTTTGGCCATTTCAGATTCCGAAGAACGCTCTTGTGCAACAAGTAGAAGGAAAGGCAAGAAGCCAGTGGACTCTGGTGTGGTTATCCTAAGGAGAAGTGCTCGTGGCCTTCCTCATCCTTTGGAAGGTAGCGTTTTTATCCCTGCTATCCTTAATTATTTGTCTCCTGACCAAATGCATGCTGTTGTTAGTAGCTCTTGTTTTTTGTTAAATGATTTTATTGCTAGTGGTATTAGTAGTAAAGAGTTAGATAGGGCTGACACACCCCAATGATTGTTTTAACTTGGAATGTTAGAGGTTTGGGTAATTATGATAAACGTCTTAGAGTTAAAAATTATCTCAAATCGATCAAGCCCCACAATGTGTTGCTTCAAGAGACTAAGCTTGATAATCCTGATTTTCTTATTTTTAAAACTCTGGGTTGGGGGGTTATTGATGAGTGGAGATTTATACCGGCCACTGGAAGTGCTGGAGGATTGTTCACTGGTTGGGATAGTAATTTGTGGACGTTTAAACAAGCGATTTGTCAAACATATTGCCTGCATGTTGCATTGGAATGTGTAACGACTAAGAAGCTTTACTTTTTCTCAAACGTTTATAGTCCAAACACTAGAAGTGAAAGGAAAATTTTGTGGCGAGAAGCGATGGAATTTCATAGTTTGATGTATGCCCCTTGGGTTATTGGAGGAGACTTTAATGTTACTAGATTTGGTTATGAAAGGAGTAACTCAGGTGCTAATCATTTTGGTGACATGGCTGATTTTAGTGAGTTTGTTGGGGAGTGTGAGTTGATTGACCTCCCTCTTGCTAATAGAAAGTTCACTTGGTCTGACGGCAGAACCCAACCGACGCTTGTGAAACTTGATCGTTTCTTCATCAACGCTCACTTTGAGGATCTTCATCCTTTAACCTCCCAAAAAGGCTTATCTACGATTATTTCCGACCATTGCCCTGTTGTATTAGATTCTGGAGATGCCATTAGGAAAAAGCCTTTTTTTAGACTTGAAAAAATGTGGTGTCTGGAAGATAACTTTGACGATTTGTTGTATAATAAATGGTCTGAATTTGGGGAGAGTCGCGATGCAGCGAGAGCTCTTTGTAATAAACTTAAATTTTTGAGGAAATTTCTTAAAAAGTGGAATACAGAGGAGTTTGGTCATATTAGAATTAAAAAGGAGAGGATTGAAAAACTGATTCTCGAACTTAATGTACTGGAAGAGGAAAGAGGACTCGATGCTATTGAAAGAGATTTGCTTCAGCAGCGAGAAAGAGAACTCAACAAAGTTTTGGATCAAGAAGAGATTTTTTGGAAACAGCGATCCAGATCTCAGTGGCTAAAGGAAGGAGATAGAAATACTGCGTATTTTCATAGAGTTGCCAATGGTAGACGCCGTACCAATTTGATACACAGTATTTGGAAAGATGGTATGGAGATTTGTGAGCAACTTTTGAGTGATACTTTCACTGAATACTATAAAAGTATCTTCGGTGCTCGCATTGAGAACTGTATTTCTGTTGAATGGCGCAAATTGTACCCTGATGTAACTGATCTCTCGGATGTTGCAAGTGTTTTTTCTAAAGAGGAAATTCTGAATGCTTTGAAGGAGATGCCTGGTGACAAAGCACCTGGGCCTGATGGATTCCCCACTTTTTTCTTCAAACAATACTGGGGCATGTTGAAAAATGATGTTTTGCGTTTGTTTGACGAGTTCCACAAAGGCTCTTTGAGGTTGGATTTGATTAGCTATGCTAACGTAGTTTTAATCCCCAAAAAGGAAGGTAATGTTTCTGTCGCTGATTTCAGACCGATTAGTCTCCTCAACACTAGTTTCAAACTAATCACGAAGGTTTTGGCCAATAGGCTGAAAACTAAGATGGACTCGCTGATTGATATATCCCAAACTGCTTTTATTAAAGGAAGAAACATTCTGGATGGTGCTGCGTTGGTTGGCGAAGTGATTTCTCATTGTGATAGATTTGACGTCCCTTGTGCTATCCTTAAACTGGACTTCGCCAAAGCTTTTGACACAGTTGACTGGCGATTTTTGATTGAAGTGCTGAAGGCAAGAGGCTTCCCCACCAAGATGATTGAATGGATTTCCATGATTCTTTCATCGAGTAGATCCAACATTTGTGTTAATGGAGTTGCTGGCTCTACTATCCATTCTAAGCGTGGACTGAGACAGGACGATCCACTTTCCCCTCTCCTTTTTGATTTGTCGGCAGATGTTTTTTCAAAAATTCTGAAGCTGGGCTGTGCAGAGGGGATTATTAGCGGTTTTGGCAGTGACCATGTGGTTGGGGGCATCAACTCTTTGCAATATACTGATGACACCATCATATTCAGCAAACCTGACTGTAAATTCCTTGCTGCACTTAAATTTATTCTCTATGCTTTCGAAAGTTTATCTGGCTTAAAAAATAACTTTCATAAGAGCAGTGTTTACACGTTGGGTTGTAGTGATGATTTACGCAGGTCATGTGCTGAAATGTTTAATTGCAAGGCTGAAGTTTTTCCTTTGAATTATCTGGGTATGTGCATTCGCCCTAAGAAATTAATGAAGAAAGACTGGCAACACTTGATCGAGAAGGTGGACACTAGACTGGCGAGGTGGAAAGGCAACTCATTATCCAGAGCTGGTCGTCTTGTGCTTGTCAATTCTGTCCTTTCGTCGATTCCACTGTACTGGATGTCCTTCTATCACTTTCCAGGGTAGGTGTTGGAGAAGATTGACGCAATTCGTCGTAACTTTTTTTGGACTGGTTCTAAAGAGACGAAGAAGCTTAGCTGTTTGATATCTTGGAACCAAGTATGCAAATCTAAAGAGCAAGGGGGACTTGATGTTATAAACTTAAAGACAATGAATTCTGCTCTTCTTTGTAAGTGGTTGTGGTTTATGATCTCTGACAAGCATGCTTTATGGAAGGAGTGGATCATTAGTACATATTACAATGGCAATTTTGGTTGGAACACTGATTTCTCAAGATGCTCTGTGTTTTGGCGCAATGTTATGGTTCATGCGCAGTGGATGAAGTTGGGTACTAAGATTGTGGTGAAGAATGGACACAACACATCATTTTGGTTGGATAGTTGGCTAACTAATGTCCCTTTGAGTGTGGAGTTTCCAGAGCTTTTTGGTATTGCTTGCAACAAAAACTTCACTGTTAGAGAGATGTACGATAATGATGTAGCGGGTTTCAAATGGAGATTGAATTTCTCAAGGGTAGTGGCCGGTAATGCATTGGTTCAACTATGCAGTTTGTTTGATTTGCTTGAAGCGGTGAGTTTGAATAATGAGAGGGATGATTTTATTTGGATGTTGGAGGGGGAGAGGAAGTTGTTTAGCGTTCGTAGCATTTACAAGTTGTTCAATTTTGTTGGGGTTAGGAGGTTGGGGTTCGAGCATATGTGGCGGTTCAAAATCCCTGATAAAGTCAAAATTCATATGTGGGTTGTGATACATGGTAGATTGAACACGGTTAGCAGAATTCGTCAGAGAGGGGTGCATGTTATGGATGGTTGTGTTTTTTGTGGTCATGACGACGAGGACTATCATCATCTATTTTTGGCTTGCGACTTTGCTTTTTATATTTGGACAAAATGTTTGGTTGGCTTTACCTTGATTTGCACTGGAGTGACTTTATTGCTGACCAATTTGTTTTTTGGCATTCAATTTACCCGACCTTGCATGCCTCTCATGATAGTCTTCTTTTTGCTTTGTTGAACTTTGCTTACACTTGGTTGCTTTGGCATGAACGTAACTCCAGAAAATTTAACCGCAAATTGAAAGCTCCTAACAGTATTATTTACTCTATCCTTAATTTTGTCTATGACTGGGCAGGCATGGAGCGCAAAAGACATGTTGAAAGCATCGCAGACCGAGTGCGCAAAAGGGGGCGGAGCATCACTGGTCCACACGCTTGATGATGATGTTCACTGGTTCACTGGCCTTTTGCTGTTTTACTGTTATGTTTAAAGCTATGTAATGTTAATTATGATGTATGGTTACTTTTTGTATGGCCGTATGTAGCGATGGCCTGTTTTGGTTGTATATGTTGTACATACACGCACTGTTACTTGATGGATGCTATATATTTTAGGTGTGAATCATGTTGATTCACTACCTTTTCCTTCAAAAAAAAAAATTAGTTTTGATTTCCAATGTTCTGAAGTAAGTTTGAATTCTGATTTTTACAAAGGATATTTATGTCAATAAGAAAATAAATTTTTGTATCGGGTGAGAAGAGAAAAATTAGGGGTGAGAATAGAGCTACCCGTGTAAGATTGGCTAATAAATATACGCATGTTTTGTTTTGGTTATGCTCACAAATACTGCTTACATGAAATACATGCCAAAAAGCCTACTGAATGATTCGCAGTTTGTGATATCACTTCAATTATTCCTTCAATTCGAGTTCAATGACCGCTCAATCAATTTCTACTTCAAATTCATCAACAGCGCTGCGAGAAAGAACTGCCACCACAAAATCCCAACAAAGACGAGGACTGTGAAGGTAGGGTCGAATGCGGGGAAGAAATTTTTTGGTTGTTCCATGTGGCCGATAAGTATAAATTAGGATTTTTTTGGTTGCTCCATGTCGATTATCATATCTTTCATTGATGTTTTAGTCGAGAATTTAAGATATGTGTAGAATGGCAATTGCGGGTATTTTATGTGGCATGACGAAGTGTATGAAATCAACAACAATGCTGAATTGGATGATACTACTGTTAAATTGATGAAAAAAGAAAAGACTATATCGCAATTGCTTGTGGAAAAGAAGACAATTGAAGAAAAGATGCTGAAGCAAAAGCAAAAGCAAAAGAGGGAAAAAGTAGATGAATTTGTGGCAGATATAAAGGAAGAGTTGTCCCTAATGCGCATTAAATGTGGAAAACACGAGACAGGAGAAAAATTCTTTGCAAAATCTTTAGCTATGTCCTGGATCTTGTTTGGAGTTCTTTTGTGTGTTGTTATGGCAATGTAGAGCAGTGAAGTAACATGAAATAGCATGCATGGGCAATTTTTCAGGTATAGTTTTAAGTTTTGTCACATTGTAGAATAGTGATAATTTTTGCCACATTGCAGATTAGTGATATTTTTTGCCACATTGCCCATTAAACTTAAATTACTGATTACTGATAAATTTATCCACATTGTAACTGTCTAATTGTTTACTCAGTATACACTTGTACACACACTGTGGCTTTGTTATACTACGTATACACATTGTTTAGATCAGTATACACTTGTATCCACATTGTGCCTCTATTATGTAACTCAGTTATGTAATTGAAATGCAAATGCAAATGAAACTCAGTTATGTTTAGATTAGTATACACTTGTTTACACATTGTTTAGATCAATTATGTAACTCAGTTATGTTTGGATCAGTATACACTTGTATCCACGTTGTGCCTCTGTTATGTAACTCAGTTATGTAAATGAAACGCAAATGCACATGAAACCCAGTTATGTTTAGATCAGTTTACTTGTACACACATTGTTTAGATCGGTTATGTAACTCACAAATTGTTTAGATCAATACACCTATATACACATTGTTTAGATCAGTATACTATGTTATACTGAAATGCAAATGGAATTCAGTTATTAAACTCAGTTTGTGCTGAAAGGAAACTCAGTTATACTATGACCATAGCTTGTGTTGAAATGCAATTGAAGCATGCATACCTCTTATTTTTTGCTAAAATGCAACTGATGTATACAGGTGAAGGAGACAGTGATGAGAATTTTCAAGAACTTGTTACTGAAAGCACTAGAGGTACGATCGATGCAGTAGAGGCATTGAACGCATTTGAGGCTTGCGCTATATTTTAAAACTGTTTTAGTTTTATGTAAACATGAATTTAGGACTGGTTGTGTTTGTAACTGAAATGTTTACAAAATTGAATTTAGTGGCTATATTTTGTTATTTTTTAGTTGACTATGTATTACTTGTGTTTGCTGGTTAATTAATTTAAAATAAAAAGTTCTTTGTTAATTTCAGTTTGATGTTATGTTATGTAATGTTGCTATATATAATGTTGCAGTATGTGATGTTAAATGATGTCATAGCTATGATATAGTGTTGCCATTCGGTGGTAAAATTGTTGCCATAGATTTATGCATGTGGTCTCCACAACTGGATTCCGTGAACACGGGCTACAAATTTTTGTGGCGATTCCGTATACCCGGGTTACAGATTTTAGTGGACCTCACATTTTTGTAAATTTAGTACATACGGCAACACCTGCGCTGATGTTGCCTTAGGGTCGCAAATTTGTTGCCTTTGAATCTAAGGCAACGCGGCAAAAGGCAACCACAAGAATGTGTTGCCACATATCATTTTTTGCCTATAGCAACACTTTTTTGTGCCTACTGGGTCATTTCTCTAGGGTTACCATAGGCCAACTATAGCGTAGTGGTTGTACTTTATTCTGCGATAAGTCAGGCACTAAAGTTTCTGTTAACTACTTGTAATGTTTGGAGAACGTCAGTCAAGTCAATGAACAAGCTTGGGGGATAGGCGCATTAGCCTTTTTATATAGACAGTTAGGTCTGGCTTCTAGACAGGATGTTAGACAAATGGCTGGCTACTTGACACTGTTGATTGTAAGTATTTCTAATATTGTGTAATATTATAAGACATTACACTAAAATAAATAAATTTTATACAGGCTTGGATTTATGATCACTTTCCTATGCTTCCTAATGCTATCCCCAGCAAAGACTATAATGATACGATGCCTAGGATGTGCAGATGGCAACCTATGAAAATCATTGTAGTACATCCAAAATTCATCTTCAGTCGGTGCATGAATTACCTTCTTCCAACTTTCCAAAAAACATTTCGAAAACTTCATTTGTTTTAAACTCCGGTTTGTAATTCGTAATGATTTTATTTCCCATGTGCCACAAACACATCAACAACTTTGTCCATGGAAATTTTTTCTTGATCCCATTTATCAATGCCCATTCTCTATCTGTAACTATTACCTCGGGTTCTTTTTCAGGTAAATAAAAATGTTTTAACTTTGTTAGAACTCATTCATTGTTTTTCTTGATCCCATTTATCAATGCCCATTCTCTATCTGTAACTATTACCTCAGGTTCTTTTTCAGGTAAATAAAAATGTTTTAACTTTGTTAGAACTCATTCATTGTTTTCCTCACACTCGTGTGCTAGAAATGCATGAGCAATACTAAACGTTCGATCTGTTGAAGTCATACCAACCATTTCAAACAAAGGCATATTATATTGGTTCATCTTATATGTACAATCAAGAAGAAGAATGGATGGAAAACACTTACACAATACTGACAATTACGGATGAGACCACATGATATCTGTCAAATTATCGGTTTCCACATCAGCCCTACTAAAATACACATAGTGCTTCTCTGCAAGTAATTTCATTAGGTGTTGCATCACAGATCTACAATTCATTGCTGATAGTTGCATTTTTTATTTAGCATTATAGATAGTCTTCTAAGATTTTTAAATTGTAACCAATACATCTCTCGGAGGCACAACTGCAATACTCATGTCTTCTTAGATTTTTTTTCCTCATCCATCAGCCTTGTCGCAAAAAGATGTTCTTCTAATGTGTGAGGAAATTCATGATTAGGCAGCCCATCGATTACAAATAATTTCCATTTATTTTCCTCCAAATACGCACCCTTTAATCGAAATGGACAATTGCATTTTCTAGTTACACTAGTTCTAGATCGTTTCACCGTATTTTCCTTTTTTGTTTGCCTTTGGTTGATGACTACGATAAACGTCAGCCCTTTCACAACCCAGTTGTAATCTTGGTTTCCTTTTGGGCTCTAATTTATCGGATTTTGTAATTACTACAATAGTATTCAACTTTTTTCCAGTTCTTTTACACCATCGAATCAGCGTGTTCTGCGAATCAAATACCTCAAATCACATAGATTAACAAAAAAAAAATAACATACTTCCAATTTTACATGAATGTTAGTGATTATAAATTAAGTAAAACTGCATACTTCATCGGTTGTAAAATGATCTATCAAATCAACTTTTGTGTCTTCATTGGCATTTGACTGATCATCTTGTGGCCTATTATTATCATCCACATAGTTCTCAGTTGAAACAATAGCACTCTCAAGTTTATCGTCACTAACATAATCTTCCTACAAAAGCGAATAAAAATAATTAATATGAGTTTTTTTTTGTAAAATATGACATACACGTTCTTGTATGAAGAACAACCTAAAATTCAATATCTTACAATATTATTCTCTATTACAATGTCATTATATTTAATGTCTTCCAAACTCGAAGTAGAGAGAAGGTTGAAAGAAATTCCTACAAAAAATGACAGAAAACCCTAAAAAGAAAAAAAAAGAAAACTAACCTCTTTTTTGTCTTTATCTTTCATGGTCTACTCAACCAAAAAAAAAATCTTATGGTTTAGGGTTTGGTATCTGAGAGTTTATGTTGTTTGAGAAGAGATGGTACGGTTGTTAATGACTGAGTGAAAAGAAAGAAAGTGGTGGTAGGAAGTAGTTTAAAAATAATCCATTTTATTAATTTTTTTTAAAGGTGGCCAGTAGTCTAAAGTGGGGTGGGAATAACAACATATATAGTATAATTTCTCATGTGTATCTGCCAGTTAAGCTAGTTCAATCATTGTGGCATAAAAAATTCTACTTATTTCAAGTCAAGACAACATAGAAAATAACAATAAAATATTATGAAAAGGTTGTACCAGTACAAAGGGAAGATCAAATGTGTTACAAATAGATATGTAACAAGTTGAATCAATTAGAATGAGTTGTCGAATAGTTAATTTCAATCGCACACTTACTATGCTTCTCAAAATAAACGCCAATCAAGCATGATCTTTCCCTCTTGTACTATCAAGAGTAACGCCAGTGAAAACTTTCAATTAATTCTCGACATACTTTCAGTTTGATTGTTCCACCTATGAATCAACACAAAATAATGCAAATTATATTAATCTAATACCATGTCAAATGTTAACTAGAAATCTATAAACCAGAATTGTAAAGGCCAATAGGAATAAGCAGCACACCTTTTGCCTTTTGGTCTCTGTCTCCATCAACCCACTTCCACAAATGAAGAGACGATCTACAATTGTGGTGTTGAACCAACGTAAGCTGCTCGCGTCCCAACGGATGTTGCCTCCACATCACCCATCGAATTAAGATTCATACCTGACCACTTATTGGATGTTGTCGCTAGGCGGCTGCTGCGCTTCCCATTCTAGCGTGTCGTTACAGCCAATTGAAACTTGCGAGTCTAGAGTTTTTATGGCCTATGTTTGAATTTTCGCTACCGTTGTGGAGTATCGTGAATTTTTTTCGCGATTGCGTAATTGAAAACTTGAGAATGATGCCCTAATTTTTGAGGAGGCCCAAAGCGATAGCTTCATTTCCTTTATAGAAGGCCGGACCTGCCATGTACCCTGATCCTTACTGATCTAGTTTTTGGCTTCACCATTGCTTGGGTTTTTGTGCCTTGACCATTTTGATGTTGTTTCAGCTCTGTGCATACTTGAATGCCATGTTCTTTCTTATGCTTGTGCACTTCTTTGCTGCACACTTGCTTGGGTTTGGAAATGCTTGATCATTTTGATGCTTCCTTGTTGCCTTGGTGCGTTGGCACTGAAGTGTTTTCTATAACCTAAAATTGTTTCTCAATTGTGCTTGTTCTTTGTTGTAACATTTTGCCATATAGTGTATACACCTTGTATATTTGAGTTAGACTTGAGTTATGTTGGTGCATTCAGCTACCACGTTTTGTTGTTACTAGCCTCTTCTCTAGCTTGTTGTGCATATACCTATCCTTGATGGCTTGTTGCTGTTTCATGTGTATTTTCACTTGCACATGTATTTGCATTTTTCCCATTTTATTTGCATGCTGAGTCATGTGTATTTGCACATCCTTGCTATTTGAATCTGGTTTGCATGCATACCTGACCATTTCTCTGCACATTATATATATATATATATATATACACATATACATTTGTGTGTGTGTGTGCGTGTGTGTGTGCGCGCGCACATGTGTGTATACATACACATGTATGTGTATACATGTATCATGCTTGTGCAATTATGTGATTCATTCTACCTTGTGATATTTACAGTATATCATTGTGAATATAACAAGAATGGACTCAAGTAAATAAATATATACATCTGACCAAGTCTAGAAAAATGATAAGAAACACATAAAAATTCCGAGGCAAATAAAATTTAAAATAAATTTATATTTTTCTACAGTAGAATCTATTTTTGTTACATTTTATTGTGTGTGTTTCTTTGACAGTTATACATTTGACTGGATCTAAAGCAGTCCGAAGACAAAGTGTGTTAGTATGTGTGAATGAGTCTGTACATGTGACTGAATGTATGTAACTGAGTGAACTGAGTGTTGTAGTGAGGAATAAATGTAATGAAATTGAATGTATCATATCATAGAGAAATGTTCAATAATGGAGTCATAAGTTTGTACTATATCAAATGTTGAAATAAAATATTTATTTGAATAAAAACACTGCTTGAATATTAAATTCTGTTATTTTATTCAAAATTAATATTTATTTCTGTATGTGATGCAATACAGAATAGTACAGATAAAAACACATTTGTATGATAATGTATATGTTTGTTATCATCAAACAAAAATCATATTGTTATACTTAACAATCTCCCCATTTTGATGATGACAAACATACATAAAGATTTTGAACATAATAAATATGTTTGAATATTAATTATGGTACTCCCCTATTTTATGTTTTCCCTACAACCGAACTCCTCTTATATATGTGCATATGAGTGAGTTCAAAAAACTATTGAATTTCTAATATTAAAAATATTCCTGAACTATTCACTCATCAATCAAAATCTTAACCATTCCCCCTTTTTTGTCATCAAAAGGATAATCAAAATTGGAATATTGATGTATAGAATAGAAACATAAATTCAAATCAAGAGGGAGAATATATATTGTAAACCTCATTTAATCAAACAATAATCATGATTCTTTAAACCAGTTTCAGAATGATGGATTTACGATGGATTTTATAAAATGTAGAGAACTATAAAACTTTAAATATATGAATATGAATTCCAAAATATTTCAATTAAATTTTAAAATTAAGTGCAATATGATAAAAATAGTGATGGATTTGTACTATAATTATAAATTCAAATCAAGAGACAAAATCAAATATCGCAAATCCCAAAACAATCGAACAAAAATCATAATATATCATAAAAAAGTAACCCATTTCAGATAATGGATTGATAGGTCGGTTTTTGCATAACAAGAAGGATTTCATATATATATATATATAACTTTTTTTATCTCCTTTCGTTTTATTTTATTTTCCCTTTTTTATTTTATTTTTATTTTCTTTTAAGAGCACACTAACCACGCATAACCGTAAGAATTTTAAATGAGGCCAGTTACAACTTAAATTATAAGCATTCTCTAACCATGCATGACCGTAAAGGTTTTTCAAATGAGACTAGAGTAACACCTATTATATAAAATTACCCTCATTATATAAAATCACAATGAAGGATAGAAATATGGTAGGGATAGAGGTGGTCATGAAATAAATCTCTAAATTAATCATATTATGAAATATCTTCAATCGTACCAGGATTTTTGAATTTTTTTAGCTCTCCCTTATTTTGAAAAATAGTATTGTCACATTTCCATCACTAATTTTGAAATTGTTCTTTCTTTAATGATGAAAAAATTTAAACTCTCCACATTATATAAAGCCATGATGAATGACAGAAAGATGGTAGAAAAAGAAGATAAACGTGAAATATGCACCAATTTAAAGATATTATAAAATATATCCAATCATCATGATAATTTAAATGATATCTCCTCTACTAATGAAATATACTATAGTCACAACTCATCATAATTTCATAAATCTAATAATAATTTTGATGAGTTCCAAAATAGTTCAATTTGGTATATAATTTTAATTTTTGAATAAATAATCAAAAATGATTTTAAATTTGAAAATATCGATTTCAAGAAGGATTCTAAAAAAAACATGCAAGTTAAAAATCAGGTCAAAAAAATCAATTAGTGGAATTTTTTAAATACTTCTAAAACTAATATCACTTATAGGTCTGAAAGGCTCATAGAAGTCTATACACTGGTTTTTCAACATATCATTTAATCACCAAGCCTTAGCAAACAAATCTAGCAATTCAGTTTCTTTTATCAGAGCAGCAGTCTTTTAATTTCAGAACAAGAAATTTTTTCAAATCATCTTCAACAAGATCGAGTGACAATCAATGTTTTAAATCAAAAACAAGTTATTTGAACCACTTGATGAAATTTATTTTCAAAAATCAAATACAAAAACTATAATTCGTGAGATTCAAGCTATCGTCAATCACAAATGATTTCATAAAAATATCCAAGTCAAGATCATGATTTGGGATCATATCGACTTATCAACTACTGAAGCCAAATAGATCATGATTGGTTCAAGATGCAATATAGAAACCCATGTCAAATTAATTTTAAAATAGTTAAGCCAATCCAAAAAGCAATGAAATTATCACAACTTATCAAAAAACAGTTTTCAAGTAGTGTGTTGTATTGAGTGCAGAGTTCCAAGACTTTCCATGATGTATTAGCATAACTCAAAACAATAAAGTCGTGAAAAATTTCATTAGCTTTTCAAAACATCAAAAATATTAGAATTCCGAGTAATAGTGTTCAATATATGTACAAAATACTATAGCATTGTTAGAAATTCAGGGAATTGTCAAAAAGTTAAACTTCAAATGAATTGCAGACATTCACAATTTTAAGTTCAAAACAAGGAAATCATCGAAACATGAAAGTTTTAAATAAATGAATCTAACTTCCTAAAAATCAAGAATTTTTCAATTAGAAGTTAAGAAGCTCAAGATATGTCAAAATTGTCAATGACAATGCCAAAGTGAGACAACAATACCAGAAAAGGAAAATAAAAGGAAGAATAAAAATAGAGAAAGAAAATACAAGTTTAGAGATCATACCTGACTTATCGTTGACAATGTGGATTCTCTAGCTCGACAATCATGACAAAGGAACACTGAATGATCCAATGATATGGAACAACTTCAAATCAATCTCTCTTTTGCAACGTTGTTCCTTTGCCTCCTCCAGTACCTAATTGTTTATAGGATCGAGTGGTCAAAAACTCATTTCTTTGTTTACACATTTTGGTACCAAACCCATTTGTATAACAATCCATTATCATCCACTAAAGTACCCTCAAGAATCCAAATTCGTTTAATTTTAACAAAGCTCGTTTTATTTCCTTTTAGGACCCACATTCATTTAATGGGACTGTTTCTAAGTGAGTACTCATCACATTTATGTTCAAAAATTCCTTTGAGATTGTTAGGGTCCAAGTTTCCAATTTGATCCTTTTCAAATCTATTCAAAGGATTTTTAAAATCATACGAAAATTTCTTTTGATCAAATTTATCAATTTTCCTAAAACCAAGACCACTTTTATTTCCAACAGAAAATAGGTTTATCAACAACATATTCAGCGATTTTTCTCATTTGAAAATTTAGCCAAAGTTGATTCAAGTATTTGAATTTTAGATTTAAGATCCCTATTTTCCGTCATCAAATTTGAATAATTATTATTATTGATCTCTCTCTTTTAAGCATCAGTTTGTTTTAAAACCAAATATCTATTTTCAAGCTTTTTGATTTTAGCCATGGACTCAGAAATCTTAGTTCCAAATCTTTTACGCTTTTTCAATTTCAAGTTTTTTAAATTCCTTGAAACTTTCAATTTCTTTTTCTAAATTGTGATTTATATGAATAATTTCAAATTCACTAATTTTCAAAATCACGTTTTTGTTTCCAAGGGTTTTGAAATTCTCTTTTAACTAAAACAATTCCTTTTGAAAAGTCACACAATTGTCACAATTGAGATTTTTCATTTTCTTGATTTTATTTTCAAGCTCGTCCAAAATCAATTCAATTTTTCAGCACATTTTCTTTCTCAATAAATTCATTTTTGGAAATTTTAGTTATTTAAAAAAAATTAACTCCATTTCCAAAACATTGCTTTTGCAGATCAACTCAAGGTTTTCAAACTTCAAATTTTTGTTTGTTGATTTGAGACTATCAACAATTTTATTTAATTTCCACGAAGTAAAACCAACTCTTCAAAAGAAAATTCACCACACTCATCATCTGTTGAGTCTCCACCATTTGATTCATCTGAATCATCATCTTTATATCCTATCAAGCATAAATCTAAATTTGAGTTGACATTTAACGGTTTTGAGCACTTATTGTCTTTTCTTCCATACTTCGCATCGGGAGTATTCCAGATTTCTTGTGCATTTAAACAATAGAGATATGGTTATATTGATCATCATCAATATTAGAACATAAAATATGTGCAGCCCGAGAATTAATCACAATATCATTCTTATCTACCATATCACATACATTGATAATAATACCCCACCACATAATATTTAACAGATTTTAGATAGAATTCCATTTTTGATTTCCATATCCAAAAATCTGTTCCATTGAAAATAATTGAAATATTACTAGACTGACTCTAGCTAGGCTTACAACTAAGAAAGACATTACCAGGGAAATCCATGACTCTAGAGTTAAAAATGCCTGCTCTGATCCAAATTAACTACAGAGCGGGGTTAATAAGGTTTATTGCAGTTTTGCAGAATATAAAAATCATCACAGCACATATCGTAGTAGAATAAATAAATGCATGAAATTACTGACACAGAATTTACCCAGCTTCGGCAAACTTCTGCCTACTCCTGCACTCCCCAGGGTTTCTAGTAGGTATTTAAAAACAATATCCCGCATAACACTAGTACACTTACAACCCTTCGTTATTGTCGTATTCCCACGCTCAAAACCCTGCACTGAATTCAAACCTCGAGATCATATCTCCTTAACTATAAACCCTATAGCTAGAACTCTAGTTTAAAGAAAAACTAGAAAACTATAGATCGATTACAAAGAAAGAACAACTTAAATCAAAATAAAAAACAAAACCCACATTAAAACAAAGTTGAATATAAATGAGTCGATCCCCCTTTTTCTTATGCTATGTCACTTGTGAAATATGTTGACTTCCTCTTTTCCCTTTTAATGGTGACCGAATGAAAAAATTAGGGTTTTCGATAAGATTGCCAATGTTGAAATGGGTGTATTTATGAGGTTTAGAAACCTATGATTTTCTAATTTCTCCCAATGACTTGTCGAGATTTACCCATTTGATTTTTGGAAATGTATGATTGAATTTCTTGCTCAAAAATAGCTCTTGCGATTTTCTGGAAAGTTTTGAAATTGGTAGAAAGATTCTTGCAAAAATAACTTCGAACATGCTTGATAATTTGATGCGTGATTTATGACTGGTTCAAAGAATATAAAGAGGAAATATTTCTCTTATTTGTTTCCCATTTTCTACATGAATCCAATTTGAACATGGTTGATATTTTCCATATATTTTGGCCATTTATTATATTCCCTTCTTGCCGAATATACACGCATGCGTATGTTGGGGATTTATTCTCTTGCAGAAAATAACACTTTGAAATCAATGATAAATAATATGTGAATTTCCAGTGTTGAAATTGCTGAGCGTGCCACTTTTGTTTATTTGGGGAAAATCTAGAATTTTTGATTTTGTTCTTCTTGCCAATAATAACACCATTAAACACATTGATAATTTCTTGCATGATTTTCATTGATAAATTCTTTCGAACATTCTAAAAATGACATTTTTGCATAGTTTGCCAGTATGCATATTTGGGGAATAAATTGCTAGATATCCCTCGACTGTGATTATGTGCAACTAATGAAGAAAATATTATTTGCCCAAAAAACATTTGCCAAGAAACAAATTTAGCTCTTACCCATTTTTTAACCAGTCAATTTCTATTGGATATGAAAAGAAACATTCTGCCTTTTCTTTTGTCATGCATTCTCCATATGTTCTCGCTAAACTTGCGTTATGCAATTGCATTTATTTTCCCTGTTTGCATACAGTTGTTTTTCATGCATGTCCATTTGAATCTTGCATATTATTGTTCTTGTCTTGGCATTTGAAATTTCCTATTTTTTCTTTAGACTGACCGTTGAAAAATACAAAAAAAAAAAAAAAAAACTTCTTGCTGAATATAACATGAAGAAGCTTTTCTATAATGTTCAAGCAAAATTCTAGAAAAAATTGAAAAGTCTTTTTGCCAAATAAAAGATAGAGTTTTCAAATCTTTCTAAAAAAAAAATCTTCCATATACCTCGGCTTTTATTTTTTTTCCTTGAATTAGATATATTCGACCTTGATGCATGCTTTCTTCATTGTCTGCCACACTTGGCTGATTTGAACACTTGTTACATTTGCAATCTTTTCACTGCACCTTGCATATCCCAGATAAGAGCAGACACCTATTCATATTGATAAGAACATATATGTATGTTTGATCTCTTGTACTTATATGTTGCTTGCATTTCCTTCCCCTTTAGTATTTTTGAACTTTCACTGGCCATTGTTGCATAAAAAAATTAAAAAATTGTAAATATCAATGGAAGATTACCGGTAAAAAAGAAGTTGCAGAAATGTCTGCACTTATTGTGAACAAGTACAGATATATCTGTAATTATTCACATAATGTATTGTAGATAAAAAAAATGAAAAATGAGATTTAGAAATATTTGTACTTATTGTGAATAAATGCACACATATCTACTATTATTCATATTGTGCATTGCAGATAATAAAAAATGAAAAAACAAGTGCGGAAATGTCTGCACTTATTGTGAATAAGTGCAGACATATATGCAATAATCCCTCAATGTATTGCAGACTTGTCTCAGTGTATCAAAAAACTACAGACATGTCTGCAATTTTCTCTATAGTTGCGACTATTTCTGCAATTTTGCTAGAAATGCTATAATTTTCATTTTTATATAATGTACATTATTTTTTTGATGATTTTTCTTCATTAATGTGATATTTAAATAAGTTCGAGCATTGAATTTGAAGCAATCAACAAAAATTGAATGTCCGTAATTTTTGGAAAATTTGCAGATTTTCCTGCATTTTCATTTAAGTATGTGCTTTTTGTTTTTAAAATATTTTTTATACTTTTCTTACATAAATATGAATATTATTAAATATTGAATTGAGTTTGGAGTAAATTTTTACATTGATTTTTGATATTTTTTGATGATTTTCGAAAAACAGAGACCTAATTTATAATTTTTAAGATATGAAGTTTTTGTGTATTTTTAAACTTAGTAGGAACCTTAGTTAAACTGTCCCTATTTATTTAATCTAGTTATTGGTAACATTGTCCACCTGAGGAGAGGAATAGGGAGGGAATAACACATCCTTTATGGTCGTGATTCATCTTAAAGTTTAGAAAACTCTATGATTTTTGTAATTTTAAGAATATATCAATTTTGAAAGTCAACGAATTTAATTTGAACTTTCGATGGAGGTTCATCTTTAACCATGCCTAAAAGGGAAATACATTCTTCTAGTTTGACCTTCTATGTGCCAAGTTAGAACGTACAATATAGAAAATGATAATAAAATCTAGCACTTGGATAAGATTAGTACGTTTACATTTATCCCATTTTACAAGATTTTAAATTTCTCAAGAACAAAATCTAGTCTTTTTAACTTATATGGGAAGTGAATTCACCACCTAAATCCAGTTGACACTTGTATATTACATGGTGAACCTAATACTATTGAACTTTCAAAAAGGAAGAATCTCTAGATTGATACTAAAAATATTTACATTCTCCAACATAAACCTAGAAACTATTAAACGATTAGCATACCAAAACAGAGTATTGTCAGTTGTAAACTTCTTACACAAGTTCACAAATCAAAATTCCATTACTTTTGAATTGTTTATCAGTAATTTTGAAGAATGACTCGTTGAAATAAATTTACAACAACAAACCAATCACAACAACAAAGTCTTATGTTAAACTATAGTGATAAAAAACTTTGTACTACTTCACAGATATTGTACAGCTTCTAATCACGAAGATTACAAAATGAAGAATATATATGTAGAAATAAACAAGAAATCTAACTGAATGTAGAAGGAAATTTCATTTGAGGCTTGCCGTAACAATTTCCTTAAGACTTTATTCAAAGTCTCACAAAATTCAACATACGTAATATGCTCGAGATTATTATGTGTATGAACTTCTTTCTGATATTCAGGATTGCTATGATTTTAGAGATTTTAGCAACGAAGACAAAGAAGAGGAAAAACTGTATTTCATTATGATCAACTTTCCTGCTTATTTGATGGATAGATTCCCAACGGTTACATCTGTTGGTGAAAAATCGGTCTCTTCATTTTGAAACACTTTTCCAACTTACAATTTCTATTTCTTTTCGAATTTACAATACTTATTTCTGTTTGGAAAAAGACACGTCCATTCAATTTGCAATGGTTATTTCTGTTTAAATATCCACATCTATTAAAATATTACAATTTAATAGCCTTTTCTTTTTTATTTTTAATAGTAGAAAACTGTGCACTTTTTTGCAAAAAAAAAAAACTTGTCCACTCTTTTTTGGACCTGCGCTCGAACCTACTCGACTTAATTCGGTACGAGGCGGATAGGCAGTGGCACACGCTCATGTGCTAGTTCATGGTCATATAGGTATTCCCCTTTGCACAAAATTACCTGATCCTAAGTTCCAACATAAGCTTTACGGAAGTACTGTGTATTAGCAATTTAGCATGAATATTAATTTAGTTTTTCGTGATGTGGGATGCTTATCTCATTCATCCTATAAAGGACCTCTAACAATCCCCTATATGAATGTCGATATATGTCTCTCCTACACAAAGTGTAATATCGCACAGTTCATATGAAAATAATGCTCTATCGAGGATAAATAGATATTTCACTTTAAACTTTTACTAGTAAAAAAAACTTATCGGATTTACTTGGCTAATTGGTTAAGTATTTCATCTTCGACCATCAGTTGTTTGTGCATAACCAGATAATAAGCTTTACAAACATTTTCTATCCTTCACTTCCATTCTCTTGGCTATGTTCAATTTGGTCCTAAACAAATTTGGTTTTGCAACTTTTTTAAAGAATTTAAGCATTTAATATTCTAATAAAGCAGACCCATCTCACACTAACATAGGTGATCATAACCATTAAGAAAATCCTACATATACTCCACTTGTTCTTTTCAAGATATGGCCATCATTAGAAAAACATAGTTTTAACCTTTAAATGCTTATGTAGGCATGCATTCTATTATGCACTATAAGAACGGAGTGAGAATAAATCCAAAAATTTACATTACTTCTTGAGTTACTCAGAACTGGTTTGCATATTGATCCTAGTTCGTGGGATCTCCAATTACTATGATAGGTTTTCGTACAAAATAACTCCTGTTTGTTTAGACTTTTAAACTCATTTCCCTCGATGCGTGGTCAATTTTATCTTTTGATAAACCTTTAGTAAATAGATTTGTCAGGTTATCATTAGTTCTTACATAATCGATGGAAATAGTTCCATTTGAGAGAAGCTGCCTAACTGTGTTATGGCATCGACAAATGTATCGTGACTTTCCCATTAGTTGCATTCTGCTTAACGCTACTTGGTTATCACAATGTATGCATATAGCCGATATAGATTTAGGTCGAAAGTGGAATATCATCTAAAAAATGACGAAGTCATTCTTCTTCTATGCCTGCTTTTTACAAATTAATGAACTATGATTCCATAATGGATCAAGCTATGCATATTTGTTTAGTAGATTTCCATGACACTGCGGCTCCTGCTAGTGTGAAGACGTAACCATTAGTTTATTTTGGTTCCTTTGAATCAATAATCCAGTGTATCACTATATCCTTGTAAGACGACAAGATATTTTCCATAATGTAAAGAAAAGACTGCGGTATTCTATAAATATTCCGACACTCTCAGTAGTGCTTTCCAGTATTCCTTTCTTAGGTTGCTTATATATCTTCTCAATAGACTTACTACTTAAGCTATATCTGGTCTTATACAATTCAAGAGATACATTAGACATCCTATTACACAAGAGTACTTCAGTTACATTACACTCTCATTAGATTTTTTATGCATTACTTCTGATAGATTAAAAGGTGTTTATACTCCTTTAATTCCATAATTTTAGAATTTTCAGTCAATTTTTCCACATAACGTGACTGAGATAGTTAAATTTCAGTAGTGTTTTTTATTTTGATTTCCAAAATAATGTCTGCAACTCCTAGGTCTTTTATATGAATTTTTTTATTAATATTTTCTTTATGGTCTCTATTTTCTCACTATTTGGATCAAAGATTAGTATATCGTCTAGATATAGACAAATCATCACGTATGATTGTCCAACTTGATTATAGAAAATATAATTATCACATTAATTTATTCAGAAACCATTTTTATCATGATACTATCAAATTCTACGTGCCATTTGTTTGGAGCTTATTTCAGTCAAGATAATGAATTTATTAATCTGCATACCTTGTTTTCATTTTCTTTGGAAATAAAACCCTCATGTTGCTCCATGTAAATCTCCTCATCAAGAATTCCATTAAAGAATGTTAGCTTTACATCCATTTTATGAATTTCAAGATTATATATGGATGCAATTGTTATAAACATTCTAATACAGGTTATTAGTGTAACCAACGAACAAGTATCAAAGAAGTATGTACCTTCCTTAAGGCAATATCCTTTGTCTACCAATCTCACTTTTATTTATCATTAGACCCATCTAGTTTGATCTTTTTTTTGAAGATCCGTTTACAACAAATCGACTTTATTCCAATTGAATGATCAACTATTTCACAAGTTTTATTACTTTGAATTGAACAAATTTCACTTTTGATTGCTTCTTTCCAACATGAAGATTCAGAAAATGTCATTGCTTCCTTGTACGTCCGAGGTTCATGTTCTAACATGTATATTAGAAATTCCAAACCATATGTATTGGAAGTTCTTTCCCTTATGCTTCTTTTTGGTTCGACTATTTGAATTTCATGATGAGTTTTATCTTCATGTGACATACTTGATTCTTCTCTTGTCCTTTTAGGGGAATATTTCCTTAATTCTTTTATTGTGGAAACACGTCTTCAAAGAATTAGACATCTTGAATCTATAACTGTATTTACATTCAAATCAGCTATATCAGACTTGAATACCAAAATTTTGTTAGGCACTACTGTTTTGGTTGGTCCAAGATAGTAGCATTCTATAGGTTTATGCCCAAATCTGACTTTCTTAGGAGATGAAACCGGAACTTTTGCTTATTTGAAACTTCGTGTATGTTCTTTCCATAGCTCATATGAAATTGTTCTTGTTTTAATGTGAGGAATCTTGTTTAATATGTGGTTAGACATGCTTAAGGCTTCCCTATGAGTTTGTCGGTAGGCCAGAGGTCAATAGCATTGCATTAATCATATTTTTTAATATTATATCTTTGACTCGGCCGTACCAATTTATTGTGGTGAATATGAGGTTGTTGTTTGATGAGTTATATAAGCATGAAATTAACTTATTTTTATTGATGTGGGAAAATTACCTCATTTATCCTACAAAAAGCCTCTAACAGGAACAGTTATATGTTTATACTTTGATTTTCATCTCACTAACTTCATGTTTATGCATATCCTTAAAAAAATTGTTATAATATGAACTTTAATGTTCGTAATTACAGATCTTATTGGTCTATGTTAACATTCTACTTTACTTCCTAAATGGTTTTTAATGGGCACCATTGCTAATTTTGCTTGGGCAGAAATTGAAGATTATTTAATGTCAACAATCTTATTATAACACATAATTTAGTCTATGTAATTACTTTTTCATGTTCTAATTGGATTTCTAACCAGACATGAAAATTCTCTAATATCAATGGATGTTAAGATTTCCTTAACCATGTAAAGTTTTGTACTGGTGTTTTACATGAGAAACGGTTATTGACAACGGAAATAATATTGCTATAAGTGTCATGTTGGTGTAGGAGATTCGATACGTTCATATTGACCCATTACTTTTATTGCAAAACTAAGTCATGTTCAAAGTCATCCCCTTTAGCTTCCTTGACACACCTAAGCTACTATATACCAGACATGCTGCTTCTTCTCCCCTTGCATATATGTGTGTAACCAATATATATACAAATGTACACTTAAGCTTCACATTGTTTTTTGAATTATGTAGATCTAGTTATTGATGTTGATTTTTCGAATTGGTCATCCCCATTCATAGAATGGGTTGGGAGTCATACTTCTTGGCTTTTCACATATTCTCAGGACATTTTGAAAGTTATTCTGTTTTCCCTCTTCTTTTATGGGGATATGACGAGTGCCATCTTTCATAGAGGTCATCTCTGATGTTGCTTTAAGATTTTCCTCACCTATTTATCTTCTTTTTATGCACTCCAGTTTTTTCTAATTTTATCTCTCTTTGCTTTTCTAAAAGGCCTTTTCTATTATAATCATATGAATTCAAGAGAAAAAGCCACCTATGAGGTTTGTTGGTAGCTTCATTTTAAGTTTTAGATAAGGTTACTTGAATGCTCCCCTCTTTAAGGAGGGTCACTCATCTTTGTCTGAAAAATTCATGGAAAATTTATCGCACTTAGATAATGTTGTTATAGAAGCAATCTTGCATCGAAACTTTCTTGGAGGTATTACACTGTAACAACCTAAGAATTTCGATGCTCAATGTAACAACCCGGAGAATCAGAACCAATTTAAAATTTTTGTTTTAAATAATTTGGTTAGAAAATGGGCCAGAATTTAAAAAAATTCATTTTTAAATAATATTAAAGCCATTAAAAATAGTCAATTTTCAAACGACTTCCGTTTTCGACGAAACCACTTTTGTTGGAACCGGAATGTCAAATTATTGCTAGGTTTCAATTTTCATAATTTTTCGAATTAATATGTGAGCGTGACAAAGGAAAATGTGTTTTGTTCATTTCAGTCAAATTTGATCGACTTGAAAATAACCATTTTTCGAACGGTCTCAGAATTCGACAAAATTAATTTTGTTAGGACTGTATCATCCTAACAAAGCCAAATATATTTTTTCTGTAATTTTTAGAGTCTGTACGTGGCCCCGGTGAATTTAAATATAAGACCGAATTAATTAAATAAATGATTTAAATATTAAATTATAAAAAACAGGCTATAGACAGTCGTTTGGGCTGACAGGACTTAGCCCATTGGATCCGGAATGGGGGCTATTGGGTGCGATCAACTCAGGTTGGACTGAAATCGGAGTTATTAAGAAGGTATGGATTTATTTGTAAAACTAACATTAAAATATTATAAATATTCTCAAAATTATTTCACTAAACCCTAAAAACTGTTCACCAACGTTACATCAGCCGCCACCCCCTTAATCCGTGGCTGAAACATTCCTATCTTCTCTCCTCTAATTCTCTCAATCCACTACGAATTAGACCTCACTCCTTTGGAGTTTATTGAAGAGTTTTTCCTCCTCTCTCCATCCATACGGCTAACATTCCCTGAAACTGCACATAGCCCGAGAACAGACGCTCCAAACCGCACGCGTTTCAACTGCCGCCACCACTACCCATTGGTGCGATCGCACCTGACACCGCGGGTACCCCCCTGCACGCCATTCCTCCCCGGTCGAGGTGTCACCTTCTGATCATCAAACCATTGCACCATTCGATCGCAAAGATCAGACCTAGAATTGAACTAATTGGGTTTGCTCACGGCCTTGTTTCTGTGTTGAGGAAGAAAGGGATAAACTCTTATATTATTTTAATAATTTAATTTAAAATGTTTTCTAACTTCATTAAATCATAACTTGTTGATACTGACTCAGAATAACACGATTTTCGAAGCGTTGTGACCATTAAGCCAAATACTACGTTCTAAAACTGATTGGGACTGATTCTGAACCTTTTTGAATTTTAGATCTGAATCTGAAACGAGGTGAGATTTCTGGTATTAAATAATTAAATAATTTAATTATATTTCTCGTTATTTGAATCGTTGTATGTATGTTAATAATCTAGACCTGCGATGTTGGTAAATTAGAATTTATTGTTGTTTGTGGGATATTCTGACTTGTTAGATCTACAATGAAATCTCATGTTTGTTGAATTTCTAGTTGCATTAGAATTCAGAACTGAAATTATCTTTATTTAAAATCTAGGGTTGTTAATTATAAGGTTAGACCCAATCAAATTTGTCAATTGTTATTATATTGTGATAATTTACCCTTATGTTAATTATAAGGTTAGACCCAATCAAATTTGTCACTCGTTATTATATTGTGATAATTGACCCTTATGTTAATTATAAAGTTAGACCCAAACAAGTTTGTCACTTGTTATTATATTGTGATAATTGACATTTATGTTAATTATAAGGTTAGATCCCAACCAAATTTGTCATTTGTTATTATATTGTGGAAAGTGACATCTTTATTTACATTTTAGATGTAAATAAAAAGAATAAACTTAAAGTGACATCTTTATTTACATTTTAGATGTAAATAAAAAGAATAAACTTAAAGAAAAGTGACACCTTTATTTACAATTTAGATGTAAATAAAAAGAATAAATTTAAAAGTGGCATCTTTATTTGCATTTTAGATGTAAATAAAAGGAATAAATTATATTTGGAATTCGGTTCAGGATATGAAATGATTTTGTTTGTTCGAGTAACCATTACTAAAATTGGGTTCTAATGAAAGGTTGGATTTCATGCGATGGATGATATCAGTTGTCCTGTTTTGAGGTTGAACTTCTCGAACTAATTATATATGGATTTCATTGAAGTATATTTATAATTTTGAAAGCAAATTTGGCTTTAGAAATCCCGAAGTTAAGTATGATATTCTATATGAAAGGAATATGTAATATTTCAATGATTTGAAAGGGAAAGGGGATTCTAAGTCCGAGAGATCATCTTGAGATTTCAAAAACTAAAATTTATAGGTAAGATTTATATTATGTATAATTTTACGAACTCTCCTTTTGAAGGACGAAAAGCCATAAGTGGTGGAGATTGTAACAACCTAAGAATTTCGACGCTCAAATTATAAATTAAAATAAGGATTAACATTGAAAAAAATATTATATTTGGAATTTCGTCTATTTCGAATGATATTTGTGTGAACCCTTTTGTTAATTTATGAACGTTTGTCAAATGAATGTGATTTACATTACTAACCGATTGAATATTTAGCGTTGGGATTTCTATGACAACAAACGTTACTAATGAATTTAACGTTGCAACATAAATGACATCATTTAATTAAGAAATGGATGCCTTTGCAAATTGGTTTAAGAAGTAAATATATGCTTATATTTAGAATTCTAGTGGAATTTGGACTTTTAGTCGAACGAAGTATCTACTTTTAAAAATGAAAATGCTACTGTTTCACATTTTTGCCAAAGGTAACGTTATTACAAATTTGTATTGAAACATGACGATAGAAACGAGATCAAGTTGAAATAAAATTTGTAATATAATTTAGAAAACGATTGATGTTGAACGAAGAATTTATTTGCGAAGCAAAATATCGTTAAAATAAATTTAGTGCAAATCAAATCACAAAATATAAATTGCATACTAAAATAACTGTTGTTCAGTTTTTGAATGTGTTGTCTGAAAATATTTTATAGGATTTTTCTGTAAATTTTAATTTGGAAAATAAACACATATTTTTCTAACGTATTTTAAGGTAACTATGGTCCTTTTTGATACTTTACAGAATTGATCAACCAGTCTATTTTAGTTTTGTGATCAGTGCAAGTTGTTGTATACGATTTTAGTTTGATTTGGTTATAATAAAAAGAGTAATAATTATAATAATAATAATAATAATAAAATTTATTGAATTAAAATAAAATAAATATGTATAGAAAGAAAACCAGTTACAATTGCATAATGTACGTTGAGACCTCCGTATTTTTTTCATGCATCAGGTTGTCGTCCCATGCACTTGAATAGGTACTAATGCATATACCAATAAAAAAAAAAAAAAAAAAAAAACTTTTTGGCTTGAGTAGTACACTTGGTACAATTAAAAATTGAATGTTGGACACTTGTTCATACTTGACTAAATTGGATGCCACGTGAAATAAAGCTTCTGAAATTTGACAGCATGGCTACGCATGCCTTCAACCTCATCCTTCTCTCTTCAATTTCATTTTCAATCTCATTTCTCTAAGAAAACCCATGGTACCAGAAGGAAATCTAACTAAAAGGAACTTAGGAGAAAATTATAAAAATAAAATAGTGCAACTTTCAGCCTTCTCTTCTGTGTGACATTCCCTCTTCCTTTTAATTGCCTAAACGTTTTCCTGTTCAAGATTGCATCTAGCTTCTTCCTTCCCTCACCTTCATCCGCAAACGGAGCTCCACCACTTCTTCCTCCTCTCCGGCCATCTCTTCCTTTCCCCTCCTCTCTTTCAACTTTTGAAGATCCTGGAAACCCATAACAACGCGTAGCCCATCACACAAGATACCTCCTTTCTTCCCCTTTTAAAATCTGTTGTTGTCACCCCTTAAACCCATTTGACCTTCCTTGTTGTCAGCTGCTCCACCCCACGTGAGCCACCATCCACCCCGCCACCACAGTCGCACCGCCCAGTCCACGCGTCAAAGCTCTACTTTTCCACTCTCTTCCAATCAGCATCTGCAAGGCCAAAGCACACCATCATACCCCTCAGCCATGACCCATCTTTCTGTCTCCTCCATTTGAAACCCACGCCCTTTCTCTCTTTGAAAATCCCCGCTGCACCACTTAAGTTCATCTCGCCACATTTTCCCCCACTCAAGAACCACTTGCGATGCATACACCAACCCTGCACCTTTGACCTTCACTCAAACCGTTGGCTGTTTCTTTTTCTTTCAGTTTTATTTTGGTTTTGTTCTGTCGCATTTTGCCTTTAAACCGCATGCAAGACCATTCATTCACGCTACACCAACAAACAACTCAGTCCGCCACAACATGCACCATCACCATGATCTGCATGTAGGTTAAGGGAGAGGTGGACTGTTTAGCTTGTAGCAAGAAGCTTGATTGTTTTTGTCCTCATCAAAATCCAACACCGTCAGAATCATCAAACTCATATTGGCATAGTCTACGCGGTGGATGGGGTTGGATGTTCAGGAAGCTTGTTGGGATTTCTGCTAAAAGTGAACTTCTGTTCGGCTTTATTCAAACATGTCGTTCTAGCAATAACCAATTAGGGTGAGAACTTCTAATTTAATTATTTATTTAAATTGGTAGTTGTTAGATAATTAAAAATATATGATAATTTGTTGAGTATGGATGTTTGGATGAATATTCATATAGTTAAACACACTTTATACTACGCGTTATTGAATGTAATGCGTTGCACACAAAGGAAATTCGTTGTTATTTTTGTTATGTTTGCAGTGAATGGATTTTTGTCCATATATGGTTGATTTACCAATTTGTGATGGTTGCCAAACACACTACGTAGTTGTGGAATTGTATGGATGAACGATTTAAATCTCCTATCTTTGACAATATTATTATTTAAATAATGATTGAAACTTTAGTTTTAAATATAGATGTTTCAAATGATTTGAAAAAAAAGTGAAAGAGTTTTGAAGAAGATTTAGGAAATTATTTTACCTAATTGTCGATTTGAATGGAATCGAGCTTTGGAAATATTTTCAAACTATTAATGTTGAAATCGAGTTAAAATTTAGTGGGTAAAATCATTTGAGTTATATATTTAAACATTCCTTTTTATGCACGTGATTGGGTTCTTTGTTTATATGATGACCATTAGTAAATTCTGAAATGAGAGAACGCATTTTGAAAAAAAAAATTATTTTAATTTTTCAATTTAACTTGAAATGAATATTTGGGAATTGAAATGATGATTTTAAAGTAAAGCAAATTTGGAACTCGAATATAAATATAAAAATTTTATTTGGATATTGTTTTAAAAGTTAGGTTATGATAATATGAGTTTATGCGGAAAGAAGACAATTTATATGGTTTGAATTGAACGCCTTACGTAGCGAAAGTTCATTTATATCGATTTTATTTTCAAACGACCATAACTTGAACATTTTAAATCGGGTTGACATGAAAAAGAAACATTGGATTTGTTAGATCCAAAATTGGGTCTAATACCTAAATTGTTCTAATTTGCAGAGATTAATATCAGAAAAAATGCAAGAAAAGCAGAAAAGACACAAGGTTTATAGTGGTTCGGTGTTAATGGGCCTACGTCCACTTTATATCATTGATTATACTAAAGATTCGAGTACAACCAATGATTTATCTCTTAACCTCACTTTTACAATATTGATTCACTCAGTAAATTCAAGATAACTCTTAACAGAAATAATGGAGATATGGTAATGGTGGAATCAGAGCTCCGAATTGCCACAAGATCCCCAAAAAGCCAAGTCTAGGGCTATTTATAGCTGATTTCTTCAAGCGGATCCTGGTCACATGTGGTACAAATTCCGATGATCTCGGGCTGGTTCGTAGCTTGATAGAGAAATTGTCAAATGGCAGTTATGGACAGGTGGCACAAGATCCTTCATCTTCAGATCGTAGATGACTTGGTCGTGACCTTCATATCTCAGCTTCAGGGATCGGATCGTGGAGGCTCTTGAGAGGACGGACCGAATCGCCCAGGATAATCGCGGTCGAGGGGGCACAGCAGTAGTGTCACGATCCTGCAAGGGCTCGATGACCATGATCGTTGTTTCATGGCTTTCGCGAGTAAAACTCCACATGTGTGAATTTTGGTGGCTTTATCCAAAAGCTAGCCAACATTTTCCCCCCTTGAAGTATGTTTTATCCAGGATGGAACATGCTTCAAAATTACTAAGCTATCTTTTTTTGCGAACGATGTAAATCAGTGGTCGCATCAGTCTGAAATGTCATATTGCTTCAGAAAGTTGCGTTCTTTGACTGGCATAAATATCGGATTAAGTCATTCATTATTTCTTTGTTCATCGACTAATTTTCAATTCTTGAATTCCGGAAGACATTGTGATTTATCTGTTGAGTAAGTCCCCTTTTTTTTTTACTGCGATATAGCGCGATCGGAGTGGACACAACGGTCATATGATCAAATGGGCCACTTGCTGTACTGCGATGGGCCTTCTTGCGTGCCCGTGGCCTAATGGTCCTCATGGATCGGAATAAAGCATAAACGGGGACACGAAGAGTCCCCCATTCAGCTATATAAGCCAACCGACCGCATCTCCTTTCCTCTCCTTCTCTTTTTCTTTGCCGCCACCACCAGTTCTTCAGCCAAATCCCTAACTTTTCTTTTACTAGAAATCGACGTTATCCCATAATCAACAGGTAATGGCAATAGGATTACTTTCATCCTTGTACTGTTTATTCTTCGTTTCTCTCGTATTTCCACCGGTACTGCGATGGTGGTAGGGGACTCAATTTCATGGATTCATGGATGGAGAGGAAGAACGCGAAGGAAGGAGGAGGAGAACAGATCGACTTGTGGACGAGGTTTTGACTTAGGTTGCGGCGATAATCGGTTGGTGAGATAAGAAATGTAGACAAAGTATTATTTTGACTAGTGGATCAGGTCGTGGAGATGGGGAGTGAGGTGGATCATAGCGCCAGGAAACAAAGTGGATCGTGGAGGGTCTTCCACGAGTCGTTGGAATTAGGAAGAGTTATAGCCAGGTGGGTCATTCCGCGATCCTAAGCTTCCTGCATGAGTCGGTTTTCCTTCGCGGAAGGAGATTGTTGGCGATCCACCATCCGCGACCCGATCCCTGTTTCATGCCTTGATACCTATATAGCGATCCAAGCCTTACGACTTGACGAACCATTCTTACTGACGATCCTATGGACACATCGACTAGAAAATACAATGCAATTCCGATATACCAATGGACAGTTAGGCTAGAACCCTTCGCGATGAATTTCCTGGACTGATCAGTGGCATAACTCAATAACATATAACGGCCATTATTCCGTCTATCTAACTAACTTCATGCTTTCCTTATTGTATGCACATGCACACTTACACTTACACACACAGGGAACAGGTAACTCGTGTTCTAATTTTTTACTCGCCAACACAGCTATGTCTGATAAACAAGTGACTGAGACACCAGAAGAAGGTACCGAACCAGAGACATCAGTACATCATGATCGTGATGTGCTTTCTTCAGATTCAGATGGGGAAAAATCCGACCCTGATTACGTGACGGATACTAATATAGAGTCAACGACTTCTAAGAGAACATCTCCTGAAAACAAGGAAGAAGAAGATGATCGAGCTCCTGACGAAATCCCGGGTGTTAAGGAAATAGAGAAGCTCGCCGATTCTCTATCTTCCAAATTAGACGATATAAAACTTAAGAAGATATGCTTAGGACACGGGATTCCCTGGGACAATGTGAAAACCCCAGAGGATGGAGATAGGCCTCATTATGTCCCCGAAGGGTACATGACAGTCAGTCGACTCATGTGCTAGGTAGGCGCTATTCCACCATTTCCTCCAATTGTTATCGATCTCCTCAGGCAATTACGAATTGCCCCCATGCAACTCCATCCTAACTCTTACGCAGCTTTGTATACTCTGTACATTGCATACGCAGAGGTTTTACATACTGAACTTACCCTTAAAGATCTGAAATTCTATTACTATTTCAAGCATCGTTCCGCAGGGGCTCCCAATTATTTTTTCTTCAAATCAGTTGCCAATAGAAAAGTTGTGATGGATGGTTATAGTAATATAGGGGATAACAAATCTGAGTGGTTCTATATAAAACATCAAATTGGATGTGCGAGGAAGTGGCTACAAGCAAGTATGTTTTCAACTTTTCCGCGTTTATTTTGAATGCATAATTTCAGTGCTAATGTGTCATTTTGTTCCATACAGATCACAACTTTGAGAGAACGGAAGGTTCGATATATGAAGACCGAATGTCCCGCCTTCTCAAAAGTAACTCAGATTTCTTAAGGATTAAGAAATGTATTACCGACGAGAATCTTCACAAACACCATCTTCTAGATATAAGATTCGGACTTGGAGCGGGTGACAAACCTTACAAATACGTGCCTCTGACTGAGGGAGAAGGAACTTCTCAAGTCGTAGAGACAACTAACCTTCGCAAGAGTCCTTCGCCGATGATTAATCAGGACGATGAAGATTTAAACGTATACAAAAGAGACGAGGGCCGAGCTGACGAGCCAAAGGAGGTCCCAATCTCTGAGGGGCAGTCTCCCTTTAAAACTTCACCACCGGTTGAGTCTTTCGCTCAGGATGAGTTAACGGAGGAACAGATACTCGGGAAATTGAATAAGATTCCTTTACTAGACGATATCTATACTCTGGAAGACTTCGGAGGGGAACCATTTTTTCCTATCTCTGAGGAAATGAATGCTCCAGTTGGAGGAAAAAACAAGCCTAACTCTGGGCCCTGTTCCGTTAAAGGGGGATTTCACGGGATGCACAAAATCACATGCACCATTTATAATAACACTCTTATACCACTAACATTCATGGTTTTAACATGTACCTATTTCTTTTGCAGGGGAAATGCCTCAAAAACGGTCTTATTCTTATCGTTCCCTTCGTGAGGGCACACCGATCTCCTTCCAAATCCCGAGCATGTTCGTAGTGATAGTCGGGGAAGAGATAGTCATCGGCCCTAGGATCCTCATCAATCTTATTCTACACGATCTTGATCTCCATCAAAGCAAGGTTCTAGAAAGTCTCACAGTCGTCCATCGCTACCGGCTAGGGGTAAGAAACTTCTTAGAGATTTGACTCCTCCGAAAAGTACGCCTTCTCATATCCATTCTTGTAAAAAACACCACAAGCCAGATGACAAAAACAAAGATGAGGGCAAGATCGTGGTGAAGGGGAAGGCATCTCTTGTTTCCTCTGGTGAGCACGACTTGGATACCACCGCTGCAGAGAATATTGCTCCTGATTCTGAAATTCAGGCCAGGCTGAAGCGGTTGCGAAAGCAATTCCCTGATATTTTCTTTGAGAGGATGATGTTCGTTCCGGATTTTGAACCGCTCCCCGAGGATTGGGACATAGAGGTGATAGGGTACGTATGCCATGTGGCTAAACAATATGAGGTAATGAAGAGGCATGCCGCTCATCTTTCGGATGTCATCCGTTGCCTAGAAACGGACACGGCCAGGTCCCGAGTGAAAATTGAGAATGATGCTAGGGCTAGGAGCAAAATGGAAAAAGAACTAGAGGATGCACATGCCCAACTGGCTTTAGCTCGGCGGGATGCAGAGAATTACAGGTCTGAACTGGAAAATGCTAGGGAGCGTTTTCGCAGTGAGCTTGATTCAAACAGCCAGGAACGGGTGGCTCTGAGGGAGGAAGTGGAAGATCTTAGGGCAATTAACACTGAACTGAAAACAGCACAGGAACATTTTGCTGCTGAGAAAGCTTCCTGGGAGAAAGAGAGGGCAAGCTTAAAAGATGACCTCGCTCTTGCCAAAAAATAAAAGGGAGTTTTAAATGATCAACTTGTCCAAGCTGAGGAGTGTGAATCTCTCGCTAAAAGTAACACCAATAATGCTCTTGAATCGGCCACTGCTGCTGCTGATAAGCTCGCTGAAAAAGAGAAAGAGATAGATGGTTTTGAGGAACTATTGTTCGACTTCTTTGGTCAAGTCATCAAGACTCGAGACATCTCTTGGATTCCGGACTATCATGTTACTCTGGCCAATTTATGGGATGCAATTGTCGAAGGCGAGAAGCAGCGGTTGATGGTCGACGAGATTGATGAAAACCAGCTAATGCAGACCTTTCTCAGAGGTGAAGAACCTGAGGCTTTGGAGAAAGGCAGACGCCTAATCCATGAAGAGACCGAGAGGGAGCAGATTAAGCTCAAGGGCAAGGATAAGATTGACAAAGGCTTGAGCTCGGTAGTGGAGCCCAAAACCTCTGAAGTTGAAGAATATAACCCTGATGATCCATTGATTCCCTTGGCTCCAACCCCTCCAGTTGTCGGAGCCACCATTACAAATATGGGCGAGGAGTCAGCTGAAGGTATCTTCATATTCTCTCCACAGTTTATCAAAGCAATCATAGCTTGTCGTCGTCCCATGGGATAGACAACTGATGTAGCCACATCTTCTCCCGATTCACTAACATTTGCTTCTCATGGTATAGGTATCAAACTGGTCGAGAAAGATGCAAAGGAGAAGGTAGTGGCAGAGAAAGTTGATGTCCCCTCGAGTACTGATGTTGAAGTTTCTGAGATTTCAAAGCAAACCAAGGGTACAACAAGTGAGAAGGTCACTGTAGCACCCGTGGAATCTGGCACCGGCGCTCCTGTGGACGCTGAGGTTATTGTGACTTTGCAAGACACAGATGGTGGTCATGGAGATAAGGAAGATGAAGTTATCATCACAGATGAGGTCAAGGATGATGATAATGAAACCTTGGCTGACATGCAGGCTAGGAAAGAAAAGCAGTTGGTTCTTAAGAAGGAGGAACAGGACCCCATATACGTGTCCCCTATCTCCGAAGTCGATCCCAATACTGGGTTGGTTATAAGATTCTCTTCCACATCAATAACTAATCATCTTGCCTCCCAGCCTTCTAGCTCTCCCCCAAAGTCTCTTGTTGATAAGAGAAAGAGGAAGAAGAGTGACCGCTCTGATGCTGAAAAAGTGGAGTTGGAGAAGCAGAAGAAGGAAAAGAAGTCAAAGTCATCTCGCAAGCGTAAATAGAATGCGCTTATTGGCTCATATTTTTGCTTTTAGGCTTTTCACTGGCCAAAAAATGTAGTTGTGAGAGTGGCCCTCACTTTTGTTTAGTTTCTTGTTCTTGTAAACCTGCTTTTAGTGAATGAAAATCTATTTCTTTTACACCATTTTGTACCTGCAAGTTTACCATGTTTGCAGAGTTTATTATCTCGAATCACAAAATTTAAAAATAATCGTAACCGAAACAATCGTAACTAAATACTGAAGTCATGAATGATAATCATTGAAAAGTTCATGTATTAAGTAAAGGTGTAGTGTCACGAATGCAAAGTGTCGTATGCATATGCCCCCAATCAATCATTAATATGGTGTCTGGCCAGGGCTTATTGAGGATTGATTAGAGTCATATATGTGTTGCCCCCCATTCCCGGAAATGAGGGGTTCGGGCCCCTTTTTCATTCATGTCCCCACTCGTGTGACGAGATAGGAGCCCTTGAGTGGCATATGTCACTGTGCCTTTATACTCTCCCGATCCTTCAGCGGGGTAAGATTTCTTGTGGTGCTAAGTCTCTAGCACCTTTATACTCTCCCGATCCTTCAGCGGGTTAGAGTTCGAGTGGCGCTAAGTCTCTAGCACCTTTATACTCTCTCGATCCTTCAACGGGTTAGAGTTCGAGTGGTGCTAAGTCTCTAGCACCTTTATACTCTCCTGATCCTTCAGCGGGTTAGAGTTCGAGTGGCGCTAAGTCAATAGCACCTTTATAATCTCCCGATCCTTCAGCGGGTTACAGTGTTATCAAGGCGGTTTTATCGCAGTGCACCTGAACGCCTTGGGGATGTTATTTTTGCGTCCTTTATACTCTCTCCCTAATCTCGAGAGTTAAAGTGCAAGCAGTAGTGTGATTTACCTCGGCGCACCTTCTGGAGATTTGGCTACCATTAGTCTTTCGATCTGATAGATGACGTTTTGAATTAGGTATATTGTGATCGCTGCCTAGTTTAAAACAAATCTCAAAATGGTAATTATCTATTTTAATTAAAATAAAAGAGCAAACAAGAAACAGTGCAGAAAAGGTAAATGACACGCGATATTTTTATAGTGGTTCGGCCGAATCATAACCTACGTCCACTTTATAATCTTTTGTTCAAGTAACCAGACTGTTCTAGGCAAGTCGAGCCTTCTTACATGGTCCTAAAAACAAAAGAGTAAAACTGCCAATTTCATGTCAGATAAGGCCGCAAATGCTGGGCATTCCACACTCTGGGGATTTCATCTCCATCCACGGTTGCTAGCTTAAAGGTTCTATGATCAAGCCTTCGTAAAATGGAGTACGGTCCTTCCCATTTCGGGCCCATATGTACCGGTGGTGGAAAGACGCGCTTCAGAACCAAGTCTCCAGGTTCGAAGGTTCAAGCTTAGAATTTTTTGTTGTATAACCGAGTAACTTGTTGCTTTTGCCTCAAGGCGAATAGATCGGCTTCATCCGTATTTTCTTCAACCATGTCTAAAGACTCAAGGAGCAGCTCATTGTTGGTCATCGGATCATAATAAGTGGTTCGATGGGATGATACTTCTAACTCGACCAGAATGACCGCTTCAGTTCCAAAAGCAAGGGAAAATGGGGTGTGACCCGTCACCGACTTGTATGTTGTCATATAGGCCCATAGTGCCAAGGGTAATTCATCAACCCACATGGCTTTGGCCCGCTTCAATCTTTTCTTTAGAATGGATTTGATCACCTTGTTCGCCTCTTCGACTTGTCCGTTCGATTGCGGATGTGCCACAGAGGAGTATCTTTTCTCGATATGATACTTCTGACAGAAATCTCGAAACTCGGTACTGTAGAATTGGATTCCATTATCGGTTATGATGACTTTCGGAATCCCAAACCGGCGTATAATGTTCTTGACAACAAAATTGGTCACTCTCTTGGTTGTGATCGTGGTCAGTGGCTCTGCTTCTACCCATTTAGTAAAATAATCCACGTCCACAATAGCGAACTTTGCTTCGCCCTTTGCTATGGGAAGGCTCCCAATAATGTCAATCCCCCACATAGCAAAAGGCCACAGGCTTGTCATTGCCTTCAACTGGCTAGGTGGCACCCTAGGTATCTTGGAAAATTTCTGAGAAGCGTCACAACATCATGCATACTTGGTGGCATCCTTGTTTATGGTAGGCCAGAAATAGCCATACCGCAATATCTTCTTCGCCAGCGTTTGCCCTCTGGTGTGATCGCCACATTCGCCTTCATGGACCTCTTTCAGCACACGCTTGATGTCATCATGGGTGATGCACCGGAGGAGGGGCATCGAGAAACCTTGTCTGTATAGGACTTTGCCTTGCTACACATATTGGGAAGCTTTTCGTATAACTGCACGCCTCTCACGTTTCTTTGTTGGAAGCATTCCATTTATCAAAAATTTCTTTAGATGAGTCATCCATGACTCCCTCTCAGGTTCAATCTCTAGTACTGGATCAACTTCCATCTGATCTATACTAGGAGACTATAGTACTTCAATTGGGACCAGCTCCGTATCCTAAGGATTATATGAACTAGCCATTTTCGCTAACTTGTCTGCCTTTTGATTCTCCGTTCGAGGAATATGAGATATGTTGTGGTGGTCAAAACCATCCAGCAACTTCTTCACTTTTTCCAAATATGATATCAGCCTTGGACTCTTGGCCTGAAACTTTCCAGTGACCTGGTTTACGACTATCTTGGAATCGCAAAAGATGTCCAGCTTCGTGATCTCCAACTCCTCTACGAGCTTCAGTCCAGCAATTAGGGCTTCATACTCGTAGTCGTTATTAGTGGCGTGGAACTCCAATCTAAGAGCGTAGTAATTAGCCGTTTCTCTGGGGTTTCAAGCACCACTCTGGCACCAGATCGTCTGTCGTTCTTAGCTCCATCAGTGTACAATTTCCAAGCACTGGGGTCAAGGAGTAGCTTTGGTGGGTCAGCTTCTTCACTTACTACATCATCTTCTGGGATGATAAACTCTGCTATGAAGTCTGCAAGTTCCTGCCCTCTGATCGACCTTCGGGGTTGGAAATTCAGGTCGAACTGACTCAACTCGATGTTCCATTTGAGCAACCTTCCTGATGCTTCTGGCCTTTGCAGAACTTGCTTTAGTGGGTGATCGGTGTACACAGTAATGGGATGAGCCTGGAAGTAGTGGCGAAGTTTTCTAGATGCAATTAGTAAGCTATATGCCAGCTTTTCTATTTTTGGATAATTCTGTTCTTCGGCCGCTAATTTCTTACTCACATAGTACACCGGCCTTTATACCTTATCCTCTTCTCTTACCAAAGCCGAACTGATTGCGGTAGATGACACTGCCAAGTATACAAATAAATCCTCGTGATCCACAGGCTTAGACAGTATCGGGGGTCTTTCCAGATGGTTCAACGGATTCTGGAATGCTTCTATACAATCGGGAGTGCATTTAAAGTTGCGCTTGCCTCGCTTTATCAGCTTGAAAAACAGGATGCATTTATCTGTAGCTTTGGAGATGAACCTACTCAGCGCCGCCACCTTTCCAGCAATGCTTTGGACATCCTTAATCTGCTTTGGTTCTTGGATATTTCGAACTGCTGTAATTTGATATGGATTGATTTTGATTCCACACGAGCTAACGATGAATCCTAGGAATTTTCCAGATGCTACCCCAAATGAACATTTCAAAGGATTCAGTTTCATCCCATATTTCCGGAGAATCCCAAACATCTCTGCTAAATTGGTAGTATGGTCGGACGATTGTCTGGACTTTACCAACACGTCGTCAACGAATACTTCCATCGTTTTCCCCATTTGGTTATAGAACATTCTATTCACCAATCGCTGATATGTAGCACCGACATTCTTCAAACTGTAAGGCATCACCACATAGCGGTATAATCCCAAATCTGTAATGAAGCTGGTATGCTCTTGGTCTGCGACGTGCATGGGGATTTGGTTGTACCCTGAGTAGGCATCCATGAAAGAAAGAAACTCATGACCCGTGGTTGAATCTGCCAACTGATCAATTCGAGGTAACGGAAAGATGTCCTTTAGGCAGGCTATGTTTAGATCTGAGAAGTCGATGCACGTATGCCACTTTCCATTGGCCTTTTTTTTTTACCAAAACTGGGTTTGAAATCCAGTCAGGGTATGTTGAATCTTTAATAAATCCACTACTCCTCAGCTTTTTGACTTCTTCCTTCAAGGCGGCAGACCTCTCTGGGCCAAGCATTTGCCTTTTCTGTTTGACAGGAGGATGTTTAGGGTTGATGCTCAACTAATGACTCATAATCGAGGGAGATATTCCACACATGTCGCATGGGTCCAGGCGAATACATCCAAGTTAGCTTTCAGGAAATTTGTTAATTCTTTGGCTCAAACAGGATCCAACTGGAATCCAATCTTCAGGACCTTCTCTGGGTCACTATCATCGATTGGTACGTCCACAGTCGCTTCGTTGGGAGTTGCCATTCTGCCCCCAGGCTCTTCATCCTCTCTGGGATCTATATCCTTGGGTAACTCTCTGGGTGACCCTCCCGAAGGTATTTTCTTTAGTTGCTACGACGATTCCTCCCTCGGAGGGGAAGAACTGCCTTTTGTTTCTAGATCTCTCCCTTTGCGGAGCAACTTCAGCTCCGCTATGTAGCATGCTCGTGCAGCAACTTGGTCTCCTCTAACTATACCTACACCGGCATCCATCAGGAACTTCAATAATAAACACCAGGGTGCGATACAGGCCCTGAATTTGGCTAGGGTCGGTCGGCCCAAAAAGGCATTGTACGGGGAATCAATATCCAGGACCACTAAGGAGAGGATCCTCACTCTCTAGCGTTCTCCTTCCCCAAGGGTTACTTACAGTTCCACGTATCCTATCGGGGCGGTTGAAGCTCCATTAAATCCACGTATCCAACCCTCGCATGATTTCAAATCCTTCGGCTCGAGTTTCATTTAGTCGAATGTTTTCTTAAACAGAATGTTGACCGAATTTCCGTTATCCACTAAAACTTTATGGACTATAGCTGAACCAGTGGTAACGGTAATCACTAATGGGTCTTCGGTTGGGGAGTGGACTCCAATACTCTCTCGGTCACGAAATATAACATCATCAGACATCGTCTTTTGTTACTTAAACGGAGCATTATCCTCGGGGTTGCTACATTCTCCCACTTTAAAGTGTTGTTTAGCCGCGTTCACGTACTGATCCATAGCTCTGAAACTGTGCCCTGCTAGATGAAGTCCACCAACTATGGTATTGATAACGATATTTTTTTTCCTTTTTGCTAAGCCGTTGGTTTGACAGCAGGTTGGCTTTGGTTAGGGGCTTGCGCGGCTTGCCCCATGTCCCTAGGAGTCACCTTATATTCATCAAGCTTTCCTTCTCGGAGTAGCTTTTCGACCACATCTCTTGGATGACAACACTCATTTGTTGTGTGACCATGTGTCTGGTGAAAAAGGCAAAATTTCCCAGTCTCACGTTCCTTTTCCGTCGAGTCACTCGGAGAAGACCTCTTATACTGGAGAACATTATACATATCTAGAAAGATATTCTCCAAAGTATCGTTTAATGGTGTAGAACTCTCAACTGGCCTAGGCCGGGGTCTTCTCTGAGGGTCATTTCCTCGATTTCTCTTCCGATTATTGTTATTATTATTCCCCGATTAGCGACCAATGCCTTGATTCTTGTTCCCGACATTAACTTCAACCTTTCCTGAGCTATCTCCCGTCTGCTTGAATGCCACATTACTTTGGATATCCTCCTTATCAGCAGCCTTCCTCTTTCGGTTGGTGTAAATTTCCTCTCGACGCAGACGGATGTTGGCCTTTTCATAAAATATCTCTCTGGTTAATGGTGGTTTACCGGCCAGGTATTTTCCAAACTCAGTATCCTTATCCACTCCATTAATCAGAGCCATCAAAATAGTTTGTTCATGGGGATCTCTAACCTCCGTGACCGCTAAATTGAAGCGATCTAAATAGGACCTTAAAGATTTGTCCGGACGTTGCTTAGTGAGGGACAACTCAATGGCATTCTTAGATCTCTGGGTATGTAACCGGAACTGATTTACAAACTGTTCACTTAATTCCCTAAAACTGGAGATCGATAGCGCTGGCAAACAAGTGAACCACATTAACGTCGCATCCTCCAGGAATATCGGGAATGCCTTACATTTCACGGCATCGGAAGCGGCAGCTGCATTCATGTACCATGAATATCTCATCAGGTGCTGGGCTGGATCAGCCTTTCCCGCATAACGGTTCATGGATGGCATGTTAAATTTCCTTGGGATACAAACCTCTAAAATATCATCGGTAAAAGGCGAATGACTACGGCCTATACCCCAATCTTCGGTTCTTTGTCCGTGACTTTCCACCATCATTTTCCTAATCATGGCTTCGACATCCGCATGGGTCAGAGTGGATTCGGGGTCAGCACTTCTTGCCCGGCGAGCCCCTCCAGTATTTCTTTGATGTGTTGCTGCAAGGTCTGGGTCCTGGACAGAACTCTCCTTCCCCTTATTGTCGCGATCAGTCGCACAACGAGCAGGAGGAACAGATCGATTCTGAGAAGGATCAATAACGGCTCCATTCCTAGGCGGCAGGACGGGCTCATTTAAGTTATGGTTATTGGTTTCCTGATTAAGAACTTCTATATTCTCAGCCCTTTCCAATGGAGGCCATCGCCGGTTTCTTCGAGGTTCTTCAGACGAGGATGTATGTTCCGGGGATAAAGGGTGAGTTGGAGGTGGCGAAACCTGCCTTTGAACATCATCAATTCGTCTGCCTAAGGAAAAGATATTCTGACGCAGCAACGAGCTCTCCTGCCTTTGAGCGGCCAATTTATCATTTTGCTTGTCCAATGCTTCAAGTATCTGAGTCGTATGTCCTTCGATAACTTGAGCAGAAGGGTCGAACTGGTCATCTTCATTTCTCTTATACACAAGGAACTCAAACTGGGTTGAGCAGAAGTACCAGCAAGAGCCATAATTTCCTTCCCAGGTCGGGTAGTAGTCTGATTGTCAGTTCGGATCATGGTCCTCCTAGGCTGGTGGCTCGTGGTACCCTCTTGACACCGGTTCGTGGTAGGTGCAGGAGGGATCGCGGCGTGGTCCTGCGATCGGGTAGTAACTCCTTCGGTTGTCTTGTTCGTTACACCATCACCGGATCGGATCGCCCCTACATTACCACGATCCGAGAGCACTTCTTCGATCTGCTCGTGCACGCTTTCTTCAATTGCTTCGTTTGCAGCTTCATTCGCCTGCAAAGCTCGTAATTCCTTAGACTTCTTTCCAGCTATGATATCTGAGCTTTATTGAAATCTTCTGCAAATCGAAATAGTGGAGTTTTGGACTGTTTTCTTTGGACTTGAGTATCCAAACAATAGAACTACAATCCAATATGCTGAGACTTCGGCTCTCAATGAAAGCACCAAAATGTTAGATCCAAAATTGGGTCTAACACCCAAAGTGTTCTAATTTGCAGAGATTAATATCAGAAAAAATGCAAGAAAAGCAGAAAAGACACAAGGTTTATAGTGGTTCGGCGTTAATGAGCCTACATCCACTTTATATCAATGATTATACTTAAGATTCGAGTACAACCAATGATTTATCTCTTAACCTCACTTTTACAATGTTGATTCACTCAGTAAATTCAAGATAACTCTGAATAGAAATAATGGAGATATGATAATGGTGGAATCAGAGCTCCGAATTGCCAAAAGATCCCCAAAAATGCAAGTCTGGGGTTATTTATAGCTGAATTCTTCAAGCGGATCGTAGTCACATGTGGTACAAATTCCGATGATCTCGGACTGGTTCGTAGCTTGATGGAGAAATGGTCAAAATGGAAGTTATGGACAGGTGGCACAAGATCCTTCATCTTCGGATCGTGGATGACTTGGTCGTGACCTTCATCTCTCAGCTTCAGGGATCGGATCGTGGAGGCTCTTCAAAGGACGGACTGGATCGCCTGGGATAATCGTAGTCGAGGAGGCGCAGCAGTAGTGTCACGATCCAGCAAGGGCTCGGTGACCACGATCGGGGTTTCATGGATTTCGCGAGTAAAACTCCATATGTGTGAATTTTGGTGGCTTAATCCAAAAGCTAGCCAACAAGATTTCTATTAATAATAACTTTTGAATAGAAAAGAAATTTTCAAATTTCAATGTATGGGCTTCAAGTTATGATTTGAAAAGAGTTGCTATATTTACAGTATGGTAATCATAATAAGAAACTGATTAAAATGAATTTTAAGTTGTTGGAAATTCAGGGAAATTAGTCAAATCATATTTAAATGATTTGAGTTAAAGGAAGGAATTTTTGAAATTTTCAATTTATAATTATCCTATAATGTTTTGAGAAATGCTTTTACATTCATTGGAAATGGTTAGGAGATGATTGGGAAGATTTAAAGAATTATGAAATGTTAGCTAACATAAAGACATTATGTTGGTAAATGAATATCGGGTTTTATAAAGAAATTTAGATGTTAACGGGATTAACGGATTTTGAAAAGAACCCAACCTTAAATGAAATGATAACCATTGGGAATGATATTTGAAATGGAGATCTGTATAAACCATAGCTATTGTTCTAAGTATTTTTATTACTTGGAAAGACCGGGATCAGATTTAAATCCGAAAACCATTTCAAGTAATAATACGATGCATGAAGCATATTCAAGACTTGGAAGTGATGAATGATGACCGGGAATCTTCGAATTTATTCGGATTGATTTCTGATGTCTCGAATCGGGCTGTACACCTGATTCGAGGTTATAAGTGGCATGAGGTCTGAGTATATTTGGAGATTTTCAGATTTTGTTCCGTTCAGACCCAGAATGGACTTGTATGGATTGTGTGCCTGACATTATAATTAACGGCATAACGCTGATTTTCATTGATACGTTTCTAGTTTGTGACGTACGAGCTCAAAGTGGTTATGTAATGATGGAAAATAAGTGGTCATGTTGTGAATGGACAATGTGACATACTTAAGATATGAAATGAGATTGTATGATTAGGGCATTGCTTATCTATGCATGCTTTGTGTATGATGTGACATCGACAAACCTCACACCCCGGATTGATGAGAAACCGGCGGTTAAGTTGTATACTTATGTATGATTGATGATGAAGCTGCAGCAGTGGGAAACCACTTATGAACCTGGGAAATGGGGTATGTTCGGGGGGCCGTGTCTGGTCGAAAACCGTTGATCTGCCTTGCAATTTGTTGTTGGTGTCCGAGATGGACGAAAAAGTCGTGTTACACTTCGCTTCATATCCCTGATTGATCTTTCGAGCCACGAATCATCAAGTTGGAAACCCAAATCTCCAATACGAGCCATATGGATTTTGATTGTATACCTATATGCCAATATAACCAATTGGGGTTATGAGGGCTATGATTCTATATTTATTTGCGATATGATTTCCACACTGTATGTAACAATTAAAAGAGGATTTTCACGTATGAAAGCATTTTTGGTTATCATAAGATAAAACTCGCCCATCTGGTGTGCGCTTGCATTGTGTGATGTGGGACAAGCTTATGATAGCCCATTTTCCAAAAGTCATTGCAAAGTTATGTGCACGGGCATTCACATGGAGTAAACCCATTCCGCGTTAGCGGCGTGCTCCGGTGAATTTCCCAACTTTAAAATAAATCTTAAAGCAACTATTTTATGTACTCACACCAGTCCCATGACTGACCTGGAGTTTACTATTCCTTCCTAAACTCTAGGTGCCTACTAATTTTTACACGGGCAACTAGTAGTTTAGTTTGCAGTTATGTTTCGTTGGAGCGAAGTTCGGAGTGCTTTCTGAGTTAGAATCCACGCTAGAGTTTGAAGCTTCCGCTGTATCCTTTTGTTCTTCCGCTGTGTATTTTTATGTTGTGACTCTGATATTTTATGTAACTCTGATGTAATATTGTATTGCGCAATGAAAGTTATGTTATTTTGTTTAATATATGTATATGCCCATAACAATTCGTCTTTATGAACGATTTAATTTGGTTTAATTACCGACGAAAAATCTGGCAAAAAGGCGGGTCGTTGCATACACACTAGGATAAACTTATGCCTCAAACATTGTGATAGTCATTAAATATTGGAAAGCCAACAATAAACTATATAATGGTAAATCTAGACATGTTCATTGAAGACATAAGGCGACTTCTTTCAAATTGGGTTCATTTTTGAAAAAGGTTAAAGATAACATTCTAGGTCCATTAGCAATACGCATGCCTACAAAGAAATTCCAAACCATGTGTGTTAGCTCCATGCCTATACTGTTTACCAAAGGATTTCCTTAACACAATTCCCACATAGTATACTAGAGATCACAGGATATAGGTTCAAAGAGGCAACAAAAGATCAAGATAAACTAGGAAGATACACTCTCAACCAAGATTTCGAGCTTGCATTACTAAATTTAAAATATTAGAGAGACAATTATTTGCTTCTACTATAATAAATAAGGACGAAAACTCAATTAAAGCGTCCCTGTAGTTATGGGATGAAGATTAATATTGGCTAGAAAAGAATGCGTCCCTAATAAGTATTAAAGGCAGATTGTGTTCTATAACTGCCCTTACATTTATTGTCACCAGCTGAGCTTGTACAAATATTAAAGGAAAAAACTACCGCCTTTATTGATTTTAAAAGTATTAGAGGCCAAACAACTTATCACATTCCTAATAGTGGATTGTAATTTAATAAGAACGAAAGGGGTCAACAAGTGCCCCTATCGATATAAATATAACTACTACAATCCAACATTCACATAAATGTTGTACAATATGCTTTCCTAATATGTAAATACAGAAGCAAAATATAATCCACATAAACATAAAATAGAAATTTATATCATCTTAGCATAGTACCAAAAGTAAATACTTAGTTTCCAACTCAAATAACTAGAATCTATCACAACGATATGTCGAATTCATAATAACTAATCACAGCAATATGTCAATACATAATAACTAATCTAACACTCTGTATGCCCATAATCTTGTAGATCAATTGTCTTCTAATCCAATGCAGTGGATCCATGCTAAACTCCACTACCCAAGTAAGTAAAATGAAACTGCACAGTGTTTAATTGGTCAACAATGTACGACCAACAATTTGCAATAAACAAATCAACGTTCATCTCCTATGTCATAACATTAACTTGTAGAGAATATTCTCGCTTAGTAGCATTTACTGTAGAAATTTAAATAGATTTATCAATCCTATATGAGATTTTAATAAAAGTGAAAAAAAAGTTGTAATGTTGAATTGTAACGTCCCATATTTTTACGGTATAATAATTAATTTATTTAATTATTTAAATAGTGATTTAGAGATTTAAATGGTTATTTAATTAAATAATATTGAATATTTAATTAATATTTATAATATAATAATATATTATAATTCCGAAATAGTCGGAAATAGCCGAATTGACAATAGTGTGTCAATTGGATAGTGTAAGAAATTTGGCTAAATTTAAATTCAAATTAAAATAATGAATCTATTTAATAAAAGACATTAGAACGTATTAATTATAATATAATTATAACTGAGTGCGAAACATCGCGGTAGTTCGTAATTTGGCGATCCGAACTTTAACTGGATATAACGGATCCGATATAAGTCGGAATTCTATGAAACAAGAAATGATGGAATCTTGTTGATAATAATTTTCATATGAAAGAGAAAATTTCAGATTTCGTGTTATAGATTGTTAGTTATGGCCAAATCAATTTTTTGAAATAGTCGTTATGGAAATCTTATTAAAATATCACGTTTATTAATTAATATAATAGCGTTTTAATATAAATTGAATATCGATTCAATATGGGATTTTTAAATATTGATTTATAAATCCAAATATGTATATTTTAGAGCTGTATGATATTCTATGTGAATATATAGGATAATATAAATTTATTAATATTTAATTTAATCGTTTTAAATATATTTATATTTAAATTGGTTTAACTAGGGCCTTAGAAAATAGTCGTTTTTACAAATGATCTCCAAATTTGACGAAATTAATTTTTTTGGATTTGGAATATTAAATTATTATTAGGTTTCAACTTCCATGATATTTGGAGTCAGTATGTGGCCGTGCCGGATTTTTATGTGAAAAACAGTCGATATTTTGACGGTTAAAAATACGTTGTGTGAGTAAACGGAGTCGGAATTCAACGAAACAAGTTTCGCTGGGCCCGTAATGTCAAATTGTAGCTGCAAGACCATTTTCATGATTTTTGGATATCATGTGTGATCACACGGATTTTTAGAAGGCAAAAACGGATATAAAATGATTGATTGAATATATAAAAAAGATAGGTGAAGCTTCCATAACAAGCCAAATGTATCCTATAAATACATCTTTATCTTTTCTAACCCTATTATTTTCATTTCAATAGACAATGCATTTTTTTGCCGCTTCGTTTTTTCGGGAAACCAAATATGGAGAAATCGATGACTTTGAAAATCAAAATAAATTGAAAGGGGAAACCATAAATAATAAAACGTACATAAATTAATTCCCTGAGTGTTCCTCTTCGATTTGATATTTGTTTCATGGTGTTCGATTATAATAGTTGTCGCGCAAATTTCATACAGCATGGTCCTTGGCCAACTAGGGTTGTCGATTTCAGGTTTTTGGAGCATCGATGTGTGATTTTGATATGGTATTTGGGTTTTGTTGCTCGAACGGAACCGATGTGAAGAATCTGGGTAGTTTTGGTGGAGAAAGGGTTCGATAGGCGACTATACCAGGCTTGTTCAACTGGGTATTGCGATTTCTTCCTTGGGATCGAGTTCGAAATGAAGGTGATAGGGATAAAGAGTTTTTGAAGAGGAGATTCAATTCGGGGAAGACAATACATATTCTTGCGGATCTGGGATAAGCGAATGGGAAAGAGAAGTTTAGTGGAGCAAATTCTGGGTAACTGGAAGTGTCACGGTCGTCTTGACGGAGATGCGATGTTCAAGGTAGTGTCGGGGACGGTGAGATTGTGATGAAGATTTGTTTGGTGGATTCGATTTTAAGAATTTTGGAAGTATGAAGGAGTTTGAAATTTTGTCAGGAGTCAGCTATTGTTTTACTGGGAGCTGGCGAGATTGAGTAAGGATTTGGAAGAAGGATATGAATCGGGTAATGATGGATTAAGGAATTAATGATAATTAGGATAATATAATTAATCATTATATAAGTTAATGATTGAATTATTCTATTCAAACTTGTATAACGTATAACTTTGTCATAGGGTATCAGAATCTGACGAAACAACATCCGTTGGGATCGTATGGATGAGGGTTACAACATAGAACTGACTGAAAGTGAATTGGATCTCGCTACAATTTATAGTGAAATAAATTTTCTGATCTAAATCGACGGTCGATTATCGTTATTTAACGATACACTAACTCTGTCTAATTTATATTTTTATAAACATAATCTAGTAACGATAAATAATGATTGTTGTTGTGTGGTGATTGTTTGATTGAATTGCTGATTGATTGGTTGAAATTATAGATAGCGATATACACATATATCGTTAACTGAACATTGATTCTGTTTATCAGAATAGTACATATTGAAATGAAATTAATGCGAATTATATTGTGTAACATCTGTGGATGTAGGGAAATAGGTCGGAGGGAACCAACGGGATTCCTCAACATTTATTTTACTATTTTTCATATATTGTAATATATGATGTGATATACAATCTATTGTTGATTGTGTTTGGATGATATTGATCAGTGATATATGGTATGTTAAATACCATAAGTAATACTGGAATGTAAAAAAGAATTTTTAATTGTATAATTAAGATAAAATATTTATATGAAATAAATAGACATTTTAAAAAGAAATATTTCAGAAATAAATAGACATTTTTAAAGGGAATTGTTTGCGTCAAAAATGGCACAAACACCAAGTGTACTTGGGGTACTTCTCAAAAATCTTGGTAATATGAAATGTGTAGCCAATCAACAAAGTAAAGCAAGTAAAGAGACACGATATTTTTATAGTGGTTCGATCAAATGTGATCTACGTCCACTTTGAATAGTAATTCCATTATTGCACATAGAGTTACAAGGCAAACACATCTTCTCATTACATTCATTGCTACATTCTTCTAGGATTTGATTAAGGAAGAACGGCGAAGGTCTTCAATCGTGGTGGATGGTAGATCAGATGGAGGCTTCCATGCGAACTTTTATAGATTCGGAGTTTGATCTTCACTTTATGGTGATGGGAGATGGTGAAATCTCTAAGTAGAAAATAAAGTTTAGCATCCCTCCGGGATCATAGAATTCGTCCCTCATTAAAGTGGGGTTGGACCTCTATTTATAGATGTGGAGAAATGAGGTGATATCATCTCCAGTGTCACCGGTCGGTTGACCCTTATTTATGAAATTGCCACTGGACAGCTTGGCAACAACTGTTCAGAAGCCAACCCGTCGACAGCTGTCTGAAGGGCTGATCGGTCTGGATTGGGTCAAGCCGGTCGGTATGACTCCTTTTCTGCTTTGTATGGGTGACCTGGCAAGGATTCCAGAATATGGTCGGTTGGTTTCTCATCCTTAGACCGGTCAGTATTGTTTTGCTTGGGCGAACATGATATTCCTAAAGGGACTGTTCTATACTCACTGATCCCGACCGCCCGGTAGGTGAGTTTTCCTTTCTTGGTGTATGGGACTGCTCTGCTCTGAAATTGTGACTATCTGACAGGTGTGTTTGGGTTCGGACTGACCGGTATCGCTATTATCGCACCGATCGGCATTGCCTTCTTATATCAAGCCACGCTATATTTTCCTGGCCGACCGATTCATTCCTCTGACTATACCGATCGGGTTTGTTCCCCAATATTTAGTGGATAACATTTGCCCCTCGAGGTCCTCAATCTTTATTCTTGTAAAATTAGGGCCCTTGACACAAAAACCTTTACTATGAATCGATGTATCCCGATCGTCGCACCAGTGAATGGGTAGAACAAGCTGAAACAAAAGGTCCTGATAGGCCGATCGGTCTATTAACATGAGCACGAACGAGATAGATGTCGCAAGTTTTTCTAGCCAATCGGTGCATGCCTCTTGGAATCCGTGGATTTAATTTGGGACTTGACCGATGTGACTTTTCATCTACCCTAACTACTGGGCTTCCCAATGCTCCTCTATTTATACCCCTTTTAATGATCATTTCCTCACCATTCCACATTTTCTTTTTAAAGAAAATTAATGGAAGCTAAATTCTGGTCGAACAAAAAAATATATCAAAAGTGGAGCTTTCTTTCTCCCTCGGCCTTCTCGCTAATCCTTCACCCTCTCTCGAGCTTCGAATTGACTTCTCCCCCGCCAGGTTCTTCTTTAATTTCGCTTTATTTTCCTTCGATCTAAGCTGAGATGCTTTTGTATTTTCGTTTTTATCTGTGAGCTATGTGGTTTGGTGTGAGTTGACTTGGTAAAAGTGATAACTTGATGAGCTTAAGTCTTTAGTATGGCTGTCATAGCGTTGAAATGCTCTGAAATAAGATCGGATGTAGTTGCTTTGACACCATGATCGTAGATGACATTTCTATTTCTCATGCTCGCATGTTGTTTGATGATTTGCTTGACCCGGAAAACTCTTCAATTTTGTAGTCTTTACAATACCAATGGATTTTTGTTTTTTGAAAGTGGTGTGTTTGACTTGTCTGCGACCCACATTGATACTCAGAATAACCCTTATGTTCCCTGTTTTATCAATTCCCATGATTGTAGTTGCAAATAGTTTAGCGATAGGCGCGGATCTCAAAAGTTATATTAGTGTTGGTCGGTTCGTATTTAGCCCCTGAGGGAATGGGAGAACCGGTCGATACGTATTGAATACCGATCGACTGGTTTCATTCTCCCAAGAAGTTAACGGTGCTGATCAGTTTGTCCCAGATGCTGGTCAGCCCTGTGACCCCTTAAGGTGTGAATGATTCCGACCAGCTGATAGTATTTGTGCTTCTAGACGATTCTTGGAGGTATCGGTCGGTCTGTTCTGGAAATCACTGCTGACCGATTGGTCCTGGGAGACATCCAACTTCTTCTTCATACTTGCTCATTTTAATGATTAGAAAAGTGTTTGAATACTTCCTTTTTCTGTGCAGGGCGGATCCAACTTCCAACGAATACAGGATAAAGAAGTTCTTTGATCTGGATGAAGACACAATTGGCCAACCTTCAGTGAATTCCCCCATACTTGCTGGCCCTACTTACCCAGAGATACAATCAATCGTGAACAGACCTTGTTATGCACTAGGGGCTTGTAATGCTAAGCATGCTAAGCGACTTTCCAGTTGGAACTTACCAGGGGTTTCTTCCAACTTAGAGGTGTCGCACCCCGATTGTTGAATAACATCCAGTGACATCGTGGTTGCCAAATCCAGACTGCTTGGACGTATGGAAGAGACTTTGCATCAATTAGAGAAACAGATGGATCTACTCAGTGATCAAACCGTGAAGAAGCTACAAGATTGGCATTCACTGGCCGGAGACCTTCAAAGACTCCATCAGGAGAGCCTTGACCGCATTGCAATTTTAGAAGCTGACAAGGTGAAATTGATCCACGCTCTGAGAAACCGAGATGCTCTTGTTGCCACTTTTCCAAAGGGAGACATTGAGTTGGCAGGTCCAACTAGCAAGAGGCATGTTCCTGACGCTTCCACATCAGGGTCTGCTCCAATGAAGAAGAAGGTCGGATGGCCCAGGAAGTACCCGCATGCATAGCTCTTTCCTCCTAATGCTTGACAACTTTTGGCTTGATGAACTTTATCTTTAGACCGGCTGTATTAAGCGAGCTCCGGTCCTCGCCTTTAACTACTATGTTGGCTTATGTTGGTGTAATGTGACTGTCGTGACTGCATGATTGTGTTTGCTGGTCCTTTTTGATGGTGATGGAACGTTGGTCATGAAAGCTAATGCTTAATTGCCAGGTCACTTAGTTCACGACTTGTTTTCTTCTATATGCTTTTACTTGCCGTGGCTTGCATTCTTTGTGTCTGATACTGGGCAGCCCGTATATGTGATTACTTGGACGACCGGTTTATGGCCGACTGGTTACCGGTGGTATTGACTGATCGGTCGCTGTCCACCTGAAGCCGGCCGGTGGTGCCGTTCGCTTGTGGTGTGTTGATCCCATTTTTGTATGACGGCTTTTTGGCTTTGAATGTCAGATTGTGTCGCTAAATGTGTTGTGACGATGCGTGGTTGCCCCTGGTTCTGACCCGGGTCACCACAACCTGTCTTATAATAATTGAAGCATTGCATAACTCTAGGTTAGTTAATTCGATATTGATTGTCCATATTAATAACAAACTGATCGCCTAAGTATGATGAATTTCAAACATGAATCAGTGTTTTTGCAAATTTGTTTCATTCGATGGTCCGTAAAACCTATCGAAGCTTGTTTGCTAAAATGCATCATCTTGGTTTGGAGTTATATCGATACTTAACGATTAGGTGGTTGATATAATCTGACAAGTTCAATATTGTACACTATTTTATGCTTATGAAACACATATTTGTGATTGGTTCTTTATGTTTGCAACACAGAATTTCTGCACTTTTTATGAACATAAGTTCCTTTTTTAATGCCCTTGTTTGGAAGGCAACATTTGTAAACCCCCTTTATTCATTATGACTGAACGACTCAGCCACTTGTAGAATTTGTAGGGTGCCTCTGAAAAAGGCCTTTGGGTCCATCACTAACCGAATTTGGAAGACCCAGCATATGATCGGACACCCCCGAAGAGGTTTTTTGGTAATCCGTTAGTAACTGGGTTTGGAAGACTCAGAAATGATAGTTGGATTTGGAAGACCCAACTCTGAACGGATGCCTCCGAAGAGGTCTTTCTAACTCAGCGTTCGTGTCGTTATCCAGCCATGTATCAATGGTGTCGACAAGTAAATGAGTGCCCCCTGGGGAGGTGTTTGGTTTTTAAAACCCGGTGTTTGTGTCGTTGTCCGGCCATGTATCATTGGCGTCGACGAGTAACCGAGTACACCCTAGGGAGGTTATTGGTTTATCGACTATATAATTTCTTTCTTTGGAACTGACACTAGCTCGTTTTCTGGTTTTTATTGCTACCTGTTGGAGCTAGTGTTTAGAACCATTTGATAGGCATATTCCTGGTGTCCTGTTTTGCATAGCTATGCTTTCGCACCTTTTGAGCTTACCGTGAGTGATGTTTTTAGCATTAAATGGTGGACATTTGAGATATCCAGCCAAGACATGCCATAACAATTAATAGGGTTGGCTATACTATGATAGTGTCATCATTCTTCTTTAGACCTGCGATTGAAATCAAACCTTAGTGAGGACTTTGTAAATGTACGATTTATGCAGGTAATGCAATTTCGCTTCATTTTACTTACAAAACTTGCAATAGCCTCGCATGGTATGTACAATGCATTTTTTACAAGTAGTATGAAAGGAAAATTAAGAGAAGTAGCGACGGAGATGAATAGCATTCCATGCTCTTGGGAGTTGGACTCCGTCTGTTGTTTTCAGCTCAAATGTGCCATCCGAGAACTTTCGGCTTATTACATATGGCCCCTCCCAATTGGGTCCTAGTACTCCAGTTCCTGTCATGATTTTCTTAAGAACGAGATCCCCAACTTGGAAGGTCCTTCGCCTAACTTGAGCATTGAAACGGAGGGCTATTCTTCTCTGATGTGCCATAACCCTGAGTTCTAATTCTTTCCTTCTTTCCTCAAGTAAGTCTAGCGCTTCGAGTTGAAGTTTTTCATTTTCTTCTTGGTTGAAGTAGATCCTTCTGTGAGTTGGAATTTCTAGTTCGACTGGGATCATTGCCTCAAATCCGAATGCCAATGAAAAGGGAGTGTGGCCTATTGCAGTTTTATGGGTGGTATGGTATGCCCACAATGCTAGTGGAGGCTTATCAACCCATCCACCCTTGGCTTTCTCAAGACGCTTCTTGATGGTTGATTTCAGGATCTTGTTGATTGCTTCAACTTGCCCATTGGCTTGTGGATGGGCAACGACCGAAAAACTTTTCTTGATCTTGAATTTGGCGCAAAAGTCTAAGAACTCACTACTTTCAAATTGAGTCCCATTGTCGGTGATTATTTTTTGTGGTATGCCGAACCTGCAGATGATGTTTTTCAAGACAAAGTTGATCACCTTCTTTGAGGTAATAGTGGTTAGTGGCTCTGCTTCGGCCCATTTTGTAAAATAATCGACTTCCACTATTGCGTACTTCATACTTGATTTTGAAATGGGTAGTGCCTCAAACAGAAAATGGCCATGGGCTGACCATTTGTGTCAATTCGGTTGGTGGCGCTCTCGGAATTTTCGCAAATCTTTGGCACTTGTCGCATCTTTCGGCATAATTCATCGCGTCTAGGTTCACTTTCGGCCAAAAATAACCGTATCGCAAAACTTTCTTGGCTAACGTTTGACCACCGATGTGACCTCCACGATCTCCCTCATGCAATTCTACTAAGATTGCTTTTGACTCCTTCTTGGACACACACCGCAATAAAGGCATAGAGAATCCTCATCTGTACAACCTTTCGTCCTGAACAAGATATAGTGGCGCCTTGTGCATTATTTTTCTTCGCCTTCTTGGTTCCTCCGGGAGTGTTCCGTTGAGGATTCCTTAATCGGAGTCATCTAGGACTCAGGTTCTTCCGTTGTTTCCATAATCCACTTTACATCTATCTCTTCAATGACATGTGTCGTAAGGACTTCAACAGGTACTAGTCCCAACAAATGTGCATCAGAAGAACTAGCGTATTTGGCAAGAGAGTCAGCCTTAGTATTTTCTTCTCTTGGAATGTGAGATATAATATAATGATCGAGGTTGTTGAGGAGTTCCATGGCTTTCATAAGATAGGAAGGGAGACTTACCACTTTAGTCTGGAATTCCCCAAGAACCTGCCCCACTACCAATTGGGAATCGGTGAAGATTCGTATGTTTTTTAAATTCGGCTCTTTTGCTAGTTTTAATCCGTTTATCAATGCTTCGTACTCAACCTCATTATTGGTTTATGGAAACTCCAGCCTTAACGCATGACATAAAAAAGACAATCCCGGCTCCTGAACAATAATCATTTCTCGAGCCATCCACTCCTCAATTTCCTCTCCTTTGTCCACGAATTTGGCAATGAAGTCTGCCAAAGCTTGCCCATTGATAGACCTTCGTGGGTGATATCATATTGGCTGAGCTAAATGTTCCACTTCAGCAGTCTTCTAGAAGTTTCCGGATGGAAGAGAATTTGCCTTAGCAGTTGGTCAGTGAGGACTTTTACCGGATGGGACTAGAAATATGGTCTCAATTTCTTTGAGGCGATGAGTAGGCAGTATGCTAGCTTTTCAAGCTTTGGGTAATTCAGCTCTGCCCCAGCAAGTCGCTTACTGATATAATAAACTGGCCATTGGACTTTTGAATCTTCGCGGACAAGTGCGGCACTCAGGGCATGTGGTGATACTGCCAAATATAGGAATAGCTCTTCTCCGTCTTTGGGTTTAGAAAGCATTGGTGGTGATTCCAAATGTTGAATTAATTATTGGAAAGCTATTTGATCACTCTGGAGTCCATTAAAAGTCTTTCTTTCCTTTTCTTAAAGCATCAAAGAGCGGGATGCATCGATCTGTTGCTTTGGAGATGAAGTGGTTAAGGGCGGCAATTTACCCATTCAAGCTCTGAAGCTCCTTTATTGTTTTTGGTGCTTGCACTTCTCATAACGCCGCGACCTGGGAAGTTTTTGCCTCAATACCCCTGGCGTTGACTATGAATCCGAGAAATTTTCCTAAAGACACCCCAAATGAGCATTTCAGAGGATTTAACTTCATACCGAATTTTCTTAGGATATGGAACATTTCTGCTAGATCTTCAAAGTGATCTTCACCCTTTTTTGACTTTACTAGCATGTCATCGACGTATACCTCCATGGTGTTCCCAATTTGGGATTTGAACATGGAGTTCACTAGACGCTAATATGTTGCCCCAGCATTCTTTAGTCCGAATGGCATGATCTTATAGCAGTATAGGCCTCTATCAATTATAAAGCTTGTGTTCTCTTCATCCGGTTCATGCATCATGATTTGATTATAACCAGAATATGCATCCATGAAAGATAGTAGTGCATGTCCAGTGGTTGCATCAACGAGCTGGTCAATTCTGGGCAAGGGGAAACTGTCCTTAGGACACGCTTTATTAAGGTCCGAGTAATCTATGTACACCCTCCATTTGCCATTAGACTTTTTGACAAGAATTGGATTTGAGACCCAATCGGGATATGTTAATGCTCGTATGAAGTTGTTCTTAAAAAGTCTGTCTACTTCTTCTTGCAATGCTATCGATCTTTCAAGTCCTTGGGTTCGTCTTTTTTGTTTTACAGGGGTAACGCTGGGATTAACATTCAGTTTATGAACAATTGTATCTGTTAATATTTCACACATGTCTGAGTGCATCCATGCAAAGACGTCTAGGTTTGCTTTCAGAAACAATATCAAATCCTTCTTTAGCTTGTGGCCCAGCTGAGAACCTATTTTCAGAACTCGGTTAGGATCTTTATCATGCACCAGAATAGAAATGGTATCTTCAGCTGGAACTGTCCAGTCTTTCCCCATACCAGTTTTCCTTGGATCCATCTCCTTTTGAGCTCCGCTATGCTCGCCAGTATGGGGGGCCTTGCTTTAGTTTCTATAAAGGAGGGTTTAGGATGCGTAGCGGTGGCTCCGCATCCTTCTTCATTTCTTTTTTTCCTTAATTCAGAAAGCTCAGCCAGATAGCACTCTCTTGTTGTTTGTTGGTTGCCTTTAACTATATCGATCCCGTTCTCGGTGGGAAATTTCATTGTCAGGCTCCACGGGGACATGGTGATTTGAAATGCTGCAAGTGTTGGTCTTCCTAGGAAGGAGTTATAAGCTGAGAGCTCATCGATTACAACAAAGTCCTGCTCTCGTATGACCCTTTGCTCCCCTTCTCCGAGATCAACAGGTAGGTTAATAATTCCGATTGGTTAGACAGCCTATCCGATAAGGCCGTGAATTTTGTTCTGACAAGCTCTCACATCTCCCATAGAAAGCTTCATTCTGTGAAAGGCATTGATGAACAAGACATTGGCGGATGCTCCACTGTCCACCAGAACTAATCTGACAATGGCAGGACCCAAGCCTATGGTTATCACCATTGGATCTTCAGTTGGGGCTATCAACCCTTCCGAGTCTTGTTCTTTGAATACAATGTCATCCCAAGAGAACCTGGGTATTTTTGCTGAAAAAGCTTTACTCATGATCATGAGTTCTCTTTCCTTTGGGAGGTTCCTCATCTTGCTAGCATACTTCACAAGATCCCCCCAACTTTTCCCGGCAGGGTGTGTGCCTCCTGATATGGTATTAGTGATCAGCCTTGGCATAACAGCGTTCGCACCATTCTCACTTTGACCTGGTTGTCCATTAGAGGCTCCTTAGCCTTGGGATGCTTGAGAATTTTGCGGATTCTTGGTATATTGCTGAAGTCTATTTTTCCTTACTAGTTCTTCAATTAAGCTCTTCAGGTGTCAACATTCGTTTGTGTTATGCCCCGGTTGGTTATGAAACCGACAAAATCTTATGGATTTAATAGGGGCATCGCTAACCTTTATTTGCTTGGGTAAAGGGTAATCTTCAGTCTCCTTGTGGCCATGAAGATATTTTCTACCGTCTCATTTAATGGCGTCAACTCTGAGTTCTTGAAGTAATGAAACCTTTTACTAACTAGGTTGTCTCTCCCATCACTGCTCCGTTTTTTGCCTCCAAGGTTTTTCTGATTGTTATTAGTATCATTACCCTTCTTCTCAAGCTGTGTGCTATTTTCCGGAATATCTATAGCATAGGCAGGATCCTCATCCACACCTATGCATTCTTCAGCTTTATCAAACAATTCTTCGAGGGCACGGCGTTTCTTCTTTTTAATCCACCGTCCGAGCTTAGTCTTCTTATTCACAGCCCCTTTTAAGGCCATCAAAGCCAATCGTGGCTCGTAATTCCCAACTTCAGCTGCTGCGGTATTGAATCGTGTAAGAAAAGCTCTAATTGGCTCCCTCGGCCTCTGGTCTAGCTCATTCAACTCCATTACATCTCGTACCTTCGTGGTTTGAAGCCTGAATTGCTCTCGGAATAGCTTTGCCAGTGTGGCGAAGTCATCCACTGATCTAGGTGGTAGCTTTGTGAACCAAAGCGAGGCTACTCCCTCCAGGTAGGTCGGAAAATATAAGCATTTTAGTTCATCAGTGGCTCGGGCCCCATCCATGTGCTGATCATACTTAAATAAGAACACATTAGGGTCGGTTGTCCCGTTATAGGCCTGAACTGTCGGTGGTTTGAATTTGTTCGGATACGGTGCAATTTTTATCCCTTCTATAAGTGGAGTCTTTGTGGGAGCGAATTCCCATTCTTTCTCGCCACTCTGCTTCTTCAGCCCCTTTTCCACAATTCTATGGATCATCTCCGTTATACGCTCTTCCTCATTGTGTAGTTCCATGGGGCGGACGCCGTCTTCCTTACCAGATGTCTGATTAAGAGGACGGTCGCGGTTCGGATTTCGGGGTCCTGAGCCTCCTGCTTGAAGAGGCACCCCTTTGGCAGAGCCAAGCACTTGTTGGGAAGTCACCTTGTCAGTACGGTTATGAGGAGGTAATTTAGCTTCCTTATGGTTAGGATTCGTCATCTCTTGGATAGAATTTTCTCGGCCTTCCGTATGCGGAGTTCGAAGGGACTTTGCTCAGGCGGATTTCATGGTGACCTTGGTCGTAGCAACTTGTGCGGCGAACATTGCTTCAAGCCTTTTAATTATAACTTTATTTGCAACGTCCATCTGATTTGCTAGTCCGGTCGCCACTTCGTCGAGTTCTCTCCTCGTGATTGCCTCTCTGGCATTAGAAGTTTCTCCGTGGTCGAATGTGTTGGTAGGAGGAGTAGCCTCATGCTCGGTTTTATCATTATTCTCAATGTTTTGATTGGCAACCTTCTTTGATGGTCTACCTGGTTTCTTCATTATTTCCAGCAAGGACTTGAATTGGACTGTAGTGTAATGGGTTTAGACCATCAATGCAAGGTGTAGGACCTTGTGAGAGAGTATGAGAGAACGGATGATTGAATGGGCTCCACGGTGGGCACCAAATGTTTGCATCAAAAATGGCACAAACACCAAGTGTACTCGGGGTACTTCTCAAAAAACTTGGCAATATGAAATGTGGAGCCAATCAACAAAGTAAAGCAAGTAAAAAGACATGATATTTTTATAGTGGTTCGATCAAATGTGATCTACGTCCACTTTGAATAGTGATTCCATTATTGCACATAGAGTTACAAGGCAAACACATCTTCTCATTACATTCATTGCTACACTCTTCTAGGATTTGAGTAAGGAAGAATGGTGAAGGTCTTCAATCGTGGCGGATGGTAGATCGGATGGAGGCTTCCATGTGAACTTTTATAGATTCAGAGTTTGATCTCCACTTTATGGTGACTGGAGATGATGAAATCTCTAAGTAGAAGTAGAAATAAAGTTTAGCAGCCCTCTAGGATCATAGAATTCGTCCCTCATTAAAGTAGGGTTGGACCTCTATTTATAGGTGTGGAGAAATAAGGTTATATCATCTCCAGTGTCACCGGTCGGTTGACCCTTATTTTTGAAATTGCTACTGGACAGCCTGGCAACAACTGTTTAGAAGCCAACCTGTCGACAGTTGTCTGAAGGGCCGATCGGTCTCTATTGGGTCAAGTCGGTCGGTATGACTCCTTTTCTGCTTTGTATGGGTGACCTGGCAAGGATTCCAGAATATGGCCGGTTGGTTTCTCATCCTTAGACCGGTCGGTATTGTTTTTCTTGGGCGAACATGATATTCCTAAAGGGACTGGTCGATACTCACTTATCCCGGCCGCCCGGTAGGTAAGTTTTCCTTTCTTCATGTATGGGACTGCTCTGCTATGAAATTGTGACTATTTGACAGGTATTTTTGGGTTCGGACCGTCCGTTATCGCTATCATCGCATCGATCGGCGTTGCCTTCTTAGATCGAGCCACGCTATATTTTCCTGGCCGACCGATTCATTCCTCTGACTATACTGATCGAGTTCGTTCCCAATATTTGGTGGATAACAAGAATATTTCAGAAATAAATAGATTTCATAAGGGAAACATTTATAAAATGAATATATTTTATAAAGGGAACATTTATAAAATGAATATATTTTATAAAGGGAAATATTTATAAAATGAATAGATTTTATAAAAGGAAACATTGTAAATTGAATAGAATTTTATAGAAGGAATTATTTATAAAATTGAATAGAATTATAAAAGGGAATTGACAAGATATAAAGAACTATATGGAGACGTATTTAAAATTAATAGAAATCTGATTTTAAAAGGTAAATGGAGAAGATAAATTTATAAATATATTTTACAAATAAAATAAAATATTTATCGTTCGATAAATAGAATATACAAGTACGAACTTATATAGAGAAGTAGAAATCGGTTTTAACACCGATATTTTAAACAGAATGTGAACTCAACATTATAAATGAGATTTTAGTGTTAGAAATAAAAAGGATATTTCATATGAGTCATTCTATAAATAGAAGTATAAATAGAATTTGGGAATGGAATATTATTTTAGAATACGAAATCAAACTTAACGGATTATATAAAAGAAATATTTTTCACATTCGATGTGAATAATGGATTTAAGTAAATATTTTGTAAATAAAAACATTTATAAAGGAAACTGGAATTTTGAAATAAGAATTTAAAAAGAAATAGGATTTTGAATAGTTAGAAATAAACAACTTGTTTTAATAATAAAAACAAGTAGTGTGATTTATAAACAATGTTTATAAATAAATTAAAAATATTTATCAGTGGATAATTTGGATTGTAAATTCAGCAGTAAATATAAAATGAGAGTCAAATTGAATATAGTATTTGAAAGTGAGCTAAATCGAATGTAAATCATTTGAAAAAGAGTTAATCGAATATAGTTTATTCGAAAGCGAGATAATCGAATATAGTTTATTCGAAAGCAAGATAATCAAATATAGTTTATTCGAAAGAGAGATAATCGAATATATTTATTCAAAAGAGAGATCATCGAATAGAGTTATTCGAAAACGAGTTATTGAATATAGTAATTCGAAGAAGAGAGTAAATCGAATATAATTATTCAAAGGAGAATTTATCGAATATAGTTATTCGAAAAAGAGAGTTATCGAATATAGTTTATTCGAAATAGAGTTATTGAATACAGTTTATTCGAAAGAAAATTATACATCGGGATTCGATTATATCGAATGTAGGAAAGTACTATTTACTTTCCGTTTTTAAATCAAGATTTAATTATTTATTAAAGTAATAAATTTATTATTTATTCAATTTAAGAAATAACAATACAATTTGGAGTTTGATTATATCGAAAGTAGGGATTATAACATTATCATTATAACCAATGTTTTTATAAAAAGAACATGATTTATAAACTGAATCCGAGAGTTGCGTAAGCAATAATTTGATAAGAAGATAAGAAATAGAGTTAAAAAAATAGAAACGGACTAGAGATTAGTTAAGTTGAATGATTTCGGGGTATCGATCTGATGTTGGTTTCGGCCTTCGGGATTAATACTTAGGGAATTGTTCTCTTACTAATTTATGGTTAGAGACTGATGGACGTGGAATGATAATGATGCTGAATAAGAAATGGAAACGTTTTCCAATGTTAATAAGGTATATTTTGTAGATCTAGAAAATAAGGATTTCTAAATATATGTATATGAAAACGGGAAAGGGGTAAATAAATAAATTAATGATGAATTAATTTAAAAGGAGAAAATGTTGATTGATGATTGATCGGTAAGATTTCCATTTGGAAATACGACCATTGTTTGTACACATGTTTTTCTTCGATAGTTAAATCACCGACTATCGAAGTTTTTGACCATTTCTCCGTCGTCAATATGGAGAGACCGGGATCAGATTCATTACCTGAAAACCACTATGTATAGGCGTTAGCGTTGCAAATCAAATATGATGAAGATAATTGAAGACGAAGTTATGCAAGGGTTGTTGTGTTAATCCTAGGTAGAAATTGCCTAAGATGGATTCACAGAATAGTGCCTTCGGTTTGTCCAGTCCCAGGACCAATGTGTATGGACGAATGTCTGACAAAATATTCCTAACAAATCATATATGTTGATATCTTCAAACTTATTACGTTTGGTGGTAGAGGAATTCGTTTCTCTTAGCCTTATGCCCGTGATATTGTTTGGAAATCGATGAATGGTAATGGCGGGATTAATGATGTGACATTCAAAGTGAATGAAGATATGATAAGGTAAAAAGGTAATTTATGGCCTTTAGCCTCACATTCGGGAAATCAAAAATTCGTACAGGCAGCATGGCTAAGTGGGTTGCTTCCAATTAGGGTATATTATCCCTATCTAAAGAATATTCATTTCCTTCTTTAATCTATTCGATGTTGCCCCTTTCGGGAAAAGGTTGCTTATCCCAACCGTTGGTGATATACATTCGATACACTCAAGCGAGATGAGTGATCAGTCATGTGTGGCCGGGTTGCAAGATGTTCTTGTAAAACCTAGTGTATTCCTCTCTAGAGGTACACTATCGGAAGGTGGTTCCGTACCTTGTCATAGTTGGAAATCCATTACCCAATAAGTACTTGCGGTTTTGATTGTATACTATGTATGTAGAACGTGAGATGAAAGCGTTTCTGCTAGATGATTATTATATTGTGGTTGATAGGCACTATTATAATATTAAAAGAATTTTGGATTCTCATAAGGGAAAAACCCGTTCCGTTATACAATGTGGTCTTATGAGATATCGTTTATTTTCTCAAACAATTTTATATTGTTTAATCATACCAGTCCCATGACTGACCCGGAGTTTATTTATTTTTGTTTTACCCTAAACTCTTGGGTGCCCAAATTTGTACGGGCTGCCAAGTAGTCAGGTTTTATAGATATACTTGGAGAGCTTCGAGCAGGAGGCTTCAGGATTATATAGCTACTGTTTATTCCGCTCTATTGTAAGTGTTGTACTCTGATAATGTTACTGTATACATATACCGGTTTTATTTCAAAGCTATGTATCTATTATATATTGTTCGTTCCGCTATGAGATTCGTGTTACTCTGATGTTGTATGTTCTTCTTCTTCTTCTATTCTAATTTTCTACCTTATCTATTCTCACCCTCTATTTTCTTTCATTAACTATCCGGTATTTCCGATGCTTGTTAGACAACATTGGGTTGTATGTCGATTACTCAGGATCGCGAAAACCTGGGTCATTACATGAATTTTGAAACGGACAGAAATAAAAATGCAAAAATTAATTCGCAAACTAAGAAGTAAATCAGATGCACAGTAAAACTTTGTCGAATCAAAACTAATCATAAGGCACATGCAAAGATGCAAACACTTCAACATAAAAGAGAAATATATACTTATCTCGGTCCCTAGTCTAAATGCAATTGATAATATCTAAGAATAAATATAAAACACACATAGTATCCAAAAAACAAATAAACATGCTCATGCTCACCATGAGGCGTAAGCAACAAGTTGCAGACACTTCAACATAAAATAACAATAGATGTTAATTGCTGGTCCTAGTCTAAATGATGTAACGACCTGGATTTTTAACTGTTTAATTTCTCATCTAAAAATGGTTTTAAATGTTTATTAGACAATGTAAATAGTAGGAATTGAATAATATTGAATATTAATTAATATAAATAAAAAAAATTAATTCCAAAATAGTCGAAATTAGTTGAATTTGTATTACTGTATGAGATGGCAATATAAAAGGATTTAATTCAGTTTGGTTTTGAATTAAAATAATGAATTCGTTGATTAAACGACGTTTGAATGTATAATTCATTATTTAATTATAAAGCAGTTGTATCATTGCGGTAGTTCATATTTTTACGTTTTGAACTTCAGTTGAATGTACATAATCCAATATAAGTCAGAATTCTTTGATATATGAATCGTACTTATGGTTTGAAAGTTACTCCAGTTTTTGCGAACATGTGCAAAAATGTCTTCACGGTCTTTAGCAGATTATTGCGCTTCATGAAAAATGCTATGGGCCTGTTACTCTGATTTAGTACTGCTCCATTTCCTACCTTCGAAGCATCAATGTGTAATTCACAGGGTTGTGAGACGTAATAAAATTGGTGTTGTCATCAAACGTCCCTTTATTAGCTTAAATGTCGCTTCGGCTTCGTCCATCCATTGTAACTTTCTGCCCTTCATACAATCAGTAATAGGGGACATAATGCTACTGAAATGAGGAATAAACCGCCTGTAGAAAGAAGTAATGCAATGGAAACTCCTCACTTCAGTAATGGTTTTAAGGTCCAGGACTTTGTTGCACTGCTTTGACTTTAGCTTCATCAACCTGCAAACCATTTCCTGATACAACGTACCCTAAGAAAAACACCTTAGGATTCATGAATACACACTTCTTAACGGCTGCATAAAATTTCCCCCTACGAGTACCGTCAACACTTCTCTCACATGTTGGAGGTGTACCACAAAGTTTGTACTATAAACCAAGATGTGATCATCGATATACACAACAACAAATCGTCCAACAAATGGTCTTAACAATTGATTCATGACACACATAAAAATACTAGGTGCATTAGATAATCCAAATGGCATTAGTAGCCATTCATAATATCCCTCCCTGGACTTAAAAGCAGTCTTCCAATCATCCCTGGGTCTAACACGGATTTGATAATACCCACTCTTCAAATATAACTTCGTATTAACAATTGCAACACTAATTTGATCAAGCAAACCATCTAATCGACAAATAGGGAATCTATACCTGATAGTGATCTTATTGATGGCTCGACTATCAACGCACATACGCCATGAACCATCCTTCTTAGGTATGAAAAAGATGGTACAACACATGGACTGATACTCTCCCTGATATGCCCTTTGGCCAATAGCTTCTCAACCTACCTACATAGTTCTTCATGTTACTTGGGACTCATCCTATATTGAGGTCTGTTGAGTAGGGCTGCTCTTGGTTCAAAGTCTATGCAATGTTGGATATCATGTAATGGTAGTAAATCATCTGATAGATCATCAGGAAACACTTTTTTAAACTTTGTAATCAATTGGACTACTTCAGTTGGAACAACAACCGGTTCACCCACCTCCTTTCCAATCAACACAAAAACAGTATCAGAATTCTGCAGTTCTTCATCAAACTGAGCTAGAGATAACAAGTTATTGTTAGCCTCCATAAGTATAGACTTTTATACTGGTTTGTTAGGCGCCAGCACAATATTTACTTCATTAAATACAAAACTATATGTGTACTTCCTCCCATCATGAACGACTCTCCAAACATATTGCCAAGTCCTGCCCAATTATAAATGGAATGCATGTCCACTATATCACAACAAATCGTGTCCTCTTACTTAGCCCCGATAAAAAAGTAACAAAAGCACATTTTGAAACTACCACCTCACGTCCTCTTTTAAGCTAGGCCAATTTATAAGGTTTGGGATGCTTTTCAGTTTTGATCTTCAGTTTCTAAACGGCTTCTTCGGAAATTATATTCTCCTGACTTACAGCATCGATCACAAATCGGCACAGCTTCCCTTGGATGGTACAAGTTTACTTGAAAATATTGGTCCTCAGCCAGTGCTTTTCATTGTCTGCTTTTGGCGTAAAACAAATCCTCTTAACCACCAAAGAAGTTCCAACATCCCTATCAAAAATTTTCTCATCAACTTCATCCTCCTCTTCAGCTACTTCCTCTTCATCTATATGCTCTTCATCATCTTCCTCCATACCTGCCATCATAGTCCTCCTCCCTGGTTTCTCCCGTGACAATCTGCATGTTTGTAACCAACTCCACACCCAAAACGCTCAAACTTATTACTACTTCCTCCTTTTTCGATTACAACTCCAAAAGTTTTATTGCCAAACCCTTCTGTTCGACTTGCACTTCCACCTCACCTGAAGAATAACCATAGCTACTAACACTACTCCACCTATTTTGCTTTTTCACCACCAGTGCCTTTTGGTGTGCACCAGATACAGAAATAGGATCAAACATGTTAACAACACCCTGGATCTGAATCCATGGTCCTCCAATGTAACGCACCACCAACTAATCTTCTGTCTCATGGATCTCGTTCCTTGCGATCAACTAATAAAATTTAGTTGTGTACTCATCTACAGATCTCGTGCCTTGTTTTACGATTTGCAATCACTAATACATCATTCTCTAGAAGTTATATGGAATAAAATCAACCCTCATCTTATGCTTCATATTTTCCCAAGATGTGATCTTGTTCTTTCCGAGTCTTTCATGGGTTAGCTTCATCTGCTGCCACCACACGGTTTCCCTTCCTTGCAACCTAGTCGCCACTAGGGGTACTCGCTTATTCTCAAGTACTCCTTTAAATTCAAGGACTTCATCCACCGTGGTTATCAAATCATAAATCTTCTACTTTCAGACCTCCATGAAGCTACATGATTTCATTTCTCATACCAGCTTCCCATCTCCTGTTGTCTTCTTCCACCCTTGCTCTTTGATTTCTATGAGGACAATAAAGAATATCCTCATCAGATTCGATAACATCCACCAATGGTTCCTCCAAAATTGCCTCTCCCTGTCTATTTCTTCCTCTTGAGTTTGGAAAAGTGCAGTCATCTCCGCTACCAAGCATCTGATCTCTCTTCTGATTTGATCCCTCATCTTCCCCGTCTCTTCTATGAATTCATCTCCCAACCGATACATGCTTCCCCACGTTGTTTTTGTTGTTGTTGATTCTCTCTTCTAGGCGGCATGGTAATCGATGATCGTTTGGTTTTGATACCAATTAACGCAGCAGGAAGTAAGAATCAATATCAGTCTATTGATTCACACACGAATACTAGATTGAAATCTTCTAAAGCCAGTTGATTTCAAATTCAAGAATACCATGATTCAGGCATCCAATTTAGATCTAAATAAAATAAAGAAATTGGGAAATAAAACTAGGATTTGTTGATTGACAGCAAAAACTGTCTATTACATTCAACAAAGTTCAAATTTATAAAGCAAAGCAAATCAAAACAAGAAAAAATGCTAGAAACATAAAAATGGCCCGAAACCCCATTAGATGACCTCTTTTGGATCCGGAAAAATGGATTACAATGCATTGCATGGTAAATCTTTTAGCCCACTGAGTTTTCTTCACGTATAAATTTCTTTTGGACAAACAGCCTTACGGGTTGAAACTCACGCCTGTGTTCGTGAACATGTGCAGAAATTCTTCGTTGTCTTCATCAAGTTCTTGGGCTTCGTGAAAAATGCTATATGCATACAGTTTTGTTTCAGTATTAGTTAGAGTACAGTTAAATTAGATATCTTATGTTCTCTAGGTAGTAATTTTAGGGTTAGGTTTTTCAGAAGATAGTATATATATAGTAAAGTATAAGTTAGTTTCAGTATAAATTAAGTATATATCATCTAATACTTATTGGTTAATTACGTATCATCTAATATATATATATATATATATATATATACACATATAAATATATATTGTATGTAAAGAAGAAAGGTATATCTAATTTATAAATGGATCCCATCTGGTATAACATAAATTCAAATCATAATTTAGATTATCACCACTATATCCAATGCAACATCCAACCAACTCCTATTTCTCTCCTTTCATCTATGAACCAACTCATATGATTCAATAGGAACAGGATCGTGGCCAAACCTCTCCTTTCATTAAAACAAAAAATGGTAATAAACAAATAATTAATATTTGGCCTAAGGAAAAACATGATTAACTAAGAAGGAAAATCTAAAAGTTGGATCCACCAGGTGATTCCAATTTTCTATATAGTCAAAGACTTACATATTCGTATCACTTCGATGAATGCTTATGCGTAAATACTACTAATTAAATAATATGGATATAGTAAACATTAACTTAAACCATTTCAGTTTATATTCATGTGTACCATTTCTCCAATAGAAGTCGTTAAAGAAATCGAAATGGAACTAAAAAAACAAACATGTACTCATGCATGAATCTCAATTGCTTGTTTTTTTTATAGTTAAAATATGATGCATATATTAATTGAGTATGTTTTTGCCAAAGAATTAAATGAGAATAAACAGCCACGTTAAAATCGAAAATATTTAAATGAAGAAAAAAAGCTAATCATGATTTCAAATAAAAATAAAGAAAATTTAACATAACTCAAGAAATACATCAGAAAAAATTTAAGTTAACTTAAAATTTCTATCTTTAACAATGTTGTAGTTAGGACCATTATACTAATTTTCATCACCACCGCCTATCTCTTCATAATCTTGACTAAAGTCACGATCTTCAACTATTTCGTCATCTACATCATATGGTGACAATATTTTGTCAACAGATACACCATCAACATCAATCTCTACTTGTTGTTCTTAATTGTCCAAATTAGGATCTTCAAGATTGGATGTAGTATATAGTAATCGTCTATGTCGAATCCATCATAGAAATCTCTTGTATTCATTTTTTACCACAACAATCAAGAATGTAATTGTTTATGGAGCAGAATTAAAATGTTGCAACTACCATCTATTTTCTAAATGCATATTTTATCCAATGAGTTAAACTAATTCACATGAAACATCAAAATTCTTTCCCAATAAGAAACAAACCTTTCTATTTCAGTGTAACAACCTGGATTTTTAGTCGATTAATTTTGAACATTTAATATGGTTTTAAATATTGAGTTGATAATAAAAATATATTTATCGAGCTTATCGATTTAATAATCGAAATACGATTTAATTTACATTATAATGAATTATCGTATATGAAAACAAAATATAATTGAATTCAAAGTTTAAACTGAATCAGATGATTTAGATGATCAATATAAATTTTATATTGAATTAGAACGATAATAATAATTTATTATCGATGAGTTTGACTGTTTTGAATTTATATATTATTTTATCGATTTGACACGAAGAAATAGCCAATTTAATACGTAACTATCACTCGACCAGATATATGTTATAGTGTAAATAAGGTATGTCAATTCATGTAGAATCCACTATTAGAATATTGGGAAGCGGTAAAACTCATTAAGATGTATGCGAGGAATGCTAGACTATGGTATATCACTGAGTACTAGTAAAAATTTAAACATGCATGCTTACAGTGATGCAGACTGGGCCTCCGATCATGATTACCGAAGATCCACGTTTGGTTACCGTGTTTACAAAGGACCGAATCCAATCTCTTGGTGGTGCAAAAAGCAAGCCATAGTATGCGCCCCAGCATGGAAGTTGAATAGAGAGTAGTTGCAAGCATTACGACAGAATTAATGTGGATTGGCTATTTGATCATAGAACTAGAAATCGCTATCGACATAATGCTAATAATTTGGTGTAACAATATGAGTACCATCTCCTTATCCGTCAATCCTATACATCACGCACAAAGCACATAGAGATAGATCTGTACTTTGTGCATAGGGGATAGAAAAATGGAACTTGGATGTTAGACATGTTCCAGCTCAATTTCAATGTGCTGATGTCCTTACCAAGGCATTGTCCACCAAGATTTTTTACGGATTTAGAGATGAATTCCGAATCGTTGATGGAGGCGGACATTTCAGATAAAAGGGAAAACCTAGATCGATTTGAGGGGCATGGTAAAGCAAATGACATTCTAGATACATCCAGGCCCGACCCAAGAGGAAGGCCCTTGAGATGGTCGAATCGGGAAACCCCATTGTTGAGGGTAAGTGTAACACCCCATGTCCGTTAATGTCACTCACAAAGGGAATGCATTAACTTCCATGAAGCATTATTAGTAAACAGAACAGAATATTACAAGATAGATACGTAAAGCAGTACTTGAAAATTTATAACTTTATTACGACAGAAACAAAAATAAGTTTGGTTACATCTTTCAAAATCAAAATACCAAAACCCAAGTACACATGTACCAGTCTTATGCAAAATCCTTCAGAATGCATAATTATAAAACCATAATCCCCAACATAAGCTGCCATGAAAAAATAGAGTTAAAGCCAAGCAATACTTCAAACACTTCAAGCAGAGAGAATCTGAATCAAGATCCTAAGTTTCCACCCTAAGCACCTTGGGGGGAAATGGAAAAAAAGGGGTGAAAACAAACGAGGTCAGACATAAAGTCTGGCGAGTCCAGTGACTTTCAGCATATAAACAGATAACAGTATAATGACATGTAAGTAAAACTGGATGAGAGATAACAGCAACAGGGGTAGTAGGTATGCTTAAGTTAAACAGAATGATATAGACCAAGATATGCTTCCTACCTATATCTTACTTCTCTGCACTAATACTAGTATAACAGGATTAGGTGTTACCCAAATGTCTAAACAGAAACAGAATAGTCTTGCAAAAACAGAATGCTACTAGTGGGCCTTTACCGCCCCAACAGAAACAGAAGGTACAGAAACAGAATGCTAAGAACGGGCCTATACCACCTCAATAGAAACAGAATGCCAAGAATGGGCCTTTACCACCCTAACAGAAACAGACGGTACAGAAACAGAATGCTAGTAATGGGCCTTTACCACCCCAATGGGCCTTTACCACCCCAACAGAAACAGACGAAATTAGGTGTACTCCTAATTCTACCCTAAAGCGATCGGCTCCCTAAAACATAAATACCCTGTGTCGGCCCCACAGTAAGGTGTATCACTCCCTAAAGTGGAAACCTACGGAGAGACACAGACCTATTTACAGATGTCACGGCGTCTTAACTTCCCCAGAGCAGACCGGATCCATGCATGCACATGACCCGGTTGGAATGCGCCATCAACACCCCTTGCCATTATCAGAATGAACATCTTATAATTAGTTCAGTAAGCGTGCCCGAACCCTACCTAGTGTTGGGTCATAATTTTGATACCAGAAAAGGGTTGCTGACTAATATGGGTCCCACACAACAGATGACACAAGTAATTACCCCTCCTAACCTTGTGTCCCCAGACTAACAGACTTCAGATTGACTTGTTTACAAATTTCAGATGTACGGAATTCAGATTAACTAGTTCTCAGATCAGACATATATGTTAACAAATTTTCAGACTAACGGATCAGATGTACGGATTTACAGACTTACATATTGTTTCACCTAACCTTGTTATGGGCCTACAGATTCACGAAACGGGTTTATTAGATTCATCGGTCCAGTCAATTTAACCTTACCCATCCAACACGTTTTAGGCATCATATTTATCTTAAATTTGCATTAATTAATTATTAATTCACAGACCGCTCACATTAGGTTGATAGCTTGTAGCCCTGGATACGCCGGGCGGTTCTGGGCAGACTTCTACCACAAACCAGACCTAACCTCGTGTCGAAGCATCTTTTGATTAAGCCTACGACCTCTCACATTAGACTGACAGTTTGCGGTTGTTGGTTAAGCCGGTTGAGTCCGGGCAGGCTTCTACCGCAAACAGAGTCTAACCTCGTGTCTCAGCATTTTTAGCTAAAGTATTCATTCACAGATTATGCCAATATCAGACTAATTTTGCCTATTCAACCAATTAACTTCTTTACAAGTTATAGCAGATTATTCAAGGTTCTATTAACATGTTTTGCTCAACTTTAGATCGAGCCTACAGATTACATACCCAAATCACAGTATTCAGTTCCAACAGATTTAGCGGATTGGGCAATTTAACAAATTTAAACATATCTTAAATTTCCATTGACATATCTTTCCTAATCATAAATTAATCCTCATTTTACATGCCCAAATTATGGTCATATTTCACAATATAACATATGCCCAAATTTAGTTAAATTTTTCACAATACATAATATTCTCTAAAAGCCCAAAATCATGATATACAATATGAATTATGCCAATTTATAGCCTTTGCTTTCAGCGTATGCCAAATATCAAAAATTCCCTTTTAGGCGTATTTCACATTTAATAATTATCCTAATTTTAATGTAGATCTTTACGCCTAAGTTACATACCCCTGTTTTTTCAAGTCATAGATCATGATATAAAATATGCCCAAACCTAGATCTTAAATTATAACATGCATTTTGTCACCAAAATCAGATCTTTAACTATAACATGCATTATGTCCCCAAACTACAAGTCATATGTTATCATAGAATAATTCTCCTTCTCCCAAATCATACACCGTCATATATAGCATGCCCAGATCTAGATCTTAAATTACAATATATGTTGTGTTCTCAAATCATTCATAAGTCAGTTATGTCCAATTATGCATCTTTCAATATTTTTCCCAAATTTTAGCGTTCGTGCGTTCATCTCTTATGAGAATTTGGCTCAGGCCTATGGTAGTCTGGCTATAAAACAAAAAGGAAGAAAAGAGGGAAAAGATACAGAACAGTCACAATAATATTAACAAGATAGATCCACAGAAAAACAGATCTGATAAACCAAAGTATGCATAACCGCAGATTCAGATTCACAAAAATGTCAAGATAATAATTAAATCTCATATCTGAAAATAACTGTACTCACAATCAAAAGGAAAATCTTGTTTTTTGGGATCTGTATTCTGAAACTGAATAGCTATCCCGTGACGTAGATTATTGATTCTTTAATTTAGATTTGATTCATAGAAAATAGCTATTGAAGTTGTTGGATTAGCCTTTGATTCCCTACTTGAATTCTAACTTGATTCCACGAAGAACATGAGCATAACGATGTCTTTAATTTATTTTTAGAGAAGGAGAGAGCAACGGAGGCTAGAGAATAGTGTAATAGAATTAGGTTATGGCTTAGGGATGTATTTATAGGAGAATAGAATTGTTTAGGGCCTTAGATATCAATCCAGAACCAATCCGGTCCATCAGAACAGCCAAAACCACATCACAAGCCAAAGAAAATCGGATCTAGGCCAAAACAGGTCGACCTGTAGGGGGGGAGGTCGACCCCCTGGTCGACCTATGACCTAGGTCGACCCCCAGGTCGACCTCCCTGGGTAGATCGACCCCCAGGTCGACCTGCCTGGGTACTTTCCTATGTAAATTCTAATTTTTTGTTGAATCTTCCGAAGGCTATAACTTCTTCATACGAAGTCCGATTTACGTAAACTTGGACTCTATTCCAAGCAGAATTCCGAGATGAACACAATGGTGTAACCCGTTTCCCTTAATTCTTCTTCTAAATATTAAGTATTCTTTAATTCGTTACTTTAATGTTTACAGAAAATGCGGGGTGTTACATTCTCCCCTCTTTAAAGGATTTCGTCCCCGAAATCTTCAAGTTAAGAAGAATGTGTCCTACCATCCAATCACCCATCTACTCAACCATCATCCACAAGCATCCATTGTCCTTAGAAAACTTCTAATGTTGTATGAACATATGCAAAAGTGTGTGTATATGTCTCTTATCTAATGCAAAATCAGGCGATCTACTAATTCAGTTGATCTCCTTAATGCAAATTATGTCAGTGCCATGAGTCCATTATGTGTGCAATTACCCTTATTTGATACACATCATTTCTATATGAGTGCATAACCATTCATCCAAATGCGACATCCATGTGATGAGTCAATCATTTTGCATCCACAAAAATTGAAAAAAAATGCACACACATCCATATGCAGTGTGAGAGTGTTTTTGAGCCGATCTAGTGCCTAGTGTGTGTGTATGCATCCACGAGAAACCACTAGCAACCACTTGCATTCATTTGCAACCATCAAACATAACATGTCTCAAACACATGTTTACACCCATTAGTTTCTACCTAAAGGTCGAAGACTCGATCGATAGGATACAGCCGAGTGATAGAAGCAAGTACAATTAAAACAAAAGCTCAGTTCCCATTAGTCATTGGTTAAGAGAATAATTCCCTAAGTATCAACCCCAAAGATCGAAATCAACATCAGATTAACACTCAGAGATTTACTCCCATTAAACAATGTCAAAACTGGAAATCTACTTCACGTTTCGAGTAAAAAACCCTAACCTTATTAGAAATATTCAGATACTTACAGACTACTGGTACAGATCAGATTATCAAATGATTCTTAGGAAACGAAGCATGATAAAACCCCACCATACCTCACAAAACCTAGAATGTATGCGTCATAGTCAACTTAACGCCTAACACAGATACCCTCAAACCCAACTTTTCACAAACAGATGAGTCGTAACCCTTATAGGGTTTGAGACTATAGCGGGATCAAAAACAAAACTAGTATTAAAGTGCAGAGTCTCAATTCCAGAATCAAAAAGAGTTTTAACTCCATAATCAGACAAGAAAATTAAACCTTCTACAGAAATTTTCCTATTACTATCCTATCCACTAGCCGCGAGAGCATTCGCCTGTCCTCCAGAAGTAGGTCCTGTCCTCTGCCCTTGCCCTCGTTTCTTCGGGCAATCCCTAGTGAAGTGTCCCATTTCTCCACAGTTGAAGCAAGTGCCCTTCCTCTTTCTGCAATCCTTGTTCAGATGAGTCAAGCTTCCATAAGTAAAACACTTTTACTCCTTCTTATCCTCAGACATTCCATTCTTCTTTTGTGCCTCCTTTTTGGCCCACTCTTTCTTGTTCTGTGGCCCTTTGAACTTTTCATCTTTCTTCTCACTTTTGGCTTCCTCTTCCTGCATCAACGCCATGTCAACCAATCTCTCATAAGTCGCACTCATAAGTATATGGGTTATAACTAGGTTATGTAGTGGCTCATTCAACCCTTTAACAAAGCGGAGAGCCTTCTTATGTGGAGTGTTTACTAACTCCAGTTCGAATCTGGCCAGCTGATTGAATTGGTTGACGTATTTCTTGACAGACAGGCTTCCCTGTTTGAGAGCTAAGAACTTCTCCATCTGTAGGCTTCGTTCAGCTTGTGAGAGGAATTTCATTTTAAACCTCATTCTGAAATCCTCCCAAGTTTCAACTGGTCTCTCAGCATTGGTAACCTCCCACCAATAAGAAGCTTCCTCTTTAAGCAACCATACGACTAACTGTATATTCCGCCTATCGTCCACTCGAAGATAACGAACAAATCCTCAGTTTTTTTGAGCCAATTCCTTGCTTCCACGAATGATTAAGTTCCATTAAAGTCCTTTCCACCCATGGCTCGAAAGACTCTACAGATCTTTGGGAAAGTATGTGCGCGAGGAGGAGGAACCGCTGCAGCTGGGGGGGAAGGGACGTCTGCTGGGCCTGCATCATTAGCCCTACCTTCTAGGTACCTTCTGAACCAGCCAGGTACCGGTACGCCCTCTGGAAGGTTAAGATCCCCAGACATGCTGTAACGAAAGAAAATGGATTTAAAACGGAGAAAAGATAGATATCTGGCTTTTAGGGATTATGTTTTTCAAAATAAACTTTACTTTTGAAAATACCTCCTTTTTTAAAACCTTTTTAAAAATAGTTTTTTAAAAACTTTTTATCAAATCTGGTAACCTTCAGCTCTGATACCAAGTGTAACACCCCATGTCCGTTAATGTCACTCGCAAAGGGAATGCATTAACTTCCATGAAGCATTATAAGTAAACAGAACAGAATATTACAAGACAGATACATAAAGCAGTACTTGAAAATTTTATAACTTTATTACAGCAGAAACAGAAATAAGTTTGATTACATCTTTCAAAATCACAATACCAAAACCCAAGCACACAAGTACTAGTCTTATACAAAATCCTTCAGAATGCATAATTATAAAACCATAATCCCCAATATAAGCTGCCATGAAAAGATAGAGTTAAAGCCAAGAAATACTTCAAGCACTTCAAGCAGAGAGAATCTGAATCAAGCTCCTAAGTTTCCACCCTAAGCACCTGGGGGAAACGAAAAAAGGGGCGAAAACAAACGAGGTCAGACATAAAGTCTGGCGAGTCCAGTGACTTTCAGCATATAAACAAGTAACAGTATCATGTAAGTAAAACTGGATGAGAGATAATAGCAATAGGGGTAGTAGGTATGCTTAAGTTAAACAGAATGATACAGACCAAGATATGCTTCCTACCTATATCTTACTTCTCTGCACTAATACTAGTATAACAGGATTAGGTGTTACCCTAATGTCTAAACTGAAACAGAAACAAAAACAGAATAATCTTGCAGAAACAAAATGCTAGTAGTGGGCCTTTACCTCCCCAACAGAAACAGAAGGTACAGAAACAGAATGCTAAGAACGGGCCTTTACCACCCCAACAGAAACAGATGGTATAAAAAAACAGAATGCCAAGAACGGGCCTTTACCACCCCAACAGAAACAGACGGTATAGAAACAGAATGCTAGTAATGGGCCTTTGCCACCCCAATGGGCCTTTACCACCCCAACAGAAATAGACGGAACTAGGTGTACTCCTAATTCTACCCCAAAGCGATCGACTCCCTAAAGCATAAATAATCTGAGTCGGCCCCACAGTAGGGTGTATCACTCCCAAAGTGGCAACCTACGGAGAGACACAGACCTATTTACAGATGTCACGGCGTTTTAACTTCCCGGAGCAGACCGGATCCATGCACGCACATGACCCGGTTGTAATGCGCCATCAACACCCCTCTCCATTATCAGAATGAACCTCTTGTAATTTGTTCAGTAAGCGTGCCCGGACCCTACCTAGTGTTGGGTCATAGTTTTGATACCAGAAAAGGGTTACTGACTAATATGGGTTCCACACAGCAGATGACACAAGTAATTACCCCTCCTAACCTTGTGTCCCCAAACTAACATATTTCAGAAGCAAATTATTCAAGGTTCTATTAACATGTTTTGCTCTACTATAGATCGAGCCTACAGATTACATACCTAAATCACATTATTCAGTTCCAACAGATCTAGTGGATTGGGCAATTTAATAGATTTAAACATATCTTAAAATTCCACTGACATATCTTGCCTAATCGTAAATTAAGCCTCATTTTACATGCCCAAATAATGGTCATAATTCACAATATAACATATGCCCAAATTTAGTTAAATTTTGCACAATACAAAATATTCTCTAAAAGCCCCAAATCATGATATAAAATATGAATTATGCCAATTTATAGCCTTTGCTTTCAGCGTATGCCAAATATCAAAAATCCCCTTTAGGCGTATTCACATTTAATAGTTATCCTAATTTTAATGTAGATCTTTACGCCTAAGTTACATATCCCTTTTTTTCAAGTCATAGATCATGATATAAAATATGCCCAAACCTAGATCTTAAATTATAACATGCATTTTGTCACCAAAATCAGATCTTTAACTATAACATGCATTATGTCCCCAAATTACAGGTCATATGTTATCATAGCATAATTCTCCTTCTCCCAAATCATACACCGTCATATATAGCATGCCCATATCTAGATCTTAAATTACAGTTTATGTTATGTTCTCAAATCAGTCATAAGTCAGCTATGTCCAATTATGCATCGTTCAATATTTTCCCCAAATTTTAGCATTTGTGCGTTCATCTCTTATGATAATTTGGCCTAGGCTCGTGGTAGCCTGGCTATAAAACAAAAAGGAAGAAAAGAGGGAAAAGATATAGAACAGTCACAATAATATTAACAAGATAGATCCACAGGAAAAAAGATCTGATAAACCAAATTATGCATAACCTCAAATTCAGATTCACAAAAATGTCAAGATAATAATTAAATCTCATATCTGAAAATAACTGTACTCACAATCAGAAGGAAAATCTTGTTTTCTGGGATCTGTATTATGAAACTGAATAGCTATCCCTTGATGTAGATTATCGATTCTTTAATTTAGATTTGATTCGTAGAAAATAGCTATTGAAGTTGTTGAATTAGCCTTTGATTCCCTACTTTAATTCTAACTTGATTCCACGAAGAACTTGAGCATAACGATTTCTTTGATTTATTTTTAGAGAAGGAGAGAGCAATGGAGGCTGGAGAATAGTGTAAGAGATTTAGGTTTTGGCTTAGGGATGTATTTATAGGAGAATAGAAGCGTTTAGGGCCTTAGATATCAACCTAGAACCAATCCGGACCATCAAAACAGCTAAAACCACATCACAAGCCAAAGAAAATCGGATCTGGGCCAAAACAGGTCGACCTATAGGGGAGGTCGACCCCTAGTCGAGCTATGACCTAGGTCGACCCCCAGATCGACCTCCCTGGGTAGGTCGACCCCCAGGTTGACCTGCCTGGGCATTTTTCTATGTAAATTCTGAATTTTTGTTGAATCTACTGAAGGCCATAACTTCTTCGTACGAAGTCCGATTTATGCAAACTTGGACTCTATTCCAAGAAGAATTCCGAGATGAACGCAATGGCGTAACCCGTTTCCCTTAATTCTTCTTCTAAAAATTAAGTATTCTTTAATTCGTTACTTTAATGTTTTCAGAAAGTACGGGGTGTTACATAAGAGCAGGAAGAAGAACTTTGGCTGTTATTGAAAAACATTACAACTGAGAATGTTTAATAGTTCAATGCTTGGGTGAGTAGTATGCTGATGTTTTTTCTGTGAATGGGTGTGAGCTCGATCCCCAACTCTGCCAATTCAAGGGCAAAATTCTTTCTTTTGCTTCATGTTGTATCTTGGACTTTTTGCTTTGCCTAGAGCAACCCACTTGCATGGGCTGACTTTGCATACATCGTCTTGCCCTAAGATATTATATATGCCTATTTATACATGGGCCGAGCCCATTTTTATGTTTCTATTTTATTTCCTTTCAGAACTACATTGTTTTCATTTTTCATCATTCAATAAAATTACAACTTCACTTTTAATTGTAGGTTCTTCTATCTTTTATTTTGACATCCATAATATTTGGTTAAATAATTACACCATTTCCAAAATCCATGACCGTTGAATTTGTGCCTATAAATACGCCATCAAGCAATAAAACAAAAGATGATGGAAAATCAATGCAACATTATACATATCCCTCTTTATAGCAAAATTCATGTACATAATCCTGTTTGTGTAAACAATAACGGGAATAACCATGTAACATTTTTTTTTACAAATATAGACCTTTTTGCGTTTCAAATTCATGTTTTGGAAACATGCCTTCAGTAAAATACGAAGGCGTGTTTCCAAAACACGCCTTCAAAACGCAAACCTGCATACAAAAACCCGAGACCCTTTCTTCCCCAACCAACTTAACATTTACCCAATCCGTCTTTCTCATTTCAATAGCGAAAATTAAAAAAAAACTCAAATCAACTCCATTTTCTCCCATTTTTTATCCATTCCGTTCCGAAAAGACTACAATGGCTAGCACATCCGGCGTACAACACGAAATCGGTAAAAATCTAAACCCTAGCTTTCAATTTTGAAATTAGGTCATATATTTTTAAGGATTATTGGTTATGGAGTTGATTGTGGCTTAATAGGTCATCTAATCCTGTTCGTACGGAGGTAGTAATTTGTTGCTATTTTCATTTTTTGATGTTTACTATTTTTTTCTGCATTAGACATCAAACCCTCATTTTTTTTTCTATTAAATTTCCAGAGTAACGATACTGAGTTTGTCATTGACCACTCGTCATCACTTTCAAAAGTGACATTCGAGGATCCTCGAGTCCTTGCCGAGATCCAAAGGGCTGGATTCATGTATATTTTTCGCTTAGGTTACATCCAGCTTGATTATTTCCCTGTCGATGCTTTACTGGATAGGAGGAGGCCTGAGACATCCACGTTTCACCTACCATTCGGTGAAATGACTATCACCTTGGTAGATGTGGCTGTTTTTCTAGGATTGCCTATTGAAGGCAATGTTGTTGCATTTGATGGTGTGGGATATGATTATTTACATCTATCTCGCGACCTTCTCGAGCTAGATCCACCAGCCAATCAAGTTAAGGGTGGCGTGTCTATTCATATCAGATGGTTCCGTAATCAGTTGACAACTGATATTTCTGCAGATGCCATCCAGTTAAAGGTTGAGCAACGGGCTCGTTGCATTTTACTACACATTATTTTTTTTGCAGAATGATGATCGATCATGGCAAGACCCGTATAGGTTTGAGATGGCTACCGTTTTTAGCTGATCTCGGGCAGTGCGCTTTGTATTCGTAGGGTAGTGCAATGTTGGCCTATACATATCAGGAATTGTCTAAGGTCGCACTGCAATAGTTTGTCTGTATTGTCGGTTGCCCGACACTAGTTCAGGTATGAACCGAATTTATATAATTTACTGTTATACAATGTGATGCATTATTCTCTTTTATTAATAGTATATTTTCGTGTACACAGCTTTGGTCCTGGAATTACCTTCCCCTCGGAAGATTAGTAGTGACGCCTGATCCCATTGACATATCGATGCCGCTTGGAGCTAGGTATACTTATTTGTCCGTTTATTTCATTAAACGCAACATATACCATTTCTAATATATGTACATTTAAAATCATGTAACAGGTGGGTTGGATAAAAGAATATGCGACAGACACTGCGACGAGAGTTGTCATTTTACCGCAGTGAGTTGGATGTCCTTACAAACGAAAAGGTTACATGGAATCCGTACACTCAAGAGGTACTTGCCCCATTATCAGTCATGTGCAGAGCTAATAGGTACCTTTGGACAGAGAGAGTACCTATTATAGCCTACAGCTTCACCGCTTGGCACCTTCCCGATAGGGTTATGAGACAGCTCGGCCAGATGCAGCATATACCGGATGATGCACCTCCTTACATTCAGGGTTACAATACGCAGGACTTTCACACATTTCTTGCTATGTGGAATGACCGCGAGAACCATATTGAGTTCGGGAGGGAGCCCACCATATCCATGGCGCAGTACATGAGGTGGTACTAGAACATAACACAACGCTACGTCGTTAATCACAAAGTAGATTCTGCGTTAGCACTGTACGTTACTGGAGCACCACTAGAGAGGAACATGGTAAGTTGATGTGTGTACTATTAAATATAATCAATTTCATTGATTCATTGTATCTAATTTTCTTTTAAATTTGCAGGTTGTCGGTATTAACCATGCATGGCACTACAACAAAAACACCATTTTACAACTGCCAAAAACAGTTGTAATAAGTCTATTACGACCGACATCCGCCCGTCGTAATATCCACAGTGGTAATAGCATCAGATATTTTCACAACTCTTTTTAACCTTTGTAAACACCCTTTTTACAACTGCTATTGGCAGTTATAAACGACATTATTACAACTCTTTTGCCAGTTGTGCTAAATTCTGCTACAACTGTTTTTGCATGTTGTTAAAAAAATGAAAATTATTTTAAAAAAAAACACTAAATACAGTTTTCAAAATCGATAAGCATGAACAATACACTATTTGCAAATCATGTCACAAATCATTGCACCTTGTAAATTTCTCCTTCCAGATACAAGAACAATAATTCAATATGAACATTCATTACTACAAAACTACAACTCAAAGAAACAAACTATCAAAGCTAAACTCTAAACTAAGCTACTCTCAATCAAGATAACATTCCACATCTTAAGTACTCTTTTTTTCATCACGGGTAAGCAAGAAGTGAATCATCGTCTGCATGGAACACCAGCAGCAAACAAATAATGTGCTCTGATTTTCCCATATGAACTTCATATGACTTTGTGCTTAACATCATGTCTTTATAAGAAGTATGATACTCTTGTCATTTGGCCCCTCATTTGTTATTCTCTTTTGTTTCTGTAAAGAACTTCACCTCTCTCTCCTGTTTTCAAAATTGAAAATTGTGAGGAAAAAAAGAAAAACTGCATTTTTTACGAAGAAGAAAACGTGAAGGGCAAAAGATGTTACCGTATTTCCATTGAAACTCGATATGGAAGCAACATTTCCACATCTATAACAATAACTTGGAGCAAACCAGACCTGTAGTGCAGATGAATACATGTTTACACAATTTTTGAATATGATGGAAGTAACAAAATTGGGAAAGGGGGACTCACGGTTACAATCCCTTTGTCTGGGAACATGTACTTGAGACCTTCTTGAACAAGCCGATAAGCCCGACAAACAAATGAGAACTTCCATCTGGTGCATGCCGCTTCCATCTGCACATCTCCAGAGATGACGAGGCGAAGGCTTTGTATTACTTTTGCAGTTTCTCTTTGTTCTCTTATTTTATTGTTGCCCCATTGCTTGCACTGTTGTGTTTATTAAAAAAGGCATCAAACACAACTCCAAACAGATGGAGATAAAAAAGCTACATTCAAAAAGCACAGAATTTCAAAAAGAGTGCATCGTATCTCATCCTTTGAAATACCTACACACTATAACATAGAGAAAAGCGCAAAAGATTCTTTCAATTATGTATGAGAAGTGAGAACATATACTATGAATGGTTTGAATTAACCAAATATAGAGTAGGTAATGCTACTAAACTTACATTCAGGTGTACATTTTCAAGTAGCAAACTGACGCAACCCAACATAAGTTCCCTTCATAGTACCACTATTGCATACCAACATGGTAGGAAGGTTACAATCTGGATAATTTGGAATGCAGTCTATCGAAATTATCTTTACAAATTTTGTTGCTGGACACCTTGTCGCCAGTGTAGAAGTAAAACACAGTCTGGGAAACTGCAAGAAAACATATTATTTATTGCTAGGCAAAAATAGAAAAGTATAAACTATTAAAAGTTAAGTTGAACGCATCCACAATAGTTTGCAGAACATTCAAATTTATTTGTAATACTAGTATAGCATTGTCTACTGTACAATCCAGAATTCTAGAGTCTAAACCATCCAAGGGACTTTTGTTTGTTTAATCAAAATTATAACTTGCCGGAGCAATAACTCCACAATTGCTACAAGAATTTTTTTTCTAAACGAAAGAGAAAAATGAATTGTAACATGGTGTTCCACGGGTGGAAACATCTATTAGAAAAGAAAGGAGTCTAAGTTCAATTAATATCTTAGGGACCGAATATAAATAAATCTCCTTGACATCATACTAGTTATTCTGTTGTTTGTTTCATCATTAATAACAGGTTTTTGAGAAATACATATATATATACACACACACACATATATATATATATATGGCGAGCGAATGGCACCGCAAATAGTGTAGCACCCCTAATTGTCCCCTGATTTCCACCACATATCCCGTTTCTCTCTCCCTCCACTCATTCTCTCACCTCCCACTAACTTAAGCTATTATAAACACTTGGTTTCTATTGAGGGGCATCTGGGGTGTCATTGAACGCTCATATATATATATATATATATATATATATATATATATCAAGAGCACCCCAAATAGTGCAGCACCCCTGATTTCCACCACACATTCCCGTTTCTCTCTCCTCCCACTAATTCTCTCTCCCTCCACTAACTTATTTAACTATAAATACTTGGCTATAAATGAGGGGTAAAAGGAAGGCTAAAAAAAGGGGTGATCCAATGGTGGAGATTGGTTGTATTACCAATTGTGTCTACATTTTGTGTCCTAATAGACTTTCCTATATATATATATATATATATATATATATATATATATATATATATATATCAAGAGCACCCCAAATAGTGTAGCACTCCTGATTTCCACCACATATTCCCGTTTCTCTCTCCTCCCACTAATTCTCTCTCCATCCACTAACTTATTTAACTATAAATACTTGGCTATAAATGAGGGGCAAAAGGAAGGCTAAAAAATGGGGTGATCCAATGGTGGAGATTGGTTATATCACCAATTGTGTCTACATTTTGTGTACTTTCCCATATATATATATATATATATATATATATATATATATATATATATATATATATTGAAAACCTTTTTCTTAAAATGACAATGCATGACAGACATTTACCCGTCTTTATACAAAAATACAACAACCCAAACATCCTGAGGTGCCTGTGTAACCTCCCTAACAAAATCCAAGCCTGAAATCTGCAGCACAGACCCAAACCTCGCAACCCTTGCCACCGTCTTTAGTTCCTCCAACCGCTTCTTCTAATTAATTACATAAAGACAAGAGTTACATAATGACATTAACCAAATCAAAGTAACAAAATAAAACTGTCAAAATACTACATGTATTCTTATAAGAAGCGATCGTCATCGAGATCAGGATCGTCTTCGAGATCGGAGAGCTCGTCGGCCGTTCGTTCGTCAATCCATGATTTGGATTTGGGTGGAAGATCTGGATCTTGAGCAAGAGTAAACGACTCGGGTTTGAATGAAAATACAAGAACATCGTAGACCAGTCGATGTCACGGCTCAAGATGGTCGCAGGTGATGGGGAGGAGCAGCGGATAGCCAAGCGATATAGAGAGGAAAGCAGATAGCCAGTTGATGCATGTGATTTGGGTTCGATTTTGTTGTAGATCCTCATAATTTCGGGTTCGATTTCGATGTTAAGAGCAGAGAGCTAAAAGTGGGGAGCTAATAGTGGTGAGCGCATAGCAAAGTGATGTTGATGCTTGAAATTTTGTATCCGATTTTGATTTAGAGAAGTGAACGGATTCGATTTTGATTTTGGGAAATGAATCGGAAGAGGCATCGAGGCAGTAGAAATGGAGGACACGGATTATTTTGGAGCCAAATTTTCACTTTGTCCGACCCAAATTTTTAGCGTGAATTATTACAAACGATCAAGAGTAGGAATTGCAACAACTAATATAAGAGAACACTTGTTAAATAAGCTTATTACAACTTACCTTTTATGTCAATTGTAAAATTACAGTTGTAATAATGTGTTTTTGTTGTAGTGTGGGACGAAGCAGAAAAGCTCAGACAGAGGCAGACAGACGATGAGGGAAGGACAATGTGCACGAACATACAAAAGATTTTAGACATAATTTTGCGTAGGAACAAACTAGATCGTCTGAAACCACCATCTACTCCACCTCCTCCTCCTCCTGCAGGTCCTCCTTTTCCTCCTCCAGTAGCACATGAAGAAATTGCGCACGACCCATCGCAACCAGCACCTACATTACCCCGTTCCAGCACTGCACGACGCACTAGGAGCAGCAGCGGCAATGGTTCGTCTTCAACTTTTACACCAATACTCAAGCAGCTGAAGCGAAACTAGTGCACGTTTGATTGACTGTATTAGTGGTTTATGTCTAACTAATTGGATAATAGCCTTTGTGTAATTATTTGCTATGTTTTGGTACGTTTATTTATTTCTTATCTTTGGATAAAACTAGCTTATATATAATTATTTGGCATGTTTGGCTCTTTTCCATTCAATTTCCTCAGCTGAAGCGAAACTAGTGCACGTTTGATTGATTGTATTAGTGGTGTATGCCTAACTAATTGGATAGTAGTCTTTGTGTAATTATTTGCTATGTTTTGGTACGTTTATTTATTTCTTATCTTTGGATAAACTAGCTTATGTATAATTATTTGGCATGTTTGGCTATTCGCCATTCAGTTTCCTTGGTAGTCATCCGTTCTTTTAGTTTTGATATTCGTATTAATTAAACGACATTTGAACGTATAATTTATAATATAATTAAAAACGAGCTCCTAACGTCGCACCAATACTCAAGCAGCTGAAGCGAAACTTGTGCACATTTGATTGATTGTATTAGTGGTGTATGTCCAACTAATTGGATAGTAGTCTTTGTGTAATTATTTGCTATGTTTTGATACGTTTATTTATTTCTTATCTTTGGATAAAACTAGCTTATGTATAATTATTTGGCATGTTTGGCTATTTGCCATTCAGTTTCCTTGGTTGTCATCCGTTCTTTTAGTTTTGATATTCGTATTAATTAAACGACATTTGAACGTATAATCTATAATATAATTAAAAACAAGCTCCTAACGTCGCAGTAGTTCGTAGTTTTACGCACTGAACTTTAATTGAATGTATATGATTTGTTCTAAGTCGGATTTCTTTAAAACAAGAAACGTTCGAATCTACTGAACTATATTATTATAATGGAAGAGAAATATGAAGATTTCATACTATATATTTTTAGCTATGTCCAAATCAGATCTTCTGAAAGTCGTTGTGGAATCGTTTATAAACCATAACGATTTATTAATAGTTTATACATAATTTTTATATAATATAAACTGAGCGCTGATTTTAATGTAAAAGGGGGTAGTAAACATGACACTACATCACCGTGTTGTGTGTAGGATAGTTTGAATGTGGTGTTTTTTAGGCTAGCTTGAACGTCGTGTTGTGTGGAAATATGTTAGGGTGGGGATTTACTGAAGGCGAGTTTTGAAAACTCGCTTTCAGTAAAAACAAAGGCGAATTTTCAAAATTCGCCTTCAAAACTTAAAAATTTGTTAATTTTTTTCGAATATGGCTATTTGCGTTATTGAATATAAAAACAGGTTTGAGATAGTGATTTCCCCCTCTTTATATAACAAACGTCATACTGCATATATTTCCTATCTTTACAACTCTAAAACCACATCCATAGTGGTAGCAGCACCGCCAAGCGGACTCCTATGACCATCACTCCCTCCCTCTTCCACCAAAACATCGGCTCTACAAAGCGGACAGTTAGAGTGAGAATACAACCACATATCAATACAAGGTGCATGAAACAAGTGCTTGCACTTGGGCATCTGCCTCACTTCTTCTCCATTCCTGAACCCCATCAAACACACCGAGCAGTCGTTCGTCTCATCCACTTGATCGCCTGATTTCTCTTTCTTGTACTTGCTTATCGGTATCAACTTGGATATTGGGTCGTCTTTGGGAGGACCGGATAAGAGCCTCCGAGATGACTGTACTAAACCGGCTAGGTTGGTGGAGCATCCCACGACGACTATGTTTAAGGCTAGGAGGAAGAGTATGACTGCTGCTACGCCGAATACGATGTAGAAGTAGAATATGGCGTGTGGGTTTGAGTGAAAGTGTATGGCTCTCATTTGGAGGGGGTGGGAGAAGGAGTTTTGTGTGCACATATGTTTATGAATTTGAATTGTATGTAATGGTTTATAGATTGGACATTTGTAGTTTTGTGGACTGCGTTGGAGGAAGGGTTCGTTTGGTTCTTTTTTATGTATTCTTCTTGGAAGGTTTTGTAGTTTTATTGCAAACCTGATGGTAGACTGGGTTTATGATCAAACTAGGGATATTGTTTATTTGAACTTGTTGGAAGTTTGTGTTTAAAATATGGACAGTTAAATTTAACATTCAATAATGATTTCGATGCATGGACTCGTTTAAACGATTGAAGGTACAATCCATTTATTTATGTTTTACACTTACTCTTGTCCATCTTTAATGATACTCCACATTTCAATCTGGACATGGGAGATCTCTTTATGAATTTTCTATGTACATCATGTAAGAACCGCTCAAATCATTTCATAAATTATCCATTTTTAAAACGATAATTCATCCCAACCAAACAATCAACCAATTAATCATCCAAATAACAATTTTTTATCAATACACATATCTTATGGTACTAAATCAGAGGTGAGTTAAATCACCTAAATTCTACGTGACACGTTCAGGTTTGATTTTAGCTCAAAAATCACTTATTCCTAAATTCAATAAAACTAGATCGAATGTGTAGACATCGTTTGAACGAGAACAATGCAAAAGACAGTGTCACCGTTAGAGTTGCACTTATAATGCACATAAAGTGCTTGCACATAAAGTAGATGGAATTGCACTTATGAAGTTTGCGCTACTTCGCAGTATTTCAATTCAGGGCCTTCGCTCAGCGCCTTGCTTTTGCAGCGCAACTCAGCGCCTTGCATATCTTAGCGTCTTGCAGCAGTTTGAATCCCTTTTCCAGTTTGAACATGTATGCCTATCAAGCATATGTTTACCAACAATTAGTAAAAGTGCTTGCTCCATAATTTGTTTTATGGAATTGTATTAAAGCACAGAAGCTGAAATCTGTTTAATGAGCAACAATTAATGATATCAATAAGGTTTTTGTTTATCAATGTATTTATTCCAGTACACAAGACAATGCAAACCAGTGCCGCTAAAATCAGTTACATGACCACTGAACTTTAAATTTGTTCCTTTATTTAACTGAAAATGTATTATTTGTTTGTTCAATGATATGCACAAAATTATCACAGTGGAAAATAACATAAACTATGGTTGAAAGACAACTAACAAGAAAGGGGGAAAAGAAGAGGAGAAATCTGTGGAATCACAAATATCTACATTCTGATGTATCCGTGATGATATCAGTTAAAATTAACCCCACCTTTGGTTGTTCCACTGGTTTTGAGTAACAACAAGATGCGTCAACTTAAAGTTAGAATGCTTTGCTATGAAAGTGTAGAAATAAAATATAGATGCTACTTTTGCCCCCTTATATACTGCCAAAAAGCATTGACATTTGATATCAAAAACTCCTTAAAATTTTCCTTGTCCGCCTACCATATCATACATTATTTTAGAAACAGTGTTATAAAATAAGTTGACAAACAGTGAAAGTACAACAGAAAAAAGAGTTACCTGTAAGAACAATGGCTTTTACATCATTTCTCCTCAATGCTTCTTCATACCCATCTTTGAAGCTTTTCAATACTATTACGAAATGTAAAAAATGGACATGTGTAACCAAGAGTGTATCTCCACCATGGCACCATTTATCGTTGAAGCTTTCTCAATTTCAACAACCACTCGAACATCTAATCACCTTATAAGGAACTCTTTCGGTTCAACGGTCAATGGAAATGTTTACTTCAGCTATTTTTAAGTTTGTCGTCGTCGTATTTAAGTTGATATTTATTGTGTGTATAACTCATTGTTCCATGCCTTGAACATAATCTGGATTTAGCTAACCAAATACGCCAGCATAACAGTTGCAGCACAGATAAAAACTTATGAAGTATTTGTCCCATAAAAATACATGGGATGATTACTGCTGATATCCATTATATGTGTGTTACGTAGTGTTGACCTCGCTTTTTATAAGGCAGACACATATTGAATTTTCAACAATTCAAAGACTCAAGACGTGGACATGGACTTAGGCAAACCCCAATCTACTTAATTGAAATAGCGGAACGCTCGAAAATGTGAGCTTAGATGGCTTGGATTCCGGTTCGATGTCCCTCGGATGGGTGAAGCTCAACTCGACTTTCTATATCACTTCACTTCGAGTCAAACTCCGGCTCGAATAAGCTCGGATCGGTGAAGTCTGTTCGAAGAACTCTGCTCCGTGAAGCCACATCATCTCCATAACCAATCTCAACTCTGGATCTGTTAACCAGCCTTTTGGTCCCGGTTCCCAAAAGTACCCAAGGCACGCTCGACTCAACGCATTTCGTGTAGCCAAAGCCGAGAGTGTCGCCAAGGAGTAAAGGAAAGCTGAGAAGGGATCATGCCTACGGGAACCTCACCACTCCTCTATATTGTCAAACCAATACCTCGAACCTTTGGAAGCCACAAGTGCTAGCCTCGACCCCCCTTCCCCCCCCCCCCAACCCTAAGCCCATTAAACATTCTTGTACCCCTAGGGGTACGAAATTCGTACCCCATGAAGAGGTACGAATATCTGGGTATGAGCTCCCTGAGATCCGAGATTTTGGTGACCGACTACAGGGAATACGAAAATCCTGGTGTGGTCCAATACTTCTACCTACTCTCACATGACCACTCCACTATAAATACCCCTTGACTTCACACTTCAAAGAGGTTGGAATTTGGTGATTTAACACCTCTTGAGAGCTCCAAATAGCCTCTTTAATGGCATCTCCACTTTGAGGAAGAAGAAGAGCAAAAATATCTTTTTTCTAAAATATTAATATATGATGTTATGACATCATATACCTTAGAGATGTATGTAAAGAGATGTTCTCAACCTTGTAACTCGTTGTTATAAATAATATTCCAACAACTCTTCCAAAGTGGACGTAGGTCTCTCGCTAGGCCGAATCACTATAAATCTCTTGTGATATTTATTGTTTTTCGCACTTACTTTTCCGACCGAAACTATAACTCCTTAGTAATTAGAACCTTGGGTGTTTACAATATTTTTTGTCGTTAACATTTTGGTGCTTTCACTGAGAAAACTCGAATTTGTCTCTTTGTCACACGATACCATCTCGATTTCGATGAGCTTCAGGTTCCCTTGCTAAACCTACCACTGTGTCCGCTTACGATGATAAAGCGACCAAAGAATGCGGTAATCGGCTCTTCAGCCGCAGCCGAAACCAGAATATCGCAACAGCCTTAGCTGGAGAATATCCCAGCCACTATTGAAACTCTTCCTACTTTGGACCTCGAAGCACCCGCAACACAAGCGCAAATCCGCGCGCTTAATGAAAAATATGAGAACACAGTTGTTGAACTTAATCAAGCGTTGAGAAATGACATCGAACTAAAGCGCCAACTTCAAGAAAGTCAATGCATTATCGCTCGACTTCAGCTCGCTCAGAACAACGCCTGACCTCGACGCACTATCTCGGAAACCTCCTCTTCCGAGTCGAGGGGCACACACCAAAGAAGGAGGTTTAGTCTCATCAACAATGTCACCGTCCACACCAACACCCTAGACAATGGCAATGGCTATGCCAACGGAAATGAAAATGGAAACGGCGACCGAACTACAGTCACTTATAGCGAGGTAGCACAGTATCGAGACCACTCCCGATTGGTTATCAATGATGAACTGGGTCTGTACAATCGATCTCCTCCTCAGTAGAACCCGACCGCCGTCGTCCAGGATCAGGGGCCTGCTCTCCCAGTGGCCCGCGTTTTTCCAGAACAAGATACACGCCAACCCGTTCATCCTCATCGTCCATACCAAAACCCGATCATAGATGTTGATGATATGGAAGAAGACGACCCACATGTGCATCATAGAAGGTGGTCGCAGAGCAAAGCTCCTGAAGTCCGCCGGTGCCAGTAGATCCCGATAACGGACCCGCATCTAACTTATCTCCCTGACATGGTACTAAGGATAATGAGAGAAATGCGAGAAAATGCCAATGACTTATGGCAAGCCCAAATCAGGCGGAATCCCTTCACAAGGAGGGTACAAGAAGCCGAATGGCTGCGATGCTTCAGCATGACGCAAATGCCACTCTATGATGGCATGACTGATCCCTGTGCCTTCCTAAATCGTTATGAATGGCAAATGAATTCTAGCTGAGTCGACGACCCAGTCAAATGTAGGTGTTTCCCGGTTTTCTTATCAGGAACGACCTTACTCTAGTTCTCTCGCCTTCCGCTCTACTCTATTAACAACTTCGACCAGCTCGCTACATCATTGGTTAAGCAGTTCAGAATGCATGTGCCGAGTCCGAAGAATGCCCTCACTCTGTCTAATCTATACCAGTGTCCTACCGAATCACTTAAGAGCTACCTATCGCGATTTGATGGCGCCCTTGCCAAGGTAGATAAACTCGTGCTTCGTACCTTGCTTTTCCAACTTGCAAAGGACGTCCTCCACACTTCCGAATTCGGAGCTTGGATAAACAGAAAGCAACCCAAGAGTCTCGACGCTTTCTGTGAAAAGGTCGAACAATTCCTATGTCAAGAAGAAGCGAGGCGCAACCGAAACTCCCGGATCAACTCCTCCAACAGCCCGCATGTCGATACCATCGACGACAGCACCAAAGGAAAACTAGTTGGAGGACCATTCAAAAAGGACAAGCAGGCAGGGCCTTACAAGCAAAAGCCAGGTAATGACAGGCAAGGTGGCTGCAACAATAACTCGGTCCCAGCAGATCCTAATAGGCCTGACCGCTACCAAGCTTATGAGACCTGCACCCCATTGAATGAAGATTTGAAGACGATTTACATGGAAACCTGCAACACACTCTCATATAAGAAACCATACTCTAGAGAGTCTACTAACCAGAGAAGAATATTGGCAAATATTGTTGATACCACAACATGTATGGAAAAAATACCAACTAATGTCGACAACTTAAGGACGCAGTCGAAAAGCTTATCCGCGAGAAATGCCTTAAGCAGCATGTTCAAGAACCTTTCCCTCCCAAGGCAAACTCAGATCCTCCAGCATGAGCACCTCCATTGCCCGCCAAGGCGGCCTTGTTCTGCCCAACCAGAGGTATGGGATTGTGATCAATACTATTTTTTGCGGCCTTACCACATGCACGTCAGCTTTCGAAAAATGGAAGAATATGTGAGTTCTATAAAGCACACCACCTATGAGGCCTGCTCCGCTGCAGACGAGTCTTTCCAAGCCAAGCTTCAGAAAACCATGCGGGATGACGTCATTTTCCACGAAAGAGATTCTATGGGAATTGACATCCCAACAATGGATCCTCTCATTATCACAGCTCAGATTCGTGTTGCTTCCGTCCGAAGGGTATTGATTGATTCAAGAAGCTTGTTCAACATCATTTTCAAAGCTGCCTATGATCAAATAAAGTTGGAAACTAAGGACTTAAAACCGTACCGCGCCATGACTCACGGCTTCAATGGTCTTCCAGTCATCCAGTAGGAATGATCGACTTACCTATTGAACTTGGTAACGGGGAACGGAGGCGAGTTCGAGTCCTCACATTCGTGGTTATCGACATTGTCTCCCCTTACAATGTCTTCTTTGGACGCCCCTTCCTTATAGAATTCCGGATCTGCATGTCACCATGGTCCCTCCTAATGAAATTCCTGACGGAAAACGGGATTGGGACGGTTAGAGGTGACCAAGAAAATGCTAGAGAATGTTATGTAGTAGAATGGAAGAACGCATGCAATAAGGACAAAGGCAAGGTTGTGCCTCCACCTTATTGCGCAAAGACCGTCTCCGCATAGAAATCAACGACTTTTGGGCCTTGGCTTAGATGCCACTTCCGTCTTTCTGACAATCTCGATCCAAGGAAGGACGAATAGCCCGAGTACGAAAGGGCTACTCCAGTTGAACCTACGGTGGACGTTCCGATGAACCCCGACGATCCTTCAAGGGTACTAAAAATCGGATCGTAACTCCACCCCACAATAAAAGAAGATCTTGGGAATTTCATAAGGGCTAATCTATATGTGTTTGCATGGACTCATTCAGATATGAGGGGCATCGACCCCGCAATCGCTTGCCACTATTTAAGCCTGGATCCTATGATGCCTCCGATCAAGCATAAATGTCACTTCTGGGGGCCCGAAAGGTCTAAAGCACTCGAGAAAGAGGTAGACCGTCTACTCAACAACAACTTCATCCGCGAAGCCGACTACCCCGAATGGGTCTCCAACCCGGTTCTGGTGAAGAAAATTAACAGCAAATGACAAACTTGTGTCGACTTCTCCAACTTAAACAAGGCATGTCCCAAGGACAGCTTCCCACTTTCGAAGATCGACCGACTTATTGATTTAACCGTCGGATACCAGCTATTATCTTTCATGGATGCCTATTCGGGCTACAATCAGATCCCAACGTGTCTTCGCGACCAGGATCGTACTCCTTTCATAACCGATCTTAGAGTTTACTGCTATCGCGTCATGCCCTTCGGTCTCAAGAATGAAGGAGCCACTTATCAACGAATGGTTAATCACCTCTTAAAAAACCAAATTGTAAAATTCATGGAGGTATGGATGACATGTAGGTAAAATTTAAAATATCGGGCAATCACGTTCATGACCTCTCCGAAATGTTCGACGTCCTCTGCCAATACGACATGAAACTCAATCCTCTAAAGTGCTCCTTCGGGGTTTCCTCAGGGAAATACTTGGGTTTCATCGTCAACTACCGGGGCATCGAAGCTAAACCCAACAAAATCAAAGCTATCAGGGATATTTAAATCCGTCGGACATCAAAGATGTCCAAAGTTTAAATGGGAAGGTCGCTGCTTTAAGTCGATTCATCTCTAAGGCTACCGGCAAGTGCATTCCTTTCTTCGATATACTTCGAAAAAGGAAGCGCAACTTCGAATGGACTCCAGAATGCGTTACCGCATTCGAGGACCTACTGAATCACTTAGAGCGACCATCTGTTTTGTCCAAGCCCATGGACCCTAAGGACTTATATGTTTATTTGGTTGCTACCATGCAGGAAATCAGCTCGGCACTAGTACGCATCAAAGATCGTGTTCAACGACCCGCCTACTACATCAGCAAAAGATTGACGGGGCCAGAAAAGAATTATCCAAAGCTCGAGAAACTGGCCTACTGCCTACTGATCTCTTCTCAGAAGCTACAACCATAATTCCAGTCTCACCCAATAAAAGCCTTCACTGACCAGCCACAATGACTGGTCCTGCAACGACAAGAGGCGTCCAGACGACTACTAAAGTGGAATATAGAGTTAAGTCAATTTGAGATAACATTCATCCCTCGTTGTGCCATCCTCGGGCATGCCCTTGCTGATTTCATAGTAGAGTTCACCGCCCCTGAGGAGTCGCCTCCTAAAGATGTCGAAGCTCCTAATCTTCGATGGAAACTATTTATAGATGGGTCCTCCAACAGTATATGCTCTGGAGCCGGGGTCATGGTCATCACCTAGAAGAGCGCTTGATATGCTATGCCTTAAATCTTAACTTCCATGCCACCAACAATGACGGTGAATATGAAGCCTTAATATCCGGACTCAGAATCGCCATCGAACTCAATCTAAAGGCCATCCAGATTTTCTCCGACTCATAAATCGTCGTGCGCCAGGTACAGGGTGAGTTCCAGGACAAGGGGGCATGGCTCGCTCCATACCTCGCCCAGGTTCGGGAATTGCTTGCCAGCTTCGACCATTTTATCGTCACACTCATCCCTCGAGAACAAAATGAAAAAGAAGACTTGTTGGCTAATTTGGCAAGCTCCGAAGATGCACGGCTTATGGTGCTCACCCCGGTTGAGGTGCTCGACTCACCAAGCATTGGCCAGATAAAGATTGGTGTGGTCATGGACACCGAAACCGAGCCCTAACCCTGGATGACTCCAATAAAGAACTACTTACAACACGGGACCCTTCTGGGGCATTATAAAGAAAGAAGAGCTCTCACTCTCCAATCATCTCGCTGCATTCTCATAGAAGGAATACTTTACCGCCGAGGTTTCTTTGTCCCATTACTGTGGTGTGTAGCCCTCAACGATGCCGATCGTGTACTCGTAGACATGCACGAAGGTGAGTGCGTTGACCACACTGGAAGGCAGATCCTAGCGAGGAAGATCATCAGGCATAGCTACTATTGGCCCACACTCGATCAAGATGCCACAAACTATGCTCGAAAATGCGATAAGTGCCAGCACTCCACAAAAATTCCAAGAGCCCCTCCTATCGAATTGACGCAAATGGTTAGCCCTTGGCCGCTCGCCATGTGGGGAATCAACATTATTGGAACTCTTCCAATGGCCATAGGTGGGGCATGCTATGTTGTCATCACAGTTGATTACTTCATTAAATGGGCAAAGGCCGAAGCTCTAGCTATGATAACCACCAAGAAGATGATCAATTTCGTCGTCCACAACATCATCACCCGCTATGGGGTCCCTCAAGCCATCATTTCCGACAGCGGCACCCAGTTCGAGAGCGTTGAATTCAAAACCTTGTGTCAGTGGCACAACATTAACAAAATATTCTTAGCGGTGGCTCATCCCCAAGCCAATGGGAAGGTCGAGGCTATTAACAAAGTAATTAAATCTATCATCAAGAAGCGTCTGGAAAAGGCCAGAGGCATGTAGGCGGAAAAAACTCCTCTGTCCCTATGGGCCGACCGAACCACCGAAAAGTCAGCACCCAAACACACTCCCTTCGCCCTTTCTTATGGATCTGAAGTCGTCGTCCCTATTGAGCTACTATAGTCTCATCGAGTTACCTACTATGATCCAAAGACCAATCAAGACTTACTTTTGGAGTCGCTCGATTTACTAAAGGAAAAGAGAAACGAAGCAGACCTTAGGCTCGCTGCCCAGTGACAACGAGTAGCCCAATACTTTAACTCCAGAGTCCGCCATAAGGACATCAACATCGGCGACCTCGTCGCCTGGAAGGCCAGTACTCCATACAATGGTAGCTCAGTGATGGAACTTTCAAACTTGCAATCGTGGACAGAGTTGAACTCCCAAGGGCATGGAATAATGAAAAACTCCGCCGCTACTTTACATAACTTTGTACAGTTTTCTATGCTTACTGGCGATCTTTTGTTTTCTTGCAATTCAAGGCATTGTAAAGGCTATTACTGCCAAAGTTATCAGTAGAAATGATGTTCAGTTTCCTGTGTCCCTTTCATGATTATCATTGTTTTCTCCTTACATAATATGTTTAATCGACTATCACAGCTAACATGTGTGTACGAATCCTTGGATCACGGCATCGGCACCCCAAGCATGGGAGCCGATGCCGTCGTCCAAACCTCGAGCCAACATCGAGGACAAACACCACTGGCATCAATCGGCACCTCGAGCATGGGAGCCGACATCGCTACTCGAGTCCTTGTCCCGCGATGCGACCGAGTATAAATAACCTCTAACTCAAATCTCAGCCCAGCACCGAGACCGAGGATAAATCGTTTTGGTCTCACGTGCCAGGACATGGGGCATCCCATCAGCCAACCTAACGCGAGACCAACTACTCGCATGCCTTCATCCGACCCCTTGGGTCAGGATCTGGGCGTCTTTCGAATCCCGGTGCAGCACCGAGATCGACGTTAGATCGTTTTCCCCACCAAGCCCTAAAGGCTAAGGGGTCTGCCCATGGCCACGATCGGACCCTACGGGCTAATAATCTGGGTGTACTCAAGTGAATAAACGACACCTTCGCTTGTAACCATAAGGAAGGACGGTAGAGAAAAACATCGTATGAATCGCGACGTTTCCGCCTTCACTCTATTTGGAACTAACTCCCGGCAATCCAATGCAGAAGGCGTCTGGCTTCGTTTCGCCAACTACATGATTCCTGAGCTGAGGAAAACCTATTGAAACCAGCGGTCGATCCCCATGGAACTGGAAATGACCCAGAGCAGGATCTCTGATCACATTTCTGTGAAGTGCAACAATAAGTACGCTTGTGCAAGTACAGGACGACGGAAAACATGAGAAGAACATTCGAACACTTAACATGAAATGCAATTTTTACTAGTTCACATTTCATTACACACACACTGAACAAACTACGTATCTAACAATTTTTCCTTTCTAATAGCAAGGTATACATGAGAACCTCACCCCTTTAAAAACCAAAAGCAGGGCCATACTCACGTATACTATCGGCCTAAATAGCCAAAATAGCGGTAACGTTTACTACAGTTACTAACGCTAATCATGCCTCTTCTTCTTGTGCTTCTTCTTTTTTGTAGATTCTGCACTAGACGGCTCTCCCTCGCTTGTAAGCCTCTTCTTCTCTGATCCACTCTTTCCTCCTCTCCCCTTCGGAGGAGTCGCCGACTCGTGAGAGATCGAGAGACGCCTTTCGCCTTCTCCATCATCGCTAGAAGTTTCTGTCATCTCGGTAGGGATAGTGAAGTGCAATGATTTGGGGGAAGCACCAGCTGCAAGGGCTATCACATCGTCACCCTTCCCAGGGATTCCCGTAGTCTCCTGCTCTGCTTTCTTCTTGGCCTCCTTGGCCGCCTTTCTCTCAGCTAATTTTTGGGACTTAAGCTTCAAGACATCGTCATCTTTGAGCTTCTTAAGAGTTACGGTGGCCCTCTTCTGGGCCTCGTCATCCCCCTCATTCTTCTAAGCCTCATCTGAAGCCCTCTTCTTCTCCGCCTCATCGTCGGCCTTACTCTTCTCAGCCATAGCAGTTGCTCTATCCTCAACATCCCGCCTGACCTTCATTAGGGCCTCCTGCCTAGCAGCCTCGCCATGCCTGCTTTTCTCTTCCATCTCTTCATACTTAGCCATCATCCAAACCTTTAGGGAATCCACCATAGCATGCATCGAAGGCACATCAGCATCCACTGAGCCCATTGCGTGAGCACTCTGCCCATCTAGCACCTCTCCTTACACTACAAAGCACTCATAAACGTTGGACCCTAGCCTGATGTCTGTCCAACTGACCGCTGCCTTCTCCAAACTGCATTCCTTGTGGTCCTAGCCCAGACCCTGGCGTCTGTGGAATCACGGGGACAAATGCCGGTGTCATGGTAGATCCAGGAAGGGATGCATAGTAAAAACACAAGCTCTTAGTCTAGAAATTCGGTAATCACATCGTCTTCGGGAATACATGGTAATTGTAATTTACCTCTAATCAGGGATGGTGCAGGAATGATGTGAAGTGTGCTCGTTGTAGCAGATAAAGTGAATCTGGTTTCTCCCAGTGCCGGATATTAAAGATTATATTCAGCCGAGGCCCAAGCCAAGGCTGCGGGATCACTGAGTAAGGCCGACTCAGGGGCTAATGGACGATAAGAGCTTGCCTTGGCTAATGTATCCGCCACCATTACACTCTCAGTAGGAATGGGCTTCCCTTCCTCTATGGCGAGCCTCGCCAGTCTCTCATTCTCAATATCCTACTACAGCAACTTCCTTCCTTCCTCTGTCTTCTAACGATCCTCGATAGTCAGGAGGTCTAACATCAGTTGGTGCTCATCCAAAGTTCCCACGTACATATGACACAAATATGCCTCATATGACACCAATCCATCCCAGGTCCGAGCCAGCTTTCGGGCATAGCCCTCAACCCACGAGAGCCCATGGAACTTGAGAGCTTTAACGTAAATATTCCGGATATGCTCCACCAAAGATGCCTCCACCTGAAACAAGGTATCCTCAAGCTCCTCTCTCAACTGCTCCACCCCTCTCAGATGCTCGGCCTTTAATCCATTTGCCAAGCTCAACACATCCCTATTACTGGCCTCAGTATCCTCCTTCACTTTCTTCATCGCCTCAAGTAGCCTCCTCTGCTCAGCGACCTCTACATTCTCCTCCCTCGGCCTCTCGTTGTCCTCCCTGAGAACATTGTTGTCATCTGAAGCTAGGTCTCCCGTTCATGGTCTTTTTCCAGCTCGGCATACGTTTTCTCCAGCTCGGCCTTGTCCTTTTTAAGGCTGTGTTTTCAGTAGTCAGAGAGGCCACAATATCCTTAAAAGTTGAGTCGGCAAGCGCAATCTCTTTCTTCAATATCTCATGTGCATGCTTCATCTCCACTGCAATAGCAATACTAAGGGTTAACACTTAAAGATACAAAGATGAGCGAAGAAATATTTGCTATACAAGGAGCAGACCTACCTATTTCCTTCTCCAAGTTACGGACAGTGGTCTGCTCAACATCTATAGTCAGTCCCTGATTCAGGATCTCTAGGTTTTTCTTCCAAATCAGCTCCGAGAGATGTTAATAATATCTAGTAAGCTCATTGGCCTGATGATACGCATCCCTCACATGCATCCATATTTCCTCGGAGTTCGTAGCAGGAGGTTGACTAAGGTCAGGATGGAATATCATCTCATCGAAATAATAATCAGGGAAGTTCTGCTTCAACAACACCTTCCTCTCATCCACAGAAAGCTCTTGCCTGTCAGGCACTACCAGATCTTGCCTCCTCGTTGTAGTCGTCGTTTTCGGCCTCGGATGGCTAAGAAGTGGTTCTTTCCCCTTAGTAGTTTGAATGGGGGCCAAAGGCACCGTGTGTGAGGGAGTATTCGATGATAAATGCCTCAAGCCACCTAAACCTAGCGGGGAATCTCCCATAGAAACCCGGATAGGAGAAGGAGGAGATCGTTGTGGCCTATCTCGGTGACGACTCTTGCTAATGTGATCTTGTAGAGGTGGGGAGTCACCATATAGCTCGTTCCTCTCCTAATTCCATCGAGAAAAGTATTCCTAAGATATTGGCGGCTTCCTTTCCCATAGCCTCGTCCTCCACATCCTCTTTCCATATCACCTACCAAAGAAACAAGTATAGAATCAAGTACTTGACACATGCAGACAATCTCTATGTTATGTACTGTTTATGAGTGTATGCCCTAAGTGTTCTCTCAACAGACCAGATTGTGGTCCACTCGAAGGAGTCAACCCCTCTGTAGCTAAAGATATCTCTTCCATTCTTGTCGTTCCAAGCCAAGGAGACAACTCTATGGGGAGTTTATTAAGATCGTCAAGCTGACCCTTCGCCTCGAGTGAAGCAGCGGTCCCAGAAGAAGTCATGAGAGACTGTGGTCTGGCCGACACTTCTACCCCCATCCATCCAATCGGAGGCGGGACAGGAGCATCCAATAGTCCCTCATCCCGGGAAACTATCTCCACACCGCCAGCTTCACCTCCATCAGTGTCTCCTAGAGACGTGGCAGCCTTTCGCAATTTGGGCCCCATAGTGGGCATCTTTCTCTTTTGGCTAGAAGCCCTTGTGTCTTTCCTCGCCTCCTCTTTCTGCGTACAACCTGCGACGACAAGCCTGATTATAGCTCGATCACTAGGGAGTAGTCCTGCCCAACGAACACACTCTTAACTTGTAACTATGTCAGTTTTACGAAATTCCACTATAACCGCTCATAGAGTGTCAAGGCGTTGTTGATACTCGATGTAGCTAGGCGCCTTAGGATTTCCTGTCATGTTAAAACAAAGTCGAATATAAGGCACCAGTTCTGTAAACTTTATCGTAAAAAGCAGGGTTCAAGAGCGCTTACTTCCTATTATCCACCTCCTTGCAAATCCAGGAGGACAGCGCACGAAGAACTATTCGTACTTGTATACGGATGGCTTGGGCCATGTCCCGTCAAAGAACTTGGTATTGGGTGAAGCTTCTAGAAAACACTGGGTTGGCAATATGTTAGCTCTTCTTTTCAGCTAGAACAAATAATGGATATCCTCTCTCGTAGGCTCAGAATGCAAATACTCCTGGCAGAGAACATAAGACCCTAGGAGCGAGATACAAGCATTTGGATCCAGTTGTGACGGTGTAATACGGAAATAGTATAACATGTCCTGAATGAAGTTATTTGTTGGGGGCACGCACCTAGTAATACAAACTTGTCTATTCCAAGCAGTCAAACCCTCAGGTGGTGCATGAGCCGTACCACCCTCTCCTGGTGCATGAACGTCATCCACGGGAATGTTAAACCGCAACGCTATCTTCCTAACTTTTGTTGCGTCCATGTGCGATGGCACCGAATCCGTCGGATTTTCAAGAATATCTGCATTAGGCAACATATCTGGGGCCACTGGTGCATCCCACTCGACGATGTCCACATTCTCTACCTCTTCGTATACAACCGGAGAATGTTGTCTTTCAGTTTGTTCTGCAAGCTCAGACGCTTTAGGCAAACTAGTCATTTGAGAAGGGGTGGGTTTTTTAGTAGTCTCAAGCATGATGCCCGTCGAGGTAGCATTGCTAGTAGAGTCAGAAGTATGAGATGACGGAAGGAAGTCTCGGCTTCCGAAGTCTTTCTGGTCATGGATCTTGTATGCATCACTAACTATACTTTAACACATTAGCATTAGACATCAAAGTTGAATAACATATACCCCTCATGTTGGTGTAAACTAACGTGTGCGTGCAGTGTTATCCAGAATCAAGATACAGAAAAGAAATTCAAATAGTCAAACAGTTCAGTCACAGTCCAAGTTTATGCGCTATCCTATGTGCGAACTCGAGTCATTGGCCGTGTAGCATATGCATTAGTACAGTAGCGCAAGTGATACAAGAGAAATGTGAATCCAGAAGCGAACAGTCAAAAATTCAGGGTTTCAGAGGAAACGTGCATCATGACAATAAAGGTCAGGGACCCTGGAGGGACATCAAGGCTTTGTACCCCGGCAGGAGTACGAGAGCTCACACCCCCACAGGGTACCAAATTCTCACCCCACAGGGTACGAGATTCGTACCCCTACGGGGTACGAATATCGTACCCACTGGGTACAAGTCTCGTACCCTATGGGCTCGAGTATCGTACCCCGCTAGGTACGAATCTTGTACCCCATTGGATACAAATCTCATGCCTCGTCGGGGTGCGAGCTCCTTCCTTCTTCCTCTCCGGAGCCTCCCTACTTTCCGTCGTCGTTGAGGTACTAGACTCCCACCTTCCTCTTCTCATCTCCTCTTGGGCTCGCTCTGCTAAGGACCTTCAAACCCTACCTAGTTCGGCGTTCAAATTTTTCTAAGTACAAAAGCTTGGAGCTCGGGTATCAATGACAACCAAAAGAAATCAGTAAAGAAGAGAGAATGGAAAGGGGGGCCTATTTATAATAGAAGGGAGTACCCCTTCGTATTCTACACCTGCCTTTTCGTACCCTGGTGGGGTACAAAATTTTGTACCCTATCGGGTTATGAAATTTCGTACCTAGACAAAGGTACGAAATTATGTACCCAAACCAAAATATAATATATATATATATATATTACGATGATGATATACGTGTATGTACATATACAATACACGTGCATACGAAAAACTGTAAACGCGCAAGCACGATGAAACGCTAAAACTTAGAGGCATAAACACACCGTCGCGCCCATCACGACTTGTTTACGACTCTACAGTAAACAAGCTCAACAACTAACGCCTATTTCCTTAAGTTTACATGAAAAATCAACTACTCGAAAAATATAACAGTCAACATAAAGCACATCATGTCTAAACAAGACGTACTTTGGGGGGGAAATGTTAACCGGCCTTTTGGTCCAGTTCCCAAAAGTACGCAAATCACGCACGACTCAACGCATCGCGTGAAGCCAAAACCGAGAGTGTTGCCAAGGAGTAAAGGAAGCAAGCTGAGAAGGGATCATTTTGACGAGAACCTCACTGCTCCTCTAAATATTGCCATACCGATACCATGAACCTCTGGAAGCCACAAGTCCAAGCCTCGACCCCCCTAAGCCCATTAAAACATTCTTCGTACCCTTTGGGGTATGAATTTCATACCCCTAGGGGGTACGAAATTCATACCCCGGGGAGGAGTACAAATTTCTGGGTGCGAGCTCCTTGGGATCCGTGATTTTGGTGGCCAACTACAGGGGATACTAAATTCCTGGTGTGGTCCCATACTTCTTTCTACTCCTACCTACTGCCACCCAACCACTCCACTATAAATACCTCTTGACCTCACACTTCAAAGAGGTTGGAATTAGGTGGTTTGACACCTCTTGAGAGCTCCAAATAGCCTCTTTAATGGCATCTCCTCTTTGAGGAAGAAGAAGGGCAAAAGTTTCTTTTTTCTAAAATATTAATATATGATAATTATGACATCACATACCATAGAGATGTATATAGAGATGTCATGAGATGTTCTCAACCTTTTAACTCTTTATTATAATAATATTCCAACGACTCTTCCAAAGTGGACGTAGGTCTATCCCGAGGCTGAACCACTATAAATCTCTTGTGTTATTTATTGCTTTCCGCACTTACTTTTCCAGCCGAAACTATAAGTCCGAAGTAATTGTAATCTTGGGTGTTTACGATATTTTTTGTTGTCAATACGATCGATGTACCCAGTTCGATTATATCGAACCGGAGTATGCCGAACCGGACTATGGATAGTTTTGAAGACTTATTCAATCATCTAAACGTGATCCACTCACTACTTTGCGAACTCTAAATCGGATGTCACGTGTCTTGATCGAGTTGGATTCGTGTACTCCTATAAATACTCCCCAAGGTCCTCATTTTCAAGGGGCAAACTGTATTCTCTCGCCAACATTAACAAGGAAATTGCTACCATTAAAATACTTTCTATTTCCCTACCATTCTTTTGTATAAATAACTATGTTGTAATCATACAATATAATAAAAGATAGATTACACTAAGTGGGCTTAGGCCTGATTGCCTAACCACTATAAATATTGTGTGTCCATTTAACTTTTCTTACATTTTTTGATTGAATATTACCATGATATGTGATACTTCTATGATTTGGGAGCTGAATTCAAAAGAATCAAATTTTAGATCAACATTTTGGCGTATAAGGAAGGGGGCATGCCACTTAAAATTCTGTTGAATTCAGATTGCTATAAGTTTCAGCTTTCTACTGTGGTGAAAAGAAAGAAAGATGGCACCTCATTCGCGCTAAAGGCATTGGAAATAAAGGATGTCAGGGGGATTCATCTATTGGTAACCACTCCACGTTTTGAACCTAGGATTAGATGGATGAAATCATCAAGGGATTGCAAACCCGCATGGAGCGGCAAGATGAACTCTGAAAGCAAGAGGAAATGCTGTACAAATTCTTCACCAAACTCGACGAATTTGTAAGGTCCGGAGGCAAAAGCATAGTCGCTGGGCTAGGCCCCAGCAGTAGCAACATGCTTAGAAGCTCTCCTGCAACCCCGCTCAACAATAAGTTCGTCCTGACCAAGCGTGAGTGTCGAGCTAGACACTACAGGGGGCAACCACCAAAGAGGCAGTGAAGTGAATTGTGATATTCTGGTTCAAAATATCTTGAACAATGGCCTTAAAAATGTGGCTAGACTAGGCATTGTCTTAGATGAAGAAAATATCGATGCACTAGAAGCACGACTCGACTATGCCAAGCCAGACCAGTTTGACTATGTCGAGCCGGAACAAAGGGGCATGGTCGAACCAGATTTGGATGTACTGAGTCAGTGTCAACCTGTTATAGGAACTCACATTGGGGGAACCAGTGTTGGTTTATAAAATTGGCAACAACTACTTGGCAATGGAATTGAATCGTGGATGTGATTTGATGCTTTACGAGAGGCAAGGGATCTCAAATTGATATGGATTATGTTAATCGTATCCTCTTCACTCAAGCTATCTGAAATACTCGAAATCCGCCAGATTTCAAGTTATCTGTGTTATAAGCTTATTATGGTAGGAGGGATCCTACCATGGAGCGAATGCTCTATATGCGCCCTATGAAAGTAATACCAGCATTAGAGAACGTCATCGCTAAATGTTACCCTCTCTTTCTTACTTATCTTACTGATATGTGGTTTTATCAGTTGGAATCAAAATAAATAAACAGCCGGAACGCTTTGTTGAGCAGTTCAAGGTCCACATCTCTCGACCCAAAAATGTGATGACTCTTACTTCTATGATGCCAAGGCTCGGGGAGACCCCGCGTCATTTCTTGGAAAGAATCATTGTGGCAGTAGCGTCGGTAGATCGACTAGAACTGTCGATGGAGCTAATGGGTGTTGTATCCGACATCTTGGAAAAGTCAAAATTTAAAATTTCTTTATAACAGGACCCGTTGAGGGACCTTGGTAAATTCTATGTTGAAGCATATAGCTTCCTACACGAAGAAGATGCTAGAGTCGAGGAGTAGACTCTTGAAGCCAATATGGCCAAGGGCGGAGGCTCGTTTGGATTTGTAAAAGGCAAAGATACGGGGAAAGGGAAATCCCGACTAAGAACGATCGAAGAGTTCATCCATAAATAGAGCCTAAATTCCTCAGATTCAGTGAACTGAATTCTTCGTTAGAGGATATCTACTAGGTGTGTACGAGATTACTCCTTCAAAGAAGCCTCCTAGGAGGGAGCCCACACAGAAAGAGCGAGTGTTTGGAAAGCATTGTCTATTCCATGAAATGGATGGTCATGCGACAAGCGAATGCAGGCATCAGCATGACATAATTGAAGAGCGTGTCATAAGTAGAGAACTGGTGTGCTATGTTAGAAACTGGTTTGCACCGACGGAACAGGCACAACCTCCTCCTACTACTTCATGAAGAGGGAGCGGGGCTGGATTGGGCTCACGTGGATTGGTCATCAATTGACCTTGGATTTTCTAGATATCCTCTTTCTTTTGTTTTAGAGTTTTTTGGATGGCTATGTCTACCTACCCATATATGGGAACCAGAGAGATCCTTAAGCATGATCTTTGCCAACGAACTGCCCTCTTTCAAATTTTGCTTCTAGTAGGAAATAGAACAGCTGATTTGACTTGCACACGTGCTGGGATAGGACTATACTCCTAGGCATGCTCTACGTCCAAGAATAAGTCATTTTGTTTGTAATTCTGTAATGATTATGAATTTTGTTAATTGGATTTCTAAATATTGACTGAATTTGAAGGATTTGGATATCTTGTCTGGACTTGGCAAGATTACTTGGTCATGCATTCCTAGATGTGGGACTATGTCTGAGGGACTTAGTTACCTTGTCAAGATTTGGCAAAATCTCTTGGTCATGGCCTGGGTACATGCCATACTTGATTTGACTTTCTAGTTATGGATTATGCCTGAAGGTTTGATTGTCTTGTCAGGACTTGGCAAGACAACTTGATTGTAACTCAAGTATGGACTATACTAGGTGTGGATTTTCCAGAATGGACTGTGTCTGAAGAGGATGAATGTTTTTGTCAAGACTTGGCAAAACGATTCGCTTTGTTTATTTATGTGTATGGATTATACTCGTACTAGCAAGGCCCGGCGAGACGATGTATTTATTTTATTTGGATTTTTTTTCATAATACAACTTGGAGAGATCATTGAATTCTCTTTGTTTTCTATTATTACAATCCGCGCTATCATGGATTTTTGATCTTCGAATATTGGATTTCTACGAATTTCTAAATTTTCGAAACACATATTCCATAGCAAGACATATTTCGGAGGAGAAAAGTTGACCTACCTTTTTATAAGGCAGTCACATATTGGATTCCCAGCAATCGAAGTACTTAGAACTTGGGCATGGGCATAAACAAACCTAAATATACTTGATTGAAATAGAGAAACATAAAAAGATGTGAGCTTGGATGGCTTGGATTCCGGTTCGATGTCCCCCAGCTTGAAGAATCCCTGCTCGACCTTCCACATAACTTCACTTCGGTTCGACAAACTCTAGCTCGAATAAGCTTAAATTGGTGAAGCTTGTTCCAAAAACTTGGCTCGGTGAAGCTGTTAGATCAAAATTTGGACCCAACACCCAAATCGTTATAATATGCAGAGAATTATATGTAGAGAATAGAGAAAGATGAAGAAACACACAGGATTTATAGTGGTTCGGCGTTAATGAGCCTACGACCACTTTATATATTATTGATTATACTTTTAATGTTAGTACAATCAATGATTTCTCTCAGACTCACTCTTACAATTATGATTTCTCTCAGTAATCTCGAAGTAAAACTGATAAGAAATAGTGGTATGACAGTAATGGGGGAATCAGTACTCAATACTGCCAAAAAGATCCCGAAAAATGCCAATCTCTGGGCTATTTATAGCTGATTCTGTCAGGCGGATTGCGGTCACACATAGCGCAAATCCCAAGAATATCAGATCGGATCGAGGCTTGATGAAGAATTGGTCAATATGACAGTTGTGGAAAGGTGTCGCGAGATCCATGCATCTCGGATCGTGATGGACTTAGTCAGGAGCTTCGCCACATCCTCGGGGATCGGATCGGTTCGTGATGGCGAAGGAGGGATCGGGTCGCGACCCGCTACAGCGATCCGATGGTGCGATCCAAAGGTAGGCGATCCGCATGGGCGATCCGCCTTTCTGTGAACTAGAGGAGAGAAATCTCATACTTTCTTCTTATGTGTTGAACCTTGGTGGCTTGGTCAAAAATCTAGCCAACATTTTGCCCCTTCGAAGTATGTTTTATCGAGAATGGAACATGCTTCAAAGCTACAGGGACGTCTCTTCATAGAGAGATGCAAATTAATGGTTTCTTTTGACTGGAATGCCACGTTACTTCAATGGGTCGTAACCTTTGACAAGTATAAATATTGGTTAAATCTTCAATCATTCCTTGTTCGTTGGATAATTCCTTTCTGGAATTTTTTGGAGACCTCGTTGTCGAATTCACCAGGTAAATTTCTGAATTTTCTCAAGTATTTCTGAATTTTAACTTCCGTCTATTATTCGATGGTTCAGATCGCACAAGTATGCCACGGTCCGAGTGGTAAGGTGCTCGTCTCGAGCTTTGGTAAGAATTTGGGATTCTTCGCGAAACGTAGCAGGCTTTGGTTCGGGCCCGCCTACTTCCACAGTCCGAATGCGACAAAAAGAGGGAGACTAACGGTCGCCCCCTAGTCTATATAAGCCGGTCCCCATCTTCATTGTTCTCTTCTTCTTCCTTCTTTCGCATCCGCCGTCAGTTTTTCCAAACTTTTCCCAAAGAAAAATCCACTCGTTTCTAATTTTACAAAGGTAATCAAGATAAAAATATTCCCATGCTATCTCACCTTCGTTTCTCTAGAGAGAAAAGAGCGGAATTTCATAGTTTTTTTTTTGGGTTTTGGAGGCGGTGAGGACACCATGACTGATGGGTCTCGGTTGCTCGAGAGGAAAAGGAGAAAGGAGAAGAAGGAAGGGAAAGAACAGGTTGGTTCGTTTCGTGAGCGAGGCTGGAGGTCGGTGCGATGGCGAGGCGATGAGAGAAGGGATGAGAATGGAATATGGGTATAACTTAGCGGATCGGGTCGCGGAAATAGTGGAGCTTCGGATCGCGGCGAATAGACCGTGGGACGGATCACCATGATGTTACCACGATCCGTTTGAATGAAGAAAACGAGTCGGAGCGCTTCACGATCCGAAGCCCTTCCTTGAACTTGTGCCTTTCCGCGCACCGATCCCTTTACCACGAACCGACCATATATCGCGATCCTGACCCTGCCTCGCGATCCATTCTCTGCGATCCGAGTCTTGGTGCACGATCCAATGAATTTGTTAAATTCTCACTGCAAGTTAATTCTAATACACCAATGGACAGTTAGGTTAGAGCCTTTGGGATGAACTTTCTGAACTGAACAGGCACATAATCTATCAGCGAACAACGACCAATGTTTTGACGATCTAGTTAACCTTTGCGCTTCTTTTTAATGTTCGCACAAGCACACACTGACACTTGCACACACGGGGGTAAGGGTAGCTATATTCTAACTTGTTACACTTGCCGACATAGCTATGTCAGATAAACAGGTAACCGAAACATCAAAGAAAGCTACGGAACTAGAGGCATTTACGCAACACAAGTACGATGTGCTTCCTTCAACCTCAGATCAGGATAAGTCTGATCCTGACTACAAAGCGGACTCTGGTGCGGAATCGACATCTTCAGACGATACATCCTCCGATGAGGCAGACGATCGGGATCCCGATGAGCTTCCGGGAGTTGAAGATATAGATAAGTTTAATGATTGTCTGGCTTCTAAACTGGATGACATAAAGCTTAAGAGAATTTGCTTGAGACACGGGATCCCCTGGGATGATGTGAGGACTCCTGGTAGCGAAGATAGACCTCATTTTGCTCCGGAGGGGTATACGACAGTTAGCCGACTTATGTGCTGGGTAGGCGCTATTCCTACGTTTACTCCAATCGTCATTGAGACCCTAAAACGATTAGGTATTGCTCCAATGTAGCTTCATCCCAATGCCTACGCAGCCCTATATACCATATACATCGCATATGCGGAAATCCTGCAAACTGAGCTCACGTTTAAAGATTTGATTTTTTTTTACCTTTTCAAGCATCGCTACACGGCAACCCCAAATTTTTCTTTCTTCGAATCGGTAGCAAATAGGAAGGTTTTGTCTGATGGGTACAGCAACATAGGGGATCCCAAGGCCGATTGGTTCTATATAAAGAGACAGGCCGAGTGCTCAAGAAGATGGCTTAAATCAAGTAAATTTTAAACCTTTGAATGAATAACTTGTTTAAGAAATCGAAGCACTAACATGCTTCTTTTCTCTAAGCAGATCACGCCTTTCCAAAGATGGAAGGCTCGGTGTACAATAATCGATTGTCCCTTCTTCTGCAAAGCAAATCCGACTTCCTAAAGATCAAGAAATGTATTACTGATGAGAACCTTCACAAGCACCGCCTTCTGGATATATGGTTTGGACTTGGTGCGGGTGGCAAACCTTACAAATATGTGCCCCCGACTGAGGGAGAAGGAACGTCACAGGTAGCAGAAACAATTAAATTTCGTAAGAGTCCTTCGCCGATAATTATCCAGGACGACGAAGACCTAAATGTATATAAAGGAGATGAGGCCCGTGCTGACGAGTCTAAGGAAATCCCAGTATCTCCGGGGGGTTTTCCCTCAAGGGCCTCTCTACCGGTTGAACCTGCTGCTCCCGATGATTTAACAGAGGAGCAGTTATTTAAAGAACTGAGCAAGATTCCTTTACCTGATGATGTATATACACAGGGAGACTTCGAAGGGGAGCCATTATTCCCTATTTCTGAGGAAACAACTGTTCCAGTTGGAGAACAAGAGACTACCCAGATGAGCCTGACATTGGGCCCTGGTTTGTTAGGGGGAATTATATGGGATGCACAAATCACATGCACTGTCTGACCCTACACTTTTATACCAACAGTATTCAAGGTTTTAATATGTACTTGTTTCTTTTGCAGGAAAGATGTCTCGCAAACGATCTTATTCCTATCGCTCTCTTTGTGAAGGCACACCTAGTCTTCATCCAAATCCTGAGCGTGCTCGTAGTAGCAACCGAGGGGGAGACAGTCATTGGTCCCGGGATTCTCACAAGCCTACTCCTCCACAGTCCAGATCTCCATCAAAACCAACCTCTGGAAAGCCTCCCAGTCATCCGGTGTCACCTACAGGGGGAAAACAACTTCCCAAAGACTTAACCCCTCCGAAGAGTGCACCCTCTCACAGCAGATCATCCAAAAGGCACCACGAGCCCAAGGATAAAAGCAAGGATCCAAACAAGGATTCTGAAAGGGAGAAAATTGATATTGTCCCTTCCAGTCAACAAAGTTTGAGTGCCCCCGGGTCACGAGACTATATCCATGGTCCTGAGACTCAGGCCAAGCTAGAAAAATTACGAGAACAATTCCCCGATATCTTCTTCGAAAGGATGATGTTCGTTCCAACCTTGGAACCAGTCCCTAGGAATTGGGATACTGAAGTCATCGGACACGTTCGCCATGTAGCCAAGCAGTATGAGGCGATGAAGAAACATGTTGTTAATCTTTCAGACGTCATCCGAACGCTTGAGATGGAAGCGCATAGGTCCAGAGTGAAGATAGATAACAGTGAAAGGGCTAGGGTAAAAATGGAGAAGGACTTAGAAGATGCACAATCTTTGCTCGCCTTGGCTTAACGAGATGTTAAAAATTACAAAATAGAGCTGGAGGAGGCCAGGCAACATTTTCATAATGAGTCGATTCTAACAGCAAAGAGCGAGCGTCAATGAAGAAAGAGGTGGAAGATCTCAGGATGGCCAACACCGAACTGAAAACAACACAGGATCATTTCGAGGCCGAAAAAGCTGCTTGGGAGGAAGAAAAGGCAAGCTTGAGAGATAGCTTAGCTCTGGCCGAAAAAGAGAGGGCGATTCTGAACGATCAACTCGCGCGTGCAGAGAAGCGTGCTATTCTTGCTGAAAATAATGTGGAAAGTGCCATTGAAATGGCTACTGTTTCTAATGAAAAGCTCCTTGAGAGAGAGAAGGATATCAAAGGATTTGAAGAAATGCTGTTCGACTTCCTTGGCCAGGTCATCAAGACCCGTAACTTCTCCTGGATCCCAGACTACCATGTCACTCTAGCCAACATATGGGATGCAATCGTTGAGAGCGAGAAACAGCGATTAGGAGTTGATGAGGTTGATGAGAATGAGTTGATGCGGACCATTCTTAGGGATAATGAACCTGAGGATTTAGAGAAAGGCAGACGCCTACTCCGAGAAGAAATTGAAAAAGAGAAAACTCAGGCAAAGGGCAAAGATAAAATGGAAGAAGGCCCGAGCTCAGCTGCAGAGCCCAAGGCCTCTGAAATTGAGGAATACAATCCAGATTATCCATTGATTCCTCTGGGTCCAACCCCTCCAGCTGTCGGGGGTTCTGCTGCTAGCTTGGATGGAGGATCAGCGGAAGGTATCTCTATATTTTCTCCGCAACTTGCCAAAGCAATTGTCACTTGTCGTCGTCTGATCGGACAATCAACTGAGCAAACCGCATTCTCTCCCAAAATAACATTTGTTTCTCATGATATAGGTGGCGGGCCAGTTGATAAGGATGCTGAAAAGAAGGCAGAGGCAGAGAAGATTGACATGCTGCCAAGTGTTGGTGCTCATGTCCCCCCAGATGCTGAACCCATCGAGGCTTTGAGAGACATGGACGGGCACCACGACGGCGATGAAGAGGAAGTCGCCATTACCAAAGAAAGCAGAGGCGATGATGAGGAAACCTTGGCTGAACAACGGGCCAAAGAGGAGGAGCAGTTGCTCCTTATGAAAGGGGGACAGGATCCAGTATATGTGCCTCCTATTTCCGAGATCGACCCCAAAACTGGGTTGGTCGTAAAATTTTCCTCCCGATCAATAACTTCACAACTAGACTCTCAATCCTCTAGTTCTTCGCCGGAGCCTCTTGTTGATAAGAAGAAGAGGAAAAAAGTGATCGTTCGGATGTTGATAAGGAGGAGTCGGGGAAGAAGAAAAAGAGCAAGAAGCCTACATAGCCCCCTCCCCCCCCCCAGCATAAGTAGGATGCAGATATCAGTTCATATTTTGTCCTTAGGAATTTTAGGATATCCACTGGCCATGAAATGTAATTGTGAGAATGGCCCTCACTTTTGTTTAGGTTCCTCATTATTTTGTAGGTTTGCAGTTTATGAATGAAAGTTAGTTTCTTTTGCGTCATCTTGTTCCTGCAATCAATAAACTCTTCATATTTAGTCACAAGTCATTTGGCTATAACCAAGCTAAAATTGTATTACAAATCATTCAAGCAACAGAAAGAATTTAACAATTTCTATGCATGTTGCCCCCTCTATTTGAATACGGGGGACTTGGAGTTTTATAGTCCTTGAGGCACCAAATCTCTGGTGCCTCGATACTCTCCCGATCCATCAGCGGGTCAAAGTTCGAACTCGTATCATAATCTGCACACCGATCCTTTAGCGGGGCAGAAATTCTGGGGGCGCTGAGTGTCCAGCACCTTTCTCGGTGCTTAATCACTGACGCTTTTACACTCTCCTGGCAGTCACCGAGGTTAGAGTTCGAACTCAGCCGTTCCCCGATCCTTCAGCGGGGTACGAGTTCTTTCTCAGCGCCTAATTATGGACGCTTTTATACTCTCCTGGCAGTTGCCGAGGTTAGAGTTCGAGCTCGGCTGTTCAGTCGCCCCCCGATCCTTCAGCGGGGTAAGAGCTCTTTCTCAGCGCCTAATCATGGACGCTTTTATAATCTCCTGGCAGTTGCCGAGGTTAGAGTTCGAGCTCGGCTGTTCAGTCGCCCCTCGATCCTTCAGCGGGGTAAGAGCTCTTTCTCAGCGCTCAATCATGGACGCTTTTATACTCTCCTGGCGTTCGCCCAGGTTAGAGTTCTGTCAATGATGTGATTCACTCTATTGTACCTTCAAAGTTCTAGCTGCGGACTGCTCTCCATTCTGATGGAAGGCACCTGGAGTCACATGTTCCTGTGATTGCCGCATAGTTTATAGCAAATTTCATAAAGATAGAAAAGCGGATAAATAATATTGCAATAAAGGAAAACGACACACGGTATTTTTTATAGTGGTTCGGTCAAATCGTAACCTACGTCCACTTTATAATCTTTTGCTCAAAAAATTGGACTATTCTAGGAAATTCGTGCCTTTTACATGGTCCTATGAAACAAAAGAATAAATCCGACATCTTTATGTCAGATAATGCCGGGCATTCCACACTCTGGGGATTTCTTCTCCATCCACTGTAGCTAGCTTGAAGGTTCCATTATCAAGCCTTCGTAGAATGGAGTACGGTCCTTCCCATTTCGCACCCATATAAGTCGGGGGCGGAAAGACACGCTTCAGAACCAAGTCTCCGGGTTCAAAGGTTCGGGCTCGAACCTTTTTGTTGTAGTATCGAGCGACCTTTTGCTTGTGTCTCAAGGCATGCAAGTCTGCTTCATCCCTCTTCTCTTCTATTGAATCTAGGGATTCAAGGAGCAACTCGTTATTAGTCATCGGATCGTAATAAGTAACTCGGTGAGATGGTACTTTTAGCTCAACCGGGATGACTGCTTCTACTCCAAAAGCAAGGGAGAAGGGGGTATGGCCTGTTGCCGATTTATATGTCGTCCTGTAGGCCCATAATGCCAAGGGTAATTCATCGACCCACATGGCTTTGGCCCGCTTCAATCTTCTTTTGATAATGAATTTAATCACTTTATTTGCTGCTTCGATCTGTCCGTTTGACTGCGGATGTGCCACAGAAGTGTATCGTTTCTCAATGTAGTACTTCTGGCAGAAATCCCTAAACTCGTTGCTATCAAACTGGGTTCCATTGTCAGTGACGACGGTCTTTGGGATTCCAAACCGGCAAATAATGTTTCTAACAACAAAATTAATCACTCGCTTGGTTGTGATTGTAGTTAATGGCTCAGCCTCGACCCATTTGGTGATGTAGTCTACAGCCACAATAACGAACTTTGCTCCGCCCTTTGCTATAGGGAGGCTTCCGATGATATCAATCCCCCACATAGCAAAAGCCCATGGACTCACCATTGTCTTTTACAGGCCAGGAGGTGCCCTGGGAATTTTTGAAAATCTTTGGCATGCATCACAACGTCGTGCGTATTTTGCCGCATCTTTGTTTATGGTAGGCCAAAAGTAACCATACCGCAACACCTTTTTTGCCAATGTTTGTCCTCCAGTATGGTCACCACACTCACCCTCATGTACTTCCTGCAGTACACGCTTGATGTCGTCATGGGCTATACACCGAAGAAGAGGCATTGAAAATCCCTGTCTGTACAAGATTCCGCCTTGCAGAACGTATCGGGAAGCTTTACGGATTATTTTACGCCTCTCGCTCTTCTTGGTCGGAAGCGTTCCATTTATCAAGAAATTCTTTAGAGGGGTCATCCATGACTCCCTTTCTGGCTCAGTCTCTAGTATCAGATCAATTTCCATCTGACCTATGCTAGGGAACTGAAGTACTTTAACTGGGGCTAGCCCAGCTTCTTCAGGATCGTCGGAGCTAGCCATCTTCGCTAACTTGTCCGCATGTTGGTTCTCTGACCGCAGGATATGGGATATACTGTAGTGATCAAAGCCAGTCAGCAACTCCTTCACTTTCTCCAAATATGAAATCAATCTTGGGCTCTTAGCTCGAAATTTTCCAGTAACCTGATTTACCACCAACTTGGAGTCACAAAATATGTCCAGCTTCGCGATATCTAATTCCTTTGCGATCCTCAGCCCGGCTATCAGGGCTTCATATTCGGAGTCGTTGTTAGTGGCGTGAAATTCCAACCGGATAGCATAGGATATCAGTCTTTTCTCAGGAGTTTCAAAAACCACTCTGGAACCGGATCGTTTATCATTCCTAGCACCATCAATATACAATTTCCATGCACTAGGATCGAGAAGTAACTTTGGCGGGTCAGCCTCTTCTTTACCATGTCATCCTCCGAAACAGTAAATTCTGCTATGAAATCTACCAGCACTTGCCCCCGTATCGATCGTCGGGGCTGAAAATTCAAATCAAATGGACTCAGTTCAATATTCCACTTGAGAAACCTTCCAGAAGCTTCTGGTCTCTGTAGAACTTGCTTGAGCAGATGATCTGCGTACACGGTGATAGGATGAGCTTGGAAATAATGTCGAAGTTTCCTAGATGCAATCAATAAATTGTACGCCAGCTTTTCGATCCTCGGATAACTGCGTTCAACTGCCGCCAATTTTTTACTCACGTAGTACACTGGCCTTTGAACCTTGTCTTCTTCTCTCACAAACGCTGAGCTGATCGCGTGGGACGACACTGCTAAGTACACGAATAAATCCTCGTGATCCACCGGCTTAGACAGTATCGGGGGTCTCTCCAGATGATTCAGTAGGTTCTGAAATGCTTCAATGCAACCAGGAGTCCACTTAAAATTGTGTTTTCCTCGCTTTATTAATTCAAAGAACGGAATGCATTTGTCTATCGCTCTAGAGATGAATCTGCTTAATGCTTCTACTTTCCCCGCAAGGCTCTGCATATCTTTGATTTGTCTAGGCTCCTGAATGTCTCTGATTGCTGCAATCTGGTCTGGATTAATTTCAATCCCGCGCGAGCTGACAATGAATCCCAAGAACTTCCCGGATGCAACCCCAAATGAGAATTTCGTTGGGTTGAGTTTCATCCCATACTTTCGAAGAATACCAAACATCTCTGCCAAGTTTGTAGTGTGATCGGACGATTGTCTGGACTTAACCAACATGTCGTCAACGTACACCTCCATCGTTTTCCCAATTTGGTTATAGAACATTCTGTTCACTAACCGTTGATATGTAGCGTCTGCGTTCTTCAAGCCAAAAGGCATTACCACGTAGCAGTATAATCCCAGATCAGTAATGAAGCTAGTGTGTTCTTGATCTGGAACATGCATAGGAATCTGGTTATATCCTGAATAAGCATCCATGAAAGAGAGAAGCTCATGACCTGCCGTTGAATCTACCAACTGATCAATTCTGGGTAACGGAAAGCTATCTTTTGGGCAGGCTTTATTCAAATCCGAAAAATCAATACACGTACGCCACTTCCCATTGGTCTTCTTTACCAAAACTGGATTTGAAATCCAATCTGGGTAGGTTGAGTCTTTGATGAATCCGTTACTTCTTAATTTTTCAACTTCTTCTTTCAAGGCTGCGGACCTATCTGGGCCCAGCATTCGCCTTTTATGTTTTACAGAGGGTGCTTTGGGTTAATGCTCAATGAATGGCTCATGATTGATGGAGATATCCCACACATGTCCGCGTGGGTCCAAGCAAATACATCCAAGTTATCTTTCAGGAAATCCGTTAGTTCTTTAGCTCGAACTGGATCCAACTGGGATCCAATCTTCAAGACCTTCTCTGGGTCGCTATCTCGATTGGTACATCCACAGTTGTTTCGTTGGGAGCCGCCATTCTGCCCTTAGTCTCTTCGTCCTCTCTGGGATCTATATCCTCGGGCAGTTCTCTGGGCAACTCACCAATAGTCATTTTCTTTAATTGCTATGACGTCTCCTCCCTTGTAGGGGAAGAAGCGTCTTTAGTCTCAATATCTTTTCCTTTACCAAGTAGCTTTAGCTCTGCAATGTAACACGCACGTGCAGCAACCTGATCTCCTCTGACTATGCCAACACCAGCTTCCGTAGGAAACTTCAATAACAAGCACCCGGGGGCTATACAAGCTCTAGACTTTGCTAGGGTCGGTCGTCCCTAGAAGGCATTATAAGGTGATTCAATATCCAAAACTACGAAGGGAAGAATTATCACTCTCTGGCGTTCTTCTTCCCCAAGTGTTACCGGCAGCTCTACATATCCCATTGGAGTAGTTGAAGCCCCGTTAAATCCACGGATCCATCCTTCACACGGCTTTAAATCTTTCAATTCAAGGTTCATTAGGTCGAACGTCTTTTTGAATAGAATGTTGACTGAACTCCCGTTATCCACTAAAACTTTATGGACAGTGGCCGGGCCAATAGGAACTGTGATTACAAATGGATCTTCGGTCGGAGCGTGGACTCCAATACTCTCTCAATTGCGGAAAATGACATCATCTGTCATCATCTTTTGTTGTTTTACCGGGACATTGTCCTCAGGGTTGCTACACTCTTCTGCCTCAAGATGATGCTTTGCTGCGTTTACGTACTGGTCCATCGCCTTGAAACTATGCCCGGCTAGGTGAAACCTTCCTATTATGGCATTGATAACAAGATCCTTTCCTTTTTGCTGGACAGTTGGCCTAGCAGTAGCTTGATTCGGTTTTGGTTCGGAGTCTGAACAGCTTGCCCCCTATCTCTAGGAGTCACCCGGTACTCATCCAACTTCCCTTCTCGGAGCAACCTCTCAACCACGTCTCTCAGATGACGGCATTCATTTGTAGAGTGGCCGTGAGTCTGATGGAAGAGACAAAACTTCCCCGTCTCACGTTCTTTCTCCGTCGAATCTCTTGGAGGAGGCCTTTTATGTTGGAGAACATTGTACGAGTCGACGAATATATTCTCTAAAGTATCATTTATTGGCATATAATTTTCGAAAGACATGGGACGAGTCCTTCTCTGGGAATCGTTCCCCCGATTTCTCTTCCGATTATTGCCGTTACTATTGTTACCATTGTTTCCTGACTGGCAGCCGTCGCCCTGGCTTCGGTTCCCAACATTGACTTCAACCTTTCCAGAGCTGTCTCTGGTTTGCTTGATGGCGACATTACTGTGGATTTCCTCGTTATTTGCCATTTTCATCTCCCGGTTAGCATATACCTCCTCCTGACGTAAGCGTACATTTGCTTTCTCATAAAACAATTCTCTAGTATGAGGTGGTTTGTCGGCCAGGTATCTCCCAAATTCAGTATCTTTATCTACCCCATCAATCAGGGCTGCCACAACAGTCGGGTCATGGGGATCCTTGACTTCGGTGGCGGCTAGGTTGAAACGATCCAGATACACCCTCAAGCTCTCACCAGGTCGTTGTTTGACAAGGAACAGGTCAATCACACTTTTCGACCTTTGTGCATAAATGCGGAACTGTTCTACGAACTTTTCACTCAATTCCCTGAAACTGGAAATTGATCTTGATGGTAAGCGAGTAAACCATAATAACGCTACATCCTCCAGGAATATGGGGAATGCTTTGCACTTTACAGCGTTGGAAGTTGCAGCAGTGGTCATTGACCAAGAATATCTCATTAGATGTTGGATTGGATCAGATCTACCCGCGTAACGGTTCATTTGAGGCATGTTGAAGCGCCTCGGGAATGTTACATCTAGAATGTCATCGGTAAAAGGGGTGTGGCTGTGATCAATTCCCCGGTCTTCATTCCTTTGTCCGCGGCTATCTGGCAGGATTTGTCTAACCATTGGCCCAAGATTTGCAGCGGTTACTATAGGCTCGGGATCAGCACTTCCCGCTCTACGGGGGTCTCCAACCTCTCTTTTGGGAATAGCCGTGAAATCTGGAGCTCGGATAGGGCTTCGTTGCCCCCTGCTACCATGATCATTTGTACGGCGAAGGGGTTGAGGTGGTCTGTTCTCGACAGGACTATCAACAACTCGCGCTCTGGGAGTCGTTGCCAGATTGTTCAAGTTGCGGTTTGAGAGTCTTTCACCAAGTGTCTCTTCCTCCCGTGATGGCAAGGTTCCAAATCGGAGTTGTTCTATGTTTTCAGCCCGCTCATACGGTCGCCGCGGATGTCTTGGCGATTCCTCCGATGAAGAAGAGCACTCTGGGGTGAGCGGACGGACTGGAGGAGGCGTTCTTTGCCTTACAAGATCATCTAGACGTCTATCCAAAGCAGTCAAATTCTGTCGTAGCATGGAGCTTTCCTGCCTTTGAGCAGCTATTTCGTCAAACAGCCTATCCCACATTTCAACGAAGTGAGAGAGATCTCCTTCAGTAACTGGAGCAGAGGGGTCATACCGATCATCAACATTTTCCCTTATGCGCAGAGAGCTTGAGCCAGGTCGAACAGAGGGACCAGGACGGGAAGAGTGAGCCATAGGCTCCTTTCCAGGTCGAGTTGTAATCCGATCATCACTTTGGATCGTGGTGGATCGGTGTCGGTGGCTCGCAGCACCCCCTTGGGATCGGATCGTGGTAACATTGGGAGGGGGGTCCGTGGTGTTATCGTGGGACCGGGTGACGACCCCTTCTGTTGTATATAACGTAGTTGTATACACAATTATATGATTTTTGTTTGATGATAACAAACAAGTATATTTTACTTTAAATGTGTTTGTTACTATTATATCACATCTCAGATAGAAATATAATATTTATGTTTAAATAGAATATGACTATACACGAATTCAAATATTCAACTGTATTTTATTTAAATAGAATATTTTATTTCAATAATTAAACAGTACAAAAATATAAACTCCACTATTTGTACATTTCACTGATATTCATTATTGTACAATCAATTTTAGTATACACAAAGCTCCTTTCTACAGACACTCGATTATATAAGCATACACTCAGACGCACATTTACAGTTTCACTGTTACACACACTAATATACTTTCACTGTCATCTTCTGTCTCTATGTTCTGTCAGTCCAGTCATTGTCAGTCCAATCATTATCTTCTTACCTGTCAAATGAAACACACACACAGTACACTGCAATAGAAATGAATATGGTGCTGATTTATGTCAAGTGTTTAGGTCAAGCAAACTCAGCATCATGGCAGCTGAATAAAAAAAATTGACATATGGGACAAAGCATGTATGCGACACAGTGGAGCTACAGTCTATACATGTCCATATTAATGAACAAGTTTTTAATGTTCCAAGAATCAATCAAGAAATCAATTCATGTTTCACAGATTGTGTGTTGATTATGGCAAGTTTCAAGAGCATGGCAAAATGTTTCAGATTTTCAAATGGTACATGCAAATGAAGTTAATGTATATAACCAGTATGACCAGGTCAAAACAAAAGAGAGCACGGCAACAATCATGGAAGGAATACATTTTCTCATTCATTCATGGACCAGTTTAAGCAACATGATTGAAGCATTGCATTTGCTCGTATATGGGAGGTGTTCAGTTTTTTAGCAAGGAGAACTTTGCTAAAATATTCCAGAATTCAATGGTTTCCAATTATACAGTGGGAAATAAATGTGCTAAGATTTTATTCTAGAAATATAAATTCACATTTGACAAGACAATCATTCTTTTGGGGCAATTTATTTTCAGAAACTCAATTTGTTTTTGGCAACAGGTTAAATGACTGAAGTTCATAAGCCAACATTGAAGAGAACCAAATTGGCAGCAAAACAATTGTTCTACAGCAGTTCAATAGATCAACATGAGCATTCAGTGTTCAAGTGCAATTCATCTCACAAACAAATGGCAAGACTCAAGCATGAGTGAATTAATGTGCCAGATGTACAAGAATAATACATGAGCAAGTGCATGCAAAAGCGTTTGGAAAGAAATCACAAACATTTCTTTTTGAAATTCTACTAAATGTGGCAAGTGTTATCTGTCCTCTAGAAATTCAAATTATGTCTTTCCAGAAATTACAGGAATCAGGTTTGGCAAGCAAGCATATATTTGTCAAGCTTTTATGACACTCCAAAAATTCATTCATGATTTTCTGTAACTGTTTTTAAGAGTCAATGTTGGCAAGGAATCAATTTTTTTTGGAAAAACACAATTCAGCAAAACCATGGTTGGCAAGTAATAAATAATTTCTTTCCAAGAACATAAATCAGCTTTCCAGAAATTCAGATTAAACATTTATGCAATCAAATCTTTGTGTTTCAAGAATTTTATCAATGAATTCATCAATTCATGTTCACAACAAGTTTTCAAGGCCAAGGATGTCAAAAGAGGAAAGCATCAATATGTTTCCAGATTTAAAACAAATCAATATGTATTTGTTTGGCAATTTTTTCTAAGGGGACAGCTAATGAAATATATTTTTCCTGAATTGCTATCAATGCTGATTCAATCAATAAATCTTTTAAAGGCAGAGCAGCTATCATGCAAAGAGAATGTTGAATTTCCAAGAAATATCATTTAAACCTTTTTTTGGCAAGCTTTATTCATTTTCGAAAAATGATTTCATGGCATAATATCAAGTGGGCCAAAGATTTTATTTCTTTATTTTACAAAGGTGTTATAAGGCAACAATTCAAAAAGGTTTCCAGAAAATTTTCAAGGGCGATTCAATCAAGGCACCAAAGGGAAGAAATCACGCAACACAAATCAGTCAAGTCATTCAGTGAAATCAGAGCAATAAAAGGATTCTATTATCCTATATTAACACCTATCCTCATCAGCAATTGGCATCAAAAACAAAATTCCAAAATTTCAAGAGCAAAAATCTAATCAAATTCAGAGAACTCACAAAACGTTTTTGATTGCAATCCAAGACTGTGAATCGAGCAGTAGCATAAATTTGAAGAAGCTTTGGAGATTATTTCTTTCAGAACATCAATCAATCGATTCGAGTTGGAGGATTTCAAAGAAACCCGAAAATTCCTTTTTCCCATAGCCTCCATATTCATTTCCTTAGAAGCAAAGGATCAGGCTGAACAAATAAAGAAAATGGGCAGCCAACATAAGTCAAAAGGGATTAGTTTGTATTAAAGAGGGGGTTTCTTTGCTTTCTTTTTATTTATTTTGTATTTTCAATTCTTTTGTAAACTGTCAAAACAGTTTCTAGAATTCTGTAAAAATCTAGGGAAAACCAGTTAGGTGTTTAACTGGCAGTTGGCAGATCTGTAAAATCTGGGTTACTGGTTACAGGGTTGTAATCAGGGGAAATCTGATCGAGGGGATATCGATCAGTCTAGGGTTTTAAGCATAGGGTTAGAATAGGAGCAGGGTTTGCGAGTGTACATGGTCTTGTATGTGGGAGCTGTTCTATCACCTAGTAGAAACCTTAGAAATGCAGCAGTAGGCAGGGTTTTGCCGAAGCTGGGTATATCTGTGTGTGATTTATTTTATGCAGTTCTGTTTCCGCTATATTCTGTGATGTGTTAATTATTATATATCTCGTTAGAATTTTAATTCTGTTAAAAACTGTGATAAACCCTATTCACCCCCCCTCTAGGGTTAATCTAGATCCAACAAGTGGTATCAGAGCAGGTATTCTGTTAACTCTAGAGTAATGGTGATTCCTAGGTGTCAACCAATAGGGAGTCAGTCCAGTTCATCTCCTACTATTTTCACTGGAACAGATTTTTTAAACTGGAAATCCAAAATGGAATTTTATTTAAAATCTGTTAATATTAAATGTTGGGATGTTATTATCAATGGGTTTGATAATGTAGATATTAATTTCAATGCTTGTGCTATGAAAATTATATTTGACTATCTTAGCACTGAACAGTTTAATCTTATCTGTCATTGTTTATCTGCACAGGAAGTTTGGAGAACTCTCAACAAGTTGTATGGAAAATCTGACAATAGCTCAAAACCCCAGATTGTCAACTCTGATTCAGATCTATGCTTAACAAGTCATGTAGATGAAACCTCAGATGAATCAGATGATGGAGAATCAACAAATGATGAAACAGAAAATCTCTCATATGAAGATTTGGTTTACATGTGTCTTGATTTAACGAAGTCTGTTGATAAACTCCAACTGAAAAATAAGTCTCTGAAATCTAAGAATTTTGAGTTGACCAGCAAAATTAATAATTTGGAATCACAACTAGAATATTTTAAAAATTCTTCAAATTCAGTTTGCCAAAATTGTTTTAAATTGAAAACCAATCTTGTTCATCTCAATAAAAATATTCAAAAGTTTGAAAATGAAATTTTGATCTTAAATGAGAACAAGACTGAGATATCAAATTTGAATAATCTTTTGCAAAAGGAATTCGAAAGTTTTAAGACTGATATATATTCCAAATTTGAAATTGCTGAAAAAGAAAATTTGTTGAAATCTGATTTGATTTTGAAAGAACTGGAAAACGAGATTGAAAAATCCAAGAAATTTGGGTTTGAAAAACAAAAACTTTTTGAATCTGAGATTGCTGAGTCCCAAACCAAAATTAATCTGCTTAAAGATGAAAATTTGGTTTTGAAATCTAATTTTGAAAGATGTAAGATCACTGAAAATAATTGTTCAGATTTATTGAAAGAAAATGGTGATCTTAAAACTAAAATTCAACAACTTGAAACAACCCTGGAAAATTTTTCAAATGGTGAGAAATCTTTAAATATGTTGTTGAAAAATCAATTTTCATTGGGAAATAGAAGTGGACTTGGTTTTGGGAAATCTGAGTTTTCTGAAAGGAGAAGCTCAAACGATTTTAAAAATCCTTCAACTTTCTTTGAAAAGAATCGTCTTGATAATTTGAACTTTGTTAATTCCAAAGGATTTTTGAATCAAAAGCAAAATTTGAATTTGTTTTGTAATAATTCATCTAAACAATCCTGGATCCCAAGAAGAGATAAAACAAACATTGTTAAATTCAAACAGATATGGGTTCCAAAGGGAATAAATGTAAATTCAGATGGATTGTTATACAAGCAAGTCTGGGTACCGAACGATGTTAATAAAACTACGAGTGGTTTTTCTAGTTTTGTTAGACCACTCAATCCTCTCAACTGTTAGGTACCGAAGAAGGGTGGCTGAGGAACTACTGTGCTGAAAAGAAATTTGAAATCAAGCTGATTTATACTTCTGTATCATTTACAGTTCCTTCAGCCAAAATCTGTTGAGTTAGAGTTTCTGATATACACTGGTTTCTGGTATGATCTCTAAACTCACCTCTGTAAATATTTTCTGTTTTCTTTTGTTTCTTTCTTCTTCTTCTTCTCCCTTCTATCTCTTTCTTCTGTCTATTCTGATTTGATTTATCACTGCCATATTTTTTTGTGCTTCTTGAATTGCAGTATTCATGATATTCTGGAATTTTGTTTTGCGTGTATAGAACTCTGATGTTTTTTTTCCAGATATTGTACTTAATCTTGTAAATATCTGCAATTATTTTGAAGTATATTTTTATTTCTGAATTCATAACTGTGTTGATGTATTCGTGCCATATCTTGAACACTGTTAACTTGAATTCTAAATTTTTGAAGATCTGAATAATTAATGAAATTTCACACTCTTATGTTGTTTTGAGTTTCTTTCAATTAATTTTGGAAACACTTAAAATATTATACTCATTACAGTACACTCTGTTATTTATCAGTTGTGATAATTTCTTTAATTTTTCAGATTGGCTTAGACATTTTTTAATCTGTCTTACATCTTGAATTTCACCGTTATTCATGATCATCTGGTTTAGATTTTTTTGTTTGTTTGAGATCGTTTGAAATTTTTGATATTTTGAATCTCACACACCTCTCAAATCTGAAGTTATTAATTATGTGTGATTGATTCATTGTATCTCATGATTTACATTTGTTCAATTGATTTCGAATAAACCATTATTTTTGGATCATGAATTATTATTCAGTCTTGATGTAAATGATTTGAAATCTCTCTTGTGATTGTCAAAAATATTTGTGAAACTCTTTTGAAAATATGGTCGTAAGTATCATTGTTATTGTATGATTATTTGATTTGAATATATATTTGTTTAAAATCATTTGAAATTATTTATTTATTGAATCTCACACATAATTTTGAATCTGAAATATAACCTGGTGTGATTGATTCGTTAAATACTAATACTTTCACTTTTCTTCAAATGATTTAAAATAAAGTATATTTTTAATCTGGGATCATGGAATTTTTTTTTGTGACCATCATCTTGACTTGCTTGCTTGGAAACTGTCTCTGTGCTGCTCTGATATTGTTTTCCAATAACTGCCCGCTTTAATCTGACTGCTGCTCTGATAATTGTGCCAAATTTGTAATCTTGTCTGTTTGGGCTTTGTGATTAAAATATGTTAATAGAGACACCAAGTGGTATCAGAAGTGCTTATATTTGTTTCACCCATCTGTACTGAGATTCAAATTTTCACCTTGTATAGATCCACACATTTTTTTTTGCCTTATACAAATAAATGTGCTAAATTTGTTTGGCTAAGTTTGTGTTTAAATTTCTTTGGTCTGAGATGTCCATGATAGTCCATCAGGGTGTAATTAAATTCCTCGATAAAGGAGACTACAATTGGTATCAGCTTTTGCATCCATCTGTTTTTGAATTTTTCACCTTGTATAGACATCATACACATTTTTTTCCCCTTGTATAAATCTGTATAAATTCTTCTTGTAATTGATTTTCAATTTTAAAAATTATTTAATTTTATTCATTCAGAAATTGAAATCAATATCCAATTTGTATTGTGTTTATAGTTCATCAAAATTATTATCAGTTTTTGAAATTGTGATGAATTGTGACTGCAGTATATTTCACAACAAGAGGAGATTTTATTTGGATTTTCATGATGGTTGAATATTTATTATAATATCTTTGAAATGGCAATTATTTCGTGACCAACTCCTTTATCTATCACCCGTCTGCCATCCATCATGATTTTATATTAATGTGGAGAGTTTATTTTTTTAAAAGGAAAAATCATCTTGTTTTAAAACAGTGAAAATTATTTGTGATAGAAATGGGACTATATTATTATTCAGAATTAGTGAGAATTGAAAATTTTCAATAATCCATGTACAGTCGAGCTTATTTCATAATATAATTAATTTAGAAATTTATTTCATAGTCCATTTCTGTGCCTACCACATTTCTATCATCCATATTGGTTTCATATACCAAGGAGTTTTTTTTTCTTTTATAAAGCTGAAAATGATAAAAATATAATTAATATATAAGAGTGTCTCTAACCTCATTTAAAAATCCAAGCTCTGGTTATGCATGGTTATGAGACGTCTTATAATTTAAGCTGCGACTGATTCCATTTAAAAATCCAAGCTCTGGTTATTCATGGTCAGTGTGCTCTTAAATAAAAAGGAAATAAAGTGCTAAAAATAGAAATAAATTTTGAAATTCTCCTCTGAGTATAAAAGCCAGCCTATCAATCCATCTTCTATTCTATGAAATATGTTGAAATTTTATGACGTATTATGATTTGTTGATTGATAGGTATTGGGATTTGAGATTATTCGATTTTCTCACTTAAGTTGAATTATTGATTATAGTCCAAATCCATCACTGTTTTTTTGCTTTATTTATAAAAATCCTTTGAAAATAATTGGAAATGAATTGTTTTTAAAACTCTCACCATTTTATATAAAATTCATCGTATATCCGTCATTTTCTACAATGTGAAATATGCCACCTGTTCTTAGAATATTATGATTTTTGTTTGACTGATTGAAATTTATGATGACAGTTCTTCCTCTTAAGCTGATATTGTATTTGTTACTCATTTTTCATCTATATTTTAAATTCTGTATCCTTTTGATGATAACAAAAGTGGGAGAATGGGTTGAGATTTTGATTTATGAGTGAATATTTTATAAATATTTTTTGAAAATTTATGATTATTCATTTCACTCATGCACAGTTATAGGGGGAGTTGTCTGTTGTAGGGGGAGCTGATAAATAGGGGGAGTTCAATTTTCACTGTCAAACACATTTATTGTATACAAAATCTTTTATTTGTTTGTCATCATCAAAAGGGGGAGATTTTTGTATATAACGTAGTTGTATACACAATTATATGATTTTTGTTTGATGATAACAAACAAGTATATTTTACTTTAAATGTGTTTGTTACTATTATATCGCATCTCAGATAGAAATATAATATTTATGTTTAAATAGATTACGACTATACACGAATTCAAATATTCAACTGTATTTTATTTAAATAGAATATTTTATTTCAATAATTAAACAGTACAAAAATATAAACTCTACTATTTGTACATTTCACTGATATTCATTATTGTATAATCAATTTTAGTATACACGAAGCTCCTTTCTACAGACACTCGATTATACAAGCATACACTCAGACGCTCATTTACAGTTTCACTGTTACGCACACTAATATACTTTCACTGTCATCTTCTGTCTCTGTTTTCTGTCAGTCCAGTCATTGTCAGTCCAATCGTTATCTGCTTACCTGTCACATGAAACACACACACAGTACACTGCAATAGAAATGAATATGGTGCTGATTTATGTCAAGTGTTTAGGTCAAGCAAACTCAGCATCATGGCAGCTGAATAAAAAAAATTGACATATGGGAACAAGCATGTATGCGACACAGTGGAGCTACAGTCTATACATGTCCATATTAATGAACAAGTTTTTAATGTTCCAAGAATCAATCAAGAAATCAATTCATGTTTCACAGATTATGTGTTGATTATGGCAAGTTTCAAGAGCATGGCAAAATGTTTCAGATTTTCAAATGGTACATGCAAATGAAGTTAATGTATATAACCAGTATGACCAGGTCAAAACAAAAGAGAGCACGACCACAATCATGGAAGTAATACATTTTCTCATTCATTCATGGACCAGTTTAAGCAACATGATTGAAGCATTGCATTTGCTCGTATATGGGAGGTGTTCAGTTTTTTAGCAAGGAGATCTTTGCTAAAATATTCCAGAATTCAATGGTTTCCAATTATACAGTGGGAAATAAATGTGCTAAGATTTTATTCAAGAAATCTAAATTCACATTTGACAAGACAATCATTCTTTTGGGGCAATTTATTTTCAGAAACTCAATTTGTTTTTGGCAGCAGGTTAAATGACTTAAGTTCATAAGCCAACATTGAAGAGAACCAAATTGGCAGCAAAACAATTGTTCTACAGCAGTTCAATAGATCAGCATGAGCATTCAATGTTCAAGTGCAATTCATCTCACAAACAAATGGCAAGACTCAAGCATGTGTGAATTAATGTGCCAGATGTACAAGAATAATACATGAGCAAGTGCATGCAAAAGCTTTTGGAAAGAAATCACAAACATTTCTTTTTGAAATTCTACTAAATGTGGCAAGTGTTATCTATCCTCTAGAAATTCAAATTATGTCTTTCCAGAAATTACAGGAATCAGGTTTGGCAAGCAAGCATATATTTGTCAAGCTTTTATGACACTCCAAAAATTCATTCATGATTTTCTGTAACTGTTTTTAAGAGTCAATGTTGGCAAGGAATCATTTTTTTTTTGGAAAAACACAATTCAGCAAAACCATGTTTGGCAAGTAATAAATAATTTCTTTCCAAGAACATAAATCAGCTTTCCAGAAATTTAGAGTAAACACTTATGTAATCAAATCTTTGTGTTTCAAGAATTTTATCAATGAATTCATCAATTCATGTTCACAACAAGTTTTCAAGGCCAAGGATGTCAAAAGAGGAAAGCATCAATATGTTTCCAGATCTAAAACAAATCAATATGTATTTGTTTGGCAATTTTTTCTAAGGGGACAGCTAATGAAATATATTTTTCCTGAATTGCTATCAATGCTGATTCAATCAATAAATCATTTAAAGGCAGAGCAGCTATCATGCAAAGAGAATGTTGAATTTCCAAGAAATATCATTTAAACCTTTTTTTGGCAAGCTTTATTCATTTTCCAGAAATGATTTCATGGCATAATATCAAGTGGGCCAAAGATTTTATTTCTTTATTTTACAAAGGTGTTATAAGGCAACAATTCAAAAAGGTTTCCAGAAAAATTTCAAGGGCGATTCAATCAAGGCACCAAAGGGAAAAAATCACGCAACACAAATCAGTCAAGTCATTCAGTGAAATCAGAGCGATAAAAGGATTCTATTATCCTATATTAACACCTATCCTCATCAGCAATTGGCATCAAAAACAAAAATCCAAAATTTCAAGAGAAAAATCAAATCAAATTCAGAGAACTCACAAAACGTTTTTGATTGCAATCCAAGACTGTGAATCGAGCAGGAGCATAAATTTGAAGAAGCTTTGGAGATTATTTCTTTCAGAACATCAATCAATCGATTCGAGTTGGAGGATTTCAAAGAAACCCGAAAATTCCTTTTTCCCATAGCCTCCATATTCATTTCCTTAGAAGCAAAGGATCAGGCTGAACAAATAAAGAAAATGGGCAGCCAACATAAGTCAAAAGGGATTAGTTTGTATTAAAGAGGGGGTTTCTTTGCTTTCTTTTTATTTATTTTGTATTTTCAATTCTTTTGTAAACTGTCAAAACAGTTTCTAGAATTCTGTAAAAATCTAGGGAAAACCAGTTAGGTGTTTAACTGGCAGTTGGCAGAGTATGTAAAATCTGGGTTACTGGTTACAGGGTTGTAATCAGGGGAAATCTGATCGAGGGGATATCGATCAGTCTAGGGTTTTGAGCGTAGGGTTAGAATAGGAGCAGGGTTTGCGAGTGTACATGGTCTTGTATGCGGGAGCTGTTCTATCACCTAGTAGAAACCTTAGAAATGCAGCAGTAGGCAGGGTTTTGCCGAAGCTGGGTATATCTGTGTGTGATTTATTTTCTGCAGTTCTGTTTCTGCTATATTCTGTGATGTGTCAATTATTATATATCTCGTTAGAATTTTAATTCTATTAAAAACTGTGATAAACCCTATTCACCCCCCTCTAGGGTTAATCTAGTTCCAACACCTTCAACTGTTCGGTTCGCATCGCCCTCCACGGTTCGGTTTGCCACCTCCGTTCCGCGATCCGAGGGTCCTTCGTTGACCTGTTCACGCACGATCTCTTCAATCGCTTCATTCGCAGCTTCATTCGCCTGTGAAGCTCGTACTTCCTTAGACTTCTTTCCAGCCATGATATCAGGTATCGTTGAAATCTTCAAAAGTCTGAACAGTGAGGTCTCGGGACTGTTTTCTTCGGACTTGAATATCCAAACAACGGAGAAACAATCCAATATCCCGAGTTCAATTCTCAGTGAAAGCACCAAAATGTTAGATCAAAATTTGAACCTAACACCCAAATCGTTATAATATGCAGAGAATTATATGTAGAGAATAGAGAAAGATGAAGAAACACACAGGATTTATAGTGGTTCGGTGTTAACAAGTCTACGTCCACTTTATATATTATTGATTATACTTTGAATGTTAGTACAATCAATGATTTCTCTTAGACTCACTCTTACAATTATGATTTCTCTCTGTAATCTCGAAATAAAACTGATAAGAAATAGTGGTATGACAGTAATGGTGGAATCAATACTCAATACTGCCAAAAAGATCCCGAAAAATGCCAATCTCTGGGCTATTTATAGCTGATTCTGTCAGGCGGATTGCGGTCACACGTGGCGCAAATCCCGAGAATATCGGATCGGATCGAGGATTGATAAAGAATTGGTCAATATGGCAGTTGTGGAAAGGTGTCGCGAGATCCATGCATCTCGGATCGTGATGGAATTAGTCAGGAGCTTCGCCACATCCTCGGGGATCGGATCGGTTCGTGATGGCGAAGGAGGGATCGGGTCGCGACCCGCTACAGCGATCCGATGGTGTGATCCAAAGGGGGGCGATCCGCATGGGCGATCCGCCTTTCTGTGAACTAGAGGAGAGAAATCTCATACTTTCTTCTTATGTGTTGAACCTTGGTGGCTTGGTCAAAAAGCTAGCCAACAGAAGCTATGTAACATCCCGCTCGGAATGAACCTAAATTTTGATCCAGAAAAGGCCCATCGAAACTTAGAATCATTCTAAACGGGTCGTTGGTTGCTATAAAGAATTAAATTTACACAGACAATGTATATATACACTTCGAATGGAAATCTCACACAGCGGAAAGAGAATATATAATACTGAAATAAGATGTACCACTTTAATAAAAATCACATAATTCCAACACAACAGTCAAGTCTACATCTGTTCTATGGGTATACCAATAAATTCAATCTCAAATGTTTCCATAAGAAGTAAAGCAATAATAGCTAATAATAGCATAACGACTTCGTCTTTGTCTTCAGCTCCCATAATGATTCCATCCATGAATTCTACGCCATCTACTGACCTGTTGGATATATTAAGGAGAGGGGTCAGAACATTAAGTTTTGTGTGACTGAAATATGGTGTTTACTTAAAGTCCATACCCTATATTTTTAACAGATTACATATGTCAAGGTATGTCTACGCAACACACAACATTCACACAAACACCAAGTATCTAACCAATGAGGTGGATATCCAAGTCAATCACTCATTGGTGTTTTTAGCGTAAAGACCCAACGAGGTAGGCATTCTCGGTTACTATGGCCCTATTAAAGGTGGATTTTTATGATCTCTTATAACCCTGAGGCGAACCCTAACCCCTTAAGACCCCGTTCTAGTACGTCAGCGTTCTTAAGTCTATACTCTCAATTGCAATATGAGAAGATAGTATTGCAAATGTTGCTACTTAACTGATATTACGGTAGAACACCTATGTCGCTTAAGACTTCCCTTAAATAGTTGGTGGGTGTCCAATAGCCACATATCTGTTATATACCAATTATGTCCCTAGTAGAACCCTTACAAACTTTTAGAGGAAGTAGACGTCCCCCATGGAATACCCTACTCCATTACCGCTTATGCCTAACCACTTTTAGAGAAGGGGGACCCAAAGACTTACTTCGAATCTAAAAACGCTGAGTCCCATGACTTTGGTTCCTCCCTAGGGAATAAACCTTAAGAGGGATCCTAGTCCTAACAACTTAAGACCCAAATTAGATAGGAAGAGAGTCAGTCATTTAAGACCTTTTCAAGGTGTAGTAAACCTACCTACTTTCACACACAATAGACTTATATATATAGTTATATATATACACACCAGACCTCTCACATTAAAACGTATACCTGTAGATGCCGGATATGCCGGGAGGTTCTGGGCGGTTCCGGGCCGGCTTATACTACAAGTAGGTTTAACCTTGTATCATAGTGTACAAAGTCTGAATGACCCATGGAACCTAGACCTCTTACATTAGTTGGGCCTACTTGTGGTTGCTGGATTTGCCGGTCGGTTCCAGACAGATTTATACCACAAATGGCAACCAACCTCGTGTTTGTATGTCACTATTTATATATGTAAAGCCATTCTATACACACATAAGAGAAATCAGTATACATATATATATATATATATAGGCATTTCAAACTCAAATTCTATCCAAATCGCATTTATTACATTAATATTACGTTAACTATCTTGATTACGCTATATTAATAAAACAATTATAACGCATGAATAATGCTAAATGTTCGTATGAACAAGAGAACATTCTAACGAGATATCAATTATCAATTTGTCCTGAATTAAGGTATACAAGTTAATGTCTCATATTTTTTACCGCTATAATTCAGGCATGTTGGCATAATAACGTAATAACAGATAGCAGTGAATGGAAAATATACATACATACAAATTTCAACTTGCATCCTAAGCTTGTTGGAATGATCTTAATAATGGATCAAGAATACAGTATAACATACACATATAATATGTACATATATGTTTATAAGTTTCACTTTATCTAATTCACCCCTTTTTGGTGTTTTGCACATAAAAACGTTTACATTTGATATATTTCGAGTATGAATACGTTTGGATTCAAAATAGAATCCAAACCTAATCAAATCATGGAATAACCGAATTTAAACCCTTTTATGTTACAATAAAATGTTTACATAAGGTTGGATTACACAAAGTAGAAACAACAACAACACCCCTTTCATTCTCAATCAAATATTAAGATCCAAATACATAAATCCAAATAACATGACAATTCTTACTCAAATACAAAAAGAGGATTTGGGGGCTTTTGCATTGATATTATTGATTTCCAAATCATCTTAGGCATAGCTATCAACATGTTAATCTATTAAAAAAAATAGAATATGCCTAGGAACACAATATTCCACTCACATATCTAAGAAAGAACAAATAGAATTTTTGTTGTAGATTAAGATCCATGTTTAATCTTTGCAACAAACATGCTCCAATCCTCCCAGTATATATGTGGGAATCAACTTTTAAAATCTTCTATACATATATATACATATATATAACTAAATTCCAGAATTCATACTAAAATTTTTATGAATTTAGATTAAAGTGAAGGTAAGAATAAGGGTTAGAGGAATAGAAGAGAAATTCCTATCCTTTTTCTAGAATTCTGCAATGGCAGAAGAATAACATGGAGGTAGATAGAAAAGAGTGGCTAGGGTTTTGTGGTGTGATATGAGGACCTATATATAGTCGCTTGTATAAGCATAGGCCGTTACATTATTCAGATGAAATCCTGGCCATATATTTATATATATCCCTTTAGAAAACCCTAATAAAACATAGATTCACTGGGCTTCTTAGCCGCCAGGCGGTCAACCGATGGTCGACATAGATTCACTGGGCTTCTTAGCCGCTAGGCGGTCAACCGATGGTCGACACCCCTTCTAGGGGTGCGGTCGACCTCCTGGTCGCTGAAATGCCCAATGAATTTATGTGGCGCTGAGGTGTCTAATTAAATAATATGTTGCTTTATTTTCTAATCACTTTCTTTACTTAAAATATTCTTTGTCCCCATAATCTTATCCTCTTTTTGAATTTCAAATTATCCCTCATTTATTTAAATGTATTTTGGACACATATATATATATATATATATATATATATATATATATATATATATATATATATTACTCCTCTAACTATACATATTTTCTGCGTTTTACTATCCAATTTAATTTGCTTATAACTTCTTCATACATTAACCGTTTTCAACATACTATATATGAAAATGATTCAGAATTTCTCCATGAATCCAAATAAAAGATTTTCATAGCCAAATTCCTAAAGCTGCAAAATCTCATTTTCCAGCCTTATTTTAAATTTTTATATTTAATATTTCTGTCTTTTACGGGGTGTAACATTCTCTCCCCTTAAAATCGATTTCGTCCCGAAATCTGTTTGAAGGGGAGAAAAACACAACTCGCTTGAAACATCCATGTTGTACATCCATGTTATTTTTAAATTCATCCACGATCATCCATGACTCGCCATGATTATGAACTGCAGATGCACTAAAGTGAGCTCTATCCTAGCACGTAGATGTAATAAGTGATGCAATATGGATGCAAACAACCTAATTATGCATATATTTCTATATGAGTGCGTTGTGCAATGGTGTTGCATTCATTTCCTAACATGCAATCTAACAATCACAGTGCATCCAGAAACGTTATTTTAAGGAAAATTTACCCGAGAAAAGCTCTTGGTGATATGTCTCATCTTGTCCTCTGTCTCCCATGTGCTTTCCACATGATCATTTCCCCATCGTACTCGGACAAGGCGAACGGTTTTGATATGGAGTCTATTGATGTCGTACTCTACAATCCTTGTAGTTACACGGGGAACTCTGAACTCCAACTCGAGTTTTTCTATGTCCCCAATTTCATCAAGCTCGAGTCTGATAGCAGAATCATGAATGCATTTCCTTAGATGAGATATATGAAAAATGTTACGGATTCCCAATAGTCGCCCTGGGAGATCCACTCGATAAGCCAAAGATCCTATCTTCTCGATGACACAAAAAGGCCGAATAAATCTAGGAGCTAACTTCCCAGTCTTTCCAAACCAAACAGTCTTCTTGAGAGGCGATACTTTTACGAATACCTAATCTCCAATATTAAACTCAAGTTCCCCTATTCGCTTATCGTCATATGATTTCTAGCGGTCTTGGGCTGCCTTCATCCTCTGCCTAATCAAGGATATCTTCTTCGTGGAATCAAGGACAAAGTCTGGTCCGAGTAGAACTTTGTCGGTAGTTTCCCACCAACAAGTTGACGGTTTGCATGGCCTCCCGTAAAGCGCTTCAAAAAGGGTCGTAACGATCGTCGTTTGAAAACTATTGTTATAGGAGAATTCTACGAGCGGTAGATGTTGCTTCCAAACTCTTCCAAAGTCGTTGATGCAAGCACTGAGTAAGTCTTCCAATATTTGATTTACTCTTTATGTCTATCCGTCCGTCTGCGGATGGTAGGATATGCTTAGGTTGAGGGTCATTCCCAATATTTCATGTAGGCCTCTCATAAATTCACTTATGAACAAAAGGTCTCTATCACTCACAATACCCGATGGGATAACATATTGTCTGACTATCTCTTTGACATATAGTTGGGCTAACGAGGATGTAGTCCTTGTCTTCTTGACTAGTATAAAATGGGGGCTTTTGGTTAAACGATCTACCACAACCCAAATGGCATCATTACCCTTTTGGCTTCTAGAAAGTCCATGGAAATACGTTCCCACTTCCACACAAGGATCTCTAAAGGTAGTTATACACCTTTAGGCTTCCCTTCTGCTTTTACTTTTTTTCACGTCAAGCATTTGGCCAAGAACTCGACTACATCTTTCTTCATTCCTTCCAATGGAGATTCCTTTTCATATAGCTATTTACGTTATATCCCCATCGGGGTGTATGGTCATCTTTGACTTATAGCACTCCTCTATAATTTCTTTCCTCAACCCTTCATCCTTAGGGACGTAAAGTCATCCATCCCAAAGTAAACTTCCATCATTGCAAATTGAATATCTAGTCGAATAGGAAAGGTCTCATTCTTTCCCATTTTTTCGTTTATGCTTCTTAACTCTTTGTCAAGGTATTGTGTACCTCGAATCCTCTCTTTTAGAGTAGGTCTAACTATCATGGCTCCAAGAAAAACATTAAAAGTGCTTGGTGAGGGTTGCAAATTAAAATCAAAGAGGAACTCTAATCGTTTCCATTCCGAGATCGCATTTAAGGTTGCATGTTTTCTACTTAAAGCATCCGCTACAGCATTCCCTTTTCCCGGGGTATACTGAATCATGAAATCAAATGAGGCAATATATTCCATCCATCATTGTTGTATCGAGTTTAGGTCACGTTGATAAAATAAATACTTTAGGGATTTATGGTCGGTAAAAAGTTCAAATTTCTCCCCTAAAAGTTAATGTCTCCACATTTTAAGGGTGAACACTACAGCGGCTTACTGAAGGTCATGAACTAGGTATCTTTTCTATGGATTCTTGAGTTGTCTACTGGCGTAAGCAATTACTCTTCCCACTTGCATAAGGGCTGCTCCTAAACCGATCCCACACACATCAGTGTAAATAGTAAACAGTTTTGAACTGTCGGGTATGATTAGGACTGGCGCACTGGTTAATACTTCCTTTAATTTCTTAAAGGCTACGTCACATTTATTACTCCAAGGAAACACCAAATTATTATTTGTTAATTGGGTTAAAGGAGTAGTAATCCTGGCAAAGTCTTTAATGAATTTTCGATAATATCCGACCAATCCAAGGAAGCTTCTTGCGTCTATAACATTTGGAGGTATCCTTCATTCATTGATTGCCTTGATCTTTGCAAGGTCTACGACCAAGCCTTTACTTGACACAATGTGTCCTAAAAATCTTACTTCTTCCCTCCAAAAATGGCACTTCAAGAATTTTTCTTTCAACCGGTTCTTTCTTAATATCCCTAAAACCTTCCTTAGATGATCTTTATGCTCTTTACAGTCTTTTGAAAATATAAGGATATCATCTATGAAGACTACCACAATCTTATTTACAATGCACCTAAACACTCTACTCATGAGATCAACAAAGAAGGCGGGTGCATTTGTTAGTCCGAAGGGCATAACTTCCCATTGGAACAGTCTATCCAGCATCCTAAACGCAGTTTTGTCCTTGTTGTCCTCCGCAGTACTTTAACTAGTGAAATTTAGTAGAAAGGTCTAGTTGGGAAAATACTCGGGCTCCTCCCAAGTGGTAAAAAAGGTCATTGATTCTAGGTAAAGGTTACCTATTTTTCTTGGTCAGCGTATTAAGTTCCTAATAATCCACACAAAGTTTTAAAGATCCGTCTTCTTTGGTGGCAAACACAACAAGTGCACCCCATTCTGAGGTACTTCGTCAAATGAAACCTTTTTGTAATAATTCTGAAATCTGCTTATCTAAATCCTTTCTTTCCTTAGGTGACATGTGCCTCAAGGGTAGTGCTACAGGTATAGCATCCTTCTCTAAGTCAATACGAAAAGAGATTTCTTTGTGGGATAAAAGTGCTGTGACCTCTCAAAGATATCCATGAACTCACATACTATAGGGACGGAAGACGATCCTTCTGAACTAGGATATAAGGAATATGACAAGTATTTATCCTTGTTCCTAACATTACAAGGAATACTTAGACTGCGTCCTCCTCGGCTCCTAAGACGAACGATTCTCTTACCACAATCTAGGACAGCCCCATAAAATGATAGCCAATCCATACCTAGAATAAGGTCATACCCCATAAAATCCAACGCATATGCTTCGCAGGGGAACTCGACACCTCTAGTGCTAGGACTTTGCAAAACAATTCAAGATACTTAGATCCTTCGATAGGGTTGGCTACCTCCACCAGACTATTAGAGTTAGATATGGGAAGGTTCAATAGGATAACTAGCCTCTTGGAGATAAAAGAATGAGTCACTCCAAAATTGAACAAGGTGTATACCGAATTTCCTAAAACAGAAGTTATACTTTTAAGTGTTGGTTGTCCTTGGTCATTTGGGGGTCGACTTTGAATTGGTGTTGCCTCTATTGCATAATTCTAGTCACTTTTAATAACCTTAGGCTTGTGGCAGTCCTTAGACATGTGTCTTTCTTCATGGCAGTTGCAACACTTTCCTTTGAATTCCTTCTTCACCAACCAGGTCCTACAACCCTTGGCCTCATGGCCCTTGCGGTTGCACCTCATACAAGTCTTTGCTTCCTTTTTGAATTTTGTTCCTTTCTTCTAGTTTTTCCACCACTTCTTTTTCTTATTTTTGTTGGAACTTCCTTCTCCTTTCTCACCTTCTTTATCCTCCTTGGAACCTTTAATTGTGCATAGGATAGTTGTCTCTATTAGGGTTTCAAAAGTTTCCCTAAATGTTACTTAGGCTAATAAAGTTTCCTTCATTGGGGAGCTTAACCCTTTAACAAACCTGAAGGCTTTATTCATAGGGGTGTCTACCAAACCTCTCCCAAACATACATAATTTGGTAAATTTGGCTACATACACTTGCAAGCTCAAGTTTCCTTGCTTGGGCTGGATGAATTTCTCTAAATAGATAGTCATTTCTGCCTTTGGCAAAAACTTTGCTTCGAAAAGGGTTTTGAATTCGACCCAGGAAAATATCTGGCACCCGTTCTCGACAGATACTGAGTTCCACTACTCAAGGGACTCATCTTTCAAGTGTTAGGCTGCAATTCTCCTCTTCACCTCATCAGGCCAGCCAGTAGCTTCAAAATTTCTTTCACAGTCCATTATCCAAGATTGGGAATTAATAAAACTTTCCTTCCTAGTGAATGATTTCACTCTAAGATTCCCGAAGCTCTTACAGAAGCGAGAAAAATTAAAGGCCACCATAGCGGCAAGAGCTATAGGAGCTGTTGGGGAAGGATTAGCAACATGTACCTGTTCCACAGTACAGAGATATTGTTGGAACCATTCTAGCAAGTATCGGGGCCTTGTCTGGTTACCCTACTCAGTAGGATGATCATCCATTCTACTATCTGAAAAGAAAAGGAAGAATCCTTTAGTGTATACTCCTGAGATATTATTTAAGCTGAAAAGGGAAGAAAACAATAAAGCTGCCTAGTATTGATGTGTAAACTTATTGGGGGTAAATATGTATATTATATATATAGTTTGAAATTTTTTTCCAATATACAAATACGCCTCTCATATGTATAATTCCATCATAATTGGGTAACTTAGGCTCTGATACCAAATTTAACAACCCGCTCAGAATGAACCTAAATTTCAACCCAAAAAAGGCCCATCGAAACTTAGTATCATTCTAAACGGGTCGTTGGTTGCTGTAAGGAGTTAAATTCGCACAGATAATGTATATATATACTTCGAATGGAAATCTCACACAGTAGAAATAGAATATATAATACTGAAATAAGATGTACCACTTTAATAAAAATCATAGAATTACAACACAACAGTCAAGACTACATTTGTTCCATGGGTACACTAATAAATTCATTCTCAAATGTTTCCATAAGAAGTAAAGCAATAACAACTAATAATAGCATAACGACTTCATCTTCGTCTTCGTCTTCAGCTCCCATCATGATTCCGTCCATGAATTATACACCATCTACTGACCTGTTGGATATGTTAAGGACGGGGGTCAGAACATAAAGTTACGTGTGGCTGAAATATGGTGTTTACTTAAAGTCCATATCCTATATTTTTAGTAGGTTACATATGTCAAGGATGTCTACGCAACACACAACATTCACACAAACACCAAGTATCTAACTGTAACACCCCACGCCCGCTACGGTCACTCACTAAGGGAATGCCATAGCATCGGTGGAGTATCTTAAGTGAATATAGAACAGAAAAGTTACAACAAGACAGATATAAGTAATACTTGAGAATTTAAAACATCATTTCATTGCAGCAAAAGATAAACATGTTTGGTTACATCACAAAACCATAAACAAGAGTCAAGTACATAATATCCATCTTGATAAAACAAAAGTACATAATCCCACTAACATAAACTAATAGCCATAAAAGCAAAGATAAGCTGAGCTTTACATCAATGGTTCAAGCTCCAAAAGACAGATAAAGCGATCTGATCAAAGTCCACTAGCACTAGGCCCACTCTGAGAAACTGAGGGTTGGGAAAAAAGATAAAAACAACGGGGTCAGACATAAGTCTGAGTGAGCCCTATAACTTTAACGATACAATCATTAAAGTAATTAGGGTATGATATAAACTTGGTACGGTACAACTGGGGATAAATGACTACACTAAGCAGCCAACTAGACTTAGGATGAACTAAGATAACGATAAACACGCATCTACCCACCCAAGGGTAATACTAAACTGCACCACACCAGATCTACCCACCCAAGGGTAATTCCTACACTGCACCACACCAGATCTACCCACCCAAGGGTAATTCCTAACTTAAAGATTGATCCCACTAAGTGTACTTAGTAATCTTAATAGTAGTCTCGTGTACCCCTAGCTGACTACATAGGTGCCGTCTGCCCCTATCTCCACTAGGTGTACCCACTACTCCCATTCGATCGGCTCCCTAACGTAGATACCTGTGCTGGCCCCACAGTGGGGTGTATCACTCCCCAAAGTGGCAACCTGATACAATCAACGGTGCACGGCTTATACCTACATGATGCAACAACGTCTTACCTACCAGCCCAGGTCCACACACGCATATGAAACCCGTTGGACTTGCGTTGCCACCGCTAACCCGTTTCGGCCTCTTATAGTCAAGCCCAGTACGCGTGTCACGTCCTCGACATGGGTCGAGCCCAATAAGATGCATATGGGTTATTGGTTGAAATGGGCCCCCACAAGCTACCCACATAAGCTTGTCACTTCTAGTGTATCCCACTTAACCCTTTTTAATAATCATGTCCACTTACATGTTTAAAGTTTGGTTAAGTCATCTAATCATATTTTTCAATTGCCACTCAAGGCACCCATTAGATTTCCACATGCCACCCAAGGCACTTACTTGATTTCCACATGCCACCCAAGGCACTTACTTAACCCTTTAATCATGTTTAATTACACGTTCTACCTTGGTTAAGTACTCTAATCGTATTTTCTATTGCCACCCAAGGCAACCACTAGATTTTTCCACATGCCACCCAAGGCACTTACTTAACCCTTTAATCATGTTTAATTACATGTTCCACTTTGGTTAAGTATTCTAATCGTATTTTCTATTGCCACCCAAGGCAACCACTAGATTTTTCCACATGCCACCCAAGGCAATTACTTAACCCTTTAATCATGTTTAATTACATGTTCCACTTTGGTTAAGTATTCTAATCGTATTTTCTATTGCCACCCAAGGAAGCCACTAGATTTTTCCACATGCCACCCAAGGCACCCACTTAACCCCTCATGTCCCTCTACATGCTAATATGGTTAAGTGTTTCTTAATTGATTAAGATCGTAACCTTTGTAAAGACCTCTCACATTAGACTATCTTTTATGGCAGCTGGATTTGCCGGTCGGGTCCGGGTAGCCTTACGCCATAACCGAGTCTAACCTCGTGTCTTTACACTTGTCACGTATTTAGTTTATGCCTAAGACCTCTCACATTGGGCCAATCATTTGTAGCCGCTGGATTTGCCGGTCGGGTCCGGGCAGTCTTATGCTACAAAATGGTCCAACCTCGTGTCTTAGTCGATTAATTACATCTAATTAATCACCCCCATAATTTGTATTAATTATCCCTAATTAATTACAAATTTAACGATGTACATAATTGACTCAATTATGTCCATCCACTTTATGGTATGCATAATCATACCAACTTCACACCACTTTATTATCATGAATATTAACCCTATCGTTCCCCACGTAATACGTTGACATGACATACTTAAAAGGGAAGATTCATCACAAACACAATGGGTTCAACTTGCATAACATTAGCATCAACATGGGTTTTAAAGGCGTCAACTTGCATATATGACCATGGCATCAAACCCAACTAGCATAAATAATCAACCCAAACTTGCATGAATCACATATGTCATAAAAAGGTTAACTTGCATAAGTTACTTATGTCATACAAAGGGGTAAATTTGCATATGTATGTATGACATACAAAGGGGTTAACTTGCATATGTATGCATATCATACAAAGGTGTAAACTTGCACATGTTACTTGCATATAATCAAACACCAAACTTGCATAACATGTCATATATGAACTTGCATATAATCAAACACCAAACTTGCATAACATGGTGTCATAATGGATCAATGTTTATCATAGCAATTTGCATAACTAGCATCATGAACACATAGCCTAACACTTGCATAACTTGCATAACATCATGATCATATAGCATATAACTTGCATAACTTGCATAACATCATGAACATGTAGCATATGACTTGCATAACTTGCATAACATCATGATCATGTAACATGTAACTTGCATAACTTGCATAACATCATGAACATATAGCATATGACTTGCATAACTTGCATAACATCATAAACACATAGCATATGATAACATAACTTGCATTGATCCACATTCATAGCCATAACCTCATTATATCCTATCATAACCATTTCAACAATTGGTCATTAAGGCTATAGTACTCACAACTTGTTGATTAGCACTCCTATGAAGAAGATTAAGTTGCTAGAGTTGATTAGAAGTTGATTTGAGAAGCAATCTTCTTCTACAATTTGATGGAGGCTCCTTCAAGTTGCATTTTGACGGCATAACGACGTTGTATCTATTTTTAGTATGAATTAGGGTAGTCTTAGGGTGTATTTATAGAATTAGGATGTAGTTTAGGCCCTTAGATTAACCCTAATTTTGTTTAGAGCCGTCAGATTTCGTCACAAGCCATCCAGCACAGCCCAAAAGCCAAAATGGTGCACCCAGGTCACACAGACCGACAGGGGGGGGGTCGACCCCTGTGTCGACCCCTGGGTCGACCCCTAGGGAGGGGGTCGATACCCATGTCGACCCTAGGGTCGACTCCCTCTGCCTGGCGGGAATTTTCCCGCCTCTTCTGAAATGTGAAATTTTTGTATTTAAATCTTTTTGAATTTCTGAAAACTTCTTCGGGCCTTAACTGGGTCATACGGACTCCGATTTTCGAAAACTCGGACTCTTTTTCGCGTATTTTTCCGAGACGAACGCAATGGCATAGCCCATTTCCCATGATTCAGATTTTAAAATTTAGTTCTGCCCTGTTTTATATTATAGCAAGTTATTCAACATACGGGGTGTTACACTAACCAATGAGGGGGATATCCAAGTCAAACACTCATTGGTGTTTTTAAGGTAAAGACCTAACGAGGTGGGCGTTTTCGGTCACTTATGGCCCTATTAAAGGTGGATTCTTATGATCTCTTATAACCCTAAGGTGGACCCTAAGCCCTTAAGACCCTATACCAGTACATCACTGTTCTTAAGTCTATACTCTCAATTGTAATATGAGAAGTAGTATTGTGAACGTTACTACTTAACTGATACTACGGTAGAACACCTATGTCGCTTAGACCTCCCTTAGACAGTTGGTGAGCATTGTAACACCCTTAATTTTAAAAGACATCATAACAACATACTAAAGAATACTTAAATAATTATTGGGAATTAAGGGAAATAAACTGTACCATTGTGTTCATCTAGGAATTCTCTTAAGATATACTCTAAGTTTGCGTAAAACGGACATCGTATGAAGAAGATATTAAGGTTTGAAGTTTGCATACATATAAGAGAAATATATATAAACTAATCAATTCAGAATTCAAAACATTTCAAAATCGAAGAGCGGGAAACCACACAGAGATCGACTCGTTGGGGGTCGAGCTGCACCCTAAGGGGGTCGACCCTATGGTCAACCCACATAAGGGGGTGTCGACCCTAGGGTCGACCCACCTCCACATCCATCAAGATTCATACCCTGAACCTGGACTTGTTTCTGAACAACATTCGTTAGCAGTAGGCTATAAAAAGGATAGCATTTCTATTGTTTTATTCACTCAAAACAACGAAGACAACGAGATGTTGCCCCACCTTGGATTGAATTATCTATTCGACTGGAACAACAACTTACATGTATACAAGAATCTCTACTGCAACATCAACATTCTTTTCTCGGTTCTTTAGATCAAGTCTCTATGAGTTCTTGTTGCTTTTAGATATAAATATTTAACATGTAACTTCGGCATGTTTAAAAACCGGATCTAAACCTATGCATGTTGAGAAGTTGATTAATATTTAAACAGATCTTCTATAATGACATGAAACTTGCTATACACCTATTTTGCTTAGTTATTTCTATATGCCTATTTCTATTCCCATTTCTGTTATTTATGCCTATTTCTGTTCTCCTTCCTCTCTCATTCCTTTTTATTTTTATAGCCAGGCTACCTTCGAGCCTAGGCCGATATCACTGAAATATGCGTACGAGCGAAATTGGGTTTAATTGGGAATGATTGGGAATGATAATTTGGGTGCACAACATGTACTATGAATATGACTAAAGTTTGGGGAATAACTTATACTATGCAATATAACTGAAATATGGCATTCATGAATATGGGAACATGTAGGCTTAATACAAAGATTAAGGGGACATGTAAATGGAATTGTATGTCACCTATGTATTCTGTTTGATCTGTTGGGTGGTTATGTAAACTTGTTAATCTGGTGGGGTTGTAAGGACACTATTAACCCATGTAAAACTAAACATGTGTAAAGCCTTGTTGATTGGGGATGCAATTTTAAGGGTGCTTATGTCATTTGTTGTGTGGGACCCATATTAGTCAGTAACCCACTATGGTATTAAAAGAGGATCCCGCACTAGGTAGGGGTCATAACATGCTTACTGAGACTTATTATAAGAGGTTCATTTAGGATGGGGTGTTCTGATGGCTCATTCCAACGGGGTTATGTGTGTGCATGGGTCCGGCCTATCTGGGAAAATAAGATGCCATAACACATGTAAATAGGTCTGTATCCGTCTAGTTGTTGCCACTTTAGGAAGTAATAAACCGTACTATGGGGCTGGAACATGGTATTTACATGGTAGGGAGCCGATCACGGGGGTAGTAATTAGGGTACATCTAGTTCTGTTTAGGTACCTGTTATTTCTGTTTGGGGTAACACCCGTTATATTCTGTTCAGGTACCTATTATTTCTGTTTGAGGTAAAACCCGTAGCTAGAAGTATGCCTAAGTCTACCATTTAAGCTATGCTGGGATCATTCTGTTTATGCTGAGTAGTTGAAAAATACTTAATGTGATATACTAGTATTGGTGTAGAGAAAGTATTTGAGAAGCATAATTCATCTTGTTCATCCTGTTTGTACTTGTAATATACTGTTGTTATCTCTCATCCAGTTTATTTACTATCTCGTTATTTTTACCTCTTTATATGCTAAAAGTCATTGGACTCGCCAAACTTTATGTATGACCCGTTTTGTTTCCTTTTCTCTATCTTCCTTTCCCTTCCCCCCCCCCCTCCCCGGTTCTCAGGGTAGGAATACTCATGCTTGATTAGGACTCTCTCTGGTTTCTACTTGGAGCTGGATTTTCTTTGCTTAGATGTATCGCTTTGACTATTTGTCTACCTTATTATGGCTATTTTTGGGGACTATGGATTTATATTTATGTACTATGATGGTTTTATTACAAGGCAGATACTTTAGTTTGATGTAATTGGTTTTCAGTATTTCAAACCTATGCTGTAACTGTATTTTTGGACCATGATATTTTCTTTTGGAAAATAAAGTATTATATTTACGCTACTATTTATATCTATCTTGTGTAATTCTGTGTCTGTTTACCTATAACGCTTCACAAAACTTAGTGCATTCGGGTAAAGGTCTGTTTTTGAAATACATATTCCCCAAAGCCGTATAAAAATCTTTCCGATTCTCTGTTTGAGCCTTTTTTCTCTTTTCATCATGTTTGAGGAACTGAATCTTCCCGAAGGCGTTCAAATATCGGCTTGGTTCCATAGATACCTTGAGCCTACGGTACCTACCGGAGGCCAAGCAGACTCCCCTTCCCCGGCTGTAGCTGTTGTTCCTCCTCCTCTGCGAGTAGATAATTTCTCTAAGATATGCAAGAACTTCTGTGCTATGGGCGGAAAACCATTCCGCGGAACGGAAAGCTTTGTGGAAGCATGGAATTAGCTTAAAGAAACAGAGGACTTATTTGGGATTTTCAAGGTTGATGACCGTAGGAAGACTCAGTTGGCCCCATGACAACTGAAAGATGAGGCTTCATTCTAGTAGGAAGTGACGCAAGCAGGGCGTCCAGTAGATACTTGGGCTATTTCGTCAGAGGTTCGAGATGAAGTTTCTCTCTTAAGAAGAAGAGAGTATGCAGATGGAGCGGTTTCTGGCACTTAAGCAAGTAAGCATGTCTGTCAAAAAGTATGTCAATAAATTCAACTAGTTGGCAGTGTTTGGGTTGGAGTTGGTAAATACTCCACACAAGAAAGCTTTGAGGTTAGCAAGAGGACTGAATGAACCCCTCCATGGACTGGCTATGTCACATAATCCTATGGGAGCAACTTTCGAGAAGCTCATTGATATAGCATTGATGAACGAAGAAGTCACAAGCGAAAAGAAAGAGGAAAAAACTAACGAGACACAAAACAAGAAGATGTGGCCTAAGAAAGAATGGCAAAAGAAAGATGGAAATAATGACAAAGCTCAGAATAAGAAGGAATGTCATGGTTGTGGAGGCTTGGGTCATGTGATCAAGAATTGCAGGAAGAGGAAGAATTCTTGTTTCAGCTGCGGTGAAACTGGACACTATAGTAGGGAATACCCAAAGATGGAAGGACAGGGGTAGAGGGCAGGACCTTCTGGAGGAAAAGTGCATACTCTCGAGGCTAACAAACCGGACAAAGGTAGGAAAGTTTTCGTTAAAGGTTTGATTTCTCTTTCCGATTATCCAGTTAGGACTCTTTTTGATTCTGACACTTCTCACTCTTTTATATCCAATTCTGTGGTGAAGTCTCTTCCCTTTAGTACTAGTATTGTTTCTGATCCCGTTTTTGTCTCAAACCCCATTGGTGGCAAGGCTCATATGTTTATGGTTTGTCAGGGTTTGAGGATATCTGTGTTAGGCGTCAAGTTTGACTGCGATGCCTATGTACTTGGTTTCATGGGTTATAGTTTGATTTTAGGGATGGATTGGCTAGCCATGTATGATGTCAATCTAGACTTTGAGAGGAGGGTCGTTAGACTTTTGAATTGCAATGAGAGAACTCTCGGGATTTCTTGTGACCCAAAGGGGTCTGTCATGCTTAGTTTCCTAGAATCGCTTGATGCTTCTGTAGATGATTTGTGGTATGTACCTGTAGTCTATGAGTATCCTGATGTTTTTGAGGAGGTTCGGGGCTTACCTCTGAGGCGCGAGATTGATTTTCTGATATATTTGCTGGATAATGCAAAGCCAATTGTATTGCCTGTGCACCACATGGCTTCTAGGGAAAGGAGAGAGCTTAACAAGCAAGTAACGGAGCTACTTGATATGGGGTTTATTAGGTGAAGTATATCGGAATGGGGTGCTACGGTCGTTTTTGCAACTAAGGCAGATGGCTCGCTTCGCTTATGTGTGAATTATAGGGAATTGAACAAGCTCACTAAGAAGAATAGGCATCCACTCCCGAGGATTGATGACCTGTTTGACCAGCTTGTTGGTGCATCTATTTTCTCGCAGTTAGAATTGGTTACGGGATTTTATCAGTTGAGAGTGGTCGACGACTGCATAGATAAGACCCGACTGCATAGATAAGACTGCTTTTAAAACTCCGGATGGTTTCTTTGAGTGGTTAGTCATGCCTTTTGGGTTGACTAATGCACCCACACATTTTGTGGATCTGATGAGTAGGGTGTTCAGGGAGTTTTTTAATAAATTTGTTGTGGTCTTTATTGATGAGATGTTGATTTTCTCGAAGAATGAAGAAGAGCATGCCCTACATTTAGGAGAGGTCTTGAGAATTCACCGAATTCACTGGCTTAAGGTGAAGTTCTCTAAGTGCCACTTTTGGGGAAAGGAGGTGAGACTTTTAGGGCATATGGTTTCAAAGGAAGGGATAGCGTTGGATCCCGCAAAATTTGTTGCAGTTCAAGATTGGAAAGCCCCAAAGAATACAACGGAGGTGAGAAGTTTTCTTGGTATAGCAGGATACTATAGGAAGTTTATTAAATACTTCGCGAGGATATCAGCCCCACTCACTAGGTTGACGAAGAAGAATCTGACCTTTGCTTGGAACGTTAATTGTGAGGATGCTTTTCAACGATTAAAGAGGGATCTGACAATATCCCCAGTTCTGACATTGCCTAATGGGAGCAAGGTGTTCACAGTGTACACTGATGCATGTGATACAAGAATTTGTGTCGTTTTGATGCAAAAGGAAGGGTAGTATCCTGTGGGAGTAGATAGTTGAAGATTCATGAGAAAAACTGCCCCACTCACAATTTGGAATTGGCTGTTATAGTGTTCGCATGTAAGTCTTGGCAACATTATCTACTTGGAGAGAGGTTCGAGTTATACACGAACCATAAATATTTCAAGTATCTGTTCTGGCAAAAGGATCTCAATTTGGGACAACAGATATGAATGGAGTTCCTAGCATCCTATGACTTTGAGATTGCTCATACCCCTAGCAAGGGTAATGTGGTGGCAGACACGTTGAGTAGGCAGAGGGTGACCTTGAGTCCTCTATTTGTAGAGAGGCAGAGCTTGGGGTATATATCGACCTTCGAATTTAGGCCTTCTACAGATCTTACACCGGGTTTGTTAGCATCGTTAGTGGTGCGACCTAATCTTTTGGATCAGATAGGATCTTTGCAGCGAGAGGACTTACAGAAAGAAGACATTTTGGATAGGCTCAGCATAGGAGAGACTTTAGTCACCTTAGAAGATACTCCATGGATGATAAAGGGTGGCTGCAAAGGGATGGAAGGCTTTGTGTTCCCCATCTTGGGAGTCTATTGAAGACGGTCCTTGAGGAAGCCCATTGTTCTAGAATGACTATCCATCCGGGTGGCGATAAGATGTATAGAGATATGAAGAGGGTTTTCTTTTGGTCTGAGATGTAGAAAGATGTAGCGGAATTCATAGCTCAATGTTTCATATGCCAACAAGTTAAAGCTAAAGAGAAAAAGTCTGGCGGGTTGCTGCATACTTTGGAGGTCCCTCTCTGGAAGTGGGAGAGCGTCTCTATGGATTCCATTGATGGTATGCCTAGATCGAGGAAGGGCAATACCAATATCTAGGTTATTGTGGATAGGCTTACTAATAGCGCTTATTTCATTCCTGTTAAGAGCAAGAGAACGACATCATGGTTAACATCAGTTTTTCTTCGTGAGATAGTCTAACTACATGGAGTACCTTCCAGCATAGTGAGTGATCGTGATCCCAACTTTACTAGTGAGTTTTGGTAGGGCTTGCAAGAGGCACTTGGTATGTAGTTATGTTTGAGCATCGCATATCACCCTTAGACCGATGAGCAAACTGAGAGGGTGAATAGAGTTCTTGAGGATCGTCTGAGTTTGTGTATCCTAGACTTCGCAGGGACTTGGGAAGAGTATCTTCCAATGGTGGATTTTGCCTACAACAACACTTATCAGGCTAGTATTGGCATGGCACCCTTCTAGGCATTGTATGGGCAACCCTGTAGATCAGCAACTTATTGGTGGGAATTTACAAATAGGCTTCTATTTGGACCTGAGATGATTAAGGAGACTTCAGAGAAGATTGACCTTATCCGCAGATGCATAGAGACAGCTCAGGGCAGGTAGAAGTCTTACACAGATAAGAGAAGGATGGATATTGAGTTTGAGGCGGGAGACATGGTTTCCATCAAGGTATCACCTTTGAGGAATGTGGTTTGCTTTGTATCTATAGGGAAATTGATGCCAAGGTTTGTGGGGACATTTCGCATAACAAAAAGGATTGGTCGAATGGTCTATAACGTAAATCTACCAGGGAGACTGGTAAGAGTACATGATGTTTTCCACGTTTCTTATTTATGAAAGTGTCTACATGATGCGACAAAAGTTGTTGAGCCGAGCATGCTTGAGGAGGTAGAAAAGGAGGCAACAATTAGATGAGTTCCTACCTGTATACTTGGACCAGAGGTTAAGAAGCTCGGCATTCGAGGGGTTAAGCTATTGATAGTTCAATGGGGAGAAGATAGGGAAGATGCAACATAGGAGATTGAAGACAAGATTTGCGCTCAGTACCCTTTCCTTTTCAAGGGTATGTTCTTAGCTTCTTTTTTTCTAAGCATTTTTTCGTACTTGTTTCTATTATTCGTATGTATCCTATCAATCGAATATTCAACCTTTAGGAAGAAAACAATGGATGTAAACATGTGTTTGAGACATGTTATGATTGATGGATGCAAGTGAATGCTAGTGTTTGCAGGTGGTTGCTCTTGGATGCATATACACACACATTAGGCACTAGATCGACTCAATCACTACATACTGCATATGGATGTGTGTACATTTTAAAATTTTTGTGGATAAAAATGGGTGTATCATCATATGGATGTTGCATTTGGATGAATGATTGTTCATGCATATAGAACTTACATGTTATACTAGGATTATTTGCATACATTTTGTTTACATGGCACAAACATAAATTGCATTAAGGAGGTAAACTGAATCAGTCGACCACTTGATTTTTCGCATTAGTGTAAGGACATACACACCCATTATTGCATATGTTCATATATGCATTAGAAATATTTTAAGGATAATGGATGCTTGTGATTAATGAATGAGTAGATGTATGTGGATGTGGAAGTTAGGATGTACGTTTTTCTTAACTTAGAGATTTCGAGGACGAAATCCTTTAAGTAGGGGAGAATGTGACACCCCGTAATTTTAAAGGACATTATAACAATGAACTAAAGAATATGTAATTAAATATTGGGAATTAAGGGAAATGACTATACCATTGCATTCATCTCGAAATTTTGCTTAAGATAGACTCCGAGTTTGTTTAAAACGGACATCGTATGAAGAAGATATTAAGGTATGAAGTTTGTATACATATAAGTGAAATATATATATAAACTAATCAATTTAGAATTCAAAACATTTCAAAATCGAAGAGTGGGAAACCACGGAGGAGATCGACCCATTGGGGGTTGACCTGCACCCTAAGGGGGTCGACCTTATGGTCGACCCACACAAGGGAGTGTCGACCCTAGGGTCGACCCACCCCACGTCCATCCAGATTCGTACCCTGAACCTGGACTGTTTCTGAACGAGATTTATTGGTGGTAGGCTATAAATAGGATAGTATTTCTATTGTTTTATTTACCTAAAACAATGAACACAACGAGATGTTACCCTACCTTGGATTGAACTAGCCTATTCTTCTTCAACAATGACTTGTACGTGTACAAGAATCTCTGCTACAACATCAACATTCTTTTCTCAATTCTTTAGATCCAGTCTCTGTGAGTTCCTGTTGCTTTTAGATATAAATATTTAACAAGTAATCTCGACATGTTAATAAATTGGACCTAAACCTATGCATGTTAAGAAGTTGATTAATATTTAAACAGATCTGCTATAATGACATGAAATTTGCTATACACCTATTTTGTTCAGTTAATTCTATATGTCTATTTTTTTGCCTATTTCTGTTATTTTTGCCTACTTCTGTTCTTCTTCCTCTCTCATTCCTTTTTATTTTTGCCTATTTCTGTTTAGGGTAACACCCATTATATTCTTTTTAGGAAACCTATTATTTCTGTTTGGGGTAAAACCCGTTACTAGAAGTACACTAAGTCTATCATTTATGCTAAGATGGGATCATTCTATTTATGTTAAGTAGTTAAAAAACAGTTAATGTGATATACTAGTATTGGTGTAGAGAAAGTATTTGGGGAGCATAATTCATCCTGTTTATAGATGTTATATACTGCTATTATCTCTCATCCAGTTTATTTACTGCCTCGTTACTTTTATCTCTTTATATGCTAGAAGTCACTGGACTCGCCAGACTTTATGTCTGACCCGTTTTGTTTCCTTTTCTCTCTCTTCCTTCCCCCTCCAGGTTCTCAGGGTGGAAATACTCAAGCTTGACTCTCTCTCTTGTTTCTACTTGGACTTGGATTTGCTTTGCTTCGCTTAGATGTATCGCTTTGACTATCTGTGAACCTCATTATGGTTGTTTTTGGGGACTGTGGATTTACATTTATGTACTCTGATGGTTTTAGTATAAGGAAGATACTTTAATTTTATGTAGTTGATTTTCAGTACTTCAGACTTATATTGTAACTGTATTTTTGGACTATGGTATATTCTTTTGGAAAATAAAGTATTATATTTTTGTTGCTATTTTACATCTGTCTTGTGTAATTTTGTGTCTGTTTACCTATAACGCTCCACGAAACTTAATGCATTCTGATAAAGAGTGACTTAAACGGATGTGAGGTGTCACAAGCATGCAATGGCCGCATATCTTTTATATACCAATTATGTCCCTAGTATAGCCCTTACAAGCTTCTAGAGGAAGTGGACATCCGTCGTGAACTACCTTACTCCATTACAGCTTATGCCTAACCACTTTTAGAGAAGGAGGACCAAAAGATTTACTTTGAATTTAGTAAGGGAAGGTCCCATGATTTTGGTTCCTCTCCAAGGAATAAACCTTAGGAGCGATCCATGTCCTAACCACTTAAGACCCAAATTAGACAGGAAGAGAGTCGGCCACTTAAGTCCTTCTCACGGTGTCGTAAACCTGCCTATTTTCACGCACAATAGACCTATATACATAGTGTTATATATATATATATGCACACTAGACCTCTCACATTAAACTGTACGGGAAGTTCCGGGCAGGCTTCTACTACAAGTAGGTTTAACCTCGTGTCATAGTGTACTAAGTTTGAATGGCCCATGGTACCCAGACCTCTCACATTAGTTGGGCCTACTTGTGGTTTCTATATTTGCTTGTCGATTCCGGGCAGACTTATACCACAAATGGCAACTAACCTCATGTTTTTGTTTCACTATTTATATATGTAAAGCCATTATATACACACAAGCAATCAATATATATATAAGGACATTTCAAATTCGAATTCTATCCTAATCACATTTATTACGTTAACTACGTTGACTACGCTTAATTAATAAAATAATTATAATGCATAGATAATGCTAAACGTTCATACGTAATAACAAATAGGTGTGATTGGAAAATATACATACGTACAAATTTCAACTTGCATCCTAGGCTTGTTGGAATGATCTTAATAATGGATCAAGAATAGAGTATAACATACACATATAGTATATACATGTATGTTTATTAAGTTCCACTTTATCTAATCACCGCTTTTTGGTGTTTTGGACATAAAAACGTTTACAATTGATATATTTTAAGTATGAATATGTTTGGATTCAAAATAGAATCCAAACCTAATCAAATCATGGAATAACCAAATTTAAACCCATTTAGGTTACAATCAAATGTTTTTATGAGGGTGGATCACACAAAGTAGAAACAACAACAATAGCCCTTTCATTCTCAATCAAATATTAAGATCCAAATCCGCAAACCCAAATAACATGATAATTTTTACGCTAATATAAAATTGAGGATTTGGGGTTTTTGTATTGATGTTATCGATTTCCAAATCCTCTTAGGCATAGCTATCAACATGTTAATCTATTAAAAAAATTAGAATATGCTTAAGAACACAATATTCCACTCACGGATCTAAAGAAGAACAAACAGGCTTTTTGTTGCAGATTCAAATTTGTATTTAATTCGCGATAAACGTGCTCCAATCCTCTGATATATATGTAAGAATCGTGTTTTAGAATCTTATACATATTTAAATTCTAGAATTCATACTAAAATCTATATGAATTTAGATTAGGGAGAAGATAAGAATAAAGGTTAGAGGAATAGAAGAGAAATTCCTAACCTTTTTGGAATTTAGCAATAGCAAAAGGATAATATGGAGGTAGACATAATAGAGTGGCTAGGGTTTTGTTGTGTGATATGAGGGCCAATATATAGTCGCTTGTGTAAGCATAGGCCGTTAGATTATTTAGATGTAATCTTGGTATATATTTATGTATATACCTTTAAAAAAACCCTAACCAAACATAGATTCATTAGGCTTCTCAGCTGCCAGGAGGTCGACCGGCGGTCGACACACCTTCTAGAGGGGCGGTTGACCTCTTGGTCGCTGAAATGACCAATGAATTTATGTGGCGCTGAGATGTCTAATTAAATAATACGTTGCGTTATTTTCAATCTCTTTCCTTACTTAAAATGTTCTCTGTCCCCATAATCTTATCCTCTGTTTGAATTTCAAATTCTCCCTCATTTATCTAAATATATTTTGGACATATATCTATTACTCATCTAATTATATATATATATATATTCTGTGTTTTACTGTCCAATTTCGTTTGCTTATAACTTCTTCATACATCAAACGTTTTTAGCATACTATGTATGAAAACAATTCAGAATTTCACCACGAATCCATATAAATGATTTTCGTAGCTAAATTCCTAAGATGCGAAATCTCATTTTCCATCTTTATTATTAAATTGTTTATTTTTATCTAATATTTATGTCTTTATAGGGTCTTATAAGCCACATCGTCCCTATAAGTTGTTGATGTAGAAGTTGGTCATTCTACGATCAACACCCAAAGTCACAATAATCTCAAAATAGCTTCAAAATCAAAGTCACAGAATGCGAGAAAATAAAGGAGACAAACAAAGTTTTTATAGTGGTTCAGCAATCAGGCCTACGTCCACTTAGTGCAATCAGTCTTTATTTACACTGTATATTACAATACAGTTGATTTTATGAAAGAAATGTAGAGAAATGGTTGTAAACGAGCAGTGGAAATGACCTTGCACTGGTAGGCTCGAGGAAGAGCAGTTCGGTCCCTCTAAAGGTCAAAAAATGAGTTATTTATAAATGCTCTAGAGTTTGGTTCGACTATGCCACGTGGTGCCTGAACCGATGCGATAGAAGAAGAGGAACAGATCTTCAGCTTGTTGGAAATATCCATCCGGTTCCACCAAGACAAGTGGCATCCAATCTGGAGGGTAGTGGGTTGACCAAGTTGAAGTAATGGGATAGGTCTTCATAAAACATTAGGGTATGGTTTGGTATACTTTAGCTTGACATAGTTGAATTGGACATGATCGATCCGGAAGTTAAATGGTAGCATGTTGGAGACGTGACATATTAAACCGAGTTCGCCAATCTGAAGTGAGATGATGAAATGTTTAGCCAAATCGAGATTTTCCAATCCAGAATTCAAGTTTTCCATATCCATATCTTTGAGGGTTTGGACATTTTACTCAAGTATAATTGGGCTTTCCTGAGCTTATATCCAAGTACTAAACACTTTAATTGCCAGAAATCCATAATGTGAATGCCTTTAAAAAAGTGGGTCAACACTTGCCTTCCGAAACATGTCTTTCTATGGAAAACATGTTTCAAATAATAAAAAAATCCACGATCGCAATAACAGACATCTAGAAAACCATGATTGCTCCAATCATATCGTGGAAATCCAAAATTGCACCGATTATCATAAAACTAGAAATTCATAGTCATTCCGGAACATATTGGTGAGGATTCAGAACATAATTATAAAGAAAGTCAATAATATCACTGGATCATAATATAATTAAACGATCCCTCCAAAAAGTATTTCAAGGTAAATCCATATCTAAAAAGTCCAAAATCCAAGGAATAACCGTACATATCCAAGATGAGCACGATCCATACCCGAGGCGTATTCCGATACGAATTCATCCAATCACGTTCTGATAAAAGAATTCATAGACTATCGATATTGGCTCATCTTATCACTCTTCGGTGATGGAACCCGTAGTTCATCGATATGATTTCATGTTATCGCTCTTTAGCGATGGAACTCATAATTCATGAGTTCATATATCACTCCCCGGTGACGGAACTCATCAATACGAACTGATCCTATCACTCTTCGGTGACCGAATGCATAGTTCATCGTATGGATTCATCCGTTCACCTTTGCTGAAAGGAATCCTCGATCACAATCAGTACCTTCCTGTCCATTTAGTCACCGTCCGACGAAAGGGAACGACAGTCAAATAGCACGAACCCATCCAATCATGATCTAATGATAGGAGCTCGTGGTCCAGGTCTCCAACTTATCAGTCTCCATAGAGGAAGATTCAAAGCAAAAACCTAAACAGAATGCAAACAAAGAGAAGTCAAATTAGGGGAGTCTCTCTGAGTTCTAGCATCACCACCTTTACCATAGGATGATGATTTATGCCTAGACCAAGGATCTCCTCGACTTTAGGCCGTAGATGATTGCCATACGCTTAGACACCATCGCCTCAGTATCAACGTAGCTTGGCACGTTTCTGCTCCTAACGTGTTCCTCTATCTCATCTTGGTGGTGCCTGCACTTCGATGTGGTATGCCCATCCAACTCATGGAATAGGCAGTACATTCTAGACCTCCTTTTCCTGTCAGTACGTTCATTGAGAGTTGGTTTTTGGAATGGGATAAGCCCTCTTGTATCTAGGTAAATCTTTTCCAGAGATGTATTTAGCTTCGCGTAGAAGGAATACATTGAACCTCTCATACTCTTCTTCGAGCTACCTTGCACGGTTTCCACTTTGCTTTTCTTGTAGTCACGCTTGAATCTAGTATCAAGCTCCTCTTGATCATTCAGAGCATTGATTTCAATCCTACTCTATGCTTGTAGATCCTCCTAGCACAAACACATATCGGCTTCAAAATGAAACTCGTCAAGGTCTCTCGAGATCCCTTTGCAAGCTATCTTTAAATTCAAATTTTTCGGCCACTCTAGACCTGGCCTACATCACGTCCATTGATGGTTCCGGCTTATTCACTGACGCCACTGCACTATTAAATCTTTCTACGAATCTTCTCCCCTAGTCTTTTCTTTATCGTTGTTAATGTCATCATGTTTTGGGGACAAGGTATATGAACTCTAGACTATCCCATGAACCAATCCACAAGTTCATTCCTGGAACTAATCGATTAGTTGTTGATCAGCTGCCTAAATCAAAGCGTAGCCAAATCTGTTAAGAATAATGAAAAACACTTAGCCATGAGCTCGTGAGATGCCCTCAGCACATCCATGTGCCGAACATAACGTGATAAATATGTGGTAGAGTCCGATCTTCCGTCGTATGCCAACAAAATGGGAAGCTTGAAATCAGGTGGTGCTCAAAGCGATCGTTTGAGGAGAAATAATGGTGCAAATGAAGAACGTGAAATGCTCCGCCTAAGATCCTAAGATGATGGAGAAGCTATTGACAAGGAATGTGAAATCGATTTTATAATGCCCTGGAAACGATGAAGATTAGTGTTTTTTGTCATGTCAGTCTCGAAAGCCGAACGGCGTAGTGTCAAAAAAAATTTGATGAAAAATGATCATTTTTTTTCGATCGGTCATCGTCGAAATAGATGAATTACTACATAACGACATGAACAGCATAGGTTTGCTGCATTATATATTTTTATTCATCGTTTTTGAAATTTGTATTCGTTTTTGAGTTGTCGAAGTGGTGGAAAAGGAGTATATCGACAAATTTGATGGTGGGATATCGTATAAAAAAATGTTCGATATATACATATTGATTTTCTATGAATGATATGTTCTCATCTAATCTGATGCATATCGACAAATGAGATTATTGATAATTTGGTATAAAAATCTGATGAAGTTCGACTAATATACCGTATAATAATTTTTTAATTAACAACTAAAAAGAGGATTATTGTAAAAAAGGCTAATTTGGTAAAATAAACTTTATTTGTTAGGGGGTGCTCTCCGCATTGATACTCCCCTTAACAAAAAAAATTTAATCGACCCCCCTTAACAATACTTAGAGTGTTAATAACAATACCCATTTTATTTTGGACGCCTCTACTAACACCCTTTGTTTGCACTTCATCCCCTGCTAATCACAAAATAAAATGTGCACCCCATAATTTTCTCTTACTACCTCGTTTATTCCAAAAAATCTTATGCTACAATTTATTCTCACTACTTTTTCTTCTTCTTGTTCTAGTTTCCAGCTTGTAATTTGTTTTTACTACTCTCTCCCTTTAAGATTTTAATTGATTTAATTAACATTTGTAAGCAGCGAGGTTGGTTGAAATAAACCGACGTGCAACCCTAATGTTGATTAGAGTAATCGTCGATCTTTCTGAATGTCAATTTATTTAAACTAACATCATCTATACTGATGATTTATTTACTTAGTATTTAAGTTTTTGCAATTTTTGTATACTAGTGACGTACTTAATCTCAAAATACATAATAATACACATTGTTGATTGTACAGTTTTTAAAGTGTTAATCATTGTTTTAAACATTATTTGTAACTCCTACCAATAATTTTTTAAAAGATCATGTACAATGTTGATTTTAAATTTTAAATCATTGTTTGCAATTTAGCCTCAAACACCCATACATGTATATGTTTGATATTATTATTTAACATTATATAAGTTATCCAATCAGCTATTAAAGGGTAAATTTGAAAACAAAATTTTAATCATAGGGTGAAAGCAAACAATGAGGTGCGAATAGGCAGACCCTTCTATTTCAAACCACTGAATATCAAAGAAGGCAAATTCTATTTCAACCTACAGAATTACTGAGTAGCCCCCCATTTTTATAAAATAAATCAAGAATGAAACTACCCATTTTTAGTTATATTTTTTAATTTTCAGTCTACCTCATAGTTGACCTACGTAACTTTGTATTAAACCACACAGCGACGCTGCGTGTTACCTAATGATACCACGTAGTGGCTCTATGTGGTATCTTTAGGTACCACGTCCTTGCATGTCCTCTACAAAATCACATAGAGCCACTACAAGTAAGGATATTATTGAATTTTTTAAAATTAAATAGGGGGCTACTAAGCAGATTGATGGGTTTTCTTATTTCTGTTTAATTTAAGGGGGTTGCTCAGCACTTAACTAGGTTGAAATAGAATTACCCATCGAAGAAAGGGGAGCTTTATTTTGGCTTCATGAAAACTGTTTTTGACCAATGATAGTAAGTAAACTCTGTTACGGTCAATTTTATTACATGCTTTGATTACCGATCAAACCATTAATATAATGATTGAGGTTGTTCATACTAGTGTGAACAAAATACCAATTGGGATCGGTGGAAATCAGGAGATCGCATATGAGACCCACTGATTTCCACCAGTCCAAGATAGTGTTTTTGTTCAAACTAGTGTGGACAAACTAGTATCATTAAATATGGCTCCTCCCTTCCTAATTATATCCCTGTGCAGGCACGCCTCCCTCCTTTTGTAGACACTCAAGCTCTTCAACTCTTATCCATCGATCAATGATGTACTTTGCCAATGTCCCTCTCTCTTTTTACAAGCTCCACTGTTCCGACCCAAAATTATCATGCTTGCTATCTCCCCTTCCAACTCAACCCGCTACCACATATGCTGACATCAAATTTTGCATCCCCAAGTTCATTATTGAAGAATTTATAAATCTTTGCCTGCTATATTATCAATCATGAAATCATATATTTATAGTAAAAGCACAACAAATTTCCTATCTTGTCCAAATCTAGAAAACAGGAAACAAATAGTCTAGAAAACAAGAAATGAAATCACGTCTAAATCTAGAAAATAGGAAACAAATAGATAAATATGTAAGAAGATACTTCCTAATAATTGTTTTCCTAAAAATATCATTTCCAAAAAATATATCTTTCTAAGTATATCTCAATACTCCCCTAAAGTTGGAGCATGGGATTCAAAAATGCCCAACTTGGAAAGCAGAAAATCAAACCGAGTCTTCCCTGGATCATTTATGAAGATATCCGCCAGTTGAAACGATGCAGAGACATGAGATGGTAAAATCAAACCCACATTTATTGCATCCCGAATAAAATGACAATCAATTTCAATATGTTTTGTTCGCTCATGAACAATTGGATTTTTTGCAACATGTAAAGCAGACTCACAATCACAATATAATTTAATAGCCTAAGGATAATGAACACCCAGATTCAACAATAGACCTTTTAGCCAATTTAATTCACAAGTAACCATGACCATGGACCTGTACCCAGCTCCGACATAGGAATGGGAAACTGTGCTTTGTTTCTTTGTCTCCCAAGAAATCGGAGATTGACCTAAAAACACTAGCCATCTTGTCAGAGAACGACGGGTAAGGGGAAGAGCTGCCCAGTCCGAATCACACCAACCTTCAAATGTCAACTCAATGTCTACACACAGAAAAAACCCTAACCGAGAGTCTCTTTCAAATAACAAATGACTCATAGGGCCGCTTACCAATGCTCTATGTGAGGTTCTTACATAAATTGAGACAAAATATGAACCGAAGTATGGTCGGGTGATGGAAAGATAAATCAGACGACCCACAAGTCTTCGATATGATTTGGGATCTTGCAAAAACTTGCCAGTAGCAAGACCAAGCTTATGATTCTATTCAATTGGAAAGGCTCTTGTCCTTGATCCTAACAAACCTGTTTCAGAAAGAATGCCCAAAGTGTATTTTCGTTGACACAAAAATAATCCTAATGAGCTAGGGGCCACTTCAATGTCTAAAAAATATTCGAGACCTCCTAGGTCTTTCATTTTGAAAAAAATCACTAAGATTAGCTTTGAAATGGTAAGTGCAATGGAATCAATCCCAGAGATAAGAAGATCATCTACATAAACTAAGACATTAATGCAAATAGTGCCTTTAGTATATGTAAAGAGGGAATAGTCTGAGTAAGATTGAGAGAAACCATAGCCATTCAAAGCTGAAACCAAATTTGCAAGCCAACACCTAGGAGCTTGTTTCAAGCCATACAATGACTTGTGCAACTGACACACCAAAGACGGTTCTGAACTATCAAATCCGGTATGTAATTTCATGTACACCTCTTCATCTAGATCACCATGCAAAAAGGAATTATAGACATTCGTCTAGTGTAGTTCCCCCCAATTTTTAGAAGTTGCTGTTGCTGCTAGGAAGACATGAATTATTATCATCTTTACGACTGGAGAAAATGTTTTATTGTATTCAATACCCTCTTGTTGGTGATTGCCCAATACTACCAATCTTGATTTGAGGCACTCAACATCCCCATTTGAATACTTGGTCTTGTACACCCATCGACTACCAAAAGCACGTTTTCCTGGCGGGTTATGCTCCAAAGACCACGTTCCATTGTCCTCAATAGCCTGGATTTCTTCCTTCATTGATTGTCTCTACCATCATATTTCATAACCTCTTTAAAAGATTTAGGACCATTACCCTTAACAATAGCTGCTAGAAATCTTCAATAATTTATAGAAAAATTACCACAATTTAAATAATGTGCTAAAGGATAAGGAGTTCCTAAGGAGAGATTGGAAGAGGAAGGAGATGAGGATGTACTATTAGAAAAAATCGTATGTGTCACAAAGTCCGAATATAAGACGTTCAGGAATTTTTCTAGAAACGCACAGCCCATGTCATGTTCACGGACTACTGGAGCTGCCGCTGTAGATGAAGGTGTAGTGGCCTGATTAGTCGCAGGTAAAATCTCGGGAGATGCTTCGTCCGATGGTTGGCCTTGTAGTTCAACCAAAAACTCGATAATCTCAGTTTCATTATCCAAAATTAATTCAGCAAAATCCTCATGAATTTCTTGATCAATATATTCATTGTTTGTGGTGTTTACAACCCCGGACACCCATACGGGAACACTTCTTTAAGGAATTTTACATCTCGTGAAACGAAAAATTCTTTTGTATCCAAATCAAACAATTTACACCCCTTTTTACCAAATGGATATCCAATAAAAACATATTTTCTACTTCAACAAGCAAATTTATCTCCTTTAGATTTTTGATTATGAGCAAAACACAAGCACCCAAAGGTTCAAATAGCACCAAAAGAGGGGGGTTATTAAAAAGTATTTCAAATGGTGTTTTATTCAGTGAAAAAGGAGTTGGGGTACGACTGATCAAGTGAACAACAGCAAAAACACATTCCCCCCAAAAACAGGCAATTTTGATTAAAAGCTTAATGCACGACTAACATTCAAGATATGTTTATGCTTCCTCTCAAGTCTCCCATTTTATTGCGGAGTACCCACACAAGAAGTTTGAAACAGAACTCTGGTTGCATTAAAATATTCAAGCAAACAATTAAACTCAGTCTCATTGTCACCTTGAACTACTTTAATTATTTGAGAGAATTGTCTATTAACCGTAGCAACAAAATCCATAAACATTTGAAATACTTCCAATTTATCCACTAACATATAAATCCAAACTGCTCTTGAAAAATCATCAATTATTGTCAAAAAATAATGAGCTCCACATGACAAAACATGTTTATATGGACCCCACAAATCACAATGTATTTTCTCAAAAATCCGAGAAGCTTTATTAGTACTCAACAGAAATTTGTCTTTAGGTTGTTTAACACGCATACACACCTCACACCCCTTATCTAAATGATCTTTATTACTATTAACACAAGGAATTAACTTAGCTACTTTTTCTGAAGGATGCTTGAGCCGACGATGCCATAACTCCCAATTGATGTTGCTTCAGCAGTAGACACAAATTTCGGTTTAATTGTCTCTCCTAATTCCCATTCCAATCAGCTCCTTCATTCGGTCCTGTATAGCACAAATATAAGAATCAAATTGGACAACAGTTTGTAAATCATTATTAAGTTGACAAATAGAAAGTAAGTTGCAACTAAAATTTGGAACATAAAGAACTCCGGTAAGAGTAATCCTCTCTGACAAACGAACGAGTTCCACCAAAGCTAAAACTACTTTTTCACCATTCGGCAAACCAATTGGGCATTCAAATTTTTGTGTGTCAAACAACGAAGAGCTTTCTCCTGTAACATGGTGAGTTGCTCCGGTATCAATAATCCAAGACGAGGCATCAAACTTGCTGTTAGGAATTTTTGCATTACTAAGAAGACCTGATATAGCTATATCAGATTATTTTGACAAAAAAACCCGTTCTCTATGGCTCTGATACCATGAAGAAGTTATAAATCTCTGCTTGCTTTATTATCAATAATGAAACCATATATTTATAGTACATGAACACCAAATTTCCTATCCTATCCAAATCTAGAAAACATGAAACAAATAATATAGAAAACAGAAAACAGATATCATATCCCTAAAATCACGTCCAAATCTAGAAAACAGGAAACAAATAGATAAATATGTAAAAAGACATTTCCTAACAATTGTTTTCCTAAAAATATCCTTTCCTAAAAATATCTCTTTCTAAATATGTCGCAATACCCATCACATCACGTAAACTCTATGGCGGATGCTCCTCCTTGTAAAGAACATAATCATACACTCCAAATCATTGAACTCCACCTCCATCGTAATGAATCACAAACCCTTGATTCAATATCAAAAAACGACCTTGACCATAGGTTACCGCTACCCTTAAACCCAATATAAATCGGACGCTCGCATCTTTACAAGTTCAAATAATCAGGTTTTAACATTTATCATAAAATAGATTAACATATTTTAATTTTTTAAGTGGAAGTAGGTTTATGTTTTACTATAATTGAAAATTGAAAGAGGTGGAAGAGGGTAGAGCTTTAAAAAAATTATGTATGTTAAACAATCTTCAAAATACTGTTTTCTTTCCCTAAACGGTTTTCAAAACACGGTTTTAAAAAATAAAGTTTAAACAGTTTTCTAAAATCTGTTTACGAATAAAATGCTCCAAAAAAATGGAAATACCATTATTTTCATTTTTTCCTTAGGCTCAAATTCACTCTGCTGTAGTGCGAGTAAGCAAATAAAAATGGCGATAGTTCCCATTATGAGCTCCCTCCACGTTTTAGGAGAAGCTCTTATGGGTAGACATATGTTTATTTTCAAATTTCCATGCTTTGTTGTGCATAATTTCTTTTGCATATGAACTACTAATAATAAAAACAATTAAAATATGGTCATAAGCAAAAATGTGATATGAATTCCAGTGATAATGAAGTAAATTGGTTATCTTTTCTTGTTAAATTTCAAAAATATCAATGTTTGTGGAAAAATTTGCTCAGCGAAAATTATGTATTTTTAAATTTACTAACGAAAAATAATCCCATAAATTAATTGGAAAATGCATCACTAAAATTCAAATCGTTTTATTTACAATTGATTTCCTTGACGTTTAGTAAGTTTCTACATTTAATAAATTAAATATACTGTTTTTCATTATCCTTTTTCTGGTACCCTAGCAAAACTCTTGATAAAATTAAATTTTTGCGGTCTCAAAACAAAAACAAAACTAGGGAGTAGCCCCGTTCTATTGTAAATCTTATGATGAAAACTAGGCCATAGGTGTTGACAAGCTTTTTTGTCAAAGCTCTCACACGTCAAGTTTTCAACTAGCAACGCGTTCAAGTGCCAATAACATCTTCAGCAAACACAAAGCAGTATGGTCGAAGTTACGCCATAAACTTTAAAATGGACCAAAACCCCTTTAGATGACCTCTTTTGGGCCCGAAAACGTCAATTATAATGCATCGCACAATAACTCTCGTAGCCCTCTGAATTAGCTTCAAGTACAACTTTCGTTTGACCAAAACGGACTTACGGTTTGAAAGTTACTCCCGTTTCCATAAACGCATGTCGGTCAGTTAAAGAATTTTGGATCCCTCCCTGCTTTCGCATCCTTCCCCTCCAAATTCATATGCTTCGAATCCCTCAACACCACGATTTTGGCTCCCCTCTCTTTTTCTCATATCCCTTAGAGGGATGCGAAATTTCATATCCCTCGAGGGGATACAAAATTTCATATCTCAGAGCGGCACGAAATTTCGTATCCCTCCAGGGTACACGAAATTTCGTATCCCTCTAGGGTATGCGAAATTTCGTATCCCCTGAGGGATACGAATTTCATATCCCCTTAGGGATACAAATTTCCTATTTCTGGCCTCTTCTAGGATCCAAAATTCTGTTGAATGGTCCCCACTTCCTATCTACTCCACTACCAACCTTCACCTATAAATACCCCAAAGCTTGGCCTTCATTTGGATTTTTTTTCCCTTGAAATTTTAGCCTTCTAGAGCTCCAAAATCATCATTAATGCCAGCCACTTTCTTCTCCATGACCATTGGATATGGCATGAGACATTAAAACGTTGCACAAACGTTTTCCATCACTTTTTGGACATCTACAAGCATAAAAATACCACTTTTGGCCTGTTTTTAACTTCTTAGACATTGAAGCTAGTTTTGGACATAGTTGACCAAGTCAACCCATCTCAACGAAGAAGAAGAAAATTTTAGTCAAAGTTTAGAATTAACATACATTTTTTATTCTATTGTAACGCTTTGAAATCAACAATTGTTCGAACTTGTTCAACTTCGTAATCAACAAATATACGATGAATGATCACTATAAAGTGGATGTAGGCGTTAGTGGCGAACCACTATAAAAAGCCGTGTCTCCCGCATTTACTTTACATTACTTTTGGGTTATTATATTTGTACCATACACAAACATCAGGTGTTGGCGTGCGTTGAGCCCACGACAATTTTCCATGTCAACATTTTGGTGCCAGGTGGGGGTGCACAGCTTTGTCCTTTGCTAAAGACTTGATTCTCGACTTTGGTCCTCAGATTTTGGAATTTTTCTTCAACTTTCCTCTGGAAACTAACTTCACTCGCTTCCTAATATGGTTTAGCAAAAACAAGTAATTCGCTCGAAAGGAACATGTGTCGAGGAAGAACAAGAACTTTCCTCAACCGGAAACCAATCTAACTACGTCACCTGTAACAACCCGGAATTTTGGAACCAATTTAAAAATTTTATTTTAGAAATTTTAATGAATTTTGGATATTTAAAATAATTTATTTTAATAATAACAATTAGAAATTTATTTTAATCGAAGTTAGAACGACTAAATTTAATTTAATTATAAAAGGAGTTATAAATAGTATGGTAGTTTGAAATTTTGAATTTGAACTTTGACTGACTGTATCAGTTTATTTATTTCCGCTGCATTGTATTACATTTATTGTAAATTAATCTTCCGTTGTATTATTAATTATCGATGTACTCTGATATATTCTGTACTCTGAAGTAACATTATTATAATGTAATAAAAGTCTTTTGTTATTTGTCCCGATGTGTTGTATTCCCAAAGTTAGCGTATTCGGGTTTTTGAATGGTCTTAGTTGATTTTGCGATCGATTAGGTCAGGGAAAAATTCAACTCGTTACATCACCCGAGACGACATCGACGGAGTCATCAAAGATCGGACCAAAGATCTTACTTCCCTCTTAAAGCAACCGGAAGAACACTTCCGTTGCCAGGTGGCCTCTGTGGCCACTCTTCTTGCCCTACTCAAAGGGTTTACGAGGCAGACGGGACAAGAAAATCTTGTTGGAACCATTGCTAGTTGTAACGACCCGTATTCCACGCATCATAGGATCGTAGGATATTTATTTCTTTCACATACGAAGTCGTATGGTCATGTAACTTTGGGAGACGACTATTGGGGTCATTTCCCATGTTCATGATTTTTCCCGATTTTTAAATGACCATTTTACCCCTAGTTGGCACTATTTTGGCCATAACTTTTGACTGGAAAGGAATTTTGACTTGAAACCACTTCCATTGGCTCTGGATAATGGTTTACAATTTCGTAGAGTGGTCACATTAGCCAAACGGACTCACCGTTTGGGAGATATGGCTGAAACAAGTTTCAGATGGTGAAAAACAGCTTAATTGGGCTTAACCGGGTGATTAGCAGCTAGGCCCAGAGGGGAATTTCGGGTTTAGAGGTATAGGAGGACTGATTAGGGTTAGAAAATCATTTTCATTTCGGTTTTGAGCTGCCACAAACCTTCTTGAGACCCTAGTAATGGCTTTTATCCTCTAAAACCACTCCAAAACACATTTTTAGTGAAGATTAAACCTAAACTACATCAAAGCAAGGCCAAATAGCAATAAAGCAAGGTTGGAGTTGCTGCTATACATAGGAATTTGACCCAAACAGAGAGTATTTCAGATTTGGTGTTTTATTTTGTGGCAAAGGTGAGTGATAGCATCGTTTTGACACTAATTACAGTTAATTAAGGGTGATTAGTTAAGATTAGCGAATTGATACACTAATAAATTCTGGAAAAATGTTTAGAAATTCTTAAATAATATTTCATGCCTCTGTTAGAAAATTTAGACGATTTGATTAAGTTTTACTAAGTATGTGCTTAAACATGATTAAGAGAGGTTATGGGAAAATGTGGGGTTTTGGCCACTTTTGATCCATTTTGATTCATTTGAATTGTTGTTTGGTGTTTGTGGTTGCTCTTACATGTTGCTATGACTCTATGGTATGTTTTGTGATTGATTAGAATTGTTAGATTGGTCGAAAACGCCGTCGAATGGCGTAGAAAGCTCGTTGGAAAGTTGCAGAAATGTGCAGGTTCCGAACCGGATCGGATCGGAGTAGGGGTCGGATCGGATTTGTGAATTGACCAAGGGAATTCGAACTGGATTGGAACTTGTCACTGGAGGAGGCTTGGCGAGAAGGAAGGTCGTTTACTTAGAGTTGGAGTGGACAAGGGGGATCGGATCGGAAGAACAATGGGGGCCAGATCGGATCGGACTGGAGCACCGGATGGGATGAAGATGAGGAGCATAGGGTCGGAACGGGGAAAGTAGAGGCTAGGACAAAATATGGGATCGGGTCGGTGTACCAAACCGAACCAAGGGGGCACCCGAACCGAATGGAAAGATGACAAGGAAGGAGGGTAACGACTACCGAACCGAACCGACGAGGGTAATGACTACCGAACCGAACCGAATTCTAGGGCTGCTACTGCGCGACAACTCTTCTAAAGACCCACTCCAATCCGACCAAACCCAAGATGCAAAGGAAGTCCAAATGGGAAGTTAGAGCTCAAGATTTAGATGGGAATCAACGAGTTTGCTTCATGGTTGGGCTTTGCTGCGGGACGCGTGCCAAGGGGTTATCGGTGTCTATAGCTTTGGACCATTATGGTAGGAGGTATGAAGGCGGATTCAGGGCCATTATGGCATTGGTAGAACCAAGGGCTACGACCAATGAAGTGGGTCATTGAAATGTTTGGTCATGACTCCATGTGTTTAGCATGGTCACAGCAGGGTTTCTACAAGTTGGGATTCGTCGTTACCTCAATTTGTCTAGTGTTCCAAAGTGGTAGATACCGTATGCTTTACGCACTAGTGAGAGATGTGAGGATGATTGTTATGGATGATTTGTTTGCTATCATTATGACATGCACACCCCACCCCCGTATTCTTACACTATTTATTATGGCACCTTAGAGTATTGTACGGTATGTGGTACTAACTCTTTGGTTGCAGGTCCAGGTTCAGGTATGGTTTAGTATACCTGTTATTATTCTATTTAGATGCCTATCGCTCATACCAGGCTTTATGTCTGACCCAGAGTTTTATGTCTCCTCTTATTACTCTGGGTGCTCACACGAGCAGACTAGAGACAGGTTAGCTGGTGATGCATGGGTAGATGATCCGGAGACGAGCAGGAGGCTTCCACGTAATATATATAGTATTCTCCATGTGTTGTTGAAGATCACTGCTTGGGCATTGGTGGTGCATCTTCTACTTTAGCTTCCTTTTGTTTAGAGACAGTAAATTTGGAAAGTTGTAATAAGCTGTATTTGGATTTCCGCTACTCTGACGTTGATGTTGGTTTTAGATATCAGCTTATGCACTGTCTCACCTGTTTTATGTCAAGTATATTATTATTATTATATTTTATCCCATGCGCTGTGAGACATTCTACAAGTTCCTTGATTAGTTCATTCCCTTCTTTCCTTTCTTCTGACGACCGTCCCGTGCTATTCGGGCATATGTACAGCGCACTCTCGGAGGGAATGCAGGCTGGTGCGGGGCGGGCCGTCACACTTGGTAACCTCGCAAGGCTTAGCTCGAGACTTGGGGCAATTCTCGAAGAACAACCCCGCATCGACACCAACCCACAGATAGCTGCCGAATCGGCTAGTCTCAGGGGCAACACCCCTGATCCCATTAAAGGCTCAGTTCGGGTTGTAGCCAATCAAGCTTTAGGATAACACATTGGAAATGCCACTCAAGCACCAGCGCGCGCAACGCTGGACACAGGAACTCCCATAGTTCCTAATCTTGAATTCATGCCCGTCGAGACACCTCAGGTTAGGATCGAGACGATATTCTGCTTAATGCTCGACCTTTAGCTAACATTGGACTGGATGCTGGGGGCATCGGCGCCAACTTGCACAACATGAATCAATTTCTTGGCTTAGGCAATGAGAGCCAAGTCGCCGATGTCATTCGATGTGACTCCAATGGCGAGGAACCCCATAAGAGCTTGGACTGCATTACTCGCAGCCCCTTTACTCCAGACATTAGGAATTCAGTGCTAGAACCTTGCTGGTAGAAAAGACCTTACCATCCACCTTATGTGTTATATTTGCTACATTGAAGTACATTCAGCCTCAGAAGGCGTCATATCCAAGTGCTTCCCTCTTTATCGTATCGAGATTGTTGCATTATGGTTCAGATAGCTGGAATCAAAGTCTATCAATAGTTGGAATGTCTTGGTCGCAAGATTTGTTAAGCAATTCAGAGTTCACATAGCTCAACCAAGGAACGTCATGACTCTGACATCTGTCAAGCAGGGAACTGATGGGACTCTTCGCAAATTTCTTGAGCCATTCAATGATGCGGTGGCCTCTGTTGACAGATCAAATCCATCTGTCTCCGGCATTCTTGACAAGATAGACTTCAAGGTCTCGCTATGATGGGACCCACTAAGGGACCTCGCTGAATTCTACTTCGAGGTCGAAAGATTTCTTAGGGAGGAAGACTCCAACGACGAGAAGCCCGTGCAACGAACCAACTCCATAACAGAGTCAGGGCCATCCGCCCTTGACAAAAGGCAAGGGTAAGTCATAGAATAACCAAAATTCGCGGCCTCGCTTCGTGTCAAAATTCCCATCTTACATTGAGCTCAACCAAAGCCTATAAAAGATCTACCTCAACATGCAAGAGACTGAGCCTTTTTCGAAGCCTACAGGGAGATACCGGACTACACAGAAAGCAACCTCCCATAAATAATGCCTCTTCCATGATCTGTCGGGCCATAACACTGATCACTACAGGGTGTTCCACGATCACGTCGAAACCCGCATCAGGAAGGGCGAGCTACACACTACGCCATAGATGGTGTACGCCAACCGCAGAGAAATGACGCAGTAGGTGCCAAATAGTGTTTCTTGTAACGATCGAGAATTTCGTTTGATCTCAATCGATCGCTAAACCGACCAAGACCGTTCGAAACCCCTGATTGCTTTGAGAACACGACAAATTGGAACGTAAACAGAAGAACATTTCATTGTATATTACAACAATTACATCAGAATACAAGAATATACAGAGTATGAATAAATAATATACATAAAAAATATCAGAGATTTAAATTACATCTAAATACATAGCAGCGGAAAAATAATACAAAGCACAACCAGAAGTAATACACCGAAACAGAGCTTTCCAAGTATCGTTCCAGCTGTAAACCAGGATCCTGTGAATATAAATCTGCAAAACCCAACTACTAGTTGTCAGTGTCGAAAATAAGGGAACCCAGAGTTTAGGTTAAAACAATAAACTCCAGGTCAGTTATGTGAATGGTGTGAGAACTAAAACAGTTATTAATCTTTATTTTAAAGCTAGGTAAATCAAGGGACCACACTGTATAACACGGAACGAGTTTCCTCCCAAGAATACCAGTGCATAAAACAATAGTGCAATGCTAAATAAATAACAATGAAGCTATTATAAGACCCAGGTCCCACCACACAATGCAACACGAGCCAGAGGATAGGGTTTTACCTTATAATAGCCAAAGAATGCTTGATACGCTAAATTTCATCTTTTATTATTACTATAAGTGCATAGTATTAAAACAATTTCAATCATAAGTATCAATCATAGACGGCATAAGTGCCTCATCCCACTATGTCGCCATATATAGGTTCTACAATCAAAATCGCAAAGTCACGTATTGGAAGTTGGATTTCCATCTGTGAACTAAGGCAAGGGATCGTCCTTACTGCTTTGAGACACTCTATTCCGCCCCTCAGGTCAGAGCTCGAGTGACCTTTGGATCGTCAGGGCCGGTCCACCGATGTGGATTAAAATGCTTGAACACTGCGTTTCCCCACCCTATGGGGTGTCAATGAGTCCAATGACTCCATCGGCTCCACACAGTCACCGATATATATGAGGCGCCTCGCAACAACAACAACTACATAAGTCAAACTCGTCAGGGCGTGTAAAACCACTGACGCCACTTCTAGCTAGAAGGAAACGCATGCCCTCCCTGATGTCCTCTCCCGTTTCTGGTTCACAACCGGGGTGTGAGGCTCGCGAATCAACGCTACACAAAGTTATGCCACACAGGCCGTGCTTTGATCATCAACCACAAGAATCTGATTTTCAACAGAAGGCTTGATCATATTGCCATTAGGCATACCACACAGGCAATTCACTCCATGCGTTTGATATCCATCAATATATAACCTCTGAGCTCGTACGTCTCAGAGAAGGGCGTTAAGCAAGAGAATAAATTCTCCGCCGCCAAACAGATATATATTTAATAGATATCAATCACACAGAATAAAATCCAATGTCAGACACATAGTCCATTTACACGTCCGTTCTGGGTCTGAACGAAACCGGATGCACCTTGTACCTAGCATATCCATCGACCTCCAAGTACGTCTGGACGATCACCAATTGATTCCCTCCTCTTGGGTGTACAGCCCAATCAATATCATCAGTAATCACCTAAACGATGTGAAGACCTCCGGTCTTCAGCCACCGTCTTTATCCTGGACACCTCGTCGAATCAGTTATTCAGAATGGGATAAATCCGGTCTTTTTGAATAACTCGCGTATATAATAAACAAGTGTTACAGAAACACAACATACGCCTCATTCCAATTCAGAATATTCTTTTATTCAAATATTCTTATACTTTGGGAAAGGTTCCCATTAATTTTATCAAAGATAAATATTTTAAATTTATTCTTTAATCTTCTTTTGAATATCAATTCAAATTAGTTGGGATTAGCGAACCACACCGAAGTAATCATTTATTTTATTTTCCAATCCCAACCTATTCATCCCATGAAGTAAAACTAGTAATACTTCATATCTAACACCACGGTGTCATCGGTAAATTCAATTACCATCTCACGTTCAAATCTAATTAAAGATTTAACTATCGCCTAGAGAAAAACTGGTGATACTCCATTCTCGATCATCTCAATCTAATTAAAGATTCATTAAAACTCCACTTAGTTTTAATCTTCCCAATAATCACTATCCACGATTATTTTACTTGGGAAATCACATCCTGTCTTTAACTGGGTTAAAGAACCAATGTCATTTAAAACACGGTTCGCTATAAACCCAAAATCACATTCCATTCCAATTCAATTATTGAAACTTCTGGTTATTTTTAAAACCCTTTCAAATCCAATTTATTTATTTAAAATTAAATAAACTATTATTCTAGTTCAAAACTAGTTCATTTTGATAAAAAAAACTATTTTTATCTTTTCATATATGGAATTCTTCATGCCAATTCTTCAAAAATCATTTCTTATGATTTTACATAAATTATTACTATTTTTAATAATTTTATCAAGGCCCGTACAGTCGATTTCCATCAACACTCATCGAATTGCACTTACAGCGACCTCCTCCAAATTTGATTTGGACATAATTCCAGATCCAACCGTTAGATTTCAAATCTCTAATATCCATTAGAAAGCTCTTTTCGATATGAACCCAATGGTTCCGGTTTTAGGAGAATCTGATGGTCGGATCTCCCGTAATATCCATTCGAAGTCAATGGTCGAAATTCGCGAACTGTCGCGGCACGACGCGTTCTATTCAGGCCATTATATATATAATATATATATTATATATTTCGTCGATTTCCTTTCAAAACATATTTTATAAATCGTTTTAAATCCATTTTCGAAATGATTTCAACTTCACATTCAATTTCGAATCAAAATTGAATATTCCACATCATCGATATACAAATGATAATATTTTCAAAACGTTATATTTTGAAATCACTTTCTTTTCTATATTCATTATAAAAATGAATAAAATAGATATAAATATCATTCACGTCAAAATGGCGTCAATCTAGTCAACACGGCTTTTATTCAACACATGAATGTTTATTCTATTCAACACATGAATATTTATTCTATTCAACACATGAATTTTTATTTCTATTCAACACATGAATTTATTTCTATTCAACACATGAATATATTTTCTATTCAACACATGAATTTATTTTCTATTCAACACATGAATTTATTTTCTATTCAACACATGAATTTATATTATTCAACACATGAATTTATTTTATTCAACACATGAATTTTCATTCTATTCTTTATTTTCCAAATTAGGACGAGGCCCACTCGATTACTATATAATGTTAATTATATGGATTTTCTACAACACATGTATATAATAGCAACGATAAATCATCAACCATCATCCAGAGTGTACCACACCACTGCATAAGCATTAAATATAGATAAGTAACGCTTACATAGTCTGTCAACCCATCGGTCGACATACTACTAAACAACTAGAATTAGTGTACGTCAATATCATCACAATGCCCGTGTGGGGTTTCAATCAATCAAACACATATTTTATTCGTGCAGTTGGGCGATGTGTAAAATTTATCGTCCCAATCAATATCAGTCAAATCAGTGTACATAAACAAATCGTTCGATTTGTAAATGAATATTTATTTTATTTCAACACATGAATATATATTTTTTATTTCAACACATGAATATATATTTTATTTCAACACATGAATATATATTTGATTTCAACACATGAATATATATTTGATTTCAACACATGAATATATATTTTATTTCAACACATGAATATATATATATTTGATTTCAACACATGAATATATATTTGATTTCAACATATGAATATATATTTTATTTCAACACATGAATATATATTTTATTTCAACACATGAATATATATTTTATTTCAACACATGAATATATATTTTATTTCAACACATGAATATATATTTTATTTCAAAACATGAATATATATTTTATTTCAACACATGAATATATATTTGATTTCAACACATGAATATATATTTTATTTCAATCCATGAATATATATATTTGATTTCAACACATGAATATATATTTTTCACATCACAATCAACAGTCAAATTTCACAACACAACCAATCACACAAGTCGTCCATGGTCTGTGGACAATGGATGTTGGGTGTTGTTAAGCACCGTCTGCATCCTAGTATATATTTCAAACTAGAAATCCGAAATAAAAGTGAGGAGATCTCACCGATCAGCTAAACTAATACACCGTGACTCTTCATATGTAGAAATCTTCGTCGTGCTCGCCTTTTGTCAATTTCATTGTCCATAGCCACTACATATATAAAAAATCACATTTTTATATTGTTGCTATGAATATAAAGATCACATTTTCATAACTACGCTATATAGATAAAAATTCTATTTTTATACCGCTACTATGTAGATAAAAATTCTATTTTTATACCGGTGTTCATATAATAAAGAATATATTTTTCTCTCGCCATTCTCTATATAAAAATCACATTTTTATATATAGAGATCATACTTTTATATCTCTACTACCTATGTAAAAATCAAATTTTTATTAACTATATATTATAAAAATCATATTTTTATCCTTCCTATCATATAAAAATTATATTTTTAAACTTCTCATATAAAAATTATATTTTTAAACTTCTCACATAATAAAAATCATATTTTTTTCATTGTTAAGAATCACATTATTATGATAACAACATATATATACAAATCATATCCTCTTCATGGTATAATATATATAAAAATTCGATTTTTATATCGTGATTACCTAAATAAATCAAAATAAAACATAGCGGCGCGAATGGGGTGGTGGAAATGGAAGCCTAAGGTGTCGGAGATGGCGGTCAGAGGCGCGGATAGTGGCCTTGGGCTGTGGCGGCGCGACTCCCTTCAGTTTAGGGGTTATTTTGGGTATGGGGTTTCAAATCAGTGGAGGTAGAGGGTGGAGTTGCTCACGGCGGTGCTAAGGGGAAGTAGGAAGTCGCAGTGGCGGAAGCAGGTCAATGGGGTGGCGGCGATGGCGTGGGTTACGTCGGGCTTAAATCCAAAGGGAGGGGAGAGAGGGAGGAGCACGAGAGGAGGGAGGGGGCTCTGGCATGGGCGGCGCCGAAGGCGCGGTGGCCCAGGTAGCCACGGCAGCGGCAATCCCCCCTTACGTCGCGGTTTTACTTCATCCCTTTTTTTCTTCTTCTGAACGAGATAAAGAGAAAGGTAAGGGGAGGGGCCTATTATATTATATAATAATTTAATTTTAATTTTAATTTTTAAATCCATAAGGGTTGACTTTTTATTTCTACCCCCAAACGAGACCCACCGACTGTCGTTCTTAGCTAATTACCCCCATTCTGAACACAATGGGTAGGTATCACAAGCTGATTCGATCATTTCGATCAGTTTCCGTCAAAATCAAAATATAAATCTATATAATGAATTTGAACGTGCATTTCAATTTACCGGGACCACATACGAACTCTAAAAATTCCCGAAAAATATTTTCTAGCTTCGTTTTGACGATACGGTCCTAACAAAACTAATCTCGTCAAATTCTAAGACCGTTTGAAAAATGGTCATTTTCCAGTCGATTAAAATCAAATTAAACTGTCAAAACACGTTTTCCTTCGCCGGGCTCACATATTGATTTTAAAAATTACGAATTTTGAAACCTAGAAATAACTTGACATCACGGATCCAACAAAAGTGGTTTCGTCGAAAACCGAGGTCATTTGCAAAATTTCCATTTTTAAGGGCCAGAATTCCATAATGACTATTCTGAATTTTCAACTGGACGTAACTTTTGATTCCCTCTATGAAATTTTGATTTTTCGGATTCGTTGGAAAGATATTCTCAATTAGATTCTAATATATTTGGTTTCGCTAAAATCTGGTTTATTTTGAATCCTGTACATTCATTTGAAATTTGAAATCAAATTTTTGGACTACCGCGCCATTTTCAATTCCTTTTATAATTTAAAATAAATATTTATATTCTAACGACGATTCAAATAAATATATACGTTCTAATTCCATTCAAAATAAATTTTTCGTCATTATTATTTAAAATAATTCATTTTAAATATTCAAAATTCATCAAAATTGCCAAAATAAAAATTTTAAATTGGCTCAGATTTCCGGGTTATTACAATCTCCCCTACTTAAAATTTTTCGTCCCGAAAAGGAACGAAGCTGAAAGTTGTTTAACTAACCAACTCAACTTCCATTATTATCTTTAAGCCTTAAACTCTTCAACTTTTCAGTTTCTAAGAACTTTTCAAATTTTTCAAAAATTTGGCTGACACCCTAAATTTTCGAAAAATTTCGCCATAACCTCTCCTGCACCGGGGACTTTGAGATATTTCAAATAGTCTCCCATGGCCCTCACCAATCCAAAAAGAAAAAGAAACAGCCAAGCAGCTAGCCAATCGGCTCATAAAATCATCCAAACCCAAGAAATCAGTAAACATGTGAACCTATTTTTCGGGCAAACAATTTTATTCTTCCGCACTAGCCTTCTTGCTATGACCTGTTCAATGTAAGTACATGTATATGCATGCAAATGCGACTAATTTTCAATACAATTCACTATTTGGTTCAATTTGGCTAAAGGTTCAACATTTTAATTAATCAAACAATAATCAAACAACACAACCAGCAATCAATTTGTTGATTATCATTTCAAATTCATAATTTTGATACATAGTCAAAAATCACATTTTTGATGCCAAATCACAACAATAAGCCCTATCTAATTTTGGTTCTCACACCAGTCAATTGGAAATATATAGAAATCCCACTTTCGACACTCGAATATAAATTCTGATGATGATATATCAATCATCAGAACCACCCCCGAGTGACTAGAGTGTAATTCTATATCCATCCAGTATATTTGAGACTTCCAATACACGTGGATCAGACGTATATGAAAATCTTTATATACTGGATTGTCCAAATCAATACAAATAAATATTCAAATACGAATAATTTAATTTAATTTTTCAAAACAAATTTTGTTTTCATTCTAAAAATATACTCTTCACACTCGTTCTAGGATACTACTGATCCCATCTCTAACGAGTCATTCCCATTGGGTATTACTAATCCAATTTCTGATGAATTCTTTCTTTGGTTCTAACGTGTCTTGTTCTCGAGCTCTGTAAACCAAAGCTCTGATACCAAATGCAACGACCGAGAATTTCGTTCGATCTCAATCGATCGCTAAACCGACCAAGACTGTTCGAAACCCCTGATTGCTTTGAGAACACGGCAAATTGGAATGCAAACAGAAGAACATTTCATTGTTTATTACAACAATTACATCAGAATACAAGAATATATAAAGTATGAATAAATAATATACATCACAAATATCAGAGATTTAAATTACATCTAAATACATAGCAGCGGAAAAATAATACAAAGCACAAATAGGAGTAATGCACGGATACAGAGCTTTTCGAATATCGTTCCAGCTGTAAACCAGGATCCTGTGAATATAAATCTGCAAAACCCAACTAGTAGCTGCCCGTGTCAAAGGCACCCAGAGTTTAGGTTAAAACAATAAACTCCAGGTCAGTCATGTGACTGGTGTGAGAACTAAAACAGTTATTAATCTTTATTTTAAAGTTAGGTAAATCAAGGGACCACGCCGTATAACACGGAACGGGTTTCCTCCCAAGAATACCAGTGCATAAAACAACAGCGCAATGCTAAATAAAGAACAATGAAGCTATTATAAGACCCAGGTCCCATCACACAATGCAACACAAGCCGGAGGATAGGGTTTTACCTTATAGTAGCCAAAGAATGCTTAATATACTAAATTTCATCATTTATTATTGCTATAAGTGCATAGTATTAAAACAATTTCAATCATAAGTATCAATCATAGACGGCATAAGTGCCCCATCCCACTATGTCTCCATATATAGGTTCTACAATCAAAACCGCAACGTCACGTATTGGAAGTTGGATTTCCATCTGTGAACCAAGGCAAGGGATCGTCCTTACCGCTTCAAGACGCTCTAGCCCGCCCCTCAGGTCAGAGCTCGAGTGACCTTTGGATCGTCAGGGTCGGTGTAACACCCCGTAATTTTATAACATTAAAATTCACAAATCAAAGTATACTTAATTTTTAGAAAAGAATTAAGTGAAATGGGTTGCGCAGAGAAAATATATATTGATATATATATATATATATATTTATATATATATAAATTAAAAAATAAATAAATAAATATGCGAAAAAGTTCAAAACAGCGAATTGGGAGGGGGAATAACCGAACCGGCCCATTTTTGAGGTCGACCCAAGCCCCGCTGGGTCGACTAGGGGTTAATCCAGGGTGTTTGGCTGTCAACCCGTGGGCCGATTCGCTCAAATGCAGATTTTGCATTTGATTGGTTCTCATGGTTCAGGGTTAATCTAATGGTCCTAAATAACTTCCTACACCTATAAATACATCCTAATGCTAACCCTAAACCTAATTAAAATAGAATAGTTACCGTCGCCATGGAAATCAATGGAGCCGCCGCCAACTAAGAAAGAAGAAAAGCAAATTCAATTCTAATTCTCTCAACCCTAAAGCAAAACAAAACTCTCTCTTTTCTTCTCTAAATTGTGAGTATGATGATCTTAACAAGATTATTATCATTTTAATTAGGTTGAGTTATGAATGGATTATGAGTAGATGATGTGAATTATCATATATGTTGTTGTAAACCCCATTTGCTCTCATGTATATTGTAAATCCAATGTTATGTGATGATGATAACTTATATGTTGTAAATCATGCTGTGATGATGTTATGTATGTTGAAAGTTTCTATTGCTAAGTTATGATGAATCATACATGTTAGAAAGTCATATATGCTAGTTAGTTCATATTAATTAAATCATCATGTTTGGGCTATGTTGATCTATATGACAAGTCACATATGCAAGTTAGATTGATTAGAAAAGTTATGAACATATGCCATGACATTTATTATGACACCTAGAATTATGCTATGACATATGTGATATCCTATGCTAGTTCACACCATCATTATGTTGCCTAAAAACCCCATATGCAAGTTTATGTATAGATTTGGGCTATGATCATATCATGTAAATTGTGACATTTAACAAGTTGACACCTTTTGATCCTTAACATGTGTAGTTTATGCAAGTTTCACCCCTATTATGATTAGATTTATTTTAATTGTCTATATTTTGTGATAATTTATCTTTGTGCTAGGTGTTAGACCATACAAGTTGTTGTATATAACGGTGTTGTATACACAATTATATGATTTTTTGTTTGATGATAACAACCAAATATTTATTATTTTAAATGTGTTTGTTATTGTAATGTTCTATATATACATCACAGACAAGATTATAATATTAATTTGAATAGAATACGACTGTACAGACATTCATATTTTCATACAGTATTTTATTTAAATTGAATATTATAACTCCACTATTTATACATTCACAGAATATTTGTACTTGTATATAATCAGAATAAAATAAACAAGTTCGTTTGACAACAATAAAATGATATTTTATTTTCAATCAAACTTGTTTATTACAGATATCAGTACAATTCTCTCTTCAACACTCATACAGTTCACTCACACTCAGTTACACATTGACTCTTATACAGACACTTACACACACACTGTCACTGTTCTGCTTTCAGTCTTCTGTCTTCACTATCTTCACAGCTTATCAGTCAGTCCAGTCTTCTTACCTGTCATTACAGAAACACACACACAGTATCTGGTACAGAAATGGTTTCTAAAATTCTAAGCAGATATATTTTTTATTTTGAAAATTTATTTGCCTCAGATCTCGGTGTGTTTCTCATCATTTTTCTGACTCGATCTGATTTATCCGACTGTGTCTAGACAGCTTGTGATATTCATAGTGATACACTGTAAATACCACAAGGCAGACAATATATATATATATGTATGTATCTCAATGCAGGGACAGGTAAACTCAGTCTGATGGCTGCATATACACACGTGTATAAATATACACGTGTGCACTGCCTCGCCAATCAGCGAGCAACTGAGGAGTAGCCACGTGGACCTGCTCGACTCAGTGTATACTCAGAAAATAGTCAAAGCAAAATCAAAAGTGAAGAAAAATGGCAAGTGTGGTCGAGCCAAAGTGAAACAACAAATCCAAGCAAAAGGCAAGTCAAAACAGCATGATATAACTCATGGTGAAATAAATGTTCATGAGCAAGAATACAAGACAGCTCTCGAACAAAACAGTTCAGCTAGCATGGATATGTACAGTAATTATCACATGGCAGTAGTATACATGACACAGGTGATTCAAATCAGTTTTATATACAGCATGTAAATGGCAACAGGAAGTGCAGACAGACCAAACATCACACAGGAATGGCCGAGCTCATGTTCAATTCAAGTAAGCATGGATGGTGATGTATGTACATACATATGGATCCAAAAGTAGTGAGCACAGAAAGAACATGTATTCAAGTGACATGGGACAAGTTTTACAAATGGCTCGGGAGTGTTCAAGATCAGTCATAACATAATAGAGCAAATACATGGTCCAGCAAATTCACATAGTGGTACAAGTATGGTGCAAAAAAAAAAAAAAAAAAAAAAAAAAAAAAAACTGGAGACAAATGGTTTAGCATGGATGAGGCTGCAGCATATACTTGGAGTACTACTCAAATGCAGCATGAATCATGGTTAAATTCAGCAAAGTGGTGCATCAATTTAGTTCAGTTATACATAACAGCACAGGATGTTATGTTCAATAGCAGTACATCATGGTTCATAACAGTGTACATGTTAGTTCATGTCAGGTCGAACAGCCAATAAGTTGTACAAGCCAGAGTGGCTCAAATTCATAGCAACAGTGTTCATGGTGTGCACAAGTTCTGTTCAGCATGGTGTACATGCAAACAAGGCAGCAGTTTCAATGTCACAAGCTGTTCAGAAAGCAAGGAGTATAAATGAATGGTGCAACTACATCCAAGCATTTTTTCAAACTTGGTGAAGCATGACAAATGGTCAATATACATGGAGTACTTTTCAAGTGGACCTATACATATTACTGACCAATATAGCAAGGCAGTGGTACATGAAGTCTAGACAAATGCTCACAGTAAGGCCACTAGCAAGCATGTCCAACGAATATGGTTCAAGTGAAGTTTTTAGTCAAGAAATCTTTATAGTTAATCATGCAAAAAAAATTTTATGGACATTTGAAAAGAAATCATGCAAGACATGTTTAATGGCATGAAATGTTTTCCAGCAATACATATATAGCAAGCCCAATAGTTTTCCAGAAATAACAATTCAATCCAGGAAAAAATGTTTTGGCGAGGTTTATAAAGTTTCCACAAACTCATTCAAAGGAGCAAAACCAGACATCACTTAATTTCCAGAAATGCAATTGTCAAAGACCAGAAATTCGAATTAATTCTTTCCTGTTTTTGTTGGCAAATAAATCAATCAGAGATTTTGAACTAGGAAGAAAATGTTTTCCTGCAGTAAATTGGAAAATTCATTATTTGGATGTAAATTCATTTTGGGAAACTTGACTCAAATCGATTCAAGCCTTCCCAGTTTTGATTCAATCAGGAAATCCAAACAAGGTAAGAGGAATTTGTCTCATTCATTCAAAAGAGCACGCATAGTTCAAATTTAAGCCGAAGATTCAAAGCAGGAAATCTCACAATATTTTCGGAAGCAAAAGAGGAAATCTTGTATTCAATCAAATGAGGAAACCGCAATGAAATCAGTTAGGTCATTAAACGAAATCAGAGAGTTAAAGGATTTTCTAATCCTATTTTAACACCATTCACATCATCGGCAAGATCTATCGAAAACCAAGCATCACAAAAATCGAAAGCATAAACGAAGGAATCATTTTCATACTCACGGTTTTTTCGATCGAGAATTGTTCCAAATCATTTGAGCAACAAACTGAAGCACCAAGCTCAGAGCAAAACAAATTTGAGCACCAGAGATTTATATCTTCAATTGATCGATTTGGGATTACAAGAAGAAACCCTAGATTTTATCCCAATCGCCTGCCGCCATTTTTGATTCCAGAGGAAAGCTATCGAGACAAAAGAAAGAAGGGTCCAACATAATTACAAATTGACCGGCCTACTTCAACTTAAGGGAGTTTATAGTTTATTTTATAAACTAGGGTTTCTTATTTTCTTTTGTTTTTAATTTTTGTTGTATTTTCAATTTCGTTGTAACCAAACAACTTCTAGGTATGTCAAATCTCGGATTAATCAGTCAGAGTGTTGACTGTCAGTTTCAGAGTCTGTAAAATCTGGGTTACGGATTACGGAGTTGTAATTCGGGAAAATCTGATCGAGGGGATATCGACCAGTCTAGAGTTTTGAGCGTAGGGTTAGAATAGGAGCAGGGTTTGCGAGTGTACATGGTCTTGTATGCGGGATCTATTCTATCACCTAGTAGAAACCTTAGGAATGCAGCAGTAGGCAGGATTTTGCCGAAGCTGGGTATATCTGTGTGTGATTTATTTTATGCATTTCTGTTTCTGCTATATTCAATGATATGTTTATTATTTTAATATTCTGTCAGTTTTTCAATTCAGTTTAAAAACTGTGAAAAACCCTATTCACCCCCCCTCTAGGGTTATTCTAGATCCAACACAAGTCTAGCCTATATTATGCATTGAATAAACGAACGTATAAATGTGGGGTAGGGGTAATATTAAGGATTTAATATTAAAAAGTTGGGGTGCAATTGATATGATTTTGCATGCCATAAGTGGATGGCCATAATTGAGTCAATTATGGACATAATTAAAAGTTGACTTAATTAATAATTTGAATAGGGAATTATTAAAACTGGGGTAAAAGATTTTAAGTGTTAATCAATGCTTAGGACACGAGGTTGGACTCGTTTGTGACGTAAACCTGCCCGGACCCGCCCGACAAATCCAGTGGTCACAAATGTCAGCCCAATTGAGAGGTCCTAGGCCTAAACTAAATCATAACGGTTGTAAAGACATGAGGTTAGACTCTTTTATGGTGTAAGACTGCCCGGACCTACCCGGCAAATCCAGCTGCCATAAATGCCAATCGAATGTGAGAGGTCTTTATGAGGTTATGGCCTGAATGAATTAAGAAATACTTAACCAGATAAACATGTAAGGTGGGACATGGGGGTTAAGTAGGTGCCTTGGATGGCATGAGGAATCTAGGGGGTGCCCTTAGTGGCATGTGAAATACGATTAGTAAGACTTAACCAAACACACATGTAAATGAACATGACTAAGAGGGTTAAGTGGGATATACTAGTGACAAGCTTAGGTGGGTAGCTTGTGGGGGCCCATTTCGACCAGTATCCCAAACGTATCTTTGTGGGCTCGACCCAAGTCGAGGACGGGACACGCATGCTGGGTTTGACTATAAGAGGCCAAAACGGGGAGCGGTGGCAACGCAAGTCCAACAGGTTTCATATGCGTGTGTGGACCCGGGCTGGTAGATAAGACGTTGTTGCATCGTGTAGGTATAAGCTGTGCATTCTCAAGTTGTATCGGGTTGCCACTTTAGGGGAGTGATACACCCCACTGTGGGGCCAGCACGGGTAACTACGAGTAAGGAGCCGATCGAAAGTGGGTAGTGGGGTACACCTAGTGTAGATAGGGGCAGACGGCACCTATGTAGTCAGCTAGGGGTACGTAAGGCTATTTATAAAGTTTCTGTGTGAAGCAAGTGGGATCAAACAATAGGGTGACTGGTGTGGTGCAGTGTAGTAATGTGCGGTGCAGTGTAGTAATCATTCGTTAGTAATTAGGTGTGCCTTTACCGTTTATCTTAAACGCTGTCTTTATCTTCCTAAGAGTTCATAGACATTTACTTGTCTTCCAGCTTATGCCTTAGTCTAGTTATTTTGATAATAGTATTATTAGAATTATCATACTCGCCAGACTTTATGTCTGACCCCCTCTATTTCTATCCTTTTTCCCCCTCCAGGTCCTCAGGTTAGGCCTAGCTCTAGTGGAGTTTGATTGAATTGCTTCATCTCTCTTTGGAAAGCTTGGACCGTTGAAGTAAAGTCTAGCTTGTTATCTTTTTAATGGCTATTTATGTAATGGGATTATGTATTTTGTTTTTATGAAGATGGATATTGTACTTGGTTATGATCTATGGTTTTATGATGTAACAAACATGTTTAATTTCCGCTGCAATAAAATGAAGTTTTAGATTTCCAAGTACTATTTACTATCTGTCTTGTTGTAATTTTTCTGTTCTATATTCACTTATAACCTCCATGGAAGTTAATGCATTCCCTTCGTGAGTGACATTAATGGACGTGGGGTGTTACAGTCGGTCCACCGATGTGGATTAAAATGCCTGAACACTGCGTTTCCCCACCCTATGGGGTGTCAATGAGTCCAATGACTCCATCGGCTCCACACAGTCACCGATATATCCGAGGCACCTCGCAACAACAACAACCACATAAGTCAAACTCGTCAGGGCGTGTAAAACCACTGACGCAACTTCTAGCTGGAAGGAAACGCATGCCCTCCCTGATGTCCTCTCCCGTTTCTGGTTAACAACCGGGGTGTGAGGCTCGCGAATCAACGCTACACAAAGCTATGCCACAAAGGCCGTGCTTTGATCATCAACCACAAGACTCATCTTTTCAACAGAGGCCTTGATCATATTGCCAATTAGGCATGTCACACAGGCAATTCACTCCATGCGTTTGATAACCATCAATATATAACCTCTGAGCTTGTACGTCTCAGAGAAGGGCGTTAAGCAAGAGAATAAATTCTCCGCCGCCGCCAAACAGATATATATTTAATCGAAATCAATCACACAGAATAAAATCCAATGTCAGACACACAGTCCATTTACACGTCCGTTCTGGGTCTGAACGAAACCGGAGGCACCCTGTACCTCGCATATCCTTCGATCTCCTAGTACGTCTGGACGATCACCAACTGATTCCCTCCTCTTGGGTGTACAGCCCAATCAAGATCATCAGTAATCACCCAAATGATGTGAAGACCTCCGGTCTTCAACCACCATCTTTATCCTTGACACCACGTCGAATCAGTTATTCAGAATTGGATAAACTCGGTCTTTCTGAATAACCCGCGTATATAATAAACAAGTGTTACGCAAACACAACATATGCCTCATTCCAATTCAGAATATTATTTTATTCAAATATTCTTATACTTTGGGAAAGGTTCCCTTTAGTTTTATCAAAGATAAATTCTTTAAATTTATTCTTTAATCTTCTTTTGAATATCAATTCAAATTAGTCTGGATTAGTGAACCACACCGAAGTAATCATTTATTTTATTTTCCAGTCCCAACCTATTCATCCCATGAAGTAAAACTGGCAATACTTCATATCTAACACCACGGTGTCATCAGTAAATTCAATTACCATCTCACGTTCAAACCTAATTAAAGATTTAACTATCGCCTGGAGCAAAACTGGTGATACTCCATTCTCGATCATCTCAATCTAATTAAAGATTCATTAAAACTCCACTTGGTTTTAATCTTCCCAATAATCACTATCCATGATTACTTAACTTGGGAAATCACATCTTGTCTTTAACTGGGTTCCCAACCAATGTCATTTAAAACACGGCTCACTATAAAACCAAAATCACATTCCATTCCAATTCAATTATTGAAACTTCTGGTTACTTTTAAAACCCTTTCAAATCCAATTTATTTATTTAAAAATAAATAAATTATTATTCTAGTTCAAAACTAGTTCATTTTGATAAAAATCTATTTTTATCTTTTCAAATATGGAATTCTTCATCCCAATTCTTCACAAATCATTTCTTATGATTTTACACAAATTATTACTATTTTTAATAATTTCAACAAGGCCCGTACAGTCGATTTCCATCAACGGTCATCGAACTGCACTTACAGCGATCTTTTCCAAATTTGATTTGGATATAATTCCAAATTCAACCGTTAGATTTCAAATCTCAAATATCCATTAGAAAGCTCTTTTCGATACGAACCCAACAGTTCCGGTTTTAGGAGAATCCGACGGTCGGATCTCCCGTAATATCCATTCGAAGTCAATGGTCGAAATTTGCGAACTGCCGCGGCGTGGCGCGTTCTATTCTGGCCATTATATATATATATATAATATATATATATATTGTATATATTTCGTCGATTTCCTTTCAAAACGTAATTTATAAATCGTCTTAAATCCGTTTTCGAAATGATTTCAACTTCACATTCAGTTTCGAATCAAAATTGAATATTCCACATCATCGATATACAAATAATAATATTTTCAAAACGTTATATTTTGAAATCACTTTCTTTTCTATATTCATTATAAAAATGAATAAAATCGATAAAAATATCATTCACGTCAAAATAGCGTCAATCTATTCAACACGGCTTTTATTCAACACATGAATATTAATTCTATTCAACACATGAATATTTATTCTATTCAACACATGAATTTTTATTTCTATTTAACACATGAATTTATTTATATTCAACACATGAATATATTTTCTATTCAACACATGAATTTTACTTCTATTCAACACATGAATTTATTTTCTATTCAACACATGAATTTATTTTCTATTCAACACATGAATTTATATTATTCAACACATGAATTTATTTTATTCAACACATGAATTTTTATTCTATTCTTTATTTTTCAAATTAGAATGAGGCCCAATCAATTACCATATAATGTTAATTATATGGATTCTCTACAACACATGTAGCAACGATAAATCATCAACCATCATCCAGAGTGCACCACACCACTGCATAAGCATTAAATATAGATAAGTAACGCTTACACAGTCTGTCAACCCTCGGTCAACATACTACTAAACAATTGGGATTAGTGTACGTCAATATGATCCCAATACCCGTGTGGGGTTTCAATCAATCAAACACATTTTATTTGTGCAGTTGGGCGATGTGTAAAATTTATTGTCCCAATCAATATCAGTCAAATCGGTGTACATAAACAAATCGTTCGATTTGTAAATGAATATCTATTTTATTTCAACACATGAATATATATATTTTATTTCAACACATGAATATATATTTTATTTCAACACATGAATATATATTTGATTTCAACACATGAATATATATTTTATTTCAACACATGAATATATATATTTTTTATTTCAACACATGAATATATATATTTGATTTCAACACATGAATATATATTTTATTTCAACACATGAATATATATTTGATTTCAACACATGAATATATATTTTATTTCAACACATGAATATATATTTGATTTCAAAACATGAATATATATTTTATTTCAACACATGAATATATATTTGATTTCAACACATGAATATATATTTGATTTCAACACATGAATATATATTTTATTTCAACATATGAATATATATATATATATATATTTGATTTCAACACATGAATATATATTTTATTTCTACACATGAATATATATTTTATTTCAACACATGAATATATATTTGATTTCAACACATGAATATATATTTTATTTCAACCCGCGAATATATATATTTGATTTCAACACATGAATATATATTTGATTTAAACACATGAATATATATTTTTCACATCACAATCAACAATCAAATTTCACAACACAACCAATGACACAAGTCGTCCATGGTCTGTGGACAACGGGTGTTGGGTGCTGTTAAGCACCGTCTGCATCCTAGTATATATTTCAAACTAGAAATCCAAAATAAAAGTGAGGAGTTCTCACCGATTAGCTAAACCAATACACCGCGACTCTTCATATGTAGAAATCTTCGTCGTGCTCGCCTTTTGTCAATTTCATTGTCCGTAGCCACTACATATATAAAAAATCACATTATTATATTGTTGCTATGTGTATAAAAATCACATTTTCATAACTACGCTATATGGATAAAAATTCTATTTTTATTCCGCTACTATATAGATAAAAATTCTATTTTTATATCGGTGTTCATATAATAAAGATTATATTTTTCTCTCATCATTCTCTATATAAAAATCACAGTTTTATATATAGAGGTCGTATTTTTATATCTCTACTACCTATGTAAAAATCAAATTTTTATTAACTATATATTATAAAAATCATATTTTTATCCATCCTATCATATAAAAATTATATTTTTAAACTTCTCATATACAATTATATTTTTAAACTTCTCATATAATAAAAATCATATTTTTTCATTGTTAAGAATCACATTCTTATGATAACAACATACATATACAAATCAAATCCTCTACATGGTATAATACATAAAAAATCGATTTTTATATTGAAATAAATCAAAATAAAACATACCGGCGTGAATGGGGGGTGGAAATGGCCGCCTGAGGTGTCGGAGATGGCGATTAGAGGCGCGGATAGCGGCCTTGGGTTGTGGCGGCGCGGCTCCCTTCAGTTTGGGGGTTATTTTGGGTGTGGGGTTTCAAATCAGTGGAGGTGGAGGGTGGAGTTGCTCACGGCGGTGCTGAGGGGTGGTAGGAGGTCGCAATGGAGGCAGTAGGTCAGTGGGGTGGCGGTGATGGCGGCGGGTTACGTTGGGCTTAAATCAGAAGGGAGGAGAGTGAGGGAGGAGCACGAGAGGAGGGAGGGGGCTCTGGCGTGGGTGGCGCCGGAGGCGCGGTGGCCCAGGTGACCATGGCGGCGGCAATCCCCCCTTCCGTCGCGGTTTTCCTTCACCCCTTTTTTTTCTTCTGAACGAGATAAAGAGAATGGTAAGGGGAGGGGCCTATTATATTATATAATAATTTAATTTTAATTTTTAAATCCATAAGGGTTGACTTTTTATTTCTACCCCCAAACGAGACCCACCAACTCTCGTCCTACCAATTGTCGCCCTTAGCTAATTACCCCCATTCTAAACACAATTGGATAGGTATCGCAAGCTGATTCAATCATTTCGATCAGTTTCCGTCAAAATCAAAATATAAATCTATATATTAAATTTGAACGCGCATTTCAATTTACTGGGGCCACATACGAACTCTAAAAATTTCCGAAAAATATTTTCTAGCTTCGTATTAATGATACGGTCCTAGCAAAACTAATTTCGTCAAATTCTGAGACCTTTTGAAAAATGGTCATTTTCCAATCGATTAAAATCCACTGAAAATGTCAAAACACATTTTCTTTCACCACGCTCACATATTGGTTCGAAAAATTACGAATTTTGAAACCTAGCAATAACTTGACATCACAGATCCAACATAAGTGGTTTTGTCGAAAACTGAGGTCGTTTGCAAAATTTCCATTTTTAAGGGCCAGAATTCCATAGCAATTATTCTGAATTTTCAACTGGACGTAACTTTTGATTCCCACTATAAAATTTTGATTTTTCAGATTCGTTGGAAAGATAATCTCAATTAGATTCTAATGTTTTTGGTTTCGCTAAAATCCGGTTTATTTTGAATTATGTACATTGATTTGAAATTTGAAATCAAATTTTCGAACTACCGTGCCATTTTCAATTCCTTTTATAATTTAAAATATTTATATTCTAATGACGATTCAAATAAATATATACGTTCTAATTCTATTCAAAATAATTTTTTTTCATTATTATTTAAAATAATTCATTTTGAAATTCAAAATTGCCAAAATAAAATTTTTAAATTGGCACAGATTTCCGGGTTATTACATTGCTGCAGGCAAAAAATGATCTGTGGCAACACTTTTTTGGTGTTGCCTTTTGCTGTGTTGCCTTAGAGTCAAAGGCAACACATTTTCGATCCTAAGGCAACATCAGCACATGTGTTGCTGCATATACTAAATTTACAAAAATGTGGGACCCACTATAATCTGTAACCCGGGTTTAGGGAATCGCCACAAAAACTGTAGCCCGGGTTCACGGAATCCAGTTGTGGGGCCCACGTGCATAAATCTATGGCAACAATTTTACCACCCAATGGCAACACTATATCATAGTTAAGCAACATTTAACATCACATACTGCAACATTATATCATATATATGGCAACATTACATAACGTAACATCAAACTGAAATTAACAAAGAACTTTTTACTTCAAATTAACCAGCAATCACAAGTAGTACTTAGTCAACTACAAAATAACAAAACGTAGCCACTAAATTCAATTTGACAAACATTTCAAAAACAAACACAGCAAGTCCTAAATTCATGTTTACATAAAATTAAAACAGTTTCAAAATATAGCGCAAGCCTTCAATGCCTCTGCTGCATCGTGTACCTCTAGTGCCTTCATTAACAAGTTCTTGAAAATCCTCATCACTACCTCCTTCACTTGCATACATCAGTTGCATTTTAGCACAAAATAAGAGGTATGCATGCCTCAATTGCATTTCAGTACAAACTGTGGTCATAGTATAACTGAGTTTCCTTTCGGCACAAATTGAGTTTCATAATTGAATTCCATTTGCATCAGTATAACATAATATATTGATCTAAACAATGTGTATAAAAGTGTACTAACCTAAACAATATGTGAGTTACATAACTGATCTAAACAATGTGTATACAAGTGTATACTGATCTAAACATAACCGAGTTTCATTTGCATTTGCGTTTCATTTACATAACTGGGTTACATAACAGAGGCACAATGTGGATACAAGTGTACTGATCTAAACATAATTGAGCTACATAACTGATCTAAATAATGTGTATATACGTGTATACTGATCTAAACAATGTGTATACAAGTGTATACTGATCTGCAATGTGGCAAAAAATATCACTAATCTACAATGAAACAAAACTTAAAATTATACCTGAAAAACTGCCCATGCATGCTATTTCATGTTACTTCACTGCTCTACATTGCCATAACAACACACAAAAGAACTCCAAACATGATCCAAGACATAGCTAAAGCTTTTGCAAAGAATTTTTCTCCTATCTCATTTTTTCCACATTCAATGCGCATTAGGGCCAACTCTTCCTTCAAATCTGCCACAAATTCATCGGCTTTTGCCCTCTTTTGCTTTTGCTTCAGCAGCTTTTTTTTCAATTGTCTTCTTTTCCACGAGCAATTGCAATATAGTCTTTTCTTTTTCCATCAATTTAACAGTAGTATCCTCCAATTCAGAATTGTTGTTGATTTCATACACTTCATCATGCCACATAAAATACCCGCAATCGCCAATCTGCACATATATTAAATTCTCGAGTAAAACATCAATGAAAGATATGATAATCGACATGGAGCAACCAAAAAAAAACCTAATTTATACTTATCGGCCACATGATGCAACCAAAAAACTTCTTCCCGGCATTCGACCCTACCTTCACAGTCCTCATCTTCGCTGGGATATTGTGGTGGCATTTCTTTCTCGCAGCCGCTGTTGACGAATTTGAAGTAGAAATTGATATCCGCATCATGCAATATTCAGTGATGTCCGCAGTCCGAGACTTAAGTCATGGTTTTCCTCCCAAAATCTATTAGCGGACATTTTTCATGAGTTTTTATCTCCAAAAATCAACATAAAACAAATTTGTGACAATGTGTACTCTTATAAGTACCAACAAAGATTCCATAATATTTATATCGAATAAACATAAACTATAGGATAAAACATCAATTACATTCCTGAAATTTGCATAAATGTGGATATGATAAATGCAGTGTGTACTATATAACATCTAACAAGGCTAAATAAACACACACTTACTACATCGAAGGAGATCTCACTGGTTGAGAACTAAAGGTAGAAACCCCAAAAAAGAATAAGGGCGTTAAGCTCTGCTTTAAAGAGCAATGATTATGATTCTGATCCGATCAAAACAAGGCTTCCTGGATCACCTAAATTTTGCTTTGCATCCGGCCCGAGCGAAAAAATTCACTTCTATATGGGCCTTGGAAGCGAAAGTGCCTCTCTGAATTTGGCATTGTCACATACTGCCTAGTGGAACATTATCCAGAGAACTTTTGTACTCACAAGCATTGCCACATTCTACCTCCATTCTCCGGATAATGTCCCACCAGGCACTATGGTGGACAACAAAATCTACCACCCAAAGAATTAAAATTTCTACTTGTGCTCACAAGCTAGAATGATAGGCACAACCCAAAGAAGTACTTTTGTGAAACAACATATTTAACGATGTAGGTTTGAGGAAAAAAATACCTAAATGGCTAGGGAATACCTTCATGTTAAGCCTAAAACAGATTAGCCTAAAAAATGAATGTACAGACTGAGAAAGTACAACACTATGGATCATCGTAAAAAGGTAATTTGAGATCAAAAAATTCATTTACAGTACCTTAGGATAATGAAAGCAGATTAGCAGCGAAGCAATTTCGTGCAAAATCGAATCTTTATTTGGTAGCGAGCAACGTAATTAGTGGTTGGCTCGTCGAATTTTGCTGCAGTGAGAATTAAAATGATAAGAGAAGGAAGAAGAGGTTTTTTTTGAGAGGAAGGAGAATTTAGGGAAGAATAAGGGCAACAAGAATTGGGATTCCGTGCGATAAGAATTGGGATTTTAGTTTAGGGTTCGAACGATTTAGGGTTGAAAGTGGAAAAGTGAAAACAACGAGAATTATTTTATTATTTTTCAGCGGTAAAATGAAAATTTAGGGAAAAGAAAGTCTGTCATAATTTTCTCAAGTGAAAACAACGAGAATTATTTTTCAGTGGAAAAATGAAAATTTGGGTAAAAGATCGCTGCGGTGTTGAAGGAAATCAGATTGATGCGGATCACTAATCTGGACCGTTGGATCGTGTTGATGCGCATTGCTAATTTTATTCATGCGGCTACTGCAACACATGTTGATATCTATGCTAACACATTGAAGCGAGCGTTGCAATAGACAAAAAACATCCTAGCAATGACAACATTGTAGCTAGCAACACCATGGGTTTTCGTTGCAATAGGCCATCTATGGCGTAGTGACAGCAGTACGTCTTGAATCCATCTATCACGGCTGCACCGCCGGCGCTACCCCCTACATCATCTCAGGATAGGGGCAGAACTGGTCATCCCCAGGGCATCATCAGCTGATCCTGCTCAACGGATATTCTTGGCTTTCCCTAACCCCGATTCAACACTTTTGTTGTTCTTATTATTGGAGATTTCTCGCCTTTTATTTTCTTTTCTATGTAATCAATGCGACAATGTCGGTCCACACACACGGAACTGGCTTGTGGTCTCCAGCCATGTTCGAGGTTGGGCTAACGACAATTGTATTCATAAGGAATTAATAAAATGCTACTTTCAAGATCTGGCTCACACTGGACCAGTCTAGTATAAATTGTATTGCACATTGGACAAGTCCAGTATAAATATGAATCCACACTGGACCAGTCTAATATAAATATGATTCCACACTGGACCACTCCAATATAAATATGATTCCACACTGGACCAGTCTAGTATAAATATATAACTATATTTATTTCCAAGATGTTATATATATATATATATACATATATATATATATTTAGTTTTATGTTATAAAGAGATTTTAAAAGAAATGTTTCTTGAAAACGATTTAAAATTCATTTTCCCGAGCAATGCATTTTCTTATAAAATTACACGTTTTTGCACCTTTCGAGAAAACAAGGAAGCGATTTTAGGGATATAATAAGCCACATGGTATGTGATACGTAGATATATTATATTCATTAATTTGGAGTTGTGCAAAGCAATAAATGGGAATTAACAAATCCAAGAAGTAGTCCAAAGCTATAGAAACCACCGTGGATGCCATTAATGGGCTCTTAAGAAAGCTTCCTCGGTATGCCAAATAGCAGTAAAAGTCCAAAAATGCTAACCCAAGCCAACCCCTTCCAACCTATATTCCTTCCAAGAGATGGGGTATTTATAGGTGGAGATTTTGTGCATCAACCTAAAATTCGTATCTCGGGAGGATACGACATTCGTATCCCCGGGAGTTAGCCAAAAAACAAAGTTTTCTTGGAAAATTTCGAATTCTGAAACACAATAACTAAAACACAGTGATCGACATGTGTAGATCACCTAAGAAATAGTGATCCACACGTACTAGGAAACATGCCTAGTTGCCGTTCCAATTTCGTATCCCAAATAAGTCCAGGTGCCAATCCAAAATGCTGAGGTGCTCAAGCCAAAAATTATGATTACACACCCCGCTCAGGAGATTTTCGAATGCAAGATCCACTAGGGGATTTCATATCCTAACCTATGCAAAATGCCAAATCTGAGAATTCTGTGTCGAACCAAAGAAATCAGGTGATCGGGCCGATGCGCTCAGGCATTTCCGAGTGTGCTAAGTTTGGATATCATATCCCCAAGAAGTATTCGAAAATCTTGTATCGCTCAAGGGGAACAATTTCGTATCCTTTTAGGAATAAGAAATACGATATTTTTTATCCTTGAAGGGATACAAAATATGGGATTTCATATCCCAAGGGGATATGAAATTCTGAAGTTTTGCCAAGTTTTGAATGCTTGCCGGGCACGACACCCAACTTTGGTTTTCAAAGATCACACTGTGTTGATTATGTCCTTTTGAGTAGCCAATTTCCAGAATTTCCAAAACTAAGTAACTTGCCACAGTCAAGCGGATCCGAGGATTCTAGGTGACCATAACATAATGTGAAACATTTTTTAGATGATCAGAACAGAGGTGATCAAGGATTTTGAGTTGATCCGGCCGAGTGATCACACATTTTTACCATGCCAAATTTCTAGGATATTTACTAACAAGAACCAAACCCCCAATCCATGGTGGTAAGGACTGTCTTTGGAATATCATACATTAATCACATCAAAATATCACATAATATAGCATAATACAAAATATCAGAGAATAATATACATCATTTCATATTAGTGGAAATAAACATCATCATCAGAGTTACACAGTTTACAGGATCCTAATTGGTACGTAACAAGTTCCACCAAATAAATAACAAGCTTTCAGCGGAATCAAATATCTATCTATCTATATCTGTATTTTAATGAGGGCAAATTCTATTGCAACCCATGTTTTTAGGTAGTAGCCCCCCCAAAAAAGAAAAAAACCGTATACTCCTAAAATTAGTAAGTAGCCCCGCATCTTTTCCAAAGTTGCCCCTCCCTTCACTTTTCTCTCGTTTTCACTCTCCATCTCGAAGAAAGAAAAAAGCCGCCGATCCTTGAATTTCCACGCTCCAATTTTTCTGAGACATCAACTCCATCGCAAGTTCTTCCGTCGTAAGTAGATCGAATTCAGCAGAGAAGAGAAGGTACGCTCCAATTTTAATATTACGTGGATTACACGAGAACCACGTGGATCTATTACGTGGTTTACTCTGTTTCCACGTATGGACAATCCGTGGTTCATTATTGATCCCCGAAGTTTCTATACTAGGTTCGTATTCTTTCCTAGTTGGTAGCCTACGTGGTTTAATACAAATTCACTCAATCCGCACTGCATCGGCTGTACTTGAAAAGCAAAAAAAAAAAAAAAAAAAAAAAACTCAAATTTTAAATTTTTCTTCAATTACCCGCTGCGATTGTGATGAGGAATCATCTTCTCCTTCAAAATCCATTTTATTCTTGTTTGCAAATCAAATTTTCCTCCAGAGATTTGAAATTTAGGGTTTTGTTGAAGCTTAGTGTTTTAACAGACAGTAAATTACGTTGGTCTGAGTTTAGAAGAGAAGATAACTCCTTAAGGGCACTTTAGTCATTAAAATTTTATTTTTTTAAAGGGGGACTACTAACTAAAAACAAGGGTTGCAATAGAATTTGCCTTTGATGAGAATACCCCATTTTGAAGCTTTTGAAATGTCCAAAACACCCTTGCACTTTTGCACTACGTTTATGGGGCTGTTTTGCCAGTTTTCACCTCTGCCGACGTTCCCCCCTTCCACTATCTCCACACGAAGTCCACTACCGAAATCTCTACATAATGCGTTTCTTCCTAATATTTGTCTTCTTTCCTCTCTTAGAATCTGAAACGCTACTCCATTAGCTATGTTAATCGGCCTCACTTACCTGCAGCGACGCAGATCTACCACATCAAAACCTTCAACTCTTCAGTGATTTGTAACAATTTTGATCTATTTAATAATGTTTCACTTTTTTGCTTAGGTATACTTCTTAATTATCAATAGGCGTTTTTTGCTCAGGTATACTTCTTTGAAATCGCTAAAACGTAAACCCTGAAAGTCTTATTATTGAATCGAAGAGGAGGGCTGGAAAATGCTAAAAGGGAAGAAGGCAATTCAGGGTTTTCTTATCTATCGGGCTTTTTTAACCAGGTACAATTTAATTTGATTTTTATTTTTTTCCAGTTTACTGATAAATTCGATCTTTACAAATTGGGGTTTAGATTGCCTGGAAAAAGTGGTTTTGTGATTATGAATTGTTAGGTTTTTTATCATAATTTAGATTACTCTACTTAAATTACCATTAATTATTTTTTTATGAATTGTTAGTTTCGTGACAACTTTCTCAGGATATGTTATTATGTTGGTTTATTAACAGTAATTTTTTTCACCTTTTTTTCGATATTGATGGTATCACTTTTCTGTGCTACTTTATGATGTCTGCTTAACGTTTCTGTGCTAATATGTGCACCTGAGTGGATACTGAGCAAATTTCCTTATTTTTACTGGCATTTGTAAATTGATTTATCTGCTATCTTTTTTATTGTTTTTTATTCATTTTTTTGTGATGTGTTCTAACGTTATGCATGATTATTTACAGTTGTGCAGGACTAAGTACTTACCTATGTTTGGGAACCTGCTAACTTTGTTCACCAAAGTGGGAGAGGTATAAATAATTTGTCTAAGTAATTATTTTCGTATATATTACCCGTATAATTAATTTAATTTTAATTTTCATGGTATGCAATCGTTTATTTTTATATTTCAGATACTTTTACTGTTACACCAACAAAGTAATGGTAGGAAATTTTAAGAAGAATGAAACATGTGATTTTTTATTTTCACCCCAACATTTATTTATCTTTTTTTTATATCGTATTTTTGTAGGACTTCGTTTTTTCAAAATTTCTGAGTGATAACAACCTTTTCACAAACGGGATAAAATATTGCATGGTCATTGTATTCCTAAATTATTCATGTTTCTCCCTTTTATAAAGCAGGGAGCTTAAGGGGTCCGTGAGGTATTGATCCACCAAAATTAAATGATTACGGAGCGAATAGAGTAAGCATTGCTTTCAAATTTTTTGCTTTTCATGACATATATTGGTTGCACAACTATTACAATATTCTCATTATACTTACATCGTATGCACACAATACATATCTTTGGTATAATAAACTTTTGTTGATAATCTTACGAACTAATTAATTTTCCTTATTGTGGACATTCATTTTCACCCTAACATTTCGTTTCTATGTTTTTCGTTATCTTAGTTTTATGACATTTGACATGATCATTAAAGTTTTTGTTCATGGTGGTATTTATTTGTTCTGATATAGTGATTGCTCTTTCTGTTTTTAAAACTATTACTGCTTTGCTGGACTACATGCATATGAATAAAGAGGCAGGCATTCTTTAACATTCTTGCCTATAACAATTTTTTGGTGTTACCTATGAGTAATTTTATGTAACAAACTATATGATGTCTATCATTCTGCTCTAATTTTATGAAAATGTTTTCATCCTATCATTGTTTTATTCTGTTTAGGTTAAAATTTAACCAGTTGTCTTTCTTCCAACAAATTGTTTTGGTATGTTAATACCATTTGTTTGCTATACAAACTTGATAAAACTGGCAGTTGATTACTATAAATATATCTTTGGTTTTATAGTCATAATTTCTCAAATTAAAAAGAATTCAAATTAATAATTTTCAAAACGATATGGAGGCATTTTCCCCCCACGGCAAAGCCACATCTACTGCCGCCACCATCGAGTAGGAGGCCTACTGTGCAATCGACTCCGATGAAAGTTCCAGTTCTGGGGACATTGAGGACGGGATCGAGGCTGTAGAGCTGTATTCAAAGGAGATTGGTGGAAGAACAATGGTTTTTGTGAAGAATAGTAGGAAAGATTGGATGTGAAAAAAGAATCGGATGAGACCGGTGTGGAAAGTGTTGAAAACGAGGCCCCTGCTGCTGCTTGAGTTATTTGGTATGCTTTATTTATTGTCGTTGTTAGGTTTTGGTTTGATCCATGATTATGGTGTCTTGAAATGAAGATTATATGAATTTGATTTATGTTGGTATATTATATTTTGTTATGAACTTTTAAAAAAACACAGAAGGCAATTAATAATTTAATGAAGAGGAACGTAACTACTGAATCTAATTTGTTAATTATAGCATTGTCGTCTAATTGCACACATTGTATAAACAACGTTGATTTACTCAATCAAATTTACTAGTTAACAATATAGCAGGATGGATTCCTTTTCTAAATTTGATAGCTTATTCAATTAGTTCCCTCTCTGAGTCATTCACCAATCAATAAATCTAATTAGTTAGCTTATTCAATTCAGATCTATGACTAATGATTTTAATCTGGATAGAATTCAGTGCTGAATTCTAATCTCTTATGTTATATTTCTTTACCCAAGTTGGAAATTTTACTAAAGTGAATAATATCTCCTACTTTTGCTAAATTTGATAGCTTATTTAATTAGTTCCCTCTCTTAGTCATTCACTGATCAATAAATCTAATTAGTTTAGCTTATTCAGTTCAGATCTATGACTAATGATTTTATTCAGGATAGCTTATTCAATTCAGTGCTGAATTCTATTCTCTTATGCTATATTTCTTTTATCAGTTTCACCTAAGTTGGAAATTTTTCTAAAGTGAATAATAACTCCTAAACAATCTGTATATGATTTGGGATACGTGCATGGTACTTACATTGTCCATGCTCATGAGCCTATTTTTTTGTCTTTTAACGTATAGAAATAAACTTTTAACTAAATCTTATATCTGTAGCTAAAACAAAATTCAACAAGATGATGCATGTTAAGTTTGTACTACCTTTGACTTTCAGATAAAACAAGCATGAATGTATTACAACATAATTATTTCAATAATAGTTTAGCTAACTATCTACTTATTATTTTTACCTCTTTCATCGTTAAATTATCGATTATTATTCACACAAATTATACTATCGAATAGGAATGGTCATTGTACTTTTTTTTAAAAGGAATGGTCTTCTCAGCTATTATTTCAGCATGTTCTGTATGTTTGTCCAAAACTGACTGAAATTCCATTATTCTACAATCCTTAATATTTTCTTGCTACTAATATATCATTAAATAATATATTTTTCAAATATTTTTTCATCCATTGAGGATCACTAGCCAGTATTAATAATAGTTATAGACATGAATTAAGACTGCTAATGAATCAACCATGCAAAATGAATCAACCGTGGATTCACATGATAATAGAGTATTGTCAGTCTTGCCTTAAGATATCAGAATATTGTATAAATAATTATTTACTCATCTTAGTATTGGTTGTTATAAATATAACCTGATTATATTTTATGAAATATCTATCGGGTAATTAGAAACAACAAGCTGAGCCCAAAAAAATTGAACTTTTGATTATTGATTAAGCTAAATAGATAAAAATTGGCCAACAATTGGTTTCATATTTCAACATATTCATTCATTCGCAAACATACGAAATATATTAAATATTACAGTTACCTTTTCATGTTAATAAGAGGGTATGCAGAGGGAAGGAGCCAGCAAGATTCATATGCCTAAAATGTTTTCTTGCCTGTCAACGGAAGAGGAGCCTCCTCCTACGAAGATAGCTGCAAGTGAGGGTGAGGCTACTTCCAGTAACCCTGGCCAACAGGTGCAAGAACAAGTGTCATAGTTGATGCATTCTACAGTGGTTGGTACACGGGAAACCCTTGAGCAGGTCAAAGTTATTATAGAGGATGTCAAGGAAACATCTAGCTTGGATGATTTATGAGATCAGTTTGATGAAAATGAAATGGTTTTTTTTTTGTGAATGCAGCTTTTGGCGAAGGATTCATCAAAATGACGGTCTCTTCAGAAATACTGCAGCATCCATGGATCGTTCGAAATGTGGGTCCTTCTTGAAGTTGCATCAAACCTTTGGAAACTTGCAATAAACTATAACTTCTGTGTGTCAATATATATTGCTTATGTTTATGCAGCAGAAAACTAGATGTTGTCTACTTAAGTTGTAATATGCCATAATATATGTGGACAAGGTCTGTAAATTGCATACATTTTTGAACTTATTTGAAGAGAGAATGCATTGAGGAATTCCAAAAAAAGGTTGGAAATCAGTATGCGTACTAAAAAACGTTCCTTCTAGAAAACTAAAAGTGATGTAGCAATAGTCATCCAAATCAACTTATTTAATTTAATTACTTTGGAAAGATTAAAGTATCATATGAGCATTTCATTTAATTACAATAATAGCTTGCTATTTGTATGAGTTATCTTCTATAAGCAGCGCTCTAAATGAAAATATTTGTATAGCTTAATTTGCTATTTTTATATTCATACCTTGGAAGTGACTGCATGTTTAACGATATTCATTTTTACAAAAAAAAAAGTTATGCAATACGCTAAAAGGTGGTTATGGTTTAAATATTTTTTATTTATCCATGTGACTATGTTTGCAAACAATTGTATGGGCTAAGCGCATAATCTTCAAGGTTTTTGTATTTTCTTATTTGTTTGCAATATTTAACTGCAAAAAGTTTTATGGAAATAGCTAAATTCAAGACTAAATTTTATTCTTTATAAATGAGGTCTAATCAATTAGTTATATCTCACATTTTTGTATATTTTGATGTGATTTTGAAGTGTATTTTAACCTTTTTACATATGCCAGGAATTTTTACGATAACATACAAAATGAAGATGGAGGTGTTAGCGTAATTAATATTCTACTAAAGGGCAATATAGTCTTTTGTTTTATGTTTTGCCTATATATAAAGGCCTCTTGTGTTATTTTAGGGTGAAGCCTTTTCTCTTCTTTTGTTAGCCTCCATCTCCTCTGTATGTTACCATGTTACTTAATCAATAAATTGTTTCAGATTTCTTTATTAAAATTATCATGGTATCAGAGCCTATTCTTCTCTGGTGGTGATTTATCTAAATCAGTGGATCCCTAATCTCTGAAGAACAAATCCGTCAATCCCTAATCCTGCTGTTTCTCAAATCTGAAAACTCTCTGAAGCCATCGATTCCGGTATCCGCTGTCACTCAAATCCCTAATCCGTTGTCCCTGATACAAAGCCTCTCCAATCCGTGAATACTCTCCTAAGCTATCGAAGCCATCGAAGCGCCTGCACCAATCCGAAGCCATCGAAGCGCCTATACTACCTAGTCTGTTGTCCGTTGCACCAATCCGTCGTTCTCTGCACCAATCCGTTGTCCGCTGTCACCCAAACCCGTAGTCCAGACCCGAAGCCCACACTTGATGTCTTCAGATTTCTACCCAAATTAATAAACCCAGACCGTGATTTACTACCCAGATCCCTACCCAGACCGTGATTTACTACCCAGATTTCCCAAATTCCCAAACAAAGACACCCGAAGTCTTCAGATTCCCTACCCAGATCCCTACCCAGACCCGAAGTCAACAGATCCAAAGTTGCTGATCCAGACGAGAATTGTGGAGCTTTCGGATCCGAAAGTTTGCTGACTCGAAGTTCTCTTTTAAGTTTGGTTTCTCTGTTTTGAGTTTGTTTTCAGATCCGAAATTTTTTGTTTGTTCTGTGATTTATTAAAATGGCAGTAACTAGAGATGATTCGCTTCAAGCAGATGGTAAAAATTATGCGTATTGGAATTCTGTTTATTCTGCTTTAGATCCATCAATGATTGAACAATTTCAGAATTATGTGTATTGGAATTCTGTCTATTCTGCTTTAGATCCATCAATGACTGAACAATTTCAGAAGTTCCTTGCATCTCAGCCATATGCCATATCAGCTTCGTCTCAAACAGGTTTGTCATCTAGTTCATCAGGTATATCTTCTTCTACCTGGATTTTAGATTCTGGTGCTTCGAATCATATGTCACCTAATTTCTCCTCTTTCACTTCTTTGGCTCCTAAAGTTTCTGTGCCTGTCATGAGTGCTAGTGGTACATTTATACCCGTGCAAGGTGTTGGTTCAGTCATTACACCTTCTTTGTCCTTATCTAATGTCTATCACATTCTTAGACTTGCATTAAATCTTGCTTCTGTTGGTCAAATTTGTGATAATGGCTACTTGGTTTCTTTTTCTTCTTCTGAATGTTATGTTCAAGATCCAAAGTCTCAGAAAGTGATTGGGACCGGCCATAGAGAAGAAGGACTTTATGTATTGGATCAGCTCAAAGATCCTAAGATTTTAGAGGTTGCAGCTTATGTTCCAGGTATGGATGTTTCGTCTTTTCGTTTGAGTAAGTCATCTTCTATGTTTTATTTGTGGCATTCTCGTCTGGGTCATGTATCCAAGTCTCGATTACAATTCTTAGTGTCTACAGGAGTTTTAGGAGATTTGAAAACTCATGACATTTCTGATTGTAGTGGTTGTAAACTTGCAAAATTTTCTGCTTTGCCTTTTCCTCAAAGTAATACATTTTCTACTGCACCTTTTGATCTTATTCATTCTGATGTTTGGGGACCATCTCCTGTTTCTACAAAGGGAGGCTCTCGTTATTATGTCTCTTTTATTGACGACTACACTCGTTATTGTTGGATTTATCTTATGAAATGTCGCTCAAAATTTTTTGGCATCTATAATGAGTTTCGATCTCTTATCAAAACTCAGCATGCAGCTGTTATTAAATGTTTTAGATGTGATTTAGGAGGTGAATATACTTTTCATGCTTTTAAGGAACTTCTTGCTCTAGATGGCATAATTTATCAGACTTCTTGCACTGATACTCCTGAACAAAATGGGGTTGCTGAAAGGAAACATAGGCATATTCTTGAGACTGCTAGGTCACGGTTATTGTCTGCTAGTGTTCCAAGTGAATTTTGGGGGGAGGCAGCTCTTACCTCTGTTTATTTTATTAATATAATTCCTACTTCTCATAATTCTGGCTTGTCCCCCTATGACAAATTGTATTGTTATCCACCAGATTATTCTTCTCTTCGTGTTTTTGGTTCTACATGCTTTGTTCTTCTTCCTCATGTCCAACCGAGTAAGCTAACTTCACGGTCTGCTATATGTGTTTTTCTTGGTTATGGTGCAGGACAAAAAGGATATCGTTGTTTTGATCTAGTCAGTCATAAGCTATATGTTTCTCGTCATATTGTTTTTCTTGAACATATTCCTTATTTTACAATTCCTGATCGTACTCACAATATATTTATGTCTGACCTTGTTCATATTGATCCTTTCACTGCTGATGATGATGAGCTACCTCCTGCTGCAAATCTAGACACTTCTATAGACTCCCCAACCACCCAATCACCTTCTGAGACAGTAGATACTAGTGAACGTCGATATCCTATCCGAAATCGTCAGTCTACTAGACGACCTGATTTTGAATATTCTTGTCTTTCCAGTTCATTTTCTTCATTTCTTGCTTCTATACATTGTCTCTCTGAGCCTTCATCTTTCAAAGATGTGGTTCGTGGTCCTCTTTGGCACTGTGCTATGGCTGAGGAGCTGACTGCTCTTCATCAAACATGTACTTGGGATTTAGTACCTCTTCCTGCAGGAAAACGTGCTATTGGTTCTCGTTGGATCTGTAAGATTAAAACTAAAGCTGATGGATCTATTGAAAGGTATAAAGCTCGCTCGGTTGCTAATGGTTATTCTCAAGAATATGGTATGGATTATGAGGAGACTTTTGCTCCTGTTGCAAAAATGACAACAGTTCGAACTCTTATTGCGGTTGCTTCTGTTCACCACTGGAATATTACTCGAATGGATGTTAAAAATGCCTTCTTGAATGGAGATCTTCATGAAGAAGTCTATATGGTTCCTCCTCCTGGTATTGATCATCAACCTGGTGAAGTCTGCAAACTTAGAAAAGCTCTTTATGGTCTCAAACAGGCTCCCCGTGCTTGGTTTGAGAAATTCTCTACTGTGGTTACTTCTCTTGGTTTTTGCCCGAGTAACCATGATTCCGCTTTGTTTGTCAAGTGTACCTCGGCTGGTCTAATTTTGCTTTCTCTTTATGTTGATGATATGATTATTACAGGCGATGATGTTGTTGGAATTAACTTGTTGAAGTCTGAGTTGACTTGATGTTTTGCTATGAAAGACTTGGGTCCACTTCGTTACTTCTTGGGTATTGAAGTTGCTTCTTCTCTAAAAGGTTATCTTCTTTCTCAATCTAAGTATATTTCTGACATTTTTGAGCATGCTCGTCTCTCAGATAATAAGACTGTTGATACTCCAATTGAGCTCAATGCCCGATACTCTATTTCTGATGGATCTCCATTGCCTGATCCTAGTCTTTATAGAATGATTATTGGAAGTTTGGTTTATCTCACTATCACTCGCCCTGACGTTGCATATGTTGTTCACATAGTCAGTCACTTTGTTACTTCTCCTACTACAGTTCATTGGGCTGCTGTTATTCGCATTTTGAGATATCTCTGTGGCACTCAGTTTCAGAGTCTTTTGCTTTCTTCTACTTCATCTTTAGAGTTATGTTCTTACTCTGACGCAGATTGGGCTGGTGATCTTACTAATCGCAAATCCACTACTGGTTTTTGTATTTTTCTAGGAGATTCTCTAATCTCTTGGAAAAGTAAGAAGCAGGATGTTATATCTCGGTCTTCAACAGAGGCAGAATACCGTGCTATGGCTTCTACTACTTGTGAAATTGTTTGGCTTTGATGGTTGCTTGCGGATATGGGTGTTTTCTTGCGGCGACCAACTCCGTTGCACTGTGATAATAAGAGTGCTATTCAAATTGCTCACAACTCCGTTTTTCACGAAAGGACCAAGCATATTGAGATTGACTGCCATATTACTCGCCACCACCTTCAGAATGGCACATTGACATTGCCATTTGTCTCTTCCTCCTTGCAACTTGCAGATTTGTTTACTAAATCTTTATCATCCTCACGCTTCCGGTTTTTGACTAACAAACTCTCGATGCTCATTGCTATCGCATCATGAGTTTGAGGGGGGATGTTAGCGTAATTAATATTCTACTAAAGGGCAATATAGTCTTTTGTTTTATGTTTTGCCTATATATAAAGGCCTCTTGTGTTATTTTAGGGTGAAGCCTTTTCTCTTCTTTTGTTAGCCTCCATCTCCTCTGTATGTTGCCATGTTGCTTAATCAATAAATTGTTTCAGACTTCTTTATTAAAATTATCAGGAGGATCCATTGAGATCTCACCAAGATCTAAATAGAGAGTTTGGTTTTAAATTTACCATTTCTCTTGCTACCAAATGACTGATTTAGCGGTAGTATCAAAGCCTAATTTGTATATGTAAATTCGCTAATGAGTATTTTAGGCCAGCTAATAATCATTATTTAGGATTTGTTGGTATATTTTGTTGGTAAAGGTTTAAGTTGAATACTTTATATGTTATTTTGTATTATAATATGCTTGATTATCTATATGCATATTTACCCTTTGTGTTTGCAAAATGCTTCCACAATTTATGTATTTATTGATTGACTTATGTAAGAGTTTGATGAAATTAATTGTTTTCAAAATGTAACGTTATTTAGGTTAAGGATTAACTTGTATTCTACTACAAGCTTTTGACATGACTAAAACTAGGCAGTTAAATTTATCTAGCAAGCCGAAGATGTGAAACACTTGAACAGAATGCAACATTGAATATTCTCCAAATAAAAAGAATATCATTTTTTCTTCAAAATACACCATTTTTCTGATGCATTGGTGCTTATGCTTATATTCCAAATAAATAATTATAAGTTTCATATGTTTTTGGTTGGTGAACCAAAAGATAAAAGTAAAATCTATTTTCAATAATCATCCAATGAAAAAAGCAAGTTAGATCATATTTATTTAGCTAGAAAAGAAGTTGGTGCACATTTTTCTTTTCCCACGTCCAACGGACGTGCCATACGTACTGGTAATTATAAATAAGATAGTGTCTTAAATTTCAAAAGGATGATAAAAAGATAAGCCTTCATCTTCAACCAAAATAACAGCGACTGCTATGGTGCATATCCAAAAGAAAGTTGATCGCCTATTTACTTGGTTGCCCATGAAAAAATTTGGGGACCCGAGTTTGCAAGGGAAAAACAAATTATGAATCAGTCATGGGACTGATATGAGAAATCCTACTGTTACGTAACTCATTTAAAAGATAAGAAAAATCACGAGACCACGCCGTATTGACACTGCATGGGTTTCTTATCGTCAATACGGTTTTACACGTATATATCACATGTCCGAACTAAGTTGTATATAATAGTTAAAAAAATATTTTTAACTTTCTAAACATTATTTCACATCTTAATAAATTTTATTTATTAACTAATTCTCTTCATTTAATTAAATAATTAACTTATAAATAATTGATTTCTAGTTTAGCCCTTTAATAAGTGAGTTTAAAATTTCTCACCGAGATTTCTACTCCATCAAATCTTTATGCGGAGGAATGCAACACTTTATCGTCTTCTACACGGCTTCACGGAGGTCCACAGAGCTCAAAACTCATGCTAACGCTCGCTAACACTCGGATATTGATAGATATGGAGTTTAGAGCTTAATGAAGGCGGAAACGGACAAAAAATGGGGTGCCGAAGGAGAAGTCTTCATTGTTTGGGCATGGTGCGGAGAAAGGAGAGGCTATTCGAAGGTTTAGAGGGTGTTAGCGGTGATGTTGAGGAGGCTAGGGAGTATAGGAAGTGTCGTGGAGTGAAAATGTGAGGTTTTTGGGCTAGAGGAGGGCTTGGGTTTGGGTATGGGCTCGGGGGAGGCGGCATCGGATAGTGAGGGGTCGAAGAAGGCGACGACGTCGTGTTAGAGGGTAGGGGAGGCGGCGACAACTTGGAGGGAGGAGGAGGCCATTAGTGTGAAGGAGGAAGGAAAGAGGAAGGAAGAGAGAAAGTGAAGGAAAGAAAGAAAGGAAAATAAAAGGAAGGGTGTAATTGCAAAATTCATCCCTCATGCGGATCGCTGACGTGGCGCAATCTCGTAAGTCCAAACAAAACCACCTTGGCCCGTCGAATGGCCTTCGTTTTAATTTAGTTCAATAGCTTCATGTTTATAAAAGTGTGCTAGTTAGCCTCCACCTCTTTTGATCGAACGATCACAAATTTATTTCGTTTGCTATGAAATTTTGGATTACGATTACTAAATCCAACGGATCAGGCTTCGTCGAATTCTGAGTTCGTTTGACCTTCTGTTTTATTTTTCGATCGAGTGTTAACTAGTTTCAAAAATGCGATTTTAGTGTATGTTTTTTTTCTCTCATGCCCACACGCTAACTCCAAAAATTATGAAACTTAGGATTCTACCATTATTCAACACTACATATTCAATTAAAAAATTTGCTGAATTCTGAGGTCATCTGATCATCATTTCTTTGTAAACTGATCGTTAGTATCCCTTCAAATGGTTTTATCGCGTACGATCACACACTAACTTCGTTTAGCACAAAATTTAAAATATAGCAATGATTTGTTTTTCGAATCAAATAAAAAATTTCTCGTCAAATTCTATGGTTGCTAGCAAAATTTCACTTTTTAAGGGATATGTATTGATTTGATAATCGAATTTTTAAATTCTAACGTGTTTTCTTATAAAATCATATTAAAAATAAATTTTAAATTGGTTGTAAATATCGGGATGTTACAATCTTCCTCACTTAAAACTTTTCGTCCCCGAAAAGGAAGAAAACCGTAAAGCAGGAAATAAAACAATAACATATCATAAGTTTGCCTCACACAAAAGCTACTCAGAAATATCCACTATGCACATGGGATGAGCCTGTCTAATGCTATCCTCTTTCTCTCATGTACAGTCTCTAGGATCTCCGCTACATTGTACCTTCACCAGATGGACCTTTTTATTTCTTAGGACCAAAGTATCTCGGCCAATTATCTTCGTCGGCTCATTATGCACAGCTAAACTCAGAGTAATATCTAATATCGGTTGTGATGCCTCTTCTACAATTAAGTCTGGATCATGTACATGCTTCCGAAGTTGAAAAATGTGAAACACATCATGCACTCTGAGAAACCAATCTGGCAACTAAGTTAGAGTTCCTATTCTTTCCAGTATTGGGAATGGACCAATATATTTAGGTGATAACTTTCCTGTCTTCCCAAAACAAACCACTCCTCTCATTGGAGAAACTTTTGAATGCATGTGATCCCCGATAGAAAATGATAAGTCTCTACTTAGAGAATTTACATAAATTTTCTATCGGCTCTGTGCTTCTTTCAATCGCTTCTTAATAAAATCTATTTTATCTGCGGCCTCTTGGATCATGTCTTGACCCAACACTAGCTGATTACCTGGCTCTATCCAACATGTAGGAGATTTACATGGTCTACCATATAAGGCTTCAAACGGTGACAATTTCAAGCTTGCTTGGTAGTTATTATTGTATGAGAACTCAACCAAGTGTGTACGATCTTCCCAAGATCCTTCGAAATCGAGAATATAAGCTCGTAACAGATCTTCCAAAACACGATTCACCCTCTCAGTTTTCCCATCTGTTTGAGGATGATAAACAGTGCTAAGATTAAGCTTCGTTCCTAATTCAGACTGAAACGCTTCCCAAAACTTACTATCAAAGATCGGATCTCGATCACTATCTATTCTGCTGGGAACACCATGTAATCTAACAACCTCTTTCGTATATATTTGAGCAAGGCTCTGTGTTGTTCTAATGAAAATGAGCGCTTTTCATGAGACGATCTACTATAACCCATATGCTATCATTTCCTTTCTCGGTTCTAGGTAGACCATCTATGAAATCCATAGAAACCAGATCCCACTTCCAATCTGGAACTTCTAATGGTTGCAGCAATCCAGCGACGACTTTCTTCCGATCGCTCTTAATCTATTGGCAAGTTGGACACCTACTAACATATATAGAAATGTCTCTCTTCATTGACTTCCATCAGAGCGTACGCTTAAGATCGTGATACATCTTATTCACCCTCAGATGGATAGTAAGCTTAGACCTGTGACATGCATCAATTACTTCTTCTCTGAGCTCAGGAATATTCGAAACACAGATTCAGCCTAACAATCTCAGAACTCCCTTGTTATCTATCTAGAAACTTGAGAGTTCGCCTTCCTGGACTCTTTTGCCAATCTTTTGAATGAACTTATCATCCTTTTGAAGAGAAGAAATCTTCTCAATTAAAGAGGGTGTAATAATAAGATTAGCAACAATTGCATTCTTCTTGCAAAGTGCATCAGCTATAACATTGGCTTTCCTCGGAGTATACAAAATATCTAGATCGTATGCTGTAAGAAATTCTAACCAACGTTGTTGTTGCAAATTCAAGTCTTTTTGGGTGAACAAATATTTCAACGATTTATGATATGTATATAATTCAAACTTCTTACCCAGCAGGTAATGCCTCCATATCTTCAAAACAAATACCACAGCTAATAGCTCTAAATCATGAGCAACATACCTGTTCTCATGCAACTTTAACTAACGACTTGCATAAGCCACTACTCGACCTCTTTGCATTAGTACTGCGCCAATCCTTTCGTAAGAAGCATTTGTATAGATAGTCAAATCCTGATTACCATCTATAATAGTCAACACTAGCGCAATAGTCAATCTTTCTTTCAACTCTTGGAAAGCTGCTTTGCATTCTGTCACCCAATTAACTTTGCATGCTTCTATGTAAGCTTCACCAATAGACTAGATAACTTTAAAAAATCCTTAATGAATTTCCGATGGTAGCTGGACAATCTTAGAAAACTTCTAAATTCTGTGGGAGTGTTAGGTTGCTTCCAATCCTGAATAGCCATGATCTTTCCTGGATCTACAGAGATTCCTTCCTTTAATACAACATGACTGAGAAATTTCACTTCTTATTTCTAGAACATGCATTAGAAAAAATTTCTTTTAATATTCTTTCTCTGAATTTTCAAAACCTATTCTAAATGCTTTGCATGCTCACTAGCCAACTTCAAGAAGATTAAAATATCATCAGTGAAAACCAACACAAACTTATTCAACACCCCAAGGAAAACTCGATTCACTAAATCAACAAAATAAGCAGGAGCGTTGCATAACCCAAATGACATTACTAACCATTCATAAAATAAGTCTGGACCTCTGAAAGCTGTCAAATGAACACATTTTTCGGTAATTCGCAATTTATGGAAACCTGTAGCAAGGTCCATCTTTGAAAATACTCACGCTCCATTTAAGCGATCTAGTAAATCATCAATGCGCGGCAGTGGATATTTATTCTTTAGTGTCTATTTATTGAGATCCCGGTAATCTACGCATAATCTGAGAGTACCATCTGATTTCGGGACAAACACCACGGCTGCTCCCCAACTTGAGAAACTAGGTCTGATCAGACCTTTCCATAAAAGTTGTCGAGTTTGATCAGTCCACTCTTCTTTTTTTTTCAATGTCATTCTCCGAATTGGGTGCACAACTAGCCTCACATTAAGAACTAGATCAATTCTAAAATCTATCTCTCTTCGCAGAGGCAGACTATCAACCTCCTCAGACACATCCACATAACTCTTAACAATTGGAATATTCTTGATAAAAGTGAGAGAAACTTCAAGAGCAGCACAAAATTATTTTCTGCTCGAACTTGAGCCTTCACATGGTATAATAATAATGTTTCTAAGTTTTGTTCTAACTTTAACAATTCTTTCGGCGCATTTAACCTCTGCCTCATGCATTGTCAACCAATCCAACCCAAGTATAATATCGAAAAGATTCATGATGATCAAATCGAAGGAAAATTGATAATAGGAATAAGATACTGGCACTCTACATCAAGGAATCACCAATCGGATTATTAACACAAATCAATTCTCTATGATGCCTTAACCTTAAATCAAATTTCCTAACCAAATTGCTTGAAATAAAACTTTTTGTGATGCTCCCATGTCAAATAACACTTTAAGAGGAATATTTTTAACGGCAAGTGTACCTTCCAAGACATCTGGACTTCCTCCGCCAGGAAAAGCTGCTGGAGTCTCTGCCACATTATACACATGAGCCACTTCGGACTTTTTCAACAATGAGCGGTACTTGATAACGTGTCATGTCTTATGGTAGTTACAGCATTCCCTGTTATCACGAGGCTTTTGGCTAGATCTGGATTCATTTCCCCTTTGCCGCTTAGGAGCTTTACACTGGTTAGACGAATGCCCAACCGGTCGCAGTTATAATAGTTAACTTTGGCTCGTTGGTCTTCTTGGGGTTTAGCTTCTTCAGTCTTGCTTGTCTCAGGCTTCTTATTAGAAAAATTTCTCTTATTACCCGATTGACTTCTCTCCCTATCTTCCTGAGAATTCCTCTTGTAAATATATTTGTACCTGCAAGCCATCTCAACAACCTTGGCAAATGGGAGCTCTATATGGGCTGTCACTCTACTACGGTACCTCCTCTGAAGACCCTCAATGAACCTCTTGTTTTTCCTAGCTGGCTGCTGAATTAGCTCTAGTCCGAAATGAGAGAGTTCGCTGAACTTGTTGACATACTCATGAATGGTCATGTCACCATGTTGGAGATTTACAAACTCATCATACAAGCGCTCAACTTCTTGCTGTGGGAATGTCCTTTCTTCAAAAAAATTCCTAAACCTCTCCCAAGTCATATCCACCTGGATTACCCACTGTCACAGCTTCCCACCAAATCAGGGCTTCGTCTTTGAGTAACCAGGATGCCATGAGCCTCTTTTTGTTATCTGCCAATTCTTGGCCTTTTAAGATTTGTTCGCAATACCTCATCCATTCTTGAGCTTCAGTTATAGATCTGATGCTTGTGAATGGTACTCCACCCAAATTCTTACAATTCTTGGTGATAACATCAAGATCAAATGGGAATACAGGTTTGATATTGGCCTCTGATTCTAGTTCTTTGAGGTTGGGTTGATTATTAACAACGAGGAAGTCACCGTTGCCTCTTCCACTCAATTTTCTTTACTTTGGTGAATAGCAAGAAAAGAGTGAGGCCAACAAAAAAGATATCTTAAGGAATGGTAAGAGCATAAAGACATATGCATAAATAACGATGTATTTATTGAGTTATATGCTATTCTAATGTACTCATTCTAGTATATTACTAATCCTTTCTTAATGAGTTACTCATCCCAGAATACTATTGATTCTATCACTGACGAGACGTTTAATACGTTATATTCGAGAACTAAGCTTAACCAAAGCTCTGATACCATCCTGACACGACCCAACCCCCTGATCGGTGGTGGTAAGGACTGTCTTTGAACTATAACACAGTAATCACATCAATGTATCACAAAATATAGCATAATACAAAATATCAGAGAATAATATACATTACTTCATATCAGCGAAAATAAACATCATCATCAGAGTTACACAGTTTATAAGATCCTACTTAGTACATAACAAGTATTACAAAATAGATAACAAGTTTTCAACGGAATCAAATATAATTATACATAAGATAGTGTCTTAAATTTCAAAAGGATGATAAAAAGATAAGTCTTCATCTTCATCCAAATGACACCCACTACTATGGTGCATATCCAAAAGAAAGCTGATCACCTGATCACTTGGCTACCCATGTAAAAATATGGGCGTCCGGGTTTGCAAGGGAAAAACAAAATACGAGCCAATCATGGGACTGATATGAGAAATCCTACTATTACTTAACTCATTTAAAATATAAGGCAAATCATGGGACCACGCCATATTGACACGGAACGAGTTTCCTCCACTAGATAGCCAGTGCACAAAATAAAGTAAAAAAATAAACTATGCAATCCTTTATAGAAAAATGAAGCCATTATAAGATTCAGGTCCCATCACCCAATGCAACGCAAGCCGGAGGATAGAGTTTTGCCTTATAATTGCCAAATATGCTTGATACGTGAGAAACTAAAAATCATTTGGTATTATTATTAGGTCTCGGTGTTTTAAAAACAATGCAACACAAATGTGTCAATCATAAACTGCATAGTTCCCATTCGACTATGTCGCCATATAGGTTTACAACTAAAACTGTGAAGTTACGTATTGGAAATTGGATTCCATCTATGAGTCAAGGCAAAGGATCTTCCTCATCCGATTTGGGCCATCTCTAGCGGCATGCCCAAGACCAACACATATGACCCTTGGATCTTGCAGGGTCGTTCCACACTTACTTTTGTGGATTGGAAATTCCTGAACATTATGTTTCCCAGTCCTATCAGACCTATAATTTGGTCAGTACATCGACTATCTGGGCCTTTTACGACCATATCTGAGGCACATCGCTTTCCATCATCCACATAAGTAAAAAGGTCTGGGCTCCATACCATGACATCACCCTTAGCTAGAAACAAATGCATGCACTCCCTGTTGTCCCTAATCCCGCTTTTGACTCATAGCGGGTGTAAGGCACGCGAATCAACGCTATACACAAAACGGTGCTATATTAAGTCGTGCTTTGGTCATCATCCTTAAAACTCTGCTTTTCAACAAAAGTTTTGATCTATGCATCAACATGACACATTGTCAATTAATACCATACAAATAATGCCTATCGATATATAACTTCTAAGCTCGTACGTCTTAAAGAAGAGAGTTAAGCTAAGAGAATAAATTCTCCGCCACCAAACAAATATATATTCAATAGAAATCAATCAATACATAATGAAATACAATGTCAGACACACAATCCATTTACAAGTCCGTTCTAGGTACGAACGAAACCGGAGGCACCTTATTCCTCATCCCATATGTCTAATACAGGAGAGAGTCCCTCGCATATCTGGACAAGCAACAAGTACGTCCGGACAACTACCATTATAACCCCTTCAAGGGAGCTACTCATATCCAGGGCATCAGTAGTAATCCATTAGATTTGAAGATCGTCGGTCTTGCACCGTGTTCGTTATTTTTGACTTACAATCGTTGTGTAATTATTCGAAATGGGTTAAACTCAGTCTTTTCAAATAATTCTTGCATAATTAATCAATTCAAATTCTCTATTCTGGTTAAGTCATTGGTTTCCACATTTCATTTCAAAAACATTACCAAAATTAATCTTATAAGTTTCAGGCCAACTCACACTTAACCATATTTATTTTATAAACCAAGTAAAATTGGTTTATATGCATTCCAAATCGTTTATAATAGCATAAAATGATTTTTCGCCATTTTTATATTTATAAAAAAATAGTTTATTTCAGTCGAACGAAGTTTCAGGTCATTCAACTTCACTGGCTTTGTTTTTATTTAAATTTGAATTAAATATTTATAAAAATATAACCGTTGGATCTTAACATATTTATTATCGTTAGAAAGATCTTTTCAAAATGGATCCAACGGTTCTAATTTCGAGAAAATGCCACGGTCGGATCTCCTGGTATACTCATTTAAAATTATGAGTTGAAAACGCGAATTACCGCTGCGTGATACGTTTAATTTAATTAATATTCAACGCATATAAATATTATACGATGAACTACTTTGAAACTATTTATTTTATTAAATATTTGGTTTACACTTTATATTTTCGGAAAAATTCGCCATAACCTCCTTTGTACGGAGTGCTCGGAAAAATCACAACTGGCCTTAAAAAGGCTCCAATAAGTCTATATATATATGTATGTACATATATATATATATATATATGTGTGTGTGTGTGTGTGTGTGTGTGTGTGTGCGCGTGCGTATATATATATCAAACAAATGCTCATTGGGAGATTGTAAAAATTTATCATCCCAATACCCGTGAGTGGGATTTAAAGTTATGTGAACAACCATTGTGACTTGCATATATGCAAGAACGACATGTATGTTCTTGTCATCTCAAGACCCATGTGGGGTTAATTATTAAATCCTGCAATTTTCGTTGTAGGTTTGTTTAGTCCATCTCATGTCCAGTCCACATCTGATAATCATTATGTCATATACCTAATCTCCGGTCATTCGGTTCTCATCGTATAGCATCCACGATTACATGTTATATGGTTCACAACATATAAGCATCAAGCAGCTACATGCTTATATGGGTATGTTATGCAATGTAGTCCACACCTGTTTACTATCCAATGATGTATGTTTAATCACATCCAAGAAACCATCACACGCATCCAAATCACACAAAGTAGTAATAAATAAATAAATAAATTACTAATCCAATGCCATTTAAGGTATAATATATTTAGATAAACAGGGTGTGCAGTTCAAGTGTTGAACATAAAAACATAGCATATAACTGATAAAAATGATATTTTTATCTAACTAATCAATATTAACATAGAAATAAACTTAAGGTATCAATGATAAACATGATTAAATGTTTCTAATCAACAACTAGAAGTCAAATTAAATTCACCACACTACTACGCAAATTCTAGTTTGGCGCAACCTCAAATGATTACTTGCATATAGATAAAAATAACATTTTATATTACCAATCGTTAACTATCGTTATAATAAATTATTATTATCCATTCATTTTAATCGTATTACTTCACAGTTAATATCATTTAACTAAACTCTAGTTTCTTATTGTCAATACGGTTTTACACGTATATATCACATGTCCGAACTACGTCGTATATAATAATTAAAAAAATATTTTTAACTTTCTACGCATTATTTCACATCTTAATAAATTTTATTTATTAACTAATTCTCTTCATATAATTAAACAATTAACTTATAAATAATTGATTTCTAGTTTAACCCTTTAATAAGTGAGTTTAAAATTTCTCACCAAGATTTCCACCCCACCAAATCTTTATGTGGAGGAATGCAGCACTTTATTAGGTTCTACGAGGCTTCACGGTGCTCGAACTTCACGCTAACTCTCACTAACGCTCGCTAACACTCAGATATAGATAGATCCAGGAGTTTAGAGCTCAATGGAGGCGGAAACGAACACAAATGGGGGTGTTGAAGGCAGAGCCTCCGCTGTTCGGACTTTGTGCGGCAAAAGGAGAGGGAATTTGAAGGTTTAAAGGGTGTTAGAGGTGATGTGTAGAAGGCTAGGGGGTATAGGAAGTATTGAGGAGTGAAATGGTGAGGTTTTTGGGCTATGTGGGACTAAGGTTTGGGCTCGGGGAAGGCGGCGCTGGCTGGTGGGAGGTTGGAGAAGGCGATGGCGGGTCAGTGGGTGAGGGAGGCAGCGACGACAACTTGGAAGGAGGAGGAGGCCATTAGTGTGAATGAGGAAGGAGAGGAAGGAGGAGAGAAAGAGAAGGAAAGGAAGGAAGAAAGGAAAAGGAAGGGTTTAATTGCAAAATTCACCCCTCACACGGATCGCTGACGTGGAGCTATCCCATGAGTCCAAACAAAACCACCTTGGCTCGTCGGATGACCTTTGTTTGAATTTAAATTCAATAGCTTCACGTTTATAAAAGTATACTAGTTATCCTCCACCTTTTTTGATCACACGATCACAAATTTATTCTGTTTGGTACGAAATTTTAGATTATGATAATAAACGTAATTCTGAATCCAATGGATCAAGTTTCGTCGAATTCCGAGTTCGTGTGAGCTTTCGTTTTATTTTTTGATCGAGTTTTAACTAGTTTCAAAAATGCGATTTAAGCATATGCTTTCTTCTCGCACTCTCACACGCTAACTCCAAAAATTATGGAACTTAGGATTCTGCCATTATTCGATGCTACGGATTCAATAAAAAAATCGTTGAATTCTGAGATCATATAAACAACGTTCCTTTGTAAACTGATCATCAGTATCCCTTCAAATGGTTTTATCGTGCACGGCCACACTCTAACTTCATTTGGTGCGAAATTTGAAATCTAGTAATGATTTATTATCTATATCCAATAGAAAAATCTCATCAAATTGCTAGCAAAGTTTTACTTTTTAAGGGCTACGTATTGATTTAAAAATCAAAATTTTAAATTCTAACATATTTTCTTATAATATTATATTAAAAATAAATTTTAAATTGGTTGTGAACTTCTAGGAGGTTACATTTACCAACTACGAAATATTATATTTTGTATCCGAGATCTTGAATGACTTTGTCGATCCGATAACACCGATCCGGAAATTGGCGATACTTCCAACCATCTCCGAACGCTGCGCGACTTCGACCAGATCATTTTGTGCTTCCAAACAAATGTGCTTGGGTACGAGCGCATTGCTAACCAAAAACTTGACGTGTGACCGCTTTGCCAAAAAGTGGGTTAACACTTTTGTCCCCCCAAATATGTCTTCCATGGAAAAAAGGAGATATGTTTTGTGAGAAATCCAAAAATCCTAGAATGCATAAACCAAATTCTAGGAGCAATCCGAAGGGGATTCCAACAGCAAGAAAACCGAAGAGCCACGATCGCACTGGATCGTATTAACCTTACAATCAAGAAAACCATAAAGCAGATTCTCGCCAGATCATACCATCCAGAAATCAATGATCGCATTGGATCGTATTAGCTAGAAACCAGAGCCTGAATTCCAATGAAAGCCAACGATTGCCATGGATCATTTCTTGAGAGTTAACCAGAATAACCGGATAACCCGAATTACCGAGATAGCTAGAGGACCAAGGAGGCCCGACATCCAGAAAAACCGAGTGACGGCGGGGGTCTGAGAACCAGAATACCATAATGACCACTATTTCAAATCTCGCAAATATCGCCCAAGATCTCCTCCGAGATCTCATTTTGTGCTCCTTCCGAAACGAAATAGCAAATACCACTCTAAATCTCCTTTCAAATATATCGCCCAAGATATTGCAATATCGAATGATATATCGACCAAGACGAAATACTGAAATATCGTACGAGTCTTAGTTTTTTTGGTTAAAATTTAAATTTGTGCCTGAACTAGAATTATAATTAAAAAAACTCAAATCTAGCCATATCAATTTTTTGTTATTTTACATTTTGCATGTTAAATGACTATATTGTATGTTCGTATATGTTTTACAATGCTTATGATTTTCATATTCGTCTTTTGACATATATGTTACTTATGAAATTATGTATTTTATGGTCTACTTATGCTGAATTTTTTTAATGTTTTGGATCCTTTTGATGTTTCCTATCTAACAATATTCCTATTTTATGCATAATAGATTTAGAATATGAATGATCTTTCGCAAAATAAAGAATAATAAAGTTTTTTACATTTTAAATTTAAGTAACTATGTTTTTTATAGCATTCATAAAAATCATTTTGTTAAAATATCATTTTTAACATATCTTGTACCCTGAGATTGTTAACGATATGAACTTTCAGACCCGAGATGAAAATCCAAGACGAACTCCCGAGTTAGACTCATCTCGTCCGAGATCTCCCCCGATACGAGACCGAGTCTATAAAATCCCCGAGACGAAACGCGACCGATATCCGAGATTTAAAACCTTGATAATGACCAAAGTTGGTGAATCAGGGAATCCTTAATATCAGAATGCCAGAATTCCAAAGTGACCATTACCAGGTGTTAATCCCGAAATTAGGATCAACACCAAAGATACTAATAGTACTTCACAAAGTGCTGAAAATAGAAGCAGTGGAGCCACAAAATACTTAAAATGCAAGTAGAAGGCACAAAGTTTTATAGTGGTTCGATCAAGCTTGATCTACATCAACTTTAGAATCCATTCTCATTACTTTCACAACGATTACAATGCATACAATCATTCCGATTACATTCATCTTTCAAGTTCTCTAATTATCTAGCCAATTCTCTAAGGATTAGTGGAAGGAAATGAGGAAGACATCTTCGAGATTAGAAATTGAACTGTTGCTCTATGAGTCTTCGGAGAATGAGAGACTTTGATGACTTCCATGGCGGATTGAATGGATAATCCTCTTGGAATGATCATGATTAGGTGTTAGAATAGCTTGAATTTGTTGAAGATAGATTTCGGCAGCCCTTCGGGGTCTCAAAATTCCTCTCCTTCTAAAGTGGAGTTGATCCCCTATATATAGAAGTGAGAAATGGCTGAAATATAGCCTTCAGGTTTTGGGTCGGCCTATTGGGTATTTACGAAAATGTCACTGCCAGCTGTCGCCAACTGTTGCCAGCTAATTACTAGTTTTCATGCACTTGACCGATCCAAACTGGTCTTAGCCGATCCAGTTCCTACCCGACCGATCCAATTTTAACAAACCGACCCAGTTATAGCGGACCATCATGTTTTTCTGACTATGCAAACCCAGTCCTCTTAACCATGTCGACCCGATCCGTTACATTAGCCGACCTGCTTGATGATGAATTCACCGACCCGATCCATTTGAATGAACCGACCCACTTTATGTTGAATAGTCCAATCCAATGTCATTAGGCTAGACCGACCCGCTGCTTTCCACTATGCCAACCCGATACCTTATAATTAGGCTGACCCATTGCTTTCAGACTAGTCTAACCCAACCCATTGCTTTGTGAAACTAGACCGACCTATATCAATGCGTATATAACTTTGTGGATAACTTTTTGCCCCTTGGAGTTTACGACTTTTACTTGTGAAAATTGTAAGCTCCAAAACACAACATACCCAAATGGATCTTACACACGATGCTATAGGTTTTGATTACGGGTCGGTTTGAGTGAGTCAGGCATTTCTGATTTTGCGATTGGATCGGGTCGGCACATTTCTTCAATATGTGTGGCTGCTACATAATTACTTCTGAACCATTGTTTTCCCTTATTTTCATTTCATTATAGCAGAAGATTTTTAATGGCGGTCAAGAGATTTCAAAGGAAAATCAAATTCAAAAATCCCCCAATCCATTTTCGCTTGAATTTGCCTCTTTACTTGCAATCAAATCCAAACGGCTTTTGAATTGAGCTACACCAAATCAGAAGTTGCACGACACCGCCATTCCCTATTTTCCCAATTCCAGTTATTCACCGAAGCCGCAGGTATAAATCCTTTCTTAAATTCATGTTATGCTTGGCAATTCCTGATTTTGAGTTCGAACTAGAACGATTTGGGGCCGAGGTAATTATAGAAAATTTTGGCCGTGATGATTGTAAGAAATTTTGGACTTTTCAATTTGGGTTGGCCTTTGGGTTGTGAGTGCTTTGCGTAAGAAGGTGTTGAAATGAATTTACAAATGTGTTTGTTAGGTGCAAAGTGTATTGCTTGCTTTTGAACTTGGTTTTGGCTTAATGCCCATCATGTGTTTGCTGAAATGACTGGGATGAAAACCCTTATAGGTAGCTTATATTTGATCACTCAATTTTGTCACGTTGGATATTCTTGCGCTTTGTTCATGCATTTTACCCGTTGCGCTAACCATGTTTGCCTAAAATTCAATTCTCAAAGCACAGGATTTTAACCGCTAATGAACCATTCAAGCTTGGCATGAACTGATCTGTTCTATGTGGTCAAGGCTTACCCAGGTTTGGGTTAGTCATGGCTGACCCAGTCTGGGTCAGTGATGGCCGACCCAATTTTGGGTCAGTCATGGACGACCCAGTCTTGGATCAGTCATGGTCGACCCATTTTGGGTCAGTCATAGCCAACCCGTTTTGGGTCAGTCATGGCCGACCCAATTTTGGGTCAGTCATGGTCGGCCCAGTTTGGGTCAGTCATGGCTGACCCAGCTTTGGGTCAGTCATGGCCAATTCGATTTGGGTCAGTCATGGTCGACCCAGTTCTGGGTTGGTCATGGCTGATCCATCTTAGGTCAGTCATTCCCAACCTTCTCTGGTTCAGAACTGGCTTTCATGCCTGAAGCTTCTGCGAACATTTTCTCTATATTGCTTCATGTTCTGTAATTGAGACACTTGCTTTGGGCCATAATACTCTACTATCGATAATAAGTTGGATAAAAGCTCAGGAAACTCGCGTGCAACTTTCTACGACTTATATTGAAATGCCATATTTGTGTTAGAAGGCTTTATTGGCCATCACACTTGGGCAATTCAACATAAGTTCATAGTAAAACTTGAAATCGACCAACCATTATATGATGATTCGTAAATCTCGAATCTTACTTTTATTTAGTTGCACACAATATTTTCTGTTATAGGAAGTATATACCTGTAATCTGTTGTCAAACATAGTTGTTTGTATAGAAATGGATACTAGGCAGAAATCGCGCCAACAACTTGAAGCAACATCAAAATCCACACAAGTTGACACTTCTACCCTAGCTATGAATGTGGCTATGTCTAGTGTTCCTAGATTAGACAACAGTTTAGAATTTCCTATTCCTAAGCCTCGTACTGGAGTACCTGGCGATAGGAAACCAAATAAAATGGGTGAACGTGCATACAAAAGCTTATGCGCTCAATTCAGTATATTAGAGACCGAAGCCAAATTTCCAGAGAAAAATGAGTTCGCAGACACTCGTCCTCCTGGATATGTTGCTATTAATCGACACATGTTGAAAATGGGTGGCGTTCCTCCATTTAATCCCTTTGTAGAGATGATTCTAAAGCGTTTAGCCATTTCCCTTAAGCAACTACATCCTAACAGCTATGCCATTATAACCGGTCTTTACATACTTTTCATGAGGACAAAGCAGCGCGCTCCTACCTTTGATGAGATCTGTTTGTTGTATACTTTCAAAAAGAGGCAGGGAAAGCCATCGATCATCAATTTAGAAGGGAAATACCCCAAGATTATAATTGATCTGATGGATAGTGCCAAAGGATTTATAGAAAACTATTCTTTCGTGCATTGCTCTAACAATTTGTATAAAAGGTGGATTGAAGGAAGTAAGAACACATTATCATATTTCTTTGTGTGTCCATACAATAAGCTTCCAAGTATTACCATTTGCTTGATCCTTCTCGTACTCTCAAATTGGATTTGCTTTCTAAGAAAGTGTAACAACCCGAATTTTAATAACGTGTTAAGACAAGAATCGAGGCAGAATTAAATTTTAAAATAAGAATCAAGTGAAACAAGTTGCGTCGTTGCGTTCGCCTCGAAATTCTGGTTGGAAACGAGTCTGAAATTTCGTAAATCGGAGTCCATATGACCAAGATATGGCCTCTAGAAGTTTCACGAAAAATCAGAAAACGAAAACAGATTTTCGAAATTCGAATTTAGCCCCAAACAGACTGGGCGGGAAAATTTCCCGCCCAGCCCCAGGTTGACTGGGGAGTCGACCCCCCTAGGGACCAGGTCGACTGCCCAGTCGACCTGGGTGTCGACCTGGGGGTCGACCTCCCTGGTCGAGCCAGGTCGGCCTGGGTGCACCTGCATGGTCTTTTGGCTCTGGTTTGGGGGCCTGTGACGATTTTGACGGTTCAGATCTAAACTAGTGTTAATCTAAGGGCCTAAACTAGTCCTAACTTCTATAAAAACACCCTAAGACCTAACCTAAATCACTAAAAATCATTCTAGCAACAAAGTGCTGCCCAAATCTCTCTTGATCATGGCCTCCATTTCCAACTTCAAGGGCTTGAGCATTCAACTAGATCCATGTCAAAGGAGCAAGCTTTCTACATCAAATCAAGGGAGTATAGCATCATTCCTACACCGTTCTATGACAAATGCTTGCTCATAAATCTCTAGCCACGCTTTGTAAGTTCTAGCTACTTTTAGATCTAAACAGTAGTTCTAATGTTGACATGGAATAAAATGAGATGAAAACTAAGTATGTTAGTCTATGTGAATCTAGTCTTGCCCCTCTTTTGAACCTATGACTTTGGGGCTATTTCTTAGTGATTAAATCATGTCACTCATGTTGTGTTTAACCTAGTTTATCATGCAAGATTGAATCTTGACTTGCGAAATGTTGGCATGAACCCTTAAAACAATTTGACTTGTGGAACATTCATATGAACTTGACTTGGGGCTTATGCATGTAAAAGAACCTAAACCTCTCATGACCATTTACATGCCTATGATGATGAGCCTAGTGTTATGCTATCATACATATTTGATGCCAATCCCTTTACGCTATCATACATATTTGAGGCCAATATGTTGTCATATTATTCCTACTATGTTGACTCGCTTTCAACTCTGTCCCAGCAAGCCGCTTGCTAATGTAATAAACTGGCCTTTAGATCTTAGCATCCTCCCGAACAAGTGCAGCGCTTAAGGCATGTGATGAGACAACCAAATATAAGAACGGCACCTCTCCATCTCTAGGTGTGGAAAGCATTAGTGGTGACTCCATGTGCTTAATCAACTCTTCGAAGGTCATTTGACATTCAGGATTCCACTGAAAATCTTTCTTTCCCATCTTCAAAGCATCGAAGAGTGGGATGCATCAATCCGTTGCTTTTGAGATGAAACGGTTAAGGGCAGCAACTTTCCCATATAAGTTTTGAAGCTCTTTCTTTGTTCCCGGAGCTCGCATCTCTCGTAAGGCCGCGATTTGTGAAGGATTCGCCTCAATGTCCATGGCATTGACCATGAACCCGAGAAATTTTCCCGATTAAACTCCAAATGAGAATTTAAGATGATTTAGTTTCATGCCATACTTTCTAAGGATATGAAACATTTCAGCTAGATTTTCCAAGTGATCTTCAGCTTTCTTTGACTTTACCAGCATATCATCTACATAGACCTCCATAGTGTTCCCGATTTGGGATTTGAACATGGAATTCACAAGGTGTTGGTAGGTTGCTCCCGCATTATTTAGTCCAAATGGCATAACTTTATAGCAATATAAACCTCTATCAGTTATGAAACTTGAGTTCTCCTCATCCAGCTTGTGCATCATGATTTGATTATACCCGGAATATGCATTCATAAAGAATAACAATTCATGCCCCATAGTTGCATCGACAAGCTGATCAATTCTAGGTAATGAAAACTGTCTTTGGGACAAGCCTTATTAAGATCTGGATAATCTAGGCATACTCTCCATTTGCCATTGGACTTCTTAACAAGGATCGGATTTGAAACCCAATCGGGGTATGTAGACTCTCGTATAAAATTATTTTTGAACAATCTATCTACTTCTTCTTTTAATGCTACAGACCTCTTAGGTCCTTGAATACGTCTTTTTTGTTTTACAGGAGTCAAACTAGATTAATATTCAACTTATGAACAATTACATCTAGTGATATTCCGCACATGTCGGAATGCGTCCATGCGAAAACATCTAAGTTTGCTTTTAAAAACAATATCAAATCCTTCTGTAACTTTAGGCCCAGTTGAGAACCTATCTTCAGGTATCGGTCAGGATCTTTATCGTGTACCAGAATGGAGATGGTGTCCTCAGCCGGTGCCGCTCTGTTCTCCCCCATACTGGCTTTTCTTGGATCAATTTCCTTCTGGGCTCCGTTATGCTCGCCAGTATGAGGGCCCCGCCCTAATTGCTATAAGGGGGATCATGAATGCAGAGTGGAGGCTCCACATCCTTCTTTACTTCCTTCTCTCTTGTCTCGGCAAGTTCAACCAGATAGCACTCCCTTGCTGCTTGTTGGTTGTCTTTGACTGTACCAATTCCATTTTCAGTAGGGAATTTCATCGTGAGACACCACAGAGCCATCGTTATCCTAAATGTTGTGAGGTTGGCCTCCATAGCAAGGCGTTGTAAGCAGAAAACTCATCGATTATGACAAAATTTTGCTTTAGTGCAGCCTTATGCTCTCCTTCTCCAAGTTCGACGAGCAAATTAATGATGTCAATCGGTTGGACAGCTTGCCCCATGAATCCGTGAATTTTATTCTGGCAAGCTTTCACATCATCCATGGATAGTTACATCCTATGAAATGCATTGATGAAGAGGACATTGACAAATGCCCCACTATCAACTAAGACCCTTCTGACAATGGCTGGACCCAAGACAATGGTTATCACCATGGGATCCACCGTCGGAGTTATGAGTCCATTTGAATCCTCATCTTTGAACACAATGTCATCCCATGGAATTCTTGGCATCTTTGCTGACAAGGCTTCATTCATGATCATGAGCTCTTTTCCTACCGGCAGGTTCTTCGTTTCATTAGAGTATTTCACAATGTCTCTCCAGCTTCTTCCAGCTGGGTGTGGCCCACCTGAAATGGTATTGATGATCAACTTTGGAATAGCAATGACCGAAGCATTCTCATTCTGCTTAGGTTGTCCCGCAGAGGTTCCTTGGCCTTGAGCATTCTTGGGCATTCCACGGTTCTTTGCACACTGTTGAAGTCTGTTTTTCCTTGTCAGTTCTTCAATTACAGCTTTCTGCACTCGTTTGTATTGTGACCTTGCTGATTATGAAATCGGCAGAACCTTCCTGATTTGATTGCAGCATCACTGACTTTCACTTGCTTGGGTACTGGGTAATCTTTAGTCTCTTTGGTTGCCATGAAAATGTTCTCCACAAGGTCGTTCAAAGGAGTCGATTCTGAATTTTTAAAGAAGCGAAGCTTTTTTATTAGGTCGGTTGTCTCTTCCATCACTCCCTCTTTTCTGACTACCTGGATTCTTCTGGCCACCTTCTGCATCATTATTTTTCTTCTCGGGATGTATACTGCTTTCAGGAACATTTATAGTATAGGCTGGATCCTCATCTACGCTTATATACTCCTCGGCTTTGTTGAACAGTTCCTCAAGAGTACTTGGCTTTTTCTTCTTAATCCATCGTCCAAGCTTGGTCTTCTTGCTTATAGCTCCCTTCAAAGCCATTCAAACCAAACGAGGCTCATAATTTCTGACCTCGGTTGCGGCAGTGTTGAAGCGGGTTAGAAAAGCCCTTATAGATTCTCCTGGTCTTTGTTCAGGCTCATTCAACATCATGACATCTCGTACTTTAGTTGCTTGGAGCCTAAATTGTTCTCAAAATAGTTTGGCCAAGGTGGCAAAATCATCCACAGATCTAGGTGGTAGATTCATAAACCAAAGCGATGCCACCCCCTCAAGATAAGTTGAAAAGTATAAGCACTTCAACTCGTCCATGGCACGTACTCTGTCCATATGTTGGCCATATTTGAACAAGAACACATTGGGATCACTCGTTCCATTGTAAGCTTGGACCGTCGGAGGTTTGAATTTATTTGGGTATGGAGCCATCTTAATTCTTTCCGTAAGCAGGGTTTTCATAGGAGCGAATCCCCAGTCTTTCTCATTGTCTAGTTTCTTCAAGCTTTTCTCCATTATTCTACGAACCATTTCTGATATACACTCCTCCTCGTTGTGCTGGCCCACGGGGCGGACGCCTTCATCTTTACCGGATGTTTGCCTAAGCAAATGGTCACGGTCTGGAATCCGGGGCCCTTGACCTCCCTCTTGGAGAGATGTCCCTTTGGTGGTACCAAGCGCTTGTCGAGAAGTTGCTTTATTGGAACAGTCGCGTGTTAGAGGCTTTGCTTCCTTTCGAGGACTGTTAGGATCTGTGATCTCTTGGACGGAGTTTCCTCGATTTGGGCTCGAAGAAGAGGAAGCTGCATTTTTCGTATGATCCACTTGAGCAGACTTAGGACGAGTGTTTTCCATGGTAACTTTTGCCGTAGCAACTTGCATGGAAAACATTGACTCAAGTTTCTTCATCGTGGCTTTATTTGCAATGTCCATTTAGCTTGTAAAACCCGCAACAACTTCATCTAACTCCCTTCTCGTTACGGCATCTCCGGCCTTAGAACCTTTGCCAACTTCAAATTGGTTAGTGAAAGGGGTATTTTCTTTGTTGGCGGCATCCTCAGTATCTTCGACATTTTGGCTAGTGATCCTCTTCGAGGGTCCATCTGGTTTACCCATAATTTCAAGCAAGGACTTGAATTAGATCATAGTAAGACAGACTTAGATTCTTAATGCAAGGCTTTTAACCTTGTGAGAAAGTGTGAGAGAATGGATGATCGAATGCGGCCCCACGGTGGGCGCCAAATGTTAATCCCGAAATTAGGATCAACACCAAAGGTACTAATAGTACTCACAAAGTGCTGAAAATAGGAGCGGTGGAGCCACAAACTACTTAAAATGCAAGTAGAAGACACAAAGTTTTATAGTGTCTCGATCAAGCTTGATCTACATCCACTTTAAAATTCATTCTCATTACTTTGACAACGGTTACAATGCATACAATCGTTCCGATTACATTCATCTTTCAACTTCTCTAATTATCCGGCCAATTCTCTAAGGATTAGTGGAAGGAAATGAGGAAAACGTCTTCGAAGATTAGAAATTGAATGGTTGCTCTATGAGTCTTCGGAGAATGGAGAGACTTTAATGACTTCCATGTTGGATTGAATGGATAATCCTTTTGGAATGATCATGATTAGGTATTGGAATAGCTTGAATTTGTTGAAGATAGATTTCGGCAGCCATTCGGGGTCTCAAAATTCCTCCTCTTCTAAAGTGGAGTTGATCCCCTATATATAGAAGTGAGAATGGCTGAAATATAGCCTTCAGGTTTTGGGCCGTCCTATTGGGTATTTACGAAAATGCCACTACCAGCTGTCGCCAGATGTTGCCAGCTAATTGCCAGTTTTCATACACTTGGCCGATCCAAACTGGTCCCGGTCGATCCAGTTCCTACTCGACCGATCTAATTTGAACATACCGACCCAGTTATAACGGACCATCGTGTTTTTCTGACCCGACCTGCTTGATGAATACGCCGACCCGATCCATTTGAATGAACTGACCCACTCTGTGTTGAACAGTCCGATCCGATGTCATTGGGCTAGACCGACGCACTAATTTCCACTATGCCGACCCGATACCTCATAATTAGGCTGACCTGTTGCTTTTAGACTAGTCCGACCCGACCCATTGCTTTGTGAAACTAAACCGACTCATATCAATGTGTATATAACTTTGTGGATAAGACCAGGAAACCGAGGAAATCCGAAATTCGTAAAACGGAAGTAACCGATAGCCAAATAACTAGCTAAACAAGTGTGTAACGACCTGACTTTTTGACTGCTCCAAGTCGGTATTTAGACCAACTCCAAACATTCAAAATGACAGACTGTTATTTAGCTTACGAGGTTTAATAGAAAAAACACAGAATCACATACAGAAATAAACATCAATATCTCACAGCGGAATTTATGTACAAAAAAATATCACTTTTTTACAAAATTATAAATTTTACAGCGGAAGATTTATACATTCATGTACATAGATTTTAAATAAAAAAATGGAAGAACAAACCAAAGCGAGCACGTCTTCACGTGCTTCAAGCTTCGATAGCAGACATCTCTAAAATCTGCAACACTCGCATCTGACCCGAGTGTTCCATGCAAAAACATAAAACACTCGAGTCGGGATTAATCATTGTTCAAGTAAATTAACTTCAATAAAAATTGAAATATAATAGTAAATCCTAACTTATATATAGTTCTACATTTCGTATGTGTTCAATTGTAGGTATTCACCATTAGGATATATTGGCACAAAGATCAAAGCAACATGCATGCGGTAGTATTTTCAGTCAGCATAAGTAGTACAATTGTGTTTAAAGATAGACAACATGGCCTGGGTGCATTATATGGTGTGTGCAATTCATAGCATGCAGTTTAGTTAAATACAAGAATGGAAGGACAGCAAATACCCTATGCGTGCATAGTATAAATAATGGCATAGCAAGGTGCCAGGAAGAATCAAATGCATGAAAACCAATTATAACAATTGAAAGTATTATATAATATCCCTTAAGACTTTATGGGTCATACCGAAATAATAAAACAAAAACAAAATAACTGTGCAAAATTTTAGCACCTCAGACTGAATCTGGTGGGTTTAAAGTTCAAAGAAAAAAATTCCATTCAAATCCTAACTTAAGATTTGCTTCTAAAAATGGAAAATACATATATCGCCACATGTATGAGTGATTGTCAATGATTAGAATTTCCAAAGAGTTATATGCTTAAAACTTTTATACATATATCAAACTAGAATGTATTCCTGAATTCTTACTAGTAAACAAATGCATGAAATACAAATGTCCAGGTTTCATACTCGCAAACCAGCCAAGGGTGTATACACACAAAGTGGAAAATGAAAATATTCAAATAAGACATGGCAAGACAATAACTAGCAGCAACACGTCCAACAAATAATCACAAATCATCATAGCCCGTAACCCAAATGCAAATCACAACAGGCATACACTATCATATTCAGTTTTAATTTTGAAGTTAAGATGCTTGAAACAAATTAATTGTGAAAAATCACCTGCAGCTGCGAATAAGGGTTAGGCACATGTGATGCAAACTCAGATGGGAGACGCAGGGTAGTTTGGGAACTTCGCTAGCGACGGTGACAGCCGGTGGTGGCTCTGCATGCAGTCAAGGTGGAGGACTCTGCGGATAAGGAAGGCGAGGGTGTTGAGTCGGCGGCTTCGGTCACTGGTGGTTGCGAGGCGGTGGAGCGAGCGTTAGACGGAGGCAGGGCCTGATGGACGCGGTCGGTTCTCACTGGTGGAAGTAGACGGAGCACGATCGAGGTTCGTCGCGGTGATGTATGTAGTTGGTGGTGCTTTGATTTAGGCCTGTTACTCACGGGTTCAAGTTTTGGAGGAGGAGCTGGCTTCGATGGGTAGCAGGGAGGTTCACGGTGGTCGGAGCAGGCACTAACGAGGCCGCGGTAGTGGATTCTTAGATGAAGAGAGGATCGATATGCTGTAGAGGAGGAACCGATTTGGGAAATTTTGGGTTTCGGCTGACATAAAAAAAGGATTTTGGGGAAGGAAAATTTGGTTGAGGGAAACAAAAGGGAAGATGGGCTGGTGTAAAACAAATAAAAAGGGAACACGGTGACAAAAAGGGACGCATGGTGTAATAATCAGAAATAAAAAACATTTGTAGAAAATCATGTAAGGTAGAAGACAAGTGTTTTAATCTTACCAAACTAAGCACAACTGGCAACCAACAAATGAACAAATATTTTCCTTAATATGTACATAATAAATATTACACTATATATACATCATACTAGTTATTTTATATTTTAAAAAATATATATAAAATAATTTTTCAAAGCCAAATTCAAATCTAAAATAAATTATAAATACATCTCAAGTTTAAATTTTTAAATCAAATTTATAATTTATCAAATAATATATTTCAATAAATTTTAAAATGCTACTACTGTTAGATTTAACAAAACAATTCTAATTCAAATATTTAAATTTAAATTCACACTTGTAAAAATTAATTCAAAACCAAGTTTTAAATGGACCAGATTTCAAATTATAAACAAAATCAAGTATAAACACAAATTTCCAAAACTAAATTAAATTAACTAAAAAATTATAAATGCCAAAAATTTTGGTTCGTTACGGAGTGGATCATGATGCCACAAGTATACAAAATGCCTAAAAACAAAGAATGGGTGATCTTGTCGTGTCAGCGACATGACCACTCAAGTAGAAGTAGATGAGTTTCCTGCCGGTAGTCGACAGAACAACCAAAGACAAATGAGTAAATACCTTAACCACCACAAATCAAGGTGGCGTTTCCACGAGCTAACATGACGAGCAGGATAGCTAGATGAGTTCAAGGCGACCTTGCCACGGAAAGACGACCAAGAATAGCCAGAGTGTAATCTTGGCTAACCATGTCCAAAAACAATGGACCGGAGAACTAAAAGTAGTGGGCTGGAGTTCTTAGAAATCGCAATCCAATTCCAGGTTTCATACTCCGTAAAGAGCGAAGTAATTTTATTAAAGTTATAAAAGATGAGGGCCTTTTAGCAAGACCAAAAAGAAAACATAATGGTTTATCATCCATAAAGAGCTTGCCTAAGGAGTCATCTGTTCTCGTACATGGGTATGCAAATTTGTCCGTCTTCGATTTCAAATTCATTTATGAAGGAAACAGAACGGTTTATCGTTTGTGAAGAGCATGCCTAGGATCTCACTGGTTCCTGTTACATGGATAAGCAAACTTATCCATTCAAAATCCAAAGCTAGAAAAGTTGTATTTTATTAATAATCGTGGGGAAGGGAGATGGTGTATTGTCGGGCAATGGATATGCTAACTCAACCATCTACAACCAAAATAGCCAAAAGGATGAATCCAGAGGGTCGGAGCCCATAAATCTATAACCGTGGTCCAGAGCCCAGTAATTAAAGTCAAGAAAGAGCAAGTCTAGAAAAATACGGATGCAAACCAAAAGCCAAGAAAACCAAGAGCCAAATAATCGGAAATGGGTAATCGAAATACAAAAATCCGATGAATTGAAGAAAGCCAAGACTAAGAAATCAAAGAACCAAAATAACCAGAAGATTAGAAACCATAAGCTATAGGATAATGATGTCTAGGAGGCCCGAATCTGAGATAAGGGAGCTAAAGAAATCCAAGATCAAACAATAACAATGCCATGAACACTAGGCCTCGACCTATCCTGAGTAGCAGTAGAGGGCTATGCCTGTTTTGGCACCACAGCCTAAGTCCGAACAAACTGTGCCAGCTCACCCCATCTGACGCACTCTTCAACCATACCCCGAAGATGTCGACAATTGTTTGTATCATGACCGTCGAGAACATGAAACAAGCAATGTCGACTAGAATCCCTTTCCCTCTGAGATGGCTCCTGCCAGGGAGGCTTTTTAATGGGTATTGTGGGATGAACTTCCAAGTAAATTTCTTTCAAGGTGTAAGTAAGTTCCGAATAAAACGAGAACTTAGATTCCCACCAAGCCATGTTTCGATCATTTCCTGAAGAAGATTTACCCTTGCCATAATTCTTTTCTTTACCAGAGTCGGGCGGTTCTGCGTCCATAATGAAATTAGCCTCAAGGACCATTTTATTAGTCCTCGCATTCAATACTGTTCCACTTCAATGTAGAACTCACCGAGATCCACTACACCAAAATGACCTTTAGTAGCATTTAAAAAATGCTACCAAATCTTTTGGTAGCGTTTTAAAGAACGCTACTACAGGTTACGCAACTAAAAGTCTGTTTGTTGTTTATTTCGTTTTAATAAACGTTACCAAATGTTTCATATAATTGCGTTTTTCAACTGCTACCAAAACTTTTTGTTACATTTATTATATGCCACTACAAATTCAGGTGGTATCCGTACTTCTATTTCTGTAGTGTTTCTAAAACGCTACTAAAAGGTACCGATTATTTTGCAGCATATTTTAAATGCTACTATATACCGTTAATTGCTTACATTATTTCCATCCTCCACTTACATAATAGTCATTTGAAAATCATCAACAATTGTATAATTACTGTAATCAAACGAACAATTAACTAATCGTATAATCATCATATTCAAATAACCGATAACACACCAGTCACGTAAATATTATGAATAATCATTTAAATAATATTTGTTTGACAAAATGAGTAAATTCACAAATATTGGTAAAAATATTTACACAACAAATACTAGCTAATATCATAATACATATAATAATTGAAGTCATGTCCATTGTTGCTGATGGTCTTCACTCTGAAAAAGCTAATTATTTGTAGACAAATTCGATACTCAACAATAAGGATTTTCCATAAATTATCAAGTAACATTCAAACAATATTAATTGATTGTTACTAAAACAAGCACATAAGAAACAAGCCATCCAAGTATATTAAGCAATTTTACACGATTACCGTAGAAATCTGACCTTGATCTCTTTGAAAATCCAAAGCCTGCACAAGTAAAAGCATAACATATAGTCAAACAATCTTACATATATATATATATATATATAATTTTGTTAAATTAGTTATATTATAATAATTTATAAAATATAGTTAATTAAAACTAAGTTAACAATATAAACTTGTTTAATTTTTTAAAAACTTAGTTAATTTCTATTAACTTGATTAACTCGGTTAATATATTATTATTATTATTATTAAAACTCGGTTAACATAATTATATTATTATTATTATAAACTTAGTTACTTTTTACTAATCTAGTTAATTCATCATTAATATTATTATTTATAAAACTTTGTCAAATCATTTGTATTATTATTATTTAAATTTTAGTCGACTTAAACTTAGCTAATTTTTATTATTGTTATTGTTTCGACAAAATTTTCCTTTAATTAATTTTTCCTTGTGTCTCAGTGATGTTTTGGTTAAGTTAGTTAATTTTATAAAACTTGTTTAATTTCAACAAAACTTATTTTTAATTCACTTCATTAACTTTTTTAATATATTATTATTGTTTCTAAAAATTCTAACTATGAAAGTGTTGTACACAACTGAACTATAACTAGTTAATTAATTGAAACTTCAAGTTCATAGTATATTTTACAACAGACTGACAACATATTCACTCAAAATTTAGTATTATCTCTATGATATGCTTTATTATAAGAAAGGTTTAAGCTTCAGATTATAGTTAATTCCTCTATTTTATCAAGAAATGAGGGTAACTTGATACGGAGTAACACTCTTGAGTAGTGATTACCAAGACTAGGGCAAACATAATAATCCAAATTCAACAAAAGGAAAAAAAAGTAAAAATATTACCTATCGAGGAAAGAGTCTGTGTAACACAGAACAAGAGATCTCTAGCAAACTAGAGATATATTTAATATTAAAACATATGCTTCTAGCATCTTCGAACGGTTAGGTAACTAACACACCTGGTTTTGATGCTACCTCAATTTCTCCAAACATTCAAGAATCCTTTGCTCTCTTAGGCTTGACCAATTCAAATCATATATGCCTTTAGTCCTTACAACATCTGTAGTGTTTGCAACATATTTGGTCAGAAAGTCGACCATTCAACATGGCGCATAGTCAAATATTGCTCCCCCAATCGGCATATAATTAAGAACGTGATACTGGATTAAGAAAGAAGTAGCCAACAACTACAAAAATAAAAATACATTAAACATGTTATTGAAATACCGAGCCAACCAAGATATACGCCTCTGCCTTCATTTTTATGCTGGTGCACCGCCTCTTCCATTCTGCGTTTGCTTTCAGTGGCCCTATAAAGATTATTGAAATGTAAATTGGCACTTCATCAACAAAATAGGTTTCCCACAAAACATAAATTTTAAAAAACAAGGGGTTGGGATCTAAAGTGCTAACACTGTATATTCCTCTATGAGTACGTGCAAAAGTAAAAAAGCTTTTTGCATGTTTAAAAACAACATCTGAATAAATAGTCGGTGAGGATGAAAACCATTGATACAACAGCCATGGCTGCTTCGGTTTCAGCTGCTACATCTGAACCTTGAAGCATTTGTGTTACTTAATGTATAGGGCTTTTTTCAGTCATATCTTCTGGTCTTTTCCCATAGTTGTGGTCAACTTTTGGATACCTTAATAACTCTCGGCCTATAAATTAGAATCTTTAGTAGCCCAAGTCCTAACAGCATGAACTAGTATTATTATTTGTACCCTAAAGCAACTACACTGTATCTGATACACAATTGCATATAATTAACTCACTCAAAACTGGGACTTAGTGCTTGAACCTGGGTGTTCACATCATCATCTACTGTTCCATAATGATAAGTATGATGCTCATCTCTAAGTCAAATCTGAAATAAAAATTTGTTGTGCTAAGGTTTTGTATTTTGCGTACCGTGCTCCTTAAAAGAAATACATATCGGAAAATTAAATGAGAAAAGCAAAAGTAACCTTTCTCTTATTGACTAAAGCAACAAGCATGCATGTCTAAGCCCAAAATGAACTTCCTAGTAGTTTTCTTCAACGATAGTACTTCTTGCCCATGATGAGAGCACAGAGCTGATAATAGCAACCAAAGGTACAATTGCCAAATCTCAGGATACAACTCATGTTACCCTGCACATACACCATAACCATTGCACCAATTATTGCTGCAACGTTGGAAACCATAAAGTCCCAGTTAAAGAACACATATTGATCTTTGGTGGTGTTTTTTTTATTACTTTGTGAAACTAAAATCATATATGAACATTTTCTTGGTTAAGAACCAGGTCACATTAAAAAATATCAAAAAAATAAATAAATGAAACAATGAACAGATATAGTCACTATACTAGGTTTGTACTTAACTGTGTGCACACTTATTACTTTCATTTATTGTATTGGAATCATGTCCGGCCACAGTTGGTGGAGAACTCGAGGACAGAGTCAAAAATGTTATGAACCGATGTAGATGAAGGGCCGAGAACGTGGGGCAAGGCCTGCAGCAGTAGGACGCATCTGTGGCATTTGTATTTATGATGAAGGATAGGGCCTGGAGCATTAGGACGCACCTGAGGCATTTGCATTTGATGATGAAGGGTAGACCCTGGAGCAATAGGAAGCACCTATAGGGTATGTCCTGGAGCAGTGGGACTTGCCTATGTCATGTGCACTTCATGGTAAAGTTGCGGGGTAGGTCCAAGAGTAGTGGAACTTTCATGTGTCATCTGCACTTGATGATCATTAAATTGCATGGTAGGCTCTACATGCTGACTACTTGAACTCTTCGGCCTTTCCTTGCCCATAAATTGCAGCAAACAAACTGCTTAGCAAATTCTTGGTTCATGAACAATTTTCTATGCATTATATTGAGAATCTTCGTATCATTATTAAGTTCACATTCATCTTCCTCGCGAAGTGCATCATATATCTTCCATACTTTAGCCAACTCTTACTCCCATTCTAGTTTATTTCTAAACTTCTTTTTGTCATGTTCCTTTGTTCTCATCTTAATATGTTTACGTATTCCTGTGAGTTCATTTTGAAATGGGCCGGGATGAAGAGCTATAGGATGAACTATCAAAGTTATCGATAATATTTCAAAAGAAAGGGAAGTGGTACTGCTACTTGTATTGTTTACTTCAATTTCCAGTGGAGGCGATAAATGTAAAGTGAAAGGATGAGATGAACCGTTCAAATGTCCTAAGTTTCAGGTTTTCATTCACAAACATGATTGTTGAGTGTGCATATTTCCATGTTTAAGTTTGACGGACCGATGACCTCTTCTGATGATGATGATAGGGGTGAAGGCAAAGGAGACTATGCAGCTAATTCTTCACAATTCTCAGCACCGGCATTCTCCATGTTTGAAGATGTAGTACTTTCAGCTTCATGGATTGATGTTAAATTAATAATTAAAGCATTTTCACCATCAGTTACCCATTTTTTGAACGCTTGCTAGGGTAGCGCCAAAGCCCCATTTTTTGATTATCACACCATGTTGATCACGTCCTTTTGAGTTGTGGATTTCCATAATTGCCAAAGCAAAGTAACTCGCCATGCCCGAGAGGATCCAAGGATTCTAGGTGATTGTACCATGTTGCACAACGTTTTTTAGGTGATCAAATCCTAATTGAGCCAATGCCAAAAAAAATATTGATCCGAGTTTTTCCATGTAATCATCAGACCAAAGTGCTTAAGGATTTCGAGCTGATCCGGGCGAGTCGACCACACATTTTTGCCATGCCAGATTTCCAAAATTTGAACCAAGTACGAAATATTACTTTTCGTATCAGATGTCTTGAACGACATTGCCGATCCAATAACGCCGATCTGGGAATGGATGATATCTTCAACCTTCTCCGAACATTGCGAGACTTTGACCAGATCACTTTAAGCTTCTAGATGAACGTGCTCGGGTCTTAGTGCATCGCTAACCATAAACTTGACGTGTGAATGTTTTGCCAGAAAGTGGGTCAATAACAAGATTCATCCATTTGGGTGGAGCACATGTTGGCGTAGTATAGACTCGCTGTTTATTAATCCAATAAGGATGTGACACCCCACGTCCGTTAATGTCACTCATTAAGAGAATGCATTAAGTTTCGTGAAGCGTTATAGGTAAACAGAAACAAAAACGGAAACATTACAAGACAGATATAAAATAGCAGCGGAATTTAAAACTTTATTAATCATAAAGCATCGTAGTTCAAAACATGGTTACGTCATATAAATGAAAAACATAAAACCCGGTACATTAATAAAATTTATGTCTTGTACTTAAAACATCAGAGTACAATAAAAAAAGAAGCACAATCCCCAAAACATAGCCATAGTAAAGAAACATGAAATCAAGCAGTACATCAAAGCAGCTCCTAGTAAGATGAAAGCAGAATCCTGATCAAGCTTGAGTATTCCCACCCTGAGAACCTGGGGGAACGGAGGAGAAAGAAGGGGAAACAAAATGGGTCAGACATAAATTCTAGCAAGTCAACTTCTTGCATAGACCAATATATAAAGTGGATAAGAGAGATAACATCATAAAAGACAGGTATGACAAGGTAAACAGGATAAACATGATAGAGTATATTGCGCTTCCCCAATCCTTTCTCTTTATCTCTGTCTACACCAATACTAGTATAACCAGAAAGAGATGATCCCAATAAACTATAAGATGGTAGACATAGGCGTACTTCTAGTGAGAGGTTTTAACCCCAAGTAATTAACAGGTAGCCCAACATACCAGAATTACCCCTAAGGATAATAATGGGCTCCTAATCATACCGGAGTCTAGATGTACCCTAATTACTACCCTAATCGATCGGCTCCCTACTCCGTAGATACCTTGTGATGGCCCCACAGTAGGATGTATCACTTCCTAAAGTGGCAACCCTTCGGTTTCAGGATGTGCACAACCATATCTACAGGTGTCACAACATCTAAACCTCCTCTGCCGGACCCATGCTTGCACATAACCCCATCGGGATGCGCCGCCCACACCGTCTCCCACATTTGGATCTCTTACAATCAGCCCAGTAAGCGTGCCCCGACTCTGACCTAGTTCGGAGTACTCGTTTGATACCTATATATGAGTTACTGACTAAAACGGGTCCCACACATGAGATGATACAAGCTTCCCCCTACGCTTGCATCCCCATTAGGTTTTCCACAGGTTATGCCATACCAGAGTAAAAGCTTGCATAACCCCACAGGTTAAGTTTATGGGCCTATATATAAATATTACCTATCAGCCCAAGACGTACGTAACCCACCCATTGTTTCAAACAAGTTTACTTAACCCCTGCTCAAGTTTAACATGTTCATACAATCCCTATGGATTCAACCAGGTTAAGTATTTTAATTCATTACCATATTCATTTATGGTTATAATGTGCTAGACCTCCCACATTAAACCACTTGTGGATGCTGGATATGTCGGTCGGTACCGGGCAGACTTCTTCCATAAGTTGGGCTTAACCCCGTGTCTCAACATGTCACGTGTTTATGCACTTAGACTCGTCACATTAGAATCACCACTTGTGGTCGCTGGATATACCGGTTGGTTCCTGGCAGTCTTCCACCACAAGTATAGTCTAACCTTGTTTCTAAGCGCGGTTACAGTTTCGAATTACTGTAATTCTAGGTATTTCCATTATTAACCAATTATTCCTATGTCATTATAATTTTTCATGCCCCTTGCACAAGTTATGCTCATAATTAACCATATGCCCCAAATTCATGTTCATATATTTCATTCAAGTTGTGCCTAAATTTCCAATTACAAGTTATGCCCCAATTTTACCATTTCCCCCTCGTTCCCAATTTAACGCGTTCGCTTATTTCAATGGCATGCCAAGGCTCGAAGGTAGGCTGGCTATAAAAATAAAAGGGAAAAGATGAAGGAAAGAGGACAGAAATGATCATACTAACAAGACTGGCATATAATGGAAGAAATAGACATAAATATATAGTGGCATAATGATAAGATAGGCATATAGGAACAGATCTGAGGAACATGTGACAACAGAACTGATTCTTACATAATAGGGATATTATAAACAGGCATGATAAGATATGAACAATGAATTAGACAACCAACGAACAAAGATCTGATTTAGCCACAAAAATAGTAGGAATAGGCATGATGTAATCTAAACCGTGAATTAGATCTACAAACAATGGCAGATCTGACATGATAAATAGGTATAGGTTTAAATCTAGTTCATAGTCATGTCAGAATAATATTAATACACAGTTTATAGCAGATCTGATATGATTCAATTAGTCACAGGCTTAGATCCAAGTTATAATCATGTCAAGATTAACTTTTAAATATTTAGATCTAAAAGTAACGTAAACTCACTGTGATTTGATCTAGAAAAATAGAAGAAAGATTGCAGATATCGAACCACAGATCTCTAAACTTGAATGACTTGATTGTTGAAGAAGAATAAGGCTTGATTCAATCTGGGCCGAGGCAGCATCTAGTCCTCCATTGTTTTTGGTGTGGAAAAAGAGAGAAATGGGGTCATATATAGCTATCAGGCGACCCTAATCTTCTTAGATCTGCCGTAGGGGGGTCGACCCCCCTTATGGGGTCGACACCCCCTTGATGGGGTCGACACCCATGGGCGGGAATTTTCCCGCTCCCCTATTTTCTTCGATTTTGAACTATTTTGAATTTCTGGACTTATTTTATTCATATATATTCTTCTTATGTGTATACAAACTTCAAACCTTAATAACTTCTTCATACAATGTTCGTTTTATACAAACCTGGTGTCTGTTTTGACCGGAATTTCGAGATGAACGCAATGGCATTGTCCGTTTCACTTAATTCCGAATATTGAATTAATTATTCCTTAATTTATTATTTTTTAGTGTTGCTAAAATACGGGGTGTTACATTCTTCTCTACTCAAAGAATTTCGTCCCCGAAATCTCCATGTTAAGAAGAATGTATTTCCTAAAATCCACATCCGTCTACTCATCCACCAATCACATGCATCCATTGTCCTTAAAAGATTTCTAATGGTTATATGAACATATGCAAAAGTGTGTGTATATGCCCCAATACTAATGCGAAGATCAAGCGGTCTACTGATTCAGTCGACCTCCTTAATGCAATGTATGTTAGTGCCATGAATCCAACATGTATGCAAATAATCATATTATAACTTGTAAGTTCTATATGTGTGCACAATCATCTGTCCAAATGCAACATCCATATGATGATACATCCACTTCCATCCATAAAAAGAAGAAAAACACACACAAATCCATATGCAGTATGAGTGCGATTGAGCTAATCTACTGCCTAATGTGTGTGTATATGCATCCACAAGCAACCACTAGCAAACACTTGCATCTACATGTAACCATTAAACATAACATGTCTCAAGCACATGTTTACATCCATGGATTTCCTACCTAAAGGTCGAAGATTCGATCAATATGATATACTCAAATGATAGAAACATGTATGAATAAAATCTTTGGAAAGGTAGTTAAGAATATACCTTGAAAAGAAGAGGGTATGAAGCGCGAATCTTGTCTTCGATCTCTCAAGTTGCATCCTCTGCGTTATCTCCTCACTAAACCTTAATCAGCTTGACTTCTCTATTGCGTAGCTTCTTAACTTATCATCCAAGAATACGGGTAGGAATTCGTGTAACTGTCGCCTCCCATTCCACCTTTGCTTCCTTCAATATACTCGGCTCAACTACTTCTGCAGTATCATGCAAGAACTTCCGCAAATGAGAAACATGGAAAACATCATGAACGCTGGATAGCCTCTCTGGTAGCTTTACTCTGTAGGCTATTTGGCCAATCCTTTTTGTTATGGGAAATGGTCTTACGAATCTTGGTGCCAATTTCCCAACAGATCCAAAGCGAACTACATTCCTCAAAGGTGCTACCTTAATGAAAACCAGGTTTCCCACCTCAAACTCAAAATCAGTCCATCTCTTGTCTGCGTAGGATTTCTACCTATCCTGAGCTGTATTCATTCATCTACGGATAAGATCAATCTTTTCGGACGTTTCTCTAACCATATCCGGTCCAAATAGAAGTCTTTCTGTAGATTCCCACCAACAAGTTGGTGACCTACAGGGTCATCCGTACAATGCTTCGAAGGGTGTCATGCCAATACTAGCTTGATAACTGTTGTTGTAGGCGAACTCCACTAAAGGAAGGTGCTCTTCCCAAGTCCCTCTGAAGTCTAGGATACACAGCCTTAAAAGATCCTTAAGAACTCTGTTCACCCTTTCTATTTGTCCATCTGTCTGAGGGTGATAAGCGGTGCTCGAACAGAACTGTGTACCTAATGCTTCTTGCAAGCTCCTCCAAAATTCACTGGTGAAGATGGGGTCATGATCACTTACGATGTTGGAAGGTATCCCATGAAGATGGACCATCTCACGAACGTAACCTGCTGCCAACCATGCTGCCGTCCTCTTACTCTTAACCAGAATGAAATGAGCGCTCTTAGTAAGTCTATCGACTACAATCCAAATACTGGTGTTGCCTTTCTTTGATCTAGGCAACCCATCTATGAAATCCATAGAGACGCTCTCCCACTTCCACTGCGGGACCTCTAAAGGATTAAGCAAACCACCGGGCTTCTTTTGCTCAACTTTAACTTGCTGTAAAATCAAACATTGAGAAACAAACTCCGCCACATCTTTCTTCATCCTAGCCCAAAAGAAAACCATCTTCATATCCCTACACATCTTATCGCCACCTGGATGAATAGTCATCTTAGAATGATGGGCTTCCTCTTGGACTGTCTTCAAAAAACTCCCAATTCGGGGAACACAGAGCCTTCCATCTCATCGCAACCACCCTCTATCGTCTGTGGAATATCTACTGAGGTGACTAGAATTCTCCCCTTTATAGAGCCTATCCAAGGTGTCTGAAATCTGTGGATCCTCTCGCTGTGAAGCTCCTATCTGATCCATAAGAGTAGTTCGCACCCCTAGTGATTCTAATAAGCGAGGAAAAAACTCGGTAGACGGTCTAAAGTCAAAAGTTGATAAAAACTCCAAGCTTTTCCTTTCCACAAAAAGAGGACTTAAGGCTATCCTCTGCCTACTTAGTGCATCATCCACCACATTACTCTTGCCAGGGGTATAAGAAATCTCAAAATCATAAGATGTTAGGAACTCCATCCACCTTTGTTGCCTTAAATTAAGATCCTTCTGCGAGAACAAGTACTTGATAGATTTATGATCGATGTACAACTCGAACTTCTCTCCAAGCAAATAATGACGCCACGTCTTAAGCTCGAATACAATGGAAGCTAGCTCTAAATCATGGGTAGGGTAATTCTTTTCATGAACTCTTAGTTGTCTACCCGCATAGCATACTACCGTTCCCTCTTGCATCAGAACTGCACTAAGCCCTGTACCACATGCATAAGTGTAAACTATGAACACTTTGTTTCCGTCGGGCAAGGTCAAGACTGGGACTGTTGTCAGATCCCTCTTCAATCGTTGGAAAGCAACGTCATAATATATATCCCAAGCAAATGTCAGATTCTTCTTCATCAGCCTGGTGAGTGGAGCTGATATCTTTGCGAAGTCCTTAATGAACTTCCTATAATAGCCTGCCAATCCAAGAAAGCTTCTCACCTCTCACTACACCATAATGGCCATTTGGCAACTCTTATTTTTTTCAACTGCCAACACTTATTTGTGTTGTAGACTAGTGACACTTGTATTTGTTGTTATAGTAAAAATATGTCACCAAAAATGTGCCAACACTTATATGTGTTGATATGCCTGGTCAACCCTTATATTCTGAGGGTAAAATTGTAAGTTCTTACTCATAACCTAATCACTACCCTCCCTAACGCTTATTCCTCCAGAGGCTGCTTCATAAGCAAATTAAAATAAAAATGCGATCCCTAAATCTCATCGGTACCAATATTAGCGACGATATCATCGGCAATATTAAGGATTTTGGATTTCTGAAATCAGTATTAGTCTCTCAAATCCTCTCTTCTCTGCCCGTTTCTCAATCATCGACTTTGAATTAGGGCTACATCGATTCGGCTTCAGAGACTTTGTCTTCGCTAATTAAGGGGAATCGGCTTCGTCTTTGTGTGAATTACGGTTTCAAGGAATCACGGCTTCTAGGAATCACAATAATAGGTAAAAAATTAATTTCAGTTTCGTTGTGTTTCAAGTTAACTTGTTACATCAGATTTCAACAAACATTGTTTATGTTTTCACACTTCTATGTTTACTCATAAAGACATGGTGATTGAGAAATTCGCGTTTCAGATCTGACCTCCTTGAATCACTGAAGCCTTAGAAATTAGGCAATTGGGAGATTCGCGTTTCAAATCTCAAATATGTATATTAATTGTTTCAGGTCTGTTAGAATGGTGAACATTCTTACTGAATAAAATGCTAGAAAATTACTAAATAAAAACAAGTTGATTGGAAATCGGATAAGAAAGATTGGAAATCGGATAAGAAGTCATGGTAACTGATCATAAGCCTTTCGCGAGTTGTGATCGAATCAAAATGGTGAATAAATAGGCACGTTAGAGGTTTTTGGCATATAGGTTGTTGTGCTTCTAGCATAATATTGAATCATAAATCTAATGATCAAATCACAATAGGAGTTTTTATCTTCCATTATATGGAAAATCTTGAATTATTTGGAAGTCGTGCACAAATATATAGCTGTTTTTACAGTTCGGTTTAATTTGCTTTTAATCTTCCTTTTTGTTGTGGTTCAGTTATCGTGTTTCCACTTAGGATACAAAGATTTAGATTGTGATGAAATGATGTCTTCACTACTATTATGTGTATGCAAACCTAAGTGCACTGTGTCCAATGCTGTGCATATGATTATGAATGTAAAACTCATAAACTGTGTCCTCTACAAAGATTTAGCTATTTTTACATTTCGGTTTAATTTGCTTTTAATCTTCCTTTTCGTTATGAACTTATTAAAATACAAAGATTTAGATTATGTGGCAGAACTCACATTTTCTTCATTCTTTAAACATGATTTCATTTACATCTATAAGTTGTGATTGGTCATATTTTTATTGCAGTGAAATGGGAGCAACTCCATGGTGCGGTTGAGGAGTCACCAACTCGCCACCCTATGCCATCTCACCAAGTTGTATATAAGCTTCGTATTTATTCGCTTGACAAGGCTACGTAAGTTTTAAATTCTGCGTATTTTTTTGAGAGACTGGTTGTTAAATGCACCTTGATGATTATGGTTTTGGTATGATATATATATTTCACTTTCACCTGCAAGCTCGTTCTTGTGCTTGCTGCAAGATCATGCTTGTGCTTGCTGCAAGTGTGCTTGCTTCTGCAAGCTTGCGCTTCCTGCAAGCAAGCATGCCTCAGCTTGCTACGAATTTGCTTCAGCTTGCTGCAAGCAAGCTTTTGCTTGCTGCATGCAAGTAAGTTTGTAAGCTTGAGCTTGCTTCAGCTTTGCTTCAAGCAAGCAATCTTGTGCTTGCTTCATGCAAGCAAGCTTGTGCTTGCTTCAGGTAGGAAATTCTAAGTTGATTCTTTCTTTATTTTCGCCTCTTTCACATGATTATTGTAAATTAAAAATGGTCTAATAAGCTTTTTTTCTTGTTGCATTTCAGTTCAGGTTCGATTTGTTTGGAAATGCTTAGTCAGAGTTGGATCTAATGTTTGGTAAGCATTGTTGCTTTATTTACTCGATATGTTATACCTTTCATTAAGTGTATGTGTGTACTTATACTTCATGTATAAATTATGAAATACCATGCATAACAGTTGAATATTTCGAGATTGATTATTTTGGGGATAGCATGTTTCAGTATTTACATCCTAAATCATCATAAATATGATGTTTCAAATGTTTGATCTCTGAGGGAGTCAATATATGTTTAAATGTCCCCATTTGCCGAAAACCCAAAATTCCAGTTAACTTCTCCATAACAGACTACTGTATTCTCCTGATTTTTCTGTGTTGAGTTCATTAAATGCATTGTTTTTTCATGTACTTATTAGAAACAAGTTTCAGTTTTAAACTGAGTTGAGTTGAAACTCGGTTCCTTTTTCTTTCACAAATATAACAATGATATGCAGGCTAATCTGTAACATTGTCATTCATAGGATAAATCTGAATTTGAGCTTGCGACACTGCTTGCACTGGTTCCAGTCTTGACTTCTGCTTCAGGTGACACACTTCTTTTACTCGTGAAGCATGCAGATCTGTCTTCATTACTACTGGACAAGACCCTGCACAAAATGTTGAGAGCTCTCACTGTATCACTATGATGGAAGCTGTGAATGATGGCAAAGATCTTCATATATCAGTTACAATGCAATCTATTGAGGTAAATCGTATTAGTCATTTAACAGGAAATTTCAAATTTATTTATAGTTTTACTAACCACTTACCTATGATCCCTATATGATTTCAAACTATAACTAAGCTCCTCTTCAACTATAAATTAGAATTCTAACTGCTACACAATTAAACGTGAACTAGGTTTAAATGCAGTGTTAAAAGATAATTTGTATTTGCTGGATGATGATTACCAAAATTGATGTTTTCTTTATTTGTCATAAGTTGACTTGCAATTATCAGCTATTTTTACAATAACTACGACCAATCTACAAATATCAAGCAATTTCTAGTTTCTTCTTGCCTGTTGTGGTTGGTCTTTACCTCTCACTATATTTTTTAGCTGATGATTATATATTTTGTGCAAATGGGATTTGCATATAGTTACTTTAAAAGGGTGCATGATTGGACCGGAGTAGTTCATTTTAGTGCTAGCTATATCAAGCAACATATTGTTTTAGTGGGAGTCATTTTCTCAATAGGTGTACGAAAGACATAAAGGGTCATCTACATTTACCGTAAAGCAGTGGTTAAACATGATGTTTATTTTCTTTTACATGAATCTGAGAATGTTGCATAGTTTATTTTTTCTCTTTTTTCTATTCCCACATTTTTTTGGGTGCTTCCTGGAGCATATGTTTATAGAAGCTTAGCTTAAAGTTTTAAATCAAACTTCCAACCTAGTAAAACAACATGTTTGTTTTCCTGTTTGTAGTAATTTTTTTGGGCATGAAATGTCAATATTCCTTGCTTTTCGTGACCTCACATCTGTAAGAAAACAACTATGATGCTGCTCTTGATTTGTTTAATTTGAATAAGTAATTATCCCCCTTTATTGTATTGTCATGCATGAAGAAGCAAACTTATTTTACACAACAAAGTTTTCTAACAACATTTATAAAGATTTTTTATCTTCTTCTAACAAAGACCGGATAGTTATTCAATCCTTGAATCAAATTACCTTTTTTTTAAGCTAATCATTTCACTTCTCACAGTATGTTCTATATGTTTCTTTTGATATTTCAAATAATATTATATTTTCCAAAATTCAGTGATTTTTCATGTTCCAAAAGAATATCATACACAAGTATAGTTATTTCTAAAAATTGACACTACAACATCTACTACACTGAACACCTTCCGCTTGTTGGCCATGTTACTCATATTGCTACTCCTGAGTCGACAAGCAATCATGTGGCTTCAACATCCCAGTCTGTTCGCGATGCGCAACATATGGTATCTATTATGTGGCAAATTTATTATCGATTGTTTTATCTCAACTTACTTTTTCACGTGAACTAGTTATTTAAATGAATGCAGAGAGATCAAACTTTCTATGTTACAACACTGATAATACCAAAGCAAGAAACAACTTCAAATTCTGTAAGTCTGCACGAATTCAGTTTATCGGTTTTACCTTGCATATGTAATGCATGATTTATGCGGAAAGTTATCCTTAATGGTTCATATTTCAGTGTCAAGCACTAAATGAGGAGGAGATACATTCAATACAAGCTGGGCAGTAGGCATATGCATAAGTATTGTGTCTTAAAACTACTTTTTTTTTTTTTGGGCCTTGAGGGGGATTATGATTTATGATTCATAAGTATTGTGTCTTAAAACTACATTTTTTGGGCCTTGAGGGGGATTATGCTTAAAGCAATGAGCGTATGAGATATGCCATAGGCATATGCAAATGCATATGCCAGTAGGCATATGCATATTGCCTACTGGCAGTAGGCAAATGCATATTGCCTACTGGCATATGCCAGTGGCATATTGCCTACTGGCATATGCTTTTTGCATATGCCAGTGGCATATGCAAATGCATTGCCTACTGGCATATGCAAAATGAATATGCAAGTAGGCAAATGCAAATGCATATTGCCTACTGGCATATGCAATGCATTGCCTACTGACATATGCAAAATGCATATGCCAGTAGGAAAATGCAAATGCATATTGCCTACTGGCACATATGCAAAATGCATATGCCAGTAGGCAAATGCAATATTGCCTACTGGCATATGCAAATGCATATGCAAATGTCAACTTTCGAAATACACAAGTCTAGATAAAAACAACATTGCTGAAAAACTGAAATACATAAGTACTATCCCCAAAATAAGTGATAACCATAGCTAGCTTCATGTCAAGACCGTACATGAGCTAAAATCCCATAAGCAAGCGATCAGAAATCTAAGCTAAGCTCCAATATTCCCACCCTGAGAACCTGGGGGGGAAACGGAAGAAAAGAGGCGAAAGAAAACAGGTCAGTCAAAAAGACTGAGTAAGCCCTACTACAATCAATGTAAACTGGTAAAGTTAACTGTCATGATGAAAGCTGAGATGAACATAAGGATAACTACATACTAGCATGATGAATACCTAACAAGGTAGATAAAGGTGTCATCGCATAATCAGGTTTAAGGTTTTTGCACCACAGGTGTACTAGCAAACTAACATGACTTGAATAAGCAAGTATTGATCCCTTGGCCCAAGCTTTGGCCCAATAACATGAAGTGACCCTAATACGCGGTCCAACCAAACGGTCTAGTCGATCGGCTCCCTACAAGCCTAACTCGTCACGTGTTGGTGTCAATGCGGCCCAAACATAATTATAGTCAGACTGTGCAGGGTCTCCCGTCGGGTGTATCAAGCCCTAGGGTGGCAACCCCTGGACACCATAAACATAAGTGCACAGTCTCGATCTACTGGTACCCGTGCATGCTTTCCCCGGCTTCGGACTATGTGCACGACCATGGTCCACCCGGAACTACACCGGCGTACCCATCTGCCGTCGCTTTTGGTCACTTACCTCCAGTTCAGTAATCGTGCTCCCTCCCTAGCCTAGACCCTAGGGCCTTAATGATACAAACTTGGGATTACTGCTGGAGTGGACCCCCATTGCTAGGATTTTTCTAGTGGGTTAAGTACGGTTTAACCCTCTTGCTAATCAAGGATTAACTTGGTTAAGTGTAACGATGAGTTCATGACTTAACCCTGATTAATCTACCAAGCCTAAATTGGTTAAGTATTAAGTGGACCATGACTTAACCCTAATCACGAGGCATTTATTAATTTAATGCGCCTTAACCTCTCACATTAGACCTTGTTGTGGTTACTAGTTAAGCCGGGCGGGTCCGGGTAGCTTTACACCACAACTTGGTCTAACCTCGGGTTCAAGGTACAACATGACCAACTTCTCACATTGGGTCCTATTGTTTGTAGCAACTAGTTAAGTCGGTCGGTTCCGGGTAGGTTTACGCTACAAACTCAACCCAACCTCGAGTTGGTCACACTTATCTTTTCTAAGTGTCATGTCCATCATGTTTCCAAAACATGTTACAAATTTTCAAGCAATTGGGTAGACCTAACTTAATAGGTAAATTCCCAATGGGTAGACCTAACTTAATAGGTAAATTCCCAATCTTATGTTTTTATGTCTTTTAAGTTTACCCAACCCCAAACGCAATCCCATCGCTTACATATTGCAATAGCGCATAAAGGATAGAAAGAGGGAACTTGGCATAATCATGACATAAAGGTGTTGAAGCCACAAGTTCAACATGGTGGGATATGAAATGTACATGTGTCCATATACTTGCATATTACATTTTTAGGTCTCAAAAGCATGCATAAAACCAAACTTAGCATATTAGTGATACATGGTGATAAATGACATGTAGAAATGACCATAAGTTCGCATTTAGCCTCACATGCAAGTTATCATAAGGGATATGATAACTTACATGTTGCCAAAATGCAACCTTTAGCATAAAGCTTGAAGCTTTAAGCTTTAAGCTCATAAACCCAAGATAAGCTTGCATAACATGATAACATGAACAAAAGGATCAACCCAAACTTGCATAACATAACTTGCATATCATATGACAAACTTGCATATCAAACTTGCATAACATAACTTGCATATCATATGACAAACTTGCATATCAAACTTGCATAACATAACTTGATGAACTTGCATAACACATCATAGTAAACTTGCATATCATAATGATCAAACACAACTTGCATCATTCATTAACTTTAGAGTTTAAGTATGAAAGTAGAAAAGGGCTTACAATGCTTAGGAAGTCACAAAAATATGACAAAGCCCTTATGAAATCAATTAAACCCAAAATGCAAGCTCTAATAGAAAATCCCTTGAGCCAAAATGATCAAAACCCTTGCTTTATGATGCAAATATAGAAACTTGACTTGAATTCAAGCTAATGATGCTCATACAAGCTTGAAAACACTTGTATGCATGGAAAATCTCTCATAGAAATTTATTTAGAATTTTATGAAGAGAGTGGAGGCCATGAGAGGAATGATTTTGCCATAGTTTAGTTACTTGAATGAATAATGATGATTTAGGGTTAGGTTAGGGGCTTATTTACAGAGATTAGGATTAGTTCAAGCCTTAGGATTAAATCCTAGTTCCAATCTCAGCCCTCAAAACCGAATCTGGCCCCCAAACTCAACACAAACCCAAAATGGTGCACCAGGCAAAACTGCCCGGCTGGACCAAGTCGACAGCCAAGTCGACAGGGCTGTCGACTTGGGTCCAACCAAGTCGACTCCCAAGTCGACAGGGCTGTCGACTTGGGTGCTCTGGCGGGAATTTTCCTGCCTGGCCCAATCTTACCCTAATCTCCAATTTCAAACTTGAATTTGAAATCTGTTTTTGCTTTGGAATTTTCTGAAAACTTCGTTGGGCCTTAATCGGGTCATACGGACTCCGATTTTCGAAAACTCGGACTCTATTTCGCGTATTTTTCTGAGACGAACGCAATGGCATAGCCCGTTTCCCTTGATTCAGATTTATAAATTAAATTCTGCCTCGATTTATGTTATAACAGGTTATTGAAAATACGGGTTGTTACATTCTCCCCTCCTTAAAGGATTTCGTCCCCGAAATCTTCAAGTTAGGAAGAACGTATCCTACCATCCAACATCCATCTACTCAAAACATCATCCACGAGCAATCATTGTCCTTACAAGATTCTAAATGTTGTATGAACATATGCAAAGGTGTGTGTATATGTACTTATCTAATGCAAATATCATCAATGCAAATTATGTTAGTGAAATGAATCCATATGTATGCAATTCCTAACATAATGTGTAACATCTATATGTGTGCACATAGCATACATCCATATGCAATATCCATGTGATAACACAAAAATTTTCATCCATGAATAAGCATAAACACTCATGCATATCCAATATGAGGAGTGTGTGAGCCGATCTAGTGCCTAACGTGTATAATGCATCCACGAGTAACCACTTGCAAACACTTGCAACCACTTGCAAACATCAAGCATAACATGTTTCAAACACATGTTTCATCCAAAGGGTTTCTACCTAAGGTTATCATGACAAGATTAACACGATAAACTAGATAAACATGGATAGCAAAGATATGCAACAAAGAGATCGGGAAGATAAGCAGGATACACTCCTTTCGGATTACAAGAAATCCATTCCTAACCCAACCCCAATCCTATAAAAGCCCAAAAGGTTTAGTCAACCTAACGGACCCCTTCAAACCCAGACATGTATTACTAGCCAATAAGTCATACCTCCCGACAGAAATAGGACCGAGAATGGGACCGAGAGGATATACGTAAAAAGATAACATGCGAGTAAGTTTCACCAGAAAACAAGGATCAATGATATACTCTTAGAAAGAGATATGATGCACGTATCTAGCCTTCAGTCTTCTAAGTCACGTTTCCTTGAGCTTAACTCCACTGTGCTTTGACCGTCTTTTACCTCATGATTTCTTAGCTTCTTAACTCTTATTTCCAAATATGAGTTGGAACCCATTTCATTGTCGCCTCTCGTCTTCCTTTTTCACTTACTGTTCTATTATTCTTGGCTTAAACATAACTATGACCACATGGTTTCATGCAAGCTCTCCAAAATTCACTAGTGAATCCTGGATCTCGTTTACTTACCATAAAATATTCCACGCAGCAGAACTTTTCTGGAAAATACCAATCCACGTTGCCAATTGCTCTTACTAACATGATTTTCTATAACTCATGCTTGAACGAAATGAACCATCCGCCTGCGAATGATAGGCCGTACTTAGATTCAGTTGCTTGCCCATGACTTCCCGTAGACTATCCCAAAACTGACTGGTGAAGATTGAGTCATGGTTACTAACTATACTTTAGGGAACCTCGTGCAACCGCTTTATTTCTTGAAAGTAAACTGTCGCTAGCTATGATGCAGTCCTTTCGCTCTTTACCGGAGTGAAATGAGCACCCTTCGTGAGTCTACCTACTATGACCCACATGCTCGTATTCTCTTTCCTTGACCTAGGCAGTCCATCCACGAAACCCTTTGTAACACCCCACGTCCATTAATGTCACTCACAAAGGGAATGCATTAACTTCCATGGAGGTTTTAAGTGAATATAGAACAGTAAAATTACAACAAGACAGATATAAAATAGTACTTGGAAATTCAAAAACTTTATTTCATTGTAGCAGAAGTCAAAACATGTTTGATTACATCATAACACCATATTCAATGTCAAGTACAATATCTATCTTGATAAAACAAGTACATAATCCCATTACATGAATAGCCATTAAAAAGAAAGATAACAAGCTGGACTTTACTTCAGTAGTCCAAGCTTTCCAGAAGATAAGCGATCCAACTAGACTCCACTAGAACTTGGCCCAACCTGCGGACCTGAAGGGAGAAAAAGGATGGAAAAGAGGGGGTCAGACATAAAGTCTGGTGAATATGATAATTCTACAATACTATTACCAAAATAACTGGACTAAGGCATAAGCTGGAAAACAAGAAAATGTCTATGAAGAGCAGATTAAGGACATAGACAATCGCTAAAGGCAACGTTATAGGCGCTCCTAAATACTAAAGGATAAACACTATACTGCACCACACCAGTCACCCTAAAGATTCATCCCACTTAGCTTCACTTAGAAACTTTCCCAATGGCTTTACGTACCCCTAGCTGACTACATAGGTGCCGCCTGCCCCTATCTCCACTAGGTGTACCCTACTTCCCATTATTCGATCGGCTCCCTAACTCGTAGATACCCGTGATGGCCCCACAGTGGGGTGTATCACTCCCCTAAAGTGGCAACCTGATACAACGGACATGCACGGCTTATACCTACACGATGCAACAACGTCTTACCTACCAGCCCGGGTCCACACACGCATATGAAACCCGTTGGACTTGTGTTGCCATCGCTCCCTGTTTTGGCCTCTTATAGTCAAACCCAGTATGCGTGTCCCGTCCTCGACTTGGGTCGAGCCTACAAAGATACGTTTTGGGATACTGGTTGAAATGGGCCCCACTATTTACCATAAGCATTCCACCTAAGCTTGTCCCCATTATTCCATCCCACTTAACCCACTTAGTCATGTTCATTTACATGTGTGTTTGGTTAAGTCTAATCGTATTTCAAATGCCTCTAAAGGCAACCACCAGATTGCTCATGCCACCCAAGGCACCTACTTAACCCCCATGTCCCACCTTACATGATTATCTGGTTAAGTATTTCTTAGTTCATTAAGGCCATAACCTCATAAAGACCTCTCACATTAGACTGGCATTTATGGCAGCTGGATTTGCCGGGCGGGTCCGGGCAGTCTTACACCATAAAAGAGTCTAACCTCGTGTCTTTACAACTGTTATGCTTTAGTTTAGGCCTAGGACCTCTCACGTTGGGCCGACATTTGTGACTACTGGATTTGCCGGGCGGGTCCGGGCAGGTTTACATCACAAACGGGTCCAACCTCGTGTCCTAAGCATTGATTATTAATAATAATCCACTTTCCCCCAATTTTAATAATTCCCTACTTGAATTATTAATTACTTCCTATTTTTAACAATGTCCATAATTGACTCAATTATGGACATCCATTCATGGTATGCAAAATCTTACAAAATTGCACCTAATTTATTAATTCCTAATATTACCCCTACCCCACGTTTGAACGTTTATTCGCAAAATATATGTTAGACTCGAATAGCCTAACTCATAGCATAAAAGAGATTATCATAATAACAACATGTATATGTGACCAAATGAATCATAATAAGGGGTGAAACTTGCATATGTCCAACTTGCATAGATTATACATGTCATGGATCTAAAGGTGTCAACTTGTTCAAAATTCACCTAATATAATCTCAATCAATTTTCATAAACTTACATATGAACATGTGTGAATCAACATCATCTAATTTTTTAACAACATGGTTTTATATGGGTACACCTAACTCAATAGGCAAATTCCCATAATCAAGTTTTATTTAATTATAGTTTCAAGTTTATGGGTACACCTAACCTAATAGGCAAATTCCCATAAACAAGATCCATTTAAATTAAGAAAAAAAACATAACTTTAAGCATGATCCAACAACATCATGATTTTTCAACATAATATAGCATGATTTATAACATGGCATAGTATGATAGTATAACATAGCTTGACATGATTCTCAACATAGCACGACATAGCATAAGAGAATTTACAACATAGCATGACATAGCATATATAATTTACATCATACGACAACATAATAACATAATAAGAGATCCACAATATATAGAATTTACAATTACAAATCACATCACTTTCTTGTGATCCATTCATAACTGAGTCAAATTAGTTTGTAATAGTCTTGTGAGAATCATCATACTCACCAACAAAAGAAAAGAATTAGAGAAAGAGAGATCTTTTGATTTGATTTGTGTAGATTTAGTTGTAGATGATTAGGCTTCCTCTTCTTAGTTTGTGACGGCTACGCTGAACTCCATGGCAGCAACATGACGGTAGCTTCTCTAATTTTACAAGTGATTTAGGTCTAGGGTCTACCCACTTATTTATAGATTTTAGAATTCATTTAGGCCATTAGATTTAACCTAGAAATAACCGCAGCCGTTCAGACAAGATGGGGTTTATCTTGTTGACTCAGCAAACACTCAACATATTATTAAACTTCTATTCATGTCATAAATATATATATATATATTTTCTACAATGTACATATTAGATACATCCCCCTTTACTTATTATTGTTTTTATATACATATTAGATACATCCCCTCTCTTACACACTTATTAATATTTTTATATTCATATTAGATACATCCCCTCTCTTACATACTTATTAATATTTTTATATTCATAATAGATACATCCCCTCTCTTACATACTTATTAATATTTTTATATTCATATTAGATACATCCCCTCTTCTACACACTTATTATTATTTTAGCAACTTTAGTGTTAATAGAAAATTCGGGGTGTTACATTCTCCCCTCCTTTTAGGATTTCGTCCCCGAAATCTTCAAGTCTGGAAGAATGTATATCCTACCATCCAAACGTCCATCTACTCATCCATCATACACAGGCATCCATTGTCCTTACAGACTTCTAATGCTTTCATGTTTAAATGCACAGTGTGTGTATATGTCCATATCTAATGCAAAATCAGGCGGTCCACTGATTCAGTTGACCTCCTTAATGCAACTATGATCGTGCCATGCATCCATTATGTATGCAAAAGATTCTTAATGCTACATAATACTTCTATATGCGTGCACAACCATCATCTGAATGCAGCATCCACATGATAATACAACCATCGTTCATCCATTTTACTAAATACATCCATATATATATATATGCAATATGCAATATGTAGTGACTGAGCCGATCTAGTGCCTAAAGTGTGTGTATATATGCATCCACGAGCAACCACTAGCAAACACTTGCATCCATTTTGCATCCATCATACATAACATGTCTCAAACACATGTTTCAACCATAGGATTATCCTAACTAAAGGTCAAAGATACTAATGAGAGGACATAATAAAGATAAGATAAGATAAGCTAAGCGATAAAGGAGAAATTAAAAGACATACCCTCAAAAAGAAAAGGGTACAAAGAACGCATCTTCTCTTCTGTCTCCCAAGTTGCGTTGCTCTCATCATCTCCCCATTGCACTTTAACCAGTCTGACCTCTCGATTCCTCAACTTTTTGATCTCCGACCCAAGAATGCATGTAGGAGCTCGTCTAATTGTTGCATCACGCTCTATTTCCACCTCTTTAAGCAAGCTCGGCTCTACCACCTCCGCGGTCTTGTGCAAACACTTCCTCAAATGTGATACATGGAATACGTCGTGTACTCCACTAAGTTTCTTAGGCAACTCCACCCTATATGCCATCTTCCCAATCCTGTCTTTTACAGGAAACGGCCCTACAAACCTTGGTGCTAATTTCCCCACGGACCCAAAGCGAACAATATTCTGTAACGGAGATACTTTGATAAAAACCATGTCCCCAATGTCAAACTCAAGATCTGTCCTCCTCTTATCAGCATACGATTTCTGCCTATCTTGTGCTGCTTTCATCCTCCTTCGAATCAACTCAATCTTCTCCGAGGTTTCCCTAACCATATCGGGCCCAAGTAGGATTTTATCGGTAGATTCCCACCAACATGTAGGCAAACGGCAAGGCCGTCCATAAAGAGCTTCGAAAGGTGCCATGCCAATACTAGACTGAAAGCTATTATTATATGCGAATTCTACTAACGGAAGGTGCTCTTCCCATGTACCCCCAAAGTCTAGGATACAAAGCCTTAAAAGATCCTCTAGAATGCGATTCACCCTCTCGGTCTGGCCGTCTGTCTGAGGATGATATGCGGTGCTCAAACATAGCTGAGTCCCTACCGCCTCTTGTAAACTCTTCCAAAATTCGCTAGTAAAGATGGGGTCACGGTCGCTTACTATACTAGAAGGAATACCGTGCAAACGAACTATCTCCTTAATGTATACAGAAGCCAACCACGGAGCAGTCCTCTTACTTTTCACGGGAATAAAATGGGCGCTTTTAGTAAGTCTATCTACTATAACCCAAATCCCCGTGTTACCCTTCCTTGATCTTGGTAATCCATCCACAAAATCCATTGAGATGCTTTCCCATTTCCATAGTGGAACTTCTAATGGGTGAAGCAACCCACCGGGTTTCTTTTGTTCTGCTTTAACTTGTTGGCACACCAAGCATCTAGCGACGTACTCGGCCACATCCTTTTTCATACCGGCCCAAAAGAAAACCCGCTTCATATCTTTGTACATCTTATCCCCGCCGGGATGAATGGTCATTTTTGAGCGATGAGCATCATCAAGAATGGCCTTCCTTAAGTCTTCGTCTTGTGGTACACAAAGTCTATTATCCCTTCGTAACCAACCCTTATCGTCTAGGGTATACCTACGAAGATGGCTTGACGACTCCCCCCCCCCTTTGAGCTTTTCTACTATCTCAACCAACTGTGGGTCGTCTCGCTGTGCCTCACCAACCCGTCCTAGAAGTGTAGGTCTAACCTCCAAAGATGCTAACAGACCGGGTACTAAGTCAACGGAGGGTCTAAAGTCAAACATAGAGATGAATTTTAAGCTTTGTCATTCAACAAACAACGGACTCAAGGACAACCTTTTCCTACTTAAGGCGTCTGCCACCACGTTACCCTTGCCCGGGGTATATGCTATTTCAAAATCGTAGGAGGCTAAGAATTCCATCCACCGTTGCTGCCTTAAATTCAAATCCTTCTAAGAGAATAAGTATTTTAATGATTTGTGGTCAGTGAACAGTTCGAATTTCTCACCAAGAAGATAGTTACGCCAAGACTTAAGCGCGAAAACAATTGCGGCTAGCTCTAAGTCATGCGTGGGGTAATTCTTTTCATGAACCCTCAACTGCCTTCCACCATAGGCTATTACTCTTCCCTCTTGCATGAGGACCGCGCCAAGTCCCGTCCCACAAGCATCAGTATAGATGGTAAATGGTTTATTCCCGTCTGGCAGCACTAAGACTGGGGCTGAAGTTAAGGCTCTCTTTAAACGTTGGAACGCATCATCACAATCTTCGTCCCACGTAAAAACCAGGTTCTTCTTCGTTAACCGTGTTAATGGAGCTGATATTTTTGCGAAGTCTTTGATAAACTTCCTATAATAGCCAGCCAACCCCAAGAAACTTCTTACTTCGATTGCATTTTTAGGGACCTTCCAATCTTGGATGGCCACCACCTTCGCGGGATCTACTGCTATCCCTTCTTTGGAAACCACGTGCCCTAAGAACCGTATTTCCTTCCTCCAGAAGTGACACTTAGAAAATTTTGCCTTAAGGTTATGCGCTCGAAGGGTTTCCAACACTTCCCTAAGATGTAGGGAGTGCTCTTCTTTATTCTTAGAAAAGACTAAGATGTCATCCACAAAGACTACCACGAATTTGTTAAGGTATTCCCTAAACACCCTACTCATCAAATCAACAAAATATGCAGGGGCGTTTGTCAAACCAAAGGGCATCACTAGCCATTCATAGAATATGTCAGGAGTCCTAAAAGCAGTCTTATCTATACTATCCTCAGCCACTCTCAGTTGATGAAAGCCAGTGGCTAAGTCCAACTGCGAAAACACTGAGGCGCCAACTCACTGATCAAAGAGATCGTCAATCCTCGGCAGTGGGTGTCGGTTCTTTTTAGTAAGCTTGTTTAGTTCTCTATAGTCCATACAAAGTCTAAGAGACCCATCCGCCTTTGTGGCAAAAACTACTGGAGCACCCCACTCCGATATACTACATCTTATGAACCCCTTCTCAAGCAACTCCTTTACTTGCTTATTGAGTTCCCTCCTTTCACGAGGAGCCATGTGGCGCACTGGCAAAGATACGGGTTTAGCATTATCCACAAGATAAATTCGAAAGTCTATCTCCCGCTTTGGAGGTAAGCCCTTCACCTCCTCAAACACATCCGGATATTCCCGGACCACTTCTACCGATCGCAGGTTCTCTACAGACGCGTCAAGCGATTCAAGATAACTTAGCATAACGGAATTTATGGGATTACAAAAGATGTCGAGAGCATTACCAAGGCGAGTCACAAGCCTAACTACTCTCCTTTCACAATCAAGAATGGCCCTATTTCTAGACAACCAATCCATTCCTAAAATTAGCCCATAGCCCGTGAAGCCCAATACATAAGCATCACATCTAAATTCAACGCTAAGTATAGAGATTTTCAAATCCAAACATATCATGGTCAAATGAGCCGAACCCCCAATTGGATTTGAAACGACCAAGGGATCCTCTACTAAACTGGTGTTCAAGTGCAGTGATTCAACTAATGATGCAGAGATAAACGAATGAGATGCGCCAGAATCGAATAAGGTACGGACAGGATGATCAAACAGAAAAACTAAGCTTTCAACAGAAATTGTTCTACCTCTTTCTTGCAGCGGTGGGGCCGCAATAGCCTGAACTTGCCCCCTTGCCTGCCCTGGTGCCATAAGAGCCTGCACCTGTCCTCCCGAGGTAGACCCTGCCCTCTGCCCCTTCTTTGGACAGTCCTTCACTAAATGTCCCGCATCTCCACAATGAAAACAACCAGTCTTCTTTTTCTTTCTACAATATTTGCTGAGATGTCCAGGCGTCCCACAATTGAAGCATTTCTTCTTCCCTTTGCCATTATTGTTTTTACCACCCTTCTTATTTTGCTGTTGGGGTTTCTTCTGATCCCCTTTCTTTTCAACTGCCTTATCCTCATGCATAAGTGCCATTTCTACTAGCTTTTCAAAGGTGGCTCCCATAGGGATGTGGGTCATAGCCAACCCTTGCAACGGTTCATTCAAGCCTCTAACGAACCTCAAAGCTTTCTTCTCTGGCGTGTTCACCAACTCCAAGCCAAACCTTGCTAACTGATTAAATTTATTGACATATTCCTTTACTGATGAGCTCCCTTGCTTTAGTGCCAGGAATTTTTCCGTATTTAAGTTCTCCTCTGCCCTTGAAAGAAACTTTGCCTCAAACCTTCGTCTGAAATCCGCCCATGAATCAACTGGACGTTCCCCGTTAGTGACCTCCCACCAAAACGAGGCCTCTCCCTTCATTAACCAAGCAGCTAAACGGACTTTCCTCCCATCTTCCACTTCAAAGATATCCAACAATTCCTCAGTCTCCTTAAGCCAATCTCTGGCGTCCACAAACGTCTCAGTCCCTTGAAAAGTTTTTCCTCCCATAGCCTTGAATTCCTTGCACGTCTTTGCAAAAGTGTCAACACGAGGAGGAGGAGGAGGAGGAATGGGTGCAACTAGGGGTGGAGGAGTATCCGCTGGGCCTGCAGTGGTGGCCCTAGCCTCCAAGTATCTCCTAAACCACCCTGGAATCGTCACACCTTCTGGGAGATTAAGATCTTCAGCCATGTTGAAACGAAAAAGGAAAGATTCAAAATGGAGAATTCGAAAGATAAAGATAAGGATGTGGCTATTTGGGATTATGTTTTTCATAAAAACTCTCTTTAAATAACATGTTTTTTTTTTTGGAAAGCACTTCTTCCAAAAATACTTTAGAAAAAAAAATATTTTTCTAAAAAAAATTTTTATCTGTTCTGGTAACCTTATGCTCTGATACCACGTGTAACACCCCACGTCCATTAATGTCACTCACAAAGGGAATGCATTAACTTCCATGGAGGTTTTAAGTGAATATAGAACAGTAAAATTACAACAAGACAGATATAAAATAGTACTTGGAAATTCAAAAACTTTATTTCATTGTAGCAGAAGTCAAAACATGTTTGATTACATCATAACACCATATTCAATGTCAAGTACAATATCTATCTTGATAAAACAAGTACATAATCCCATTACATGAATAGCCATTAAAAAGAAAGATAACAAGCTGGACTTTACTTCAGCAGTCCAAGCTTTCCAGAAGATAAGCGATCCAACTAGACTCCACTAGAACTTGGCCCAACCTGCGGACCTGAAGGGAGAAAAAGGATGGAAAAGAGGGGGTCAGACATAAAGTCTGGTGAATATGATAATTCTACAATACTATTACCAAAATAACTGGACTAAGGCATAAGCTGGAAAACAAGAAAATGTCTATGAAGAGCAGATTAAGGACATAGACAATCGCTAAAGGCAACGTTATAGGCGCTCCTAAATACTAAAGGATAAACACTATACTGCACCACACCAGTCACCCTAAAGATTCATCCCACTTAGCTTCACTTAGAAACTTTCCCAATGGCTTTACGTACCCCTAGCTGACTACATAGGTGCCGCATGCCCCTATCTCCACTAGGTGTACCCTACTTCCCATTATTCGATCGGCTCCCTAACTCGTAGATACCCGTGCTGGCCCCACAGTGGGGTGTATCACTCCCCTAAAGTGGCAACATGATACAACGGACATGCACGGCTTATACCTACACGATGCAACAACGTCTTACCTACCAGCCCGGGTCCACACACGCATATGAAACCCGTTGGACTTGCGTTGCCATCGCTCCCTGTTTTGGCCTCTTATAGTCAAACCCAGTATGCGTGTCCCGTCCTCGACTTGGGTCGAGCCCACAAAGATACGTTTTGGGATACTGGTTGAAATGGGCCCCCACTATTTACCACAACCATTCCACCTAAGCTTGTCCCCATTAGTCCATCCCACTTAACCCACTTAGTCATGTTCATTTACATGTGTGTTTGGTTAAGTCTAATCGTATTTCAAATGCCTCTAAAGGCAACCACCAGATTCCTCATGCCACCCAAGGCACCTACTTAACCCCCATGTCCCACCTTACATGATTATCTGGTTAAGTATTTCTTAGTTCATTAAGGCCATAACCTCATAAAGACCTCTCACATTAGACTGGCATTTATGGCAGCTGGATTTGCCGGGCGGGTCCGGGCAGTCTTACACCATAAAAGAGTCTAACCTCGTGTCTTTACAACTGTTATGCTTTAGTTTGGGCCTAGGACCTCTCACGTTGGGCCGACATTTGTGACTACTGGATTTGCCGGGCGGGTCCGGGCAGGTTTACATCACAAACGGGTCCAACCTCGTGTCCTAAGCATTGATTATTAATAATAATCCACTTTCCCCCAATTTTAATAATTCCCTACTTGAATTATTAATTACTTCCTATTTTTAACAATGTCCATAATTGACTCAATTATGGACATCCATTCATGGTATGCAAAATCTTACAAAATTGCACCCAATTTATTAATTCCTAATATTAACCCTACCCCACGTTTGAACGTTTATTCGCAAAATATATGTTAGACTCGAATAGCCTAACTCATAGCATAAAAGAGATTACCATAATAACAACATGTATATGTGACCAAATGAATCATAATAAGGGGTGAAACTTGCATATGTCCAACTTGCATAGATTATACATGTCATGGACCTAAAGGTGTCAACTTGTTCAAAATTCACCTAATATAATCTCAATCAATTTTCATAAACTTACATATGAACATGTGTGAATCAACATCATCTAATTTTTTAACAACATGGTTTTATATGGGTACACCTAACTCAATAGGCAAATTCCCATAATCAAGTTTTATTTAATTATAGTTTCAAGTTTATGGGTACACCTAACCTAATAGGCAAATTCCCATAAACAAGATCCATTTAAATTAAGAAAAAAAACATAACTTTAAGCATGATCCAACAACATCATGATTTTTCAACATAATATAGCATGATTTATAACATGGCATAGTATGATAGTATAACATAGCTTGACATGATTCTCAACATAGCACGACATAGCATAAGAGAATTTACAACATAGCATGACATAGCATATATAATTTGCATCATACGACAACATAATAACATAATAAGAGATCCACAATATATAGAATTTACAATTACAAATCACATCACTTTCTTGTGATCCATTCATAACTGAGTCAAATTAGTTTGTAATAGTCTTGTGAGAATCATCATACTCACCAACAAAAGAAAAGAATTAGAGAAAGAGAGATCTTTTGATTTGATTTGTGTAGATTTAGTTGTAGATGATTAGGCTTCCTCTTCTTAGTTTGTGACGGCTACGCTGAACTCCATGGCAGCAGCATGACGGTAGCTTCTCTAATTTTACAAGTTATTTAGGTCTAGGGTCTACCCACTTATTTATAGATTTTAGAATTCATTTAGGCCATTAGATTTAACCTAGAAATAACCGCAGCCGTTCAGACAAGATGGGGTTTATCTTGTTGACTCAGCAAACACTCAGCATATTATTAAACTTCTATTCATGTCATAAATATATATATATTTTCTACAATGTACATATTAGATACATCCCCCTTTACTTATTATTGTTTTTATATACATATTAGATACATCCCCTCTCTTACACACTTATTAATATTTTTATATTCATATTAGATATATCCCCTCTCTTACATACTTATTAATATTTTTATATTCATAATAGATACATCCCCTCTCTTACAAACTTATTAATATTTTTATATTCATATTAGATACATCCCCTCTTCTACACACTTATTATTATTTTAGCAACTTTAGTGTTAATAGAAAATTCGGGGTGTTACACCCTTCGTGACGCTTTACTATTTCCATTGCGGGGACCTCCAATGGATGTAATAGCCCACCGGGCTTTTTATGACTCGGCCTTAATCTGTTGGCACAACATGCACCTTGGGACAAACTCGGCCACCTCCTCGAGTGATGTGCATCTTCAAGAGCTTTCTTCCTCTCATTGCGTCTTAGCCATCCCTTGCCATCTATAGCGAGGTGTCTTAACATCTTGCCTCGAATCAACTTGTCCATGATCTCGACTAACTGCGGGTCTTCTTTCTGCGAAGTCCCTACTTGATCCAGAAGGGTAGGTCTAAGCTCAAGGGACGCTAACTAACTAATTAAACTGAGAGAACTTCTTACTTCGGTTGCATTCCTTGGAGTCTTCCAATCCTGAACTGCAACTACCTTAGCGGCATCCACCGCTAAGCCTTGCTTAGAAACTATGTGCCCAAGAAATCTAACTCCTTTTTCTCCAAAATGACATTTGGAGGACTTGGCTTTCAACTGATGCGCTCTAAGCGTATCCATCACCTCCTCGAGATGTTTAGCATGTTCTTCCTCGTTCTTTAAGAAAGTCAGGATATCGTCTACAAAGACTACCACAAACTCGTTCAGGAACTCCCTAGACACCCTACTCATCAAGTCCACGAAGTAGGCGGGTGCATTAGTCAAACCGGATGGCATGACCGGCCATTCTAAGAATCCATCTGGAGTTCTGAACGCAGTTTTGTCTATACTATCCTCAGCTACTCTGAGCTGATGGAATCCAGTAGCAAGATCAAGAGAAAACAGATGTTCCTACAAGCTGATCAAACAAATCATCGATCCTTGGTAATGGTTGTCTATTCTCTTTGCTTTACTCACGATAATCAACACAAAGTCGAAGAGAACCATCTGCCTTGGTAGTAAATACTACAGGCGCTCCCCATTCAGATATACTTCATCTAATGAAGTTCTTCTCAAGCAACTCCTTGACTTGCTTTCTTAACTCTCATCTTGCGGGGCCATGTGCCTAACCGGCCACAAAACTATCTTGGCATTATCAACCAGATAAATGCGGAAATCTATCTCTCGTTTAGGGGTAACCCCCCTCACTTCACCCAAGATATCAGGATATTCTCGGACCACCCTCACCGATTGCAAACTATCGATAGACGAGTTGAGGGATTCAAGATAACACAACATGACGGGACTCGTAGGGTTACTAGAAATTTTTAGGGTATTACCGAGGCGAGTCATGAGCCTCTCAACCCTATGCTCAAAAACCAAGAATGGCTCCAAAACAGGACAACCAATCCATGCCCAAAATCAACTCATACCCCATGAAACCGAGAATATAAGCATCACATGAGAACACTACACTAAAGATAGAGATTTTCAAATCCACGTAGATAATAGACAAATGGGCGGAACCCCAATTGGATTTGAAACACACACGGGATCATTAACTAGACTAGTACTTAGGTGCAAACTTTCAACTAAACCAAATGAAATAAACTATGCGATGCACCAGAATCAAACAAAGTACGAACAGGAAAATCAGAAATGTAAACAAGATTTCTAACAGAAACACTACCTCGATCAAGAGCTGGAAGAACGATGTTGAGGGGGTGAACTCGCCCTCCAGATGGTCTTGCACACTGAGTCTGACCTTGCCCTTGCTTCTTCGGGCAATCTTTACTGAAATGTCCAAACTCACCACAACGATAGCATTCACCACTCTTCCTTTTCCTCTTCTTACAATCCTTAATAAGATGCCCAACTGAACCGCAATAATGGCACTTCCCCTTTTTGTTATTGCCCTTGTTGTTGTTCCCCTTGTGGCCTTGACTCTTGTTCTTGTTCTGATTTCCTTGACTGCTCTGACCACTTGGATTACCCTGATTTCCTTTCCACTGGGAATCAGTCTTCTTGGCTTGAGTATCATTCATCTTGATCTCCTTCTTGTCACTCCTATTCTCTTCATTGAGTAGGGCCATATTCACCAAACTCTCGAAAGTTGCCCCCAAGGGTATATGAGTCATGGCTAAACCATGTAATGGCTCGTTTAATCCTAGAGCAAAGTATAGGGCTTTCTTCTGAGTTGTGTTGACCAAGTCTAAACCGACCCGAGCAAGTTGATTAAACTTATCCACGTATTCCCTAATGGTCATGTCCCCTTGCTTTAGTGATAGGAACCTTAGTCCAAACTTTCCTCGAAAGTCATCCCAAGTCTCAATTGGCCTAGTAGCGGTGGTGACCACCCACCAACGTGCAGCTTCTTCCTTTAGCAACCACACTGCCACTAAAACCTTCCTACGATCATCTATATCAAAGAAGGCAAAAAGATCTTCGGTTTCTTTCAACCAATTCCTTGCCTCTACATAAGTCTCGGTTCCAAAGAAATTCTTGCAACCCATCGCCTTAAAGTCTTTGCAAATCACCGCGAGATCCTCTTGTGGATGCTGAGGGGGAAGAGGAACCTCAGCGACAGGAGGAGGAGGAACATTAACTACCGGAGGAGGAGGAGGAGGAGCATCTGCGGGGCCGGCTTCGGTCGCCCTAGCCTCCAAAAGTCTCCTATACCAAACAGGTACGGGTACTCCCTCCGGAATGGCAAAGTTATTGGCCATACTGAAAACGAAGAAAAAGATAGATTCAGAATGGAGAAAAACGAAGGAATTTTGCTAATGGCTTTTTGGGGAATAGCCTTTAAAATAAACTAGACTTTTCTTTGGAAAATACTTTATACTTGGTTTTGAAAATAGTTTTCCAAAAGCTTTAAAAAAACCTTTTTGTCCCTTCTCGTAAACCATATGCTCTGATACCAAATGTAACACCCCACCTCCGCCAGGGTGTCTCTTGCAAGCACTCTGACTTTGGAGGGGCGTTTGAATCAGGTAAACATGCATAATGATATATCAAGGCAGAACAAGAACATATGTATATATGTAAACAGAGTAAATAACATAGATAAATCAGCTGAAGATTTCAAACCATTTCAAAACAAGTCTGGTACAACATAATGTCAACTTTCGAAATACACAAGTCTAGATAAAAACAACATTGCTGAAAAACTGAAATACATAAGTACTATCCCCAAAATAAGTGATAACCATAGCTAGCTTCATGTCAAGACCATACATGAGCTAAAATCCCACAAGCAAGCGATCAGAAATCCAAGCTAAGCTCCAATATTCCCACCCTGAGAACCTGGGGGGGGGGGAAACGGAAGAAAAGAGGCGAAAGAAAACAGGTCAGTCAAAAACACTGAGTAAGCCCTACTACAATCAATGTAAACTGGTAAAGTTAACTGTCATGATGAAAGCTAAGATGAACATAAGGATAACTACATACTAGCATGATGAATAACTAACAAGGTAGATAAAGGTGTCATCGCATAATCAGGTTTAACGTTTTTGCACCACAGGTGTACTAGCAAACTAACATGACTTGAATAAGCAAGTATTGATTCCTTGGCCCAAGCTTTGGCCCAATAACATGAAGTGACCCTAATACGCGGTCCAACCAAACGGTCTAGTCGATCGGCTCCCTACAAGCCTAACTCGTCACGTGTTGGTGTCAATGCGGCCCAAACATAATTGTAGTCAGACTGTGCAGGGTCTCCCGTCGGGTGTATCAAGCCCTAGGGTGGCAACCCCTGTACACCATAAACATAAGTGCACAGTCTCGATCTACTGGTACCTGTGCATGCTTTCCCCGGCTTCGGACTATGTGCACGACCATGGTCCGCCCGGAATTACACCGGCGTACCCATCTGCCGTCGCTTTTGGTCACTTACCTCCAGTTCAGTAATCGTGCTCCCTCCCTAGCCTAGACCCTAGGGCCTTAATGATACAAACTTGGGATTACTGCTGGAGTGGACCCCCATTGCTAGGATTTTTCTAGTGGGTTAAGTACGGTTTAACCCTCTTGCTAATCATGGATTAACTTGGTTAAGTGTAACGATGAGTTCACGACTTAACCCTGATTAATCTAACAAGCCCAAATTGGTTAAGTATTAAGTGGACCATGACTTAACCCTAATCACGAGGCATTAATTAATTTAATGCGCCTTAACCTCTCACATTAGACCTTGTTGTGGTTACTAGTTAAGCCGGGCGGGTCCGGGTAGCTTTACACCACAACTTGGTCTAACCTCGGGTTCAAGGTACAACATGACCAACTTCTCACATTGGGTCCTATTGTTTGTAGCAACTAGTTAAGCCGGTCGGTTCCGGGTAGGTTTACGCTACAAACTCAACCCAACCTCGAGTTGGTCACACTTATCTTTTCTAAGTGTCATGTCCATCATGTTTCCAAAACATGTTACAAATTTTCAAGCAATTGGGTAGACTAACTTAATAGGTAAATTCCCAATGGGTAGACCTAACTTAATAGGTAAATTCTCAATCTTATGTTTTTATGTCTTTTAAGTTTACCCAACCCCAAATGCAATCCCATCGCTTACATATCGCAATAGCGCATAAAGGATAGAAAGAGGGAACTTGGCATAATCATGACATAAAGGTGTTGAAGCCACAAGTTCAACATGGTGGGATATGAAATGTACATGTGTCCATATACTTGCATATTACATTTTTAGGTATCAAAAGCATGCATAAAACCAAACTTAGCATATTGGTGATACATGGTGATAAATGACATGTAGAAATGGCCATAAGTTCGCATTTAGCCTCACATGCAAGTTATAATAAGGGATATGATAACTTACATGTTTCCAAAATGCAACCTTTAGCATAAAGCTTGAAGCTTTAAGCTTTAAGCTCATAAACCCAAGATAAGCTTGCATAACATGATAACATGAACAAAAGGATCAACCCAAACTTGCATAACATAACTTGCATATCATATGACAAACTTGAATATCAAACTTGCATAACATAACTTGCATATCATATGACAAACTTGCATATCAAACTTGCATAACATAACTTGATGAAATTGCATAACACATCATAGTAAACTTGCATATCATAATGATCAAACACAACTTGCATCATTCATTAACTTTAGAGTTTAAGTATGAAAGTAGAAAAGGGCTTACAATGCTTAGGAAGTCACAAAAATATGACAAAGCCCTTATGAAATCAATTAAACCCAAAATGCAAGCTCTAATAGAAAATCCCTTGAGCCAAAATGATCAAAACCCTTGCTTTATGATGCAAATATAGAAACTTGACTTGAATGCAAGCTAATGATGCTCATACAAGCTTGAAAACACTTGTATGCATGGAAAATCTCTCATAGAAATTTATTTAGAATTTTATGAAGAGAGTGGAGGCCATGAGAGGAATGATTTTGCTATAGTTTAGTTACTTGAATGAATAATGATGATTTAGGGTTAGGTTAGGGGCTTATTTATAGAGATTAGGATTAGTTCTAGCATTAGGATTAAACCCTAGTTCCAATCTCAGCCCTCAAAACCGAATCTGGCCCCCAAACTCAACACAAACCCAAAATGGTGCACCAGGCAAAACTGCCCGGCTGGACCAAGTCGACAGCCAAGTCGACAGGGCTGTCGACTTGGGTACAACCAAGTCAACTCCCAGGTCGACAGGGCTGTCGACTTGGGTGCTCTGGCGGGAATTTTCCCGCCTGGCCCAATCTTACCCTAATCTCCAATTTCAAAATTGAATTTGAAATCTGTTTTTGCTTTGGAATTTTCTGAAAACTTCGTTGGGCCTTAATCGGGTCATACGGACTCCGATTTTCGAAAACTCGGACTCTATTTCGCGTATTTTTCCGAGACGAACGCAATGGCATAGCCCGTTTCCCTTGATTCAGATTTATAAATTAAATTCTGCCTCGATTTATGTTATAACAGGTTATTGAAAATACGGGTTGTTACATGAGGCGCCTCGATTTTAGGTCTGTAAGGACCGGGAAACGTGTGTTCAGGAATACTAATCCTCAAACGTAAGAGAGGACCAGCCCTGAAGATCCAGGGGTTACCCAGAGTGTGTAGTCCCGAGGCATTTGCTAGAGTGTCTCGAAGCGGGGAGGAGCTTGCCCCTTGCCTCGACTCATGACGGAAATCCAATTTCCAATACGTGTATCTCGGTTTTATTTGTAGAGCCTAGTATGGCGACATGAGAAATGGTACCCATGCCGCCTAGGATTGATATTTATGATTGAAATTGTTTTGACACTATACACTTATTATAGTATCAAATGATTTGTTTTAAACGTACCAAGCATGTTCGGCTATTATAAGGGAAAACCCTATCCTCCGGCTTGTGTTGCATTGTGTGATGGGACCTGGGTCTTATAATAGCTTCATTTTTCGAAAAAAACATTGCGCTGTTTATTCTATGCACTAGTATTCTTGGGAGGAAACCCGTTCCGTGTTATACGGCGTGGTCCCTTGAATTACTCTCTTTTGAAGTAAAGTTTTAAATAACTGTTTTAGTTCTCACACCAGTCACATGACTGACCTGGAGTTTATTGTTTTAACCTAAACTCTGGGTGCCCTTATTTTCGACACGGGCAGCTAGTAGTTTTGGTTTTGCAGATTTACATTCACAGGATCCTGATTTACAGCTGGAACGATGCTCGGAAAGCTCTGTATCCGTGTATCACTTTCAGTTGTGTTTTTGTATATTTTTCCACTGCTATGTAATTTATTGTAATCTCTGATATTTGTCGAATGTATTTTATTCATTTATACTCTGTATATTCTTGTATCTGATGGAATTGTTGTAATAACAATGAAATGTTCTTCCGTCTGCATTCATTTGTGTGTTGTTCTCAAAGTATCCGCTCTTTCCTTCACGGGGAAGTTACGGGTCCTTACATTTGGTATCAGAGCTTTGGTTTACAGAGCTCGAGAACAAGACACATTAGAACCATACGAAAAAATTCATCAGATATTGGATTAGTAATATCCAATTAGAATGACTCGTTAGAGATGGGATCAGTAGTATCCTAGAACGAGTGTGAAGAGTATATTTTTCAAATGAAAACAATTTTGTTTTGAAAATTTAAACCATTTTATACGTATTTGGATATTTATTTGTTTTGAATTTGGACAACCGAGTATATAAAGATTTTGCGTATACGCGTCATGAACGTATATTCGAAGTTTTAATATACTGGATAGATATAGAATCACATTCTAGACACCCGGAGATGATTCTGATGATTGATATATCATCATCAGAATTTGTGTTCGTGTTTCGAAGGTGTGATATCTATATATTTCCATTAGACTGGTGTGAGAACCAAAACCAATATAGCTAGAATACTTTGTTGTGATTTGGCATCAAAAACATGATTTTCTGTATATATATCAAAATTATGAGTTTGAAACGTTAATTCACTAATAGATTGATGTTTGTGTTGTTTGTTTATTTGTTTGATAATTTTGAACCACTTAGCCTAATTGAACCAAATATTGAATTGTATTGAAAATTGGTCACATTTGCTTGCATATACATGTACTTACATTGAACAGGTCATAGCAAGGAGGCTAGAGCAGAGAATAAAATTTGTTTGCCCGACAAATAGGTACATGTTTACTATATAATTTACTGTTTTGTTTGGGTGATGATGATTTTATGAGCCTATTGGCTAGCCACTTGGCTTTTTCTTTTTCTTTTTGAGATCAGAAGGCCTATATGGCAATTTCGGGATTTTCCCGTGGCTCCCGGTGCAGGGGAGGTTATGGCGAAATTTTTCGAAAATTTAGGGTGTTAGCCAAATTTTTGAAAATTTAAAAATTCTCAGAAACTGAAAAGTTGGAGAATGGAAGCCAGATCGAACGTAGAGCTGATTGATCAAACCACTTTCGACTTTGTTCCTTTTCAGGGACGAAAAGTTTTAAGTGGGGGAGATTGTAACAACCCGAAAATCTGGGCCAGTTTAAAATTTTTATTTTGGCAATTTTGGCGAAGTTTGATTATTTAAAATGAATTATTTTAAATAAAATCGACGAGAAATTTATTTTGAATATAATTTGAACGTATATACTATATACGTCGTCGTTAGAATATAAATAATTATATATAATTATAAATAGAATAGAAAATGGCGCGGTAGTTCGATAATTCGATTTCAAACTTCAATTGAATGTACCGGGTGCAAAACAATCCGGATTTTAGTGAAACCAAAAACATTAGAATCTAATTGATAATATCTTTCCTACGAATCCGAAAAATTGAGAGTTCATAATGGGAATCAAAAGATATGTCCAATTGAAAATTCTGAATAGTCGCTATAGAATTCAGGCCCTTAAAAATGGGAATTTTGCAAACGACCTGGGATTTCGACGAAACCACTTTTGTTGGATTCGTGATGTCAAATTATTGCTAGATTCCAAATTTCATAATTTTTCGAATCAATATGTGAGCGTGGCAAAGGAAAATGCGTTTGACCAGTTTCAGTTGATTTTAATCGACTGGAAAATGGCCATTTTTCCAACGGTCTCAGAATTCGACGAAACTAGTTTTGTTAGGACCGTATCGTCAATACGAAGCTAGAAAATATTTTTCTGGAATTTTTCAAGTTAGTATGCGACCCCAGTAAATAGAAATGTGCGTTCAAATTCAATATATAGAGTTATATGTTGATTTTAACGAAAGCTGATCGAAATGGTCGAATCAGCCTACGATACATATCCCATTGTGTTCGGAATGGGGGTAATTAGCTATAGACGACAGGCGGTGGGCCTCGTTTAGAGGTCGTATGTAAAAGTCAACTTTTTGGGATTAAAAATAAATAAAATAAAAACAAAACATCTCCCCTCTCCTTATCTCCTCTCAGCCCCCCTATCATTTCTAAACAGAGAAAAAAAGAAAAAAAATGAAATCAAATCGCCGCCCCTGGGGCGTGCGCCACCCACCGCGCCGCCGCGCGAGGCGCGCCTGCCCCCTCCAGCAACCCTAGTCTCACGCCTCCCCTTCTTCTTCTTCTCCTCCTCCAACCCTTCTGCGTTCAAACCGTACCTCCCCCCCCTTCTCGCGAAGACCCCCCGCCCCTCACCCTGACGGCCGCGCCACCACCCCGCACCCTCTCTCTTCTTCGTTCGCCTTCCACCGCGCCCTCCCCCAATCGCCACCCCTCTCCCCTTCGTTCTCCTTCCACCGCGAACCCCTCCAGATGCCGCAACACCGAACGCTGATGAACTTCCTCCCCCTTTACAGTAAGTTTTAATTCAATTTTTCTTTGATTAATGTTGTTTCCTTTTTTTGATGATTCCTATGATTTTACTGATAATAAATATATGATTTTCAGTTTATAGAAAATAAAATTTTTATGAAAAGAAAGATACGACTTTTACTAGGTAAGACGATCGAATTTCTAAAAGGTGAAATATCAAATTTTTATAAGGGGGAAGATCGAATTTTTATAAGGCAAAAGACTGAATTTTTATAGGGTTAAAGATTGAATTTTTAATAAGGAAAAGAAATGATTTTTGATTTTATAAAAATGAGATTTGTTAAAGAGTAAAAATATAATTTCTATTATATATAGAGATAAAAATATAATTTTTATGATATAGGAAGATTAAAAATATAATCCTTGTTGTAAAAATAGCGTTTTAAAAATATAATCTTTTATATTTATAAAGCTGAGTAAAAAAAATATAATCTTTTCTATTTATATAGCGTTGTAAAAATTCGATTTTTATATATTGAATAGCGAAGTAAAAATTCAATTTTTATATATTGAATAGCGAAGTAAAAATTCGATTTTTATATATTGAATAGCGAAGTAAAAATTCGATTTTTATATATTGAATAGCGAAGTAAAAATTCGATTTTTATATACTGAATAGCGAAGTAAAAATTCGATTTTTATATATTGAATAGCGAAGTAAAATTTCGATTTTTATATATTGAATAGCGAAGTAAAAATTCGATTATTATATATTTAATAGCGAAGTAAAAATTCAATTATTATATATTGAATAGCGAAGTAAAAAATTCGATTTTTATATATTGAATAGCAATATAAAAATGTGATTTTTATATATGTAGTGAATACGGGCAACGAAAGTGGCAAAATGCGAGAACGATGAAGACTTCTACAAAAGAAGAGTCGAGATGATTGGGATAGCTTTGGTGAGAACTCCTCACTCTAAATTTCCTTTTCTAGTTATAAATATATACTAGGATGCAGACAGTGTTTAGTAGCACCCGACACCACTGTCCACAGACCATGGACTTGTTTGTTTTGTTGCATAGATTGGTTAGATTGTTTGATTTGAATTTGAATTGTTTGGTGAATTGAAATTGATTTGATTGATATGTGTATGGCGTGGGCCATCACTAGACCGGGGATAAGGCTAGGCCTTGTCCCGTTTCTAGTATCGTGCCGTTATGCCGCCGAAATTTCCTAAAACAAGTTAGAAAAATAAAGATATCATTTTATTTGATAAATGAACTGAATAAAAATTCATGTGTTGAAGTAAAATATTTTATCGTTAAAAATAAAATTTTTAACGTGAATGTGAATAAATAAATATTCATTTACAAACCGGACGGTTTGTTTATGTACATCTATTTGAAGGACATTGATTGGGACGATAAATTTTACACATCGCCCAACTGCACAAATAAAATCATTGTTTGATTGTTTAAAACCCCACACGGGTATTGGGATAATATATGACATACACTAATCCCAATAATTAGTTGTATGTCGATCGATTGATTGACAGGTTGTTATAAGCGTTAGATATCTATATTTGATGCTTATACAGTGTAGTGCACTTTGGATGATCGTTGATTATTTGTCGTTGCTATTATATACATTTGTTGTATGAAATCCATATAATTAACTTTATATGGTAATTGATTGGGCCTTATTCAAATTTAGAAAATAAAGAATATTATAAAATAAAGGTTCATGTGTTGACAGTACTCATTCGTTGAGATTAGTCATGTGTTGAACGAAATATTTTAACAATAAAATTTACATCTTTATCATATATGAAATTAGAAATCAACTGGAAAATAGATGAGATGAGTGGTCTCCTGGATATTGATCTGATGTTGGTTTCGGCCTTCGGGGTTAATATTCAGGGAATCGTTCTCTTACTAATTTACGGTTGGAGTCTGATTTGAAATCAAATGATAAATACCATAATTTTTATAAAATATATTAAATAACAAAAATAGTCACACGTGGACAGTACTCATTCGTTGAGATTAGTCATGTGTTGACAAAAATATAGATTCATTTGTTGAATAGAATAATGGAATTATTGAAATATATAAAGCCGTATTGATTAGAGATGCGCTATTTTGACGCGAACGATATTTATATCGATTATATTCGTTTTTATATTTGAGTTGAATCGAATAGAAAACCAATTTGAATTGAATCGAATAGAAAACCAATTTGAATTGAATCGAATAGAAAACCAATTTGAATTGAATCGAATAGAAAACCAATTTGAATTGAATCGAATAGAAAACCAATTTGAATTGAATCGATTAGGAAACCAATTTGAATTGAATTGAATAGAAAACCAATTTGAGTTGAATCGAATAGAAAACCAATTTGAGTTGAATCGAATAGAAAACCAATTTGAATTGAATCGAATAGAAAACCAATTTGAATTGAATCGAATAGAAAACCAATTTGAATTGAATCGAATAGAAAACCAATTTGAATTGAATCGAATAGAAAACCAATTTGAATTGAATCGAATAGAAAACAAATTTGAATTGAATTGAATATATAACGAATTTGAATTGAATTGAATATATAACGAATTTGAATTGAATTGAATATATAATGAATTCAAATTGAATTTAAATTTGAATTGAATTGAAATGAATCTTAAAACGAATTTATAAGGAAAAAATCAATTTTGATTTGAATTGGAAATGGAAGTTGAAAATGTTTTTGAAACGAATTTAAAACGATTTATAAAATTCATTTTAAATAGTAATCGACGAAATATATATTATATATATATAATATAATGGCCTGAATAGAACGCGCCACGCTGCGGCAGTTCGCGAATTTCGACCATTTACTTCGAATGGACATTACGGGAGATCCGACCGTCGGATTCTCCTAAAACCGGAACCGTTGGGTTCATATCGAAAAGAGCTTTCTAACGAATATTAGAAATTTGAAATCTAACGGTTGGATCTGGAGATACGTCCAAATCAAATTTGGAAAAGGTCGCTGTAAGTGCAGTTCGATGGCCGTTGATGGAAATCGACTGTACGGGCCTTGATAAAATTATTAAAAATAGTAATAATTTGTGTAAAATCATAAGAAATGATTTGGGAAAAATTGGGATGAAAAAATCCATATTTGAAAAGATAAAAATAGATTTTTATCGAAATGAACTAGTTTTGAACTAATATTAAAACCCATTTATTTTTAAATAAATAAATTGGATTTGAAATGGGTTTTAAATAGAATGTGATTTGGGTTTATCGTGAACGGTGTTTTAAATAACACTAGTTCTTTAACCCGATAATAAATAGAATATGATTTGGGTTTATCGTGAACTGTGTTTTAAATGACATTAGTTCTTTAACCCAGTAAAAGGAGTTTAAATGAATCTGCAATTAGATTGAAATGTGAATTGATAATTTAAATTATCAAATTTAGAAAGTGAGCGAGAATGGAGTATCACCAGTTTTACTCCAAAGCGATAGTTAAATCTTTAATTAGATTTGAACGTGAAATGGTAATTAATTTTACCGATAACACTGTGGTGTTAGATGTGGAGTATTACCAGTTTTGCTTCATGGGATGAATAGGTTGGGATTGGGAAATAAAACAAATAATTACTTCGGTGTGGTTCGCTAATCTCGACTAGTTTGGAAAACCATAATCTGGTTTGAAATGATATCCAAAGGAAGATTAAAGGATAAATTTTAAAGAATTTATCTTGGATAAAATTAATGGGAACCTTTCCCTAAGAATTGAAATTTAGAAACTAATTGTAAGTTAGCTAAGAAGAATGGTTTCCTGGGAATTGATCTGATGTTGGTTTCGGCCTTCGGGGTTAATATTTGGGAAATTGTTCTCTTGCTGATTTACGATTAGTGGCTGCTGAATTGGAATGAGACGTATGTTGTGTTTGTGTAACATTTGTTTTTAATATACGCGGGTTGTTCGGAAAGGCCGGGTTTACACCCATTCTGAATAACCGATTCGACGATAAGTCGAAGATGAAGACGGTGGTTGAAGACCGGAAGTCTTCACATCGTTTGGGTGATTACTGATGATCTTGATTGGGCTGTACACCCAAGATGAGGGAATCAGTTAGTGGTCGTCCAGACGTACTTGGAGATCGATGGATATGCAAGGAAAGTGCCTCCGGTTTCGTTCAGACCCAGAACGAACTAGTAAATGGATTGTGTGTCTGACATTGGATTTTATTCTGTGTTGATTGATTTCTGTTAAATATATATATGTTTGGCGGTGGAGAATTTATTTTCTTGCTTAACGCCCTTCTCTGAGACGTACGAGCTTAAAGGTTATATATCGATAGATATCAATCGCATGGCATGAATTGCCTGTGTTGCATGCTGAGTTGCATGGATCAAGGCTTCTATTGAAAAGCAAAGTCTTGTGGTTGATGATCAAAGCACGGCCTACGTGGCAGCTTTGTGTATAGCGTGAATTCGCGAGCCTCACACCTCGGTATGAGTTAAAAACGGGATAAGGACTGCAGGGAGAGCACGACGTTTCTTTCTAGCTTTGGTGGTGTCAGTGACTTACCAGCCCTGACATTTATATACTTTTCACCTATGTGGTTGTTGGATGAGGCGCCTCGATTTTAGGTCTGTAAGGACCGGGAAACGTGTGTTCAGGAATATTAATCCTCAAACGTAAGAGAGGACCGGCCCTGAAGATCCAGGGGTTACCCAGAGTGTGTAGTCCCGAGGCATTTGCTAGAGTGTCTCGAAGCAGGGAGGAGCTTGCCCCTTGCCTCGACTCATGACAGAAATCCAATTTCCAATACGTATATCTCGGTTTTATTTGTAGAGCCTAGTATGGCAACATGATAGATGGTACCCATGCTGTAATAACCCGGAAAATACGAGCCAATTTAAAAATTTTTAAATTGGTTATTTCAAAGGAATTTGAACAATTGAAATAGAATATTTCAATAAAATAGTGAAATAGGAAATAGTGAGTCGGTTTGAAAATTTGAATTCAAACTTTGACCGACTATGCAGGGTGGAAAATATAACGGATTTTAGCGAAACCAAAAATATTTAAATCTGTTATTCAATACCTTTCTAACGAATCTGAAAAATCGAAGTTTCATAACGGGAATCAAAAGTTATGGCCGAATGAATTTTCAGAAGAGTAGGTATATAGAATATATAGCCCTGGAAAATTGATATTTTGCATACGACCTCGGAATTCGACGAAACCACTTTTGTTGGGTCCGGGATGTCAAACTATTGCTAGGTTTCAAAGTTCAAAATTTTTGAAGCTAGTATGTGAGCGTGGCAAAAGAAAATGTGTTTGGTCGATTTCTGTTAAATTGGATCGACCAGAAAATTGCCATTTTTCAAACGACCTCAGAATTCGACGAAACTAGTTTTGTTGGGACCGTAGCGTCAAAACATAGCTAGATTTATTTTTCTGGAATTTTTTGAATCAGTTTGTGGCCCTGGCAAATTGAAATGTGCGTTCAGAGTTAAAAATTAAATGTTTTATACTTTAATTTGAAAAATAACTGACTGTAACAGTCGGATTGGCCTACGAAACATATCCCATTGTGTCCGGAATGGGGGTATTTAGCTAGGGGCGAAAGTCGTTGGGGTTAAAAAGGAGTTCGTTTGAGAAAACACTACTTAAAAATTTAATATAACCCTCGGCCAATCAGAATTTTCCTTTCATAAATTTAAAAAAAAAAAAAAGAAACCCCCCACCCTTTGAACGGCGAAAACCGCTCCCTACCTTCTCCCCCAAATCGCCGCCGCCTCAGGCGATTTCTGCCTGCGCCACCCCCCTACCTCGACGCGCCTCCTCCTCCTCTTCAAATCCGACCCCGCCGCCGCCGCCACAGTCGCCTCCTCCGCCCGTATCGACGCCAGGAAGTCGAGCACTTCCCGCCGCCGCCCTGAACGCCACCGACCACCGAACGCCACCAAACCACCACCGATTTAAAGCCCTCTCTTCCCTCTTCCACGTCCAACTCCCCGATCGTCCCCACGTGCCACTGATTTCGCGAAAACTGTAAACCTAGTTTTGAAGCTTCGTGAAAGTGAGTTTTTCTTTGATCTTTACACTTTGAAAAATCATATCTTTTTGGTGTGTTGACGGAATTCGATGAAATAGGAAATATCGAGACCGCAAGGAAGCTCTCTACCCAATAGAAGAAGCCGCGGATTTTTCTGACATCGTATCGATTTTTAGCGCTCAGAAAACCAAGGTGAGAAATATAAATAAACGTGAAATTGAATGGAAAATATCGTGTATAATTTATATAAGCGAAATATAAATTACATACGTGTTGTATACCTCATGTACATGCGTAGTGTAAGCTATATAAGCGAAGTATGAATTTTTACATGCATAGAATAAGTGATATATGTGTTGAAATGCTAGTGAAATATAGCAAATATATATTATATTATATATATACTCCCCTCGTCCACAAACCATGGACGATATTTATTGTGGTGAATTGGTGTGAAATATTGGATGAAAAATACGAATGGTTGAATAATTGTTTGTGGTTGATATTATTTGGTTGTGGTTGAAAAATACCCATTGGTGATTGAAATGAATTGGAAATATTTGTGGAAATAAAAATAAACATGCCGCCTGCGTGCGAATTAGATGCATGAATCCCCATTGTTAAAAATTGTGAGGTTTTAAGGTAGAGCGAGGAGCCGTACTAGGGACGTTACCGGTTTTAACTACCCTGCCGTTATGCTGCCGAAATTTTGAATAATCTTTGTGTGTTAGAATTATTTTCATATGTTGAAATTATCTTCTTGCGTTGAAATTAAAGTCATATATTGAAACTATGTCCATGTGTGGAAATATTCATGTGTTGAAAAGTGTTGTATGAAAATTAAATTCATTTGTGAATGAATGAAGTGTTTAAACAATAAAAATCACGTTTTTATATATATATGAAGTATGAAAAATATTCGCCTTATATAAATAATTTCAACAATAAAAATCCCATCTTTCTAATATAAACAACATAAATAAAATGTACATGTGTGGAGATGCTCATTTGTTGAGAAGTGTGAGTAGTGGAAAAGTTCATGTGTTGAATAAAAAGATCGAACGATAAAAATTACATTTTTATTGAAACTATGAAGTGCTAAAACATCTATATGTCGAATAAATATTTTAAATGATAAAAATATCATTTTTATCATATGTGTGATATGCTAAAGATATGCGGACGTTGAAATAAATATTTGTTATAGAAATATTATTTTTAACATGCATAGGAACTAAATAAAATAGTCATGTGTTGAAATCTATTTTAGTTCGCCAAAATTATCATCTTTGAAATGTGAAGTGTTAAAAATAGCCACTTGTTCAAATAAACGTGCATGAGTTGAAATATACATTAACTAGCTAATGATATGATTTTAGCCTATGCATGCAACATTAGAATGAATGGTGTTTTTAAACCAAAGCAAATCAAACGTGAAATTGAATGGAAAATGATAAATGTTGGAAATTGTATATATGTACATGCATATCTATTGAACAGGTTAAAGCAAAATGGGCTAGAGAAGAGAAATAGAATTTTGTGCCCGACAAATAGGTACACATTTACCGCTTTGTTTGAGTGATGATTTTATGAGCCTGTTGGCTAGCCGCTTGGCTTTTTCTTTTTCTTTTTGATATGAGACGCCCGTGTGGCTATTTGGGAATTTTCCCAGACCCTCCCGTACAAAGGAGGTTATGGCGAAATTTTCCAAAATTTAAAGGCGTTAGTGAAATAATTGAAGTGGAAACGATATAGGAATTTTTTTGAATGAACTATATTTATATAAATATATAAATATATAAATATAAATAGAATTAAAACGAAACGTGGTCGTGCAGTTCATGTTTTGAAACCGTGATTTCAAACGACTAGTGCGGAAGATCCGACCATTGGATTTTCCCGAAACCTCAACCGTTGGGTTCACCTTGGAAATATCTTTCCAACGGCACCAACTTTGTGAAGATCCGACGGTTGGATTGTCTGGAATGTTTAATTCAAAACTGAAGAAAAACAGTGCCAGAAACGATTATATTTATATATATATATATATATATATATATATAATGAAATTAAATCGAATAACGACGCTGCAGTTTGTAAATTGAAATCGTAACTTCAAATGGTTAGTGTGGAAGATCCGACCGTCGGATTTTCCCAAAACTGAAACCGTTGGATTCGTTTTGAAATGACGTTCCTAATGATGTAAAATTTGTGAAGATCCAACGGTTAGATTTTCATATATGTGTAAAACAAAATTAATGAAAAGCAGCGCCAGTGCATCGACACGACCTGAAACGTCGTTTCATTAAATATGGCCGTTTTAAATTAAATAAAAATGGCGATATATCGTTATAAAGTACTATAGAGGATATAGAGTGAAAATAAACCAATTTTGTTGTGTTTGCTTGATATATGATGGTTGAATGTATTTGACATGAAAATTATAACTAAATAACTGAAATGTGAATGTTGAATAGTCCAACCACGTGATAAATTGATTTGGAAATCTAAATATACGTGGGCTATTTGAAAAGGCCGAGTTTAACTCATTTCAAATAATCGATCGACGTTGAGAAGTCGAAGATGACTGAAGACCGACGATCTCCACATTGGATGGATGGGCACTACTGATGCTCGTGATTGGAGTAGCTACCATGAAGGAATTGAAGTAGTAGCCGTCCACACATACTGTTGATTGTACGGATATGCGGGGAATTGGTGCCTCCGGTTTCGTTCAGACCCAGAACGGACTTGTAAATGGACTGTGTGTTTGACATTGGATTTTGTTCTGTGTTGATTGATCTCTGTTAAATATATATCTGTTTGGCGGCGGAGAATTTATTCTCTTGCTTAACGCCCTTCTCTGAGACGTATGAGCTCAGAGGTTATGTATTGACAGAAATCAGTCGCATGGAGTGGATTGCCTGTGTGGCACGCCTAAGTGGCATATGATCAAGGCTTCTGTTGCAAAGCAAAGTCTTGTGGTTAATGATCAAAGCATGGTCTGTGTGACGTAGCTTTGTGTACAACGTGAATTCGCGAGCCTCACACCTCAGTATGAGTCAAAAACGGGAGAGTGACTGCAGGGAGAGCATGACGTTTCTTTCTAGCTAAGGTGGTGTCAGTGACCTACCAGCCCTGACATTATATATACTTTTCACCTGTGTGGTAGTTGGAATGCGAGGCGCCTCGATATAGGTCTGTAAGGACCGGGAAACGTGTGTTCAGGAATAATTAATCCTCAAAAGTAAGAGAGGACCGGCCCTGAAGATCCAAGGATCATAGTGGGGTCCTGGGACATTTGCTAGAGTGTCTCGAATCGGAGAGGAGCTTGCCCCTTGCCTCGACTCATGAAGGAATCCAATTTCCAATACGAAATATGCGAATGTGATTGTATTACTAGTATGGCGACATAGTAGATGGTAGCTATGCCGCCTAGGATTGATATTTATGATTGAATTGCTTTTGAAACATATATGCACTAGTAATAATATCGAACACCTTTGTTTTATTCGTATAAATCATCTTTGGCCATTATAAGGTAAAAACTCTATCCTCCAGCTTGCGTTGCATTGTGTGATGGGACCTGAGTCTTATAATGGCTTCATTTTATAAAAAGCATTGCGTTGATTTAATCATTTACTTTATTTCATGCACTAGCACTCATTGGAGTAAACCCGTTCCGCGAAAGTGGCTTGGTCCTTTGATTTGCCTTATTATTGTTGTTAATAAGTTGAGTAGATTTCTCATACCAGTCTCATGACTGACTCGTAGTATGTTTCACCTTGCAAACTCGGGTGCCCTCATTTTCACACGGGCAACCTAGTTACAGGTTTCTGACGCACCTTTTGGCTCATGGCGAGGCTTGACTACACTGTGCTGACTTGGATTTTCTCCACCATTATTGTATCTATATTATGATTCCGCCATTGGCGATGTACACTAATATTCCTTTTATGTACTCTTTATGTATGATTCCGCCTCTGGCGATGGTGACTGATTATGTATCATTATGCACTAAGTTGTATCCTGTAACGTGCTTCTCTGATGTGATGATATCTATATGATTCCGCTGTCATATGACTGTAAATTATTCTATTTTCTGTTTATGCTATTATCTGTGATCTGCTAATGATGATTAATGTGTTATATTCCAATGATTATCCTTAACACCGTGTCACGGGGTTTTGGGATCGTCACAGCTGGTATCAGAGCTTTGGTTAACCTTAGTTCTGGAGTCTAACACATTAAACACTTCGTCGAAATAGGATCAGTAGTATTCTAAGGCGAGTCGCTCATTAGAGATAGGACTAGTAAGGTCCTAGAATGAGCTGAGCAGAATAGCAAAAAAAATTGATCAGTCCATCTTTATCTTTCCGCAGAAATTTCTGCTTAACTATGCAATAGACTATCATTTCTGTTAGCTGACTTTTTCGTTGCTTATATAGAATTTGACAAATGGCTACCAGAGCAGCCGCCGCTAGAGGAGGCCGTGCCGGCCGAGGCCGAGGAAGGGGAGAAATCCCAGCTCAAGAAGGGCCTTTGATACAACCTCCGGCAGCTCAATACTTCGAGCTTGACCGTGTAGCTAAGAGATATAAGAACTTAGGAGGCAAGACCTTCTCGGGAACTGGCACCGTAATAGAGGCCCATGCATGGCTCAAAACATGCGAGAAAATTCTTGAAGGCCTAAGGCTTGGAGACGAAGACAAAGCTATTATGGGCGCCTGACTTATGCAGGAACAAGCTGAATTATGGTGGGAATCTCTTACCGCCGGGAATAGAGAAGCTGGAAGAACATGGGATGGATTTAAAGAACTCTTCAAGGAGAAATATGTCCCAGAACAAGCTCTAGAAAGAATGCATGATGACTTCGCCAATCTCCAGCAAGGGGATCTTTCCGTGCAAGATTATCTGAAAAAATTTACAATGTTGTCGCCCTATGCTCCAGAGCTCGTCGCCACCGCGAAATCCAAAAATAAGAGGTTTATCCTTGGGCTAAGACGATAATATCATGATAGAGCCATGGCCCATGTCAAGCTGGAATTCAACGAGCTGGTGGAAATGACATGCAACTATGAAGACCTTGATCAAAGGCATCTGGATCAGGATCGCGCTAGAAGCCAAGCCGGAAACAAGCGCAAGCCTGCTGTAAATCAGGGCGAGTCAAGCCAAGCAGCATCTTCAAAGCCTCAGTCTGGCAAGCCGCCAAGAGGAAATTGCTTTAACTGTGGTAAGCCGGGGCACTACTCAAACGTCTGCACAGCTCCGAAGAGACAGAAGACAAATTCTCAAGGCTCGAGCCAAGGCTCTCAGAACCCTCGCTCGTGCTTCAACTGTCGCAAGACCGATCATCTGGTCAAAGACTGTCCTTTGCTGAAGAAAGCTACAGTAGCTCATGTCTATGACGGGTCTTGCCCGCCAGCTGCTTCCGATGGAGCAGGTAAACCCGATGTTTTGGGAGGTACCCTTACAATTAAAAATATTCCTGTTTCTGTATTGTTTGACACAGGTGCGTCGCGTAGTTTTATTGCTAAAAACACAGTGCACAAATTAAAGTTAAAACAGCGAAAGCTCAAAGAATCGGTTGAAGTACATAACCCGATAGGGGGTCCTATCACTCTCAGTTCATGTTGTAGAGTGCCAATCTCTTATTCTTCCTACAAATTTCCCATTAATTTGATCATTATGGATTTTCCCGAATTTGACGTTATCCTTGGGCTAGAATGGTTAACGAAATATGAAGCTGAGGTAAATTGTGCGGAAAGAATCGTTAAAATTCGAACGAAGCTTGGATATATTACGATTCCCTGTCATGGTTCGAATCCGAATAGAGAAGAATTTTGGTCAGCATTGGAACTTATCCCCACTTCAATGGAAAAGATTCCGATTATTAGAAACTTTGTGGATGTGTTTGAAGAAGTTGAAAACTTACCTCCGCAAAGAGAAATAGAATTCCGAATCGATCTAATTCCCAATGCCAGACCAGTGGTGCATCCAATTCGTAGAATGACTCCGAAAGAAAAAGAAGAATTAGGCGATCAAACTCGTCAACTGTTGTTGAAAGGTCTAATCAGACCGAGTTTTTCCAATTGGGGTGCAGCTGTTGTGTTTGTCCCAAAGTCAGACGGTACTCTTAGATTATGTGTTGATTACCGAGACCTCAACAAACAGACGCTAAAAAATAAGTATCCATTACCTCGCATTGATGATTTGCTAGACCAATTGAATGGGGCGAAAGTATTTTCCCGAATGGACCTAGCTACAGGTTTTCATCAATTGAGAATAGCAGAAGAGTGTGTTCCTTTGACCCTTTCAGAGGTCCAGACATATTTTATGAATGGTTAGTAATGCCGTTTGGCCTATGCAACGCTCCAGCATACTTTGTCGATCTAATGAATAGAGTGTTCAGGGGAGTTCTGAATAAATTTGTCCTCGTATTCATCGATGATATTTTAATCTACTCCAAATCAAAACCTGAGCATGAAAAACACTTAGAACAAGTATTGGAGATTCTAAGGAAGAACGTCTTCAAAGCCAAATTCTCTAAATGTGTCTTCTGGCAAGAAGAAGTTAAATTTCTTGGCCATGTCGTGTCAGAGAAAGGAATTTCTGTTGACCCAAGCAAAATAACAGCGATTCAAGACTGGAAACAACCCACTACTCCCACAGAAGTTAGAAGTTTTATGGGGTTGGCTAGTTATTATCGAAAGTTCGTTAAGGATTTTTCGAAGATATCCGGTCCGTTAACGAAGCTCACAAAGAAACACGAGAAGTTTAAGTGGACTTCCGACTGTGAAGAAGCTTTCCAGGAATTGAAATCGAAGCTGACCACCGCTCCAGTGTTAACAATTATTGATGGCAATCAGGATTTAACGGTTTGGACAGATGCTTCTATTAGAGGTCTTGGTGCAGTGTTAATGCAGAGAGGCCAAGTAGTCGCTTATGCAAGCCGCCAACTGAAACCGCATGAGAAGAATTATGTGACTCGTGATCTTGAGCTGCTAACCATCATTTTTGCATTGAAAATCCGGAGGCATTATTTATTGGGCGAGAAATTTATACTGTACACAGATCATCAATCATTGAAGTATTTATATACCCAGAAAGATCTGAATCTGAGACAGCAGCGTTGGCAAGAATTTCTTGCAGCATATGATCTGGATATCCTGTATACACCGGGGAAAGCTAACGTAGTAGCGGATGCGCTTAGTAGAAAGACCGCAATCGTTGCCCATCTTATAATTACACCTGGATTGATTGATAGGATTTCAGCCCTTCAGAAAGACGATGAATTCATTCAGAGAATCAGTCAGAGAGTCAAGGAAGGTGAAACCACGAGTTTCCGTATTGACAATAGGGGGGTTCTCAGGTTAAATAATAGGATTTGCATTCCAAATATTCCAGGCCTTCGAAGAGAAGTGCTGGACGAATGCCATAAATCCAAATTTTGCATCCAGCCTGGGGTGAGTAAAATGTACAACGATATCAAACGCACTTTCTGGTGGAAGACAATGAAAAGGGATATTTCTTTGTATGTTAGCAGATGCCCTACTTGTCAATTGGTCAAGAGTGACCAACAGAAGCTAGCTCGATTGTTGCAACCGTTGGAAGTCCCAGGCTGGAAATGGGAACAGATTTCCATGGATTTCATAGATGGTTTGCCGCGAACCAAGAAAGGTAATGACAGCATTTGGGTAATCGTAGATCGCTTCACGAAGACTGCCCATTTTATACCTGTCAGATCCAATAGAACTGCTCAAAGTCTAGCACAGATATATTTTAGAGAAATTGTTAAGCTGCATGGAATTCCCATCAGCATAGTCAGTGATAGAGATCCCCTATTTACTAGCAAATTCTGGGAGGCTTTCCAGACAGAATTGGGAACAAAACTGAATATGAGCACCGCTTATCACCCACAAACAGATGGCCAAACTGAGCGGGTGAATAGAATTCTAGAAGATTTATTGCGGGCTTGTATAATTGATTTTGGTGGATCATGGGAAGATCATTTGCATTTGGCAGAATTCTCATATAACAATAGCTATCAAGCAAGTTTGAGAATGTCACCCTTTGAAGCATTATATGGCAGACGCTGCAGGTCTCCAGCATGTTGGGTAGAACCTGGCAACAGACTTGTACTAGGACCCGATATGATTAGGGAAGCATCTGATAAAATGGACTTCATCAAGAAGCGATTAAAAACCGCTCAAAGCCGACAGAAAAGTTATGCAGACTCTAGAAGGAGAGATTTGACATTTACTGTTGGTGATCATGTTTATTTAAAGGTTTCACCGATGAGAGGAGTAATCAGATTTGGAAAGACTGGGAAGTTGGCTCCGAGATTTATTGGTCCCTTTCCTATACTTGAGCGAATTGGAACTCTTGCTTATAGGGTTCAATTGCCAGATTGGTTGCCTGGAGTGCACAATGTATTTCACGTATCTCAACTTAGGAGACATGTGCATGATCCGGATCTTGTTGTAGAAGAAGCAGCGCAACGGGATGTGGAGATAACTCCAGAATTAGCACTCAGAAGAGAGCCATTAAAGATTGTTGGCAAAGAAACTAGAGAACTCAGAAGCAAAAAGGTTCGTTTAGTTAAAGTGCAGTGGAGCAGTGATCCTAGAGACTGTACTTGGGAAACTGAGGAAAGCATTAAGAAAGCTTACCCCAAATGCAGAGTGGATATCTCTGACTAACTCCGGTGCAAGGTACTTTTACAATACTTCGCATTTACATTTTATTTCCTACTTTACTGTTGTTTCCTTTTCGAGGACGAAAAGTTTTAAGTAGGGGAGATTGTAATAACCCGGAAAATACGAGCCAATTTAAAAAATTTTAAATTGGTTATTTCAAAGGAATTTGAACAATTGAAATAGAATATTTCAATAAAATAGTGAAATAGGAAATAGTGAGTCGGTTTGAAAATTTGAATTCAAACTTTGACCGACTATGCAGGGTGGAAAATATAACGGATTTTAGCGAAACCAAAAATATTTAAATCTGTTATTCAATACCTTTCTAACGAATCTGAAAAATCAAAGTTTCATAACGGGAATCAAAAGTTATGGCCGAATGAATTTTCAGAAGAGTCGGTATTAGAATATATAGCCCTGGAAAATTGATATTTTGCATACGACCTCGGAATTCGACGAAACCACTTTTGTTGGGTCCGGGATGTCAAACTATTGCTAGGTTTCAAAGTTCAAAATTTTTGAAGCTAGTATGTGAGCGTGGCAAAAGAAAATGTGTTTGGTCGATTTCTGTTAAATTGGATCGACCGGAAAATGGCCATTTTTCAAACGACCTCAGAATTCGACGAAACTAGTTTTGTTGGGACCGTAGCGTCAAAACATAGCTAGATTTATTTTTCTGGAATTTTTCGAATCAGTTTGTGGCCCTGGCAAATTGAAATGTGCGTTCAGAGTTAAAAATTAAATGTTTTATACTTTAATTTGAAAAATAACTGACTGTAACAGTCGAATTGGCCTACGAAACATATCTCATTGTGTCCGGAATGGGGGTATTTAGCTAGGGGCGACAGTCGTTGGGGTTAAAAAGGAGTTCGTTTGAGAAAACACTATTTAAAAATTTAATATAACCATCGGCCAATCAGAATTTTCCTTTCATAAATTTTAAAAATAAAAAAAAAGAACCCCCCCCCTCCCCGTTGAATGGCGAAAACCGCTCCCTACCTTCTCCCCCAAATCGCCGCCGCCTCAGGCGATTTCCGCCTGCGCCACCCCCCTACCTCGACGCGCCTCCTCCTCCTCTTCAAATCCGACCCCACCGCCGCCGCCACAGTCGCCTCCTCCACCCGTATCGACGCCAGGAAGTCGAGCACTTCCCGCCGCCGCCCTGAACGCCACCGACTACCGAACGCCATCAAACCACCACCGATTTAAAGCCCTCTCTTCCCTCTTCCACGTCCAACTCCCCGATCGTCCCCACGTGCCACTGATTTCGCGAAAACTGTAAACCTAGTTTTGAAGCTTCGTGAAAGTGAGTTTTTCTTTGATCTTTACACTTTGAAAAATCATATCTTTTTGGTGTGTTGACGGAATTCGATGAAACAGGAAACATCGAGACCGCAAGGAAGCTCTCTACCCAATAGAAGAAGCCGCGGATTTTTCTGACATCGTATCGATTTTTAGCGCTCAGAAAACCAAGGTGAGAAATCTAAATAAATGTGAAATTGAATGGAAAATATCGTGTATAATTTATATAAGCGAAATATAAATTACATACGTGTTGTATACCTCATGTACATGCGTAGTGTAAGCTATATAAGCGAAGTATGAATTTTTACATGCATAGAATAAGTGATATATGTGTTAAAATGCTAGTGAAATATAGCAAATATATATTATATTATATATATACTCCCCTCGTCCACAAACCATGGACGATATTTATTGTGGTGAATTGGTGTGAAATATTGGATGAAAAATACGAATGGTTGAATAATTGTTTGTGGTTGATATTGTTTGGTTGTGGTTGAAAAATACCCATTGGTGATTGAAATGAATTGGAAATATTTGTGGAAATAAAAATAAACATGTCGCCTGTGTGCGAATTAGATGCATGAATCCCAATTGTCAAAAACCGCGAGGTTTTAAGGTAGAGCGAGAAGCCGTACTAGGGACGGTGCCGGTTTTAACTACCCTGCCGTTATGCTGCCGAAATTTTGAATAATCTTTGTGTGTTAGAATTATTTTCATATGTTGAAATTATCTTCTTGCGTTGAAATTAAAGTCATATATTGAAACTGTGTCCATGTGTGGAAATATTCATGTGTTGAAAAGTGTTGTATGAAAATTAAATTCATTTGTGAATGAATGAAGTGTTTAAACAATAAAAATCACGTTTTATATATATATATATATGAAGTATGAAAAATATTCGCCTTATATAAATAATTTCAACAATAAAAATCCCATCTTTCTAATATAAACAACATAAATAAAATGTCCATGTGTGGAGATGCTCATTTGTTGAGAAGTGTGAGTAGTGGAAAAGTTCATGTGTTGAATAAAAAGATCGAACGATAAAAATTACATTTTTATTGAAACTATGAAGTGCTGAAACATCTATATGTCGAATAAATATTTTAAATGATAAAAATATCATTTTTATCATATGTGTGATATGCTAAAGATATGCGGACGTTGAAATAAATATTTGTGATAGAAATATTATTTTTAACATGCATAGGAACTAAATAAAATAGTCATGTGTTGAAATCTATTTTAGTTCGCCAAAATTATCATCTTTGAAATGTGAAGTGTTAAAAATAGCCACTTGTTCAAATAAACGTGCATGAGTTGAAATATACATTAACTAGCTAATGATATGATTTTAGCCTATGCATGCAACATTAGAATGAATGGTGTTTTTAAACCAAAGCAAATCAAACGTGAAATTGAATGGAAAATGATAAATGTTAGAAATTGTATATATGTAAATGCATATCTATTGAACAGGTTAAAGCAAAAGGGGCTAGAGAAGAGGAATAGAATTTTGTGCCCGACAAATAGGTACACATTTACCGCTTTGTTTGGGTGATGATTTTATGAGCCTGTTGGTTAGCCGCTTGGCTTTTTCTTTTTCTTTTTGATATGAGACGCCCGTGTGGCTATTTGGGAATTTTCCCAGACCCTCCCGTACAAAGGAGGTTATGGCGAAATTTTCCAAAATTTAAAGGCGTTAGTGAAATAATAGAAGTGGAAACGATATAGGAATTTTTTTGAATGAACTATATTTATATAAATATATAAATATAAATAGAATTAAAACGAAACGTGGCCGTGCAGTTCATGTTTTGAAACCGTGATTTCAAACGACTAGTGCGGAAGATCCGACCACTGGATTTTCCCGAAACCTCAACCGTTGGGTTCACCTTGGAAATATCTTTCCAACGGCACCAACTTTGTGAAGATCCGACGGTTGGATTGTCTGGAATGTTTAATTCAAAACTGAAGAAAAACAGCGCCAGAAACGATTATATATATATATATATAATGAAATTAAATCGAATAACGACGCTGCAGTTCGTAAATTGAAATCGTAACTTCAAATGGTTAGTGTGGAAGATCCGACCGTCGGATTTTCCCAAAACTGAAACCGTTGGATTCGTTTTGAAATGACCTTCCTAATGATGTAAAATTTGTGAAGATCCAACGGTTAGATTTTCATATATGTGTAAAACAAAATTAATGAAAAGCAGCGCCAGTGCATCGACACGACCTGAAACGTCGTTTAATTAAATATGGCCGTTTTAAATTAAATAAAAATGACGATATATCGTTATAAAGTACTATAGACGATATAGAGTGAAAATAAACCAATTTTGTTGTGTTTGCTTGATATATGATGGTTGAATGTATTTGACATGAAAATTATAACTAAATAACTGAAATGTGAATGTTGAATAGTCCAACCACGTGATTAATTGATTTGGAAATCTAAATATACGTGGGCTATTTGAAAAGGCCGAGTTTAACTCATTTCAAATAATCGATCGACGTTGAGAAGTCGAAGACGACTGAAGACCGACGATCTCCACATTGGATGGATGGGCACTACTGATGCTCGTGATTGGAGTAGCTACCATGAAGGAATTGAAGTAGTAGCCGTCCACACATACTGTTGATTGTACGGATATGCGGGGAATTGGTGCCTCCGGTTTCGTTCAGACCCAGAACGGACTTGTAAATGGACTGTGTGTCTGACATTGGATTTTGTTCTGTGTTGATTGATCTCCGTTAAATATATATCTGTTTGGCGGCGGAGAATTTATTCTCTTGCTTAACGCCCTTCTCTGAGACGTATGAGCTCAGAGGTTATGTATTGACAGAAATCAGTCGCATGGAGTGGATTGCCTGTGTGGCACGCCTAAGTGGCATATGATCAAGGCTTCTGTTGCAAAGCAAAGTCTTGTGGTTGATGATCAAAGCATGGTCTGTGTGACGTAGCTTTGTGTATAACGTGAATTCGTGAGCCTCACACCTCGGTATGAGTCAAAAACGGGAGAGTGACTGCAGGGAGAGCATGACGTTTCTTTCTAGCTAAGGTGGTGTCAGTGACCTACCAACCCTGACATTATATATACTTTTCACCTGTGTGGTTGTTGGAATGCGAGGCGCCTCGATATAGGTCTGTAAGGACTGGGAAACGTGTGTTCAGGAATAATTAATCCTCAAAAGTAAGAGAGGACCTTCCCTGAAGATCCAAGGATCATAGTGGGGTCCTGGGACATTTGCTAGAGTGTCTCGAATCAGAGAGGAGCTTGCCCCTTGCCTCGACTCATGAAGGAATCCAATTTCCAATACGAAATATGCGAATGTGATTGTATTACTAGTATGGCGACATAGTAGATGGTAGCTATGCCGCTTAGGATTGATATTTATGATTGAATTGCTTTTGAAACATATATGCACTAGTAATAATATCGAACACCTTTGTTTTATTCGTATGAATCATCTTTGGCCATTATAAGGTAAAAACTCTATCCTCCGGCTTGCGTTGCATTGTGTGATGGGACCTGAGTCTTATAATGGCTTCATTTTATAAAAAGCATTGCGTTGATTTAATCATTTACTTTATTTCATGCACTAGCACTCATTGGAGTAAACCCGTTCCGCGAAAGTGGCGTGGTCCTTTGATTTGCCTTATTATTGTTGTTAATAAGTTGAGTAGATTTCTCATACCAGTCCCATGACTGACTCGTAGTTTGTTTCACCTTGCAAACTCGGGTGCCCTCATTTTCACATGGGCAGCCTAGTTACAGGTTTCTGACGCACCTTTTGGCTCATGGCGAGGCTTGACTACACTGTGCTGACTTGGATTTTCTCCGCCATTATTGTATCTATATTATGATTCCGCCATTGGCGATGTAGACTGATATTCCTTTTGTGTACTCTTTATGTATGATTCCGCCTCAGGCGATGGTGACTGATTATGTATCATTATACACTAAGTTGTATCCTGTACTGTGCTTCTCTGATGTGATGATATCTATATGATTCCGCTGTCATATGAGTGTAAATTATTCTATTTTCTGTTTATGCTATTATCTGTGATCTGCTAATGATGATTAATGTGTTATATTCCAATGATTATCCTTAACACCGTGTCATGGGGTTTTGGGATCGTCACACATGCCGCCTAGGATTGATATTTATGATTGAAATTGTTTTGACACTATACACTTATTATAGTATCAAATGATTTGTTTTAAACGTACCAAGCATGTTCGGCTATTACAAGGGAAAACCCTATCCTCCGGCTTGCGTTGCATTGTGTGATGGGACCTGGGTCTTATAATAGCTTCATTTTTTGAAAAAACATTGCGCTGTTTATTCTATGCACTAGTATTCTTGGGAGGAAACCCGTTCCATGTTATACGGCGTGGTCCCTTGAATTACTCTCTTTTGAAGTAAAGTTTTAAATAACTGTTTTAGTTCTCACACCAGTCACATGACTGACCTGGAGTTTATTGTTTTAACCTAAACTATGGGTGCTCCTATTTTCGACACGGGCAGCTAGTAGTTTTGGTTTTGCATATTTATATTCACAAGATCTTGATTTACAGCTGGAACGATGCTCGGAAAGCTCTGTATCCGTGTATCACTTTCAGTTGTGTTTTGTATATTTTTCCGCTGCTATGTAATTTATTGTAATCTCTGATATTTGTCGAATGTATTTTATTCATTTATACTCTGTATATTCTTGTATCTGATGGAATTGTTGTAATAACAATGAAATGTTCTTCCGTCTGTGTTCATTTGTGTGTTGTTCTCAAAGTATCCGCTCTTTCCTTCACGGGGAAGTTACGGGTCCTTACATTAAACCTCTCACATTAGGTTCAACATTAGTGGTTGCTGAATATGTCGGTCGGGTCCGGGCAGACTTCCACCACTAATGCAACCTAACCTCGTATCACAAGTGCAATTACAATTTCTAATTGTAATCCTAGGCACTCATCTTCATTTATTCAATTCTATGTATATAATCATACAACCATTCTAATTCACACAGGTAAGGGTTCTGGTATATAAATGGGACAAATCAATATGTAATATGAACAGTGGTAGTTACTGCCAATATTTTTAACAATATATACATTAAACATTTCCAATATTTCAACTAATCTTATGTATGAATTTTCAACCATTTATGTTCATATCAGTTTGTGCCTCCAAATTAAAGTCTCTAAACATAATATATGTTATGTTCCAAAATCCCATTTCAAGTTATGCTCCAAATCCCGATATATACCGCGTGCCTTCCTACATGTAATTACCTTTATTAAAATAACATGTAGTCCTCCAATAGTGTATCATTTACCCCAATTCATAGGTTCATAAAATGGATCTATACAATGGTATTCATTTTTCTTAAACATTCAAGTAAAAGTACATCTCGACATATTAACTAATTGAACATATTATCCATTTCAGCGCAATAATGTGTTTCATCAAATTAAACCTTCCAATATGTTCATTATGGGTAATGCCAAACGATAGAGGTACTATTATTCAAAAAGTATATTTTAAACTCACTCACCTTTCATGCTTTACCCAAATTTTGGATCTGATCTATCCTATCATCCATTGTTTCCCTTTTTCCCTTTAATTTGATTCACAAACTAACGACCATGGATTTATTATTTCACAAAAAGAGAAGGGAAAAAATAATTTAAATAGATTAGTTCTTAGAAGTTTACCTTGATTTCATGATTCAATAATTTTTTTATTAACGTTGATTCCCTCTTCTAGATCTGAATCCATAATTCTCCTAGGCTAACATTTTAATTTCACAATAGATTTGAGAAAAGAGAGAGAGAGAGCCATGGTTGAGCTCCAGCGTAGCCGCCGAATTATGATGTTTAGGGTTAGGTCTAGGGTCTCATTTATAGGAGTAATGGAGGAACCAGGACCCTCAGATCAAAATTTAAGATATCAGAACCGAACACGTCAGAAGAACTTTTTGGATCCTCGGGTGGGTCGACCCCTAGGTCGACCCCCAACGATCCATTTTCCCTTCGAACTTTCTTGCCCGCCATTTTGATTTTTGAACTGATTTTTCAATTTTATGCATATATTTATTTAATATATATATACACATATAAGCCTTATATGTACACAAACTTTTAATGCTCATAACTTCTTAATACGGTGTCCGTTTTATGCAAACCAAGTGTCTATCTTGGCCAAAATTTCAAGATGAATGCAATGGCACAGTCCGTTTTACTTAATTCTGAGCATTTAATTAAGTTATTTTTATTTCATTATCCTAAAAATGCGAGGTGTTACAGGCATGATAAGATCTAAACAATGAATTAGATAACCAACTAACAACATATCTAATTTAGCCACAAACATAGTAGGAACATGCATGATGTGATCTAAACAGTGAATTAGATCTATAGACAATGGCAGATCTGACATGATAAATAGGTATAGATTTAGATCTAGTTCATAGTCATGTCAGAATAATATAAATACACAGGTTATAGCAGATCTAATATGATTCAATTAGTCATAGGTTTAGATCCAAGTTATAGTCATGTCAAGATTAATTTTTAAATATTTAGATCTAAAAGTAACGTAAACTCACAGTGATTGGACCTAGAAAAATAGAAGGAAGATTACAGATGTCGAATCACAGATCTCTAAACTTGAATGACTTGATTGCTGAAGAAGAAAAAGGCTTGATCCAATCTGAGCAGAGGCAGCATCTAGTACTCCAGTGTTTTTGGTGTGGAAAAACAAGAGAAATGGGGTCATATATATAGTTGTCAAGAAACCCTAATCTGTCCAGATCTGTCGTAGGGGGTCGACACCCCTTATGGTTGAGGTCGACCCATGGGTCGACACCCGTGGGTGCGAATTTTCCCGCTCCACTATTTTCTGCAATTTTAAACTGTTTTAAATTTCTGGACTTATTTTATTCATATATATATTCTTCTTATGTGTATACAAATTTCAAACCTTAATAACTTCTTCATACGGTGTCTGTTTTATGCAAACCTGGTGTCTATTTTGACTAAAATTCTGAAACGAACGCAATGACGTAGTCCGTTTCACTTAATTCTGAATATTAAATTAATTATTCTTTAATCTGTCATTTTTTAGTGTTGTTAAAATACGGGGTGTTACAAAGAATGGTATTTCTTATATCACAAGATTTCTTGATGTCCAGTATTTGCGTTTTTTAATTATTTTCATCATTTTGCGAATGTTAGGTTTATGTATATAGTCGACGAGCTATTTGATGATTTACGCTTTTATGATACATTGTTGGGTGGTGAACTCTTAAATGAGTTCTACATGTTGATATTATGTTTATTTTCATTTTGTTGTTTCTTTGTGTTTAAGATTATGTATGTATGTATGTATGTATAGCTTAGTCTTAGGGCTTAAGCAATTTGTTGTTAATAAAAATGGTTATACTTTGTTGTTGATGACTAATACACGAGACCATGTATGTTGAATTAGTGGAAATTATCTCGTGTTCCTTATGTTAATTTTAGATTACATTGCCTTTTCTTGATTGAGAAGAATTATCATACTATGACATTATTCTTCCTCTACCATGTTCTAATCACCTTACATTTAAGCTAGATTGATACGTGTATTTTATGTACTCGAGTTAGACCGAGTTGTTACATGTTAGCCACCTCTTGTAGATTCGTGCTATATATGCTTTCACCATGGGATTATCTTATTTACCTTTTGATACTAGCTCATATATTGTTAGTTGTTGTTTCGATTGTACTCTGACATGTATATTATTTTGGAAATCGTTTTTATATATATAGTTCATAAGAATCAATCCCTTATGTGACTCTTGTATGTTGTACTTATGGTGTATATGTATACGTATATGTGGATTTGCTATTCGGTGACTGTTTCATATAATATTGATATGTTTTGTTTTTATTCCATCACCTATTGCGGTTTTGTATTAGGTATGAGTTGGGTATATGTCGATTCATTTGAGAAAAGAAAAAGCACCAAACACCAAATCAATGTATTTGATAATCGTTTAATTCAAGACTTATAGATGATCACTTTTAAAAAGTCATATTCTCTTTAGTAACAGACGGTATTACTCTATAATGCTCTTTGTTACATATTAGATAGGTGGAGATTTTGAGTCCCGCAAAAGAAGAGTGCCGTGGAGCAGGAGCACTTCAATTTCACGGTTACAAGTTTCTATATTGAAATGATAGATTGACGGAGAATGGTAGAATGAGTGAACGGAGAATGGTAGAATGAGTAAATATACGCGCACCCACTCCACACAGTATTTTGTTTAATTCAAAGTTCAAACACTTCAAGTTATAAAATCATATCCTCATCATCATGCAAGTCCCCTCTTATTTAGACACACTAATAGCAATTCAAGAAGCACGTTGCCTAACATGACTGCCTAGCCTAACAACAATGCCATCAATATCCCTCACATACCCAACTTTCTGTCCCCATTCTTTGCTCTCTGGCCGGCTCACCGGCACCGCACCGTTCTTCACTGCTCGTTCGAACGCGGCATCGACATCGTCATAAGAGAAGCACACTTCCACTGGTGCCCGTTCATCCTTTGTCCCGGGAGTGTGCACGTGCCCGCTCCTCTCGTCCGTCTCCTTCTGGTGCAGAGGTGTGAAGGCTATGGTCGTCTGCCCACTCTCCAGTTCCCCCCATCTGTTCCATTTTTCAATGCCAACTTACATTGCATGCCTCTCTAATTAGCTGCAAGTACGTACGTACGAAATATATACAAAGGAGAAGTACCTGTGAGATTCGTCTAATCTTCGAACGTTGTAACCGAATGCACTGGCGTAGAACGCGACAGATTTTGCGACGTCCTTGACGTAAACTACAGTGTAAGCGAAGGCCGGAGTCAAGCTTGGTGCCATGGTTTCTTCTGTTTTGAGTTTGCTGTATATATGCGACGAGTGCCCTGGCCGTAACAAGCAGATTTTATCAATGGAGTGCAACGAAAGGAGATGGGGATGTACGGGGAAAACATGCATGTTGGGTACGTGGTACTGCATTTTACACGTGTGAGAAGAAGACGCTTATGCTGACACGTGATATGTCGAGCTTGATGAGATTGACTTGGTTACCGACGACGTATTTTCCTGATCGGTTTTTATCGCATCATTAGCCTCTTTTTTTTTTCCCTTCCTTTCTCTTTTCTTCTTTTCCTCAATTGATTGATTTAAATTAGCGGAGAAACAGAAGAATAGAAAACCCATGCTGGAATGCTGCGTATATACTTTGGTAGTATTCCTCTCTCAATGGTTGTGTGCTACATAATCAGAAAAGTTTATAATTATACATTTTCACAGGGGATAACGCCGAAGGAAGATAAACATTAAAATAAAAAAATAAAAAATATTTTACTTTTAGATTAAATGACCGAATTTAAGAAAAATATTATTTTAATTATAACTAGAATTAAATTCAGTTTTTATAAATAAAAAAAAAATACTAGTTGTAACTACACAAAATTTTACAGTTAGTACTTCTTTTCGATTTAATTCCTTCTTAAGTTTGTCCAAAAAATAAAACTTGTTCTTCTTCAATGTGATTTCTTTTCAAAATTTATCCTTGCGACTGTTTGCAGGTTTTCATTGCATATAAATAACTTGGAACGTTGCATTTATCCGATAAACCAGTTGAAGTTTTTCGCTTTTTCTTTAACAGATAAAAAACCCAAGGCCTGTACATAAAAACGCATTGTACCTACGGCCAGGTTAACTACCCCGTTAAATTAAATAACATAACAATATAAAATTTGTTACAAAACAAAGGAAGAACAAAAGAGATTAGAGAGAAGTCATTATTCACTACACCACAATGGCCAATTGGCAACTCTTATTTTTTTCAACTGCCAACACTTATATGTGTTGTAGACTAGTGACACTTATATGTGTTGCAGTAGCAAAAATGTGTCACCAAAAATGTGCCAACACTTTTATGTGTTGTTGTGCTTGGTCAAGTCTTCTTTTGTAAGGGCAAATGGGTAACTTGTCACATATAACCTTAATTGGTTGTTCAACGCTCAGTCCTCTAACACTTATTCTTTCTAGGCCGCTACAAACGCAAATACACGTTGAAGATTGACGTCACCGTTCTCATCAACATCAAAGAAACTCGAAAATTGAAATATGCGATTAAAGAATGGACTTCGAATTGGGGCTTGTAGGAATTGGGGATTCTTGGAATCACAGCGGCTTCTAGGAATCACGATTTGAGGTAAAAATTTGATTTCACTTCTAGGAATCCTCTAAACCGTGAGCTTTTTCTTCCTCTAGATCTGAAATTCAGAACATATGCTTCTCGTTTTCCTTTATTGGTCTCTGGTGAATTAGAATTTGGCATGAATGGATTTTAGGGTATTTTTTTATTTGCTTTTTTGAAGGTCCTGGCCTATTTGAGAGTCGGTTTTTTGATACTTTGTCCAATGCATATATATATTGGTTCGCTGCTTTAAATCCGGTATCAAATCTGATCGAAATATGGCTTGCATCAGCATTCTAGATCCAATTTTGTTGAGCTCCTGAGATTTGTATGAATCAGATTTGTGTAATTGATTTGGGGTGGAAAGCATGTGTAAGCTTATTGAGCTATATCTGAAATCAGATCTTACATGAGCTTAGAATTTCCAGTTTGTTCTTGGCATTTTTTTTAAATAAAACTGGAATTGTTAGATAAATCCTTGATCTTGCTCAAGGAATTACGAATCTGAGCAGATTGCTTTTATATTTTAATTGATAATCCGAGTGTGAGTTTTGTTATGGCGATATAGTATTACTTGTGTGATCTGCTGTTATGCCATCTAAACTCCAAGTCGCTGATTGTGTTTAAAATAATTTCATCCAAACTTTATGCTAATGTTGATATGCACGTTCTATGTGTAAGAGGTACAACAATATTTTATTAAAGTAAACTCCTTTTGTTTTCTTAAGCTTGCCTTTTCTAATATCTGTTACTTTAATTAAGTACTTCATTAGCCTTATATATATGTTATCATCTGCGCATATATGTATATATGTACGCCATATGTGATCTACATGTTGCATAACTCCTACTTGTCAAACCATTGAGAATCAGAATCTGTTTCTTAGTCACATTTTCAGTTTTCAGTTAAACCATTTTTAACAATGAGAAAATTTAGAAAATAAATTTGTTGCAGATTCTGTTTTCAGATTCAGTTTTCAGAAAATAAATTTTGAAAATTTTAAACCATTTTCAGATTCAGTTTTCAGAATCTGTTGCATAACTCCTACTTGTCAAACCATTGAAAATTAACCAATTCAAATACCACACCTTTAGGTGATCAAAACCTAGGTTGTACAACTAAAAATGTAAGTAAATTACGATAGATCTACTTACTATTTTTATGTTTTAGTTTAAACATTAAACTAAAAAGAGAAGTGGTGTTAGTTAATTGTCGATAGAGTTAGGCTTATATCCTAGAGCCTAATGTAAAATTTGTTATATATATATATATATATATATATATAAAGATACAATATTTAAAATAAAATGTGTCTTATTTCTATTTTGTATTTTTCATATTGTGATAAGTTGATTTATTTATTTATTTTAGGTATATTAAACATAAAATGCTTAGATAATATTTCATGCCATGTTAATTACTATGTACTGTAATAATGAAAATTTTTATCATAGTAAGAGTAATATATTATTTTAAGTAATCCTAATCAGTATATATTTTGAAATAGGATATCTACACATCAGTTGGGACTACAGTAAGTAACACATTGTAATGTAAATATTGACGGTGCAATTGCATATGGTAATTGGTGTAACCAACGGTTATGGACTGGAAGGTATTAAACAATCATGGAATGACTCACTCGACAGTTTTCTATTGATTAATGTAACTAAGGGTAAATAAAATATCTTGAAGTCACGATGTTACATAGTTCCCTAGAGTTAAAACACTACATAACTTTAGTGTGAACATTCTGCTTAGATTATAATTAAATTATGGCATAACGGTCCATCGAGTGACTATATTTAGACTGAATTGAAGCATGGAAAGTGAAATACCATTTGATAGAGAATTCATCTTCTCTCCGACCATTAAGTGAATGTATCGCTATCCTCCTTTTGTTCCTGTTTTGGTTAGGTTTATAGGTTTCTAATGCATGTTAGGTGTCTGATTTTATGTTTCATAGAAAATTAATTAGAATAGAAAGCCTTTTCTCATAAAACCAATTAATCCATTTGTTAATAATAACAGTGACCCTATGTAATTAACAAAAAATTATAATGATTGCAATTACTGAATGAAGTACTGAATAAACTAATATATACATATCATGAATATCATCCATTATGGTTTTTTCATACTGTTTTTTCTCCTAATTATGGTTTTTATGGTTTTTTCATACTGTTTTTTCTCCTAATTATGGTTTTTTCATACTATTTCCAGCTGGGTTTGATTAATTTATAGTTGTAAGCATTCAAAATCCATGCTACAGTATTAATGCTGCTGTTCACAATCTAAGCAGTCGAATGACTAGAAGATTGTGTCCTAAAATGTAATATCTACGACCTTTAAACATAAACAGAAACATAGTTGAGTTTCTGAACTCAGTTCGAATGGAGTTCGCAAACTCAGATTTGAACCGAGTTTATAAACTCAGTTTGTATACATGTTCGCAAACTCAGTTCGAAAACTGAGTTTGTAAACTCAGTTCGAAAACTGAGTTTGTAAACCCAGTCCAAACTGAGTTCGCAAACTCATTCCGAACTGAGTTCACAAACTCAGTTCGGAAACTCAGTTCAAAACCGAGTTTATAAACTCTGTTCAAAACCGAGTTTCCGAACTCAATTCGAACTGAGTTTATAAACTTAGTTTTGGAACTGAGTTAAACTCAGTTCAAAACTGAGTTTATAAACTCAGTTTTGAACTGAGTTTATAAACTCAGTTTTGAACTGCAAATCGGTTAAAAGGTAGCTTATTTGATTACCAGTATTGTTATAACTACTGCTTTTGGCCATATAAAAGAAAAGCATTTAGTCCTTGAATTTTGTCATATGATATTTCTCACCTTAAGCCAAGTCTTTTTGCATGTTAAATACAGTCAGGTGTGGTACTTATTTATCATACTAAAAGATAACATGGATTTCATGATAAAGCTGAGTCCCTTATATGTTGGCTGCTAAGGGCATTTGTTGATGCCTAGAACTAGAACATGCGGCACTTAGTATGGCCCCTACTATTGTTCATTTTATTGGTTATTGGTAGAAACGCCAGTCTGCATCTTGGGCTGGGCCTTAAACGAAACTAATAGCACTTTAATTAAATAAAAACAAAATGTAATGAGACAAACTAAACTAGGCTAGTTTACTTAATTTAATACGCTACAATTCTAAATCTGGATCAATTTTGCTTAACTTGGTAGAATACTATTGGATTATACTATTTTATATTTTAGTTAGATGGGCCGTAGTTATATTTTCGTCAACAAAACATTGAAAATAAATCCTGGACTAAGTACATATGTAAATCCCTTGTTATACCGGCATGAAATCCTTTTGGTTATGCTTGTGTGTTCTGAGACCATGCTGTGCTTGTTCGCTGATTTTTGCAACTCTGTTTTCTCAAGGTTATAAATTCTTTTAAGTCATATTCTAATTTTTCATTGCTGTCCATGATGCCATATATGTTGCTAGACCACTTAAGGTTCATGTGTATATATTATCCTTTATAGGTAGATTTGTGAATCTAAAGCTTCACGTTGAAAGGCCTTAAACTGAATCTGAAAATGGGAATTTTTTTTTCTTTTTCAGTTAATCTATGATTAGTTGATGTATAAAGATGATATAGATACATTTACATTATTAATACCTTGTGTTTTAGACAGCCTGAAACTGTCATTTGTACATGCGTCTTTTGCAACTTTTACGCCCTATGAACATGATGGGACTTGCTCCGTGTATCTATACCGGTTCCTTTTAAGGTTGTTGTAGTAAATTTCGCTGCTTATATGTATTCTACCATCATTCGCTTATTTTATTATTTACAATTTATCATTCGCTTATTTTCTCATGCAAGTCCAGATTATCTAATGTACCATTTACTGTTCCTGCAGTTCTCATTCGCTTATTTTCTTCTGCACCTCGTCATATTGTGTTTGCTTCCTTCATTGGATTTCAGTTTCAGGTGCGTATGTGTATTGAATATTTCAGTTTTAGATGCGTATATATTAGTTATTAGGCTTGTGGCTATATATATATATATATATATATATATATATATATATATATATTGGTGGTTGGATATTTCTCGCAGTACCATTAGCGGATGCCCGCAGTATCATTAGCGGATGACCCTATGCGCCCCACAATATGATAGTGGATGACCTTCTATACCGCGATATCCTGCCTTGAAGCAGGATGGGTATTATTAATGTTGGCTAACATATGTGGATGCAGGAAACAGGTTGGAGGGATCCAACTGGATTCCTCAAAATTTATTATTTGTTTGATTTCATATTTTAGTTTATTCTATTTCCTTTGTTATTTCACATATTAAATGTAATCTAAATTGTGTTGGTAGCTGCCGTTATCTTTGTTCAATAAATCATGTAGGTTCTAGGAGAATTTTTAATCATTAGATCATCACACTTTTTAATAATCTTTTGTAATTTAAAATGCATTTATACAAGAGATTTACAGAACTTAGATGATGTACTAATTATTATTTTGAATGTTTTTGATTGATAGTCATGACCGAACAAACATCAAGAAGGTGGATTAGAAATACACATAGAAATGAGGATGAATATATACACGGTGTTCAGAACTTTATCAGCTTCGTCAAGCAACATTTACCACATGATACTCAGTTATGTGTGTGTCCTTGTAAGAAGTGCAAAAACTCTAAGAGAACTTCAATACAAATAGTTGAGAAACACTTGATATTTTTTGGTATGCTTCCGACATATGATGTGTGGTTCTTTCATGGAGAGAGAAATGATACTACCATACAAATGACTCATACATCGGATTTTGTCCAAGAGTCTCACATTCCAGACCAAATGCAAGTAGAAGAGTCTATTGAGGGCACTCTAGGAAATCTTGTTAATGATGCATTTAGAGTACATGATATGCCACAAGTTAGCGGTGAAGTAAATTTTGAAGAGATAAATGTTAAGAAAATGTACCATGAATTCAAAAGCAAAGCAAATGAGAAATTATATCCTTCTTGTAAGGATGGACTTACAACTTTGAGTGTTATGATAGAGCTTCATAACTTGAAAAAAGAATTTAATTGGTCGGGAAATAGCATGACAGAATTGTTGAAACTATTTAAAAAATGTCTTCCGGAAGAAAACACATTACCTAACAAGTATCCTACCATGAAAAAAATGTTAAAAGATTTGGGACTGAAGGTAAAATGCATTCATGATTGCATAAACGATTGCATGTTATTTTGGAAAGAGTACGCTAACATTTTAGTATGTCCTCATTGTAATACCTCAAGATTTAAAGATAAGACAAATGCGTTAGGCGTAAAAAAAATGACAACTCAACCAAGAAAAGTTTTAAGACACTTCCCTATAATTCCAAGGTTGACTAGATTGTACACTATACCATGGATAGCTCGTAAAATGCAATGGCATAAGCATGCCGATCCTTCTTGGGATTTCATGCGTCATCCCATTGACTCAGCTGAATGGAGATCAATCAAATGTAAGTGGCCGGACTTTGCAAATGAAGCACGTAATGTTTGGCTTGGTATCTCTACTAATGGATTTAATCCGAATGGGGTTCTCTCCAATAGTTACAGTTGTTGGCCGGTATATATGATTCCATACAATCTACCTCCTTCATTATGCATGAAATCGCAATTTCAAATGCTAAGTTTATTAATTCCTGGACCGAAAGCACCAAGTCAAGACATTGATGTGTATTTAGAACCTCTTGTAGATGAGTTGAGGGAACTTTGGATGGAAGGCGTAGCTTCTTTTGATATGGACAAGAGAGAAAAGTTTACGATGAAGGCAATATGATTATGGGGAATCCACGATTTTCCAGCATTGGGAAATTTATTTGGTTGTGTGACACATGGTTATAAAGCTTGTCCAGTTTGTGCTACGGAGACCGAGTCGGAGTACATAGGTAACAAGATTGTTTACCCAAAGTATAGAAGATTTTTCAAGGATGATCATCCATATAGATGCGTCAAATATGGATGGTATAAGGATAGCGAAGATAAAGAACCGCTAACTAGGTTAAGAGGACCATCCCTTTTGGAAAAGCTTGATCGTATAAGTTATTATCCTGGAAAATTACCAAGGAATAAGAAGCGAACAATAATTGAATCTAGTAATGAATGTTCCTTAATGACTGAAGGTAGTGAAGTAGAAAAATCTCCTTGGTATAAGAAGTCAATTTTCTATAATTTAATTTATTGGAGTAGTCATAAAGTACGACATACTATTGATGTGATGCATACAGAGAAGAATGTCACAGAGCATCTTCTCAATTTATTGTTTGATAGGTTAAAGCAATCATCTAAGTTTGCATTCGATAAGATTCATAAAACAAAATGTTGTGAAGTTCTACAAGATACAAAACTTCCATCGTGCCTTGCAACTAGATTTGGTAGTCTTGTTACTGTTCAACCACCTACTTTGCACCTTAAAAAAACATATGAGTATCATATTGTAATGCAATACTTACTTCCTATAATGGTTCAACATGCATATCCGAAGCACCGTGATTTACGTCGAGCTATTTTACAAGTGAGTTTGTATTTTAACTTGATATGCTCAAAAGTTTTAGTTCGAGAACATGTTCAAGCTGCCAAAGATATGATTTCAGAGGCATTATGTGTGCTAGTGCATTATTTTTCGACGGACTTCTTTGATATAAGTATTCATCTTATGGTGCATCTAGCCGACCAAGCTTTGCTATGTGGACCTGCAAACTACATATGGATGTATCCATTTGAAAGGTGATATAATTTTGTTACAAATTTTATGAATGTTATTTCAAAGTGATAATTTCTAAATATATGTGCATGTGTGCTATTTTTAGAGCAATGAAAGAATGCAAAAATATACCTAGCAATAAGCGCTACATAGAAGGATCAATTGCTGAAGCATACTGAAAGAATTTAGATCAGAGAGAAGAGAGAGATGAAACAGTAAACAATCAAAAGGCTACATTTTATTAATATGAATTGATTCGCTATTACAATGCTAATCCCTATATTTATAGGGTCAATTATTCTCTAGAATATTCCTAGCACATTCTTTATTCTGGAGCATATTCCATGGCATATCTCTTGGCATATTCTCTAACACCAAATATAAGATAATGTATTTATTTGTCCTTATCTCAACATTAACTCATTCTTAATATCTATCTTTCCTTAATATCTCAACACCCCCCCCCCCCCCTCAAGATGGAGCATGCGGATCACAAATGCCCATGTTGGATTCCATCTTGGATTGCATCACGAACAAAATGACAGTCAGCTTCAAACATCCATATGCCATCATCAACTCTTCACTTTTAACAAATGGTTTTTAAAGTGGACCAACCACTCAATAATGGTTTTTAAAGTGGGCCACACTCAATAACGGTTTTTAAAGTGGACCACACTCAATAATGGTTTTTAAAGTGGACCAACCACTCAATGGTTTTTAAAGTGGACCACACTCAATATATAGTCAATAATGGTTTTTAAAGTGGACCACACTCAATAATGGTTTTTAAAGTGAACCAACCACTAGAAATAATGGTTTTTAAAGTGGACCAACCACTAGAATATATTGGTTTTTAAAGTGGACCAACCACTAGAAATAATGGTTTTTAAAGTGGACCAACCACTAGAATATATTGGTTTTTAAAGTGGACCAACCACTAGAGGTAATTGTTTTATGGAAGATGACTGGCAGTTATTACAGTAGATCCATCAGCAGGGCAAAAGAATATATCAGTTGAGGGGGATGAATAGCCATAACAAATGCCAAATGAAAATCACAAGATCAATGTGCCAAGGAGCAGCAAACAGAATCAAATTAACCAAGTTCATAGCCTTCAGGGATGAGCAAATACGAAAAAAAAATGTAGCACCGCAAAACTCATCATAGATAGCCACAACAGTGAACCCTCTTTTTTTTTAATAATTATATACATATCTCTTTCCTCCCTTTAACCTGCTCTGATACCATAAAAGAATTTAGATCAGAGAGAAGAGAGAGATGAAACAGTAAACAATCAAAAGGCTACATTTTATTAATATGAATTGATTCGCTATTACAATGCTAATCCCTATATTTATAGGGTCAATTATTCTCTAGAATATTCCTAGCACATTCTTTATTCTGGAGCATATTCCATGGCATTTCTCTTGGCATATTCTCTAACACCAAATATAAGATAATGTATTTATTTGTCCTTATCTCAACATTAACTCATTCTTAATATCTATCTTTCCTTAATATCTCAACACATACCTTGTTTCAGAATCAGTTAGATATGCAATGGAGTATATGCCGAACCCACATGATGGAAATCATAGTTCGACACAAGCATCTTTTTTAGATGATGGTGATGATATATATGAACGTCCCATCATTGAAGGCAAATGTATTAAGCTAACTAGGGTGCAACGTGTTCAAATTCGAAGGTGGTTACTTTTTAGTATCGATATTCCTGAAAGAGACGAATATTATATGTATGAATTTTCTCTATATTTTAATAGATACCAATAACATAAAATATGAAATATATTTACATGATAATATCTAATTTGTAGTGCATATCGCTCGTCCTTAGAAGATGTTTCTCACGGTAAAAGAAAAGCTACCACAATGACAGAAGTAATCGTTCAAACCGAATTTATTGATTGGTTACACAAAAAGGTATATTATTTCAATATGTATGAAAATTGTAAGTTTTGTTCTTTTTATGTTGGACGTTCAAGTTTGTTCATTTATGGCAGCTTCTATAAGAAAAATGCATGAATACAATGTTATGGCAATATGTTAGTGGTCCAAAGTGGGAATCTAAAAGTTATCTTAAGTACAGAGTGAACGGATATATATTTTCTCCTCAACGTTATGATGACAGTCATTCAATCCAAGATAGCGGTGTTTGCATGGATGCAATCACCACATTTGTTGCAAGTGCAAAAGATATAAATCCTACGGATGATGACACTACTTGGTATGGTATCATTAAAGAAATCATAGAGGTTGCTTATTATGATTTCCAACATGTTGTATTCTATTGTGATTGGGTAAACATTGCGGATAAGACAAATGGTTGTAAGATTTGCACCGATTCCCATTTGTTGATGGTGAACTTGAATAGGCTCAAAACTGGGAATGGGGAGTATGACGAGCCAGCTATTCTAGCAACTGAAGCATGTCAAGTTTTCTATGTGCAAGACACTCAAAATTCTGATTGGTCCATTGTTCGACGTTCTCCAAAGCGCATGACAGACAACGTAGATGACTACACCATACCAACTGATTTTCAGTCTGTTTTGAGAGAACAACAGAATTTAGTACCATTGTTGAAATGCATTTAAATGAAAGAGATGTAATTTTGAAATGAATATTTCTATTGTTTTGCTTATTTAGGTGAAGTGCATTAAATGATTTTGCTTTTTGGATTTTGCTTTGTTCATAATGCAAAATGTCGAACAATTGCATTGGTAGTGCAAATGAAGTTACAAATGAGGAGCTTGAGGCAAATAACTGTCCTCCACCAAGTGATAAAAAATACTCAATAATAGTTGACTTCGATGGTGTTAAAGGTAATGATGAAGCTAAATGGAGCACCAGATGCGGAGCGCTAATTCGTTGTCATATACCAATTGGCTATGGTGAGTGGAGAAATGTTGATGGTTACTATAAAGATATTTTGTGGCGAGAACTATTGGTATGTCATAAATTCACCTTATTTAATTATTTACTTTCTGCATAAAATTTATTCTTCGTATTGAAATTTCTTTGTTAAAACAGAATGAATTTGACATGAACATCGATCCTGATCTAGCTCGACCAATTTTAGAAAAAATGTTTCCACGATATTTTCGTACGGTAAAGTCTACTTTGCGAAACAGATTGCTTAGAGTCAAAGGAACCATCATACCCAAGAATATCGCTATCACTAAATGTCCTTCAGACATTGACAAAGTATAGTGGGAGAAGTTTGTAGACAATGAATACACTGATAAGAAAAAAGAGCAATGTAAGAGAAATGCCCAAGCCAAAGCTAATAATACTATCACTCACACGCTAGGAAGAAAATCATACCGTAAAGTTCATGATGAAATGGTAAGCAATCATAGTAAAAATATTTCTTGTGAATACTATTAATAAATAGTTAATTAGTTTAATAATATTTCTTATTGCAGGTTCAGAAAAATCCGGAGGTGAAAGTTACGAGGACAATGGTTTGGAAGGAGGGACATAAAAATAAGAAAACTGGACAAGTTATTCCATCAGCAGCAAAAACCTATGTAAGTTTACACCAATCCAACTTTTCATCAAGGTGAAAACTTTTTTATTGGGTACTTATTATGATCGAGATGTTTAAAAGAGAAAACAATTTTTTGTGCTTAGTTTAATTCTCTCATTTTCGAAAAAAAAATGATGGCATGTTGACGAGTACTCGAAACTGGGCAATGTTCAGTTCAGTTTCGAGAACTCGAAACTGAAACTGAGCAATGTTCAGTTTCAGTTTCGAGAACTCGAAACTGAAACTGCGCAATGTTCAGTTTCAGTTTCGAGTTCTCGAAACTGCAAAACTGAAACTGAGCAATGCTCAGTTTCGAGTTCCGAGTACTCGAAACTGGGCAATGCTCAGTTTCAGTTTCGAGAACTCGAAACTGAAACTGGGAAATGCTCAGTTTCGAGTTTTGAGTACTCGAAACTGGGCAATGTTCAGTTCAGTTTCGAGAACTCGAAACTGAGCAGTTACGAAACTGAGCAATGTTCAACAGTTTGTTAACTACTGTTACATGCATTTAGCAACAAAGCAGCTAGGGTCGACATCTTTCACAACATTGGACCATCACATATATATATATATATATATATATATAGTTGGTCGAAAGCCAAGTGTAACTGATGAAGATTTGGACATGACATATACTAGTGCACTTAACTATTTCTATTCTTATATAGTGTATGACTATATGTGTGTATAAGTATATAAATGTTGTCCTGTGATCCTTGTTCTTGCAATTTCTTATTGTTTGCTTCCCTGAATTACTCCATACTTGCACAGCAGTGACCTATGCTTTTGGAACTTAGCTGTTAATGTTTGTTCGGTACCATTTGTCAGTTGTCCCATTTATGTATTGAAGTTCTCATGTCGGTGTTGACATCATCGGTTGTCCCTATGCATGCATAAGTTGCTTGTTGCTGGCTCATTTAACTTGGCACTTGCACCTCTCTTCTATATGTCCAAAGTTATCTTTTCACTTACATTTGAAATGTAGTATCGAGAGCCACGGAATTTAAACTACAAACAAATGAAAAAAAATACATGAACAGATCAATGATTGTAATTCAAACAAGTTAAAACCTTAGTGTCTTTTATATTTTTAATTAACTTCTAACGCATAAGTTGTCTTATTGTCATGTTTTATGTTTTATGTTTTATCAAGCACAATGAGGAAAGGTTAGATCGGTTTAAGTTATTGTTAGTTTTCTTACCTGTCATGTTTTATGCTCAGTTTCAATTTCAAGTTCTCGAAACTGCGAAACTGAAACTGAGCAATGCTCGGTTTCAAGTTCCGAGTACTCGAAACTATAGCTGTTAATGTTTGTTCGGTACCATTTCTCAGCTGTCCCATTTATGTATTGAAGTTCTCATGTCGGTGTTGACATCATCGGCTATCCCTATGCATGCATACTCGAAACTGGGCAATGTTCAGTTTAGTTTCGAGAACTCGAAACTGATCAGTTTCAGTTTCGAGAACTCGAAACTGAAACTGAGCAATGTTCAGTTTCAGTTTCGAGTTCTCGAAACTGCAAAACTGAAACTGAGCAATGCTCAGTTTCGAGTACTCGAAACTGGGCAATGCTCAGTTTCAGTTTCGAGAACTCGAAACTGGGCAACCCTCAGGGATCAACAACGTTTAGCTAGTTTATTAGATTGATTTTAGTTGAATTTTCTAGTTTAGTCATCGTCTATGTAAGAGCTCTTTCATCAAACACTGGGATTCATCCTTGGTAATTGTATCACTAGGATTTTCAATAGAGTTTAACATTTAACAATTGCTTGGGTATTTTGGTTAACTTGTTACTGCTATATGTATAACATTTAACATTTAACAATTGCTTGGGTATTTTGGTTAACTTGTTGCTGCTATATGTATAACATTTAACATTTAAGAATTGCTTGGGTATTTTGGTTAACCTGTTTTATTGCTCTATTGCTTGGGTAATGAATGGTATCACTGGATTGCACTTTAGCTTCAGACATGCACAAACATATTGTGTTACCATTTATAATTGTTTTACTATCGAGACTGAGCAATGCCACTAGAAACTGAAACTGTTCAATTTCAGTTTCTAGCTCGAAACTGAAACTGAGCATTGCCCAGTTTCGAGTACTCGGAACTCGAAACTGAGCATTGCTCAGCTTCAGTTTCGTAACTATGGTACCATATAAGTTTCGTAACATCATTTTTAGATGTTTATTTTCAGAAATTGGCATTGACATTAATTACCTAGAGCACTTCACTGGATTGCACTTTAGCTTCAGACATGCACAAACATATTGTGTTACCATTTATAATTGTTTTACTATCGAGACTGAGCAATGCCACTAGAAACTAAAACTGAAACTGTTCAGTTTCAGTTTCTAGCTCGAAACTGAAACTGAGCATTGCCCAGTTTCGAGTACTCGGAACTCGAAACTGAGCATTGCTCAGCTTCAGTTTCGTAACTATGGTACCATATAAGTTTCGTAACATCATTTTTAGATGTTTATTTTCAGAAATTGGCATTGACATTAATTACCTAGAGAACTTCACTGGATTGCACTTTAGCTTCAGACATGCAAAAACATATTGTGTTACCATTTATAATAGTTTTACTATCGAGACTGAGCAATGCCACTAGAAACTAAAACTGAAACTGAGCATTGCCCAATTTCGAGTACTCGGAACTCGAAACTGAGCATTGCTCAGCTTCAGTTTCGTAACTATAGTACCATATAAGTTTCGTAACATCATTTTTAGATGTTTATTTTCAGAAATTGGCATTGACATTAATTACCTAGAGCACTTCACTGAATTGCACTTTAGCTTCAGACATGCACAAACATATTGTGTTACCATTTATAATTGTTTTACTATCGAGACTGAGCAATGCCACTAGAAACTAAAACTGAAACTGTTCAGTTTCAGTTTCTAGCTCGAAACTGAAACTGAGCATTGCCCAGTTTCGAGTACTCGGAACTCGAAAATGAGCATTGCTCAGCTTCAGTTTCGTAACTATGGTACCATATAAGTTTCGTAACATCATTTTTAGATGTTTATTTTCAGAAATTGGCATTGACATTAATTACCTAGAGCACTTCACTGGATTGCACTTTAGCTTCAGACATGCACAAACATATTGTGTTACCATTTATAATTGTTTTACTATCGAGACTGAGCAATGCCACTAGAAATAAAACTGAAACTGTTCAGTTTCAGTTTCGAGAACTGAAACTAAAACTGTTCAGTTTCAGTTTCGAGCTCAAAACTGAAACTGTTCAGGTTCAGTTTCGAGCTCGAAACTGAAACTGAGCATTGCCCAGTTTCGAGTACTCGGAACTCGAAACTGAGCATTGCTCAGCTTCAGTTTCGTAACTATGGTACCATATAAGTTTCGTAACATGATTTTTAGATGTTTATTTTTAGAAATTGGCATTGTCATTTTCAGAAACTTGACTTGCAATTTGTTATTTCTTTAAAACTGAGTGCGTTTATATTTTGTAGGCACTTGTGGAGGAGGAGGGAAAAAAACAGGAGTTGGAATGTAATAGCAACGAGCATGCAAACATGTTTGATTTTGACAATGATCCTATCGCCAAAGTTTTTGGTTCTGATAAAAGGAAAAATTATTGTCGTGCAATTAGCTCCTCTTCTTCCGTAAAGCACGTAAAGATAATGCAAGCATCAAAAGCAATTGCCGACAAGAATAAAAAGAATGATTTTCGTCAATGGTCTATGGAATTACAAAATCAAGTTGCAAGTCAAGTGGCGAGTTAAGTGTCAATCCAAATCAACGATGCTCTTAAATCATTTTCTTCGTCCTTTCTTACTATGGTACCGGGATTGCAACATAACGTTAATGGCGGTGTTATGACGCCTATGACAGAAACCGCTTCTAATTTGGATAAATCTACACCGAACGTTGGAATTGCTAATTCGGTTATTCCAACAAATGATGTTGGATCATCAACAAATGGAAAACAATTTGTAATGCTATTATCACAAGATATGAAGAATGCAGCAAAAGCTTATATTGGTACGCAAACCATGTGTCATTTTAGAGAGATAGTGCTAGATGTTGAGAAAGTTGTTTGGATAACAGAAGTTTCAGATCCGGAAGCACCAATTTACGATGGTCCTCAAAACGGACACTACAAGCTTTGTGAATTTTCAGATGGAGGCTTTGTGATATGCTCCCTGTTTCGCCTTCATAATATCTAAAATTCTATGTATCTTTAGTAAAATTTTGTATTGCTTTTTGTAATTTGAACTTGATATTATGGTATTTTGAAATTGAAAGCATTATGCAAAAGTGACATTATTGGAATTTGGAATATAGAAGTGTACTAAATACTTTTATTTGAATTGGTATGTTGAGTTATATATGTGATTGAAAATCATAAAAAAATGTTATATAAGTGTTAGCAATTTATGTATGCCAACATTTATAAGAGTTAGTAGGATTATGATACTGACATTTATAAGTGTTACCATATCTTATGGTTCCAACATTTATAAGTGTTAGCAATGAATATGTTTGTAACTCTTATAAGTGTTACCATCTCTTATAGTTCGAACATTTATAAGTGTTAGCAATGAATATGTCTGTAACTCTTATAAGTGTTACCATATATTATAGTTCCAACATTTATAAGTGTTAGCAATAAATATGCTTGTAACACTGGTAAGTGTTAGCAGTTACTCTGTTTGTAACACTTATAAGTGTTAGTAGTTGGTCTTCTTGTAACACTTATAAGTGTTAGAAGTTAATCTGCTTGTAACACTTATAAGTGTTAGCAGTTACTCTGCTTGTAACACTTATAAGTGTTACAGGAAATTCCTCACAAGCTGTTAGTGACACATAAAAGTGTTACGGAAATTATTTGTAACACCTATACTTGTTGGGAATCCACTGTTTTGGTGTAGTGATTATTCATTCAGTTGACTTTACAATATACACAAGCTCTCTATTTATAGACTTCAGATGTCTCAGCAATTACAATAATGTCCCTTGCATTAAGCGTATTCACCCTTAAATAACATATATTACAACACTCCCCCTTGAATATGCGTATGCAAAGATGATAAGATTGATTGCCTCATTAAAAACCTTTTTATGAAAAAAAAATCTGTGGGGAAAATCATAAACAAGGAAAAGAGTACAATTTTCATCTCTAGGTAACATATTGACAATGTTCCAATGAGGGTTGATACTTCTGGATCAAAATAATGCCTCGTTAAAAACCTTACTAACAAAAACCCAGTGGGAAAAATATTAGTGAAGGAAAAGAGTACACTATAGCATTATATATGCTCCCCCTGATTTGTAACGCATTATTCAAATAGTTTGGTGATGCAAACGACGCATACCAATTTTATAGACCATCTTCTGAAATGTTGACTTTGGAAGTGCTTTGGTGAATAAATCTGCTGGATTTTCTTGAGATTGAATTTGCTTCACTTTTATCTTATTGTCTTTTTGAAGTTCATGTGTGAAGAAGAATTTGGGAGAAATATGCTTCGTCCTATCACCCTTGATGTATCCTGCTTGAATCTGAGCTACACATGCGGCATTGTCTTCATAAATAATGGTTGATCTTTCTGTAGTTGAGGGAAGTTGACATTTGTTTCGGATATGTTCGATTAATGATCTTTACCAAATACACTCTCGGCTTACTTCATGTAGTGCTAGTATTTCAGAATGATTAGACGATGTTGCTACCAATGTTTGCTTTGTAGATCGCCATGAAATAGCTGCATTGCTGTTAGTAAACACATATCCAGTTTGTGATCTTGCTTTATGTGGATCAGAAAGGTAACCTGCATCAGCATAACCAACTAGAATCGGATTATTGCCTGTGTTAGAATAAAATAAGCCCAAATCTGTGGTTCCTCGCAGATATCTCATGATATGTTTTATGCCATTCCAGTGTCTTTTAGTTGGTGCAGAGCTATATCTTGCTAGAAGATTGACTGAAAATGCAATATCTGGTCTCGTGCATTGGGCTTAATATAACAATGCACCAATTGTACTGAGATATGGTACTTCTGGACCAAGTATATTTTCATCATCTTTTTTTGGTCGGTAAGGGTCCTTTTTAATATCTAGTGATCTGACAACCATAGGTGTACTAAGTGGATATGCTTTATCCATTTGAAAACACTTCAGGATTTTCTCAATGTAATTTGATTGATGGATTAATATACCATTTTTACTGTGCTCAATTTGTAGACCAAGACAGTATTTGGCTTTTCCAAGATCTTTCATTTCAAATTCCTGTTTTAGGTAATCTATTGTTTCATTGATCTCTTCTGAAGTTCCAATCAAATTTATATCATCAACGTATATCGCTAAGATAACAAATCCCTTTACCGATTTCTTTATAAAGACACATGGACAAATGAGGTTGTTTTTGTATCCAGCTTTTACTAAATATTCACTAAGACGGTTATACCACATTCTTCCAGATTGTTTCAAACCGTATAGTGATCGTCTCAATTTTAATGAATACATTGACTTTGATTTTGCTTCAGGCAATTTATATCCATCTGGGATTTTCATGTAAATATTGGTATCTAATTCACCGTATAGATAAGCTGTCACAACATCAGTCAATCTTATGTCAAGCTTCTCAGAAACTACAAGGCTTATTAAATATCAAAATGTTATGACATCCATAATAGGAGAGTACGTTTCTTTGAAGTCAAAACCTGGTCTCTGCTGGAAACCTTGTGCAACAATCCTTGCTTTGTATCTCACAACTTCATTTTTATCATTTCGTTTTCTAACGAGTACCCATTTGTAACCGACTGGTTTAACACCTTCTGGTGTTTTCTCTATTGGTCCAAATACACCATGTTTTTGAAGTGAATCTAACTCAACCTGAATAGCATCTTTCCACTTTGGCCAATCTTGTCTTTTTCAGCATTCATTTATGCTAGTTGGTTCATTATCATTATTCTCATTATAGTCATGACTTTCAGTTATTTCAGTAGCTACTGCGAATGAGAATACATCATCAATTATTATTTTACTTCGATCCCACATTTCTCCATAATTCGTATAGAATATTGAGATCTCATTATTATTAGGTACCATTTTGTTTTCAGAAGCTTCTATTACTTCTTCTGGGATAATAGTTCCTTCACTGATTTTTGGAGAATTGGAATTTTCTTTTGAGTTATCCTTTGGATCATTTATAACCTCTTCGGGAGGTTTGCTAATTGATGATTTTTCATTAGACTTTCTTTTTCTATGCGCCGAGTCTTTTGAACCTATCGGTCTTCCACGTTTTTGTCTAGCTTTAGATTCATTTGCTGCTATTGGTCCTTTGGGGATTTCAATTCTAGCTGCTGTATTTGCTGCTGGAATGTGAGATTTAGTTATTTTTGCAGCATCGTTAAATGCATCTGGCATTTGATTTGCAATATTTTGAATATGCAAAATTCTTTGTACCTCGTATTGACATTGTTTGGTACGTGGATCCAAATGAAACATAGAAGGATTATTCCATGAAATTTCACGCCGTTCTACTGGAACGGTCTTTTCTCCCCCTAACGGCGGGAAATTTGACTCATCAAATTTGCAATCTGCAAATCTTGCAGTAAATACATCACTCGTAAGAGGTTCAAGATAACGAATTATCGAATGTGAGTCAAATCCCACGTAAATTCCCAACCTTCTTTGAGGACCCATTTTAGTACGAAGTGGGGGACAAATGGGTGCATGCACAGCGCAACCAAATTTTCGTAGATGTGAAATATTTGGTTGGGATCCAGTTAAAAGCTGTGATGGTGAGAACTGATGATAAGCCGTTGGTCTAATTTTAATCAATTTGATGCATGCAAAATTGCATGTCCCCAAGCTGTAACAGGCAACTTTGTTTGCATAAGTAAAGGTCTTGCAATAAGTTGCAAATGCTTAATTAATGATTCTGCCAGACCATTTTGAGTATGAACATGAGCTACTGGATGTTCAACTTCAATTCCCAGTGATAAACAATAATCATCAAATACTTGAGAAGTGAATTCTCCTGCATTATCTAGCCGTATTGATTTGATTTGATGATCGGGGAAATGTGCTCTTAATTTAATTATTTGAGCAAGTAATTTGGCAAATGCCATGTTTCTAGTAGATAGCAAACATACATGTGACCAACGAGTTGATGCATCAATTAACACCATAAAATATCTAAATGGCCCGCAAGCGGGATGAATCGGACCACATATATCACCTTGAATTCTTTGCAAAAATGCTGGAGATTCAGAGGTGATCTTACTGTATGAAGGTCGAGTAATTAATTTTCCTTATGCACATGATGTACACATGTAATCATTTGGCAAATTCAACTGATTTGGTAAATCATGCCCATTTGAGTTCTTGGCAATTTTACGCATCATAGTTGATCCAGAATGACCTAAACAATCATGCCAAAGAATCAATTTCTTTGTATTTGTGAGCTTCTGGCTCATGTTTATAAAATGTGATTCAACTATACCAATTTTGGTAAAGTATAATCCAGTTGAAATTGTACCAAATTTTTCTAAAATAAGCTTCTGGCTTTCAATTTTAGAAATAACACAAAGGTATTCTTTGTTGTTTTCATTTACAGTTTCAATATGATATCCATTCATTCTTATATCTTTGAAACTAAGCAGATTTCTTTTAGAATTGCTGGAATATAGTGCATTTTGAATGAATATATGTGTACCATTTGATAACACTATATGGGCTCTTCCGGACCCTTCAATTATATTGGCTGAACCAACTACAGTTGAAACTTTATATGAAATATTTTCAGATAATTCAGAGAAAAACTTCTGGTTTTTCAATATCGTATGAGTAGTTCCACTATCAACCAGATATATATCATCGTTTAAACATAGTCGATCCATACCTTAAGAATTAAAAACAATATAGCTAGTCAATAACTGAATAAAAACTAATAAATATAAATAAATGTCCACGAGAATAAATTAATCATCATGTCCAACATTACACATTATTTCTGCAGTTCCATAAGAAAAGACTAAAAGAAAAATAAATAAATAAAAGTTCCAAACTAATACATGCTGAAAAGAAACAAACTGAAAATCACATAATAAGCTTCTGGCTACTTATTGGTTGGTTCGGTCATCTCTTCGAATATAGCATTCAAATTTTCATCGCTGAACAAATTCCCATCATAGTCTTCAAAGAAATCATCTAACTTCGGGTCAGTGTTATCGGACAATCCCTCAGTGTTATTTGTCTCGATATTCTTCGATTTATGATATTCTTCGATTGTTTTCTTTGATGATCTACAAGTGCGTGACCAGTGACCAGTGCGCCCGCATCTGTAGCAAATGTCCTCATAATGCTTCTTATTTTCAGCAGCTGAATTATTGCTATTTCCAGGCTCATTTTTCATTTGCTGCTTAAAATTAGTAGTTTTGTTGACTCCAGAACCACTATAACCACCTCTGCTGGGGTTGTATCCACGTCCACGTCCTCTGCCACGACCTCTTCCGGAGTGGGAAAAGTTAGCATTAACTTCAGGTAATGCAGCTGAACCAGTTGGTCTTGAGGAGTGGTTTTTAAGAAGCAGATCATTGTTTTGTTCAGCAATCAATAGACATTCTATGAGTTCAGAATATTTTGTAAAGTGACGCTCTCGATATTGCTGCTGCAGGAGCACATTCGAGGCATGAAATGTTGAGAAGGTCTTTTCCAACATTTGTGCGTCATCTACCTTTTCTCCACATAATTTCAGTTTAGAAGTAATTCTAAACATGGCGGAATTATATTCCCTTACAGTTTTGAAATCTTGAAACCTCAGGTTCAACCATTCTTGTCTCGTATTTGGAAGTATGAGTGTCTTCTGGTGGTCATATCGCTCCTTCAGGGAGTTCCATAGGTGGAGAGGGTCTTTTTCAGTTAAATATTTTGATTTTAGATCATCGTGGATGTGGCGTCTTAAAAATATCAGAGCCTTTGCTTTGTCCTGCTGGGACATATTATTGCCATTTTTAATGGCGTTCTCTAAGCATTGAGACTGTAAATGGATTTTGGCATCCAGTATCCATGACAAATAATTGTCTCCAGAAATGTCCAATGCTTTAAATTCAAGCTTAGCAATGTTCGACATTTTTCAACTACACATATATACAAAAAATGACAAGATAAGTAGAAGCAAACTCACATAGAATAGTGGAGACAGATAAAATATTTATTTTACATTACCGAAGCAGTAGGAACATAAATAAAATAAAATAAAACAATTCACAATTTTAACACTTCCTGATTGATGTACAACCAACCAACATAAAAGAAATCTTTTTATATACACAGATCATTACACTGCATGGCAAGCCATGTTGAAAAAATTGAATACAATTTGTAAGCACGGTAACAACATATAAGGTGTATACAACTAACAACAGAGCATAAAGTAAACATATAAAGACAACAAAGTGGGAAACTTTGCATTGATGCAGTACAGTGTATTGAATAAAAGAGAGAAACAATGCAAATGTATTGACCTTGTCAGATGCTAAGAAATAAAAGAGGCAGAGATGAAATTTGTTTATTGTCGGTGAACACTGTATAATAAGAAATATTCATCCTGGGAAGGATTTATAAAAGCACCAATTACAACACTTAATAAAGGATTACAATGAAACAATTTGAAACCAACACAGAGAGCATAAAGCAGTACAAAAGGAATTTTTATTTACCTATGTTTGTACAAAGATGGGTTTATAAAAGATGAGTTCGGTAGCTTTTCTGTGTGGATAAATGATGATGAGAGAACTAGCTGTTGTTGGGAAGATGAAAAGGAATAGTGAGAATAGATGTAGATATATACAGTAGTCTGAAATATGGGGGCTGAGACGTGGCTAGAGATAGGTCCACTAATAATTAGGTGGTACCGAAGAAAGAGAAAAAAAATCATGAAATATCAGTGAACGGTTACCAGATCCGAAAAAAATATTTAAAAACCAAAGCTAACTCGTGCTGATAACGTGTTACAAAACAGAGGAAGAACAAAAGAGATTAGAGAGAGAAGCCATTATTATTCATTCAGTTGACTTTACAATATACACAAGCTCTCTATTTATAGACTTCAGATGTCTCAGCAATTACAATAATGTCCCTTGCATTAAGCGTATTCACCCTTAAATAACATATATTACAACAAAATTCTTTATCAAACCTTAGCCACACCGTGCCCCTTTCTCTTCTGAGCAAATATGAACACAAATGTCTTCCTACTATTCTATCCTGGTTTGAGAAGTCCAACTTCTCATATGGATAAATAAGATAATGAACGTATAGAAGACACCACCACAACCCAAATGCGAAACAAACACAAAGAATTTAAAAATAAAATAAAAAACACGGGATGGACTTTGGAATTTCCACAGGAAATTTATTTCCTATCGTTAACTGGGCCAAGCTCATCATCTAATACGACAGGTAAGTAATAATAAAAATGTCAAAATTACGAAAATACCCTCTTTTTTGGAAAAAAGTGAAAAAAATTATGAAATGAAAATTAAAAAAAGAAGTATTCGAAAATAATGATTTTAAAGCTAAAAGAACGAAAATTACGAAAATACCCTTCACATTGGAAAAAATGAAAAAAACGAAAAAATTTCAGAAAATCCAAAAAATTACGAAATGAAAAGTAAAAAAAAAGAATTATTTTAAAATAACGACTTTTGAAGCTAAAAATGCTAAAATACCCTTTATTTTGGAAAAAGCGAAAAAAAAATGAAAAAGTTTCAGAAAATTACGAAATGAAAAAAAAATATTTTAAAATAACAATTTTTGAAGCTAAAAATCCTAAAATTACGAAAATACCCTTTATTTTGGAAAAAGGGAAAAAAATGAAAAAATTTCAGAAAATCCAAATAATTATGAAATGAAAACTAAAAAAAGAATTATTTTAAAATGAAAGCTAAAAGTGCTAAGATTACGAATATACCCAATATTTTGGAAAAAGTGGGAAAAATAAAAAAAAATTCAAAAAATCTAGAAAATTATGAAATGAAAACTAAAAGAAGAAGTATTCAAAAATAATGACTTTTAAAGCCAAAAAGACCAAAATTACGAAAATCCCCTTGTTATTGAAAAAAGTGAAAAAAATATTATTTTTTCATGATTTTCTGGATTTCTTGAAGTTTACCATTTTTTTCTAATTTTTTCAACATGAAGGGCATTTTCATAATTTTGGTCTTTTTAAACTTTAATAATTATTATTTTTGAATAATTCTTTTATTACTTTTCATTTCACAATTTTCATAATTTTTTGATTTTTTTTTTCACTTTTCCAATATGAAAGGCACTTTCGTAATATTTACAATTTTAGCTTTAGAAATCATAATTTTCGAATAATTCTTTTTTTACTTTTTATTTCTGGAGTTTTTGAAATTTTTTCATTTTGTTTGCTTTTTTCAAAATGAAGGGTATTTTCGTAATTTGGACATTTTTAGCTTTAGAAGTCGTAATTTTCGAATAATTCTTTTTTTACTTTTCATTTCGTAATTTTTTGGATTTTTTGAAATATTTTCAATTTTTTTTACATTTTTCAAAATGAAGGTTATTTTCGTAATTTTGACATTTTTAGCTTTAGAAGTCGTAATTTTCGAATAATTCTTTGTTTACTTTTCATTACGCAATTTTTTGGATTTTTTTTACCTTTTTCAAAATGAAGGGTATTTTCGTAATTTTGACATTTTTAGCTTTAAAAATCGTTATTTTAAAATAATTCTTTCTTGTATGTCATGCACACGTTTCAATATATTCATTGGCTAAAATGCCAAGTTTTTGTTATTTTTTGTATTTCTCACTGTTTGTGGCTTTCTTGAAAAAACGATGGAATTTTCATCTTTCATTCCGTCTTTTCTATTAACCATGAATTCCATTTAACAAAATTTTGGAGTTGATGGAACGGAAATCATTCCGCATATTATATTTCCATCATTATCTGGAAGAAGTGGAAAAGGCTCCGGTTGGAACGGAAAATTTTGACATCCAGCCCCACCAATAACTATTAAGTGCAGTTAACAAGAGTACCAGTACCCTTCGATTCCTAACCCTAATTGCAATACTATCAAGTAGATCAACATGCTTTCACTTCTCTATTCCTGCCCATAGATATATAAATCTCAAAATAGAGAAAAGCATTAGAACTTCTATATAAATTCAAAAAAAAAACTCTTATTTCTTTCATAACAAAGTATCCAGCAAAAGGCAAGGCTGATAAGCTCAAATAGTTTCATCCTTCTATGATCATGATGATTGAATCTAGCAAAGTTCCAGTATTCAAATTGATTAGCAAGAAATTCCCCCCACTTGACATCAACATCAAAAATTCAAAATACACCAAATAGTACTCATCTTCCCAGTTGCAGAAAACACATTTTTCTTCCATAACAACTTCGTTTTCTACTCAATATAGCAATTGTCTTGTGCTTCCCATCTATCAAAATCCATATATGAGTTTTCATCTTCAATGGTACACTATCCCACAAACCTTAAATCCAATGAAAATTCTACCGAGAAATAAGGGCGTACCCAGTATTAGGCCAGCTAGGGCAGTGGCCCTAGCTGTAAATTTTTTTTTTTTGGCAAAAGCTAAGCACATCCAAAAGTTTGCCCTACCCAGAATTTCAAACGTGCCCTACCTTAGGCACATGAAAGCCAAATTTCAGCCCACATGACACTTCAACAGGCTGTTTTTGTGGTGAACTTCTTCATGTTGACATATATGTAGACAAATTTGATTAATTTTTGCAGTATGGGACTACTTTTGGCCCTAGCTCAACCAACGAGCTAGGTCCACCACTGCCGAGAAATTTAAAGAATCTATACATATATTTAATCGCAAAAAAATTCCTTTCACCATCCCAAACAAACTCAGCCTTATCAATGATTTTTATCAGCTGAATAAACTAAACCAACACTCTACCTTCCAAAGTTATAGAAAATGATAAATTCCATTTAAAATTATGCCCATCACCACTGTAAACTTCATTGGTCGAACTGAATTTGTTCAAAGACACTTCAAACAAATCCGCAAATTCTGTTAGATTTATGATGAAATGGATTTATGAATTGTATGAACTGAAGAGATGAGATCTGCAAGAGAGAGAGAGATTCAGAAATGAATGTATTCTTATTGAATGAATCGGTGTACATGATTCTACTGTATGTATAGAAAACAAAGAGTAAATGGGCTAGGCCCAATAGCACGGTCCAACAGAATGCCACAATACAAAAGACTTGTAAATACTTGTAATAATGTTTATGTGAACCGATATGATCATTTACTTTCTCTATTATACTCCTCCTTCAAATCCTACTTAGGGTTTGTGGCAGCGCAGAAAAATTGAGAAAGAAATCAATCTAAACAGAGATAGTCAGCAAAAATCACTTGCGGTGCTTGCTCCTGGAAGATTGCCATGAGATTTGGCCCTTTTTAGAAGATCGAGGTCGGATCTGATTGGGTTGGCCTTCTTTGACGCTGCAATGATTTTTGCGAGATGAATCGTTTGTTATGCTGTCTATGCTTGCTGGTTTCAGTGAAGATGAGCTTTGATTTTGAGATTTGGCAGCTGCTCCCTTTAGGATTATGGAGCTCTTGCCTTCAATTGCTTTGAGCTTTTCTTTGAATCGGAGAAAATTCTTCCTTGCAATCGGTTTGGTCGGAATATCCGCAAGTTAGTGAGTGGTTGGTATATGATTTACTAGTAGCTTATTCTCTGCTACTTTTTCTCTTACAAAATGAATATCTAGTTCAACATATTAGTTCTGGAGTGCTAAACTGGATTCACACTCTATGGCACAACACTAAGATTATCACATCACACAATGGGTTGCCTGTTGGTCTTGATTTGTAGTTCATGTAACAGTGATTCATTCCATGTTATTTTAGATGTAACGTTAGCTGCACTCACTACAAGAAAATTAAAATACCATATTGCAACTAGTTATTTGCAACTGGCAACGAATGACAGTTGCAGTAAATGATATTTAGCAACAGACCTTTTACAGCAGTTGCGATAGATGAGAATTAGCAACATGCCATTTCTTTCTATTGCGAAAAACATATTTTTAGCAACTGTGCTTCCCTTCCAGTTGCAAAACCATATTTTTAGCAACTGCGCTTACATAACAGTTGCAACAAACATATTATTTACAACTGCACTTCCAAACTTGTTGCAAAAAAACATCTTAACCAGCTGTTTTCGTCACTTGCAATAACTGTATTTTTTACAAGTGACAAAGCCAGTTACGGAAAACGTACTACTAAAAATAAGTAGCAGTTTTTAATTAAGAATTCGAAATGACTACTTCTAATTAACTGTTACTAAATAAGTAGCAATTTTTAATGATTAACTTTTAATAATTAATTTTAAATAGTTACTATTAAATAATCAACTATTGGTAATTATATAATAATTAATATTAATATTTAATAATTATTAGTAAATAATAAAATTTAATTATTATAAAGTGATATTTATAATTGATGATAAAATAATAATAATTAATAACTAACATTTAAAAAATAATAAAACAAATATATAATTATTAAATAATAATAATTTTAAAAAAATAAAAAAACTAATGGATAAAAATTACTAATTAATTCCAAATACGAATATGTATAAATATTAAATAAATAGTAAACAATTAAATAATTAACAAATTCATAATCAATAAATGAACGATAAAAAATTTCAACATCACTCTTCTCTAAAATGTCAGCGTCCCTCTTCTCTAAAATTAACAAATTCATTTTCAATTTTAAAGAAAAAAATGTTTATATTAATGTTCTCGAAATAAACGGTATACGCTGCTTCCACGCACTTTTCGTTTCCAATTTTTTCTTGCTCCCGCGCAATTTTCCACTTCTACGCCTTCATTTCACTTCACGCTTTATTCCACCAACCTAATCACAATGTTTACATCATTCTCACTTCACATTATATTCCTTTATTCTTCCTCTCCACGCTTACGCCATTCGCATCTTATCAGGAAATACTAAAAACGTGGTGAAGAAATATCGCCTTACCCTTTGTCAGGTCATCCATTTCAACTGTTGGTCGTTACTCCTCCAGCACCTCACTACACCAAATAAGAAAATTTGAAACATATGATATTTTTCAATTGAAACCCTTTTTTCAGTTTCTAGGCTTGAAATAGTTATCTAGTGTTTCTATATCTGATGAAGTGTTTCCAGTATTTTTGATAGTTTTAAATATATAATTTTTCGTGCAAATAAGTTAACGTCTTTCCTATTTTATCTATGATACCACCGTTCCAGATTACAAGCCAAATATCTTTCCCTTCTCGGCCCGTGATTCCAAAAAGAAAAAAAATTAGACCGCGTTGCTTTTCTTTTCCGCAAACCCTTATTCCTTAGATATTCTCAGATCTTCCGTTCCAGCAATCGTTGCTTTCCTTTTCCTCTGAAGGTAACCCTCGATTAATAGTTTTATTGTAGTGTATTATCACTTTGACTTTTGAATTTTGATTGTACTTGTAACTTGTTTGTTTTCAATTGCGTTTTAACTTCTGCGATACTCTGATTTGAAATAAAATATGGACTACAAAGTAAACTTGTAAACAATTCTACGTTGAAGCTGTCTTGCTGTGGTGTTGGAACCGTTCTACACTACAGTTGAACTTTGTCTGAACTAAGTTTTAGACGGGTTTATGAAAACTCCTTTCTAAAGCTTGACTCAGTTGGGGGTAATTTAACTGAATTAAGCAGTATTGAGGTTCTACCAAAACACCGGTTGTAACACCTCACCTCTATACCCATATTATCCAAGAGTATTGCTAAGTAATACAGTCATATAATACAGAGAATGAGGCTGTAAGGGGCACACACGTGCGAATTATCTTGGACTAACACTGGTACGTATTAACATTTCTGAAATATCGCTTACCCTTACGTACTCAATGTCGGTACAAAACATTACACGTGTGCCTCCAGGACAGAACAATACCAGATATACATGAATACAGAGATCATAGAGTTAATCGCAGTGATAAAATATAAGAGAAATTAATTTACAAGGAAAAATTATTTGAAAATTTTACCCATAAGGGCAAGAGACTAAATTAATTCAAAAGGTCAAAACATAGTCCAAATTTATTCAAAAGGACAAAACAAAGGATTTTTTCCTAAAAAAAATTAGAAAGTTTTTTTTTTTTGTAGATTTTAGGTATCAGTTTTGTATATCTGTAGGTATCAGTTTGCACTCTCCAGCTAATAGGTAGCGGTTTTGTGTGTCTGAAGGTATCATATTTTAGCCAACAGCTGCAGAGAGCAAACTGATAGCTAAAATTTGCAAAAAAAAAAAAAAAAAAAAATCATTATAAAAAGTTATATGTATTGTCCTTTTGAATAAATTTGATCTATGTTTTGTCTATCTGAATAAATCTTTAGTCTTTTATACTTAAAATTTTCAAACAATTTGTCCTTCACATTATTTTCCTGAAAATGTAATGTATAATATTTGACATTCTATACACATTTACTTATTACACATCAATATATACATCAATCCATATAATACGAGATAGTACGTGATATTCTAAGTTATTATACTCCTCTAAGCCCAATAAATACAAGCTGGTCTCAAGGTCCCTGAACATGTAATGTCTCGGTCTGACCCGATCGAGTAATATATAAAATAACAAACGGATCAGTCTATGTCTAAATCCATTATAGTTAATATAAAATGTTTGGGTTCTCTAAACTCGAAAGATCATTCAAAATGTAAACTTAATCATTAAGTTCACTCAAATATCGACATTAATGATTTATGTCTTGTGGCTAATTGTTAGTGGAAGCATTATCATATAGAAACATATGCAAATGACATCATATTCTTATTCAAATAAATCTCATTTAACATTTATAACGCATTATGAAATAGCCGAGATATCACAATCACATGATAGCTCACAAGCCATCAAAATACAATAACAAGATGAAATCATAAACAAGAAACATACAATCACATGTTAGCTCACAGGCCATCAAAATACAATAACAAGATGAAATCATAAATAAGAACCATATATTCAAATGATAGCTCACAGGCCATTAAAATACAATAACAAGATGAAATCATAAATAAGAACCATATATTCACATGATAGCTCACAGGCCATCAAAATACAATAACAAAATGAAATCATAAATAAGAATCATATATGTAAATCACATCAAAATTTAAGAAAATTTATAAAAGGTCATATGGATCCATATCAACATTGGCGAGACTCAGCAACGCCACACGCATATCAACATTGGCGAGACTCAGCAACGCTGCACGCATATCAACATTGGCAAGACTCAGCAGCAATGTCGCACGCATATCAACATTGGCGAGACTCAGCAACGCCGCACGTGCAATGGAAATATTATATACATGTACTAAACAATTCTGACACCTATAGTGGAAGATACTCAGATCTCCATACGTTAGACTCTCAGGTCTAATATAGGATAGTCACTCAGGACTACCTCGATAGCCGCTCGGGACTATTAGTAGTGGTAAGGAGATAGTTGCTCGGGACTTCTCAGTATAGACAATGGCTTATATACGCCATCAACTTACAAACAGTAACCCGAATAGTGGTAGCAGTGCGTCCCATACCACACGTTCTCACTGCTTGGTTGACTAATAGCTCGCATAGAAAACTTACCCTTCAATACTCTATATAACAAGTCTAATGAATAACTAGGAACGTGACACCGAAAGTCCCATACCAGACGGTTTCACTAAACTGTTTATTCAAATTCCTCGTTACATAGAATATAAACATCATAAAACCATATAAAAGATGTCATCGCTGTTCCATGTTCAAATCATAAACCAAATCCTTATCAATAGTGAATCATTCATTAAAAAATGCGAACAGGAGAAAATAAAATAAACGAGAAGCACAGAAACTAAAATAAATAGCTAAGTCGTAAAAATAGATATCATATTCAAATCTTCAAAACTATCTTAAAGGTAATATAATTCCAACATAATTCGCAACCGAACAAAATGAGATAACATTTAAAGGATGGTTTAAATGCTTGGAAAACATATTATCTATCATAAATATATAAACCAATTAAACATGTTATGTAATAATATTAACATATTAATATACCAATTATTGTCATAAACAATTTCATGGTATAATAAAATGAAAACTTCTCAAGTAATTTATTATAAATAGTTGTAAAATATTTAAGTTGGTCGAACAAACCAAATAGGATTTATTCTAAAATAGAATATTTAATTAAAAGTATAAGCTTGAGAGTATACATAAATTAAATTGCATACATATATGCTTGCCAGTAACATAGATTAAACACTAATATATATATATATATATATATATGCTTCTCAGTTTATTTAATATCACAAAATAAATCAATCGTCAAAATAAACGACACATATAAGTACATATTGAAAAATAAAATTGATAACTTCCCCTCTATATTAAACATCAAACCGACACAAAATTCATTGATCAAATCGATTTCATAAACAATTATATGACAACCATATCAATTCAACCAATTCATTCATCAAAGCAATTCAACCTAATCACACAATGATATGCAAAGATATAACTATTATGGGTAAAGACATAGATGTGAGTGAGGGGAAAACTCACCGGATAACGCATTAAAATCCAAATTAGCGACTCTTATTGTTGTCATTAGTCTTCATCACTACCTAATCCGTACACCTTGTATTGTCGCTCCTCCTCCAACATCAACCGTCAGCGCTCAAGCCAAGGAGCCTCCTCTGCTCGTGCAATTTGGAGGCACAGTCCTCTCGTCCAGGCTCATACCCCCTAACTCGCCAGCTTTAGCGATGAGTCTACATCGTGCTCCTCTTTATTATTATTATTATTTCCTTTCGATTTAGGGATTGAGAAAAATAAAATAGAAGGCGATGGGTTTCTGATTTTCGAAAGAAGAAGTTGGCAAACCCAGTAGTGGCTTCCATAGAACGAAAAAGTAAAACAGGTTTGGGCCTCGGGCCTTTGGGTCTTATGAATCTAAACAATTAAAATTTAATCCTAGTTTAGTTAATTTCTAGTATCTATGAGCTTTAACTCACAGAAATAAATACCACGGCTAACCTTCAATTGTTTTATAAACTGAACATTGATAACATGACAACGTATTTCATTGAAGTTGGCCGACTGTACTTATTGGTTCAACCTTCAACCATAATAAATTTATTTCTCCACTATTTCAATTATTTATATTCAGCAATTTATTTTATTCAATTGCATTCAAGATTTCCATCTAATATAAATAGATCACCATGCCCTACAAATCTTTGTTTTTGGTAATTAAACAATTTTTACTCCACTTGACTCTCATCCATTTTATTTGTAAACCCAACATCAAATAACAAAAATATTTATTTGTTATCTACGTTAATTACATATTCAAAACCTTTTCATATTTCTTAAACAATTTATTCAACTATGTATCACCATTTAACGTAGACATCCCCTTTAATTTAATTTAATAAATATATAATTGCAACGTCAAAACAGGGTTGTTACAGACTTCCCCATTAACAAAATTGCGTCCTCGCAATTTCTTATGGGGAAAGTAAACTACTTATTTTATGATCCTAATGTACTCTATATTATTTCAATATGTAGCTTATACGCTTGATTCAGTTGCATGCACAATGTGTTTTAATTGAATTAACCTTAATATCTTATATTTTCTGTATATAATTTTAGTTTAGAAAATTTTCTAGCTCCAGAAATCTTAGAAAAATTCGACAGAGTCTCCTTTGTATGGTGGACGTTTGGAAAAATCCAATACAATATAATTACATAATATACATCTCCGAAGAGGCATCCCAACACAGGGAAAACAAAACAAGAGCACATGTTACCAATATTTCCCGGGATTTAATCCAAAAACCTACCTTTTTATTTAGCATGTTTAAGAATGTTAGCGTATTGTTGATCTTGCATAAAATGGTCGCCGGGACCAAATTGCTTCATATACGCCTAAGCTTATCTCAAAAAGTATGTTAGTTTAAATGAAAAAACAAGTTATATATATATATATATATGATAGGATCGATTAGGGGTTACTTCAAGCTACACCCACAATATCACACACAAGACAATCAATCAACACACCATTCAAATAAAAAAGATACGATGAAAGTAAAATAGCAAGACACAAGATTTTTATACGTGGAAAACCTCTTCGATGTGAAGAGTAAAAACCACGAGACCTCTTAAGGAGTCTACCCTCTTCTCTTATTGATAAACCAAAAGGGGAAAACAGCCCCAAAATGTTTACAAAAGATTCTCTTCTAATCACCGGAATCCAAAAACAATAAGAGATGAAAAAGGTGTAAGAGAACACCCTATGTGTGCACTTCAGGCCAGCGGTGTATCGAGCAAGAATGAAGCTCAATCTTGAAGACCAAAACACCTTGAAGAAGATGATAAATGACCAAAAACTGCTGCTGCCTTATGTGACCAGATCTGGTTATATTAACCCTTTTTCTTTTAATGTGCATACCAAAATTGTGAGTAATCTCCCAAATGTCTTTCCTTAAAAGAAAAGATATTGTTGCACAAAAGGCATGCTTGCACAACAAATCTAGAAAAAAGACAAAACTAATAAATCTCTCCCACAAATTAAGCATGGCCTGCATAAAAAGATATGCCAAATATGCCTGCATACAATTATGCCAAATATGCTTGCATAAAATTATGTCAAATATGCCTGCATGAAATTATGCCAAACAAGCCTGCATAAAATTATGCCAAATATGCTTGCATAAAATTATGCCAAATATGCTTGCATAAAATTATGCCAAATATGGGCTGGAATATCCAACAATCTCCCCCTCCAGCCCAACTTGGGGAAGATGTGCATGCTTCAATCATCATTTGAAACTCATTCCCACAAGCTTGCTACAAACATCAAGCTTGTTTCCTGGAACCACTTTAGTCAACATATCTGCACCATTCTTGTTTGTATGAATTTTCTTTAACTTGAGCATATTTTCTTCAATCACATTTCTTAACCAATGATACCGAACATCAATATGCTTAGTGCGTGCATGATACATGGAATTCTTGCTCAAATCCATAGCACTCTAACTGTCACAGAATACTATATACTCTTCTTGTTGCAAACCCAACTCTTGAAGGAACCTCTTCAACCAAAGCATCTCTTTACTTGCTTCCACAGCTGCTATATACTCTACCTCGGTTGAAGATAAAGCCACACACTTTTGTAACTTGGATTGCCAAGAAATGGCTCCCCCTGAAAATGTGAACACATAACCTGAGGTAGATTTTCTACTATCAATGTCACCAGCCATGTCTGCATCTGTATACCCCTCAAGAACATGTTTGCTACCTCCAAAACATAAGCAAAATCTAGAAGTACCACGCAAATATCTGAAAATCCACTTTACTGCATCCCAGTGAACTTTACCAGGATTGGATAAGTATCTACTCACCAAACCAACAGAATGTGCAACATCTGGCCTAGTGCACACCATAGCATACATCAATGAACCAACTGCAGATGAATAAGGAATAGAAGACATACTTGCTTTTTCCTTCTCCGTTGTTGGACAATCCCTCTTACTTAGCTTAAAATGAGATGCGAGTGGTGTACAAACCGGCTTAGCATGCTTCATATTGAACCTTTCAAGCACACGTTCAATATATTTTTCTTGAGATAGCCACAACTTCCTAGCTTTTCTGTCACGAACAATCTCCATGCCTAAGATTTTCTTTGCAGGACCCATGTCCTTCATGTCAAATGACTTGGACAAATCTTTCTTCAAGTTGCTAATCAATTCTAAGTTTTGTCCAACTACCAACATGTCATCCACATATAAAAGAAGAATAATGAAGATATCACCAGGAAACTTTCTAAAATACACACAAGGATCTGCAACAGTCCTCTTGTAACCATTGCTTGTCATAAATGAATCAAATTTGTGATACCACTGCCTTGGTGCTTGCTTAAGTCCATAAAGACTCTTCTTCAACTTGCAAACAAGTTTTTCTTTTCCCTTTTCTTCAAATCCTTCAGGTTGTTCCATGTAGATTTCTTCCTGCAAATCACCATGTAAAAATGCGGTTTTTACATCAAGTTGTTCCAATTCAAGGTCACAACTTGCTACTAAACCCAAAATGGTTCTGATAGAAGTCATCTTGACAACTGGTGAAAAAATCTCATCAAAATCAATGCCTTTTTTCTGATTGCATCCTTTGACTACCAATCTAGCTTTGCGCTTTACTATCTTCTCACCATCTTTCTTGTTCTTGAAAACCCATTTGTTTTTCAAAAGCTTCTTGCCTTTTGGAAGTTTCACTAGCTCAAAAGTCTGATTCTTCATCAAAGAATCCATCTCCTCTTTCATAGCCTCAAGCCAAAGATTCTTGTCTTGACTGGACAACACTTCTTGGAAGCTCTCGGGCTCACCATCAGCTGTAACTAAGATATAATCTGTGCTTGGATATCTTGTAGATGGTTTATGTTCTCTGGTTGACCTTCTAACTTGAGCATCATCCACTTGTGGGGCAATTTGCTCCCCCTGCTCACAAGCCACTTCTCCATTTGGTTGAGCTTCATCATGAACATCATCATGAACATCATCAAAATGTGCACCATCAAGCTGTGCATCATCAACACCTTCATGTGTTGCATCAATATCAGCCTGTATTGGCTGTTCAACAAAACCACGAGTAGGGGACAAAGAAACATCAGTAGTATCAATAAAAAAATCTGAGCTAGTATGATACCTTGCACTCAAAAGTTCTGCACCTTTTTCATGCTCAAAGAACACTACATCTCTGCTTCTTACTACCTTTCCTTTTTCTGGATCATATAGCATGAACCCGTACTCTTCATCACCATAGCCAACAAAAACACATGGATTAGTCTTGGAATCCAGCTTTGACCTTTGGTCTTTTGGCACATGCATGTATGCCTTGCATCCAAATACTCTAAGATGTGTATATACAGGATCACATCCCTTCCATGCTCTCTCTGGAATGTCAAGCCCCAATGGAATAGATGGAGAACGGTTGATCAGATAAACTGCTGTATTCACTGCTTCAGCCCAAAATGACTTTGGTAGATCGGACATCTTCAACATGCATCGCACCTTCTCCACAATGGTTCTATTCATCCTCTCAGCTACACCATTGTGTTGGGGAGTGCCTGGAACTGTCTTCACATGTCGAATACCATATTGCGCACAATAATTCTTGAACTCATGTGAGGTATACTCTCCACCATTGTCTGTACGAAGGCACTTCAACTTGCTTTCTGTCTCCCTTTCCACCATAACATGAAACTTCTGAAAAGTTTCAAACACTTGGCTTTTGGTCTTCAAAATGTAAATCCATGTCTTTCTAGTAGCATCGTCAATAAAAGTGACATAATATTTGTTGCCACCATTGGATTCAACCTCAATAGGACCACATACATCCGAATGTACAAGCTCCAACTTAGCCTGCTTTCTTGTAGACTTTCTAGCAAAAGAAGCTCTATGTTGTTTTCCTGCTAAGCAATGATCACAAGGGTTAAGTGAAATTGTAGTATTGACAGGAATAAGAGATTTACCTGCTAAATATTTCAAACCCTTTTCACTCATGTGTCCCAATCTTCGATGCCACAAATTAGGAGAATCTTTTTCTTCCACTGCATTGAGCTCACCAAAACATACAGTCAAATATGTCTTGTACAAAGAACAACACAACTCGCCTCTTGCAATTGACATGGATCCCTTGGATAATTTCCACTTGCCACTCTCAAATGTGTGACGAAAGCCTTCTTGATCAAGAATATGAGCTGAAAGCAAATTAAGACGCAAATCCGGAATATGACGTACACCTTTCAATGTAAGCATGCATCCAACATTAGTCTTCACACGAATATCACCAATCCCAACTATGCTTGCTGAACTCTGGTTACCCATTTTGACACTGCCAAAATCACCTGCTTGATAATTCAAAAAATACTCTCTCTTAGGAACACAATGATATGAAGCACCTGTATCAACCAGCCACTCAGAATCTGTACTGCTAACATGATGACATTCACTAGTTGCGCAAATTAAAGTGACATCATCATCACTTTTAGAGGCTACTGCTGCAACATTTTTATCATCGCCTTCTTTCTGAAAATCATTCTTCTTCCCATGTTCTCTTTTCCAACGAAAGCAATACTTTTTAATATGGCCAGGCTTCTTGTAATAGTTGCATATGAAGTGATTCTTTCCATCACTAGACTTGGATCTTCCTCTTGAGTTATCACGGCCTTTGGGTCCTTTGCTCTTGCTTCTTCCTCTATTCTCCACAACAAGAGCTTGTGAATTGTCAACTCCAATCTCTTTTCTTCTAATTTCTTCATTAAACATGCTTTCTTTGATCACATCCAAAGATAGCACAACATCTGGAGCTGAATTACTAATGGTCACAACTAAAGTTTCCCAACTATCTGGCAAAGAACTCAATAAGAACAAAGCTTGCAATTCATCACCAAAAATGAACTTCATAGTTGTCAACTTGTTAATAATATCTTGGAAATCACTAAGATGCTCAGAAACTGACTTTCCACCTTTCAACTTTAGATTAACAAGCCTTTTAATCAATGAAGCTTTGTTATGGGCGGTTTTCCTCTCATACAAACCTTCTAATTTCTTCCACAAATCATATGGATCGGTCTCTTGTGACACATGGTTAAAAATGCTAATGTCAACCCATTGTCTAATGGTTCCTAAAGTTTTCCTTTTCAACTTTATCCATTCATTCTCTTCCATTTTATCGGGTTTAGAAGGTTTAGAGTTAATACCACTCGAACTAGTGACGGTTTCAATTGGGTCATGTAAATCCCTGCAATATAACAAGTCTTCCATCATAGGTCTCCAAATAGAATAGTTGGTTGATGTCAACTTAATCATTGAGCTATGACTGCTCAACTCCATAGTGTGATAAATAACCTACCCAAGCTCTGATACCAATTTGATAGGATCGATTAGGGGTTACTTCAAGCTACACCCACAATATCACACACAAGACAATCAATCAACACACCATTCAAATAAAAAAGATACGATGAAAGTAAAATAGCAAGACACAAGATTTTTATACGTGGAAAACCTCTTCGATGTGAAGAGTAAAAACCACGAGACCTCTTAAGGAGTCTACCCTCTTCTCTTATTGATAAACCAAAAGGGGAAAACAGCCCCAAAATGTTTACAAAAGATTCTCTTCTAATCACCGGAATCCAAAAACAATAAGAGATGAAAAAGGTGTAAGAGAACACCCTATGTGTGCACTTCAGGCCAGCGGTGTATCGAGTAAGAATGAAGCTCAATCTTGAAGACCAAAACACCTTGAAGAAGATGATAAATGACCAAAAACTGCTGCTGCCTTATGTGACCAGATGTGGTTATATTAACCCTTTTTCTTTTAATGTGCATACCAAAATTGTGAGTAATCTCCCAAATGTCTTTCCTTAAAAGAAAAGATATTGTTGCACAAAAGGCATGCTTGCACAACAAATCTAGAAAAAAGACAAAACTAATAAATCTCTCCCACAAATTAAGTATGGCCTGCATAAAAAGATATGCCAAATATGCCTGCATACAATTATGCCAAATATGCTTGCATAAAATTATGTCAAATATGCCTGCATGAAATTATGCCAAATAAGCCTGCATAAAATTATGCCAAATATGCTTGCATAAAATTATGCCAAATATGCTTGCATAAAATTATGCCAAATATGGGCTGGAATATCCAACAATATATATATATATATATATGTGTGTGTGTGTGTGTGTGTGTATATATATATATATATATATCTATGTGTATGTGTGTGTGTGTGTGTTTTGTTTCAAATAACATGCTACTATCCAATAATACTTTAACAACCAAAGTACTAAATTAAACTATGAAGCCCCAAATATGATGAAGAGTTAAAGAGATGGATGCATTTTTTTTATTCATGAATTACAAGTATATAAAGATACAAATACATGCAGTCAATCCTTATCATGATATTTACTACATTTCATCATATTTATTATAACTGCAACAATTATGGAATAAATATAATAAATGATATTTATTTTATTTTTTGTCATATTATGACATACTATATATGTAGAGATTGACTTAGAATATGTTAATCCTTATCATGATATTTATTCTATTTCAATGGCATACCATATATGCAGATATTGACATAAATTATGTCAATCCTTATCACGCCCCCTCAAAACGAACGACCAAGATGAAAGACCGATTTTGCTAACCAATGTTGTTAAGGGGGTACGTGGCAATGGTTTAGTGAGGGCATCCGCAAGCTGGTCATTAGTGGAGATGTAAGAGACCCTCAAATTTCCACTTTGCACATTTTCTCTGAAAAAATGGTAATCCAATCCCAGATGCTTCATTTTAGAATGAAAAACCAGATTAGCACTTGAAGAAATGGTAACCGCAAACCGGATTATCACAATAGATGACTGGCGCGAGAGCGAGGTTATGACCAAGCTCCTTGAATAAATTTGCTACCCAAAGAATTTTGACAGTAGCATTTGCCACAGCCCTGTACTCAGCCTCGGTGGATGATCTAGCTCTTGCACTCTGCTTCTTTGACGTCCAAGAGATAGGATTCTTGCCCAATTAGACTATATATGCTATTGTAGAAATGCAGTCGTCTTTGTTACGAGCCCAATCCGCATCAGAATAAGCATGGATTGTGAGAGGTGAATCTTTGTGTATAATTAAATCCATATTAGATGTACCACTTAGATACCGAAGAAGAAGATGTAGAGATTGCATGTGTTCCTCAGTTGGACGCTGCATGTATTGAGTTAACTTATTCACTGCGAATGCCACATCAGGCCTTGTAAGACTTAAATATTGTAAACTTTCTATCAAAATACGATACTTAGTAGAATCGTTGAGAAAATTTCCATGTACAGTTAACGGAGGATGAGTTGCTAATGGTGTTGCAACTGGTTTTGCATTGTCCATATTAGCTTTGCACAAAATATCGGCAATATACCTCTTTTGACTCAAGAAAATACCTTTTGGATGAGGCATTACTTCCACTCCTAGGAAGTAACACAATTCTCCAAGGTCTTTGAGTGGGAAACGTGTCGCCAAATTTTTTATGAAAGCTTCTAGTGCATGAGTTGCATTACTTGTAACAATAATATCATCCACATAAACCAACAAATAAATAATGTTACCATTTTTGTGCAATGTGAACAAGGATGAATCGGAGATCGTATTCTTGAAGCCCAACTCAATTAAATATTGACGCAATTCTTTATACCAAGCTCTTGGAGCTTGTTTTAACCCATACAGCGCCTTATTTAATTTACATACATGTGTTGGATGCATAGGATCTGTGTAGCCAGGAGGTTGTATGGTGTATACATCTTCAGTGAGTGTGCCCTGTAGGAAAGCATTGTTTATGTCAAGTTGGCGCAACGACCAACCTTGACTAACCGCAAGTGAGTGCACAAGCCGGACCGTGGCGGGTTTAACTACGGGGCTAAAAGTTTCACTGTAGTTCATGCCAGCTCTCTGATTAAAACCTCTTGCAACATAGCGAGCCTTGTACTGAATAATGTTACCATCTTTATTCTTTTTAATTCGAAAAATCCATTTGCATCCCACTACATTTTGTGACATAGATGAAGGTACAAGACCCCAAGTTCTATTTTTCATTAATGCGTTAACCTCTTCAACCATAGCCTTACGCCAAACGGGGCTTTTTAATGCTTGGGTGATATTTTTTGGGATCTCCATTTCATGGACCTTCGCATTTAAATTTATTTTACTGATTGGTTACCTAATGCCATGTTGAAGTCTTGTGGTCATCTGAGGAGAATGTGCAGGATTGTTGGGTGTTGAATTTGTAGATGTGGATATATCGAGGTTTGACTGAGATGAAGTAGAGTAAAGCTCAGCAGTGGTATTAGGAGATTGAGATGAGTTTGTTGCAGACATAGGAGATAAAAGGGGTGAAGTGGGGAATGAGGTAGGAGGTGTGCTAGAAGGTGAGTTAGTTTGCAATGAATGAGAGGAGGAAGATTGAGTGTTTGATAATATAGACAGTGTGAGAGGTGCCCATTGTTCCACTAAGTCAAACAAGGAGGCAGTTGAATTTTTAAGTTTAGAGAAAGGAAAAATGTTCTCTTTGAAGTGAACATGACGAGAAACATAAACACGATTAGTGTTTAATTCAAGACAATAATATGCACTTTGAGTAGGTGAATAACCAGCAAAAACACATGGTTGAGATTTGAGTTCAAGTTTGTGAGAATTGTAAGTTTAAGCCATGGGTAGCAAAGACATCCAAAACTTCGAAGCTTGGAATAAATAGGATGTTGGCCGAATAATTTAAAGTAGGGTGACACATTGTTTAGAGTTAGCGTGGGAAGTCAATTAATCAAGTAAACAACTGTTGAGCAAGCATTTGTCCAATATTCAAGGGGCATTTTAGCATGAGTTAAGAGAGATAGAAATGTCTCAACAATGTGTCGATGTCGTCGCTCTGAATAGCCATTGTGTTGAGGGGTGTGGAGTGGAGATGTGAGATGCGAAATTCCATCGATGGACAGGTAGTTACGTAGGCTTTCATACTCACCACCGTTTTCCGAGTAGAGAGTTTTGAGAGGCAGTTGAAAGTATTTTTCAACTAGAGCTTTATAGCAAATGAATATATGTTTTGCATCTGATTTTCGTTTCAAATTATACAACCAAATGTATATAGAAAAATGATCAATGAAAATAAGATAATATTTAAAGCCATCATGAGAGTAAATTGGTGATGTCCAAATATCAGAATAAACATACTCAAGTGGGACAGTAGACACAATAGAGGAAGTAGAAAAAGGAAGTTTATGACTTTTATTGCAAGCACATGAATCACAATCTAAAGTGGAGATACTAGGAACATGAAGTTTATTTTTAGAAACAATTTTCCTAAAAACATTACAAGACGGATACCCTAAATGATGATGCCAATCAAGTGAACTAGTTGGGCTTGCATAGACTGTAGGGGTTGTGGATTTGAGCTGGTAAATGCCTGTTGCAACCAGCCCCTGGAATAGAGATTCCCCTGTTTTGAGATCCTTCATATGAAAAGAGGTGGAAGAAAAGACAATTGAGATATTGTTATCATGACAGTTGAGAAACAGAAATTACAATTTTGGATATGGCAGGAACAACTAAGAAATTATTTAGTTTGAGTGATAAAGAACAAGAACCGACGTGAGTGATTTTAAGGCATTTTCCATCACCAACGATCAACTCTTCAGTTCCATCATAAGGAGCATGAAGGGATAGATTGTTCAATTCTGTCATGATGTGGTGAGAAGCACCACTATCGGGAAGCCATGTTGAAGAGGCAGAGGGATTTACGATGTTTGCTTGAGGCTTTGGTGTGAATAGATTTGACAGAGGTTGAGAATTTGAAGAAGGAGGAATGACATTAGGAAACTTTTGCTTAAATAATGAATAATGAGCAATCACATGTCCTTGTTCTCGACACCATTGACATCTGCCTAAAAAAGTGTAAGGTTTTGTCGGATCACTGCCATTAAGAATCTGGTAGGATGAAGTTTGGTTAATGAGAGCCATTGAAGAAGAGGAAGTTGAACTGTTTTGGATCAAGGCTCTGATACCATGATGAAGAGTTGAAAAGAAGGATGAATTTTTTTATTCATGAATTACAAATATATAAAGATACAAATACATGCAGTCAATCCTTATCATGATATTTATTACATTTCATCATATTTATTATAACTGCAACAATTATGGAATAAATATAATAAATGATATTTATTATATCTTTTGTCACATTATGGCATACTATATATGTAGAGATTGACATAAATTATGTCAATCCTTATCATGATATTTATTTCATTTCAATGGCATACCATGTATGCAGATATTGACATAAATTATGTCAATCCTTACCAAAAATGTACATTGTTATATAACATATCTACTTCACAAATCAACCACCGATTCATCAAATAATTAATTATATCTCGATTCATACAAATTTCACTTCATGGTAGCAAAACTGAAATAATAACATGTGCAGGCCAGCGAAGTAAAAAGAGGTTTTTAGCCATGTATATGTCAATATAGCAAAAATTCTCACATGAAAGTTGTAGCTTAGGTAGTAGGCTTTTCGGAATGTACAGAACCATCAAATTTGGATGAACCATTCAAAACTTATGGCCAAATATCCATCATGCAAATGCTCTGTGTACTCATTTGATTTTTTTTCTACACCACCTACATAACACACATAAGCATAACAAGCAACTGTTGCTGCTATGCCGCAGTTCACACTTGCAGCAGCCATAGTGTTGCTGTTGCTTTTTTTTTCAGTGACCATTTACCGAATTTAAGGGTGAAATTTAGTCATCTTTGTCAGATTCCATGAATTTAAGGATAAATAAATGTTGAATGTACCTATTTGGAGTGATGTCTCTGCTCCATATACCGTAAATAACCAAAAGTGGATGCATAATTTTGTTAGTGTACAACTGGATACATAGAGAACTGATGGATATTGTCCATGTACTACAACATGCATAAGAATTATAGACACATCATGAGAACACATGAATTAAGGAAATAAGCAAGCTGTGAAACCATATATCATCCTCAAACGTTGAAAAAACAGCAAACAACAGTTGCAACACTTCTGAAGACACAAAATACTTATTTTGGAGAAACATATTTCATTCTGGAGAAATATATTTACTTGATGCTCATTAGAATTAGATGCCAAAAGGCTCAAAAGAACCAGATTATTACATTATTACTTTTTAAGTTAGCTTCTAAGTACTCTACTGATCCGACAAGGCCATAGCTAGCTTCTCAATTGATTTGTCCACTAATTCAAGCATATGATTTTTCATCACCAACCAAGCTATACAATTGATTCTTATAAATATATATTGATCACAGTAGAACGACTGCAGTGAGCTATTGACTCTTTCATTATAGAAGTGGATTGCTCATTCTAACGGCTATATTGAGCTAACGACTATAACTTAGAACCTAACGTTTATTGCAAATGCATTAGATCACATTTCTTATTTCAATTGCAAAATGCAGTATCCAATGGCCTAAGATGCAGACATGCTTATTATTTTTATGGGGACTGGTTTTCTGGCAACTTTCTTTGGTGGATTTACTTCTTATACGTTCCTTTCAAGGTGATGGTTGAAAATGCTTAAATGATAATATCATTATTGATGAACTGGTTCTGGACAAACATACGCGGAACATGAAGGTATATTAAAATTGGGTTTGAAAGGTATCGACGTCTTAGACATATATTAATGATCTTGTTAATATAACAAATTTGAATTAGATAGAAGTTCATAGCTTATTATATATATAGACTAACAGAACGTCCTTCACTCGCTCTATATATACTAATGATCCTATCAATATAACAGAAACTTTATTCAATGTGGATTATCACCAAAACAGCTTACGCATCAACTAAATTTCAAACTTTGAAATTCACTCTTAATCAACATTAGACTCCAAAACATTTTATTGACATAGTAAGCCAAAGAACATGGCCAGACAGACAATGAAGCATCCTCAGACATGTAAAGTTGTGAACTTAACTTTTACTCATTTAGTGACAACTGAAAAGGTAAAAAATAAAATTAAAGTTTAGCTTTTTATACAGGCTTAAATTCACTGATTTTGTTATGCTTACTAGTTCATATTTTTCATAATCCATAAGCTTTGCTTTCCCAATTATTTACTTAATAAGAACGAACAATGTATAAACTTATGTCTACAATTTTTCTTTATTATTTTTATTTTCTAATCTAACACCTATTTATTTCAATCCTTTTCAAAATATTGTGCTTGATTGTCTTGCGAAATCTCTATCGATAACGCTGATCAGACGCATCGACCAGAATTTTTAAACTACCACATAGATAAATAAGTACAATAACTTCTTTAACTATTTACTCATTGGTGTGTACTTTTAAAAATTCTTGTTCCATTAATATTGTTGTTGTTGTTATCGCTATTAATTTATTTGTTTGTTTAAATTTTATAATTATTTCAAACTCGTTTTCACATTAAATTCAACATCCCTTTATACTACATTTGTTAAACAATCAACAATCAACTAACGCCTTCAGCGAAAATTTATATATTACTCTCCGCTGTGCAACTTCTTATTTCTTAATCGCATACAATTATTTAAACTCCAAACAAAGATGAACACCACAATTGTAGAGGAAGTAAATCAATATATTATTATACAATAGAAAAGTAACAAATAATAGGTCAGGAGTTCGAGGCCTGCCCTGAGCAACTATCCTCTAAGTAAATTATACCCAGTATATTGGAGGTCCAAGGGGAACTGCGATAAGCTGTATAAACTTGCGGTTGTAGACTGGGTAGCCCTATACCTTCCAAGATGAGCGGCTTCCCGTAGTCTTCGGTGACAGTTCATTTTTTTAAAAGTAACAGGTACGTCCCCAGATGATTACCCCGGTAATCATCGTATACACCTATCATAATATAATTATTACAAAATATATCATGCACCCATGGGGAGAAGGACTCTAAGTCTCCTCTGAGGTCTAGACTTGTGTCTATGTCATATACAATGTATAGTTCTAAGACTGCTCTGATACCATTGTTGGAGAATGGAGTTTTGATGACAAGAACCTTATTTCAATTATCATTGATTATAAAATATATACTAACATTTTATATATATATATATATATGTAGGAATTATATACAGGAAATATTACTGAAGACTGTACAGTTATAAAGATGATAGAGATTCAAAGATCAGAGAAATTTCAAGACTCATGAGTAATCAAGATTTCAAGAATATTATAGTTATAGAGTCTAGATTTTGTAAGACTCTAAATAGCACTCCAGGTTCAAATTCTAATTTTCAAATTCTGATTTTCAATTCTATCCTCATTCCTCTCTATTTTATTTTCTATCTTTTCTAATTTTATCTTTTCTTGTTCTTCTTTGTTTTTCAAACTTAAATTTTATATTTTTATATTCTTATACTTTATATGTTTATATAGTTTAAAACCTTATCATGTTATAATTTTATAAATATATTTATATAGTTTATATTTATGTTTTCATATGTTTTTCTATCATATAATATTAATTTACTACATTAATTTTTACTCAAGAATTTCCAAAATTATTTTTATATCAAAACACTTGAATAATGCTTTAAAATTAAAAAATACACTAGGATATGTCGACATACCAAAAACACCATGTCGACATATAACCGTCTCTTTTTCTAATTTTGAAAAGAAGTGTCTTTTCACTATTTGAAACGATTCAGAACTGTTGCAACCTTTCATACTTTATAAAAAGGGGTTAAAACCGATTTTTTTATCATCTCTTCTTCTCTAACTTCATCCTTTTTTCTACGCCATTATTCTTAATCATTTTTATGGTTTCCACACTTATACTCTATCGAATTCAATTTCATTTTGATCAAGCTTCTTCTCTCTACACTCTCTACTCTCTAAATCAAGTGCTACTGAAGAGTTCTAGGAATGTTTCTAATTGTTTGGGTTGAGTAAAGGTTAGAATCGGTGGTATCCCTTATAGCCATTAAATCAAGGAGGATAGAATCGGTGGTATCCCTTGTAGCCGTTAAATCAAGGAGGTTGGAATCAATAGTATCACTTGTAGCCGTGAAATCAAGGAGGTTGTAATTGAATTTGGATATATTAATAAAACTCTGCGCAATCCAGCATTGCATGGGACTGGACGTAGGAGCAATCCGAACCAGTATAAAATCTAGTGTGCTCTTTCCTTTTCTGCATCTTTATTTCTGGGCGACCCCATATTATACCAGCATCTCTTTCAGTTCTTCGGTCAGCTTTCTTTCTTTCTAAGGACGAAAGCACTCTCTCTGACATTATTTCAGTTGGGCCTCCCCAGGACAACTTCAAATTGGATTAGTGTCTCCTCAACAAATAAGGGCTTGAGCCAACAAAATCCTACCAAATGGGGAGATAGTTGGAGAGGTGACAAAGCCCTATACTTTTCATTATAAAACCAATAAACCGAAAAAAGATGGATTGTTTTGTGAAAGAATCTCCGGACGTTTATTTTTTATTTGTGTTTGAATCTGTGTATGTGATCGTGTTTGTGGTGATTGATTTATCACGTAGTTTACATAAGTTTTAAATTTTGTTTAAATTTTCACAAATACTATTCATCCCCCTTCTAGTGTTTGTTTTGCCTTAATGATCCATTCCGCATTCCCTAACAATTGGTATCAGAGCAAGGCCTTTCAAAAAATTCATAATCTGATTTTTGAAAATAGTGATAATGGAAACCAACACTAGTAGCAGTAATAGTTCTTTTATAGAGGGTCAATCCACTGTTAGACCACCATTGTTTAATGGTAGTAATTACTCATATTGGGCATGTAGAATGACAATTTATTTACAATCAGTAGGATTAGACACATGGAATATTACACAAAATGAATATGTTGAACCCACAATTACATTTACACAATGGATAAATGAACAAAAGGCTGCTGCATAAAGCAATTCTAAAGCCATGAATATGTTATTTTGTTCATTAGAAAGGAATGTGTTTAATAGAATATCAGTATGTAAGACTGCTTATGAAATCTAGAGAACTTTATAAGTTACTCATGAAGGAACTAGTAAAGCTAAACAAACTAAGATAGGCATGTTAGTTAATCAGTTTGAATTATTCAAAATAAATGAGAATGAGTCTATTTCAGATATCTATTGCAGATTTGAAGAGATAGTGCATTCACTAACCACACTTCGAAAATCTTATTCAGAAGCAGATCAAGTCAGAAAAATATTAAATTCATTAACTCAAGAATGAGATCAGAAGACTTTGGCTATTGAAGAAGCCAATAATGTCAATGAAATGAAGATTGAAGAGTTAATTGGAAATTTGATGTAGTATGAAGTTCAATTACAGAAAAGAAATGAAAATAGATCAGCTGAAAAGAAATCTATTGCATTGAAAGAAATAACAAATGATTCTGACTCGAGTAGTGAAGATGATGAAGAAATAACACTTATGACAAATCATTTTAGAAGATTTATGAGATATAGAAGGAAGGGTTATAATTAAGCAAATTCAAAAATGAATGATGGACGATGTTTTAAATGCAACAAACCAGGTCATATAAAGAAAATGTGTCTATATCCAGACAAATCGACTCAACAAATGGAAAACAAAAATTCTTCAAGGAAAAGAAAGAAAGCATACACAACAACATTAGATGATTCAGATTCTTCATTAGGTGATGAAGAACTAGAAACCAGAAATACGAATATATGCTTTACGATAATTCAGAATTCAGAAAATCATGAAGAAACGGATAAAAAAAACTGGGTATACATTAATTAAATTTTAAATTTATTTGGTTGAATATTCGCTTTATTTGTTTGTTTGTTTTGGTTAAAATTTTAAAAACAAAAATTTGAAATTTGAGATTCAAATTTGAAATTTTAATTTTGAAACTCAAAATAATAATATAATATTAAATAATCAATAAATTAATAAAATAAAATTGTTTGATGTTTACTAAGATTAGAATTATTTCAGGAAAGCGTTGAACCTGAAATATAAATCGATAATATATTTCAAAAACATGAAAATCCAATTTCCTTTTGAAATAAGTCTAGTATTCGACATAAAAAAAATACATGTCGACATATCTAACCAATTTTGAAATTTAAGTTTTGAATTTCAAAAGTTCAAACTTTCAAACTTCCCTCCAATCTTTTCACCAACTTCCAAGGTCTGAAAATGTGTCCTTTCAATCTGAAAAGTTGTGCCTATTCAATTCGTATTCATTCAATTCATGTCTATTCAATTTTTATATATACATCTATTATTTCTACCTTTCATTCACAACCCAAAACAATATTCTTCATATCTATCCTCTTCAAAATTATCATTTCAATGGCTTCGTCAAATTCATCTCAGAAATTAACCAAAACCGTTAAAGGTTATGTTTACAATGACAAAGAGGCCATCAAAACCTATGGTAACTATTTAGCAAATGCTAAAGTTAACACGGATACTTTCGTCGTCTTTAGCGACTTTCTCTTTTTCAACACAATGAAGTGTTGAGTCTAATCGACTCTCGTGATAACGATGAAGTATGTTATCCCAAACGCGTGAAGATATTCTATGCAAATTCCAATTGTGGATTTTACAAAGGCAACAAAAATCAAATTCGGAGTAGTGTCAAAGGTACTCAAATTGTTCTTGATACCGAACTCTTAGGAGAAAATTTAAATTGTAGAAGCGTGGGCACGAATTTTTCAACTTTTGCTATCGAAGAAACCGATATGGAATCCTTTCATGATATTTTCGAAGATGGTGCTCCAATGGATTTCAAAAATCGTTTCTTACGCCCAAAAACAAGAATTGTCAACCTTCTCCTTCAGCATACGATCACCCTCGTTCCATAAATTTCAACAATGCAACTCTTAAAGTCCAAAAAGCTTCTTTGCTATTATGGGTGGATATCTTATCAATTGGGCCGAAATGATTCTAAATGAAATAAAGCCCATAGATTTATCTATAAGAGAAAACACTCTCTACTATGGTGTTTATCTCACTCGTATTTTCAAACACTTTAATGTGGATCTTCATAGAGAAGAAATTGTGCCTAGAAAAGTGTTTGACACATCAAACATTCATCTCATGCAAATTCCTCACATTTTCAAACCTTATGAGACATTCGAGGCCAAACAAGCTCAAATGCAACAAGAACAAGCACCAATGGATATTGAAGAAGAAGAAGAAACTTCTATGGAATGTATTGAGTATCCAACTTCTAAACGTATTTACAAAGACATGATTGTTCAAAATCAAGTGAAAATCATCAACAATCAAAAGAAGCTTAACAAGAGACTTTCCAAAATATCCAAATTCATGGTCAAGATAGGAAGAAAACTAGGAATTTCATCTTCCTCATTATCATCCGAAAACTAGGCAATCTAGTTTAATCTATCTTTATATATTTCCTTGTATTTGCTTTCGAATTTCGTACTTAAAATATGTCTTGTATAGTTAGATGTATTTGCTTTCTATCATGTAATGAATGGAGTTTTTTATTATTGATATAATCATTGTTATGTTTCTAGAAAAACTGTAAAACTAATTATAATATAATAGAATTCAAAATTTCAAAAAAATTCAATATAACACTATAGTATGTCGACATGACAAAAAGAGTATATCGACATATAATTGATATATTTTCAAAAAAAAATCAAATTTTAAAATTAACATAACTACTCATGTCCATTCAAAATCCAACGAATTCCAGACCCTATTTAAGTCTGTTTCTTCCAGAAAACTTCATTATTCCATTACTCCTTCCTTAATCATTTCTCATCAAATCCATGGCAAATCACATCCATAATCTTAGTGAAAATTTAGAAGAAACTCTCAGTTCTTTCAAAAACATTCTCTCTATCATTCTACGAAATCAGCGTCATCTCGAACTAAGTCAAATAAAAATGTTCGAACAACAAAAGAAGCATTTTGATGCAATGCGATGGCTAATCTCTTCTCTTTTCAGAGATGAAGAAAATAATCTCGCAAAGGCTCCGCCAACCAAAGAAGATGAAAATTGTGAAGTAATTATGAAGGATCCTATCTTTGGAGAAGAGGTTAGGTTGAAGTTCCAAGAAACGTTTAGTTATTTGGTACGATTTGATTGATTTGTTTAAATATTCTAAGACATATAGTGTGGTGTGATTTGGTGTGGTGTGATTTGATTTGAATTCTATAGCTTGAAACTTGTATATATTAAGACATATAGTGTGATTTAATTTAGTTTGGTTTGTATATGTATCAAACAAACATATGAAATAATAATATTTGGATTGGTTTGTATTTAATCATCATATTGCTAGGTATTATTATTATTATAAGTTTGAATAGATTAAGGGGGAGTATACTTATTAGGTATGTTACTTAAGTTCTATACATAAATTTATACAATTTAGGGGGAGTACATTTAAGATTTCTTTTTGATAATGCCAAAGGGGGAGAAATTATAAAATATAGGCATAGTTTATAGTTTATAAAATATACTTATTAGGTATTTTTATAGTGGTCGGTCCACTATAAAAACTGTTGTATCTTTTATTTTAAATATATTAATATATATGCTTTATTAAAAAAAATTATAGGATTCTTACAGACAGGGGGAGAATAGAAGGAACATCATCAAGCAGGTATATACAGGTATGATATTTTATAAACTAAGGTTGTCATCATCAAAAAGGGGGAGATTGTTGGAGAATGGAGTTTTGATGACAACAACCTTATTTTAATTATCACTGATTATAAAATATATACTAAATTTTTATATAGAATATATATATATATATATACATGCATACATATATATATATATATATATATATATATATATATATGCAGGAGTTATATACAGGAAATATTACTGAAGACTATACAGTTATAAAGATGATAGAGATTTAAAGATCAGAGAAATTTCAAGACTCATGAGTAATCAAGATTTCAAGAGTTCAAGAATAATATAGTTGTAGAGTCTAGATTTTGTAAGACTCTAAATAGCACTCCAGGTTCAAATTCTGATTTTCAATTCTATCCTCATTCCTTCCTATTTTATTTTCTATATTTTCTATTTTCTTATTCTTTTTTTGTTTTTCAAACTTAAATTTTATATGTTTATATTCTTATACTTTATATATTTATATAGTTTAAAACCTTATAATGTTATAATTTTATAAATATATTTATCTAGTTTAAATTTATGTTTTCATATGTTTTTCTATCATATAATATTAATTTACAACACTAAATTTTTACTCAAGAATTTCCAGAATTATTTTTATATCAAAACCATTGAAAAATGCTTTAAAATTCAAAAATACACTAGGGTATGTCGACATACCAAAAACACCATGTCGACATATAACTGTCACTTCTACCAATTTTGAAAGGAAGTATCTTTTCACTATTTGAAACGATTCAGAACCGTTGCAACCTTTCATACTTTATAAAAAGGGGTTAAAACTGAATTTTTTATCATCTCTTCTTCTCTAACTTTATCCTCTTTCTCTACACCATTATTCTGAATCGTTTTTATGGTTTCTACTCTTATACTCTACCGAATTCAATTTTGTTTTGATCAAACTTCTTCTCTCTACACTCTCTACTCTCTATTCTCTGAATCAAGTGCTATTGAAGAGTTCTAGGGCTGTTGTAATTGTTTGGGTTAAGTAAAGGCTAGAATCGTTGGTATTCCTTGTAGCCGTTAAATCAAGGAGGACAGAATCGGTGGTATCCCTTGTAGCCGTTAAATCAAGGAGGTTGGAATCAGTGGTATCCCTTCTAGTCGTGAAATCAAGGAGGTTGTAATTGAATTTGGATATACTAATAAAACTCTGCTTAATCCAGCGTTATGTAGGACTGGAAGTAGGAGCATTCCGAACCAGTATAAAATCCGGTGTGTTCTTTCCTTTTCTGCATCTTTGTTTCTATTTATTTTGTATTTATGTTTGAATCTGTGTCTGTGATTGTGTTTGTGGTTATTGATTTATCACATAGTTCACATAAGTTTTAAATTTTGTTTAAATTCTCACAAACACTATTCACCCCCCTCTAGTGTTTGTTTTGCCTTAACAATCCATTTCGCATTCCCTAGCAATCATTTTGTAACACCCCACCTCTATACCCATATTATCCAAAAGTATTGCTTAGTAATACCGTCAGATAATACGGAGAATGAGGCTGTAGGGGGCACACACGTGCGAATTATCTTGGACTAACATAAGTACATATCAAAATTTCTGAAATATCACTTACCCTTACCACTCAATGTCGGTACTAAATAGTTACAGGTGTGCCTTCAGGACAGAATAATATCGAATATACATGAATACAGAGATCATAGAGTTAATCGAAGCGATAAAATATAATGTATAATATTTTACATTTTATACACATTTACTTATTACACATCAATATATATATATATCAATCTGTACAATACATGATAGTACATGATATTCTATGTTATCGTACTCCTCTAAGCCCAATAAATACAAGCTGGTCTCAAGGTCCCTGAACCTGTAATGTCTCGGTCTGACCCGAGTATTATATAAAATAACAAACAGACCAGTCTATGTATAAATTCAATATAGTTAGTATAAAGTGTTTGGGTGCTCTAAACTCGAAACATCATTCAAGACATAAACCTAATCATTAAGTTCACTAAAATATCGACAGTAATGATTTATGTCTCATGGCTAAATGTTATGGAACCATTACCATATACAAACATACGCAAATGACATCATAATCTTATTCAAATAAATCTCATTCAACATTTATAATGCATTATGAAATCGTCGAGATATCACAATCACATGATAGCTCACAGGCCATCAAAATACAATAACGTGATGAAATCATTAACAAGAATCATATAGTCGCATGATAGCTCATAGGCCATCAAAATTCAATAGCATGATGAAATCATAAACAAGAATCATATATTCACATGATAGCTCATAGGCCATCAAAATACAATAACAAGGTGAAATCATAAATAAGAACCATATATTCACATGATAGCTCACAGGCCATCAAAATACAATAACAAGATGAAATCATAAATAAGAATCATATATGTAAATCACATAAAAATTTAAGAAAAAATATAAAAGGTCATATGAATCAATATCAACATTGGCGAGACTTAGCAATGACACACACATATCAACATTGGCGAGACTCAGCAACACTGCATATCAACATTGGCGAGACTCTGCAATGCCGCACGCATATCAACATTGGCGAGACTCAGGAACACCGCACGTGCAATGGAAATATTATATACCAGTACTAAACAATTTTGACACCTACAATGGAAGATTCTCAAATCTTCATACGTTAGACTCTCAGATCTAATATAGGATAGTCACTCAGGACTACCTTGGTAGCCGCTCAGGACTATCTAATACTGGTAAGGAGAAAGTCGCTCAGGACTTCTCAGTATAGACAATGACTTATATACGCCATCAACTTAAAATCAGTAACCCGAATAGTGGTAACAGTCCGTCCCTTACCACACGTTCCCACTGCTTTGTTGATTAATTGCTCGCATACAACACTTATCCTTCAATACTCTATATAACAAGTCTAATGAATAACCAGGATAGTGACGTCGAAAGTCCCATACCAGACAGGTTCACTAAACTGTTTATTCAAATTTCTCATTACATAGAATATAAACATCATAAAACCATATAAAAGATGTCATCACTGTTCCATGTTCAAATCATAAACCAAATCATTATCAATAGTGACTCATTCATTAAAAAATGCGAACAGGAGAAAATAAAATAAATGAGAAGCATAGAAACTAAAATAAATAGCTAAGTCATAAAAATAGATATCATATTCAAATCTCCAAAACTGTCTTAAAGGTAAAATAATTCCAACATAATTCGCAACCGAACAAAATGAGATAACATTTAAATGATGATTTAAATGCTTGGAAAACATAATATCTATCATAAATTTATATAAACCAATAAAACATGTTATGTAATAATTTTAACACGTTAATATACCAATTACGGTCATAAACAATTTCATGGTATAATAAAATGAAAACTTCTCAAGTAATTTATTCTAAATAGTTGTAAAATATTTAAGGTGGTCGAACAAACCAAATAGGATTTATTCTAAAATAGAATATTTAATTAAAAGTATAAGCTTGAGAGTATACATAAATTAAATTGCATACATATATGTTTGCCAGTAACATTGATTAAACGCTAATATTTACTTATACATATATATATATATATATATATATGCTTCTCAATTTATTTAATATCACAAAATAAATCAATCGTCAAAATAAATGACTTATATAAGTATAGATTGAAAAATAAAATTGATAACTTCCCCTCTATATTCAACATCAAACCGACACAAAATTCATTGATCAAATCGATTTCATAAACAATTATATGACAACCATATCAATTCAACCAATTCATTCATCCAAGCAATTCAACCCAATCACACAATGATATGTAAAGATATAACTATTATGGGTGAAGACATAGATGTGAGTGAGGGGAAAACTCACCGGACAACGCATTAAAATCCAAATTAGCGACTCTTATTGCTTTCACTGGTCTTCATCACTACCTAATCCGTACACCTTGTGTTGTCGCTCCTCCTCCAATATCAACCGTCAGTGCTCAGGCCAAGGAGCCTCCTCTGCGCATGTGATTTGGAGGCGCGGTCCTCTCGTCCAGGCTCATACCCCCCTTAACTCTCCAGCTTCAGCGATGAGTCTACATCATGCGCCCCTCTATTATTATTATTAGTATTATTATTATTATTATTATTATTATTATTATTATTTCCTTTTGATTTTAGGGATTGAGAAAAATAAAAACAGAAGGGATGGGTTTCTGATTTTCGAAAGAAGAAGTTGGCAAACCAATAGTGGCTTTTAGAGGAAGTAAAAGTAAAATAGTTTTGGGCCTCGGGCCTTTGGGCCTTATGAATCTAAACAATTAAATTTTAATTCTAGTTTAGTTAATTTCTAGTATTTATGAGCTTTATCTCACAGAAATAAATACCATGGCTAACCTACAATTGTTTTATAAACTGAACATTGATAACATGACAACGTATTTCATTGAAGTTGGCCGACTGTATTTATCGGTTCAACCTTCAACCATAATAAATTTATTTCTCCACTATTTCAATTATTTATATTCAGCAATTTATTTTATTCAATTGCATTAAAGATTTCCATCTAATATAAATAGATCACCATGCTCTACAAATCTTTATTTTTGGTTATTAAACAATTTTTACTCCACTTGACTCTCATCCATTTTATTTGTAAACCCAACATCAAATAACAAAACATATTTATTTGTTCGCTACGTTAATTACATATTCAAAACCTTTACATATTTCTTGAACAATTTATTCAACTATATATCAGCATTTAATGTAAACATCCCCTTTAATTTAATTTAATCAATGTATAGTTACAGCGTCAAAACAGGGTTGTTACACTAGTCCAATGCACCCCTGTGATTCTTACTGATACATGACACCTCTCAACAACCTGAATTAATGATAGTAGCTTTTTTCAAAGGGATTCACTCATTCGTGGTTAACAATGGTTTTATTGATAGGTGGATGATCAACAAATGACTAAAACTAAGTGTGTGCCTGGACATGCACCGTTCTATAGTAAAATGCTTCTGACATGTTTTTGTGGTTGTTAATTTTTTTATGCCTTGCGTTATGACATTTCTTCTCTTAAAACACAATGTATCAGTTGGGGTGTTATTTCTTATTTATCTACTCCTATATTTAGACCAAATTACTGCATCTTTACATGCTTTGTACTTTGAGTTTCTATGTAAAATAGTCGGATATACACTTTTTCAACTAAAATAACACTTCCAACGAGGGCAATGACTTCTTATCTTAGTTTACTGTAAAAAAAATTATAATCATAATAATTCTTGTGGCATTATTTATGGTACGGGTTGTTGGATCTAGATTAACCCTAGAGGGGGGTGAATAGGGTTTATCACAGTTTTTAAACTGAATTGAAAAACTGACAGGATATTAAAATAATAAACAGATCACAGAATGCAGCAGAAATAAAAGTGCAGAAAATAAATCACACACAGATATACCCAGCTTCGGCAAGACTCTGCCTACTGCTGCATTCCTAAAGTTTCTACTAGGTGATAGAACAGATCCCGCTTACAAGACCATGTAAACTTGCGAACCCCTTGCTCTTATTCTAACCCTACGCTCAAAACTCTAGACTGGTCTATATCCCCTAGACAAGATTTCCCCTAGTTTTACAGACGCTAGTAAACTGTCAGTTAACACCCTAACTGGATTCCCCTAGAATTTTACAGACTCTAACAACTGTTCAGAATGGTTTACAAAAAAAAAAAAAACAATACAACCAATAAACCCCCTTTTTCTAAAGTAATATAAGCCTACCACTTTGCTTTGTCATTAAAAAACTTGGTCTCCTCTATGTTGATGGCGGCTGAGAAATGGGAAATAGGGTTTTGCCCCAAATCAATTTAACTTCAAAAAGGTTGGCTCTGAATTATACTCTGATGCCCCGATTAGTTGATGCTCCTTGGTCGATTGATTTGGCCACTCTTTGGCGATTGAAAATAATGAAGTAATTTTGTGAGTTTATCTGAATTTGATCTTTCAATTTTGCTCTGGTTTTTGATGTCTGCCCATGTTGATTTGTGTGTGCTTATTTAAGGTTATAGAAGACCTTAAGCCCCTCTGATTTCACAAAAAATGATTTGCTCTGATTGTGCATGGACTTTTATTTATTGCCTTGAATTGAAAATGATATTTGTGTGATACTTCCCTCTTTGCTTCATGGCATTGAATGAATTGTCTGCTGTCAAGTGAATGCCATGTATGAATTGTTGAATTCAGGAAACTTTTCAAATTGTTTTCATGGTGCTTGCATATTTCTGGAATCAATAAAGATCCTTTCTTGCCTGGTCAATTTTTGTCCCTCTTTGAATTTTGAGAACAAAAAAAAAACAATTGCCAAAAGTATTTAATGCCACAAATGCACATTTAAATACTTTCCATACGTTTATGTGTTGCTTTAAAATAATTCCTGCACCATTTCTTGCATGCCTCTTCTATTATTTGTCTTTTGCTATGGACATTCAATTGCAATCAAAGCATCATGCATCAGCTGATTTTTGAATTGCTGCCTTGATTTATTTGGCCGAGAAGTCTAGAAGTAAATTTTTGCCCCTTTGAAAATTGTTGCCAAAAACGTAGACCAATAATGAATCTTATTTGTGGCCCCTTTAAATAAATAATCATATCTGGAAACAAATGATCTCTTGGCAACATGATTTCAGAAAACAATAAGCATTGATTGCAAAACTGTAATTCAAAAATCTTGCCATATATACATGTATGAACTGATTTGTTCACATATGCATTTCTGAAAATGAATTAATCAATTGCCACAATATTTATTCATTTATGAAAAACAATTGCATATGTGACCTTGAACATGATTTCAGGAAATCATTCAATTGTTTTTCTTGGCCTCGAATTGAAAAACACCTGCATGTTGATTTTGAACATCTTGAAAACTTGCCAATAAATTGTTGCTTGATTAGCTCCTGTAGCTTGCAAAATATGAGTTTCTGGAAACGTTTTATGGAATAAATATTTGCATTGAAAACTTGAGTTTGTGGCCTCCTTGATTTTATACTTGCCAAGAACTTGCACCCTTTTGCTTCTCCAATTTGTGTTGAAAAAAAAAAACTTTCCATGCTAAAGACTCCATTCACTGCTTTGTCATCACTGATTGAATATTCATTCCTGGAAATGTTTTAAAAATAAGAATATATACTTGCATTCATGACATTATTTATTTCTAGAAATGTTATTCGATCGAATGTATTAAAAAAAACTCCCCTGACATTTCATGCATGTTGAAATCCAGTTTTTCACCATTTCTTTGAGCTAGTACTTGAAAACTGCAACATCACATTTGTGCTATCTTCATATTGACGTTTCTCTTGCCCAAAACTGTGCATGCTGAATGCGTGATTTGTTGATTTATGGAAATGCTTTAAACTCTTGCCAAAAAAAAATTCTTCAATGCATTGATGTCACATGTTTAGTTTCTGCAAATAAAAATAGATTCTTTCTTGCCCAAATTTGTACTTTGTTGCCTTGTTCGAATTTTTTTTTGAAACAAATAAAAGATTGCCAATTTTCCAAAATGAATTCCTTGAATGCACTCCTTCTTTGCATACACATATTTCCTGAAATAACTTGAGTATTGATTTAGCACTTGATTTCTTTCATGCTAAAAAATGTGTGTCATTTTTTGGAGTTTCTTTGCAAGATTAAATATGATGCATTCATGCTAAATATGCATTCATCCCAAATATACATTCATGCCAGATATGCATTCTACCAAAAAAAATTATCTAAACAGATTGAAGTTTCCTTGCATGATCAAATTCTTCCTTGCAATTCATATGAATGCACTGCTGTGATCTTGCATGATTGACAAGAAAAGAAAATGTTTTCCAAAGAAAAATCTGTTGCTAAACTTGTTGTTCTTTTTTTTTTTATATGTGCCATAATTGCAATGTGAATGAGTGAAATGCAGTAGTGAGGCAATGACTGTATACTAGAGTGATGAGAGTTGTAGTGAGGAACAAATGTACAAAAATGAGAAAAATTGTACCGATATTTGTAATAAACAAATTTGATTGAAATATATTATGTTGAAACAAATTTGTTTAACATATTCAGTTTATATACACGTACAATATCATATGAAGAATATACGAATAGTGGAGTTATAAAATTGTACTGTTTGATTGTTGAAATAGAATATTATATTTAATATAATACTGTTTGAATATTTAATTCTTGTCCAGTAGTATTTTATATAAATATAAATACTATATTCCTGTCTGTGATATAGAATAACAGTACAGTAACAAACATAAAAATAAAATTTATTTGGTTGTTATCATCAAACAAAAATCATATAATTGTGTATACAACTACGTCATATACAACAATCTCCCCCTTTTGATGATGACAAACAAATAAAAGATTTTGAGCATAATAAATGTGTTTAACAGTGAATATTGAACTCCCCCTATTTATTAGCTCCCCCTATAACTGTGCATGAGTGAAATGAATGAATAATAATGAATTTTCAAAAATAAAATATTTACAAAATATTCATTCATAAATCAAAATCCCAACCTATTCTCCCCCTTTTGTTATCTTCAAAAGGATTCAGAGTTTAAAATACAGATGAAAAATGACTAAAGATATAATTTCAGCTTAGGAGAAAGAACGGTCATCATAAATCATAATCAGTCAAACAAAAATCATAATATTCTAAGAACAGGTGGCATATTTTACATTGTAGAGAATGACGGATTTACGATGAATTTTATATAAAATGGGGAGAGTTAGAAAAAAGAGCTCCAATTATTTTCCAAAGAATTTTTATAAAAATGAGGCACAAAAACAGTGATGGATTTGAACTATAATTATAATTTCAACTTAAGTGACAAAATTGAATAATCTCAAATCCCAATCGCTATCAATCAACAAATCATAATACTTCATAAGATATTAACACATTTCACAGATTAGAACATGGATTGATAGGCTGGTTTTTATAAATACCAAGGAGAATTTCATATTAATTTTACTTTATAGCGCATTATTTCCTTTTTCTTTTTATCTTTTATTTAAGAGCATACTGACCACGCATAACCAGAGCTTGGATTTTTAAATGAGGTCAGTCGCAGCTTAAATCATAAGTTGTCTCTTAACCATGCATGACCAGAGCTTGGATTTTAAATGATGTTAGAGACACACTTATATATTAATTATATATTTTATCATTTGCTTTAAATAGAAAAACTCCTCGGTATATACAACCAATATGAATGACAGAAATGTGGTAAGTACAGAAATGGACTGTGAAATAAATTGTGACGGCCCGCCCCGCACCAGTCTGCATTTCCTCCAAAAGTGCGCTATACACATGCCCGACTAGCACAGGACGGTCGTCAGTAGAAAGGAAAGAAGAGAATGAACTAATCAAGGAACCTGTAGAATGTCTCACAGCGCATGGAACAAAATATAATAATAACATACTTGACATAAAACAGGTGAGACAGTGCATAAGCTGATAATTAAAATCAACATCAATCATCAGAGCAGCGGAAATCCATATACAGCTTATTACAATCTTCCAAATTTACTGTCTCTAAACAAAAGAAGACTAAAGTAGAAGATGCACCACCAATGCCCAAGCAGTGATCTTCAACAACACAGGGAGAATATCATATATATGTTACGTGGAAGCCTCATGCTCGTCTCCGGATCATCTACCCGTGCATCACCAGCTAACCTGTCTCTAGTCTGCTCGTGTGAGCACCCAGAGTAATAAGAGGAGACATAAAACTCTGGGTCAGACATAAAGCCTGGTATGAACGATAAGCATCTAAACAGAATGATAACAGGTATACTAAACCATACCTGAACCTGGACCTGCAACCAAAGAGTTAGTACCACATACCGTATAATACTCTAAGGTACCATAATAAATAGTGTAAGGATACGGGGGTGGGGTGTGCATGTCACAATGATAGCAAACAAATCATCCATAGCAACCATCCTCACATCTCTCACTCAGTGCGTAAAGCATACGATATCTACCACCTTGGAACACTAGACAAACTGAGGCAACGACGAATCCCGACTTGTAGAAACCCTGCTATGACCAAGCTAAACATATGGAGTCATGACCAAACATTTCAATGACCCACTTCATTGGTTGTAGCCCTTGGTTCTACCGATGCCATAATGGCCCTGAATCCGCCTTCGTACCTCCTACCATAGTGGTCCAAAGCTATAGACGTCGATAACTCCTTGGCACGCGTCCCGCAGCAAAGCCCAACCATGAAGCGAACTCGTTGATTCCCATCTGAATCCTAAGCTCTAACTTCTCATTTGGACTTCCTTTGCATCTCGGGTTTAGGTCGAATTGGAGTGGGTCTTCAGAATAGTTGTCGCGCATTAACAGTCCTAGAATTCGGTTCGGTTCGGTAGTCATCACCTTCATCGGTTCGGGTCGGAAGTCATCACCTTCATCGGTTCGGGTCGGGAGTCATCACCTTCATCGGTTCGGGTCGGTCCTCCTTCCTTGTCATCTTTCCATTTGGTCCGGGTTGGGTACTCCACTTCGGGTCGGGTCGGTGTCCTCCTCCGGGTCGGGTCGGGGTGTCCTTCCTTCCAGTGCTCCAATCCGCTCCCTCATTTCTTCACGTATTCCGATCCGATCCCTCCTTGCCATCTGATCCGCGTGGCCTTCCCTCTTGCTAGTTCTCCCAAATGTTTACTTCCGATCCGATCCCCTTGTCCACTCCAACTCTAAGTAAACGGCCTTCCTTCTCGCCAAGTCTCCTAGGTGTCAAACTCCGGTTCGGGTCGGGTTTCTTGCCCAGTTCACATATCCGATCCGAGCCCCCATACGATCCGATCTGAAGCCCTGCACAACTTTCTGCAACTTTTCCAGCAACTTGTTTACGCCGTTCGACGACGTTTTTGACAAATCTAACTATTCTAATCAATCACAATTCATGTCAAATAGTCATAACAACATAGCAAACTAACCTCAAACACCAAAACAATGAATTTATATGTCAAAATGGATCAAACGTGCCCAAAACCCCTTATTTTCCTATAATCCTTCTTAATCATGTTTAAGCACATACTTAGTAAAACTTAATCAAATCGTCTAAATTTTCTAACAGAGGCATGAAATATTATTTAAGAATTTCTAAACATTTTTCCAGAATTTATTAGTGTATAAATTCGCTAATCTTCACTAATTACCCTTAATTAACTGTAATTAGTGTCAAAATGATGCTATCACTCACCTTGGCCACAAAATAAAACACCAAATCTGAAATATTCTCTGTTTGGGTCGAATTCCTATGTATAGCAGCAGCTCCAACCTTGCTTTGTTGCTATTTGGCCTTGTTTTGATGTAGTTTAGGCTTAATCTTCACTAAAAATGTGTTTTGAAGTGGTTTTAGAGGATGGAAGCCATTACTAAGGTCTCAAGAAGGTTTGTGGCGGCTCAAAACTGAAATGAAAGTGATAACCTAACCCTAATCAGTCCTCCTATACCTCTAAACCCGAAATTCCCCTCTGGGCCTAGCTGCTAATCACCCGGTTAAGCCCAATTAAGCTGTTTTTCACCATCTGAAACTTGTTTCAGCCATATCTCCCAAACGGTGAGTCCGTTTGACTAATGTGACCACTCTACGGAAAGAGAGACCATCATCCGGAGCCAATGGAAGTGGTTTCAGGTCAAAATTCCTTTCCAGTCAGAAGTTATGGCCAAAACAGTGTCAACTAGGGGCAAAATGGTCATTTAAAAATCGGAAAAATGATGAACATAGGAAACGACCACAATAGTCGTCTCCCAAAGTTACATGACCATACGACTTCGTATGTAAAACAAATAAATATCCTACGATCCTATGATGCGTAGAATACGGGTCGTTACACTCTCCCCCCCTTAAGAAATTTCGTCCCCGAAATTCCTTAACCCAAAACATACAAAGGATCCCGCATGCCTAACAACCACGTACAACAATCAAACATGCAAAACAAGCAAACAAGCCTATCCTAGCATGCGGAAAACTAAATCGAAGTCAAAATCTTACCAGGCAAAGAGTTCTGGGTATGTCTTCCTAATGTTCTCCTCTGTCTCCCAAGTACAATCATTTTCGTCCTCGCTCCATTGAACTTTGACCAACTTCACCGCCTTCCTTCGAAGTTGCTTCATGTCGTGCTCGACAATAAGGGCTGGCTTGCGGTTCCCAACCGCCTCGGGTTCTACTTCGAAGTCCTCTAACTGATCAGGTGAAATAGTCATATCTGAGTCGGGAACGAACTTCCTTAGTTGGGAAACATGAAATACGTTGTGAACTCCCGCCATCTTCTCCGGTAAGTCAATTCTATATGCCAAATTCCCGACTAGCTCAAGAACAGGGAATGGGCCAACAAATCTTGGTGCCAACTTGCCTCTCCTGCCAAATCGTATTACGCTCTTCAACGGAGAAATCTTGACAAACACCAAGTCACCAACGGAGAGTTTTAAGTCTCTTCTCCTCTTATCAGCATAAATCTTCTGCCTATCTTAGGCAGCCTTCATTCGTTGTTGAATGATCTTAATCTTATCTGAAGTTTCCCTCACCACCTCTGGTCCAAGCATAAACTTCTCGCCAGTCTCTATCCAACATGATGGTGAGTTGCACGGTCTTCCGTACAAAGCTTCAAATGGAGCCATACCGATACTGGATTGGTAGCTATTATTATATGCAAACTCTACTAGATGCAAATGGTCATCCCGTGATCCACCAAAATCCAATATACATGCTCTCAAGAGATCTTCCAAAATACGGTTCACCCTCTCCGTCTGACCGTCGGTCTGAGGATGATATGCGGTACTGAGATGTAACTCTGACCCTAAAGCCTCTTGTAAGCTCTTCCAAAACCCACTAGTGAACAACGGGTCTCGGTCGCTCACAATGATTTTAGGTACTCCATGAAATCTCACTACCCACTTCATATACAATTCTGCTAACTTAGCTGCCGTTCTGGTCGATTTGACTAGTATAAACCTTGCACTTTTAGTCAGTCGATCCACAATTACCCAAATGCTGTCATATCCAGATCTAGTCCTTGGTAAACCATCGATGAAATCCATCGAGACTTCCTCCCATTTCCATTCGGGAATTTCTAAGGGCTGTAACAACCCACTAGGCATCTTTTGCTCGGCTTTAACTAGCTGGCAATTCATGCACTTGGATATAAACTTCCCAACATCTCTTTTCATCCCTTCCCAGTAGTAAGTCTGCTTCATATCTCGATACATCTTGTTACCACCGGGGTGTATAGTCAGCTTTGAGTGATGACATTCTCTAAGCACTTCATCCCTCAATCCATTGACATTGGGTACAACAAGCTTTCCATTCTTTCTAAGCCATCTATCTCGATCAAGCCCATACTTGTTCATCTCCTCATCGATACACATCTCTAACTTGGAGATGATTTCCAATAGGTTAGGATCGTCCCTCTGACTAGAGCCGATCCGCTCAATCAAAGTGGGTCTAATCGTCAAACTTGCTAACATTTCTGGATTCAATTCGCACTTTGGTCTGAAATCAAAACCCGCGATATACTCCAGTTGCTTCCATTCAAGGAACATAGCCCCTAGGCTGGCATGTCTTCTACTCAATGCATCAACCACCGCATTGCCCTTTCCTGGTGTGTATGCGATGTCAAAATCATAGGAAGCTAAGAACTCTAACCATCTCTGCTGACGGAGATTCAGATCTTTCTGAGAGAAGAGATACTTTAACGACTTATGATCTGTAAACAGCTCAAATCTTTCTCCCAAGAGATAGTGTCTCCACATCTTTAACGCGAACACGATTGCTGCCAATTCTAAATCATGGGTAGGGTATCTTCTCTCGTGCGGTTTCAATTGCCGACTTGCGTAAGCTACAACCCTACCGCTTTGCATCAATACAGCACCCAGTCCGGTACCACAGGCATCCGTGTATACCGTCATCTCCTCATCCCCCTTAGGAATGACTAACACTGGTGCGCTTGTCAACTTGTCCTTTAGACTTTTGAATGCATTCTCGCACCTTTCATCCCAGACAAAAGCTTGATTCTTCTTGGTCAACTGGGTCAATGATGCTGCTATCTTGGAGAAACCTTGGATAAACTTACGATAATATCCCGCTAACCCCAAGAAACTTCTTACATCTGTTGCATTCTTGGGCGTAGGCCAATCCTGTACCGTAGCCACCTTTGCCGGGTCTGCGGCAATACCATTCTCTGATACAACATGGCCCAAGAACCTCACTTCCCTCTTCCAGAAGTGACACTCAGAAAACTTTGCTTTCAATTGGTGTTTTCTCAACACCTCCATCGCTACTCTTAAATGTTCCTTGTGTTCTTCCTCTGTCCTCAAATAGACCAAAATATCATCAACGAACACAAGGACAAACTTATTCAACTGATCTCTGAATACCTTATTCATAAGATCCACAAAATATGCTGGGGCATTGGTCAGCCCGAATGGCATGACCAACCACTCATAAAATCCATACGGCGTCCGAAATGCCGTTTTAGCTATACTTTCAGCTTCCACTCTAAGCTGATGAAAACCTGTCGCGAGATCCAACTGAGAAAATACTCTCGCGCCACTCAACTGATCGAACAAATCATCTATCCGCGGTAGAGGATACTTGTTCTTCCTCGTCACTTTATTCAACTCGCGGTAGTCTACACACAAACGAAGGGAACCATCCACCTTGGTAGCAAACACAACTGGTGCTCCCTATTCAGAAACACTCCTTTTGATAAATCCCTTCTTCAAAAGATCGCTGACTTGCACCTCGAGCTCTCGCTGCTCTCTTGGTGCCATACGACGAAGTGGCATCACTATAGGCCTGGCATCTTTTACCAAATCAATACGAAACTCAATCTCTCGGTGTGGTGGAAGTCCGGTCACTTCTTCGAAAACATCCGGATACTGGCCAACCACGGGCAAACCTGACAACTCACTATGCAGAATGTCGAGGGAGTTTAGAAAACTAGCCAATACCCCCTTACTGGGTAGACCACCAAACACTATCCTCCGCCCATCATCCGCTCTAGCTGTCACCAACAAGCCCTCACAGTCTACCACCACCCCGTATCTTTGGAGCCAATCTACTCCCAAAATAATGCCAAACCCAGTAAAGCCCAAAACAAAGCAATCGCAAACAAACATGCATCCATGACTCGATAAGACCACATTACGACAAATCATGCTAAGGCTAGTCGAACCACCAATCGGGTTCGTCACTACTAAAGGTCTATCGACAATCTCGGGCTCCAATCCCAACCTATCTACCAGGTCACTAGATATGAAAGAACTGGAAGCTCCGGTATCAAACAAAACTCTAACAGGAACATTGTAAACAGAAATCATACCTTGAATGACGACATTCTTTCCCTTCTCCGCCGCTGTTGGGGCATTCGACGAAGAAGGAATAGCATTAAGAGCGTAGGCTTTCACCATTTGCTTTTCCTTAGGGGGCTGTGGACACTTGTCCTTGTGATGTCCCATTTGGCCACAGTTGAAGCACTTCCTATCCGCTGGCTTGGCCCGACAATTACTAGCATAATGGCCCTTCTTACCACAGCTGAAGCACTCAACATCTTGCTTATTCCTTTTCTTCTGGCCATCTTTAGTCTGATTCTGCTTTCTCTTATTCTGGGAACCACCCTTGCCTCCACCACTTGCTTGTGGCTTTGGCTTATCTGCGGATGTAACCTCAGTCTTCGTCTTAGGGTAGAGACTCTCTGATCTTAATGCGTTTCCCACAATCGACTCAAACGTCTCATCGATGTGTTTAATAAGCCTTTCCCCTAAGTACTGATCTAACCCAGTTATGAATTTCTCATTCTTTTTCTCGGCAGTATCAATAAGAGATAACCCGTACTTTGACAAAGTGTCGAATTCAGCAATGTACTCCGAGACAGCTCTGCCATTCTGCTTGAGCTCCAAGAATTTCTTAAACAGCACTGACTTCTGAGCAGCTGGAATGAACTTCTCGCTAAAGCGAGCTTTAAACTACTCCCAAGTAATCTGATCTTCGGGAGTAGCTGCCTTTATAGCATTCCACCAATTCATTGCCCGCCCTTGCAGCAGACGGGACGCTAGCTTTCTCTTCATCGCATCCTCGATACCCAAATCCTCGAAGATACGTTCGCAACTATCCAACCAATCTTGAACATCCGTGGCCGACTCCGTTCCGTGAAACGACTTCCCACCATGGTTAGTATAATCCTTATTCAACTTGGCGAAGTCGACCCTCGGCGCCTGCACTATTGGACCACCACCATTTCCACCATTGGGAGCTGCCCTCTGTACATCTCTAAGCATCTCTCTCATGAGGTCAGTAAACATCGTCCTCATGTCAGCAGCATTCCCATTATTGGCTCCCCTACCAGCACCTCTAGTATATCGGCTCATCGTCAATCTGAAAAAGGAAACGATTAACGACTCCATAGTGGTGCTAGTGCAGTACGACTTCATCCTTATACTGGTAATAGTATATATATATATATATAGCTTTTAAAAACCAAAATAATTACAAATACGCTCTCTCGTATACGTATACTATCTCTCCCTGATAACTTCCCTAGGTTAACTACGCAACCTAGAGCTCTGATACCAAGTGTGACGGCCCGCCCCGCACCAGTCTGCATTTCCTCCAAAAGTGCGCTGTACACATGCCCGACTAGCACAGGACGGTCGTCAGTAGAAAGGAAAGAAGAGAATGAACTAATCAAGGAACCTGAATCTTCCAAATTTACTGTCTCTAAACAAGAGAAGACTAAAGTAGAAGATGCACCACCAATGCCCCAGCAGTGATCTTCAACAACACAGGGAGAATATCATATATATGTTACGTGGAAGCCTCCTGCTCGTCTCCGGATCATCTACCCGTGCATCACCAGCTAACCTGTCTCTAGTCTGCTCGTGTGAGCACCCAGAGTAATAAGAGGAGACATAAAACTCTGGGTCAGACATAAAGCCTGGTATAAGCGATAAGCATCTAAACAGAATGATAACAGGTATACTAAACCATACCTGAACCTGGACCTGCAACCAAAGAGTTAGTACCACATACCGTACAATACTCTAAGGTGCCATAATAAATAGTGTAAGGATACGGGGGTGGGGTGTGCATGTCACAATGATAGCAAACAAATCATCCATAGCAACCATCCTCACATCTCTCACTCAGTGCGTAAAGCATACGATATCTACCACCTTGGAACACTAGACAAACTGAGGCAACGACGAATCCCGACTTGTAGAAACCCTGCTATGACCAAGCTAAACATATGGAGTCATGACCAAACATTTCAATGACCCACTTCATTGGTTGTAGCCCTTGGTTCTCCGATGCCATAATGGCCCTGAATCCGCCTTCGTACCTCCTACCATAGTGGTCCAAAGCTATAGACGTCGATAACTCCTTGGCACGCGTCCCGCAGCAAAGCCCAACCATGAAGCGAACTCGTTGATTCCCATCTGAATCTTAAGCTCTAACTTCTCATTTGGACTTCCTTTGCATCTCGGGTTTAGGTCAAATTGGAGTGGGTCTTCAGAAGAGTTGTCGCGCATTAACAGTCCTAGAATTCGGTTCGGTTCGGTAGTCATAACCTTCATCGGTTCGGGTCGGAAGTCATCACCTTCATCGGTTCGGGTCGGGAGTCAACACCTTCATCGGTTCGGGTCGGTCCTCCTTCCTTGTCATCTTTCCATTTGGTCCGGGTCGGGTACTCCACTTCGGGTCGGGTCGGTGTCCTCCTCCGGGTCGGGTCGGGGTGTCCTTCCTTCCAGTGCTCCAATCCGCTCCCTCATTTCTTCACGTATTCCGATCCGATCCCTCCTTGCCATCTGATCCGCGTGGCCTTCCCTCTTGCTAGTTCTCCCAAATGTTTACTTCCGATCCGATCCCCTTGTCCACTCCAACTCTAAGTAAACGGCCTTCCTTCTCGCCAAGTCTCCTAGGTGTCAAACTCCGGTTCGGGTCGGGTTTCTTGCCCAGTTCACATATCCAATCCGAGCCCCCATCCGATCCGATCCGAAGCCCTGCACAACTTTCTGCAACTTTTCCAGCAACTTGTTTACGCCGTTCGACGACGTTTTTGACAAATCTAACTATTCTAATCAATCATAATTCATGTCAAATAGTCATAACAACATAGCAAACTAACCTCAAACACCAAAACAATGAATTTATATGTCAAAATGGATCAAACGTGCCCAAAACCCCTTACTTTCCTATAATCCTTCTTAATCATGTTTAAGCACATACTTAGTAAAACTTAATCAAATCGTCTAAATTTTCTAACAGAGGCATGAAATATTATTTAAGAATTTCTAAACATTTTTCCAGAATTTATTAGTGTACAAATTCGCTAAACTTCACTAATTACCCTTAATTAACTGTAATTAGTGTCAAAATAATGCTATCACTCACCTTGGCCACAAAATAAAACACCAAATCTGAAATATTCTCTGTTTGGGTCGAATTCCTATGTATAGCAGCAGCTCCAACCTTGCTTTGTTGCTATTTGGCCTTGTTTTGATGTAGTTTAGGCTTAATCTTCACTAAAAATATGTTTTGGAGTGGTTTTAGAGGATGGAAGCCATTACTAAGGTCTCAAGAAGGTTTGTGGCGGCTCAAAACTGAAATGAAAGTGATAACCTAACCCTAATCAGTCCTCCTATACCTCTAAACCCGAAATTCCCCTCTGGGCCTAGCTGCTAATCACCCGGTTAAGCCCAATTAAGCTGTTTTTCACCATCTGAAACTTGTTTCAGCCATATCTCCCAAACGGTGAGTCCGTTTGACTAATGTGACCACTCTACGGAAAGAGAAACCATCATCCGGAGCCAATGGAAGTGGTTTCAGGTCAAAATTCCTTTCCAGTCAAAAGTTATGGCCAAAACAGTGCCAACTAGGGGCAAAATTGGCATTTAAAAATCGGAAAAATCATGAACATAGGAAACGACCACAATAGTCGTCTCCCAAAGTTACATGACCATACGACTTCGTATGTAAAAGAAATAAATATCCTACGATCCTATGATGCGCAGAATACGGGTCGTTACACTCTCCCCCCCTTAAGAAATTTCGTCCCCGAAATTCCTTAACCCAAAACATACAAAGGATCCCGCATGCCTAACAACCACGTACAACAATCAAACATGCAAAACAAGCAAACAAGCCTATCCTAGCATGCGGAAAACTAAATCGAAGTCAAAATCTTACCAGGCAAAGAGTTCTGGGTATGTCTTCCTAATGTTCTCCTCTGTCACCCAAGTACAATCATTTTCGTCCTCGCTCCACTGAACTTTGACCAACTTCACCGCCTTCCTTCGAAGTTGCTTCATGTCGTGCTCGACAATACGGGCCGGCTTGCGGTTCCCAACCGCCTCGGGTTGTAATTCGAAGTCCTCTAACTGATCAGGTGAAATAGTCATATCTGAGTCGTGAACGAACTTCCTTAGTTGGGAAACATGAAATACGTTGTGAACTCCCGCCATCTTCTCCGGTAAGTCAATTCTATATGCCAAATTCCCGACTAGCTCAAGAACAGGGAATGGGCCAACAAATCTTGGTGCCCACTTGCCTCTCCTGCCAAATCGTATTACGCTCTTCAACGGAGAAATCTTGACAAACACCAAGTCACCAACGGAGAATTTTTAGTCTCTTCTCCTCTTATCAGCATAACTCTTCTGCCTATCTTGGGCAGCCTTCATTCGTTGTTGAATGATCTTAATCTTATCTGAAGTTTCCCTCACCACCTCTGGTCCAAGCATAAACTTCTCGCCAGTCTCTATCCAACATGATGGTGAGTTGCAGGGTCTTCCGTACAAAGCTTCAAACGGAGCCATACCGATACTGGATTGGTAGCTATTATTATATGCAAACTCTACTAGATGCAAATGGTCATCCCATGATCCACCAAAATCCAATATACATGCTCTCAAGAGATCTTCCAAAATACGGTTCACCCTCTCCGTCTGACCGTCGGTCTGAGGATGATATGCGGTACTGAGATGTAACTCTGACCCTAGAGCCTCTTGTAAGCTCTTCCAAAACCCACTAGTGAACAACGGGTCTCGGTCGCTCACATTGCTTTTAGGTACTCCATGAAATCTCACTACCCACTTCATATACAATTCTGCTAACTTAGCTGCCGTTCTGGTCGATTTGACTGGTATAAACCTTGCACTTTTAGTCAGTCGATCCACAATTACCCAAATGCTGTCATATCCCGATCTAGTCCTTGGTAAACCATCGATGAAATCCATCGAGACTTGCTCCCATTTCCATTCGGGAATTTCTAAGGGCTGTAACAACCCACTAGGCTTCTTTTGCTCGGCTTTAACTAGCTGGCAATTCATGCACTTGGATATAAACTTCCCAACGTCTCTTTTCATCCCTTCCCAGTAGTAAGTCTGCTTCATATCTCGATACATCTTGTTACCACCGGGGTGTATAGTCAGCTTTGAGTGATGACATTCTCTAAGCACTTCATCCCTCAATCCATTGACATTGGGTACAACAAGCTTTCCATTCTTTCTAAGCCATATATCTCGATCAAGCCCATACTTGTTCATCTCCTCATCGATACACATCTCTAACTTGGAGATGATTTCCAATAGGTTAGGATCGTCCCTCTGACTAGAGCCGATCCGCTCAATCAAAGTGGGTCTGATCGTCAAACTTGCTAACATTTCTGGATTCAATTCGCACTTTGGTCTGAAATCAAAACCCGCGATATACTCCAGTTGCTTCCATTCAAGGAACATAGCCCCTAGGCTGGCATGTCTTCTACTCAATGCATCAGCCACCGCATTGCCCTTTCCTGGTGTGTATGCGATGTCAAAATCATAGGAAGCTAAGAACTCTAACCATCTCTGCTGACGGAGATTCAGATCTTTCTGAGAGAAGAGATACTTTAACGACTTATGATCTGTAAACAGCTCAAATCTTTCTCCCAAGAGATAGTGTCTCCACATCTTTAACGTGAACACGATTGCTGCCAATTCTAAATCATGGGTAGGGTATCTTCTCTCGTGCGGTTTCAATTGCCGACTTGCGTAAGCTACAACCCTACCGCCTTGCATCAATACAGCACCCAGTCCGGTACCACAGGCATCCGTGTATACCGTCATCTCCTCATCCCCCTTAGGAATGACTAACACTGGTGCGCTTGTCAACTTGTCCTTTAGACTTTTGAATGCATTCTCGCACCTTTCATTCCAGACAAAAGCTTGATTCTTCTTGGTCAATTGTGTCAATGGTGCTGCTATCTTGGAGAAACCTTGGATAAACTTACGATAATATCCCGCTAACCCCAAGAAACTTCTTACATCTGTTGCATTCTTGGGCGTAGGCCAATCCTGTACCGTAGCCACCTTTGCCGGGTCCACGGCAATACCATTCTCTGATACAACATGGCCCAAGAACCTCACTTCCCTCTTCCAGAAGTGACACTTAGAAAACTTTGCTTTCAATTGGTGTTTTCTCAACACCTCCATCGCTACTCTTAAATGTTCCTTGTGTTCTTCCTCTGTCCTCGAATAGACCAAAATATCATCAACGAACACAAGGACAAACTTATTCAACTGATCTCTGAATACCCTATTCATAAGATCCACAAAATATGCTGGGGCATTGGTCAGCCCGAATGGCATGACCAACCACTCATAAAATCCAGACGGCGTCCGAAATGCCGTTTTAGCTATACTTTCAGCTTCCACTCTAAGCTGATGAAAACCTGTCGCGAGATCCAACTGAGAAAATACTCTCGCGCCACTCAACTGATCGAACAAATCATCTATCCGCGGTAGAGGATACTTGTTCTTCCTCGTCACTTTATTCAACTCGCGGTAGTCTACACACAAACGAAGGGAACCATCCGCCTTGGTAGCAAACACAACTGGTGCTCCCCATTCAGAAACACTCCTTCTGATAAATCCCTTCTTCAAAAGATCGCTGACTTGCACCTCGAGCTCTCGCTGCTCTCTTGGTGCCGTACGACGAAGTGGCATCACTATAGGTCTGGCATCATTTACCAAATCAATACGAAACTCAATCTCTCGGTGTGGTGGAAGTCCGGTCACTTCTTCGAAAACATCCGGATACTGGCCAACCACGGGCAAACCTGACAACTCACTATGCGGAATGTCGAGGGAGTTTAGAAAACTAGCCAATACCCCCTTACTGGGTAGACCACCAAACACTATCCTCCGCCCATCATCCGCTCTAGCTGTCACCAACAAGCCCTCACAGTCTACCACCACCCCGTATCTTTGGAGCCAATCTACTCCCAAAATAATGCCAAACCCAGTAAAGCCCAAAACAAAGCAATCGCAAACAAACATGCATCCATGACTCGATAAGACCACATTACGACAAATCATGCTAAGGCTAGTCGAACCACCAATCGGGTTCGTCACTACTAAAGGTCTATCGACAATATCGGGCTCCAATCCCAACCTATCTACCAGGTCACTAGATATGAAAGAACTGGAAGCTCCGGTATCAAACAAAACTCTAACAGGAACATCGTAAACAGAAAGCATACCTTGAATGACGACATTCTTTCCCTTCTCCGCCGCTGTTGGGGCATTCGACGAAGAAGGAATAGCATTAAGAGCGTAGGCTTTCACCATTTGCTTTTCCTTAGGGTCTGTGGACACTTGTCCTTGTGATGTCCCATTTGGCCATAGTTGAAGCACTTCCTATCCGCTGGCTTGGCCCGACAATTACTAGCATAATGGCCCTTCTTACCACAGCTGAAGCACTCAACATCTTGCTTATTCCTTTTCTTCTGGCCATCTTTAGTCTGATTCTGCTTTCTCTTATTCTGGGAACCACCCTTGCCTCCACCACTTGCTTGTGGCTTTGGCTCATCTGCGGATGTAACCTCAGTCTTCGTCTTAGGGTAGAGACTCTCTGATCTTAATGCTTTTCCCACAATCGACTCAAACGTCTCATCGATGTGGTTAATAAGCCTTTCCCCTAAGTACTGATCTAACCCAGTTATGAATTTCTCATTCTTTTTCTCGGCAGTATCAATAAGAGATAACCCGTACTTTGACAAAGTGTCGAATTCAGCAATGTACTCCGAGACAGCTCTGCCATTCTGCTTGAGCTCCAATAATTTCTTAAACAGCACTGACTTCTGAGCAGCTGGAATGAACTTCTCGCTAAAGCGAGTTTAAACTGCTCCCAAGTAATCTGATCTTCGGGAGTAGCTGCCTTTATAGCATTCCACCAATTCATTGCCCGCCCTTGCAGCTGACGGGACGCTAGCTTTCTCTTCATCGCATCCTCGATACCCAAATCCTCGAAGATACGTTCGCAACTATCCAACCAATCTTGAACATCCGTGGACGACTCCGTTCCGTGAAACGACTTCCCACCAAGGTTAGTATAATCCTTATTTAACTTGGCGAAGTCGACCCTCGGCGCCTGCACTATTGGACCACCACCATTTCCACCATTGGGAGCTGCCCTCTGTACATCTCTAAGCATCTCTCTCATGAGGTCAGTAAACATCGTCCTCATGTCAGCAGCATTCCCATTATTGGCTCCCCTACCAGCACCTCTAGTATATCGGCTCATCGTCAATCTGAAAAAGGAAACGATTAACGACTCCATAGTGGTGCTAGTGCAGTACGACTTCATCCTTATACTGGTAATAGTATATATATATATATAGCTTTTAAAAACCAAAATAATTACAAATACGCTCTCTCGTATACGTATACTATCTCTCCCTGATAACTTCCCTAGGTTAACTACGCAACCTAGAGCTCTGATACCAAGTGTGACGGCCCGCCCCGCACCAGTCTGCATTTCCTCCAAAAGTGCGCTGTACACATGCCCGACTAGCACAGGACGGTCGTCAGTAGAAAGGAAAGAAGAGAATGAACTAATCAAGAAACCTGTAGAATGTCTCACAGCGCATGGAACAAAATATAATAATAACATACTTGACATAAAACAGGTGAGACAGTGCATAAGCTGATAATTAAAATCAACATCAATCATCAGAGCAGCGGAAATCCATATACAGCTTATTACAATCTTCCAAATTTACTGTCTCTAAACAAAAGAAGACTAAAGTAGAAGATGTACCACCAATGCCCAAGCAGTGATCTTCAACAACACAGGGAGAATATCATATATATGTTACGTGGAAGCCTCCTGCTCGTCTCCGGATCATCTACCCGTGCATCACCAGCTAACCTGTCTCTAGTCTGCTCGTGTGAGCACCCAGAGTAATAAGAGGAGACATAAAACTCTGGGTCAGACATAAAGCCTGGTATGAGCGATAAGCATCTAAACAGAATGATAACAGGTATACTAAATCATACCTGAACCTGGACCTGCAACCAAAGAGTTAGTACCACATACCGTACAATACTCTAAGGTGCCATAATAAACAGTGTAAGGATACGGGGGTGGGGTGTGCATGTCACAATGATAGCAAACAAATCATCCATAGCAACCATCCTCACATCTCTCACTCAGTGCGTAAAGCATACGATATCTACCACCTTGGAACACTAGACAAACTGAGGCAACGACGAATCCCGACTTGTAGAAACCCTGCTATGACCAAGCTAAACATATGGAGTCATGACCAAACATTTCAATGACCCACTTCATTGGTTGTAGCCCTTGGTTCTACCGATGCCATAATGGCCCTGAATCCGCCTTCGTACCTCCTACCATAGTGGTCCAAAGCTATAGACGTCGATAACTCCTTGGCACGCGTCCCGCAGCAAAGCCCAACCATGAAGCGAACTCGTTGATTCCCATCTGAATCCTAAGCTCTAACTTCTCATTTGGACTTCCTTTGCATCTCGGGTTTAGGTCGAATTAGAGTGGGTCTTCAGAATAGTTGTCGCGCATTAACAGTCCTAGAATTCGGTTCGGTTCGGTAGTCATCACCTTCATCGGTTCGGGTCGGAAGTCATCACCTTCATCGGTTCGGGTCGGGAGTCATCACCTTCATCGGTTCGGGTCGGTCCTCCTTCCTTGTCATCTTTCCATTTGGTCCGGGTTGGGTACTCCACTTCGGGTCGGGTCGGCGTCCTCCTCCGGGTCGGGTCGGGGTGTCCTTCCTTCCAGTGCTCCAATCCGCTCCCTCATTTCTTCACGTATTCCGATCCGATCCCTCCTTGCCATCTGATCCGCGTGGCCTTCCCTCTTGCTAGTTCTCCCAAATGTTTACTTCCGATCCGATCCCCTTGTCCACTCCAACTCTAAGTAAACGGCCTTCCTTCTCGCCAAGTCTCCTAGGTGTCAAACTCCGGTTCGGGTCGGGTTTCTTGCCCAATTCACATATCCGATCCGAGCCCCCATCCGATCCGATCTGAAGCCCTGCACAACTTTCTGCAACTTTTCCAGCAACTTGTTTACGCCGTTCGACGACGTTTTTGACAAATCTAACTATTCTAATCAATCACAATTCATGTCAAATAGTCATAACAACATAGCAAACTAACCTCAAACACCAAAACAATGAATTTATATGTCAAAATGGATCAAACGTGCCCAAAACCCCTTATTTTCCTATAATCCTTCTTAATCATGTTTAAGCACATACTTAGTAAAACTTAATCAAATCGTCTAAATTTTCTAACAGAGGCATGAAATATTATTTAAGAATTTCTAAACATTTTTCCAGAATTTATTAGTGTATAAATTCGCTAATCTTCACTAATTACCCTTAATTAACTGTAATTAGTGTCAAAATGATGCTATCACTCACCTTGGCCACAAAATAAAACACCAAATCTGAAATATTCTCTGTTTGGGTCGAATTCCTATGTATAGCAGCAGCTCCAACCTTGCTTTGTTGCTATTTGGCCTTGTTTTGATGTAGTTTAGGCTTAATCTTCACTAAAAATGTGTTTTGGAGTGGTTTTAGAGGATGGAAGCCATTACTAAGGTCTCAAGAAGGTTTGTGGCGGCTCAAAACTGAAATGAAAGTGATAACCTAACCCTAATCAGTCCTCCTATACCTCTAAACCCGAAATTCCCCTCTGGGCCTAGCTGCTAATCACCCGGTTAAGCCCAATTAAGCTGTTTTTCACCATCTGAAACTTGTTTCAGCCATATCTCCCAAACGGTGAGTCCGTTTGACTAATGTGACCACTCTACGGAAAGAGAGACCATCATCCGGAGCCAATGGAAGTGGTTTCAGGTCAAAATTCCTTTCCAGTCAAAAGTTATGGCCAAAACAGTGCCAACTAGGGGCAAAATTGGCATTTAAAAATCGGAAAAATCATGAACATAGGAAACGACCACAATAGTCGTCTCCCAAAGTTACATGACCATACGACTTCGTATGTAAAAGAAATAAATATCCTACGATCCTATGATGCGTAGAATACGGGTCGTTACATAAATTTCTAAATTACTTATATTATGAAATATGCTCGATTGTGCTGGGATCATTGAAAAAATTCAATTGTCACCAATTCTTAAAAAAAAATAACATAGTCCAATTTCTATCACAAATATTTTCACTGTTTATTCACGATGATTTTTTTTAAATTAAACTCTCCACATTAATATAAAATTATCATGGATGGCAGAAGGATGATAGGTAATGAAGATGGTCGTGAAATAATTGCCAGTTCAAAGATATTATAATAAACGTTCAACCATCATGAAAATCAAAATAACATCTCCTCTTGTTGTGAAAATATACTGCAATCACAATTCATCACAATTTCAAAATCTGATACTAATTTTGATGAATTATATATATAGTTCAATTTGGATATTGATTTCAATTTCTGAATGAATAATCAATACATAATTTTAAAATTGAAAATCAATTACAAGAGGAATTTATACAGATTTATACAAGGGGAAAAAAATGTGTATGGTGTCTATACAAGGTGAAAATTCAAAAACAGATGGATGAAAAAGCTGATACCACTTGTAGTCTCCTTCTCGAGGATTTTAATCACACCCTAGATTAAAGAAATTTCAAATACAAAGCCCAAACAGACAAGATTACAAATTTGGCACAATTATCAGAGCAGCAGTCAGATTAAAGCAGGCAGTTATTTGAAAACAGTATCAGAGTAGCACAGAAAACAATCTCACAGCAGACTTGTCAGAGGATGGTCACATAAGATCATTCATGATCCAAGATTAGAAATACTGTTTATTTGAAATCATTTGTGGAATATGAAAAACTCTAGATTCAATGAATCGATCACACCAAATAATTAGTTTCACATTCAAGATATGTGTGTGATTCAGTAAATCAATAATTTCAAATGATTTTAAACAAACAGATATTTAAATCAAATAACCATGAAATACCAATAAATTTCAAGACCCAAAGTTTTCAAGGAATTTTTCAAAACAATTTCTGACAAGCACATGAGTAATTTCAAATCATTTACATCAAACTTAAGAGATATTCATGATCCAGAAAATTAAAAAAATAATTTATTTGAAATCACTTGAATCAATGTCAAGTTTTGAGATATAATGAATCGGTCACACAAGATTGAGAATTTCAAATTTAAGAGGTATGTGAGATTCAGAATATCAAGTATTTCAGATGATTTCAAACAAACAGATTTCAACCATAAAATGATCATGAATATAAGAAGAATTTTTAGATGTATCACTGTAATTCAAGACATTTCAAATTTTCCAAGCCAATCTGAAAAAACAATGAAATTTTCACAACTGAGAAGTAGCAGTGTGCTGTAATGAGTATAATATTTCAAGCTTTTCTAAAATGAATTAAAAGAAACTCAAAACAGCAGAGGTGCGCGAATTTCCATTTAATTTTCAGATCTTCAAAAATTTAGAATTCACATTAACAGTGTTCAAGATATAACAAGAATACATCAACACTGTTATGAATTCAGAAAACAGAAAATAAACTTCAAAAAAATTGCAGATATTTACAAATTTATATTCAAGATCTGAAAAAGACTAAAACATCAGATTTTCATTCAAGTGAAGCGCATTTCCAGAAAATCAAGAGTTATGCAATTGGAAGTTAATGAAGCCCAAAAGAAGTTACAATGATATAACAGTGACAAATCAAAACAGAAAACAAAGAAAAATAAACAGAAGGGACAGAAGGAGAAATAAACAAAGAAAATAAAAACAGAGAATATTCACAAAGGTGAGTTTAGATATCATACCAGAATCCAATGTAAATCAGAATCTCTAACTCAACAAATCTTGGCCAAGGAACTATAAAGAATACAGAAATATATAACAACTTGAAATCAATCTCTTTTCAGCACAGCAGTTCCTCAACCTTCTTCGGTACCTAACAGTTGAAAGGATCGAGTGGTCTAACAAAATTTGTAAAACCACTCACAGTTTTGTTAACATCTTTCAGTACCCAAACTTGTTTGTATAACAATCCATTTGAATCTACCTTTGTGCCTTTGGTAACCCTAACATGTTTAGTTTTTCCAAAAATCATTTTATTTCTTTTTGGGGTCCACAACTGTTCAACTGGATTGTTATCAAACCAATTCTTGTCTCGTTTGTGATTTAAAAACCTTTTGGAATTTTCACAATTCAAATTTTCAGAATGACCTATCTTGAAGCAGTTTGAAGGATTTTTAAAATCACACGAGCTCAAAAAATCATTTCCTTTCCCAAAACCAATACCCTTTTTATTTCTTGAAAATTGTTGATTTTTCAACAACATATTTAATGATTTTTCTCCGCTAGAGAATTTGATTATAGTTAATTCAAGTTGTTGAATTTTAGATTTAAGGTCAGAATTCTCTTTCATTAGATTCGAACAACGATTAATGCTAATCTTTCTCTTTTCAGTATCTTTTTGTTTCAAAATCAAATTTTCATTTTCAAGGAACTTGATTTTGGTCTTAGATTCAAGAATCTCAGATTCAAAATTAATTTGTTTTTCAAATTCAACTTTCTTGAAATTTTCAATCTCTTTTTCAAGCTCATTTAAAATCAAATCACTTTTCAACAAGCTTTCCTTTTCAGCAATTTCATGTTTGGAATTTTTGATGGCCTTAAAATTATTAAATTCTTTTTGCAAAGAATTGTTTGAATCTTTTAACTCAACCTCGTTATCTTTTAAAATCAAAATTTCCTCTTTAAGCCTTTGAACATTTTTATTGAGATGAACGACGTCAGTTTTCAACTTCAAACAACTTTCACAGTTAGAACTTTCTAATTTCACGACATTTGTAACTTCTGATTCCAAACAGTTAATTTTGCTATATAACTCGTGATTTTTTGATTTTAAAGATTTATTTTTACGATGGGGTTTATCAACGATTTTTGTCAAATCAGTACACATATAAACCAAATCTTCATATGAGAAGCTTTCAATTTCATTGTCTGTTGAGTCTCTATCGTCTGATCTACTTGAATTTTCATCTGTTTCTTCTTCCGAGCATAGATCCGAATCTGAGTTGATCTTTTTGGGTTTTGAGCTGTTTTTGTAAATTTTTCCATACCTCGTATTGAGAGTATTCCATATTTCCTGCGCAGTCAAACAATGGGAGATAAGGCCATACTGAACATCATCAATATGGGAATATAAGATATGTGTAGCATGATTATTAAAACATTTATCTTCCTTATCATAACCATTAATAACAACATCCCAACATTTAAAATTAATAGATTTTAAAAAGGATTCCATTTCTGACTTCCAATTTGAAAAATCTGAACCATTAAAAATAGATGGAATGCGACTGGACTGACTCTCTAAGGACCGACAACTAGAATAACCCATGACTCTAGAGTTAAAGAAATAACCTGCTCTGATACCACTTGTTGAATCTAGATTAACCCTAGAGGGGGGGGTGAATAGGGTTTATCGCAGTTTTTAAACTGAATTGAAAAACTGACAGGATATTAAAATAATAAACAGATCACAGAATGCAGCAGAAATAAAAGTGCAGAAAATAAATCACACACAGATATACCCAGCTTCGGCAAGACTCTGCCTACTGCTGCATTCCTAAAGTTTCTATTAGGTGATAGAACATATCCCGCTTACAAGACCATGTAAACTTGCGAACCCCTCGCTCTTATTCTAACCCTACGCTCAAAACTCTAGACTGGTCTATATCCCCTAGACAAGATTTCCCCTAGTTTTACAGACGCTAGTAAACTGTCAGTTAACACCCTAACTGGATTCCCCTAGAATTTTACAGGCTCTAACAACTGTTCAGAATGGTTTACAAATAAAAAAAAAAGAAAAAACAATACAACCAATAAACCCCCTTTTTCTAAAGTAATATAAGCCTGCCACTTTGCTTTGTCATTAAAAAACTTGGTCTCCTCTATGTTGATGGCGGCTGAGAAATGGGAAATAGGGTTTTGCCCCAAATCAATTTAACTTCAAAAAGGTTGGCTCTGAATTATACTCTGATGCCCCGATTAGTTGATGCTCCTTGGTCGATTGATTTGGCCACTCTTTGGCGATTGAAAATAATGAAGTAATTTTGTGAGTTTATCTGAATTTGATCTTTCAATTTTGCTCTGGTTTTTGATGTCTGCCCATGTTGATTTGTGTGTGCTTATTTAAGGTTATAGAAGACCTTAAGCCCCTCTGATTTCACAAAAATGATTTGCACTGATTGTGCATGGACTTTTATTTATTGCCTTGAATTGAAAATGATATTTGCGTGATACTTCCCTCTTTGCTTCATGGCATTGAATGAATTGTCTGCTGTCGAGTGAATGCCATGTATGAATTGTTGAATTCAGGAAACTTTTCAAATTGTTTTCATGGTGCTTGCATATTTCTGGAATCAATAAAGATCCTTTATTGCCTGGTCAATTTTTGTCCCTCTTTGAATTTTGAGAACAAAAAAAAAACAATTGCCAAAAGTATTTAATGCCACAAATGCACATTTAAATACTTTCCATAAATTTATGTGCTGCTTTAAAATAATTCCTGCACCATTTCTTGCATGCCTCTTCTATTATTTGTCTTTTGCTATGGACATTCAATTGCAATCAAAGCATCATGCATCAGCTGATTTTTGAATTGCTGCCTTGATTAAATTGGCCGAGAAGTCTAGAAGTAAATTTTTGCCCCTTTGAAAATTGTTGCCAAAAACGTAGACCAATAATGAATCTTATTTGTGGCCCCTTGAAATAAATAATCATATCTGGAAACAAATGATCTCTTGGCAACATGATTTCAGAAAACAATAAGCATTGATTGCAAAACTGTAATTCAAAAATCTTGCCATATATACATGTATGAACTGATTTGTTCACATATGCATTTCTGAAAATGAATTAATCAATTGCCACAATATTTATTCATTTATGAAAAACAATTGCATATGTGACCTTGAACATGATTTCAGGAAATCATTCAATTGTTTTTCTTGGCCCCGAATTGAAAAACACATGCATGTTGATTTTGAACATCTTGAAAACTTGCCAATAAATTGTTGCTTGATTAGCTCCTGTAGCTTGCAAAATATGAGTTTCTGGAAACGTTTTATGGAATAAATATTTGCATTGAAAACTTGAGTTTGTGGCCTCCTTGATTTTATACTTGCCAAGAACTTGCACCCTTTTGCTTCTCCAATTTGGTGTTGAAAAAAAAAAAACTTTCCATGCTAAAGACTCCATTCACTGCTTTATCATCACTGATTGAATATTCATTCCTGGAAATGTTTTAAAAATAAGAATATATGCTTGCATTATGACATTATTTATTTCTAGAAATGTTATTCGATCGAATGTATTAAAAAAACTCCCCTGACATTTCATGCATGTTGAAATCAAGTTTTGTCACCATTTCTTTGAGCTAGTACTTGAAAGCTGCAACATCACATTTGTGCCATCTTCATATTGACGTTTCTCTTGCCCAAAACTGTGCATGCTGAATGCGTGATTTGTTGATTTATGGAAATGCTTTAAACTCTTGCCAAAAAAAATTCTTCAATGCATTGATGTCACATGTTTAGTTTCTGCAAATAAAAATAGATTCTTTCTTGCCCAAATTTGTACTTTGTTGCCTTGTTCGAATTTTTTTTTGAAACAAATAAAAGATTGCCAATTTTCCAAAATGAATTCCTTGAATGCATTCCTTCTTTGCATACACATATTTCCTGAAATAACTTGAGTATTGATTTAGCACTTGATTTCTTTCATGCTAAAAAATGTGTGTCATTTTTTGGAGTTTCTTTGCAAGATTAAATATGATGCATTCATGCTAAATATGCATTCATCCCAAATATACATTTATGCCAGATATGCATTCTACCAAAAAAAATTATCTAAACAGATTGAAGTTTCCTTGCATGATCAAATTCTTCCTTGCAATTCATATGAATGCACTGCTGTGATCTTGCATGATTGACAAGAAAAGAAAATGTTTTCCAAAGAAAAATCTGTTGCTAAACTTGTTGTTCTTTTTTTTTTTATATGTGTCATAATTGCAATGTGAATGAGTGAAATGCAGTAGTGAGGCAATGACTGTATACTAGAGTGATGAGAGTTGTAGTGAGGAACAAATGTACAAAAATGAGAAAAATTGTACCGATATTTGTAATAAACAAATTTGATTGAAATATATTATGTTGAAACAAATTTGTTTAACATATTCAGTTTATATACAAGTACAATATCATATGAAGAATATACGAATAGTGGAGTTATAAAATTGTACTGTTTGATTGTTGAAATAGAATATTATATTAAATAAAATACTGTTTGAATATTTAATTCTTGTCCAGTAGTATTTTATATAAATATAAATACTATATTCCTGTCTGTGATATAGAATAACAGTACAGTAACAAACACAAAAATAAAATTTATTTGGTTGTTATCATCAAACAAAAATCATATAATTGTGTATACAACTACGTCATATACAACACGAGTTTGAAATATAATTTACATCCATTATCTTACTGTTCAAACGTTGTTACAAACTGATTATTTATATTTAGAATAGATACGTTCAATAAAGGACAATGGTGCAGATGAATTCAAATCTAAAATAGGAAGCATTTGGAATTGCTGCTTAGCTACTAGGTGATACATATTATCCTTTCTGAATAGCACTGGGCATGATAATTACTTATAAATCATTTTTTATAAAACCAGTTCTGTAATGTGTAGATACATATTATCTAAACCAGCTTTTTTGACTATAATCATCACATTGAACTGGTGTTTTGGCAGAACCTCAATACTGCTTAATTCCTGTTAATAAAAAGTGTTAATACTGCTTAAATTTAAGGTGGGTTAATTCCTAAGAATAATATATAAATTTGTATTTGTTGTCGACAACATTCTTCCTTCCAGAATCAAGAAGGAAAAATTACTAGATTCTTCCCATGTTGTTTAACCCATTTGTTGTACATATTTTATTGAATGCCTGCTTTATATTAGAATGTCATCTTACCGCTTCATATCTAATATTGTGCCTAACTGTTTGACATAAACTTTGCCTATCTCATTAAAGGAAGACCATATATTTTATATTTATGTACCTGCTTTTGGAATCAAGAAGGTACACCGGTTTTAATTCTGTTTTACGCTTCACCAATTGCTTTTGGAATCAATATTGGTTTATTTAATTAATAAGTGTGAATTGATTCCTTGCTGTAATTGCATCAAGCCTGATTAGAGTTACTGTTATAGGTTGTTATTTTTGAAATTGCATTGGTAGTCTATAACTACATATCCAAATCATGTAAGTTCGCCCTCAAATTTAAGTTTTTATAGCTTAATTTCTTTATAAAATGAAACCTGTAGTGACCATATTAGTACTGTCATTGATTTTCCAAAATACAAATAGGTTCTATTGTTTAAAAACATTTGTAGGTTCAGTTCTGTCTTTAAATTTGATAGTGTATAAACCCATGAAATTTTTGGACCCTTTCAATGTGGGACTTCAATCGCAAATAGGGAATAGAAAAGTAAATGATCGTTATTACTGAAGTTAAATTGGTTGTTGTTTCTTCCTCAGTAGGTTTGTGTTTGCCCTGATGAATACCCTATTACTACTAAGATAAGTATAGGCTAACTGCTTATCTTAGCAGCGAGACAAGGCAAAAGAATAAAGCTAAAAATTTCCAGCTACTGTTTTCCTGAAAATTAATTGAAAAGTAAATGCATGATATGGATGGTTCAATCGAATAAACGTATAAATACATCATGACATAAGCATTTTTGGCTATGTGTACTTATTGTTACTTTAGTTTCCTAATTTTACATGCAAAAACATTTTCATTCATTCCAAATGAAATAGCATGGTGAACGGTATTATAAACATATAGACTGGTTATCTTTTCACCGCACATTTTCTTCTTTCTTGAGTTGGCCTGTTTTTTAATTATATATTTCATGCGGAGGAGATATTATTGGACTTGTAGAAATAGGGTTTGGTAAAATAGGTGCATTTGTTCTTCCAATCATACAAGCATTTGCACTTCTTGAGAAGCCACAAGCTGTTTCTGCTTGTGTATTATCACTTACTAGGTATTTCAACTGTTTGGGAATAAGTTACTTTATTCAATAGAAGAGTAAGCTTCAGCTAGCATATAACCTAGTATTTGAAAACAGTGCTAAGAATTTGGCTTTTGTGCATAACTTTGTCATTTTGATTGAACATTCTTAATGAATATTAAATTGACAATAACTAAAGGACAATAAAAAAGTTCGGTTTAGTTTATGAAGCTTAGAATACTGATTTGAATTCATGCAAATTTTAATTATTTTGAACTATATTTTGATCAAGTTGTGTTTATTTCAGGAAATTGGCTCTTCAAATTTCTAACGAGTTTAAAGTTATAGGGTGTGGAATAAGACTTAAGTCGAAAGCGGTATGTGTTAAGCCATTTCATTTTATCCCTTTGCATCATGAACAGTCGTATGCTAATCTAATCTACAATTCTCGTAACTCGTTAAGCTATTTATTCGCAATACACCTTGTACAATCATGTGAAATTCACAAGACAAACTTGAAATAGGTATAAAATAAAATTAGAATAAACGTAAGCTATAAAGGACAAGAGCTTTCTTGCATGGATTAATTGGATCAAACAAATATGATATCACTTGCAATATATTGCATTCCCTCCCTACTGCTTTGGATGGAGATAATATTAGGTATTGTAGCCTTAAATTCCACATTTGAGGTAAGACCCTTGTACTTGAGACTTTGATACATATTATTTGGGCATCATTGAGGGACATCGCTTAAGCTAATACAATTGACAGTGGAATTCAGGTAAAGATTTACTCTAGCCATTCTTTTATTGCTTGAATTTATACACATCTTCTACGTTCTCATCATGGGTGTTACCTACCAATTTATTCAACTAGTTAAATATTCTTACCTACCATAATATGTAAGAATGAGCAAGACATTTTACTAGTTATTTTATGATATATGTGTACAGTTCATTCTGCCAAGTGGGATGCTTGCCTAGACTATATGTGTAGATTAATCGTTTTATACACAACTTAGGCATAAACCACAAACTGAAAAGATGTTCACGTTTTTAACTTCCATTAAAATTAGTTTGTTTTACTTATGAATGATGAATCAATTTTTTCCCCGAGCTAATCAAATAGATGGTACGATGTAAGATATAAACTAGTCAAATAAGTATGTGTTACATTTTTATATGCTTGTCATGTTCATTAATATAACTTGCAGTTTACTGATTATATTATTTGTTATTTGACGATATTTCATGTATCCTTGTGCTTTTACCAATCTATACTGCAGAATTTGACAAGGAGTGAAGTGAGTTGAGTAGTTGGTAGGGAAATGCCCACTGAGTTGTTACGTGCGTGCATTCCTTGTACTAATGATGTACAACATGGGCAGTTGCTTGATTTTACGCAACGGTCCATGCTTGCAGTAGGCGATGGTCCGTTAGCTTCCGAATCGGTTTTGGTCTAGGGGGACGATGTTATTTTCTTCCTGGTATGATATCCGTTTTTTAATATATCCAGAGGAATAAAAACGCATGTCATTGGAAGTTTGTTTATTTATTCGTTTTTGGAAACCTTGGTTTTGAACATTGATTCTGTTACTAATAATCTATTGACTTAGGCTGTTATCCAACATATGTTTCTTAAGCTTCAAACTTCGTGATATTTTAATATACTGAAAGCCTACATTTCATTACACCAACCTCTCTGACTTACTGTTGAGTTATTGGTAAGGGTAAGTTAGTTTCTCATCATTTTATTACATTAGTTAATTTTGCTTACACGCTAGGCAAGTAAACAGTGAAAAGTGTTGCTTATAGCACAAATTATAGCAGGTGCAAAAAACTCACTGTGGCCAAGAAGAAAACGTTTGTACTTCGTGCTCCCAATGTTATTGTGGTCCAGTTTAAGGTGGTAGCTTGTTTTTGTTATCAACCATTTTAGTCTTTAAGCATTACTTATGGTGATATTCATCCATTCTTGTGTTTTTGTAGAGATGTGAAGCCACGTACAGTGGAAAGATCAATAAAGTACTGAATTTGAAGAAGCTTAATCACTTTCGAAGTTTATGTGTAGTACAACTTGTTGTGATTTGTGATATTCAACCATAGATGGAGAAGTTGGTATGTTAAATCAGATTAAATGGAAGGAAATTTTTCTAAGAGGGAGAAAGCGTAGATATTGTTTTCCCTAATTAATGGGATTTGAATAGATATTGTTTTCCCTAATTAATGGGATTTTGATAGATATTGTTTTCCCTTATTAGGTGGCATAATTGATAAAGATTTGTTTTGAGCAAGTTTTAAGGAGTATTTATTTCTGAGATATTTTAGGGTCCAATTAGGTTTTAGAAGTCTTTCTATTTGCCTATATAAGCATCTCATTAGGGAGAGAATTACTTGAACTTGAAGGAAAGAAAAACTTGTTTTTTGGGATTGAGATAAATTGTCAATTATTTTTAGGTTTTCATTGTAATAATTTGGTGGATTAATAAAGGTTTGTTTGGTGAAATTTGTTTGTTATTGTTATCTTCTTCTCTCTTTCAAAATCTAATTTTGTGGTGATCTTGCGGAAACCATAACAATTGGTATCAGAGCCTTCTACACAATTTTTTTGGAGAGGGTTTGAATATGGATAAAATAATTATTGAAAAGCTTAATGGAAGAAATTGGGGATTATGGAAGACGAAGATGGAAGATTTCCTTTATCTTAATGATCTTCATCAGCCACTGGAGAATAATGGGGAAAAACATAGCAATCTATCCGAAGCAAAATGGGAGACTTTGGATAAGAAGGCTGTTGCGTCTATTCGATGTTTTTTGGATAATACAGTGTTTCATATTATTGCTAATGAACATCTGCATATACTATATGGAAGAAATTGGAAGGGGTTTATGTGAAGAACTCTGCAACAAATAAGACTCTTCTTATGAGAAGGTTGGTGAATCTGAAGCTTAAGGAAGGTGGATCAATTGGAGAACATCTTAATGATTTTCAGGAAATTGTGAATCAATTAGCTACCGTAAATTTTAAGGTGGATGATGAAACACAAGCCTTAATGATGATGAGTTCGTTGCCGGAGAGTTGGGAAACACTTGTGGTTGCATTGAATAACTCAAATTCGGTTGGCGTTGTTTCAATGGGTTCAGTGATCTGTAGCTTGCTTAATGAGGAAATGCGGAGTCAAGCCTTGTGGAAGGAAAAGATAAGGAGGCAACTCCAATTGAAAAAGCTTTTATTGCAAGGAGGGTTAATCAACGAAATATGGAAAGGCAATCGAATAGAACAGACGTGAGAAAGGAATACATTTGTTTTTACTGTGACAAACCTGGTCATCAACTGAAATTTTGTCATAAGCTTAAGAGGGATAAGGAGAAGATGAAGGCATTGGAAGAAGGGCCGGATGAACAAAAGGACAATGATTATGAGGTGAATCTTGGTGTGGAACTTGAAGGCAATGTTTTATGTGTTAATGAATGCAAATGCAAAGATTGGATACTTAATTTGGGAGCTTGTTTCCACGTATGTCATCAAAATGAAGCATTTATTGATTATGAAGAACAATCTGCTAAAGTGGAATCCGCCGATGGTCGAGATTTGCATGTTAAAGGCATAGGTTCAATCCGATTGAAGATGAATGATGGAAAGGTGGTGAAGCTAACGGGCATTGGGTACATCCCGGAAATTAAGAAGAATCTTGCTTCAATTGGATAGTTGGATCAAAAAGGCTATAATTTCTCGACTAAAGGAGGAGTCACAAAGGTTTGAAGGGGGTAACAAGGAGCTTCTGCGCGCAAAACGGGGAAATGGTAACATATATAAATTACTTGGAAAAACAGTGGAGAATGTTATGAGTTCTCAAATTGGATTTAGAGAGGCGAGTTCATTTGAATCAAGGTGGAGCCATCAATGTAAAGCCACAAAGTCTATATGGAGACCATTGTGGTATTATAAGCAATTTTGAATTTATTGTTGGGAGGTGCATTCCATGTGGGAGATGCATATAAAACAATAGGTTTGATTTAAGGAAGGAAATTCCGAAATAGCTTTCCAAAAATTGGTTAGAAAAAAGGAACATGAATGAAAGTGGAAACCGGATTGCGATTAACCAGTACAAGAATGGATACACAAGCTAATCTGGGAAGGATAGCCATTTAAAGATGTGTATATTTGAAAATGAAATAGGATATGTTTTGATGAAATTATATTTACTTGTCATCATTGTAAAATTCATATCAAAAAATGGAAGAACGTGTTTTAATTGAATGTTTTTGTTAATATTGGCAAGATCATTAAATATAGAAATATTTGAATATTTATTTGGATTGAATGTGTTAGTGGTTTTTCAGACAGTAGACTGGATATTCAAGTGTATATTATTTCATACATCTGTTTGGATCAGTTGAGTGCATGATTTCTCTAGTGTGCGCCGTGTGCACAAACTATGCACTAAATCTCTGGCCTAAGTACCGCCCTTGTTACTCTAACATTGGATGCTGTTTTGTGGTAATATTGTAGGCACTGATGCTTTTTAAATGGAAAGGATAATAAGAGTAAGTTGGGGACATCACAGTTTTTTGTAACCTACCAAAAAAACTAAATTTACCTTCCTGGTAATATAGTAAAAAAATTATGTCATTAATATTAACTATTTTCCTTGTAAGATTTTGTGCAAATAGACTCTTTACATGGGGTATTGAATGTATTTGCTATAGCTTCCTTTTTACCCATTTTCGTTAAAAACAATTGTGCAGTTATGTAAGTATTTTGAAGATTTGGAAAACAACCTTTTTTAGACCGAAATGAAGCATCGAAGGAGTTCATTAAACCACATGGGTACTCTCTTTGTTTCAGCATGCATATTTGGTAGTATCCATAGGATCAAGTTTCCTTAAATCCTTTTTCTACTTTTTTCCTCTGAAAATAAAGAAATATGAATAGTAGCTTGTAAAAATAATGAATGCATCAATTTACAATTTGTGCAGGTGCCGATTTGTTCATCAATTTTGGGCAGTTTCTTCAAAGGGAGTAACTAGATTCCCTGCATTTTATCTTATCATTTTGTCGCAATCACCATTTCTTCATATTTGTTTACCTTTACTTTGCATTTTTTTTCCTGTGTCTTTTGGGCTCCTATTGCACAATTATTCAACATTATGCATATGCAATGTAACAAGCTCTTATGTGGATCAGTAGTTCAACTGATCACAATCAATTATTAACAATATTACCAGTTCACATTTGGAAGAAAATCAATTAAAGATATAAAGGTAAAAATGGAAACTGGGTACCATTTCAGTTCAGGCATTCAAAATGTTTTGATATTAAAATGGAAACTAATAATATATGGTATTATTGGTAAAGCATGTTTATTTATATATATACTTGATGCAAATTATACAAGCTGGAAAAAATTCAATAGAATTAGACATCCATCTTTCAAGGTATTTGTTAAGGTTATATATACTTATTGATTTATTGTATGTATAGAAAACAATTTATGTCTTAAAATCATAAATCCTAACCTTTTTTTTTTCCTTCATTGTGTTCCCTACCTAGTTCTATTATCAGTCAAGTTTGAATTATAATTTAATGGTTGAATATGTTAAAAATATTTTCTTGATATAGATTTTTATTTAGACCATTGTCACATGTTTTCATTTATTTGCATACGTTATGTGCATATCTTTTGAAATCATATGAAATACAAGTTTAAAAATTGGAAGTTGAAAATAGAACTAGCAGCATTAGATTTTGAGCAGCACAAAGGTGCTGGAAATAAAATTGGTTTTGTACGGAAATATAATTATGCAACAAATTTAATGTTTGTATTTAGGAAAGTCAAAATTAAGTAGTAATAATTTCTAGGCCTTCAAATTAGAAAATTCTAGAGAACGTTTTGTAAAGGAAAAAATTGAAAATTAGGGAATGCAAGAAAAAATCTAGAAGCTGGCTATGTTATAAAAGGGATGTACTATCTCATTTGTTGTATGAAGAAAAGTGAAGCAATAACAATGTAGTCATTCAATTATTCTACGTTTTATCTCTCACTTCCTCTCTATATCGAAATTCCAACATGGTATCAGAGCTAGGTTAGAGAGGAGAGGGAGAAAAGAGTCTCAATGAGTTTTTTATTTTGTTGCTTTGTTTCATAAAAAAAATCCGATGAAAATTGCTAATGTATCTGAAAATTTCGAGATCTGGATGTGGACGCTTTGAGAGCTGAAGAAAACAACGAGCAGGGTGACAATACACGAAGGAGATGCAGAAGGTGGCAAATGGCTGTCGAATGGTTCAGTATAAGATGAAGAACAAGAGAACATGGCACAAGTGGCTGTGGAAGAGAATTTATTTTAGAGTTGTGGGTGAGAAGTGCACCTTGGAGAGAAGTGCTCCAATATTCAAAGAGAGAGTAGAAGAGACGTGCTTCAACAATTGAAGGTGACGAGAAGTGCATCACAAATAAAAAAAGGAAGTTGAAGAGACATGCTTCAACAATTGAAGGTGATGATAAGTGCATCACAAATCAAAGAGAAGAAGAGAATCAACGAATCTACTTGGAGTAATAAAACCAAGTTTAAGGGGGGATGTTGGAAATACACTTGGTTTTGTAAGGAAATACTAATTATGCAACAAATTTAATGTTTGTATTTAGGAAAGTCAAAATTAAGTAGTAATAAATTCTAGGCCTTCAAATTAGAAAATTCTAGATAATGTTTTGTAAAGGGAAATATTGAAAATTAGGGAATGCAAGAAAAAATCTAGAAAAGAAAAATCTAGAAGCTGGCTATTTTATTAAAGGGATGTACTATCTCATTTGATGTATGAAGAAAAGTGAAGCAATAACAATGTAATCATTCAATTATTCTACGTTTTATCTCTCTCCTCATCTCTATATCTAAATTCCAACAAAAGGAGAGTGTTAATACAATTTACAAGAATTTAGGGGAATGTTTATGTACCGGTGTATAAGTGATATAAAGGCTTATTAAGATATAAAAAAAAATTCCAATAGCAGTATTAGATTTTAATACTTTTCAAATCATTTTTTGTGTAGATATTGAATTCAAAAGACAATATGATGAATAAGGGTGCCTATATAGTGCTTACGTTCAAGTTTGGTTATCTTCATCTATTATTTTATTTTATTGTCAACCTTATATTTGTGCAACATGAATTAATTGCGTTGTATTTGTAATTTTTTAGTTCTTTTGAAAGTACGTTTGTTGTATACTAATTTGTTTATGGTAAACTTGCTTATTGAATTTCTTTACATATTTTTTTAGCTTTTAATTTGAAGAATGGTTGAATCTACTTATGTTACTGAAAGTATCAATTGTTTGTTATAAAATGTTTTTCATATTTCAAACCAGCAATGTTAGTGGTGTCACAAATTATCAGTTTGAAACAAGCATTTCCGAATGTTGCAGATTATCAATTTGAAACACTCACTAAGCGTTGCAGATTATGGACTTGAAACACTTACCGAGCGTTGCAGATTATGGACTTGAAACACTCGTTGGGTGTTGCATAATATCAACTTAAAACACCAACTGAGTGTTGCAGATTATGAACTTGAAACACCTACTAAGTGTTGGATATTATGAGCATGAAATGCTCGCTGAGTGTTGCAAATTATCAAACTGGAACACCTGTTAATTGTTTCAATTTGTCAATCTGAAACATAATATAGGTATTTCAAAAATCTGCAACATACTATCTACAACACCTAAAAAGTATTTCTAAAATTTTTAGCAACATTTTACTATCGTTTCAAATTGTCCATTTTGGTGTTGTGCCTCTTTCTATTGCCATGCCAATATCTATGGTAGTGCCTCAATTGCTCCGACCTCATCGATGCACTTTTGGTCACTCTCGCCCAGATCTCCCTCCATAACGGTGTGCTCCACCAAGACCTGGCCTTCTAAGGTGTACTACTCGTTAATGGCTTCTAAAGTATTATTTGCTTACACTTTTTTTTACATGTATATATTTTGTTTTTTTTGTACATATTATGATATTTATATGCATATCTATCAATTATCTACATATGCATCCTTCTTTTATTGTTCTTCGATCTGTTTTGCAGAACTCCCTGGAAGTGTTTGAGAAAACCTATATGAAAAAAAAGAAAACAAATAAGCAACTGCAAAGCATCGTTATGATATTCGGTAAGTGGATATTGATACTAAAATTTGTTTTTTGGCTATCTGTAATTCCGTTTGATTTTTACGTAGTTAAGCCATAGACTATCTCATGCTAAATATGGCCTTTTTTGTATGTCAGATGGAATGAGCTTTCCATGCTTGAATTTTTCACTAAGGGCACATTTCTTTATGCACCAATGATCAGTTTCAACTATACTTATCATGATGTTTGCCCTTTTTATCTTATCATGTACTGTACATTCGTGCATACAGGCAGCTTTAAGGTGTAACCAAATGATAAAGGTTTTTAGATCATGCTTTGGAGTTAGTTATTAAAATGTGAAGAATCGATACAGCAGTAACATGACTTTCAACCATCAAGGAAAATCTTTTAAAATTTCCAAGACTTAAGAGTTGGATGCTGCCTTCATGTTTCAATGTTATTCCAACCATCAGCAAGTAGCTAAATGTATTGAATTACCCAAGTATAACATTTCGACGCATGATCTGATTGATTGCGTTAGAGTTGTAGAAAGATATCCAAACATCAAAAATCATCAAGGGAGAGTAACGAGTTTGTCTTATTCTTTTAGTCTTCATTTTACTTTGGATTTTTGGGGAGGAAGCTAGGAGTGGGTTTAAAAAATTAATGCGGTGTTTATGAAGTGTTATGCTAGGGGAACATACCACAATAACTATTCACATATACCATGTATTTCAAATCTAGTACTTTTCTATCCAAGAGATTTTAATAAATTTTGTTGTTGCAATCATTAGGTGAGTCTCGAGCATTCCCTTTTGGATCAAGCTATTCTTTTATAAGGAGGTTTGGAAACCATGGCAGATTGTAAGGAGCTACTAAATGATTAGAGATGAGATGCATAAGTGCTGAATGAGTACAAGTTTAAACCCGAAGTGAAACAAGTGGAAAACGAGACTGATATTGGAAAACAAGACAGTTGGAAGGAAAAACCCATGAGTGAAAAAAATTGTTGTTGATTTTCTTTTAATAATTGGATTTGTCTATAACATGAGTAGGAGCTGCAGTGAAATCAACGTGTACACATGGCTATAGCAAATTCATGACATATAAAAAAGGCTTCTAAACGTATTCCCATAGAAGCTATACATAGGAGCAGACAAAGGCATATAACTTTAAATCTCTTCAAGGAATCAAAATAGGACAGCGTTCATTCAAGATTATTGATTATTAGCAGTACAAATTCAAGACATTTGGTAAACCTTAAAAGTTAGATTTATGTAAACAAATCTGGATACCCCAAATATGTTAAGATAAGGTTTTAATTTCCAATTAGCCATGCTATTGTAGTTAAATGATACTTTAACTATTCATTCTTTTACTGTTTATGACTTATTATTACGTATGAAAAAGAAGGTTGGAGATTCTATGATTCATTGGGCCGAGGAGTTGGATGTGTAATAGGATTTCCATGATTGAATACTATGGGAATTGGCTAGCTACCGCGCACATGCATGATACCGTGCATGTTGCTCGATAGAAATTGAAAATGCATCAGGTGAGCGTAGCTTGGTTAGAGAAAAGTCATCGTTACTTGCAGTTGAAACCAGTGACGCAACAGCTTTCTATGGAGTTGAATGGCATTGATGGACCTCAAGTGCTTCGCAGATTGGTGAACTAGAGACAGAGACTGGAATGTAAAAGCAATAGTATACTGTAAAAGCAATAGTACACGGTATGTATCCTTATCACTTATCGATGTTTTCCTTATTTATTCATGTGTGTGATACCATGATTATGTACAATAAATAAAGATTTGAAATATATTCAAAGAAGGAATCATTAGGTAATTACTACATTAGCATCTAATATATTTTTCTCGCAATGATTGCATGCATTATTGGAAATCCATGCTTATGAACGATGAAGGAAATGAATTAAGGAAATTAATAGATGCTAACAAAAGATAAGGAAACAAAAAATTGTTTTGTTTTCCTAGACGATGCAAGCTATAAATTGATATATTTTTTTTTGTTTTAATATGACATTTCATGTTTAGAACCATAGCTTGGATCAGACAACGTGTCTAATGACATGTCATGGAACATGTACATGGGTTGGGAGTTCAGCGATCTTTTGGACATCTTTGCTGCCACAATGATGGATAATGTGAGACACGACCCGAACTTCCCCGTGAAGGAAACCACAGATGGCGTTGAGGACAAGACAAATCAGAACGCAGACGGAAGAACATTTCATTGTTTATTACAACAATTCCATCAGATACAAGAATATACAGAGTATAAATGAATAAATTACATTCAACAAATATCAGAGATTACAATAAATTACATAGCAGCGGAAAAATATACAAAACACAACTGAAAGTGATACACGGATACAGAGCTTTCCGAGCATCGTTCCAGCTGTAATTCAGGATCCTGTGACCTGTGGGTAAAGTTATTCAGAATGTGATTTGGGTTGTCGTGAATGGTGTCTTCATTAACACTGTTCTTAAGCCCAATTGAGAAAAAGATTAAATATTTTTATTTAGATTTAATGAATTGTCCCAATTAAATAATATTTAATTAAAATTGAACTGGTATTGATTTTTTGGGTTTATCGTGAACAGTGTTTTAAATAACACTTGTTCTTTAACCCGATAATTAATGAATGTGATTTTGGGTTTATTATGGGCTGTGTTTTAAATGACATTGGTTCTTTAACCCAGTTAAAGACAGGATATTGATTTCTGTAAAGATTAAGACTAAGTGGAGTTTTAAATGAATCTTTAATTAGATTGAAAAGTTCGGGAATGGAGTATCGTCGGTTTTACTCCAGGCGATAGTTAAATCTTTAATTAGATTTGAACGTGAAATGGTAATTGAATTTACCGATAGCACTGTGGTGTTAGATATGAAGTATTACCCGTTTTACTTCATGGGGTGAATAGGTTGGGATTGGGAAATAAAATAAATGATTATTCCGGTGTGATTCGCTAATCCCGACTAGTTTGAATTGATATTCGAAGAAGATTAAAGAATAAATTTAAAGAATTTATCTTTGATAAAATTAATGGGAACCTTTCCCAAAGTAGAAGAATATTTGAATAAAAGAATATTCTGAATTGGAATGAGGCGTATGTTGTGTTTATGTAGCACGTATTTATTATATACGCTAGTTATTCAAAAAGACCGGGTTTATCCCATTCTGAATAACTGATACGACGATAAGTCGAAGATGAAGACGGTGGTTGAAGACTGGAAGTCTTCACGTCGTTTGGGTGATTACTGATGATCTTGATTGGGCTGTACACCCAAGAAGATGGAAACAGTTAGTGATCGTCCAGACGTACATGGAGATCGATGGATATGCGGGGTACTAGGTGCCTCCGGTTTCGTTCAGACCCAGAACGAACTTGTAAATGGACTGTGTGTCTGACATTGGATTTTAGTCTGTTTGATTGATTTCTATTAAATATATATCTGTTTGGCGGCGGAGAATTTATTCTCTTGCTTAACGCCCTTCTCTGAGACGTACGAGCTCAGGGGTTATATATTGATGGATATCAAACGCATGGAGTGAATTGCCTGTGTGGCACGCCTAAGTGGCAATTGATCAAGGCTTCTGTTGAAAAGCAAAGTCTTGTGGTGATGATCAAAGCACAGCCTGTGTGGCACAGCTTTGTGTAACGTGAATTCGCGAGTTTCACACCCGTTATGAACCAAAAACGGGAGAAGGACCTCAGGGAGGGCATGCGTTTCTTTCTAGTTAGAAGTGGCGTCAGTGGTTTTACACGCCCTGACGAGTTTGACTTATGTGGTTGTTTCTGTTGCGAGGCGCCTCGATTTGATCGGACGATCCGGGTCCGATGGAGTCATTTAGTTGGCTCACCTATGCCCCATAGGGCGGGGAAACGCAGTGTTCAGGCATTTTAATCCACATCGGTGGACCGGCCCTGATGATCCAAAGGCTTGACTGAGTACTTGCCTGAGGCTCGGGCTAGAGAGTCTCGAATCGGTTGAGGACTATCTTTTGCCTCGGTTCATAGACGGAAATCCAATTTCCAAATACGTGACATTTATTCATTTATACTCTTTATATAGTGATTTAAATAACGCATTCATTGTTTATTACAACAATTCCAAATTTCAAATATAAAGTCTTCTTCCTCCTCCTCTTCCTCTCTTCTCCTCCGCAGCCAAGACCACCAATTCCCCCAAAATCGAACGCCCCCTTCTTACCTGCTGACCGCCGCTGCTTCTTCTTCTTCCTCCACTCCTCCTCCTGTCGATTCCCCCTTCAGCCCACTATAAGTTTAGTTCCTTTTTGTTTTTATTTTTATTTTGTTTTTTTTAATTTAAAGTAGTTAAAAATATGATTTGTATATATGTTGTAGCGAAGAGAAGATAAGACCTTTATTTTAGAAAAGATTCGATTTTGAAAATAGAAAAGAATAAATTTTTAGAAGTGAAAAGAATAAATTTTTAAAAGAGAAAAGATCGAATTTTTAGAAATATAAAGGATTGTTTTTCCGAATTATTTTAGAGTTCGTATGTGGGCCCGGTAAATTGAAATGTGCGTTCAAATTATATATATAGTTATATTTTGATTTTGACGAAAACTGATCGAAACGATCGATTCAGCTTACGATACATATCCCATTGTGTTCGGAATGGGGGTAATTAGCTATGGACGACAGGCAATGGGCCTTGTTTCGAGGTCGAAAATAAAAGTACCTTTTTGAAATTAAATAGTTAAATAAAAAAAATAAACCCCCTCCTCCTTTTCTCTTTGCTCAGACCCCCTCCCCCCCCCCCTCCCCCGGTTTACTTTTCAATTCGAAATAAAAGAAAAAAAAAACAAATCGCGCCTCCCTCTCCTCCACCGCCGTCGTCAGCACCTGCGCCGCCCTCCCCATCTTCCTCCTTTTCCCTTCCTCGTGCGACGCTGGAGCCGCCCCTGCTTCCACCTCGCGACCGCAGCCAATACCCTTCACCACTGAAACCCCAACGGTTCCGGTTTTAGGAGAATCCGACGGTCGGATCTCCTGCAATATCCATTCGAAGTCAATGGTCGAAATTCGCGAACTACCGCGGCGCGGCGCGTTCTATTCAGGCCATTATATTATATATATAATATATACTTCGTCGATTTCAATTCAAAACGTGCTTTATAAATCGTTTTAAATTCATTTTTAAAACGGTTTCAACTTCATATTCAATTTCAAATCAAAATTGAATATTCCAATATAAATTCGTTTTAAATTCATTTCAAATCAATTTCAATTCGAATTCCTTTATATTCAATTTCAATTCGAATTCATTTCTATTCAATTTCAATTCGAATTCATTTCTATTCAATTTCAATTCGAATTCATTTCTATTCAATTTCAATTCGAATTCATTTCTATTTGAAAAATCAGATTTTGAAATCACTTTCGATATTCATTATAAAATGAATAAAATCGATATAAATATCGTTCACGTCAAAATGGCGTCAATCTAATCAATACGGCTTCATATATTCCTATTTTCAAATATTCTATTTCAAATATTTCTTTTTCAAAACTGGAATGAGGCCCAATCAATTACCATATAATGTTAATTATATGGATTTTCTATAACACATGTATACAATAATAACGATGAATAATCAACTATCATCCAAAGTGCATTCTACACTGTATAGGCATCGAATAAAAATATTTAACGCTTATAACAGTCTGTCAATCAATCGATCGACATACAACTAATTATTGAGATTAGTGTATATCATATATCATCCCAATACCCGTGTGGGGTTTCAAACAATCAAACACAGATTTTATTTGTGCAGTTGGGCGATGTGTAAAATTTATCGTCCCAATCAATATCAGTCAAATGTGTGTATATAAACAAATCGTCCGATTTGTTTATTTTTATTTCATTTCATACATACGTTAAAAATTCTATTTTTAACTATAAAATATTTTCCACTATAAAATAAAATATTTTAACTATGTAAATGTTTTATTTCATTTCACATCATATCACACAATCAACTACACCTCAAAATCAAACAAACAAGCATACAAGCCGTCCATGGTCTGTGGACGACGGGTGTCGGGTGTTACTAAACACCGTCTGCATCCTAGTATATATATATAACTAGAAAAATAAAATTAAAAGGTGAGAAGTTCTCACCTAAGCTATCCCAACTCCACGACACTTCATATGTAGCAATCTTCGTCGTTCTCGCCCTTTTGTCAATTTTCAGTGCCCGTATTCTCTACATATATAAAAATCATATTTTTACTTCGCTATTCGATATATAATAATCATATTTTTATATTCTCTACCATATAAAAATTATATTTTTAACCTTTCTATATTATAAAAATTATATTTTTATTATCTCTACAATGTAAAAATTCTATTTTTAATTCGCTACTTATATCAAAACCGAATTTTTTTATTTCGCTACAACACATATAAAAATCGTATTTTTATATTTGTACTTATATAAAAATTATATTTCTAACTTACCATTCAAATAAAAATTATATTTTTACTATGCCACTAGTATAAAAATTATATTTTTCACCTTTCTATATTAGAAAAATTATATTTTTAACCTTTCTATATTATAAAAATTATATTTTTAACCTTTCTATATTATAAAAATTATATTTTTATTCTGTCTAAAAATCATTTGTTTTTCATCTATAAAAGTTCAATCTTTTAAAAGTGAAAAATCCTATCTTTTTAAAGTCAAAAATAATCTAAACTTTTATTGTTTTAAAATCTTCAACTTTCTTGTTTTAAAATCTTCAACTTTCTTGTTTTAAAATTTCCAACTTTCTTGTTTTAAAATCTTCAACTTTCTTGTTTTAAAATCTTCAACTTTCTTGTCATAAAAATTTATACTTCACCGCAATAAAAAGCTATGTTTTACCACTATAAACCTATACTTATATATGATAAAATGGTTTCTTTGCTAAATAAAAAAAATCAAATCGTTTATGCGATAAAAATCAAAACTTTTAGATGATGATGAAGAAAACAAAATCAGTAAATAAAATCTTACATTGATTTTCGGGTTTCGGTTCGCGGGTGAACGGTGGAGCTGCTGGTGTTGGCGCAAGTGGTCGAAGGGGGGGCGGCATTATTTACTAGTAAATTCTGGGAGGCATTTCGAGTAGAGCTGGGAACAAAGCTGAATCTAAGCACCGCTTATCATCCTTAGACAGATGGTCAGACTGAGAGGGTGAATCGTATATTAGAAGATCTCTTGCGGGCTTGTGTTCTAGATTTCGGTGGATCATGGGAGGACCATCTACAAGGAAGTTCGCTCGATCCGAATCAATCGCTAAACTGATCTAGACCTTTCGAAACGCCTGGTTGTTTTGAGAACACGACAAAATAGAATGCAAACAGAAGAACATTTCATTGTATATTACAACAATTCCATCAGAATACAAGAATATACAGAGTATGAATTAATATAACACAGAAAATATCAGAGATTTAAATTACATTTAAATACATCGCAGCGGAAATAATACAAAACACAACTAAAAGAGATATACGGATACAGAGCTTTCCGGATATCGTTCCAGCTGTAAATCAGGATCCTGTGAATATAAATCTGCAAAACCAAAACTACTAGCTGCCCGTGTGGAAAATAGGGGCACCTAGAGTTTAGGTTAAAACAATAAACTCCAGGTCAGTCATGTGACTGGTGTGAGAACTAAAACAGTTATTAATCTTTGTTTTTAAAGTTAGGTAAATCAAGGGACCACGCCGTATAACACGGACTGGGTTGCCTCCCAAGAATACCAGTGCAGAAAACAAACAGCGCAATGCTAAATAAAGAACAATGAAGCTATTATAAGACCCAGGTCCCATCACACAATGCAACGCAAGCCGGAGGATAGGGTTTTCCCTTATAATAGCCAAATATGCTTGATACGCGAAATTTCATCTTATATTATTACTATAAGTGAAGAAAACCACTTCAAATATAAATATATCAATCATAGACGGCATGGATACCATATATCATGCCGCCAATACTAGGCTCTACAATCAAAACCGCAAAATGTCATATTTGGAAATGGAATTTCCATCATGGTGGCTCCTGATTCGAAAGATCGATCGCGTAGTGCCATCTACAACGGCTTATGTCTCAGCTAGAGAAAACACCGTAATGCACATCCGCACTTTTGGGAAATCGAGTATCACTGCGGCTTACATCCCGGTGAGAGAAAACACCGCTTACCCTATCCCTCTGAGCACTAAGCTCAATCTCGGTCGACCGAATCCACGACACCATGAAGGTGCCCATCCTCTAAAAAGCATACTGATCAAACCATCAGTTTACCACCATACCGGGGAGTGAGGCTCGCGAATCAACGCTATACACAAAGCCATGTTATATTAAAGTTGCGCTTTGATCATCATCCACCAAACTTTGCTTTTCAACAAAAGTCTGGATCACTGCATCTCAGCATGCCACACTATCAATCCATATCGTACCACTGATTTCTGCCAATATATAACCTCTGAGCTCGTATGTCTCAGAGAAGGGCGTTAAGCAAGAGAATAAATTCTCCGCCGCCAAACAGATATATATTTAGCAGAGATCAATGAATACAATATAAAGGAATACAATGTCAGACACACCATCCATTTACAAGTCTGTTCTAGATCTAAACGAAACCGGAGGCATTTTCCTTGCATATCCGTCGACCTCCAAGCACGTTCGGACGGCTACTACTTTAGCCCCCTTCAAGGTAGCTACTCCCATCGTGAGCATCAGTAGCACCCATCCATTCGATGTGAAGATCGTCGGTCTTGCACCGTCTTCAATCTCTTCGACTCATCGTCGAATCATATATTCATAATGGGTTATACCCGGACTTTCTGAATAACTCGCGTATCTTAATCAACAAGTGCTATAAAACACAATATACGCCTCATTCCAATTCAGAATATTCTTTTATTCAGATATTCACACTCCTAGGGAAATATTCCCATTAATTCTATCAAAGATAAATTCTTTAATATTTATTCTTTAATCTTCCTTTGGATGACATTTCAAACCAGATTATGGTTTTCCAAACTATTCGAGATTAGCGAACCACACAGAAGTAATTATTTATTTTATTTCCCAATCCCAACCTATTCATCCTATGGAGCAAAACTGTTATTACCCCATAACTAACACCACGGTATTATCGGTAAAGTTAATTACCATTTCACGTTCTAATCTAATTAAAGATTTAACTATCGCTAGGAGCAAAACTGGTGATACTCCCCTTTCGATCATTTCCAAATTTTGATAATTTAAATTATCAATTCATATTTCAATCTAATTAAAGATTCATTAAAACTCCTTTTACTGGGTTAAAGAACTAATGTCATTTAAAACACAGTTCACGGAAAACCCAAATCACATTCTATTTCAATTCCAATAAAATATATCAGAAATTCTGGTTATTTAAAACCCATTTCAAATTCAATTTATTTATTTCAAAAATAAATTGATTTTAATTCTAGTTCAAAACTAGTTCATTTTGATAAAAATTTATTTTTATCTTTTCAAATATGGAGTTTTTCATCCCAGTTTTCCCCAAATCATTTCATATGATTTTAAACAAATTATAGATATTTTTAATTATTTTACCAAGGCCCATACAGTCGATTTCCATCTACGGCCATCGAACTGCACTTACAGCGACCTTTTCTTAAATTGATTTGGACATATCTCCCAATCCAACCGTTAGATTTATAATTTCTAATATTCATTGGAAAGCTCTTTTCGATACGAACCCAACGGTTCCGGTTTGAGGAGAATCCGACGGTCGGATCTCCCGTGATGTCCGTTCGAAGTCAATTGTCGAAATTCGCGAACTGCTGCGGCGCGGCGCGTTCTACTCAGGCCATTATATAATATATATAATATATATTTCATCGATTACTATTTAAAACGAATTTTATAAATCGTTTAAATTCGTTTCAAAAACAATTTCAACTTCATTTCAGATTCAAATCCAAATTGAAATTTTTTCCCAATATAAATTCGTTTTAAATTCATTTCAAATTGATTTCAATTCAAATTCGATTCTATTCAATTCCAATTCGAATTCATTTCTATTCAATTTCAATTCGAATTCGTTTTATATTCAATTCAATTCGAATTCACTTTATATTCAATTCGAATTCTGTTTATATTCAATTCAATTCAAATTCAACTTATATTCAATTCAATTCGAATTCACTTTCAATTCAATTCAATTCGAATTCACTTTATATTCAATTCAATTTGAATTCACCTTATATTCAATTCAATTCTAATTCGTTTTATATTCAATTCAATTCGAATTCACTTTCAATTCAATTCAATTCGAATTCACTTTATATTCAATTCAATTCGAATTCACTTTGTATTCAATTCAATTCGAATTCGTTTTATATTCAATTCAATTCGAATTCACTTTATATTCAATTCAATTCGAATTCACTTTGTATTCAATTCAATTCGAATTCGTTTTATATTCATTAAATTCGAATTCACTTTATATTCAATTCAATTCGAATTCGCTTTGTATTCAATTCAATTCGAATTCGTTTTATATTCAATTCAATTCGAATTAACTTTATATTCAATTCAATTCGAATTCGTTTTATATTCAGTTCAATTCGAATTCATTTTATATTCAATTCAATTCGAATTCACTTTATATTCAATTCAATTTCAATTCTATTCTATTTGAATTCAATTTCAATTCTATTCTATTCGAATTCAATTTCAATTCTATTCTATTTGAATCCAATTTCTATTCAATTCAATTCGAATTCAATTTCAATTTTATTGTATTCGAATTCAATTTCAATTCAATTCTATTCGAATTCAATTTCTATTCAATTCTATTCGAATTCAATTTCAATTCAATTCTATTCGAATTCAATTTCTATTCAATTCTATTCGAATTCAATTTCAATTCAATTCTTTTTGAATTCAATTTCTATTCAATTCTATTCGAATTCAATTTAAAAATGAATATAATCGATGTCAATATCGTTCGCATCAAAATAGCGCATCTCTAATCAACACGGCTTTATATTATTCAATAACTTCGTTATTCTATTCAACAAATGAATGTTCATTCTATTCAACACATGAATCTATATTTCTTTCACCACATGTCTAATCTCAACAAATGAGTACTGTCAACACGTTAATCTTTATTTTATAATATTCTTTATTTTCCCAATTGGAATGAGGCCCAATCAATTACCATATAATGTTAATTATATGGATTCCATACAACACATGTATATCACAACAACGATACATAATCTACCATCATCCAAAGTGCACCACACAACTGCATAAGCATTAAATATAAATAATTAACGCTTACACAGTCTCTCGACCAATCGATCGACATAAAATTAAATAATTGGGATTAGTGTACGCCAAATATCATCCCAACACCCGTGTGGGGTTTCAAACAATCAAACACCGATTTTATTTGTGCAGTTGGGCGATGTGTAAAATTTATCGTCCCATCAATATCAGTCAAATGTGTGTATATAAACAAATCGTCCGATTCATTTATATTTATTTATTTCATTTTATATACACATTAAATTTTTTATTTTTAACTAATATTTATTTTCTATATAAATATTTTATTTCATTCCACGACACACGATCAACTACACATCAAAATCAAACAAACAAACAAGCCGTCCATGGTCTGTGGACGATGGTTGTCAGGTGCTGCTAAGCACCGTCTGCATCCTAGTATATATATTAACTAGAAATTTAAAATAAAAGTGAGGAGTTCTCACCGAGAGCTAAACCAAATGTCGCGACTCTCCATATGTAGAACATCTTCGCCGTGTTCGCCTTTTATCACTTTCGTCGTCCGTATTCACTACATATATAAAAATCATATTTTTATATTCGCTTCTTCATTATAAAAATCATATTTTTATATCGCCACTTCATATAAAAAGATCATATTTTTATATGTAATACATATGAATAAAAATCATATCTTCTATCACTATTGTATAATAAAAATCAAATTTTCTTCTTTTTAAGAATTATATTTTTACCTAGCTAAAAAATATATTTTTCTCTAACCAAAGATTATATTTTATTTATCTAAACAAAGATCATATATTTTTTCCAAAACAAAGATTACATATTTTTTCTAAACAAAGATTACATATTTTTTTTCTAAACAAAGATTACATTTTTTTTAACAAAGATGCTATTTATATTTTTCAAATTTTATAAATATGAAATTCATTTTAGTTAAAAAGAAATAAAATAATAAATTTACCTTCTGCTGGAGAGAAGAGAAAAAAAACTGCATCTACCCTTTGTTAATCACCTGGAAACTGTTACCCGTACTTCATCGAACCCAACACCGCCCTAGGGCTCGCCGCCCAAGCCAAATCCGATCGCCGGAGGTGGATCGGCGATACCCCCCTGAACCGCGTCGGCGGCGGCTCCCCATACCCGCCCATATCCTCGAACTCGGTGCCCCCCTTTGGTCGGAAAACGCTCCTGAAGTCGACGGCGTTGAGCTCGAAATTCGAGCGGTTTATCAACCCAAACTTGTTTAAAGTGGTACCAAAAGAAAGCTCTCGATCTATTCTTCCATTTTTGTTTTTGTTTCCTGTTGAAATTCGATCGATGGAAGGAGTAATTGGCGATTTTATTTTAGGTCTTTCGTGGCCATTTGTTTTGCTAGGGCCGGATGATCAGAAAATGAAAGAGAAAAAGGGTTTATTTGGTTATATATATATATATATATATATATATATATTATATTTAATATTATTTAATTCGAAAATGATATTTTTACATACGAACCCCAAATCGAACCCGATGAATGTCGCCCCTAGCTAATTACCCCCATTCCGAACACAATGGGATATGTATCGCAAGCTGATTCGATTGTTTCGATCAGTTTTCTTTAAATTTAAAATATAACTCATTATATTGAATTTTAAACGTACATTTCAATTTACCGGGGCCACATACGAACCCTATAAAATCCAGAATAATATTTTCTAGCTTCGTATTGACGATACGGTCCTAACAAAACTAATTTCGTCAAATTCTAAGACCATTGGAAAAATGGTCATTTTCCAGTCGATTAAAATCAACTGAAATTGGTCAAATGCATTTTCCTTTGCCACGCTCACATATTGATTCGAAAATTTATGAAATTTGGAATCTAGCAATAATTTGACATCACGGATCCAGCAAAAGTGGTTTCGTCGAAATCCGAGGTCGTTTGCAAAATGGCTATTTTTAAAGACCCGAATTCCATAGCGACTATTCAGAATTTTCAACTGGACATATCTTTTGATTCCCGCTATGAAATTTTGATTTTTCGGATTCCTTCGAAAGATATTCCCAATTAGATCCTATTATTTTTGGTTTCACTAAAATCCGGATTGTTCTGCACCCGGTACATTCATTTGAAGTTTGAAATCGAATTATCGAACTACCGCGCCATTTTCAGTTCCTTTTATAATTTATAATAAAATTTTATATTCTAACGACGACCTATATGAATATATACGTTCTAATTCTATTCAAAATAAATTTTTCGTTGTTATTATTTAAAATAATCCATTTTAAATAATCAAAATTCGCTAAAATTGCCAAAATAAAAATTTCAAACTGCCTCGCATTTTACGGGTTGTTACAGGATGTGGGGATGGAAATTTTCAACAACTTGAATGTTGGTACAAAATTTGAAACTTGTGATGTTTTTCACTTCCATATTGTTTACTTCGATTATATTAATTATCAATAACTTGATTTTCTCATGTTGGCTATTCAATTTCTTTGTGTACAAAGGTGTGGATCTTATTTGACAACCGGTTGCTGCATCTTCTAGACGAAACTAAAAATAACAAATATTGGTTGAACTAGAAGCCTATAACAGAAATCCACAGTTCAAAGAAGAGGATAAGGGGAGAGAAAAGCGCAGTGTAGTGGATGGGGGAGATATAAAGTAGAGGAAGAGTGCTACGAATGTCGGATGACTGTGCTGCTCTTATAGATGATGTGTGCTATGACTTCCATTTGTGTATGGTTCATAGGAAACAGTCTGATTGGACCGAGGTTGGTCTACCTCAAGAAGAGAACTTGGTAGACTATAAGAATAAATGGCTTGGATCTTGAAGCTTATCTACTAAGGCTAAATTCAGAGATGTGCACCATTCAAGAGGTCGTTGGTATAAAAATACTTCATTTTGCTATAGCAGTATGTATATTTTTTAGCTTTATGGTTTTGTGTTATACTGTAATTTGGAGTCGTCGCTACAATATACATATAGATTATGTGTATGTATTACATTTTTTTAATATGGTAGAACTTTGAATATAACTTTGACTATCTTGTCTATGTCTATTGGAAATGTACGTTTACTTATTTCTTGTAAATATTGCTTTCATTATTAAATGCGGGTAATGGTGGATTATAGCAGGTAAATGTGTTTTTTGAATTTTGCAACGGGCATGCAGTGTTGCAAAAAATCAAATTGCAACTGTCCTAAATAGTTGTAGTATCTCACTTTTCCAACATCTATTTCAGGTTTGCAACTGCCATTTCTTGTTGCAAAAGGATTTGTTGCTACAACGAAGGCTAGTTGCAAAAAAATCTATCGCAACAGGCAATAATAGTTGAGAAATGTGACTGACCTATAACAACTTTGGCTATCTAGACGGGACGGGTCTATTGCAATTGGCCTACTACAACAGATATTGCCTGTTGCAAAAAGTGTTTTATGTTGTAGTGACTCCTATATTTAGCTTCAGCACTTGATCTTGAGAAAATGGTTTGCTTTTTAGAATGTCTTGATATAAGGTTTCAGCTAAGGAATATGTAGTACCTTGATGTAGATCTTCTATCATCAGGGTCTGATCCCCAGTTTGGGTCAGCATATCCACCTATGCTTGTTCTTTGTGATCTTTCAAGAGTTAGACTATAATTTATTGTCCCTTTAAGATATCTTTTTTTTACTGCTTTCCAGTGTAGATCTAATGGATTTTGCATGAACTAACCGACTTTGTTCACACTAAAAGAAATATCAATCCTTGTGATTGTGATATATTGTAGGGCACCAACATTACTTTTACACATTGTAGTATTTTTCATAGAATCACAACTATGTTCAGTGCTTGGTTGACCTCTAGAGCTTGTGTTTTCTGATTCATTTGTAATAGATACAGGGTGATGATGTCAGGTCTGAAGATGTGTTCTGAACCAACTTTCTCAAATAGATTAGGTATGGACACCCTTGGGTTATGTATCTTTTGAGTAAATTTTGTACATGTTTCTATTTTGCTAAAGGGAATTCCCTTTTATTGAAAACAACATGTCTAAATATGAACACTTTACCACTGTTCATTAGACATTTATATTCATTCTGATTTGTAGCATATCCAAGAAAGGTGCACGGTCTGGTTCTAAAATTTAATTTGTGATTATTGCAGGCTCTTTGATAAGGAAAACATAAGCATCCAAAAAAATTTAAAGCCTTATAATCAGGTTTGAGTTTGAACAAAATTTCTATTGGACATTTCAGCTTTAAGGCTTTGGTTGGTATATATATTAATCAAATAAAGACTAGTACTAAAAGCATCAGGCCAAAATTTTAGTGGTAGGCTTGCTAGAGTTAATCTACAATTTGTCTATGCTTTCTTTCTACCAAACCATTTTTCTTATATGTGTGTGGACATGTGATTCTATGAATGATACCATTTTTGTTAAAAAATTCTTTTAATGGCTTGAGTTTTGCTCCTCCTTCAGTTTGGATTTTTTTTTTTTTACATGCTATTCAGTTTGATTTTTAGCTTGAACAACAAACTGCGTAATAGTAGAATATGTTTCAGATTTTTATTTCAGAAAGTATATCCACACATATCTAGAATAGGAGTCAACAAGGGACATATAATATCTGAACCCATAATCATTGTTGATTGGTGCTGATCCCCACAAATCAGCAGTGATTAATTCAAGGGGTTTATAATACACAGTTGAAAGTTAGGAAATGTTAGTTTATGGTTTTTTTCCCATTTGACATTACGTACACACATATGGTAAAGCACAATTGTCAAAAAAAAAATATTAATTCTACTCAAGATATGTTTACCAATGTTTACATTTGGGTGTCCTAGCTTATAGTGCCACATATCATTATTACTGTAACAATTTTCTTGACTAATTTCAGAGGCATTGCAATAGTTAGCATTATTTTCTACTTTTCTTGAGTTAGCAACATTGTAAGTGTATAGTCCATGTGACTCTTTACCCTATAACAGAATTTCCTTTGTTAGAATATCTTTTACCAAACAGTAGTTGGGATAGAAATCGAAGAATACGTTGTTATCTTTAGAGAATTGAGATACACTTAATAAGTTTTCACTTATTAAGTGTACTCTTAGTAAATGATTGAGATACAACCTTTTATTTTTACCCATAACACTTGCACTTCCTATGTGTGCAATTTTAGTGGAATTAACATTTCCAATTAGTAAGACTATGTACCTTTGTATTCAGAGTTTCCTAAGTTTATATTTTTTAGATTGTTTATGACATGATTTGTGGCTTCAGAATCTGGATACAAAACCTCATCATGAATGTCCTCAACATTGGCTTTTTCAACATTTGTGATTTCTGATTGAATTCTTCTTTCTTGAGAGTTGTTTACAGCATTGACATTAGGTGCATGATTTCTTGAGTTATTACTCTGTTGTGATGTAGTGTAATTGGAATCAAATCTGAAGTAACAACTACTTTATGTGTGCCTAAGTTTCTCACATATTTGACACTTAATTCGATTGTTGTTGTTGTATCTGCCACCTCTGCCTCTGTTGTGAAACCACCTCTGCTTCTGCCTCTACCTGTGTTGTACCCTTCTTGATTCTTGATTCTTGATTCTGTTGTAGGTATTATAGTTTGCCGAAAAATCATTGGCACCTGCTTTCTTTTGCTCTATTCTTCCCTCATATGAGAGGAGTATAGAGTGAATTGATTGTAGGTTGGGTATTTTTTTTCATTGGATGATATAACAACTATGACAGCTTCGTAATCATCATCTAAACCACTCAGAATGTATAAGACTTGGTTTGAATCTAGTACTTTATGGCCTACAGACCCCAGTTGATCACACAACATCCTAATCTTGGCCAGGAATTCATGCATTGGCAGATTTTCCTTCTTTACATTGTGCAATTGACTTTTGTAGCTCATGGCTTTGGCCGCACACTGTCTACTAAACATATGTTCGATGGTCGTCCATAATTCGTATGAGCTTTTGCACCCAACGAGTTGTGATTGTAACTTTCCACCAATAGTAGAAAGCAACCATGAACTTATTAGACTATCTTGTCTTTGATAATTGATATATTCTTGATTTCTTATGAGTCTTCCTTCTTCTAATTTGTTTTTAGGTAGGATGATAACTATGCCAAGAAGGTATTGCTCGAGGTCGTATCCTTTGATGGCAGTCTCTATCTGAAATCTCCACAACAAGAAATTGTCTTCATCAAGTGTGATGATGATAAGTTGTCTCTAAGGTTTGATGGCTTTGATTAATTCATACGTATTGTTTCTTGTTGTGATTGGATCAGTGGGTCTTGCAAAAAAGGATGAAGATGCATTAGAGTCCCCTTCAACCATATTGAATAGAAACTATGGCAAGTAAATCAAGAATCTTGTGGGAAAAGATCTACATTTGAACTGTGCAGTCAGTCGAAGCGGCTGAATGAAGATCTCTTTTTGACAGATGCTCCTTGGTGAGACATAGTCAATTCTTTGGCAGAAAGATCGATGAAAAGAAAAGAAGATAACTGGTAAGACATAGATACTAACACTAATGTGAGGAGAATGCAAATCCTCCGATAATCGAGATACGGAACCCTGAACTCGATGATGACGAATGATCTGAGAGCCTCAGTGGCAAGGCGTATAGTTGTTGTTAAGCATCTTTGTAAGCTCTGATACAATGTTAGATTTTATGAAGAAATGGATTTACGGATTTTATGAACTAAAGAGATAGGATTTGCAATAGAGAAAGATTCAGAAATGTTTGTATTCTTATTGAATGAATCGGTGTACATAATTCTGTTGTATATATAGAAAACAAAAAGTAAATGGGTTGGGCCAAATAGCACAGTCCAATAGAATGCCGCATTACAAAAGACTTGTAATAATGTTTCTGTGGACTAATATGATCATTTACTTTCTCTCTTCTACTCCCACTTCAAATCCTACTTAGGGTTTATGACGGCGACTCAGCAACTTGGATCGAGCGGGCCAACTAAGTGCACAATGTAACCTAATTCAGCAACATGACATCATATTAATGCCCCCACTTGGTCATAAGCTCACGTTACTTGGTCAAAGGAATGGGTTAAAACTCAATAGTCCAACCAAAACAAAATATTCCTCCCATTTTTTGATTCATTACTGACATGCGGTTTAAATAAAGGAGAAAATAATTGATTATTCTTGAAGAAAATAGAACAGCTCCTAATTCCCTCCTCCTACTAAAACAATCATTAAATACAGCTTCAATACCCACTTCCACCATAAAACATCTTTATTACCAATTAAATATCATATCCATCTACATAAAATAGTTTTATTCATTTCAGCTAGATTCAAAACACCAAATCCGCCTTGATCCACCAAATTACATAATTACTTGAGTAATACCTTCACAATTAATACATTTTGGTTTTATTTAGTAGGTGTGCTTTAATATTGTGGAAATGAGGAGGCATCCTTAAAATGAAATATAATGTAAAGCAGATCTTTACCTGAAAAACGGATTCATACTTTATTGTAGCAATATTTTTCAAGATTTTTTGTGCTACTGTATACAAAAAATTCAAAACATTAAAAATATTGAAGGAAGGTTTTTTTAAAAAAAACTGTTGAAATGTTTGCACTCATTGTAAAAATATACAGACATATCAGCAATAATTTTGAACAATTGGGAAAGGGAAAATAAGTTGCTGAAATATCTGCTATTATTTTGAACAATTGCCGAAATATAAGCAACTATTCCATAGTGTATTATGTAAAGGAAAATAAATTGCTAAAATATTTGCACTTATTGCGAGTAAGTGATGAAATATCTGCAAAAATCTCAGTGAATTACAAACATGTATCTTGAAACTACAGATATACCTGCAATTTTTCTTTATAATTGCTACACTACGTCATAGATTGCATACTACAGCACTAGAGAAGTGATACAGGAAGTGCCAAAAAATGTTGCTATAGGCCAAAAATGATCTGTGGCAACACTATATTGGTGTTGCATTTTGCCGCGTTGCCCTGGAGTCAAAGGCAACATCTTTGCGACTCTAAGGCAACATCGGTACAGGTGTTGCCATAGGTACTAAATTTACAAAAATGTAGGGCCGCTAAAATTTGTAGCCCGGGTTCTAGGAATCGCCACTAAAATATGTAGTACGGGTTCATAGAATCCTGTTGTGGGGCCCACATGCATTAATCTATGGCAACACTTTTACCATCTAATGGCAACACTATATCATAGCTATCACAACATTTAACATCACATACTGCAACATTATATCCTAGCTATGACAACATTACATAACAACTGCAACATAACAGCAATTAATATCACAATGAATTTAAAAAAGAACTTTTTATTTCAAATTTACCAGCAACACAAGTACTACTTAGTCAACTACAAAATAACAAAACATAGCCACTAAATTCAAATTTTACAGACAATTCAGTTACAAACACAACGAGTATTAAATTCATGTTTACATCAAACTCAACAGATTGAAAATATAGTGCGATCATCCAATGCGTTCAGTGCCTCTGCTGCCTCGAGTACATCTAGTGCCTTCAGTAACAAGTTCTTGAACAACCTCATCACTGCCTCCTTCACCTGCATGCCTCAGTTACATTTTAGTTGCATAACTGTGTTTCATTTGCATTTCAGCACAAAATGAGTTTCATTTGCATTTCAGTTGCATAACTGAGTTTCATTTGCATAACTGAGTAGCATTTCAGTTGCATAAATGGTTTCATTTTCATTTCAGTTGTGTTTCAGCATAAAGACATTTCAATTGCATTTCAGTTACATACCTCGGTTTATGGCCTGCATGCCCCAGTTGCAAATTGATGCAATGACCCAATTTGTTCAAAGCATAAACGATACTGATAAACAATTAGACAGTTACAATGTGGATAAAATTATCACTAATCAGCACTTTAGGTTTATTAGGCAATGTGGAAAAAATTATTATAGTAACGTCCCAGAAATTTGCGATCTTTGGTCATCGACATAAAACCCACGTCGATTATCCAAATATCAAAAATACCGGTAGTTAATGAAAGAAATTAGACGGAGAGAATAGATAAGATAGAAACTTAGAATAGAAGAAGAAGAAGAAGAAGAACATACAACATCAGAGTAAACACGAATCTCACAGAGGAACGAATAAATATATTTCATAACATACTTTGAAATAAAACAGTATCTGTATACAATACCATTATTAGAGTATAACACTTACAACACAGCGGAAATAACAATAGCTATATAATCCTGAAGCCTCCTGCTCCAACTCTTCAAGTATCTGTAAATCCCGACTACTTGACTGCTTGTACAAAATTGGACACCCAAGAGTTTAGGGAAAACAAAACAAAATAAACTCTGGGTCATTCATGTGACTGGTGTGAGTAAACTCAAATCATTTGATTCAACTTTCAAAATTTCTTTTGAAACAAAGGATAATCATAAGACCGATCCACACATAAACACAGATGACTTTTACCTTATGATAACCCAAAATATTTCTAAAACGATACTTGTCTGACATTATAATAATGTCTAGATCAAGTAAATAGAAATCTAGCAGAAACGCTTGCATCTAACGTTCTACATATATAATATACAATCAAAACCGCGGTCTCCTATTTAGGGAATGGATTCCAACTATGACAAGGTATGGATCCACCTTTCGCTCAGTGTACTCTAGAAGCGATACACTGGAGTTCAACAAGAACATCTTGTAACTCAGCCACACATGACCGACCATTCATTTCTCTTGAATGTATCGAATATATTGCCAACCCTCGGTTAGTATTCCAACATAACCATTCCCGGGAGACACAGAATTGAAAGAAGTACAAATATGAATATTCTCTAGATGGTGAAAATATACCCTAATTGGGTGCGGCCCACTTAGCCATGCTGCCTACCCGACTTCTGTCATTTCCCAGATGATGAGGCTCGACGTCAAAAACGTAACTTTTAAAAGATCACTCCTCCATTTACTTCAAATGTCACATCGCCATACTCGCCAAATCGCAAATTGATTTCCTCAAAAATATCACGGGTATAAAGCTAAGAGAAACGAATTCCTCCGCCACCAAATGTAAATACGTTTGAAGAGATCAACTTCCGCGATCTATTAAATATAGTCTATCAGACATTCTTCCATACAGGTTGTCCTGGGACTGGATAAATCGTAGGCACTATTCAGTACATCCATCTTAGGAAATCTCTACCTAAGATTTATACAATAGCCCTTGCACTTTACTCCGTCTTCAATATATTCAGCATACTTGATTCGCAACTCTTATGCCAATACAGAGTGGTTCTTGGATAATAATCCAACCGGTCTCTACATAATGACAACGGAAAAATGGTCAAAAACATTGATAGTCGGTGATTTAACTATCAAAGAAAAACATGTGTACAACCAACGATATTACTTCCAAATGGAAATTCTATCGATCATCATCAATCATCATTTATCTCTTAACTTAATTTATCGTTAATTTATTCATTTACCCATTTCCATAAATATATATATATATAGAGAGAGAGAGAGAGAGATTCTTATTTTCTAAATCTAGAAAATATACGATATTAACATTGGAAAACATTTCTATTTCTCTCATTTCTTATTTTCTATATTAGAAAATATTTCTGATTCTTATTTGGGAAACATTCCAAAACTCCTTCATTTAATTTAAACTGATGTTTAAATCAAACATCGCGACGCCAACTCAAACCATTACACTCACTAACTAAATTCACTTAACCAATCTTCACTATCGAACCTTAACCATTCCTTAGTTAAAAACGTAGCCAATCAAATTGGGGTATAACTACCTCTCAGACCTTAACTGAACAACATTTCTAGCTTCGAAATAGACAAGATTCACCTTCTAAATCTTTAACAAACTTCCTTACGTAACTCTCAGATTCTATTTACGAATCCACTTCTTTATTGAAAACATTGATTATAACTATAGCGTCATAATTCCTACTTCTAAAATATCTAACTTTGAAATATAACTCGATTAACTCAAATCAATTAATCCTAACTCCATTAACTTTAACTCGATTGATTTTAATTCATTAACTCTTATCACTTAACTCCTTTCGAATAAACTATATTCGATTAACTCTTTTCGAATAAACTATATTCGATAACTCCTTTAACTCTATTCGAATAAACTATATTCGATTAACAAATATTCGACTAACTCTTATTCGAATAACTAATATTCGACTAACTCTCTTCAAATAACTAATATTCGATTAGCTCTCTTCGAATAACTAATAGTCGATAATCTCTCTTTCGAATAACTAATATTCGATAATCTCTCTTTCGAATAAACTATATTCGATAATCTCTCTTCCGAATAAACTATATTCGATAATCTCTCTTTAGAATAACTAATATTTGATAATCTCTCTTTCGAATAACTAATATTCGATGATCTCTCTTTCAAATAACTAATATTTGATAATCTCTCTTTCGAATGAACTATATTCGATAATCTCTCTTCCGAATAAGCTATATTCGACTAACAGCTTTCTTCAAATAAACTATATTCGATTACTTCACTTCGAATAACTAATATTCGTCTAGCTTCTTTTGATTAACTCATTTGGATAAACTCGGTTTGATTAACTCATCATGACTAACTCAACTCGATTTACTCAACTTGATTAACTTACTTGATTAACCCAACTTGACTAACTTAACTCGATTTACTCAACTTGATTAACTTACCTGACAACTCAACTTGACTAACTTAACTCGATTTACTCAACTTGATTAACTCAACTTGACTAACTTAACTCGATTTACTCAACTTGATTAACTTACTTGATTAACTCAACTTGACTAACTTAACTTGATTAACTTACTTATTTAACTCAACTTGTTTGACTTCTATAGAATAACTAATATTCGATTAACTTATATTCGAATAACTATGTTTGTTTTAACTTTATTTCGAATGGCTAATATTCGATTTAACTCCATTCACTTGACTCTAGATCACAACGATCACAATGGTTACGCCTGATTCCCTCAGGAAACATCCGACTGTTGTAGGCCATCTGCAGCCCTGCGAATTACGCTAGCAGTCGTACGAAATGGCATCTCATCCTGAATAACTATGTTTGACTAACTCTATCTCAAATAACTATATTCGATCAACTCTAATTGAATAACTAATATTCAATTAATCCTAATTTGATTAACTATGTTCAATTAACTCTATCTGGTTAACTCTTATTGGTTAACTCTATCTAGTTAACTCTAATCCATTAACTCTAACTCTAATCGATTAATTCTAATTGATTAACTCTAACTGGTTAACTCTAATCGACTAACTCTTATTCAAATAAATTTATATTTCAAATACTTCCTTTTCTATTTGCCTATATTTATTTCATATAAATATTTCTTTTTAACTCCATCTATTTATCAAATAATTCCTTTTTTATCTTTACTTATTTTCTAAATAAATAATTCTTTTTCAGTTCTATTTGTAAATGTTTTCCTTTTATATTTATTCTATTTATTTTCTAAATAAATAATCCTCTTATACTTCTATTTATTTCTTAAATAAATATCCCATTTCAATTCTATTTGTTTAACAAATAAATATTCCTTTTACATTTGTTTTTACAAATATTTTCTTTTGTATTTGTTTTACAAATAATTTCCTTTAAATTTGTTTTTAAAAATATTTCCCTTTCTATATCTTTTATTTTATAATTATTTCCTTTTATAAAATCCTTTTCCTTTTATATTTAAAATCCATTGATATTATATAAATTATTTATTTTCAAAATATACTTTGAAAATCCCCTTTTTACAACCTAGTATTTCTTACGGTATTTAAAATACCAAATAACAGTGATCGATGTCATTCAAACACACATAATCCACAACAGATTATATATCACATCATATATTACAATATATGAAGAGAACAGTATTATAAATATTGAGGAATCCAGTTGGATCCCTCTAACCTGTTTCCCTACATCACAGATGTTAAACAATATAATTAACATCGGTTTCATTTCAATATGAAACATTCTGCTCAACAGAATCAATATTTAATTAACGATATATATATTTATATATCGTTGTCTATAATTGCAACCAATCACTTAGCAATTTAACCAAACAGTCAACACACAGAATCAACTATCATCTACCAGTTCTAAAAATACGTTATAAAAATATAACTGATAGAGTTGGTGAGTTTTACTCACATTGGACGATCATCGTTAATAACGATAACCATCGCTTGATTCAGACGGACAATTTATTTTGCTATAAATTGTAACAAACTCCAATTCACTCCCTATCAGTTCCATTGTGTTGCTCCCGTCCATACGATCCTTTGGATCTTGTTTTGCGAAATTCTGAAATCATATGATCAAGATATTTTATTTACAAGTTTATATGACATTTAAATTAAAACTAACTTTATTTTAATTAATAATTGGGCCTCACCTATTCCACTCGGCCCAAGCCCATACCCTTCTAATACCCAAACCCGCGTTTCTCCTTCCTCAAACGTTCCCGTCCAAATCTGCTTCTCCCCTTAAGCCATTACCGAAATCCCAAACTCTCCCACACCTTCGATACTTATGCAAATAAAAAACCCACCTCACTTCACATATTTACTTCCTTGTTCAAACTACAGTACCCGGTTAACTCTTCTTCCTTCCTCCCCTTTACACTTCCAACTCAAGCCCTTAAGCTGGCCATTCCCAAGCTGTCGCAACCTCTGTCCTTGCCAAATCCCCCACGAAATCAACCACGACTTCCACCATTCTTCACCTCTCCTCGAAATCTTCCTTCCCAAACCCAAAACAGCAAACTCGAGGCCTTTATTTCCATCGCGTCGATAGGAGGTACCTCGATTTGGAACTGTACAGGATCGAATGTTTTTTGCCCCAAATCGAACAAAAAACTCACATGATGTGCTAAACCTTTTCATGAACCGCAAACGAATGTCAAATTCAAGTATAACGGCTTAAAAACTTCTGATTCGTGGAACCCGAGTTTCGCGCTGTGTCAAAGTTGAATCGTAGAAATGCATCGCACCCTGATTCTCTTATACCCAGTTGAAGCTCTTTCTCTGGCGGTTGCAAATATATATAACATGATTTAAGAAATGTGTTTTGATTTTCTATGAATTTATAAAGGTCAAGAGGTTTGTTTTGAGGAGGAAATCGCTGCGGCGGATATTGCTTGACTGGAGGAAAGTGATTTGGGTTACGGGGATAAAGTTGTTTTATAGGCCAGATATTTTTAGATATTTTCTTAGGATATTTTCCTTTTTATGTTCATTTATATTTGATTTTTTCACTCTAAAATTCCCTACGAACACACATGATATCTAAAAATCATGAAAGTTGACATACAGCTACAGTTTGACATTATGGACACAACGAAACTTGTTTCGTCAAATTCCGACTCCATTTGCTCACACAACGTATTTTTAACCGTCAAAATACTGATCGTTTTTCACATTAAAAATCCGTACGGCCATACACTGACTTCAAAAATCACGGAAATTGAAATCTAGCAATAATTTAATATTGCGGGTCCAACAAAATTAGTTTCGTCGAAAACTGAGGTCGTAGCAAAATGGCTATTTTTAAAGCTCTAAATAAACCCTTTTAAATATTAAATATATTTAAAAATATTAATAAATTAATATTATTGTATATATTCACAATAGAATATCATACAGCTCCAGAATATTCCTATATGATTTTTTAACTCGATATTTCAAATCCTGGTTAAATCAATATTTGATTTATAATGAAATTCCTTTTATATATCGTTATAAATTATAAAGGGATTCCATAGCGACTTTTCTAAAATTTGATTTAGACATAAATCAAAATCTACACGACGAAATCCCGATTTTTCTCTTCCATTAGAAAAATATACTTCACCGGCTCCGAGCATTTCTTGTTTTACAGAAATTCGACCTAAAACGGATTCTGTATCTTCGTTTAAAGTTCGAATCGCCAAATTACGAACTGTCGCGCCATTTCGAGCTCGATTATAATTATATTAAAATTCTACGTTCAAACTTCGTTTAAATAATATATTCGTTATTCAAATTCAAATTCAATTGTCCAGTTCACACAATATTGTCAATTCAACTTAATTCTGATTATTTCAGAATTAAATATATTGTTATATTATTTGTATTAATTAAATATAAATATTATTTAACTCAAGTTATCGATATCGCCAAATCTATATTTAATAATTAAATTAATTAATTATTATACTGTAAAAATACGGGACATTACAATTGCTAATCTACAATGTGACAAAACTTAAAATTATACTTGAAAAACTATCCGTGCTTGCTATTTCATGTTACTTCACTGCACTACATTGTCATAGCAACACACAAAAGAACTCTAAACATGATCCAGGACATAGCTAAAGCTGTTGCAAAAAAACACTCCTTTATCATGTTTTCCACATTTAATGCGCACTAGGGCCAACTCTTCCTTCATATCGGCCACAGTTCATCGGCTTTCTCCCTCTTTTGCTTTTACTTCAGCAGCTTTTCTTCAATTGTCTTCCTTTCCATGAGCAATTGCGATATAGTCTTTTCTTTTGTTCATCAATTTAATAGTAGTATCATTCAATTCCGCATTGCTATTGATTTCATACACTTGGTTATGCCACATAGAATACCCGCAATCGTCATTCTACACATATCTTAAATTCTCGACTAAAACATCGCTTAAAGATAATATAATCGACAAAGCAACCAAAAAAACTAATTTATACTTACCGGTCACATGGAACAACAAAAAACTTCTTCCTCGCATTCAACCCTACCTTCACAGTCCTCATCTTCGCTGGGATTTTGTGGTGGCAGTTCTTTCTTGCGGCTGTTGTTGATGAATTTGAAGCAAAAATGTATTGAACGGTCATTGTACTCGAATTGAAGGAAGAATTGAAGTGATATCACAAACTGAAAATCATTTCAGTAATATCACAAACTGCAAATGATTATGTATATATTCCATATCATAAATTTCATGCAGTAGGCTTTCAGGCATGTATTTCATGCATTCAGTACTTGTTGCATAACCAAAACAAAACATACATATATTAATTAGATAGTCTTACACACACACACACCGCAGAACAAAACTCACATAAAATTTTAGAAGCATGCATTATGAAGAAACAATCATCCATTAGTAGTTTATTGATCCATATGTGCAGATATATCATTGTATGACCTTTGAAGCATATCCAAGCATTACTCAAACATTGCTTGGTTAACTGACATACAACGATGTCAGTGGTGATGCACACATCAATGTATAGCAGATGTAAACATTAACAGATGAAGTGAATTTACACATAATTTCTAACTATGCATACATAACTTATCTGATTGGCACTAGGTGAAAAATCATGCATATTACAAACATGAAAATACTTAAGAAATCAATAATATCATGTATATGTAAGCAGCCTTATGAAACCATTTTCATAAACCACTATACATCTTATTAAAAAAACTATCAGTATCTTGTCTCAATCATCACCGGCAACAACCTGGGAAACATGAGCAGTTGTTCAGAACATGCCGCTCATATAAGGTTGATAGTCTAATTGTTCACAACCGCACTTCACTAGGAAAGTTGTGTGTTATTAAATTAATTAACAACCCAATATCTTCCCAAAGAACATTTCAGAGAATCAACATACAAAAGAACCACAAATAACGAAAACTAGTTGTATACAACTTCAAACTGAAAAAAGTGTGGATTCATTGACAAATAACTAGGGGTGAGTGTTCGGTCGGTTCGGCTAGTTTGGACGTAAAAAAACTCAAACCGAATTGAAACCGAAAATTTCCCAAACCGAACCGAATTAATTTCAGTTAATTTGGTTGGTAACCGATTTAACCAAACTTGAAGGATTTACTATAATTCAAATGATGGATTCACTCAAAGTAAAACATAGATTCATGTTTGGAGAAATTTTATGCAGTAAATTTTATGCTTATGAAAAAATTTGATCAATTTGCAACAAATGTCTTTGTACTATATAACTAAACTAATTATTTAAAGTACTACAGTACCGTAAAATTAGATAATAAATTAAAAGTTTGGTTAATTCGGTTAAACCGATAACTGAAAAAAATTATTTTACAAACCGATTTAGTTTTAAAATCAAACCGAACGGACCGAAATGAACCGGTTTGTTCGGTTAATTCGATTTGAACCGAATATTGCTCACCCCTACAAATAACAGATAATAATTATTAATCACTTAACACCAATTATACTCATAGTGATAATAATTTCAGTTTCTCGATAGGCTAATTAATAGCGGTGATCAAAAAAGCAACAGAAACGTACATGATAAACACTGGATAAAAAACTAACACCTTTCTTCTTAGATTGACTACGTTTGATGATGGAGAAGGGGAGAAGTGGGTGCGTTTGGAGTTGGAGTCGAGGACTAGCTGGAATAAATGGAGGACGTAGAGAGGGTTGGAGTGGAAGAAGAAAGTGAATGAAAATTAGTGATTGGAACTGGAAATTTGGGGTGAGAACGAACAGTTCTGAGAAGTTGAGAAAGAGGAATGGAATGAGTAACATAAGTTGATTTCCTATTGGTGGTGGAGAATTTTAACAGATTAGTGAGGTGTCAACTACAGATGTTGTCTTTAAAAGGTAAATTGACGGATAAATATGTAACTTTTTATAGATGTAGATTGACAACAGGGCAATTTAAACTTATAAGTTTATAACTATAGTGCAAAACAATTTGATATCTATGCTAACACATCGAAGAGTGCGTTGCAATAGACAAAAATCAGCATAGCTGTGACAACATTTTATCTTACAACACCTTGCATTTTCGTTGCAGTAGGCCATCTATGGTCTAGTGCTATGATTTATGCAATTTTAATGGAAGTGATATATTTTTCATTTGTACGCAATGTTTATCACTTTTTGATGATTTTTCTTCAATAATTGATGTTTGAATACAGGCTCGGCCCAACTAAATAAAAGGCCATGGGTAAAACAAGAAGCAACTAAATTGTGAGGCAAACAAGCTTTAAGGTACAAAAACCAATTAAAGAAAACATGCAGCTTGTAGAGCTCGAACTGGGCACCTCTAGTTTTCCAGCCATGTGCATTACCACACATCCATACTTACCTTCCTTCAGTTTTTGTGTTACAAGGCTATATAGTAAAAACTTACATCCATAATGGGCCCTCCTCTCGACCTGGGCCCTGGGCAGTCGCCCAGACAGCCCAGGCCCGGCTCGGTTTGAATAAATGTACGTATTGAATTAGAAAGTTTGAAGCAATAAGCCAAAAAAGTTGCATAAAAACACGTAATATCATCATATAATTGCGTTGATGTTTGCAAGTTTTTGAAAATTTGTAGGATTTTGCTGAAATGTGAAACTTTTTTATTTTTGTTTTTGTTTTTGAGTCATCTTTTTTCACTACAAGAAACGTTGTTATTTTCGACAGCAGGGGCGACGGTTTTCGATGGCTCATTTCCAACTGCTTGCGATGGGCAGTCAGCGACCGTTGGGAACTATCGATTATAATCGAGATAACCATCACGCATCCCCTTTATTCCTCATTTTCCCCAAACGCTCCACAAAATTCCAGCAAGCGAATCCTTAACCCAAGCAGCACCAAATTCAATTTTTTCATCCCCCCCCCCCAAACGTCGATTTTCACGTATAATCCTCCCCGGCTTCATCTCCAACATCTTGGGCAAGCAATTTAAGGTATAATCTCATTATTTACTTAAAAATCAATTTTTTTACCTAACCTATGTTTGTCCTTAATTGAAAATTAGGATTATTTATTGATTGTATTTGGTTTTAATAACATAGTAGTGGGTAGTATCATCCTATTATATGCATATTTCATGTGACCTAGTGAAATTAAAAATTTTATGAGCAATGTTTGGTTGTTTGTGAATATGTTCCCATTTAGTTGTTGGATCTAGAATAACCCTAGAGGGGGGTGAATAGGGTTTTTCACAGTTTTTAAATTAATTAAAAACAAACAGGATATTAAAATAATAAACAGATCACAGAATATAGTAAAAACAAAATTGCAGAAAATAAATCACACACAGATATACCCAGCTTCGGCAAAACCCTGCCTACTGCTGCATTTCTAAGGTTTCTACTAGGTGATAGAACAGATCCCGCATACAATACCATGTACACTTGCAAACCCTGCTCCTATTCTAACCCTACGCTCAAAATCCTATACTGATTCAAACCCCTGAATCAGATTTTCCCCAGATTACAAACCCGTAACCTGTATTCCTAGATTTTACAGATTCTAGTACTGTCAGTTACCTCCTAACTGAAACTCCCCTAGAGTTTTACAGACTCTATAAACTATTCAGAATTGTTTACAAAAAAAAATTGAAGAACAAAACAAAAACAAAATAAAAATCAAAACAAGAAAAACCCTTTTAGAGTTAAATTAAAAGGGGTCATCCCCTTTTAATATTAAAACATGGTTAGGCCAAAAGTAAATGGCCGGCCCATTTGTATTTCACTTTTGTCCGATCCTTTGCTTTAGCTCTGGGAAACAGAAATGGCGGCGGCGATTCTAGGGTTTTTCTTCTGATCCAAATCACGACTTCATGAGCTCTGGAAAATCGTACTCTGGTGCTCGAATTCGTTAGCCTCTATACTTGGTGATTGGGTATACTTCCGATCGAAAAGCTTTGTGAGTTTTCTGAATTGATTTGCTATGTTTTCTCTTTGAATTGTTGAATGGTTTTTCGATTCAATTGTTTGTGGTTTCGATCTCGATGTCTATGCCGATGATGAAACAGGTGTATATATAGGGATTTAAAAACCCTAAAAAAAAATCTGATTTCACCGTAAATGCCTTGATCTGATTGCGTGGTTCCCTCTTTTGATTCCATGGCTTGAAATAAACTGTTCTGTTTCCACTTTTGGTTCTTTGATTGAATTGTTGTGGTCCCTTTGAATAAATGCCGAGAAATCAGAAAAGAATTCTTGCCATAAAAAAATTTCTCCCTGATTTGCTGATTTCTGCAACTTGATTGCTTAGCAAAAAAAATTATATTTCGAATTTCTTTTCTTGCCAAGAATAACGCTGAAAATGTTTGAATTGATTAAAAACTTTGCTATAAAACACAGTGAGATTTCTTGAGACAATTTAGTACTTGCCAAATATTGTGCTCTGATTTTCTTTGAATTTGACATGAACATTACTGGAAAGAGATTTCCAATTTCTCTTACATTTTTGGAAATGAAGATTGATTTGTTTCTTACATAACATTGTGCATGCTGTAATACTGGACATCATTCAAGTTGGTTTTATTTGATAAAGCATTCCCCTTTTGCTGGTTCCTAGATTTGCTTGATTAAAACCATGCTGATTTCCTTGAAGTATGACCATATACGTGACTTGTATTTGTGTATTAGTGCACTGCTATTCACTTGAGCATTCTTGAACAATTATACATGCATGATGGTTACCTTGTCAGTTTGTATTTGCCAAAAAAAATCTGCATTACCTTTTCACCTTGAACTTAAGAGTTGGCATTGAAAAATCAAGTTGACCTATAGTGTATGATTGTTTTGATCATGCCAAACCTTCTTGCTGTGTGATTAAACCATTGCTGCAAATACATGCTGTTTTGGCTGATCTGTGTAGCACTGAGTTGTTTGTTTGTTGTATGAACTTATATGATGTTGCACTTGTAAGTTTTGCTCCACCATTTACACTCAGACTTGAATCGATCTTGCTGAACCTCGTTGTAGCTGTACTTATTCATTGTGCTCGACCACTTGTCCATTTGCATTAGAACCATGCTGTGCTCACTTTCCACCTTGGCTTGTTCATGAAATTTGATACACCTTATGCTACTGTAAACATCTTGCACCATTCATGAATTGAATTACATGCTGCTACATTATATGTTGCTTGACCAATTTCCTTGCCAAAGTACACTTCACTATACTGTAGAGAATTATGATACTTGCACTTGAAAGCTTTTATGTAAGCTTCTCATTTATACATGCATGTCTATTGCCATGCATATGTGTCACTGACATGCATGAACACCATGATAATTAAACTGCCAATTTTGTGTTATGTTGACCATGCTCCCTGTCATCATCCCGAATTGCTGATCCACTTTGCTTGATCATGTTGAAACCATGCTTTGGTCATCTAAACTTGTCATGTAAGCCTGACTTACACCATACTTGAACATGAACTTGAAACTGTTGCACCTGCATATTCACATCCCTGAGCTGTTGCTTGACAATTTGGGCTGTTTCATTTGTGTTTTGTCAGGCGCTGAGTCGGCTTGTGCAAACTTGTTTACAATGTTGTGCTCGGCCATTTCACTTTTAATATTTGGCTCCATGCTTGCTGTATTGTTTGGGCTGTTTGTACTTGACATTTGCACTGTGTCGAGCTTGGTCCACGTGGCTGCTCCACACCTGCACACTGATCGGCGAGGCAGTGCACACGTGTATTTATACACGTGTGTATTTGCAGCCATCAGAAAAATATTTTCTGTCCCTGTACTATATATAAACTGTATAGACACAGTCGGATTAACAAATCAGATCAAGTCAGAAAAATGATGAGAAACACACCAGAAAACTGAGGCAAATAAAATTTCAAAAAATAAAATTCAAATCTGCATGTATTCAATTTTTATTTCTATTGCAGTGTACTGTGTGTGTGTTTCTGTATATGACAGGTATGAAGACTGGACTGAATGCAGAAAGCTGTGAAGACAAAAGATAAAAGACAGAAGACAGTGAAAATGAGAAGAGTGTCAGTGTATATATGTAACAATGTATGTATAGATGAAAAAATGTACATCAGTGAAATGTATGAGAGTTGCAGTGAGGAGCTGTGTATATACATATAAATTGTACTGATGTTTGTAATAAACAAAATCTGTTTGAAATAAAATATCATTTCATTGTTGTCAAACAGACTTTGTCTATTCTGTTCTGTTGATTTATAAGTACAACAATTCTGTGAAGCAATTAAATAGTGGAGTTGATAAATTTGTACTGTTGTGGTAGTGAAATAAAATATTATATTTAAATAAATTACTGTGTGAATATTTATATTTCTGTACAGTCGTATTTTGCTTAAATATAAATATTATATTCTAGTCTGTGATGTATAATAACAATACAATATCAAACACATTAAAATAATATTTATTTGGTTGTTATCATCAAACAGAAATCATATAATTGTGTATACAACACCGTTATATACAACAATCTCCCCCTTTTGATGATGACAAACAAATAAAAGATTTTGAATATAATAAATGTGTTTGACCAGAGAAATATTGAACTCCCCCTATTTAAGTGCTCCCCCTACAACAGATACTCCCCCTATAACTGTGCATGAGTGAAGTGAATGACTTTAATAAATTTTCAAAATTAGAAATACTTATAAAATATTCACTCATAAATCAAAATCTTATTCATTCTCCCCCTTTTGTTATCATCAAAAGGATACATATTTTAAAATACAGATGAAAAATGACTAAAAATATAATTTCAGCTTAAGAAGAAGAACGGTCATCATTAATTTCAATCAGTCAAACAAAAATCATAATATTCTAAGAACAGGTGGTATATTTCACATTGCAGAGAATGACGGATATACGATGAATTTTAAAAATGAGGAGAGTTAAAAAAATATGAGTATTTCCCAAATATTTTCCAGAAAAAAAATGAGATTCAAAACCAGAGATGGAATTTGGACTATAATTAATAATTCAATTTAAGTGACAAGATCGAATAATCTCAAATCCTAATACCTATCAATCAACAAATCATAATACATCATAAAATTTTAACATATTTCACAGATTAGAAAGTGGATTGATAGTCTGGTTATTATACACCAAGGAGAATTTAAAAAAATTATTTATTGCAAATTAGTTTCTTTTCTTTTTATTTTGATTTAAGAGCACCCTGACCACGCATAACCAGAGCTTGGATTTTTAAATGAGGTCAGTTGCAGCTTAAATTATAAGTTGTCTCTTAACCATGCATGACCAGAGCTTGGATTTTTAAATGAGATTAGAGACACACTTATATATTAATCATATTTTTCAGCTTTAACTAGAAAAACTCCTTGGTATATACAACCAATATGAATGACAGAAATGTGGTAAGTACAGAAATGGACTGTGAAATAAATTTCTAAATTAATTATATTATGAAATATGATCAACTGTACCGGGAGTATTGAAAATTTTCAATTGACACTAATTCTGAAAAATACCATAACCATAATTCCATCACAAATATTTTCACTGTTTATTCAAGATGTTTTTAAAAAAAAAAATTAAACTCTCCATATTTATAAAAAATTATCATGGATGGCAGAATGATGATAGATAATGAGCATGGTCGTGAAATAATTGCCAGTTCAAAGATATTATAATAAATATTCAACCATCATGAAAGTCCAAATAAAATCTCCTCTTATTATGAAATATATTGCAGTCACAATTCATCACAATTTCAAAATCTAATAATGATTTTGATGAATTATAAATACAGATTTCAATTTCTGAATGAATAATCAATAAATAATTTTAAAATTGAAAAACAATTACAAGAGAAATATGCTGATCTATACACGACAAGAGGGAAACAAAAAAATATATACAGCAAAAAAATATGCAGCACTTCTAAACTGATACCACATGGTGTCTCTACAAAGTAAAAATTCAGAACAGATGGATGAAATAAATATAAGCACTTCTGATACCACTTGTTATCTCGCTCTCGAGAATTTTAAACACACCCCGGTGGCTAACATTGGTACCTCAGTCAACAGAAAAGACTTAATTTCAAAGCAAGCAACTCAAGCACACAAATTTCATTTATCAGAGCACGATAAGCCTTTGATACCAAATCAAGCAGTCCTCAAAAAAATATTTACAAATCAATTTCTTATAATCAGAGCAGCATGATTCCAAAACAAACATTTTTCAAAAACAGTATCAGAGCAGCACAGAGAAATCAGTATCACAACAGACTTGTCAAGATGTTGGTCACATAAGGTGGTTCATGATCCAAGATTTGCAAATATACTCTATTTTAAATCATTTGAAGAAATGTGAAAGTATTAGAATTTAATGAATCAATCACACCAGGTTATATTTCAGATATGTGTGAGATCCAATAAATCAATAATTTCAAATGATTTTAAACAAACATATATTCAAATCAAATAATCATGAAATAACAATGATTTTCAAAGACCATTTTCAAAAAGAACATTTTCAAGAATTTCTCAAAACTATTTCCGACAAGCCCAAGAGAAATTTCAGGTCATTTACATCAAATTTGAAAATATTCATGATCGGGATAATTTATTTGAAATCACATGAATCAATGTAAAGTTTAGGGATATAATGAATCAGTCACACGAGATTGACAATTTCAAAAATAAGAGGTGTGTGATATTCAAAATATCTAGAATTTCAGATGATTTCAAACAAACATATTTCAATATAATGATCATGAATAAAGATGAATTCCAAGATGTATCACTGATACAAGCCAATCTGAAAATCAATGAAATTATCACAACTGATAAATAACAGAGTGCTGTAATGAGTATAATATTTTGAGCTTTTCTAAAATGAATTAGAATAAACTCAGAACAACAAAAGTGTGTGAAATTTCATTAAATATTCAGATCTTCAAAAAATTTAGAATTCAAATTAACAGTGTTCAAGATATGACATGAATGCTTCAGCACTGTTATGAATTCAAGAATAAAAATAAACTTCTAAACAATTGCAGATAATTACAAGATTAAATTCAGAATCTGGAAATGATTATAAACAAGAGAGTTTTATTCAAATAAAATGAATTTCCAGAAAGTCATGAGAACTGCAATTGGAAGTTTAAGAATCACAAAATAAACAAAGAGATATGATAGTGACCAATCAAAGAAAAAACAAACAAAAGACAAATAAAATAGAAAGGGGTAGAAGAAGGAGAAATGAACAAAGAAAAAATATATTTACAAGGATGAGGTTAGAAATCATACCTGATTCACAGAAGACGTTGTGGATCTCTAACTCATCAGATCTAGGCTAAAGGAACTGTAAATGATGCAGAGTTATAGACCAGCTTGATTTCAAATTTCCCTTCAGCACGGCAGTTCCTCAGCCACCATCAATACCTAACAGTTTAAAGGATCGAGTGGTCTAACAAAATTAGTAAAACCACTCACAGTTGTATTCATATGTTTTGGTACCCAAACTTGGTTGTATAACAAACCATCAGAATTTACAAAAGTGTCTTTAGGGACCCAGATCTGCTTGAATTTAACAAAGTTCGTTTTATTTCTTTTTGGAATCCAAGATTGTTTAAATGGTTTATTATCAAGCGAATTTCCACTTCGATTTTGTTTCAAAAATCCTTTGTAATTTTCAGAGTTTAGATTTTCAAAACGATTCATTCCTAAGTTGATTGAAGAATTTTTAAAACCGTTTGTATTCTGTTTTTCAAAATCATTCATTTTCCCAAATCCAAGTCCATTTTTATTTCCAGACGGAAATTGATTTCTCAACAACATATTCAACGATTTTTCTCCATTTGAAAATTTAACCAATGTTGATTCAAGTTGTTGAAGTTTAAATTTGAGATCATCATTTTCTTTCATTAAATCTGAACAATGATTTTTAGTGATCTTACAATTTTCAGAATCAACTTTCAAAACCAAATTTTCAATTTCAAGCAATTTGATTTTGGCTTGGAACTCAGAAATCTCAGCTTCAAAAAGTTTTTGTTTTTCCAATTCAAGTTTTTCAACATTCTTGAATTTTTCAATTTCAGATTCAAGCTCTTTCACAATCAAATCCGTTTTCACCAAATTTTCCTTTTCAAAAATTTCATGTTCTAAATTAATCTTATCCAACTCCTTCTGCAAAGCGTTATTTTTATGAGTCAACTCATCTTCGAGATTTTTCAAAAACAAAATTTTATTTTCGAGCTTTCCAGAATGTTCATCAAGTTGAGCTAAATCAGTTTTCACAACCATACAGTTTTTGCAGTCAGAGTTTTCAAATTTTAATTTCAACAAATTGTTATTGTGGGTCAACTCAGAATTTTCAGATTTCAAAGACTTGTTTTTCCGTTTGAGACGATCAACAGTTCTTGTTAAATTATTACAAAGAGATACCAGATCGTCATATGATAAGTCCCCATCGTCTGAATCCACATGAATAGTTCCAGTTAAGCACAGATCTGAATTTGAGTTGGCAGTTGAGGGTTTTGAGGAGTTGTCAGAATTTCCATACCGCGCGTTGAGAGTTTTCCAGATGTCCTGCACAGTTAAACAATGAGAGATAAAGTCAAGCTGATTATTATCAAGATAAGAATATAAAATATGCATAGCTTGAGCATTTAAAACCTTATTCGTCTTATTTGACATATCTTCCATATTTTCAATAATATTCCAATAATCAAGATTAACAGATTTTAAATATGATTCGAAATTTGATTTCCAAATTGAAAAATCTGTTCCCTTAAAAATAATTGGAATATTACTGGACTGACTCTCATAAGACTGACAACTAGGATCCATGTTTCTAGGGTTAATGAAATAACCAGGCTCTGATACCAGTTGTTGGATCTAGAATAACCCTAGAGGGGGGGTGAATAGGGTTTTTCACAGTTTTTAAATTAATTAAAAACAAACAGGATATTAAAATAATAAACAGATCACAGAATATAGTAAAAACAGAAATGCAGAAAATAAATCACACACAGATATACCCAGCTTCGGCAAAACCCTGCCTACTGCTGCATTTCTAAGGTTTCTACTAGGTGATAGAACAGATCCCGCATACAATACCATGTACACTTGCAAACCCTGCTCCTATTCTAACCCTACGCTTAAAATCCTAGACTGATTCAAACCCCTGAATCAGATTTTCCCCAGATTACAAACCCGTAACCTGTATTCCTAGATTTTACAGATTCTAGTACTGTCAGTTACCTCCTAACTGAAACTCCCCTAGAGTTTTACAGACTCTATAAACTGTTCAGAATTGTTTACAAAAAAAAATTGAAGAACAAAACAAAAACAAAATAAAAATCAAAACAAGAAAAACCCTTTTAGAGTTAAATTAAAAGGGGTCATCCCCTTTTAATATTAAAACATGGTTAGGCCAAAAGTAAATGGCCGACCCATTTGTATTTCACTTTTGTCCGATCCTTTGCTTTAGCTCTGGGAAACAGAAATGGCGGCGGCGATTCTAGGGTTTTTCTTCTGACCCAAATCACGACTTCATGAGCTCTGGAAAATCGTACTCTGGTGCTCGAATTCGTTAGCCTCTAGGCTTGGTGATTGGGTATACTTCCGATCGAAAAGCTTTGTGAGTTTTCTGAATTGATTTGCTATGTTTTCTCTTTGAATTGTTGAATGGTTTTTCGATTCAATTGTTTGTGGTTTCGATCTCGATGTCTATGCCGATGATGAAACAGGTGTATATATAGGGATTTAAAAACCCTAAAAAAAAATCTGATTTCACCGTAAATGCCTTGATCTGATTGCGTGGTTCCCTCTTTTGATTCCATGGCTTGAAATAAACTGTTTTGTTTCCACTTTTGGTTCTTTGATTGAATTGTTGTGGTCCCTTTGAATAAATGCCGAGAAATCAGAAAAGAATTCTTGCCATAAAAAAATTTCTCACTGATTTGCTGATTTCTGCAACTTGATTGCTTAGCAAAAAAAATTATATTTCGAATTGCTTTTCTTGCCAAGAATAACGCTGAAAATGTTTGAATTGATTAAAAACTTTGCTATAAAACACAGTGAGATTTCTTGAGACAATTTAGTACTTGCCAAATATTGTGCTCTGATTTTCTTTGAATTTGACATGAGCATTACTGGAAAGAGATTTCCAATTTCTCTTACATTTTTGGAAATGAAGATTGATTTGTTTCTTACATAACATTGTGCATGCTGTAATACTGGACATCATTCAAGTTTGTTTTATTTGATAAAGCATTCCCCTTTTGCTGGTTCCTAGATTTGCTTGATTAAAACCATGCTGATTTCCTTGAAGTATGACCATATACGTGACTTGTATTTGTGTATTAGTGCACTGCTATTCACTTGAGCATTCTTGAACAATTATACATGCATGATGGTTACCTTGTCAGTTTGTATTTGCCAAAAAAAATCTGCATTACCTTTTCACCTTGAACTTAAGAGTTGGCATTGAAAAATCAAGTTGACCTATAGTGTATGATTGTTTTGATCATGCCAAACCTTCTTGCTGTGTGATTAAACCATTGCTGCAAATACATGCTGTTTTGGCTGATCTGTGTAGCACTGAGTTGTTTGTTTGCTGTATGAACTTATATGATGTTGCACTTGTAAGTTTTGCTCCACCATTTACACTCAGACTTGAATCGATCTTGCTGAACCTCGTTGTAGCTGTACTTATTCATTGTGCTCGACCACTTGTCCATTTGCATTAGAACCATGCTGTGCTCACTTTCCACCTTGGCTTGTTCATGAAATTTGATACACCTTATGCTACTGTAAACATCTTGCACCATTCATGAATTGTATTACATGCTGCTACTATGATATGTTGCTTGACCAATTTCCTTGCCAAAGTACACTTCACTATACTGTAGAGAATTATGATACTTGCACTTGAAAGCTTTGTTGTAAGCTTCTCATTTATACATGCATGTCTATTGCCATGCATATGTGTCACTGACATGCATGAACACCATGATAATTAAACTGCCAATTTTGTGTTATGTTGACCATGCTCCCTGTCATCATCCCGAATTGCTGATCCACTTTGCTTGATCATGTTGAAACCATGCTTTGGTTATCTAAACTTGTCATGTAAGCCTGACTTACACCATACTTGAACATGAACTTGAAACTGTTGCACCTGCATATTCACATCCCTGAGCTGTTGCTTGACAATTTGGGCTGTTTCATTTGTGTTTTGTCAGGCGCTGAGTCGGCTTGTGCAAACTTGTTTACAATGTTGTGCTCGGCCATTTCACTTTTAATATTTGGCTCCATGCTTGCTGTATTGTTTGGGCTGTTTGTACTTGACATTTGCACTGTGTCGAGCTTGGTCCACGTGGCTGCTCCACACCTGCACACTAATCGGCGAGGCAGTGCACACGTGTATTTATACACGTGTGTATTTGCAGCCATCAGAAAAATATTTTCTGTCCCTGTACTATATATAAACTGTATAGACACAGTCGGATTAACAAATCAGATCAAGTCAGAAAAATGATGAGAAACACACCAGAAAACTGAGGCAAATAAAATTTCAAAAAATAAAATTCAAATCTGCATGTATTCAATTTTTGTTTCTATTGCAGTGTACTGTGTGTGTGTTTCTGTATATGACAGGTATAAAGACTGGACTGAATGCAGAAAGCTGTGAAGACAAAAGATAAAAGACAGAAGACAGTGAAAATGAGAAGAGTGTCAGTGTATATATGTAACAATGTATGTATAGATGAAAAAATGTACATCAGTGAAATGTATGAGAGTTGCAGTGAGGAGCTGTGTATATACATATAAATTGTACTGATGTTTGTAATAAGCAAAATCTGTTTGAAATAAAATATCATTTCATTGTTGTCAAACAGACTTTGTCTATTCTGTTCTGTTGATTTATAAGTACAACAATTCTGTGAAGCAATTAAATAGTGGAGTTGATAAATTTGTACTGTTGTGGTAGTGAAATAAAATATTATATTTAAATAAATTACTGCGTGAATATTTATATTTCTGTACAGTCGTATTTTGCTTAAATATAAATATTATATTCTAGTCTGTGATGTATAATAACAGTACAATATCAAACACATTAAAATAATATTTATTTGGTTGTAATCATCAAACAAAAATCATATAATTGTGTATACAACACCGTTATATACAACATTAGTTTGGTCTTCGCCGTTGTAGAATTTATGTGATTTTATTATGTTAGTTGGTATAGGTAAAATTGAATGTATGAGCTAGGAATTGTACATTGTACACATCTAATTGGCAATATCCCACATAGTGTTTTTGGCCCCGTCCAGCGAGTTTGTACATGATCGTTATATAAATTGTCGTTTTTTGTCAAATTAAAAGACAACCGTTTATATTCGTCTGGTCAATATTTGTTGGATTTGTCATAATTATAAACGCAGCAAGCATTTTCATTTTGTATACTACTTCGTCTCAAATGATTAATAAAATTTTAGCTTAGCTTTTTTTTGTTTCCTGCGTACACGCATTTGTGTACAATGCAGGAAATGAAAGGGAAATGCTGTCGAAATTTTGTTGAATCATTTGAGATGAAGTAATGTACAAAATGTAAATGTTTACCGTGTTTGCAATGGGAAGTAAGATGTCTAGCCTTATAAAAACCTACATTAAAAAAATGATTACCAAAGAAAATAAATATTAATTTTTCTACTTCTGATTAAATTTGTATTCTTGAATTTGAAAATAAATGTGTACCAAACAAACGTTTTTAAATTTTTATTCTTGAAAATGAATATTAATTTTTCAACTTGTGATTAAATTTCTTAAATATCAAAAATTATTGATTATTTTGGTGATCGAAGAAGTTGGATGTGCTAAAGAAGAGGACTGAGAGGTTCCATAAAAGAAGATTTTTTTAATGGTATATATATATATATTTATTGAATTCACTTTAAGTAACAACGGAGACGATCAAAAAATTTGTTGTCCTTATGGCAAGTGTTAGCATTTGTACTTATTAGCTGATGTTCTGAAAGTTCATTTATGCAAAAACGGATTCGTACCAGAGTATTATTTGTGAGATCGTCATGGAGAAGTTGTAGCGCTAAATACTTCTGTAGAGCCTGAGGTAGAAAGTGTTGTTAACGAAAATGTTAGTACGCCTCAATTGAGAATATGGTTAAAGATGCAATACGCTCAATGTTTCATATGGTTGCAGTTGACAACGATGATGGAGATGCTGAAGAACAGAATATTAAAGCCAAAAAGATTTATTATTTACTAGATGCTGCTAAAAAACCTATTTGGGATGGTTGTCAAAGTGGTACTCAGCTGTCGATAATTGCAGAATACATTGCGATGAAGTCAAAATATAACATTACAGAAGCTGGGTTTACGGCTATTTTACAAGCTGCAAAAAGGCACATGCCGCCCGATAATTTGATGTGTGAAAATCACTATGAAGTTAAGAAACTTATGTCGTCATTTGGTTTACCATATCATAAAATAGATACATGTGTAAATGGATGCATGTTGTTTTGGAAAAATGACGTAAACCTAAGAAACTGTAGAAAGTGTAATCATGAAAGATATAAACAAAGAAAGAAGAAGGGAAAGAAAGTTCTGCATGAATGTATTCATTACTTACCAATTACTCCAAGCCTTCAAAAATTATATGCATCTTCGGTAACTGCAACTCATATGAGATGACATAAGGTGAGATCAGAGGAAGAAGGTACGTTGACTCATCCAGCCGATGGGGAGGCATGGAAGCATTTTGACAAAACGTATCCAAATTTTGCAGCGGAGAGTCGTGTCGTGAGGCTAGGATTATGTACAGATGGTTTTTCACCATTTTCTCAATTCGGTTCTAAATATTCATCATGGCCCATTATCATCACACCTTATCATTTACCTCCATGGATGTGTATGAAAAAGCAATACATGTTTCTAACTGTTATTGTTCCTAGCCCCAACGATCTGAAGCAAGAAATTGATGTTTATTTACAACCACTGAATGATGAGTTAAAGACATTATGGAACAAAGGAGTAGAAACATACGATGTTTCAAAGAAGAAAAATTTTCGTATGTTTGCTTCTTTATTGTGGACTATAAGTGATTTTTCAGTCTATGCAATGCTTTCCGGATGGAGTACCGCTGGTCGTCTAGCATGTCCATATTGCATGGAAGAAACACGAGCGTTTTCTTTACCGCATGGTAAAAAAAATTCATAGTTTGACTGTCATCGATGTTTTCTACATGTAAATCATCCGTTCTAAGGAAACAAGATTTTTATTTATCTAATAGAACAGAAAATAGACAACCACTAACGATATATACATGCGAGGAAATATATGAATTCGTTAAAGATTATCCGAAGATACATGAAACTGGAGCTCAAATAGAAATTGAAGGCAAATCAGTTATTCACAATTGGTGCAAACAATCATTTTTTTGGGAGTTGCCATACTAAAAAGATCTTTTACTTCGTCATAATATTGATGTGATGCACAATGAGAAAAATGTCTTTGACAATGTCTTTAATACAATTTTGAATGTCATAGGAAAAACTAAAGATGATTTGAAATCAAGGCGCAATACAGAAGAATTATGCAAACGTCCCGAGCTTCACATGAATCCAAATGACAGTTAAAAAAACCCAAAGCATGTTATGAATTAGATAATTATCAAGTTAAAGTTCTATCAAAATGAGTTGAAGGTTTAAGATTTCCTGATGGGATTTCATCAAACCTTCGTAGATGTGTTGACTATAAAATTGGTAAATTGAGCGATTATGATGGAGCATTTAGTTCCCGTTATGTTCAAAGAACTACTGCCATTAAAAGTTTGGAAGGTAGTAATATAGCTTAGTATGTTTACAAAGAGCCTTATTCGAGTACTTTGAAAATGCAATGTTTATGAAAACTTTAAGCTGATATTCTTATATTGCTCTGCAAATTAGGGAAAATATTTCCACCAGATTTTTTTTAATGTAATGGAGCATTTATCTGTTCACCTACCAACTGAAGCACAATTTCGAGGTCCCGCCCAATATGGATGGATGTATCCATTTGAGAGGCATGAATAAACATGTTACCTAATACTTTAAATTGCACTTAAAATAAGAATTAATGTTAATTATTTTTGCACAGATATCTGAATCATATGAAGGAAAAAGTGAGACAAAAAGCACGAGTTGAAGGTTCATTATGTAAATCTTACATCGAAGAAGAAGCTTCGTTCTTTTTCTCTTATTATTTCAGTGATTATGTGAATATTTCGTTTCAAAGTATTCCTCGTAATGACGAAGGGGATTAACTAGAATCGTCTCAAATGATGTTATCTATTTTTAGACAACAAGGTCGACCTTCTGGGAAATGTGTAGACGTATGGCTTAAAGATGAAGATCGTCGTGTAGCACACACTTATGTTCTTCTAAATTGTCCAGAAGTTGCACCATTTATTAGGTAATTTGAAATACCGTTTATTCATTTCTGTAGTGCTTGCGTGTGTATAATGTAATGTAATATATATATATACATATAGCGTTTATGAATGTCAACATCCAAATGGAGATCTCAGTAAAGATTATTCTGCTTGGTTTACAAATTATGTTTACAAACCCAGAAACTGTGTTGATGATGAAGGGTTGAAACATCTTGCATTAGGAACAAAAAGAATGGTCAAGACATATCCAATACATTTTGTTAATGAATATAAAGTTAACACCTTGAAATACGGTGCTGAGAAATTAATGAACAATACAGGTGTATTCGTTAAAGCCAGTGATGATTCAGAAAATCACATAAATGATTTTTATGGCGTTTTAACACAAGTCTTGCAACTGACATATTTCTCACGACATGCGGAGGAGGTGTTTCTATATAAATGCAAGTTGTTTAGTAATAGTCCAGGTTCTGGGATTATAGTGCACAAGGATTATAATCTGATTGAAATAAAGCATACATCAAGCTATCACAAATATTATCCTTTTGTACTAGCCAAACAAGCATTTCAAGTTTATTATGCTCCTTATCCGTATCTAAAAAGAGATAAAGCAGATTGGTCGGCAATTTTTAAAACAAAGGCCAAATTTACTTTTGATGGGAAGAATATTCCAAACGAAGTAGCCTATCAAGAAGATCTTGAACAGAACATTGAAGTAATAATTAAGGACAATCATGCAGATTTTGGACCTCTGATCGATGAATCAAATGCTTTGGTAGACGCATTCGATAGTGCTGAAGAAGATATCGAAGGACCTGAGACCGATTCTGAATCAAAAGACGATGATGATGACTGATGTAGTTGATTAGTATTATCTTTTAGTTGTAATGTACTTATAGAGGATACGACATATATTTTGCAATTAATTTAACTCTATTCAATTTTTGAACATTATGGTCATTATTCATATCTTTTATGTCATATGCAGTTTTTCCTATTTACTTATCTTTAAAAGCAATATAATATATTGCTCCTTGTAATATGAGACCCAAACTAATACAGGTTTGTCATCGAGAGAGAATACTTCGGGCATTAGCTATTCGGGCTCGGTTGTACTAGTAAGTATTTTCTTACATATATTATTTAATTTTAATTTTTATAATCTTTGATATACTGTACATATTTTAATACAGGTGTACACATATTCATTTTATTTATACGAGACCCAAGCTAATACAGGTCTAAACAATTTAATTTTGTTTTAAGTCATTTATTTAGAAACTTATATTGTTTGTGTAAGTTAATTGTACAACAAATTTCACTAAAATGTTATTGTATTCTTTTAAAAAGATTTGTATGGGACAGGCATTTCATGGAGCAAGATTCTACAGGCGTTTGCTATTTGGGCTCGGTTGTGCTAGTAAGTATTTTTTACATATATTATTTCGTTTTAATTTCTATAATCTCTGATATATTGTATATATTTTAATATAAGTGTACACAAATTCATTTTATTTACATGAGACCCCAGCTAATATAGGTATAAACAATTTCATTTTGTTTTAAGTCATTTATGTATAAACTTATATCGTTTGTGTAAGTTAACTGTACAATAAACTTTAATATAATGTTATTGTATTCTTTGAAAATGTTTTGTATAGGACAGGTATTTCATGGAGCGGGATTCTACAGGCATTTGCTATTTGGGTTCGGTTGTGCTAGTAAGTATTTTCTTATCTATAAGAAACTAGGTGATGGTATTTTTATTAATTTTTTGTTACAATTGGTTTTATGTTGATATTTGATTGGTGTAATATATGTTGGGAGTATATATGATAATTGGGAAGAGGTTTGCGATAGAAATGTAGTTAGAAGGCAAAATAGTTGCTGAATTATAAAAAAAAAATTGCTGGATTTCCGAGGGCTAGCGACGGCTTAAAGGTAGAAGATAGTGTAACGGTTTTCGATGGCTAACAACGGTAACTTACTAAATATGTGTATGGTTTCCAATGGCTCCCGACAACCGATTGTAGCCGTCGGATTTTATTGCAAGCCATCCCCAACCATCGGAAAGCAAAACAACGGGCTTTGTCGAAAGTTTAAGCGACCCAAACTCGCCCTTTCGGGAAAGTCCGGATTGAGTTGAGAACACGACAAATCAGAACACAAACAGAAGAACATTTCATTGCCGTTACAACAATTTACATTAGAGTACAAGAATATGACAGAGTATGAATAAACAATTCACAATGGAAAATATTAGAGATTAAATACATTGCATATGAGGGGAAAAATAATACATAGCACAACTGAAAGAGATATACGGATACAGAGCTTTCTGAATATCGTTCCAGCTGTAAACCAGGATCCTATGAATATAAATCTGCAAAACCAAAACTACTAGCTGCCCGTGTGGAAAATAAGTGCACCCAGAGTTTAGGTTAAAACAATAAACTTAAGGTCAGTCATGTGACTGGTGTGAGAACTAAAACAATTATTGAACTTTACTTTAAAATAAAGTAAATCAAGGGACCATGCCATATAACACAGAACGGGTTTCCTCCCAAGAATACCAGTGCATAAAACAAATAGCACAATGCTTTTTGGAAAAAATGAAGCTATTATAAGACTCGGGTCCCATCACACAATGCAACGCAAGCCGGAGGATAGAGTTTTACCTTATAACAGCCAAACATGCTTGGTACGTTTAAAACAAATCATTGATACTATTATAAGTGTATAAAACAACTTCAAATATAAATGTATCAATCATAGACGACATAGTATCCCATGCTACTATGTCGCCATACTAGTTATGCAATTAAAACCAAAATGTCACGCATTGGAAATTGGATTCCATCTATGAACCAAGGCAAGGGATCATCCTTACCAAATTGGAGACTCTCTAGCCCGTGCCTCAGGATCAGCCGCAACTGCACCTTAGATCTTCAGGGCCGGTCCTCTCTTACGTTTTAGGATTAGTAATTCCTGAACAATACGTTTCCATGCCCTATGGGGTATAAAATTTGGTCAGTATGTCAACCATAGCATCCATCGGCCTCGTAGTGACCGATATATCCAAAGTACCTCGCTTTCCATCATCCACATAAGTAAAAATGTCTGAGCTCTTTACCATGACACCACTTCTAGCTAGAAAGAAACGCATGTTCTCCCTGCAGTCCTCTCCTGTTTCTGGTTCATACCGGGGTGTGAGGCTCGCGAATTAACGCTATACACAAAGTTATGCCCATTAAGTTCGTGCTTTGATCATCAACAACAAGACTCTGCTTTTCAACAGAAGACTTGATCATTGCATCTCTGTATTCCACACTGACAATTCACGCCATGCAACTGATGTCTATCGATATATAAACTCTAAGCTCATACGTCTCAGAGAAGGGTATTAAGCAAGAGAATACATTCTCTGCCACCAAATGGATATATATTTAATAGAGATCAATCAACATAAAATAAAATCCAATGTTAGACACACATCCATTTAATAGTTCGTTCTGGGTCTAAACGAAACCGGAGGCGCCTTATTTCTCGTCCCATATATCCATTATAGGAGAGAGGTCCTCGCATATCCGGTCGATCTCCAAGTACGTTTGGACGATCACCACTTATTACCTTGTCTTGGGTGTACCGCGCAATCAAGACATCAGTAATCATCCAAACGATGTGAAGAACTCCGGTCTTCAAGTACCGTCTTCATCGTCGACCTATCATCTAATCAGTTATTCAGAATGGGTATAAATCTGACCTTTCCGAATAACTCACGTATATTATAAACAAGTGTTACACAAACACAACATACGCCTCATTCCAATCCAAAATATTCTTTTATTCAAATCTTTAGGAAAAGGTTCCCATTAATTTTATTGAAGATAAATTGTTTATATTTATTCTTTAATCTTCCTTTGGATATCAGTTCAAACCAAATTAAGGTTTATCCAAACTAGTCGGGATTAGTGCACCTTACCGAAGTAATCGTTTGTTTAATTTCCCAATCCCAACCTATTTATCCCATGGAGCAAAACTGGTAATACTCCATATCTAACACCACGGTGTTATCGGTAAATTTAATTACCATTTTACGTTTAAATCTAATTAAAGATTTAACTATCGCTTGGAGCAAAACTGGTAGTACTCCATTCTCGATCATTTCCCAAATTTGATAATTTAAATTATCAATTCACGTTTCAATCTAATTAAAGATTCATTAAAACTCCACTTAGGTTTAATCTTCCCAAAAATCAATATTAATGATTATTTAACTTTGGGAAATCAAACATGTCGCATCGACAATCTATACCGTACTATTGATTTCTGCCTATATATAACCTCTAAGCTTGTACGTCTCAGAGAAGGTTGTTAAGCAAGAGAATAAATTCTCTACCACCAAACAGTTATATATTTAATAGAGATCAACCATGCAATTCGAAATACAATGTTAGACATGTAATCCTGTCTTTTACTGGGTTAAAAAACTAATGTCATTTAAAACACAGTTCACGATAAACCCAAATCACATTCCATTAATTATGGAATCTTCACGGAAAACAGATCAATATATAATTGATATCAATTTCTGTATTCGACTAATAATATAAATGGAATAACGACAAAGTATTTTAAATTTCATACATATTAACAGTCTTCCTCCACGGAAGCTCACTTCGATTATTATCAAATCGAATTCCATTCCACTCCAATTTATTGTATTAAATTAGAAAACTTTACTTTGGAAATTTTCCTTTAAATCTTAATAAAAAGATTTATAAATTCCAAATCACATTTCACTGTAAATCGGGTTAAAGAACAAGTATTATTTAAAACACCTTTCACGATAAACCCAAAAATCAAAATTTTAATTCAATTCCAATTAAATATTAATTAATTGGTAATTTATCTAAATCTTAATTAAAAGATTTATTCTTTTCTCAACTGGGTTCAAGAACAGGGTTGTTTAAGACACCGTACACAACAAACCCAAAATCCAATTTTTAATTCAATTCCAATTAAATATTAATTAATTGGTTTCTCTGAATCTTAATTAAAAGATTTATTCTTTTCTCAACTGGGTTCAAGAACAGGGTTGTTTAAGACATCGTTCACGACAAACCCAAAATCCAATTTGATATTATATCCAATGCTCTGAATAGAAATTATATCAGCTTATATTCAACATCAAATTCTAAAACCAACAAATATCGTATTAGAAATAACGATATAAAATATATCCTCCAAATTTCCATAACAATATCTGTATAATCACGGAATCCAACATCGAAATATTCCAAAGATGATTTCCATTCAAATCCACTCCAATTCATATACCGGAAATTCTGCATATTATTAAAATCCATTCTCAATCCAATTCATTTATTTAAAAACAACTAGATTATAATTCTAGTTAATAACTAGTTCATCTCGATAAAAATATATTTTTATCTTTTCAAATATGGAATTCTCAGTTCTTTCCAAATCATTTATTATGATTTTACACAAATTATTAATATTTTTAATAATTTTATTAAGGCCCTTTCAGTCGATTTCCATAAACGGCCATCGAACTGCACTTACAGCGACCTTTTCCAACTTTTATTTGGACATAATTCCAAATCCAACCATTAGATTTCAATTCTCTTGTATTCGTTGGAAAGCTCTTTTCGATATGAACCCAATGGTTCCGGTTTTAGGAGAATCCAACGGTCGGATCTCCCATAATGTCAATTCGAAGTTAATGGTCGAAATTCGCGAACGGTCGCTGCGCGGCGCATTCTATTCAGGCCATTAAATATATATAATATTATATTATATATATTTCGTCGATTTCCATTTAAAACGTATTTTATAAATCGTTTTAAAACGATTCCCACTTTCATTTTAATTTTAAATCAAAATTGAATACTCCTTATCATTATAATACTTAAACGATAATATTTTCAAAATATTTAATTTAAAATAATTTCCTTTTTGATATTCATTATAAAAATGAATAAAATCGATATAAATATCGTTCGCGTCAAAATGACGCATATCTAATCAACACGGCTTCATATATTTCAATATTTTCGTGTCCATCCCAAATCGGACATCAAAATCATATTTTGATCCATTACTGAATATTATTTTGAAATATTCGTTATTTTAAAATATTTTTTATCTTAAAATATTCAATATTTTTGAATTGGAATCAAAAACAGTAAATTACCATATACTGTTTTTTATAAGGATTTCATACAACACATGTATATAACAACAATGATAAACCATCATCCAGAGTGCACTACACAACTGCATAAGCATTAAATACAAATATTTAACGCTTACAACAGTCTGTCAACCATTCGATTGACATACAACTAAATAATTGGGATTAGAGTACGTCAAATATCATCCCAATACCCGTGTGGGGTTTCAAACAACAAACACATATTTTATTTGTGCAGTTGGGCGATGTGTAAAATTTATCGTCCCAATCAATATCAGTCAAATGGGTGTACATAATTCCGATTTGTAAATGAATATTTATTTTCATTTTAGGAGAGTTTTATGTTGTTCATATATATGTTAAAAGTTATATTTTTAACGATAAAAATATTTTATTCCGCACGTGAATATTTTATATAATTCATATATAAGTTAAAAATAATATTTTTAATTAACCATTACATTTCTAATATATTTTAGAAAATTTCGGCAGTATAACGACACGATATTAGAACCAGAATAAGGTCTAGCCTTATACCTCGCCTAATACTAGCTCGCGCCATACACATACCAGTTTCAATCAATTCAACTAACATTCCCAATCGAATTCAACCAATTTCTTGATAGGGTTGCCAAACCCAATTAATTAACAATCAATCATGTAAAACAAACAACCAAACATCCATGGTTTCAATCAAAGGTGTCAGGTGCTACTAAGCACCGTCTGCACCTATATAACTGTAATCAAAATTATGGTGAGAAGTTCTCACCTTTGGGATCTACTCCACCAGTTTTATTTCTGAATTTCTGAATTTCTGAACCGTTTGGATTTGCCCGAAATTCCAACACAATCTTTTTCACGCTGTTCATAGTGAAAATCACATTTTTAATATGATGTTTATATATGTAAAAATCGCATTTTTAAACCTTTCTATATATAATAAAAATCATATTTTTATTCCGACGCTATTCCATAATAAAACACATTTTTAATTAAAGTTATATAGAGAATAAAAATCACTTTTTTATCTTTCTAAAAATAATTTCATACATATGATAAAAATCCTATTTTTATCTAACCAACAATATTTCCTTTTTACGATTAAAATCATATTTTTACATCATTAAAATTTATATTTTTATATCGCTATTATACATATATATAAATCAAATTTTTATTAGTTCACTTTCATTATAAAAATCATATTTTTATAAGTTCACTTTCATTATAAAAATCATATTTTTATTTCGCTACTCATATAATATCTTTATTATCGTTATATATATATATGTATATCAAATCTTTATTCTCATGTTATACATAAAAAAATCACATCTTTTTGACAAAGCTATATGCATAAAAATCACAATTTTATCCCAATGTTATTTATATAAAAATTCAGGATTTTAAACTATTATTAGATTAAATAAACTAAAAAAAATCACCACTAGTCGGAGATGGAGGGTGTGAGGGGCGGCGGAGCACGTTGGAGGCGATGGTGGCGCGGTGACGGTCTAGTGGCGATTTTCGATTTGGGGTGGAGTCGTGGTTCGCGGTATTGGGCTTCTGTGGTGGAGGGGTGAGTCTCGTCGGAGCTACGGCGAAGTGGGAAGGGAGCGGTGGAGGAAGGTCGTCAGCGACGGTGGGGGTCACGACAGGGATGGCGCAGGTTTTATTTTCTCCGATTGGAGAAATCGAATTGGGGATCGGGGAAATGAATACGGGGTGAGGGTGTAAACGAGAAAATATATATATAATATTTTTTTATTTTTTATTTTCCTCAGAAATTTGTCTTTCTATTCGAACTCCAATTTAGACCCGACAACTTTCGCCTATAGCGTAATACCCACATTCCGGACACAAAGATATGCCCGGTAAGAAAATTCAGCTATTTCGATCAGTTTCTGTTAAATTTAAAATATAAATCAGTATATTTTAAATTCAAACGCACATTTTAATTTACCCGGGCCATATACGGACTCCAAATATTGCAGAAAAATAAATCTGGCTATGTTTTGACGATATGGTCCTAACAAAACTAGTTTTATTGAATTTGTAGATCGTTTGAAAAATGGTCATTTTTTGGTCGATCCAATTAGACTTAAATTAACAAAACACATTTTCTTTTGCCACGCTCACATATCGAATTTATAAAACTTGACATTCCGAATCCAACAAAAGTGGTTTCTTCGAAAACGGAGGTTGTTTGCAAAATGGCTATAAGGGTTTTACATTATACAAAATATATATAAATTTCATAGCGGCTATTTCTAATTTTCAACTGGACAAGACTTTTTATTCCCGTTATGAAATCTGGATTTCTCACATTCAGTAGAAAGATATTTTTAAATAGATTCAAATATTTCTGGGTTTACTAAAATCCGATTTATTTTGAATCTTGTACATTCATTTGAAATTTGAATTCGAATTTTCAAACTACCGCGCCATTTCAGACTCGTTATATAATTAAAATAAATTTATTCGTTCTAACTTCGATTTAAATAAATTTTTAGTTGTTATTATTTAAAATAAATCATTTTATATATTCTAGATCCATTAAAATTGCTAAAATAAAATTTTTAAATTGGTTCTGAAATCCCGGGTTGTTACAAAAGTCATCAGAAATTTTAATTTTCTACAGCCGTGAATGCGACGGTTATTTCCAACGGCTGGGGACAGTTTCTGAGGACCGCCGGCGGTTTTGAGCTGTCTGAAATTGCGTGTTTTCTTATAGTGTTTTTTTTGTAGTTTTCTTACATGAATATGAGGTTAATTATGAAAATTTCGAAATTTGTTCAAATTTTATGTCAATTTTATTGTTTTTTTGATAATTTTCAAAAACAGAAATATCTAATTTATATAGTTTTGAGATAGATTTTTTTTGCATTTTTAAACTTAAACTGGAACTTAGCCAAACCGTCTCTTTAATATATCTTAATAAATAAAAATAAAAATCGTTATCCACAAATAATATAAATGGAACTAAAGTGTGTGTTTGTATATATACACAGAGAGGAGCGTTCAATGATATACCAGACAGTGCAGGATCCTAAATGCCTTTGCTTTACACTATAAGTTCTAATTAAAACAATAGTGTATTCTGTCTTTTCACTATCATTATTATGTCAATTGAAATTTGTTTTGGGAGTCGGAAGGATCTATGTGACGCCCGCCCCATTGCATCAGACATTTTCCTCGAAATGCGTTGTACCAATGTCTAACTAGCAAGGGACGGTCGTCAAAAGAAAGGGATTTGAAACTATGAATCATCAAGAACCTGTAGTGTATCTCACATCGCATGGAATAAAATATAACAATAATATAACTTGATATAAAACAGACGAGACAGTGCATAAGCTGAAGCTAAATCATAACCATCAGAGTAGCAGAATCTAAAACACAGCTTATGATCCAAACCATTATTACAACTACGAAATACTGTCTCTAAAAAGGAAATAAAAAGAGGTACACTACTAATGCCCAAAGCAGTGACCAGCAACAACACAGGAAGAATATATGTATAGTACGTGGAAGCCTTCTGCTTGTCTCCGGACAGCTACTCCTGCATAACCACCTTACATGTCTCTAGTCTGCTCGTTTAGGAGCACCCAAAGTAATAAGAAGAGACATAAAACTTTGGGTCAGACGAAAGTCTAGTGTGAGCGATATCAAGTCTATAACTGGATAAAGCAATTACAGGTATAAATAATCATACCTGACCTGGACTGCAACCAAAGAGTTAGCACAACAAGATGTACAATAGTTTAAGGTAACACTAACATAGAGTGTAAAGTGGAAGTGTGCATGTCATGGTGATAACAAACATCAAACATAGCAATCATCCTCACATCTCTCACTCGGTGCGTAAAGCATATGATTATCCACCTCTTTGATCACCAAATCTATTGGGGCCATGATGGAGTCCCACCACGTATAATTATTGCTATGACCATACTTCCCTGGTCTATAGTCAATAACCCTACCCAGTCCATACATACCTGGCTCTAGGTTAAGGGTCAACCAGTCCACACTTCCCTAGCTCTAATTTGTGTACATGTCCCCTCTCCCAATGGTGAACCAAAGTTATAGATATCGATAACCCCTTTACACATGTCACGTAGCAAAGCCCAACTCTTGAAGTTCACTCGTTCGTTTCCATCTAGATCCAGCAGGATAACTTCTCATTTGGAGTTCTTTGCATCTCGGGTTTTGGTCAGATTGAAGATGATCTTCAGATGAATTTAGAAATGTCGTCACGTGGTAGAAGCTCAAATCCGGTTCAGTTCGGAGTCGTCATCACATCTCGGTTCGCGGTCATCATTGGGGTTGGGTCTAGGTCCTCCCTGGGTGGTTCGTGACCCCCTTCATAGGAGGTTCGTGGTCCCCCGTTCGCCCCCCTCCCGATTCGTGGTCCCCCGTTCCCCCCCCTCGGTTCGTGGTCCTCCCTTCCTGGTCGAGGCGGTTCGTGACCCTCCTGCTCAAGGTGGATCATGACCATGATCTTGGAGCGGTTCATGAGAGATACCCCCTTCAGGAACTGAAGTCCTCCTGGGCAATTCGTGAGGCATACCCCCTTTAGGAACCGAAATCCTGTAGTTTTTCCAGAAAGCTAATTTCGCCAAACAACGACGTTTCCAGCCAATCTAACTTTCCTATGAAGTCACAAAACATACCAAACAATAGTAGTAATATGTAGAATCAACCAAAACAATAATTTCATATGTTAATTTAGATCAAACATGCCCAAAACCATGATTTTTCCCTTAACCATGTGATTTTCCCCTTAAACATACTTAACTATAGGATTAGCAAACTTAATCCAAATTAACCCAAATTCATACCAACGACATAAAACAATATTTTAGAATTTCTACATATTTTTCCAGAATTTTTAGATGTATAATTTCACTAATTATCACTAATCACCCCCACTTAGCCATAATTAGTGTATAAACATGTAAATCACTCACCTTAGCCACAAATGAATGCTAGATCTAAAACTTATACTGATTTGGCATGGATTCCTATGTAGTGTAGTAGCCCTAACTCTGATTTGATGCTAATTTCACTTGATTTGATGTAGTTTTGCTTAATTAGTGATTAAACGGTGATTAGGGAGTAATTTAGAAGATGAAGACCATTACTAAGGTTAGAGGAAGGTTTGTGGCAGCTAGGGAAGTGAAAGGAGATGATTCTCCAGCTCCTTTCGGCCCTCCCGTAACCCTAATCCCGAAATGAGTTATGGGCCTAGCTACTAGTCGCCCTATTAAGCCCGATTAGGCTGTTTTTCAGTCATATCTCCCAAACGTAAGTCCGTTTGATTAATGTGACCACTCTACGGAATGAGAAACCATCATTCGAATCCAATGGAACTAGTTTTAAGTCAAAACTCCTTACCAATCAAAAGTTATAGGCGAAACAAGATTCACCAGGGGCAAAATGGTCATTTAAAATTCAGCAAAAATTGTGAATGTGGGAAATGACCCCAATAGTCGTTTCCTAAAGTTACACACCATATAAATTCGTATGAGAATAAAATAAATATTCTACGATCCTTCGATACGTAGAATGTGGGTTGTTACACTCTACTCCCTTAAGAAATTTCGCCACCGAAATTTCTTAACCAAAAAAACATACAATGGTGCCTCGCATGCCTATCAACCATTTACAAACAATCAAACATATATAATAAACACAACGAGCCTATCCTAGCATGCAGTTTACTAAAGAGGGAATAACTCTATCACGATCAAAATTTTACCAGTCAACGAGCCTATCATCGTCTTCCTCCGAAGTTGCTTCGTATCATACTCGACAATACGAATCGGTATGCGGTTCCCAACCACCTCTGGTTCTACCTCGAAATCATCCAACTGGTGTGGTGAAATAGTCATATTAGAATCATGCACAAACTTCCTTAATTGGGAAACATGAAATACGTTGTGAACTTCCGCCATCTTGTCAGGCAATCCAACATTATACCCTGAATTCCTAACTTGTTCGAGAACAGGAAATGGACCAATAAATCTTGCTGCCAAATTACCTCTCCTACAAAATCGAATCACACTCTTCAACGGGGAAATCTTGACGAATACCAAGTTGCCAATGGAGAATTTCAAATCTCTTCGCCTTTTATCAACATAACTCTTCTACCTATCTTGGGCAGCCTTCATTCTCTGTTGAATAACCTTGATCTTATCTGAAGTTTCTCTTATTACATCCGGCCCAAGCACAAATTTCTCACCGGTTTCCAACCAACATGATGGTGAGTTGCATGGTCTTCCGTACAAAACTTCAAACGGAGCCATACCAATACTGGACTGATAACTGCTATTATATGAGAACTCAATGCAAATGGTCATCCCATGAGCCCTCAAAGTCCAATATACAAGCTCTCAAGAGATCCTCCAATACACGGTTCACCCTCTCTGTTTGACCGTCGGTTTGAGGATGGTACGCGGTACTGAGATGTAATTCTGACCCTAAAGCCTCTTGTTAGCCCTTCCAAAACCCAATAGTAAATAATAGATCTGGGCTACTACAATGCCTTGAGATACTCCATGAAATCTCACTGCCTACTTCATATACAATTCTGCTAACTTAGCTGCCGTTCTATTTAACTTAACCAGTATAAACCTTGCACTTTTGGTCAATCGATCCACAATCACCCAAATACTATCGTGACCCAATCTAGTCCTTGGTAAACCGTTGATGACATCCATTGAGACTTGTTCCAATTTCCATTTGGGAATCTCTAATGGTTGTAACAAACCATTTGGCTTCTTTTGCTCGGCTTTAACTAGCTGGCAGTTCATGCACTTGGATATAAACTTCCCAATGTCTCTCTTCATCCCTTCCCAGTAGTAGGTCTGCTTCATGTCTCGATACATCTTGTTACCACCGGGATGTATGGCCAGTTTCGAGTGATAACATTCTCTAAGCAGTTCATCTCTCAATCCATTAACGTTGAGTACAACTAGTCTCCCATTCTTTCAAAGCCATCCTTCTATATCAAGTCCATACTTGTTCATCTCCTCACCGTCGATGCCCATCTCTACCTTGGAGATGATTTTCAATAGGTTAGGATAATCCCTTTGACTGGAAACGATTCGCTCAATCAAAGTCGGTTTGGTCATCAAACTTGCTAACATCTCTGGATCCAATTCACACTTAAGTCTGAAATCATATCCTGCGATATACTCCAGTTGCTTCCATTCCAGAAACATATCCCCCAAATTGGCATGTCTCATACTCAATGTATCAGCTACCACATTGCCCTTCCCAGGTGTGTGTATGCAATATTGAAATCATATGAAGCCAAGAACTCTAACCATCTCTGCTAACGAAGATTTAAGTCCTTCTGAGAGAAAAGATACTTTAATGACTTATGATCGGTAAATAACTCGAATCTTTCTCCCAAGAGATAATGTCTCCACTTCTTTAACGCGAACACGATTGCTACCATTCCAAATCATGGGTAGGATATCTTTTCTCATGCGGTTTCAGTTGCCGACTTGCATAAGCTACAACCCTACCTCCTCACATTAGTATAGCAACTAGTCTGGTACCACAGGCATCCGTGTATACCGTCATCTCTTCATTCCCTTTAGGAATAACTAACACTAGTGCGCATGTTAACTTCTCCTTTAGGCTCTTAAATGCATTTTCACACCTTTCATTCCAAACAAAAGCTTGATTCTTCTTAGTCAACTGAGTTAATGGCGTCGCTTGGAGAACTCTTGGATAAACTTACGATAATATCCAGCTAACCCCAAGAAACTTCTCACATTCGTTGCATTTTAGGGCATAGACCAATCTTGCACCATAGTTACATTTGCAGGATCCACGACAATACCATTCTCTGAAACAACATGGCCCAAGAACCTCAGTTCCCTCCTCCGGAAGTGACACTTAGAAAATTTTGCTTTCAATTGGAGTTTCCTCAATACCTCCATCATTGTCCACAAATGTACCTTGTATTCTTCCTCTGTCCTCGAGTAAACCAAGATATCGTCCATGAACACAAGAACGAACTTATTATTTAACTGATCTCTGAAAACCCTATTAATAAGATCCACGAAATATGCGGGTGCATTTGCCAATCCGAATGGCATGACCAACCACTTATAGAATCCACATGGCGTCCGAAATGTTGTTTTAGGTATACTCTCGGCTGCTACTCGAAGCTGATGAAATCCTGTCATGAGATCCAATTGGGAAAACACTCTTGCTCCATTTAATTGATCAAACAAATCATCTATCCGTGGAAGAGGATACTTATTCTTCCTAATCACCTTGTTCAACTCGCGATAGTCCACACATAAGCGAAGGGAACCATCAGCCTTAGTAGCAAATACAACTGGTGCCCCCATCTCGGAAACACTTCTTCGAATAAATCCCTTCTACAAAAGACCGCCTACTTCCACCTCGAGCTCTCGCCGCTCCCTTGGTGTCATACGGCGAAGTGGCATCACTATATGCCTGGCATCTTTCATTAAATCAATTCGAAACTCGATCTCTCGGTGTGGTGGAAGTCCGGTCACTTCCCTGAAGATGTTCGAATACTCGCCAACAATAGGACATCGGATAACTCATCATGCGGGATGTCGAGGGAATTTAGAAAACTAGCCATCACCCCCATCACTAGGTAGGCAACCCAATACCATCCTCTGTCCATTATCCTCTCTAATGGTCATCGAAGACCCCTCACAGTCTACCGCCACCTCATATGTTTGGAGCCAGTCGGCTTCCAAAATAAAGCCAAACCTAGTAAAGGACAAAATAAAGCAATCACAAGCAAACATACATCCATGACTCGATAAGACCAAATTACGACAAATCATACAAAGGCTAGTCGAACCACCGAGTTGATTCGTCACAACTAAAGGTCTATCGACAATCTCAAGTTCCAATTCCAACCTATCTACCAGGTCATTAGATATGAAGTAATGAGAAGCCCCGGTATCAAACAACACCCGAACAGAAATTTCACAAATAGAAAGCATACCTTGAATAACGACACCCTTTCCCTTCTGCACCGCAGTTGAGGCATTCAACAAAGAAGGAACAACGTTGATATAGCATATGCTTTCATGATCTGCATCTTCTTAGGAGGTTGTGGATATTTATTCTTGAAATGTCCCACTTGACCACAGTTGAAGCACTCCTTTTCCCCTAGCTTTGCTCGACAATTTTTGGCATAGTGGCCCTTCTTGCCACAACTGTAGCACACGATATCTTTCTTATTCTTCTTTTTCTGACCATCCTTGTTTGGTTCTGTTTTCTCTTATTTTAGGAATTCTTATTGCCTTTCCCGCTCGCCTGCGGTTTTGGCGCCCCTGCATATGTAATAGCAACATCGGTCTTCGACTTAGGGTAAAGGCTCTCTGATCTCAAGGCCTTTCCCACAATGGATTCGAAGGTCTCATCGATATGGTTTATAAGACTTTCCCCCAAGTACCCATCCAAGCCCGTTATGAACTTCTCGTTCTTCTTCTCGGCAGTATCGATAAGGGATAATCCATATTTCGATAAGGTATCAAATTCAGCAATATACTCCGAGACTGCCCTACCATTTTGCTTAAGCTCCAAAAACTTCCTAAAAAATTCTGATTTCTAAGCGGTTGGAATAAACTTATCACTGAAGCGAGTCTTAAACCAATTCCAAGTAATTTGATCTCGGGAGTAGCTGCTTTAATGGCATTCCACCAATTCATAGCTCGTCCTTGAAGCTGACGCGATGCTAACTTTTTCTTCATTGCATCATCGATCCCTAAATCCTCGAAGATGCGCTCACAACTATCAAGCTAATCCTGAACCTCCGTAGCCGATTCCGTTCCGTGGAACGGCTTCCCACTAAGCCTAGTATAATCCTTGCTAAGCTTGGGGAAGTCGGCCCTAGGCGCCTGTGCTACTGCACCACCACCGTTAGCAGCATTGGCGACTGCTCGCTGAGCATCCGTAAGCATCTCTCCCACGAAGGTAGTAAACATCGTCCTTATATCAGGGACATTTCCAATGTTGGCCCCTGAACCTGCTCCCCCTTCAACTCCTGGTGCGCCGTCCCTTACCGTACTCCTTGTATTTCGGCTCATCGTCAAATCTGTAACGAGAAAACGATTAACCGTCTCCTTAGTGCTGCCAGTGCAGTGCGACTTCATCCTTAGATATACTAATAGTATATATATATTTTTTGAAAACCAAAATATCACAAATACGCGCTCTCATATATATATACTATCTCTCCCTGATGTTTTCCCTAGTTCAAACTACGCAATCTAGGCTCTAATACCAAGTGTGACGTCCGCCCCGCGCCATCAGACATTTTCCCCGGAATGCGTTGTACCAATGTCCAACTAGCCCGGGACGGTCGTCAAAAGAAAGGGATTTGAAACTATGAATCATCAAGAACCTGTAGTATATCTCATAGCTCATGGAATAAAATATAATAATAACATAACTTGATATAAAACAGGTGAGACGGTGCATAAGCTGAAACAAAATCATAGTCATCATAGTAGCGGAATCTAAAGCATAGCTTATGATCCAAACCATTATTACAACTTCAAAATACTGTCTCTAAAAAGGAAATAAAAGAGCTACACTATTAATGCCCAAAGTAGTGACCAGCAACAACAAAAGAAGAATATATGTATAATACGTGGAAGCCTCCTGCTTGTCTCCGGACAACTACTCGTGCATAACCACTTAACATGTCTCTAGTCTGCTCGTTTAGGAGCATCCAGAGTAATAAAAAGAGACATAAAACTCTGGGTCAGATAAAAGTCTGGTTTGAGCGATAGCAAATCTATAACTGGATAAAGCAATAACACGTATAAATAATCATACCTAACCTGGTCCTGCAACCAAAGAGTTAGCACAATAAGATGTACAATACTCTAAGGTAACACTAACATAGAGTGTAAAGTGGAAGTGTGCATGTCATGGTGATAGCAAACATCAAACATAGAAATCATCCTCACATCTCCCACTCAGTGCGTAAAGCATACGACTATCCACCGCTTTGATGACCAAATCTATTGAGGCCATGACGGGGTCCCACTTCGTACAACTATTGTTATAACCATACTTCCCTGATATATAGTCAATAACCCTACCCAGTCCACACATCCCTAGCTCTAGGTTAAGGGCCAACCAATCCACACTTCCCTAGCTCTGGTTTGTCTATATGTCCCCTCTCTCAATGGTGAACCAAAGTTATATATATCGATAACCCCTTTGCACACGTCCTGTAGAAAAACCCAACTCTTAAAGTTCACTTATTGGTTCCCATCTGGATCTTGAGCGATAACTTCTCATTTGGATTTCCTTTGCATCCCGGGTTTTGGTCGGATTGAAGTTGATCTTCAGAAGAATTTATGATCGTCGTCACGTGGTAGAACTCAAATCTGGTTCGGTTCGGAGTCGTCATCACATCTCAGTTCGTAGTCATCATCGGGGTCGGGTCGGTGTCCTCCCTGGGCGGTTCGTAACCACCATTCATAGGCAGTCCCCCTCCCCTAGGTTCGTGGTCCCCTGTTCCCCCTTCCCCCCCCCCCCCCCGGGGGGTTCGTGGTCCCATGTTCGCCCCTCTCCCCCGGTTCGTGGTCTTCCCTTCCTGGTCGAGGCTGTTCGTGACCCTCCTAGTCAAGGCGGTTCGTGACCAAGACTTGGAGCGGTTCGTGAGACATACCCCCTTCAGGAACCGAAGTCCTCCTGGGTGGTTCGTGAGGCATACCTCCTTCAGGAACCAAAATCCTGTGGTTTTTCCAACAAGCTAATTTCGCCAAACTACGGCGTTTTTAATTATTCTAACTTTCCTTTAAAGTCACAAAACATACCAAACAACAGTACTAGTAATATGTAGAATCAACCAAAACAATAATTTCATGTATTAATTTAGATCAAACATGTCCAAAACTATGATTTTTCCCTTAACTCTATGATTTTTCCCTTAACCATACTTAACTATAGGATTAGCAAACTTAATCCAAATTAACCCAAATCCATACCAGCGACATAAAACAATATTTTAGAATTTCTACGTATTTTTAGAGAATTTTTAGATGTATAGTTTCGCTAATTATCACTAATCACCCCGAATTAGCCATAATTAGTGTATATCACTCGCTTTAGCCACAAATGAATGTTAGATCTGAAACTTATACTGATTTGGCATGGATTCCTATGTAGTACAGCAGCCCCAACTCTGATTTGATGCTAATTTCACTTGATTTGATGTACTTTTGCTTAATTAGTGATTAAACGGTGATTAGGGAGTAGTTTAGATGATGGAGGCCATTACTATTTAGTAGGGTTAGAGGAAGGTTTGTGGCGGCTAGGAAAATGAGAGGAGATGATTCTCCAACTCCTTTCAGCCCTCCCATAACACTTATCCCGAAATGGGTTATGGACCTAGCTACTAATCACCCTGTTAAGCCTGATTAGGCTGTTTTTCCATCTTCAAATCTTATTTCAGCCATATCTCTCTAACGGTAAGTCCATTTGATTAATGTGACCACTCCACAGAATGGGAAACCATTATCTGAATCCAATGAAAGTGGTTTAAGATCATAACTCGTTACCAATCAAAAGTTATAGGCGAAACAATATTCGTCAAGGGAAAAATGGTCACTTAAAATTCAGCGAAAATCGTGAATGTGGAAAATGACCCTAATAGTCGTTTTCCAAAGTTACATGACCATATAACTTCGTATGAGAATAAAATAAATATTATACGATCCTGCGATACGTAGAATGCGGGTCGTTACAATTTAGGTCGGACCCACCTTGACCTAAGGCCACCTAGGCGGACTTGGAGGGGCCTCAATTAAGTTGATCTTGTAAATGGTATATAAGTGATATTTTGTACAATATCAATATAGTTTAGTTTGCTAAATGGTCAACGTACATGGCAATCACGTAGGAGACTAAAATTCAAGACCTGGCTTTTTAACCTTTTCTTTTCTACCAATGGGCACCAGTACACAACAATGTATTTACGGCAACTTCAGAACGATATTTAGTGGGCTTAAATTGTTGCTGCCTTTTATCAAAAATTAGTCGGGGCCGGCCCTGGATCTGTATTGTTATTTAACATCCTAACATAATTTTTATGTATATGTATGGGGAATTAGTCTAAAGGGGAAACCTATGACTTCATAACATTAGAGAATTCCCAGCAGTACACCCTATTTGGAGCGTGAATCGCTCTTTTTGAGCGTGAATTCCCCCCACCGTTCCAGCAGTGCGTGGGGGGACACTCCACTATTTTATTTTATTTTTTACCGTAAATGGTTTTCTGAAAGCCGTTTATGGGTTAAACGGTTTTCAGAAAACCTATTAACCCAAAAAGAGTTTTCTGAAAACCGTTTTTTTTTCATAATTTTTAAAATATGGTCGAAAGGCCAAAATGTAGTTAACAGGTATAAAAATTAAATAAAAATTAATATATAATACATATAAAGCCGTTTTGAAATATTAGAATAAAATATGTTTAAATAAAGTATGTGCCGGATATTAAAATATAGTTTAAACAGATAACCATTGCTGAATAGTAAAATACAGTTCAAATTTATAGCCGTTGCAGAATATTATAATTTTGTTTGAATTTATAGCCGTTAACGAATATAATTTATATATTATTCTTTATTTAGTCGTTGCAACTGCGGATTGAAGAAGCTATAAAACCACTTCTGGTATGCACATTTAGCTTCACAACACAAAAATGTCTACAACGACGATGCTGTTTACAAATCAGATGCGCAAACCGAAGATTCAATATACTATAGCCAGAATGGTTTGGATGATACTGATTCTGATTCCGATTCCGACGAAGGCGATGATTTGTTGGGGCATACAAAATTTCTTCAATTTTCTTCGGATAGCTCGACCGATATCGATAATTTATAGATTATGATGCAAGCTGTTGCCATGCAATAATTAAGGATTAACCAAAATTTCCTAACGGAAGGATCATCTAGGGGTACTCGAGGAGGCAGCGTGTACGGTCGTGTAGACAAACGGAAGATGCGGGATCATAAAGGAGGTACTGCAAGATTACTTAAAGATTATTTCAACACCCCCTGTACGTATGGTCCTGATGACTTTAGACGCCGTTTTCATATGAGCAAGAATATGTTTATGCGTATTTTCAATGGAGTTGTTGAACACGATAATTATTTTGTTCGAAAACGTAATAGTGCTGGTACCTTAGGATGTTCGCCGTACCAAAAAATTATAGGCGCATTACGTGTAATAGCTTACGGAATAGCTCCAGATGCGTTTGATGAGGTTGCGCTAATGGGTGAGATTACTATTACCTTAAGCCTTGAAAGGTTTTGTGTAGCCATAATTGAAATGTATGGTGAGGAGTACCTACGTGCTCCGACGCAAAGCGATGTCAACAAATTGAAAAGGTTAGGAGCCAAAAGAGGATTTCCCGGCATGTTAGGCAGTCTAGACTGTATGCATTGGGAATGGAAAAACTGTCCTACAACATGGCACGGTCAATTTATTGGACATTACCCTAAAGCGACAATGATACTTAAAGTTGTTGCTTCACATGATCTGTGATTTTGGCATGCATTTTTCGGATGTCTTGGCTCAATGAACGATATTAATGTACTTCACCAATCACATTTGTTTAAGAGCCTTGCACATGGAAAAGCACCTGCATGTGATTTTAATATTGCAGGAAATACGTATGACATGGGGTATTATTTAGTAGATGGCATCTACCCTTCTTGGGGTACGCTTGTCATAACAATTTCAGCTCCTGTAACAGAGAAAGAAAAATACTTTTCTAAAAGGCAAGAGGCAACAAGAAAAGACGTAGAACGTGGATTCGGGGTTTTCCAAGCAAGGTTTGCAATTGTAAAAAACCCTGTTAAATTATTTAAGCCATAGGTTTTGAGCAACCTTATGCATGCTTGTATTATAATGCATAACATGATCACTGAAGAAGAAAGAGGAAAATTTCTGTCTAATTTGGGATATGATCCAGATAACACCCAAACTGTTGTTGCTGATAAAAATCCAGCGACTCTTGAGGTATTTCTTAGGCGACTGCGTAAAATTAGGTCTAGGGAGGTCCATAGTAAACTGCAGGACGACCTAGTTGAGCATTTATGACATACAAAAGGTACAGCTTAGATATAGTCTATGTAGTTGTTGAGTTATTGTAACGTTATAGTACTCGATTATTGTATTGTTTTATATACTTTAAATATATCGCATTTCTATTTTATAGTGTAGCTAATATGCAAAATGCATGTTTGATGAGGACGACCCAAACTGTACGTAACTCCTTAACTCCCTAAACGCCTTAACTCTTTATTTTCACAATTCAAAAGAGGACGACCCAAACTGTACGTAACTCCTTAACTCCTTAAACGCCTTAACTCTTTATTTTCACAATTCAAAATAGGACGACCCAAACTGTACGTAACTCCTTAAACGCCTTAACTCTTTATTTTCACAATTCAAAATAGGACGACTCAAACTGTACGTAACTCCTTAACTCCTTAAATGCCTTAACTCTTTATTTTCACAATTCAAAATAGGACGACCCAAACTGTACGTAACTCCTTAACTTCTTAAACGCCTTAACTTTTAATGTTAGTGGTGCACGACTTTTAATGTGAGTGGAGCACGACTTTTATTGTTCGTGTAGCATGTCTTATAGTGTCCATAGACTAGTCATTTAAGTTGAATAACACACATAATATAGTTATGAATTGAAATTGAAGTCTACGGATACATCCACACATTTCAACTACATAAACCAAACGATACATATTGAATACGACACATAATATAACGATATACTACTCAAACTGTATAATATGATTGTACCATTACCCGTACGCTTCGTGGCCGACGAAGTTTGAACAGTACTTGAAAAGATAGAGTGAGTCGTACGTCGACCGTTTCTCCTGAAAGACGCCATCCTTTTTTATCTCATCAATTACTTTGCGGTAATTCATATAGTCGTTACTAAATAAGTAGAAAGCGCTTCTGGTTGCTAAGTTGGGCCTCTGTATTCTACAACTAGTATGATTGTTGTAAAAATCTTTGAGGGTTGCCCAGAAATCTTGATCTACCTCTTCTCCCATATGTAGTACATCTGCTTCAATGTACGCCTTTATCAAAACAACGTAGTCTGAAGCAGTCCAATTTTCGTTTGCCATTTCGAAGTGTGTAGTTAAACTACAATTCAAACGTTTAATATAGGCAAAGCAAAGTAAATCAAAGTAAAGCAAAATAAAGTAAAGTAAAACATCACACCATTCAAGGGAATCATTAAAGTTGATTTGATTAAATAACTTGATAGGGTCAGAGCAATTAAACTTACCATGTTTTCTACAGTTGATTGGAAAACACATTGCAGAACATTGAATGGCTTATTGTAATTATCAAGGCTACTTGCATCCTTTGTCTTCACAAATACGGGGGTACGGTAGTTTTCCTCATACTCACAAACAATTCCAATTCTAAGCAAACAACAATGTCTGATCCCAACAACAACAATTTCTCTGCCTATACCGATGATAACATTGGTAATTTTACTAGTTTATTATCTCAAGCCGAAGGTCCGTCAATGATTTCATCCCCTTTCCTAACTCCAGAACAAAGTCAATTTCTCCATCAAATAAACCTCAATCAGCAGTACGGTAACATGTATGGCCAACTTCATAATCAAAACGTACACAAGAGATGGTTGCTCCGACCCCGGTACCTGACAAAGGACAAACCAAGGCTAAACGGTCATACACCAAGCGAAAAACAAAAGAAACTCCCATTCAAAGTAGCAAGGAAAAAACTGCAGCTACTAGTAAAATATGGAGAGCAGCTGACTATAAAGTGCTAGCTAATGCATGGGTAAGCGCATCTGTTGTTGGTGATGGTCGTTCTGGTGGTAAGTTTTTCTACCAGAGGGCTAATGATTTGTACAATGGAAATCCCGAATGCGTCACACGAAGATCAATTGAGAACACAAAGAATGCATGGTATAATTTGAATGCTATGTGTACCAAGTACAAAGGGATAAAAGCACCAAGGGGAGATTCGCTTAGAAGCGGTCAAACTTTCAGAGATTTGAAGGACGATTACAATAGCATCTATCGTGACACCTGTAAAACTGAATTCATTTCTCATGAAGCATTGGAAATTCTTTATTTTTGTCAACGTTGGGCCAATATATGTGAACCAGATGATGTATATCTTATAGACACTGAAGAATCTAACTTAAGAAATGTAGCTTCTAGACTATCGGTGGATTCATCCCCGGGAAATACAGTTGAACGTCCTATAGCTACAGACGAGGATGGGAATAAGAGTACACCTGTGACTCCTAATTCGGGAATGATGTATGGTGGGGTTAAAACAAGGCCAGGAGGAATAAAATCAAGTAAGAGAGCACTACTGAAAAATAAGGAAACAAAAGAATTGTCAGCATCTAGTGATAAACTAACTTCGTTGTTAAGTGATATATCACTTGCATACGTCTCCAACAATGAAGACCGTGTAAAGCATAAAGATAAGAAGCTGCAGATCATGGAGATTCAACTGCAGCAAGATGCCGCTAGAACTACAGCTCTCATACAAAGAACTGCTTATAAAGAAAAACGTGAAAGACATTTAAAGGAAAAGGAAGAGGAGGAGTATCTATTAAGAGATATATCTCATTTGAGTGGACATGCTCTTCAGTATGCTATAGCAAAGAAAGGTCATATATTGAGGGCTCAACAAAAACGATATCGGGAAGTAGAAGGAAGTTCCGAGATGTAGACACGGTCTATGTTGCTATTTCGAGCGTGTTGTATCCTAGCTTTAGTTTTCTAAGTTGGCTGTAATGCTGTTATTTCTAGTTTGCTATTTCTAGCTTGTTGTATCCTAATTTTAGTATTCTATGTTGGGTGTATTGTTTTGTGGGTTATTAAAAAAAATTAACTAGTTTTAAGTAATTTATATAAATTTTTCTAATGCGTATATGAGATTCAAACTTCTTTTACATTGTTATCAAGTATGCGTACGTACTTAAAACTATATTTAAAAGCTAAATGAAATTGTGCGGTAAGTGTTGGACACACAAACATAATCCGAATATTTAAAAAGAACTTCGAAAACTTGAAAGCATATAGATTTTCAAAAATCCATGTTTTAAATTAATTTGAAAACTTAAATTTAGATAAATTTACAAATTAATTTACACATATTAAATTAAAACATCAAAAATTGGATTATTATAAAAAAAAATACATGTTTTATACGGTTCTCATAAAATTGTATAAAAACATAAAGGTTTTATGAAAACCGAAAATACACTAAACGGTTTTCATAAAACCGTTTATACCTTAAATGGTTTTATGAAAGCCGTTTAGTGGTTATTCGGTTTTCATAAAACCGTTCAGGTCTCGCCGCTCTAATTTGTGAAATGGCGAGCGTCGCCATTTCATTTTCCTCCTCACGCCCTTCGCGCTGTTGCTGGAGAGCGTCGCAACAACTTTCTTCCCCGTTTCGTGATGAATCCCCGTTGTTGAGAATGCTCTTACTCCGAAGATCACAAGTTTTAGCATTTGGCTTTAATAGATTTACTAGGGAATTCCGTTTTGGATTGAGTATTACATCTGTATTTCCAAATTTAAACTATCGCCTGAATTAATTTTTTTTTTTTTAAAAAAAAAACTTTGTTTGTTCTAGCAAGATTTGAACTCTTTTATGTAGCAGTAGCATTTGTAGTATGTTCAAAATGTCCTTGACATTGTGCACAAGGGAGCAAGAGAGAGTCTTCAAAGCTTCAAAAATAGGATGTTGTGTACCATCAGAATGGATTTGATCAGACTAGTTAAAGGAGCCAAAGCAGCAGTCTGATTGCCAAACGTTTTGAATTCTCGCCCATTATGGTTGTTTAAAGATGTATGTGTTCAGAAGGATCGGAAGAAGTTACATGAACAACAGGCAGTTTCTCTAAATTTTTGGTCCAAAATTATTGATCTTCTTAGCCATTCAGTTGATGAATGAACTTGATAATCGATCTCATTAATTGTACTGGGGGTGAGAAGTCTCTATAATATTAACCATTTTATCATTGAGTGTTTCAGGAACATTTGCTCAAGTAATTGCACTATAATTACTAGACTTGCATTATTTCAGGACATATTAACGTACTTCAATTATACGTCTGCAATGTTATACGCTTATACCAATATATCAAATTCCAAAATTTGTATCCTTTAGACTAAAATATAATACCATTTAAGTTTTGACCATTTTTACCAATAATATAATGAACTGGACTGGAAAAAATGGTCACTTTAAGATATCACTAACAAAGATATAGTTCTTAAATTAGTCACTAACAAAGATATCGCATTTGATTGTTCCAAAAAAATTATTGGTATAAAATATAATAATAACATAACTTGATATAAAACAGGTGAGACAGTGCATAAGCTGAAACAAAATCAAAATCATCAGAGTAGCGGAATCTAAAGCACAGCTTATGATCCAAACCATTATTACAACTTCAAAATTCTGTCTCTGAAAAGGAAATAAAAGAGGTACACAACTAATGCCCAAAGCAGTGACCAGCAACAACAAAAGAAGAATATATGTATAATACGTGGAAGCCTCCTGCTTGTCTCCGGACAGCTACTCGTGCATAACCACTTAACATGTCTCTAGTCTGCTCGTTTAGGAGCATCCAAAGTAATAAAAAGAGACATAAAACTCTAGGTCAGACGAAAGTCTAGTGTGAGCGATAGTAAGTCTATAACTGGATAAAGCAATAACACGTATAAATAATCATACCTGACCTGGACCTGCAACCAAAGAGTTAGCACAACAAGATGTACAATACTCTAAGGTAACACTAACATAGAGTGTAAAGTGGAAGTGTGCATGTCATGGTGATAGCAAACATCAAACATAGAAATCATCCTCACATCTCCCACTCAGTGTGTAAAGCATACGACTATCCACCGCTTTGATCACCAAATATATTGAGGCCATGACGGGGTCCCACTTCGTACAACTATTGTTATAACCATACTTCCCTGATCTATAGTCAATAACCCTACCCAGTCCACACATCCCTAGCTCTAGGTTAAGGGCTAAACAATCCACACTTCCCAAGCTCTGGTTTGTCTATATGTCCCCTCTCTCAATGGTGAACCAAAGTTATAGATATCGATAACCCCTTTGCACACGTCCTGTAGCAAAACCCAACTCTTGAAGTTTACTAACTGGTTCCCATCTGGATCTTGAGCGATAACTTCTCATTTGGATTTCCTTTGCATCTCGGGTTTCGGTCGGATTGAAGTTGATCTTCAGAAGAATTTACGATCGTCGTCACGTGGTAGAACTCAAATCCGGTTCGGTTCGGAGTCGTCATCACATCTCAGTTCGTGGTCATCATCGGGGTCGGGTCGGTGTCCTCCCTGGGCGGTTCGTAACCCCCATTCATAGGCAGTCCCCCTCCCCTAGGTTCGTGGTCCCCTGTTCCCTCCCCCCCCCCCCGGGGTGTTCGTTATCCCCTGTTCCCCCCCCCCCCGTTCGTGGTCCTCCCTTCCTGATCGAGGCTGTTCGTGACCCTCCTAGTCAAGGCGGTTCGTGACCAAGATCTTGGAGCGGTTCGTGAGACATACCCCTTTCAGGAACCGAAGTCCTCCTGGGTGGTTCGTGAGGCATACCTCCTTCAGGAACCAAAATCCTGTGGTTTTTCCAACAAGCTAATTTCGCCAAACTACGGCGTTTTTAATTATTCTAAATTTCCTTTAAAGTCACAAAACATACCAAACAACAGTACTAGTAATATGTAGAATCAACCAAAACAATAATTTCATGTATTAATTTAGATCAAACATATCCAAAACTATGATTTTTCCCTTAACTCTGTGATTTTTCCCTTAACCATACTTAACTATAGGATTAGCATACTTAATCCAAATTAACCCAAATCCATACCAGCGACATAAAACAATATTTTAGAATTTCTACCTATTTTTAGAGAATTTTTAGATGTATAATTTCGCTAATTATCACTAATCACCCCGAATTAGCCATAATTAGTGTATAAACATGTAAATCACTCGCTTTAGCCACAAATGAATGTTAGATATGAAACTTATACTGATTTGGCATGGATTCCTATGTAGTACAGCAGACCCAACTCTGATTTGATGCTAATTTCACTTGATTTGATGTACTTTTGCTTAATTAGTGATTAAACGGTGATTAGGGAGTAGTTTAGATGATGGAGGCCATTACTATTTACTAGGGTTAGAGGAAGGTTTGTGGCGGCTAGGAAAATGAGAGGAGATGGTTCTCCAACTCCTTTCAGCCCTCCCATAACAGTAATCCCGAAATGGGTTATGAACCTAGCTACTAATCACCCTATTAAGCTTGATTAGGCTGTTTTTCCATTTTCAAATCTTATTTCAGCCATATCTCTCTAACGGTAAGTCCATTTGATTAATGTGACCACTCTACGGAATGGGAACCATTATCTAAATCCAATGAAAGTGGTTTGAGATCATAACTCATTACCAATCAAAAGTTATAGGCGAAACAATATTCGTTAAGGGCAAAATGGTCATTTAAAATTCAGCAAAAATCATGAGTGTGGAAAATGACCCTAATAGTCGTTTTCCAAAGTTACACGACCATACAACTTCGTATGAGAACAAAATATATATTTTACGATCCTGCGATACGTAGAATGCGGGTCGTTACAATTTAGGTCGGACCAACCTTGACCTAAGGCTACCTAGGCGGACTTGGAGGGGGCCTCAATTAAGTTGATCTTGTAAATGGTATATAAGTGATATTTTGTACAATATCAATATAGTTTAGTTTACTAAATGGTCAACGTACATGGCAATCACATAGAAGACTAAAGTTCAAGACCTGGCTTTTTAACCTTTTCTTTTCTACCAATGGGCACCAGTACACAACAATGTGTTTACGGCAACTTCAGAACGATATTTAGTGGGCTTAAATTATTACTGCCTTTTATCAAAAATTAGTCGGCGCCGACCCTGGATCTGTATTGTCATTTAACATCCTAACATAATTTTTATGTATATGTATGGGGAATTGGTCTAAAGGCGAAACCTATGACTTCATAACATTAGAGAATTCCCAGCAGTACACCCTATTTGGAGCGTGAATTACTCTTTTTGAGCGTGAATTCCCCCCACCGTTCCAGTAGTGGGTGGGGGGACACTCCACTATTTTTTTTATTTTTAATTTTTACCGTTAACGGTTTTCTGAAAGCCGTTTATGGGTTAAACGGTTTTCAGAAAACCTATTAACCCAAAAAGAGTTTTCTGAAAACCTTTTTTTTCATAATTTTTAAAATATGGTCGAAAGGCCAAAATGTAGTTAACGGGTATAAAAATTAAATAAAAATTAATATATAATACATGTAGAGCCGTTTTGAAATATTAGAATAAAATATGTTTAAATAAAGTCTGTGCCGAATATTAAAATATAGTTTAAACAAATAACCGTTGCTGAATAGTAAAATACAGTTCAAATTTATAGCCGTTCCGGAATATTATAATTCTGTTTGAATATATAGCCGTTAACGAATATATTTTTATATATTATTCTTTATATAGCCGTTGCAACTGCGGATTGAAGAAGCTATAAAACCACTTCTGGTATGCACATTTAGCTTCATAACACAAAAATGTCTCATAATGTCTACAACGATGATGCTGTTTACAAATCAGATGCGCAAACCGAAGATTCAATATACAATAGCCAGAATGGTCTGGATGATACTGATTCTGATTCCGATTCCGACGAAGGCGATGATTTGTTGGGGCATACAAAATTTCTTCAATTTTCTTCGGATAGCTCGACCGATATCGATAATTTACAGACTATGATGCAAGCTGTTGCCATGCAATAATTAAGGATTAACCAACATTTCCTAATGGAAGGATCATCTAGGGGTACTCGAGGAGGCTACGTGTACGGTCGTGTAGACAAACGGAAGATGCGGGATCATAAAGGAGGTACTGCAAGATTACTTAAAGATTATTTCAACACCCCCTGTACATATGGTCCTGATGACTTTAGACACCGTTTTCGTATGAGCAAGAATATGTTTATGCGTATTTTCGATGGAGTTGTTGAACACGATAATTATTTTGTTCAAAAATGTAATAGTGCTGGTACCTTAGGATGTTGCCGTACCAAAAAATTATAGGCGCATTACGTGTAATAGCTTACGGAATAGCTCCAGATGCGTTTGATGAGGTTGCCCTAATGGGTGAGAGTACTATTACTTTAAGCCCTGAAAGGTTTTGTGTAGCCATAATTGAAATGTATGGTGAGGAGTACCTACGTGCTCCGACGCAAAGCGATGTCAACAAATTGAAAAGGTTAGGAGCCAAAAGAAGATTTCCCGGCATGTTAGGCAGTCTAGACTGTATGCATTGGGAATGGAAAAACTGTCCTACAGCATGGCACAGTCAATTTATTGGACATTACCATAAAGCGACAATGATACTTGAAGCTGTTGCTTCACATGATCTATGGTTTTGGCATGCATTTTTCGGATGTCCTGGCTCAATGAACGATATTAATGTACTTCACCAATCACATTTGTTTAAGAGCCTTGCACATGGAAAAGCACTTGCATGTGATTTTAATATTGCAGGAAATACATACGACATGGGGTATTATTTAGTAGATGGCATCTACCCTTCTTGGGGTACGCTTGTCAAAACAATTTCAGCTCCTGAAACAGAGAAAGAAAAATACTTATCTAAAAGGCAAGAGGCAACAAGAAAAGACGAAGAACGTGCATTCGGGGTTCTCCAAGCAAGGTTTGCTATTGTAAAAAACCATGTTAAATTATTTAAGCCATAGGTTTTAAGCAACCTTATGCATGCTTGTATTATAATGCATAACATGATCACTGAAGAAGAATGAGGAAAATTTCCGTCTTATTTGGGATATGATCTAGATAACACCCAAACTGTTGTTGCTGATAAAAATCCAGAGAATCTTGAGGTATTTCTTAGGCGACTGCGTAAAATTAGGTCTAGGGAGGTCCATAGTAAACTGCAGGACGACCTGGTTGAGCATTTATGACATACAAAAGGTACAGCTTAGATATAGTCTATGTAGTTGTTGAGTTATTGTAACGTTGTAGTACTCGATTATTGTATTTTTTTATGTACTTTAAATATATCGCATTTCTATGTTATAGTGTAGCTAATATGCAAATGAGGACGACCCAAACTGTACATAACTCCTTAACTCCCTAAACGCCTTAACTCTTTATTTTCACAATTCAAAAGAGGACGACCCAAACTGTACGTAACTCCTTAACTCCTTAAACGCCTTAACTCTTTATTTTCACAATTCAAAATAGGACGACCCAAACTGTACGTAACTCCTTAACTTCTTAAACGCCTTAACCCTTTATTTTCACAATTCAAAATAGGACGACCCAAACTGTACGTAACTCCTTAACTCCTTAAACGCCTTAACTCTTTATTTTCACAATTCAAAATAGGACGACCCAAACTGTACGTAACTCCTTAACTTCTTAAATGCCTTAACTTTTAATGTTAGTGGTGCACGGCTTTTAATGTGAGTGGAGCACGACTTTTAATGTTCGTGTAGCATGTCTTGTAGTGTCCATAGACTAGTCATTTCAGTTGAATAACACACATAATATAGTTATGAATTGAAATTGAAGTCTACGGATACATCCATACTTTTCAACTACATAAACCAAACGATACATATTGAATACGACACATAATATAACGATATACTACTCAAACTGTATAATATGATTGTACCATAGCCCGTATGCTTCGTGGCCGACGAAGTTTGAACAGTACTTGAAAAGATAGAGTGAGTCGTACGTCGACCGTTTCTCCTAAAAGACGCCATCCTTTTTTATCTCATCAATTACTTTGCGGTAATTCATATAGTCGGTACTAAATAAGTAGAAAGCGCTTCTGGTTGCTAAGTTGGGCCTCTGTATTCTACAACTAATATGATTGTTGTAAAAATCATTGAGGGTTGCCCAGAAATCTTGATCTACCTCTTCTTCCATATGTAGTACATCTGCTTCAATGTACGCCTTTATCAAAACAACATAGTCTGAAGTAGTCCAATTTTCGTTTGCCATTTTGAAGTGTGTAGTTAAACTACAATTCAAACGTTTAATATAGGCAAAGTAAAGCAAAATAAAGTAAAGTAAAACATCACACCATTCAAGGGAATCATTAAAGTTGATTTAATTAAACAACTTGACAGGGTCAGAGCAATTAAACTTACCCTGTTTTCTACAGTTGATTGGAAAACACATTGTAGAACATTGAATGGCTTATTGTAATTATCAAGCCTACTTGCATCCTGTCTTCATAAATATGGGGGTACGATAGTTTTCCTCATACTCACAAACAATTCCAATTCTAAGCAAACAACAATGTCTGATCCCAACAACAACAATTTCTCTGCCTATACCGATGATAACATTGGTAATTTTACTAGTTTATTATCTCAAGCCGAAGGCCCGTCAATGATTCCATCCCCTTTCCTAACTCCAGAACAAAGTCAATTTCTCCATCAAATAAACCTCAATCAGCAGTACGGTAACATGTATGGCCAACTTCATAATCAAAACGTACACCAAGAGATGGTTGCTCAGACCCCGGTACCTGACAAAGGACAAACCAAGGCTAAACGGTCATACACCAAGCGAAAAACAAAAGAAACTCCCGTTCAAAGTAGCATGGAAAAAACTGTAGCTATTGGTAAAATATGGAGAGCAGCTGACTATAAAGTGCTAGCTAATGCATGGGTAAGCACATCTGTCGTTGCTGATGGCCATTCTGGTGGTAAGTTTTTCTACCAGAGGGCTAATGATTTGTACAATGGAAATCCTGAATGCGTCACACGAAGATCAATTGAGAACACAAAGACTGCATGGTATAATTTGAATGATGTGTACCAAGTACAAAGGGATAAAAGCACCAAGGGGAGATTCGCTTAGAAGCGGTCAAACTTTCAGAGATTTGAAAGACGATTACGATAGCATCTATCGTGACACCTGTAAAACTGAATTCATTGCTCATGAAGCATTGGAAATTCTTTATTTTTGTCCATGTTGGGCCAATATATGCGAACCAGATGATGTATAACTTGTAGACACTGAAGAATCTAACTTAAGAAATGTAGCTTCTAGACTTTCGGTGGATTCATCCCCGGGAAATACAGCTGAACATCCTATAGCTACAGATGAGGATGAGAATAAGAGTACACCTGTGACTCCTAATTCGGGAATGATGTATGGTGGGGTTGAAACAAGGCCAGAAGGAATAAAATCAAGCAAGAGAGCACTACTGAAAAATAAGGAAACAAAAGATTTGGCAACGTCTAGTGATAAACTAACTTCGTTGTTAAGTGATATATCACTTGCATACGTCTCCAACAATGAAGACCGTGTAAAGCATAAAGATAAGAAGCTGCAGATCATGGAGATGCAACTGCATCATGATGCCGCTAGAACTACAGCTCTCATACAAAGAACTGCTTATAAAGAAAAACGTGAAAGACGTTTAAAGGAAAAGGAAGAGGAGGAGTATCTATTAAGAGATATATCTCATTTGAGAGGACATGCTCTTCAGTATGCTATAGCAAAGAAAGATCGTATATTGAGGGCTCAACAGAAACGATATCAGGAAGTAGAAGGAAGTTCCGAGATGTAGACACAGTCTATGTTGCTATTTCGAGCGTGTTGTATTCTAGCTTTAGTTTTCTAAGTTGGCTGTAATGCTGTTATTTCTAGGTTGCTATTTCTAGCTTATTGTATCCTAATTTTAGTTTTCTATGTTGGGTGTATTGTTTTGTGGGTTATTAAAAAAAAAATTAACTAGTTTTAACTAATTTATATATATTTTTCTAATGCGTACATGAGATTCAAACTTCTTTTACGTTGTTATCAAGTATGCGTACGTACTTAAAACTATATTTAAAAGCTAAATAAAATTGTGCGATAAGTGTTGGATACACAAACATAATCCGAACATTTAAAAAGAACTTCGAAAACTTGAAAGCATATAGATTTTCAAAAATCCATGTTTTAAATTAATTTGAAAACTTAAATTTAGATAAATTTACAAATTAATTTACACATATTAAATTAAAACATCAAAAATTGGATTATTATAAAAAAAATACATGTTTTATACGGTTCTCATAAAATCGTATAAAAACATAAAGGTTTTATGAAAACCGAAAATACACAAAACGGTTTTCATAAAACTGTTTATACCTTAAATGGTTTTATGAAAGCCGTTTAGTGGTTATTCGGTTTTCATAAAACCGTTCAGGTCTCGCCGCTCTAATTTGTGAAATGGCGAGCGTCGCCATTTCATTTTCCTCCTCACGCCCTTCGCGCTGTTGCTGGAGAGCGTCGCAACAACTTTCTTCCCCGTTTCGTGATGAATCCCCGCTGCTGAGAATGCTCTTACTCCGAAGATCACAAGTTTTAGCATTTGGCTTTAATAGATTTACCAGGGAATTCCGTTTTGGATTGAGTATTACATCTGTATTTCCAAATTTAAACTATCGCCTGAATTAATTTTTTTTTTCTTTTTTTTTAAAAGAAAAAACTTTGTTTGTTCTAGCATGATTTGAACTCTTTTATGCAGCAGTAGCATTTGTAGTCTGTTCAAAATGTCCTTGACATTGTGCACAAGGGAGCAAGAGAGAGTCTTCAAAGCTTCAAAAATAGGATGTTGTGTACCATCAGAATGGATTTGATCAGACTAGTTAAAGGAGCCAAAGCAGCAGTCTGATCGCCAAACGTTTTGAATTCTCGCCCATTATGGTTGTTTAAAGATGTATGTGTTCAGAAGGATCGGAAGAAGTTACATGAACAACAGGCAGTTTCTCTAAGTTTTTGGTCCAAAATTATTGATCTTCTTAGCCATTCAGTTGATGAATGAACTTGATAATCGATCTCATTAATTGTACTGGGGGTGAGAAGTCTCTATAATATTAACCATGTTATCATTGAGTGTTTCAGGAACATTTGCTCAAGTAATTGCACTATAATTACTAGACTTGCATTATTTCAGGACATATTAATGTACTTCAATTATACGTCTGCAATGTTATACGCTTATACCAATATATCAAATTCCAAAATTTGTATCCTTTAGACTAAAATATAATACCATTTATGTTTTGACCATTTTTACCAATAATATAATGAACTGGACTGGAAAAAATGGTCACTTTAAGATATCACTAACAAAGATATAGTTCTTAAATTAGTCATTAACAAAGATATCGCATTTGATTGTTCCAAAATAATTATTGGTATAAAATATAATAATAACATAACTTGATCTAAAACAGGTGAGATAGTGCATAAGCTGAAACAAAATCGTAATCATCAGAGTAGCGGAATCTAAAGCACAGCTTATGATCCAAACCATTATTACAACTTCAAAATACTGTCTCTGAAAAGGAAATAAAAGAGGTACACTACTAATGCCCAAAGCAGTGACCAGCAACAACAAAAGAAGAATATATGTATAATACGTGGAAGCCTCCTGCTTGTCTCCGGACAGCTACTCGTGCATAACCACTTAACATGTCTCTAGTCTGCTCGTTTAGGAGCATCCAAAGTAATAAAAAGAGAGATAAAACTCTAGGTCAGACGAAAGTCTAGTGTGAGCGATAGTAAGTCTATAACTGGATAAAGCAATAACACGTATAAATAATCATACCTGACCTGGACCTGCAACCAAAGAGTTAGCACAACAAGATGTACAATACTCTAAGGTAACACTAACATAGAGTGTAAAGTGGAAGTGTGCATGTCATGGTGATAGCAAACATCAAACATAGAAATCATCCTCACATCTCCCACTCAGTGCGTAAAGCATACGACTATCCACCGCTTTGATCACCAAATATATTGAGGCCATGACGGGGTCCCACTTCGTACAACTATTATTATGACCATACTTCCCTGATCTATAGTCAATAACCCTACCCAGTCCACACATCCCTAGCTCTAGGTTAAGGGCCAAACAATCCACACTTCCCTAGCTCTGGTTTGTCTATATGTCCCCTCTCTCAATGGTGAACCAAAGTTATAAATATCGATAACCCCTTTGCACACGTCCTGTAGCAAAACTCAACTCTTGAAGTTTACTTACTGGTTCCCATCTGGATCTTGAGCGATAACTTCTCATTTGGATTTCCTTTGCATCTCGGGTTTTGGTCGGATTGAAGTTGATCTTCAGAAGAATTTACGATCGTCGTCACGTGGTAGAACTCAAATCCGGTTCGGTTCGGAGTCGTCATCACATCTCAGTTCGTGGTCATCATCGGGGTCGGGTCGGTGTCCTCCCTGGGCGGTTCGTAACCCCCATTCATAGGCAGTCCCCCTCCCCTAGGTTCGTGGTCCCCTGTTCCCCCTCCCCCCCCCCCCCTCGGGGGTTCGTCATCCCCTGTTCGCCCCCCCCCCCACTGGTTCGTGGTCCTCCCTTCCTAGTCGAGGCTGTTCGTGACCCTCCTAGTCAAGGCGGTTCGTGACCAAGATCTTGGAGCGGTTCGTGAGACATACCCCCTTCAGGAACCGAAGTCCTCCTGGGTGGTTCGTGAGGCATACCTCCTTCAGGAACCAAAATCCTGTGGTTTTTCCAACAAGCTAATTTCGCCAAACTACGGCGTTTTTAATTATTCTAAATTTCCTTTAAAGTCACAAAACATACCAAACAACAGTAGTAGTAATATGTAGAATCAACCAAAACAATAATTTCATGTATTAATTTAGATCAAACATATCCAAAACTATGATTTTTCCCTTAACTCTGTGATTTTTCCCTTAACCATACTTAACTATGGGATTAGCATACTTAATCCAAATTAACCCAAATCCATACCAGCGACATAAAACAATATTTTAGAATTTCTACGTATTTTTAGATGTATAATTTCGCTAATGATCACTAATCACCCCGAATTAGCCATAATTAGTGTATAAACATGTAGATCACTCACTTTAGCCACAAATGAATGTTAGATATAAAACTTATACTGATTTGGCATGGATTCCTATGTAGTACAGCAACCCCAACTCTGATTTGATGCTAATTTTACTTGATTTGATGTACTTTTGCTTAATTAGTGATTAAACGGTGATTAGGGAGTAGTTTAGATGATGGAGGCCATTACTATTTACTAGGGTTACTGGAAGGTTTGTGGCGGCTAGGAAAATGAGAGGAGATGGTTCTCCAACTCCTTTCAGCCCTCCCATAACAGTAATCCCGAAATGGGTTATGGACCTAGCTACTAATCACCCTATTAAGCTTGATTAGGCTATTTTTCAATCTTCAAATCTTATTTCAGCCATATCTCTCTAACAGTAAGTCCATTTGATTAATGTGACCACTCTACGGAATGGGAAACCATTATCTAAATCCAATGAAAGTGGTTTGAGATCATAACTCATTACCAATCAAAAGTTATAGGCAAAACAATATTCGTCAAGGGCAAAATGGTCATATAAAATTCAGCAAAAATCGTGAATGTGGAAAATGACCCTAATAGTCGTTTTCAAAAGTTACACGACCATACAACTTCGTATGAGAATAAAATAAATATTTTACGATCCTGCGATACGTAGAATGCGGGTCGTTACAATTTAGGTCGGACCAACCTTGACCTAAGGCCACCTAGGCGGACTTGGAGGGGGCCTCAATTAAGTTGATCTTGTAAATGGTATATAAGTGATATTTTGTACAATATCAATATAGTTTAGTTTACTAAATGGTCAACGTACATGGCAATCACATAGAAGACTAAAGTTTAAGACCTGGCTTTTTAACCTTTTCTTTTCTACCAATGGGCACCAGTACACAACAATGTGTTTACGGCAACTTCAGAACGATATTTAGTGGGCTTAAATTATTACTGCCTTTTATCAAAAATTAGTCGGCGCCGGCCCTGGATATGTATTGTCATTTAACATCCTAACATAATTTTTATGTATATGTATGGGGAATTAGTCTAAAGGGGAAACCTATGACTTCATAACATTAGAGAATTCCCAGCAGTACACCCTATTTGGAGCGTGAATCGCTCTTTTTGAGCGTGAATTCCCCCCCCCCCCCACCGTTCCAGTAGTGGGTGGGGGGACACTCCACTATTTTTTTTATTTTTAATTTTTACCGTTAACGGTTTTCTGAAAGCCGTTTATGGGTTAAACGGTTTTCAGAAAACCTATTAACCCAAAAAGAGTTTTCTGAAAACCTTTTTTTTCATAATTTTTAAAATATGGTCGAAAGGCCAAAATGTAGTTAACGGGTATAAAAATTAAATAAAAATTAATATATAATACATATAGAGCCGTTTTGAAATATTAGAATAAAATATGTTTAAATAAAGTCTGTGTCGAATATTAAAATATAGTTTAAACAAATAACCGTTGCTGAATAGTAAAATACAGTTCAAATTTATAGCCGTTCCAGAATATTATAATTCTGTTTGAATTTATAGCCGTTAACGAATATATTTTTATATATTATTCTTTATATAGTCGTTGCAACTGCGGATTGAAGAAGCTATAAAACCACTTCTGGTATGCACATTTAGCTTCACAACACAAAAATGTCTCATAATGTCTACAACGATGATGCTGTTTACAAATCAGATGCGCAAACCGAAGATTCAATATACTATAGCCAGAATGGTCTGGATGATACTGATTCTGATTCTGATTCCGATTCCGACGAAGGCGATGATTTGTTGGGGCATACAAAATTTCTTCAATTTTCTTCGGATAGCTCGACCGATATCGATAATTTACAGACTATGATGCAAGCTGTTGCCATGCAATAATTAAGGATTAACCAACATTTCCTAATGGAAGGATCATCTAGGGGTACTTGAGGAGGCTGCGTGTACGGTCGTGTAAACAAACGGAAGATGCGGGATCATAAAGGAGGTACTGCAAGATTACTTAAAGATTATTTCAACACCCCCTGTAAATATGGTCCTGATGACTTTAGTCACCGTTTTCGTATGAGCAAGAATATGTTTATGCGTATTTTCGATGGAGTTGTTGAACACGATAATTATTTTGTTCAAAAATGTAATAGTGTTGGTACCTTAGGATGTTGCCGTACCAAAAAATTATAGGTGCATTACGTGTAATAGCTTACGGAATAGCTCCAGATGCGTTTGATGAGGTTGCCCTAATGGGTGAGAGTACTATTACCTTAAGCCCTGAAAGGTTTTGTGTAGCCATAATTGAAATGTATGGTGAGAAGTACCTACGTGCTCCGACGCAAAGCGATGTCAACAAATTGAAAAGGTTAGGAGCCAAAAAAGGATTTCCCGGCATGTTAGGCAGTCTAGACTGTATGCATTGGGAATGGAAAAACTGTCCTACAGCATGGCATGGTCAATTTATTGGACATTACCCTAAAGCGACAATGGTACTTGAAGCTGTTGCTTCACATGATCTATGGTTTTGGCATGCATTTTTCGGATGTCCTGGCTCAATGAACGATATTAATGTACTTCACCAATCACATTTGTTTAAGAGCCTTGCACATGGAAAAGCACTTGCATGTGATTTTAATATTGCAGGAAATACGTACGACATGGGGTATTATTTAGTAGATGGCATCTACCCTTCTTGGGGTACGCTTGTCAAAACAATTTCAGCTCCTGAAACAGATAAAGAAAAATACTTATCTAAAAGGCAAGAGGCAACAAGAAAAGACGTAGAACGTGCATTCGGGGTTCTCCAAGCAAGGTTTGCTATTGTAAAAAACCCTGTTAAATTATTTAAGCCATAGGTTTTGAGCAACCTTTTGCATGCTTGTATTATAATGCATAACATGATCACTGAAGAAGAAAGAGGAAAATTTCCGTCTTATTTGGGATATGATCTAGATAACACCCAAACTGTTGTTGCTGATAAAAATCCAGCGAATCTTGAGGTATTTCTTAGGCGACTGCGTAAAATTTGGTCTAGGGAGGTCCATAGTAAACTGCAGGACGACCTGGTTGAGCATTTATGACATACAAAAGGTACAACTTAGATATAGTCTATGTAGTTGTTGAGTAATTGTAACGTTGTAGTACTCGATTATTGTATTGTTTTATGTACTTTAAATATATCGCATTTCTATGTTATAGTGTAGCTAATATACAAATGAGGACGACCCAAACTGTACGTAACTCCTTAACTCCCTAAACGCCTTAACTCTTTATTTTCACAATTCAAAAGAGGACGACCCAAACTGTACGTAACTCCTTAACTCCTTAAACGCCTTAACTCTTTATTTTCACAATTCAAAATAGGACGACCCAAACTGTACGTAACTCCTTAAACGCCTTAACTCTTTATTTTCACAATTCAAAATAGGACGACCCAAACTGTACGTAACTCCTTAACTCCTTAAACTCCTTAACTCTTTATTTTCACAATTCAAAATAGGACGACCCAAACTGTACGTAACTCCTTAACTTCTTAAATGCCTTAACTTTTAATGTTAGTGGTGCACGACTTTTAATGTGAGTGGAGCACAACTTTTAATGTTCGTGTAGCATGTCTTGTAGTGTCCATAGACTAGTCATTTCAGTTGAATAACACACATAATATAGTTATGAATTGAAATTGAAGTCTACGGATACATCCATACTTTTCAACTACATAAACCAAACGATACATATTGAATACAACACATAATATAACGATATACTACTCAAACTGTATAATATGATTGTACCATAACCCGTATGCTTCGTGGCCAACGAAGTTTGAACAGTACTTGAAAAGATAGAGTGAGTCGTACGTCGACCGTTTCTCCTGAAAGACGCCATCCTTTTTTATCTCATCAATTACTTTGCGGTGATTCATATAGTCAGTACTAAATAAGTAGAAAGCGCTTCTGGTTGCTAAGTTGGGCCTCTGTATTCTACAGCTAGTATGATTGTTGTAAAAATCATTGAGGGTTGCCCAGAAATCTTGATCTACCTCTTCTTCCATATGTAGTACGTCTGCTTCAATGTACGCCTTTATCAAAACAACATAGTCTGAAATAGTCCAATTTTCGTTTGCCATTTCGAAGTGTGTAGTTAAACTACAATTCAAACGTTTAATATAGGCAAAGCAAAGCAAAGCAAAGTAAAGCAAAATAAAGTAAAGTAAAACATCACACCATTCAAGGGAATCATTAAAGTTGATTTGATTAAACAACTTGACAGGGACAGAGCAATTAAACTTACCTTGTTTTCTAAAGTTGATTGGAAAACACATTGTAGAACATTGAATGGATTATTGTAATTATCAAGCCTACTTGCATCCTGTCTTCATAAATACAGGGGTACGATAGTTTTCCTCATACTCACAAACAATTCCAATTCTAAGCAAATAACAATGTCTGATCCCAACAACAACAATTTCTCTGCCTATACCGATGATAACATTGGTAATTTTACTAGTTTATTATCTCAAGCCGAAGGCCCGGCAATGATTCCATCCCCTTTCCTAACTCCAGAACAAAGTCAATTTCTCCATCAAATAAACCTCAATCAGCAGTACGATAACATGTATGGCCAACTTCATAATCAAAACGTACACCAAGAGATGGTTGCTCAGACCCCGGTACCTGACAAAGGACAAACCAAGGCTAAGAGGTCATACACCAAGCGAAAAACAAAAGAAACTCCCGTTCAAAGTAGCATGGAAAAAACTGTAGCTACTGGTAAAATATGGAGAGCGGCTGACTATAAAGTGCTAGCTAATACATGGGTAAGCGCATCTGTCGTTGCTGATGGCCATTCTGGTGGTAAGTTTTTCTACCAGAGGGCTAATGATTTGTACAATGGAGATCCTGAATGCGTCACACGAAGATCAATTGAGAACACAAAGACTGCATGGTATAATTTGAATGCTATGTGTACCAAGTACAAAGGGATAAAAGCGCCAAGGGGAGATTTGCTTAGAAGCGGTCAAACTTTCAGAGATTTGAAAGACGATTACGATAGCATCTATCGTGACACCTGTAAAACTGAATTCATTGCTCATGAAGCATTGGAAATTCTTTATTTTTGTCCATGTTGGGCCAATATATGCGAACCAGATGATGTATATCTTGTAGACACTGAAGAATCTAACTTAAGAAATGTAGCTTCTAGACTTTCGGTGGATTCATCCCCGGGAAATACAGCTGAACGTCCTATAGCTACAGACGAGGATGAGAATAAGAGTACACCTGTGACTCCTAATTCGGGAATGATGTATGGTAGGGTTGAAACAAGGCCAGAAGGAATAAAATCAAGCAAGAGAGCACTACTGAAAAATAAGGAAACAAAAGATTTGGCAACGTCTAGTGATAAACTAACTTCGTTGTTAAGTGATATATCACTTGCATACGTCTCCAACAATGAAGACCGTGTAAAGCATAAAGATAAGAAGCTGCAGATCATGGAGATGCAACTGCATCAAGATGCCGCTAGAACTACAGCTCTCATACAAAGAACTGCTTATAAAGAAAAACGTGAAAGACGTTTAAAGGAAAAGGAAGAGGAGGAGTATCTATTAAGAGATATATCTCATTTGAGTGGACATGCTCTTCAGTATGCTATAGCAAAGAAAGATCGTATATTGAGGGCTCAACAGAAACGATATCAGGAAGTAGAAGGAAGTTCCGAGATGTAGACACAGTCTATGTTGCTATTTCGAGCGTGTTGTATCCTAGCTTTAGTTTTCTAAGTTGGCTGTAATGCTGTTATTTCTAGGTTGCTATTTCTAGCTTATTGTATCCTAATTTTAGTTTTCTATGTTGGGTGTATTGTTTTGTGGGTTATTAAAAAAAAATTAACTAGTTTTAAGTAATTTATATATATATATATATATATATATATATATATATATTTCTAATGCGTATATGAGATTCAAACTTCTTTTACGTTGTTATCAAGTATGCGTACGTACTTAAAACTATATTTAAAAGCTAAATAAAATTGTGCGATAAGTGTTGGATACACAAACATAATCCGAACATTTAAAAAGAACTTCGAAAACTTGAAAGCATATAGATTTTCAAAAATCCATGTTTTAAATTAATTTGAAAACTTAAATTTAGATAAATTTACAAATTAATTTACACATATTAAATTAAAACATCAAAAATTGGATTATTATAAAAAAAATCCATGTTTTATACGGTTCTCATAAAATCGTATAAAAACAAAAAGGTTTTATGAAAACCGAAAATACACTAAACGGTTTTCATAAAACCGTTTATACCTTAAATGGTTTTATGAAAGCCGTTTAGTGGTTATTCGGTTTTCATAAAACCGTTCAGGTCTCGCCGCTCTAATTTGTGAAATGGCGAGCGTCGCCATTTCATTTTCCTCCTCACGCCCTTCGCGCTGCTGCTGGAGAGCGTCGCAACAACTTTCTTCCCCATTTCGTGATGAATTCCCACTATCGAGAATGCTCTTACTCCGAAGATCACAAGTTTTAGCATTTGGCTTTAATAGATTTATCAGGGAATTCCGTTTTGGATTGAGTATTACATCTGTATTTCCAAATTTAAACTATCGCCTGAATTAATTTTTTTTAAAAAAAAAAAAAAGAAAAAAGAAATTTTGTTTGTTCTAGCAAGATTTGACCTCTTTTATGCAGCAGTAGCATTTGTAGTCTGTTCAAAATGTCCTTGACATTGTGCACAAGGGAGCAAGTGAGAGTCTTCAAAGCTTCAAAAATAGGATGTTGTGTATCATCAGAATGGATTTGATCAGACTAGTTAAAGGAGCCAAAGCAGCAGTCTGATTGCTACACGTTTTGAATTCTCGCCCATTATGGTTGTTTAAAGATGTATGTGTTCAGAAGGATCGGAAGAAGTTACATGAACAACAGGCAGTTTCTCTAAGTTTTTGGTCCAAAATTATTGATCTTCTTAGCCATTCAGTTGATGAATGAACTTGATAATCGATCTCATTAATTGTACTGGGGGTGAGAAGTCTCTATAATATTAACCATGTTATCATTGAGTGTTTCAGGAACATTTGCTCAAGTAATTGCACTATAATTACTAGACTTGCATTGTTTCAGGGCATAATAACGTACTTCAATTATACGTCTGCAATGTTATACGCTTATACCAATATATCAAATTCCAAAATTTGTATCCTTTAGACTAAAATATAATACCATTTAAGTTTTGACCATTTTTACCAATAATATAATGAACTGGACTGGAAAAAATTGTCACTTTAAGATATCACTAACAAAGATGTAGATCTTAAATTATGTCACTAACAAAGATATCGCATTTGATTGTTCCAATATAATTATTGGTATTATTCTTCCTCGGATGTTCCAAGTTCATTTTAAGTGAGGAATCTCCTTTTGTCCATTTGCTATCACGCTAATTATTAGTAAAGATGTGTAATTTCACCAATTTTACTTTTTACACACCTTTCCATGTTTCACTGGAGTGGGAGGGGGATCTTGTGAAGTTCTTATCTTCTAGTCATCCACATTTTGATGAGTGAATGAAATTTGACCATGGAGAATTGTTTTCAAGAAAAAATAATCTAGAATTTCAGTCATGGCATTACGAATATCATCTAGTGAGCATATACGTAAGCCACCTTATATTTCCTACTTCACACCACTGTTAAATATACTTCAGAAGTATGACGGTTATATGGTAACGGATACCGTTACCATTTCACAAGTACTGTTGTCGTTCTGTTTTTACAAATAAGCTGAAATTGCATACTGTACCATAACTGATCGATATATACATCAAAGACTGGTATATCGATAACATAGTAATCGTTACATTGGTAATGGTAAATTATCATTTTGTCCAGCAACACAACCGGCCCTGACCTAGTGCGAGCTGGGCCATTGCACAGGGCAACAATGTCGCGGGGCATAAAAATCACTCAGCCAAGGCAGAAACGCGAAAAATAAACGGCAGAAAGTCATGGCAAACGAAACCGCATGAAGTGGAGGAAGGCGCGCAACGCAAGGAGAAGAAACCAATTGCGAAAAAAAGAAAAAGACGAGCACGCAATCTGATCTGATCCCCAATTGCTGAAATAGGTAACCCTAATTTCTAAACTATCCTATTTTAGTATGCAGTGATTTTAGATCATACGGTACTAAATTTGAATTGATTTCAAAGCAATTAGTCTATGCGTTATAACCTGATTGAATTTGTTTTGCTAAAATTAGCAAATCCGTTATGTTTACCCAAAGTTTTTTTTATTTTCAATTATATAAAGTGAAGATGACAGTTTACAGGGGCTTGTGTTTTTTATTTCTAAAACTGATAATGCAGCAAACATCTCTCCAAATTTTCATGTGTTGATAATGATTTTTTTATGTTAACCAAATTGAAGGCTTTTGGAAGTTTACTAAAGTTGAGATAATATTTTGTTTGTGGTTGTATTTAAGTGTATGAACATTCAGCTTACTGTCAGTGAAAAATAGAAAATAGTTTTACAAAATGAAAGTTCATCTATAATTCTTGCAAAATACATTAGAAAAATTTAAGTGTTTAAAATAATTTTTTTTGTATTAGTAGTTTGAAGAAGAATTTCAATTTAGCGACATGTATTAAAGTTTTAAACGTGAAGTATGTTTTCTTTAAAAAAAAAAAAAAAAACGTTTTTTTTAGAAGTTTGATGAACATAACAAATAATATGACTTTATCTTACTGCAATATTGATTTATTTGTTTTAAATGAATTGTATTACTAAATTGAAAAATTAAAATAAAAGGTGGTTGTAAAGTTTCCATGAGAACAACAATGTGGATTCTTTGATGAGCATCCTACTTCCAAAAAGTTAGATATCACGTTTGTTTATTCAATTTGATTTTTGTTTGTGGGTTTTAGATGTCTTCCCATAATTTGTTACATAAATGTGTTTGGATAGGCATTTGGTTTTCATGCCATTTTTGCTTATATAGTAGTGCTTCTAATTTTCTAATTGAATTAGGATTTGATTCCATCCAATACAGTGAACCGCTATGGATTTTGAAATAGACATGCGTTTACAAGTTGTTATGAGATTACTTTGGTTAATGAATCTTATGATGTATTTTATTGTCTGTTTAACATTTTTCTGATCTAAAAAGAAATTGTACATTCAAATACCAAGATGAGTCATACTTAATGCCTACTTGTTGAATGTAGGGACAAACTGATGCTTCATTTTCATTTTACTATGAAGAAATGTGAATTATATATTGCTTCATGACATTGTGCTAACTTTGTGATACGAAAGAAGCAATCAAGTTTCTAATTGTCCGAGTTCAAGTCCACTATGTAAAATAAAATAAAATTAAATGGAACAACATATTTAGACCTATTATTAATGGTATTTTGTATTATATCATGTTATATTTATTTATCTTGTTTGCATTGTTAACCGTAATAACAATATTGAATTATCAAATGTTAACTGTGTGTTACAAATATTATTTAGTATGAGTGCAAAATTTTACGTTGGGGGCAATATTTGATAAATCGCACTGGACATCAAAAGTCTCAGGACCGGCTCTGTCCAGCAATACCTGTACATTTACATATTCTTTTACGTTGTAATGCATCTTCATTGTACTATATGTAATGTTGGTTATTAAAAGACATAAATAAGAAAGAAAAGAAGTATATTTGGACTTATTTCACTTGATTATTGATCTAAATTTAATTATTTATTTTGTTCTAAATCCATGTAATAAAGTATATCAAATAAATATGCGTATGTTTCAAATTGACTGGTAAATTATAGTTACTACTGGTATCAAAGAAATGTAACCAATAATTTACCTTAGAAAATCGTAAATTTACCATTACTATACAATTTTAATTGGTATACCGATTTCAATAAAATAAATGGTCGCCAATCGGTTGATAATGGTAATTTAACGTTTTTGCAATAGCCTTACCCAAAAGAATGTAGCATACAATTTTTAGATAGCACAAAAAAGTTATGGGTATAATGACGGAAAAAGTGTGAGAACCTAGGGAGTAAATTATGGACTTGATCAATGGTATGCCAACTTGGGCAATAAGGGAGGAGATGCACTCACTAATTGAGCCGACAACCTTTCCAATTAAAGAATGAAAGAATTAAACACTATTATTATCCCTATCTCATATGGATTAATTCCAAGTGGATATTTTTAATAATGAACCCTGCTTTCTAGCAATGGGGTTTCTTTGTGGAGCACTCTCAAATTTAAAGGTTAACACTTTGGCTAGACGAAAATTCATATATCTCTATATGAGTTTCAAAATGGTATTTATTACACTACAAGAAAACAGGCTATTTGCGACGGCTTCTAACGGACCGTCGGCGGCCGTCGGAAGCCGTCAGAAATTACCGTGATAAATTGTCAGCCGCACTCTTTCTTCCACATTTCTTTCTTCCTCTTTTTTCTTACATTATACGGGTTTTAAAACCTATCAACCCCAATTCGATTTTTTTTTTACCTTCAAACGCCAATTTCTTCGAGTACGGACCTCCCCAGCTTCAATTAAGGCGTCTAGAGCAAGTAATTTGAGGTACAATCTCTTTTTTTGCATGAAAATCAAGTTTTTACCTAAATCTTTATTTGCTTAAATTAGAAATTTAGGGTTATCTATTGATTCCATTAGTTCCAATAGCGTTCTAGTGGAAACGTATATTTGCATTCTCTTTTGTTTACATCGACCCCAAAAAGTATGAGACAATTCTTAGAAAATTTTTTCTTGTTGGAAAGGGGCCAATTACGGACATGGATCCTATTGGAAATTCTCCCGTTATAATCGAAAAGGTATTAGATATGCTTTTTTTAGTATCATTATCTTTTTTTGATATTTCATTAACATTAACTTTGTTTCCACATTAGGCTCCTCTTCAAAAGATTGAGCCCACATGGTTGAATGTTTCACTGGCAATGAAGAAAGATCCCGAAGATGATAAGGCATTTGGTTGGGTACTTAAAATGTAAGTTTTATACTTGATCAGTACATGTTGTCAGATGTCAATGTGTAATGGCCCAAAATATTACCCAAAACATATACGTTAGTCCGTTCGAATTGGATACGTAACGTAAGACCGTGTGTGTGTGTTATATTTGTTTAATTTATTGAAAAAAATGTACATTTTATAGCATTACAAAACATTGTTATACAATTTACATATTTTGTGATTTTCTACGTTTCTTATGTTAATACACATGATCTTTTTGCTCTAAACCTTGATTAATACACATGATCTTTTTGCACTAAAATGTTTTGTATGTTCAACATATATTGATATGTAGGTATGCCAATGCTGCCTCGTTTGCACTACAAGGTGTGGGCAACATATTATGGAAAGATTTTATGATTCAGGTATGACATCAAGTCATTTCTAAGCATATATCACTATTATATTTTAACTAGTTATTTAATTATTATTTTTCTCTATTCTCGGTTGTAGCCTCCATGGGACTTGGAAATTGGTAAGAATTACATTATTCACTACACCTATGGCTGTGACTATGTATAAGTGTAAGATATTCCCTTCAACAATAGTCATTGAAATAAACTAAATCTAATTTATCAAAATTGTGACAGTACTTCGAACAATTTGCAAGGTAAGTTGACTTACGGTAAAAAATGGAGGTTTGATAAAAGATCGCATACTAATAAATCGGTTCCACGAAATCTTCCTTTGCCACTGCCTGAAGTCCCCGAGTGTGTGGTATGAATTCGATCTTTTTGCTACTGTTAATTATTTTTTATTGATGTTAGCTTACACGGTTATCGTGCCAATTTTGTAATTCCCCTAATAGCTTATATAGTGTACTTTGTCTTAACTTGAAGGATAATTTATTCTACATAATAAGCTAGCTTGAAATCTTAAGCAACATACGGTAATTTTATGTTTGTTCTTCATCTTTTCCCTTGTCCTATTGAATATTTTGATATTGCTAACATATATTAAAAGATTTAATTATTATTTTTGTCGAATTTTGATGGACTTGTCCTTGGATGTTCTAGTCGTATGAATTTCTAAACAATCATCTTGCACTTTTTTTTCCTACTATTGTTGGAGAGTGGTTATTTCTTTCAAGGAGTTACCGTAGAATTATCTATTATCATTGTATCAGGTCATTTTCAAAAGTATAAAATGTAGTTGGAAATCTCAATAGCATCTGAATTACCAAAAAACATATGCAGGTTTTCCAACGGCTTCACAGCCATCGGAAAAACAAATGACAGGCTGCATCGATAACCGTCGCAAAATCAGTTTTACGACACATCTAAAAGCGACGGTTATTTCCGATGGCTTCCGACGGCCACCGACAGTTTTCAGCCGTCAGAAATAGCTTGTTTTCTTGTAGTGTTAACCTAGATGATCCATTATTGTAATCATACAAAAATGATAAACGATGATAAGACGAAGGGATCCCTTGTTGGTATTTGATCAACCTGCAATGGAAAGTTAGTTTAGATCAATCGCTTATACGATATACTTAGGCTTGTAAAGTTTAATTCATCTAGAATATTCCTAAATATGATTTAGAAATGTTGATATAAACGATCTAAACTATTGTAACTTTTTGTCCTTACACGAAAAGGTGAAATTCAAAGATAAATCCAACGGTGAATATTCACTACAACAAGATAACTGTTTTACAACTACTAATGTAAGTTGCAATATACCTACTACAACTGTCAACTTCCAATATTAATATGCAAAGTTGCAATAGGTTAATCGTTGCATTCTCCTGTTATAATAATTTTTTGCCGTAGATACTGCATGTAAGGCGGTCAATTAAAACAAAGAATCAAAAAACCTAACTGAATTGACTCGAAAAGACCCAAATTTGAACTGAGCCTGATGAGTCTTAGGTCGAGTCTAGGTGATGAAAATTACAATAAATAGCCAACCAAATCTAACCCAAATTAACCCCACCTATAAAGACCAAACCAAAAGCATAGAAATATATGTATTTTCTGTAGTACTATCCAACCAAACCAAAACCGACCCAATTGGACTTGAACAAAAACTCGCGTCGGGACTAGGTTTTTAAAATGTATAATTTGTTGGAAATTAAAGAATATTACATGGGGAAAATATGATACATCAAATGTCTTACAATATGAATAGTCTTACATCTTTAAATATAATAAACATTATGTTTTCATATATTAAGATACAGATACTATTATAGTTACCGTGAGACAAAGGGATACATGAAAGCAAAACCATCTTAGCTCATGATGCAATGCACCAAACCACACACGCGTGCCCGCCTTCGTGCCTGAACCCTAACCCACATCCATAGCGTGGACGAATGGTTGCATGAGCGTTTAAGATATATCAAAAGTCAGTTAGCAATATATGATCTCCCCACACCTATAAAAAGGACGAGACAGAACATAATTTTTAATCAACTTTGGATTATAGTCTTTTTCGTCCTTAGATTATGTTCTTAACTGTTTCTCTTGAGCTCGTCGTTCTATGCAAATTCTAGCATAGTTTTGCAAAGCCGATCCATTTTATCTTGAGAAATATTTGCTTATCACCCTTCAACGACATAAGGGGAAGAAAAATTATTTCAAGAAAATAGATTTATATTCTAGACTTGGAAACTATGTTATGAAAAGCGCGCTTAAGTGGCGTTTAAGCAACACTTAAGCGATTTTACAAATACATCGCTTAATTTTTAAAAAGCAGAAGGCACTAAGCGACTAGCGCTTAAGCACGCTTTTTTAGCATTTAAGCACGCTTTTTCTTGCACTTCGTAGCGCCTCGCCTAAACTTCAGCATTTTTGTATAGTATTATGTGATGAATTACTTATATAATAATTAAGAATTGCTTAAGCGCGGCTTAGTGGTTGCTTAAGCGCTAATAAGACGCTATTTAAGAGCCATTAGGTATAGTTGGACTCCGAGTGGATTTAGCCTTAAGCAGTGCTTAAGCGCAATTAAGCGAAGCGAGGCTTCCATCGCCTCGCCTTGCTTAGCACTTAATATAACATAGCTTGGAAATACTAAAAGGTACGGTACTTAACTGTTTATTGATATTTCAAAAGCGTTTGCAAAAATTTATGCAAAACCTTTGCAAATAGCTTTTTACAAGCCATTTTCAACAATTTTTTGTAACATAAGTAAAAACAATTTTTTCTAACCATTTGCACTATTTACAATGACACAAGCAAACATGGATTTCTGCAAAATATTTGCAATAGCATTTAACAACATAATTCTGATAGTTTTTATGGTATATTTCATAAATAATCTTGAATCGATATTTACTGCTTGCTGCTACTACATACGACGATGTCTATGAAAAGCAATAACCCTTTGCCCATAGAAATTGTGATTTAGCCTACAATAATGGTTCTGTCAGTGGCACTATCTCATGGAGAAAGTCCAGAAAAGTTCACTAGAGTGCACTTCAAGAGACAACAGTAAAAGATGTTTTTCTATCTAACAGCAGTAGGTCTATGAAACGACCCGACGTCTTCGATGCTCTAGTTTCGACAATAATACTTCATCCCATATTTTTTGCCAAAACCCAAGTATCGAAAACACCAGATAGTTAATAGAAAGAAATTAGAGGATGAGAAAAAGATAAGAAAGAAAGATTAGAATATAAGAAAAGGAAGAAGAACCAAACTAACCACAATACACAGAGTTTCACATCGCAGTGGAATAAAATATAATACAGAAATAAATCTTTATTGAAAACTTGAAATAATACTTACAATTATCATAGTACAGTGGACATTAAATACATCGGGACAGTTATAACAGGTTGTCCTCATTTACAACACACAACGGAATAATATCTAAATACATATCATACGTCTGAACTCCTCCAACTTGTCTCCTAAAGTCTGTATCATCTTATCCTGAACCTATAAAACTCGATCTGACCCGAGCATTACAAACACCAGGATCAGTCTGGAGAACCAGCGAGAAAAAACTTACTAAATTATTGGTATCATCCAACTTGATTTTAAAGTAAAAAATTATTTCAAAAGAAAAGGATAATTGTAAGACTAATCCAAACATAAGCACGGACGGTTTTTACCTTACAATAACCTAAACCATTTTTAAAATCAATACTTTTCTTATATTATAATAATGTTTAAATCAAGTAAATAGCAATCTAGTAGAAAGCTTGCATCTCACGCTCTACATGCATAATATACAATAAAAACCACTGACGCTTATTAGATATTGGATTTCCAACTATGACAAGTTATGGAACCACCTTCCGATAGTGTATCTCTAGAGAGGAATACACAGGGTTCAACAATAATATCTTGCAACCCGGCCCACATATGACCGACCACCCATTTCTCTTTAGTGTATCGAATATATTATCACCTTACGGTTGCTAGTAACATAACCATTTATAGGAGATACAGAAATGAAAGAAGAACAAAATGAATATTCTTTAGATGGTTACAATACACCTTAATTGAGAGCGACCCACTTAGCCATGCGGCCTACCCGATTTTTTTCATTTACCGGTTGATGAGGCTTGAGGTTTATAAGAACATTTGGCCATCCTCCACTTTGAATGCCACATCGCCAGATCCTCCTCATACCACTAATTGATTTCCACAAAAATACTTTGGAAGTTAAGCTAAGAGAAGTGCCCTTCTCTTCCACCAATTACAATACGTTTGAAGAAATCAATGTACGTGATCCTTAGGAAATACTCTGTCAGACATTCGTCCATACAAGTTGTCCTGGGACTGGATAAACCGAAGGCACCCGCCTACTACATCCTAGGAATCACCCTATGGATCAGTAGTGAGTAGTCCTTACAATCCGTCGATTTCAATCATGATAGGATCACAATCAAAATATCTTCGGGTGCGAGTCCAGAGAATTCGACGAGTAGTCCTCGCGATTATGAAGATCCACGATCTTCACTGCTCCATCTTCAATCAGCATCATCCACGTTTACGTATTTGTTGGTTCGGAATGGTTTTCGAATATAAATTCGATCCTGATATATCGGTACCAATAATTGTATAGGCCAGGTTTGATAGTCGGTTATTTAACTATCAAATAAACAACTATTCATCCATAAAAGAAAATTGAATTCACTGATTTAATAATTACCATCCCTTTAGCCTCTTTTTGATTAACCATTCATTAACGTAAAACTCCTCTCCCTTTCCAATATTTGGAATACTCATTTCTCTTCTTTCAATAATATAAAAATATTCAAAAACCCTTTCATTTTAAAGTACTATTAAGAACGTATTTCTCATCTCGGTCATTAGTCCCTAACCATAAACTTGTAAGGGAATAACCCCTTAATATCAACCCCTTAGGTCGAAACCAACATCAGATTGACACTCAGAAAGCCATTCAACTTGACTAATCTCCAGTCAGTTTCTATTTTCCTTAACTCTATTTTTTTTTAACTTATAAACAAATAGAAATTCAAAATATCAATTATCACTTCAAACGAGATATTTATCTCAAACTTATCACCATTTCAAATATTTTACTTACAAATATGATTTTAAGAATGTTTGCTACAACCAGTATCGAGTATCCCATTTAAAGATATGATTTGCAAAATATTTGCTAAATATTTATTTATTTATAAACTGGAACAAGGATTTTCTTATAATGATATCATTTTCATTAATCAAATCAATTCCGGTTTAACCTTCGTAAAAACCAGGTTTTATACAAGTAATCTTCATAAGCATCTTTATTGGTTTATTACAACTCTTCTCGGTTTTATTTCAATAACTGTATTATGTATATAAAATATACGTATATAAATATCATTTGTAAACTCTTTACTATTAAAACTTGTTATCCATCATCTTATATAAAATTCTTTAATATAACCTATATTACTATTCAATCTAGTTCGACTTAAATTCAATTAGAATTTATAAATTTGGAACTCTTCCTAACTTTTCTTTTAACGTACTCCTACTTGTAAGTTATTTGCTTTAGGCCCTATTTACCTCACCCATGAATAATATTTCCTAGTACAATTCATACTTGACTTATTCCATACTTACAAATTTCTAGTTTCAATTATAACTACTAGTTATAGAGTCATCTTATATTTCCCTTTGCTCTTGGAAAATTCAAATCTATTTCAAATATCAGTTTCAAATCATATTTCTATTTTTCTTACAAATCTGATTTCTATTTTTCTTCGAAATCCTCACTCAAATTATATTTCTCCAAAATTCTCAAATAACAATAATTTCATTTCTTTTATCAACGTCGCTTATAAAATCGACTTCTCGTTTTATTTGCTAAAAATAAATCTTTACCTTTGAATTTTATTTATTTACAAATTTGATTTATAAATAAATATTTCTATTTGGAAATAATAATTCCTTTAACACTTTTATATTTCAAATTCTATTTTAGAATTCATCTACGAATTTGGATGTTCAAAATAATCAAGGCTCTACGTTACTTCCATGTCCAAACATATCATAAACTATCACAGGTTATCAGTCACATCATATATGTGAAATAAAGAAAATCAAGGCTCTACGTTACTTCCACGTCTAAACATATCATAAACTATCACAGGTTATCAGTCAATCATATATGTGAAATAAAGAAAATAAAATATAAATGTCGAGTAATCTAGTTGGATCCCTCCAACCTGTTTTTCTTACATCCGTAGATGTTAAACAACATAAATAATACACATCCTGCTTCAAGGTAGGATATCGCGGTACAGAAGGTCTTCCACAACATATATTGTGGGCGCATATGGAAATCAACCACTAATATATATATATATATATATATATATATATATATATATATATATATATATATATATATATATATATATATATATACACACACACACACACACACACATTATTATCACTTTATATCAATCAATTTATCATCCAACGGGAAATAAATTAAATTTGAACTATTAAAAATAGTTCCCAGTAATTTAACTGAGTGAGTTTAACTCACCTCGATTTCTTTTGTCGAATATCCGACTAAATCCATGTCGTCTCGGCTACGCATCTACTTGCGTGAATCTATTTTACACCTACGATTATTTATATAAATGAACTACTTAAATAATTTTTCTATGCAATTTAAATTTATTAAAAACATATACATTAATCCCTAGCAAACTCAATCAATCTACGAAGCAAATCGGAAATTCACTGATCAATTTCCACTAAAAAAAAGTCCCAAAAACTGCGGTCATCCATAATGGCATTTCATCGAACACCTTATTGGCAGCTACGTACCATTATTGCTGCACCTCAAAACTATGCAGCCAAGCTTCATAATTCGAAAGTTCCCATATACTTCAACTAGCCCAAACTGCAATATTACAACCCATCAGCCTTTACAGTTCAGAGAAGCTCCACCGTTCGAGCAATTGCCTTCCTCGCATCCACATTCCAAATAACAGTCCCAAACTTCCCACATTCACTACCGAATCCTCAATCACCTTACTACCCTTCTCCGTCAGAAAAAAATAGAACTCCAGTTTAATTTAGTAAATCAAACTCCCCCTCCAAATGCCTACTGCCGAATGCTTATCACCCCAATTCAAACTCCATTAGACATTGCACCCACTGTCGCAACCTCAAAACAAAGATCAAACTCCAGTTCGCACCCCCAAACCAACGTCGGCTTCACATCATTCAACTGACCAATCACCCAAACTCAACCCCGTCCATCCTCAAAAATCGAACTGCTCCAGTTGCGTACCCCTTCCTTCATTCGTGAGTGCCTCCTGCGTGCTTTCTGAGAACTTGAAATAATTGATTGTGATTTCCAATATGATTATCCTTTATTTATTCTGTGGAATCGGTTCCGATTTTGATTTTCAAATGAGTGATATTTTTTTTTTTTCCAGTTGATTGGAAAAGAGAATGAATGGAAAAGCTTGAATTGATTTACGAATGACAGAAGAAGAAAAACTAAGAAAAGAGCTGGATTTAAAAGCCTCATTTGGTTTGAGAATGGACAGAATAATGAACGCGAGAGGTTATTATCCAGGGGTGAGCGTTTGGTTGGTTCGGTTTATCCGATGATGAAAATTGTCAAACCAAACTAAAACCGATAAAAATGAAATCCAAACCAAACCAACCAAATTAAGTTTGATTGGTTCGGTTGGTTATCCGATTTAACCGAACTAAATATATTTTAGACCTTATGATTCTAATATTAACTATAATTTGAAATAAATCATAAGTGTATGATTATAGTATTATTATTTATGATTCTTATGCTTTCTAAAAGTAATTTTAACACATGCATGATGATTAAAATTTACTTGGAGAACTAATTTAACTTAAAATATTTATTATAATATTGATAATTTTTAATATATAATAAAAGTTCGGTTAATTTGGTTAAACCGATAACCAAACTAAATATTTTTCTGAACCGATTACAAACCGATTTAATTTCAAAACCAGACCAAACCGACCAAAATAATTTGGTTCGGTTGGTTTGGTTGGTTTAACCAAATAATGCTCACCCCTAATTACATAAGCGAACGATGGGAGGATAAATGTCGTTTCTACAGTGTATAGGTAGGTTAGGTTATAGTGTACCATTATAGCAAGCTTCGGGAAGAAGGAGACGAAGTCGTACGTGAAAATGAAGGGAGAGAAGTTGAGGCTATACATAGGTTCTCGGATGATACTTCGAATGTGAGGAATAGGTTGTACAAAAAATGGGTAAATGGGTTTAGGTTGGCTACCCTTTTATTTTGAACCGATGTGAATATATTTAATTTAAAATAGCTTGTGATTTCGAACTCCTATTTGAACGCAACAACAAGCATTCCTAGGGTTATACCATTATTCTAAACACACCGAAACAAGTTTTGAGCCCCAATTCCATCGTATGGAGAAGATATTTATTTAAACTGACAATTTAAAATTAAATTTGATTTAATTATTCCTAGATGTTTTCTAATCGCACGATTAACCGATAAATCCAAATACTACGAAATTCAAGATTCGATAATAATACACTATTACAGATCCGATGGAGCCGGTTTTGTCGAATTCTGAGATCGACTGAAATATCGCTATTTTTATATTCCATATTAAATCGATAGAATATAAACCTACTTAAAAATACACAAATTTGTTGATAATAAATTATTATTGTCTTATATACATACAAACTGAATTCATATAATTTGCAAAATAAATTAACTTGAATTTTAAACTTGATATTTCATTTTCAAGTTAAACTATTATTCAATTTATTTAAAATTGATTTATTTTATTAAGTAAATCAGTATCCTTTATAAACGATTCCACAACGATTTTCTGAAAATTTGATATGGACATAGTTTACAATCTAAAATACGAAATCTCGATTTTTCTCTTTTATTACGAAATCATAATTCAGTAAATTCGAACATTTCTCATTTCAAATAATTTCGACTTATATTGAATCTTATATACTCAATTGAAATTCGAATCGCAAAACTAGGAACTTTCTCGCCACTACGAGCTCGTTTATGTTATATTATATTATATACATACATATATATACATATTTATATACGTTGAAACTTCACTTAGTTAATATAAAAATCCATTTATATTGCCATTTCAATTATTAAACTAATTTAAATATTCAAACTTAAATTGACAAAAATGCGGGATGTTACATTTCTTCCCCCTTAAAAGTATTTCGTCTCCGAAACTACTAAGCAGGAAAAATAAATATATCTTATTAACTTCTCCTAATCCACTTATGCAACTCGACACTTACCTCAATATCTTTAATACTCAACCAACTCGTTATTTTCCAATTCCACTCAAAAATCCTTAACTTCGAATTTCATTTGAACATTAAAAAAAAAAATTAACCAAAATTTTTCGATACTTTAAAAAAAAAATTAACACCCTAAATTTTTGGATTTTTTGCCAGTGTCTCCTTTGTACGGGTCAAACGGTACAACTACAAAATAACTCTCTAGGCCCTCTCCAATCAAAAAGAAAATCAAAAAGCCAAGCGGCTTGCCAAATAGGCTCATAAAATCTCATATTGAATTAAATATGTACCTTTTTATTGAGCATCCAATATTTTCTCACATTTGCTTCCATCTAATAAACATGTTCAATCATATACACATCCATATCTAATTTTATAATCAATTTAACTTCATACTTCCAATTTACCAGTTCATTTATTAATTTGTTTTCTTGCTTAACTCATGATAGTTTAAATAGTCATGTTCAAATATGTATATATTTTGCTTATAAATAAGCTAGACTTTTATTTATAATCAAAGTTCCAAGTTAAAATTTCAGTTTACAAGTCCACATAAATTTACAGTTGAGTTCTAAGTTCAATAAAACTTAATTTGATTCATTCTTCATTCAGTTCCTTTCAAGTTAAGTTTATATAATCCAAATTTATTTTCATTATTCAACATACATATTCACTTCTATTCCAAGACTCAATTTCATACTCCAACTCAGTTGGATAATATTTTAAGTCATATTAAATTATTCCTACTTGAATTGGATTTATTTTAATTCACTTCTTATTTCAATCGACGCATTCAAATTGTATGCGTCGAGCTCTATTTAGATTATCAACATTCAATTTATTGGTGTTTCAACTTGAATTCAAGAATTTTCATAATAATTCATTTTAGTTTAATATGTATTCAATTTCAATCCAAATCTATTTAACTTGCTTTCCAATCAAGTTTCAATCCACTCAATTAATTACACTGGAATTTGTTTCCTTAACTTCCAATTTATATTTTAAAATTCTGATTTTTATTTCAAAAATCATTTAGTTCATCTTCTGGTTATATTAAACCATTGCAATTCCATAATCCTATTTGAATCATATTCAAATCAATCAAGAAATCAAATATCAACAACAATTTGTTAGAATTATTTCTTTTCTACAAAAAAATATAATTTGGGCAAAATTATTTCATTTACCCTCTTTACAAAATAATATTGTATCAGTTTCCAGTTCAAAATTGAACTGATCAAGTGACATAATACAAAACATTTTTATAAAATCTACAAATACGCTTTCATATATATATGTATATACACTCAAACTCAATCTAGGGTATTACTAACCCCATCTCTACTGAGTTATGCCGTAGAGCCAAGGTTATTACTAAAGCTTATACTCTGATACCACAGTATCGACCCCGACGTCTTTGACACTCAAATTTCGACAATATTACTTCATCCTGTATTTCTTGCTAAAACCCAAGTATCAAAAACACCAGATAGTTAATAGAAAGAAATTAAAGGATGAAAAAAAGATAAGAAAGAAAAATTAGAATAGAAGAAAAAGAAGAAGAACCAAACAAACCACAATACATAGAGTCTCACATCGTAGCGGAATAAATATAACCTAGAAATAAATCATTATTGAAAACTTGAAATAATACTTAAAATTATCATAGTGCAGTGGACATTAAATACATCGGGATAGTTATAACAATCTATCCTCATTTACAACACACAGCGAAATAATATCTAAATATATATCATACGTCTGAACTCCTCTACCTTGTCTCCTGAAGTCTGTATTAGCTTATCCTGAACCTGTAAAACTCGGTCTGACCCGAGCATTAAAAAAACTCACTAAATTATTGAAATCATCCAACTTGATTTTAAAATTAAAAATCATTTCGAAAGAACGCTTGCAATAATCGAAACCATTTTTAAAATCAATACTTTTCTGATATTATAGTAATGTCTAAATCAAGTAAATAACAATCTAGTAGAACGCTTACATCTCACGCTCTACATGTATAATGAACAATCAAAACCGCTGGCGCTTATTGGAGTTTGCATTTCCAACTATGACAAGGTATGGAACCACCTTCCGATAGTGTATCTCTACAAAGGAATACACAGGGTTCAACAAGAACATCTTGCAACCCGACCCACACATGACCGACCACTCATTTCTCTTTAGTGTATCGAATATATTGTCACCTTACGGTTGCTAGCAACATAACTATTTCTTGGAGATACAAAAACAAAAGAAGAACAAAATGAATATTCTTTAGATGGTGATAATACACCCTAATTGGGAGCGACCCACTTAGCCATGTTGCCTACACGATTTTTTTTATTTCTGGGTTGATGAGGCTTGAGGTTTATAAGAACATTTGGCCATCCTCCACTTTAAATGCCACATCCTCGGATCCTCCATATATCAGTAATTGATTTCCACAAAAATACTTTGGTTGTTAAGCTAAGAGAAGTGCCCTTCTCCGCCACCAATTACAATACGTTTGAAGAAATCAATGTACATGATCCTTTGGAAATACTCTGTCAGACATTTGTCCATACAAGTTATCCTAGTACTGGACAAACTGAAGGCACCCTCCTACTGCATCCTAGGAATCACCCTATGGATCAGTAGCAAGTAGTCCTTGCAATTCGTCGATTTCAACCAGGACGAGATCATCACCAAACTATCTACATTCGTGAATCCAAAGAATTCGATGAGTAGTCCTTCCGTTTATGAAGATCCACGGTCTTCATTGCTCCATCTTCAATCAGCATCTTCCACGTTTACGTATTTGTTGGTTTGGAATGGTTTTCAAATATAAATTCGATCCCGATATGTCTGTACCAATAATTGTATAGGCAAGATTTGATAGTTGGTTATTTAACTATCAAATAAACAACCATTCATCTATAAAAGAAAATTGAATTCATTGATTTAATAATTACTATCACTTTAGCCTCTTTTTGATTAACCATTCGTTAATTTAACCTTCTCTTCCTTTCCAATATTTGGAATACTCATTTATCTTCTTATATTAATATAAGAATATTCAAAAACCCTTTCATTTTAAAATACTTATAAGAATGTATCTCTCATCTCGGTCATTAGTCCCTAACCGTAAAATGGTAAGGGAATAACTCACTAAGTATCAACCCCTTAGGCCGAAACCACCATCAGATCGACACTTAGAAAGCCATTCAACTTGACTAATCTTCTGTCAGTTTATAATTTCCTTAACTCTATTTTTTTAACTTATAAACAAATAGAAATTCCATATATCAGTCATCACTTTAAACGAGATATTTTTCTCAAAATTATCACCATTTCAAATATTTTACTTACAAATATGATTTTAAGAACGTTAGCTACAACCAGTATCGAATATTCCATTTAAAGATACGATTTGCAAAACATTTATTTATTTCTAAACTGGAACAAGGATTTTCTTATAATGATATCGTTTTCATTAATCAACTCTATTCCGGTTTAACCTTCGTAAAAAACAGGTTTTATACAAATAATCTTCATAAACATCTTTATAGGTTTACTACAACTCATCTCAGATTTATTTCAATAACTGTATTCTATATCTAAAATATATGTAAATAAATATCATTCGTAAATTCTTTACTATTTACTTATTATCTACCATCTTATATAAAATTATTTAATACAAACTATATTATTATTCATTCTAGTTCGACTTAAATTCAATTAGAATTTATAAATTTAAAAAATCCTCCTTACTTTACTTCTAACGTATTCCTATTTGTAAGTTATTTGCTTTAACCTCTATTCACCTCACCCGTGAATAATATTTTCTAATACAATTCATACTTGACTTATATCATACTTACAAATTTCAAGTTTCAATTATAACTTCTAGTTATAAAGTTATCTTATATTTCCCTTTTCACTTGGAAAATTCAAATCTATTTCAAATATCAGTTTCAAATCTGATTTCTATTTTTCTTCCAAATCCTCACTCAAATTATATTTCTCCAAAATTATCAAATAACAATAATTTCACTTCTTTTATCAGCGTCACTTATAAAATCGATTTCTCGTCTTATTTGGTAAAAATAAATCTTTACCTTTGAATTTTATTTATTTATAAATTTGATTTCTAAATAAATATTTCTATTTAGATATAAAATTTCCTTTAACACTTTTATATTTCAAATTCTATTTTAAAATCCATCTACTAATTTAGGTGTTCAAAATAATCAATGGTCTATGTTACTTCCACATCCAAACATATCACAAACTATCATAGGTTATCAATCACATCATAAATCAGCATATATGTGAAATAAAGAAATTAAAACAAAATATAACTGTTGAGGAATCCAGTTGGATCCCTCCAACCTATTTTTCCTGCATCCATATATGTTAGATAACATAAATAATACCCATCCTGCTTTAAGGCAGGATATCAAGGTATAGGCCATCCACTATATATATTATGGGATGCATAGGGAAATTATCCGCTAATATATACATGCGGGAATATATCCAATCACCAATATTATATATATCCAATCACCAATACTATGTATATAATATTATCACTTTATCATAATCAATTTATCATCAACTGGCAATAAATTAAATTTGAACTATTAAAAATAGTTTCTAATTATCTAACTGAGTGAGTTTAACTTATCTCGATTTCCTTTGTCAAATATCCGTTTAAATCCATGTCGTCTCGGCTATGCATCTACTCGAATGAATTTATTTTGCTCCAATGATTATTAAAATTTTTATTTAACGATTAAACAGTTATTTATTTAAATGAACTACTTAAATAATTTTTTATTCAATTTAAATTTATTAAAAATGTATACCTTACTCCTTTGCAAATTTGATCAGTCCACGAAGCAAATAAGAAATTCACCAATCTATTTTCACTTAAAATAGTCCCAAAAACTGCGATCATCCATAATGGCATTTCACGGGACACCTTACTGGCAGTGACCATTACTGCTGCATCCAAAACTGCTTAGCCAAGCTTCGTAATTCGACAGTTCCCATATGCTTCAACTAGCCAAAACTGTAATATTACTACCAATTAAACTTTACAGTTCAAAGAAGCTCCATCGTTCGAGTAATTGTCTACCCCGCATCCACATTCCAAATAACAGTCCCGAACTTCCCACATTCACTATTGAATCCTCAATCACCCTGCTGCCCTTCTCCATTAGAAAAAAATAGAACTCCGGTTGAATTTAGTAAATCGAACTCCCCCCTCCAAATGCCTACCGTCGAATGCTTATCACCCCAATTTGAACTCCATTAGACATTGCACCCACTATCGCAACCTCAAGACAAAGATCTAACTCCAGTTCGCACCCCCAAACCAACATTGGCTTCACATCATTCAACTGCCCAATCACCCAAACTCAACCCCGTCCATACTCAAAAATCGAATTGCTCCAGTCGTGCACCCCTTCCTTCATTCGCAAGTGCCTCCTGCGTGATTTCGAGCTTCTGAGAACTCAAAGTAATTAATCGTGATTTCCTTGTTGATTATCCTATTTTTTATTATGTGGAATCGATTTCGATTTTGATTTTCGAATGAGTGATTTTTGGTTTTTTCTATTTGATTGGAAAAAAGAACGAGTGGAAAAGCTTGAATCGATTTATGAATGGTGGAAAAAGAACGAAGAGAAGATATGGAATTGAAAGCCTCGTTTGGTTTGAGACTGGGAAGAATAATGAACGTGAGAGGTTATTATATAAGTGAACGATGGGAGGATAGAAACAACATCGTTTCTATAGGGTATAGGTAGATTAGGTTGCAGTGTACCATTGTAGCAAGCTTCAGGTAGAAGGAGACGAAGTCGTACGTGAAAATGAAAGGAGAGAAGCTGAGGCTATAGATAGGTTCTTAGATGATACTTCGAATGTAAGGAACAAGTTGTAAAGGAAATTGGGTAAAAGGGTTTAGGTTTGCTACCCTTTTATTCTGAACCGATGTGAATTTATTTAATTTAAAATAGCTTGTAATTTGAACTCCTATTTCAGCGCAACACCAAACATTCCTTGGGTTATATCATTATTCTGAACACATTAGAATAGGTTTTGAAGCCTAATTCGATTGTATGGAGAAGATATTAATTTAAAAAAATAATTTAAAATTAAATTCGATTTAATTATTCCTAAGCGTCTCCTGATCGCACGATTAACCAATAAATCCAAATACTGCGAAATTCAAGATTCGATAAAAATACACTATTACGGATCTAATGGAGTTTGTTTCATCGAATTCTGAGATCATCTGAAATATCGCTATTTTTATATTCCATATTAAATCAATAGAATATAAACCGAATGAAAGTTAAACAAATCTATTGATAATAAATTATTATTGTACATACAAACTGAATTCATATAATTTCCAAAATAAATGAACTTGAATTTTAAATTTGATATTTCATTTTGAAATTAAACTAATATTCAATTTATTTAACATCGAATTATTTTATTAAATAAATTGTTATCGTTTATAAACAATTCCATAGTGATTTTCTAAAAAATTTATTTGGATATAACTTACAATCTAAAATACGAAATCTCGATTTTTCTCTTTTATTACAAAATAATAATCCAATAAATTTGAACATTTCTTGTTTCAAAGTATTTTAACGTATATCGAATCATATATACTCAATTGAAGTTCGAATCGCGAAACTAAGAACTACCGTGCCACTACGAGCTCGTTTATATTTAATGTATATATATATATACACACGTTGAAACTTCATTTAATTAATGTAAAAATCCATTTATATTGAAATTTCAATTATTAAAATTAATATAAATATTTAAACTTAAATTGACAAAAATGAAGGATGTTATAGTCTAGCAAAATGCCTAATTGAACATGCTCCAAACTTTGAAGAACTGAAATCCGGATGCAACAAAAGTAGAGGCCCTGAATGTTAATATGTGTCGACAAGCTCTAACATTATTTGAGAAAATTATGTCCTCGATGAGCTTGATAATAATCTATACAATGCTTATTGTACTACATCAACATTCAAAGAATTGTGGACGTCCCTGGATAAAAAGTACAAGAAGAAGATGTAGGAATAAAAAAGTTAATAGCGAAAAATTTCCTTGACTTCAAAATGATTAATGGAAAGATTGTTATCAGTTGTGTCAAAGAACTGCAAGTAATTATCCACGAACTTAAGGATGAAAGGGTGACACTCATTGAATCCTTCTATGTTGTCGTTATGGTTAAACATTATGGTTAAAAGACTTCCTCCATCATGGAAAGATTTCAAGAACTGTTTGAATCACAGACGCAAAGAGATAACAACGGAGGAACTTGTAGGGGTGGCAATTAGACCTGACCCGATGGACCCGGAACCGACCCAGCGGGTCTCGGTTCTAGGAGGGTCAGGTTTTGTCGGGTCTAAACTATACATTTCAAAAATCTGGACCCGACCCGACCCAAGCTTCGGTTCGGGTCGGGTCGGGTTGAAGCTCGAGTCGGCTCAGGTCGGTTCGGGTCCGATTGAATAATAACACTAAAAGTGCATATATTTCAATATTTTTTTGTTGGGCCTTTCGGGTCGGGTTTGATCGGGGCTTGATGGTATTTTTCATCACCTAGACCCGACCCGAGACCCATCGGGTTCGGTTCGGGTTCGGGTTTTTTCGGGTCGGTTCGGTTCGAGTTTTCGGTTCTCGGTTCTAATTGCCAGCCCTAAGTCATGTTGAGGATTGAGGAAGACAACAAGAAATTAGAGGAAAAGACATCTTACAACATGACAACAAAGAGTAATGTTTTCGGGATAGAGAAGCTCAACAAAAGAAAACTTGAAAGTGGTCTTAAGAAGTCTAAGAAATTTTAGGGCTTGTGTCAGTACTACAGAAAAAAAGACATCGAGCGGCAGAATGTCGCAGACCATCTAAGAAGAAGACATCTAAAGCAAATGTGGTTGAAGTTTCCGATGATGTCTCTAACATGGATCTATATGAGGTAGTGTTTGGATCCAATCTTATTGGAAACAAGGAATGGATTATAAACACTGGGGCAACCCGCTGCGAATAGCGGATGTTTAAAATTTACAAAACTACTACTAATGATGAACAATTGTTCATGCGTAATTCACCCACATCAAAGGTTGAAGGGAAAGGAAAAGTTAAAATTGACTTCTTGAAAGGAACTTTCCTTGAGTGATGTTTAGCACATTTTAGAATTCTACAAGGACATGGTTTGAGGATGTTAGCAAGCATGCATTCAAATTCACCTTTGTTGCCGATAAATTTGTGCTATCAAAAAATAGAATGTATGTAGGAAAATATTATTTATATGATGGTTTATTTAAAGAAAATGTAAACACTATTGTACCAAACAACGATATGAAAATTTTGATTTTTTTGCTTAGATGGTTGACTCATTCAACTTATGGCATTCTAGATTAGGTCATGTAAACTTTGATGCATTGCAAAGACTGATCGATCTAGATTTTATACCAAAATGTAGAATATATTCACAATATAAATGTCAAATTTATATTGAAACAGAATTGACTAGAACCTCATTACATCATGTTGAAAGGGAAATACAACCTCTAGAATTAATGCACATGGATGTATGTGATCTAAGAATATGTTAAACTAAAAGTGTAAATGATATTCATCACTTCCATTGATGATTGTACAAAATATTGTTATGTGTACCTCCTTAGTAGTAACACTACGCCATAGATTGCATACTGCAACACCGGAGAAGTGATGTGTGCCAAAAAGTGTTGCTATAAGCAAAAAATGATCTATGGCAACACTTTCTTAGTGTTGCATTTTGTCGCGTTGTTGTAGAGTCAAAGGAAACACCTTTGCAACCCTATGGAAATATCGGTACAGATGTTTCCACAGGCACCACTACAACAAAAAATACCCTTTCACACATGCCAAAAATAGTTGTAATATGTATATTACAACTGGCATGCGCCATTAGTTATATTTGCAATCGTAATAAAGTACATCTTTTTTACAACTGTTTCTAGCAGTTGTTAAAATTTGTTTTACAACTGTTAAAAATGATTATACCTCAACTGCTATTAATTAAAATTTTCATAATATTATAATTATAACCGCTATTTCACTAACAACAAACATAATTACTCACATTAAGAGAAGAAAAAAAAATCAAGTTTACACCATTTGTGAATTAGTAATTTCATTACAGAAAATAGTTGAATTCATTACATATGTCAACAAAAGTACATACACTTATTAAATGAGAAGTTTTCTATATGGTCTCATGTCTACTTTACTTTCAGTTGTTACAAAACATCTGAAACGACCCGAACTTCCCAGGTGAGGAAAGCCCGGATTGAGTCGAGAACAAGCCACATAAGAATGTAGACGGAAGGACATTTCATTGTATATTACAACAATTCATCAGAATACAAGAATATACAGAGTATAAACAAATGATATACATACGATAAATATCAGAGATTACAATACATTACATAGCAGCGGAAAATAATACAATACACAACCGAAGGAGATATACAGATACAAAGCTTTCCGGATATCGTTCCAGCTGTAAACCAGGATCCTGTGAATATAAATCTACAAAACCAAAACTACTAGCTGCCCGTGTCAAAATAAGGGCACCCTGAGTTTAGGTTAAAACAACAAACTCCAGGTCAGTCATGGGACTGGTGTAAGAACTAAAACAGTTATTAATCTTTATTTTAATGTTAGGTAAATCAAGGGACCACGCCGCTAACGCGGAACGGGTTTCCTCCCAAGAACACCAGTGCATAAAACAACAGCGCAATGCTAAATAAATAAAAATGGAGTTATTATAAGACCCAGTTCCCATCACACAATGCAACGCAAGCCATAGGATAGGGTTTTTACCTTATAATAGCCAAGAATGCTTGATACGTTTAAAACAAATCATTTGATACTATTATAAGTGCATAGTGTATAAAAAAACTTCAAATCATAAGTATCAATCATAGACGGCATAAGCGCCCCATCCCACTATGTTGCCATATATATAGGATTACAACTAAAATCGAAACGTCACGTATTGGAAATTGGATTTCCGTCATGAACCAAGGCAAAAGATAGTCCTTACCGAATTCGAGACGCTCTAGCCCTCCCATCAGCACAGCCGCAACCGTACATTGGATCGTCAGGGCCGGTCCACACAGAGTGGATTATAATGCCTGAACAATGCGTTTCTCCGCCCTTCGGGGCGTAAATGAGCCAACGAATGACTCCATCGGACCCGGATCATCCGATCTAACCGAGGCGCCTCGCAACAGTAACAACCACATAAATCAAACTCGTCAGGGCGTGTATAACCACTGACGCCACTTCTAGCTAAAAAGAAAACGCACGTCCCCCCTAAGGTCCTTTCTCCCGTTTCTGGTTCATACCGGCGTGTGAGGCTCGCGAATTCACGTTGTACACAAAGCTACGCCACACAGGCGGTGCTTTGATCATCACCACAAGACTTTGCTTTTCAACAGAAGCCCTGATCACTGCTTCTTAGCATGCCACACAGGCAATTGACACCGTGCAACTGATATATCAATCCCACAGAATAAATTCCAATGTTAGATACACTGTCCATTTGCAAGCCCGTTCTGGGTCTGAACGAAACCGGAGGCACTATATACCTCGCAAACCCATCGATCTCCACGTACGTCTGGACGATCACCACTCATTATCCATATTTCAGGATGCCTCCCAATCAGGACATCAGTTACCTTCCAAACGAGGTGAAGATCTCCGATCTTCGACCACCGTCTTCATCTTCGATTTCTTATCGTCGATTCAGTTATTCAGAATGGGATAAACCCGGTCTTTCTGAGCAACTCGCGTATATCATAAACAAGTGCTACACAAACACCCATATGCCATATTCCAGTTCATTAGTCACTAACCGTAAATCAGTACGAGAACGATTTCCCAAATATTATCCTCGAAGGCCGAAACCAACATCAGATCAAAACCCAGGAAACCATTCGACTTAGCCAACCTTCAGTTAGTTTCTAAATTTCACATTCTTAGGGAAAGATTCCCATTAATTTTATCAAAGATAATTTCCTTTAAATTTATTCTTTAATCATCCTTTGAAAATCAATTCAAACCAAATTTTGGTTTATCCAAACTAGTCGGGATTAACGAACCTTACCGAAGTAATCATTTGTTTTAATTTCCCAATCCCAACCTATTCATCCCATGAAGTAAAACTGGTAATACTTTATATCTAACACCACGGTGTTATCGGTAAATTCAATTACCATTTCACGTTCAAATCTAATTAAAGATTTAACTATCGCCTGGAGTAAAACTGGTGATGCTCCATTCTCGATCTTTTCGATCTAATTAAAGATTCATTAAAACTCCACTTAGTTTTAATCTTTGACTGGGTTAAAGAATCAGTGTCATTTAAAACACGGTTCACGATAAACCCAAAATCACATCACATTTCAATCAGTCCCTAACCGTGAATTAGCAAGTGAACAATTCCCAAAGTATTAACCCCGAAGGCCGAAACCAACATCAGATCAATACCCCAGAAACCATTCAACTTAACTAATTTCTAGTTAGTTTCTGAATTTTCTTAACTCCTTTGGGTCTAAGAACAGTATTATTGAAGATACCATTCACGACAACCCAAAATCACATTTCATTAATTATCGGGTTAAAGAACAAATGTTATTTAAAACACTGTTCACGATAAACCCAAAAATCAATACCAATTCAATTCCAATTAAATATTATTTAATTGGTGCCCTTCATTAAATCTAAATAAAAGATTTAATCTTTTTCTCAACTGGTCTTAAGAACAGTGTTAATGAAGACACCATTACGACAAACCCAAATCACATTTGATATTAAATACCAGGCTCTGAATAGAAATTATATTGGCTCATATTCAATATCAAACTCTACGACTAACAAATATCGTATTGGAAATAACGATATAAATATCTTTCAAATTTCCATAACAATATTTGTATAATCACGAAATCCAACATCGAAATAATCCGAAGACAATTTCGATTCAAATCCATTCCAATTCAATTATTGGAAATTCTGGTTAGTTTTAAAACCCTTTTCAAATCCCATTTATTTATTTAAAAATAAATAGAATTATTATTCTAGTTCAAAACAAGTTCATTTCGATAAAAATCTAATTTTATCTTTTCAAATATGGAGTTTTTCATCCTAAATCTTCACAAATCATTTCTTATGATTTTACACAAATTATTACTATTTTTAATAATTTTATTAAGGCCCGTACAGTCGATTTCCACCAACGGCCATTGAACTGCACTTACAGCGACCTTTTCCAAGTTTGGTTTGGACATAATTCCAAATCCAACCGTTATATTTCAAATTTCTAATATTCGTTAGAAAGCTCTTTTCGATACGAACCTAACGGTTCTGATTTCAGGAGAATCCGACAGTCGGATCTCCCGTAATATCCGTTCGAAGTCAATGGTCGAAATTCGTGAACTGCCGCAGCGCGGCGCGTTCTATTCAGGCAATTATATTATATATATAATATATACTTCGTCGATTTCCTTTTAAAATGTATTTTATAAATCGTTTTAAATTCGTTTTCAAAACGATTTCAACTTCTTTTTCAAATTCAAATCAAAATTGAATTTTCCCTTACAAATTCGTTTTAAATTCATTTCAAATTGATTTCCATTCAAATCAATTTTGAATTCAATTTCAGTTCGTTTTCAATTCAATTTCAATTCGAATTCATTTATATTCAATTTCGATTCAAATTCATTTATATTCAATTTCAATTCGAATTCATTTATATTCAATTTCAATTCGAATTCATTTATATTCAATTTCAATTCGAATTTCAATTCTTTTCAAAATATCAGATTTTGAAATCACTTTCGATATTCATTATAAAATGAATAAAATCGATATAAATATCGTTCACGTCAAAATGGCGTCAATCTAATGAACACGGCTTCATATATTTCTATTTTCAAATATTCTATTTCAAATATTTCTATTTCAAATATTTCTTTTTCAAATATTTCTATTTCAAAACTTTCTTTTTCAAAACTGGAATGAGGCCCGATCAATTACCATATAATGTTAATTATATGGATTTTCTACAACACATGTATACAATAACAACGATGAATAATCAAACATCATCCAAAGTGCATTCTACACTGTGTAAGCATCGAATATAAATATTTAACGCTTATAACAGTCTGTCAATCAATCGATCGACATACAACTAACTATTAGGATTAGTGTATGTCATATATCATCCCAATACCCGTGTGGGGTTTTCAAACAATCAAACACAGATTTTATTTGTGCATTTGGTCGATGTGTAAAATTTATCGTCCCAATCAATATCAGTCAAATGTGTGTATATAAACAAATCGTCCGATCTGTTTATTTTTATTTCATTTTACATACACGTTAAAAATTCTATTCTTAACTATAAAATATTTTCAACTATATAAATATTTTATTTTCATTTCACATCACATCACACAATCAACTACACAGCAAAATCAAACAAACAAGCATACAAGCCGTCCATGGTCTATGGACGATGGGTGTCGGGTGCTACTAAACACCGTCTGCATCCTAGTAAATATTTATATAACTAGAAAATAAAATCAAAAGTGAGAAGTTCTCACCGACTAGCTAAACCAAATGCCTCGACTCTTCATATGTAGAAAATCTCCGTCGTTTCTTCTTCCGTCACTTTCTTCATCCGTATTCACTACATATATAAAAATCGAATTTTTACTTTGCTATTCAATATATAAAAATCGAATTTTTACTTTTCTATTCAATATATAAAAATCGAATTTTTACTTTGCTATTCAATATATAAAAATCTAATTTTTACTTTGCTATTCAATATATAAAAATCTAATTTTTACTTTGCTATTCAATATATAACAATCTAATTTTTATATCAGCGCTATATAAATCACTTTTCCACTTCAACGTATATAGAATAAAAATCAGATTTTTATTTCGATACATATATAAAGATCAAATTTTTATCATCATACCCATATAAAAAATATATTTTTAACTTTTCTATATTATAAAAATTATATTTTCTTTTACCCTTCTACTAGTATAAAAATTATATTTTTATATATGCTATACATGAATAAAAATCAAACTTTCGAACACTAAAAACCCTAGCTTTTCTATCCTATTCAAATCGGATGTTTTTTTTATAAAACAATGTTAAATACATTATTAAAAAGAAAAGGAATAAATAAACAATTAAGTAAAACGTACTGTATTGAGGGGGGGTTTCTTCGCGAGCTCGCGCCCCACAAGAGGAGGAAAGGAGAACGGGGACGGAGATGAGGAGGGGGTGCGATAGGGGGGAACGGCGGCGGCTGTAATGGTTTGAAGGGGGCTAGGGTTCGGATTTCAGAGGAAAGGGGCACGAGGCTGGAGGGAAGAGGATCGACAAGGGGGAGGGAAGATCGGCGGCGGCCGCCTGAGATGGCGCGGCGGGCCACGAGGAGGAAGGGGTGCGTCTTTTTTGTTTTGACTGTGTCTGGATTTGTGAGGGAGGAGAGGGAGAAAGGAGAGTAAAAGGGGGGGTGTTATGGTTTATTATATATATTATTTTATTAATATATTAATTCCAAAATATAACTTTCGCATACGAACTCAAAACCGGACCCAACGACTGTCGCCCCTAGCTAATTACCCCCATTTCGAACACAATGGGATATGTATCGCAGGACAATTCGACGATTTCGATTAGTTTTTATTAAAATTAAAATATAAATCAGTATATTCAATTTTAAACGTACATTTCAATTTACCAAGGCCACATACAGTCTCTAAAAATTCCCAAAAAATTATTTCTAGCTTCGTATTGACGATACGGTCCTAACAAAACTAATTTCGTCAAATTCTGAGAATGTTTGAAAAATGGCCATTTTCAGGTCGATCGAAATTAACAAAACACGTTTTCCTTTGCAACGCTCACATATTGATTCGAAAAATTACGAAAATTGGAATCTAGCAATAACCTGACATCACGGATCCAACAAAAGTGGTTTCGTCGAAATCCGAGGTCATTTGCAAAATTCCCATTTTTAAGGGCCTGAATTCCATAGCGACTATTCAGAATTTTCAACTGGACATATCTTTTGATCCCCGCTATGAAATTTCAGTTTTTCTAATTCGTTGGAAAGATATTCTCAATTAGATTCTAATATTTTTGGTTTCGCTAAAATCCGGTTTATTTTGCACCCAGTACATTCATTTGAAGTTTGAAATCGAATTATCGAACTACCGCGCCATTTTCAATTCCTTTTATATATATATATAAATATTTATATTCTATCGACGATTCGAATAATATATACGTTTGAATTCCATTCAAAATAAATTTCTTGTCGTTATTATTTAAAATATTTATTTTAAATAATCAAAATTCGCTAAATTTGCCAAAATAAATTTTTTAAATTGGCCCAGATTTCCGGGTTATTACAACATCACAACACAATAATCATAATAAATTTCGATTAAATAAACATGATCTAATACTATTATACCAGCATTTCTTCTTCTGCTATAAACTTATACTCTCCCCAATCTTCAAGCTATTACACCTGCAAGCACAAGTTAACAAAGATAAAAAGCAAATGTGAATACACAAGAACAAAGATAACAGGACAGAATAACTTGACATGGACTTGTATGTTTGCAAATGGGGTTGCTACTGCGTAAACTCAGTTTGCTAATGGGGTTGCTGTTGTGCAAACTGAGTTGCTGCGGCATCACACAAGGTTAGGGAATGTCACACCCATAGATCTACAAATGGCTGACAAATATATGCAAATTGAGTTAACATAACTGTATCGCTATAGCAACCGTTACATGCCCCCTATACCAATCAGGCTATGCATCTAGAGGATTGCTTAAAATATGTATATTCTTTCAAGACAATGTTATCGTGTATGCGCCCATTAAACATGACATATGAAATCTGAAATCGGATATAAATTCTATTTAGCAGTATAATTCAAAGAAGAAGAAAAATTGGAAATAAAGAGGCCGATGAAATTTCCATTTTCAATAGGAAAGCATTAGTAAATGTACGCATTCTTGATCCACTATTAAACTGATGCAGCATAACAAAATCGATTTTAAGAACTTCTTAGGATTCGCTTTCAAGGTCGTTGGTAACCAAAGAAAAAACATTCAAAACATGAACGGGACTGACCTGGTTATCAGAAGATTGAGGAGAAGTTTCAGAAGAGCTTCCTCCTGAAATTCCATCAACAAGGCATCCTGGTAATCCTAACACACCTCGAACAACTCCCTTCCCCGCACCGCCACTCTGAGCTAAACCAATTCTTTGCTGATCTTCTTCAGAAAAGCCTAGCATTCGAACCATTAGATCTAAAAACTACAATCGTAATAAAAAATTTGTAAAACAGTTATAATTTTAGTTATATACACAAGAAACACAAAAAGGAAAGTAGATCACTTCTTTGCTACGATTTCGTTGAAAATAGTCACTAATAGTTTGATCACAATCCTCCTGCCATCAAAATAGTCATCAATATAGGAATTAATTATTGTTATTCTTACATCAAACTACAAAGAAATAAATAGGAAGGTAAAGTCATGTCCAACATTAACACAATAAGAAGAATAACATCACTGTCCCAACGAATATGAATATTTGGGAGAATGACAAAAATAATATAGAGAACACCAATACAGAGATGTATCCTCCTGAATTCATGAAACACTTAGATCGTATACTGACTGGCGACCGACAATTTTTCATTCTATTTTAGTGATATATAAAATAGATCGGTATATCAACTTTAGTCATCCATCTTGGAAAAACAAATAATGTTTTATCAAAGACCATGCAATTCACATATACACACAAAAATAATGTTTTGACTAGATTGGGCAAGTGCTCATATCTCAAAACTAGAATCTAAGCTACAACTTTCAAAGAAAAAAGTTGAATATGTATTACAAAAACACATTAAAGAAATAACAGCAAAAATGGATGCATACTTATGCCTCTTCCATGATGCAATTGATTGCTTCCTTGCAAATTCCATTCATTGTTGCTTCGGGGTCATAGACCTTCACAATTGGCATGCATAGATAAATCGGTTTTTTAAGATAAAATAAAAACTGAACAAGCCATTACCATTTGTAAGTTATAAATGTTATTGTTGCAAATTCCCTGATAGCTAACATTACCATTACCATTTGTAAGTTAACATTACCATTTGTCATATTGAAATCTGCTTTGATTTCGAGGTGCGTCATCTCTACCTTCTAAGTGAACTGGCCGCATTTCTCCATCTTCACATCGAGGAACTACAAGATATCAATATTAATTCCATAATGCAATGAGAATAAAAGACAATAATATAGCTAATCGACAATACTAAACACGATATAATAAATTGAAAAACAGACCCACCTGTTGTCTGTTTAAAACATTTCAAATGATGAGAGACACTTTCAACTATACATATACAAGTTGTCTCAAACTGATACGACGTGGTAAGCACCAGCTTATTATTACTACAGCTGCTGATTTTTGTATCACGCACAAACTCGCTATTGTAGTGCATATCACATTTCGCCTTCTCATTTTTTATTTCCTTGTTTATGTTAGAGCATGACTCTTTCTGAGATGCACAAACATAAGCCATGGCAAGACCTTTTTCTTTTACAATGCTTTCGTATTTCAAGCATTGTTTTTTACCGTTCTCGTTGCATTCTAGAGAACCTGTTCCATTATGTGTTTAGACAACAACCGTCAATAAGCAGCGACTTACTAAATTCGCTACAAGATTGCACTTCTTATATAATTCAAATGATATATACGAGACACGCTTTGATGTTATTTTGATGTATTGACAATTAAACAGATGTACCTTTTTTAAATTCAATTTGTACGCATCTATAGCTATGAAGGACTCTTCTGACCTCCTATGGGACTTTATAATCCATAAATAAAAAAATAAGGGTTATACAATGATGGTGCACAAGTAAACAAGCTTACAAGCCCCTAACCCTTAATCATTCTCTTAACAAACTACAATAGTTATATACAAGTATTACTTACTATTAAGTGTTAACCCATATAACTCTAGAAGATACATTAATGGCGCATCAAATGTTGATAGGTAACTAGGTTTAGTACCAAACAAGGATCAAACATGTGTGCATATAATAGACAACTTATGTTAATTAATTCTATTTATTACCCCTTAAATGTATGCAGCCAGATCACAATAGCAATTACTTATCTACCATGCATCTATATTGATATTAAAAGACATTATTGTTAATACTGGTCATGCACAATTGCAAATACAAAAAGGTGCAAAATTGCACAAAGAACACTACTTGAAATACAAAAAACTAACTAGCTAGATATTCATGAACTTGTATCATTCCATTAAGGCCAAATTCAAATGAAACGTACCTTAACATACAAATCGACTGCTCGATACAATCCATCATCATAAACCCTAGCATGTTCGGGAAAACTCAAGAATAAATAAGGAGACTTACCCTGCTAAACCATTGAAGTTGAAGTTGAGAACAAGAATAAATTTCTTACCCTCAGTAAATCGAATTCGACGTGGCAGATCTATTAGTTCAGAAGATCGGTTTATGGAGAAATTAGGTGTTATTTCACCGATTTGTCTATCTTGTTTTCAACGTCAGGAACATAATGATTGTAATTTAATTTTGCGAGAATTGAAATCGTAATTTTCCCAGTGGTCTCTGATTTTGGATTGATGGTGTAATTTAGATTTTCAATTGAAATTGCAATTAGGGATCTGAATTATTTTGAAAATTTAGGGTGAAAATGAAATGAAAAGTTTGGCAACTGTATGAAAACAAAGGTGGAAATTAGAAACGGTCAAGGTGTAGATTGATGGTGTGGATTGGCAGTTGAGATTTTGTTTTGAATAAGTTTGTGGATCGCTGAGGTGTCATTTTTTTATTTGAATATTTGAATATATCTATAGCTGCTGCAATACATGTTGATATCTATGCTAGCACCTTGAAGCTTGTGTTGTAATAGACAAAAATTGGCATATCTGCGGCAACACCTTCGATTTTTGTTGCAATAGGCCATCTATGGCATAGTGTAAGGATGAAGCAATTGACATGTTCAAACAATGTTAGAGAACCCCAAGTTATCACAAAACCAATTGTCAATGTGAAGGATGAACTCTTAATGTTTATACATGATTTATTTTATAATTCCTCGATGTGGTACTTGTCTCAACATGCCTCCGCAAGTGTGACATATTCTGAACCTCATACGTGGATCTTAGGAGTGATGTAGGCAAGTGTGGCAGTTATGTGCACACGAATTAAACCAGCTCTGATACTAAGTTAGAGAATTCCAAATTATCACAAAACTAATTGGCAATGTGAAGGGTGAACTCTTAATGTTTAAATAGGATTTATTTTATAAATTCCTCTATGTAGGACTTGTTAACACGCCCCGCGCGTGTGGCATATCCTGAACCTCACACATGGATCTTAGGAGTGACCTGGGCAAGTGTGGCAGTTATGTGCACACGAATTAAACTAGCTTTGATACCATGTTAGAGAACCCCAAGTTATCATAAAACTAATTGGCAAAGTGAAGGGTGGACTCTTAATGTTTATACATGATTTATTTTTATAAATTCCCCTATGTGGGACTTGTCTCAACACGCCCCCGCACGTGTGGTATATCCTCAACCTCACACGTGGATCTTGGAAATGACGTGGGCAAGTGTGGCAGTTATGTGCACACGAATTAAACCAGCTCTGATACCAAGTTAGAGAACTCCAAGTTATCAAAAAACCAATTGGCAATGTGAAGGGTGAACTCTTAATGTTTATATAGGATTTATTTTATAAATTCACCGATGTGGGACTTGTCTCAATACGCCCCACACGTGTGGCATATTCTGAACCTCACACATGGATCTTAGGAGTGACGTGGCAAAGTGTAACAGTTATGTGCACATGAATTAAAACAGCTCTAATACCTTGTTAGAGAACCCCAAGTTATCACAAAACTAATTGGCAATGTGAATGGTGAACTCTAAATGTTTATACAATATTAATTTTTATAAATTCCTCAATGTGAGACCTGTCTCAACGAACAATATAAATCAGAAGTTGAGAATCAACTCAATAAGAAAATAAAAACTTTAAGAAGTGATAAAGGAGGAGAATATGAATTTCCCTTTAAGGAGTTCTGCGTTGAACATAGTATTATACACCAGACCACAGTCCCATATTCAACTCAATCCAATGGCATAGCCAAACGAAAAAATAGAACTCAAAAGGAGATGATAAATACCTTGCTTCTTAGTTTTGGCTTGCCAGATAACTTCTAAGGAGAGGCTATTCTTTCTGCAAATTTTATTTTAAATAAATACCACAAAAGAAGATATATAAACTCCCCATAAAGTATGAAACAATAGACCATCATCCTACAAATACTTAAAATGATGGAGGTGTCATGCAAAAGATGGGGTACCTAAAATGAAAAAGGTCCGATTTAGATTGAAAATGATATATTATGTTTTCATAGGAAATGTGCAAAATAGTGTTGTGTATCAGTTCCTGTTATATTTACCTTCTAGAACAATTTATCAACAATAGTATTCAAACAGACACTAAAATCAGGTAATGGACAACCAAGTTGTTAAAATTCACAATCAGATAATAATAATAATAATAAACAATCGAAGGAACAAAAAACAAGTAAAAAAAGCAACGGATTCCAAAATCTTTTGGACCTAACTTTTATGTCTTAAGTTAGAAAATGAACCATTAACATATAATCAGGTAATGTCCTCCTCCGAGGCTCCTTAGTGGAAGGAAGCCATTAACATGAGACAAAACTCATTATGGCTAATCATACATGGGAATTCACAGATCTATCTCAAGGATGCAAAGCATTGGGAAATAAATGGATCTTTAAGATGAAATTAAAACCTGATAGCCCGATAGACAAATATAAAGAACGACATGTGGTACAAGGTTATGGGCAAAAAGAAAAGTTGGGCACTTTCACACGTACTTGCCCATGTAACACGAATAATATCAATTAGAATGCTAATAGCAATTGCACTATTAAATTAGAAATACATCAAATAGATGTCGAAACAACATTTCTAGATGGTGAACTTGAAGAAGATTTTACATGAAACAACCTAAGAGTTTCCTAAAAACAGAAAATGAACGAAATGCATTAAAATTAGTGAAATCCCTATGTGGGTTTAAACAAGCACCTAAGCAATAGGATGAAAAGTTTGATGAACCAATGACATCAAGTAGATTTTGTATAAATGAATGTGATAAACGTATCTATACCAAAATTACAGACAAAGTTATGTTATCATATGTATGTATGTCAGTGATCTACTCATATTAGAAAGCAACAAAGATAATATAACATCAACGAAAAATATGCTTTTCATCACATTTGAAACAGTGACATCAAGTATAAGTAGATTTTGTATAAAGAGTGTGACAAATGTGTTATTACCAAAATTACAGACAAAGGTTATGTCATTGTGTGTTTACATATCGGTATTATAAAATTAACGAAAAATATGCTTTCTATCACATTTGAAAAATATGTTCTCCATCGCATTTAAAACAGGGACATGAAGTATAAGTATATTTTGTATAAACAAATGAGACAAATGTATCTATACAAAAACTACGGATAAGTTGTTATGTCATTGTGTGTTTGTATGTCGATGATCCACTCATACTAGGAAGCAATAAAGATATTATACCATCAATGAAAATATGCTCTCCGTCCGATTTGATATGAAAGATATTTGAATTGTTGATGTAATTCTTGGAGTAAGAACACATAAAAATCCATAAGGATACGTATTTATCTCAATCGTGCTACACCGAGAAAATATTGGAAAATTTTAAGCAACATAACATAATTGTTGCAAAATTACATGTGGATTTAAATCAAAATTGAGTAAAAAATAGCGGTGATATCATTTATCAACTTGAGTATTCTTGAATAATAGGCAGTAATATGTATGTTATGAGCTACACTAGACCAGACATAACATATTCTATAAGTAAACTTGACTAGTATACGAGCAATCCAGGAAAGAATCATTGGAAAGCCCTAATTTAAGTATTAGGATATTTGATATATACAACGAATTAAGGAATGCATTATTCAGGATATCCATTTATGGTAGAAGTATTGCGATGTAAATTGCATTACTAGGTAAGTAGACAAAAAAATCCATTAGTGGATATATGTTCAGTTTGGCTAATGTGGCAGTTTCTAGGAAATCTTCCAAACAGACTTGCATAGCGAGATGTTTAACGGAATGGAAATACATTGCATTGGATAAAGCCGTAGAATAAGCAAAATGACTTCTATTTTCATAAAAGATACTCCAGTTGGGGAACCTGTAACGCCAATAAGTATACCTCGTGACAGCCAATTTTCCATTGTAGAACAAATAGTGAACTTTGTAATTGAAGGTCTAGACTTATTTGTCATGGACGCAAAACCATAAGACAGTTTCTCTCCATTGAAGTTATCGCAACTGACTATATAAAGTCGAAAGATAACATTGTGGATCTACTAACAAAAGGCCTTCCTAGAGAGAAAGGAAATAACTTTTCGATGAGAATGAGTTTAAGGCCAATGATATAGGGAAAAAAATCATACTGGATACTCCATCTAGTTGATCCCATGATCTAAGTTTAAAGGGACAAATAAGTTTAGGATAACCATAATAGCACTGTAACGTTTAAATAATTTCTATGATAAGTCAATGTACGAACCATTCGAGGATAAGGTAAAGCATTACTGTTAATGATGTCTCTACTTGATAAAAAGAGAACTAAGTGGTGTATTGTGGGATACATTTTATAAAATCACAAAAATGAGTGTGAATGTGTCGCTTTAAGAAGAATTAAAGGCTAAAAATTCTCTAAGTACCATGAGAGCAAATAGGTTTTAATGGAAAAAAAATGAAAAAAAAATGATAACAAAGTAAGATGAGAAATATTATTGTGTGTTATCTATAGATCAAATATATACTAAAAGCTTATGGTTCAAGGACAAATCAGTCTACTAATTTGCTGGTACATCAAAATAGATAATCATAAAGAAAGTCCAATGGCTTCGTGCTACTTTAACTGATGCAATAATATATCATTAAATTAATAACATATAAGCAAATAGACATTCGTGTTGGGGATTTTTCAAAATGAATGATTATTACCTTGGAGAAACGTGAGGCATTAAATATTTTGTAATATGAATAATCTCACATATTCGAATATAATAAACATTATGTGTTTATATATTAAGATGTGGACACTACTATAGATATCATGAGACAAAGGGACACATGAAAGTAAATTCATCTTAGCGAGTGGTGCAATGCACCACATCGAACGTGCATGGCCATGGGCGTCCTCGAGCCCGAGCCCGTACCTACGACATGGATGAATGAGCGTTTGAAGCGTATTATAGACACTTAACACTTTGCAATTTGCGGTTGGCATGGCTTAATCATTCAGACAAGACAAATTTTCTTTTTTCTTTCGAATTCAAACGGAAACAGCAATAAAAACGGTCATACCACTTCGTAAAATTTCGAAATCTTTCCAAGCGTTGCAAACGTTAAAACAAATCTCCCCACACCTATAAAAAGAATAAGGCATAATAGAATGTTGAATCAACTTAATTAAATTTGAATTATGTTCTTCCTCTTCCTTCTCGAACCGTGTTCTTAATTATTCTCTTAAGGTCATCATCCTCTATAAATTTTAACATAGATTTGAAAAGCCAGTATGTTTTATCTTCAAAAACAATTGCTCGTCATCTTTATGCGCCATAAGAGGGAGCAATATTGTTTTAAGGAAGTTGATTATTCTGGACTTGGACAAACTGAAAGGAATAGTACTTGACTGTTTACTGGTATTTTACAAGTACTTGCAATGGTTTATGCAAAAAAATTGCAAACTGCTTTTTGCAGATCATTTGCTATAGTTTCTTGTAACATAAGTAAACACAGTTTCTGCAAACCATTTGCAATAATTTTCTATGACACAAGCAGACACAGAATTTTGCAAAATATTTGCGATAGCTTTTTCAATATAGTTGTAACAGTTTTGTTGTATACTTCACTAACATGTTTTAGACTCGATAAAATCTAATCTGTCTAGAATCGAGATCCACCGAATTGGATCTGAATGAGCATTTGAGGCGTATTTGAGATTTAGCACTTCGGCTTAATCATTCGGACATGATAGTTTTTATTTTTCCGTTCAAATTCAAACGAAAACGACAATAAAAACAGTTGCACAACTTGGTATGTCGCAATCTTTCCAAGCGTTACGACCGTCAAAACAATCTCCCCACACCTACAAAAAGGATGTGGCTGAACAGAATTTTGATTCAACTTAATTAACTTTGAATTATGATCGTCTTTCTCCTCAGACCGTGTTCTTAATTGTCTCTCTTGAGTTCATTATCCTCTGTAAATCTCAACACAGTTTTGTAGAGCCGAGCTGTTTTATCTTGAAAAACAATTGCTCATCACCTTTATGTGACATAAGAGGGAGCAACATCATTTCAAAGCAAAAGATTATTCTGGAGTTGGACAAACTGCAAGGTATAGTACTTAACTGTTTGTTGGTATTTTAAAAGTGCTTGCAATAGTTTATGCAAAACCTTTGCAAACTGCTTTTTGCAAACCATTTGCAACAGTTCCCTGTAACATAAGTAAACATAGTTCTGCAAACCATTTGCAATAGTTTTCTGTAACACAAGTAGATACGGATTCTTGCAAAATATTTGCAGTGGCTTTTTATAATATAGTTATGACAATATTTGTTGCATACTTCGCTAACATAATTTAGATCCGACAAAATCTAACCTGTCAAGAATCGAAACCCTCCGAATCGGGTCTGAATCCATCCGGTCGTGTCCAATTAGGGTTGTTATGATAATGGTTACCGTTATCATTTGGCAAATACCATTACCGTACCGTTTTTACTGGTAAATCAGAATTGTTTACCATTACCGATTGACTGGTATACCGATGACTGGTATATCAATAATCTGGTAACTATTATACTGGTAATGATAAATTACCGTTTGTCCATTAAAGTTTGTATTTTGACATGTTTTTTGTACACAGTGCATCTTTATTATACCATATGTAGTGTTAGTTAATAAAAAGCATAAATGAAAAAGAAAATAAATGTACTTGAAATTATTTCCTTATATTATTATTAAACTAAGTTAAATCATTTATTTGGTTTTAAATACATGCAATAAAGCATATCAGATTAACATACATATGTTTTGAACTAACTAGTAAAATTACCGTTGTCGTTGGTATTGAAGAAATATTACCGATAATTACTTTTAAAAATGGTAAATTTACCGTTACCATATTGTTTTAACTGCTATATTGATTTCAGTCAAAAATGATTACCGATCAACTAGTAATGGTACGGCAATGGTAAATTAACCGTTACCATAACGGCTCTATGTCCAATTGTTACCCCCCTAACTGCGTGTTGTAATATGTCAATTACTAAAATATGCAAAACGAAAAATAAGCACTAATACAATATGCACAGCAAAAAGCTCTAATACAATATGCATACGCTTAAAAGCAAATGCAAAACATAGAATTTTAATATGTTAAATGTCAGCGTCATGGTTGGTAAGCGCACCAATAAACAGACAGAAGAGAAACAAAAGATCTGCATAACAGTGATAAGTCCGTGATGGACAAGAATCCCCGCTCACTCATATGTACCCACTTCTTTAGTTTGTAGTTGGCTAATAAAAGGCCTAAATTGAAACACTTTATTGTAGTCCCTTGGTTGCAGCAAACATAAAACTTTATTTTGTAGTTGGCTAATAATGGCACATCAGACTCAAACTTAATCTAATAGAGTTTAGAGTATCAATTATTAGTAACAATGTTGTCCACATATGTATATCACCTTAAGGTTTTTTTTTTTTTTTTTTTTTTTTTTTTTTTTTTTTTTCATGTAGTGGATAAGATAAAAGTTTTGCATACATTGTTGGGGACTCAAACATAAGCTTAAGTTATGAAAAATACGTTTGGCAATGTATCTGGGAAAAAGGATAAAGAAATTTTTTCTAATACTGAAAGCAAAGCATGTAAAACAAGCCTTCCAGTTTTTGCAGTTCTCTAAATATTGGCAAGCAAACTTTCCTCTTGAAACCATGTTCTTTTCTTGCCAAAACACACTCTAAGCGCACTATATTAAATTAAAACAAAATAACACAATCAAACCTCTCGAAGCAATCCAATTTGTGCTTGATATAAAAGGACAAGAAACACCCAACGAGATACGAGACGATTTTGATGAAAATAATGTGGTATTTCTGACATCAATGATCTATGCAATAGACTCTTTTAGAAAATAGTTTAAACCATCAAACATAAAGGAATAATCAAACTATTGACTTTTAGGATTCATTGAAGCCGTGAAATATTGTAATCCAATTCAAAATTTTGTACGCTTTTGATATGGCCAAGAATACTTTAATTTGATTTTTATCGATGCAAAAGTTCGAAAGCGGAATAAATTGAAGAAGATATACAGAGAATTTTGACCGTCCTTGTATTTGCAACGCCTTACATGCATTATAAATCTGATCTGAAATGAAAAACTATTCTAAAATAGTCTAATGGCGTTCCAGATCATATGAGAAAGAAGAAGATAAAAAAACTGACTTCAGAACAGTTTTGACTATTCTCTTTATATAGTGTATGACCGGATATTTGTTCATCAAAAGTTGTGTCTTTTCCAACGGTTATAAAACATTACAAACAACCGTGTCCATTCATTACTAAGAGTCGTGTCCATTTATATTTCCAACGACCAAAAACCATCGCTAATTTCATGTCTTGCTTAAATTTGAAATATGAATCTAGGCTGGGTCCATAAAGAGATAAAATCCAACCCATTATTATTTTCAGTCGATCGGAAGACGTGGTCGTGTCACGTGTGTGGTGATTATGCATGACTTCCCTCCGCACAATAAATCATATACTTAAACGAGCATGAACCATAATATCCCAAGATGTAGCACTTTTGCTCTTCTTCTTTCTTCTCATTCCCTCTTCTTTTCTCTTCATGAAAAAGAAATCATTAAGGTCCAATGTTGAAAATATCCAACATTATGTCCCCATTTTTAAAATTAGATATTTTAAAAAACATTCTCTTTATGGGAATCCCCATATACTTAAACGAGCATGGACTATAATATCCCAAGAAGTATGACCCTTATGCATCAAATCATGGATTTGAGCCCTTCGTGATATCATCCATTGGAGTTTTGCGAATCAAAAATAGCCTAGAATTGTCGGGTCCATAGACCAGGTAACAAATGAACAGGCCGCTTACAAGTGGGTTAACTGGTCAGATGTTAGTAATTTAATAAAATATATAAATGATTTTTTTTTTAATTTGGCCCTCTTTAAAACTTTATAACACAAATAGCTCAACATCAAAACTAATTGCAAACATAGTCATATTTTGGTCAACTCAAAAATACATTGATGTCATTTAAAATGGTGCCAGTGTAAATTTATTTGTTTTTTTACGTTGGCACCATTATAAATGGCGATAGGTTGAAAAAAGAAAAAAAAATGGATTGTAGTGCCATTTAAAATTGCACCTATACCTTTTTTTTTTTTTTTTTTTTTTTGGAGATTTGCATTGGCGTCATTTCAGATGATTCCTAAAAAATAAAATAAAAACCATTTCTGTTTTAAATGTATCTTGGTCGACCTAACATTAAGTTGACCAAAAACAGGAGTAAATTTATAGTTATTAGATTTAATACTGGCCTATCTGCCCTATAGAAAATGGGAAGGATTCAAATCAAAGAAAAGCAGTTCCATATTTAAAAGGAGGTTTTGATCTCGATAACGTTGTTTTCGTAACTGGATAGATAAAAAGGACAAATGCGTAATCGATCTTCTTGCGTACTCCATTGGTTCCTCCGTCTTCTGACTCTTGTCCACCAGTGACATATGAAATGATTTATCCTTGGATCAAATTGATACCTCAACTGCACTTTCTTGTTTGGAATTATAAAAATGACATCAAATACCGCCTTTCCTGTATTTATCATCAACATTTTTGTCAATGTTTTAAGTGCTTTATTCATTGCATTTAGTCGTACTCAGCTGAGTTTCACTGACAATCAACAAGTTCAATGGTCTACAAAGAAAATTGGTAAAATAAGAATGCATAGTAGTTTCATTAGTCCAAAAGGAACGTGCCCACCAAGTATGGTGCATATCTGGAATATTTGGGGTGCATCTTTAAAATGAAACTTCATTTAAAGTTGTTTTCCTTTCCCTTTTAATATAAAACAGATCCCTATTTTACTATAACAATATATTTTCGTGTTTTTTGAGTTGTTACTTTGGAATTTTTCATAAAAAATATAAATATCAACTGAATATTACTGGTAGAAATAATGTGATGTTTTAAGGTTCTTGCAACTTTCAAAAATTAATTTTAGAAATAACCATCGACTTTGGTTTTTTCTTAAAATTAAAATCAAGACATTCGACCCTCGATTCAATGATTCTGATTATAGGATAAATGTGTAAAAGAAATTGAATATGTAATTCAATTTTATAACTAACAACATCATATCATAGAGCAAAGCTATACAAATAATTCAATTTTCCATGAACAGCGCTTTGCCCCAATAATGAGATGACCCTCCGGTGTTACAACTTAAAATAATACTTGACTCCTCAGGTGTTTCATTAGCCAAATTCAATGATACAAGGCATGCAAGCATTTTAGCACGAGGCTCACGAAGGTCCAATAATTCAGCTAACAATAATTCCCTACTATATAATCGGACATTCTTTGATTCGCGCAAACAAACGAAGACGTGAGGTGGAAATGAGAATTTTCCCTATTTTCCTTCGACACAAACAGAATACGCCAGCTTCAATTGTATAATATATGTTATCCTCTAACTGAAATCGGTGAAGCAAATTTGTAATTTGTCTAAGGTGCAATACAAAACAATATCCTCACATACGGTATGCTCCTTTACAAACAAGTTGTTGCAACTTGCCGGTATACATTACTTGCTCAAATTAAATAATAATATGACGTCGTCTAATATTCCCATGATATATATATATATATATATATATATATATATATATATATATATATATATATATATATATATATATATATATATATATATATATATATGAGATAGGATCAAGAGCACCTCAAATAGTACAGCACTCTTTTAGCCTCTGATTTTCACCACACATTCTCGTTACTATCTCTTCCCACTAACTCTCTCTCCCCCACTAACTTATTTAAATATAAATGAGTGGTATAGGATGAGGGGCATTTGGGGTGCTATAAATTTAGGGTGACATAGAACCTCCCTATATATATATATATATATATATATATATATATATATATACATATATATATATGTATATATATATATATACATATATATATATATTATTTTTAGGAGTGACAGCTAGACCCAATCCGATAGACGTGGATCAAACCCAGCGGACCTTGTAACTAGACGAGTCGGGTTTTATCCGGTCTAAACTATACATCTGGATTTGATCCGATCCGAACTTTGATCGGTTTGAGTTCGGTTGAATAGTAACGATAAAAACATCTATATTTCAATGCTTTCAGATCGAGTCTTTCGGATTACGTTAGTTCGGATTGGATATGACCGGGTTTATACTGTATTTTTCAACAACTAGACAAGACACTCAGGTTATGTTTGATTTTTCGGTTTTCTAAGAGCATTTGTGCGTGAAGTTTGTTAGGATAGGCGCAGCGATTTACCAAAAGGTTGCACTCTTCAAAATAATTATTTATTTTACAAGCCAACTATCAGATGCGTAAAGAGAAGCGTCTTCAAGGGTTATCACCACTTTATTTAGATAAAAACAGATGTAGTTAGCACTGAGCAGTTTTGTTTCATTTCTGGCAAGGCTTGATTTAATAAACAAACCAAACACAGACAAAAGTGGACTATTTATTATATTGCAATGATTAAATCGCTCTCCGGATTGGTATCGGACCTATCGGTTGCCTTTTCCGGCTTGCACTAATAGCTATTTTGAAAGTGCAAACTTTTGATTTGACATAAACAGTGGCGGATCTAGCTCAAACATTGAGCTAGGGCCAAAAATATGTGCAGTTTAGTCCCATATTGCAAAAAGTGCACAAAATTTTCTATATATATATCAAAATATACTCACTCATTGCAAATCAAGCAATCAGAGTATTATATTGGCTGAAATATAGTCTTGCTATGGTCCAGATAGGGCACGCACAGGTTTTCAGCTAGGGCCAAACATGAAATGGTGTTTGATTTTGCCAGAAAATTTTTGGGCCAGCTAGGGCATTGGCCCTTGCTGGCCCATGAGTAGATCCGCCCCTGGACATAAACTTAAAAGATAAAATCTCATAACAATTGTTTTAGATACGTTCAAATAATGTTATCTAGCATCTTTTGAAAAATAATATAATAATTACACTCACCATACAAATACACATCTAATAACAAAATTCAAAATTACTTGAAAATAGTGTCTAATAAACTACTTTTGGAATTAATACGAGTTCTTCAATAAGTAATAATACAAAATAAAAATAAAAATTATTTAAAAAAATATTGCAATTTAGAAATAAATATTCAAACTAACAACAATACTTCCGCCGTAAAAATATAATTAAATCTTCCTGCAAATCATTTCTTCTTAGATATTTTAAACATATACAATTTACGATAAAATGATTCATATGCAAAACATATATCATGATCACGCGCAAAACGCATTATGCCATAACATTCGTTAATGATAGAAGACATTAGATTGAAGGTAAAACCTAAGAACTATATTAGCCTAAACTACATAAGTTTTAAATTTTAGTCAGATAGGAAAAAAGAAGATATACTCATATAACATTGCAATTTACACATGTATAAAGTTACATCTCGGCTTTTTTCTACAAACTAAAAAGTATAATATAGACCTAACTTTCGACAAATATTCTCGTATGTTATGTTTGGTATAATTGAATTACAAACATGACGACTTAAGAAAATAGTTTAACAATACAAATTTTAAATTGCATTTTAAGTCATCCTATAGTTTCACATCATATTGAAAACCGTAGAAATATATATGAGGTAAATCCGATGGGATCATCGTGTTACTCACTTTTATCATTTTAATTTTTGAATGATACTTTGTTTTTGAAAATAACTTATATAGTCTAAACATATTTATGTCAGGATATTTAATTGTATTTAACATAATAACATTGAAGGTGGCTACCTTGTTATAATATCAAAAGAAACTACAATCCAAATACAGAGTAGGACACATTTACATATAAAACTATAAAATAGAGTACAAAATAAAGCATACAGGCACAGGCGTTGTTGAATGGTTTGTACGTGCTCGCTCAATCACCATTTTACTTCTTTTGTTTTCATTATTTATAGTGTTGCATGTAGATATAATTTATCACCTTCTTTTCCTCAGCAATACAGGTTAATTATTGAAAATGAGCAACTATTGGGAGCACTGTTAATTTTCATATGATGTGGAGAGTTTTTTTATTTGCATCATGGAATTTCAAGTTTAATTTCAAATTTGCATCAGGGAATATTACAAATGTAACGACGTTGTATGTATATAACATTATATTTTCGTGTTGCTACATAAATATATCATTGTTTGTTCTTCAGACTAAATTTTAAAACCTATGTACTTCAAACTAAAATTCTTCTTAAATTTTTCCTTCAGTTTAATTCGCTCTTAATAATATCAACCTAATTATCCGGGTATAGAATAACCTGGTGCACAATATAAAGTAGTATTATTTATATCTACTTAACTGTCATGGTTAAGGTTCCACATTAATATATTTGAGAATATCAAGCAAAAAATAATAATTTATTTGAGATTATAAAAAAAAAAACAACATATACAATAATATCATCCATAAATCAACGAGAATATTGAGAGAGTAAATATAGTGTTAAAGGACTTTTTGTCGGCTTCCATATTAGATTCCGGGAGATTTTGATGTGATCATTACCTCTAGTGGAACTTGCAAACATCAATAGCTATTGGACTAGTGTAGGGATGGCCCCGTTCGAGACATTATATTAAAAGACGTGAACTTTCGCGTTGGTGAAAGTCTACAAGTAAGATTATTTTTGATTCAAAGATAGACACTACCAAAAAAATTGAAGCTCATTTGTAAGAAAATGAAAGATAGACAAGATTAAAAAATCATATGCTAGAATTTGTGGTCGGTGTTTTTGTAGAATTTTTTCATTGAAGAGGGTGGTAAGATTTGGAAGTTCGAAAAGTTATACATCAGATTTGTTAGCTTATTTCCAACGTTAAAAGGATAAAGAGTGACTTAAAGAACAGAGATTTCAAAGAAGATAACAAGAGTCCATAACATATTCCATATCTCACATTTGAGAAATAAATGTATACCCGATCCAAAAACTGTAGTTGAATCTAATCAATTGGAAGTGGAAGAATTCAAACTTGATATGGGCTCATCCCCCGGTTCAATCTGTTTTGTTGATATATGGTGAAATAACTTAGGAATAAAATGTTAAGTTGGTTAGAATGCATGGGGAATTCCCCCGACGGAGAGTACATGGAAGCCTGAAGAGATGGTAAAGACTTCTCATCCTCGATTCATTTATAATGTTTTCCTATTTTAGTCTAATTTAGATTAGATAATTACAGGATTTAAATTAGATGATTTGGATAATTTAGCTGTTAGATTGAATATCGTTGAATTTGCATTCATATAAAAGCATGTTTTTATTAGGATGTTACGGATCAAGCCAACTATGATATCTCATTGCATTAATAATGGTTGCGTTAGGTGCATTTTTGCATTGTAGATATAAAATTTCAAGCCAATGACATCTGTCATACCTACATGTTGCTTACATATCATTTAAAAATTGGTTTTATTGTATTACATATATTAGATGTTATTTTTACTCCTTCTATACAAAAAAAAAACCACATAATGTTTATCTTATTTTCCAGAAACTGATCGCTCATCTCTTTCTCCTTTTTTCATTAAAAAAACTAATGAGAATATCCTCATCAAATCACGTGAAACTAGAGGCACCACGAAACCAATAATAATGACTACACATCATACTAATTTGAAAATGAAATTATAAAGCATAAAGGCATAACGATTTGGATAAAGTAACTTAGGAAATCAAAGGTAAACTTTATGAGTGATTTATGGTTTCCTTTCATAATGCAATCTTGGCCCTTTAACAATGATTTATACGAACATTATATTAGATAATAAAAATATTGTCGCTTAAATTTGAATCAAGCAATGGTTCAGGGGGACTATAATAGAAGCAACAATTAAGTTTCGCTTTTTTCCTTGACTTGAATTGAATGAATATAAGACGAAATTAAATAAATTAAATCATAAAACAGGTACAAAAATGTAACTTAGGTGTTAGGAACATTCTTAAGCGACCAAATGTGGAATTAATGCAATTGGAGGTGAACGAGCAATGTACCAACCCAACCGCTATTAGTAAATTTAATAGTTTTCACGTGGTCTGGTTCATTGATCCCAATCATTGGTCCATCGGTGGCTTATTCTGCATGCAAGTTTAACTACACCTATATGGGCTGATATATAATAATGTTTATCGTTCGAGTCACATTTCTTTTGTTTTCTAAATACATTTGGATGTTATTGACGGGGATAAGTGATATGTTATGAATTCAAGTGAATGCATGTCACATGATGGTTGTTTAACATGGACTAACATGTTGTTCATCATATGGAAGCATCATACGATGTTGACATGAATGTGATATGGCGTATGACCAGGGCCGGTCCTGAGTATTTATGGACCTAGTGCGGACCCAAAATTTTGGGTCCTTAAATTTTTTTCTTTTTTTATGAAATTAAACTTAAGTGAAAATGTGTTTTTTCTACTGTGCATCTACATTGAGAAATTTGCGTGTTTCAACAAATTCATGAAGTTTTTATCCATATTTTCAATCTGTCAACTAGAGGTCTGCACAAGCCACATCTCCATTTTAATATATTGATGATTGATGTCAACAAAGCATACAATCTTATCTACTTTTGCATAGATAAATTACTATCAAGTACACGCATCCTGATAAGAAAAAACAGCTCTAGTAAAGATAATACAGTTTTTTTTGGGCCCCCTAACCTTATGGGCCCTGTGCGGTCGCACGGCTCGCACTAGGCCAGGACCGGCCCTGCGTATGACTCAAGTAGGTGGCCAATGATATGCACTTATAACTCAAATAGATGATCCAAATATTGTGCGATAGAGGTAATTCTATCATTTGTCGTGAATTGTTATGCAACAACCCAAATTAAAAAAAACAATAATTAATTAATGAATTCATTAATTGAGGAATAAATTGATGGGAAAACATGTAAATACTAATAAATTGGACTTAACCGGACATTAAGTGACATACATTAGGAAAACATGTAAATTGGAATTAATTACACTTAATTAGACATGATATGTATTTGGAAAACATGTAAACTGAAATTAATTGTACTTAATTGGACATTAAGTAATATGTAAATAGAAAACATGTAAGAAGTGAATAATTGGACTTAATGGCATTAAGTGACATGGGGAAAGGTAGTATAAAAAGATAACATTTATTTAGAAATGTCAATTACAACCTAGAAATATAACAAGTGGTTATATTGGGATTACTAATAAACTTAAATGTATTAAGTTAAATTTATGAAATTAATAAGCTGAGATAGGAGTCTGATCCAATTAATGATATAAGGGGCATGTAGATAAGAGTCCATTCAGGTGAGATATAAGGGATTCGTGGGAAGGGTTTATATAAAAAGATTACATTAGAAATGTTAATTACAACCTAGGAATATAACACGTGGTTATATTGGGGTTATTAATGAACTTAGACTAGTTAAGTTAAACTTGTGTGATTAATAGCTAAGGGGTCCATTCCAGTGATATATAAGAGCTCGTATAAATCCTAGTTATAACTTGGGGACTAAGTAAAGGGTTGACTTGTGTCAAATGCTTGTTTGTGTAGTACCCATATCAATCAGTATCCCTATTGTTATCATCAGAGTCTCACACTAGGTAGAGGCTAGGGAATGCTTTACTGATCTGGATAGTAAGAGGTTCAAAACGAGGTGGGTACGGGAACGTTCCGGCGGAGCGATGAGCGTACATCGTTACGAACAGGGAAGATAAGACGCTGAAAGGCATGTGATCAATGTTATGTCCTATTAGTTAATGGGTTTGGGAATTGATAACCCCGAACTCCATAGCCAGCACATGTTATTCACATCTGGAAAGTCAATCGATGGGTAGTCTTAGGAAATTCCTTCCTAATTATTTATTCGTGTTCGAAGTTTCAAAAGTGTAAAATAGTCAACCAGTTTTGGTATGATCATTATCATCATCATTGTCTTTTCGATAAGAATAGCTAATCCTTTATGTCAATTCATATCAGTTACTGTTCACCTTTAGATGTACACAGACACTTACCCTTTTATGATACTAGAACTATTGTTTATCTATTTTTCCCATAACTTAGTAGTCGTGCTAGTTATCATAGTAGCTCACCAAGCTTTTTGTCTGACCCATTTCCTTTTTTTCCTTTCTCTTTTCTTTCCCCCAGGCTTATAGGGAGAAAGTGTATATTTCAGATTTCTTGGTTGATTTTGTCATGATAGATTTCTTCCAAAGATGGATTACTTCATGTTCCCTTTCCAAGGTTAGGTTGTATCTTTTTCACTATTTGGGGGATAATATTATTTTACTCTGATGTTGTTTTTGGCTGAGATTTTGAGACATAACACTTTGTAATTATTTGATTAATTGAAACAAAGATGGTTTTTTATTTTAAATAAAAGCTTCTTCTATCTTTGTAAATTTACCATTTTATATCTTGTGAAATCTTAGTCTCTGTGATGTTTTATATCTTTATACCTACAATGCTCCATATTTTCTTAATGAAATCCTCATACGGGTGACTTTAAGGAATGCGGTGTGTTACATGTTAACTTTATTATCAATCAACATTTGAAAAAAGCGTCTCTTTCTGTTATACTTTTGCTGTAATGTGTTACGCATAATTAAATGTTAGTAAGACTCCATAAATGATGTGTTTGTGGTGGAAAGTACAAATGGTTATAAGCATGAATATTATATCATGATACAACAAACACAACATTTTAAATATTTACAGTCAAGATACATGTGAACTAGATATCATTGCATCTACTGAGATTAGAGTAAGCAACACTCTTCAAATGTTGGACAATGTGTTATTGATGACTACTGGGGAATTAACGGTTTTGTATAAATAGTTACTGGATCACTATGGGATCGACATTTTTTTGTTAATATAACATAGGTCAAACAGAAAATATCGATATGACTGATGCACATAATTCTCTTGACTTAAGAACATCATCAATCTCCGATATGAAATATCTCCTTCGATTATGTTTGAATAATAGTACAAAGCCCATATTATGAATGTTGTAGGGCGGAGTGGAAGTACTCAAAGTGAAACGCTAGTCAAATGAAGATCTGCCTCCTATGTTATGCAGGGTTAGTCCCATAGTTGATTAAAGTTAACTCATAGTCAGAATATATAGCCAGAGTATTTTGGATAGTAATATTTTTTATGGATTTATGTTAAGACTATAAATGTGACAACCACCCTACATCATTGGTGCTTATGGTACTTGAAAAGTGCACTGCAATGGTGCTTAGACGATGCAAGATGTCCATCAACGTTGAAAAAGAAATTAAATAACACAAAACCTGGAATAAAATATAATAATTGATATAAGTAATATAAAGCGGGCAAGATAGTAAATAAATGAAATGATTCTCAACATTAGAGTAATAGATACAAAATAGTATGCACCAAAGTGAATTAACTTATATATCTCTAAATTAACCCAAATAACCATATCTCAATATAAAGTACTAATGTATCATAGTTTTGAACAACAAAATAGAAAAAATATAAAATATGAGAATAGCCTCCTGCATGCCACCGGAGAATCTTCATACGCTCGACAAAGCTGTGTAACATCCCACTCAGAATGGGCCTAAATTTTGACCTAGAAAAGGCCCATCGGAACTTAGAACCATTCTAAACGGATCGTTGGTTTCTATAAGGATTACATTTGCACATATAATATATAAACATAGATACTTCGAATGGAAATCTCACACAGTGAAAAGAGAAAATATAATAGTAAAAATAAGATGTACCACTTTATTTAAAACCACAGAGTTTCCAACACAACAGTAAATTTACATATGTTCCATGGGTACATCAAATAAGTCGTTCTCACAAGTTTCCAAAAGAAGTAAAGCAATAACTACTAAAAATAGCATAATGACTTCGTCTTCAGCTCCCATCATAACTTCTGCCATGACTTTTACCCCATCTACTGACCTATTGGATGTGTTAAGGAGAGGGGTCAGAACATAAAGTTCTGTGTGACTGGAGTACAATGTTAACTTAAAGTCCATACCCTATATTTTTAGCAGGTTACATATGTCAAGGTTTGTCTATGCAGCACAGAGTATTCATAAAAACACCAAGTATCTAACCAATAGGGTGTATATCCAAGTCAATTGCCCATTAGTGTTTTTAGGGTAAAGACCCAATGAGGTGGGCATTCTCGGTCACTTATGGCCTTATTAAAAGTGAATTCTTATGATCTCTTATAACCCTGAGGCGGACCCATAGCCCCTTAAGACCCCGTCCTAATACGTTAACGTTCTTAAGTCTATACTCTCACTTGTAATATGAGAAGTAGTATTGCGAACGTTACTACTTAACTGATATTACAGTAGGACACCTGTGTCGCTTAAGACTTCCCTTAAACAGTTGGTTAGCATGCAATGGTCACATATCTTTCATATACCAATTCTATCCCGAGTTGAGCCATTACAAGCCTCTAGAGGAAGTGGACATCCCCGTGAACTACCCTACACCGTTATCATCTTATGCCTAACCACTTTTAGAGAAGGAGGACCCAAAGACTTACTTCAAATCTAATAAGGGTGGGTCTCATGACTTTGGTTCCAATCTAAGGAATAAACCTTCGGGGTGATCCTAGTCCTAACCACTTAAGATCCAAATTAGATAAGAAGAGAGTGAGCCACTTAAGACCTTCTCAAGGTGTAGTAAACTTTCCTATTTTCACACACAATAGACTTATACACACACTAGACCTCTCACATTAAACCGTATACCTATAAATGTTGGTATGTCGGTCGGTTTTGGGAAAGCTTCTACTACGAGTTTGTTTAACCTCGTGTCTAGTGTACTAAAATTTTGAATGACCCATGGCACCTAGACATCTCACATTAGTTGGGCCTACTTGTGGTTGCTGGATTTGTCAGTTGGTTCTGGGCAGGCTTATACCACAAATGGAAACTGACCTGGTGTCTATGTATCACTATTAACATATAAAAAGCCATTCTATATGCACACGCAAGTAATCGATATATATTTATTTATGTGGATATTTCAAATTATAATCTTATTCTAATCACATTTATTATGTTAATTACGTTGATTACGCTGTATTAAAATAATAAAAATAACGCACAACAATGTTAAATATTCGTATGAACGAGGAAACATTCTAACGAGGTGGAAATTGTTAATTTATCCAAATCAAGGTATACAAGTTAATTTTCCATATCTTTACCGCTACAATTTAGGAATGATGACATAATAACAAAATAACAGATAACAGTGAATGGAAAATATATATTCATACAAATTTCAACTTGCATCCTTGGCTTGTTGGAATGATTCCAATACTTGATTAAGAATAGAGTATAACATACACATGTAATATATATATATATATATATATATATATATATATATATATATATATATAAGTACGTTTATATGTTCCACTTTGTCTAATTCATCCCTTTTTGGTGTTACTCACATAAAAATGTTTACATTTGATATATTTCAAGTATAAATACATTTGGATTCAGAATAGAATCCAAACCTAATCAAATCATGAAATACCCAAATTTAAACCCTTTTTGGTTAAATGTCAAATAAAGGCGAATTACACAAAGTAGCAATAACTGTAGCAACACCCCTTTTCATCCTTAATCCAATATTAAAATAAAAAATGCACAAAACCCAAATAACGTGACAATTCTTACACAAACATGAAGTAGAGGATTTGGAGGTTAAGTATTTATATTATCGATTTCCAAATCCTCTTAGGCATAGCTATCCATATGATAATCTAATAAAAATATGAATATGCCTAAGTACACGACACTCCACTCACAGATCTTGGGAAGAACAAAGGGGAATCTGTAGTAGATCAAGATCTGTGCTTAATCTTTGCAGCAAACGTGCTCCAACAATCATCCTAATATATATATATATATATACATACACACACACACATAAGAAACATGTATTAGAATCTTATATATATATATATATATATATATATATACACAAAATTCCAGAATACTAAACCTATATGAATTAGAATAGAGAGAAGTTAAGAATAAAGGTTGGAGGAATATAAAAAACCTTATAACCTTTTTTTCTAGAATTTAGTAATAGTAGAGAGGCAACATGGAGGCAGGGAGAAGAGAATGGCTATAGTTTCGTAGTGCGATATGAGGGCCTATATATAGTCCTCCGGTGAGCGTCATCCGTTGGATTATTCAGATTTAATCTAGGCCTTTTATTTATATATATCCCTTCTAGAAAACCCTAACCACATATATTCATTGGGTTGTTCAGCCGCCAGGCGGTCGACACCTCTCCTAGACGAGCGGTCGACCTCCTGGTCACTGAAACACCCAATGAGCGCTGTGGTGATGAGGTGTTAATTTAATTAATACGTTGCTTAAATTTCTTAATCTTATTCCTTATATACAATATCTTTTGTCCCCATGATCTTATCCTTATTTCAAATTTCAAATTCTCCCTCTTAAATTTAAATATATTTTAGACACACACACACATATGTATATATATATTATCCATCTAATTATATATATATATATATATATATATATATATATATATATTATGCGTTTTACCATCCAAATTCATTTGTTCATAACTTCTTCATACGCTGATCGTTTTCACCATATTATATATGAAAATGATTCATAATTTCGCCACGAATCCAAATAAAAGAATTTCTTACTCAAATTCCTAAAGCTACAAAATCTCATTTTCCAGTCTTATTATTTAATTGCTTATTTTTAATTATTATTTATTTAGTATTAATGTTTATGTATTTTACAGGGTGTTACATTCTCCTCCCCCCTTTTAAAATAGATTTCGTCCCGAAATTTATTTAAAGGACAGAAAACACAACTCACACGATCACATCCATGTTATTTTTAAATCATCCATAAGCATCTATGACTAGTAGTGATTATGAACTGCAGACCCACTAAAGTAAGCTCTATCCTAGCATGTAAGTGTAATAAGTGATGTAATATGTATGCAAGAAACTTAATTATGCATATATTTCTATATGAGTGCGCTTGTGCAATGGTATTGCATCCATTTCCTAAAATCCAATCTAGCAATCACGATGCATCCATAAACGTTATTTTGCGGGAAAATTACTGAGTCTGTTTCTTCTTGTCTTAGGTCTCCCATGTGCTTACGGCAGGATCATTTCCTCATTGTACTCGGACGAGGCGAGGGGTTTTGTTGCGGAATCTCTTGATTCCATGCTCTACAATCCATGCAGTGGCAAGGGGCACCTTGGACTCCAACTTGAGTTTTTCTTTGTCCCCAATTTTGTCAAGCTCGAGTCTGATAGCAGAATCATCAAGGCATTTCCTTATATGAGATACATGAAAAACATTATGGATCCCCGATAGACGCTATAGGAGATCCACTCGATAAGCCAAAGATCGCATCTTCTCGATGACATGAAAAGGCACAATAAATATGGGAGCCAACTTCCCAGCCTTCCCGAACCGAACAGTCTTCTTAAGAGGGGATACTTTTACTAATACCAAGCCACCAACATTAAACTCAAGTTCCATCCTTCGCTTATCGGCATACGATTTCTGTAACAACCCGCAAAGATCAGGACCAATTTAAAAATTTTTTTTTAGAAAATTTTAATGAATTTTGACAATATAAAATAATTTATTTAAATAATAATGATCACAAATTTTATTTAAATCGAAGTTAGAATGAATGATTTAATTTTAATTAACAAAAGAGTTAGAAATAGCGCAGTAGTTTGAAAAGTCAAACTTGAACTTTGACTGACCGTACAGGATGCAAAATTTAACGGATTTTAGTGAAACCAAAAATATTAGAATCTATTTAAAAATATCTTTCCAACGAATCCGAAAAATTGAAATTTCATAGCGGAAATCAAAAGTTATGGCCAATTCAATATTTAGAAAGGTCGCTATGAAATTTATAAAGGTCAAAATGCTACTTTTTGCATACGAAGGAATTTGGACTCGAAACCACTTCCATTGAGTTCAGAATGATGCTTCTACATTGAAAACAGTAAACACTTATATATTTTGAGTTTCGGGATTTATTTGTTTAAAAATATATTTTTAATATTAAATATATTGGCCTTAAAAATAGTCATTTTTCAGACGACCTCGGTTTTCGACGAAATCACTTTTGTTGGAACCGGAATGTCAAATTATTGCTAGGTTTCAATTTTCAGAATTTTTCGAATTAATATGCGAGCGTGGCGAAATAAAATGTGTTTTGACTATTTACAGTTAAATTTGAACGCCTTAAAAATAGCCATTTTTCAAACAGTCTCTGAATTTGACGAAAATAATTTTGTTGGATTCGTATCGTCATAAGAAAGCTAAAAATATTTTTTTTAGAATTTTCTGAGTCGTATATGACTCCGACATATTTAAATGTACGGTAGGAATTAAATAATTAATTTAATATTGTATTTTCAATTAAAACCGAAAATAAAATGTACAGATGTCGGAATTTGTAACACCCCGAGAATTCTATAACTGTGAAATTCATGAATTAAAGTATAATCAAATTCAAATCAAAGAACTAAGGGACACGGGATACGCCATTGCGTTCGTCTCAGAAAAATACGCGAAATAGAGTCCGAGTTTTCGAAAAACGGAGTCCGTATGAAGAAGATATGGCCTTCGGAAGTTTTAAATCAAATTTAAAATTCAAACAGAATAAAATAATTAAAAATCGGGCCCAGTGGGCCAGGGCGGATAAACACCCTCCTAGGCCACCCAGGTCGACTGGGCTGTCGACCTGGGCTACCCATGTCGACAGGGCTGTCGACAGCCCTGTCGACAGGGGTGTCGACCTGGTCGAGCCCAGTCAACCTGGCTGGCCAGGTCGGTGTGTGGTCGAATTTCTGTGGTCTGCTTTGTCATTAGGGCTAGGTGGCGGGTTTTTATTGGTCTCTCTTCCTAATGAATGGCTACGATCTATCCAAGCAACATCAAGGGTCCTAATCAATTCCTAACCTCTATATAAACAACCCTAGACTAAACCCTAATCTATTCACTCAAAATTAAGAACATAGCCGCCATGTTGCTGAGGAACGACTAAGAGTAGCCGCCAACTAGAGAGAGAATTAGGAAGAAAGTTCTAAAGCCTAAAGGAATTCAAGCAACCTAAAGCCAATCAATTCAACAAAGGAGTCATATCTCTTAATTAGAGAATTCGCCGCAACCATTGTAAGTAGAGTATTACTTTGGTATGAATAAACAACTGTATTGATTTGTATGCTTGAATTGGGAAAATAAAGTAGTTCATATTTGTGCAAAATTATGTTATTCATTATAAAGAACTACATGCGGTAGTTCTATGCAAATATACGTTTGGAATATTGCGCAAATTATGTAATCTATGTTGAAGCTACATGTATGTAGTTGATTGAAATTTATGCAAGTTTGGGGCTTTGTTATTATGCCATCATGATGTATATTTTTGTGCATAAATCATTTTGCAAGTAATTAGTTTGGTTGTTATAGTTCATATGAAACTATGTTGGAATTTTGACACCATAATCCATGTATTTGCAAACTTATGAATATGGCTAAGCTATGAATGATATTTGGCATAATTGAAATCCATGATTAAGTTTATCTTGTTTACAAGAATTATATGATGACATATGTGAGACATGGCTAGGTTAGACTCAGAAATCCCTTTTTGCAAGTTTAAAGCAAACACCATGTTTAGGAATAATTATGCATAAGTATGTTTATACCATCGTTATGTGATTAGGCTCAAACCATGATTAAGTTGAACTATGCTTTTGTGTTAGTAACAAAGTATCCCCTTTGTAAACATGTAGAAACCTTATGAACATGACTTGTTTATGTTTATGCTAGAAATATTTATGCCATGCTTATGTTTGACATTATGCTATGCTTATGCGAGAAATATTTATGACATGCTTATGTTCGACATTATGCCTAAATAAGAATATAGGTTCATGTTGTAGTTAAACCTATGCAAGTTCACATGCTTTGATTCATGTCACCTATGTTACCACTATGCAAGTACACCAATTTCTATTTTGTATTTCCAACGTCGTATTGCAAGTTCATGCGCTCACCTTCTCCTCTTTGTGTATACGCCATAAGCCTCCCCTTTTCGCATGGCTAAATTGGGCTTTAAAGGGCTAAGCCCAATATATATAAACGGACGTGTAAAACGGGGGAAAATAACGTTGGGTTAAAATTAATTAATGAATGAAAATATAAAATAGAAGGGCCCAAATTCAAGTATGGGTTGGGCCCATGATTGGTGTAACCTTTACACCATTAACTTAATAATGGGCCGCAAATATTTACATATAAGAAATAAAGAAGAATGACAAGATATGTAAATGTAGAAAATACGATGTGTTTAACCCGAGGTTGGATTGAGTTGTGATGTAAACCTGCCCGGAACCGCCCGGCTGTCCAGTAGTCACAACAATACCTATCCAATGTGGGAGGTTAAACATGGAGCCCAGCAAGGACCCGAGGTTAGACTGAGTTGTGGCGTAAGACTGCCCGGAACCAACCGGCAACAGGCAGCCACAACAATACCTGTCTAATGTGAGAGGTCAGGGCCTTAATAAGACAATTAAGGCTGAGTCAGGATTGTTAGGATTAAGTGAACTAAAGACTTAATCAAAATGGAACATGCTAAACTAAACGGACTGGTGGGGGTTAGGTAGGAAACACTTAACCAACTTAGCATGTTGGCTAGAGATAGAAAACCTAGTAACGGGGGACCCTTTTCAGCAGTAACCCTAAAAGGTGTATCAGGATACCCTGAAACTAGGCAGGGTGGGGCACGATTACTGGGCTGATCGTAAGAGGTCAAAGCGACGGCGGTGGTGTAGCAGTGTAGGTTCTAACGGAGTGCGGGCGTGCACACACTCCGGCGCAGAAAAATAAGGCACTGGACACCAGTAGCATACCTGTGCACTCTAAGGTTGTGTCGGGTTGCCACTATGGGACTTGATACACCCCATGGTGGGACCAGCATAGGTAACTACAGACATCGGGGGCCGTAAGACACACGTAACTATGCGAGTAGGAGCCGATCATCATAGAATGGATCACATCACCCTGATTATGGGGTGCAAATTGGAAACTAGTTTATATGGGTTCAGAGATCAACATGGGGTACGATAGTATATTCGACCCTAGATAACTTAACCAAGTTCATAGTGCTTGCCCACTTCCTGTTTTACTTATCATACCCGGTTCTTTATTCATAGACAAAATAGTACTAGACTTACTCAGGCTTTATGTCTGACTCTATTTTTCTTTCGTCTTCTTTCTTCCGTTCCCCCCCCCCCCAGGTCCTCAGGGAGGGAACACAGCAGCTTGACCAGCCTCAACATCCAGCTTGAAGAAGAGAAATGTATTGCTTGGACTTTCCTGTTTTGAACTATGGCTTTGGACAATCCACTAAGGGGCTTTTGCAGTTTATCTATGTTTTATTTATGCTTCTTTAAATAATGTACTCAAGACAGATTATGAAAGTGTTATGTTATGTTTTTGGAAAGGATGTTGTTGTAACACGTATTTGACTTAACGAAATAAAGTTTGTTGTTCTTCCGCTGTTTTACAAATATGTGTTCTTATATCTGTCTTGTATATCTGTGACTTGTACTTATAAACCTCCACCAAAATTAGGGCATTCCCTTTGAGAGTGACCCTAACGGAGGTGGGGTGTTTCACTTGGTATCAGAGCATAGGTTGACCAGATAAGATAAAAAGTTTTGAAAAATTATTTTCAAAAAGGAAAATTTAAAGAAGCATTTTTAAAAGAAAAATATTATTTTATTTTAAAAAGGCAAAGTCCACTCCCCAAAGCCATAGGTACTATCTCTTATCCTTCGTTTTGAATCTATCCTTTTTGTTTCAGCATGTCGGAAGATCTTAACTTGCCGGAAGGGGTGCCAATACCTGGTTGGTTTAGACGGTTCTTAGAAGCAAGGGCCACTCAGCCAGGTCCTACCGTTCCTCCTCCCCCAGCTGAAGGAAATCATCCAGCTGCAGCAGCACCTTTTCCTCCACCTCCTCCTCGGGGAAACACGTTCGCTAAGATATGTAAAGATTTTAAAGCTATGGGAGGAAGGGATTTCCATGGAACTGAGTCCTTCGTGGCAGCCAGAAATTGGCTGAAAGAAACGGAGGACTTATTCATCATCTTTGAAGTAGAGGATAGACAGAAGGTACAGTTGGCAGTGTGGCTATTGAAGGGTGAGGCTTCCTACTGGTGGGAAGTCACTAATGCTGAAAGACCAGTGGAGACATGGGAGGACTTTAGGGCAAGGTTTGAGACCAAATTTCTCTCAGATGCAGAAAGAAGTTTGCAGTTGGAAAAATTCTTATTTCTTAAACAAGGGGACAAAACAGTCAGAGAGTATGTGAATCAGTTTGATGAGCTGGCTAGGTTTGGGCTTGACCTAGTCAACACCCCGCACAAGAAGGCTCTCCGTTTCGTCAAAGGGTTGAATGAGCCATTACACAGTTTGGCCATGACCCATATACCCATGGGAGCCACGTATGAAAGATTGGTGCAAATGGCATTGCTGAATGAAGAGGATAAGGGCAAGAAGGAGACAAAGGCAGAAAGCTCTCAAGGGAAGAAAGAGGGTTTGCAGCCCAAGAAGACAGACTTTAAGAAGGGCGGGAAAGGCAACAAAGAGAAGAGGAAGTGCAATTTCTGTGGCAAAGTGGGGCACTTAGTAAAGGACTGCCGGAAAAAGAAGGCCAAGGAGAATGGTGGGTGCTTTTCATGCGGTCAGACAGGCCACAGGGCTAAGGACTGCCCAAAGAAACGAGGACAGGGGCAGGGCGCTGGATCCACCCCAGGGGCACAGGTTCATGTGCTAGAAGCGCCACCATTGCAACAGCGAGGTATAAATACTTCTGTAGAAAGTGTAGTTTATCTTTATGATCACCCCGTTCGCACTTTATTTGATTCTGGCGCATCACACTCCTTTATCTCGTCTGCTTTAGTAGAATCTCTGCACCTAAAAACTAGTATGGTAGAGGACCCCTTAATTGTTTCAAACCCAATTGGGGGCCCAGCTCATTTGTCTATGATCTGTGTGGGATTGAAAATTTCTATTCTAAGCGTAGAATTTCAATGTAGTGCCTTTGTTTTGGGCTTTTCGGGGTATGGTTTGATTTTGGGTATGGATTGGCTATCCCGTAATGGGGCCATCCTTGATTGTGAGAAAAGGGTTGTTAGGCTCCTAACCCAGCTCGGTAATACTTTGGAAATTTCTTGTAATCCCTCGTATGCGGTTATGCTTAGTTATCTTGAATCGCTAGATGCCTCTGTTGAAAACTTGCAATCAGTTAGAGTGGTCCGGGAATATCCGGATGTCTTCGAAGAGGTGAAGGGCTTGCCTCCGAAGCGGGAAATAGACTTCCGCATATATCTAGTAGATAATGCAAAGCCCGTTGCGTTGCCCGTTAGACATATGGCTCCACGAGAAAGGAAAGAGCTCAGTAAACAGATTAAAGAGCTTCTAGAGAAGGGGTTCATTAGGAGGAGCATTTCAGAATGGGGCGCTCCGGTGGTGTTCGCTACAAAGGCGGATGGTTCACTCCGTCTATGTGTTGACTATAGGGAGCTCAACAAGCTAACGAAAAAGAATAGGCACCCTCTCCCTAGAATTGACGATTTATTTGACCAGCTTGTAGGGGCGTCTGTTTTCTCCCAACTCGATTTAGCAACCGGTTTTCATCAGCTAAGGGTGGCTGAAGATAGCATCGATAAAACGGCGTTCAGAACCCCAGACGGCTTCTTTGAATGGCTTGTCATGCCTTTCGGCTTGACAAATGCACCTGCTTACTTCATGGACCTGATGAGTAAGGTATTTAGAGATTTCCTCAATAAATTCGTAGTGGTCCTCGTAGATGATATCCTTATCTTCTCAAAGAGTGAAGAGGAACATGCTCAACACTTAAGGGCAATCATGGAAACTTTGCGAGTCCATCAACTAAAAGCCAAATTCTCCAAATGCCACTTTTGGAGAGAAGAGGTGAGGTTCCTTGGGCATATAGTATCCAAACAAGGGTTAGTGGTGGACCCTGCGAAGGTAGTGGCGGTACAGGATTGGAAGACACCAAGGAATGCAACTGAGGTCCGAAGCTTTCTAGGACTAGCAGGTTTCTATCGAAAGTTTATAAGGGATTTTGCGAAAATCTCAGCTCCGCTCACGAAATTGACCAAGAAGAATCTAGTGTTCAATTGGGATTTGGATTGCGAATTTGCTTTCCAACGACTGAAAAGGGCTCTTACAACAGCCCCAGTTTTGACGCTGCCAGATGGGAGCAAGATGTTCACTGTTTATACGGATGCATGTGGGACAGGGCTAGGCGCCGTCTTAATGCAAGAAGGAAGGGTAGTAGCTTATGGCGGGAGGCAGTTGAAGGTGCACGAAAAGAACTACCCAACCCACGATCTCGAGTTAGCCGCCATCGTCTTTGCACTCAAGTCTTGGTGACACTATCTCCTAGGTGAGAAGTTCGAACTTTACACTGACCATAAATCGTTGAAATATCTTTTCTCGCAGAAGGATCTTAACTTGAGACAACAAAGATGGATGGAGTTTCTTGCCTCGTACAATTTCGAAATCTCCTATACTCCGGGCAAAGGCAACGTAGTAGCAGACGCGTTGAGCCGAAAGAAATTGACCCTAAGCCCGTTGTTTGTTGAAAGACAAAGCCTAGAGTTTATAGCCAGCTTCGACTTTAGGCCTTCCTCCGATTTCGTACCGGGCTTGCTTGCATCTCTCGAAGTGCGCCCAACTTTAGTGGATTCAGTAGGGGCAGCACAACGCGAAGACCCTCAGCTTGTGGAAACAATTGATAGGCTAATTAGGGGTGAGACTTCAAGTCACCTCAACAGATACTCCATCGACGATAAGGGTTTACTAAGGCGGGACGGAAGACTATGCGTCCCACAGACAAACGATTTAATAAAGAAGGTTCTCGAGGAAGCACATCACTCCAAGATGACGATACACCCAGGCGGGGATAAAATGTACAAAGACATAAAAAGGACTTTCTTTTGGAATGGCATGAAAAAGGACGTGGCAGAATTCGTTTCTAAATGTATGGTGTGCCAACAGGTTAAGGCGGAACAGAAAAAGCCTGGTGGACTACTACATCCTCTGGAGGTCCCGCAGTGGAAGTGGGATAGCATCTCAATGGACTTCATCGATGGGCTGCCTAGGTCTAGGAGAGGCAACACTAGCATTTGGGTAATAGTGGATAGGCTTACTAAAAGCGCTCACTTTTTACCTGTCAAAAGTAAAAGAACTGCCTCATCCCTAGCATCACTTTACCTCAAGGAAATCGTTCGACTCCATGGAATACCATCTAGCATTGTTAGTGACCGAGACCCCATCTTCACCAGTGAGTTTTGGCGGAGTCTGCAAGAAGCAGTAGGAACGCAGTTATGCTTGAGCACAGCCTATCATCCCCAAACCGACGGCCAAACGGAGAGAGTGAACAGAGTTTTGGAAGACCTTCTAAGACTATGCGTCCTTGACTTCGGAGGGACATGGGAAGACCACCTTCCTTTGGTGGAATTTGCCTACAACAACAGCTATCAAGCAACCATAAGAATGGCGCCCTTCGAAGCTTTGTATGGAAGACCGTGCCGATCGCCCACTTGTTGGTGGGAGTCCACGGATAAGCTCATACTTGGACCAGATATGATCCGAGAGACCTCAGAGAAAGTAGACTTAATACGAAGAAGGATGAAGACGGCCCAAGACAGACAAAAGTCCTATGCCGACAAGAGAAGGACCGACCTTGAATTCGAGGTTGGAGACAGAGTTTTTCTCAAAGTATCACCACTAAGAAACGTTGTTCGTTTTGGAACCACAGGAAAGCTAGCGCCAAGATTCGTAGGGCCATTCCCTATTATCGAGAAAATTGGGAAAATGGCCTATAGATTAGAGCTACCCGAGAAGTTGGCTGGAGTCCACAACGTTTTTCACGTTTCACATCTCCGAAAATGTCTGCATGAGTCAGCTGAAGTAGTAGAGCCAAACATCCTCGAAGAGGCCGAAGTGGAACGCGAAGCAACCATAAGAAGAGTTCCAACCCGCATCTTAGGAACGGAAGTGAAGAAGCTACGCAACCGCGAAGTCAAGCTCGTCAAAGTTCAGTGGAGCGACGCCGAGGAAGACGCGACTTGGGAAACTGAAGCTAGAATCCGTACAGCCTACCCTTTTCTGTTCGAGGGTACATCCTTGATCTTTCATTTTCCTTAAGTTGCGCTTTTATCTATCTTCTTAGGTATATTTCCTCGACCTTATATTTTAGGTAGAATCTTTTTGGATGAAAACATGTAATTGAAACATGTTATGGATGATGGTTGCAAGTGGTTGCAAGTGATTGCTAGTGGTTGCTCGTGGTTGCATACACACACAATCTAGGTTTTAGATCGGCTCAGTCACTTCATATTGCATATGCATATATGTTTGCTTTCATATGTGGTTGAACTTTAATGTGTTGTCATGTGGATGTTGCATTTGTATTGAATGATTGTGCACTCATGTAGAATCAAGAATAGGAAAATTTGCATACATAATGGATTCATGGCACTTACATAATTCGCATTAAGGAGGTCAACTGAATCAGTAGGCCGCCTGATTTTGCATTAGATAAGTACATGTACACACACACTTCGCATATGATCATGAAGCATTAGAAGTCTTTTAAGGACAATGGATGCTCGTGTTTGATGAATGAGTAGATGGATGATTGGATGTTAGGATATACATTCCTCCTAACTTGAAGATTTCGGGGACGAAATCCTTTTAAGTGGGGGAGAATGTAACACCCCGAGAATTCTATAACTGTGAAATTCATGAATTAAAGTATAATCAAATTCAAATCAAAGAACTAAGGGACACGGGATACGCCATTGCGTTCGTCTCAGAAAAATACGCGAAATAGAGTCCGAGTTTTCGAAAAACGGAGTCCGTATGAAGAAGATATGGCCTTCGGAAGTTTTAAATCAAATTTAAAATTCAAACAGAATAAAATAATTAAAAATCGGGCCCAGTGGGCCAGGGCGGATAAACACCCGCCTAGGCCACCCAGGTCGACTGGGCTGTCGACCTGGGCTACCCATGTCGACAGGGCTGTCGACAGCCCTGTCGACAGGGGTGTCGACCTGGTCGAGCCCAGTCAACCTGGCTGGCCAGGTCGGTGTGTGGTCGAATTTCTGTGGTCTGCTTTGTCATTAGGGCTAGGTGGCGGGTTTTTATTGGTCTCTCTTCCTAATGAATGGCTACGATCTATCCAAGCAACATCAAGGGTCCTAATCAATTCCTAACCTCTATATAAACAACCCTAGACTAAACCCTAATCTATTCACTCAAAATTAAGAACATAGCCGCCATGTTGCTGAGGAACGACTAAGAGTAGCCGCCAACTAGAGAGAGAATTAGGAAGAAAGTTCTAAAGCCTAAAGGAATTCAAGCAACCTAAAGCCAATCAATTCAACAAAGGAGTCATATCTCTTAATTAGAGAATTCGCCGCAACCATTGTAAGTAGAGTATTACTTTGGTATGAATAAACAACTGTATTGATTTGTATGCTTGAATTGGGAAAATAAAGTAGTTCATATTTGTGCAAAATTATGTTATTCATTATAAAGAACTACATGCGGTAGTTCTATGCAAATATACGTTTGGAATATTGCGCAAATTATGTAATCTATGTTGAAGCTACATGTATGTAGTTGATTGAAATTTATGCAAGTTTGGGGCTTTGTTATTATGCCATCATGATGTATATTTTTGTGCATAAATCATTTTGCAAGTAATTAGTTTGGTTGTTATAGTTCATATGAAACTATGTTGGAATTTTGACACCATAATCCATGTATTTGCAAACTTATGAATATGGCTAGGCTATGAATGATATTTGGCATAATTGAAATCCATGATTAAGTTTATCTTGTTTACAAGAATTATATGATGACATATGTGAGACATGGCTAGGTTAGACTCAGAAATCCCTTTTTGCAAGTTTAAAGTAAACACCATGTTTAGGAATAATTATGCATAAGTATGTTTATACCATCGTTATGTGATTAGGCTCAAACCATGATTAAGTTGAACTATGCTTTTGTGTTAGTAACAAAGTATCCCCTTTGTAAACATGTAGAAACCTTATGAACATGACTTGTTTATGTTTATGCTAGAAATATTTATGCCATGCTTATGTTTGACATTATGCTATGCTTATGCGAGGAATATTTATGACATGCTTATGTTCGACATTATGCCTAAATAAGAATATAGGTTCATGTTGTAGTTAAACCTATGCAAGTTCACATGCTTTGATTCATGTCACCTATGTTACCACTATGCAAGTACACCAATTTCTATTTTGTATTTCCAACGTCGTATTGCAAGTTCATGCGCTCACCTTCCCCTCTTTGTGTATACGCCATAAGCCTCCCCTTTTCGCATGGCTAAATTGGGCTTTAAAGGGCTAAGCCCAATATATATAAACGGACGTGTAAAACGGGGGAAAATAACGTTGGGTTAAAATTAATTAATGAATGAAAATATAAAATAGAAGGGCCCAAATTCAAGTATGGGTTGGGCCCATGATTGGTGTAACCTTTACACCATTAACTTAATAATGGGCCGCAAATATTTACATATAAGAAATAAAGAAGAATGACAAGATATGTAAATGTAGAAAATACGATGTGTTTAACCCGAGGTTGGATTGAGTTGTGATGTAAACCTGCCCGGAACCGCCCGGCTGTCCAGTAGTCACAACAATACCTATCCAATGTGGGAGGTTAAACATGGAGCCCAGCAAGGACCCGAGGTTAGACTGAGTTGTGGCGTAAGACTGCCCGGAACCAACCGGCAACAGGCAGCCACAACAATACCTGTCTAATGTGAGTGGTCAGGGCCTTAATAAGACAATTAAGGCTGAGTCAGGATTGTTAGGATTAAGTGAACTAAAGACTTAATCAAAATGGAACATGCTAAACTAAACGGACTGGTGGGGGTTAGGTAGGAAACACTTAACCAACTTAGCATGTTGGCTAGAGATAGAAAACCTAGTAACGGGGGACCCTTTTCAGCAGTAACCCTAAAAGGTGTATCAGGATACCCTGAAACTAGGCAGGGTGGGGCACGATTACTGGGCTGATCGTAAGAGGTCAAAGCGACGGCGGTGGTGTAGCAGTGTAGGTTCTAACGGAGTGCGGGCGTGCACACACTCCGGCGCAGAAAAATAAGGCACTGGACACCAGTAGCATACCTGTGCACTCTAAGGTTGTGTCGGGTTGCCACTATGGGACTTGATACACCCCATGGTGGGACCAGCATAGGTAACTACAGACATCGGGGGCCATAAGACACACGTAACTATGCGAGTAGGAGCCGATCATCATAGAATGGATCACATCACCCTGATTATGGGGTGCAAATTGGAAACTAGTTTATATGGGTTCAGAGATCAACATGGGGTACGATAGTATATTCGACCCTAGATAACTTAACCAAGTTCATAGTGCTTGCCCACTTCCTGTTTTACTTATCATACCCAGTTCTTTATTCATAGACAAAATAGTACTAGACTTACTCAGGCTTTATGTCTGACTCTATTTTTCTTTCGTCTTCTTTCTTCCGTTCCCCCCCCCCCCCAGGTCCTCAGGGAGGGAACACAGCAGCTTGACCAGCCTCAACATCCAGCTTGAAGAAGAGAAATGTATTGCTTGGACTTTCCTGTTTTGAACTATGGCTTTGGACAATCCACTAAGGGGCTTTTGCAGTTTATCTATGTTTTATTTATGCTTCTTTAAATAATGTACTCAAGACAGATTATGAAAGTGTTATGTTATGTTTTTGGAAAGGATGTTGTTGTAACACGTATTTGACTTAACGAAATAAAGTTTGTTGTTCTTCCGCTGTTTTACAAATATGTGTTCTTATATCTGCCTTGTATATCTGTGACTTGTACTTATAAACCTCCACCAAAATTAGGGCATTCCCTTTGAGAGTGACCCTAACGGAGGTGGGGTGTTTCAGAATTGGACCTTGGGACATAGCCCATCGCGTTCAGAAGGCCTCAAAACGTTAAGATCGACAGTAAGCAGGCCCAAATCCGAGAAAGTCCAAAAATCCACTTTATTTCACGAAATTCGGAATTAAATATTAAAATATTATTAAATCCGAAAACCCTAACCCTAATGGCCAGCCGCCGCCCAGAAATTGATGGCCAGAAATCACCCAAATTCAAACGCTAATATCTCTCAATCCGTTCAACGAAAATTGACGTATGACCTACCAAATCGAAGAGAATTCAGAGAGCTACAAATCTATACGGTTAAGATCGGGTTTTGACGCACGGATTTCGCGAATTTCGTCCGAGAAGGGGCTGCGGTTTTTATTGGTTTGCAGGCCCTAGGAGAGGCCGAGTTCGACGGGGTTGATGGTGTAGGTGGCTCTCGACATGGCGGTCGCGGTGGTGGTGTTGGATCGGCGAATGGAGGCTTCTAGAGGGGTGCGATTTTGGCATTGGAAAGGGGGTTTGGGTTCGGTGGTATACGACGGGTTGGAGAGGAAGAAAGGTCCGCTTTCTTTTTCTTATTATTTTATTATTTAATTATTTAATTTGTCCGATCTTTAAAAATTCATAACTCTCTCATACGAGGTCCATTTGACGAACCGTAAATTGCGTTGGAATCACAAAATTAAGAGCTTCGCGATGGCGCAGACCGCAGCTGAAAAGAAAACAGTCGAATTTCAGCCAAAATTCAAGGTGAGAATTCAAAATTCTATTATTTAATTAATTATTTAATTATTTTCTCGCTTTAAAAATAATTGCATGATGATGTTTATTCAATTCTGAAATGTCTGGTGTTGTATGAATCATTGGTTGTGATTGCGATATGTTTTGTTGTGTACGATGTGTTAGATCCGTATTAAAATTGCAGTTAATATCGAATTTTATTTACGATTAGAAATTAGATCTAAAATTTGATCTAAAATATATTATATTCAGAATTACATCATATTTATTCAGATTTAGTTATTATAATTTATTTCAGGTTATTAAATATTATTTCTATTATTCTGTAATGAATAATAGAACTTGATCGACAAATAAAAACTCATTTTTATTTGTTGATATTATAATAAGAACTTGAAAGACAATGAAAGCTTATTTTTATTTGTTGAATTTACAAAAGAAATTGAGCGATAAGTCAATTCTTATTTTAATTTGTTTACATTAAAAAGAATGAAAATTTTATGTAAATTTGTTTACATTAAAAAGAGTGATTAAAAAGGATATATTTTAATATGAGGTTTTATCATTAAAAAGAATGAAAACAAAAGATTTCATTTTTTTTATGTAAAAATAGTTTTCAATCAAAAGTCATAATTTATTTGTCAATTTGATGTTCAATAAAAGTTGCAACATTAAAAATCTCATTTTTAATGTAATATTGTTTTCAAATAAAAGAAGCAACATAAAAATTTCATTTTTAATGAAATAGTGTTTTCATAAAAAGAAGCAACGTAAAAGGTTTTATTTTTATGTGTTCATTGTTTTCAATAGAAAGATTTTACATTAAGAAATTACATTTTTAATGTGATTTGGGTTTCATCGTAAAGATTAAAATAAAAAGATTATATCTTTATTTTCTTTTTGTTGAAATGAAGAGTTTATAAAATAAGATTGCATTTTTATTGAAATTTTGTTCATTGAAATATAATTTGTTCTTTTTATTTGTATTCACATATACAAATAAAACATTGAAAAATAATCTGTTCTTTTTATTTGTATTCACAAATACAAGTAAACATAGAAATAAAGTTTGTCCCTTTTATTTGTACTTATATATACAAATAAAACATTAAATTGAAATATGTCATTTTATTTGTATCCTCAAATACAAATAAAACATTGAAACAAAAGTTCATTTTTTTTTCATTTGTATTCACAAATACAAATATGCACTGAAAATAAAATTGCTCTTTTAATTGCACTCACAAATGCAATTATGCATTAAAACAAAATTTGTTCTTTATTTTGCATTCACTAATGCAAATCTAACATAGGAAATAAGTTAACTTTTTATTATGTTCTTCAATGTGAATGTAACATGAAATAAATAAAATTGGCCTTTTTGTTTGCATTCACAATGCGAACAAAACCTTTAAAAAAAAAAGATTTATATTTTGTTCGCATTCACAATGCGAACGAAACATTAAAAATAAGATTTACATTTTTGTTCGCATTCACAATGTGAGCAAACCATTAAAAATACATTTTTGTTTACATTCCACAATGTAAACAGTACATGAAAATAAAAATTTTATTTTTGTTTGCATTCTACAATGCAAACGAAACGTAGAAAATAGAAAATACATTTTTGCATCCTACCATGCAAATAAAAGAAGAAAGAAAAAAAATTACATTTTTGTTTACAACTTTTGTTGCAAGCAAATAAGAAAATAAAATTTGCATTTTTGGTTTGCAAATTTAGATGCAAACTAATTTACATTTTTTTTTTATTTTTTTTGCATTCCATCATGCAAATAAAACAAAGAGATAAATTTCATTTGTTGTTTGCAACCTTTGTTGCAAACAAACAAGAGAATAAAAATTACATTTACATTTTGTTTGCAAATTTAGATGCAAACAAATTTATTAAAAACAAATTTTTCATTTTTGTTGCATGTTTTTAAATGCGAACAAAACATTAAAATAAAGGCTATAATTTTTATTTATTTACTTCACTTGATGTAAATAGACATGAAATAAGAAGTTGTTCTTTTATTTACATTTCTTGATGTAAATAAAACTAGAAATTTAATATTACATTTTTATTTGCATTACTCAACGCAAATAAAACATGAGAACGAAAGACACATTTTCATTTGCAATCCTTAATGCAAATAAATTATGAAATGAAAAAGTTACAATTTTTTTAAATTTACATTCCTCTATGTAAATAAACATCAAATAAAAAGGTTGAATCTTTATTTGCATTCTCTATTGCAAATAAAGCATGAAATGAATAGTTATTGTAACACCCCGTGTATTCTATAACTGTGGAATTAACAAATTAAAGTATAATTAATTTGAAATCAAAGAACTAAGGGAAACGGGATACGCCATTGCGTTCGTCTCGGAAAAATACGCGAAATAGAGTCCGAGTTTTCGAAAAACGGAGCCCGTATGAAGAAGATATGGCCTTCGGAAGTTTCTGAATTAAGTTTAAAATTCAAACAGAATAAAATAGCTCAGAAAATCAAGTTTAAATTCCAAAATGGGGCCCAATGGGCCAGGGCGGAAGAACACCCGCCTAAGGCACCCAGGTCGACTGGGCTGTCGACCTGGTCTAGCCAGGTCGACAGGGCTGTCGACAGGGCTGTCGACAGGGCTGTTGACCTGGTCCAGAGCCAGGTCGAACCCAGCCCAACCTGGCTGGCCTATTCTATGTTGGTCGATTTTCTGCAGTCTGCTTTGTCATTAGGGCTAGGTGGCAGGCTCTAATTGGTCTCTCCTTAGGATGAATGGCTACGATCAATCCAAGCAACATCGATGGTCCTAATCAGTTCATAAACTCTATAAAAATGACCCTAGACTCTACCTAGGTTTCTTACACAATTCTCTAGCCTCCATTGCTCTCTTCTTCTAATAAAAAAATAAAAATGGCGTCGCTGCTCTGCTGGAATTAAAACTAGAAGATAATCAACATCAGCCTAAGCAACTCAATTCAAACTAGAGATTAAAGTTTCTGCAAAGATTCTACAACAAGTTAAAGTTCTTTCTTTAATCCAATCAAGGCAAGTACAGTTATTTTCCGCTATAAACGTTAATTATAATTTTGATATGTTTTTAATTCTGAATCTGAGATTGTATATATATTCTCTTCTGTCAGATTTGTTTTTCTGTGACTGTTCTGTATCCCTTTTCTTCTTTTCTGTTTTTATAGCCAGGCTACCACGAGCCTGTGCCTAATCTCATAAGAGATGAACGTATGAACGCAAATTTTGGGATAAATAATGAATGATGCGAAATTTGACAAGACTAAATTGAATGTATGACTTTAGGTCTGAGGCATAAAATATATTGGACATATGCATAAATTTGACTATGAACATATAATTTATGCATGTTGTATGCATAGTTATGTTGTAATTTAGAACTGTAATTAATGAGCATATGTTGTAAACTAGATTTGGATCTATGCATATTCTATGATAGAAGAAAAGAGGAACCATTGTAAGATTACATATGATTTGAGACTTTGGACAAAATGCACATAAAAGTCAAGATCTGATTTTTAGAAGATATGATTTAAAGATTTATATTGTTGGGTATAGTTTGCATAATGATTCATGACTCAAAAAGAAGAAGATATGGAAACTTAGGTGTAAAGATTTACATTAATTAGGATATCTATTATTGTGATTTCACCTAAATAGGGATTTTTGGATATATGGCATGCATTGAAATTAATGGTTATATTTGGTATAATTTACATGTGAATCTGCTGTAAAATGCTAGTTTAACAAAAATTGGAACATATGTTATATGGTAAATTATGTCCATATTCTGCGCTATGTAAATTTATGCAAGCATGGAATATATGTTCATATTGTGAATCATGACAATTATGTAGGCATTTGAATCTAGGCCTAATTTATGATTAGGCAAGGCATGTAAATAGAACCTTTAGAAATATTAAATCTGCTAATTTGCTAAGTTGCCTAAACTGCTAGTTCTGTTATATGGCCTAGACTGCTATTTAGATTGAAATGCCTAATCTGTTAAATTTGTCTGTTGAGATGCCTAATCTGTTATATGCTAAAATCTGCTAAGTTGCTTAATCTGCTAAATCCGTTAAGTCATATAAAATCTGTTATCTGCTATGTTGATATAATCATCATGTTATTGATATAATCTGAATTGGCATATATATTGGGCGTGCGCATAAACGGTAAATCATTAATTAATTGGCCGCAAAGATAAACATGGCTAACTCGAGGTTAGAATGAGTTTGCGGCGTAAATCTGCCCGGAACCGCCCGGCACATCCAGTGGCCGCAAACAATAGGTTCTAATGTGAGAAGTTAGTCATAACATGCGTAAGACACGAGGTTAGGTCTGGCTTGTGGCAGAAGTCTGCCCGGAACCGCCCGGCATATCCAGCGGCCACAAGCTACCGACCTAATGTGAGAGGTCTGTGCATTAATAATTAATTAATGCAAAATCTAAGATAAGAATGACGTCTAAAACGTATTGGGGAAATAGGGTTAAACCAAAGGGATTAATAGATGTAGTAAAACCCGTCCATGAATCTGTAGGCCCAATACAAAGTTAGACAAATCTGAAAAATCTGTACATCTGACCTGTTAGTCTGAAAACTTGTTAACTTAATTTGTGAATTAGTAAATCTGAATTCTGTATGTCTGAACTTGTAAACAAGTTAATCTGAAATCTGTTAGTCTGGGGACACAAGGTTAGGAGGGGGATTACTTGTGTCATCTGTTGTTTGGGACCCATATTAGTCAGTAACCCTTTCTGGTATCAAAACTTTGACCCAACAGTAGGTAGGGTCCGGGCACGCTTACTGAACTAATTATAAGTGGTTCATTCTGATAATGGCGAGGGGTGTTGATGGTGCGTTCCAACCGGGTCATGTGCGTGCATGGATCCCGGTCTGCCTCTGAGGATGTAAGACGCCGTGACATCTGTAAATAGGTCTGTGCCAATTGGTTGTCACTTTAGGGAGTGATACACCCTACTGTGGGGCCGACACAGGATATTTATGTATTAGGGAGCCGATCGCTTGGGGTAGGGTTTTAGGGTACGCTTAGTTCTGTCTGTTTCTGTTGGTACCGTCTGTTGGGTGGTAACACCTGTCTGTTTCTGCGTGGTACCGTCTGTTCGGGTGGTAAAGGCCCATTACTAGTGTACACCTAATCCCACATTCTGTTTCCGTAGAGATAAATCTGTTTCTGCTTCTGTCTGTTTCTGATCGGGTAGTAAAGGCCCATTATTAGCATTCTGTTTCTGTTAAAGTATTCTGTACCCGTTCCTGCTTCAATTTAGACATTAGGGTGACACCTAATTTTACTATACTAGTATTAGTGCAGAGAAGTGTAAAACAATAGTTTATATCATTCTGTTTTTCTGTTATATCTGCTACACCTGTTATAGTTATCTCACATCCAGTTTTATGTTCATATTATTATTATTATTATCTGTTCATATGCTGAAAGTCACTGGACTTGCCAGACTTTTTGTCTGACCCTTGTTGTTTCGCCTCCTTTCTTCCGTTTCCCCCCCAGGTTATCCAAGGAGGGAAATACTTTAGCTTGATCCGGATTTCTCTTTGCTTGAAGTGCTTAAAGTATGGCTTGGCTCTGTATAGCTTCCGTTCCATGGGGATTATGATTTTAAACTATGCATTTTGAAGGCTTTTGTACAAGACTGATATTTTGTACTTGAATTCTGAAATTGAAAGGATGTAACCATATTAATTTCTGTTTCCGCTGTAATAAAGTTAAAAATTTTCGAGTACTGTTTTATCTGTCTTGTAAGTTTCTGTTCTGTTTACTAAAATGCTCCACCAAAGTTAAGGCATTCCCTTTGTGAGTGACCTTGACGGAGGTGGGGTGTTACACTTGGTATCAGAGCTGAAGGTTACCAGATTGGGTAAAGTTTTTGAAAACTGTTTTCAAAAAGGTTTTGAAAGGAAGTATTTTCAAAAATAAAGCTTATTTTGAAAAACATGATCCCCAAGAGCCATATATCTTTCTTTCATTCCTTTTTGTATCGAAACCTTTCCTTTTTCGTTCCAGCATGTCTGAAGCATCTGAGATACCAGAGGGTGTTCATGTACCCAGTTGGTTTCGTCAATATCTTGAGGCTAGGACCGCCGCTGCAGGTCCAGCAAATGATCCCCCTCCTCCACCCCCTCCTCGTGCAATTGCTTTCTCAAAGATCCGTAGAGATTTTAGGGCCATGGGTGGGAAGGATTTCAAAGGAACTGAATCATTCGTAGAAGCTAGGAATTGGCTCAAAGAAACTGAGGATCTATTCGTTATCTTCGAGGTGGACGATAGGCAGAAGGTACAGTTGGCAGTATGGCTGCTCAAAGACGAAGCTTCCTACTGGTGGGAAGTCACTAACGCCGAGAGGCCGGTTGAGACATGGATGGATTTCAGAACAAGGTTTGAGACAAAATTCCTCTCGCAAGCTGAACGAAGTTTACAATTGGAAAAGTTCTTGTCTCTTAAGCAAGGAAGTATGACGGTCAAGGAATACGTCAACCAGTTCAACCAACTAGCAAGATTCGGATTGGATTTAGTCAACACTCAGCATAAAAAGGCTCTCCGCTTTGTTAAAGGATTGAATGAGCCACTGCACAGCCTAGCCATAACCCATGTACCCATGGGAGCAACTTACGAGAAATTGGTGGATATGGCACTACTGCACGAGGAAGACAAGGGCCCGAAAGAGACAAAGAAGGAAGAACCACAGAATAAGAAAGCGGGGCCCGAAAAGGAAACACAAAAGAAGGATGAGAAGCCTGAAGATAAGAAGGGGAAAAAGTGTTTTACTTGTGGGAGCTCAACTCATCTGAACAAGGATTGCAGAAAAAGGAAGGGCGCTTGCTTCAACTGTGGGGAGATGGGACACTTCACTAGGGACTGCCCGAAGAGACGAGGACAAGGAGGGCAGGCGAACACTCTTGAGGCTAGTGGCTAGGATAGAAATAGGAAAATTTCTATAGTAGGTTTAATTTCTTTATCTGATTGTGACTTTTTCTGATTTTGGTATTTTGATTTTGTAATCGATACTCTGCACTTTAATGCTAGTATTATTTCTGAATTCCGCTATAGACTCAGACCCATAAGGGTTATGGATCATCTGTTTGAGACTAGGGTTTGAGGGATATCTGTGTTAGGCGTCAAGTATGACGCATACATTCTGAGTTTTCGTGGGGTGTCAATTTGATATTGGTTTCGGTCTTTGGGGCCAATACTTAGGACCCATGTCTAATGGGAACCAAATTTTCGTTCTATCTATACTCGCTTCCATCATTCGACTGTATCCTATCGATCGAATATTTGAACTTTAGGTAGAAACTAATGGGTGTAAACATATGTTTGAGACATGTTATGTTTGATGGTTGCAAGTGGATGCAAGTGGTTGCTAGTGGTTGCCCGTGGATGCATATACACACACTAGGCACTAGATCGGCTCGAAAACACTCTCATACTGCATATGGATGGGTGAGCATTTTTCAATTCTTGTGGATGCAAATTGGTTGATTCAGCACATGGATGTTGCATTTGAGTGAATGGTTGTGCACTCATATAGAAATAATATATATCATCAGAATTCTATTGCATACATGTTGGACTCATGGCACTGACATAATTCGCATTAAGGAGGTCAACTGAATCAGTAGACCGCCTGATCTTTGCATTAGATAAGGAACATATACACACACTTTTGCATATGTTCATACAACATTAGAAGTTTTCTAAGGACAATGGATGCTTGTGGATGATGGTTGAGTAGATGGGTGATTGGATGGTAGGACACATTCTTCTTAACTTGAAGATTTCGGGGACGAAATCCTTTTAAGAGGGGGAGAATGTAACACCCCGTGTATTCTATAACTGTGGAATTAACAAATTAAAGTATAATTAATTTGAAATCAAAGAACTAAGGGAAACGGGATACGCCATTGCGTTCGTCTCGGAAAAATATGCGAAATAGAGTCCGAGTTTTCGAAAAACGGAGTCCGTATGAAGAAGATATGGCCTTCGGAAGTTTCTGAATTAAGTTTAAAATTCAAATAGAATAAAATAGCTCAGAAAATCAAGTTTAAATTCCAAAATGGGGCCCAATGGGCCAGGGCGGAAGAACACCCGCCTAAGGCACCCAGGTCGACTGGGTTGTCGACCTGGTCTAGCCAGGTCGACAGGGCTGTCGACAGGGCTGTCGACAGGGCTGTCGACCTGGTCCAGAGCCAGGTCGAACCCAGCCCAACCTGGCTGGCCTATTCTATGTTGGTCGATTTTCTGCAGTCTGCTTTGTCATTAGGGCTAGGTGGCAGGCTCTAATTGGTCTCTCCTTAGGATGAATGGCTACGATCAATCCAAGCAACATCGATGGTCCTAATCAGTTCATAAACTCTATAAAAATGACCCTAGACTCTACCTAGGTTTCTTACACAATTCTCTAGCCTCCATTGCTCTCTTCTTCTAATAAAAAAATAAAAATGGCGTCGCTGCTCTGTTGGAATTAAAACTAGAAGATAATCAACATCAGCCTAAGCAACTCAATTCAAACTAGAGATTAAAGTTTCTGCAAAGATTCTACAACAAGTTAAAATTCTTTCTTTAATCCAATCAAGGCAAGTACAGTTATTTTCCGCTATAAACGTTAATTATAATTTTGATATGTTTTTAATTCTGAATCTGAGATTGTATATATATTCTCTTCTGTCAGATTTGTTTTTCTGTGACTGTTCTGTATCCCTTTTCTTCTTTTCTGTTTTTATAGCCAGGCTACCACGAGCCTGTGCCTAATCTCATAAGAGATGAACGTATGAACGCAAATTTTGGGATAAATAATGAATGATGCGAAATTTGACAAGACTAAATTGAATGTATGACTTTAGGTCTGAGGCATAAAATATATTGGACATATGCATAAATTTGACTATGAACATATAATTTATGCATGTTGTATGCATAGTTATGTTGTAATTTAGAACTGTAATTAATGAGCATATGTTGTAAACTAGATTTGGATCTATGCATATTCTATGATAGAAGAAAAGAGGAACCATTGTAAGATTACATATGATTTGAGACTTTGGACAAAATGCATATAAAAGTCAAGATCTGATTTTTAGAAGATATGATTTAAAGATTTATATTGTTGGGTATAGTTTGCATAATGATTCATGACTCAAAAAGAAGAAGATATGGAAACTTAGGTGTAAAGATTTACATTAATTAGGATATCTATTATTGTGATTACACCTAAATAGGGATTTTTGGATATATGGCATGCATTGAAATTAATGGTTATATTTGGTATAATTTACATGTGAATCTGCTGTAAAATGCTAGTTTAACAAAAATTGGAACATATGTTATATGGTAAATTATGTCCATATTCTGCGCTATGTAAATTTATGCAAACATGGAATATATGTTCATATTGTGAATCATGACAATTATGTAAGCATATGAATCTAGGCCTAATTTATGATTAGGCAAGGCATGTAAATAGAACCTTTAGAAATATTAAATCTGCTAATTTGCTAAGTTGCCTAAACTGCTAGTTCTGTTATATGGCCTAGACTGCTATTTAGATTGAAATGCCTAATCTGTTAAATTTGTCTGTTGAGATGCCTAATCTGTTATATGCTAAAATCTGCTAAGTTGCTTAATCTGCTAAATCCGTTAAGTCATATAAAATCTGTTATCTGCTATGTTGATATAATCATCATGTTATTGATATAATCTGAATTGGCATATATATTGGGCGTGCGCATAAACGGTAAATCATTAATTAATTGGCCGCAAAGATAAACATGGCTAACTCGAGGTTAGAATGAGTTTGCGGCGTAAATCTGCCCGGAACCGCCCGGCACATCCAGTGGCCGCAAACAATAGGTTCTAATGTGAGAAGTTAGTCATAACATGCGTAAGACACGAGGTTAGGTCTGGCTTGTGGCAGAAGTCTGCCCGGAACCGCCCGGCATATCCAGCGGCCACAAGCTACCGACCTAATGTGAGAGGTCTGTGCATTAATAATTAATTAATGCAAAATCTAAGATAAGAATGACGTCTAAAACGTATTGGGGAAATAGGGTTAAACCAAAGGGATTAATAGATGTAGTAAAACCCGTCCATGAATCTGTAGGCCCAATACAAAGTTAGACAAATCTGAAAAATCTGTACATCTGACCTGTTAGTCTGAAAACTTGTTAACTTAATTTGTGAATTAGTAAATCTGAATTCTGTATGTCTGAACTTGTAAACAAGTTAATCTGAAATCTGTTAGTCTGGGGACACAAGGTTAGGAGGGGGATTACTTGTGTCATCTGTTGTTTGGGACCCATATTAGTCAGTAACCCTTTCTGGTATCAAAACTTTGACCCAACAGTAGGTAGGGTCCGGGCACGCTTACTGAACTAATTATAAGTGGTTCATTCTGATAATGGCGAGGGGTGTTGATGGTGCGTTCCAACCGGGTCATGTGCGTGCATGGATCCCGGTCTGCCTCTGAGGATGTAAGACGCCGTGACATCTGTAAATAGGTCTGTGCCAATTGGTTGTCACTTTAGGGAGTGATACACCCTACTGTGGGGCCGACACAGGATATTTATGTATTAGGGAGCCGATCGCTTGGGGTAGGGTTTTAGGGTACGCTTAGTTCTGTCTGTTTCTGTTGGTACCGTCTGTTGGGTGGTAACACCTGTCTGTTTCTGCATGGTACCGTATGTTCGGGTGGTAAAGGCCCATTACTAGTGTACACCTAATCCCACATTCTGTTTCCGTAGAGATAAATCTGTTTCTGCTTCTGTCTGTTTCTGATCGGGTAGTAAAGGCCCATTATTAGCATTCTGTTTCTGTTAAAGTATTCTGTACCCGTTCCTGCTTCAATTTAGACATTAGGGTGACACCTAATTTTACTATACTAGTATTAGTGCAGAGAAGTGTAAAACAATAGTTTATATCATTCTGTTTTTCTGTTATATCTGCTACACCTGTTATAGTTATCTCACATCCAGTTTTATGTTCATATTATTATTATTGTTATCTGTTCATATGCTGAAAGTCACTGGACTTGCCAGACTTTTTGTCTGACCCTTGTTGTTTCGCCTCCTTTCTTCCGTTCCCCCCCAGGTTATCCAAGGAGGGAAATACTTTAGCTTGATCCGGATTTCTCTTTGCTTGAAGTGCTTAAAGTATGGCTTGGCTCTGTATAGCTTCCGTTCCATGGGGATTATGATTTTAAACTATGCATTTTGAAGGCTTTTGTACAAGACTGATATTTTGTACTTGAATTCTGAAATTGAAAGGATGTAACCATATTAATTTCTGTTTCCGCTGTAATAAAGTTAAAATTTTTCAAGTACTGTTTTATCTGTCTTGTAAGTTTTTGTTCTGTTTACTAAAATGCTCCACCAAAGTTAAGGCATTCCCTTTGTGAGTGACCTTGACGGAGGTGGGGTGTTACAGTTATATTTTGTGTTATTATTTATATCCCCTATTACGAATGGAATTAAAAGATTACATTTTTCTTTTCATTTATTTACAATAAAAGAAATTGAAATAAAGATTATATTTTTATCATCATTTTTGATGCGATAAAAGAATAGAAATAAAGATTTCATTTTTATTGACATTTTACATGCGATAAAAAGAACAGGAATAAAAGAGATATTTTTATCATCGTGTTATATATTGTGTATTACACTGCCATAGGCAAGTTACCTGACTTGTTTATGTGATTGGGTCGATAATTTTCACACGTCGCCTAAGTGTACAAATAATTTATTATTTGTTTGTTGGTTGAAACCCCACACGGGTGTTGGGATGAAAATTAACATACACTAATCCCAATATTTAATTGTATGTTGATCGTTAGATCGACAGGCTGCGATGAGCGTTATTATTTAATTTTAACGCTTATGCAGTGGAATTTACACTTTGGATGAAATGGATGATTTGATGATTATATTTTTATTGTCATATATATGATGTGTGTGAAATCCATATAATCCAAATTATATGGTAAATGATTGAGTCGCATTTCGATTCAGATGATCTTTTAAATAAGAATATTCTTACACTAAAAATTCTTTTTATAAAGGATATATTTTCATAAAAATGATATTTTAGTTAAATATATTTTTAAGATAAAGAATATGTGTAAAAGATAAGAATATGTAATATGAAGAATACTTTCCAATTAGAATCTTTTGTATAAAGAGTATTTTAATGATTATTTTAAAATATATTTTATAATAATGAATTAATATTTAAAGGGAAATCCTTTAATTAAGATTATTAGAATTTGCAATTATATTTTATGATATAAGATACATTGAGATGTGAAGTGGATTTATCGTGGATGGTGTTTTTTTAAATGACATTTGTCCTTTAATCCAATTTACATCGAAATTATTATTTGGAATTTGTAAATCTACTCATAGATTTAACAAAAGCATTTTCTAAAAATCTAGTTCTCCAATTTAATATATATTAAATTGGAATTAAGTGGAAATTCTATTGATAATGATCGAAATGGGTTTTCTGTAAAAGAAGACCGATAGTATATATGGAATTTAAGAGGCTCTGCCGTTATTCCATGTATATTGTTGGTCCGATACAGAAATTCACATCGAGTATGAATTGATTGATTTCTGTGGAATTCCATATTTTGGAAATTGATTTGTGGGTTTATCGTGAACAGTGCTTTAAATAACACGAGTTCTTTAACCCGTTTAAAACAAGATTTATTCCTTAAAATAAATGATCTTGTAATAATGATTTTTGATATTAAATCAAATATAGAATTTTTAATAAATCTTTTAAGGAAAATTTAAGAGTTAATTTATTAATTTATCTTTGATAAAATTAATGAGAATCTTTTAATATGAATATCTTATTAAAAGAATATTCTGAGTTGGAATGAGGCGTAATGTGTGATGTTCCAATATTTGATTTTTAATCACAAAATACACGAGTTATTCAGAAAGACCGGATTTTAACCCATTCTGAATAATCATCACGACGATCAAGAGTCGAAGATGAAGGCAGTGGTTGAAGACCGAAGGTTTTCACATCGTTGGGTTGATGATGACTGGTATCTTGAATTGGGACTGTACATTCCAAGGCAAGGTATTTGGTAATGATCGTCCAAATGCATTTGGAGATCAACGGACACGTTGTTTCGTTCAGACCCAGAACGGACTTGTAAATGGATTGTGTGCCTGACATTGTATTCCTTTCTACTATATTTGTTGAACGCTACTAATTATATATTTCTGTTTGGTGTTTATCACCCTTCTCTGAGACGTATGAGCTTAGAGGTTATATATATATTGGTAGATGATCGATGATATGGTATGGTCTGACAATGTGGCATGCTAAGATGCAATTGATCAAGGATTTGTTGAAAAGCAGGCCTTGTGGTTGATGATCAAAGCACAGTCTATTTAGGCATAGCTTTGTGTATATCGTGACTTCGCGAGCCTCACACACCGGTAGAGTCTAAAACGGGAGAAGGGAACGCAGGGAGTGCACACGTTTCTTTCTAGCTAGAGTGATGCCAGGGACCTACCAGCGCTGGCATTTATTCATTGTGGTTGTTGGATTTTTCGAGGCCTCGGTTTTATGCGGTCGCCACTGGCCGTATTATAGGTCCAAAGGGACCGGGAAGCGTGTGTTCAGGCATTTCTAATCCACAAAAGTAAGTGTGGATCGGCCCTGCAGGATCCAAGGGTTGGACAGAGTACCAATCCTGGGGCATTGCTAGAGTGTCTCGAATCGGTAAGGATCTCCTCCCGAGCCTTGACTCGGATAGAAACCCAAATTTCCAATACGACATCACGCGGTTTTGATTGTATACCTATATATATGACGACATAGTGGGATGGGGCACTCATGCCGTCTAGGATTGATACATTTACTTTGATGTGTTTCAATTGGTTGCACACTATTATTATATAATACCGTTTTTATCGTAACAAGCATCTTTTGATCATTATAAGGTAAAACCCTATCCTCCGGTTTGCGTTGCATTGTGTGATGGGACTTGGGTCTTATAATGGTTTCATTTTTCAGAAAAAGAATTGCGTTATTTTGACGATTTACTTTAGTCATGCACTGGCAATCCAATGGAGTAAACCCGTTCCGCGTTAGCGGTGTGGTCCTGTGATTAGCCTTATTATTAATTAAGATTAGTTTAAGAATTCTCACACCAGTCCCACGACTGACCTGTAGTTTGTTTCACTTTGCAAACTCGGGTGCCCTCTTTCCACACGGGCAGTCGAGTAGCTTATTTGACAGATATATAAAACAAGATCCTGGATTGAAGACTGAAGCGGTGGCCATAATGTTGATAGCCTTCCACTGAGATTAGTTCCGCTGCAATGTATTCATTTATTGTAATTTATTCTTCCGCTGTAATTTTATTCCCATGTATTCTGATATATATATTCTGTACTCTGATGTAACATTTATTATAGTGTTATAAAAGTCTTCTGTTATCTGTTGTAATGTGTTGTATGCCCAAAGTTAAAGCATTCGTAGGTTTCCACTTTTTGGGTCAGACCTGTGTGGTTTATGGTCGATCCAAAGGGCGGGAATTTGCGGGTCTTTACAATTTCTAACGGTCTTGGACTTCCTTTATTCTTTGCCTAATCCAGGATATCTTCTCTATGGATTCACAGACGAAGTCTGGTCCGAGTATAACTTTGTCGGTGGTTTCCCACCAGCAAGTTGGCGATTTTCATAGCCTCCTGTAAAGCGCTTCGAAAGGGGCCATACCAATCATCGTTTGAAAACTATTGTTGTAGGTGAACTCTATTAGTGGTAAACGTTGCTTCCAAACTCCTCTAAAGTCGATGAAGCAAGCTCTGAGTTAGTCTTCTAAGATTCTGTTTACTCTTTATGTCTGTACGTCGGTCTGTGGATGATACGATGTGCTTTGATTGAGGGTCGTTCCCAATGCCATTTGTAGTCTTCTCCAAATTTCGCTAGTGAACAAGGGGTCTCTATCACTTACAATACTCGATGGAATACCATGTAATCTGACTATCTCTTTGACATATAATTGGGCTATTGAGATTGCAGTCCTTGTCTTCTTGACTGGTTTAAAATGGGTGCTTTTGGTTAAACGATCTACCACAACTCAAATGGCCTTATTCCCTTTTTTGCTTCTAGGAAGTCCAACTATAAAGTCCATGGAAATATGTTCCCACTTCCACATGGGGATCTATAAAGGTAGCAATAATCGGCTAGGCTTCCCTTGCTCCGCTTTGACTTTTTGGCACGTCAAGCATTTGGCCACGAACTCGGCTACATCCCTCTTCATTCCTTCCCAATGGAGATTCCTCTTTATATCTTTGTACATTTTATCCCCAATGGGGTGTATGGTCAATTTTTACCTATGGCAGTCCTCTAGAATTTCTTTCCTCAACCCTTCATCCTTAGGGATGTAAAGTCGTTCGCCCCAAAATAAACTTCCATCATCGCTAATCGAATACCTAACCAAATGGGAAAGGTTTCTTTCCTTCCCACTTTCTCTTTTATGCTTCTTAATTCCTTGTCAAGGTCTTCTGTGCTTTGGATCCTCCTTCTTAGGGTAGGTCTAATTATCATAGCCCAAAGAAAACCATTAAAAGTGATTGGTGAGAGTTGCAAATTAAAAAGTAGAGAGAAACACTAGTTGTTTCCATTCTGTCATCGCATTCAAAATCGTATGTTTCCTACTCAAATCATCCGCCACAACATTTCCCTTTCCCGGGGTATACTAGATCATGAAGTCAAATGAGACAATATATTCCATCCATCGTTGTCTCAAGTTTAAGTCACGTTGAGAAAATAAATATTTAGGGATTTATGGTCAGTAAAGAGTTCTAATTTCTCCCCTAAAAGATAATGCCTCCACATTTTAAGGGCAAACACTACTGCGGCTAAGTCAAGGTCATGAATTGGGTACATCTTCTCTGTATCCTTGAGTTGTCTACTATCGTAAGCAATTACTCTTCCTTCTTGCATAAGGACTGCTCCTAAACCGGTCCCACAAACATCGTTGTAAACTGTAAATGGTTTTGAACCATCGGGTATAATTAGGACTGGTGTGCTAGTCACATTTATTACTCTAAGAAAACACCAAATTCTTCTTTGTTAATTGGGATAAGTGAGTAGAAATCTTTGCAAAGTCCTTAATAAATTTCCTATAATATCCAGCTAATCCAAGGATGCTTCTCACTTCCGTAGCATTCCGAGGTATCCTTCATTCCTTGATAGCCTCGATTTTTGTGGAGTCTACGGCAAGGCCTTCACTTAACACAATGTTTCCCAAAAACCTAACTTCTTCCCTCCAGAAATGGAACTTCGAGAATTTTTCTTTCAATTAGTTCTTTCTTAATATCCCTAACACTTGTCACAAGTGATTTTCATGTTCTTTACGTTCTTATGAAAATATAGGGATATCATTTACGAAGACCACCCCTATTTTATTTAGAATTCCCCTAAACACTCTACTCATGAAGTCAATAAAGTAAGCGGGTGCATTCGTTAGTCCGAAGGGCATAACTCCCCATTGGAACAATCCATCCAGCGTCCTAAATGCAGTTTTATCCTTACCGTCCTCCGCGATTCTTAACTCTTCGAATCCAGCAGCAAGGTCTAATTGGGAAAATAATCGAACTCCTCCCAAGTGGTCAAAAAGGTCATCGATTCTAGGTAAAGGGTACCTATTCTTCTTGGTCAATTTATTAAGTTCCCTATAGTCCACACAAAGTCTCAAAGATTCGTCTGCTTTGGTGGCAAATACTACAGGTGCTCCCTATTTTGAAATAATTCGTCGAATGAAACCTTTTTGCAATAACTCTAAAATCTGCTTATCGATCTCCCTTCTTTCCTTCGGCGCCATATGCCTCAAGGGTAGTGCTAGAGGTCTAGCACACTTCTCTAGATCAATACGAAAAGAGATTTCTCTATGGGGTGGAAGTCCTGTGACTTCCACAAAAACGTCCAAGAACTCACAAATTATAGGGACCGAAGATGGTCCTTCAGAACTAGGAGATAAGGAATATAATAAGGCTTTATCCTTGATTCTAACATTACAAGGAATATTTAGGCTACGTCCTCCTCGGCTCCTAAGACAAACGATTCTTTTATCGCAATCTAGGACGACCCATAAAATGATAGTCAGTCCATACCTAGGATAAGATCATACCCTATAAAATCCAATGCATATGCTTCGCAAAGGAACTTGACATCATTGAACTCTAATACTAGGTCTTTACAAAATAGCTCAAGATACTTAGATCCTCCGATAGGGCTGGCCATCTCTATCGGACTATCAAAGATAGATATAGGAAGGTTCAACTGATTAACTACTCTCTTAGAGATAAAAAATGAGTCACTCCGGAATCAAACAAGGTGTATGTAGAATTCCCTAAAACAGAAGTTATACCTTCAAATGCGGGTTTCCCTTGGTCTTTTGGGGTTCGGCTTTGAATTGGTGCTGCCTCTATTGCATAATTCTGACCACTCTTGATAACTTTGGGCTTCGGGCAATCCCTAGACATGTGTCCTTCTTCATGGCAGTTATAACACTTTCCTTTGAATTCCTTTTTCGCCAATGAGGTTCTACAATCCTTGGCCTCATGGCCCTTACGGTTGCACCTCGTACAAGTCTTTGTTTCCTTTTTGAATTTGTTTCCTTTCTTCTTGTTTTCCACCATTCCTTTTTTCTTATTCTTGTTGGAACTTCCTTCTCCTTTCTCACCTTCTTTCTCCTCCTTGGAATTTTCAGACATGCAAAGGATAGCCGTCTCTACTAGGGTTTCAATAGTTGCCCCAAACGTTACTTAGGCCAATAGAGTTTCCTTCAATGGAGAGTTCGCCTTTTAACAAATCTCAGGACTTTGTTCATGGGGGTATCTACCAAATCTCTCCCAAACTTACTTAACTCGATAAATTTGGCTACATACTCTTGCAAGCTCAAGCATTCTTGCTTGAGGTGGATGAATTTCTCTAACTGGATAGTCATTTCTACCATAGGAAAAAACTTCGATTCAAAACAGGTTTTGAATTCGGCCCAGGTAAATATCTGGCCCTCGTTTTCCACCGATACTAAGTTCCACTGTCCAAAGGACTCATCTTCCAAGTGCCAGGCCGTAATTCTCCTCTTCATTTCATCAGACCAGCCAGTAGCTTCATAAATTCGTTTACAGTCCATAATCCAAGATTGGGCACTAGTAAAGCTTTCCATCCTAAATAACGATTTCCCTCCAAGATTCACGAAAGTTTCACAGAAATGAGAAAAGTCAAAGGCTGCCTCAACGATCGGAGATGAAGGTGCCACCGGGGAAGGATTGGCAATAAGGACCTGTTCCATAGTACAAAGATACTATTGGAACCATTCTGGCAAGTATTGGGGTCTTGCCTGGTTACCGTGCTCAGTAGGATTTTCGGCTATTCTACCATCTGAAAAGAAAAGAAGAATCCTTTAGTGGATACTCTTGAGATAGTATTTAAGCTGAAAACGGAACAAAACGATAAGGTTGCCTAATATAGATGCGTATGCTTATTTGGGTAAATATATATTATATATATAGTTTGAAAAACCCTTTTCCGAATTACAAATACGTCTCTCATATGTATAATCCCCTTATAATCGGGTAACCTATGCTCTGATACCAAATGTAGCAATCCGCCCGGAATGGGCCTAAATTTCGACCTAGAAAAGACCCATCGAAACTTAGAACCATTCTAAACGAGTCGTTGGTTCCTATAAGGATTACATTTGCATAGATAATATATATACATAGATACTTTGAATGGAAATCTCACATAGAGGAAAGAGAAAATATAATACAAAAAATAAGATGTACCACTTTATTTAAAACCACGGAGTTTCTAGCACAATAGTAAATTTACATCTGTTTCATGGGTACATCAAATAAGTCGTTCTCACAAGTTTCCAAAAGAAGTATAGTTATACTACTAAAAATAGCATAATGACTTCGTCTTCAGCTCCTATCATAACTTCATACATGACTTTTACCTCATCTACTGACCTATTGGATATGTTAAGGAGAGAGGTCAGAACATAAAGTTTTGTATGACTGAAATATGATGTTAACTTAAAGTCTATACCCTAAATTTTTAGCAAGTTACATATGTCAAGGTTCGTCTAGGCAGCATAAAGTATTCATAAAAACACCAAGTATCTAAACAATGGGGTGGATATGCAAGTCAATTACCCATTAGTGTTTTTAGGGTAAAGACTCAATGAGGAGGGCATCTTGGTCACTTATAGATCTATTAAAAGTGGATTCTTATGATTTCTTATGACACTGAGGCGGACCTATAACCCCTTAAGACCCCATCCTAATACGTTAACGTTCTTAAGTTTATACTCTCACTTGTAATATGAGAAGTAGTATTGCGAACGTTACTACTCAACTGATATTACGGTAGGACACCTGCGTTGCTTAAGACTTCCCTTAGATAGTTGGTTAGCATGCAATGGCCACGTATCTTTTATAAACTAATTTTGTCCCTAGTTTAGCCATTACAAGCCTCTAGAGGAAGTGGATAGCCCCGTAAACTACCCTACTCTGTTACCGTTTTATGCCTAGCCATTTTTAGAGAAGGAGGACCCAACGACTTACTTCAAATCTAATAAGGGTGGGTCCCAAGGTTTTGGTTCCACTCCAAGGAATAAACCTTCGGAGGGATCCTAGTCCTAACCACTTAAGACCCAAATTAAATAAGAAGAGGGTCAACCACTTAAGACCTTCTCAAGTTGTAGTAAACCTGCCTATTTTCACATACAATAGACTTATATACACACACTAGACCTCTCACATTAAACTGTATACCTATAGATGCTGGATATGCCAGTCGGTTCTGGACAGGCTTCTACTACAAGTTGGTTTAACCTCGTGTCTAGTGTACTAAGTTTTTGAATGGCCCATGGAACCTAGACATCTCACATTAGTTGGGCCTACTTGTGGTTGCTGGATTTACTAGTCGGTTCCGGGCAGGCTTATACCACAAATGGCAACTGACCTCATATCTATGTGTCACTATATATAAAGCCATTCTATACGCACACACAAACAATCAATATATATTTTTATATGGTGACATTTCAAATTCGAATCTTATCCTAATCGCATTTATTATGCTAATTACGTTGATTACGCTATATTAATATAATAAAAATAATGCATAACAACGTTAAATATTCGTATAAATGAGGAAACGTTCTAATGAGGTGGAAATTGTCAATTTATCCAAATAAAGGTATACAAGTTAATTTTTCCATATCTTTACAGCTACAATTTAGGCATGATGACATAATAACAAAATAACAGATAACAGTGAATGGAAAATATATATTCATACAAATTTCAACTTGCATCCTTGGCTTGTTGGAATGATTCCAATACTTGATTAAGAATAGAGTATAACATACACATGTAATATATATAAGTAAGTTTATATGTTCCACTTTGTCTAATTCGCCCTTTTTTGGTGTTATGCACATAAAAACGTTTACATTTGATATATTTCAAGTATGAATACGTTTGGATTCAGAATAGAATCCAAATCTAATCAAACCATGAAATACCCAAATTTAAAACCTTTTAAGTTACAATCAAATGTCAAATAAAGGTGAATTACACAAAATAGAAATAGAACTAGCAACACCCTTTGTCATCCTTATTCCAATATTAAAATCAACAATTCACAAAAACACAAATAACATGAAAATTCTTACACAAATACAAAATAGAGGAGGGGTTCATGTATTTATATTATCGATTTCCAAATTCTCTTAGGCATAGCTATCCACATGATAATCTAATAAAAATATGAATATGCCTAAGTACACGATATTTCACTCACAAATCCAGGGAAGAACAAAGAGGAATATGTAGTAGATATAAATCTATGCTTAATCTTTGCGATAAACGTGTTCCAACAATCCTCTTAATATATATATATATATATATATAAACATGTTTTAGAATCTTATATATATATATTTATATACCAAATTCCATAATACTAAACCTATATGAATTATAATAGAAAGAAGTTAAGAATAAAGGTTGGTAGAATAGAAGAAATCCTTAACCTTTTTTCTGGAATTTTGTAATGGTAGAGATGTAGCATGGAGGCAGGAAGAAGAGAATGGCTAGGGTTTCATAGTGTGATATGAGGGCCTAATTATAGTTCCCCGTGTGAGTGTCGGTCATTGGATTATTCATATTTAATTTAGGCCTTTTATTTATATATGTATCCCTTTTAGAAAACCATAACCATATAGATTCATTGGGTTGTCCAACCGCCAGGCGGTTGACCGACGGTCGACACCCTTCCTAGGGGGCGGTCGATCTCCTGGTCGCTGAAACTCCCAACGAGCATTGTGGTGATAAGGTGTTAATTTAATTAACACATTGCTTAAATTTCTTAGTCTTATTCCTTATATACAATATCCTTTGTCCCCATGATCTTATCCTTATTTCAAATTCTCCCTCTAATATTTAAATATATTTTGGACACACATATATATTATCCATTTAATTATATATATATATATATTTTTGCGTTTTACTGTCCACATTCATTTGTTCATAACTTCTTCATACGTTGACCGTTTTCAGCATATTATATATGAAAACGATTTAGAATTTTTCCACGAATCCAAATAAAAGAATTTCATAGTCAAATTACTAAAGCTGCAAAATCTCATTTTCTAGCCTTATTATTTAATTGCTTATTTTTAATATTTATTTATTTAGTATTAATGTTTGTGTATTTTGTGGGGTGTTACAAGTTGTCTCTAATCTACTTATTTAAGAGTACCCAGGGTAATGAGAAGTAAAACTTAAAATCTCAAGTCAGACAACAGTCTAGTATGAGCAGTAGAAATCTCAAGTACAATAAATTAGTGGAACACATATTATGGAGAATCATACTTGACATAAACCTCGAAGGATGGTTCAAGTACAGGGTTGGAAGGAGAATGCGCCGAGGCGAGGGTGCCGGGAGAAGGGACGACAAGGTTTGCTTCCACTTATGTCATGTCGAAATATTAATCCAGTGTAGGAGTGAGGGAGGGAAGTTGAAGGGGGTCTGTAACACCCCAAAAATTGTGGACATTTTAATTACATTATATAATAAATACAATGGGATAACTTAATTAAATATTATGAATTAAGTAAAACGGACTGTACCAGTGTGTTCGTCTCGGAATTCTGGTCAAGATAGACCCGAAATTTGCATTACAAGGATAATCTATGAGAAAGTTATATACCTTGGAAGTTTGTATATATATAAGGGAAATATATGTATGTATAATTTAATAAAATAAAATTAACCTAAAATTAAAAAAAAAAATCAAAACAACGGAAGCGGGAAGGCAAAACGCGGAACTGACCTATTTTATGGGTCGACCCAAGACCCCGTTGGGTCGACTCCGGGGTCGACTCAGGGTGCTTGGGGTCGACACAGGTGTCGACATTGGGGTCGACACCCAAAATGAATTTGGATCTGGGTAGATTCAGTTTTCTGAAAGTGGATTGATTTGTTGGCTTGGTTCGTTGACTCCTATTCTATATAAGGGACCCTAGACCTATGTTTTCTCCACACCAAATCCATGGCGTCAGCATGTTGCTCAAATCTAAATTAAAATAAGTCCTTCTTCTTCAAGTCAGATTAGGATTAAAAGAGAATAGATTTACAACTGCAACACCTATTTCTTTTAGAGCTAACCACGTTGAGTTCATGTTACTTTTAGAAATGAAATTTAATTGTAATCCTGACATGTTAATAAAGCAGAATCTGAGACCATGCCTATTTCTGTTTATCAGATCTGTTCTTACATGCCTATTTCTGCTCATCAAATCTGTTCTTATATGCCTATTTTTATGTCATTTTTGATGTCTTGGTTCTCTTCCCTTCTTCTCTTCTTTTCCTTTTATTTTTGAGATTAGGCTAACCTCGAGCCTAACTATATTATGTTGGATTATACGTACGAATGACATAGGAGCGTTGTGGGAAAAGTTTGGGAAAATATTGAATAATATGTAATTGGGCATAAACTGATTTGTAATCATGTGATTAATTTGGGGAATAACCTATGTTTGGGTAATTTGGGGCATAAACTATGTTTGGGTAATTTGGGGCATAACCTATGTCTGGGTAATTTGGGGCAAAACCTATGTTTGGGAATTTGGGGGCATAACTTGTATTTGGGATTGCGGGCATAATATGTGTGGGGATTGGATTGTTACATGCCATAACTTGGGGGCATAATCTATACCTTGATCTAAAAACTTTTATTTGGGCATAGCATCTATGATGAATCATGACTGGGGGTTTTGGGCATAACCTGTGCTGTACAAATTGGCTAAAACTTGGGGTAAATGTTATATTGCGAATTATGACCATAATTTGAGTATATAAATCTGTTGGCTTAATTTAAGATTTAGCTAAATATGATAATGGAACTGTGAGTAATCTGCAGTAACTTGCGGAGGTGTTTAATCTGTTAAAATGACTAATCTGCTGGAACCTGTTGAAAACCGAACACTATAATTGAATAGGGATGAATATGCCTAAAACTAAATCACGCTTAGGCATGATGTTAGATTGCACTTGTGGTATAAGTCTGCCCGGAACTGCCCGGCATATCCAGCAACCATAAGTGGTGAATCTAATGTGAGGATCCTAGTGCATACATATGAAATAGCACTTAGACACGAGGTTAGATTACACTTGTGGTAGAAGTCTGCTCGGAACCGCCCGACATATCCAGCATCCACGGGTGGTAAGTCTAATGTGAGTGGTCTGGTGCATTAACCAGAAACGATAATAATTTGTCAACTTGGAATACTTAACCTAACTGGATCCGTAGGGGTTACATGAACTTGTTAAATTGAGTAGGGTCAAGTAAACTTGCATGAATAAGTGGAAGGGGTTAAGTTAATCTTAATAAACCGATGTGGTGGGTTATATGTATATAGACCCGACAAACTTAACCTATTGTATATGTTGAATCTGTTCAATTGATTTGTTTATCTGTAAATCTGATAATCCATACATCTGATCCATTAATCTGCGAACATGTTAATTTGTAAATCTACTATATTAATCTGTTAACCTGTGAATATGTAAATCTACTCTGTTAGTCTGCAAATGTGTTAATATGAAATTTGTACATCTGAAATATGTTAGTCTGGGGACATAAGGTTAGGAGGGGTATTTGCTTGTGTCATCTGTTGTGTAGAACTCATATCAGTCAGTAACCCTTTCTGTTATCAAACGACGACCCGACACTAGGTAGGGGTCAGGGCATGCTTACTGAATTGGTTATAAGAGGTCCATTCTGATAATGGCGAGGGGTGTTGATGGCGCGTTCCAACCGGGTCATATGCGTGCATGGATCCGGTCTGTTCTGGGGAAGTTAAGACACCATGACATCTGTAAATAGGTCTGTATCTTTCTGTAGGTTGCCACTTTAGGGAGTGATACGCTCTTTTGTAGGGCCGACACAGGGTATTTATGTATTAGGGAGCCGATCGCTTGGGGTAGAATTTAGGGTACATCTAGTTTTATCTGTTTCTATTGGGGTGGTAACACCTGTTTGTTTCTGTGTGGTACCGTCTGTTGGGGTGGTAAAGGCCTGTCACTAGTGTACACCTGATTCTAACATTCTGTTTCCGTAGGGATTATTCTGTTTCTATCTATGATTCCATTTCTGCTTCTGTTTCTGTACCGTCTTTCTCTATTGTGGTGGTAAAGGCCCATTACTAGCATTCTATTTCTGTAGGAATCATTCTGTTTCCGTTTCTGTTTCAGTTTAGACATTAGGTAACACCTAATCCTGTTATACTAGTATTAGTGCAGAGAAGTGAAAAGTAAGTAAGAAGCATACCTTGGTCTATATCATTCTGTTTCCTCTTTTTTTAACCTATGTATACCTGCTACTCCTGTTATCTCTCATCTAGTTTTATTTACATGTCATGATACTATTATCAGTTTTTATGCTGAAAGTCACTGACTCGCCAGACTTTATGTCTAACCCTTTTTGTTTTGCCTCTTTTCTTCCTTCCCCCTCCCCCTCAGGTTCTCAGGGTGGGAACATTGAAGTTTGACTCAGATTTCTTTCTGCTTAAAGTTCTTGGAAGTGCTAAAAGTTATGCTTAGCTTTGTTTCTCTTATATATGGCATTTTGGAGTGGGATTATGGTTTTAAAAATTATTATGTACACTGATGGCTTTTGTACAAGACTGATATTATGTACTTGGTTTTGGTGTTTGAAGATGTTACCAAATTTATTTATGTTTCTGCTGCAATAAAGTTATAAAATTTTCAAGTACTACTTTATGTATCTGTCTTGTAATATTCTGTTCTGTTTACTTATAATGCTCCACGAAACTAAATGCATTCCCTTCGTGAGTGACATTAACGGACGTGGGGTGTCACATTTGGTATCAGAACTGAAGGTTACCATATTAGATAAAAGTTTTTGAAAACTATTTTCAAAATGGTGTTCTTAAGAGAAAAGTTTATTTTGAAAAACATAATCCCCAAAAAGCCATATATTTATCTTTCGATTCTCCGTTTTGAATCTCTTCCTTTTTCCTTTCTGCATGTCTGGGGAACCCGTTATACCCGAGGGCGTACAGATACAAGGCTGGTTCAGAAGGTATCTAGAGGCTAAGGCTACTACCGCAGGCCCAGCAGACGTTCCTCCTCCCCCAGCTGTAGCCTCTCCTCCTCCTCCTCCGCATGTAGATGCTTTATCAAAGATATGTAATGATTTCCGTGTTATGGGCGGAAAAACCTTTAATGGAACTGAGACGTTTGTGGAAGCTCAGAACTGGCTCAAGGAAACAGAGGATTTGTTTGATATCTTTGAAGTCGACGATAGAAGAAAGATTCAATTAGCCGTTTGGCAACTGAAGGACGAAGCTTCTTTTTGGTGGGAGGTTACTAATGCTGAACGTCCGATAGAGATTTGGGTGGATTTCAAACGAAGATTCGAGATGAAGTTTCTTTCACAAGCCGAGCAGAGTTTGCAAATGGAGAAGTTTTTGGCACTCAAACAGGGAAGCATGTCTGTTAAAGAATATGTTAACAAGTTCAACCAGTTGCCGATATTCGGGTTGGAGTTGGTAAATACTCCACATAAGAAAGCTTTATGGTTTGCTAGAGTATTGAACGAGCCATTACATGGATTGGCTATGTCCCATGTCCTAATGGGCACAACTTTTGAAAGATTGGTTGATATGGCCTTATTACATGAGGAAGCCAAAGGTGAGAAGAAAGAGGAGAAGCTCGAAGAACCACAGAACAAGAAAGTGATGCCCAAGAATGAAACACAAAAGAAAGATGAAAAGACTGAGAATAAGAAGGAGAAAAAGTGCTTTACTTGTGGGAGTTTAAGTCATCTGAACAAGGATTGCAGAAAAAGGAAGGGAGCTTGCTTCAACTATGGTGAAATAGGACACTTCACTAGGGATGGCTCGAGGAAATAAGGACAAGGCCAAAGGGTAGGATATTCTGGAGGGCAGGTGAATGCTATTGAAGCCAATAGACCAAAAAAAGGTAGGAAAGTTTATGTAGAAGGTTTGATTTTCCTTAACTGATTTTCCAGTTAGAACTCTTTTGATTCTGGCACTGCTCATTCTTTTATTTCTGATTCTGTGGTTGAGTCTCTGCACTTTAATACTAGTTCTGTTTCTGATTCCATTATTTTCTCAAACCCCATAGGGGGTACGACTCATCTGTCTGATGACGGGGTTTGAGGATATCTATGTTAGGCGTTTGAGTATATCCTATCGATCGAATCTTCGACCTTTAGGTAGAAACTAATGGGTGTAAACATGTGTTTGGAACAAGTTATGTTTTATAGTTGCAAGTGGATGCAATTGATTGCTCGTGGATGCATATACACACACACTAGGCACTAGATCGGCTAAAAAACACTCTCATTCTACATAAGGATGCGTTTGCATTTTTAATTTTTATGGATGAAAAATGGATGACTCATCATATGGATGTTGTATATGGATGGATGATTGTGCATGCATATAGAACCTGTATGAAATAATAGGACTCTTTGCATATATATTGGTTACATGGCACCAACATGATTTGCATTAAGGAGGTCAACTGAATCAGTGGACTGCCTGATTTCCACATTAGAATATATGAACATATACACACACTTTTTCGTAAGTTCATACAAGCATTAGAATATTTCTAAGGACAATGGATTCTTGTAGATGACGGATGAGTAGATGGTTATGATTATTAGGACAGTAACATTCTTCTTAACTTGAAGATTTCGGGGATGAAATCCTTTAAGTGGGGGAGAATGTAACACCCCAAAATTTTTGGACATTTTAACTACATTATATAATGAATATAATGGGATAACTTAATTAAATATTATGAACTAAGTAAAATGGATTGTACCAGTGTGTTCGTCTCGAAATTCTGGTCAGGATAGACCCGAAGTTTGCATTACACGGATAATGTATGAGAAAGTTATGGAACTTGGAAGTTTATATACATATAAGGGAAATATATGTATGTATAAATTAATAAAATAAAATCAACCAAAAATTCAAAAAAATATCAAAACAGCGGAAGCGGGAAGGCAAAACGTTGAACCGACCTATTTTACGGGTTGACCCGAGGCCCCTCTGGGTCAATCCTGGCGTCGACTCAGGGTTATTGGTGTCGACATCGGTGTTGACACGGGGGTCGACACCCAGAATGAATTTGGATATGGGCAGATTCGTTTTTCTGAACATGGACTGATTTGTTGGTTTGGTTCGTTGACTCCTATGCTATATAAGGAACCGTAGACCTATTGTTTTCTCCACACCAAATTCATGGCGTCTCCATGCTGCTCAAATCTAAATTAAAATAAGTCCTTCTTCTTCTTCTTCTTCAAGTCAGATTAGGATTAAAAGAGAATAGGTCTACAACTGCAACACCTATTTCTTTTAGAGCCAACCACAGTGAGTTCATGTTACTTTTAGAAATGAAATTTAATTGTAATCCTGACATGTTAATAAATCTGAATCTAAGACCATTCCTATTTCTGTTTATCAGATTTGTTCTTACATGCCTATTTCTGTTCATCAAATTTGTTCTTATATGCCAATTTTTATGCCAGTTTTGATGTCGTGGTTCTCTTCCCTTCTTCTCTTCTTTTCCTTTTATTTTTGAGATTAGGCTAACCTCCAGCCTAATTATATTACATTGAATTATACGTACGAATGAAATGGGAACGTTGTGAGAAAAGTTTGGGAAAATATTGAATAATATGTAATTAGGCATAAACTAATTTGTAATCATGTGATTAATTTGGGGTATTACCTATGTTTGGGTAATTTGGGGCATGACCTATGTTTGGGTAATTTGGAGCGTAACCTATGTTTGGGTAACTTGGGGCATTACCTATGTTTGGGTAATTTGAGGCATAACCTATGTTTGGGAATTTGGAGCATAACTTGTATTTGGGATTGTGGGCATAGTATGTGTGGGGATTGGATTGGTACATGCTATAACTTGGGGGCATAATCTATACCTTGATCTAAAAACTTTAATTTGGGCATAACATGTATGATGAATCATGACTGGGGTTCTTGGGCACAACCTGTGATGTACAAATTGACTAAACGTTGGGGCAAATGTTATATTGCAAATTATGACCATAATTTGGGTATATAAATCTGTAGGCTTAATTTAAGATTTAGCAAAATATGATAATGGAACTGTGATTGATCTGTTGTAACTTGCGGAGGTGTTTAATATGTTAAAATGACTAATCTGCTGGAACTTGTTGAAAACCGAACACTGTAATTGAATAGGGATGAATATGCCTAAAATTGAACCACGCCTAGGTAGGAGGCTAGATTGCACTTGTGGTATAAGTCTGCCCGGAACCTCCCGGCATATCCAGCAACCACAAGTGGTGAATCTAATGTGAGGGGCCTAGTGCATACATATGAAATAGTACTCAGACACGAGTTTAGATTACACTTGTGGTAGAAGTCTACCCGGAACCGCCCGGCATATCCAACATCCACAGGTGGTAAATCGAATGTGGGAGGTCCGGTGCATTAACCAGAAACGATAATAATTTGTCAACTTGGAATACTTAACCTAATTGGATCTGTAGGGTCACATGAACCTGTTAAATTGAGTAGCGTTAAGTAAACTTTCATGAATAAGTGGGAGGGGTTAAGTTAATCTTAATAAACCGATGGGGTTGATTATATGTATATAGACCCGATAAACTTAACCTACTGTATATGCTGAATCTGTACGATTGATTTGTTAATCTGTAAATCTGATAATCCGTACATCTGATCCATTAATCTACGAACAAATTAATTCGTAAATCTACTATATTAATTTGTTAACCTGTGAATATGTAAATCTACTCTGTTAGTCTGCAAACGTGCTAATCTTAAATATGTACATCTGAAATCTGTTAGTCTGGGGACACAAGGTTAGGAGGGTTATTTGCTTCTATCATCTGTTTTGTGGGGCTCATATCAGTCAGTAACCCTTTCTGGTATCAAACATCGACCCAACACTAGGTAGGGGTCAGGGCACGCTTACTGAATTGGTTATAAGAGGTCCATTCTGATAATGGCGAGGGGTGTTGATGGTGCGTTCCAACCGGGTCATGTGCATGCATGAATCTGCTCTGCTCTGGGGAAGTTTAGACGTCGTGACATCTGTAAATAAGTTTGTGTCTTTCTTTAGGTTGCCAAGTGATACACCCTTCTGTGGGGTCGACACAGGGTATTTACGTATTAGGGAGCCGATCGCTTGGGGTAGAATTTAGGGTACACCTAGTTCTGTCTGTTTCTGTTGGGGTACCATCTATTTCTTTTGGGGTGATAACACCTGTCTGTTTCTGTGTGGTACCGTCTGTTGGGGTGGTAAAGGCCCGTCACTAGTGCACACTTAATTCTAACATTCTGTTTCCGTAGGGATTATTATGTTTCTATCTCTGATTCCGTTTCTGCTTCTGTACCGTCTGTATCTGTTGTGGTGGTAAAGGCCCATTACTAGCATTCTGTTTCTGTAGGAATCATTTTGTTTCCATTTCTGTAGGAATCATTTTGTTTTCGTGTCTGTTTCAGTTTAGAAATTAGGGTAACACCTAATCCTGTTATACTAGTATTAGTGCGGAGAAGTGAAAAATAAGTAAGAAGCATAGCTTGGTCTATATCATTCTGTTTCCTCTTTTTTTAACCTATGTATACCTGCTACTCCTATTATCTCTCATCTAGTTTTATTTACATGTCATGATACTATTATCTGTTTTTATGCTGAAAGTCACTGGACGCTCTAGACTTTGTATCTGACCCTTTTTTCGCCTCTTTTCTGCCCCCCCCCCCAGGTTCTCAGAGTGGGAACATTGAATCTTGATTCGAATTTCTTTCTGCTTAAAGTGCTTGGAAGTGCTGAAAGTAATGCTTAACATTGTTTCTCTTATATACGGCATTTTGGAGTCGGACAATTATGGTTTTAAAAATTATTATGTACTTTGATGGATTTGTTACAAGATTTATATTATGAACTTGGTTTTGGTGTTTGAAGATGTAACCAAATTTATTTCTGTTTCGGCTGCAATAAAATTATAAATTTTTCAAGTACTACTTTATGTATCTATCTTTTAATATTCTGTTCTGTTTACTTATAACGCTCCATGAAAATTAGTGCATTCCCTTTGTGAGTGACATCTACGAACGTGGGGTGTCACAGGGTCCATGAGGAGCCACCTATTATTGTGAAAATTGTTTTCGAGAAGAAGATCTTCGGGGTCCCAAGCATGGTGAACGTGGACCCAATTTTCCATGATGATGAGACACTCAGAGTTGTTTACGGTGACCGAATAGGAGCAAGGGAGGGAGATGTCTTTGATTACACGAAAATGGGAAAAAAGAAGAGAAAGTCACCATGGGTCCAAGTGCAGTCGTCTAGTCGAACCAACAGGCCAACGGGGTGGAGGATGGAGGCTAGCAACCATTGGACACGACAGAGATGGGTAGGTAATATGTATGCCTTTGACACGAATCCATGACATGGGCCACAAGTCACGTGAAAAACTTCAGATGTTGGGACCCACTTTTCTAGATAGAGGGTCCACCTAGTTTGGTAAGAAAACGACGGTTCAAAGTCATCAAGAGAAGCTCAGTAGTTAGGAAGCAGAAAAGGAATTTGTGATCAGTGGGGATGTGGAATTCCTAGTCAGAGTGGAATGTGGTGGTGAGTGCTAACCGCTCCATCCTCAAGCTCTAATAGCCTGCAACAATGATGGCAGAGACGAGGTTGTCTGAGGGAGGAAGCACCGTCGAGGATTTAAGACAATAACGGAAAAAACTGGAAGGATTCTGAGAATGGGGGCATGGAGGAAGAACAGAGGGGATATAGGCTGAGTGAGAGAATGTGGGGACATGTGCAGGGGGAAGGGAGTGATGTGATGGGGAAATCATGGGTGGATACAGTAGAGGAAACGCCTGCCGTGGTAAGCGAAGAAGAATAAAAAGAGAATTTTTGTCCCTTCTTTTTAAGTGAACAATGTTGGGATGAATGGCCAAAAAACCACCTCTGAAGAAAATCTTAGGATTCCTACCAATGTTGGCCACGTGCCCATATCCTGCATGGTTATAGCAATAGTTTTTAGATTTCAAAATTTCAAAATTGCGTGGAATTGAGAAAAATTTAAATGGAAGACTCTTTTTTGCCAGCGAGGATGGTTTAGCTGGGTTAAGAGCATTGAAGGGTTGGGCTAGACGGAGTCCACGGATGCGCAAGAGCATCTATACCATACATCGCTAGAAGTAGTAGGGAGTATGAAAGGGAGTTCAGAAGGAGAACGACAGAGGGGATAGGAACACCGCTTCATCCTACATGGGGTCTGAAGCCTCTGGTAAGGGGACCAATTACGGGCAGAAAAGTAGAGATGAGTTGGAAGGGAGAGGATCCGAGAATGATTTGGAGGAGGAAGCCATTAGTGAACTAGTTTTTCATGCATCTAGTATTGTTTCATAAATATTTTGATGCTCTGACATTTTTAGGATGAAACAATTGTAACACCCCGAATTTCGGTTAATGCTAAAATTCACTAATTGCAAGATAAATAATCTCAGATTTGAGAATTGGGGGAAACGGGCTGCGTCATTGCGTTCGTCTCGAAATAATACGCAGAATAGAGTCCGAAATTTTGTAAATCGGAGTCCGTATGACCCAGTTAAGGCCCAAAGAAGTTTTCAGAAAATTCAATATTAAAAACAGATTTGAAATTCAGTTTTAAAACATAATTGGAGCCAAAAGCGGAGGTGGTGGGAAAGTTCCCGCCTAGCCCCATGTCGGCAGGCTTGTCGACAGGGGTGTCGACAGGCATGTCGACAGGGGTGTCGACGGCCCTGTCAACAGGGGTGTCGACACAGGGTGTCGGCCCTGTTGATCTGGGTGCACCAGATCTGGTTTTTGGTTGAGTCTTGGGCTGTGTTCTAGAGATTTCCGAAATCTAAGGGTCCTAATCTAATCTAGGGTTAATCTAAGGGCCTAAAACACTCACCTAATCTATAAATACACCCTAAACCTACCCTAATCCATACTAAAAATAGGAATGATGGCCTCATGCCGCCAAATTAAATCTTAGAAGGAGCCTCCACTAATTTATGAAGGAAGTTGCAAGCTAATCAACCTCTAATCATCATCTTCTTCATATTTAGCAACTAATTCCACTTCATAAGTTTGCTAATCTTGGGTTTGGTGAGTTTCTATCACTTTAACATCAATTGCTAAAGTAAGTAGATTGGGTGTAATGAGACTTATGGTCTTAAATGCGGATTAGTGAGTTTGAATCATTTGTAATGATATGCTACTCTATGTTTTCCTATGTTTATGCATGTTTAACAAGTGGGTTTATGCATGTTTAATAAGTTGGTTTATGCATGTTTAACAAGTGGGTTTATGCATGTTTAATAAGTGGGTTTATGCATATCTAATAAGTGGGTTTATGCATGTTTAACAAGTGGGTTATGCAAGTTCATATGCAAGTTATGTGTATGATGTTATGTAAGTTATGTGTAGGTTGTTATGCAAGTTCATATGCAAGTTATGTATATGCTTAAATGCAAGTTTAACATGATATGCAAGTTATGCATGCTTATGCAAGTATGTGAATGCTTATGCAAGTTATGTATATGCTTAAATGCAAGTTTAACATGATATGCAAGTTATGCATGCTTATGCAAGTATGTGAATGCTTATGCAAGTTATGTATATGCTTAAATGCAAGTTTAACATGATATGCAAGTTATGCATGCTTATGCAAGTATGTGAATGCTTATGCAAGAATGTGAATGCTTATGCAAGTTATGTGTATGCTTAAATGCATGTTTAACATGTTATGCAAGTTATGAGAATGCTTATATGCAAGTTCAACATGTTATGCAAGATATGTGTATGATAATATGCAAGTTTGGGTTAAATGTAGTTGGGTTAATATTTGCTCATATATGCAAGTTGACATCCTCTTAACCCATGACAAAGTTATATGCTAAGATTTGGTTAAACCCATGATATTTGTGATGGATCTTCCCTTTATTATGTCATGAAATGAGAACGATTTACGTGGGGAACGATGGGGTTAATAAATATGTTAATAAAAGTATGATTGGGTATGATTAAGCATACCATAAAAATAAATTAACATAAGTGGGAATTTACCTATTGAGTTAGGTCTACCCCATGGGAATTTACCTATTGAGTTAGGTCTACCCATGTTATGAAAAACTTGATATTAATTAGGGATAATTAATATGGGGGTGATTAATTAGGTGTAATTAATCAACTAAGACACGAGGTTGGACCCTTTTGTAGCGGAAGTCTGCCTGGAACCGACCGGCCATCCAGCGGCTACAAATGATTGGCCCAATGTGAGAGGTCTTAGTCATAAATTAAATACGTGATTAAAGTAAAGACACGAGGTTAGACCCTTTTTATGACAGAAGTCTGCCCGGAACCAACCGGCATATCCAGCAGTCATAAAAGATGGTCTAATGTGAGAGGTCTTTATGAGGTCATGATCTTAATTAATTAATTAAGAAACACTTAACCATATTAGCATGTAGAGGGACATGAGGGGTTAAGTGGGTGCCTTGGGTGGCATGTGGAAATCTAGTGGGTTGCCTTGGGTGGCAATAGAAAATACGATTAGAATACTTAACCAAGTGGAAACATGTAATTAAACATGATTAAAGGGTTAAGTGGGATACACTAGATAAGTGACAAGCTTAGGTGGGTAGCTTGTGGGGGCCCATTTCAACCAATATCCCAAACGTATCTTTGTGGGCTCGACTCTAGTCGGGTGACGGGACACGCATATTGGGCTTGACTATAAGAGGCCAAAACGGGTTAGCGGTGGCAACGCAGGATCAACGGGTTTCATATGCATGTGTGGACCCGGGATGGTTGGTAAGTCGTTGTTGCATCGTGTAGATATAAAGCCGTGCACCGTTGATATTATCAGGTGGCCACTTTGGGGAATGATACACCCCATTGTGGGACCAGCACGGGTATCTACGGTAGGGAGCCGATTGCTTGGGAGTAGTGGGTACACCTAGTGGAGATAGGGGCAGACGGCACCTATGTAGTGAGCTAGGGGTACGCGAAACTACTGGGTAAATTTTCTAAGTCCTTGGGTGGGATCAACCTTTAAGTAGGAATGACTGGTGTGGTGCAGTTAGTAATTATCCTTGGGTGGGTAGACGCGTCTTTACAGTTATCTTAGTTTATCCTAAGTCTACCAAGCTGCTTAGTGTAGCCATTCATCCCCAGACATTACCGTAGGTCAAGTTTATGTCTTCTCTGGTTACTTTAATGATTGTATTGTTAAAGTTATAGGACTCGCTCAGACTTATGTCTGACCCCATTGTTTTTATCTTTTTCCCAACCCTCAGGTCCTACGGTGGATCCTAGCAGTAGTGGAGCTTGATCGGATTGTTGTTCCAGTCTTTAGGAGCTTGGATAGATGTAAAGCTCCAGTTACCCAGTTATCTTTTCTTTTGTCCTGGCTATTGTATGAGAGAGTGGGATTATGTACTTCTTTATTTTGATGGATATTGTACTTGACTTTTATTTTGGTTTTATGATGTAACCAGACATGTTTACTTCCGCTGTTATGAGATGATGTTTTAAATTTCAAGTACTATTTATATCTGTCTTGTTGTAATTTTTCTGTTCTATATTCACTAAAATACTCCACCGATGCTATGGCATTCCCTTAGAGAGTGACCATAGCGGGCGTGGGGTGTTACAACAATAGTTTGTTTGATATGATATGCTTACTTGCATAGGAATTAGCTATGTTTTGAACAAAACCTAAAGTTTGAAATCTACGATTGTTTTGTTAAATTTTTATATGTTGTGAATAACATAATTTTGGATATGGGTTAAATTTTCAAAATTTTCTAAAAATGTAGGAAAACTTTATGAATTTCCTACTTCGATTAAGAGTTAACATGAGGTTATTCCTAAAAATAATTAAAATAAATTTGGCTCAAGGTACAAGGGGATAACTTCGGTCACTTACGAATTTTTGAGTTTTTTCATATGATTTTTTAATTTACTATGATCTTTCCAAATTTGTTCAAGTTAGGTGATTAACGCATTAATTAATGTTATTTTAACGTCTTATACTTTTTAAATCGAAAAGTTCAGTGTTTCTTAGATTTCATTTTCTAATAACCTATAATGTTTTTCCAAGCTAGACGAAGTAAGTGATTTTTTTTACTAGTCATAGGAATAAGATTATTTTCATGCAATTTACATGTCAAGCCAAGTCTATTGATTATGTCGATAAGGCCATATTGACTGTGTCGATATGGCCATGTCATGTTGATGGTATCGAGACATGATACATGCAGTATCATGCTACATGGAATATGACGGATCTAGGCTTGTCATATCATCCTTAAGGCTGATTGAAGGGATTTTTATCGTATGAATTTATAGTTGTGTTTTTAAAACCCACCTCTTCACTTAACCTTATCGCCTTTGTACTAGCGCAATAAGATTATTTTCCTTATAAAAGAGAAGAGGCTTACTGTTTCTATTGTTCTTTACGCTACAAAGGTTTGTTTCCTAAATTATTTTCAAAGAAGTTTTGAGGCCTACATCCTCTATACCTTGTCATGCCAATTGTGTCACTAAGGCTTATTTAAAAACTTTTTATAAAACCTTGGGGATTATAGTCTCTATCCTTATTGTTACTACTCATCATCGGTAGAGTTTATTTTCAAACATCTTTCCTTAAGTTTTGGGACTATCGCCTTAATAAATGTTGGCGCCATTGTCTATGTTGATTAGCTTGTTTTAAAACTTGTTTTCAAAGCAACTTCAGTTTGATGCCTCTTCTCCGTGTCATTCCAGATAAGTCAAAAAGGCCAATTTCTTAACTACTTTCTAAAAGACTTGGGCCTATTATCTTTACTCTCCTTGCTCATGACGAAGTTCCTTCTAAATCTTGTTTTCAAACCGTTTTAAAACCGATAGGTAGCTAGCCTATATATGAAGTCGATAGGCTTTATTTATCGACTTAGCTACTTTGATTGTATCAAGATCTAGATAGGAAGTCGATAAGAGTAGGAACGACATGCTTGTGGAGCTTCTACGATTATCGTGGTTGTTAACAATAGCTTTACATATTCTTAGTTATTGCTAATGCTTTGATACATGATTTAGATATATACTGAGGACAACAATAGGAGAAAATAAATCATGTAAAATTGGGGATACCAATAGCAATTGATTAACCATGTCAGATTTGGGGTACCAATGGGTTTAATGATCATGTTTACATTGAGTATACAAATGAGGGATATTGCGGATACCAATGTATTATAATTATTTTGTAATTATTCTGGGTTTACTAAATAAAACTTATTTGTGTGCTCACTAGTCATCCCACTCGTAAAACTATGACATGTGTACAGTTTTGCATACACGTGTTGATGGATTCTTTATGGATAAAACTTATAGTGGGTGCAGATAGCTCCACTCCAATGAGGGGTTGCCTCATGAACTTTTTTTTCTTCCATATATGTGAGGAAGGTTATCATCGAGAATTGTGTAGGATAAAGTGATCCTAATATATGTATTGGGATGGGTAATCTCAAATTGAACAAATAGATAACTTGAAGGCAAGTAAGTCATTTGTTGCTATGGTATTGAATTATAATACCATAAAATAGTTAGTTAGGAAAAATTCCGTAGGGTAATCCACATTGTTTAGTACTTTAACACATTATTATTGTTCTAACCATTATTAGTGCAGGAGCACAAGGATTATGTTGCATGATATCAATGAGTGGGAAACTCGTTCCACTATGCTGCGTGGTTTCACTAGATATCTCTTAGTCAAGCTTTGCAGCCACTTGCGGCAGAGTTTCCAAACCTAGTTAGTAGGGAGAAGTTGGCACAAGAAGGCGAACTGTCACCATATATTAATAAGTCCTCTACTCTGCTGTTATTGACTACATTGTCTCACTGATCAGCAATGTCTTTATACCTTATCATGGAGGAAACACAGGTTGAATCATGCAGGTAAGTGCCCAATAAATTGAATACTAGCTACTTCCACTACTATCATCCCTAAGTCTCGCATTCTTTTTGAGTGTTCGGCCATTTGAAGCAAAGAGTTTGGATTAGTTAATAAAAGTGTCCCTAATGCTATTATGATGTTGACACAATCTGGTTGGTTATTATTATTCACACCAATTTGTTGACTGGACTGAAGTTTGTTTTCTCCTTAAACTCTCGGGTATTCATCTGAGTGGGCAGAGAATTAACGTTTTCAGGTTCTTCTTTGAATAACTTCTGGGGACGTGTATGAGACATTTAGCTATATTGGAGTTTTCCTTTCAATTGTGTTTTATTTAAATGTAAGTACAGTGAGGATGTTTATTGTTAATATCTAGACTCTGATCATCTAAAGGGACATCTTCATATGTCGTTCTTATGATTATATTTTGCAATATATTTGATTTGAACGTGGGTTTCTGTAATGTGAAATTGTAATGAAAATTTATTAAAACTTGTTTGACTTTTTTTTTCATATTTCTGTATTCTCTGATATTATGATTTATTAACATATCCATTTTCTATAGCTAGAAGTTAATACTATACATGACTGTAGCATCTGCAGTGCTTATCTTCGAATCTTAGAGAATTGGAGTTTTACACCCCTCCACCAATGTAGTAGCCCACATGCCTTCTTAAAAAAATTATGGACAATCGTTGATAGTACACTAAAGTAGTTATGTACCTAAAATGCATATTTTCATTCCAAAGCTTGTTACCCTTGAGGGTTATTGACAATGAGGTATGATCTCTTAAGTTAGTTAGTAATGCAGTTGCAACTAAAGTAGGAAATATTTGCAAGAGTTCATGATTTAGTAATACTATGTCAATGTCCATCCCTATTTTCCTCCACTTTCAATTTACATCCCTACAAGAAAAATCATTAAGGCCAATCTGAGAAAGATAGTTTTTAAAACCATTAATATAGAGGAGGTATATGAACGTTTCGTTTCTTACCTTTAAATTTTAAGCACCATTAAAGTCCTCTAATGCGAACTAAAGCATATTAATTGAAGAAGCATAATGGATAAGGCTGCTTTATAGTTTCTCCTTTTTTAAACAAGAATTAATTGCATATGAAAAAGAAATGATATAATAGAAGTTATCAATGTTAATAAACATAGTGGTAATATGTTAATAATCTTGGTTGAGATGTGAGAGCTTCGTATGTTAGCATTGATGATGATAACAACTCTACCCTTGATTCCCATAACATTATTATCGAAGGAAGACCAATGAGGAGGACATTTGGGAAAAAACTTTTGAATTTTAGAATTTAATAATTTATACTTATACATATAACTACTATAGATAATAGTGTGTGAGATTGTAGAAATTTGAGTTAAACTCATACATATAACTATTATAGATATCGTATGAGATTGCAGAAATTTGAGTATAGAAAGCATTTGTTGTCCATATTCAAATCCCTTACATTACATGTGCAAACGGTCATTTGACAGAAGTGGAGCCCCTAGTTTTCCTTTAAGGACGAGCCAAGGTAGATTGTGCAATGCTTCTCTGTGTGATTTTTATTAGCCTATAGCATATAGGATATATTTGCTACAATATCATTTGGTTTCCCGATTTCATCTATATGTTGGGAAATTTCATTGATGAAGTGTTGTTATTTGTCAAAAATTTCCCGTGCACATGAAAAATCCTCTAGATTAGCAGAGTTATGTTCTTGGCTGGTTGATGGAACAATATGTTTAACTTGTGATTCTAAGATGGTTAGAGTTGATGGAATAATGAGATGAGCATTCGATTCCAAGATTGCAAGGGGATGGTTATTACTGGAGTTGAGTGGAATATTAAGTTATATTTGCGAATTTCGATTAGTTGAGTTGGGTTATCAGCAACAGAAGACCGAACATATCATTCATTGGGAAAAGAACTATCAATTTCTTTAGATGATAGGCACAAGATCCGATATGTAGTGGGCCTATCAACTTTTCGTTTTCCTTTTTATGTGTAGTAGAATCAGAACATTTACCTATAACATTATAAGATGATTCAAGTAATTTTAGTTTTCACTTGTCTAAGGGGAAAGCGGACCCATATCAGCCCGAACTGTAATAAAACCTTAAACCTAATTTTTATTAGGTTGGTTTGGCTTTGCTTGCCATATTGATCAACAAAATATATGTTTGCACTTTTGTGTACAGTAGCTATAAACTTAGCGATTGAAATATGTTTTAGTTTATATCCATATGAAATAGTATCAATATGTTCACAACCTGGTCTATACCTTGTGAAACACCTCTTCTAGCTCTCTGATTTCCATCTCATATTTTATTTTAACCTTTTTCCACCAACTCTCTCTTGCCACTAACTTATTTAAATATGAACTTATGACTAAAGTTGGATGATCCAATTTTGCATCACTCTTTTAGTATCACTATCATATCGTGAGTTACACTATTCAAGATATATTATTTTATAGATGTTCAATCCACACACAAAGGATCATCTATGTAATTTTCTTCTTCTTATTTTGACACATATAGCATAATTAGTTTAAATGGTCAAATTTAATAGTTTGAATAAAAGTTTGAATGGTGAATAATTGAACTAAGATTTTGAAAATGGTATAAATATAGAAATGAGTCCAAATTTGACTTATATGATCATCTTTATGTCCATTGCCAACAAAATTTTATTAGATTTACAAAGCAATACAATAAGGGTGCTAAAGAGGATGCCATCGAATAACCCTACTATATACACATCGATGTAGTTCGCAAACGGAAAATGGAACGTTCCTGTTTTGGACACATCTGACACTTCCAAAATAGTAACAGTCTACTTTTCTCAGTTTTCCTCTGGTGAAACCGAACCATTAGTGTTTGTTGCATTTGATTCGATTTTCTCAACTACTATAAAAACATGATGTCTCCCTCATTACCATCAACTCAGTTGAAATCAATCCCTTCTCCTCTCTTATATCAATATTTGTAGACACGTTAGTATGGCATCTTCAGGTATTTTTCTCCCATAATATGTTTATTTTTATCATATCTACCATATATATATTTCTAAGCGATGTTGATATTGTCGTTTCGACATTATGTCACACTTATTTTCCTATGGTTCTGCTGCTTCTTCATCAACGCCAATCGCGAATTAGATGCTTGAATGCACTAAAACGTTCATTGATATATGCATCAATCACCTAAACCTAGAACGTAACGATCCAAAAAATTTCGACCCTGAAAATCGACACAAAACACCATGTCGACTATTCAAGCATCGAAAACACCGTATCATTAATAGAAAGAAGTTATAGGGTGATAAATAGAAAAAAGAAAGTTAGAATATAAGAAGAAGAAGAAGACTACAGAACAGAATTAGAGTAAACACAAATCTCACAGCGAAACGAATAAAATATATTATATATCAACTTTTGAAATACAAATCTATAACTGTATATACATACCATTATCAGAGTATAAAACATAACAACATCACAACGGAAATAAACTCTATATATAACTAATGTTGAAGCCTTTTGCTCCAAGCTCTTTCAAGTATACCTGTAAAATCCCGACTATTTGACTGCCCGTACAAATTTGAGCATCCAAGAGTTTATGGTAAAACAAAACAAAATAAACTCTGGGTCAGTCATAGGACTGGTGTGAGTAAACTCCAACCGCTTGGTTTAATTTTAAAAATCCTTTAAAAAGGACTGATAATCGTAAGACCGATCCACATATAAACACAATTGGTTTTTACCTTACGAGAACCCAAAACATTCTTTCTAAAAATATACCAGTCGGATATTATAATAGTGTCTAATACAAGTAAATAGCAATCTAGCAGAATGCTTGCATCTCACGCTCTACATACATAATATACAATCAAAACCGCGGGATCTTATTGGTGAATGGATTTCCAACTATGACAAGCTATGGAACCACCTTCCGACCAGCGTACTCTATAGGGGATACACTGTTCAACAAAAACATCTTGCAACTCAACCACACATGACTGGCCATTCATTTCGCTCGAATGTTCCGAATATATTGTCACCTTACGGTTGGTATACCAAAATAACCATTCCTGGGAGATACAGAAGCGAAAGAAGAACAAAAATGAGTATTCTCTAGATGGTGATAACATACCCTAATTGGGAGCGACCCACTTAGCCATGCTGCCTGACCGATTTTTATTATTTCCCGGTTGATGAGACTTGTGGTCATAATGTATCTTTTGGAACATCTGTCCACCATCCACTTTGAATGCCACATCGTTAAACCCGCCAAATCACAAATTGATTTCCCCAAAAATACCACGGGTATAAAGCTAAGAGAAACAAATTCCTCCACCACCAACATAAATACGTTTGAAGAGATCAGCTTACACGATCTATTAGATGTACTCTGTCAGACATTCATCCATTCAAGTTGTCCTCGGACTGGACAAACCGAAGGCACTATTCTGTAAATCCATCTTAGGCAAGTTCTACCTACGATTGCCAGAACAACCCTTGCATAAACTTCATCTTCAATTATCTTCATCATTTTTGATTCGCAACGCTAATGCCCATACAGAGTGGTTTTTAGATAATAAATCTAATCCTGGTCTCTCTGTATCGACAACGGTAAAATGGTCAAAAACTTTGGTAGTTGGTTAACTATCAAAGGAAAACATCCATACAAACAACGATCTTATTTCCAAATGGAAATTATATCGATCAACCATCAATCACCACTGATCCCCTTTAATTTAATTTATCAATAAGTTATTCATTTCCCTAATTTCCCATTTCCCAAATTCTTTCCCGATATTTTTAAAACCCGTTTAGCCTTTCACAATTCTCGGAATAACATTTCCATATATCCACGACTTCATATTTTCTATATTTAGAAAATATACATTATTAATATTGGAAAACATTTCCATTTCTTGTTCACATGTCACTATCCTTCCACATCCATTAGTCCCTAACCGTAAACCAATAAGAGAACAACTCCGTAAGCATCAACCTCGAAGGTCGAAACCAACATCAGATCGATACTTAGAAAGCCATTCAACTTAACTAAACTCCAGCCAATATCTAATTTCCTGAACTCTATTCTTAACTTCTTATTAACAAAAGTCATTTCATTTTCTATACTTAGAAAACATCTCTGGTTATATTTGGAAAATATTTCCAAAATCCATTTATATAGATTTAAACGATCGTTGTAATAACATTAATTATAATGATAGCGTTATAATACCTGCTTGCACAATATTAAAAATAAAACTTTGATTCTTTATTTAGAATAAAAATATATATTTAATTAATTAGTTAAATCTTAATTATAAATGAAAATTAAATAATACCTTCCTCAATTCGATATAAACGAGTTTGAAATTATAACTCACTTTCGACTAATCTCAATTCGATTAACGTTTCGAACGCCGGAAGAAATTCACCATTTCAGTTCAACTAAATTTCTAAATTCACTTTTGAATTTATCACTTCCAAAATATCACCAATTCCCTTTATATCCATTCCAATTGCAAAACGTTTGCTTTTAAATCATTATTCACTTTAAAATGTGAATATTATTCCTCGATAGAAATATAGACTCATTTTACTAAATCAAATATTGATTTAAATAATAAATACCACTACAGTTTAAAATTCAATCTATCGAGTTCCTTTATAAATTTATACTTCATATTTTATTTCGTAGATTCTATTTATAAGTTATAACTTAATCTTGATTACATATTCGATTATAAATTATTAGTTTCAACCATATATTAACTATCTTGTCAAATTCTGAATTATATAATGTATAATTTCCAAAAATAAATTATATTAATAACATTCAACACCGTCGAATTTTAAATTACACATCCTTAGTGTTTTATTTAGTTCTATTCACATTTTGAAGATCGAAATAATTTCATCATTGTCGTTTGAAAACAATTCCCAATTCCCATTTAGTTTATTCTTGAATTTGTGCTTTAAATTTATTTAATAACCATTATTTAATCCCATTTATAAACCAAACTACTTTTTTTACATAATTAAACAAGTAATTATATTCTATCCAATCAAAATTCAGTTTCTATTTTAAAAATAGATTTTCCCTTTCAAAACCCTAAATTTTCTTTTCCAATATATTCGAATATATTTTATGGTATTTTATATACTAATGATTTCTGGGCCAATGTTATTCAAACATTCCAAACACACAATAATCAGCCACAAATTATTTGTCACATCACATAATGTAATATATGAAAAACAACAATTTAATTATTGAGGGATCCAGTTGGATTCCTTCAACCTGTTTCTCTGCATCCATAGATGTTATTCAACATAAATAACAATAATTTCATATCAATATGAAATATCAAAATAGATACAATCAGTATTCAACCAAGATTTATGTATATAACTATATATATTATTTCAACCAATCAATAAGCAATTCTTCCAAATAACCATCACACAACATTCAATCATTATTTAACAATATTAGAATACGTTTATAAAATTATAAACCTAGACAAAGTTAGTGAGTTTACTCACCTTTGTCATTAATTGTTGAAGAACGATTAACATTGGTTGATTGAATCAGGCGTTTAATTCTGCCTAAATTTGTAATGATGCCCAAATTGCTCCAGACTGGTTTCATTGTGTAACCTGTTTCCCTACGATTCTAACGGATATTGTTTTGTTGAATTTGGGTAATGTACGCATAAGTTATGATATTGAGAAGTTAATACGTTATAAAAATTTAAATTAAACTCGGTATATTTATAAATATTGGGCTTCATCTTTTTATCCTGGCCCAAAAGAATAAACCGCTCCACGATGAATAGTGTCATCTCTCCCAAACAAAACACGCTACAACTCCTCCTCTTTTTCAGCCATTGTCGCACACGTTCATTACCTTCCCTCCCTCTCAACACCATAAAAATCCAAATGGAAAATACAAACAAACTTCTCTACCAATTCTCCTTCTATCCACGTCACACGTATACAACTTGCACGCCTTAATCTTTTCGCAACCTCCCTCTTCGAAAGCTGTAGTACGTGAAATCATCGAAACATTTTATCACAAAACCTTTCCAAAATGTCACCGCCGCTATACAAATATCATTGAGCTCAGATCCATCTCCCTCTTCATCCTTCCACTATCACTTCGCCTTCGTCCCCGTTTTAACAGAGTGCTTCTACTCTTCGAACTCGTGAGCCTAGGTATCGTTCGATGTATTCGAGCATAAGAAACTCGCGTCGAACTTTACGAAAATGGTATGAACATGAAGAGAATCTAAGTAGGACTTTATATATATAGTTTGGGTTTTTTTTTCCGTGAAGTTTTGGAGTGTAAATAATTTTTCTAAAGATGGCTTGCGTTTGGGTTTCAAGAAAACAAGAGGATGGAATCTATCCTTAGTATTTAAAGAATTGCGAAGCTTGATGGCGAAGTATTAGCTTGGGGTAGTGTATACATCCTCCACTATCAAGTTTGAAGAAATAAAAAAACCTGATATGACTTGACATAGCATTGTTGACAGGGCAGACTGCGTTTTAGAGGGAGGCTGATATACAGGTCGGTGACCTGAAGCTTACCAATGAAGGAAACAAATTTATGAGCTTAGATTTGTAAAGTAGCTTAAATATTTGATATATATATATAGGATGTGTTAAATAGGTCTTAGGTTATCTATTCGATTTGAAGGTACATGCAAATAATTTATTTGAGGAGATAGGCTAGGGGTTATATAGATTTACTGAGGTAGACTTAGGCATAAAGCAGTGATTAGTTGGCTCACAAATATAGGGTAGTGAATTCAGTTTGTTTAGATTTTGGGTATCGTGTTACACAAAATTTTCATTCATTATACGGATCGCTATCAACAAAAATAAAAATACCGATGTGATGAGCATTGTGTCACGATCCCAAAAATATAATAAAATAGACAAATTAACTTATTTTGTGAAATCCCAAAATGCCGATATAGGGTGTAAAATACATCAATCGAAAAGTATCTTATTTTCCAAAATATATTTTTTTGGAAAAATTCTATAAATTAAACTGAAAATACATCTTGAAATTCTTGTCTAGATTTAGAACCAATATTTTATTATATTAAATAAATCGTTATGGTTTATAAACGGTTCCATAGCGATTATTTGAAAACTTGACTTGGACATAACTTATAATCTATAATATGAAATCTCATTTTTTTTTTCACTTCCATTAGAAAAGAATAGCTTAATAGATTCAAACGTTTCTTGTTTCAACGAAATCCGACTTATAACGAATCTTATATATTCATTTGAAGTTCAAATCGTAATATTACGCACTACCACGACGTTACGAGCTCGATTATAATTTATATTATAATTAATACATTCAAATGTCATTTTATAAATAAATTTGTTGTAATAATTCAATTTTGGACTGAACTAAATCTATTAAATTATCCAATTTACCCACATTGCCAATTTAGCTATTTCCGACTATTTCATAAATAAAATTTATTATTCCACTATTTATATTAATTAAATATTCAGGATATTTAAAATTTAAATTATCAAACCAATATATTAAAAAAATTAATTACTTATTAAATTGCTAGAATTCTGGGACGTTACATTCCATCCCTCTTAAAAGAAATTCGTCCCCGAAATTACCAAGGTAGGAAAAATGTTGCAATCCCTATTAATTTGGTTAAAAATCTTCTGTTTTACTTCTTAACTTTAGTTTCAACTGAACTAATTAATTTTAATTAAAATATTAATTCATCCGTACTAACGAAAATTTTCAAAAATTCTGAAAATTTTCTAACATCTTAAATTTATGAATTTTTTCGCCAGCATCTACTTTGCACAGCTCAATCGGTACGATTACAACTCGCTTCTCTAGGCCTTCTTCAATCCAAAAGAAAATCAAACAGCCATGCGGCTTGCCAAACATGCTAATAAAAATCTCATACTCAACATAATATAAACTTGTACTTTTTGTTGGGAATCCAACTCTATCGCTTCCATTTGCTACCATTCCAACATATACAAATGCATTTATAATCGATCTCCAATCAGCTTATCCTTAAATCCAATAATCCGCTTATACCCAAGCCAGAATCCATTTCAAATTCTAGTTCCAAGCTTAGTTTCAAATTCTTACTCAATAATCCAATCCATTTCCACTTAACTGGCTTTAGTTCAATTCCATTCTATATTATCTCTACCAATTTTATTTAACTTAGTTTAAGTTAAATTTTAATTTATTTATTCTCTTTTACTATTTCAATCTATTTAACTTTATAAGTTAAATTTAAATTTCAGAATTCAAATTCCTAGGTTTTATTTCAAATCAGTTTGAAATCATACGTATTTATACGTAACAATAGCAATTCAAAACATTTGAATTTTTAACAACTTGTTTCCTCATGTATGAGAATATTTTATTTGAACCAGAAGTTCAATATAGTTCTAAACAAGATGTTTTGGACATTATGATATGATCTTTAAGATTCGCATTGACATTGCTTGATAAGCAAAAATTGATATTTGGAACTTTATGAACATTTTTCTAAAATTGATAATTCGAATGAAAAAGAATATGCAAATCAGTTACATATGTAATACGAAGATGCACGTATGTACACATATACGAGAATATTTAATTATAACCTGAAATTATTATGATTTCATACAATAAATTATGCATATATTATTTAGTAATTCAAAAGGTCGACTCATCAATATTGAATGACTTGAAGTCATGTGCGTATTCAAATGATCTATAAAATTAAAAAATTCCTCCAAGTTACTAGATAAATGAAAGAGAATAAGCAATATAATATGGATGCATATTATCAACTAATAAGAGCATTATCTTTCTACAACTGAAATACATATGATGTATTTGCTAGTTGTAACGTAATACTCGATAAAAATGTGAATCTAAAGAAGGTTTATTATTTAATGTGGCAGTGCTTGTCAACATTGAGGGGGACGATAAAGAGATATAAGTTCAAATTGACCATTGATGATATATATTTGCTAACATATAGAATTGTGCAAAATATTAAGTAACTTGCCTAAATTATCAATTACGTCATTTACAGACTTTCTTCAATATAGATTTGAATCCCTAAAAGATCAAAATGTATAAATCACAGCTGAAATGTGGTATAAAAGTCAGTTCAGAATATTTTTGTAGTAAGTCATAAAGATGCCAAATAATGGAGGTGAGTGTTCTTGAAGAAACACTTAAGGGTGCTTCGAAAGCATCCCATGACATGATTGTCAAATAACCCAAGAAGTGGTTTAGGTACCTTAAGCATGATAAGTTTTGAAATCTCAAAAAACCATGTATAGAACTGATAAGAAATAATCATCAATGATAAATTTATAAATAATAAAATGCTTAATTTATGAATGGATTAAAAATCCCATATTTGAGAGAAACATGATTGGCCACCATGAAATTCTCCTAAACAAGATATATGGACTTATAGTCCATAAGATATGAACCTGTAGTCCATAAGATAAAATGAGAAATGTGTAAATTGAAAAAAGCATAGTGAAGTTACTTAAGCACCACAAAGTGTCTAGTGGGGTCGACCTATGGGTCGACCCATGAACATGCAGGCCCGATTCTGAGTAATGTATTTGGACTATTTTGCATATTAGGTTCATTGGATAAGTTTTATGGCTAGATTTAAAACCCTAGAATCTAGCGGTTAAGAATAGACTCTATTAATATATAAAAAGGGGCTCTCTCTTTCATTTTATCTGCATACAATTATTCTTCACCCCTCTCTGCCACCATGAAATGTTATAAATTAAATAATAAAATAGGGAGATGCTACTGAAATTTAGATTAACAAGAGAAGATTCAAGATCTGCATAAAACCCTGTAATCAACCTACAACTCTATAATCAACATACAACCTTTTTCAAGAACTATTTCTGAACCTAATACTTAGCCCTGTGAGTTTAAGTTACTTTCGGATCTGATACATAGAAATATATCATGACATTAAATAAAATTGGATCTATAACATATAACATTATAAGCTATTTTCTAGACTTATTCTTTTACTATTATCCATCTATGCAAGTTGTTACAGACTTATAGTAACATATGTTCTTCTACTGTCATTTGATCAATCAGTTATGTTCATACATATCTATCTTTCTTTTCCCTACTCTATTGTTTAATTTATTTTCTGTCTTGTTTATATGTCTATTTTATACAGTTTGATTTGATTCTATCCTTCTCCTTCTATTTCCCCTTTTTTACGCTTAGCCTAGGCCATCGAGAGCCTACGCCACGTCTGATTTAAGACTGCGTATAATTGAATTTAGGATAACATGAAATGACAATGAAAAAGGGGAATTTGGACATATTGTTAAGTTGAGGACTGTTGACTATAATTTGGGAATGTAACCAAAAGGAAGAATATACAAATATGTATACATGTTAGATTAGACTTAATACAGAGATTAAGTAAAGGACATGTTACAATAATGTATGTACCAGATGTAGTTTAAGTAAAATGAATTACTTGGGGAAATATATACATCTGGGCAGGTGCTTGTTTTAGGGAAGGGGTTGTACACGCATAATAACATGTAATATTACCACCATGCTTATTAATGAACTTAAACCTACTATATTAAACCTGATTATTAATAAGCTTAGAGGTCCCTCGTTCTGTTATTGTATCGGGTTTAAGGAACTCTTAAATCCTAGTTATTTGGGGGCACAACCTTAGGGGGTTTGTCTTGTGTCAATATGCTATGTGAAACTCATATCAGTCAGTATCATTATTAGTATTTTGTTAGGGGCCTTGCACTAGGTAGGGGCTAGGGCACGCTTTACTGAACGGGATAGTAAAAGGTTCAAAAAGAGGAAGGTGGGTACGGGCGCATTCCGGCGGAGTCATGAGCATGCATGAGTCCGAGTAGAAATACTAAGACATTGTAACACCAGTAAATAAGTCTGTGTTCTATAAGTTGCTGGGTTAGGGATTGATACACCCTACTGCGGGGGTTGACACAGGGTATTTACGTAGTAGGGAGCCAATCGCATGAGTAGTAACTAGGGTAACACCTAATCCTGTTATGTAATTAGGGTAACACCTAATCCTGTTATACTAGTATTGGTGCAAAAATATTATCTTGGGATATAAATTAGAAGCTTTACTCCATCACTGTTTTACCTTGTTTTATCTTGCTGTCTTGTGCTTATATGTTACTGTACTTTCTCATTCAGTCTTGTTTACCTGTCTTGATACCTTTATTTTATGCATATCTGAAATTCACTTGTACTCGCCAGGCTTTATGTCTGACCTATTTTGTTTCGCTTCTTTCTCATACTTCCCCCCCCCCCCCAGGTCCTCAAAGTGGTAGCACTCTGCAGTGATTAGGATTTTATTTCAGCTTGGACCAAGATTCTTCTTCTTTGATGTACCATTTTGATTATCTTTCTACTTTTCTTTGGCTTGTAAAATGGGATGTGATTATGCCTTAGTGTACCCGTATGATTGACATGATAAGACAAATATTTTTAATTGAAGTATTTGGCATTTGGTGATGTGACTGGTTTGGAACAATGTTTTTCTTTTAATAATAAAAATTAATTTTCCACTGCCCATTTATATCTGTCTTATGAAATTTTGTTCTTGTTTACCTATTGCGCTTCAAAAAACTTAATGAATTCTATTATGAGTGACATTAATGGACATAGGGTGTCAAATTTAGCATTAGAGCTGAAGGTTACAAGATCAGAGAAAAGTTTTGAAAAATGGTTTTCAAAAAGCAAAGTATTTTCGAATAAAAACCTATTTTGAAAAACATATCCCCTCAAGCCATATACAATATTCTTTCGATCTCTTGTTGAATCTTTATTTCTTCTCTTTTCAGCATATCTGGGGCACCCAAACTTCTTGAGGACATTCCACTACTGACTTGGTTCCATAGGTATTTAGAGCCTACGACACCTGCCGGAGTTCAAGGAGATTCCCCACCCCCAGCTGCAGCCGTAGTAGCTTCGCCTCCTCCCATAGTCAACTTTTCTATGCATTCTAAGGACTTCAGTGCAATGGGAGGCAAGCCCTTCTGTGGTACCGAGAGCTTTGTTGAGGAGCGTAATTGGCTTAGAGAAACAGGGAATGTGTTTGGTCTTTTCGAGCTCGATGATAGAAGAAAGATACAGTTGGCCGCTTGACAATTAAAGGGAGAAGCTTCATACTGGTGGGAGGTGACACAGGCGGGACAACAAGTAGATACTTGGGAGGATTTCAGATAGATTTGAGGTGAAGTTATTGTCTCAGGCAGAGGAGGAAATGCAGATTGAGAAATTTTTGGCTTTAAAGCAAGGAAATATGTCTGTTAAGGAATATGTCAACAAATTTAATCAACTTGCAAGTTTCGGTTTGGACTTGGTGTATACGCCCCATTAGAAGGCTCTTAGGTTTGCGAGAGCGTCAAATCAACCTCTCCAAGGTCAAGCACAATCACATATACTAATGGGGGTAACGTTCGAAAGGCTTGTTGACATGGCTCTAATGCATGAAGGTGGTAAGAGCGAGAAGAAAGAGGTCAAGACTGAAGATGCACAATCCAATACTAAGAAAAAGAGATGGTAGCCCAAGAAGAAAGCGCAAAAGAAAGGTGGAAAGCTTGATTAGGCTCAGATCAAGACTGAAGTTAAGTGTCATGGTTGCATAGGCTTAGGACATTTTGAGAAAGACTGTAGAAAGGGAAAGAAAGCTTGTTTCAATTTTGGTCAGATTGGACATTTCACTAAGCAATGCCATAGCAATCAAGGACAAGGGGTAGGATCTTTTGGAGGGAAAGTGCATGCTGTTGAGGCTAGTGGACCTGATCGAAGTAGGAATGTCACGGTCAAAGGTTTGATTTCCCTTTTTGACTATCATATTAGGACTCTCTTTGATTATGTCACTTCTCATTCATTTATATTCAACTCTATGGTAGATAATATGCACCTAGATACTAGTATTGTTTCTAATCCTGTAGTAGTCTCGAACCCCGTAGGAGGTACGACTCATTTTCCATGATATGTCGAGGTTTGCGAATTTTTGTCTTGTGCGTCGAGTTTGAATGCGACGCATATGTTCTTGACTTTATGGGTTATGGATTGATTTTAGGAATGGATAGGCTAGCCATGTATGGTTCCACTCTATACTGTGAGAGGAGAGTTGTTAGGCTTTCGATGTGCCAAGGTAGAACTCTCAAGATTTCATGTGACCCGCGGGATTAATTATGCTCAGTCTTCTAGACTCACTAGATGCTTCTGTTAATGATTTGCGATCAATACCCATAGTTAGAGATTATCCATTAGTGTTTGATGAGTTTGGGGGATTACCCCCGAGGCATGAGAAAGACATCCGAATTTACTTGGTAGAGAATGCAAAGCCAGTCGCTTTACCAGTGTGCCACATGGCTCCTAGAGAAAGGAGGGAGGTCAAGAAGCAAGTAGGAGAGCTATTCGAGAAAGGATTTATTAGACGAAGCATATCTTAGTGGGGAGCTCTAGTCGTATTTGTGACTAAGGAAGACAACTCACTTCGTCTATGCATGGACTATAAAGAGCCGAATAAGCTCACCAATAAGAGTAGACACCTAATTCCGAGAACTGACGACTTGTTTTTTCAGCTAGTAGGCACATCAATTTTCTTGTAGATGGACTTAGCCACGGGATTTCACCAGTTGTGGGTGGCAGAGAACAGTATTGATAAGACTGCTTTCAGAGCTCTATACGGTTTTTTTGAGTGGCTGTTAAGCCTTTTGGACTAACCAATGCACCCACATATTTTGTGGATGATGAGTAGGGTGTTTAGAGAGTTTTTGAACAAGTTTGTGGTGTTCTTTTTGGATGATATTCTGATCTTCTCAATGAATGAGGAGGAGCATACCCTACACTTAGTAGAGGTTCTACGCACCCTCAAATCAATTCAACTCATGGCAAAATTCTCTAAGTGTCACTTTTGGAGAAAGGAAGGAATGTTCTAGGGCATGTAGTCTCCAAGGATGGGATAGCAGCAGATCCCGCTAAAGTCGTCGCTGTTCAAGATTGGAAAGCTCCGAAGAATGCGATGGAGGTGAGAAGTTTCCTAGGGTTGGTGAACTATTATAAGAAGTTCATCAAAGGCTTTGCAAAGGTATCCACCCTGCTCACCTGATTTGCGAAGAAGAACCTGACTTTTTCTTGGAGCACTTATTATGAGGATGCTTTTCAGAGACTGAAGAGTGCTCTGACAACAACTTTAGTTTCGACTCTCCCCTATGGAAGCAAGATGTTTACGGTCTACACAGATGCTTGTGGCACGGGACTTAGTGTCATTCTGATGCAAGAGGGAAGAGTAGTATGTTATGGTAGCAGACAATTGAGAGTTCATGAGAAGTACTACCCTACCCGTGACCTAGAGTTGGTTGCTTTAGTGTTCACATTGAAGTCTTGGCGACATTATCTAATGGGAGAAAGATTTGAGTTATACACTGATCATAAGTCGCTCAAATAATTATTCTCACGGAAGGATCTTAACCTCAGGCAGCAAAGGTGGATGGAGTTCTTAGCGTCCTAGGACTTTGAGATAGTTTATACCCCGGGTAAGTGTAATATAGTGGAGGACGCGTTGAGTAGGCAGAGGATGACTTCAAGTCCTCTATTCATAGAGAGGCGGAGCTTGGAGTTTATATAGACCTTCGATTTTAAGCCATCTACAGATTTCACATTGGGATTATTAGCATCATTGGAGGTGCGACCTACTCTCATGAAGCGTGTTGGATCTATGCAACGACATGACTCACAAATAGCAGACATCATGGAAAGGCTTAGTAGAGGAGAGACCTTCATTCACCTTAGTATATACTCCATGGATGATAAGTGTAGCTACGACGAGATGAAAGGCTCTGTGTTCCCCGAGATAGAGATTTGTTGAGGATATTCCTTGAGAAAGCTCATTATTCACGGATGACTAAATCCATCCGGGTGGAGACAAGATGTATCGAGATATGAAGAGAGTTTTCTTTTGGACTGGTATGAAGAAGGATGTGGTAGAATTTGAGGCCCGATGTTTGACTTGCCAACAAGCAAAGGCTGAAAAAAAGAAACCTGGCAGATTACTTCATCCCTTGGATGTCCCATAATGGAAGTAGGAGAGCGTCTCTATGGGCTTCATTGATGGACTGCCCAGATCGAGGTTGGGCAATACGAGCATTTGGGTGATAGTAGATAGACTTACGAAGAGCGCTCACTTTGTTCCTGTCAAGAGCAAGGGGACAACAGCTTGGCTAGAATCGGTATGCCTTCAAGAGATAGTCCGACTTCATGGGGTACCTTCCAATATAGTTAGTGACCGTGACCCCATCTTCACTATTGAGATCTGGAAGAGCTTACAAGAGGCATAAAGAACACAGTTACATTTGAGCACAACATACCACATTCAGACTGATGGACAGATTGAGAGGGTGAATAGGGTTCTTGAGGATCTTTTGAGATTGTGTATCCTAAATTTCAGAGGGACCTGGGAGGAGCATTTGTCGTTGGTTGAGTTTTCCTACAACAACAATTATCAATTGACTATAGGCATGGCACCGTTTGAAGAATTATATGAACAACCTTGCAGATCACTGATTTTGTTGGTGGGAGTCTACGGACAAACTTCTACTTTGACCTGGGATGATTCGAGAAACTTCCGAGAAGATTGATCTTATCCGCCGAACAATGAAAGCAGCTCTGGATAGACAGAAGTCATATACCGAAAAGAGGAGCACCGACTGTATTTCAAACTAGGAAATATGTTCTTCATCAAAGTATCACCCCTAAGTAATGTTGTTTGCTTTGGCTTAGTGGGTAGGTTAGCACCGAGATTTGTTGGGCCATTCCCCATAGTGGAGAGGATAAGTCAAATGACCTATAGGGTTAGATTGTTAGAGAGGCTGGCAGGAGGCGTACACGATGTGTTCCATTTTTCTCATTGAGAAAATGTCTACATGATGCAACAGAGATAGTGGAGTCGAGCACACTTGAAGATGTAGAGGTTGAGAACGAAGCATCAGTGAGGAGAATTCCTACTCATATTCTTGGATCCGAGATTAGGAAACTATGCAACAACCAAAAAATTCAGATTAGTGAAGGTATAGTGGGGAGTAAATCGCGAAGATGCTACGTGGGAACCTGAAGACAAGATTCACGCTTCTTATCTTTTTCTTTTTGAGAGTACGTTCTTAATTTCTTTTCCAAGCTTTTACTTCGCATTTGCTTCTATCATTCAAGTATATTTATCATATCATTTGAATCTTCGATCCTTAAGTAGAAACCAATGATTGGAAGCATGTGTTTGAGACAAGTTTATGGTTGATGGTTGCAAGTGGATGCAGGTGTTTGCTAGTGGTTTCCCGTGGATGCATATGCACACACATTAAGCACTGGATCGGCTCAAACACTTACATATTGCATATGGATGTGTGTGCATTTTTATTTTTTATGAATGAAAATGATTGAATCATCACATGGACGTTGCATTTTAGTCAATGATTGTGCACGCATATAGAACTTATGTTATACTAGGACTCTTTTGCATGCGTACTGGATACATGGCACATACATATATAACATTAAGGAGGTCAACTGAATCAGTCGACCGCCTGATTTTCGCATTAGTGTAAGAACATAAAACACACAACACTTTTTGCATATATTCTTATAAGCATTATTAAGGATAATGAATGCCAATGTATGATGAATGATAGATGGTTGTACGTGGTCGTTAAAATAATAACATTTTTCTTAACTTAGATATTTTGGGGTCGAAATCCTTTAAGTAGGAGAGAATGTAACACCCCAAAAATTAATGCACCACAACTATACAGTATAGGCAATAAAATGAATATTATATAATTAAGTATTCAAAATAATATAAAACCGACTTTACCGTTGCGTTCATCTCGGAATTCCGGTTCAGATGAACCCCAAGTTTGCATAAATCGGATAACACATGAAGGAGATACGAGCTTTCAAAGTTTGAACACAATTTTAAAATTCAAACAGAAAAATAGACAGCGCGAACCAACGGTCATGGACTACCCATAACCGACATGGGTTGACCTATGGGTTGACTCGGTAGGTAAGGGTCGACCTATGAACATGCATGTCTGATTCTGAGTAATATATTTGGACTGTTTTGCATATTAGGTTCGTTGGATGAGTTGTATGGCTAGATTTAAAACCCTAGAGTCTAACGGTTAAGAATGGGCTCTGTTAATCTATAAAATGAGGCTCTCTCTCATTTTATCTACACACAATTATTCTTCACTCCTCTCTGCCTCCATGACATATTCTAGATTAACTAATAAAATGGGGAGATGCTGCTGAAATTTAGATTAACAAGAGAAGATTCAAGATCAGCATACAACCCTGCAATCAGCCTACAACTTTGCAATCAACATACAACATTTTTCAAGAACTATTTCTGAATCTAATACCTAGCCCTGTGAGTTTAAGTTACTTCAGATTTAATACCCAGAAATTTATCATGACAATAAATAAAATTGAATTTAGAACATATAATACCTATAAGCTATTTTCTATACCTATTCTTTTACTGTTTTTCGTCTATACAAGTTATCACAATAATATATGTTGTTATATCATTTGATTAATCAATTATGTTCATACATATCTATCTTCCTTTTCCCTGTTCTGCTATTTAATTTATTTCCAGTCTTGTTTATATGCCTATTTTATACAGTTTGATTTGATTATATCCTTCTCCATAGATTTTTCCTTTTTTTTATGCTGAGCCCACTACAAGAAAACATACATATGGTTACATTTATTAGTTGTGTTTGATATGTAAATGTAACCAATGTGGTTTTAATTTTGTATTCAGGGATTTTGGTTACATTTATTTAACAATCGGCTAAAACACAGGTTACGTTTAGTCGTTCCCTCCCGTTGCTTTTTGCTTCCCTCCTCTATTTTCGTTTTTTCTGCCTAAACCTAAATTACTTTTCCCCTCTTGCCGTAAATTACTTTCCTCCTTTCTCGTCTTCTCCGTTTCCACGTACGTCTGAGTTCCCTCTTCTCCTTCAATCAACATACCCACGTTTCGTCTACCTCTTCTACCAATAAATTTCCCAGTTTCCACCTCAAATTTAACATAAAGATTTTAATTTGGACAATTGAAGACGAAGTTTGAAACTGGCAAACAAATCTTCAGATTTTAATTTCTCTAATTCCCAAATCGAAATATAGGGTTGCAGAGCTGCTTAAACAAATCCCAGCTTCAGACCTCGACAAGGCAGTAAGTGTTTTATGCAGTTGATAATGCCTCAAGCAGTAGCATTAGCTCTAGATCTTGTCACAACTTCATCTCGTCAAAATGGGAAGCAGGAAAGATGAATGGATAATTGAGTACAAAAGAGTTGAAGATGAGAAAGTTGATTTTGAGGTTTTTCGATGCTGTGTTTGTTTGTAACGGGCACCATACTGTGCCTAAAGCTGTACAAATTCAAGGTCATCGTTTTCATTGCTTTGCAATCTTGATTACTTATTCATCACAACAAAGAGGAAGTTTACTTAGAATATCCAACAGGTGTAGGTAAATTGCCTAGAAAAAAAATACACAGTCATAACTATCGCACTCCAGAACCTTATATTTTGGTTCACGTGGTATTGAGATCTCCTGACATCTTGGTTGGCAAGTTAGACAGTGATTATAACAATATTTGGCAACATTCTATGGTTTGTATTGTACCAATCTTCACTGCAATTTCTATTTGATTATCTCATTTATACTATTTTTTTTATTAATATTATGTAGATAAAGCATGTTGAAGAGGATGACATGACCGTTTTTAGTGACGGTTCATTTCTGTATGTGGATATTATTCTACATTACATAGGGTTCATTTTCTTCAACTAAATTAATAGCTTATATTTGGTTTATGTTCTTCAACATGCTTTTGTGTTTGAAATGAATACAGATGCACTATTTTAACTTATGTCATGCCAGTTGAATACACACGTCTCTAAGTTTTTGTGTTTCTAGCTCAATAGTCAGACTATACATTGTAAATTGCACTCACTATAATTATAAGAACTATGAATATATCATTGTTGTATTTCTAATTAATATTGAATATTGAATGCTTCATTGTTGCGTACATCACTAAATGATGAGTGCATGCGGAAGATTAACAATAAAAGTCTATATTAGCCAACATAAATGGTTAATAGTCTACATCATGCATTCTAGTGATTAGTGAGAAACTATTTTATATTGCTGTTGTATTGCAACAGTTTTAAAACAGTACAAAATAATTTGAAGTGTTGATTTGAAACGGTGTAAAGAATATGGTTAGGGGCTTGTTACTGATATTGTTTTACATTTTAGTTGACTGAAAATATGTTAAAATTGGTAATTGTATTTGCATGGGAGTTTAGTTTATCGCTTCTTCATTTTTCATTTCCCCTGTCACGTTAGCATAGTTCAGCTTGTCTTAAGATTTCATTAACATGTTCTTACTCACTGTGTGTGGAGTCCTGAATCATGTATTCCTTTGTTTGTACATTTTTCTATGTTCAAGGCCATGCATCCTTGTAAATCCAAGTTTATTTGCAAAACAAACTTTGTTGCTTGAGCATAAATTATATGTTGTTCCACTTTCTATGTGGTTCCACTTTCTAATAGTAAGCAAAAATAGTTGGAAAATAGACTAAAGTTCCTACTATTATTCAATACAACTGTTTTATTGCATTGTTTCAAAGGTCGGATCATAAGTGAGATCCTATTAACATAAGGTTAAGAGTTCTACTTGTTTATCGATCAGACCATGAGAACCGCGTTGACTGTTGTTTTTTGTTTTTTTGATTTGGTTGTTAAATTATTTTAATTGATGTTGAAATAAAGTAACTATAATTGGTACTTTGGATCATTAAATATCCAAGTTAGCAAAGTCAGCAACTCTATTTACAAAAATAGTCTTGCTGCAAATGATCATAAATTGACATATAATTTCCAACGTGAGGTTTCACATTTCCAACATGAATTTTCAACAAGTATAATCTACTTTCTGTTTAGTATTTTCACATTTCGTGGTCAATTCTGTTTGCTGCAACTCTGAATAAAAGTTGTAAGTGTACAACATATAATTTCAGTTTGTATATTAAACTGATAAGAAGCTATTTGCATGTAGAAACAGTTTATGGAGCATTTCATTCTTTACAGCTCTAATCAGCCCGTCATGCAAAAAAATACAATTTTTTATAGCAGTTTAGATAACATACATACCTCTTAGTTTTTATAGATTGTAGCCAACTTCGCAACACGAATATTGCAACGAGGACTATTGAGACAATTTTGGCTTCCCAGTCTATTATCGATGATCCAAGGTTCCCTTTTCGTGGAATTTTGATTGGTTGGTATTTGACCATAGAACTCATTTTTTCTTCTATGTATATCAGTTAATAAATTTCAGTCACTTATAATAAAAGTGATAAAGAAAGTGTCATGACCAAAATTAGTTTAATAGGTGTGCATGCTTGAAAGCTGAATAAACTTTTTGTATCGTAAAATTAATAATTGACCTTATTTATATATTCTCATCACCATATTGGCTCAACCTTTGGAGGTTGGTTTTATATCAATGTTGGCATCGCTATTTTATCTTTCATACAGTAAAATGGATTCTGAAATTTTATTGCTTTGCTATGTTATGGTACATTGTAATCCAATTTTACCAAGTATTTTAATCTATTCATTACTAATACATTAAATAAATAAATAGAAATTTCTGATTCATTTAACAACGTGTTACTTAGTTTTTTGTATTAAAAAACAAATTTTACACATAGTAGTTAGCTAATTAACCGAGCCTTTGTCTAATAATAGCCAGGTATCATTATAATAAGAATGCTCAGTGCATCACTTTGCTAGATTTCTCTTGTTGCCTTGATTTGCTAGTTTCAATTTTATGGGGACGGTTTATGATAAATGATTCATTTTCATCTTGATTTAGGCTTGCTTTCCTCTTTTAGATGGATTAAAATGAGTTGTAAAGCTTAAATTACATTGCATTAATCATTTTCTTTTTTACTTAATTATGAAAAGATGAATAACAAGGTGTTTTAATATGGCTACCTAAAATTGAGAAGCTGGCATCACCTTAATATACTGAAATAAACTCATAATATCCCTTGAGAAGAAATTAACTAATAGCTTGCTAAGTCCTAACAATAGAAAACATTATGTATTCATCGTAAATATTGGTTAGTATTCACTGCATTAACAAGCTAAAACGATGGAAAGTAATCAATGATTTTTCTCATCTTGTTTTTTGAAAACTTTCAAGTAACATGTTCAAATAAAAATTACATAGCTAATTTTAATTTGGATTCAATTAGTTAGTTATCCAATTCTAAATGTTAAATTAGTGTCATAGAGTCTCTAAAAATGATTGTTACAGTAGTGTATACATTGAATGTTTTAGATCATATACTAGGAAGAGCAAAATGGTAAAGCTGTAGTAATGAATCACCTAAACCTCTTATTTGATTTCTGTTCTTAAAACTTAGAAGTAGATGAAACATACGAGACGGAAAAATACTTAGAAAAAGGCTATCACATTTCTTGGGTCTGTGTTCTAATTGTGGTCCTATTCTTTCCTTTTTCCTTTTCCCTTTTTTATAATCCTTTTATATTTTCTCATGTTCCATTTTATTTTATTTTCAGAAAAAGGTAATCTGTTACACTTTCCTTATTTGTTGGCAGTGGTTAACAATGCATTCAGTAGATTTCTAACTATATATTTAAATTAAAATTATTCACCGTTTTTTATATTTAGACTTCATATCATACCATTAAATCGGGATTTATGTTAATATGCGAGCAGCCAGATTTCGAACATGAATCCTACAATCTGAAACATATATATTAACTATCCACAACTATTCTTCTTATACGAAATACTGTACTTATGGATTAAAAAACCCAATGTATTTTCCTTTTTGGGTCTTGGAAATGTTTATCTCATAAAATTTGTTGTTTCATGTATGCAGGTATTAAGTTCTTGATTATCATAAAAATTTACATAGTTGAAGACACATAATCTGCATCACGAAGGTATGAAGTTAGCTTTAAATTAATTTTGCTTACTGTCCATAATCTTGAGTTTCTGCTCATAACCTAGTAGACAACTTTCATTTCAACAATGGAAAATGTATCTCTTTAAGCCACATAGACATATTAAGTCATTAAAGCATTTCTTTTAGGAAAACATTTTTTTGTTAGCACTGTCATTTAGTTTTAAACGTGCTCCTTATGTTTCTTTTAGGAGTAGATTTGACACGGTTGCCTGCTGTTTTGGAATTTTTGTTTGGTTTGTTTGGTTAATTAGCTTAGAACTTTTACTTAATTTATATATACAGCTGCAGATTAAGTTGAAATGTTAAAGTCTTGTATACAGAGCATTTATGAATGTGCCGACAATTAAGATATCAAAACAGTGATCCACGTTTTAAAGGCTTGTATGCAATATGAATTTCATTGTCTATGTCTAGTTCATGATTAGTAAAACACAAAATGAATTTTCGACTCCTCAGATAACCAACATTAGATTTTGTTCTCTATGTTACCTTTAAATATACTGTTAAATTTTAATACATTCAGTTACCTTTAAATATACCATTAAATTTTAATACCTTCAGTTACCTTTAAATATACCATTAGATTTTATTCTCTATGTTAATGAGCATATTATGCAAAAAATTAATAGATGTAAAGGATTAAAGGAGATTATATTTTCTGCGCATGCAATAGTTTGGACTTCATATTTGTCAAGGATAACTTAAACTAAAAGATTCTGTCAACCGAACTAAATGATTCCTTTTGGTTTTTACACTTGTGCCATTTAGAGCTTTATGACACTGGATTTAGACTTTAAGTTTTCTCTTTCTTTCATATTTCTACTCTTCTTGGAGTTTTCTTTGCATGAAAACTTCACAACTCCTAATAAACTGTTAATATAAGACGAAAAGATATTCAGTGAAACCATAAGATTAGACATGTTTGTATAATCAGGGGTTTTAAGAGTAAAATGGATATGTCAATTTTTACAGTAGTTCAAAACTGAATTTCAACATTAAGAAACTAATAATTGCTTCAGATTAATTATCAGTTTAAACATCTTTAGAAATAATTCAAAGTTCATTAAAATCCAAGCCTTAACTTTCCTTTTGAGCGTTTGCTTGCGAAATTGGGTTTTGGGTATTTGAATTCCCAGAGGGTGGTTTTACATTGTGATGAATTGGAATTGGGTTTGCGGGTTGGTGGTCTGAAACTGGTTATGATAGGAGCTCAAGTAGGAAGAAACAGGAAGACGTTTGATGATGGTGAAGCATTTGAAGTGTGGTTGGATGTAAACTTGGATGTCAAAGGAGCAAATGGTGTGAGGCAGCGGTGGTTGTCACTGTTTAGGTTAAGGAGAGATCAGAGGTGTAGTTGAGACCAAGATCACTGATTCACAAAGTCGCGTGCAGCGGATGGTGAGATAGTTAGTTTGGTTATTTGCAGATGGAGATGGGATGTTGATTGTTAATTTATAGATCGAAGGAAATAGGTGATAGATGTTTTCTTGTGGTTTCAAGTGGCAGTTTCAATATAGATTATGATTTACTCGATGAGGCAGGAGGATGTTGCAGTGGATGATGACTGTAAGTAGTATTGCTTGTAAGCTGGTTAGTTTTAGTGGCAGATGGTGCTAGCTCAGATTGGGTGAAGTTGCTGGTAGGAGATATTTGATATAGGTCAGTTATGTTTGTTTTTAGTAGTACAAAGAAAGTTGTGAAAGTTTCGACAGTTTGAAAAGGTGAAAGAGTAGCATATGGGAAGAACAAGTTTAACGAGGAGTATTACAGGAGAAAAAATTGTGGTGGTGTTGTGACTGTAGAGGAGGAGGGGACTATAGAACTGGTTTCTAGTGTTTGTTTGTTGATTTGTAGTGGTTGAGCAAGTGAACTTATGTGCATAATAAAATATAAATCAGAATTATGAAAACAGTGCATACAAAAACAATATAATTCGTGGTCATTATGAAACTATACCTATTTTATGTAATAATGCCATTAAGGCCATATATGGATAATAAAATATAAATCTTAAAATACAGAAAATTTTGCTTTACATATGGAATCAAAGCCTGGAGCACTAAACGACTGATTCGAATATTGATATGAAAACCCAACTCAAAACGAGTAATAGCTCCATAAGTATTGAAAGCCATGAAGTAAGGAATTTTGTTTTACTTAAAGAAAGAGGACAACTGTAACACCCCACCGAAGTTAAGGCATTCCCTTTGTGAGTGACCTTAATGGAAGTGGGGGGTTACAATAACTTCCCGTAAACAACGAGGGAGGAGCACAGTTGTAATTAAATGAAAATTATATCTTAGGATATAAAAGGGTTGAACGCTGATACAAATTGTACCATGTATTTAAACTTCTACATATGTGCATGGAGGCATTTATTTAGGCAATTAGTTTTTCTTCCGTTCTGGTTGCATTTGAATTTATAAGGTATCAGAGGAGAAGATACTTCCATTCTCCTTTTTTTTCATATCTGCTGCACAAGAAAGACATATACACATGAACCATTTAAGATTTTTCAATTCACATCTTCAAATTTGTTCTATGCACATGCAAACGTTTGTGATGGAATTCTGGATGTCCACCCATGTTTGTGTGAGCTACCGTCTGTGTGTGAATTTGTGTGTGTGTGTGTGTGTATATATATATTTAATAAGCTAGTAGCAAAATTTCTATCTGTAGGTTATAACGGTGTTATGGATCAAATCAGTGTGCCCCCAATGTGTGTGCTAGAATGTATGCCTGCAATCACGGGTGACTTCATATTTAATTAGAGAAAGAAAAACTTCTTTGAAATTAAGTTATTTAAATACCAGCTAGCAGTGTTGGGTTTGGTCATGGTCCAAAAATTGGCATTTTAACTTGATGTTTAAGCATGTAAGTAGCCCATAACAATAATTTTGGCCGCATCAGGTTGTTCACATATCTTGAAGCAGGGGATTTATTTCATAAGGACAAGTTTAGTATGCCCAGTTCACCTTTTTCCTCTCATGGAAATTAGTTTTTAGGGAGTACAAAAGTCCTGGAGTAATAGGTTGTCATGGCAGCGGCAATGGAATTGATGAGTGTTAGTCTTCAAGCATGTGAGAGCATTTTAGTTGGCCATTAGTTGAGTTTATTTGTGAATCATTTTGAGCAATGGCAGGCATTTGTTAGTGGTCGATTTTGTGGTAGTGAGCTGGACACCCAAATAAACAAAACCTGGTATATTAGAGTATGGAAAGTTATGTGATGGCTTCAGAATCAACAACATCAACCCCTCCAATGAGCATGTGGGATTTAGCTTGGTTAATATATAGCCTAGTGGCACTTTTGAGAGGCTGAAGGGTATCCAGGAAAGTTTCATTTTAGCTTACTGCTTAATTTAAGCAATGACTTAAGCATATACAGAAATACAATTTACACCTATCAAAAGCAAAACTGTTTTTCATCTAGTGTACATTTGCAATTATAGATACTGCAGCTATAGTGATGTATTACATTGTTGAATTTAAGTATATCATTATTTCAGTATTCAGAAGAATGTAGTACCTATTTTGTAAAAATTGTTATTTTGGTTTACGTATCCAACAGAGTTCAATTCTGGTAGAAGCGAGTAGATGCAAGTTGATTGATGTAGCTAAAACGGGACAAGTAGTGACTGAAGGAACTATCTTTTCTATTGAACCGATATCACTGGTTCACTTTGTTCCATTCGGAAAAAGATGCGGTAATAGTTTGTGTGGACTTTGTGAGATTTAGTGACGCATTGCTATAGAGACCTATTTTAGAGTGTACATACATGAAAGATGCTTTTGGGACTACCATATCTTGGCCGACGGCATGTCACTATGGAATCAAGTTCTAGTAAGTATTATTTTTCAATTCAACAATAATATTATATGAACTCTGTCTATTAGACTGCACGTAAAGAAACGCTACACGTCTATCAAACCTACCTCATGCTGCACTAATGAATAAGTGCCTAACCCGTCAATTCATGTTATTTTGTTCTTGTCACTTGCGAGGATATGACTTGTATAGTTGAGATCTAGGAATTCAAATTGTACCATGATTTAGAAAGACATCGTCAAGTTCTGTTAATATTGTTTAAGTGCTTGATTTAATATTAATGGTCGCGTTTTATTAGTATTGTTTAAATGCTTGATTTAATATTGATGGTTGAGTTCTATTAATATTGTTTAAGTGCTTGATTTAATATTAACCATTAAATATTGTCTAAAGGTAATTAGCTTTTCTGGAGTGAAGACCATCAACAACAATGAACATGATTTTAATTGTTGTATCGATTGTGTTGTTTGCTATACTTATCGTGTCAATTTATTTCTGAATGCTTGCGGTATGTGAATTTGCTGATTTTGCCAAATAACTACTATCTAAATGGTTATCCAAAACACTTACGTGACTATTGTGTTCTAAGATATTTGAATATGATGTTTATAAGATTGATTGATTATTTTTTTAAGTTAGACTTTTATATGATCGTTGTTGATTTTAATATGATTATTGTATAACTAGTTGTTGGTAATAATAGATATTAATAATATATTGTAGCATTTAAAAAATGATATAAAAAAATCAATTCCTTTCAGTAGCGTTTTATAAATGCTACATAAACAAATGTAACATACCACCTGAATTTTTAGTGATGTAAAATAAATGCAACGAAAACTTTTTAGTTGCATAAAATAAACGCTACAGAAAAGCAAACAGTGATCCTCTTATAGATGTTTAGTAGCGTTTGAAAAATGCAACTATACTAATCATATGGTAGCGTTTATCAAAACGCAACCAAAAAATCCAGACTTTTAGTTGCGGGACCTGTAGTAGCGTTTACTGAAACGCTACAAAAACGTTTTGGTTGCGTTTTTCAAATGCTACCAAAGGTATTTTCTGGTGTAGTGGCCTAAGCCATCGAGAGCCTAGGCCATGTCTGATTCAAGATTGCGTATAATTGAATTTGGGATAATATGAAATGAAAAAGGGGAATTTGGACATATTGTTAAATTGAGGACTGTTGACTGTAATTTGGGCATATTATGAATTGAGGACTTTTGAACTGTAATTTGGGAATGTAACCAAAAGGAAGAATATGCATATATGTATACATGTTAGATTAGACTTAATACAGAGGTTAAGTAAAGGACATGCTTAAATAATGTAAGTACCAAATGTAGGTTAAGTAAAATGAAGTACTGGGAGGAATATATACATCTGGGCAGGTGCTTATTTTGGGGAAGGGGTTGTACACACATAATAACATGTAATATTACAACCACACTTATTAATGAATTTAAACCTGCTAAGTTAAACCTGATTATTAATAAACTAAGGGGTCCCTCGTTCTGTTGTTTTATCGGCTTTTGAGGACTTTTAAATCCTATTTACTTGGGGGCACAAGCGTGGAAGGTTTAGCCTATGTCAATCTACTATGTGGAACCCATATCAGTCAATATCTATGTTGGTATCTTGTTAAGAGCCCCACACTAGGTAGGGGCCAGGGCACGCTTTACTGAACTGGATAGTAAGAGGTTTGAAAAGAGTAAGGTGGGTACGTGCGCGTCTCGGCGGAGTCATGAGCGTGCATGAGTCCGATAGGGAAAGTAAGATGCTGTAACACCAGTAAATAGTTCTGTGTTCTATATGTTTCTGGGTTAGGGAGTGACACACCATACTACTGGGGCTGACACAAGGTATTTACGTAGTAGGGCGCCGATCGCATGGGTAGTAATTAGGGTATTGCCTGATCCTGTTATGTAATTAGGGTAACACCTAATCCTGTTATGAAATTAGGGTAACACTTAATCCAGTTATACTAGTGTTATTGCAGAAATCTTATTCTTGGGATACAAATGAGAAGTTTTACTCGATCGTTATTTTATTTTGTTCTATCTTATTTTATCTTGTTGTCTTATGCTTATATGTTATTGTACTTTCTCATTCAGTCTTGTTTACCTGTCTTGATGCCCCTATTTTATGCATATCTAAAATTCACTTGAACTCGCTAGGCTTTATGTCTTACCAATTTTGTTCGCTTCTTTCCCTTACTTCCCCCCTCAGGTCCTCACAGTGGTAGCACTCCGCCGTGATTAGAATTTTCTTTCAGCTTGTACCAAGATTCTTCTGCTTTAATGTGTCGTTTTGATTATCTTTCTACTTTGCTATAGCTTGTAAAATGGGATGTGATTTTGCATTATTGTACTCAGATGATTGGCATGATAAGGCTGATATTTTTATTTGAAGTATTTAGTATTTAATGTTGTAACTGGTTTGGAACAATGTTTTGCTTTTAATAATAAAAGTTAATTTTACGCTGTCTATTTATATCTATCTTATGAAATTTTGTTCTTGTTTATCTATTGCACTTCACGAAATTTAGTGCATTCTCTTATGAGTGACATTAACGGACGTGGAGTGTCGTAGGTTATAAAGCATGACAATTACATGGATGATAGATATGCTTGTAAAGAACATAATAACATTGTTTATTGCAATGAAACTTGTCTTTTCCATCAAATGTGTATTGCAATATGCAAACCTGGTTGAAACACAAAATTGTAAGTACATGAAGTGTACTCATAAATGAATATTAATAGCATACGAATCGCAAAAAAAAAAACACACTTTAAATAAGTAATCGAAATGATAAAAATGAAGTTATGAGATACAAGGCACGACTTGTTGAATTAGATTTCCTGCAAAGGCCGGATTTTGACTTTAGAGAAACATACTCTCCTCTTAGGGATGTCATAATGTTTGGATATTTGAGAAGTCTTGTATTTTTTATTTTTTTTTTGATAACTTGATATTAGATTAACTGATGTTGCAATGGTGCATTGGATACCGATATTTACATGAGAATCCCAGATGGGTTTAAGTTGCCTGAAGCAAAATCAAAGTCGATGTACTCATTAAATCTGAGATGAGCACTATATGGTTTAAAACAATCCAAAAGAATGTAGTATAACCGTCTTAGTGAATATTTGGTAAAAGCTGGGTATAAAGACATTCTTATTTATCAATGTGTCTTTGTAAAGAAACTGGTAAAGGGATTTTCTATTTTAGAGGTATATGTTGATGATATAATTTTGATTGAGGCTCCAGAAGAGATTAATGAAAACAATTGATTACTTGAAACAAGAATTTGAAATGAAAGATCTTGACAAAACTAATTACTGTCTTGGTTTACAGAACGAGCACAATACAAATAACATACTAACCTATCAATCAAATTAAATTTAAAAAAACCCTGAAGCGTTTTCAAATGGATAAAACATATCCACTTGGTATGCCTATAGTTGTCAGATCACTAGATATTAAATGTGACCCTTACCGTCCAAGAGGAGATGATGAAAATGTATTTGATTCAAAAGTATCAACCCAGACAGTGACGTATGAAAATAAGTTATAATGTACTCTTTTTCCTTATTTAACATTTTTCCCATTGAGTTTTTCTTATTAAGGTTTAACGAGGCATTACATTAATCTAGAAGTACCATACTCCATTTGACGTAGTAAATTATTGAAATATGACATTTCATATTGTAATTTTTTTTCCTTCACTAAGATTTTTACCATTGGGTTTTTCTTAGTAAGGTTTTAACGAGGTAGTATTTTGATCCAAAGTATCAAACATCTTTTGTTGCAGTAGTCAACTATTTATAAAGATAATGCAGTTTGTGTGACTCAGATTCAAGTGAATTATATCAATGATGATAGGACGGATCACATTTCTTCTAAATTTCTCTTCACACATCAATATGAAAAACAAAAAGAAAGAGGAGAAACAAATTTAGTTTTAAGAAAAGCCGGTAGATCTGTTTCAATGGCCATTTCCAAATCAACGTTTCAGATGGGGAAATGGTTGAATTTTCCTATGGTGTGAAAGGAATAGCCTTAAATCTTGAGAATGAGAATATAGGTATTATTAACTATTAATTTGAATTTCTCAAATATTCCACGTTTCCAAAATGGATCCTATCAAATATTTTACATTTTCTATGATCATCGCTATTTTAGGTATTCGGGGAATCCTGCTCAGTGGGTACTTTCGGTGGGCCCGCTCAAGACCATAAAGTAGCATGGGGCAACGGGATCGAATCGGACTAGCCGCTGCGCTAGTCGTCAAGTAATCGGACTACCATTCCTTCTCTTTCTTATTCATCTGACCCTGAGGGATCGCTCTGCAGAGCTCGGGATCCTGGGAACTACCTGACGATGCATCACATCATGGAAGATGTTTGTATGTGAGTCGCAGGTCGTTCAGTGACCTAAGGGATCCATCCTGTGAGCTAAAGCGTAGTGGAGATAAGTGTAGCAGCCTAATGAAGACTTTCTACAACCTATAGCTTGAAGGAAGGGAGCACAGGTCGTCCAATGGCCTAAAGAAGATGTTTTGCGAGCTAAAGATCGAAGAAGTAGAGTATAGGTCATCCCACGATCTAGTTGAATCGTTCCACGAAACAATGAATCAGAGGAAGAAGCTCCACGATCCAACAAGGTCGTTCTCCGACCTAAAGAGAAGAAGCGAGTTTAAGGAGATGTCGTTAGATTGTGCGGAGGATAATTCGATGACTCGGGTCGTGCCGCTTGAAGTAAGGTCGTGCCGCATCTGTTGGGTTGTTATCTTTGATGTGTTGTAGTTAGGTCTTGTTGTGTTTGTAACCCTATAAAATAGGGGTATGGTGTGAGTTGTAAAGGTTGTTGACATTTGAATAAATCCCTTGTGTGAGCTTTGTGCCACCATTAAAATTGGAAGTTGAGTGTGATCTCCCTTATCCATCTTCGGATATTCGAGTGCGCTCGAACCAACGAACTTGAATCTGATTCACAGTATCGCTTGCGAGTGATCAACGTTCGAAGAATCGTAGATCGATAACAGGGTATCTTGCGAGATCAATGTGTTAAAGATAGCGAGATTCCGGCATCGAAAGATCAACATAGTTAAGCATTTATCTAATCCTTGATTCGATTTCCACGGATTCATCAATTCGTGTGGAGTTTGATCCTGGACGTTGTGCCAGTTTGGTATCAAAGTGAGATTTAAATCTTTTGATTGTATCGCCGGAGCCTTGATCACCATTTTTGTTTGGATCGCTGACGCTAGATCGCCATCATTTGGTTGGATCACCGGAAACCGTTCGGGTTATCACCATCATTCATCCTCCATCGACCATTCTGTCCCCGACCACCATCACCTTCATTTAGACCGCCACCATCCTAGGAACCGCTGTCATAACCATTCTCGGATCGCCATCCATCCAGACCGTCAGCACCATAGGGCCGTCATCCTCATTTGGACTGATATCCTCGGAAAGTTGTCATCTAGTTAGATCGCCAGATCTAATTTGGACCGCCACCCTCATTGTGAACCGCCATCTCGCCATTACCATTTTCCATCCACCACTATCACCAGTTGGACCGTCACTCCATTTCGATCACCAATCCGAGCCTTTGGACCATTCCATTGCTTTTGGGATGCGAGAGTTTTTTCGGATTTGAAGTTTTAGCATTTTAGAGAGTTGATCATGCCGCCAAGACGTGCTAATCGTCATCAAAATTTGGAAGAGATGTATCGGAGAGAAGAAGCCGAACAAATGGAGAAGATAATTAATGATAAATTTGATAAAGGGGTTGGAAGATTAGAGAGGCTCATGCTAGGCATGAATCAAGCTAGAAGAAGAGCATCGCCCGATTCTAATCATGGTGGACATCGAACTTCACCATCAAATTTGGAGAGGAGAAGAAGATCACCACTGTTAGATCGTGATAAAAGGGATATGAATGCCCAAAGACACGAAGACGGTCATGATCGACATTGACATCATTCAAATTTTGAAGAAGAAGGAAGTAGTGGTCATTCTCATTACGAAGGCCACGCTCGAGATCCATATCGTCAACCAGAAAATAATCACAAATAGAAGTCCGTAATGGAGACAGAAATTCTAGAATTCAAAGGTGGAATGTCAGTAGAATAATTCCTAGATTGGTTGTCGAATGTAGCGGAAATTCTAGAGTTTAAGAATGTGCCTGAAAATTGAAGAGTTCAGCTAGTTGCTACTCGTTTGAGAGGAAGAGCTATTGCTTGGTGGCAACATACTAAGATAACTCGTGAAAGAATGGGAAAGCCGAAGGTTGTCACATGGGAGAAGATGAGAAAGACGGTGAGAGCTACATTCTTACCTCACAATTATCAGTCTCTTATGTATCAACATTTGCAGAACTTGAGACAAGGGACAAAATTTGTGAGTGATTATATTGATGAATTCTATCAATTAATTGCAAGTAATGATATCATGAAAACAGAGGAACATTTGACTGCTAGATATGTTGGAGGATTGAGAACACAAATTCAGGACATGGTGAATATGTTTCATCCGATGTATGTTGCTGAAGCTCACCAGAAAGCTCTAGCTTGGGAGAAGTAAGGAAGATGAGGAGGAGGAGTGTTCATGAATTCCAATAATCAAAGCAAAAGTGTTAGCAGTAGTGCTAATGTTTCCAAACTGGCATCTAAACCTGTTGCCAATGACGTTGCCAAGGCGAAAGTCAACTCAAATGTCAAGTGCTTTAATTGCCAAGAGGTGGGCCATAAAAGCAATGAATGTCCAAAGCTAAGAAGAGAACTATGATAGCTGAGGATGTAGAAGCTAAAATAGAATATTCTTTACCACCCAAATTTAACGATGATATTGAAATTGATGGGAAAGAAGTAGAGTCAGTAGACGAAGGGAGTAGTTTAATGATGAGAAGATCATGTTTAACTCCAAAGCATGTAGAAGAGACAAGTTGGTTGCGAAGCAATATTTTCCAATCTACTTGTACTATTCTCGGAAAGGTTTGTCGTTTTGTTATTGATGCTGGAAGTTGTGACAAAATGATTTCTGAAGAAGCTGTTAAGAAGCTGGAATTGAAGACTGAGAAACATCCTAGATCATATAAGCTTGCTTGGTTGAAGAAAGGAGGAGAAGTCACCGTCGGAAGAAGAGCGTATGTTTCATTTTCCATTGGGTTAAAGTATAAGGATGATATTTGGTGTGATGTAGTTAACATGGACATATGTCTTTTGCTCTTGGGTAGACCATGGCAGTATGATCGATCAGTTCAACATGATGGTCAAACCAATAGCTATAGTTTCATGTTTGAAGGTACTAAAATAATGTTAGTTACTAAGAAGCATGAATAAAGTGAAAGCAAAGCAGAGAAGAAAGTGAATTCGACTAGTCTTTTATCTTTGAAGGAATTTGTTAAAGAGGTAGAAGAGAGTCCTGAAGTGTTTTTGTTGATTGGGTTTGAATCAAGTGGAGAGACTGAAATTCCTGTTGAAGCTAAGCCTGTACCGAAAGAGAATGAAGATGTATTTCCTAAAGAGTTGCCAAAGGAATTACCGCCACTCAGGGACATACAACATCAAATTGACTTGGTGCCAGGTGCAGTGTTGCCGCATAGGCCACACTACCGAATGAGTCCAAAGGAGTATAAAGAGCCGAGGAGACGGTTGAAGAGTTGCTTGAACAAGGACGAATAAGGGAAAGTCTCAGTCCTTGTGCCGTACCTGCCTTGTTAGTACCAAAAAAGATGGTTCATGGAGAATGTGTACGGATAGTCGAGCACTCAACAAGATCACTGTCAGATACAGATTTCCTATGCCTCGACTTGATGATCTATTGGATCAAATCAACGGGTCTGTTACCTTTTCGAAGATTGATTTGAAGAGTGGTTATCATCAGATTCGAATTAAACCAGGGATGAATGGAAGACCACATTCAAGACTCGTGAGGGGTTGTATTAATGGTTGGTTATGTCGTTTGGTTTATTGAATGCACCGAGTACTTTTATGAGAGCGATGAATCAGATTTTCAGACCATACACTGGGAAGTTTGTTGTAGTTTATTTTGATGATATTCTAATCTATAGTGCTAGTATGGAAGAGCATATACAACACTTGAAAGCAGTGTTGATAATTCTCCATCAAGAACAATCTTATGTCGCAACAAAGAAGTGCATGTTTATGATGCAAAGTATTCTGTTCTTGGGTACATTGTGTCCAAGGAAGGAATACAGGTAGATCAGAATAAAGTCGCCGCAATCAGAAATTGGCCTCAGCCAAGGACTATAACAGAAGTTAGAAGCTTTCATGGATTGGCATCATTCTATTGAAGGTTTATTCCACACTTTAGTAGTGTGATGACTCCTGTTACTGATTTCATGAAAGGAAAGAAGTTAATGTGGACGAAGGAAGCTCAAGTTTCTTTTGAGAAGATCAAGGAACTTTTGACGACATCATCAGTCCTTGTGTTACCAGATTTTCAGTTGCTATTTGAATTGCATACAGATGCATCAAAGGTTGGAATTGGAGGAGTGTTGAGTCAGAAGGGTCGTCCTATTCATATTTTAGTGAAAAACTATCTAGAGCAAAGATGAGATACAATACGTATGACGTAGAGTTCTATGCTATTGTACAAGCCGTAAAACATTGGAGACATTATTTGTTTCATAAAGAGTTTGTTCTATATACTGACCATGGAGCATTAAAGCATTTGCAAGGTCAAGATAAGATTACTGCTAGGCACGCATCGTGGATTGCTTACTTGCAACAATTTACATTTGTGGTGAAGCATAAATCGGGAGTGACTAATCGCGTAGCTGATGCTTTGAGTCGAAGGAATCACTTGCTTATGACTATGCAAGTCGAAGTAGTTGGTTTTGATGTACTTCCAGAGTTGCTAACAACCGATTCATATTTCTCGCAGGTCATAGACAAAGTCAATGAAGTGAATATGGAAGGTTATGTGCTAATCAGTGGTTTTCTATTCAAGGGAAGTCAGTTGCGTATTTCAGATTGCAGTTTAAGGATGAAGATCGTCAAGGAATTACATGAAGAAGGACACGTGGGCCGTGATCGTACTTTGAAGCTAATTTTTGACTCTTACTTTTGGCCATCTATGAGGAAAGTGGTCGAGAAGTTTGTGCAGAGATGTCATGTTTGCCAAGTATCGAAGGGAAATACAACTAATGCTGGATTGTACATGCCGTTGCCTGTGCCTACTAAGCCATGGGTGGATATTAGTATGGAATTTGTTTTGGGATTGCCAAGGACACAGCGGGGCAATGATTCTATATATGTGGTAGTAGATTGATTTTCAAAGATGGTTCATTTTATTGCTTGCAAGAAGACGACAGACGCTATGAATGTTGCTCGGTTATTCTTCAAAGAGATCTATCGACTTCATGGGTTGCCTGAATCCATTGTTTAAGACAGAGATACTCGTTATCTAAGTCATTTCTGGATCAATTTGTGGAAGATGATTGGGACGAAGCTAAAATTTAGTAGTTCTTATCATCCACAAACAGATGGACATACAGAAGTGGTGAATAGATCTTTGGGAAATTAGTTGAGATGTCTTGTGAAGGATAATTTGAAGAGTTGGGATGCAAAATTGTGTCAAGCTAAGTTTGCACACAATTATACCATTAACCAAAGTACTGGGTTCAGTCCATTTCATATTGTCTATTCAATCGTACCGAGAGAACCCTTAGATTTGTCGACAGTTCCGCAGCAGAAACGGGTTGTTAAAAGAGCCAATGATTTTGTTAATGAGTTGCAAGAATGCCACAAAGTTGTGCAGGAACGATTGCTTAAGGCTAATGAGAAGTATAAGCAATTTGCAGATTTGAAGCGACGAAGTGTTAACTTCAGAGAAGGAGATTTTGTTTACGCAGTGTTGACAAAAGATCGTTTTCCTATGGGAACTTACAATAAGTTGAAGGCTAGAAAGATTGGTCCCATAGAAATCGTGAAGAAAATCAATGACAATGCCTATCAGTTGAAGTTGCCAAAAGGTGTGTATACTTCAGATGTGTTCAATGTCTAACATTTAATTCTATATTATGAAGATGAACATTTCGAAGAAGAAGAGTGTGTAAACTCGGGGACGAATTCTTGTCAATCAGGGGAGGATAATGCAGCACATCATGGAAGATGTTTGTATGTGAGTCGCAGGTCATCCAGCGAGCTAAAGGGCACATCCAGCGAGCTAAAGCATAGTGGAGAGAAATGTAACGCCCTAATGAAGACTTTTTACGATCTAGAGCTTGAAGGAAGGGAGAGCAGGTCGTCCAGCTGCCTAAAGAAGGTGTTTTACGAGCTAAAAATTAAAGAAGTGGAGTATAGGTTATCCCATGACCTAGCCGAATCGTTTCGCGAACCAATGAATTAGAGGAAGAAGCTCCACGATCCAACAAGGTCGTTTTCCGACCTAAAAAGAAGAAGCGGGTTTAAGGAGATGTCATTAGATTGTGAGGAGGATAATTCAATGCACTTGGGTCGTGCCGCTTGAAGCAAGGTCGCGCCGCATCTGTTGGGTCGTTATCTTTGATGTGTTGTAGTTGGGTCGTGTTGTATTCGGCTCGTGTTGTGTTTGGGCCGTGTTTGTAACTTTATAAATAAGGGTGTGGTGTGAGTCGTAAATGTTGTTGACATTTGAATAAATCCCTTGTATGAGCTTTGTGCCACCATTAACATTGGAAGTTGAGTGTGATCTCCTTTCTCCATCTTCGGATATTCGAGTGCGCTCGAATCAATGAACTTGAAGCCGATTCACGGTATCGCTTGCGAGTGATCAACATTCAAAGAATTGTAGATCGATAACACGGTATTTTGCGAGATCAACGTGGTAAAGATAACGAGATTCCGGCATCGAAAGATCAATGGAGTTGAGCATTTATTTTATCCTTGATTCAATTTCCACGGATTCATCAATTCGTGTGGAGTTTGATCCTGGACGCTGTGCCAACTAAGAAGGTCCTAAGCCCTTCCGCCAATTAATATACTGGGTCCATGGTATACTAGGCTCCCCGGTATCTTAATTTGAGGTCGCCTATGAATTCGTGTAGAAGAGAGAATTTGAGCCCCTTACCTTATTCTACAATCGTACTAATAGGCAATCAGTTCCTCTCCGCTTCCATAGCACGTAGTCATTGATCCCCAACCATGGTGATACTCCGAGAGCGACAACTTCACACACAAATGTTCAGATGTATCAAAATCGAGCTTCTGTTTTATTTTGGAAAAGAGACGATCTCCTAGCAAAGGAATGCCGTTCAAGTCAGGCAAGCGAAGTGAGAGTTCAAGAGTCCAGGAAAGCATGGAATACAAAATTGGCATGCGTCAACTATATCAATATGCTAATTGAATAATGCGTTATAAATCAGGAGGAGCATATAATATTATGCTATAATGTACTCTTTTCCTTCACTAATATTTTCCCCACTGGATTTTTATTAGTAAGATTTTTAATGAGGCACTGTCTTAATCTTGAAGTATCAACCTTCATTGTAACATTGTAAAACATGTTACCTAAAGATGAAATAAAATTGCACTTTTTTTCTTTATTTATGATTTTTCTCACAGGGTTTTTCATTAAAAGATTTTTAATGAGGTAATTAATTTTATCATCTTTGCATATACATATTCGAGGGGGAGTGTTGTAATATATAAAAGTAATAAGGATGAATATGTTAATATGCCAAGGGGTTTTACTGCAATTTACATGACATGACTTGTAGAGTCTATAAATAGAGGGATTGTCGACATTGTTTGTAAAACTGAATCAATAAAATTAAAAGTGTTTCTTCCTTACTTCTTCTGTTATCTATGATGGCTTCTCCTGCTTTTTCTGTACTGATTTATTTTATAACAATATTTTATTTCAATACCGTTCAGATACTCATTTAAATGAGTCCGAATTTGTTGGCACTGTTACAGACATTATCAACAAAACACGGGATCCTATTAACGGAAATTAAAAGGGCAGAAAGGAGAGTTTATTCACACTGTTCAACACAGTGTAAACAAGCTCCTGCTGCATTTAAATACCCGCATCTGTTACGTGCGTGCGCGTGCCGGTCTCACGTGTCCAACAGATCCTCTTATCAGTAAAAGTTAAATAACCGGCTGGGGCGAATATCCTTTCCACTATATATAACGTCCAAAGTTGCCAATCAACGACTAATTAATTCATTTTGGCTCACTGTGCATTTCGTTTCAACTCTTATCGGCGCTTTTTAGCCTCTCCTTCACAATAATGGAACCGGCGCATGATGACTTAGAATCTTCACTCTTGCGCTATCGTCCGCTGCACAATGATCATACTACTGTGCGCCGGTATCCGATCATAATTATTGTTGCAACTTTTGTCGGTAAGCATCTGATACGAGTAATTCTTTACTTCTTCGTTATAATCGCCACTATTGAGCTTAATTAGTCGTTTTTAGTTTAAGGTTTTTTGGGAAAGTTCATCTCCTTCTTTCGGTGGTTTTTGGCGAAAGGCGTTTCATTATATTTTTTTTTTTTATCTAATTGATAGAATTGTTTGATGGTTACACGAAGTTACGTTGGCCGCTAACTATTTCTCATTATACCTCTCAGTTTTTGGGCTTCTTTTCTCAATCCAATTCAACTTAGACAATTCTGAAAGAGTTTACGAGCTCAAAACCAAAAGTGGTGGTGAAGTTGTTCAATCAGAGGTTGGAGTGGTTGCCGCAGATGATGGGTATTGCTCTGAAACTGGAGCTTCGATACTAAGAAAAGGCGGTCATGCTGTGGACGCTTTAGTTGCAACTGCTATATGTGAAGGCATAAGACATCCAATGTCGAGCGGAATTGGGGGAGGAGCATTTATTGTGGTTAGATCAGCAAAAGATGGGAAAGCTTTTGCTTTTGATGCTAGAGAGACTGCCCCGATAGCTTCTTCCAGGGTACACCCGCTTATTTTATGTATTTATTTTGGTATCTGTCAATATGTCTCTGTTAGTAGGTGTCCTAATAATGGACTTGGCAGGTATGTTTATGCTATAAGGCATTTGAAAAGTTATGGATTCATAAATTGATTTCGTTAACCTTCCTCATATCCAAATTTCTCAAAATTTTGACAAAGTGAAAGCTACTTCTAAAAGTGTCAAATTAAATAAATAGTAGTTCTCACTCATACACAAATGCTTGTATAGTCTTTTGTGTTTATGCCACAGGAAATAATGGAAGTAATTGTGTCAAAACAGATTTGCATTAGCTTGGAAAATCATGGTGGCTGATTTTATGTTGATATCGTGTGATTATGGTGGCTGACATTTTAGTGACTATGGTGGTTGACATTGTGCTAATTTTGTGCACATCATGGCGGTTGACTTTGTGATTTAGTGTTTGATACTTGATCATTGTTGTTGAATTTTGGGGATATTATATGTGTGATCTTTAGATGATTTGGCTAAAGCAGAGATTAGTTTATTACACCCTAAGGGTTGATCACAAGTATTGAAGATTAAGTTAGTTGGTCACAAGTGCCAATAAAATTAATGCAAATGGCCTCAGAAACAGCCTCACAAACTAAATGAAAGCTAATATACACATTCTTGGTTCATGCATGAAATACCCAGTTGGCAGACATACAGCCCGGTAGCACTGATATTGTCGCACATAATACAAAGAGATGAAATGTTTTTTAAGCTTATGAAGATGTAAGGTGATTCAATTGAGTTTGGAAGTGAGAACAAACATATGTAAAGCTTGAAAATTGGTGTATACATGCAATTGAAATCTGAATAAAGCACAAAAATAAAAAATAAAATAAAATTTTCTGCAACCACATATATCAGATACGGAAATGTGTGACACACACGCTTATGCGCACACATGTGTGCATGTGCATGCACACATACATTCCTGAAATTGTCACGTTTTCGTTGGAATTAGCAATCATTTATTAACATAACACAATTCTTTCTCTATTGCAACAGGATATGTATCAAAATAATCACTCCGACAAATGTTTGGGACCACTTTCGATAGGAATACCTGGTGAAGTAGCAGGTCTACATGCCATTTGGAAAATGTATGGAAAGCTTCCTTGGAAGTCGCTTTTCCAACCATCTATAGATCTTTTAAGAAACGGGTTTAAAATTGTACCATATCTAGACATGTCCATCAGGGAACACGCAGACAAAATATTGTCTGATCCTGGACTTCGGGAAGTTTTTGCACCTAATGGGAGGTTATTGAGGCTTAACGATACTCTATACAACTATAGGCTGGTAAACTCATTGGAAACAATAGCTAGAGAAGGTCCACAAGCATTATACAGTGGGAGCATTGGTGAGAAATTTATTCAGGATGTAAGGGATCTTGGTGGTATTATTACAATGGATGATATGGAAAATTATAAAGTTGAAGTCACAGAGGCATTATCTGGAAATGCTTTGGGATATACTATAATTGGAATGCCACCGCCTTCTACTGGAACAGTTGGAATATCAATGGTAGGCCTCTCAATCACAATAAATTTTCTTCTTCTTCTTCTATTTTCTTATGATCCTACAGTATAAGGGGATTTGGTTGGAGGGTTGGGTGAGGACTTTAACTAAACTGTTTTTAAATGCATTATCTTCTATTTCTTTTAGAAATCACCCATAAAACTGTAATATACTACGACTTTATCCAGTAAAATTGATTTCTCATATGATTGGTTCACAGCGATTCATGATTATCTAATGACTGAGCATGTTTATCTGGGAGTAAATATGAATAGTTAAAGTAGATTGGTAGCCGATAGTTTAACAGTGCTCACTTATTTTGTTATTGTGTATGATATTTCACAAACTTGTTTTTACCTTTTCCTTTTCATTTCCCTGGTATATTTATTTGGACAATAATGTTGTTGTATTTGCCTGTTAATCTGTGGATCGAGTTAGTGAACCACTGCAATCCAGTTTAATTTATACTCGAGTGGATAATGGGTGATTGCAAAAGCATACATCAATACATCACATTTTCTTATATTTTCAAAATAAAACCACAATGATCATAAATCTTGATTAACGCGAAACAGTTCAGCATGTTATCTTTAATAGGTGTCAAGGCGTTGTTAGCCAATTATCCTTTTCGTTACATGTACCGACAGCCTCAGCTTTTACCTTAAAATATGTTTTTATCCTCTCACCTTAACTAGAAGCTTACTTTGGTCAATAATTGTTGACTAGGTTCTTAACATATTAGGCAGTTATAAAACCCTTGATGCTGTGAAAGGCTTGATTGGAATACATCGTTTAATTGAGGCGATCAAGCACACACTTGGTATGCGGATGAATCTAGGCGATCCAAATTTCGTAAACATCACGGAATACGTAAATGATATGCTTTCGCCAACATATGCCGAGAAAGTCAAAGAAAGAATATTTGACAACACTACTTTCGATCTGAGCTACTACTCTAACAAGTAAGCACCTCTTCATTTTCTTGTCTATATATCAAACAGAATGAGGTAATAACGGTGGTTATAATTTCTAAATCAGCTTACATTTTAGTGGTTTTAGAATATCGTGATTATTAGTTTTTCTTTCATATTTTTGCCAAGATAGAAATCCCAGCTTCTTCAATCCATCTTTTCCCGATAAGCTTATATGATAAGCCTGGCTAATACCATCTTGAAATGCACCACTATTTTGTGATATATGACTTTATGATTTTTTGCATACCCAATATTTTATTTATATTGCTTTTGCATTATGCAGTTAACAACTTTCTGCCATTCGCTCACATTTTCAACATGATTTCATTTCATGTCTTCTTCTGTAAAGATTCTTGGGCTATTATTTCACCTCTATTCATCATATACTCTGTAAATGTTAGAATTAGTTACTTGAGATATTCAAGTTACATGTTTATATTTGGTGAAGATTTTATTCTTTTTATGTGAAGGTGGAGTCAATTAAGTGATCATGGAACAAGTCATGTATCTATTGTTGATTCTGAGCGCAATGCAGTATCATTTACAAGCACAATTAACGAGTACTTTGGTGCTGGAGTGATGTCGCCGGCCACAGGCATTATTGCTAACAATGAAATGTGTGATTTTGCTACACCAACGGATGAAACTGTAGATGATATTCCTCCAGCACCTACAAACTTCATTGAACCTAATAAAAGACCCTTGTCCTCTATGTCACCTCTTATAATTCTTAAGGTGAGATCTACCATCACAAGTTTCCCTTTATTTTTTATTTTATTATTATTGTTATTAATTTTATTTATGGGAAGATGGTATGATAGATTGGTTTGAAGATGAGTTTTGTGTTTTATGCTTTAAACATGTATGGAAAATGGTCAATTTGAAATATGGTTTTGACACTTAAAATTTGAAAATTATGGCTTTTTCTTGTGAAAATTATGGCTTTTTCTTGTTTTTGTCTGTTGAAAAACATCAGAAAGTCTCCCTTCTTTCCTTTTTTTGAATGACTATAGGACTTTGCGATCCCCATTCTCTTCCACACCATTAAGTATACATATTGAAAATGCAAAATTCAAGACTCATTTTCAGTCTGTACACTACCTAAATTTTGTAGGTTGCTCGGAACATAAATTTTGATTCTTGAGGTTATATTTTTGCCTTTGGATAGTTAAGTTCACGTTGAAAAATGGTCAACAATCTGTTTAGTGTACAAAACAAATAGGAAAAATTAGGGACATAATATTTCTATTTTCCACAATATTGAATGTATGGTTACAGTTGCTTAAGACTTCTGTTCTTAAAACACTTGATATACTAGGTAAGTTTACGCTCCAATCAACACATGGAATCATTTACTTAAAGAAATATAACCAAAGCGCTTAAGAATACCATTGTTGAAAATTATACAATTTTACCTTATGCTCTTTGAAAAATCAGAATTTTTAAGCAGCCACCGAAAGAATTAATTTTGACTTTCTGCATGGAAACAATCATCGACCGACGTCATTTTCGATGGTTATCAACCGTCAAACTGTAGTACTTTGGTGATTGACAAGTGTTAGTCGGTGGCTGTTTGCCATACAAAATTAAACTGCACGATGGTTGATTACTACGTGAAAAGATTCTGGTATTAGAAGGCATAGAAATTTTATTACTTTTTCAATGGTATGTGTAAATGCTTTTCAAGGTGCCTTCATCACACTAAACTGAAACACATGAACTTGTTTATTTATACGAAATGATTATTGTGCATAATTAACTTTTCCAATTTGGTTTACTGTAAAATTGCCTCCCCTAAATCAAAATGTACATCGAACCATTCATGTAAAACATTCCAGCTGTTCTTTTTGCGAGAGACTAGAATTTTCGTAATCTAGATGCATCATTTCATTCTTCTTTCTCCGTTTCAATTTTTCGGTTCTGCTACTTTCTTAGACCTAGCGTATTGGAACTCTCAAATTTGGATGCTCGTATTTTCATATCTATATTGGGGGCAGCTATCTGAATACAAAAATTTGGCACAAATTAAGAGACATGAAATCTCAGCCATTAGATCAGTTTATCCTTATATGAGGGATGGAATTCAAAGGGCAATCTAGTGGTTGATAATTTGCCTTTCAATTTGTGTTAAAATTTTGTGTCTAAATAGCCTTTTGCTTCATCTTTCTTGCTGATAATAATCTACCATTGTCACATCAACTTTTTGCCCTTTTATTTCTTCGATGATATCTTTATGGACCATGCATCCAACTGCTTGCACAACTTAATCCTGTAAATAAAGATAATTTAATCTTTTCATATTTGACATGTCTTGGTAAAAATTAAATCAGCAATGCTTTCCTGATGTGTTGACCTTGGTGTCCAGTAGGGAGAATTTTCGTGCAAATTGGAGTGTCTTTGTTTCTTACGATTCATTTTGTCCGTATTTTCTAAGTTTCTTTCACTGGTTTGTGAATATACTGACATCCACACTATTGCATACTTAGAGCATACACAACAGGATGTTTATTTTTGTGAGTGGAAAGAAAAAAAAAACGTGGAAAATCTCCACTTTTCCAGCAGCGAGTGAGGCTTTGCCATGTTTTTTATTTATTTAAAACAGATAGACTAAATGACAAATAGAAAACCGTTTAGTCCTTAAATGGTTTTCTGTTAGCCGTTTAACACCTTATTTTTTGGATAAATCGACACCATTAATCCGAAGTTTCACGTATCTTTCCATATTAATCCAGAGTTTGGGTTATTTTAGTTAATCCCAGGTATTGAGGGTCCCTTCCCACTTTGATTTCATTTACTTGTTAATCTGTTCAGTCGGTAAATGAGATCAATACGAGAAAACACGTGAAACTTTGGATTACTGGTGTCAGTTTGTCTTATTCTTAATTCTACGTGACAAATTCATCTAACGTTATCTGGATATATACGTATGATTTTGAAAAAAAAGGAAGCTAAATATCATACTATTGATAGTTAATGAATCACTTTCCCAAATAATACCAACCAAGTTATCTTCACCGGTTCTTGTTAAATCATTAATAGCAGCTCTTTCATACCATCTGCCATAAAATATACTTGATACCTATGGAAAACATAAGCCCAAAAAAAAAAAGGACAAAAGAAAAAAGAAACCCACAAATCATAACGATACTTAGCAAAAAACCACAAATCATGGAGATGCTCTTAGTAGAAATGTTAGTTTGGTTTTCACTGGTCTAGGTTGCGGAAGTGGTGCGAGACAGATACAGGAGCGTTGAGAGGCAAGTACGAAAGAAAACGGGCAGAGAAAATGGAATTGAGAAAGCGGAAAACTGAACGTGTTGGATCATAACAAAATGACGATGGCATCCATGCTCAACGTAGGGAAGAAAGTTTTTTTTTTCACGGAACGAACCGATGTGTGATTTTGACAATCACAAGAAGGCTTGAAAAAGATAAGTATTTTCTTCTTAACGACAAATTGACACCATTAATCCGAAGTTTCGCGTGTCTTCCCATATTGATCTCATTTACCGGCTAAACAAGTTAATAGCTAAATGAGATCAATATGTGAAAGGACGCCGGACACCCATTTACTTGGGTTTAACTAAAAATATCCCAAACTCCGTATTAATATGGAAAAACATGTGAAACTTCGGATTAATGGTGTCAGTTTGTCCTATTTTTTTAAATTTAGATTTTTTTTTTTTTTTTTTTTTTTGGTTTGCATTAAACGACAATCATACTACCATTTAGCAATCAACAATTAAAAAAAATTGTGGAGACAATCCCCACTTGAACTCACTCCTCACGCTACTATCGACATTGCTGCATCGCAAATCAAGTGGGGATTGCCCCCGCTTTCTTGAGTATTTACGCCACTAGAAATGTTCTTACAAATTTTTTGGATGGTCTGTTTTTATTGCCTTACATATTCTAGAGTGGACAATATGAAAAATAGCGTATTGCAAAGGGCACTCGGGTTTCCTCTTCGTAATACCAAAAATAAAAATAATTAACACAATAAATTTCATGTACTTCATAATACCAGAAATAAAAATAATAAACACAATAAATTTCATGTACTTCGTAATACCAAAGACATTTCACACAGCAATCAACCATGATGTAAAATCATTTTGCACGGTGGTTGATCGCCGTGGAAAAAAATAAAACAAATAATGACGTTGGTTGACGGTTGTTCGCCATGCAAAAAAATAAAATAAATAATGTATTTGATAGCCCTTTAAAAAGCTTGGTATTAGGAAGTGTATGATCTAATATTTTATGGTATTTTTAGCAATGATATTTAAAAAAAGAAAACATGGTACCTTTAGCAACACGCTAAAAATAAACTAATTTGTAATAGAGTTATTTGGAGCATACATCGCATTATTTTTGCTAGTTTTTTCAATGTGATTGTGTTCATAATCATCCTTTCTGGATCGAGATCCTTTTTAGATCGACACTAATTTCCTAATTTACATGTTTCTCAACATCAATGCCCACGTCAATTTCTTCAATAATATCAATACAATAACTTAATGTATGGGGATCATAATTTTCGTTTTCTTCATGGTCTTTTTTCTTTTTGGAGAAGTTAGTGGAATTTTTAAACAGCTTCAATCATTTGAATTTCATCAATCTCACTCAGTGGAATTTTCCAAGTTTTCCAATTATTTAAATGTCTTGTTCGTCTCATTGAAGAAAAATTTATTTTCCTTTATTTTTTTTAATCTCATTCTCAGCATATTCTTCATTCAAGAGATTTCATGCATCTTTTAAAAATCTCTCTCCGTAGTTTCATTTCATGACACCGTCGATGATTATTGCACACGCATACTGAGCATTCCATCACAAATTAGCTATTGCCTTTTTTGTCATATTTTGTAAACCTTTAAATCATTCATATCGTTCTCAACCATCTACCGTAGTCATTTTGGATATCAGTTCCCTTTTTTATTTCTTCATTCTTTATAATTGTCTTTAATGAGATGAAATAATAAGAATCATTGATGTTGTCATCATCATTTGATGTTTGCATATACCCAAGTTCATCCTAAAACGTACATGAATATCAAGTCATGTTGGAATTAGCGCATGAAGTCATTTAATTTAGATCCATGAATATAATCTTTAACATTAAACTTTATTTCATCGAAATAAATAATAATCATTAATTATTGTGGTTAGCACAATGACTTCATAAAATAAAGTGCTTAGGGCTGCTAGAGCAACGGGCTGTGTGCTCTTTAGTTTTATAAATTGTACATTTTAACATTATTTTTCTTTATGTGGGCTTTGGACCAAAAGTGGAATAAAACATTTTATCCATAATCAATAAAAATACCTTCTCCAAAATAAATAACTAACTAATTTGTTACTATAAAAAGGATGAATTTGGTTGTCTTACGCAAAATGGGTAGCATGGAAAATCTTCACAGCATCTAGCAGAGAGGCTATAAAAATGATGAAAATTTCTTATATGCGGCATTTATTTCATTTTTGTCCTTTTTTTGGTTATGGTGGAAGAAAGAATAAGCTGTGTTATGCTGAATTTATTTCTTTGAAATAACACGGTGCAAGTTTTCATAAATCTCCTATTAGCCAAAATCACAAGTTTCATGAGGTGTTAGCCTATTCATATATCAGAATAATCTTATAGTAAAACAAAGTTGATTAACCTTGGTAATGAGGAAGCTAAACTGTTTCATGTATGTTTGAGCTGAAGTTTACAATTATTTTAATATGCAGACTCCGTTCAGCAGGTTCTTTTTCTTTTTCAAAGAAAAAAAAAAAAATCTACTGATTAAGTGATTATTAATAATTATTATGCAGGACGATAATCTTGCTGGAGTTATAGGGGCAAGTGGAGGTATGAATATAATTCCAGCAATAGCTCAGGTTCTCATAAACTATTTCATTTTAGGAATGGACCCTTTGAAAGCTGTACAGTACCCGCGATTCTATCATAGAGTAACACCCTTATTTTAAATTTTAATTTTGATTTTATTTGTTCATTTTTGACTTCTATGTTACTCAAAATGACCATACATGCAACAGTTCACTCCAAACGTTGTGCTATACGAGAACTATACAGCGGTGAATGGTGAGAATTTTATGTTTCCAGAAGCTGCAATAAAGTTCTTGGAGGAAAGGCATCACCAGCTACAGATGAAAGCTGGTGTTGCTGCTGTATGTCAATTTGTTGTACAAAATCTTACAGAATCTGGTTCTTCAAATGCAAACATGAAAAACGGTGGACATCTTAGAGGAATGCTGACTGCCGTTAGCGATCCGAGAAAAGATGGAAGTCCTGCATGTGTGTGATAATTTGATAGGCCATGGATGTATGTTGTTATATTAAGCCACGCGACTTGTAATTTGAAATGAACCAATAAACTGAGTTTGTGGCGATTGGTATGCAGATTGAGCACGAAATTTCCATCTCCCCTTTTGATTTCAAGAGCATCCCAGTAAGGCTACTGATCACCAACAGAGTGAGCTCAAATATACGACGGTTAAGATCACCTAATCGACCTTGACCGCCGAAGATTAGTTCGACGTTATTAATGCTGGGTAAACCAAGACAGCGGTAAGAATAATATTACTGTCGCTATTTTATCTGGCATTACAAATGCTGGAGAAGGCAACGGTGATAAATATTATCAAAGTTTTTTTCTTCAGATTATGAACTTTAATTTCCTTTTTCTTTTCCTCTTGAAATGCATTCTTGATTTTCTCTTAAAAATGATAAAACAATCAAAGGGGAAAAAAACCTGATGTATTCAAAAATATCAAAATTATAATTAAAAGTGGAAATTATGGACACTTCCGTATTTTTAAATCAGGAAAGTAGTGCCAAGTACAAAGTTATGGACAACATTAGCCCGGCGGTTAAGGATTTGTGTCGAGGTAACGACGATACGAGTTCAAAAACCAGAATGACATGTTAAAAAGATTTACCATGTGCACACGCTACGATTAGCCACTTATGTGGTATCTGCGGACCGGACTAGGTGCACTAGGAAGAGAGGATTATGGCTTTAGTCGGTTTCCCACCTGAACAAATTCAAAAAAAAAAAAAAAAAAAAAAAAAATTATGTGCTTTTTCAATCGTAAGGACGGTTTGTTTAAATTTTATTCTAAAGGACAGAACATCAAATTTTAAGTACCAGTTTTACAGTGTGCATAATATCAGAATTTGACTGTCAACTTTTAAGGATAAGTTTTACAGTGTATGGTATTAGAATTTAACTATCAGTTTTACGATGTGTATTGTCCTTGAAAATAAACTTTTGATGAGACTTAAAAAAGCTACAAAGTTTGTCTTTTACAATAAAATCCCCTTTTTAAATATCATTAGCCATACATTCCTTTATGCTTTGAAATTCAAATTACAAGCCAGAAATTATTTAGTCATCGCTTGGCTCTTCATGACATGACATCATGCTTATATAAACATTTGCAATATTAAAACGTGATTTCATTTAGCTGATTTATCAGATTTAAATGTTGTTCTCAGTATTAAATCACAAATTTTATTATCTTTTTGTTAAAATCCTTATATGATATGTTTTGATGAATTTTGTGTATGTGCGCATATATATATATACACACACACACACAATGAATAAACGATAGTATATAATGAATAAAAGATCTTTTTCCGGAATATCTAGAACCTTAACAGATAGACCTACAGAAAGCAATAACTTAGCTTCAAATACATGGATACATAACATGCTAAGAAGATCAACTAGTTCACAATCTCAATTAGAAGAAATAGTAAATGTAGACAGTGATTTAGAAGTATTTTCAAAAAATCAATTAAATACTTTAAATCCTAGGGAACTACATAGAACAAGAATATTTACCGTAAATACTGGACTATATAAACATCATAAGGAAGAAATTCTTTCTATTAGTGATGGAAATCAACAAAATATAAACTTAATGTCAGTAGAAGCAATTACACAACTAAGGATACTAAATTATAAATTAATCCACTTAGGAGTAATTGTTATATTAGTAAGGGGATTAGTAAGACAAAAAATAGGACCCACACTATTATTTGTGTTAATTTATGAAAGATACCAAGACTTAGATAAGGCAATTTTTGGAACAATAAAAGTAGATATGAACAATAATATAGGAATTGTTTATGTTTCACCTAATTTTACAATGACACTATCAGATTTTTATAGACATATAAAAATAATTATCCAAGCAAAAGGATTTGAAAACTTTAATGGTAAAAACATTTTACTTGATATAACCTTTTTAGGGAAATGCATGACAAAATATACACCCAAAATAAAAATAAAACTAGATGAAGTAATAAAAACATTAACTTCTATTGGAATCAGGTTCCTAAAACCAACAGAAATAGATTCTACTATATTAGTAGGGCATGAATGGACGATTCAAAATTCAAAATAAAAAAACACTAAAACCTAATGTTGTAGTAACATATACAAATCCTAATGGATCTATATCTTTAAGATTTAAGGATTATCGACCCTCTAAACAAATTGAAATAGATACCGATGATGAACCAACTTCAGAATTAAAAAACAACTTATAATGGGTAAGATAATTTATCCAAAAGAATTAGGAATAGTGCTTGAACCATTTGAAATATATGAACTTGAACAACAATTAAGACTAAATAACCAAATGATGGTAATACATTTGTTTATATAGATGATGAAAATAATATAAGAACGAAAACAATACCTACGTTGAAAACTTTTCTTGAAGATTCTAATAGAACGATTAAACAACATAATGATTCATTAATTGACGAACTAATAAGTGAATACACTGAACAAATAGATTTAGTGGAAGGTCAAGGAGAAAGTTCTACAATAACTTTTCCTAGAGATTCTCCAGAAAAGATGGATTGTTCGCTGGGACATCCACCAAGAATAAATGTAAACCCTTACACTAACTAAAACAAAAATTTAAGAACTACAGGAAAACGAATACCCACCAAAAAAACATTTTTTGGAAAAAATTATGTAATTCTTAATGTTGCAGAATGCCATCCACAATTATTAGATACTTACTTAGAACAATGGATTGCTGCAATAGCCAGAGACTATTCAGGCAAACATACAAATTTAACAACTGGAGAGGAAATGGTTAGGATAACAGAAAATTACTTGGGAGATATAGCTGAAGAAATGCGGGAAGCCTATGAAAGCAATTTTCCAGATGAAATAGCCTCCTTGGTAGCACAAGGTGGTAATATATATATATATATATATATATATATATATATATATATATATATAACTTTACATATCTTATACATAGGATAATAACTGGTCGAGAAGTAAATACAGAATTAACGCTCAGGCAACAAGAAGCCATAAGAGACCTAGAACAAATACATTTACTAGATTGGAAACATATAATAAAAATTTTAAATGAATTTTTATACCATGCAACCATATCCGGAAACAATTATTCTAAAGAAATAGGTGATAGACTATTTCCTAAATTACCTGGAGACTTAGGGAAAGAAATACATAAATCATGGAACGAAATAAATTCCAATATTCTCAAAACATATGATAACATAGGCATTAGAATAAACCGCATAATTTCTGAACTAAAAAAGAAATGTACATACACACAAATATAAAGAGAATTAAAACAGAAAAATTATGGATTTTGTTCACAAATATACACACCTCAACAATACAAATCTAAGGAATATATTAACAAAAAACCTAAACCTAAGAAACAATATACCAAGTAATATTATTTAAGAAGATCCAATGTTAAAAAACCTCATTTAAATAAAAGCAAACATGTAAGAAAATACAAGCCTAGAAAAACATATACAATTGCATGTAATGAAAAAGGACACATATCATCTACCTGTCCTAAGAAACATAATTTGTACACAAGGGAATCAAATTTAGTAGACTCTGTGAAAGAAGATCTGTTGGTAGTAGCCTCAGATGTATCTAAGATTTCTACAATATCTTCTATTGTATCATTGGAGGGATTAGAAGAACAAGAAGGAACTTCTGATTCAGATTACTCATTAACAGAAGAATTAACAGATAGTCAAATAAAATCAACAGATTATAGAAATATTCCAATTAAAAAAATCCTAAATTTAATGAATTATGAAGAATGTACTCATGAATTTAAATATAAAATGGAAATTGATACAACAAAATGCTATTTTTGTCCGTGGTACCCTACTTTTGATAAAAGACTTAAGTGTATAAAATGTACTGCAGAAACATGCTACAAATGTGTAGAAAAACATTTTAATCTATAAACTCCAAATGAGAGTAAACTACAATATATTGATAAAAATAAAAATAATGAAGATGGAATAACTATACTAGAAAACAGAATGAATAATTCCAAAATTGAAAATAAATGAAGCAAAAAGGAAATTACTTGAAAATGGTAAAGGAAAAAACATTATACAGATACAAGAAACTAATCTTACTAACACAGAAGGAGTAATACAAGTACCTTTAATTTGTAATCCTGAACATTTAAGAGAATTAAGAATACTAACTTCAATAAATATCAAAGGATTAGAAATACAATTGTTGGCATTCATAGACACTGGAGCTACCAGCTCAATGATAAACTCGGAACTAGTACCCCATTACCTTAGAATAAAGGCTGATAAACCTAAGCAAAGTATACAATTCGATGGGACAATCAACATAATAACAGATATAGTTACAAATGTACAATTAAGTTTTCATACTACATGTGAAATTGGTCACAACATTATAACCTAAAACAAATATGGGTTACAAAATTAGATCTAGGAGGTATAAACTTGATATTTGGACTGGACTTCTTAATAAGTGATAATGGGAGTTTTTCCTTTAACAAATATTATCTACAAATAGCCAAGAAAACAACACTAACTCCTGTTGTATTAGAATATACGTTTGAAAAACGTGATGGAAACACTGATCTAAAAACAGACCAGAAAACAGATTGCACTTGTGAAATTCCGTGCCAATGCCAAAATGGACAATGTCAAAAATAGAATAATTAATACTATAATAATAATCCTATCATAACAGATGAACAAAACCTATATTATCATGAAAACCATGAATATATATATGAAACAAATTATAACGATTTTATAATAGAAACAAATTTAGTCTAACCTAATAAGTTGATTAGTATTTTGCTAACAACTGATGACATAAACCAAATAGTTAGTAAACTTGAAATATTAGAAATTATTGGAGAAAAACTATTAAAATACTGGGAAAACGATTCTATCTATTGTAAATTAGATATAACTAACCCAGATATTACAATCAAAAGTAGATCACCGAAATATGATAACTGGATGATTGAAGAATTTAAAATGCATGTAGATATTTTGGATAAGTTAGGAATTATAAGTAAAACAGACTCTAGACATAGAACTTCAGCCTTCATGGTCCAAAAAGAATCTGAAAGAAAAAGAGGACAAAGTAGAATGATGGATTATACACGACTAAATGATAATACAAATGAAGATGAGTATTATATCTCAAATAAAGAAGTACTAATAAATAAAATACAAAATTACTATTGGTACTCCAAGTTTGATCTAAAATATGGATTCTGGCAAATAAAAAAGCACCCAGAATCAATATATTGGACAGCCTTTACATGTTAAGAAAGGCGTTGCGAATTGCTAGTTATGCCGTTGAATTAAAAAATACTCCACAAATATTTCAAAGAAAAATGGATAACATATTTAGACACTGCAGTAAATTCACATGCATATATATAGATGATATGCTAGTTTTGTTAAAAACAAGAAGGAACATATTTCACACTTATACACTGTATTTAAGCTTTTTGAAGCTCATGGGATAATAATCTCCAAAAGAAAAATTGAACTATTCAAAATACTATTGATTTCCTAGGAGTAAAGATAGGAAAATGACAAATAGTACTACAACCACATATATCTGGGAAGATATTAGAATTTCCAAATAAAATAGAAAATTTAAAACAATTACAATCATTTCTGGAATTAATAAATTATGCCAGGCCTCTTATACAAAATCTGTCTAAATACACTGGACTCTTATACAATAAAGCAATCCCCAAAGGCAAAAGAGAATTTTACAATGAAGATATAAAACAAATTCAAAGACTAAAAGAATTAGCTAAAAACCTAAAACCATTAACTTTCCCATTATCTACTGACTATTTAATCATAGAAACTGATGGTTCTCCCTTAAGATGGGGAGGAATGTTATTAAGTAAAAAACACAAAACTAATCCTAAATCTACGGAAAGGATTCGTAGATATACTTCAGGAACATATAAAGAAAAAGGTTATATGACTTCCTTAGACTACGAATTCTTAGCTATAATATATATCTTAGGTCATTCAGGTTTTTCATAATATCACAAAAAGAAATAATAATAAGAAGAGACTGTGAATCTATAGTAAAATATGCAAATAATAAAAGGAAAAAAAGTATAATAAATAAAAAATGGTTAAAATTTAAAATGCAGTTCTAAATTATAGAGCCAAAATCATATAGGAACATAGCAAAGGTAATTTAAACATTTTACCAGATAAATTATCAAGATTATTTATTGACACTTCCAAAGATTGTGATCTTTTTTACAGAGAAGAATAAACAAAAATGTCCGCTATAATATATTTTCACTTTGTATTTTCTATTTTTGTTGTACAGATTATGTAATCGTCTACTAACTACATATATGTTTTTGTATGCCATGGAGAAAGGCTATTTTTCTCCTTTTTTTTTGCGTATATAGTTTCCTTTTTTGAAAGAAAAGCAGAAAATTCCTAAAGACAAAAATACAAAACATGTAATGGTCCAGATTTTTAACCATTTAATTTAATATGTTTAATATTTGTTTTAAATGTTGATTTGAATTTTAAATGGTTTGAATTTAATAATTTTGATTATTTTATTTGTTTTAGTAGTAAAATAATAATTTAATTTTGAGATAGTCGAAATTGGCTGAATTTGCAATATTATATGACTCGGGAATGTAAGAGGATTTTTTTTGGTATAGGCAACATACTTTTATAGTTTCCAGTAACACTTTTTTATTGTGACTAATAATAAAATTACAATATAGTACATGTGACTATAGTTAGTAGTCAGCTATTTCGGTTTTTAAGGTGGACCGACCACCATCTACGGCATTTATAGTGGGGCGTCCACTGAATCTAAACTAGATTACAGTCCTGGAGCTTGCTTAAGTTACTAGACTATAATACATCGCTCCGGCAGTAAGAATATGACCTGGTACATTCAAAACTACACCAGGTAGTGAAATACAACACATTTTCATGGGTACAAATTACATTATGGTATGACAATAATGAAACCCAACAAATATACTAACAAAATACAATAGTACTCTACAGCGGCATGATGTACAAGAGGCTTCACTTCATAGCATGGGTGGCAGCAACATCACATGGCAAAGCAGTAGCATCCCTCGAGCCCAAAGACAGGAAAGACAGTAATCACATGCAGGCAAGGACAAGTAGGCCATATCCAATCACTTCCTATGCAGATTACATAGGTTTATGGCCAAAGACCACAAACAGACTGAAGAAGATGAAATATTAATGCACTGGTAACATTTGAGCCATACTGATAAAGTCGCGGGTGAGGACAAAAATCCAGTGATTGTGTGTGCAAAAGCATCCCTGTATCACTAGAAACAGTGGCAAGCCCAAACTCACAACAGAGCAGAAATGGTCAAGAAAATACATAGCACAACCTCCAAACAACCACGAAGGAGAAGCACACAATAAAACAATTGCCCAAACCAAACCGTTACAACAAAACTCAACAACAAGTTGAAACTCCTCAAGGACAACAAAAATCAGACAACACAACCGTATAGTCATTCAAGATAACCAGTCGAATTTAACTCACCGAGCAAGAGGTTTTACATTACATTCCCTCATCTGCTGAGTAACTCAGTCACGTATGAGGCAATGCAACCCAGTAAAACAAAAAAAATCATATCAGAATGATGGCAACGGTGAGTCGTGATAACTTCAAAAAGAGTCGACTTTACTGCAATTGATGAGACACCACGTTGTTAGAGACAATCGACGCCCTAAGCAAGCCGAAACTGGATCTGGAGAACAGATCTAGCCACCACATCAAGGCATGGAAGGAAAACAATAGCTTGGTCAAGCAAATGTTATTGTGGCACAGGAGAAAATAGTGGTGTTAGAAGAGGAAAGAAAGCAAAATAAATCTGGAAAAATAACATGGTAGGTGAAGCCCACACACGGTGAAAACAGGGAGCTGTGGAGAAGAGAAGAAATAGAGGAGACAAAGAAGTGAATATGTAGAGATGCGTTTTGATTTAGGAGACAGAGAAGTGAAGATGGAAGCGTTGAAGGAAATTCTCCTTATGGCCATTAACAGGCTTCACAGTCCACATCCTCTTTTATTTTTAACGTAAGAGGATTTATTTAAGTTTATATTTAATGTTATTAACAACTTCGTTTATAAAACGATGTTTGAACATTTAATTTATAATTTTAATTAATAAACGAGCAGTAGTGGCGCGGTAGTTCGTAATATAACGTTTTGAACTTTAATTGGTTATACATGATCCAATATAAGCCCGATTTCTTTGAAACAAGAAATGTTCGAATCTATTGGATGATAATTTTCTAACGTAGCAGAAAAATCGAGTTTTCATACTGTAGATTTTGTTTTATGTCCAAATCAAATTTTCAAATAGTCGCTATGGAATTCGTTTATATATTATAACGTTTCTATATAAAATAAAGGGTTTTTAATATTTTAAATATCGTTTTGACTTGGAATTCAACCCGGAGTATTGTATTTTGGTATTATATGAAATTCTTACGAATATGTTCAATTATAATATATTATTATTATTATTATATTGAGGTATTTTAAAATTGATTTATTTTAATTTAAATTGAACCCTTAAGAAGGGACTTTATTCAAACGACCCTAGTTTTCAACGAAACAAATTTTATTATGACCGTAGTAGCTAACTATTGCTAGATTTCAAGTTTCGAGTCAATTGGAGTTATTCTGTGAGTGTAGCAAAATTAAATGTAAATAAATCGACAATTTAATCCTAAACAAGCGCCATTTAAGCAAACGAAATCGGAATTCGACGAAAAAATGTTTTATTAGAATCGTAACGTCGAATTATACCATGATGTCTATTTTTGTCGCGAATGGAGTTCGAATGTGACTGTAGGAACGAATAAACAGAGTTCAGAAATGGCGATATACACGAATAAAAATTGTTTGTTGATTTCAATGAAATATCTTCAGTCACATCACATTAAAATATTATTTTTCTACCGCTATGTAACACCAAACCATTTCAGCCAACCCACCAGCATTCATATATTGCAGTTTAAACCCCAATCACATTTTAATTTATTTCCTCCAGTTTGTAGCAAATTAGAGGAAGTTGTAAATGGAAACATTGTCGAGCATGGAGAGATCTATCTATAATAAAAATTTGGTGGCGTACTGTTGACTATGGTGGCCGGAATCGGGCAAAAATGTAACAACCTGAAGTTCGGGTAGTAAATATTTAAATATTAAGGTTATTTAAATATTTAAATGTTGGATTTAATATTATAAAAATGGTTTTATAACCTTGATTAAATCCTTTTATAAATAATAATTAAAGAGAAGAAAACATGTTGTTGAGTTTTTGATAAGTAGTTTAAAGAAAAATCGATAATGTGACCGAAAGCAGTTTTATCGATAAACGAGGTTTTGCTTATTAAAAGTTGTTAGAATATCATGTGCATGTAGTAACGTTAGAATAACATATATATGTGTATGTACATATCATAGAAGTAACATACAAATGGTATATGTGTACATGTTCTAGAATATGATAAATGACTTATAATGATAGGGACACGTGTCATTAAATGAAAGGAACACATGTCTTGTAAGTAAATAAGGTTAAGACACATTAGGTGTCCATGTGTAGAAACATCTAAAGATACCTAAGTAGGCATGTGTCTTTATCCTAAAGCATGGTTGTATGTATTCATGTGAGGGAAAATAAATATGAAAAGGCTTATTATGTAAGCTAAAAGATATAAATTTAAAAAGAGAAGCTTATCATGTAAGCTAAATGATATAAATTTAAGAGAAGCTTATCATGTAAGCTAAATGATATAAATTTAAAAAAGGGAAGCTTATCATGTAAGCTAAATGATATAAATTTAAAATGAGAAGCTTATCATGTAAGCTAAAAGATATAAATTTAAAATAAGAAGCTTAAAGAAAAAGAAAAGTGATAAGGACACATAACGCTCTTAGGTGTCCATGTGTAGAAACATCTTAGGACACCTAAGTAGGCATGTGTCTTCATCCTAAAGCATGCATGAAGATAAGGAGGACAAGTGTCCCAAAACCAAATTACCAAACTAGCCTTGAAAACTACTATATAAAGGGTGGAAAGGTTCATTCTTTTTCATGCATTCACAAATGAAAATTAAGATTAGAAAAAGAAGAGTGGTTTAGGAGAAGACTAGAGAAGGAATACAAGTTCAATTTTCAAGTCTAAGGTGAGTAAAGTTATTTAAGTTCATGTATTCATTTCATATTTTGAGGAAAAGTTGATAAATTTTTGAATGAATGATTGGACTTGAAACCGTGAAAATGACGTTCGGTATTTTGAGTATAACTTTTGCAATTCTTAATGAAATTTAGACTTCTTTATCAATTTGGAAAGCTAATTCAAAGAGCTACAACTTTGTCCTCGGCCATTTTTTCCATTTCGGCCGTTTGCATACCTAAAAACTGGACGCAAAGTCGGGTAAAAATCAGCCCGAAATGGACATATTAAAAATGCCTCATGATGTTTGATTTTATATATTAAATTGGTAAATGATTTTGAGGTTTTCTTTTGATGACAATTAAGTAGACAAAAAGAGCTTCTTATTGTAAAAATTTTTAGAATAAAAGTCTATTTTTATCATAGAGAAACAACCTCAAACATTTTGCTCAAAAACAGGCTAAAATCTGGTTTTTAGAACTTTTTATAACACTCTGAAACGTCATCTTTTCAATTTATGAAGCATGGAACCAAGCAGAATCTTTTTATAGTGCCCAGAAGCGCTGTAGTAGCTGATTTGAATCTAAAATCATTATGAACAGCTCAGAACTTTTCATAGCATGACTGAAATACTGTTATAGACGTTTTGAGTATAAAATCATGGTAAACTATTCCAAATTCTCTAAAAATTTGGACTTGAGTTTCCATATAGTATCATAAACAAACGGATAAAATCGAGGATGTTAAATCAACATAACAGAGAGTTAAAATATGTCAAAATTAAGAACAAGGATGGTTGATGAATTTCGATGATTCGAGGAAAATAATTGATTAATTGGGAGTAATGATAAGTACTATATGATGTTCTACGAGACTTTTGCATGAAGGTAGCAAGGAATACTGTAAGTATACTTATCATCTAATCCATTATTATTTCATAAGCTTGTATTTTAATTTAAAGATGCTTATGACTTTAACATACTATATTGGTTGCGATCTTTGCTTTGACAAGGAATCAACATATACGATTGATGATTGAGAACATTTATGATTAGTGTTTAAACGAGGTATGAATAGTGTGTGGTTAAACGAGGTATGATTAGTGTTTAAACGAGGTATGAATAGTGTGTGTTTAAACGAGGTATGATTAGTGTTTAAATGAGGAATGAATAGGATGTGTTTAACGAGGTATAAATGGTGTTGAACTTAACTATTTCAGTTCAATCTTTGAAGATCTTTCGAAACATATATTAGAGAAATATAAAGGTGGTTTGAGATTTGTTTAAGGAGTTTTTGCAAGATTGGTATTTATAATAAAAGATGTTTGTCTTTTGAAAGAAAGTTCTATAAGAGATATATAGATGTCTTTCAAAATGAGTGTTTACAAAAGGTATTTTACCCCACATGATATAAAGAGTATTTTGGAAGTAAACATTGATTTTAAATGTTTTGTGTAAAGAAGAACTATGTTGGCTTGATCATGTATCTAATTGCTTACCCAATTAGATAAAGGTATGTAGGCAGTCACATGGGGGTAGTGATGCAGCTGCTTTATTAATAAAAAAAATATATTTTTGTTTATTATTGATTTTACATCTTTAGTTGATGCATCTTTCATATCATTTAAGCTATACTGACATTTTATCAAGTGTGCAGGGATGAATATCGATGTCCATTTTGTTAAAGTTGCACGATGGTTGATTTATGAAGGATTTTCGGCAATTGTTTTTATTGGTCTGAAATTCCGGGGCGTTACAAAGTGGTATCAGAGCTTAGGTTAGGTGCCTAAATAAAATTTCATATAAGATTAGAAAATCATTCTAAATTTTTGGAAATGAAGTTACCTTAATTTGATAAATATAATTGAATACTGTAAGGTACCATTCCTCTGACCAGGGTTATGAGTAATATATATTTTGTGTGTTTAACTTTTGTTTAGTGTTTATACTAATAATATGTTGACTAATTTTCAAGCACCACATGAAGAGGTGTAACGAATTTGTAAGCGCATATGATTAGCTAGAAACTAGCGAAGGAATGAAGTGGGCTATAAGGGAAGGTATGTGGTAGCATGAAATTGATGCAATGGAGTGGCTTAAAAGGATTGTGGGATAACGACGTGCCAATGAAGGAATTAAATGAGCTTGGGCAAGCAAAGTTAAGGAAGATCAAAAGGAGTAAATTAAATGCTGCATTCATGCAAAACCAAGACAAGAAAATTTATTTAAATAACTATATCATTACATAATATGATATCAGAGTTGTTTAGCACTGATGATGTTAGCTTAAAGCTGCTAAAACATCTCTCAGCAATTTAGTCATAACTATTGATTCCTTGATTTAAGCGTAGTCGAAGTTAATCTTGTTGGGAAGCTAGATTAATTATCTAGAATACTTACATCATATATATTTTGAAAATTTGAAAGTTTGCTATCCCAAAACATTTTTGCAAACTGAACTATGTGTTTGAAGAAAAAGGGAGGGTTATACTTAAGATGATTTTCAAAGTTGAAAGTGTGGATTTTCCAAAATAAAATGGTTATCCATATGAGAGTAATGATTACAAAGTATAATAGTGTTTTGAGAGTATACTTTGTTTAAACTTGCTAAAGATTTTTATTGATTATCTCATCAATGATGGACACCTTCGGGTAACGATGACGATATGCGGTATAAGACAATAGATCTTGGGTAGTGCACTATTACTCTATGTTGGTATCGAGCCGAGTAGAGTACATCCTATTTGATGACGGGATGTCGGCATAAGACAATATATCTTGGATAGTGCTACTATTACTCTATGTTGGTATCGAGCCGAGTAGAGTACATCCTATTTGATGACGGGGTGCCGACCGCAATGGGATAAAATATCATAAATTGAGTGTGGATCCACTTTGATGAATATAATCATATTATATATAAAAAAATTGAAGATATTATTTGAGATGTCTATTTTGAAAATATTACTCTCCTGTACATTTTGATGGGTACTGCAACACGAAGAGTAATTCATTATTAGACGAGTTGACTTTGATGAATATAATCATATTATATATATAATTTTTTTGAGGTGTGTATTACTCTCCGGTACATTTTGATGGGTACTGCAACAAGGAGACTAACTCGTTATGTGACGAGGTGACTATGATGAATATAATCATCTTTTTAGAAAAAAAGAAAAGAAAATGAAGATATTATATGAGATGTTTAACTTGAAAATATTACTCTCTGGTACATTTTCATGGGTACCATAACATGGAGAATACATCCTTTCTTGATGATGATGATGAGTCGGAAAAGCTGGAGTACGATGAATCTTTGATGCATTCAGATGGGAACCACACAAGACGAGTTTACTGGATGATCTGAGTGTATGTTCACGGGATGGAGGCTGGGTGTCGATGTGGATTGCAAAGAACATAATTCTGAATTTGGGCATAAAAAGAAACTACGGCGTGTTTGATCCAGTAATAGCTTGCAGATTTGATGGAATGTTGGTCACAAATTGAAAAGTTCAGGTATGTCTTAGAATTTTTATTTATGAAATTGTTTTGAAAGTATCCTTCCAAGAAAATGCCTTAAATACTTAGACTTTTATGTGTGTAACTTTTGTCATTTTTTTGATTAAGTATTGCATATAATTTCGGGGACGAAACTCTTTTTAAGGGGGAAAGAATGTAACAACCTGAAATTTCGGACAGTAAATATTTAAATATTAAGGTTATTTAAATATTTAAATGTTGGATTTAATATTATAAAAATGGTTGTATAACCTTGATTAAATCCCTTTATAAATAATAATTAAAGAGAAGAAAACATGTTGTTGAGTTTTTGATAAGTAGTTCAAAGAAAAATCGATAATGTGACCGAGAACAGTTTTATCGATAAACGAGGTTTTGCTTATTAAAAGTTGTTAGAATATCATGTACATATAGTAACGTTAGAAGAACACACATATGTGTATGTACATATCATAGAAGTAACATACAAATGGTATATGTGTACGTGTTCTAGAATATGATAAATGACTTAAAATGATAGGGACACGTGTCATCAAATGAAAGGAACACATGTCTTGTAAGTAAATAAGGTTAAGACACATTAGGTGTCCATGTGTAGAAACATCTAAAGACACCTAAGTTGGCATGTGTCTTCATCCTAAAGCATGGTTGTATGTATTCATGCGAGGGAAAATAAATATGAAGAGGCTTATTATGTAAGCTAAAAGATATAAATTTAACAAGAGAAGCTTATCATTTAAGCTAATGATATAAATTTAAGAGAAGCTTATCATGTAAGATAAATGATATAAATTTAAAAAAGAGAAGCTTATCATGTAAGCTAAATGATATAAATTTTAAATGAGAAGCTTATCATGTAAGCTAAAGGGTATAAATTTAAAATAAGAAGCTTAAAGAAAAAGAAAAAGAAAAGTGATAAGGACACATAACGCTCTTAGGAGTCCATGTGTAGAAACATCCTAGGATACCTAAGTAGACATGTGTCTTCATCCTAAAGCATGCATGAAAATAAGGAGGACAAGTGTCCCAAAACCAAATTACCAAACAAGCCTTGAAAACTGCTATATAAAGGGTGGAAAGGTTCATTCTTTTTCATGCATTCACAAATGAACATTAAGATTAGAAAAAGAAGAGAGGTTTAGGAGAAGACTAGAGAAGGAATACAAGTTCAATTTTCAAGTCTAAGGTGAGTAAAATTATTTAAGTTCATGTATTCATTTCATATTTTGAAGAAAAGTTGAGAAATTTATGAATGAATGATTGGACTTGAAACCGTGAAAATGGCGTTCGGTATTTTGGGCGTAACTTTTGCAATTCTTAATAAAATTTCGACTTCTCTATCAATTTGGAAAGCTAATTCAAAGGGCTACAACTTTGTCCTCGGCCATATTTTTTAATTCGGCCGTTTGCATACTTAAAACTGGACGCAAAGTCGGGTAAAAATCAGCTCAAAATGGACACATTAAAAATGCCTCATGATATTTGATTTTATATATTAAATTGGTAAATGATTTTGAGGTTTTCTTTTGATGATAATTAAGTAGACAAAAAGAGCTTCTTATTGTAAAAAAATTTGGAGTAAAAATCTAGTTTTATCATAGAGAAACAACGTCAAACATTTTGCCCAAAAACAGGCTAAAATCTGGTTTTTAGAAATTTTTATAGCACTACGAAACGTTATCTTTTCTATTTATGAAGCATGGAACCAAGCAGGATCTTTTTATAGTGCCCAGAAGCGCTGTAGTAGCTGATTTGAGTCTAAAATCATTATGAACAACCCAGAATTTTTCATCGCATGACTGAAATGCTGTTATAGACGTTTTGAGTATAAAATCTTGGTAAACTATTCCAAATCCTCTCAAAATTTGGACTTGAGCTTCCATATAGTATCATAAACAAACTAATAAAATCGAGGATGTTAAATCAAAGTAAAAGAGATTCAAAACGTGTCAAAATTAAGAACAAGGATGGTTGAGGAATTTCGATGGTTCGAGGAAAACAATTGATTATTTGGGAGTAATGATAAGTACTATATGATGTTCTACGAGACTTTTGCATGAAGACAGCAAGGAATACTATAAGTATACTTATCATATAATCCATTATTATTTCATAAGCTTGTATTTTAATTTAAAGATGCTTATGACTTTAACATACTATATTGGTTGCGATCCTTGCTTTGACAAGCAATCAACATATACGATTGATGATTGAGGCCATTTATGATTAGTGTTTAAACGAGGTATGAATATTGTTCAACTGAGGTATGAATAGTGTGTGGTTAAACGAGGTGTGATTAGTGTTTAAACGAGGTATGAATAGTGTGTGTTTAAACGAGGTATGATTAATGTTTAAATGAGGAATGAACAGGGTGTGTTTTAACGAGGTATAAATGGTGTTGAACTTAACTATTTCAGTTCAATCTTTGAAGATCTTTCTAAACATATATTAGAGAAATATAAAGGTGGTTTGAGATTTGTTTAAGGTGTTTTTGCATGATTAGTATTAATAATAAAAGATGTTTGTCTTTTGAAAGAAAGTTCTATAAGAGGTATATAGATGTCTTTCAAAATGAGTATTTACAAAAGGTATTTTACCCCCACATGATATAAAGAGTATTTTGGAAGTAAACATTGATTTTAAATGTTTTGTGTAAAGAAGAACTATGTTGGCTTGATCCTGTATCTAATTGCTTACCCAATTAAATAAAGGTACGTAGGCAGTCACATGGGGGTAGTGATGCAGCTGCTTTATTAATAAAAAAATAATTTTGTTTATTATAGATTTTACATCTTTAGTTGATGCATCTTTCATATCATTTAAGCTATACTGACGTTTTATCAAGTGTGCAGGGATGAATATCGATGTCCATTTTGTTAGAGTTGCACGATGGTTGATTTACGATGGATTTTCGGCAATTGTTTTTACTGGTACGAAATTCCGGGGCATTACAAAAACCCGTGAAGAACAAGTTTCGAACTTTGTGGAGATTCGGTGAAGTTTTAGGTGATGGTGTAAAAAACAAAGTTGTTCAGGGGAGTTAGAGCTACAAATTTTGTTTTGGTGATTTCACTTGAAGTGGTGTGCGTCGGAAATTTCGTGAGTTGATCGGAGTAGTGATTTTTTTTTAGTGAAATTGAAAATGGTGATCAGATTTTTATTGTTTTCCGGAGATTAAAGGGCTCGAGTGGTTGATGGCCTGAAGTGAAGTGGTAGAGGGTGGCTTGGGCGAGAGTTCAGTGGTGTTGTGGCCATCTATAAAGTCGTGGCGGCGGAGAATTTTGAGTTGAGGCAGTTATCAATCGAGCTTGAATTTGGGTGGTCGGAGGAACTTTGGGTGTCGGCCTAAGGGCGGCAAACCTCTTGGAAAGGCAGAGCTTACAGTGTCTCCAGGTCGAAGTCTGGTGATCTGTGTGAGGCGGCACGATGGGTGCTAAGCAATTGATGGGGGTGACGAGTTTCCAGATGTTGGGGAAAGTAAGGCATCGGGTTTCAGAAAATTTTGAGGAAGAAAACACGTCAAACTGTTTGACGTAGAATAATTATTAAAAAGGTAATTAGAAGTTTTTATTTATTTAATTTATATTGTGTTAAAACTAATAAAAACTATAAATGATCGTAATATGTTCATACGTTGTCAGAATTATACAAAATTGGAGTCATTGGAATCACAACGATGGAGGCTACGCGTACAAGCTGCTTTGGTCTGAAATTGAAGCAGTTGGGATTTCGTGTAATTTTAAACATTTGTTTAAAATTATACGAAACAACACAATAACCTTCAATCGAAACAAATGTGAGTTAACTCTCACACTTTTCTGGAATTCTATGATGTGTTAAATTCATATAAAAATATAATTTATCATTGATGATAATAATTGGGTGATTAGATGCATTGGTTATTTATTAGTTTTTAAAGGATTGACGACATTTATTTAGTCTTATTGGATGATGTTGATTGAAGTAATTGTTTAATATAGTACTATTAGATGGTATTAAAATGTGTGATGCAGGGAAGGACTTGTCAATATTTTATTTGTTGTTTGATTTTACATACTATCCAAATATGAACTGTTTTCCCCATAGTGACGTTATATTCTGATTGAATGTTGATGGTTGATTATGTAACGACCCGTATTCTACGCATCATAGGATCGTAGAATATTTATTTCTTTCACATACGAAGTCGTATGGTCATGTAACTTTGGGAGACGACTATTGGGGTCATTTCCCATGTTCATGATTTTTCCCGATTTTTAAATGACCATTTTACCCCTAGTTGGTACTGTTTTGGCCATAACTTTTGACTGGAAAGGAATTTTGATCTGAAACCACTTCCATTGGCTCTGGATGATGGTTTCTCTTTCCGTAGAGTGGTCACATTAGCCAAACGGACTCACTGTTTGGGAGATATGGCTGAAACAAGTTTCAGATGGTGAAAAACAGCTTAATTGGGCTTAACTGGGTAATTAGCAACTAGGCCCAGAAGGGAATTTCGGGTTTAGAGGTATAGGAGGACTGATTAGGGTTAGAGAATCACTTTCATTTCAGTTTTGAGCCGCCACAAACCTTCTTGAGACCTTAATAATGGCTTCCATCCTCTAAAACCACTCCAAAACACATTTTTAGTGAAGATTAAGCCTAAACTACATCAAAACAAGGCCAAATAGCAACAGAGCAAGGTTGGAGCTGCTGCTATATATAGGAATTCGACCCAAACAGAGAGTATTTCAAATTTGGTGTTTCATTTGTGAGTGATTTGCATAGTTTTGACACAAATTACAGTTAATTAAGGGTAATTAGTGAAGATTAGCGAATTTATACACTAATAAATTCTGGAAAAATGTTTAGAAATTCTTAAATAATATTTCATGCCTCTGTTAGAAAATTTAGACGATTTGATTAAGTTTTACTAAGTTTGTGCTTAAACATGATTAAGAGGGACTATGGGAAAATGTGAGGTTTTAGCCACTTTTGATCCATTTTGATTCATTTGAATTGTTGTTTGCTGTTTGTGGTTGCTATCACGTGTTGCTATGACTCTATGGTATGTTTTATGATCGATTGGAATAGTTAAATTGGTCGAAAACGTCGTCGAATGGCGTAGAAAGCTCGCTGGAAAGTTGCAGAAATGTGCAGGTTCCGAACCGGTTCGGATCGGAGCAGGGGTCGGATCGGATTAGTGAACTGACCAAGGGAATCCGAACTGGATTGGGACTTGTCACTGGAGGAGGCTTGGCGAGAAGGAAGGCCGTTTACTTAGAGTTGGAGTGGACAAGGGAATCGGATCGGAAGAATAATGGAGACCAAATCGGATCGGCTCAAGAATGGAAGGCTACGACTAGAGTAAGGCGGAGTGATCGGATCGGATCGGAGTAGATGGAAACGAGGGAGCGGATCGGAGAAGGAGCATGAGCTGGAAGGAGGACAGCAATCCGACCCGACCCGGAGGAGGGCACCGACCCGACCCGGAGTGAAGTACCCGACCCGAACCGAATGGAAGATGACAAGGATGGAGGACCGAACCGAACCGACGAGGGCAATGACTACCGAACCGAACCGAGTTCTAGGACTGTTACTGCGCGACAACTCTTCTGAAGACCCACTCTAATTCGACCAAACCCGAGATGCAAAGGAAGTCCAAATGAGAAGCTAGAGCTCAAGATCTAGATGGGAATCAACGAGTTCGCTTTATGATTGGGCTTTGCTGCGGGACGCGTGTTAAGGGGCTATCGATGTCTATAGCTTTGGACCACTATGGTAGGAGGTACGGAGGCGGATTCAGGGCCATTATGACATTGGTAGAACCAAGGGCTACGATCAATGAAATGGGTCATTGAAATGTTTGGTCATGACTCCATATGTTTAGCTTGGTCACAGCAGGGTTTCTACAAGTCGGGATCGGTCGTTACCTCAATTTGTCTAGTGTTCCAAGGTGGTAGATGTCGTATGCTTTACGCACTGAGTGAGAGATGTGAGGATGGTTGCTATGGATGATTTGTTTGCTATCATTAGGACATACACACCCCACCCCCGTATTCTTTGCACTATTCATTATGGCACCTTAGAGTACTGTACGGTATGTGGTACTAACTCTTTGGTTGCTGGTCCAGGTTCAGGTATGGTTTAGTATACCTGTTATTATTCTGTTTAGATGCTTTTCGCTCATACCAGGCTTTATGTCTGACCCAGAGTTTTATGTCTCCTCTTATTACTCTGGGTGCTCACACGAGCAGACTAGAGGCAGGTTAGCTGGTGATGTACGGGTAGATGATCCGAAGACGAGCAGGAGGCTTCCACGTAATATATATAGTATTCTCCCTGTGTTGTTGAAGATCACTGCTTGGGCAATGGTGGTGTATCTTCTACTTTAGCTTTCTTTTGTTAGAAACAGTAAATTTGGAAAGTTGTAATAAGCTGTATTTGGATTTCCGCTGCTCTGATGTTGATATTGATTATTAGTTATAAGCTTATGCACTGTCTCACCTGTTTTATGTCAAGTATGTTATTATTATATTTTATTCCATGCACTGTGAGACATTCTACAGGTTCTTTGTATGTTCATTTCCTTCTTCCTTTTCCTTCTAACGACCCGTTCCGTGCTAATTGGACATGTGTACAACGCACTTTTGGAGAAAATGTCGGTTGGTGCAGGGCGGGCCGTCACACTTGGTATCAGAGCTCTAGGTTGCGTAGTTAACCTAGGGAAGTTATCAGAGAGAGATAATATACGTATACGAGAGAGCGTATTTGTGATTACTTTGGTTTTTTAAAAGCTATATATATACTATTAGGAGTATAAGGATGAAGTCGTACTGCACTAGCACCGCTATGGAGTCGTTAATCGTTTCCTTTTTCAAATTGACGATGAGCCGATATACTAGAGGTGCTGGTAGGGGAGCCAATAATGGGAATGCTGCTGACATGAGGACGATGTTTACTGACCTCATGAGAGAGATGCTTAGAGATGTACAGAGGGCAGCTCCCAATGGTGGAAATGGTGGTGGTCCAATAGTGCAGGCGCCGAGGGTCGACTTCGCCAAGCTAAATAAGGATTATACTAGCCTTGGTGGGAAGCCGTTTCACGGAACGGAGTCGGCCACGGATGTTCAAGATTGGTTGGATAGTTGCGAACGTATCTTCGAGGATTTGGGTATCGAGGATGCGATGAAGAGAAAGCTAGTGTCCCGTCAGCTGCAAGGGCGGGCAATGAATTGGTGGAATGCTATAAAGGCAGCTACTCCTGAAGATCAGATTACTTGGGAGCAGTTTAAAGCTCGCTTTAGCGAGAAGTTCATTCCAGCTGCTCAGAAGTCAGTGCTGTTTAAGAAATTCTTTGAGCTCAAGCAGAATGGCAGAGCTGTCTCGGAGTATATTGCTGAATTTGACACTTTGTCAAAGTATGGGTTATCTCTTATTGATACTGCCGAGAAGAAGAATGAGAAATTCATAACTGGTTTGGATCAGTACTTGGGGGAAAAGCTTATTAACCACATCGATGAGACGTTTGAGCCGATTGTGGGGAAAGCATTACGATCAGAAAGTCTCTACCCTAAGCCGAAGACTGAGGTTGCATCCGCAGATGAGCCAAAGCCACAAGCAAGTGGTGGAGGCAAGGGTGGTTCCCAGAATAAGAGAAAGCAGAATCAGACTAAGGATGGCCAGAAGAAGAAGAATAAGCAAGATGTTGAGTGCTTCAGCTGTGGTAAGAAGGGTCATTATGCTAGTAATTGTCGGGCCAAGCCAGCGGACAGGAAGTGCTTCAATTGTGGCCAAATGGGACACCACAAGGACAAGTGTCCACAGCCCCCTAAAGAAAAGCAAATGGTGAAAGCATATGCTCTCAATGCTATTCCTTCTTCGTCGAATGCCCCAACTGCGGCGGAGAAGGGAAAGAATGTCGTCATTCAAGGTATGCTTTCTGTTTATGATGTTCCTGTTAGAGTTTTGTTTGATACCGGAGCTTCCAGTTCTTTCATATCTAGTGACCTGGTAGATAGGTTGGGATTGGAGCCCGAAATTGTCGATAGACCTTTAGTAGTGACGAACCCGATTGGTGGTTCGACTAGCCTAAGCATGATTTGTCGTAATGTGGTCTTATCGAGTCATGGATGCATGTTTGTTTGTGATTGCTTTGTTTTGGGCTTTACTGGGTTTGGCATTATTTTGGGAGTAGATTGGCTCCGAAGATACGGGGTGGTGGTAGACTGTGAGGGCTTTTTGGTGACAGCTAGAGCGGATGATGGGCGGAGGATAGTGTTTGGTGGTCTACCCAGTGAGGGGGTATTGGCTAGTTTTCTAAACTCCCTCGACATTCCGCATAGTGAGTTGTCAGGTTTGCCCGTGGTTGGCCAGTATCCAGATGTTTTCGAAGAAGTGACCGGACTTCCACCACACCGAGAGATTGAGTTCCGTATTGATTTGGTAAAAGATGCCAGACCTATAGTGATGCCACTTCGTCGTATGGCACCAAGGGAGCAGCGAGAGCTCGAGGTGCAAGTCAGCGATCTTTTGAAGAAGGGATTTATCAGAAGGAGTGTCTCTGAATAGGGAGCACCAGTTGTGTTTGCTACCAAGGCGGATGGTTCCCTTCGTTTGTGTGTAGACTACCGCGAGTTGAACAAGGTGACGAGGAAGAATAAGTATCCTCTCCCGCGGATAGATGATTTGTTCGATCAGTTGAGTGGCGCGAGAGTGTTCTCCCAGTTGGATCTCGCGACAGGTTTTCATCAGCTTAGAGTGGGAGCTGAGAGTATAGCTAAAACGACATTTCGAACGCCGTCTGGATTTTATGAATGGTTGGTTATGCCATTTGGGCTGACTAATGCCCCAGCATATTTTGTGGATCTTATGAATAGGGTATTCAAAGATCAGTTGAATAAGTCTGTTCTTGTGTTCGTGGATGATATTTTGGTTTACTCAAGGAACGAGGAAGAACACAAGGAACATTTGAGGACAGTGATGGAGGTGTTGAGGAAACACCAATTGAAAGCAAAGTTTTCTAAGTGTCACTTCTGGAAGAGGGAAGTGAGATTCTTGGGCCATGTTGTATCAGAAAATGGGATTGCCGTGGACCCGGCGAAGGTGGCTACGGTACAGGATTGGCCTACGCCCAAGAATGCAACAGATGTAAGAAGTTTCTTGGGATTAGCTGGATATTATCGTAAGTTCATCCAAGGTTTCTCCAAGATAGCAGCACCGTTGACCCAGTTGACCAAGAAGAATCAAGCTTTTGTCTGGGATGAAAGGTGCGAGAATGCATTCAAGAGTCTAAAGGACAAGTTGACAAGCGCACCAGTGTTAGTCATTCCTAAGGGGGATGAAGAGATGACGGTATACACGGATGCATGTGGTACCGGGCTGGGTGCTGTATTGATGCAAGGCGGTAGGGTTGTAGCTTATGCAAGTCAGCAATTGAAACCGCACGAGAAAAGATACCCTACCCATGACTTGGAATTGGCAGCGATCGTGTTCGCGTTGAAGATGTGGAGACACTATCTCTTGAGAGAAAGATTTGAGCTGTTTACAGATCATAAATCGTTGAAGTATATCTTCTCCTAGAAGGATCTAAATCTCCGGCAACAAAGATGGTTAGAATTCTTGGCTTCCTATGATTTTGATATTGCATATACACCGGGCAAGGGCAATGCGGTGGCTGATGCATTGAGTAGAAGACATGCCAGTTTAGGGGCTATGTTTTTAGAATGGAAGCAACTGGAGTATATCGCGGGGTTTGATTTCAGACCAAAGTGCGAACTGGATTCAGAAATGTTAGCAAGTTTGACGATTAGACCCACTTTGATTGAGCGGATTGGCTCTAGTCAGAGGGACGATCCTAATCTATTGGAAATCATCTCTAAGTTAGAGATGGACATCGATGAGGAGATGAACAAGTATGGGCTTGATCGAGATGGATGGCTTAGGAAGAATGGAAAGCTTGTTGTACCCAATGTCAATGGATTGAGAGATGAAGTGCTTAGAGAATGTCATCACTCAAAGCTGACTATACACCCCGGTGGTAACAAGATGTATCGAGACATGAAGCAGACCTATTACTGGGAAGGGATGAAAAGAGACATTGGGAAGTTTATATCTAAGTGCATGAATTGCCAGCTAGTTAAAGCCGAGCAAAAGGAGCCTAGTGGATTGTTACAGCCCTTAGAAATTCCCGAATGGAAATGGGAGCAAGTCTCGATGAATTTCATTGATGGTTTACCAAGGACTAGATTGGGACATGATAGCATTTGGGTAGTTGTGGATCGACTGACTAAAAGTGCAAGATTTATACCAGTCAAATCAATCAGAACGGCAGCCAAGTTGGCAGAATTGTATATGAAGTGGGTAGTGAGATTCCATGGAGTACCTAAAAGCATTGTGAGTGACCGAGACCCGTTGTTCACTAGTGGGTTTTGGAAGAGCTTACAAGAAGCTCTAGGGTCAGAGTTACATCTCAGTACCGCATATCATCCTAAGACCGACGGTCAGACGGAGAGGGTGAATCGTATTTTGGAAGATCTCTTGAGAGCATGTATATTGGATTTTGGTGGATCATGGGATGACCATTTGCATCTAGTAGAGTTTGCATATAATAATAGCTACCAATCCAGTATCGGTATGGCTCCGTTTGAAGCTCTGTACGGAAGACCATGCAACTCACCATCATGTTGGATAGAGACTGGCGAGAAGTATATGCTTGGACCAGATGTGGTGAGGAAAACTTCAAATAAAATCAAGACCATTCAACAACGAATGAAGGCTGCCCAAGATAGGCAGAAGAGTTATGCCGATAAGAGGAGAAGAGACTTAAAATTCTCCGTTGGCGACTTGGTGTTTGTCAAGATTTCTCCGTTGAAGAGCGTAATACGATTTGGCAGGAGAGGTAAGTTGGCACCAAGATTTGTTGGCCCATTCCCTATTCTTGAACTAGTCGAGAATTTGGCATATAGAATTGACTTACCAGAGAAGATGGCGGGAGTTCACAACGTATTTCATGTTTCCCAACTAAGGAAGTTCGTTCACGACTCAGATATGACTATTTCACCTGATCAGTTAGAGGACTTCGAAGTAGGACCCGAGGCGGTTGGTAACCGCAAGCCGGCCCATATTATCAAACACGACATGAAGCAACTTCGAAGGAAGGCGGTGAAGCTAGTCAAGGTTCAGTGGGGCGAGGACGAGAATGATTGTACTTGGGAGACAGAGGAGAACATTAGGAAGACACACCCAGAACTCTTTGCCTGGTAAGATTTTGACTTCGATTTAGTTTTCCGCATGCTAGGATTGGCTTGTTTGCTTGTTTTGCATGTTTGATTGTTGTATGTGGTTGTTAGGCATGCGGGATCCTTTGTATGTTTTGGGTTAAGGAATTTCGGGGACGAAATTTCTTAAGGGGGGAAGAGTGTAACGACCCGTATTCTACGCATCATAGGATCATAGAATATTTCTTTCTTTCACATACGAAGTCGTATGGTCATGTAACTTTGGGAGACGACTATTGGGGTCATTTCCCATGTTCATGATTTTTCCCGATTTTTAAAAGACCATTTTACCCCTAGTTGGTACTGTTTTGGCCATAACTTTTGACTGAAAAGGAATTTTGACCTGAAACCACTTCCATTGGCTCCGGATGATGGTTTCTCTTTCCGTAGAGTGGTCACATTAGCCAAACGGACTCACCGTTTGTGAGATATGGCTGAAACAAGTTTCAGATGGTGAAAAACAACTTAATTGGGCTTAACCGGGTAATTAGCAACTAGGCCCAGAAGGGAATTTCGGGTTTAGAGGTATAGGAGGACTGATTAGGGTTAGAGAATCACTTTCATTTCAGTTTTGAGCCGCCACAAACCTTCTTGAGACCTTAGTAATGGCTTCCATCCTCTAAAACCACTCCAAAACACATTTTTAGTGAAGATTAAGCCTAAACTACATCAAAACAAGGCCGAATAGCAACAGAGCAAGGTTGAAGCTGCTGCTATACATAGGAATTCGACCCAAACAGAGAGTATTTCAGATTTGGTGTTTCATTTGTGGCCAAGATGAGTGATTTGCATAGTTTTGACGCTAATTACAGTTAATTAAGGGTAATTAGTGAAGATTAGCGAATTTATACACTAATAAATTCTGGAAAAATGTTTAGAAATTCTTAAATAATATTTCATGCCTCTGTTAGAAAATTTAGACGATTTGATTAAGTTTTACTAAGTTTGTGCCTAAACATGATTAAGAGGGACTATGGGAAAATGTGAGGTTTTAGCCACTTTTGATCCATTTTGATTCATTTGAATTGTTGTTTGCTGTTTGTGGTTGCTATCACGTGTTGCTATGACTCTATGGTATGTTTTATGATCGATTGGAATAGTTAAATTGGTCGAAAACGTCGTCGAATGGCGTAGAAAGCTCGCTGGAAAGTTGCAGAAATGTGCAGGTTCCGAACCGGATCAGATCGGAGTAGGGGTTGGATCGGATTAGTGAACTGACCAAGGGAATCCGAACTGGATTGGGACTTGTCACTGGAGGAGGCTTGGCGAGAAGGAAGGCCGTTTACTTAGAGTTGGAGTGGACAAGGGGATCGGATCGGAAGAATAATGGAGACCAGATCGGATCGGCTCAAGAATGGAAGGCTACGACTAGAGTAAGGCGGAGTGATCGGATCGGAGTAGATGGAAACGAGGGAGCGGATCGGAGAAGGAGCATGAGCTGGAAGGAGGACAGCAACCCGACCCGACCCGGAGGAGGGCACCGAGCCGACCCGGAGTGAAGTACCCGACCCGAACCGAATGGAAGATGACAAGAATGGAGGACCGAACCGAACCGACGAGGGCAATGACTACCGAACCGAACCGAGTTCTAGGACTGTTACTGCGCGACAACTCTTCTGAAGACCCACTCCAATTCGACCAAACCCGAGATGCAAAGGAAGTCCAAATGAGAAGCTAGAGCTCAAGATCCAGATGAGAATCAACGAGTTCGCTTTATGATTGGGCTTTGCTGTGGGACGCGTGTTAAGGGGCTATCGATGTCTATAGCTTTGGACCACTATGGTAGGAGGTACGGAGGCATTTCAGGGCCATTATGGCATTGGTAGAACCAAGGGCTACGATCAATGAAATGGGTCATTGAAATGTTTGGTCATGACTCCATATGTTTAGTTTGGTCACAGCAGGGTTTCTACAAGTTGGGATCCGTCGTTACCTCAATTTGTCTAGTGTTCCAAGGTGGTAGATGTCGTATGCTTTACGCACTGAGTGAGAGATGTGAGGATGGTTGCTATGGATGGTTTGTTTGCTATCATTAGGACATACACACCCCACCCCCGTATTCTTTACACTATTCATTATCGCACCTTAGAGTACTGTACGGTATGTGGTACTAACTCTTTGGTTGCAGGTCCAGGTTCAGGTATGGTTTAGTATACCTGTTATTATTCTGTTTAGATGCTTATCGCTCATACCAGGCTTTATGTCTGACCCAGAGTTTTATGTCTCCTCTTATTACTCTGGGTGCTCACACGAGCAGACTAGAGGCAGGTTAGCTGGTGATGTACGGGTAGATGATCCGGAGACGAGCAGGAGGCTTCCACGTAATATATATAGTATTCTCCCTGTGTTGTTGAAGATCACTGCTTGGGCATTGGTGGTGTATCTTCTACTTTAGCTTTCTTTTGTTAGAAACAGTAAATTTGGAAAGTTGTAATAAGCTGTATTTGTATTTCCGCTGCTCTGATGTTGATATTGATTATTAGTTATCAGCTTATGCACTGTCTCACCTGTTTTATGTCAAGTATGTTATTATTATATTTTATTCCATGCGTTGTGAGACATTCTACAGGTTCTTTGTATGTTCATTTCCTTCTTCCTTTTCCTTCTAACGACCCGTTCCGTGCTAACTGGACATGTGTACAGCGCACTTTTGGAGAAAATATCGGTTGGTGCAGGGCGGGCCGTCACAGATTACATATTGAACGTTGAATTGAAATTCAACATTGAGGTAATGTTTTAATCAATAGGTGGTATTGATTAAGTTATTGGCAGCAAACGGTCTAAAACGTTGTTTTGAAGATGTTAGTTCGCCGCCAGGCAAATTGACGTAACTGAAGTTATAAAATTTATTTTTATAACTGAAGTAAGTTTTAAAATTTATTTCTATTTAAAATAGAAGTTTTAAAATAAGAAGATATTTATAAATGACTTTTATAAAAATAGTTATGTAATATTTTCTAGCAATTTTAATGGTTTTATAAGTGTAGAAACCAGAATTTAACCTACGGGTTATTGTTTTGAAAATAAGTGTTTTATTAAAACAGTTAAGCAATATTTTTAGATTAATTATTTTAATCTAAGGGTAAGGATAAATTGAAATAAGTTAATAAATAACTGATGTTTAAGTTGACAAAGTCAACTATTTGACTAAAATTGAAAATTAGATTGATCAATCTTTGATTAATCTAATGGAAATTATTTAACGAATATTTATTGTAATTCAAAGATATTTCTTGAATATTTTTCTTTGAGTTTAACGGTTGTGTAATGTGGTGTTACACAGCCGATTAGATTGAATTTTATATACTTATAAACCCAGTTGACGTGCCCAACTGGTAGCGAGCTTCAAAGGACAACAAAATACATCACGTAGGAGTCATACATAGTACATTACATAACATAAAACAAACATATAAAAGCCATATAGATTCAAGAAGCAAAAGTAGCAGCAGATCAAACAAGTTCAGGACTGGAGCTTCCAACCGATTCATTAGGAGTCTTTGCCTGCGGAAGAGCCAACCTGAAGCAAGTAGAATGCGATGGACCTGTACATGTACAAAAATATATGAGAGATGCTTAGGCAAACTCCCTCGAAGTATTTCAGAGGTTTGTTAAAAACAACATCATTTCTCTCCTTCCAGATACACCAGCAATATTGTAACGACCCGCATTCTACGCATCAAAGGATCGTAGAATATTTATTTCTTTTCACATGCGAAGTCGTATGGTCATGTAAATTTAGGAGACGACTATTGGGGTCGTTTCCCATGTTCACGATTTTTTCCAATTTTTAAATGACCATTTTGCCCCTAGCTAATCTTGTTTCGGCCATAACTTTTGATTGGAAATGAGTTTTGACTTGAAACCACTTCCATTAGTTCCGTATGATGGTTTACCTTTCCGTAGAGTGGTCACATTAGCCAAACGGACTCATCGTTTCTGAGATATAGCTGAAACAAGTTTCAGATGGTGAAAAACAGCTTAATCGGGCCTAATTTGGGTGATTAGTGAGTGAGCCCATAACCCATTTCGGGATTAGGGTTATGGGGAGGCTGATAGGGTTAGGAAATTCAGTTTCTATCATTTTCCAACCGCCACTTTTTGTTCCTTCAAGTTTAGCAATGACCTCCACTTGCTAAAACACCCGAAATCACCTCCTAATTGCTAATTAAGCCAAATCTACGTCAAATCAGAGAGGATTAGCAAAAGAATCGAGGTAGAGCGGCTGTGTTGCATTGGTATTCGCGCCCAAACAGTAGAGTTTCTGTTTTAAAGGTTTTATTTGTGGCTAAGGTGAGTGATTTGCATAGTTCCTCACTAATTATGGTTAATTAAGGGTAATTAGCGATAATTAGCGAATTTATACATGTTAAAAATCTGGGAAAATATTGATAAATTTTGAAATATTGTTTTAGGCCTCTGTTAGAAAATTTGGTTAGTTCGGTTAAGTTTTACTAATCCTATCATTAGTTTGGCTTAAGCATGCTTATGGGAAAATATGGGGTTTGGCTACGTTTGATCCGTTTTAACTTATCAAATTGATGTTTTAGTGTTTATGGTCTTTTCTACATGTTGCTATGACTGTATGGTATGCTTTGTAATTGATTAGAATAATTAGATTGGTTGAAAACGCCGTCGTATGGCGTAGAACAGTCGCTGGAAAGAAGTGCAGGAAATTGCCCGAAACGGATCGGATCGGAGGAGGAAAGCACGATCCGACCCGCTCGCCTGGAAGCTCCACGATCCGACCCGCTTGTGAGAAGGAGCTCCGATCCGAACCGATGCCACTCACGAGCTGCTCCACCCTTCCACGAACCGCCTGGGAACGCACGCCACGAGTGAAGGGGCCACGAACAGGTGCAGTGATCCAACCCGACCAGAAGGCACGATCCGACCCGAAGCAGGGACCACCTATGAACCAAACTGGAGCATGATGTCACGACCAGGAGCTTGGCATCACGACCTGATCCGATGTAGGTGGCTCGAACCGATTCGAAAGAGGATGATGACCACGAACCAAACTCAGAAGCTTTGAACACGAGGCATGGGTTGCGAACCAAATGAAGACCGATCCGGAGAAGACCAAAACCCGAGATGCAAAGGCAGTCCAAATGAGAGGTAGAACTCAGGATCCAGATGGGAATCAACGAGTCAACTTCATGCGTTGGGCTTTGCTGCGGGACGTGTGCTAAGGGGTTGTCGATGTCTATGACTTTGGAACACTATGTGTAGGGGGTACGTGAACGGATTCAGGACCACAGTGGTCTAGGTACGACCAATGGGCTATAGACCAATGAAGCGGGGTCATTTGTAAAGACTTAGTCATGACTCCGTGGGGTAAGCTTGGTGGTAGCAGTAGTTGTACAAGTCGAACTCCGTCACTACTTCGATGGGTCTAGTGGTTGAGAGTGGTGGACATCGTATGCTTTACGCACTGAGTGAGAGACGTAAGGATGGTTGCCATGCTCGATTTGCTTGCCATCACTATGACATGCACACCCCCACCCCCGTATTCTTTACACCATATGTTAGTGACACCTTAGAGTATTGTACAGTATGTAGTGCTAACTCTTTGGTTGCAGGTCCAGGTTCAGGTATGGTTTAGTATACCTGTTATTGTTCTGTTTTGATGCTTATCGCTAATACTCGACTTTTGTCTGATCCAGAGTTTTATGTCTCTTCTTGTTACTCTGGGTGCTCTCAAACGGGCATACTAGAGACAGTTTAGTTGGTATGCACGGGTAGCTGTACCGGAGACGAGCAGGAGGCTCCCACGTATGATATATATATATATTCTCCCTGTGTCGCTGCTGTTCGCTACTTTGGGCATTAGTAGTATACCTTTCCTTTCTTTTGCTTTGGAGACAGTTTTAAAGTTGTAATAATGATGATGTGGAACATAAGCTGTATTTGGATTTTCCGTTGCTATGATGTTTAGTTTCAGCTTATGCACTGTCTCACCTGTTTTATGTCTAGTATGTTATTATTATATTTTATTCGTTGCGTTGTGAGACATTCTACAGGTTCTTTGTTAGTTCACAATAAGTTCTTTTCTTTTCCCTTTCTTTGGCGACCGTCCCATTCCAGTTGGACATCGGCACAGTGCATTTTCATGGGAAATGTCGGCAGGTGCGGGGCAGGCTGTCACACTTGGTATCAGAGCTCTAGGTTGCGTAGTTAACCTAGGGAAAGACACTAGGGAGTGATAATACGTATATGAGAGCGCGTATTTGTGATTATTTTTCTTTTCAAAAGCTATATATATACTATTAGTATAACTAAGGATGAAGTCGCACTGCACTGACACCACAAAGGGGATGGTTATTCGTTTCTCTTTACAGATTGAACGATGAGCCGATACGCAAGGGGTGCTGGTAGAGGAGCCAATAATGGGAATGCTGCTGATATGAGGACGATGTTTACTGACCTCATGAGGGAGATGTTCAGAGGGTCGCTCCAAATGCTGGTAATGGTCCAGCGGTGCAGGCGCCTAGGGCCGATTTCTCCAAGCTGAACAAGGATTATACTAGTCTTGGTGGGAAGCCGTTCCATGGAACGGAGTCGGCTACCGATGTTCAGGATTGGTTGGACAGCAGCGAGCGTATCTTCGAAGACTTGAGTATCGAGGATGCGATGAAGAGAAGGCTAGCATCCCGTCAGCTGCAAGGACGGGCAATGAATTGGTGGAATGTTATAAAGGCAGCTACTCCCGAAGATCAGATTACTTGGGATCAGTTTAAGGTTCGCTTTAACGATTAGTTCATTCCAGCTGCTCAAAAGTCAGTGGTATTTAAGAAATTCTGGAACTCAAGCAGAATGGCAGAGCTGTCTCGGAGTAAATTGCCGAATTCGACACTTTGTCGAAATATGGGTTATCCCTAATAGATACTGCCGAGAAGAAGAACGACAAGTTCATAACTGGCTTGGATGGATACTTGGGGGAAAGGCTTATTAACCACATCGATGAGACGTTTGAATCGATTGTGGGGAAAGCTTTAAGATCGGAAAGTCTTTACCTTAAGTCGAAGACTGAGGTCGCAACTGCAGAGGAGCCAAAACTGCAAGCAAGCGGTGGAGGCAAGAGTGGTTCTCAGAATAAGAGGAAGCAGAACCAGAATAAGGATGACCAGAAGAAGAAAGATGTTGAGTGCTTTAGCTGTGGCAAGAAGGGCCACTATGCTAGTAATTGTCGATCAAAGACAACAGACATGAAGTGCTTCAACTGTGGCCAAGTGGGACATCACAAGGACAAGTGTCCGCAACCCCCTAAAGAAAAGCAGATGGTGAAAGCATATGCCCTTAATGTTGTTCCTTCTTTGTCGAATGCCCCAACTACGGCGGAGAAGGAAAAGAATGTCATTGTTCAAGGTATGCTTTCTCTTTATGATGTTCCTGTTACAGTTTTGTTTGATACCGGAGCTTCCAGTTCCTTTATATCTAGTGACCTAGTAGATAAGTTGGGATTGGAACCCGAGATTGTCGATAGACCTTTAGTAGTGACGAACCCGATTGGCGGTTCGACTAGCCTTAGTATGATTTGTCGTAATGTGGTCTTATCGAGTAATGGATGCATGTTTGTTTGTGATTGCTTTGTTTTAGGCTTTACTGGGTTTGGCATTATTTTGGGAGTCGATTGGCTCCAAAGATACGGGGTGGTGGTAGATTGTGAGGGTCTTTTTGGTGACAGCTAGAGCGAATGATGGACGGAGATTAGTGTTTGGTGGTTTACCTAGCGATGGGGTAATGGCTAGTTTTCTAAATTCTCTCGACATCCCGCATGATGAGTGGTCAGGTTTGCCTGTGGTTGGCCAGTATCTGGACGTCTTCGAGGAAGTGAGCGAACTTCCACCACACCGAGAGATTGAGTTCCGTATTGATTTGGTGAAAGATGTCAGACCTATAGTGATGCCACTTCGTCGTATGGCGCCAAAGGAGCAGCTAGAGCTCGGGGTGCAAGCAAGCGATCTTTTGAAGAAGGGATTTATCAAAAGAAGTGTTTTTGAGTGGGGAGCACCAACTGTGTTTGCTACCAAGGCAGAGCACTTCGATTGTGTGTAAACTACCGCGAGTTGAGTAAGGTCACAAGGAATAATAATTATCCTCTACTGCGGATAGATGATTTTTTTGATCAGTTGAGTGGCGCGAGAGTATTCTCCCAGTTGGATCTCGCAACAGGTTTTCATCAGCTTAGAGTGGAAGCTGAGAATATAGCTAAAACGGCATTTCGGACGCCGTCTGGATTTTATGAGTGGTTGGTCATGCCATTTGGGTTGACCAATGCGCCAGCATATTTTGTGGATCTTATGAATAGGGTATTCAGAGATCAGTTGAATAAGTTTGTTCTTGTGTTCGTGGACGATATACTTGTTTATTCGAGGACGGAGGAAGAACACAAGGAACATTTGAGGATAGTGATGGAGGTGTTGAGAAAACATCAGTTGAAAGCAAAGTTCTCTAAGTGTCACTTCTGGAAGAGGGAAGTGAGATTCTTGGGCCATGTTGTTTCAGAGAATGGTATTGCTGTGGATCCTGCGAAGGTGGCTACGGTACAAGATTGGTCTGCGCCCAAGACTGCAACGGACATAAGAAGTTTCTTGGGATTAGCTGGATATTATCGTAAGTTTATCCAAGACTTCTCCAAGATAGCAGCACCGTTGACTCAGTTGACCAAGAAGAATCAAGCCTTCATCTGGGACGAAAAGTGCGAGAATGCATTCAAGAGTCTAAAGGACAAGTTGACATGTGCACCAGTGTTAGTCATTCCTAAGGGGAATGAAGAGAAGACGGTATACACAGATGCATGTAGTACCATACTAGGTGCTGTATTGATGCAAGGAGGTAGGGTTGTAGCTTATGCAAGTCGGCAACTGAAATCGCATTAGAAAAGATATCCTACCCATGATTTGGAATTGGCAGCGATCTTGTTCGCATTGAAGATGTGGAGACATTATCTCTTGGGAGAAAGATTCGAGTTATTTACCGATCATAAATCGTTGAAGTATCTCTTCTCTCAGAAGGATCTAAATCTCCAACAGCAAAGATGGTTAGAATTCTTAGCCTCCTATGATTTCGACATCGCGTATACACCAGGAAAGGGCAATGCGGTGGCTGATGCACTGAGTAGAAGACATGCCAGTGTAGGGGCTATGTTTCTAGAATGGAAGCAACTGGAGTACATCGCGGGGTATGATTTCAAACCAAAGTGCGAATTGGATCCAGAAATGTTAGCAAGTTTGACGATCACACCCACTTTGATTGAGCGGATTGGTTCCAGTCAGAGGGATGATTCTGACCTATTGGAAATCATCTCAAAGTTAGAGATGGGAATCGACGAAGAGATGAGCAAGCATGGGCTTGATCGAGATGGATGGCTTAGGAAGAATGGAAGACTAGTTGTACCCAATGTCGATGGATTGAGAGATGAAGTGCTTAGAGAATGTCATCACTCAAAACTAACTATACACCCCGGTGGTAACAAGATGTATCGAGACATGAAGCAGACCTACTACTCGGAAGGGATGAAAAGAGACATTGGGAAGTTTATATCCAAATGCATGAATTGCCAGCTAGTTAAAGCTGAGCAAAAGAAGCCTAGTGGTTTGTTGCAACCATTAGAGATTCCAGAATGGAAATGGGAACAAGTGTCAATGGATTTCATTGATGGGTTACCAAGGAATAGATTGGGCCATGATAGCATTTGGGTGATTGTGGACCGGTTGACCAAGAGTGCAAGATTTATACCCGTCAAGTCGAATAGAATGACAGCTAAGTTAGCTGAACTATATGTAAAGTGGGTAGTGATATTTCATGGAATACCCAAAGGCATTGTGAGTGACCGAGATCCGCTGTTCACTAGTGGATTTTGGAAGAGCTTACAAGAGGCGTTGGGATCAGAATTACATCTCAGTACCGCATATCATCCTCAAACCGACAGACAGACAGAGAGGGTGAATCGAGTATTAGAAGATCTCTTGAGAGCTTGCATATTAGACTTTGGTGGATCATGGGATGACCATTTGAATCTAGTAGAATTTGCATATAATAATAGTTATCAATCCAGTATTGGTATGGCTCCATTTGAAGCTATGTACGGAAGATCGTGAAACTCACCGTCATGTTGGTTAGAAACTGGTGAGAAGTTTGTGCTTGGACCAGATGTGATAAGAGAAACTTCAGCTAAGATTAAGGTTGTCCAACAGCGAATGAAGGCTGCCAAAGATAGGTAGAAAAGTTATGCTGATAAGAGGAGAAGAGATTTAAAGTTCTCCATTGGCGACTTGGTGTTTGTCAAGATTTCCCCGTTGAAGAGTGTGATACGATTTGGCAGGAGAGGCAAGTTAGCACCAAGATTTGTTGGTCCATTCCCAATTCTTGAGCAAATTGGGAATTTGGCATATAAAGTTGAATCACCAGAGAAGATGGCAGGAGTTCACAATGTATTTCATGTTTCCTAGTTAAGGAAGTTCGTACACGACCCAGATGTGACTATTTCACCTGATCGGTTGGATGATATCGAAGTTGAACACGAGTCGGTTGGGAACCGCAAGCCTATGCATATCGTTGGGAACAATACGAAGCAACTTCGAAGGAAAGCGGTGAATCTAGTCAAATTTAGTGGGGCGAGAATGAGAATGACTGTACTTTGGAGACAGAGGGGAGTATTAGGAAGACGTATCCAGAACTCTTCGCCTGGTAAGATTTCAGTTTCGATTTAGTCTTTCCGCATGCTAGTATAGGCTTGTTTTGTTTGTTTCGCATGTTTGATTGTTGTATGTGGCTGGTAGGCATGCGGGATCGTTTGTATGTTTTAGGTTAAGGAATTTCGGGGACGAAATTTCTTAGGGGGGAAGAGTGTAATAACCCGCATTCTACGCATCGAATGATCGTAGAATATATATTTCTTTTACGTGCGAAGTCGTATGGTCATGTAACTTTGGGAGACGACTATTGGGGTCATTTTCCCATGTTCACGATATTTGACGATTTTTAAATGATCGTTTTGCCTCTAGCTGATCTTGTTTCGACCATAACTTTTGATTGGAAAGGAGTTTTGACCTGAAACCACTTCCATTAGATCTGGATGATGGTTTACCTTTCCGTAAAGTAGTCACATTTGCCAAACGGACTCACCATTTGGGAGGTTTGGCTGAAACAAGTTTCAGATGGTAAAAACAGCTTAACCGGGCCTAATTTGGGTGATTAGTGAGTGGGTCCATAACCCATTTCGGGATTAGGGTTATGGGGAGGCTGATAGGGTTAGGAAATTCAGTTTCTATCATTTTCCAGCCGCCACTTTTTGTTCCTTCAAGTTTGGCAAAGGCCTCCACTTGCTAAAACATCCCAAATCACCTCCTAATCACAAATTAAACCAAATCTACATCAAATCAGGGAGGATTAGCACTAGAATCGAGGTAGAGCTGCTGTATTGCATTGGTATTCGCGACCAAATAGTAGAGTTTCAGTTTTAAAGGTTTTATTTGTGGCTAAGGTGAGTGATTTGCATAGTTCCTCACTAATTATGGTTAATTAAGGGTAATTAATGATAATTGGCGAATTTATACATATTAAAAATCTGGAAAAATATTGATAAATTTCGAAATATTGTTTTAGGCCTCTGTTAGAAAATTTGGTTAGTTTGGTTAAGTTTTACTAATCCTATCATTAATTTGGCTTAAACATGCTTAAGGGAAAATATGGGGTTTTGGCTACGTTTGATCCGTTTTAACTTATCCAATTGATGTTTTGGTGTTTATGGTCATTTTTACATATTGCTATGACTGTATGGTATGCTTTATGATTGATTAGAATAGTTAGATTGGTTGAAAACGCCGTCGTATGGCATAAAACAATCGCTGGAAAGAAGAGCAGGAAATTACCCGAACCGGATCAGATCGGAGGAGGAAAGCACGATCCGACCCGCTCGCCTGGAAGCTCCACGATCCGACCCGCTTGTGAGAAGGAGCTTCGATCCGAACCGATACCACTCACGAGCTGCTCCACCCTTCCACGAACCGCCTGGGAAAGCACGCCACGAGTGAAGGAGCACTGAACAGGTGCAGTGATCCGACCCGGCCAGAAGGCACGATCCGACCCGGAGCAAGGACCACCTACGAACTAAATTGGAGCATGATGTCACGACCAGGAGCTTGGCACCACGACCCGATCCGATGCAGGTGGCTCGAACCGATCCGAAAGAGGATGATGACCACGAACTAAACTTAGAAGCTTTGAACGCAAGGCATGGGTTGCGAACCAAATGAAGTATAACGATCGTGAATTTCGCTCAATCCGAGTCGATCGCTAAACCGACCAAGACCGTTCGAAACCCCTGTTTGCTTTGAGAACACGACAAGTCAGAACGCAAGCAAAAGAACATTTCATTGCTTATTACAACAATTCCATCAGAATACAAGAATATACAGAGTTTGAGTAAATATTACACATTCATTAAATATCAGAGATTACAATACATTACATAGCAGCGGAAAAAAAATGCAAAGCACAACTGAAGAAGATATACAGATACAGAGCTTTCTGGATATCATTCCAGCTGTAAATCAGGATCCTATGAATATAAATCTGCAAAACCAAAACTACTAGCTGCCCGTGTCAAAATAAGGGCACCCAGAGTTTAGGTTAAAACAATAAACTCCAGATCAGTCATGTGACTGGTGTGAGAACTAAAACAGTTATTAATCTTCATTTTAAAGTTAGGTAAATCAAGGGACCACGCCGTATAACACGGAACGGGCTTCCTCCTAAGAATACCAATGCATAAAACAACAGCGCAATGCTAAATAAAGAAAAATGAAGCTATTATAAGACCCAGATCCCATTACACAATGCAACGCAAGCTGGAGGATAGGGTTCTTACCGTATAATAGCCAAAGAATGCTTGATACGCTAAAAACAAATCATTTGATACTATTATAAGTGCATAGTGTATAAAACAATTTCAATCATAAGTATCAATCATAGACGGCATAAGTGCCCCATCCCACTATGTCGCCATACTAGGCTCTACAAATAAAACCGCAAAGTCACGTATTGGAAGTTGGATTTCCATCTGTGAATCGAGGCAAAGGATCGTCCTCTACCGAATTCGAGACTGTCTAGCCTGAGCCTCAGGCTACAGCTGCAACTGCACTAGGAGCGACAGGGCCGGTCCACTGATGTGGATTAAAATGCCTGAACACTGCGTTTCCCCGCCCTTTGGGGCGTAAATGAGCCAAATGACTCCATCGGCTCCACACAATCACCGACATATCTGAGGCGCCTCACAATAGAAACAACCACACAGGTGAAAATAATATAAATGTCAGGGCTGGTAGGTCACTGACACCACCTAGCTAGAAGGGAACGCATGCCCTCCCTGGATCCTTCTCCCATTTCTAGTTCACAACCGGGGTGTGAGGCTCGTGAATCAACGCTACACAAAGCTATGCCACACAGGCCATGCTTTGATCATCAACCACAAGACACTGCTTTTCAACAGAAGCCTTGATCATATTGCCACTTAGGCATGCCACATAGGCAATTCACTCCATGCAATTGATATCCATTAATATATAACCCCTGAGCTCATACGTCTCAGAGAAAGGCGTTAAGCAAGAGAATAAATTCTCCGCCGCCAAACAGATATATATTTAATAGAAATCAATCACACAGAATAAAATCCAATGTCAGACACACAGTCCATTTACAAGTTCATTCTGGGTCTGAACGAAACCAGAGGCACTTTGTACCTCACATATCCATCGATCTCCAAGTACGTCTGGACGATCACCAATTGATTCCCTCCTCCTGGGTGTTCAACCCAATCAAGATCATCAGTAATCACCCAAACGATGTGAAGACCTCCGGTCTTCGACCACCGTCTTCATCCTCGACACCACGTCGAATCAGTTATTCAGAATGGGGTAAACCCGGTCTTTCTGAATAACTCGTGTATATAATAAACAAGTGTTACACAAACACAACATACGCCTCATTCCAATTCAGAATATTCTTTTATTCAAATATTCTTATACTTTGGGAAAGGTTCCCATTAATTTTATCAAAGATAAATTCTTTAAATTTATTCTTTAATCTTCTTTTGAATATCAATTCAAAAACTAGTCGGGATTAGCGAACCACACTGAAGTAATCATTTATTTTATTTCCCAATCCCAACCTATTCATCCCATGAAGTAAAACTGGTAATACATCATATCTAACACTACGGTATTATCTGTAAATTCAATTACCATTTCACGTTCAAATCTAATTAAAGATTTAACTATCGCCTGGAGCAAAACCGATGATACTCCATTCTCGATCATTTCAATCTAATTAAAGATTCATTAAAACTCCACTTGGTTTTAATCTTCTCGATTATCACTATCAATGATTATTTAACTTGGGAAATATATCCTGTCTTTAACTGGGTTAAAGAACTAATGTCATTTAGAACACGGTTCACTATAAACCCAGAATCACATTCCATTCCAATTCAATTATTGAAACGTGTAGTTACTTTTAAAACCCTTTCAAATCCAATTTATTTATTTAAAAATAAATAAATTATTATTCTAGTTCAAAACTAGTTCATTTCGATAAAAATCTAATTTTGACTTTTCAAATTTGGAATTTTTCATCTCAATTCTTCAAAATCATTTCTTATGATTTTACACAAATTATTACTATTTTTAATAATTTTATCAAGGCCCGTACAGTCGATTTCCATCAACGGCCATCGAACTGCACTTACAGCGACCTTTTCCAAATTTGATTTGGACATAATTCCAAATCCAGCAGTTAGATTTCAAATCTCAAATATTCGTTAGAAAGATCTTTTCGATATGAACCCAACGGTTCCGGTTTTAGGAGAATCCGACGGTCGGATCTCCCGTAATATCCATTCGAAGTCAATGGTCGAAATTCGTGAACTACCGCGGCACCGCGCGTTCTATTTAGGCCATTATATATATATAATATATATATATACATATATATTTATATATATTTCGTCGATTTCCTTTTAAAACGTATTTTATAAATCGTTTTAAATTTGTTTTCGAAACGATTTCAACTTCATATTCAATTTCGATCAAAATTGAATATTCTACATCATCGATATATAAATGATAATATTTTCAGAATGTTATATTTTAAAATCACTTTCTTTCTTATATTCATTATAAAAATGAATAAAATCGATATAAATATCATTCACGTCAAAATGGCGTCAATCTAATCAACACGGCTTTTATTCAACACATGAATGTTTATCTATTCAACACATGAATATATTTCTATAATACTCCTTATTTTCCAAATTGGAATGAGGCCCAATCAATTACCATATAACGTTAATTATATGGATTCCCTACAACACATGTATATAATAGCAACGATAAATCATCAACCATCATCCAGAGTGCATTCTACACTGTATAAGCATCAAATAAAAATATTCAATGCTTATAACAGCCAGTCAATCAATCGATCGGCATACAGTTAATTATTGAGATTAGTGTATGTCCAATTTCATCCCAATACCCATGTGGGGTTTCAAACAATCAAACACAGATTTTATTTGTGCAGTTGGACGATGTGTAAAATTTATCGTCCCAATCAATATCAGTCAAATCGATGTACATAAACAAATCGTTCGATTTGTAAATGAATATATATTTTATTTCAACACATGAATATATATTTTATTTCAATACATGAATATATATTTTCTTTCAACACATGAATATATATTTTCTTTCAACACATGAATATATATTTTACTTCAACACATGAATATATATTTTACTTCAACACATGAATATATATTTTACTTCAACACATGAATATATATTTTACTTCAACACATGAATATATATTTTATTTCAACACATGAGTATACATTATATTTCAACACATGAGTATATATTATATTTCAACACATGAGTATATATTATATTTCAATACATGAATATATATTTCATTTCAACACATGAATATATATTATATTTCAACACATGAATATATATTTCACACATCACAATCAACAGTCAAATTCACAATATAGCAATCAAACAAACAAGTCATCCATGGTCTGTGGACGACGGGTGTCGGGTGCTGCTAAGCACCGTCTACATCCTAGTATATATTTCTAACTAGAAAACAAGAATTAAAAGTGAGGAGTTCTCACCGACTAGCTAAACCAAACGCCACGACTCTTCATATGTAGGAAATCTTCGCCGTGCTCGCCTTTTGTCACTTTCGTTGCCCGTATTCACTACATATATAAAAAAATCACATTTTTATATTGTTGCTATGTATATAAAAATCATATTTTTATACTGCTACTATATAGATAAAAATTTCTATTTTTACACCGCTACTATATAGATAAAAATTCTATTTTTACACCGCCACTATATAGATAAAAATTCTATTTTTACTCCGCTACTATATAGATAAAAATTCTATTTTTATTATCATACATATATAAAAATCCATTCTATTCTATTTTAAAATCAATTCTTTCTTCTAATTAAAAATGAAATCTTTTCATATATAAAAATCCATTCTTTTCTATTTTAAAATCAAATCTTTACATTGTTATTTATATATAAAAGATCAAATCATTACATTGTTGTTCATATGTAAATAAATAAGGAAAAACTTACTTTTTCTTTGGTTTACTGAGATGGAGGGGGGCCCACAGCGGAGGTGGCGATCGGAGAGGGTGGCTCTAGGGTCGGAGGGGGTCAGGTCTTCAGGGGGTGCGCGCTAGGGTTTCAGGCCGCGGATGGGGTTTTGGTTCGATTTCGGGCGGTGTTTGGGGATGAACGAGGAGGGAGGAGGGAAGCGAGGAGGAGAGGGGGTAGTCGGAGAATAACGAACGGCGGGGGAGGCCAGCGCGATGGAGTGCGTCGATCTTCGGGAGGGCTGAGCGTTTTATTTTTTATTTTTTTTCGTCTGAATTATTTGTGGTCAATGAGGGAAAAGGAGAAGGGGATGGGTTTTGAACGCGCATTTCAATTTACCAGGGCTACATAGGGACTCTAAAAATTCCCAAAAAATATTTTCTAGCTTCGTATTGACGATACAGTCCTAACAAAACTAATTTCGTCAAATTCTGAGATCGTTTGAAAAATGGCCATTTTCTAGTCGATCAAAATTGACTGAAACTGTTAAAACACGTTTTACTTCGCCACGCTCACATATTGATTTAGAAAATTACGAATTTTGAAACCTAGCAATAACTTGACATCACGGATCCAACAAAAGTGGCTTCGTCGAAAACCGAGGTCATTTACAAAATTTCCATTTTTAAGGGCCAGAATTCCATAGCGACTATTCTGAATTTTCAACTGGACGTAACTTTTGACTTCCGCTATGAAATTTCAATTTTTCGGATTCGTTGGAAAGATATTTTCAAATAGATTCTAATATTTTTGGTTTTGCTAAAATCCTGTTTATTTTGCATCCTGTACGTTCATTTGAACTTTTAAATCGAAATTTCAAACTACCGCGCCAATTTCAATTCCTTTTATAATTTAAAATAAATATTTATATTCTAACGACGATTCAAATAAATATATATGTTCTATTCCTATTCAAAATAAATTTCTCATCATTATTATTTAAAATAATTCGTTTTAAATATCCAAAATTCACTAAAATTGCCAAAATAAAAATTTTAAATTGGCTCAGATTTCCGGGTTATTACATGAAGACCGATCCGGAGAAGACCAAAACCCGAGATGCAAAGCAGTCCAAATGATAAGTAGAAATCAGGATCCAGATGAGAATCAATGAGTCGACTTCATGTGTTGGGCTTTGCTGCGGGACGTGTGCTAAGGGGTTGTCGATGTCTATGACTTTGGAACACTATGTGTAGGGGGTACATGAACGGATTCAGGATCACAGTGGTCTAGGTACGACTAATGGGCAATAGACCAATGAAGCGGGGTCATTTGTAAAGACTTAGTTATGACTCCATGGGGTAAGCTTGGTGGTAGCAGTAGTTGTACAAGTCGAACTCCGTCACTACTTCGATGGGTCTAGTGGTTGAGAGTGGTGGACATCGTATGCTTTACGCACTAAGTGAGAGATGTGAGGATAGTTGCCATGCTTGATTTGCTTGCCATCACTATGACATGCACACCCCCACCCCCGTATTCTTTACACCATATGTTAGTGACACCATAGAGTATTGTACAGTATGTAGTGCTAACTCTTTGGTTGCAGGTCCAGGTTCAGGTATGGTTTAGTATACCTGTTATTGTTTTGTTTTGATGCTTATCGCTCATACCAGACTTTTGTATGACACAGAGTTTTATGTCTCTTCTTATTACTCTGGGTGCTCTCAAACGGGCAGACTAGAGACAGGTTAGGTGGTATGCACGGATAGCTGTACTGGAGATGAGCAGGAGGCTCCCACGTATGATATATATAGATATTCTCCCTGTGTCGCTGCTGGTCGCTACTTTGGACATTAGTAGTGTACCTCTCCTTTCTTTTGCTTTGGAGATAGTTTTAAAGTTGTAATAATGATGATGTGGAACATAAGCTGTATTTGGATTTTCCCCTGCTATGATGTTTAGTATTAGCTTATGCACTGCCTCACCTGTTTTATGTCAAATATGTTATTATTATATTTTATTCGTTGCGCTGTGAGACATTCTACAGGTTCTTTGTTAGTTCGCCAGTAAGTTCTTTTCTTTTCCCTTTCTTTGGCGACAGTTGTGTGCCGGTTGGACATCGGCACAGTGCATTTTCATGGGAAATGTTAACTGGTGCGGGGCGGGCTGTAACAAATATATTGCCAAAAACGAATCCAGTCTAAAGTTAACAGAACCATATTGCCAATGATCAAACACAGATGCAATCACAGGAATGTATCCCAGACGGTAAACACTTGATGAAATCGAAATCGAATAGGTAACATCACAGTCAAAGAAAAGATGATGAATTGATTCCTCATGTGTGGAACAAAGCGAGCAAGAGGGATTAAACACAATGTTGCGATGAACAATCGTGCTTTGGTGTCGACCCTGTCATGTATAAGACACCATTGAAAGAAAAGCGTAACAACCCTGTTTTTCATCGTCAAAATTATGTGTTTGTTTAATTAAAATAGAAGTGTTAAGTTGGAGTTATGATGATGTTGCTAGCTAATGAATTATACTAAATAAGACCGTTTATGGTATTAAGTAATTTTATTTTACTTCATATATATGATTATATATATATAATTATTTTATAACGAGTAATAGATTATAAAAGTGAATCGCCAAGGGTTGAATTAATAAATAAGTAGATGAGTGTTGAATTGATTAAATTACCGGTTAACAAGATTGTAAATTGTAGAAGAGGATGTGAAAAAACTTATATTATATCAATAATCAATTTGAGAACTAAAACTTGTAATTAAACACTTGAGAAATCAATTAAAACTAGACTAAAATAAAACGGGCTCAAACCAATCTCAACCCAAAGCCCAAAACATATTATTCATTTCGCTCTTTCCCTGGAAGCATCGAGAGCCGACTGAACTTCACATTCGAACAGGGAAACTCATTTTTCCTCATCCATCTCTAACCCTAAATCGAAAATAAAGGGGCGCTCTAATTTCGTGATTGTCGACCTGCAGGCGCATGCCTCCGCAAGCGATGCAAGGCAATAATTGTGGCGGCGATTCAATCTTGGGGCGCGGTCTGGTTGCCGAACTCGGATGCCGTGGTGAGGAGCGTAAATGACGGGACATCATGGTGGTGGTAACGAGGGAAGCGTGAGCTGTTGTTGCCAATAGATGGGCGAACATCACGATAATTGCATAGGGGTTGGTGCCTGCAGAGTTTGGCCAGCAACATCGCCATCAAATAATTGTTAAAATTCTAGAGCTTCAGCATCGTTTGAGGTGATTTTCCCCCTCACACACATCTATATTTTCTTCTATTTTAGTTACATGTACTTTATCAAGTTATGAATGATTTCTTTGGGTGATTAAATGGATGAATTATGAACTGTTATGATTAGATTGATTGTTGTGATAGTCATGGAATATTAATTTTGGTGGACTGCAATCTTTTCTGAAGTTGTGTCTGATTGATGTGTTTGAGTTTGTTGGATGTTTGGAAAAATTATAATAGAGGGGATGTTGTCTATTGTTATTTTCAACTTATAGTCTGATAAATTGTTTTTTTTATAATTGATCAATTTTATGATTTTTTTTACTTTGGGATAGTTTATAAAAATATACAGATAATAACAGTGCGACATTCAATATTATGCTATTATAAATTAAAGCATAGAATGAAATTTTCAATATTGATTAGTGGTTCAAACTATAAATAGATTGAATTTAAATAATATATTCTTCTAACAAAAAATAAGTATTTTAATTTATATTTCAACGGGTGTTCGAACAAGATAAATTAAATCGATTACATGCATCCTTCTATGTTGTTCACTGTATTAAAATTTTATATATAGAATAATTTCACCTGATTTTACTAATCGGTAAAACACTAAGCTATATTTAGTCTTAGAAAATTATTTGATAAGTTTAAACTATAATAGATTATGAAATGTTTTGTACCAAGTCGTTCAAGTTTTAATAAGGGATTTATTTAATGAATTGATATTTATTTATTATATACTCATATGTAAATAATTATTCTTTAAATGATTGAATAATTTTTGGTGGATTTATAAATATTACTAGCACGATTTGGAATTATTTTACCAGTAAGATTGTTTTGAGAATTCGAATATGATTTTCATTATATTCTTTATTTATTTTGGTTTCCCTATTGATTTATTTTTTCTTCATTTCCTTCTATATGCATTTCTAGTCTTTGAACTATTATGTTACTTTTTTAATATACTTGAGTTTTTCTTTGAGTATTATCATTTTATTTTATTGTGAATTATATTGGTACTCCATGTATTCTTTGAATGATTCTTGAATTCAATCGTTATTTGCATAACTTTTGATTTTTCAACTCTTATGAGAATTCTTAGATTGCGAATGATTCACTGTTGATTTAATTTGATAGATAATTTCAATATGATACAGTGATGATATCTTTTATATGGTTTTACAATATTTATATTCTATGTAACGAGAAATTTGAATAAATGGTTTGGTGAAACCGTATGGTATGGGACTTTGGTGTCATCATTCTGGTTGTTCATTGGACTTGTTATATAGAGTATTGAAGGATAAATGTTGTATGCGAGCATCAAATAGAAAGATTAGTAAACCAAGCAGTGAGAACGTGCGGTATGGAATGCACTGTTACCATTGTTCGGGTTACTAATTGTGAATTGATGGCGTATATAAACCATTGTCTATACTGAGAAGTCCTGAGCGACTATCTCCTTACCAGTACTAGATAGTCCTGAGTGGCTATCGAGGTAGTCCTGAGTGACTATCCTATATTAGATCTAAGAGTCTAACTTATGGTGATCTGAGTATCTTCCAATATAGGTATCAAAATTGTTTAGTACTGGTATACGATATTTCCATTGCACATGCGGCGTTGCTGAGTCTTGCCAATGTTGATATGGATCCATATGATCTTTTATGATATTTTGATTTGATTTTATAAATATGATTCTTGTTTATGGTTTCATCATGTTATTGTATTTTGATGGCCTGTGAGCTATCATATGATTGTGATATTTTGGTGATTTCATAATGCATGATAACTCTTGTATGAGATTAACTTGAATAAGATTATGTTTACGTTTGCATATGTTCATATATGGTAATGCTTCCATAATATTGAGCCATGAGGCATGAATCATAAATGTCGATATTTGAGTGAACCTAATGATTAGGTTTATGTCTTGGATGATCTTTCGAGTTTAGAGCACCCAAACATTCTATATTAACTATAATGGATTTAAACATAGGTTGATCCATTTATTATCTATATAATAGTCGGGTCAGACCGAAACATTACAGGTGCAAGGACCTTGAGATTAGCTTGTATTTATTGGGCTTAGAAGAGTACAGTAACTTAGTTTGTCATTTATCACCGTATATTGTATGGATTGATGTATACGTATTGATGTGTAATAGATAAATGTATATAAAATGTTAAATATTATACATTATATTTATCGATGCGATTCACTCTGTGATCTCTCTATCCATGTATATTTTGTATTGCTTGTCCTGGAGGCACACGTGTAATTGTTTGTACCGACTTTGATACATAAGAGTAAGTGATATTTCAGAAATTTTAATATGTATCAGTGTTAGTCCAAGAGAATTTGCATGTGTGTGCCTCTACAGCCTCATTCTTCGTATTATTTGATGGTATTACTTAGTAATACTCTTGGATAATATAGGTATAGAGGTGGGGTGTTACAAAATGGTATCAGAGCAGGCTTAGAACAATACATTATATATATAGAGAGAGAGACACGAGTCTAAACCATAGAAGTGACTTACAGTGTAACAGCCCGCATTTTACATATCGAAAGATCGTAAAATGTTTTTATTTTTATTCCCTAAGGGTTTGTTCATTCTCATCTTTTGATATGTTACTTATGGGGACATGAGCGAGTCCATAAACTTTTACCAATTTTGTTTGTGACCATTTTGCCCCCGTCAGTCTTGTACAGGGAATATCTTTTGACTCAAGTCAAATCAAAGGATGAGACCTATGCCATTCGAAAGAAACTGATGATTGTCTTTCCGTAGAGTGGTTACATTAAAGATTTGACTTAGCGGTTTGGGTGGAATCGCTGTTTTAAGGTTTTTCAGTTGGCTGTTCAGGATTTTGAGCCACATTGGGCTGATTTGAGAAGGCCCAAGTAGTGGGCTGATGGAAACTTTAAATAAAGGGTGAGAGGTAAAGGAAACATTTTACTTCCCTATTCTCTCATTTAGAGGCCTTGAGCTCCTCCATCCTCTAACATCTTTCCACCATTAAAAATCAAAATCCAAGGAGGGAAATCATAGATCTACACCATTGAAGGCTAGATCTATATCAACCAAAGCAAGGATTCATTGGATCAAGGGATTTGGTGCGTGGTGCTTGCTGTCCGGATTCTTGTTTCTATCATTTTAGCTTGTTTTGGCAAATCGGTGAGTGATTTACATCTCTCACATGGATGCAATGAAGTATATGAACGTTTGATCATGTTTTCCATCACATTTTAGTGTTTTATCATAGATCTATGTCCCTATAAGTCCATTTTCTCATGAGTCACCCTATGATCTATTTTAGCACGTTTAATTTGATGATTTCAACGCTATTTCATGTGTATATGCAAGTTAGATCTATAGCTTTGTTCATATGACCATTCAATATGATTTTTGGAGTGATTTGCATGATTTGGTGAAAACTATTGTTTTCATGTTGTTAGCAGATTCATACCGTGTTTTTGATCTTATTTGATGAATTGGACAAGTTGGTTTCGTCGAATCTATCGTTTGACGAAGTTTTGGTGGAAATCGGAGTGGAATTGGTGAAGTGCAGGTTTTGGGTCGCACGTAGGGGTGATCGGTCGCGCACCATGGTGATTTCTTGGAGAACAAGACAGTAACAGAGGTTGATTGCACGCAGCAGGAGCAAGCAGGTCGGTCGCGCAAGTGGAAAAAGGCCGGGGACTTGGCTTTGGAGGGGAAGTAATCGGTCGCTCCTGGTATTTAGTCGCTCGAGCGATCCAAAGAGAAGTAAAAGGTTTGAGCGAGTCTGGGGTTGGTCTTAGAATCTGGTCGGTCGTTCATAATTAGGTCGGTTGTTCAGTACGTGGTTGATCTTGTGTTTTCAAAAAGAGGTGGTCAGTCAAGCCAGGGAGATTGGGTCGGTCGCGCAGGTGAAGAAAAGTGGTGGGTTCAGTTGAGAAAGCGTACAGGTGGAGTGATCGGTCAGTCGTGCACCCAAGGGTCGGTTGTAATCCCACGGGTCGGTTGGTCGAAGATAGATGATGAGTTTGGCAGCGCTTCTAAATGCGATGGCAAATGGAATGAGTGTTGTGGTTTGTTTTCTTGAGCAAATTGATGTGATGCTACGGATTGTTTTGAACCTCATGATGAATGTTTTCTTTGGTTCGAAGGTGGTGATAACTTCGAGGAAAATTCAAGTGGGAATATCAAAGTGTTGAATGTGTTCGTTGGTCGGTGTAGACCCACGAGGAAGATTGTAACTCAAAGGTTGTGAGTTGGTGGATAATGGTTGCTCGAGAAGGTTGCTTGAGCTATGAAAAGTCATCGGGTTGGATGACTAGAGACGAGAAGGCCGAGAGATTATCGTTGTCATAAGTTCTAGCAGGCTCAAAGCAGGGATTCAATAGTGGCACCTAAAAGGCCAGAAGGTTGCTGGTGTAGTACCCTGGGTCTTGTAGAAAGGCCTAGTTGTCAAGGTTTGGCATAGTCAAGGTTGGAGATATGGAGCTTATGTTAGAACTGGGGTTACCATTAGCCCTTGACATATGGAAAGGTTGGCCATCATACGATAAACCATGGTTTTAAAGCAGGATTGGCGGTGATAGCCAGAGTCAGTCATGGATGATTGGTTGTTCTATATGTACCGTCTCATGTAGGTCGTCTGACGTCAAAGGAGATGTTCCTTGAGTGCTTGTGTGATATTGGTTTAGGCCTCTGGGGCTTGTGCTTGAGAGATGTAGAATTCAGTTAGGATGGTTTACTTGAGATATATATATATAATCTGGGGTTATGAGTGCTTGCCATGATTGAATGGATGTTTTGGTTTCCATAAATGAGTGGTTGGATTGTTTATTGTAAAGGCTATCACTGTCCGATGTGGGGAAGATAGTGTTGAGTTCTTCTCTGGTGTTTTGGGTAGATTAGTATGTTTATCTATCCATTCTCATATACTTTATTGTTGAAGTTTGTTAGCCGTTTTATCGCTCACTAAGACTATTGTCTGACTCCAGGTTTTATGTCTCCACTTATTAACTTAGGGTTTTCATCCGGGTTGTGGATGGGCAGACTAAATAGCAGGTGACAGGTGATTAGTGAGGACGATGCTGCTGTGCGAGGATGAGCAAGAGGCTGACGTATTGCTTTTACTACTATCTAGTATTTCTATTTTCGTTGTTTGAGTTGCTCTATGAGGGTTGTAGTGAGGCGTTATGTACATACTTTGGTATTTGTTGGACAACCTTTTAGGATGTTGTGAAATTTTGAATTGTGAAATTCTGAAAAGTTTGCTCTATGATGTTTCATTACTATTTCCTGTTGTATATGTTCTATTATACTTTATCCTTGCGCTGTGAGTTTTACGACAAGTCTCGCTTGTGTTCACCTACTCTGATGATCGTCGATCGCTGCCTGGCATACCTTTCAGCACATTATTCCTTTTGTTAAGTGCAGAGGCCGTGGGCGGTCGTCACATTTGGTATCAGAGCTCTGGTCAACGATGTTAGCCAAAGTTCGAAGATGTAATTACGTATGAGAGACGTATTTATATATTTCAGTTGGATGCTTACTATTTATATATTAGCATATATAGTAGTAGCTTGTTGTATTCTTTAGCAGTTTATATTGTATGTGGCTAATCATTCTAACTTGCAGGTTTAGAATGAGTCGACGTTATACAAGACATACTGTTAGGGAAGAAACTTTACCTGGAGGGGGTAATGGCGGGGCACATGACTACCCGGCCATGTTTGAAGCTATGATGGAAGCATGCCTTCGAAGGAACCCCGCTCCAGTGGTAGCTACAGTTGAAGTCGGAGTCCAAATGCCTAGAGCTGTAGAATTTGTGAAGCTGTGCAAAGACTTTACATCGTTGGAAGGGAAACAGTTCAAGGGCACTGAACCAGTTGGGGAGGTTCAAAGGTGGTTGGATACTTGTGTTCGGATCTTCAAGGACTTGGGTATTGATGATGCAACAAAGAGGAAGCTTGCATCAAGGCAGTTAGAGGGCAGAGCAATGGACTGGTGGAATTCTATCACACTTGAGACTCCAGAAGAAGAGATCTCATGGGAGCAGTTCCAAGCTAAGTTTGAAGCAAAGTTTATCTCCATCGTACAAAAGTCAATTCTGTTTAAGAGATTCGTGGAGCTTAAACATAATGGTCGCCCAGTCCTTGACTATATTTCTGACTTCACACTACAACAAAATTACCATATTACAATGGTGGAAAAACGTTGTAAAATATATTTTACAACGGTAGGGCAACCATCGTGTATTAAGAAGTTGTAATAGACTAAAATCTTTTACAACTTTTTTGCACTGTTGCAACACCGTTGTAATATGTATATTTTTCAACTTTCCTCCACCGTTGTAATAAACCTGATTACAACTGTTATGCACCGTTGTTGTTATAATTTTTACAACTGTTTATAACCATTGTAATATATTTTATTACAACAATTATTTTACAATTGTAATATATCCACAAATTATATGCATAAAAAATATATTATATATATGCAACAATAAATAGATAAATAACATAAGAAATAGATGTAAGTTCAAAGGCATTATGATCCATTCATTGATAAAAATCACAACTTTATATTCAGAATACAAAGTATAAATCTACAAAGCTCATTACAAAGTTCTGTTTCGAAGATATTATGGTGACCCCAAACGCAGTAGATTCTACATCACAATTTGAAACATCAACTTTACTACAGTTTGTAACCAATCCAACATTTGTATGCTTGACCACATTTGTTTCCAAAACTACATTTATTCTAACCCAACGATTATCAATATTAAAACAGCCGAAGAAGGAAGTAGGACGATCCTGCACACCCCAAAATAGAAAGATTGCGTTATGGAACGACCATGATTCTTAAGAAGGTCTGGATAACATTCCATCTTGACATGGAGATCAATCTCAAAAGGCCTTTTCTCATCAGTAGCAATACTGCGATCGATGGACGTGGAGCTCATGTCATCATTTCTCATAGCGATGGTTTCCAACTATATAAGGTTTATCATAAAACAGTGTTATAACATATATTTTTGTTATTTTCAGATAATCATGACACTGTAAGAATAACATAGATCATTCTTTTGCACATGTTTGGATGGTTTGTAAGAAGTAATTGTTCTGTGTTTTGGACGAAAAATTCAAAAAGTCATTTTGGTGCTAGAAAATAATATTTTCTATCATATACTTCTATTTTACTTAAAAAAACTAATAAGAAAGTTTGACAAACCTGTCTCTGGTCTTATTGAATTTATAAAATCAAGACTTCAAATACAACAATATTTCCAAATGAGAGATTGCAATGCGATTGGGTCAGATATCAATACAAGTAGGAACAGATTATATGTACTCAAACAAAGCAGAGAGTGGATTAACATTACCGCTAATCTCAGTGCAACTGACTTTGGAAGATAAGTAGCAGAGGCACATCTAAAATCCAACACAGTAGCCTCCAATTTCTCAAGCATAACAGTAGCACAGGCCATCTCCAAAACTCTGACAAATGAATGATGGACGACGGAATAAACTGACAAACAGTTAAGGCGCAACAATTATACACTCAAGGCGCAATAGCCACAACACTCACGTTATTCCTTCCTATACTCGATCTCTATATCTCAACACCATACATTGAAGGCTAGGCTAAAAATCGAGAAAATAAACCGCAAAATCCAAACTTTTTATCTCGTCTGTGCTATTTCACACAGGAATCAATATGTAATACTAGTAAACAAGTCTGGATGAGGGAATTTCAAGCTTCAAGGCGCAGCAGTCAGGATCTGAATATCAACGCAGGCGTTAGACAGCGAGCTCCAATTTCAGATCGACAGCCCGAGCCATGGTGAATGACACACATCACTTTCCAAATTGATGACTTGAGCAGAGCGCAACTCACCCAAAAACTCTGGATCGAGTCATGAAGGCTCCAAGCAGTACAATTCTTTTGACGAGGACGATTGGGATTTTTTTTTCATTCTAAGCTTGGATGATCGGTTTCCAGGCAATGGGAAAAGCGATTTTATTTGGATCAAGATATAATAAAGAAGAAGGGAAGAATATAATAATGTTCTACTTATAAAGGCGACCTGGGGAAGTGGAAACAGCGAATGGGCAGGGGCAATAAAAAATAATCCTGGTTGGAGGGAAATATGTTAGAGCTGAAGCGAAAATATGTAGCGAGAAAATTTTCCATGTGGAGGGAATTTTGAATTGAAGCCAAACTTTTGTGTAGAGGGAATTATGAATTGATGCCAAAATTTTAAGTTACGGAAAACGTTGGGCTATTGGAAGAAAACAAGTATGTATAAAGTAAAAAGTAATAATAAAGAAAACCTTGAAATGAATATAGAAGTAATAATTTGTAACATAATTTTTATATTTGAATATTTTAACATTTATGAGTTTTCTTAAATTTAAAGATTCTATTTAGTTTAAATTTATCTAAAGTTTTGATTTTTATGATTTTACGAAAATTTCAAAAATTTATGCATATTTCAAATTTTATTTAAAAAAATATTAGAATTTCTAAAATATAAAATATAATTATCAACTATAATTAGTAATTAATAAATAAGAAATTAGAATTAACAAGCGAAAATTAGTTACTAATTATTGCTTATTTATAATTAATTACTAATTATTACATCTTAGTTATAATTAATTTAATATTAGCTTTTGATAGTTAATTAAATGTTTAATATTTATTTATTATTTCTTATTAATTATTAAATATTATTTACTAATTAATAGTTAATTATTAAATATGCATCTATTACAACTGGCAACAAAGAAAAGTTGTAATAGGCACCTTTTACAACGGGCAAAATGAAACAGTTGTGTAAAAGAAGTTTATTACAACTTTTAGGGAAAAACCATTGTAGTAAACCTTTATTACAACGGTCATTTTGTGACAGTTATAAAATTACAGTTGTAATATGGTACTTTTGTTGTAGTGTTAAAGCCTTGTCGAAGTATGCTCGTTCATATGTGGATACTCCTTACCAAAAGAATGAGAAGTTTGTCCTGGGGTTAGATAAATATCTTAGGAATCAGATTGTGGATCACTTCGAAGATAGCTTTGAGAAGGTCATTGAGAAGGCTTTGAGACATGAAAGTTTGTTTTCTAAGAAGATGTCTTTTATCGTACCTAAGGAAGAACAAAAGCCACAATAAGGTGGTAATAATAAGAAGAGGAAGCAACAACAACAGAAAGGGAAGAATGGCCAAAAGAATTTTAAGAGTGAGGTGGTTTTCTTCAACTGCCAGCAGAAAGGCCATTTTCCTATTGAGTGCAAGAATCCCAAAGCTGATAAGAAGTGCTTTAAGTGCGAGAAGCCTGGGCATGAGAAGAAAGACTATCCAGAGTCAACTAAGGGCAAACAAGTGGTGAAGGCATATGCTTTGGAAGCCGTGCAAACTTCCTCAAGAGCTCCTACTGTGGAGGAAAAGGGTGTCGTGGTGCAAGGTACTCTTTCTATTCATGGTGTTTCAGTTCGAGTTTTGCTTGATATGGGAGCATCGCATTCATTCATTTGCAATGAACTTGTGTATCGCTTGGGTTTGGAACCTGAGATTTGTGATAGACCATTGACCGTGACTAATCCAATTGGAGGTTTGTCCAGTTTGTGCATGATTTGCCATGGTCTAGTGATGTCGAGTCGTGGTTGCACTTTTGTGTGTGATTGCTTTGTTCTTAACTTTGCTGGGTTTGGGATCATCTTGGGCATGGATTGGCTCAAGAGGTATGCAGCAAGAGTGAATTGTGAGAAGCTAGAGGTGAGGGTCGGGGATGTGGAAGGGAGAAATGTGTTGATTAGATGTAAGCGCGAAGATGGGATCTTCGTGAGTTATCTATATTCGCTTGGGATTCCACAAGAAGACCTGTTATTAGTGCTGATCACCAATGAGTATACAAATGTCATTGACGAGGTCAAAGCGTTATCGCCGCATCGTGAGATCGAGTTTAGTATCGATTTGGTCAAGGGTGCTAAACCAATCGTTATGCCTCTTAGGCGGATGGCACCTAAGGCACAGCGAGAGTTGGAGGTGCAAGTTCGAGACCTTTGGGGAAAAGGATTCATTCGAAGGAGTGTATTCGAATGGGGTGCACCGGTCATGTTTGCAACTAAGGAAGATGGATCATTAAGATTATTTGTGGACTATCGTGAGTTGAACAAGGTTACTAAGAAGAACAGGTATCAGTTGCCAAGGATTGATGACTTGTTCGATCAGCTTCACGAAGCCAAACTTTTTTCTTAGATGGATTTGGCAATGGGATTTCACCAGTTGAGGGTGGCAAAGGATAGTCTACCAAAGACTGCTTTTAGGACACAATCCAGTTTCTTTGAATGGTTGGTGACGCCATTCGGGCTGACTAATGCACCAGCGTATTTCATGGATCTTATGAATAGGGTATTTAGGGATCAACTGAACAAGTTTGTGCTTGTGTTCGTAGATGATATTCTGATTTATTAACGGGATAAGGAAGAACACAGGACATACTTAAGGGTTATGTTTGAAATCTTGTGAAAGCATCAGCTGAGGGCCAAGCTTTCGAAGTGTCAATTCTAGAAGAGTGAAGTGAGGTTCTTAGGCCATGTTGTTTCTGAAAATGGAATAACGGTTGACCCCGCTAAAGTGGCAGCAATGCAGGATTGGGACAGACCTAAGAATGCGACGATGTGAGAAGTTTCCTTGGGTTGGCTGGTTATTACTAACGGTTTATCATGGATTTCTCCAAGATAGCTGCACCGTTGACAGAATTGACAAAGAAGAACCAAGTGTTCACATAAGATGCGAAGTGTGAACAAGTGTTTGTAATCGTGAATGAGAGATTGACGAGTGCGCCTGTGTTGACCATTCCGAGTGGGAATGAAAGATGGTGGTATACACCGATGCATGTGGTACTGGGCTTGGAGCATGAGAGGAACTATCCAACTCATGATTTGGAGTTGGCGATGATTGTGTTTGCTCGGAAGATGTGGAGACATTACCTACTGGGAGTTCCATTCGAGTTGTTTACGGATCACAAGTCATTGAAGTATCTTTTCTCCCAAAAGATTTGAATCTTCGGCAGCAACGTTGGATAGAGTTTCTAGCATCGTATGATTTTGGTATCGCCTATACTCCTGGCAAAGGTAACGTAGTTGCAAATACGTTTAGTCGACACACGAGTTTGGGAGCGATGTTTTCAGAATAGAGGAGCCTCAAGTATTTAGCAAGGTTTGATTTCAGGCCAAGGTGTGAGTTGAAACCTGAAATGTTGGCAAGCTTATCGATAAGACCTACTCTCATCGAAAGGATTGGCGAAATCCAAAAGCGAGATACAAAGCTTGTTGAGTTTATCCAAAAACTAGAACCAAAAGACAAAGAGTTCGAAGTTGATCGAGAAGGCTGGCTTCGAAAGCTAGGGTGATTAGTTGTTCCTGATATCGATGGATTGGGGGATGAGGTTCTGAGAGAATGTCATCACTCGAAGTTGAAAATTCATCCTAGTGGTAATAAGATGTATAAGGACATGAAGCGAATCTACTACTAGGAAGGGATGAAGCGGGATATTGGAAAGTTCATTTCCAAGTGTATGAACTGTCTGTTGGTGAGAGCTGAACAAAAGAAGCTAAGTGGTTTGCTTCAGCCATTGGAAGTTCCTACGTGGAAAGTGGGAGCAAGTATCGATGGATTTTACCGTCGAACTATCTAGAACCAAGGCAGAAAACGAAGGGATTTGGGTCATCATGGATCGTTTGTCCAAAAGTGTGAGATTCATTCCTGTCAAGTCGACGAGGAAGGCACCGAAACTGGCTGAACTTGTGTTTTCAAGAGAAGTGAAAGATTCGAGCGAGTTTGGGTTTGGTCTCAGAATCTGGTCAGTCGTTCAAAATCAGGTCAGTTGTTCAGTATCTGGTTGATCTTGTGTTTTCAAAAAGAGATGGTCGGTCGAGCCAGGGAGATTGGGTCGGCCGCGCAGGTGAAGAAAAGTGGTGGGTTTAGTTGAGAAAGCCTACAGGTAGAGTGATCGGTCGGTCGTGCACCCAGGGGTCAGTTGTGCTCCCAGGGGTCGATCGGTTGAAGATAGATGATGAGTTTGGCAGCGCTTCTAAATGCCATGGAAAATGGAATGAGTGTTGCGGTTTGTTTTCCTGAGAAAATCGATGTGATGCTACAGATTGTTTTGAACCTCATGATGGATGTTTTATTTGGTTCGAAGGTGGTGATAACTTAAAGTGGGAATATTCGAAGTGTTGAATGTGTTCGTTGGTTGGTGTACACCCACGAGGAAGATTGCAACTCAAAGTTCGTTTGTTGGTGGATAATGGTTGCTCGAGAAGGTAGCTTGAGCTATGAAAAGTCATCGGGTTGGATGACTAGAGATAAGAAGGCCGAGAGATTATTGTTGTCGTAAGTTCTAGCAGGCTCAAAGTAGGAATTCAATAGGGGCACCTAAAAGGCCACAAGGTTACTGGTCGAGTACCCTAGGTCTTGTAGAAAGGCCTTGTTGTCAAGGTTAGACATATGAAGCTTATGTTAGAACTAGGGTTACCATTAGCCCTTGACATATGGCAAGGTTGGTCGTTCTACGATTAACGATGGTTTCAAAGAAGGATTGGCGGTGATAGCCAGAGTCAGTCATGAATGATTGGTTGTTCTGTTTGTATCTTCTCGTGTAGGTCATCCAACATCAAAGGAGATGTTTCTTGAGTGCTTGTATGATACTTGTTTAGCCCTCTGGGGCTTGTGCTTGAGGGATGTCGAATTCAATTAGGATGATTTACATGATTTATATATATATATATATATATATATATAATCTGAATGTTATGAGTGCTTGCCATGATTAAATGGATGTTCTGGTTTCCATGAATGAATGGTTGGATTATTTATTGTAAAGGCTATCACTGTCCGATGTGGGGAAGATAGGGTTGAGTTCTTCTCTAGTGTTTTGGGTAGATTAGTATGTTAATCTATCCATTCTCATATACTTTATTGTTGAAGTTTGTTAGTTGTTTTATCGCTCACTAAGACTGTTGTCTGACTCAAGGTTTTATGTCTCCTCTTATTATCTTGGTCTGTTCATCCGGTTGTGTATGGGAAGACTAAGCAGCAGGTGACATGTGATTAGTGAGGACGATGCTGTTGTGCGAGGATAAGTAGGAGGCGGGCGTATTGCTTTTACTACTATCTAGTATTTTTGTTTCTGCTGGTTGAGTTGCTCTATGAGGGTGTAGTGAGGCCTTATGTACAAACTTTGATATTTGCTGGATAACCTTTCAGGATGTTGTGAAATTTTGAAAAGTTTGCTATATGATGTTTCTCTGCTATTACCTGTTGTATATGTTCTATTATGATTTATCCTTGTGCTGTGATTTTTACGACAGGTTCCGCTTGTGTTTACCTATTCTGATGATCGTCCACAGCTGCCCGGCACACCTTTTAGCGCATTATTCCTTTTGTTAAGTGCAAGGGCTGTGGGCAGTCGTCACGTAGAGTCCCTATCCTCATGGGTAAGTGGTAGATTTTATTATAAATATGTTATGATAGGTATATAGATGATTACCGGTTAATCATCTGGGGACGTACTTATTATTTCTCTATCGTATAATAATATATTGATTTACTTCCACCACAATTTCGGTGTTTGTCTTTGTTTGGAATTTAAACAGTTGAGTATAATTAAGAAATAAGAAGTTGTGAGTCGACTATTAGTATTAATATTAATAAAATTTGATAAATTTCTGCATTGCTTAGCAGTGATTTAAATTGATCCATTAGTGATCAGAGTCGTGCAGCAGAAATTAGTATATAAATTTCATTTTGTTTGCTAATTATCTACAAATATATTGTAAATGGAGGTTGAATTTAATGTAAAAGCCAATTTGAAATATCTAATAAATTCAAGCAAATAAATAATTTAACAACAATGATAATGGGAATATGTTAAAAGAATTTATTAATAAGCAAATGACTAAATAAATTAACCTTATGTTAATTTGTCGGTGAAGTAGTTTAAGAATTTCGGTCGACATGTATGATCAACGTTATCGATAGAGATTCCAAAATACTCTAACGAGATAATTTGACATAAAGTATTAGAAAATGAGGAAAATTATTTCCCTTGATTTAAAACATAATTTGTACAATGTATGCTGCCATGAAGTTAGTGTGAAGTTGGAATCATTAGCGAGGCAATATTGATATAAAATCCTGGGTAATCAATATTGCAACCACTTGATGGAACAGACCACTAAAACGATGGCGTGGCAGCATTATATCTTTTGATGTCAATTAAATAGGGCATTGTGGTATATAAATAAGGATGTGTGTTCGAGTTGAATTAAAAAAATATTGTAATGAGGCATAAATATGCTTTTTTTCAAAATGAAATGAATGAACTGATTGAGTCGTTCAAATTTATTAGTGGGATTTTCTACTAAACAAACCATAACTTAAAAATCGAATATGTGTGAATTTGTTACTGCCTGTGACAATAGATGTATAAATCATGTAAACATAGGTAAATTTTAACATGAGTTACAAGTAATGGATCATTACATCTTTCAAGTATGTATAATTCTATGTATATGCCGAATTATTGAAAATATATGGTTTTGGACATAGAACTCCAAAATTTATATTTTATATGCATACATCCCGAGTCTTTTAAGTGAATGGATTAGATATGTGTGTGTATATATATATTTAATAATAAAGTAAATAAGTATAATTACCCCAAGCGCTAAGGGAATGAGTTTAATTATTTGAAGGAAACCTGTGACTTCCATAATTGACAAATTGTCAACCTATGTATTCCTCATTATAAGTTCGTTGCTGTTATTTTATTTTTCAAGATGAGTATCCAAATAAAGGAAATAGAACACCTTTACATAATCAAGAGGGGAAGAAAATTAAATGAAACTGGGTTCAGACATGGTTTTATAATAACCTAGTTTGCAAATTCACTTTGTGTGCTTGGTTCACAATCTTATTTGGCAAACTGAGAACACGTTCCGCTTGCATATTGTAAACTCAATTTGCAAATTAATGATGGAAAAATCCCCACTTTTTTCGTAAGAGATATGCATTGCATTCTACTTACGTTAATTTACTGGAATAAGTTAAATAGCTCAAGGACAGTAAATACTAAATATTTTAATAAAACATTATGTTAATAATGTGCTACTGGGGTTTTTTAGTCCTTCCTGATAACCTAATGATGTGCCTATTTTTATGCTTCGACAGTTATCATGCACCCTTTTACTGCTATACTATAAAACTTGAATTATTACACTTCTCTTATATGTTTTGCCAAAGTTTAACCAGCTAAATTATTCCTTAAAATTTTTCTAATATACGTATTTTTGAACATAAATATTTTTGCTAGGACAAATTCCTAGTCATTTCCATATGTCAATTTGGCTAATCGGTGTTAGGTTGTTCTATTGTTCAATAAACACCTAGTGACCTTAATTTGAAAATTGTGAAGTTTATGAAATGTACTATAAATGCATTATAGTATGCCTATTACTGAATATGATGTGGTACATCATGGTTTTTTTTATAAACGTCCAATTTTTACGGTGAAGTAAATTAAGTGTCTACTGAATTTGGTTGAGGCATAGGAGACGTGTATAACAAATAAACATCCCCATATCTTAATAGCCAACCGCTACATGCATGTTATGTCAATTGACAAAATGAAAGGGTGATTTAGAAGAGACCGTTATCGAACATGAAAATAAGTATTGCTCTATGGGTAATTATATATCATCTGGGAATATACTCATACATATTTAAAATGTTCGAGGGAAAAAAGAGAGCAGCAACTTGGTGTTGCTGCTGTTCGCAGCAGCACCAACTGCAAACACAACAGCTTGGTGTTGCTGCAAATAGCACTTGCTGCGAGTTATAGGGGGCCAGGTCCCTGTCTTGACTGCCCTAAAGCCCACCTGACCGGTGTAGGCTGGTCAAAGAAAGTCCAACAGCGCTAGGCTTCATCAATGGATGTGAGTGTGAGTTGAGCATTAGTTGTGATCAATGTTATTGTATTTGGGTGTATTACTTTATTACCGATGAAAGCACATATATATATATATATTCTAGTTCTTACTATATATGTGACTAATGGTTATGTTGAGATAAGTTTAGGTATACGTGAAGTACATCGGACCACTAAGTGATGTTGCAACACTATTGAGCGCTAAATAATGTTCTAAATAAATGCTAAAACAAAGGTATGTTTTTGGATTAAATACCGCGAAATATTAAAATGTTGGGTTATTATTTTGTTGCCCCGTGTTTCGGGATGCCTCTTCGGCGATGTATATATTGTGTTTATATTGTATTTGGATTTTCCGAAACGTCCTCCGTACAAAGGAGACTCTACCGAATTTTTTCAAAAATTTCGGGAGATACAAAATCTTCCTACACTACAATTGTATATAGAAATATAAGACATTAAAGATAATTCAATTAAACAAGTTGTGCACGCAATTGAATCGAGTGTATAAACCATATATTGAAACAATTTATGTAGAATCTAGAGATTAATTTTCCCTGTAAGAAATTCTTTTCCCGTAAGAAATTGCGAGGGTGCAATTTTGTTTGGGGCGAGTCTGTAACACCCTGTTTTTCGTCATCAAAATTATGCGTTTGTTTAATTAAAATAGAAGTGTTAAGTTGGAATTATGATGATTTTACTAGCTAATGGATTAAACGAAATAAGTCTGTTTATGATATTAAATAATTTTATTTTACTTCATATATATGAATAAATATATAAATATAGTTATTTTATAATGAATATTGGATTATAAATATATATAGTTATTTTATAATGAATATTGGATTATAAAACTTAATCGTCGAGGGTTTAATTAAATAACCCGCATTCTACGCATCAAGGGAACGTAGAATATTTATTTCTTTCCCATGCGAAGTCGTATAGCCATGTAACTTTGGGAGGCGACTATTGGGGTCATTTCCCATGTTCATGATTTTTGCTGATTTTTAAATGACCGTTTTCCCCTAGCTGATTTTGTTTCGGCAATAACTTTTGATTGAAAATGAGTTTTGACCTGAAACCACTTCCATTAGATCCGGATGATGGTTCACCTTTCCGTAGAGTGGTCATATGTGAAAAACGGACTTACTATTTGGGAGATATGGCTGAAATAAGGTTTAGAAGGTGAAAAACTGCTTAACCGGGTCAAATGAGGTGATTAGTGAATGGGCCCATAACCCATTTCGGGATTAGGGTTATGGGGAGGCTGAAATGAGTTAGATTTTCATTCTACTTCAGATTTCTAGCCGCCATTTACCTGTTAGAAACCCTAACCATGGCCGCCACCTTCTAATATCATCCCAAATCGCTTCCTAATTGAAGAATAAGCCAAGCTACATCAAATCAAGGCAAATTAGCATCAAATTGGGAATAAAGCTGCTGTGTTGCATAGAGATTCAACCTAAATCAGATAATATTTCAGATTTATAGTTTGTTTGTGGCCAAGGTGAGTGATTAGCATTGTTTTTACACTAATTATGGTTAATTAGGGATAATTAGTGTTAATTAACGAATTTATGTATTAATAAATTCTGGAAAAATGTTTAGAAATTCTTAAACACCGTTTTAGACCTTTGTTAGAAGTTTGAGTTAATTTGGTTAAGTTTTGCTAATCCTATCATTAGATTTGCTTAAACATGCTTAAGGGGAAAATATGGGTTTTGGGTATGTTTGATCCGTTTTGACATATTAGATTGTTGTTTTAGTGTTTGTGGTTGATCATACGTGTTGCTATTACTGTTTGGAATGTTTTATGATTGTCTAGTGGAGTTAGATTGGTCGAATACGCCATCTTGTGGCGTAAAAACAAACGTTGGAAGTTGCAGGAAAAATATGTAGGAGCCAGACTGGATCGGATCGCCCCCTCTCTGACCGACCCGCTCGTGGTGATGGAGATCGACCTGACTGCTTGCACCTGAAGCTCTCTGACCGATCCTCTCGTGAATGGTGGCACGACCCGAACAGATGGAAGCATCATTCTCTGAGCCGACCCGCCTGCACAAGCCAAGGGGAGTTTGGCCCCGAACTAGAGTCCTATCCGACCCGACCCGAATTGTTGTGATACCACGACCCATCTTGGAGCACCACGATCTGACCCGATGGAGGGAGGATGACCCGACCTGAACAGAGTTTATGACCATGGACTGAACGAGAAGAAGAGAGTCGATCAGAATAGAAGCTTGTTCTGAACCGATCCGAAGAAGACCAAAACCCGAGATGCAAAGGTAGTCCAAATGGGAAGTTTGTACTCAGGATCCAGTTGGGAACCAACGAGTTAACTTCATGAGTTGGGATATGCTGCGGGACGTGTGCTAAGGAGTTGTCGACGTCCATAGCTTTGATTCACCACCAAGAGACGATTGTTAGGCTACGGATCAGTGCAGTGGGTAGTTATTACTCCATGGGGTAGAGTGACCGTAGCATGGCTATGAGTGCGACGGCCCGCTTCGCACCAGCCGGCATTTCCTCCGAAGGTGCGTTGTACACATGCCCGACTAGCACAGAACGGTCGCTAAATAAAGGAAAGAAGAGATATGAACTAATCGAAAACCTGTAGGATGTCCCACATCGCACGGAACAAAATATAATAATAATGTACTTGATATAAAATAGGAGAGACAATGCATAAGCTGATAACTAAAACCAACATCAACATCAGAGTAGCGGAAATCCAAATACTGCTTATTACAACTTTCCAAATTACTATCTCTAAACAAAAGAAAGAAAGGTACACCACTAATGCCCAAAGTAGTGACCGCAGCAACACAGGGAGAATATTTATATATATGTAAGCCTCCTGCTCGTCTTCGGTACAACTACTCGTGCATACCACCTAACCTGTCACTAGTCTGCTCGTGAGAGCACCCAGAGTAATAAGAAGAGACATAAAACTCTGGGTCAGACAAAAAGTCTGGTATGAGAAATAAGCAGCTAAATAGAACAATAACTGGTATACTAAACCATACCTGAACCTGCAACCAAAGAGTTAGCACTACATACCGTACAATACTCTAAGGTGCCACTGAACAAATGGTGTAAAGATAACAGGGGGTGGGGGTGAACATGTCATAATGATGGCAAACAAATCAACCATAGCAACCATCCTCACATATTTCTCACTCAGTGCGTAGAGCATACGATGTCCACCACTGTCAATCAATAGACCCATCGAAATAGTGAGGGAGTTCGACTTGTACAACTACTGCTACTACCAAGCTTGCCCCATGGAGTCATGACCAAATCTTTACAAATGACCCCACTTCATTGGTCTATAGCTCTTTAGTCGTACCTAGGCCACTATGGCCCTAAATCCGTTCATGTACCCCCTACACATAGTGATCCAAAGTTATAGACATCGACAACCCCTTAGCACACATCCCGCAGCAAAGCCCAACTCATGAAGTTAACTCGTTGGTTCCCAACTGGATCCTGAGCTCTACTTCCTATTTGGACTTCCTTTGCATCTCGGGTTTTGGTCGAATTGGAGTTGGTCTTCAAAAAAGTTATCGCGTAATCGCAGCTCCAATCCGGTTCGGTTCGGTTGTCCTTCCCTGGTTCGGTTCGGATTGCTTCACTTCCTTGTCATCCGGTACGGTTCGGAGCTCCACCCTCGGTTCGGTTCAGTACTTCCATGTCACTTGGGTTCAGCTATCTCACTATCTTGATTTGGTTCGTTTATGACCACCCGATCCCATCCGTTGCTCCATCTCCTCCTCTCAGATCCGATCCGCAGCCCCTTCCTTGTTCCCTATCCGAACCCAACTCCAGCTTTTATGCAATTGGCCTTCCTTCTTGCCAAGTCTCCTTTAGTGTAAAGTTCCGATCCGGTTCGGTTTCTCTGCCCAGTCCACCATCTGATCCGAGCCCCCTTTCCCGATCCGATCCGAAACCCTGCACATTTTCTTGCAACTTTTCCAGCGACTGTTTATGCCATTCGACGACATTTTTGACCAATCTAACACTTCTAGACAACCACAAAGCATACTATACAGTCATAGCAACATGTATAATCATCCACAAACAATAAAACAACAATCATGGCATGTAAAATGGATCAAACATACCCAAAACCCATATTTTCCCCTTAATCATGTTTAAGCAAATCTAATGATAGGATTAGAAAAACTTAACCAAATTAACCCAAACTTTAAACAGAGGTCTAAAACAATATTCTAGAATTTATAAATATTTTTTCCAGAATTTATTAATGTATAGATTCGCTAATTAACACTAATCACCCTAATTAACTGTAATTAGTGCAAAAACAATGCTAATCACTCACCTTTGCCACGAATAAAATACCAAATCTGAAACTCCACTGATTTGGGCGCGAATACCAATACACCACAGCAGCTCTACCTCGATTTGTGTGCTAAACCGCCTTGATATGATGTTGATTAAGCCAAAACTTGATTAGAAAGTGATTAGAAGTTGATTTGGGTGCTGGAGGTCGTGGCTAGATTAAGAGAAATGAATAGTGACGGCTGAAAAATGAGAAATTTTTTTCAAACCCTAACAGCACTTTTAAACTCCTAATCCCGAAATTCCCCTTTGGGCCTAGCTGTTAATCACCCGGCTAAGCCCAGTTAAGCTGTTTTTCACCATCTGAAACTTGTTTCACCCATATCTCCCAAACGATGAGTCCGTTTGGCTAATGTGACCACTCTACGGAATTGTAAACCATCATCCGAAGCCAATGGAAGTGGTTTTAGGTCAAAATTACTTTCCAGTCAAATGTTATGGTCAAAACAAGATCAATTATGGGCAAAATGGTCATTTAAAAATCGACAAAAATCATGAACATGGGAAATGACCCCAATAGTCGTCTTCCAAAGTTACATGACCATACGACTTCGTATGTGAAAGAAATAAATATTCTATGATCCTGCGATGTGTAGAATGCGGGTCGTTACACTCTCCCCCCTTAAGAAATTTCGTCCGCGAAATTCCTTAACCCAAAACATACAAAGAATTCCGCATGCCTACCAGTCATATACAACAATCAATCATGAAAAACAAATAAAAAAAACCTATCCTAGCATGTGGAAAGACAAAATCGAAATTGAAATCTTACCAAGCAAAGAGTTATGGATAAGTCTTCCTAATGCTCTCCTCTGTCTCCCAAGTATAGTCATTCTCATCCTCGCCCCACTGGACTTTGACTAGATTCACCGCTTTCCTTCGAAGTTGCTTCGTATTGTTCCCAGCAATACGCATAGGCTTGCGGTTCCCAACCGCCTCGGGTTCAACTTCGATATCATCCAACTGATCAGGTGAAATAGTCACATCTGGGTCGTGTATGAACTTCCTTAACTGGGAAACATGAAATACATTGTGAACTCCTGCCATCTTCTCTGGTAATTCAACTTTGTATGCCAAATTCCCAATTTGTTCAAGAACTGGGAATGGACCAACAAATCTTGGTGCTAACTTGCCTCTCCCTCCAAATCGTATCACGCTCTTCAACAGAGAAATCTTGACAAACATCAAGTCGCCAATGGAGAACTTTAATTCTCTTCTCCTCTTATCAGCATAACTTTTCTGCCTATCTTGGGCAGCCTTCATTCGCTGTTGGATAACCTTGATCTTGTCTGATGTTTCTCTTATTACTTCTAGTCCAAGCACATATTTCTCACCGGTCTCTAACCAACATGACAGTGAGTTGCACGGACTTCCGTACAAAGCTTCAAATGGAGCCATACCAATACTGGATTGATAACTATTATTATATGCAAACTCTACTAGATGCAAATGGTCATCCCATGATCCACCAAAATCCAATACACAGGCTCTCAAGAGGTCTTCTAATATATGATTCACCCTCTCTGTTTGACCATCGGTTTGAGGATGATACGCGATACTGAGATGTAGTTATGATCCTAATGCCTTTTGTAAGCTCTTCCAAAATCCACTAGTGAACAACGGATCTCGGTCACTCACAATGCCTTTGGGTATTCCATGAAATCTCACTACCCACCTTACATATAGTTCAGCTAACTTAGCTGCCGTCCTATTCGACTTGATGGGTATAAATCTTGCACTTTTGGTCAGTTGGTCCACAATCACCCAAATGATATCATGGCCCGATCTAGTCCTTGGTAACCCATCAATAAAATCAATTAAGACTTGTTCCCATTTCCATTCTGGAATCTCTAATGGTTGCAACAATCCATTAGGCTTCTTTTGCTCGGCTTTAACTAGCTAGCAGTTCATGCATTTGGATATAAACTTCCCAACGTCTCCCTTCATCCCTTCCCAGTAGTAGGTCTGCTTCATGTATCGATACAACTTGTTACCACCAGGATGTATAGTCTGTTTTGAGTGATGACATCCCCTAAGCACTTCATCTCTCATTCCATTGACATTGGGTACTACTAGTCTTCCATTCTTTCTAAGCCATCCATCTCGATCAAGCCCATACTTGTTCATCTCTTCGTTGATCCCCATCTCTAACATTGAGATAATTTCCAATAGGTTAGGATCTTCCCTCTAGCTGGAACCAATCCGCTCAATCAAAGTGGATTTGATCGTCAAACTTGCTAACATTTTTGGATCCAATTCGCACTTTAGTCTGAAATCATACCCCGTGATGTACTCCAGTTGCTTCCATTCTAGGAACATAGCCCTTAAACTGGCATGTCTTCTACTCAATGCATCAGCCACTGCATTGCCCTTTCCTGGTGTATATGCGATGTCGAAATCATAGGAAGCCAAGAATTCTAACCATCTTTGTTGTCGGAGATTTAGATCCTTCTGAGAGAAGAGATACTTTAATGATTTATGATCGGTAAACAACTCGAATCTTTCTCCCAAGAGATAGTGTCTTCACATCTTCAATGCAAACACGATTGCTGCCATTTCCAAATCATGGGTAGGGTATCTTTTCTCATGAGGTTTCAGTTGCCGACTTGCATAAGCTACAACCCTACCTCCTTGCATCAATACAACACCTAGTCCGGTACCACATGCGTCCGTATATACCATCATCTCTTCATTCCCCTTAGGAATGACTAATACTGGTGCACATGTCAACTTTTCCTTTAGACTCTTGAATGCATTCTCGCACTTTTCGTCCCAGACGAAAGCTTGATTCTTCTTGGTCAACTGAGTCAACGGTGCTGCTGTCTTGGAGAAGTCTTGGATAAACTTACGATAATATCCAGCTAACCCCAAGAAACTTCTTATGTCTGTCGCATTCTTGGGCGTAGACTAATCTTGTACTATAGCCACCTTCACAGGGTCCACGGTGATACCATTTTCTGAGACAACATGGCCCAAGAATCTCACTTCCCTCCTTCAGAACTGACACTTAGAAAACTTTGCTTTCAATTGGTGTTTTCTCAGAACCTCCATCACTATTCTTAAGTGTTCCTTGTGTTCTTCCTCTGTCCTCGAATACACAAGTATATCGTCCACGAACACAAGAACAAACTTATTCAAGTGATCTCTGAATACTCTATTCATAATATCCACACAATATGCTGGTGCATTGGTCAACCCAAATGGCATGACCAACCATTCATAAAATCCAGACGACATACGTAATGCCGTTTTAGCTATACTCTCAGCTTCCACCCTAAGCTGATGAAAACCTGTCGTGAGATCCAACTGGGAGAATACTCTCGCATCACTCAACAGATCAAACAAATCATCTATCCGCGGTAGAGGATACTTATTCTTCCTCATCACTTTATTTAATTCACGGTAGTCCATACACAATCGAAGGGAACCATCCGCCTTGGTAGCAAACACAACTGGTGCTCCCCATTCAGAAACACTCCTTCTGATAAATCCCTTCTTCAAAAGATCGCTGACTTGCACCACGAGCTCTCGTTGCTCCCTTGGTGCCATTTGATGAAGTGGCATCACTATAGGTCTGGCATCTTTCACTAAATCAATACGGAACTCAATCTCTCGGTGTGGTGGAAGCCCGGTCACTTCTTCGAAGACGTCCGGATACTGGCCAACCACGGGCAAACCTGACAACTCACTATGCGGGATGTCGAGGGAATTTAGAAAACTAGCCATTACCCCATCACTAGGTAGACCACCAAGCACTACCCTCTGTCCATCATCCGCTCTAGCTGTCACCAAAATTCTCTCACAGTCTACCACCACCCCGTATCTTTGGAGCCAATCGACTCCCAAAATAATGCCAAACCCAGTAAAGCCCAAAACAAAGCAATCACAAACAAACATGCATCCATGACTCGATAAGACCACATTTCGACAAATCATGCTAAGGTTAGTCAAACAACCAATCGGGTTCGTCACTACTAAAGGTCTATCGACGATCTCGGACTCCAATCCCAACCTATCTACCAGGTCACTAGATATGAAAGAACTGGAAGCCCCGGTATCAAACAAAACTCTAACAGGAACATCATAAACAGAAAAGCATACCTTGAATAACGACATTCTTTCCCTTCTCCGCCGCAGTTGGGGCATTCGACGAAGAAGGAATAGCATTAAGGGCATATGCTTTCACCATCTGCTTTTCTTTAGGGGGTTGCGGACACTTGTCCTTGTGATGTCCCACTTGGCCACAGTTGAAGCACTTCCTATCCGCTGGCTTGGCCCGACGATTACTAGCATAATGACCCTTCTTACCACAGCTAAAGCACTCAAAATCTTTCTTCTTCTTTTGGCCATCCTTATTCTGGCTCTGCTTCCTCTTATTCTGAGAACCATTCTTGCCTCCACCGCTTGCTTACGACTTTGGCTCCTCTGCAGATGCAACCTCAGTCTTCGACATAGGGTAAAGACTCTCTGACCTCAATGCTTTCCCCACAGTCGATTCAAACGTCTCATCGATGTGGTTAATAAGCCTTTCCCCTAAGTACTGATCCAAGCCAGTTATGAACTTCTCATTCTTCTTCTCGGCAGTATCTATTAGGGATAACCAATATTTCGACAAAGTGTCGAATTCGGCAATATACTCCGAGACAGCTCTACCATTCTGCTTGAGTTCCAAGAATTTCTTAAACAGCACTGACTTCTGAGCAGCTGGAATGAACTTATCGCTAAAGCGAACCTTAAACTGATCCCAAGTAATCTGATCCTCGGGAGCAGCTGCCTTTATAGCATTCCACCAATTCATTGCCCGTCATTGCAGCTGACGGGATGCTAGCCTTCTCTTCATCGCATCCTCGATATCCAAATCTTCGAAGATATGCTCGCAGCTATCCAACCAATCCTGAACATCCGTAGCCGACTCCATTCCATGGAATGACTTCCCACCAAGACTAGTATAATCCTTGTTCAGCTTGGCGAAATCGGCCCTAGACGCCTGCACTATTGGACCACCACCATTACTAGCATTGGGAGCTGCCCTCTGCACATCCCTAAGCATCTCTCTCATGAGGTCAGCAAACATCGTCCTTATATCAGCAGCATTCCCATTATTGGTTCCTCTACCGGTACCCCTTGCATATCGGCTCATCGTTCAATTTGTAAAGAGAAAACGATTAACCATCTCCATAGTGGTGACAGTGTAGTGTGACTTCATCCTTAACTATACTAATAGTATATATATAGATTTTGAAAACTAAAATAATCACAAATTCGTGCTCTCATATACATATTATCTCTCCCTGGTGTCTTTTCCTAGGTTAACTACGCAACCTAAAGCTCTGATACCAAGTGTAACGGCCCGCCCCGCACCAGCCGGCATTTCCTCCGAAGGTGCGCTGTACACATGCCGGACTAGCACAGAACGGTTGCCAAGGAAAAGAAAGAAGAGAATGAACTAATCAAAAACCTGTGGGATGTCTCACAGCGCACGGAACAAAATATAATAATAATGTACTTGACATAAAACAGGCGAGACAGTGCATAAGCTGATATCTAAAACCAACATCAACATCAGAGTAGCGGAAATCCAAATACAGCTTATTATAACTTTCCAAATTACTATCTCTAAACAAAAGAAAGAAAGGTATGCCACTAATGCCCAAAGTAGTGACCGCAGCAACACAGGGAGAATATATATATGTATGTATGTATGTATCATACATGGAAGCCTCCTGCTCGTCTTCGGCACAGCTACTCGTGCATACCACCTAACCTATCTCTAGTCTGCTCGTGAGAGCACCCAGAGTAATAAGAAGAGACATAAAACTCTAGGTCAGACAAGAAGTCTGGTATAAGCGATAAGCAGCTAAATAGAATAATAACTGGTATACTAAACCATACCTGAACCTGGACATGTAACCAAAGAGTTAGCATTACATACCGTACAATACTCTAAGGTGCCACTGAACAGATGGTGTAAAGATAACGGGGGGTTAGGGTGTGCATGTCATAATGATGGCAAACAAATCAACCATAGCAACAATCCTCACTTCCCTCTCACTCAGTGCGTAAAGCATACGATGTCCACCACTGTCAATCACTAAACCCATCGAAGTAGTGACGGAGTTCGACTTGTACAACTACTGCTACTACCAAGCTTGCCCCATGGAGTCATGACCAAATCTTTACAAATGACCCTACTTCATTGGTCTATAGCTCTTTAGTCGTACCTAGGCCACTGTGGCCCTAAATCCATTCACGTACCCCCCACACATAGTGATCCAAAGTTATAGACATCAACAACCCCTTAGGACACGTCCCGCAGCAAAGCCCAACTCATAAAGTTAACTCGTTGGTTCCCAACTGGATCCTGAGCTCTACTTCCTATTTGGACTTCCTTTGCATCTCGGGTTTTGGTCGAATTGGAGTTGGTCTTCAGAAAAGTTGTCGCGTAATTGCAGCTCCAATTCGGTTCAGTTTGGTTGTCCTTCCCTGGTTCGGTTCGGCTTGCTCCACTTCCTTGCCATCCGGTACGGTTCGGAGCTCCACCCTCGGTTCGGTTCGGTACTTCCATGTCACTTGGGTTCAGCTATCTCACTATCTTGATTCGTTTCGGTTATGACCACCCGATCCCATCCGTTGCTCCATCTCCTCTTCTTAGATCCGATCCGCAACCCCTTCCTTGTTCCCCATCCGAACCCAACTCCAGATTTTATGCAATTGGCCTTCCTTCTTGCCAAGTCTCCTTTAGTGCAAAGTTCCGATCCGGTTCGGTTTCTCTTCCCAGTCCACCATCCGATCCGAGGCCCCTATCCCGATCCGATCCGAAACCTTGCACATTTTCCTGCAACTTTTCCAACGACTGTTTATGCAATTCGACGACGTTTTCGACCAATCTAACTCTTCTAGACAACTACAAAGCATACTATACAGTCATAGCAATATGTATAATCATCCAAAAACAGCAAAACAACAATCATAACATGTAAAATGGATCAAACATACCCAAAAATCCATATTTCCCCTTAATCATGTTTAAGCAAATCTAATGATAGGATTTGCAAAACTTAACCAAATTAACCCAAACTTTAAACAGAGGTCTAACACTATATTCTAGAATTTATAAATATTTTTTCCAGAATTTATTAATGTATAGATTCGCTAATTAACACTAATCACCCTAATTAACTGTAATTAGTGCAAAAACAATGCTTACCACTCACCTTTGCCACAAATAAAATACCAAATCTGAAACTCCACTGATTTGGGCACGAATACCAATACAACACAGTAGCTCTACCTCGATTTGTGTGCTAAACCGCCTTGATTGGATGTTGATTAAGCCAAAACTTGATTAGAAAGTGATTAGAAGTTGATTTGGGTGTTGGAGGCCATGGCTAGGTTAAGAGGAATGAATAGTGACAGTTGAAAAATGAGAAAAAGGTATTCTCCAAACCCTAACAGCCCTTTTAAACTCCTAATCCTGAAATTCCCCTTTGGGCCTAGCTGTTAATCACCCGGTTAAACAATTAAGCTGTTTTTCACCATCTGAAACTTGTTTCAGCCATATCTTCCAAAAGGTGAGCCCGTTTGGCTAATGTGACCACTCTACGGAATTGTAAACCATCATCCGGAGCCAATGAAAGTGGTTTTAGGTCAAAATTCCTTTCCAATCAAAAGTTACGGTCAAAACAAGATCAGCTAGGGTCAAAACGGTCATTTAAAAATCGGCAAAAATCATGAACATGGTAAATGACCCAAATAGTCATCTCCCAAAGTTACATGACCATATGACTTCGTATGTGAAAGAAATATATATTCTATGACCTGCGATGCGTAGAATGCGGGTCGTTACAATGAGCCAGTGTAATGGAGTCGTTATGACTTCATGGGACAGAGTGGACATAGCAAGGACTAGTGGCTATGAATCAGTGCAGTGGAGTCGCCATGACTTCATGGCGCAAAGTGGTCATAGCATGGATATGGATGATCAAAGCGGTGAATATCGTATGCTTTACGCACTGAGTGAGAGATGTGAGGATGATTGCTATGCTTGATTGTTTGACATAACTATGACATGCACACCCCATCCCCGTATCTTTACACCATATGTTAGTGTCACCTTAGAGTATTGTGCATCTTGTTGTGCTAACTCTTTGGTTGCAGGTCCTTGTTCCGGTATGGTTTAGTATACCTGTTATTGTTCTGTTATGTTGCTTATCGCTCATACCAGACTTTTATCTGACCCAGAGTTTTATGTCTCTTTTTATTACTCTGGGTGCTCTTAAACGGGCAGACTAGAGACAGGTCAGGTGACTATGCACAAGTAGTTGTGCCGGAGACGAGCAGGAGTCTTCCACGTATGATATATATAGATATTCTCCCTGTGTCGCTGTTGGTCACTACTTTGGGCATTAGTGGTGTACCTTCCTTATTTTTCTTTAGAGATTGTTTTTACAAGTTGTAATAACGATGATGTGGAACATAAGCTGTATTTGGATTTTCTGCTGCTATGATGGTTTAGTTTTCAGCTTATGCACTGTCTCGCCTGTTTTATGTCAAGTATGTTGTTATTATATTTTATTTCATGCGCTGTTAGACATTCTACAGGTTCCTTGCTAGTTCGAATTCTCTTCTTTCCTTTCTTTGTCGACCGTCCCGTGCTGGTTGGACATTGGCATAGCGCACTTTCATTGAAATGTCGGCTGGTGCGGGGCGGGTCGTCACATAAAACTTGTAATTAAACACTTGAGAAATATATTAAAACTAGACTAAAATAAAATGGGCTCAAACCAATCTCAACCCAAAGCCCAAAACATATTATTCATTTCGCTCTTTCCCTGGAAGCATCGAGAGCCGACTGAACTTCACATACAAACAGGGAAACTCAATTTTCCTTATCCATCTCCAAAACTTAATCGAAAAACAAGGGGGTGCACTCGAATTTCGTGACTGTCGACTTGGAAGCGCATGCCTCGGCCAGAGATGCGGGGGAATAGTTGTGGCAACAATTCAATTTTGGGGCGAGATCTATTTTCCGAACTCGGATGCCATGGTGAGGAGCACCAATGACATGACGTCATGGTGGTGGTAATGAGGGAAGCGTGAGCTGCTGTTGCTAATATATGGACGAACATCACGATAACTGCGCGGGGTTGGTGCCTGCAGAGTTTGGCCAGCAACATCACCATCGAATAATTATAAAAATTCTAGAGCTTCAGCATCGTTTGAGGTGAGTTCCCCCCTCACTCACATCTATGTTTTCTTCTATTTATTTGCGTATATACCTTTATCAAGATATGATGATTTCCTTGGGTGATTAAATGGATGAATTATAAACTGTTATGATTAGATTGATTGTTGTGATAGTCATGGAATATTAATTGTGATGGAGTGCAATCGTTTTTGAAGTTTTGTTTGATTGATGTGTTTGAGTTTGTTGGATGTTTGGAAAAATAATAATAGAGGGGATATTGTATATTGTTATGTTTAACTTGTAGTTTGATCAATTATTTATTTTGATGATTGATCAATTTTATGATTTTTTGAATTTGAGATAGTTTATAAAAATATACGGATAATAACAGTATGATGTTCAAGATTATGCTATTATAAATTAAAGCATATAATGAAATTTTGAATATTGATTAGTGTTTCAAACAATAAATATATTAAATTTAAATAATACATTCTTCTAATAAAAAATAAGTATTTTAATTTGTATTTCAACGGGTGTTCGAATAAGATAAATTAAACCGATTACATGAATCCATCTATGTTGCTCACCGTATTAAAATTTTATATATAGAATAATTTCACCTGATTTTACTAATCGGTAAAACACTAAGCTATATTTAGTCTTATCAAATTGTTTGATAAGTTTAAACTATAATAGATTGTGTAATGTTTTTTACCTAATCGTTCAAGTTTTAATAAGGGATTTATTTAGTGAATTGATATTTATTATATATCATATGTAAATAATTATTCTTTAAATGATTGAATAATTTTTGGTGGATTTATAAATATTATTATCATGATTTGGAATTATTTTACCATTAAGATTGTTTTTAGAATTCGAATATGATTTTCCTTATATTCTTTATTTATTTTGGTTTCCTTACTGATTTACTTATTCTTCATTTTCTTCTATATGCATTTCTAGTCTATGAACTATTATGTTATTTTTTTAAATATACTTGAGTTATTCTTTGAGTATTATCATTTTATTTTATTTAATTGTGAATTATATTGGAACTCCATGTATTCTTCGAATGATTCTTGAATTTAATCGTTATTTGCATAACTTTTGATTTTTCAATTCTTGTGAGAATTCTTAGATTGCGAATGATTCACTGTTGATATAATTTGATATATAATTTCAATATGATACATTGATGATATCTTTTATATGGTTTTTCAATATTTATATTCTATTTAATGAGAAATTTGATTGCATGGTTTGGTGAAACCATCTGGTATGGGTCTTTCGATGTCATCATTCTGGTTATTCATTGGACTTGTTATGATCCAGTGTAGGGATATGATCCATTCTTTCCAAATATAACTCCCTGGTGAAATAAGATGCCAAATACATTTCGATAGCAATGCAACAATCATATTGTAAAGATTTACAACTCCAAGTTCACCCTGATTGCGGTGTAAACAAATAGTCTGCCAGTTAACCAGTCTCTTGATATTACTTCCATTCTAGAGGAAAGAACTTCTAATTGAGTTAATTTTATTGATAACCCATGTGGGAAGTTTATGATATGATATTTCTTGAATATTAATTGTCATTTTATTTAACGGAGTTAAAAATGATAATTGTATTGATAATCATTAATATTATTTAATGAAGTGATTAACCAATCTATTTTAAATTACTGATGATGTAAACTATTTCACTTCATCAGTTAATAATGAAATTCATTGTTATTTTTATTAAATGAAAGCAATTTACTTTCTTAATGGAAGTCAGTTAAGAAGTAATCGAATTTTGAAATGAACTTAACTGAATTGGGCTACGGGCAATATTATGAAGTTAATATGTTGTTTTGTTAAATTAAATGAAATAAAGGCAAATTGAAATGTGGTTTCAAAGGAAGAAGATTAATAGATTCTATAAAAGATTTTAGAATTGGATTTCAATTTCATAAATGAAGGTTATAATAAAGTTAAACCCAGATGTGGGTTTTGAAATGAGTTTTACATAAGCTACTGGATCAAAATTGATGAAGATATGCAAGAAGGGAGAGGCTTAGTTGAGTTTTGTGTAAAAGACGTAGTAAATGGATCTTTAAAAAAAATCCAAGTGTTAACGAAGTTAAAAGCGAAACGATTTGTGTTTAGCAAGATTTGCTTATATGAAAGTTAAAGAGGTTTATATTAAGAATAAATCTGCCTCATGAGAAGAGCAGTTATTAAAAACCATATTTTTAAGTAAAATAGTAAATGAAGATGATAGGCTTTTTGTTTCAAACTTTTATCTATTTTGATATAAGAATGTCGTCGATCAAGGTTTGAGAGGTAATTAAAATCCCCAACTTGAACGGCTTCACTATTATCAATGGATGGTATTAGTTTTTAACGGCTAGGGTGTTGAAATTTGTTTACTATTTCTACAAGAGGAATATTGCGACGTTATTGGAAAGATTTTGAATTGTTATTAGAATTGGTGGATTTTAATAAAACAATGTATAATTAACATTGTTTGACTCAAGTTTGAAGTGTGAATTTATTTATACCTCTGAGTTAAGTATGTACGGTGATTTTTCCAAATTAAAGGAAGTGAAAGAGGTTTGGTGAATATATACAGTGGAGTTTGGTAAATATGGTTATTCTAAATATGAAGCTACGGTTATTGTTTCCAACATAATGAATACAAAGAGAATTTGAGACAAGAAAATATAAAAATCGATTTTTAAGAATCGATATAATAGTTTCAACGAATGTTTCTAAGTATATGGATCTGAGCTGCCAATATACTTAACCGTACTATATGAATTGATAGCTAAAACCCAACTATCAATTAATATATTATTGGATTTTTGTCGTGCTGTTTCGAAGAGTCTGGGATGGGAACTAGACCCAAAACCACTTCCAATCAATGTTGCGTACGAAACTAACTTGTAGCAAATGAAGATGGAGCAGTTGAAGACCCTAGATCTTCATAAAACGGAAGAACTACTTATAATCTCGGGTTCGCACCGTGAGATAAATTGTGGTTTTGTTGTGGTTGAAAACTACGGATTTGCAAGGACTTCTCGCTATCGATCCTTAGGGTGATTCTTATACATGATGCGGTAGGAAGGTGCCTTCGGTTCATCCTGTTCATATATGACTTGTATGGACGAGTGTTTGACAGAGTACGCCTAACAGATCACATAAGATGATTTTTTCAAGGTATTAAGTTTGGTGGCGGAGGAATTCGTTTCTCTTATTTTTTTTATGCCCTAATAATTTTGGAAAGATCAACTAGTGATTTGACGGGTTTGACGATGTGGCATTCAGGGTGAATGGTGGCCAGTGTTCTCTAAAAAAGTAAACGTAACCTCAAGCCTCACAATTCAGAAATGACAAAAATCGGGCAGACAGCATGGCTAGTTGGTCGCACCCATGCAGGGTATATTGTCACCAATCTAGAGTCATTTTTCTTCTTCTTTTCTTTTGTATCTCTGCGGGAGTACGGTGGATCCATAAAGCCGTAGGGTGACAATATATTCAGTCCACTCAAGTTGAATGAGTGGTCGGTCATGAGTAGCCAAGTTGCAAGATGTTCTTGTTGAACCCCAATGTATCGCCTCTAAAGTACACTGATCGGAAGGTGGTCCCATACCTTGTCACAATTGGAATCCATTCTCCAATAAGCGCCTTACAGTTTTTGATTTTATAACGAATATGTGGAGCATGAGATGCAAGCATTCTACTGATGGTTATTTAATTGTGATTTGATAGACACTATTATACTATCACTTGATTTTGTATATCAAAATTGTTTTGGGATATAGTACGGTAAAAATCGTCTATTTTTATGTATGGGCTAGTCTAACTATTATCCTTTCTTTCAAAATGGTTTTCTAAAGTTAGACAAGTTGTTTTCCATGTGAATTTACCACTGAAAGTATTCCAGACTGATCCGGGTGAATTTTGCTATGCTTAATATATGTTTGGGTCAGACCAAGTATATTATCAGGTTTGGTTTCGCTTAGGGCTTCAAAAGAGGAGCTGGAGTCGATACGTATTCCACGAATTTACTGATACTTGCTATTCTGTTGTGTAATTTTTATTGACCTATGTTGTACTCTGATGTATAATCATATGTATATACAATTCTTTTATGAAAGCATTTTGATATATTATATTTTGTCCATTCCGCTGTGAGATTCTGATCTTCTTATTCTTCCATTCTAATATTTCTTTCTTCCTTCTCTCACCCTCTAATTTCTTTCTCCTAACTATCCGCTTTTCTGCGCAATTTGTGTTGACATGGGCTATTATATGTTGGCTTAAACTGTACAGAAAAAGTGGGTCGTTACAAAGTTGTATCACGGTCAGATTTAGTGATAACATTGGCTCTGTGGCATAACTAAATTGGAATAGGGTTAGTAATATCCTAAATTTAGTTCGGTGTGTGTGTGTATGTATATATATTAGTGTGCCTATTTGTAATTTGAATATAAAATTATTTTTAATTTATTTGTAAAGAGGGTAAATGAAATGATTTTACCCAAACCCAAGACATATTTTTGTATAAAAAAAGGAAAATGATTCTCTCAAAGTATTTGTTGGTTGTTTGAAACTTGTATTGGCTTGATTGGTCGATTTGAATGGATTTGATTATGGAATTGAAAAGATTTAACCAAAAGAGAATTTCAAATATGAGTATTTAATTTAGCTTATGTTGAGTAAATCGTTTGAAGTTGACATTGAAATAAAATTTAACTTAAGTCAGTATAAATTTGACTTGAGTCGGGAATAGAAATACTTGCAAATTCATGAATTGGAATGGAATCTTTGGAAATAAGTTTGGTTATATGGTTGAAATTGATTACATGGTTGCGAAGTGAACTTGACTAAAACCGATCTTGAATAAATGTATTAAAATAATTGAATGGTATATAAAATTTGGTTGGAATGGATGATCTGAATGGTTGAACTTAACTAGCACGGTTATGATGAATTCCATCTGAGTTATGAATAGGGGCAGAGAATAGTCCATTTTTAAACATGTCTAAGAGAATTCTGGAGCCACTTGAATCCAGTTGATTAAAGCTGCATAATAATTAAGCAAGCTCAAGTATAACTGATAGTTTATTGCTTATAGCATAATAACGCTCGCACAAAGGTACTCCTATGCATTTTTTTATTTGGGTCTTCGAATTGGATTTTCCGACCGTGTATCTTGATGAATTTATTTTTGTTCCTGCAATATTGCAGAAGTCCCTCCGTGTAGGGGAGACTCTGCCAAATTTTTTCCAAATTTTATGGTGTTTGAAAAATTTCGGATCTTTTTGGAAATTTATTGAAATTAATTGGGTTTTCAATTAAAATTAATTGATTTTATTAAAAGTAGTTTAGAATGTGGAAGTGAAGCTTTTAAGTTGATTTTTGAAAATTTCTGAGTTTGTAGCATTCTTCCTTAGTAATTTCGAGGACAATTTCTTTAACGGAGGAAGGAATGTAACGGTTCAGATTTTTAACCGTTCAGTTTAATATATTTAAATTTTGTTTTAAATGTTGATTTGGATTTAAAATGGTTTGAATTTAATAATTTCGAATATTTTATTTTTTAAAATAATAAAACAATAATTTAATTTCGAAATTGGCTGAATTTCCAATATTATATGATTCAGTAATGTAAGATAATTTATTTAAGTTTATATTTAATGTATTAACAAATTCTTTTATTAAATGATGTTTGAACGTTTAGTTTATAATTTTAATTATAAAATGAGCTACAACTGCGCGACAGTTCGTAATATAACCTTTTGAAATTCAATTGCTTATATAGGATCCAATATAAGTCGGATTTATTTGAAACAAGAAATGTCTGAGTCTATTAGATGATAATTTTCTAATGAAGCCGAAAAATCGAGTTTTCATATTGTAGATTTTGTTTTATGTCCAAATCAAAATTTCAAATAGTCACTATGGAATTCGTTTATATATTATAACGTTTATTTATATAAAATAAAGGGTTTTTAATATTTTGTATATCGTTTTGACTTGGAATTCAACCCGGAGTATTTTATTTTGGTATATATAAAATTATGCCTGAATATGTTCAATTATAATATTTTATTATTATTATGTTGAGGTTGATTAAAACTGGTTTATTTTAATTTAAATTGGACCCATAAAAAGGGAAATTATTCAAACGATCTCTGTTTTCGACGAAACAAGTTTTATTAAGACCGTAATAGCTAATTATTGCTAGATTTCAAGTTTCACGTCAATTAGAGTTATTATCTGAGCGTAGCAAAATTAAATGTAAATAAATCGATAATTTAAGCTTAAACAAGCGCCATTTGAGCAACCAAACTCAGAATTCGATGAAACAAGTTTCATTAGGATTGTAACATCGAATTATACTATGACGTCTATTTTCGTCGTGAACAGAGTTCATATGTGACCACAGGAACGCATAAGCAACGTTCAAATGACAATAGACACGAATAAAAATCTATAGCCGTTTTCAAAGAAATACCTCCAGTCACGTCACGTTATAATATTGTTTTTCTACCTCTACATAATACCGAATCATTTCAGCCAACCCAACAGCGTTCATATTTTATAGTTTAAACCCTAATCATGTTTTAATTTATTTCTTCCAATCCGTAGCAAATCATAGGAAGTTGTCAATGACAACATTGTCGAGCATGGAGAGATCTAGCTGCAGTAAAAATTTGGTGGCGTACGGTCGACTGTGGTTGCCGGAAAAACCATGAAGAACAAGTTTTGAATTTTGTGGATATTTGGTGAAATTTCAGGTGATGGAGTAAAAAATAACTATTCAGGGGAGTTGAGCTGCAACTTTTGTTTTGGTGATTTCGCCTGAAGTTGTGTATGGTAAGAGATTTCGTGAGTTGATCAGAGTAGTCATTTTTTTTGGTGAAATAGGAAGTGGTGACAGGATTTTTATTGTTTTCCGGTGACTGGGGGTTATAGGGGGTTGATGGCCTGAAGTGAAGTGGTAGAGGTTGGTGTGGTCTGGCCATCTATGAAGTCGTGGCAGCGAAGAATTTTGAGTAAAGGCGGTTGTTGGTTGAGCTTGAATTCTGGAGCTTAGAGGAGCTTTGGGTGTCGGGCTTGAGGGTGGTGAACCCTCTTGGAGCGGCGGAGCTTATGGTGTCTTCAGGTCGAAGTCTAGTGATCTGTATGAGGCGGCACGATGGTTGGTAGGTAATCGATGGGGGTGACGATTTTCCAAATGTTGGGGAAAGTAAGGCATCATGTTTCAGAAAGTTTTAAGGAAGAAAATGCATTAAACTGTTTGACGTGGAATAAGTATTAAAAAGGTAACTAATCTTTTTTTATCGATATAGTTTATATTGTGTTAAAACTAATTAAATTGTTAAACGATCGTAATATGTTCGTACATTGTCAGAATCATGCAAAATTAGACTCGTTGGAATTGCAGCGACGAAGGCTACGCGTACAAGCTGGTTTGGTCAGAAACGGAAGCAGTTGAGATTTCGTGTAATTTTTAATGTCCATTTAAAATTATATGAATTACCATAATAACCGTTAACCGAAACAAATGTGAGTTAACTCTCACATTTTTCTAGAATTCTACGATGTGTTAAATTCATATAAAAATATAATTCATCGTTGATGATAATAATCAGATGATTGGATTCCTTGGTTGTTTATTGGTTGACGGCATTTATTATATTTTATTGGATGAAGTTGATTTAAATATTATTTAATATGTTATTATCAGCTGATATTAATATGTGTAATGCATGGAATGACAGGTTGGAGGGATCCGACCGGATTCCTCAATATTTTATATGTTGTTTGATTTGACATGCTATCCAAATATGAACTGTTTATCCCAGAATGATGTTATATTCTGATTGAATGTTGATTTTGATTTTTGATTACATACTGAACGTTGAATTGAAATTCAACGTTGATGCAATGTTTTTAATCAACAGGCGATATTGATTAAGTTATTGGCAGCAAACGATCTAAAACGTTGTTTTTAAGACGTTAGTTTGTCGTCAGGCGAATTGACATAATTTAAGTTATAAAATTTATTTTTATAGCTGAAGTGAATTTTTAAAATTTATTTCTATTTAAAATAGAAGTTTTAAAATAAGATGATATTTATAAATGATTTTTATAAAAATAGTTATATAATATTTTCTTGCAATTTTAGTGGGTTTTATAAGTGTAGAAACCAGAATTTAACCTACGGGTTACTGTTTTGAAGATAACTGTTTAAGTAAAACAGTTAAGAAATATTATTAGATTAATTATTTTAGTCTAATGGTAAGGATAAATTGAAATCAGTTAATAGATAACTGATGTTTAAGTTGACAAAGGCAACTATTTGATTAAAATTGAAAATTAGATTGATCAATCTTTGGTTAATCTAATGGAAATTACTTAACGAATATTTATTGTAGTTTGACTATATTTCTTAAACATTAATTATCTTTTTATTTAACGAAGTTAAAAATGATTATTATATTGACAATCATTAATATTGTTTAATGAAGTGATTAACTAATCTATTTAAAATTACTGATGATGTAAACTATCTTACTTCATCAATTAATAATGAAATATATTATTTTAATTAAATGAAAGTAATTTACTTTCTTAATGAAAGTCGGTTCAGAAGCAATCAAATTTTGAAATGAGCTTAATTGAATTGGGTTAAGAGCAATATTGTGAAGTTAATATGTTGTTTTATTAAATTAAGTGGAATAAAGGCAAATTGAAATGTGGTTTCAAAGGGAGAAGATTAATGGATTTTATAAAAGATTTTAGAATTGGATCTAAGTTTCATAAGTGAAGTATATAATAAAGCTAAACCCAGAGGTGGGTTTTGAAATGAGTTTTACCTAAGGTATTGGATCAAAATGGAAGAAGATATGCAAAAAGGGGGAGGCTTAGTTGAATTTTGTGTAAAAGACTTAGTAAATGGATCTTTAAACAAGTCCAAGTGCTAATGAGGTTAAAAGCGAAATGGTTTATGTTTTGGTAGGATTTACTTAAATGGAAGTTAAACAAATTTATATTAAGAATAAATTTGCCACATGAGAAGAGCGGTTATTAAAATCCATATTTTTAAGTAAAATAACAAATGGAAATGATTGGCTTTGTGTTTCAAACTTTTATCTATTTTGAGGTAAGAACGTCGTTGATCAAGGTCTGAAAGGTAATTAAAATACCCCAATTTGAACGACTTCACTATTTCTTATAAAGGGATGATATTAGTTTTAAATGGCAAGGGTGTTGAAATTTGTTTATTATTTTTACAAGAGAAATATTGCAACGTTATTGATAATATTTCAAAATGTTATTAGAATTGGTGGATTTTAATAGAACAATGTGTAATCTAACATTGTTTGACTCAAGTTTGAAGTGTGAATTCAGTTATACCTCTGAATTAAAAATATGCGGTGAATTTTCCAAAGTAAAGGAAGTAAAAGAGGTTTGGTGAATATATACAATGGAGTTTGGTAAATACGGTTGTTCTAAATATGAAGCTACGGTTATTGTTTCCAACATAATGAAAAAAGGGTATTTGAGATAAGAAAACATAAAAACGGATTTTTAATAATCGATGTAATAGTTTCAACGAACGGTTCCAAGTAAATGGATCTGAGCTGCCAATATACTTAACAGTACTATGTGAATTGATAGTTAAAACCCGACTATCAATGAATATATTATTGGACTTTTGTCGTGTTGTTTCGAAGAGATCGGGATGAGAACTAGACCCAAAACCACTTCCAATCAACGTTGCATAGGAAACTAACTTGGAGCACATGAAGATGGAGCAATTGAAGACCCTAGATCTTCAACGGAAGAACTACTTATAATCTCGGGTTCACGCCCCCAAGATAAACTGTGGTTCTATCTTCTATTCATATTGTTCCTGGATGACTTGTATGGACAAATGTCTGATAGAGTATGCCTAACAGATCACATAATACCTTTCAAGGTAATTAGTTTGGTGGAGGAGGAATTTGTTTCTCTTAGCTTTTTATACCGGTAATATTATTGGAAAGATCAACTAGTGATTTGACGAGTATGACGATGTGGCATTCAAAGTGAATGGTGGTCAATGTTCTCTAAAAGGGTGAATGTAACCTCAAGCCTCACAACTGGGAAATGGAAAAAATAGGACAGGAAGCATGGCTAGTTGGGTCATACCCAAGCAAGGTATATTGTCACTAATCTAGAGAAGATTCTTTTTTTATTCTTCTTTCGTTTCTATATCTCCGGGGAAGTACGGTGGAACCACAAAGCCGTAGGCTGATAATATATTCGGTCCACTCAAGTTGAATGAGTGACCGGTTATGCATGGCCGGGTTGCAAGATGTTCTTGTTGAACCCCAGTGTCTCCCCTTTAGAGTACAACTGATTAGAAGTTGGTTCCATATCTTGTCATAGTTGGAAGCCATTCTCCAATAAGCGCCTTGCGGTTTTTGATTTTGTAATGAATATGTAGAGCGTGAGAGGCAAACATTCTGCTTGATGATTATTTATTTATGATTTGATAGACACTATTATAATATCACTGGATTTTGATATATCGAAAACATTTTGGGTTATAGTAAGGTAAAGACCATCTGTGTTTATGTGTGGGATGGTCTAACTATTATCCTTTCTTTCAAAATGGTTTTCTAAAGTTAAACAATTTGTTTGCCATGTGAATTTACCACTGAAAGTATTCCTGACTGATCGAGGTGAATTTTTCTTTGCTTCAAATGTGCTCGGGTTAGACCATGTATATTACCAGGTTAGGTTTCTCTTAGAGCTTCAGAAGTGGAGCTGGAGTCAAGAAGTATTCCACGTATTTACTGACACTAGTTATTCAATTGTGTATGTTGTATTGATCTGTGTTGTACTCTGATGTTGTGTAATCGTAACATCCCGTATTTTTAGTGGTCTGATATTTAAATTATTTTATTATTTTAAGTATTATATTTGGAATATTAATGGATTTTTAAATTTGAATTCTTTTATAAAATTATGTTTGAACGTTAAATTTATATTTAATTTAAAACGAGCTCGTAACATCATGGTAGTTCGTAATATTGAGTTTTGAACTTCAGTTGAATGTACTAGATCTGATATAAGTCAGAATTCTATGAAACAAGAAACGTCTGAATCAAATTGATTATAACTTTCTAATGAAAGAGAAAAATCTAGATTTCATGTAATAGATTGTTAGTTATTTCCAAATCAAATTTTAAAATGGTTGCTATTGAATTCGTTAATAAACAATAACGTTTATTTAATAAATTTAATAAGGATTTTTATATAATTTGGATATCGTTTTAACTCGAAATTGATGATGTTAAGTTATAAATCCATGTTGTGTTGTATTTAAAGCTATATGATAATTTTATTTGGATATTTACAATAATACTAATTCATATTTATTTAATTGGATGTCTTTTGAAATTTATAATATTTTATCGATATTATATAAGCCTTAAAATATCGATTTTTCAAACGGCCTCGGCTTTCGATGAAATTAGTTTCATTGGAACCGTAACGTTACATTATTGCATGGAATCAAATTTTGTGGTAAACCTATGTCGTATGTGACAATGGTAGTCAAAAACACATTGATTTTTGTTTAATTGTTTTGTTGATTTAAATTGGAAACTAAGAATAACAGATTATCTAATGAACATCGTTTCCAACGAATCTAATTTTATTAAACCCGTACTGATTTATAATTATAGTATTTCAATTTTCAAGTTATTTGGATTTATTTTGTGATCGTACACAATTTAAATGTGTGTCAATTCACATATATGAGTTATTAAGGAATTCTCACAAACAATCTCGGAATTCAACGAAACCTGTCCTATCTTGTCCGGAATATTGTTTTATGTTAGGATTTGCATTTTCATCGAAAACAGAAGTCGTTTGTGCTTAGTTTTACTTGTTTCTTCGCGGTTAAGTTTAAATAACAATATTATATCCCTCCTATAAATAACACATAGACCAGAACCCTAAAAGTGGTCAAAACTAAAGCCGTGGTCAACACGTCTTTTTTATTTTTTCGGCCACCATTTCAATGAATGGTAGAAGGGTTCTGGAATTCCTCCTCATTTATCTCAAAATCCATGCATCAGATAGGAGAAGGTTCAACTACAAAAACGTGAAGGACTTTGAGTTCTCCAGGGCCAACAGTTGTGATGGGTTTCAAATACTGGCTGTGATTTGGGTACGCTGGCTGTGATCGAGTTTGACGAGGCTAGGAGCGGTGATTGGCTTGGATAAGGCAGTGGTCGTGATCGAGTTTGACGAGGCTAGGGGTGGTGGTTGGCGAGGCTAAGGCGTGGTTGTGGGTACTTTGGATTGGCATCTGGACATGGGGATTTTGCATGGCGGTCGAAGGATTAGGGAGAGCTAAAGTGAAGTTTCGAATGAGAGGAAATAATCTACATGAAGAAGATGAGGGAACAAAACAAAATTGGAGCCTGGGTTTTAGTCGGCCTAGTTACAAACATAACTTAAGTAAGTCTTAAATGGGATGTTAATTATTAAATTAAATCAAAGGGAATGCCGGCCCGTATAATTTTAACTTAATTATGGGGAGAAAAGGTCGTGCTTTTTTATTTGAACGATGGAAGTAGATACCTTAATTGGGCCCAAATTTCTAATACACGTAATCAGTATATATTAACAAGTGTTAATGAAGTTATAACAAAATTAAAGAGTTCAGCTGTTATTTCCAAACAATGTTGGGCCAATATTTGAAAATCAAAAGACCAGCAGTTAAAAATCTAAAAATGTAATGATATGGTTAATTAAAGTAATTAGGAATTAAATTATAATAATAATTATGTTAACATTGAATATTTATTACTTACCCATATATTATCAGAATTTGACGATTCAAGAGGTGCTGGACTCGTCTCAACGAGCACTGCATTATGGAACAAAACTAGACATGATTGGAATTAACTGAGACTTTCAGTTAAAGTAAACCGTTGTTTAATTTAACTGAAATGAGCTGTTTTAACAACGAATCAGATCAAGGTGAGTTAAACTCACTCAGTTGTCCCACTTATGTATTTATATAATTCAGGTTTTTGTGTGCTATGGTTTCAAATGGTTGGCTGTTTGTTAATTATGTATTCATATGTCGATTAAATCGAAGAAATTAAACATCTATTTAATTCCTATGGAAAACCAAATCGTTATTTTAACGAACCCAATGAAGGTAACTTACCTTGTTGATCACGTTTATCTTTATATGAACATGTTAAATAAAATGGCTGATGTTAAATTGCTATTATTGGTTGATTATTGAATTTATATTGATATATTGAATTAAATGATTATATCGAGGTAATGTATTTGGATGCAGAGAATAACAGGTTGGAGCGGTCCAACTGAATTCCTCACCCGTTGTTGTTAATTTTTATTATATTATTATAAATGTTAAAATATGAATTTGTGATGCAGGGATTCATAGGTTGGAGGAATCCAACAAGATTCCTCACTAATATTGATAATGTTTATCAATATGATTTGTTGTGTTCATTTGGATGTGAAATTGGATTATATTTCATGGTTTGGTACTTTAGGAGATATTTACCTCTTTAGTACCGTTGATAAAAGGAAAGATTTTGGAATCGATATTAGATCGATTGTGAACATTTTCAAAGTTAAATATATTTGAAATACAATGTTTATTTTGAAAATAAATGTCGAAATTCATTTATGTTTTATAACTATTTAAATTATAAATTAATTGCTATAAATTCCAAGATATCAATAAATAATGGTTAAGACGTATAAGCTAAATGAAAATATTAAAATGATTGCAAAAAAGGGTTTAAGTAGTGCAAATGGAATTTTAAAAGATTTTAAATTTTTGAAATGGACTGGTAGAATTAGGATGTACGAGAATTTAGTTTAAAAGGAATCGAAAAGTGATTTCTTTTCGTAACTAATAAACGTTTTACCAACATTGTTTTTTTAAATATACGAATTGTGAAAAAAAAAGAGTTTTCGTGAAAGAGATTAGCGAATAAATGGAATTAAAAATAGAATATGAATATTTGGCATAAATTGGGGAATGAGACAAGTGTCCAACAAATGGGATTTCAAGGCAAGATTGCCAAAAAGAGTTATAAATGGAAATAAAACTGAGTTATATGGACAGAGTTTTGTAATGGTTTTATAAAATAAAGGAATTTGTCGAACTGAGTTAAATATTGATGAATGGTTAAGACATTTATAAATGAACATTTTAAGATATTTATAAATAAATGGTCAAGTTATTTATAAATAAATGGTTAAGGATTTTTAAAATTATGAACGGAAGATTAAGGATTTTTGTAAATGAAAGGTAAAGGATTTAAAAAGGAATCTGTAATATTTTTACAGAGTTTAAGTTGAATTATTTTAGCAATTTTTTATGAAATGATATTTAAATAAAACTAGAAATGATTTGTGAGATTATAAATATATATAATTGGTTTTAAAAATGTAAAGAGGGATTATGATGTGTTTTTCAAAGAAACTGGAACTTGTTGTATGTTGGTTGAGCTGAGTAATTTTTGAGGTATCAATCTATTTTTGGTTTGGGCCTTCGGGGTTGATACTGAGAGATTTATTCACTTACCAATTACAATGAGGAGCCAATGAGTAGAAGTATATTGATAATTGAATATTCTTATATTAAATACGAAAAGGGAAATGCTTTCCGAACTTAATATTTAATTAACGAATGGTAAATTAAAGAAGCTAAATGATGCTGGGTGCTGAATCAGTAAATTTATTTTATTTTTATGGATGAATAGTTGTTTATTTGATAGTTAAATAACTGACTATCAGATCTGACCTATACGACTATTGGTACGGAAAGGCCGAGATCGAATTTGTATTCGATAACCATTCCGACCAACAAATACATGGAAAATGGAATATGACGATTGAAGATGAAGTAATTAAAGACCGTTGATCTTCAAGAACGGAAGGATTACTCATTAAATTTCTCTGGTTTGGTCGCCAGAGATAATTTGGCAGTGATAATATCGTGATTGAAATCTTTGGATTGCAAGGACTACTCGCTACTAATCCATAGGGTTGATACCTAGGATGTGGTAGGAGGGTGCATTGGGTTCATTCTGTTCCAGGATGACTTGTGCGGACAAATGTTTGACAGAGTATTTCCTAAAAACCACGTACATTGTAACATCCCATATTTTCTGTATATTTAATTTTCAATTTTTAAATTAATAAAATAGAATAATATTGGATAAAAAACAAATTTTGTCAATTATAACGATGATGAGTATTCGAATGGTGTATAAATAGATTTTTAAATTTAGTTTATACTTAGAATTGTTGCAATTTGGAAATTCATATTTTATGTATTTAAATGACTTGAGTTATTTAGTTTAAAATGAAAATTTAAATTTAATTGGTAAATGGAGAATTCTAAGTTGAGAAATAATAACTGAAATTCAAATCAGAGATTTAAATAATCAAATATAGATTTAAAATGTGTGAAATTTATTACAGAATTTATTTAGGTTATAATTTGATTTAATTTGAATTTAACGAATATTTAATTTGAATTTAAACAGTTAATTGAATTTTGGATATTTTATTTATTTAATTAACTGTGAAATTTAACTATTTCGGCGACTGTCTCGGAATTCGACGAAACTGGCGCCATCAGAACCGGAACGGTGAATTATGATAGGATTTAAATTTGCGTTAAAATCCGACTTACCGTTTGATCGTAGGAGAGAAAATGTGAATGAGATCATTGTAAATGGATAATAGGGTATATCTCATGTTTGGGCCTTATAAATATATATAAATAAAACCCACTTATCTACTCCATCAGCCATTTCATTACACGTACATTTTCATCCTCCAAAATTTTTCTTTAATGGCTGAAAACCAATTATCAAAACCCTAGAAAACAAAATTTCAACTCCAAATTGAAATTTCTTCAAACCCCAACGTATTATATATCATTTCGAAGCTCTCGATGAGTAGAACCTAGATCTGCAATTTATTGTGACATGCAGTGCTTCGTCTGGCCAGAAATTGATGGTCAAAGTTGCTGTTTTTGAAACCCTAAGTGTAAAATTGGGGCTTTTCGATTTTGGCTTCAATCAAGGATTCGGGGATTGGAGTTTGGTGGAGCTCGACGTCAGGAGGCTAACGGTGGTGGTTAGAGGACCAACGGTCAAGTGTATGGCCGGAATTTGCTTGTCAAAGGCCCGAGTTTCCGTCCGTTCTTCCCCTCATCGGCGGCAGTGGAGACCACCGGAGGTGGTGGCTCCGGTACTGGGAGGAGCGGCTCGAGCTGAGCTCGCTCTTGGTGGTAGCCGCCAGTTCTAGCTCGGTCAGAGGAGGTTGCAGCGGGCGGTCAAAGTTTGTTGGTGGATGGGTTTAACGCGTCGGCTACTGTTCAGGTATACGGGACGGAGCGGGAGAAAGCAAAGAGGGCTGCTGATGTGTCAACTTAGGGTTGGTGAGGAGTTATTATTTTTATTTAGTTATATATTTAAATTTCAAATACTAAAACGCTAATAACTCTTTCGTTTTAACTCGGATTTGGACGCGGTTTGTCTCGTTGGGATCGTGGCGGAATTGTGGACGTTTTGGCACTAACCTGGCTGCAGTTGGAGACTGTAAAATTTTGGCCTTTAATTGGACGTTCGATCAACTATGGACGCAAAGGTGAGTGATTCTTCGCTCACAAAATACTGAATCTTTCCCATATTTATCGAATTAAATTACGAAATAGTTTGGTTGCATGGTTGTGATTGGATGTTGAATTTGGTTGCGTAAATTTTTGATATACCAATGTGATAACATGCAAATTAGATAGATAATTAGTTATTTAATTAAATTTAAATTTCTAGATTGGAAATCTGAATCCTTGCTGATCCTGAAACAGTTTAATGTGGACCAGTTGAATAGAATGGTGTGATGGATGCTTGGTTGGATTTTTATTACTGAATTTGATATTGACATTGTTAATGCTTCATATTCAGTATATTTTATTGCATGTGATTGTGACGATAAATCCTATTTACCCTTGATGTTACGGGCATCTAATAAACCCGGGGTTTATCGATAAAATAAATTAAGAACACAGAGTGAAATGATAAATCTCTGTGACCCTGATTTGGATTGAAATGATAGATCCATCCCTGAATATCGAGAAATTAAATTTAAATTCACTTGGCCATAGAATAGCGAATTATATATGGACATCAGTTGGTTAAATGATTTAAATTATTTGAATTCTATTTGGTGGAAAATTTCATTTAAAGGAATGTATCGATTTTCGATAAATTTTTATTCTTCTTTAAGATATGAATTCTCGATGTTATTTGGAAGGGTTAAGAATTTCCCAAACTAATTAGAAGTTTGAAATTTGGATTTAAATATGATTTGGGATTTATTCCAATAATTGGTGGACTCAAATTTAGTAAATTCTTTTTGAATTTAAACCTTGGAATAAAAGTAATCGAGGATATTTGGAGTTGTTCTAAACTAAATACGAATATGGTTTTAAAATCCTCGAAATGGGAATGGGTTGAATGGGTTGGAATAAGATATTGAAATGGTGTAACTCCATTTGATACTGGAATTTGATTCAAGTGTTGAAATTTGGAAGGAGAAACAATTTAAGGTTTAAAATTCTATTTTATTTTCTTTCATTCTATTTATTTTATTTATAAACTACCTATCTACTTTGTTATAAGTGAAGTTTTCATATATATATATATATATTAATAATTTATTTAGTAAGCTTGTTACATATATATAGTGATTTAAATTACCTTAGTACTCTCTAATGATTCTATATAAGTAAATTTTATATATGGTTTTATGTATAAGTAATTATTTTCAAAATTTTATTTTTATGAATTGTAATTCTTCTTCTGGATGGAAAGCGTTTGGATTTAAACCGTTGGATCAAATGGAGTTGAGATAAGTTATATTCTATTTGAATATAAATTGATTTTAACTGATTTTGATATGGAAAGGTAGATTTTATTCTACTTGAATGTATATTGGATTTCCAAAGATTGAAATGAATAAATATGGAAATAATATATTTTATTTGAATATGAAGAGATTTCAAATGTAAATCGATTTGAAATAACTGAATCTTTTGAGATGAAGTATATGCTATGTGAATATAGATCGATTCGAAATATTATACGAGTATAATATAATGACATGAAAATATATTCTAGTTCGGAATATAATCGGTTTAGAAATGATTGGGATATTTTCGATATGAAATTATATTCTATTTTGAATATAAAATGGGTTCGAAACAAAATATGATATTTTGATATGAAAGCGAACCTTTGTGAAATGTAAAAGAACCGACCGATGTGGAACATGTAAGCGTTGGTTGTTAAAGAGACTGGAGTCAACATAAGGCATACTCTCTGTCAGTGTCGATACCACTTTGACAACTGTGAACGTTATGACGTATCGAGATTGAGTATGATGACTTGGAGGCGATTATTGAATCGAAGAAGATGATCGATGACGAAATAGCCCTGACCTTCGGGTCAGAATTGAAATGACTAAAACAGGAGCTATACCGTGACTAATTGAGGTAGCACCTTTGATCGGACACACTTCTTCGATACTATTTCTATGACTATGATGATGATGATGATTTGGGCCCATTTATGACTTTGGGAGTGTGTTCCGAGGTGGGCGGTAGTGGCTGCTATGCGTTACCACCGGTCCGGGAGTGCATTTGGTAGAATCCTACCCTGGGTATTGCCTCGAGTGCCATGTCATATATATCCATATCGAGCCCCATACGATTTTGATTTAGCATTGCCTTCTATGGAGTGCCCTCTGATAACACCAGTACGGTGAATTTATGGTACTGTATAGACTGTTGATGCCTATAAACGGCGTAAGGGTAATATGGTAATCCCGCTTACGCTATTTCCAGTATTTATACTTTACTGGATAGACACTATCATAATAGCGTACCATACTATATATGTATTAATTTAACGGATCCTTGAGAGATGGAAAAATCCCGTAACATCTCTTAAGTTACTGTACCCATGACACTGACGTTATTTCGTATTGTGATTTGACTAATATGAGATGATTTAGTGCTGATCCGAGTATTTGTTGTGTTTTCTTCTTGTGCAATACGCTCGGGTCAGCAGAAGTTTGCAGTTAACGAAGTTCCCTTGCCTTGGAGATTGAAGACAAAGATTTGGTATATATGGATATCAATTAAGTATGTATAGCCGCTGCATTTATTTCTGCTGCTTATTATGTACATCTTTATGTATATGTAACTCTGATGATCATTGAGTGTTAAAATCAATGTAGACATTTCAATTATTTAAACTACTATCTGTTTATTATATGTTGTCCTTCCGCTGTGAAGTTCTGTGATTTGTTTTCTCTTCTTTCTTTCTTTTCTTTTTTCTCAGTAACTTCCTGCATTTGCGATCTGTTTGGGTCGACATGTGTGGTTTATTGTCGATTTGAACGGTCAAAAATGTGGGTCGTTACAGTTGGTATCAGAGCGATGGTTAGCGATAACCTTGGTTCTGTTGGGAATTAACTCATTAGAGATGGGGTTAGAAACGCCCTAGAATGAGTTTGAGTAGTATATGAGAGAGCGTATTTGTATTTTTATGTAAAATGGTTTAATATTGTATTGACTTGTTCTGTTGAATATTTATGAATTCTGGTCGATATATGGGACGCCATATAATCGATAGGGATTTCTAAATAGTCGGATAGAATGAATTGATATAATAAGGTTTTTGATAATATTTTTATATATATATATTAAATATATTACTTTTGGTTTTAAGAATATGCATTCGATACTAGTAGGTAGAAATAGTAAGTTATTACCTATTATGGTCAATTTAATAATAGATATAATAGGAAGAAAATTAGCTGGATTTATAAAAATATTCGAGAATGAAATATCTTAAGCCTAATTGGTTATATAATATGTCTGTGACTTAAATGGAAATGAATTTGAAACTTGATCCTGGGAATACTTTTGAAATAAGTTTTGTCAAGTTTGAAATGAAAATCATATTATAAGTATTATAAAAGAAAAAAAAGGGCTTTCAAAAGTCTTTATAAACGAGTGTATAATCCCTTGCTCAGATCTTCGAAATGACTTCGGTAATGAGTGCACGCATTATCGACGTTTATTATGAAGTGTTTAAGTGGGGGAGACCACTCCGTACTTTCATAATTTATTTGAAAAGTATTTTGGATTTAATTCCATATTGAATAATTTTATATGAAGGTATTAATATATGTTGTCAAGTTGGGCTTAAACTTAACCAAAATTGGAAATTGTTCATTATAAATTTAAAGATTTAGATTTGGAAAATTTTTTATGGTATGGTTTTCCCTAAAATAGTATAAATACACATATTATTTAAACTTAGTTATAACCCAGAATCAAGGCATTCAGGTTCATCCTAACAAGTAATGTTAGTTGAGAGCTAAGACAACTCGATTCAATTAGAGAATGTTGATTTTTAAACTAAGAAATGGACTTATGTATTGAGAGAAGAGACGTAGTGGTTGAAAATGCTTAAGCACTAACAATAATAGAGTTAAGAAAATTCCAAGTTTAATAGATATAGGCATTCGATAAAATTTTAATTAACCAAAAGGTGAAATCCAACTAAAGTATAATAAATTAGAAAGTTTTATTGTGCAAATAAATTTAGCGTAGCTTATGACTTGGCTAATTTATAAGGAAATTAAGTTAATCAAGTTAAATAAAACCAGATTAGGAAATCGAAGAAAAATGGTTCGAAAACTAAGTGTAAAAACTTGAATGATACACAATCCCTAATTTAATTCATTATGGAGGAGCCAAGCAAATAAATTGGTTAAAAAGAGAAAAAAATACTTAGTTGAGTAAAGGAATTGTCACTTAGAAATCGAATAGTAAGAGTTGAGGAACATTTGGGCTATACACAAACCGTCCTTAACTCGATTCAGGATTCTAGAGTCGAATAAATAACTTGAATTAGGAGAATAAACTTTAGGTGGGAATAGAATCTAATTGGATGAATAATGGTAAGAATAATATCGAGTGTAGAAAGGAAATGAGGTTTAACGTAATTTGGGCTTAACGAATGAAACCAAATCGAGCTAGTTCGAAAACCATAAATAGATTTGAATTAGTATTAAAATAGAAGGAGTTTGATGTTCGGTAATGATTCTCGAAATTTGGAGCTTAATAAATGAAATGGGAAAAAAATTTAATTTAATAATGTGGAATTATAGAAAGAAGAAAAGGGGAGTTTAAGAAAACCCTATGTTAATGAAATTAAATAAGGATTTGGATAAAGCTGAATCTAGTAAGGGAGATATTGAAGGAACTTGGATTTAAGATAACTTAATGTAGGTTAATGAACTGAACCGAACGGAAACGAACTTAAGGGTAAATTCATGGCATTAATAAGTGGTAACCACATCTTGTGGTCGAGGGTGCTAAGGTGAAAAAATCGGAAGGTTTGGATCTCCAACTCAAATAAATTAACATTCAAAAGAAGATTTGGTTGAAATAAAAGGTACAGAATTTAATTCTTAAAGTCCGTTTGGGAAATAAAATCATTAGTAATGGATTTCAAACATAATCGATACGGAATAAGGAATGGTTAAATGAATGAGGACGAGGTGTGAGGAAGTGGAACAAAACCGGGAATTTGAGATATGAAATAAGATATAGGAAAGATAAAACCAAGGGCTAAATTATTTAATTTGAATATTTAACTAGTTTGGTAAATCGACCAAGGTTAATGGTTTAATGATTTAATATTATCGAGTTAGTTCAGAAATTAAAATGAATTCAAGTCTTGTGTAACTGAACGCTTGGAATGAAAACGAAAGGAGAAAATATATAGAAAATATATCGGAAAAGAATAAGCAATCGAATGTGAATTCATTTCTTAATAGTGAAGTGATAACAAAGTCAAGTGTCAGGGATTTACAAAAGTATTGGAATCGAAAATGTTGAAATTTCGAATAGGAATAAACCAATGTTATATAAATCTGGAATAGTCAATAAGCTGAAATAAAATAGGCATAACTTTTGATGGGATGATCGGAATCTGACGATTCCGGACTTTTCGGAAACCTTAGAAACCAAGCTTCGTTTATAAAGCCCTGTCGAATTCCTATGTTTACTAAGCTGGAATGCAAGTTTTAGTCATAGTTGTATGTGCAGAAAAATAAAAATCTGAACTGAATGCCCATGTTGTTTTGACCATAACTTCCAAACGAAACATCGTATTTTAACGTGCGAGTACAATTCGGAAAGGCCAAAATTTGAACTAAAACTTTTCCTATCTGTTGGGTGAAATTTTGAGATTTAAAAGTGTAAAAACTGGGTTGAACAATTCAGATCTGCAATTTTATTTGCCAGGGCCGAAGCGTTCGCCTTCGCTAAAACGGCCATAACTTTTAAACAAATTATCCGAATTCGACGAATCCGGACAATTCGAAAAGCCTGAAACAAATGCCACAACTTTTTCCTAGTATGTTTTAGTCAAATTTCCTTATCTAAAGGGTGATAAGCTTCAATTTGTTCGCTGGTCTGTTATGAATATCTTGGTTTTGGAATTTGAATGGTCGATATATGTTGTGTAAGTTGTATATGATTGATTCTTATGTATATGTGAGTATGTAGCAGGTGTAAGGAAGTCGCACTATGCTTCGGAGCTCGCTTGCGCTAAACGCAAAATGCTAAGGTAATAAAAATGCAAATAAACGCTAATGAAAGGTACGTAAATGTGTTACAAAGGTTTTGGTGGTTTTATATTTTGCTTTCCCCTGTTTGGGATGCCTCATCCAGTGATGAGATGAATATTTAGATTTATATTTGTATTTTGATTTTTCCGGACCTCTCCGTACAGGGGAGATACTGCCGAAATTTTCCGTGATTTCGGGAGTTAGAAAATTTATGGGGTTTTACAACTACATACTTATCTTATAAATGTTATTTTATAAGTATGGAATTTGAAAGTATGATTCATTCTATACCTTATCTCGTTCTCTTTTCGAGGACGAAAAGCTTTTAAGTGGGGGAGAATGTAACATCCCATATTTTCTGTATATTTAATTTTCAATTTTTAAATAAATAAAATAGATTAATATTGGATAAAAATCAAATTTTGTCAATTATAACGATGATGAGTATTCGAATGGAGTATAAATAGATTTTTAAATTTAGTTTATACTTAGAATTGTTGCATTTTGGAAATTCATATTTTATGTATTTAAATGATTTGAGTTATTTAGTTTAAAATGAAAATTTAAATTTAATTGGTAAATGGAGAATTCTAAGTTGAGAAATAATAACTGAAATTCAAATCAGAGATTTAAATAATCAAATATAGATTTAAAATGTGTGAAATTTATTACAGAATTTATTTAGGTTATAATTTGATTTAATTTGAATTTAACGAATATTTAATTTGAATTTAAACAGTTAATTGAATTTTGGATATTTTATTTATTTAATTAACTGTGAAATTTAACTGTTTCGGCGACTGTCTCGGAATTCGACGAAACTGGCGCCATCAGAACCGGAACGGTGAATTATGATAGGATTTAAATTTGCGTTAAAATCCGACTTACCGTTTGATCGTAGGAGAGAAAATGTGAATGAGATCATTGTAAATGGATAATAGGGTATATCTCTTGTCTGGGCCTTATAAATATATATAAATAAAACCCACTTATCTACTCCATCACCCATTTCATTACACGTACATTTTCATCCTCCAAATTTTTTCTTTAATGGCTGAAAACCAATTATCAAAACCCTAGAAAACAAAATTTCAACTCCAAATTGAAATATCTTCAAACCCCAACGTATTATATATCATTTCGAAGCTCTCGATGAGTAGAACCTAGATCTGCAATTTATTGTGACATGCAGTGCTTCGTCTGGCCAGAAATTGATGGTCAAAGTTGCTGTTTTTGAAACCCTAAGTGTAAAATTGGGGCTTTTCGATTTTGGCTTCAATCAAGGATCGGGGATTGGAGTTTGGTGGAGCTCGACGTCAGGAGGCTAACGATGGTGGTTAGAGGACCAACGGTCAAGTGTATGGCCGGAATTTGCTTGTCAAAGGCCTGAGTTTCCGTCCGTTCTTCCCCTCGTCGGCGGAAGTGGAGACCACCGGAGGTGGTGGCTCCGGTACTGGGAGGAACGGCTCGAGCTGAGCTCGCTCTTGGTGGTAGCCGCCAGTTCTAGCTCGGTCGGAGGAGGTTGCAGCGGGCGGTCAAAGTTTGTTGGTGGATGGGTTTAACGCGTCGGCTACTGTTCAAGTATACGGGATGGAGCGGGAGAAAGCAAAGAGGGCTGCTGACGTGTCAACTTAGGGTTGGTGAGGAGTTATTATTTTTATTTAGTTATATATTTAAATTTCAAATACTAAAACGCTAATAACTCTTTCGTTTTAACTCGGATTTGGACGCGGTTTGTCGCGTTGGGATCGTGGCGGAATTGTGGACGTTTTGGCACAAACCTGGCTGCGGTTGGAGACTGTAAAATTTTGGCCTTTAATTGGACATTCGATCAACTATGGACGCAAAGGTGAGTGATTCTTCGCTCACAAAATACTGAATCTTTCCCATATTTATCGAATTAAATTACGAAATAGTTTGGTTGCATGGTTGTGATTGGATGTTGAATCTGGTTGCGTAAATTTTTGATATACCAATGTGATAACATGCAAATTAGATCGATAATTAGTTATTTAATTAAATTTAAATTTCTAGATTGGAAATCTGAATCCTTGCTGATCCTGAAACAGTTTAATGTGGAACAGTTGAATAGAATGGTGTGATGGATGCTTGGCTGGATTTTTATTACTGAATTTGATATTGACACTGTTAATGCTTCATATTCAGTATATTGTATTGCATGTGATTGTGACGATAAATCCTATTTACCCTTGATGTTACGGGCATCTAATAAACCCGGGGTTTATCGATAAAATAAATTAAGAACACAGAGTGAAATGATAAATCTCTGTGACCCTGATTTGGATTGAAATGATAGATCCATCCCTGAATATCGAGAAATTAAATTTAAATTCACTTGGCCATAGGATAGCGAATTATATATATACATCGGTTGGTTAAATGATTTAAATTATTTGAATTCTATTTGGTGGAAAATTTCATTTAAAGGAATGTATCGATTTTCGATAAATTTTTATTCTTCTTTAAGATATGAATTCTCGATGTTATTTAGAAGGGTCAAGAATTTCCCAAACTAATTAGAAGTTTGAAATTTGGATTTAAATATGATTTGGGATTTATTCCAATAATTGGTGGACTCAAATTTAGTAAATTCTTTTTGAATTTAAACCTTGGAATAAAAGTAATCGAGGATATTTGGAGTTGTTCTAAACTAAATACGAATATGGTTTTAAAATCCTCGAAATGGGAATGGGTTGAATGGGTTGGAATAAGATATTGAAATGGTGTAACTCCATTTGAGACTGGAATTTGATTCAAGTGTTGAAATTTGGAAGGAGAAACAATTTAAGGTTTAAAATTCTATTTTATTTTGCTCTATTTTATTTTCTTTCATTCTATTTATTTTATTTATAAACTACCTATCTACTTTGTTATAAGTGAAGTTTTCATATATATATATATATATATATATATATTAATAATTTATTTAGTAAGCTTGTTACATATATATAGTGATTTAAATTACCTTAGTACTCTCTAATGATTCTATATAAGTAAATTTCATATATGGTTTTATGTATAAGTAATTATTTTCAAAATTTTATTTTTATGAATTGTAATTCTTCTTCTGGATGGAAAGCGTTTGGATTTAAACCGTTGGATCAAATGGAGTTGAGATAAGTTATATTCTATTTGAATATAAATTGATTTTAACCGATTTTGATATGGAAAGGTAGATTTTATTCTACTTGAATGTATATTGGATTTCCAAAGATTGAAATGAATAAATATGGAAATAATATATTTTATTTGAATATGAAGAGATTTCAAATGTAAATCGATTTGAAATAACTGAATCTTTTGAGATGAAGTATATGCTATGTGAATATAGATCGATTCGAAATATTATACGAGTATAATATAGTGACATGAAAATATATTCTAGTTCGGAATATAATCGGTTTAGAAATGATTGGGATATTTTCGATATGAAATTATATTCTATTTTGAATATAAAATGGGTTCGAAACAAAATATGATATTTTGATATGAAAGCGAACCTTTGTGAAATGTAAAAGAACCGACCGATGTGGAACATGTAAGCGTTGGTTGTTAAAGAGACCGGAGTCGACATAAGGCATACTCTCTGTCAGTGTCGATACCACTTTGACAACTGTGAACGTTATGACATGTCGAGATTGAGTATGATGACTTGGAGGCGATTATTGAATCGAAGAAGATGATCGATGACGAAATAGCCCTGACCTTCGGGTCAGAATTGAAATGACTAAAACAGGAGCTATACCGTGACTAATTGAGGTAGCACCTTTGATCGGAAACACTTCTTCGATACTATTTCTATGACTATGATGATGATGATGATTTGGGCCCATTTATGACTTTGGGAGTGTGTTCCGAGGTGGGCGGTAGTGGCTGCTATGCGTTACCACCGGTCCGGGAGTGCAATTGGTAGAATCCTACCCTGGGTATTGCCTCGAGTGCCTTGTCATATATATCCATATCGAGCCCCATACGATTTTGATTTAGCATTGCCTTCTATGGAGTGCCCTCTGATAACACCAGTACGGTGAATTTACGGTACTGTATAGACTGTTGATGCCTATAAACGACGTAAGGGTAATATGGTAATCCCGCTTACGCTATTTTCAGTAGTTATACTTTACTGGATAGACACTATCATAATAGCGTACCATACTATATATGTATTAATTTAACGGATCCTTGAGAGATGGAAAAATCCGTAACATCTCTTAAGTTACTGTACCCATGACACTGACGTTATTTCGTATTGTGATTTGACTAATATGAGATGATTTAGTGTTGATCCGAGTATTTGTTGTGTTTTCTTCTTGTGCAATACGCTCGGGTCAGCAGAAGTCTGCAGTTAACGAAGTTCCCTTGCCTTGGAGATCGAAGATGAAGATTTGGTATATATGGATATCAATTAAGTATGTATATCCGCTGCATTTATTTCCGCTGCTTATTATGTACATCTTTATGTATATGTAATTCTGATGATCATTGAGTGTTAAAATCAATGTAGACATTTCAATTATTTAAACTACTATCTGTTTATTATATGTTGTCCTTCCGCTGTGAGGTTCTGTGATTTGTTTTCTCATCTTTCTTTCTTTTCTTTTTTCTCAATAAATTCCTGCATTTGCGATCTGTTTGGGTCGACATGTGTGGTTTATTGTCGATTTGAACGGTAAAAAATGTGGGTCGTTACATACATTGATTTTTACAAATATACCGAGTTGGTGGCGAAGAAAGGCACTTCTTTTACACATAGAGTATATTTATGTGCGTAAAATGGTTATTTGATGGATCTGACAATATTGCATTGAAAGTGACCTATGTCCGGATGTCCGAAAAAGAAGATTAAACCTCAAGCCTCATCAACCGGGAAATGGTATAAAATCGGGTAGGTAGCATGGCTATGTGGGTCGCTCCCATTAGGGTGTATTGTCACCATCTAGAGAATATTCATATTTATTATTCTTTTCGCTTCTGTATCTCGCGGGAATGGTTATGTGGCAAGCAACCGTACGTAATAATATATTCGAAACATTCAATCGACCTGAATGGCTGGTCATGTTTAGCCTGAGTTACAAGATGTTCTTGTTAAACCTGATGTATTTCTCTCCAGAGATACACTCTCGGAAGGTAGTCCCATACCTTGCCAGCTAGAATCCATTCTCCAATAATCTCCCACATTTTTGATTGTATACTATTTATGTAGAGCGTGAGATGCAAGCGTTCTGCTAGATTGTTATTTGTTTGTATTTAGACATTATAATATAATATCAGAATAGATATGATTTCAAAATATTTTGGTTTATCGTAAGGTAAAAAACCGTCTATGTTTATGTGTGGATTGGTCTTATGATTGTCCTTTTCTTTCGAAAAGATTTTGACTTTAAAATCAAGTTGTGTGGTACCTATAAATTTAGTGAGTTTTCTCATGCCTGGTATTTGCAATGCTCGGGTCAGAGCGAGTTTCACTAGTTCAGGTTATTGAATGCTATGAAGGGACGAGCTGGAACAGTTCGAATGTACGAGATTATATCATTATTATTCAGCAGTGTGTTGTATATAAGGATAGATTGTTATAATCGTCTAGATGTGTGATGTACTTTGATGATTGTAAGTATTTTTCAAGCTCTCAATAAAGATTTATTTCCATATTATATTGTGTTCCGCTGCGATGTAAAACTCTGTGCTGTGTTGGTTCTTCTTCTTCTATTCTAATATTTCTTTCTTTCTTTTCTCACCCTCTAATTTCTTTTAACTAACTATCCTCTTTTTCATGTAATTTGGGATGGACTTTAGTTGTAATTTGTCAACTCAAAGGGTACGAAAAAGTTGGTTTGTTACAGTGGTATCAGAGAAATGGTTTAGTAATAACCTTGGCTTTGTGGCATAACTCAATAAAGATAGGGTTAATAATACCCTAGATTGAGTTGAGAGAGAGAGAGTGTGTGAGTATATATATATAAATATATATATATATATATATATGACAACGTATTGTGGATTTTATTTTACTTTTATGTTGTATTATTTGATCGGTTCAAGTGATGAGAAGCACTGAGCTGGCTACTGACACGATATTGTTTCGTAAAGAAGGCAAAAGAAATAATTTTACCCAAAATATATTTTTATATAGAAAAAATAATTTTATCAAATCATTAAGATATTTGTTTGTTTGATTGATCTGAATAAAATTCAAATGGGATTGTAAGTGGTTTAATATAACTAGAAGAAATTTCACATATAAATTTGTGAATAAGAATTGTAATATGGAATTTAATAAATCAGAATTTAACTTAAGATAAGTTAAAAACAAAATGAATCAAAATGAATGATTTTTGAGAAAAAATGGAAATGAACTAATTTAGAAGATCAATTAATTAATTGGATTTGGAATTTGAACTTAACTTGATTAATTGGAGTTAGAATCATATCGACCTTGAATAAAATTGATTGGGATTTGGAAATTAAATGAATAGTAATTAAACAGAAATCATTCTAATATTAACCGACTGATGTTCAAATATGTTAAACCAAAGTAAATATTAATATTGAATGTAAATTCAATTGATTTGATTGAGTTAGTTGTGCATTAGTTATTGATTGATTGTTGATTGTTTTTTAGATTAGTCGAATATAATTTATCAACAGTTTAAAATATAGTTGAATGAATTGAGAAATAAATTCTAGCATAATAAACTGGAGTGAAACTGCATATGAATTGAAATTGATGATTTACCCCTGTATTTGAAAATGAATAGATGCTTCATGTTTGATTATGGGGATTGGTGTAGTTATATTGGTTTGTTAATGAAATATCATTTAAATATTTCATGTATTTGTACTTAATGTTGAATTAAGTTAAGCACAGGTGCCAAAAGGCTATGAGGATAGATTTTGGTTGCATAGATTTCTCGTAAATTGAGCAAGTATGCTCAATAACATTCGTAAAAGGTACACATACGTGAAAATATAAATTTTGGTTTTTTTGAATTTTGTTTTCAACCGTGCGGGTTGATGTATATATATTATTTGTTCCTGTGATATCGCGGATGTCACTCCATACAGGGAAACTCTGCCATTTTTTTTTGGGAATCTAAGCTGTTAGATTTATTTTTGATATTTATGATTTTTTTATTAACAATAATGTATTGGTTTCTATTTAAAATAAATTGGGATTTAGAAAAATTAAGTGGTTGTAACATCTTTCCTACCATAGTAATTTCAGGGAAGAAATTCTTTTAAGGGGGAAAGAATGTACTGTCCCATATTTTTAGTGGTCAGATATTTAAATTATTTTATTATTTTAAATATTATATTTAGAATATTAATGGATATTTAACATTGATTTCGTTTATAAAATGTGGTTTGAACGTTAATTTATATTTAATTTAAAACGAGCTCATAATATCGCGGTAGGTCGTAATACTGAATTTTGAACTTCAACTGAATATAATGGATTCGATATATGTTGGAATTTGTGAAACAAGTAATGTTTGAATCCAGTCGATTATAATTTTCTAACAAAAGAGAAAAATCCATATTTCATATAATAGGTTGTTAGTTGTGTCCAAATAAAATTTTAAAAAGTCGCTATGGAATTTGTTAATAAACGATAATGTTTATTTAATAAGGATTTTTATATAATTTGGATACCGCTTTAACTCGAAATTGATGATGTTGAGTTATAAATCCATATTGGTTTATATATGAAGTTATATGACAATTTTATTTGTATATTTACGATAATAATAATTTATTTTTATTTAATTATATTTGTTTTCAAATTTATAATATTTTATCAATATATATAAGCCTTAGACTAGCAATTTTGCAAATGGCCTCGGTTTTCAATAAATTAGTTTCATTGGAACCATAATGTTAAATTATTGCATGAATTCAAATTTCATGGTGAACCGATGTGGTTGTGATAGCGGTAGCCGAAAACGCCTCGATTTTTATTTAATTGTTTTGTCGATTTAAATTGGAAATTAAGAATAATCGATTACCTAATGAACTCCATTTTTGATGAAACTAATTTTATTAAATCCATAATTATTTATAATTTTAGCATTTCAATTTTTAAGTTATTTGGATTTATTTTGTGATCGTACGCAATTTAAATGTGTGTTGATTCACATATATGAGTTATAAAGGATTTTTCACAAACGATCTTGGAATTCGACGAAACTTGTCCCATCGTGTCGGGAATATTGTTTTATGCTAGGATTTTCATTTTCATTGAAAATAGAAGTCGTTTGCAGTTAGCTTTACTCGTTACTTCGTGGTTAAGTTTAAATAATAATATTATATTTATATACCCTCCTATAAATTACACATAGACCAGAACCCGAAACGTGGTCAAAACTAAAGTCATGGCCAACCCTTCTTTTTATTAGTGCCTTCACCATTTTAACGAATGACAATAGGGTTATGGAATTCCTCCACGTTTATCTCATAATCCCCGCATCAGATCGAAGAAGGTTCAACTACAAAAACATGAATGCCTTTGAGTTCTCTAAGGCCAACGGTTGTGATGGGCTTTCATAGACAGTCGTGACCGAAATCAATGCTCAAACCACTAGTGGTTGAAGGCAATTTTGGAATGCTGGACGTGATCGAATTTGACGAGGCTAGGAGCGGTGATTGGCGAGGCTAAGGTGGTGGTCAAGGGTACGTTGGATTGGCCTCTGGACATGGGAATTTGGCACGACGATCAAAGGATTAGGGCAACGATGTGAAGTTTTGAATGAGGGAAAGTAATATACGTGAAGAAGATGAGGGAACAAAACAAATTTTGTGCCTAGGCTTTCAAATTGAAGTCAGCCCAGTTACAAACGTATGTTAAGTAAGTCTTAAATGGGATGTTAATAATTAAATTAAATCAAAGGGAGTGTCGGCCCATATAATTTAAACTTAATTATGAGTTATATGGGAGAAAAGGTCATGCTAGGTTATTTGAACGAAGGAAGAAGATACCTTAATCGAGCCCAAATTTCTAATACACGTAATTAGTATTTATTAACAAGTGATTAATGAAGTTAGAACAAAATTAAAGAGTTCGGCTGTTATTTCCAAACAATGTTCAGCCAGCATTTGAAAGTCAAAAGATCGGATGTTAAAAATATTAAAACATAATTAATTTGGTTAATTAAAATAATTTGGAATTAAATTATAATTTAATAATAATTATATTAACTTTGAATATTTATAACTTGCCCATATATTATCAAAATTGGACGATTCAAGAGATGTTGGACTCGTCTCAACGAACACTACATTATGGAACAGAACAGACGTGATTGGAATTAACCGAGATTTTTAGTTAAATTAAATGCTTGTTTAATTTAGCTGAAACGAGTGGTTTTAACAACGAATCAAATTAAGGGGAGTTAAATTCACTCAGTTGTCCCACTTATATATCTGTATAATGTGCTATGGTTGCTAATGGTTGATTATTGGTTAATTATATATTTATATGTCGATTAAATCGATAAAATTAAACATTTGTTTAATTTTAGTGAAAAACCAAATCGTTATTTTAATGATTGGAGCTAACGGAGGTAACTTACCTTGTTGGTCACATTTATATTTATATAAACGTGTTAAATTAAATGGTTGATGTTAAATTGCTGTCATTGGTCGATTATTGAATTTATATTGATATACTGAATTGAATGATTATATCGAGGTAACGTATTTGGATGTAGGAATAACAGGTTGGAGGGATCCAACTGGAATCCTCACCAGAAGTTGTTAATTTTTATTATATTATTATATATGTTAAAATATGAATTTGTGATGTAGGGATTGACAGGTTGGAGGAATCCAACGGGATTCCTCACTAATATTGATAACGATGACTAATATGATTTGTTATGTTCATTTAGATGTGAAATTGGTTTATAGATGGTTAAGGATTTTATAAATTATAAACAGAAGATTAAGGATTTTATAAATTATAAACAGAAGATTAAGGATTTTTTTAAATGAAAGGTAAAGGGTTTGAAAAGGAATCTGTAATATTTTTCCAGAGTTTAACTTGAATTATTTTACCTAATTTTTATGAAATGATATTTAAATAAAATTGGAAATGATTTGTGAGATTATAAAGAAATATAATTGGTTTTAAAAATGGTATAGATAGATTATGATGTGTTTTTCTAAGATATTGGAACTTGTTATACAATGGTTGCATTGAGAAATTTTCGTGGTATCTATCTTATGTAGGTTTCGGCCTTCGGGGTTGATACTGTGAGATTTATTCACTTACCAATTTACATTGAGGAGCCAATGAGTAGAGTGTAATGATAATTGAACGTTCTTATTTTAAATAAGAAAAGGGAAATGTTTTCCGAATTAGCAATTTTAATATTTAATTAGCGACTTGTAAATTAAAAAGGCCAAATGATGTTGGCTACTAAATCAACAAATTTATTTTATTTTTATGGATGAATGGTTGTTTATTTGATAGTTAAATAACCAACTATCAAATCTGACTTATTTGACTGTTGGTACGGAAAGACCGGGATCGAATTTATATTCGGAAATCAATCCGATCAGCAAATGCATGGAATGTAGAAGATGCCGATTGAAGATGGAGTAATTGAAGACCATATATCTTCATGAGCGGAAGGACTACTCGTTAAATTTCTCTGGTTTGGCCGCCTAAGATATTTTGGCGGTGATTCTTCATGATTGAAATCTTTGGATTGCAAGGACTACTCTCTACTGATCCATAGGGTGATACCTAAGATGTGGTAGGAGGGTGCCTTCGGTTTATCATGTTCTTGGATGGCATGTATGGAAGAATGTTTGACAGTGTATTTCCTAAAAACCACGTACATTGATTTTTACAAATATACTGAGTTGGTGGAGAAGAAGTGCACTTCTTTTACGCTCAGAGCATATTTGTGGACATCAACTAGTGATTTAACGGATCTGATGATGTGACATTCAAAGTGAATGATGGCCAGATGTTCTAAAAAGAAGATTGAACCTCAAGCCTAATCAACCGGAAAATGGAATAAAATCGGGTAGGTTGAATGGCTATGTGGATCATTCCCATTAGGGTGTACTCTCACCATCTAGAGAATATTCATATTTGCTCTTCTTTTTTGCTTATGTATCTCCCGGGAACGGTTATGTTGCTAGCAACCGTAGGTGGCAATATATTCAGAAAATTCAAGCGAAGTGAATGGTCGGTCATGTTTAGGCTGGGTTACAAGATGTTCTTGTTGAACCCGGTGTATTCCTCTCTAGAGATACATTGACAGAAGGTGGTCTCATACCTTGTAAGTTGGAATCCAACTTCAGATAAACACCCACGGTTTTGATTGCTTACTATGTATGTAGAGCGTGAGATGCAAGCATTCTGCTAGGTTGTTACTCATTTATATTTTGACATTATTATAATATCAGAATATATATGATTTCAAAATGTTTTGGGTTCTCGTAAGGTAAAAACCATCTGTGTTTATATGTGGATTAATTTATGATTATCATTTTCTTTTGAAAAGATTTTGACTTTAAAATCAAGTTTTGTGGTACCTATAAACTTAGCGAGTTTTCTCACGCTGATTCACTAGACTGATCCAAGCGTTTGCAATGCTCGGGTCAGACCGAGTTTTATTGGTTCAAGTTATCCAGTGCTGTGAAGAGATGAGCTGGAACAACTCAAACATATGATATTATATCGTTAATATTCCTCTGTGTGTTGTATATGAGGACAGATTGTTATAACTATCCAAATGTGTGATGTACTTTGATGATTGTAAGTATTTTTTCAAGCTCTTAATAAAGACTTATTTCTATATTATATTTTGTTCCGCTGCGACATGAGACTCTGTGTTATGCTGGTTCTTCTTCTTCTTCTTCTTCTTCTTCTTTTATTCTAATATTTCTTTCTTTCTTTTGTCACCCTCTAATTTCTTTCTACTAACTATCTTCATTTTCGTGTAATTTGGGTTGGACTTGAGGTGTAATTAGTCAACTGAAAGGGTACGAAAAAGTTAGTTTGTCACAATAATCATACGTATATACAATTCTCTTATGTAAAGCATTTTGAGATATTATATTTTGTCCATTCCACTGTGAAATTCTTATATTCTTATTCTTCTATTATAATATTTATTTCTCCCTTCTCTCACTCTCTAATTTCTTTCTCCTAACTATCTTCTTTTCTGTGCAATTTGAGTTGACATGGGTTGGTATATGTTGGCTTAAACTGTACAGAAAAAGGGTAACGTCCCGCATTTTATATCGATCTATATTTGAATATTTAAATTAGTTTATATTGTGATTTCGTAACATAAATGGATTTTTATATTAACTAAAATGAAGTTTGAAACCTATTAATATATATTTAATATAAACGAGCTCGTAATGGCGCGGTATTTCGTAATATTTAGTTTTGAACTTTAGTTGAGTGCATAGGATCCGTTATAAGTCGGAATTCCCTGAAACAAGAAATATTCGAATCTATTGAACTATAATTTAGTAATAAAAGAGAAAAATCAAGATTTCATATTTTATATTGTTAGTTATAGCCAAATAAAATTTCAAAATAGTCTCTATGAAATCATTATAAACCGTAACAATTTATTGATAAAATAAATCGATTTTAAATAAGTTGGACATCGGTTTAACTTATACCAGGGTTAAAATTTAAGATAGTCTATTCAAGAATTTATATGAGTTCAGTTTGTGTATATTTATATGATAATAATAATTTATCTGTTATTTCTGAGTCAATTTATATTAAATCGAATTTAATGTTAAATCGTCAATTTAATTTGGTATATTCTTTATCTGGTCGAATTAGACTACGAATCCAGAATGTCGTTCGTTGCGCTTAAATAGGTATTCAGAACCGCATGGCATTTTAATTGGAGTCACCGGTTAATTAAATAAAGTTAAATCAAATAAATAAATATATATAACAGGTGACGATCTAATTTTTCTATTGCAAGCTACTACGAAAATTTCAGTTGTCTTCTCTTTTCAAGTGTGCCATTCAAACTCAATATTCCTACTCCATGAAGCTTCAACAAGGTACGCTGCAAACCTCTCAGCTACTGTAACCTAAACCTACCTGAGTTGACATTGATTTTATCCTCCCATCGTTCACTATAAACAACCTCTAATGTTCTATTATTTATCCATCCTCAAACCAATTAAGTTCATTTTCTTCATTTCCTTTTTTCTTCTATTAATCGCGAAATACCATCCATCAGAAAAAGTAAAACTAAAATCGAAAATTTTGATTTGAACACCATCGAGCACTCTAAAACTCAAGCCATTTTCTTTCCCTTTGTTCGTTTATTCAGTCATCCGTAAATCGAAAAAAAAGAAATTGCAATCCACATCGCGATATGTAACCGCGACAGATTCTGGAACTCGACATTTTGGGAAGCACTCGCGATCAAAAGGGGTAGGTTTGCGCTAAGATTTGGTCCGTAGGGGAGTTCGATCCTTTTTTCTGGGAAATGGTGTGGCTGAGGGAGTTCGAATCCTCTAATGGTTCAGTAGATGTTGAACTAAATTGGATTGAAGTGGAGTTTCTTTTTTCCTAATATCGAGCCTTGTGATTTTCGTGAAGGGGTATGCTGAAATGACTAGGGGACGCTATTAACTGAAGTGTGCACGAACTAGGTGATCGGTAGTGAGATGGCAATGCCTGAGGGTTGAATTTTGTGGATTAAATGTGTGAGTGTTTGAGGGAGTTTGATCTAATGGTTGGCGTGTCTACGATCCGTGTTTGAAGATGGTATATAATCTATTGTCTGGTCAGTGAATTTTATTCGTTAGTGATGATAGCTGCATTGTTAAACTGGGATTGGAACTTTGTAAATATGGGCAGTTATGGAAAGCTAGGGGGTTCGAAACTGTAATATATAACATTGAAATGGCACAGGATGCTGGTATGGGATAAGGTTGGGATGGAGCTTGCCGAAAAATGTTTGGTGAGATGTTGTAATAGGAATGAAGCGGTTTGGCACTGATTTCAGTTGAGTTATCGACAAGACAATAACTTACATATTTTTACCGCAATTTAAAATTTCATAGTATAGTTTGTTTAATTATTTCAGTAGCTAATTTAAATAAATATTTAATCAATAATTAAAATGAAATGATCATAGGAGCATGATACAATCATTTGAGGCAAGTCGAGTCAATTCATAGACACAGATATTGAAATTAAACTGGATATCCGACAAAGGAAATTCGAGGTGAGTTATACTAACTCAGCAATTATTAGGAACTATTTTTAATAGTTAAAATTTATTTTATTGCTTGTTGGCTGATAAACTGATTGATATAAAGGGATACTAGTATATAATAATAATATTGGTGATTGGATATTTCTCGGAGTACCATTAGCGGATGCCTGCAGTACCATTAGCGGATGATTTTCCTATGCGCCCCACAATATATATAGTGGATGACCTTCTATACCGTGATATCATGCCTCAAAGAAGGATGGGTATTATTACTGTTGACTAACTGTTTGCGAACAAATTAAACAATTGTAAATAACTGTAAAATCCGTTTAGCTTTCCTAAACAACAAAGGTTGTTATAGAGGGTATCGAACTTTGGGACCAAAAAATATTTTAGTTAATAAATCCAATCAAGCTATTCCAGAATTTTGATTGGTTGCAAACACAGAAAATAAACAAAAGGAGGGTTTTAACAATAGTGTAAGGAATTAGGGGATAATGACATAGATTTGACTAATACTCATCAATAGCCAACAAATAAATATAGATCTAATTAATGTTTCTGTCACAAACATGAATCAACGATAATTAGGTTCTTAAAAACAAATAAGTGAATGACGACAAGCATAGCCTATGCAGGAGCTGAGCTCTTAAACAACCATAGGCTATCAGGATAGATTCACTAATTAATTCCTAAAACCCTACAATTAGATCTAAATCTGATAATTTTTAGATCAAACACGGATATACCCTGTGAAGGAGCATAGCTCTTAAACGACACATGATATGAAGGTTCAGATCTAACCCTTGATTCAGATCTAGATCTACATGCATAATGTCCTCATCTTTTGGCTATGTGATTCATATTGAATCAAACCTATAAGCGTCATCACCTCCTAATCAAAGGGGATTAGCTAGACATAGCTGACGAAGAAGAGAAAAAGAAAATAAATAACATGAACATAAATAAAATAAAATAACAACAGAGAAGAGAAGGAGAAGAATTTTATTCCAATAGAAGTTGTACAAAATAAAACCTAGTGTAAATATAAATGAAGGAGATACAGTGTATTTATAGTTGCATTGGCCAAGTCTAAGAGGCTAATTACACAATGTGGGACAAAATACCTTTTCTAAAATAACATATAAACCAGTGTGAATGCAACATGAATGAGAGGCCTTGCAAATGAGCTAATGTGAACGCGATGTGAATGGATTTGCAATTGGCATATCTAACGGGCATCAAATGACATCAAATTCAATTGTTTTGAGCATGAATAGGAACTCCATAACATCTGCGATAAGCTATCTTCATGAAAAGGCATTGAATCAATAAAATATGTGGCAGAAGGTGGTTGAATAGCAACATTTCTTCAAGCTTTAATCTAGCTTTCAAAATCAACACTCTTCATACACCAATTCTTCAAGCTTTTCAACAATTAAGTGCATTAATGAATTCATCATAAATAATCTGAAAACACAACTATAAATACATAGTATCAATTATTTTAAATATAAAATAAGATAAATAAGCGGATAAAATATACACATTTACGTGTATATCAAATACCCCCATACTTATCTTTTTATTTGTTCTCGAATAAACTAAACTAAGATATGTCACACTTTCGTAGGAAATACGATTGCATTTATCGTATGAAACAATCCATTAAACCCCTAGGTGTCCCTAGTAGGACGAGTGTTGTTTCGTGAGGGTTTTCAGCGGATACTACCCACAAAATCCAAAACATCTTAAGTGCATGATTAATCAAATGATAACGGTTCAGTCCTAAATTCCAAGGACTTTACCTAACTTCAATAATAACAGTTCAGTCCTAAATTGTCCATCCCATAATTGGTGCAAAAATGAATAAAAAATTTCAAGTTGAATCGTAATTCCTTTATAACACTGTAATTTTCTTGAAGGTTAAGAGCGTGGTGTCAACCAAAGTTCTACACATCGACAATGTGCACCCAATCATTTATTCATTTTTTTGAATAATTTTGCACCAGTGTAACTATACTGTATTGGATGTGAGTTATGCATAGATGAAGGGAAATTTTGAAATTTCTAAAAATGTTATAGATAAGTGGGTGAGTGTATTAGTTGAATTTCAACCTACAAAAGATAAAGTAATACTAAGGTACGTATGAACATTTTTGTTTCCTTTCATCCCCTCAACTACAATCCTCACTTTTAAGTATGGTATGATGGATGTGGATGGAATGGAAATGCTTTATAGTCAAGAATGATGAACGACTATTTTATTCTTAGAGATTTTATCTTTGTTGCAATTTTTCTTCTTTTTTTTTCTTTTTCCTTTTCTTCTTTTTCCTTTTTTCTTTTTGCATGATGAATGATGAGTGGAGATGGAATGGAATGATACCATACATTATTTCATTTGATTCCTCCTCTACTAAGCGAATCATAACCAACACTTCATGAAAGGAAAGTTTTCTGCCCTAGTTACTCTATTTTTATAACTCTAATTCAACACACAAGTGTGGATTGATGTTATATAAAAAGTTGAACGGAATGATAAGCAAAGTTTCATAAGATAGATAACGCATATAAAATAAGATGTGGTATATGGTCATCCTACCTTTAAACAAGTACGGAGTGGGTAATGTAATATTGGTATAAAAGTGATGTTTTTTAACCTTTGAAAATGAAAGGTTATTAAGTACACCAATATAAGAAAAACTTGTCGAAACATAGATGTAAATCGACTAAAATTTGGGTTTGAATAATGTGGGGCATCAAAGAAGAACGCTACAATGAGTCATTTCTCCTTAATTGGGCCAAGTGGAGATTAGAACTTATGATTTTGAAAATTTGAGTGAGAAAAAATATTATGCATGACAACAAACTCAAAAAATCCAACAAATGCAGGTGCAAAATCATTGTTTATTTGATGATTTTTTTTTTCCAGTTAGTTTTACTTGCACATTCTAACATGTATAACAAGAGTTGACACGCTTACTTCAGAACACGACTAACGTCTACACAGTCTCAAGCAAGCATCTTAAAAAGACACATTACGACTCAATGAATAAATAATGCTCATTCCCATTACCCAACAATTCAACTTATCAAACAAGAACCAAGGTGTTATTTACGAATTTAAGTTAATCCTTGTTCAGTGAATGGCCTATTTCATAAAATTTGATTGCTAATGTGATGTAAATCCCCCCACACTTGAGTGTGACTATGCCCTCACAGTCGTTAATCAGACATATCTTAGTAAAAGAGGAAAAAAAACGAGAATATTTACATATGTACAAAAGAGGGTTAGTGTGTCTTACCGAATGTAATGTGGCTCATGGAGAACCATGAGCAGCTCTTCCTCATGGTTGGGTATTAGTTCCAAGTAAGGTTTAAGGCGTTGAACATTGACCTTATAGGACTATCCATCTGTTGGATTCTCAATTTCTACCGCACCATACGGAAAAATGGTCCTTACAGTGTAAGGTCTTGTCCATCTAGATTTCAACTTACCCGGAAATAGATGCAATCTTGAGCCATACAACATAACTTTTTGACCTAGCATGAAATTTTTACGTAAAATTGATTTACCATGAAAAAAATTTCATTTTGTCCTTATAGATTCGTTCATTTTCATAAGCATCATTTTGAATTTCATAAAGTTCATTAAGCTGAAGTTTTCTAAGTTCACCTGCTTGCTCTAAGTCAAGATTTAAAGATTTTATTGCCCACAACGCCCTATGTTCGAGTTCAACTGGCAAGTGACATGACTTACCAAAAATCAACTGATAAGGGGACATACCTAAGTTTGTTTTAAAAGCGGTGCGGTAAGCCCAAAAAGCGTCGGTTAACTTTTGGGACCAATCTTTACGATTTCAATTCACAATTTGCTCAAGGATTTGTTTAATTTGCCAATTCGATACTTCAACTTGCCCACAAGTTTGAGGATGGTAAGGAGTGGATAACTTGTGGGTTATCGAATACTTTCTCATAAGGGCTTCAAAAGAACGATTACAAAAGTGTGTCCCGTTGTCGCTAATTATTGTGCGAGGTGCGCCAAACCTAGAAAAGATGTTTTCATTTAAGAAGCGCACGACAACCTTGTTATCGTTTGTTCTGCACGGAACATCTTCGACCCATTTAAAAACATAATCAACAGCTAAGAGAATGTAAAGGTTTCCAAAAGAATTAGGGAAGGGTCCCATGAAGTCTATACCCCAAACATCAAAAATTTCGACCTTTAGAATGGGGTTTAGGGGCATCATATTTCGTTTACCAATTTTCCCTAAGAATTGACATCGATCACAAGTATTGCAAAATTCGTAAGCGTCTTTGAAAAAGTTGGGCCAGTAGAAATCCGATTAGAGAACCTTTTCACCTGTCTTTTTGGGATCGAAATGACCACCACAGGCTTGGTCATGACAGAAAGAAAGAACACTAGAGTTTCTGTGTCGGGAACACACCTTCGGATGATTTGGTCGGGACATCACTTGAAAAGAAAAGAGTCGTCCCAGTAAAAATGTTTCACTTGAGATAAGAATTTGTTTTTATCCTGCTTAGACAAAAAAGAAGGGGTTTTCTTGGTGACTAAGTAGTTAACAATGTCAGCGAACCAAGGATCAGTGGATAAAGAAAAGAGCTGTTCTTCCGGAAAATTCTCACTGATCGGAAGAGAAGAAGATGGGGTATTTGGAAGACGAGACAAGCGGTTCGCAATAACATTGTCGGATCCTTTTTTATCCTTAATGGTAATGTCAAAATCTTAAAGTAGAAGGATCCAACGAATGAGACGAGCCTTAGCATCCATTTTAGAGAAAAGGTACCTAAGTGCGGAGTGATCGGTATGGATAGTGATGTGTGAGCCAATTAGATAAGGTCTGAATTTTTCTAGAGCGAAAACGACTGCCAAAAGTTCTTTTACAGTGGTTGTATAATTGATTTGGGCGTCATTCAAAGTCTTACTCGCATAGTAAATGACATGAAGAATTTTATCGATACGTTGTCCTAAGACAGCACCTACAGCAAAATTCGAGGCATCACACATGATTTCAAAAGGCAGTTTCCAATTTGGAGAGCAGATGATAGGGGCAGAAATAAGCTCATTTTTGAGATGCTCAAAAAACAAAATACAGTCAGAGTTGAAGTCGAAAGGAACATCCTTACCAAGAAGATTAGTCAAAGATCAAGTGATTTTGCTAAAATCCTTTATAAAGCGACGGTAAAAGCCAGCACGACCAAAGAAGGATTGGATGTCCTTAACAGATTTGGGAATGGGAAGATTAGAAATAACTTTGATTTTGGCTTTATCTACTTCTATTCCTTTATTAGAGATGATATGTCCTAAAACAATGCCATGTTTGACCATGAAGAGACATTTTTCCCAATTAAGAGTCAAGTATTTATCTTTGCAACTGTTAAGAACAAGATCAAGGTGATGTAAACACTCAGTGTAAGAATCCCCGAAGATGGAAAAATCATCCATGAAAACTTCCAAAAATCACTCGACCATATTAGAAAAAATGCTAATCATGCACCTCTGAAAGGTTGCAGGTGCATTGCAGAGACCAAAAGGCATGCAACAGTATGCAAATGTACCGAAGGGACAAGTGAAAGTGATTTTCTCTTAGTCCTCAAGAGCGATAGGGATTTGATTATAGCCCGATTACCCATCAAGGAAACAATAGTACTCGTGATCGGCTAGTTGTTCTAACATTTAATTGATAAATGGAAGAGGGAAATGATCCTTACGGGTTGCAGCGTTAAGTTTCCTATAGTCAATGCAAACACGCCAACCAATATGGGTGAGGGTTGGGATAAGCTCGTTAGCTTCATTTTGGATCACGGTTATCCCTGATTTCTTGGGTACGACATGAATTGTACTAACCCATTGACTATTGAAAATCAGGTAGATGATTCCATTGTCAAGACATTTAAGGATTTCAGAACGAACTGCTTCTTTCATGATGGGGTTTAGTCAACGCTGGGGATCACGAGTGGGTTTAGCATCATCTATAAGGTGGATCCCTTAATATCAGCCATAGACCAACCAATTGTTTCCTTATTTTTCTTAAGGATGGGGAGGAGCAATTATTCTTTCTCTCTAGTAAGGTCAGAAGCGATAATGGCAAGAAAAGTTTTATTGTCTCCTAAGTAAGCGTACTTAAGATGACTGGGAAATACTTTGAGATCAGATTTTAGGGATGACTCAACCGAAGAACTTAGTTGAGGAATAAGCTCAGTTGTGAGCGGCTCGACAGGAATTGAATCAAAGACATTTTCGGGAATATTTTGAAATACAGTTTCGTAATCTGATTCAATTTCGTTGTTCAGATGGTCAAGTTTAGGTTCATTGTCGTGGATATAATGGATTTCAGAAAACTGGTCCACATAAGAGTTAGGAGAGTTTTCGTTTCTAAAGATGTTTAGCTCAACGGTCATGTTACCAAAAGAAAGTTTCATAGACCCATTTCTACAGTTGATAAGAGCATTAGAGGTTGCTAAGAAGGGTCGTCCTAGAATCAAAGGGATCTGGTTTGCAGGATTTCTTACCTGTTGAGTTTCTAAGATAATGAAATCAACTGGAAAGATGAATTCGCCTATTTTGATCAATACATCCTCGATTTCGCCCACAGGTTTCTTAATTGAACGGTCAACAAGCTGAAGGGTAACCTTGGTGGGTTTCAGTTCTCCTAATCCTAATTGGTGGTAGACGGAATATGGAAGCAAGTTGACACTAGCACCTAAGTCTAGCAGACATCTATCGATTGTCTTGTCCCCAATAGTACATGATATTGTGGGGGCAGACAGGATCTTTGTATTTCACTAGCGTTGACTGGGACAAGACTTCGCTAAGAGTTACCGCTAGAAACACTTTCTTAGGTACTTGTGTATGACGTTTTTAAGTGCACAAATCTTTTAGAAATTCCACGTACTGTGGAACTTGTTGTATAATATCTAAAAGAGGAATGTTCACTTTAACTTTCTTAAATATTTCTAGGATCTTTTCTAGTTGATCCGTCTTTTTCCTAGGTCGGAGTCTATGAGGAAATGGAGCAGATAACTCAGTGGGTTGGGCTACTTGAGTTTGAGGATGGTCCTTATCAGAAATTGGCTCAATGTTTTGATCCGAGTTGGTTGAATTTTTGGTCGGGTTCGGAAGATTGTCTGGTAAATTGTTTGGGTTGACCACATAGTTATCAATCTTTTTGCCAGATCTAAGAGTCGTGACCGCATTCAAGTGACTAACGTTTGAACCTTGAATGATGTGAATTTGGTTGGAGTTAGGATTTTGACGGTTGGGGTTTTGAATGGGTTGACTCGAGAAAGTACCTCTTTCCCATTTGCTTACAGAAGTGGCTAACTGACTCATTTTCATTTCAAGTTTAGCGATCGATTGACTCGTGTTTTGCATGTGCGAAGTCAATAAATTTTGAAGATTGCTATTTGATCGGAGATTTTGAGTCGTCTCTTTAGTCAATTCTTCAAGAGTTTTCTCAGGTGATGTCAATCGTTTATCATCTTGGGGAGAAGATTGTTGCGCTTGATTTTGAGAAGGCTGCGCATGGTTTTGGAATTGATTTTATCGAAAGGGAGGATTCGAAGGATTATTTGAAAATGGTTGAAAAGGGGGTCGAACCAAATTCGAATTTGCATTGTTTTGGGTCCAAGAGAAGTTAGGATGGTTTCTCCAACCCGAACTGTATGTTGGGGAGAATGGGTCATTTCTAACTTTGTTAAACGCGTTGAGTTGTTCTAACGAATGTGGGCATTGATCGGTTATGTGGTTAGGATCGTTACATTTGTAACATGAGGGCTGAGACACTTGAGATTGATTTATTTGAGTTGATGAAAGGACATTATCGAATTTGGTTAACATTGCATCAATTTTTTCTTCTAAGGCCGTTTAGGGTCCTATTGAACGAGCACTGAATTGGGAATAAACCGATTTCTCGATAGATCTTTCCTATTAAGCTGATTTTTCGGCCAAATTTTCGAGAAATTGCCAAGCGGCATTGTGATTTTGGGCTAGAAAGTTTCCTTGGCACATCGATTCAAGCATGGTTCGAGAATTATTTTCAAGTCCATTGTATAAATTTGACAAAGAGTCCAATTTTCGAAATTGGGATGTGGACATTTGACTAGACGCTCTTTAAATCTTTCGAAATATTTTGCAAAGGATTCACCTCCAAGTTGATGAAAATTGACGATTTTGTTTCGAATTTTGGATGTTTCTTCTAGAGGGTAAAATTTCTTTAGAACAATGTTCACAAATTCACCCTAAGTTTCAACCGTATTTGAAGGCAAGCTATACAACCATTTCTCAGCATAATCGGTAAGTGCAAATGGAATTAACCTAAGTTTGATTCCATCGTCACTTAGTTGCTGAAATATCACGGTTGCACAAACTTGTTCAAATTTGGTTAAGAAAATATAAGGACCATCACATTCAAGATTGCCGAACTTTGGAAGAGTATTTAGGTGATTCGAATGAATTTCAAAGTGGTTACCCATTGGGGTGGGCAATATGATGTAAGAAGGAATATAAACCCGCTTGGGGAAGTATCTATCCATAAGAGTTCGAGGGGGATTTTCTTCGGCCATGGTTAAAGGAATATTTGTTCGAACTAAACGATTATCCGAAGGATCACGAGTCTAATTATGCATGCACTAGCGAGAAGAATATGGGAAGATGAGAAAAAACAAATTTGAGAAGTGAATAAAAGCAAAAAAAATTTACAAAACAAGAATTGTTTTGATTTTTTTTTTTAAATATGGATGAACCTAATGCAAATTGCTTATTTACAATTTTTCTAGAATTATATAATAACGGTTAGAATTATTTCAACAAAAGATTTCTCAGCCAGTTAATGGACAGGAGTTATCTGTGCACCAGGAATCACCCTAGCAATGCAGCCGAAGGTTTAAGTACCTTTAGAGGAACAACCGTAATAATATTTACGAATCACCGTAATATTTATAAACAATTATTACTCTGCCGTACTCTAGTCACCAAGAAATAATCCGTTAGAAATAAACCAATTTGTCAGAATATAATGAAATCCTTAGAAAATAAAAAATAAAACTAAGATGAATGCATTTTTTTTTTGAATATTTCAACCAGTCACAGAATGAACAGTCTCAAAATAGTCAAAGAACAGTCATAGAACAGGAAATTGCAGAAATAAACTTTTTTACAAGCAAGCTGATGTCCTGTAGAAGATTTTTACAAGCAATGTCTATATTTTTTTATTTGCAGCAGCAGTCCTTGTAGGGTTCAGAAAATTCTCACCAAGATCGGTAGTCTGTCCAGTGCAACTGAGTAGCGCTAGCGCATTCACACCCCACTTGGTGTGCAACCGCTCCAACAATTCCAATTCTGCTAATTTTCTTGATTCTATTCTTTCACTTTGGCCTTTGATTTTGATTTTGAGAATTCGTCCTTTTTTTCTTTTTCTTTTTTTACAGAAAGAGCAAAGAACGATCATAGTAAAAATTTATAGAGAAAATAAAGTAAAAAAAAAAAAAACAAGCCAAAGTCTAAATGAAACCAAAAATAAAAATAAAAATTCAACAACTCTTTTTTATTTAAGGAAAAAAAGAAAAAAAAGGCAAAACGAAACTATAACAAAATGAAAATCAAAATAAATACCAAAAGAAAAGTGAAATGATCAATTTTTTCAAAGTGAACTACTAAATCAATCTAGAAAACAAGAAAAAACTAAGAGAAATAAGAAATTAGACTCAATTGACATTCACAAATCATATTTTTTTTTTAAATTAAAATAACTGAAACTTAAACACAAACTAAAGGGAATTCAAACTGAAACTCCAGGAAATAGCAAGTTCAAGTTTTAAAACAAAGCCCAAAGTGAAACTCGGCCCAAAAAGAATTGTTACAACAAACGAAATCGAATATTTCACCAAGTACTCGTACCGTCCCTTCAACTTATATCAAAATCAGATTAAATCAGTCAATTTTCTTTTAAGAACTCCAAACTCCAGAAAAAAGAAAAATCTATTGTTCGGTTGGCTCCTTTTGAATTTTTGGTTGGGGAAGATGACAGGGATTTGTCAGATGGTGAATTTGGGTGAAAAACAAGAGGCGGTTGAAAGATTTAGGGCTATATGTGTCGCTGGATTTGCGTTGAATTGGACTTCGGAATTGGTGGAATTCTGGCGACTGGTGTCTCTATAAATACCCCACTGGGTTTGTGCGTTCGGGTTTCCTAGTGTTTCCGAGTTGGGTATGCGGATTTGGGGTATCGCGATGTAAGGTTCGAAGTTGGAAGCAGGTGGTTGCGAGATGGTTCTCGGTCCGTTCGAAGTGCGAATGGGGTTTGCGATTTGAAGTTATGCAGAGAGGTTCTCGAAGATCGAACTGGTGAAGAAGGTCTTGTCAGATTTTCTTGGGTGGTTGTGTTCAATTTCGAGGCTAAGACAGGCGTGTTTATTGGAAGTGGCGATTGCGGTTTTAGGTTCTGCGAGGAGTTCGTGAATTCAAGTTCAATCGGAGAGGGTGGCTTGCGTTTGCTAGTTGGATCTGCTATCTTGAACGTGAGTTCTAGATTTGTAATGTGGCGTCGTGGTGATCACGGTTGTGGAGGAGTTTGTGGCCAAAAAGATGGACAGGTTTTGGTGGATCGTGGAATTGCTGATGATGTGTAGGGCTTGCGTGTGAATTGGTTTGGAGGGGGAGTAAGGTGAGAGGGCGTGTGTTTGTTGAATGGCAAGTGTAGTTTGCTTGAAGGAGATTGATTTCAGTAGAGGGGGGAAGACAGGTAGCATGATGAAGTAGTGATGGAGCTTTTGGTTGGTGATGGGATGAGAGCGTGAATGGTAGGGGTGGGCGTGGTCGGTAAACCAAGGCGAGCGGTTAAAATTCTCGGTTAACCGCTTGATGCGGGCGGTTCGGTTAACCGCTCATCGATTAATCGACCATGTATTGTACCGACCGAACCACCTAAAATTACCCGTGGTTAACCGTTTAATTTAAACGGTTAACCACCCAATTTAATCGGTTAATTGTTGATCGGTTAACCGATTAAATCAAGCGGTTAACCACTTAAATCAACCGGTTAACCATTTGTAAAGTTAGATAACAGTTCCATTGTTGCTCCAAACCAACATGCAAATACAACTCAACTCACTCATACAAGCATGAAGCAACTAAGCAAGCATACATATTACTTGGCACTTGCATACGTTAAGTAAAACAAACAAATATCATGCATAATATATATGCAGAATTGCAGATAACAGTTCCAACTTCTCCAAGTTCCAACTTCCATATTCCAACTTCAAACCAGCATGCCAAATTTCTTACAAGTTACAATACTACTACATATTAATTACATAACATAACTCATCATCATCTCTAAATACTACCAATACATCTCTCAACACAGAAGGTACACAAATAGAGTTACAATTTGCATTGAAATTTTGATACTCAAATTGAAGGTACACAGATGAAAGCAATCCCCATTCCGAATCTCCGAGCATGTCCAAACTCCAAAGCTAATTTGCTAACTGAAAGTAAAAATAAATAAACATAAACTCTCAGAATACAAGTTTACTTTTAGAGTGATCCTTAATAATAGTTTACTGAACAGTTCACATATAAAAGCAGCAGCAGACAGAGTATCCTATCATAGTTCGTAGCAATTAGCAATTAACAATTAGTCACTGAGCTATATACATGGACTGAATACATGGACTAAAAATGACAGTGAGGCTTTTCTTTTCTTTGAACCGAAATGTTTACCAGTGTAGTATAATCTGACAATGCCTATCATAGGAAAAAATACTGAGACGACGGGTAGTGAAAATGCCTATCATATAATAATAAGTGGCTAGCTAATGATACTTAACAATTGATAGTGATAGAAGAGTAACAAGATTAAAACGTGCAGGACTCTAATGAACACATCTTTGCATGAGCTAATAAACTAGAGGTAACTTTAGAGATAAGCAAGAACAAAAAGCCCTGTCTGCCAAAAAAGAAGAAGCAAGAACTGGAAAATATTTACAGTCATAGATTCATAGCAGTAACTATTTGTTTTTCATGTTTGAACTGAAAACAATAGTATACACTATACATGGACTGAAAAAATGACAAGATAGTGCCAAAAAAATGAACTATTAATTTACCTCGCTATAGGCCTATGGAAACGGTGATGTTGCATTAGCAGGTAGGCCTATACACGGGTAGTGAACATTAGTTTTTTTGTTTCTTATCGCTTTCTCGAGGAATTGATCTACAAGATGTTTTTACGTGGTATATGTGAAGTGCCATTTGCTTTACCAGCACAATAAAATTCTTGATGACAATAATTGCAATAACACTTAGGATTTACCGTATTAGAAGGATCATCCTTAGTAAAATGTTCCCATACCATGGACGGTTTTCTTGTAGATGCTTTGCGCTTAGGAGCCAGCGGTGGCTTTCTTGCATTAGTAGGCACTGCACTTTGTTCTTCATCGCTGTTATCTTCTTCTTCCGACCAGTCTTCGTCTAATGAAGCATTTGAAATGCCAACTTCCACCTGAAAAATAAAAAATGATTAGATAATTTATTTGGTTAAGGCAACGATTCTAGAGAATCAAAATGATTGAATGAACTGCAGAGTGTAGAATATCCAATATATCCATCACACTGTAACAAATCAGAATTAGAGTAGATTTTCATTCTCAGAAATCATAATTCTCAGAAATTAGATTTTTTTCATTTCGAAATGAAGATCATTTTACATTTCTGTTCATAAAATTTTAAAACTGAAAGCAGATGACAATGTAAAAGAAAAAACTTAGACAATTTTAGGAACCTGTTATGTAACAAAGTAACAAACTACAAAGCAAAGACCACTTCAGAAAACCAGAGCACATATAATTTAACAGCACATGAACTTGAAATAGTAGATTAAATTGTGAAGATTGTATCCGTTTTAACTTCTCATGTATATGAAATGTAACAATAAATGTACCTCACATATTCTTAATATTTTATACTACAGTACACCACGAAAGACCTTATATTTTATAACCTAAGGTCCTAAGCTAGTACCCAGTATGATGATGAATAATGATTGAATGAACTTATTACTTAGTGCTTTCAAAGTTTCATGTGTGTCTAAAAATCAGTAAATCATTTGGAATTTTGGACTTTGTTCATACAAATACAACAAAGGATTAAATCACAACCTATGGTAACCGATTAATACACTAGCAAAAGGATTAAATCACCAGTATGAAGTTCATACAAATCATACTACATGCTTTCTTTTCCTCGTTACCCTTGCAGTTGAAGCCATGTTCATCGTTCACTGGCCCCTCTCGAACTCAAATAGATGCACGAGCAATCGACGTGATGCCTTAACGGAAATCGAATTTAAATAAAACAATAGAACTAGGGTTTTTTCTTGTTTGGATTTCGTTCGACTTCAATAAGGCACCGCTACTTTTTCTGGACAGATTAGGGCACGAAAGCGGGTAAGGGTACTGGTAAGTGGTAATAGATATAAAATATGGGCTGGGCTTGCTGCATTGCGTGGTGTTATTTTTCAAATTTGGGCAGGACATAATATTTTATCGGTTAACGGTTAACCGACCGACAAAAATTTGGTTAACCGTTAACCGAACCGAAACTATTCGGTTAAGGCGGTCAGTTAATCGATTATGGCGGTTAACCGCTTATTGCGGTTAAGTCGGTTCGGTGTAGATCGGTTAAGGCGGTTAAGTCGGTATGGTCGGTTAAATGCCCAGCCCTAGTGAATGGTAAGGGGGCTTTGTTAAGACAGAGGGCGGTGTTTGCAGTTATTTTTGGTGAAGGGGATGGTTGGATTGGATGAAAGGGAGGTTTGTATAATTTATGGGTTTGGTGCAGTGAAGCGAGTTCAGAGAAATAGCGAAGACGAGGAGATTTGTTGCTTTTTTTAATTTGAATTTATATATAAAAAAAGAATTTGAAAAGAAAAGGAAAGGAAATATATAGAAAGTGGAAAGAAATTGAAGCAAAAGTAGGAAGTTATATATATATATATATATATATATATATATATATTGTAAGAGAAGAAATATAGTTAGTCTTTATGGGTGACAAAGGAGAATGAAAAAAAAGGAAATTTGTTTTTATTTATTTTTTTGTAAAGAGAAAAAAAATTGTACAAAGAAAGGAAACAAATCTGAAAAGAACGGAAAGAATACATGAAAAACTATTGGGAAGAAATTGCACAAAACATTGGCAAGTATTTTTTTCTCTTGTTTTGGAGGATTACATTATCATAGAATAATACCTAATCAAACCAAGTGTAACAACCCTGAATTTTGGGGCTAATTTAAAAATTTATTTTAAGTAATTTTAATGAGTTTTTGATATTTAAAATAATTTTTTTAAAATAATAATGATTGAAAGTTGATTTAAATCGAAGTTAGAATGAATAATTTAATTTTAGTTATAAAAGGAATTAGAAATAACGCGGTAGTTTGAAAAGTCAAACTTAAACTTTGACTGAACGTACATGATGCAAAATTTAACGGATTTTAGTGAAACCAAAAATATTAGAATCTATTTAAAAATATCTTTCCAACGAATCCGAAAAATCGAAATTTCATAGCGGGAATCAAAAGTTATGCCCAGTTTAAAATTTAGAAAGGTCGCTATGAAATTTATAAAGGTCAAAAATGCTACTTTTGGCATACGAAGGGAATTGAACTCAAAACCACTTCTATTGAGTTTCGAATGATGTTTCTACATTGAAAAACAGTAAACACTTAAATATTTCGAGCTTCGGAAATTATTTGTTTAAAATGTATTTTTAATATTAAATATATACGCCTTGAAAATAGCCATTTTTCAAACGACCTCTGTTTTCGACGAAACCAATTTTGTTGGATTCGAAATGTCAAAATATAGTTAAGTTTAATTTTTCATAATTTTTAGAATTGAATTGTAGCCGTGGTAAAAAGATTTCAGTTTTGTCAATTTCGGTCAATTTTAATCGACTTGAAAATAGTCATTTTTCAAACAGGCTCAGAATTGAACTAAATTAATTTTCCTAGGTCTGAAGCGTCAAAACATAGCTAAATATATTTTTTGGGAATTTTTGAAGTTAATTTGTGACCCCGGTGAATTTTCATGTACGGTTGAATTAAAAATTAAGTGATTTATATTAAAAATAAAGTAAACCTGCTGTAGACTTCGAAATTGGGCCTTGCCACTAGCGCCATTGCGTTCAGAAAATGTCAAAACATTAAGATAGACAGTAAGCATGCGTAATTCTGAGTTTGGGCCAAATCAGGCCTTAATTGTGTAATTAATTAATATAATAATCTAAATATACACCTTAATCCCAAACCCTAATCCCCTTCCTCTAGGAATCAGCCACCGCCCTCTCTTCTATGGCCATGAACATCCGATTTTCATTTTCTAATTTCTTCCAATCCGCTCAATGAAAATCAACAAATCATATACAAAATCGAAGCTCTCTTCCTCCTCTTCGATTCTATACGGATATGATTGGATTTAACAAAGTATTTTGGCCGGAAATTGCTCCACAACCCGCGGCCAAAACAACCCCACCGCCCTTTGTGGACCCCACCGCACCTCGCCTACCTCCCGGCGCACGTAGCCCTCTCCTCCCTCTTCGATTTGTCACCTTCCGATCGACTTCTAGCCTCATCAATCCCGAGATAAGTGGAGACATAGTTTTGAACCTAATGGGTTCGATAATAAGAAAAGTAACGGCCTTGAAACGTGATGGAGGGAGAAGGAGGAAGGTTGACTTTTTCAACCTTTGATTATTTAATTAATTTAATTCAATTTTTACCAATCTTGTTTTAACAATATCTTGCTCGTACGGACTCGAAATCGAACGATTTCAGGTGCGCCACGATCCTGAGAACGAGATCTTCGCAGTGAAACTAATTAGACCTGATTCTGAAGAAGTCGAATTTTTGCCAAATTTTGGGTCTGAACCGCGCAAAACCCAGTAACGAGGTGAGAATTCTATTTTAAAATAACATTATTTATTCATTTATCTCACTACAAAATTTATATTCATCTTATATAAAATTCACGTTATTGTTGTGTATATTTATTCGGTGATTGGTTGATGATTGCGATGAGTTATTGAACTGATTTGTGAAATTTCTTGATTTAAGAATAATATATGTGTATATATATAGATTGTTTTTGATTGTGATATTAAAAAAAGATTTGTAATAGAAAACACATATAGATTGTTGTGTAAAATTGAGATTGATGTATGTCGGTTGTAGTGAATTGTTAGATCGAAACATATGTCGTTCACGGGAACATTTAGTTTAGATTAAAAATATCCATTAGTTAATTAAGTATATATTAGCAAAATTCGTCTTTTCATATAGAAAGTGTATGTTAACAAAATTTCTCTTTTCATATGGAAAACGTATGTTAACAAAATTTGTCATTGTATGTAGAAAAGGTTATGTTATCAAAATTTGTCATTTTATATAAAAAAAATTGTTACAAAAAGAAAAATAACCTTTTGGTTAGAAACATGTTAGGAAAATAAAAATAACATTTTTATTAGAAATTTGGTATGTAAATAAAAAGATCACTTTACATAGAAATTACATTTTATGTAAAATATGACATTAGAAATAGAAATTACATTTTATGCAAAATATGACGTTAGAAATAGTTAAACAACATTTATCATTTTTGTCTATTGAATTTATTGGGAGGGTTTTATTGTCTTTTTGTTCAAAATAAAAAGATCATATTTTTTTTAGCGTTGTTTTGTTTAAAATAAAAAGATTTGATTTTTAGTGTCGTTCTGTTTCAACTAAAAAGAATAGATTTTAGCGTCAAAATTGCTTACGCTAAAAAAGAACATATTTTTAGTGTGGATTGTTTCAATTAAAAAGAATAGGATTAAAAGATTTCCTTTTTATGTAATATTGTTGTATTAAAAAGCATTGATGACAAACAAAGTTATCTTTTTATTTGTTTTGCTGAAATGTTAGAAGTGATTTAACAAAAAAAATTCCCTTTATGTTAGAAATATGTAATTTGTTATTATAAATCTGTTTAAACAAATATATCACGGTTGTTTTGATTGAAAATAAATACCTCATGGTTGTTAAGATAATATAGTTGAAAAACAAATATATCATATTTGTTTTATTGAACCCAATATCTCATGTTTGATTAAGATGAAATGGTTGAAACCAAAATATCATTTTTGATTAATTAGAGATTTGTTAGGAAATAACATTATCATTTTATTTTGTTTAGTTTACATAGAAAATATTTACAGATATAATATTCTATTACAAGTTACTAGTACATATAGAAAAGATTAACAAACAAAATATATATTTATTTGTCACTATAATTCATAAGAAAGAGGTAGGGAAATAAAAGTGTTATGTTAGATGAAAATAAAATGTAAAGGGAAAAGGAAAAACCCAAAATTTCCATTTTGGTGAAGAAAAAGAATGAAAACCAAAATTTACATTTTGGTCAAAGAGTAGAAAAGAATACATTTTATTTAATGTAGTCAAAGAATAGAAAAGATTTCACTTTTCTATAAGGTAACAAATGAATGTAAATGGATGATTACATTTTATATGTAATCAAAGCAAAGTATTTAAAATTACATTTTTCAATGTAAATAAAGATTTCATAGGAATTTATATTTTCCTATGTAATTAAAGAATGAAATGAAAATTTGCATTTTTAAAATGTGAATTTATTCTGTATGATAAAAATTACATTTTTACATGTAATTTAGATATGAATGAGAATGGTAAATTAAAAATTACATTGCTCTAAAATGTGAATTTACACTGTATGATAAAAATTACATTTTTATATGTAATTTTTATATGAATTTACATCGCATGATAAAAATTACATTTTTATATGTAATTAAGGTATGAACTTGCATTGTAATAAAGATCACAATTTTATATGTAAACAAAAGTATAATTTATACCGCACAGATAAAAAAATTACATTTTTATATGTAATTAGAAGAGAGAATTTGCACTGTAAATAGAATTCCATTTTTTTATGTCAATTATGTAAATATAAAAGTATGTCATTTATGATAGTAGACAAAGTTAGAATTTAAAGAGATTACCTTGTTAATTGTCAATGTGTTAAATTAAGAAGATTTTGGTTTCAAAATGTTATCAATTTTGAAATAAAGCAATGTTTTTATTTTATATTCAATTAATGAAATTAATTGACGTTGGTTTAGAAAGATTACATCTTTGGCGTCAATATATTAAAGTAAAAAATATGGTTTTTAAAATTGTACATCTTGAAAAGATTTTTATTAGAAAATCATAAAAATAGGGAAAGTTACAATTTATATTAAGATACTTGAAATCAAGAGATTTTGAAATAAAGAATACCTTAAAATTAAGATTCTTTAATGGAAAGGATAATTTCAATAATGACATGTTTTGAAAAAAAATTAATTATAATTATAAATTATAATTGTGCTTGGACACGAGGTTAGGTTACATTTGTGGTAGAAGCCTGCCCGGACCCGACCGACATATCCAGCAGCCACAAATGTTGGGCCTAATGTGAGAGGTCCAGCGCAAATACAAATTGGGCCAAGAAATGAGGTTAAGCCCAACTTGTGGAAGTAGTCTGCCCGGAACCGACCGGCCTATCCAGCATCCACAAGTTGTAGGCCTAATGTGCGAGGTCTGGCCCATATTAAAATATAAATGGATAACTTAGAAATTTACGTTATTGTCACACCGTTATGTGTTAATAATGAAATGAATATTTTCACCTCCAAGTTTGTTATAAAAGAAAGTTACATTTTTAATAAAATAAGATAAGGATTATAAAAGTTTTACATTTTTCTTAATGTAAATATTAGAAAAGTTACATTTTTCTTAATATAAATAAAAGGAAAATAGGAAGTTACATTTTTATATGTAATTGGTGTAATATAGAAACCGACATTTTTCAATGTAAATAAGGATGAAATAGAAATTATATTTTTTTTATGCAAATAAAAGAGTTTACATTTTTCAATGTAAACAAAAGAATGATTAGGAATTTATATTTTCCAATGTAAATAGAATATGAAATAAAGGTTACATTTTCAGTATAATAATATATTGAAGTATAAGTTTACATTTCTCAATGTAAATAAAATAGGAATAGAAATTTACATTTTTTAATGTAAATAATAAGATTAGAAATTTACATTTCTAAGGAATGGATTTTCATTAGAAAAATAATGAAACCAAATATACATTTGGTGTAAATTGAAAAATGAAAGAGTAAAATATACATTGTTATGTTTAGGATGTGTACGTAAAGTAAAAATAGCGATAGATCGTTATAAATTATTAACAACGATATGAAATGGTTTTCAAATTTATATATGCGAGGGTTATTTGGAAAGTTCGAGTTTACTCTCATTCCAAATAATTATACGACCTTCGAAGAATTGAAGACGGCGATTGAAGTCCGACAATCTTCACATCGAATGGGTAACTAGTGTTGAGGCCCTTGATTGATTTGCTCCCAAGACGGGGCTAAAATGGTAGTTATCCGGACGTAGTGCTGATTTGTACGGATTTGGCTTTCACTCAGACCCAGAGCGTAAGCTTATAAATGGAATGTGTGTTTGACATTGTACTCCTTTATATTGTATTTATTGATTTTCTGTCGAATGTATGAATGTTTGGTGGCGGAGAATTTATTCTCTTGCTTAACACCATTTCATATATTTCGGCAAAGGAATGGTAGTGTGATATGGAGTGACGATGTGGCATGCTAAGATGCATATGATCAAGGCTTTGTTGAAAAGCAGGCCTTGTGGGATGATCAAAGCATAGCCTTTTAAGGCATAGCTTTGTGTATAGCATGACTTCGCGAGCCTCACACACCGGCGGAGTCTAAAACGGGAGAAGGGAATGCAGGGAGAGCAGCACGTTTCTTTCTAGCTAGAAGTGGTGTTTGGGCTTTAACACGGCCCGACATTTTACTTATGTGGATGATGGAATGAGGCGCCTCGGATGATAGGTCCTATAGGACCGGGAAACGTGTGTTCAGGAATAACTAATTCGCAACTCCTATGGTGGACCGGCCCTGCAGCTTTCCAAGGGTTCACTACGGGGGATCCTGAGACATTAGCTAGAGTGTCTCGAATCGGTAAGGAGCTCCTCCCTAGCCTTGACTCATGATGGAAACCCAATTTCCAATACGACCTCATGCGGTTTTGATTGTATTACTAGTACGGAAGCATAGTATTATGGTATCTATGTGTCCTAGGATTGATACATTATGATTGAACTATTTTTGAAAACTTATATACACTAATAATAATATCAAAATCCATTTTTATCCTATCAAGCATTTTTGACCATTATAAGGTAAAACCCTATCCTCCGGTTTGCGTTGCATTGTGTGATGGGACTTGGGTTTTATGATGGTTTCATTTTTCTAAAAAGAATTGCGTTGTTTTAACGGTTTACTTTAGTTTATGCACCGGCAATCCATTAGAGAAAACCCGTTCCGCGTTAGTGGCGTGGTTCTTGGATTTGCCTTATTACTACTAGTTAAATTAGTTAAGAATTCTCACACCAGTCCCATGACTGACCCGTTGTTTGTTTACACCTTTACAAACTCGAGTGCCCTCTTTCCACACGGGCAGTCGAGTAGTTTGTCTACAGGTTCTTATCTCGAGCAGGATTCTGGATTGAAGCCTAAAGCTGTGTCCAGAGCATAGTTGTCTTCCGCTGCCTTAGTTATTTTATTTCCGCTGCAATGTACTAAAATATTGTAATTTATCTTCCGCTGTAATTTTATTCACTATACTCTGATATTCTATACTCTGATGTAACATTATTATGATGTTTATAAAAGTCTGATGTTGTTGTTCTGATGTGTTGTAGCCCAAAGTAAGCGTATCCGGTGATTTCCCGCAAGGGCGATTTTCGGGTCGTTTCATTTTGGTATCAAAGCTCTGCTTAGCTCAAATCTTTGGGGTACAACTCGTTCGAACTGAACAAAAGACTCATCAGAGATTGGATTAGTAATATCCAATAAGAACACTCATTAGAGATAGGATCAGCAGTATCCTAGAATGAGAAAACTCATTAGAGATGGGGTTAGTAATGCCCTAGAATGAGTTGAGAGTAGCAAGCCTATAATATACGTATTTGTAATTATAATCTATTTTAGAAAATATGATTTTTGAATATACAAAAGTTATACATTTTAAAAGTTAATCAACTAATTGATTGATGGTTGTGTAGTGTAATTATTAGTTCAAATAATAAAATTATAGAAAAGAATTAAAGAATGAAAGATGAGATAGGATACTTAAACAACTTTAGCTTCGTTCCTTTTCGAGGATGAAAAGTTCTTAAGTGGGGGAGACTGTAACAACCTTGAATTTTGGGGCCAATTTAAAATTTTATTTTAAGTAGTTTTAATGAGTTTTTGATATTTAAAATAATTTATTTAAAATAATAATGATTGAAAGTTGATTTAAATCGAAGTTAGAATGAATAATTTAATTTTAGTTATAAAAGGAATTAGAAATAACGCGGTAGTTTGAAAAGTCAAACTTAAACTTTTACTGAACGTACAGGATGCAAAATTTAACGGATTTTAGTGAAACCAAAGATATTAGAATCTATTTAAAAATATCTTTCCAACGAATCCGAAAAATCAAAATTTCATAGTGGGAATCAAAAGTTATGCCCAGTTTAAAATTTAGAAAGGTCGCTATGAAATTTATAAAGGTCAAAAATGCTACTTTTTGCATACGAAGGGATTTGAACTCAAAACCACTTCTATTGAGTTCCGAATGATGTTTCTACATTGGAAAACAGCAAACACTTATATATTTCAAGTTTCGGAAATTATTTGTTTAAAAATATATTTTTAATATTAAATATATACGCCTTTAAAATAGCCATTTTTCAAACGACCTCTGTTTTTGACGAAACCACTTTTGTTGGATTCGGAATGTCAAAATATAGTTACGTTTAATTTTTTATAATTTTTAGAATTGAATTGTAGCCGTGGAAAAAAGATTTCAGTTTTGTCAATTTCGGTCAATTTTAATCGACTTGAAAATAGTCAATTTTCAAACAGGCTCAGAATTGAACAAAATTTATTTTCCTAGGTCCGTAGCATCAAAACATAGCTAAATATATTTTTTTGGGAATTTTTGAAGTTAATTTGTGACCTGGTGAGTTTTCATTTACGGTTGAATTAAAAATTAAGTGATTTACATTAAAAATAAAGTAAACCTGCTGTAGACTTCGAAATTGTGCCTTGCCACTAGCAGCATTGCGTTCAGAAAATGTCAAAACATTAAGATAGACAGTAAGCATGCCTAATTCTGAGTTCGGGCCAAATGAGGCCTTAATTGGGTAATTAATTAATATAATAATATAAATATACACCTTAATCCCAAACCCTAATCCACTTCCTCTAGGAATCAACCGCCGCCCTCTCTTCTATGGCCATGAACATCCGATTTCCATTTTCTAATTTCTTCCAATCCGCTCACTGAAAATCAACAAATCATATACCAAATCGAAGCTCTCTTCCTCCTCTTCGATTCTATACGGATATGATTGGATTTAACAAAGTATTTTGGCCAGAAATTGCTCCCCAACCCGCGGCCAAAACAGCTCCACCGCCCTTTGTGGACCCACCGCACCTTCCCTACCTCCCCGCGCACGTAGCTCTCTCCTCCCTCTTCGATTTGCCACCTTTCGATCGACTTCTAGCCTCATCAATCCCGAGATAAGTGGAGACCTAGTTTTGAACCTAATGGGTTCAATAATAAGAAAAGTAACGGCCTTGAAACGTGATGGAGGGAGAAGGAGGAAGGTTGACTTTTTCAACCTTTGATTATTTAATTAATTTAATTCAATTTTTACCAATCTTGTTTTAACCATATCTTGCTCGTACGGACTCGAAATCGAACGATTTCAGGTGCGCCACGATCCTGAGAACGAGATCTTCGCAGTGAAACTAATTAGACCTGATTCTGAAGAAGTCGAATTTTTGCCAAATTTTGGGTCTGAACCGTGCAGAACCTAGTAACGAGGTGAGAATTCTATTTTAAAATAACGTTATTTATTCATTTATCTCACTACCAAATTTATATTCATCTTATATAAAATTCACGTTATTGTTGTGTATATTTATTCGGTGATTGGTTGATGATTGCGATGAGTTATTGAACTAATTTGTGAAAGTTCTTGATTTAAGAATAATATATGTACATATATATATATAGATTGTTTTTGATTGTGATATTAAAAAAAACATTTGTAATAGAAAACACATATAGATTGTTGTGTAAAATTGAGATTGATGTATGTCGGTTGTAGTGAATTGTTAGATCAAAACATATGTCGTTCACGGAAACATTTAGTTTAGATTAAAAATATCCATTAGTTAATTAAGTATATATTAGCAAAATTCGTCTTTTCATATAAAAAGTGTATGTTAACAAAATTTATCTTTTCATACGGAAAACGTATGTTAACAAAATTTTTCATTGTATGTAGAAAAGGTTATGTTATCAAAATTTGTCATTTTATATAAAAAAAATTGTTACAAAAAGAAAAATAATCTTTTGGTTAGAAACATGTTAGGAAAATAAAATTAACATTTTTAATAGAAATTTGGTATGTAAATAAAAAGATCACTTTACATTGAAATTACATTTTATGTAAAATATGACATTAGAAATAGAAATTACATTTTATGCAAAATATGACGTTAGAAATAGTTAAACAACATTTATCATTTTTGTCTATTGAATTTATTGGGAGGGTTTTATTGTCTTTTTGTTCAAAATAAAAAGATCATATTTTTTTTTAGCGTCGTTTTGTTTAAAATAAAAAGATTTGATTTTGAGTGTCGTTCTGTTTCAACTAAAAAAAATAGATTTTAGCGTCAAAATTGCTTACGCTAAAAAAGAACATATTTTTAGTGTGGATTGTTTCAATTAAAAAGAATAGGATTAAAAGATTGCTTTTTTATGTAATATTGTTGTATTAAAAAGCATTGACGACAAACAAAGTTATCTTTTTATTTGTTTTGCTGAAATGTTAGAAGTGATTTAACAAAAAAAAAATTCCCTTTATGTTAGAAATATGTCATTTGTTATTATAAATCTGTGTAAACAAATATATCACGGTTGTTTTGATTGAAAATAAATACCTCATGGTTGTTAAGATAATATAGTTGAAAAACAAATATATCATATTTGTTTTATTGAACCCAATATCTCATGTTTGATTAAGATGAAATGGTTGAAACCAAAATATCATTTTTGATTAATTAGAGATTTGTTAGGAAATAACATTATCATTTTATTTTGTTTAGTTTACATAGAAAATATTTACAGATATAATATTCTATTATAAGTTACTAGTACATATAGAAAAGATTAACAAACAAAATATATATTTATTTGTCACTATAATTCATAAGAAAGAGGTAGGGAAATAAAAGTGTTATGTTAGATGAAAATAAAATGTAAAGGGAAAAGGAAAAACCCAAAATTTCCATTTTGGTGAAGAAAAAGAATGAAAACCAAAATTTACATTTTGGTCAAAGAGTAGAAAAGAATACATTTTATTTAATGTAGTCAAAGAATAGAAAAGATTTCACTTTTCTATAAGGTAACAAATGAATGTAAATGGATGATTACATTTTATATGTAATCAAAGAAAAGTATTTAAAATTACATTTTTCAATGTAAATAAAGATTTCATAGGAATTTATATTTTCCTATGTAATTAAAGAATGAAATGAAATTTTGCATTTTTAAAATGTGAATTTACACTGTATGATAAAAATTACATTTTTACATGTGATTTAGATATGAATGAGAATGGTAAATTAAAAATTACATTCCTTTAAAATGTGAATTTACACTGTATGATAAAAATTACATTTTTATATGTAATTTATATATGAATTTACATCGCATGATAAAAATACACTTTTATATGTAATTAAGGTATGAACTTGCATTGTAATAAAGATCACATTTTTATATGTAAACAAAAGTATAATTTATACCGCATAAATAAAAAAAATACATTTTTATATGTAATTAGAAGAGAGAATTTGCACCGTAAATAGAATTCCATTTTTTTATGTCAATTATGTCAATATAAAAGTATGTCATTTATGATAGTAGACAAAGTTAGAATTTAAAGAGATTACCTTGTTAATTGTCAATGTGTTAAATTAAGAAGATTTTGGTTTCAAAATGTTATCAATTTTAAAATAAAGGAATGTTTTTATTTTATATTCAATTAATGAAATTAATTGACGTTGGTTTAGAAAGATTACATCATTGGCGTCAATATATTAAAGTAAAAAAATATGGTTTTAAAATTGTACATCTGGAAAAGATTTTTATTAGAAAATCACAAAAATAGGGAAAGTTACAATTTATATTAAGATACTTGAAATCAAGAGAATTTGAAATAAAGAATACCTTAAAATTAAGATTCTTTAATGGAAAGGATAATTTCAAATAATGACATGTTTTGAAAAAAAATTAATTATAATTATAAATTATAATTGTGCTTGGACACGAGGTTAGGTTACATTTGTGGTAGAAGCCTGCCCGGACCCGACCGCCATATCCAGCAGCCACAAATGTTGGGCTTAATGTGAGAGGTTCAAGTGCGCAAATACAAATTGGGCCAAGACACGAGGTTAAACCCAACTTGTGGGAGAAGTCTGCCCGGAACCAACGGGCCTATCAGCATCCACTAGTTGTAGGCCTAATGTGAGAGGTCTGACCCATATTAAAATATAAATGGATAACTTAGAAATTGACGTTATTTTCACACCGTTATGTGTTAATAATGAAATGAATATTTTCACCTCCAATTTTGTTATAAAAGAAAGTTACATTTTTAATAAAATAAGATAAGGATTATAAAAGTTTTACATTTTTCTTAATGTAAATATTAGAAAAGTTACATTTTTCTTAACGTAAATAAAAGTAAAATAGGAAGTTACATTTTTATATTTAATTGGTGTAATATAGAAACCGACATTTTTCAATGTAAATAAGGATGAAATAGAAATTATATTTTTATATGCAAATAAAAGAGTTTACATTTTTCAATGTAAACAAAAGAATGATTAGGAATTTATATTTTCCAATGTAAATAGAATATGAAATAAAGGTTACATTTTCAATATAATAATATATTGAAGTATAAGTTTACATTTCTCAATGTAAATAAAATAGGAATAGAAATTTACATTTTTCAATGTAAATAATAAGATTAGAAATTTACATTTCTAAGGAATGGATTTTCATTAGAAAAATAATGAAACCAAATATAAATTTGGTGTAAATTGAAAAATGGAAGAGTAAAATATATGTTATGTTTAGGATGTGTATGTAAAGTAAAAATAGCGATAGATCGTTATAAATTATTAACAATGATATGAAATGGTTTTCAAATTTATATATGCGAGAGTTATTTGGAAAGTCCGAGTTTACTCTCATTCCAAATAATGGTACGACGTTCGAAGAATTGAAGACGACGATTGAAGACGGCGATTGAAGACCGGTGATCTTCACATCGAATGAGTAACTAATGTTGAGGCCCTTGATTGATCTGCTCCCAAGACGGGGCTAAAATGGTAGTTATCCAGACGTAGTGCTGATTTGTACGGATTTGGCTTTCGCTCGGACCCAGAGCATAAGCTTACAAATGGAATGTGTGTCTGACATTGTACTCCTTTATATTGTATTTATTGATTTTCTGTCGAATGTATGAATGTTTGGTGGCGGAGAATTTATTCTCTTGCTTAACACCCTTTCATATATTTCGGCAAAGGATTGGTAATGTGATATGGAGTGATAATGTGGCATGCTAAGATGCATATGATCAAGGCTTTGTTGAAAAGCAGGCCTTGTGGGATGATCAAAGCATAGCCTGTTTAGGCATAGCTTTGTGTATAGTGTGACTTCGCGAGCCTCACACACCGGCGGAGTCTAAAACGGGAGAAGGGAACGCGGGGAGAGCAGCACGTTTCTTTCTAGCAAGAAGTGGTGTAATAACCCGGAAAATACAAGCCAATTTAAAATTTTTAAATTGATTATTTCAAAGGAATTTGAACAATTGAAATAGAATATTTCAATAAAATAGTGAATTAGAAATAGTGAGTCAGTTTGAAAATTTGAATTCAAACTTTGACTGACTATGCAGGGTGGAAAATATAACGGATTTTAGCGAAACCAAAAATATTTAAATCTGTTATTCAATACCTTTCTAACGAATCTGAAAAATCGAAGTTTCATAACGGGAATCAAAAGTTATGGCCGAATGAATTTTTAGAAGAGTCGGTATATATAATATATAGGCCTGGAAAATTGATATTTTGCATACAACCTCGGAATTCGACGAAACCACTTTTGTTGGGTCCGGGATGTCAAACTATTGCTAGGTTTCAAATTTTATAATTTTTGAAGCTAGTATGTGAGCGTGGCAAAAGAAAATGTGTTTGGTCGATTTCTGTTAAATTGGATCGACCAGAAAATGGCCATTTTTCAAACGACCTCAGAATTCGACGAAACTAGTTTTGTTGGGACCGTAGCGTCAAAACATAGCTAGATTTATTTTTCTGGAATTTTTTGAATCAGTTTGTGGCCCTGGCAAATTGAAATGTGCGTTCAGAGTTAAAAATTAAATGTTTTATACTTTAATTTTAAAAATAACTGACTGTAACCGTCGAATTGGCCTACGAAACATATCCCATTGTGTCCGGAATGGGGTTATTTAGCTAGGGGCGACAGTCGTTGGGTTTAAAAAGGAGTTCGTTTAAGAAAACACTATTTAAAAATTTTAATATAGTCTCGGCCAATCATATTTTTCCATTCATAATTAAAAAAAAAATAACGGAAAAATCCCTGACCCTCCAGATCGAACGGCGGCTTCCTTTTTCCGCCTTCTCTCCTCCAAATCTCCACATCCGCTCATCAAAACACCAGGGCCCTTTGGAGTTTTTCGTAGAGCTCGAGACAAGCTTCCAATCCATACCAACCTCGCCCAGCATCGTCGAGTATTTCGCCGGATCCGCTCCTCCAAAGTCCGGCCGTTTCGAGGTCGATTCCGCCGCCCAGAGACCGTCGAGTTCAACGCCGTGGGGCCCGCACGTGCGCCTCTCCTCCGCCTACAACCCTGCACTGGTCGATCATCCAACCGCTACACGGTTTGATCAAAAATCGCTGACCTAGTTTTGAAACCTTCGGCTGAGGTAACGGCCTGTTTAATTAAATTGTTTTACGACACTTTAAAACCGTTGCAAACCGTTTGAAAATCATATCTTTTTGGTATGTTGACGAAATTCGATGAAACAGGAAACATCGAGACCGCAAGGAAGCTCTCTACCCAATAGAAGAAGCTGCGGATTTTTCTGACATCGTATCGATTTTTAGCGCTCAGAAAACCAAGGTGAGAAATCTAAATTAACGTGAAATTGAATGGAAAATGTCGTGTATAATTTATATAAGCGAAATATAAATTACATACGTGTTGTATACCTCATGTACATGCATAGTGTAAGCTATATGAGTGAAGTATGAATTGTTACATGCATAGAATAATTGATATATGTGTTGAAATGCAAGTGAAATATAGCAAATATATTATATATATATATATATACTCCCCTCGTCCACAAACCATGGACGATATTTATTGTGGTGAATTGGTGTGAAATATTGGATGAAAAATACGAATGGTTGAATAATTGTTTGTGGTTGATATTGTTTGGTTGTGGTTGAAAAATACCCATTGGTGATTGAAATGAATTGAAAATATTTGTGGAAATGAAAATAAACATGCCGCCTGCGTGCGATTAGATGCATGAATCCCCATTGTCAAAAACCGCGAGGTTTTAAGGTAGAGCGAGGAGCCGTACTAGGGACGGTGCCGGTTTTAACTACCCTGCCGTTATGCTGCCGAAATTTTGAATTATCTTTGTGTGTTAGAATTATTTTCATATGTTGAAATTATTTTCATGCATAGAAATTAAAGTCATATATGAAACTATGTCCACGTGTGGAAATATTCATGTGTTAAAAAGTGTTGTATGAAAATTAAATTCATTTGTGAATGAATGAAGTGCTTAAACAATAAAAATCACATTTTTATATATATATGAAGTATGAAAATATTCGCCTTATATAAATAGTTTCAACAATCAAAATTTCATCTTTCTAATAAGAACAACATAAATAAAATGTCCATGTGTGGAAATGCTCATTTGTTGAGAAGTGTGTGTAGTGGAAAGGTTCATGTGTTGAATAAAAAGATTGAACGATAAAAAATTACATTTTTATTGAAACTATGAAGTGTTGAAACCATACATTGGTTGAATAAATATTTTAAATGATAAAAATATCATTTTTATCATATGTGTGATATGCTAAAGATATGCGGACGTTGAAACAAATATTTGTGATAGAAATATTATTTTTAACATGCATAAGAACTAAATAAAATAGTCATGTGTTGAAATCTATTTTAGTTCGCCAAAATTATCATCTTTGAAATGTGAAGTGTTAAAAATAGCCACTTGTTCTAATAAACGTGCATGAGTTGAAATATACATTAACTAGCTAATGATATGATTTTAGCCTATGCATGCAACATTCGAATGAATGGTGTTTTTAAACCAAAGCAAATCAAATATGAAATTGAATGGAAAATGATAAATGTTAGAAATTGTATATATGTACATGCATATCTATTGAACAGGTTAAAGAAAAAGGAGCTAGAGAAGAGAAATAGAATTTTGTGCCCGACAAATAGGTACACATTTACCGCTTTGTTTGGGTGATGATTTTATGAGCCTGTTGGCTAGCCGCTTGGCTTTTTCTTTTTCTTTTTGATATGAGACGCCCGTGTGGCTATTTGGGAATTTTCCCAGACCCTCCCGTACGAAGGAGGTTATGGCGAAATTTTCCAAAAATTTAAGGCGTTAGTGAAATAATTGAAGTGGAAACGATATAGGAATTTTTGAATGAACTATATTTATATAAATATATAAATATAAATAGAATTAAAACGAAACATGGCCGTGCAGTTCGTGTTTTGAAACCGTGATTTCAAACGACTAGTGCGGGAAATCCAACCATTGGATTTTCCCGAAACCTCAACCGTTGGGTTCGCCTTGGAAATATCTTTCTAACGGCACCAACTTTGTGAAGATCCGACGGTTGGATTGTCTGGAATGTTTAATTCAAAACTGAAGAAAAACAGCGCCAGAAATGATTATATTTATATATATATATAAATATAATTAAATTAAATCGAATAACGACGCTGCAGTTCGTAAATTGAAATCGTAACTTCAAATGGTTGGTGTGGAAAATCCGACCGTCGGATTTTCCCAAAACTGAAACCGTTGGATTCGTTTTGAAATGACCTTCCTAATGATGTAAAATTTGTGAAGATCCAACGGTTAGATTTTCAGATATGTGTAAAACAAAATTAGTGGAAAGCAGCGCCAGTGCATCGACATGACCTGAAACGTCGTTTAATTAAATATGGCCGTTTTAAATTAAATAAAAATGGCGATATGTCGTTATAAAGTGCTATAGACGATATAGAGTGAAAATGAACCAATTTTGTTGTGTTGGCTTGAGATGTGATGGCTGAATGTATTTGACATGAAAATTTTAACTAAATAACTGAAATGTGAATGTTGAATAGTTCAACCATGTGATTAATTGGTTTGAAAATCTAAATATACGTGGATTATTTGAAAAGGCCGAGTTTATCTCATTTCAAATAATCGATCGACGTTGAGAAGTCGAAGAGTCAAAGATGGTTGAAGACCGACGATCTCCACATTGGATGGATGGGTGCTACTGATGCTCGTGATTAGAGTAGCTACCATGAAGGAATTGAAGTAGTAGCCGTCCAAACATATTGTTGATTGTACGGATATGCGAGGAATTGGTGCCTCCGGTTTCGTTCAGACCCAGAACGGACTTGTAAATGGACTGTGTGTCTGACATTGGATTTTGTTCTTGGTTGATTGATCTCTGTTAAATATATATCTGTTTGGCGGCGGAGAATTTATTCTCTTGCTTAACGCCCTTCTCTGAGACGTACGAGCTCAGAGGTTATGTATTGACAGAAATCAGTCGCATGGAGTGGATTGCCTGTGTGGCACGCCTAAGTGGCATATGATCAAGGCTTCTGTTGCAAAGCAAAGTCTTGTGGTTGATGATCAAAGCATGGTCTGTGTGACATAGCTTTGTGTATAACGTGAATTCGCGAGCCTCACACCTCGGTATGAGTCAAAAATGGGAGACGGAACGCTGGGAGTGCACGACGTTTCTTTCTAGCTATGGTGGTGTCAGTGACCTACCAGCCCTGACATTATATATACTTTTCACCTGTGCGGTTGTTGGAATGCGAGGCGCCTCGATTATAGGTCTGTAAGGACCGGGAAACGTGTGCTCAGGAATTGCCAATCCTCAAAAGTAAGAGAGGACCGGCCCAGCCGATTCCAAGGATCATAGTGGGACCCTGGGACATTTGCTAGAGTGTCTCGAACGGAGAGGAGCTTGCCCCTTGCCTCGACTCATGAAGGAATCCAATTTCCAATACGAAATATGCGGATGTGATTGTATTACTAGTATGGCGACATAGTAGATGGTAGCTATGCCGCCTAGGATTAATATTTATGATTGAATTGCTTTTGAAACATATATGCACTAGTAATAATATCAAGCACTTTTGTTTTATTCGTATGAAGCATTTTTGGTCATTATAAGGTAAAAACTCTATCCTCCGGCTTGCGTTGCATTGTGTGATGGGACCTGAGTCTTATAATGGCTTCATTTTATAAAAAGCATTGCGTTGATTTAATCATTTATTTTATTTCATGCACTAGCACTCATTGGAGTAAACCCGTTCCGCGAAAGTGGCGTGGTCCTTTGATTTGCCTTATTATTGTTGTTAATAAGTTGAGTAGATTTCTCATACCAGTCCCATGACTGACTCGTAGTTTGTTTCACCTTGCAAACTCGGGTGCCCTCATTTTCACACGGGCAGCCTAGTTACAGGTTTCTGACGCACCTTTTGGCTCATGGCGAGGCTTGACTACACCGTGCTGACTTGGATTTTCTCCGCCATTATTGTATCTATATTATGATTCCGCCACTGGCGATGTAGACTGATATTCCTTTTGTGTACTCTTTATGTATGATTCCGCCTCCGGCGATGGTGACTGATTATGTATCATTATGCACTAAGTTGTATCCTGTACTGTGCTTCTCTGATGTGATGATATCTATATGATTCCGCTGTCATATGTGTGTAAATTATTCTACTTTCTGGTTATGCTATTATCTGTGATCTGCTAATGATGATTAATGTGTTATATTCCAATGATTATCCTTAACACCGTGTCAAGGGGTTTTGGGATCGTCATAGCTGGTATCAGAGCTTTGGTTAACCTTAGTTCTGGAGTCTAACACATTAAACACTTCGTCAAAATAGAATCAGTAGTATTCTAAGGCGAGTCGCTCATTAGAGATAGGACTAGTAAAGTCCTAGAATGAGCTGAGCAGATTAGCAAAAACAATTGATCAGTCCATCGTTATCTTTCCGTAGAATTTCTGCTTAATTATGCAATAGACTATCATTTCTGTTAGCTGACTTTTTCGTTACTTATACAGAATTTGACAAATGGCTACCAGAGCAGCCGCCGCGAGAGGAGGCCGTGTCGGCCGAGGCCGAGGTAGGGGAGAAATCCCAGCTCAAGAAGGACCTTTGATACAACCTACGGCAGCTCAAAACTTCGAGCTCGACCGTGTAGCTAAGAGATATAAGAACTTAGGAGGCAAGACCTTCTCGGGAACTGGCACCGTAATAGAGGCCCTTGCATGGCTCAAACCATGCGAGAAAATTCTTGAAGGCCTAAGGCTAGGAGACGAAGACAAAGCTGTTATGGGCGCTTGGCTTATGCAGGAACAAGCCGAATTATGGTGGGACTCTCTTACCGCCGGGAATAGAGAAGCTGGAAGAACATGGGATGGATTTAAAGAACTCTTCAAGGAGAAATATGTCCCAGAACAAGCTCTAGAAAGAATGCACGATGACTTCGCCAATCTCCAGCAAGGGGATCTTTCCGTGCAAGATTATCTGAACAAATTTACAATGTTGTCGCCCTATGCTCCAGAGCTCGTTGCCACTGCGAAATCCAAAAATAAGAGGTTTATCTTTGGACTAAGACGACAATATCATGATAGAGCCATGGCCCATGTCAAGCTGGATTTCAATGAGCTAGTGGAAATGACATGCAACTATGAAGACCTGGATCAAAGGCATCTGGATCAGGATCGCGCTAGAAGCCAAGCCGGAAACAAGCGCAAGCCTGCTGTAAATCAGGGCGAGTCAAGCCAAGCAGCATCTTCCAAACCTCAGACTGACAAGCCGCCAAGAGGAAGTTGCTTTAACTGTGGTAAGCCGGGGCACTACTCAAACGTCTGCACAGCTCCGAAGAAACAGAAAACGAATTCTCAAGGCTCGAGCCAAGGCTCTCAGAACCCTCGCTCGTGCTTCAATTGTCGCAAGACCGATCATCTGGTCAAAGACTGTCCTTTGTTGAAGAAAGCTACTGTAGCTCATGTCTATGACGGGTCTAGCCCGCCAGCTGCTTCCGATGGAGCAGGTAAACCCGATGTTTTGGGAGGTACCCTTACAATTAAAAATATTCCTGTTTCTGTATTATTTGACACAGGTGCATCGCGTAGTTTTATTGCTAGAAACACAGTGCACAAATTAAAGTTAAAACAGCGAAAGCTTAAAGAATCGGTTGAAGTTCATAACCCGATAGGGGGTCCTATTACTCTCGGTTCATATTGTAAAGTACCTATTTCTTTTTCTCGATACAAGTTTCCTTTTGATTTAATCGTTATGGATTTTCCCGAATTCGATATCATTCTCGGGCTAGATTGGTTGACAAAACATGAAGCTGAAGTGAATTGCGCGGAAAGAATCGTTAAAATTCGAACGAAGCTTGGATATATTTCGGTTCCTTGTCATGGTTCGAATCCGAATAGAGAAGAATTTTGGTCAGCATTGGAAATTATTCCCACTTCCATAGAAACGATTCTGATTGTTAGAAACTTTGCGGATGTGTTTGAAGAAGTTGAAAACTTACCTCCGCAAAGAGAAATAGAATTCCGAATCGATCTAATTCCCAATGCCAGACCCGTGGTACATCCAATTCACAGAATGACTCCGAAAGAAAAAGAAGAACTAGGCGATCAAACTCGTCAACTGTTGTGGAAAGGTCTAATCAGACCGAGTTTTTCCAATTGGGGTGCAGCTGTCGTGTTTGTCCCAAAGTCAGACGGTACTCTTAGATTATGTGTTGATTACCGAGACCTCAACAAACAGACGCTTAAAAATAAATATCCACTACCCCGCATTGATGATTTGCTAGACCAATTGAATGGGGCGAAAGTATTTTCCCGAATGGACCTAGCTACAGGTTTTCATCAATTGAGAATAGCAGAAGAGTGTGTTCCTTTGACCGCTTTCAGAGGCCCAGACATATTTTATGAATGGTTAGTAATGCCGTTTGGCCTATGCAACGCTCCAGCATACTTTGTCGATCTAATGAATAGAGTGTTCAGGGGAGTTCTGAATAAATTTGTCCTCGTATTCATCGATGATATTTTAATTTACTCCAAATCAAAACCCGAGCATGAAAAACACTTAGAACAAGTATTAGAGATTCTAAGGAAGAATGTCTTCAAAGCCAAATTCTCTAAATGTGTCTTCTGGCAAGAAGAAGTTAAATTTCTTGGCCATGTCATGTCAGAGAAAGGAATTTCTGTTGACCCAAGCAAAATAACAGCGATTCAAGACTGGAAATAACCCACTACTCCCACAGAAGTTAGAAGTTTTATGGGGTTGGCTAGTTATTATCGAAAGTTCGTTAAGGATTTTTCGAAGATATCCGGTCCGTTAACGAAGCTCACAAAGAAACATGAGAAGTTTAAGTGGACTTCCGACTGTGAAGAAGCTTTCCAGGAATTGAAATCGAAGCTGACCACCGCTCCAGTGTTAACAATTATTGATGGCAATCAGGATTTAACGGTTTGGACAGATGCTTCTATTAAAGGTCTTGGGGCAGTGTTAATGCAGAGAGGCCAGTAGTCGCTTATGCAAGCCGCCAATTGAAACCGCATGAGAAGAATTATGTGACTCATGATCTTGAGTTGCTAGCCATCGTATTTGCCTTGAAAATCTGGAGGCATTACTTATTGGGCGAGAAATTTATACTGTACACAGATCATCAATCATTGAAGTATTTATATACCCAAAAAGATCTGAATCTGAGACAGCAGCGTTGGCTAGAGTTTCTTGCAGCGTATGATCTTGATATCCTGTATACGCCGGGGAAAGCTAACGTAGTAGCGGATGCACTTAGTAGAAAGACCGCAATCGTTGCCCATCTTATAATTACACCTGGATTGATTCATAGGATTTCAGCCCTTCAGAAAGACGATGAATTCATTCAGAGAATCAGTAAGAGAGTCAAGGAAGGTGAAACCACGAGTTTCCGTATTGACAATAAGGGGGTTCTCAGGTTAAATAACAGGATTTGCATCCCAAATATTCCAGGCCTTCGAAGAGAAGTGCTGGACGAATGCCATAAGTCCAAATTTTGCATCCATCCTGGGGTGAGTAAAATGTACAACGATATCAAACGCACTTTCTGGTGGAAGGCAATGAAAAGAGATATTTCTTTGTATGTTAGCAGATGCCCTACTTGTCAATTGGTCAAGAGTGACCAACAGAAGCTAGCTGGATTGTTGCAACCGTTGGAAGTCCCAGGCTGGAAATGGGAACAGATTTCCATGGATTTCATAGATGGTTTGCCGCGAACCAAGAAAGGTAATGACAGCATTTGGGTAATCGTAGATCGCTTCACGAAGACTGCCCATTTTATACCCGTCAGATCCAATAGAACTGCCCAAAGTCTAGCACAGATATATTTCAAAGAAATTGTTAAGCTGCATGGAATTCCCATCAGCATAGTCAGTGATAGAGATCCCCTATTTACTAGCAAGTTCTGGGAGGCTTTCCAGACAGAATTGGGAACAAAACTGAATATGAGCACCGCTTATCACCCACAAACAGATGGCCAAACTGAGCGGGTGAATAGAATTCTGGAAGATTTATTGCGGGCTTGTATAATCGACTTTGGTGGGTCGTGGGAAGATCATTTGCATTTGGCAGAGTTCTCATATAACAATAGCTATCAAGCAAGTTTGAGAATGTCACCATTTGAAGCATTATATGGCAGACCATGCAGATCTCCAGCATGTTGGGTAGAACATGGCAACAGACTTGTACTAGGACCCGATATGATTAGGGAAGCATCTGATAAAGTGGATTTCATCAAGAAGCGATTGAAAACCGCCCAAAGCCGACAGAAAAGTTATGCAGACTCTAGAAGGAGAGATTTGACATTTGTTGTTGGTGATCATGTTTATTTAAAGGTTTCTCCGATGAGAGGAGTAATCAGATTTGGAAAGACTGGGAAGTTGGCACCGAGATTTATTGGTCCCTTTCCTATACTTGAGCGAATTGGAACTCTTGCTTATAGGGTTCAATTGCCAGATTGGTTGCCTGGAGTGCACAATGTTTTTCACGTATCTCAACTTAGGAGGCATGTGCATGATCCGGATCTTGTTGTAGAAGAAGCAGCGCAACGGGATGTGGAGATAACTCCAGAATTAGCACTCAAAAGAGAGCCATTAAAAATTGTTGGCAAAGAAACTAGAGAACTCAGAAGCAAAAAGGTTCATTTAGTTAAAGTGCAGTGGAGCAGTGATCCTAGAGACTGTACTTGGGAAACTGAGGAAAGCATTAAGCAAGCTTACCCCAAATGTAGAGTGGATATCTCTGACTAACTCCGGTGCAAGGTACCTTTACCATACTTTGCATTTACATTTTATTTCCTACTTTACTGTTGTTTCCTTTTCGAGGACGAAAAGTTTTAAGTAGGGGAGATTGTAATAACCCGGAAAATACGAGCCAATTTAAAATTTTTAAATTGATTATTTCAAAGGAATTTGAACAATTGAAATAGAATATTTCAATAAAATAGTGAATTAGAAATAGTGAGTCAGTTTGAAAATTTGAATTCAAACTTTGACTGACTATGCAGGGTGGAAAATATAACGGATTTTAGCGAAACCAAAAATATTTAAATCTGTTATTCAATACCTTTCTAACGAATCTGAAAAATCGAAGTTTCATAATGGGAATCAAAAGTTATGGCCGAATGAATTTTCAGAAGAGTCGGTATATAGAATATATAGGCCTGGAAAATTGATATTTTGCATACAACCTCGGAATTCGACGAAACCACTTTTGTTGGGTCCGGGATGTCAAACTATTGCTAGGTTTCAAATTTCATAATTTTTGAAGCTAGTATGTGAGTGTGGCAAAAGAAAATGTGTTTGGTCGATTTCTGTTAAATTGGATCGACCAGAAAATGGCCATTTTTCAAACGACCTCAGAATTCGACGAAACTAGTTTTGTTGGGACCGTAGCGTCAAAACATAGCTAGATTTATTTTTCTGGAATTTGTCGAATCAGTTTGTGGCCCTGGCAAATTGAAATGTGCGTTCAGAGTTAAAAATTAAATGTTTTATACTTTAATTTGAAAAATAACTGACTGTAACAGTCGAATTGGCCTACGAAACATATCCCATTGTGTTCGGAATGGGGGTATTTAGCTAGGGGCGACAGTCGTTGGGTTTAAAAAGGAGTTCGTTTAAGAAAACACTATTTAAAATTTTTAATATAGTCTCGGCCAATCATATTTTTCCATTCATAATTAAAAAAAAAAACGGAAAAACCCCCGACCCTCCAGATCGAACGGCGGCTTCCTTTTTCCGTCTTCTCTCCTCCAAATCTCCACATCCGCTCATCAAAACACCAGGGCCCTTTGGAGTTTTTCGTAGAGCTCGAGACGAGCTTCCAATCCATACCAACCTCGCCCAGCATCGTCGAGTATTTCGCCGGATCCGCTCCTCCAAAGTCCGGCCGTTTCGAGGTCGATTCCGCCGCCCAGAGACCGTCGAGTTCAACGCCGTGGGGCCCGCACGTGCGCCTCTCCTCCGCCTACAACCCTGCACTGGCCGATCATCCAACCGCTACACGGTTTGATCAAAAATCGCTGACCTAGTTTTGAAACCTTCGGCTGAGGTAACGGCCTGTTTAATTAAATTGTTTTACGACACTTTAAAACCGTTGCAAACCGTTTGAAAATCATATCTTTTTGGTATGTTGACGAAATTCGATGAAACAGGAAACATCGAGACCGCAAGGAAGCTCTCTACCCAATAGAAGAAGCTGCGGATTTTTCTGACATCGTATCGATTTTTAGCGCTCAGAAAACCAAGGTGAGAAATATAAATTAACGTGAAAATGAATGGAAAATGTCGTGTATAATTTATATAAGCGAAATATAAATTACATACGTGTTGTATACCTCATGTACATGCGTAGTGTAAGCTATATGAGCGAAGTATGAATTGTTACATGCATAGAATAATTGATATATGTGTTGAAATGCAAGTGAAATATAGCAAATATATATATATATATATATATATATATATACACTCCCCTCGTCCACAAACCATGGACGATATTTATTGTGGTGAATTGGGGTGAAATATTGGATGAAAAATACGAATGGTTGAATAATTGTTTGTGGTTGATATTGTTTGGTTGTGGTTGAAAAATACCCATTGGTGATTGAAATGAATTGAAAATATTTGTGGAAATAAAAATAAACATGCCGCCTGCGTGCGAATTAGATGCATGAATCCCCATTGTCAAAAACCGCGAGGTTTTAAGGTAGAGCGAGGAGCCGTACTAGGGACGGTGCCGGTTTTAACTACCCTGCCGTTATGCTGCCGAAATTTTGAATAATCTTTGTGTGTTAGAATAATTTTCATATGTTGAAATTATTTTCATGCATAGAAATTAAAGACATATATGAAACTATGTCCACGTGTGGAAATATTCATGTGTTGAAAAGTGATGTATGAAAATTAAATTCATTTGTGAATGAATGAAGTGCTTAAACAATAAAAATCACATATATATATATATATATATATATATATATATATATATATATATGAAGTATGAAAAATATTCGCCTTATATAAATAGTTTCAACAATCAAAATTTCATCTTTCTAATAAGAACAACATAAATAAAATGTCCATGTATGGAAATGCTCATTTGTTGAGAAGTGTGTGTAGTGGAAAGGTTCATGTGTTGAATAAAAAGATTGAACGATAAAAAATTACATTTTTATTGAAACTATGAAGTGTTGAAACCATACATTGGTTGAATAAATATTTTAAATGATAAAAATATCATTTTTATCATATGTGTGATATGCTAAAGATATGCGGACGTTGAAACAAATATTTGTGATAGAAATATTATTTTTAACATGCATAAGAACTAAATAAAATAGTCATGTGTTGAAATCTATTTTAGTTCGCCAAAATTATCATCTTTGAAATGTGAAGTGTTAAAAATAGCCACTTGTTCTAATAAACGTGCATGAGTTGAAATATACATTAACTAGCTAATGATATGATTTTAGCCTATGCATGCAACATTCGAATGAATGGTGTTTTTAAACCAAAGCAAATCAAATATGAAATTGAATGGAAAATGATAAATGTTAGAAATTGTATATATGTACATGCATATCTATTGAACAGGTTAAAGAAAAAGGGGCTAGAGAAGAGAAATAGAATTTTGTGCCCGACAAATAGGTACACATTTACCGCTTTGTTTGGGTGATGATTTTATGAGCCTGTTGGCTAGCCGCTTGGCTTTTTCTTTTTCTTTTTGATATGAGACGCCCGTGTGGCTATTTGGGAATTTTCCCAGACCCTCCCATACAAAGGAGGTTATGGCGAAATTTTCCAAAAATTTAAGGCGTTAGTGAAATAATTGAAGTGGAAACGATATAGGAATATTTGAATGAACTATATTTATATAAATATATAAATATAAATAGAATTAAAACGAAACGTGGCCGTGCAGTTCGTGTTTTGAAACCGTGATTTCAAACGACTAGTGCGGGAAATCCAACCATTGGATTTTCCCGAAACCTCAACCGTTGGGTTCGCCTTGGAAATATCTTTCTAACGGCACCAACTTTGTGAAGATCCGACGGTTGGATTGTCTGGAATGTTTAATTCAAAACTGAAGAAAAACAGCGCCAGAAACGATTATATTTATATATATATATAAATATAATTAAATTAAATCGAATAACGACGCTGCAGTTCGTAAATTGAAATCGTAACTTCAAATGGTTGGTGTGGAAAATCCGACCGTCGGATTTTCCCAAAACTGAAACCGTTGGATTCGTTTTGAAATGACCTTCCTAATGATGTAAAATTTGTGAAGATCCAACGGTTAGATTTTCAGATATGTGTAAAACAAAATTAGTTGAAAGCAGCGCCAGTGCATCGACATGACCTGAAACGTCGTTTAATTAAATATGGCCGTTTTAAATTAAATAAAAATGGCGATATGTCGTTATAAAGTGCTATAGACGATATAGAGTGAAAATGAACCAATTTTGTTGTGTTGGCTTGAGATGTGATGGCTGAATGTATTTGACATGAAAATTTTAACTAAATAACTGAAATGTGAATGTTGAATAGTTCAACCATGTGATTAATTGGTTTGAAAATCTAAATATACGTGGATTATTTGAAAAGGCCGAGTTTATCTCATTTCAAATAATCGATCGACGTTGAGAAGTTGAAGAGTCAAAGATGGTTGAAGACCGACGATCTCCACATTGGATGGATGGGCGCTACTGATGCTCGTGATTGGAGTAGCTACCATGAAGGAATTGAAGTAGTAGCCGTCCAAACATATTGTTGATTGTACGGATATGCGAGGAATTGGTGCCTCCGGTTTCGTTCAGACCCAGAACGGACTTGTAAATGGACTGTGTGTCTGACATTGGATTTTGTTCTGTGTTGATTGATCTCTGCTAAATATATATTTGTTTGGCGACGGAGAATTTATTCTCTTGCTTAACGCCCTTCTCTGAGACGTACGAGCTCAGAGGTTATGTATTGACAGAAATCAGTCGCATGGAGTGGATTGCCTGTGTGGCACGCCTGAGTGGCATATGATCAAGGCTTCTGTTGCAAAGCAAAGTCTTGTGGTTGATGATCAAAGCATGGTTTGTGTGACGTAGCTTTGTGTATAACGTGAATTCGCGAGCCTCACACCTCGGTATGAGTCAAAAACGGGAGACGGACCGCTGGGAGTGCACGACGTTTCTTTCTAGCTATGGTGGTGTCAGTGACCTACCAGCCCTAACATTATATATACTTTTCACCTGTGTGGTTGTTGGAATGCGAGGTGCCTCGATTATAGATCTGTAAGGACCGGGAAACGTGTGTTCAGGAATTGCCAATCCTCAAAAGTAAGAGAGGACCGGCCCAGCCGATTCCAAGGATCATAGTGGGGTCCTGGGACATTTGCTAGAGTGTCTCGAACGGAGAGGAGCTTGCCCCTTGCCTCGACTCATGAAGGAATCCAATTTCCCATACGAAATATGCGGATGTGATTGTATTACTAGTATGGCGACATAGTAGATGGTAGCTATGCCGCCTAGGATTAATATTTATGATTGAATTGCTTTTGAAACATATATGCACTAGTAATAATATCAAGCACTTTTGTTTTATTCGTATGAAGCATTTTTGGTCATTAGAAGGTAAAAACTCTATCCTCCGGCTTGCGTTGCATTGTGTGATGGGACCTGAGTCTTATAATGGCTTCATTTTATAAAAAGCATTGCGTTGATTTAATCATTTATTTTATTTCATGCACTAGCACTCATTGGAGTAAACCCGTTCCGCGAAAGTGGCGTGGTCCTTTGATTTGCCTTATTATTGTTGTTAATAAGTTGAGTAGATTTCTCATACCAGTCCCATGACTGACTCGTAGTTTGTTTCACCTTGCAAACTCGGGTGCCCTCATTTTCACACGGGCAGCCTAGTTACAGGTTTCTGACGCACCTTTTGGCTCATGGCGAGGCTTGACTACACCGTGCTGACTTGGATTTTCTCCGCCATTATTGTATCTATATTATGATTCCGCCACTGGCGATGTAGACTGATATTCCTTTTGTGTACTCTTTATGTATGATTCCGCCTCCGGCGATGGTGACTGATTATGTATCATTATGCACTAAGTTGTATCCTGTACTGTGCTTCTCTGATGTGATGATATCTATATGATTCCGCTGTTATATGTGTGTAAATTATTCTACTTTCTGTTTATGCTATTATCTGTGATCTGCTAATGATGATTAATGTGTTATATTCCAATGATTATCCTTAACACCGTGTCAAGGGGTTTTGGGATCGTCACAAGTGGTGTTTGGGCTTTAACACGACCCGACATTTTACTTATGTGGATGATGGAATGAGGCGCCTCGGATGATAGGACCTAATTAGGACCGGGAAACGTGTGTTCAGGAATAACTAATCCGCAACTCGTATGGTGGACAGGCCCTGTAGCTTTCCAAGGGTTCACTGCGGGGGATCCTGAGACATTAGCTAGAGTGTCTCGAATCGGTAAGGAGCTCCTCCCTAGCCTTGACTCATGATGGAAACCCAATTTCCAATACGACCTCATGCGGTTTTGATTATATTACTAGTATGGAAGCATAGTATTATGGTATCTATGTGTCCTAGGATTGATACATTATGATTGAACTGTTTTTGAAAACTTATATACACTAATAATAATATCAAAATCCGTTTTTATCGTATCAAGCGTTTTTGACCATTATAAGGTAAAACCCTATCCTCCGGTTTGCGTTGCATTGTGTGATGGGACTTGGGTCTTATGATGGTTTCATTTTTCTAAAAAGCATTGCGTTGTTTTAACGTTTTACTTTAGTTTATGCACCGACAATCCATTGGAGAAAACCCTTTCCGTGTTAGCGGCGTGATCCTTGGATTTGCCTTATTACTATTAGTTAAATTAGTTAAGAATTCTCACACCAGTCCCATGACTGACCTGTTGTTTGTTTCCACCTTTACAAAACTCGGGTGCCCTCTTTCCACACGGGCAATCGAGTAGTTTGTCTACAGGTTCTTATCTCGAGCAGGATTCTGGATTGAAGCCTAAAGCTGTGTCCAGAGCATAGTTGTCTTCCACTGCCTTAGTTATTTTATTTCAGCTGCAATGTACTAAAATATTGTAATTTATCTTCTGTTGTAATTTTATTCAATATACTCTGATATTCTGTACTCTGATGTAACATTATTATGATGTTTATAAAAGCCTGTTGTTGTTGTTTTGATGTGTTGTAGCCCAAAGTAAGCGTATCCGGCAATTTCCCGCAAGGGCGATTTTCGGGTCGTTTCACCAAGCAAGATTTTTTTTCTATCTATAAAAAGAAAACAAAAGTAATAAAATAAAAATATTTTTGTGCTTTTTTTTTCTAAAAAATAAAAATAAAATTATAACCCGAAGGATTTAAAAGTAAAAATTATTTTGGTCCCCGGCAATGGTGCCAAAATTTGTTTGTGAACAAATTAAACAATTGTAAATAGTTGTAAAATCCATTCGGCTTTCCTAAACAACAAGGGTTGTTGTAGAGGGTGTAACGACTCGCATTTTACACATCGAAGGGTCGTAGAATATTTATTTCTTTCACATACGAAGTTGTATGGTCATGTAACTTTGGGAGACGGCTATTGGGTTCATTTGCCATGTTCATGATTTTTGCCGATTTTTAAATGACCATTTTGCCCCTAACTGATCTTGTTTCGGCCATAACTTTTGATTGGTAAGGAGTTTTGACCTGAAACCACTTCCATTAGATTTGGATGATGGTTTACCTTTCTGTAGAGTGGTCACATTAGCGAACGGACTCATCATTTGGGAGATATGGCTGAAACAAGGTTTATAAGGTGAAAAACAGCTTAATCGGGCCTAATTAGGGTGATTAGCAATAGGGCCCATAACCCATTTCGGGATTAGGGTTATGGGAGACCTGAGATGAGTTAGTAAATCAGTTTTTATTTCATTTCTTAGCCTCCACTTACAACCTTTGAACCCTAGCAATGGCCTCCACTTGCTAAAACACCCCAAATCACCTTCTTATCGCTAATTAAGCCAAATCTACATCAAATGAAAGCAAATTAGCACAAAAATCGAGGTAGAGCTACTGGAGTATCTTGGAATCCAAACCATTTTGTCCAGAAGTTTTAGATCTGAGTTTAATTATGGCAAAGGTGAGTGATTAGGCTTGTTTTAACACTAATTAAGGTTAATTAAGGGTAATTAGTGATAATTAGTGAATTTATACATGATTAAATTCTGAAAAAATATTTATAAATCTCGAAGTGTTGATTTAGGCCTCTTTAGAAATTTGGATTAATTTGGTTAAGTTTTGCTAATCCTATCATTAGATTTTCTTAAACATGTTTAAGGGGAAAATATGGATTTTGCGTAGATTTGATCCATTTTGACATATCAAATTGTTGTTTTGGTGTTTGTGGTCAATTCTATATGTTGCTATGACTGTTTGGAATGATTTGTGATTTCATAGAAAAGTTAGATTGACCGAAAACGCCGTCGAATGGCGTAAATAGCTTGCTGGAACGAGTTGCAGGAAATTTGCCAATCCCGTTCGTGACTAGGGTATCACGACCCGACCCTACCGTGGAGAGCTATCATGACCCGACCCGACCATGGAGAGCTATCACGACCCGACCCGATCGTGGAGAGCTATCACGACCCGACCCGACCATGGAGAGCCGTTACGTCCCGAGCCCTCCATTCATGAGATAGCCTCATGAGCGAAGCATGTCACCAACAACAGATCACGAGCCAAGCCAAGAAGGGAACCACGATATGTGGAGAATCCATTATCACGAACCAGAGAGTCCCACGATCCGAATGTGGTGTCACGAGCCATGGGTCACGAGTGGGGCATCATCACGAGCCGAGGACAGGAGGGCGAGCCACGAACCGATGCCTAGGGGATCCACGAACCGATCTTCAAGTCTGGACAGTGAATGAACTGAAGTACGAATGGAATGCTAATGACCAAAACCCGAGACGCAAAGGTAGTCCAAATGGGAAGATTGTACTCAGGATCCAGTTGGGAACCAACGAGTCAACTTCATGATTGGGCTTTGCTACGGGACGTGTGCTAAGGGGTTGTCGACGTCCATAGCTTTGATTCACCACCGAGAGACGGTTTTTAGGCTATGGATCAGTGTAGTGGGGTAGCCATTACTCCATGGGGCAGAGTGACCGTGGCATGGCTATGAGCCAGTGCAGTGGAGTCGTTATGACTTCATGGGGGCAGGGTGGACATAGCAAGGACTAGTGGTTATGGATCAGCGCAGTGGAGTCGCCATGACTCCATGAGGCAGAGTGATCACAGCAAGGATTTGGGTGATCAAAGTGGTGGATATCGTATGCTTTACGCACTGAGTGAGAGATGTGAGGATGGTTGCTATGCTTGATTGTTTGACATCATTATGACATGCACACCCCCACCCCCGTATCTTTACACCATATGTTAGTGTCACCTCAGAGTATTGTACATCTTGTTGTGCTAACTCTTTGGTTGCAGGTCCAGGTTCAGATATGGTTTAGTATACCTGTTATTGTTCTGTTTTGTTGCTTATCACTGATACCGGACTTTTGTCTGACCCAGAGTTTTATGTCTCTTCTTATTACTCTGGGTGCTCTTAAACAAGCAGACTAGAGACAAGTTAGCTGGTTGTGCACGATTAGCTGTCCGGAGACAAGCAGGAGGCTTACACGTACTATTCTATATATATGCTCCCTGTGTCGCTGCTGGTCACTACTTTGGGCATTAATAGTGTACCTTTCCTTTACTTTGCTTTAGAGACAGTTTTAAAAGTTGTAATAAAGATGATGTGGAACATATTCTGTATTTGGATTATCCACTGCTATGATGGTTTAGTTTTTAGCTTATGAACTTTCTCGCCTGTTTTATGTCAAGTATGTTATTATTATATTTTATTCCACGCACTGTGACACATTCTACAGGTTCCTTGCTAGTTCAAATTCCCTTCTTTTCCTTTCTTTGGCGACCGTCCCATGCTGGTTGGACATCGGCATAGCGCACTTTCATTGGAAATGTCGGCTGGTGCGAGGCAAGCCGTCACAGAGGGTGTCGAACTCTGGGACCAAAAAATATTTTAATTAATAAATCCAATCAAGTTATTCCAGAATTTTGATTGGTTGCAAATGTAGAAAATAAACAAAATGAGAGTTTTAACAATGAGTGAAAGCAATTAGGGGATAATGACATAGATTTGATTAATACTCATCAATAGCCAACAAATAAATATAGATCTAATTAGTGTTTCTTTCACAAACATGAATCAACGATACTTAGGTTCTTAGAAACAAATAAGTGAATGACGACAAGCATAGCCTATGAAGGAGCTAACCTCTTAAACAACCATAGGCTATCAGGACAGATTCATTAATTAATTCCTAAAACCCTAAATTTAGATCTAAATCTGATAACTGTTAGATCGAACACGAATATACCCTGTGAAGGAGCATAGCTCTTAAACGACACTGGATATGAAGGTTCATATCTAACCCTTGATTCAGATCCAGATCCAGATCTACATGTATAACGTCCTCATCTTTTGGCTATGTGATTCATATTGAATCATATCTATAAGCGTCATCACCCCCTAATCAGAGGGGATTAGCTAGACATAGCTAAAGAATAAGAGAAAAAGAAAATAAATAACATGAACATAAATAAAATAAAATAACAACAGAGAGGAGAAGGATAAGAATTTTATTCCAATAGAAGTTGTACAGAATAAAACCCAGTGTAATCACAAGTGAAGGAGATACAGTGTATTTATAGTTGCATTGGCCAAGACTAAGAGGCTAATAATACAATGTGGGACAAAATACCTTTTCTAAAATAACATATAAACCAGTGTGAATGCAACATGAATGAGAGGCCTTGCAAATGAGCTAATGTGAACGCAATGTGAATGGATTTGCAATTGGCATAGCTTGCGGGCATCAAATGACATCAAATTCAATTGTTTTGAGCATGAATAGGAACTCCATAACATCTGCGACTAGCTATATTTATGAAAAGGCATTGAATCATTAAAATATGTGGCAGAAGGTAGTTGAATAGCAACATTTCTTCAAGCATTAATCTAGCTCTCAAAATCAGCACTCTTCATACACCAATTCTTCAAGCTTTTCAACAATTAATTGCATTAATCCATTTATCATAAATAATCTGAAAACACAACTATAAATACACAATATCAATTATTTTAAATATAAAATAAGATAAATAAGCGGACAAAATATACATATTTACGTGTATATCACTAATGTCTGTGGATGCAAGAAAAACAGGTTGGAGGGATCCGACTGGATTCCTCAACATTTATTTATTTGTTTTTCATATATATGCCGATATATGATGTGATTATAACCTGTGGCAGTTTATGGTATACTTGGATGTGTTAGTAACACTGGTGGTTGATTTTGGATATTTTAAATATCCTAAATAATAATATATGGATTTCAAAATAGAAACTGAAATAAAATAAGAATTTTAAAAGGAAATATTTATTTCCAAACAGAAATGGTTATTCAGAATCCCTATTAAGTATAATTTAAAAGGTAAACATTTGTTTAAACCAAATATTTTGAAAAGGAGATTTTATAAGCGATATTGTAAGAGGTGGAATTATTATTCTTATCTGGGAAATTAGGAAAAATGTAAATTATGTGTGAATTTGGAAAGAAATAGAAAACGAATATAAAATTGATATTTAAATAAAATTGATATTTAAATAAAATTGATATTTAAATAAATTTGAATTTTCAGTTACAAGGAAAATATAAAAGAGATTATATAACTCGACAATTAGGAGTTATAAATAGATTAAAACTCGACGTTTCAAGTATAAAATCAAATTTGCCCAAATAGTTTAAGTATGGATTTGCGTTGAGAAATATTATTCACGGGTGAGGTGAATAGGTATTAAAGCGCATGAGTTGAAAATAGGAATTTGTTAGAAGGGAAGTTAGGAAGGATTTTTAATTTATAAATTCTAATTGAATTTAAGTCGAACCGATTTGAATATTATAATATAGATTTTATTGAAGAATTTATATAAGGTTTTAGATAATAAATATTAATAGTAAGGAATTTGCAAATGATATTTATATACGTATATTTTAGATATAGAATGCAATTTATTGAAATAAAGTTGAGATAAATAAACCTATAAATATGTGTATGAAGATTTTTCATAAAACCTGGTTTTTACAAAGATTAAACCGGAATTGAGCTGATTAATAGAAATGATATTGTTATAAATAAAACTTTATTTCCATTTAGAAATAAAGAGACATGTAGCAAATATTTTGAAAATCGTATATTGGATAATAGTGATAGCAAATGGTGTTAAGGAAATTAGAAACTAAACGGGAATTAGTGAGTTGAATGATTTTCGAGGTGTCGATCTGATGTTGGTTTCGGCCTTCGGGGTCGGTACTTCGGGAGTTATTCTCTTTCTAGTTTACGGTTAGGGTCTAATGACCGAAATGAGAAATACGTTCTTAAAAGTATTTTAAGATGATAGGGTTTTGAATATTCTTATATAAATGTAAGAAGAAGAAATGAGTATTTATATTATTGGAAAAATACAGAAGTTAAAATTAACGAGTGGTCAATCAAAAAGGGGCTAAGAAAAAGGTGAACATTAAATCAACGAACTAAATTTTCTTTTTATGGGTGAATGATTATTTTATTTGATAGTTAAATAACCGACTATCAAATCTTTCCCATACGATTGTTGGTACAAAAAACCGGGATCGAATTTATTCGAAAACCACTCCAAACCAACTATTATGTAAACGTAGAATATACGTGTTGAAGATGGAGCAGTAAGGACCGTGGATCTTCATAAGCGAAAGGACAACTTATTGAATTCTATGGAGTCGCGCCTGGAGATATTCTAATAGTGATCCTGTCGTGATTGAAATCAATGGATTGCAAGGACTACTCGCTACTAATCCATATGGTGATTCCTAGGATGTGGTAGGAGGGTGCCTTCGGCTTGTCCAGTCCCAGGACAACTTTTATGGACGAAATGTCTGACAAACTATTTCTTAAGAATCACATACATTGATTTTTTTACAAATATACTACTGTTGGTGATAGCTAACACCCAGGGTATTTTTGTGGACGTCAATTAGTAATTTGGTCGATCCGACGATGTGTCATTCAAAGTAAATGATGGCTAGATATTCTGAAAGGCTAATTTCCACCTCTAGCCTCACAATCAGAAAATGACTAAAATCGGGCAACGAGCATGGCTACATAGGTCTCCCCATTAGGGTGTATTGCCACCATTTAGAGAATATTCATATTTGTTACTTCTTTTCATTTCTGTATCTCCCGAGAACAGTTATGTTGCTAGCATCCGTAGGTGACAATATGTTCGATACACTCAAGAGAAATGAGCGGTCGGTCATGTGTGGCCAGATTACAAGATGTTCTTGTTGAACCCAGTGTACTCCTCCATAAAGATACACTATCGGAAGGTGGTTCCATACCTTGTCATAGTTGGAAATTCAATCTCCAAAAAGCGCCCACGGTTTTCGATTTTATATTATTATATATGTAGAGGTGAGATGCAAGCGTTCTTCTATATGATTATTTATTTGATTTAGACACTATTAAAATATTAAAATAATTATGATTTCAAAAATGGTTTGGGTTATCATAAGGTAAAAACCGTCCATGTTTATGTGTGGATTGGTCTTAGATTATCCTTTTCTTCGAAATGATTTTTAACTTTAAAAAATCAAGTTGAATGCTACCAATAATTTAGTGAGTTTTTCTCATGTTGGTTCACCATACAGACCTGTGGTGTTTGTAATGTTCGGGTCATACCGAGTTGGGTCAGACCGAGTTGTGCAGGTTCAGGATAAGATGATATGAATTTCAGGAGATAAGCCAGAATAGTTCAGGTTTATGATATATATCTAGATATTATTCTGTTGTGTAAGGACAGACTGTTATAACTATCCAGATGAATTGAATGTCCACTGTACTCTGATGAATTGTAAGTACTATTTCAAGTTTTAAAATAGAGATTTATTTCTGTATTATATTTTATTCTGCTGCAATGTGAGACTCTGTGTATTGTGTTTAGTCCTTCTTCTCCTTTTTCTTCTATTCTAATCTTTCTATCCTATCTTTTATCACCCTCTAATTTCTTTCTATTATCTTTATGGGTTTTCAATACTTGAACTTGGACAAGAGGTGTATTAGTGTCTGGATTCGAGAGTCGAACTTCCCAGGTTGCTACAGTTGGTATCAGAGCATAAGGTTTTGGAATTACCTTGGCTCTGTGGCGTAATTGTAACAACCCGGAAAATCTGAACCAGTTTGAAAATTTTAATTTGGTTATTTTCAGTGAATTTAAAATATTTAAAATAAATATTTTAAATAATAACGATGAAAAGTGAGTTTGAATCGACGCTTGAAAATAAATATAATTACTTTGAATTATAAACAAGTCCTGAAATGGCGCGACAGTTTCAAAAATTGAATTCAAACTTTGATTGACTGTACCAGGTGCAAAACAAAACGGATTTTAGTGAAACCAAAAATATTCAAGTCTGTTAGTGAATATCTTTCTAACGAATCTGAAAAATCGAAGTTTCATAGCGGGAAGCAAAAGTTATGACCAAAAGAATTTTCAAAAAGGTCGCTATAGAGTTTATATAGCCCGTGAAAATGGCCATTTTGCAAACGACCTCAGAATTCGACGAAACCACTTTCGTTGGATCCGGGATATCAAATTATTGCTAGGTTTCAAATTTCATAATTTTTGAAGCTATTATGTGAGCGTGGCAAAGGAAAACGTGTTTGGTCGATTTCTATTAAATTGGATCAACCAGAAAGGGCCATTTTTCAAACGGTCTCAGAATTCGACGAAACTAGTTTTGTTGGCACCGTATCGTCAAAACATAGCTAGATTTATTTTTCGGGAATTTTTACAATCAGTATGTGGCCCCGACAAATTGAAATGTACGTTCAAATTAAATATTGAATGTTTTATATTTTAATTTGAAGGAAACCTGACTGAAACAGTCGAATGGGCCTACGAAACATATCCTATTGTGTTCGAAATGGGAGTATTTGGCTAGGGATGATAGTCATTGGGTTTGAATTGGAGTTCATATGAGATAAGGGGTATTTGAAAATTTTAAAAACATATAAATAAAAAAAAAATTTGATTGGCCGTTCATTTCTCTCTCTCCCTTTTCTCTCTCCCCATCCTCATGATTAACGGCAGCCGTCCTTTATTTCTTCCCTCCTCTTTATCTCCTTCCACGCTCACCGATAGCCAATGCCCAAGTTGAAGATTTTGATGACCTCTCCGAGAGCTTCACATCCATAGCTGGTACGCCCTTCCTCGTCGCTCCTTTCTCGAGATTCGCGCCTCCAAAGCTGGGAGCTTTCAGCCGCCGCCGACGTCAGCTCCGACCACCGAACTGGCCAACTCCATCGCGCGCCTGAGCGCCGCGCCTAGCCCTTCATCGCAGTGCAGCCCGATCGTCACCTCATACAATGGATAACGAGAAATCTCAAACCTTGTTTTGAAGAAAAATAGAGAGGTACGACTAATTTTAAATTAAACTATAATATAGCATTTTAAAGCGCTACGGTTTTTGATTTCACTGTAAAAATTTATCTTTTTCGTTTGTTGACGAAATTCTGTGAAACAAGAGACAGTGGACTCGTGTGGACGTCTTCTACATTCTAGAAGAGACCGCATATTTTTCTGAGCCTTCTGCTATTTTTGGTGGAGTGGAACCCAATGTGAGATTTCTGAATTATAAACGATATGGAAAGCGACGATGTATAAGTTATATAGTCGATGTATGAGTTATATAAGCGTTGTACACCTCATGTATAAGCGTTGTATAAGTTCTACGTTCGATGTATAAGTTATATATGCGTTGTAAAAATTATATATATGTTGAAATAGAAGTGAAATATACTTATAATATATATATATATATATATATATATACACGCCTCTCGTCCACAAACCATGGATGATATTTATTGGTTGTAATTGGTTTGAAAATTGGTTGATAGCGAATGGTTGATTAGAATGGTTTGTGGTTGAAATTGATTGATTGTGGTTGAAAAATACCCCTTTGTGGTTGAGAATTATTTGGCTGAAACCACATAGGATTAGTTTGTCGAAAAGAAAGAAAAATATACATGCCGCCTGCGTGCATACTAGATGCATGAAACCCATTGTTAAAAGCTGCGAGGCTTTAAGGTAGAGCGAGGAGCCGTACTAGGGACGGTCCCGGTTTTAACTACCCTGCCGTTATGCTGCCAAAATTTTCAATAATATTCATGTGTTAGAATTATTTTCATGTGTTGAAACTATATTCGTGTGTTGAATAGAAAACATTCATGTGTTGAATAGAAATTCATTCGTTGAATAGAAATTCATGTGTTGAATGGTATTCGTGTTATAAATAAATTGTTTTAACAATAAAAATCACATTTTTATTTTATATATACGAATTATAGAAATCATTCATGTGTTGAACAGAAATTCATTCGTTGAATAGAAATTCATGTGTTGAATGGTATTCGTGTTTGAAATAAATTGTTTTATAATAAAAGTCATATTTTTATCATCTATATGAACTATATAAAATAGTCGTGTTTTGAAATAATTTGTTTTATAATAAAAATCATATTTTTATCATCTATATGAACTATATAAAATAGTCATGTTTGAAATAAATTGTTTTATAATAAAAATCATATTTTTATCATCTATATGAACTATATAAAATAGTCATGTTTTGAAATAAATTGTTTCACAATAAAAATCACATTTTTATTATATGCATGAATAGTTAAAAATAGTGAAGTGTCGAAATAAATGTCTATTGGATAAAAATATCATTTTTATCAAATGTATGAACAGAATATGGGTTTGAAATCAAAGAATCGATTATATTTATATATATATATATATATAATTAAAATATATCGAATAACGAAGCTGCAGTTCGTGTTTTGAAACCGTGATTTCAAACGATTAGTGCGGGAGATCCGACTGTCGGATTTTCCGAAACCATAACCGTTGGGTTCGTCTTGGAAATATCTTCCCAACGATACCCACTTTGTGAAAATCCAACAGTTGGATTGTCTGGAATGTTTAATTCAAATCTGAAGAAAAACAGCGCCAGAATCGATTATATATATATATATATATATATATAAAAATATAATTAAATTAAATCGAATAACGACGATGCAGTTCGTATTTTGAAATCGAAACTTCAAATGAGTGTACCGGGAGATCCGACCGTCGGATTTTCCCGAAACTGAAATTGTTGGATTCTTTTTTGAAAAGATCTTTCTAATGATATAAATTTGTGAAGATCTAACAGTTAGATTTTCAAATATGTGTAAATCAAATCTGAAGAAAAACAGCGCCATGGCTGCCTTATGGCCTGAAGCGTCGTTTGAATAAATTGGCTATTTTTAAATAAATAAAAATAGCGATAAATCGTTATAAAATATTATAAACGATATGGAATGTGAAATTTAAAAACTAACTGAAGGTTAGCTAAGTCGAATGGTTTCCTGGGTTTTGATCTGATGTTAGTTTCGGCCTTCGGGGTTAATATTTGGGAAATCGTTCTCTTACTAATTTACGGTTAGTGACTAATGAATTGGAATAAGGCGTATGTTGTGTTTGTGTAGCACTTGTTTATTATATATGCGAGTTGCTCAGAAAGACCGGGTTTATCCCATTTTGAATAACTGAATCAACGATAAGAAATCGATGATGAAGACGGTGATTGAAGACCAAAGATCTTCACCTCGGTTGGATGGTAACTGATGTCCTGATTGGGAGGCATCCCGAAATATGGATAATGAGTGGTGATCATCCAGACGTACGTGGAGATCGATGGGTATGCGAGGTATATAGTGCCTCCGGTTTCGTTCAGACCCAGAACGGACTTGTAAATGGACTGTGTGTCTGACATTGGAATTCATTCTGTGTGATTGATCGCCATCAGTTGCATGGTGTGAATTGCCTGTGTGGCATGCTAAGATGCAGTGATCAAGGCTTCTGTTGAAAAGAAAAGTCTTGTGGTTGATGATCAAAGCACCTCCTGTGTGGCACTGCTTTGTGTATAACGTGAATTCACGAGCCTCACACCCCGATCAGAAACGGGAGAGGACCTTAGGGAGGGCATGCGTTTCCTTCTAGCTAGAGGTGGTGTCAGTGCTTAAATTGGCTGACATATATACTATTTTCACCTGTGTGGTTGTTGCTGTTGCGAGGCGCCTCGGATATATCGGTGACTATGTGAAGCTGATGGAGTCATTCGTTGGCTCATTTACGCCCCAAAGGGCGGGGAAACGTAGTGTTCAGGCATTTTAATCCACATCGATGGACCGGCCCTGACGATCCAAGGGTCGATGCACTCTAACCCTGAGGCTTGGGCTAGAGAGTCTAGAAGTCGGTAAGGACTATCTTTTGCCTTGGTTCATGACGGAAATCCAATTTCCAAATACGTGATTATGCGGTTTTGATTGTATACCTATATATGGCGACATAGTGGTATATGGCATTAATGCCGTCTTTGATTGATACTTATGATTTGAAATTGTTTTTGAAACATGTAAACACTAGTAGTAATATCAAATGCTTTTGTTTTATTCGTATCAAGCATATTTTGGCCATTATAAGGTAAAAACTCTATCCTCCGGTTTGCGTTCCATTGTGTGATCTGAACTGAGTCTTTTAACGGCTTCATTTTTATAAAAACCATTACGATGTTTTAAAGATTTACTTGTTTTAAAGCACTGGCAATCTAATGGAGTAAACCTGTTCCGCGAAACTGGCGTGGTCCAATGATTAGCCAAATTATATAATGAGTTAAGTAGATTTCGCACCAATCCCATGACTGACTCGTTGTTTGTTTCACGTGCAAACTCGGGTGCCCCTTTTTCTACATGGGTGGCCTTGTGTTCAGGTTTTAGCAGGCTCCTTCTGGATAGCTGGAGCTGAAGATGGATTCTATTATTTATCTCTTTTATGATGTTCAGCTCCTATTGTACATATTATGTTTGTTTTCCGCTGTAGACATTTATGTACAGCTGAACTGTATTTGTGCTAAGTATGATCCTGTATACTGTGTAACTCTAATGATTACGTTTATCCAGTGTCTTATTTGTTCATTATCTAGTGTATTTATTTAATTCTGTTCTGTTATTATCTGTTTATGTGTTATACTCCAAAGATTACCCTTGACACCGTCGTACGGGGTTTTGGGGTCGTCACATCGTGGTATCAAAGCTTTGGTTAAGCTTAGTGCTGGAATATAACATATTAACGAACTCGTCAGAAATAGAACCAGTAGAGTTCTAGGATGAGTAACTCATTACAGATAGGATCAGTAATATCCTAGTATGAGTATAGCAAAATGAAACACACCCCGATAGACACATTTACATTCAAGTATATGTTTCTATGTTTTAAAATACCTTTTCTGTTGACCTGACACTTGATCTGCTATTTGCAGAAGTACTAGAAAATGAGTGTCAGAAACAGAAGAAATGCAGAACCAGCTCTAGAGGCTCTATTTAAGAGATATCGAAATCTAGGTGTAGCACAATTCTCGGGAAATGAATCGATCATTCAAACTCAGGCATGGATGAGTTCTGCTGAAAGAATTTTTGAGCGTTTCCAACTGAGAGACGATCAAAAAAGATTAGTGGCATCTTGGACGCTCAAAGAAGAAGCTTTAATCTTGTGGGGAACAATTATTAAGGATAATCCAGAAGGTGATATCACCTGGGATAGATTCAAAGAAGTTTTCAGTGAAAGATTTATTCCTCCAGAAGCAACTGAGCGGTTATGTGATGAATTCTCTTATCTGATACAAGGAGATATGACCATTCCAGAATATCATAAGAAATTCAACGAACTTTCTCACTTTGCCCCGCATTTGATTCAAGATCCAAAGAGGAAGAATCTGAGGTTTATTCATGGCCTGCAAAGAAAATACCAGAATAGTGTAATGGGGCATGTGAAGCTTCCTTTTTCTGAAATTATATACATAGCTTACCAGTATGAGGATCTCGACAAGTAAGGTATGTTGCACTATGAAGGGGAAGTCAGTTCGAGTAACAATGATGAGTCTGAGACTGATAATCCTGAGGCCAGTACAATGCCTGAGGTCAGTAAGAAGCCCCGAGCCAAGAGGAAAAGGGTTAAATCTGAGAAAGAACCAATAACGATTGCCGTATGCAATAACTGCAATAAGCAGGGTCATTTGTCGGTAAATTGTAGAGCTTTAAAGAAACAAAGAAAGGATGGATATAGAGCCAATCGAAAGCAAAAGAAGAAGAGATTTAGACCTGATGAGGAGTTTCAAGAGATTAGGGAGTGCAAACAATGCCATAAGACTGGTCACCTTGCAAAGGATTGCCCGCTCTTAAAGAAGCCTGAAATAGTTCAAGTGAATGAAGTGGCAGAAACTCCATCACCCACAGCTAGTACGGGAAGGTCTGATGTTTTGCAAGGCACGCTTAATGTCAAAAATATTCCAGTTAAAGTATTGTTTGATACAGGTGTGTCACGAAGCTTTATTGCAAAGAATGCAGTTAAGAAGTTGGATTTTAATTTGAAAAAGCTCAAAGAACCCATAACTATCCATAATCCGGTTGGGAATTCCCTCGATCTTAGTTGGATTTGTGCGGTGCCTGTTTCTTTTTCGAGATATAAGTTTCCTACCATCTCTATCATCATGAATTTTACTGAATTCGATCTTATATGGGGATTGGATTGGTTAACAAAATATGAAGCTGAGGTTAAATGCGCCGACAGAGTCGTTAGGGCGAAGATTAAATCAGGTGATTATATAATGAATCCCTGTGAAGGTCAGAATTCTGATAGAAAAGACTTCTGGGCAGCTTTGGATGTTTCTCCTGCTCAAATAGAAAATATCCCTATAGTCACAAAGAATATTCCCGAACTCATGAAAGATATTCCTGTCGTAAAGAATTATGCAGATGTGTTCGAAGAAGTTGTTAGCTAACCTCCGTAGAGAGAAATTGATTTCAAGATCGCTTTAATTCCGAATGCAAGGCCAGTAGTGCACGTTATTCGAAGAATGACTCTAAAGGAGAAAGAACTAGACAATCAAACTCGACAGCTTGTGTGGAAGGGTCTGATCAGGCCTAGTTTCTCTGATTGGGGAGCAGCAGTGGTGTTTGTAACGGTACTCTGCAACTATGTGTGGATTATCATGACTTGAATAAGAAGACAATAAAGAATAAATATCCATTGCCGCGAATTGATGATTTATTGGATCGTCTAAATGGAGCACAAATATTTTCAAGGATGGACCTTGCTATAGGTTTCCATCAGCTTCGTATTGCCGAAGAGTGTGTTCCTATGACATCATTCAGATGTCCAGACCTATTCTACGAATGGTTGGTAATGTCGTTCGGCTTATGTAACGCTCCATCTTACTTCGTCGATCTGATGAATCGAGTGTTCAGAGGAGTCTTGAATAAGTTTGTTCTGGTTTTTATTGATGATATTCTAATCTTCTCTAGGTCAAAGGCCGAACATGAAGTGCATTTAGAGCAAGTTCTAGAAATTATGAGAAAGAATGCATTGAAAGCTAAACTTTCCAAATGTATATTCTGGCAAGATGAAGTAATGTTTCTTGGCCACGTCGTATCGAAAGAAGGAATTGCTGTGGATCCAAGTAAAATACCACTATTCAAAACTGGAAATAGCCTAGTACTCCTACAGAAGTCCGAAGCTTTCTTGGATTGGCTAGTTATTATCGGAAGTTCGATAAAGATTTTTCGAAGATATCTAGTCACTTAAAGAAGCTTACAAAGAAGCACTCATAATTCAAGTGGACTCCAAAATGTGAGGAGGCTTTTGAGAAGCTAAAGTTAAGATTAACAACGGCTCCAGTGTTAACGATTATCGATGGCAATCAAGACTTGAAAGTCTGGACAGATGCCTCTAGAGAAGGTCTTGGTGCAGTATTAATACAAAGGGGTCAAGTGGTTGCTTATGCTAGCCGTTAGCTAAAGCCACATGAGAAAAACTACGTTACTCATGATCTTGAGTTGTTAGCCATTGTATTTGCTTTAAAAATCTGGAGGCACTATCTTTTGGGTGAGAAATTCGAGCTGTTTACATATCATCAGTCGTTAAAGTATCTGTTCACCCAGAAAGACTTGAATCTGAGGTAGCAACGTTGGCTAGAGTACCTTGTAGCATACGATTTTGAGATTCTGCACACTTCAGGGAAAGCCAATGTCGTGGCCGATGCGTTAAGTAGAAAGAATGAAATGATCGCCAGCTTTATTATTACGACTTCCTTGATTGACAAAATATCCATTCTTCAGAAGGATGATAATTTTATTAAGGATATGATTAGAAGGATTCAGAAGGGTGAACCCTCGTGTTTTCAAATAGATAATGATGGGACCCTGAGATTAAGAGGAAGGATTTGTGTTCCTGACATCCCCGAGCTAAAAAGGGAGGTGTTAGACGAATGTCACAAGTCCAAGCTGAGTATCTATCTAGGTGTGACAAAAATGTATAACGATCTCAAGTGAACATTCTGGTGGAAGGCTATGAAAAGGGATGTTTCAATATATGTTAGCAGGTGCTCTACTTGCCAACTAGTCAAAAGCGACCAACAGAAACTTGCTGGATTGTTGCAACCGGTGGACGTTCCAGGTTGGAAGTGGGAACATATTTCCATGGACTTCATAGATGGTTTGCCCAGAACCAGGAAAGGAAATGACAGTATTTGGGTGATCGTAGATTGCTTCACGAAGACCGCCCATTTCATACCTGTCAGATCGAACCGAACTGCTCAGAGTCTGGCGCAGATATATTTCAAGGAAATTGTTAGGCTACATGGAGTGCCGCTCAGTATAGTTAGTGATAGAGATCCAATATTTACTAGCAAATTCTAGGAGGCATTTCAAGTAGAACTGGGAACAAAGCTGAACCTAAGCACCGCTTATCATCCTCAGACAGATGGTCTGAATCGTATACTAGAAGATTTATTGCGGGCTTGTGTTCTTGATTTTGGTGGATCATGGGAAGACCATTTACATTTTGCTGAGTTCTCATACAACAACAGCTACCAAGCGAGCCTAATAATGTCACCATTCGAAGCATTGTGGTAGACTGTGCCGATCTCCTACTTGTTGGGTCGAACCTGGTAATAGACTTGTATTGGGACCTGATATGATCCGTGAAGCTGCAGATAAAGTTGATTTCATTAAGAAATGATTACTCACAGCTCAAAGCCGATAGAAGAGCTATGCTGATTCGAGAAGAAGAGATTTGGCTTTTTCTGTTGGTGATTATGTGTATCTAAGGGTTTCTCCAATGAGGGGAGTCATTCGATTTGGCAAAACTGGGAAGTTGGCGCCCAGATTTATTGGATGATTCCCTATTCTCGAACGGATTGGGACCCTCGCTTATAGAATTCAATTACCATATTGGTTGCCTGGAGTGCATGATGTATTTCACATATCTCAACTTCAAAAGCACGTCCATGATCCGGACTTGATCGTGGAAGAAGCAGCACAACAGGAAATTGAAATTACTCTAGAATTGGTTGCGAGAAGAGAGCCGCTAAAGATTATCGGAAAAGAAACCAAAGAACTGAGGAACAAGAAGGTTCACTTTGTCAAAGTGCAATGGAGTGGAGATCCGCGAGATTGTACTTGGGAAACAGAGGAAAGCATTAAAAAAGCCTATCCTAAGTGCAGGGTGGATATCTCTGATTGACTCTGGTGCAAGGTACATCTAACATATTTTGCATTTCCATTCTATTCTTTACTTTGCTGTTGCTTTCTTTACATTGATGTAAACTTTTTAATTATATAATCTGATTATTTTAAAAAGAGTATATGAATCGATTAATATATTTTTGAAAAGTTAAAAATAAAATTGATTGTTGTTTATGTTGTGTGATAGTGGATTTGATTAATTAAATTATTAGAAATGTTGGCTAGCTTTTTGACCAAGCCACCCAGGTTCATTCACAAGAAGAAAGTATGAAACTACATTCCCTAAGTACATGAAGGAACGGATCGCACCATCGAATCGCCCCTCATCGGATCGCACCTCAACGGATCGCCCCCATTTCATCAGCGAAACGACACCTCTATGCGACTCGATCCGTACATACATTACTGCCCTGTATAGACCGATCTGATCCCCTAATACACGGCGAAGCCTCTGACCCGTTCAAGCACGAGCTAGTCTTCGGCGATCCGAGATGCACGGATCTAGCGACACGTGTCCCCAACCGTCATTTTGACTGATTCTCCCCATTTGCTCGATCCGATTTTCAAGGGGATTGCGACACCTGTCCACAACGGCTAATTTGACTATTTCTTCATCGGCTGCGATGCGATCCGATGTTCTCGGGATTCGTGCCACGTGTTACCATGATCCGCCTGACAAAATCAGCTATAAATGGCCCGAAGCTTGGCATTTTTGGGATATTTTTTGGCAATATTGAGATCTGATTCCGCCATTATTGTCATACTACCATTTCTTATCAGTTTTACTGCTAGATTATTGAGAGAAATCACAATTGTAAAAGTGAGCTAGAGAGAGATAATTGATTGTACTAGCATTCAAAGTATAATCGATAACATATAAAGTGGACGTAGGCTCGTTAACGCCGAACCACTATAAATCCTGTGTGTTTTCTGCTTTTTCTTCATTCTCCAGTTAAAACTCTATAAGATTCAAAACAATTTGGGTGTTAGGTCCAAATTTTGATCTAATATTTTGGTGCTTTCACTGAGAAAACAGTCTTAAATCTTCACTATTCAGTTCTTTGAAGATTCCAGCGACATCTGATATCATGGCTGGAAAGAGATCTAAGGAAGTACGCGCTTCACGAACCAATGAAACCGCGAATGAAGCAGTTGAAGAAAGTGTGCACGAGCTAGGCAATGAGGGAACTTTGGATCGCGGAGCGCCGGGGGCGAACCGATCCGATGAAGATGACACGCTCCGAGTCGACGAGAACGAGGCGATCCAGACTGCTGAAGGGGTTGTTACTCGATCCCGGGATAACGCCTCGAATCCTCCGCGTACCGTGACCACGAACCGATCCCAAGGGGGCGCTACGAGCCACCATCCTCGATCCACAGCGATCCGAATTGATGATCGGACAACAACTCGACCTGGAAAGGAGCCTATGGCTCGCTCCTGCCGTCCTGGCCCCTCCGTTCGACCTGGCTCAAGCTCTTTGTGCATAAGAGAAAGTGATGATGATTAATATGACCCTGCTGCTCCCGCTAGTGAGGGGGATCTCTCTCGCTTTTCCGAAATGTGGGAGAGACTGTTTGATGAATTGGCTGCCCAAAGGCAGGAAAGCTCCGTTCTGCGACAAAATTTGACCGCTATGGATATAAGGCTTAATGATCTCGTAAGGCAAAGGACGCCGCCAGTTCGTCCGCTCACTCCAGGATATTCTTCTTCGTCAGAGGAATCGCCGAGACTTCCGCGGCGACCATATGAGAGACCCGAAAACATAGAGCAACTTCGGTTCGGGACCCTGTCGTCACGAGAAGAAGAGGCACTGGGTGCAGGGCCCTCAAACCATAATGTGAACGATCACGCCGCAACTCCCAGAGCTCGAGGTGCGGACATTCCTGTACAGAACAGACTACCTCAGCCCCGTCGCCGCACAAATGCTCATGGTAACAGGGGGCAACGAAGCCCAATCCGAGCCCCGGATTTTGTGACTGCTCCCGGAAGAGAGATTAGAGAACCCCGCCGAGCAAGAAGTACTGACCCTGAACCTCCGCTGACCAGTGCAAATGTTGCAGCTATGATCCATCAAATTCTAGCGGATAGCCGTGGACATCGGAATGAAGATTGGGGAATTGACCGCAGTCACACCCCTTTCATTGATGATATTTTGGATGCGACTTTCCCGAGGCGTTTCAACATGCCACAGATGAACCGATACGCAGGTAGATCTGATCCTGTCCAACATCTGATGAGATATTCTTGGTCAATGACCGCTGCCGCATCTTCTGACGCTGTCAAGTGCAAAGCATTTCCCATATTCTTGGAGGATGTAGCATTGTTATGGTTTACTGCTTACCAGCAAGATCAATTTCTAGCTTCAGGGAGTTGAGTGAGAAGTTCGTGGAACAATTCCGCATCTATGCACAAAAGACAAAGAGTGTGATTGACTTGTTCCTTGTCAAGCAGCGACCAGCCGAGAGTTTGAGGGTGTACCTAGACCGTTTCAACCTGGCCGCTACTGAAGTTAAAGATCCTCATGAGCCAAACGTTGTCGCAGCTCTGATTGATGGAGTAGATAAAGACACTGAATTTGGTAGATACCTGGCAGGCAAGCCACCCCATACTAGAGAGTTATTCTACGAAAAAGCAAACGTACATTTATGCCGGGAAGAAGTATATGCTAACCGAAAGGCAAAAACGGCCGATAAGGAGGAAATCCAGAGCAATGTCGCCTTTAAGCAGACAGGAGACAGCTCGGGGAAGGTCGAAGTTAATGTCGGAAATCGGAATCAGGGTGGTAGTCAGTCAGGGAATAATGAAAATAACAGTAATGGCAACAACCGGAAGAGGAATCGAGGGAACGACTCCCAAAGAAGGACTCTTCCCAGGGCTTTTGAGAATTATACGCCAATAAATGATACTTTGGAAAATATCTTCATGGACTCGTACAATGTCCTCCAGAATAAGAGGCCACCTCCCAGAGAGTCGACGAAGAAAGAACGCGAAACGGGGAAGTTTTGTCTCTTACATCAGATTCATGGCCATTCGACAAATGAATGCTGTCACCTAAGAGATGTAGTCGAGAGGCTTCTTCGAGAAGGAAAATTAGATGAATACATAGTAACGCCCAGAGATAGGGGGCAAGCCGTACAGGCCCCAAATCAGAACCAGAATCAACCTACTGTCAGGAAAACTGCCCAGCAAAAGGGAAAAGACCTTGTTATCAATACCGTAATCAGAGGGCTTTATCTCGTCGGACACAGTTCCAAGGCGTTGGATCAGTATGTCAATGCAGCCAAGCAACACCTCGAGGTAGGGGAGTGTAGCGACCCCGAGGCCAATGTCCCAATAAAGCAACAAAAGATGATGTCCGACGATGTCGTTTTCTGAGAACGAGAAAGTATTGGAGTCCATGCTCCGATTGAAGATCCATTTGTAATCACAGTACCTATTGGCCCGGCCACTGTTCATAAGGTTTTGGTGGACAATGGGAGTTCCATCAACATTCTTTTCAAAAGGACGTTTGACCAGATGAACCTCGAGATAAAAGACTTGAAGCCCTATCAGGGATGGATCCGTGGATTTAACGGAGCATCCACCGCTCCAGTGGGTAATGTAGAGTTACCAGTTACGCTTGGGGAAGGAGAACGCCAGAAAGTGAGAATCCTTCCCTTCATGGTTTTGAATGTTGAATCACCCTACAATGCTTTCTTGGGCCGACCGGCCCTCGTAAAGTTTAGAGCCTGTATAGCCCCCTGGTGCTTATTATTGAAATTCCGCACAGAAGCTGGCGTTGGTATTGTCAGAGGAGATCAGGTTGCTGCACGAGCATGTTATGTTGTCGAGCTAAAGTTACTTCGCAATGGAGGGGACATAGAAACCAAGGGCGCTTCTCCCTCTACAAGGGCGGAGACCTTACAGCAACTAAAGAGGATAACCGTAGGAGAGTCGCCCAGAGAGTTGCCCGAGGATATAGATCCCAGAGAGGACCAAGAACCTGGGGGCAGAATGGCGACTCCCAACGAGACAACTGTGGATGTACCGATCGATGATAGTGACCCAGAGAAGGTCCTTAAGATTGGATCCCAGTTAAATCTGAATCTCGCTAAAGAACTGACGGATTTCTTAAAAAATAACTTGGATGTATTTGCTTGGACCCACGCAGACATGTGCGGGATATCCCCATCAATCATGAGCCATTCATTAAGCATCAACCCTAAACATCCTCCGGTAAAGCAAAAAAGGCGAATGCTGGGCCCAGAGAGGTCCGCTGCCTTGAAAGAAGTTGGAAAGCTAAAGAGTAATGGATTTATCAGAGACTCGATCTACCCAGACTGGATTTCAAATCCAGTCCTGGTAAAGAAGGCCAACAGGAAGTGGCGAACGTGTATCGACTTCTCGGATTTGAACAAAGCCTGCCCAAAAGACAGTTTTCTGTTACCCCGGATCGACCAGTTGGTGGACTCGACGGCGGGTCATGAACTTCTCTCATTTATGGATGCTTACTCAGGATATAACCAGATTCCAGTGCATGTTCCATATCAAGAACACACTAGTTTTATCACGGATCTGAGATTATATTGCTATGTAGTGATGCCCTTTGGCTTGAAGAACGCAGGCGCTACATATCAACGTTTAGTCAACAGAATGTTCTATAACCAGATCGGGAAAACAATGGAAGTATACGTCGACGACATGTTGGTTAAGTCCAAGCAATCCTCCCATCACACTACGGACTTGGCAGAGATGTTCGACATTCTTCGAAAGTACGGAATGAAACTCAACCCAACAAAAAGTTCATTCGGTGTCGCCTCCGGAAAATTATTGGGGTTCATCGTCAGTTCCCGTGGGATTGAGATTAATCCAGACCAGATCGCGGCAATCAGAGACATTCAGGAACCTAGGCAAATTAAGGATGTGCAAAGCCTTGCAGGAAAAGTAGCCGTACTAAGCAGATTTATCTCCAGGGCTACGGACAAATGCATCCCATTCTTCGAATTAATAAAGCGGGGAAAACGCCACTTCAAATGGACGCCTGACTGCGTAGAAGCATTTCAGAACTTACCGAGGCACCTGCAGAAACCTCCGATATTATCTAAGCCGATGGATCATGATGACTTATTCGTGTACTTGGCAGTGTCATCCCACGCGATCAGCTCAGCGTTGGTAAGAGAAGAAGATAAGGTCCAAAGACCTGTGTATTACGTGAGCAAAAAATTGACAGCAGTAGAGCGTAATTATCCAAGGATAGAAAAGTTGGCATATAGTTTACTGATCGCCTCTAGTAAGCTTCGACATTATTTTCAGGCGCATCCCATTACCATATACACCGATCATCCACTCAAGAAATTTCTACAGAAACCAGAGGCGTCTGGAAGATTACTCAAATGGAACATTGAGTTAAGCCAATTTGATCTGAACTTTCAGCCCCGACGGTCAATTCGGGGGCAAGTGATAGCCGACTTCATAGCAGAGTTTACTGTCCCGGAGGAGGATATAGCAAACGATGAAGTTGATCCTTCAAAATTACTTTTCAATCCCAATGCCTGGAGATTGTATACTGATAGCGCTAGGAACGACGAAAGATCCGGCGCTGGAATAGTGCTTGAAACTCCCGAGAAACGATTGATATCCTATGCTATTCGGATGGAGTTTCATGCCACTAACAACGACTCCGAATATGAAGCCCTGATAGCCGGACTAAGGATCGCAAAGGAGTTAGAAGTCACAAAGATTGACATCTTTTGCGATTCCAAGTTAGTTGTGAACCAGGTTACTGGAAAATTCCAAGCCAAAAGTGCAAGATTGATTTTATACTTGAAGAAAGTGAAGGAGTTGCTGAACGACTTTGATCATTACAGCATATCTCACATTCCGCGGTCAGAGAATCAACAGGCGGATAAGTTGGCAAAGATGGCTAGTTCCGACGATCCTGAAGAGGCCGGGCTAGCCCCTGTCGAAGTACTTCGGTCCCCTAGTATAGATCAAATGGAAATCGATCGAATACTAGAGACGGAACCAGAAAGGGAGTCGTGGATGACCCCTCTAAAAAATTTCTTGATGAATGGAGCGCTTCCGACCAAGAAAAGCGAGAGGTGTAAAGTAATTCATAAAGCTGCCCGATACGTTCTGCAAGGCGGAGTTCTTTACAGACAAGGATTTTCGATGCCCCTTCTTCGGTGTATAGCTCATGATGACATCAAGCGTGTGCTGCAGGAGGTACACGAAGGTGAATGTAGCGATCACACTGGAGGGCAAACATTGGCGAACAAGGTGTTGCGGCATGGTTATTTCTGGCCTACCATAAACAAGGATGCGGCGTAATACGCACGACGGTGTGATGCGTGCCAGAGATTTTCAAAAATACCTAGAGCACCTCCTAATCAGTTAAAAACAATGACGAGCCCATGGCCTTTCGCTATGTGGGGAATTGATATCATTGCAAGTCTCCCATAGCTAGGGGTGGAGCAAAGTTCGCTATTGTAGCCATGGATTATTTCACTAAGTGGGTCGAGGCTGAACCACTGACTACAATCACAACCAAACGAGTGATCAATTTTATCGTTAGAAACATCATCTGTCGATTTGGGATTCCAAAGATTGTGATAACGGATAACGGAACTCAGTTCGATAGCACTAAATTCAGAAACTTCTGCCAGAAATACCATATTGAGAAACGATACACCACTGTGGCGCACCCGCAATCGAACGGACAAGTCGAAGCGGCGAATAAAGTGATCTGAAAAGAAGACTGAAGCGGGCCAGAGCCATGTGGGCTGATGAATTGCCCTTGGCACTATGGGCCTACAGGACAACGTATAAATCGGCAACAGGACATACCCCCTTCTCCCTTGCTTTTGGAACGGAAGCAGTCATCCCGGTTGAGATAAAGGTACCTTCTCACCGAGTGACTTATTATGATCCGATGACTAATAACGAATTGCTCCTTGAGTCCCTAGATATGATCGAAGAAAAGAGGGATGAAGCAGACCTGCGTGCCTTAAGATGCAAACAACAGGTCGCTCGATACTACAACAAAAAAGATTCGAGCCCGAACCTTGGAACCCGGAGACTTGGTTCTGAAACGTGTCTTTCCACCCCCAACTCATATGGGAGCGAAGTGGGAAGGACCGTACTCCATTCTGAGTAAGCTTGATAATGGAACCTTCAAGCTGGCAACCGTAGATGGAAAAGGAATCCCCAGAGTGTGGAATGCCCAACATTTACGGCCATACTTAACATAAAAGTTTCAAATCTGTTCTTTTTCTTTGTTGAAAACCATGTACAAGGCACGACTCGCCTAGAATAGTCTGATTCCTTAAAGCAAAAAATTATAAAGTGGATGTAGGTCATGATTCGACCGAACCACTATAAAAATATTGTGTGTCGTTTACCTTTATTGCATTATTTATCTGTCTTTCTATTTTTATGAAAATTACTGTGAATCATGCAATGATCCCAGAAGCATATGATTTTAGGTGCCATCCATCAGAATGGAATGTAATCACCAGTCAAAATTCTGAGGATAACGGATATGGAGGCGATGTACCATGATCGGAACCGCCGTGACGGAACTCTAACTCTCCAGAGAGAGAGAGAGAGAGAGAGAGAGAGAGTATAAAAGCGTCTCCGATTGAGCGCTGAGAAAGAGCTCCTTCCCCGCTGAAGGATTGGGGAGTGATTGAACTGCTGAGCTCGAACTCTAACTCTCCAGAGAGAGAGAGAGAGAGTAGAAGAGCGTCTCCGATTGAGCGCTGAGAAAGAGCTCCTTCCCCGCTGAAGGATTGGGGAGCGATTGAACTGCTGAGCTCGAACTCTAACTCTCCAGAGAGAGAGAATATAAAAGCGTCTCCGATTGAGCGCTGAGAAAGAGCTCCTTCCCCGTTGAAGGATCGGGGAGCGATTGAATTTCTGAGCTCGAACTCTAACTCTCCAGAGAGAGGGAGAGTATAAAAGCGTCTCCGAGTAAGCGCTGAGAAAGAACTCCTTACCTGCTGAAGGAACAGGGATCGACTGAACTATTGAATTTGAACTCTAACCTCGGCGACCGCTAGGAGGGTATAAAGGAGTCTATGATTAAGCACTGAGAAAGGTGCCAGAAATTCAGTTCCACAAGAACAGTTATCTTATGAAATTTTCTAAGTCCCCCATATTCAGAAATAGGGGGCAACATGCGAATAATACTAATCAATCTTTAATAAGCCCTAGTTAAGCGCTACATTAACGACTGATTGGGGGCCATATGCATATACACTTGAACTTTAATGCAGCAATGCGGCACGAATTTTTTTAATTTTTTCTTTCTGTTGTTTGACTGATTTGTAGTTATTATTAGATGGTCTATGACTAAACATGGAAAGTTTATTTGAATACAGGTACACAATGATGCAAAAAGAGATAAACTTTCCTTTATATACTGCAAGCCTACAAAGTGAAAAACAACCTAGAAAACAAAAGTGAGGGCCAATCTCATAATTACATTTCCTGCCCAGTGGGAAACCTAAAGACAAAATATAAACAAGCGACAATATCCTATTTACGCTTTGACCTCTTCTCCTGCTTCTGTTTCTCCAGCTTCGCCTTGTTAGCGTCAGATTGATCTCCTTTCTTTCTCTTCCTTTTGTTTATAAGAGGAACATCCGACTCTTCAGAAGATTCCTCTTCCGCCTCTTTTCTCTTCCTTTTATCAGTAAGGGAAGCTGGGAAATCATCAGGATTTGCAAAATGAAGTTGTCTGCTGATGGATTTGGGCTGGATTTTCAAAATCATCCCAGTTTTGGGATCAAGTTCCGCGATAGGGACTATGTTCAGAGGCTCCTGTCCCACCATCTTCAAAGCCATCTCCTTTTCCAGCCTAGCTTTTCTGTTGGCCAAAGTTTCGTCATCATCGTCTTCGGTCTCTTTGGCGCCAATGATATCCTCCTTATCCTCTACATGGCGCCCATCCATGTCTTTCAAGGCCTCGATGGTTTCAGCATCCTTGGGAACATCAGCACTAGGTGCCAGGACGCTTTTCTCTGTTGTTGTGTCCTCAGTCTGCTTCGATATATCAACACCGGCACCTGGCGAGACGACCTCCTTCTCCGCCTCCTTTCCTTTCCTTTTGCAACACCCTTGTAGACGGGCTCACCACCTGTATTATGGGGAACACACGTTACTAATTCAATTGGTTGTTCTACCAGACGACGACAATTCACAATTGCTTTGACCAATTGTGGGGAAAAAAGGGAGATACCTTCCGCAGATCCTCCTTCTTGGGTAGCTGCAGGAGCTCCAACAACCACAGGAGTTAGGCCCAAAGGGATTAGTGGATCATCAGGATGGTATTCCTCAACTTCGGATGTCTTGGGTTCCACGGCTGAACTCGAACCTTCGTCAGCTTTGCCTTTACCCTTAGCCAGGGCCCTCTCCTTTTCCATTTCCGCTTGAATCAGACGACGACCTTCTGCCAGGTCCTCGGGCTCGTTATCCCTCAAGATGCTCTTCATCGACTCATGTTCATCAATTTCTTTGACTCCCAATCTCTGCTTCTCACCCTCAACGATGGCATCCCTTAAATTGGCTAAAGTAACGTGGTAATCCGGGATCCACGAGATGTTGCGGGTTTTGAGGACTTGGCCCAGGAAGTCAAAAATCATCTCTTCAAACCCCTCGATATCCTTCTCTCTCTCGAGGAGCTTGTTGTTAGAAGCAGTAGCCATTTTGATGGCACTTTCAACATTCTTTTCGGTGAGAGCCACCCGTCTCTCCGCATCCGCGACTTGATCATTCAAAATCACCTTTTCCGCTTCAGCCAAAGCTAAACTTTCTCTCAAACTTGCTTTTTCTGCCTCCCAGGCAGCTCTCTTAGCTTCAAAATGGCCTTGTACTGTCTTCAACTCAATGTTGGCCATTTTGAGATCTTCTACCTCCTTCTTTAAGGCCATCTTTTCTTGGCTATTTGAGTCAAGCTCCGAATGAAAGCGCTTCTTAGCATTCTCCAACTCGATCTTATAATTTTCAGCATTTCTTCGCGCTAAGGCGAGTTGGGATTGAGCATCTTCCAAGTCCTTCTCCATCTTTGTCCTGGCCCTTTCGTTGTTGTCAAGTTTCGCTTTAGATCTATGTGCTTCCATTTCGAGCATTCGGATGACTTCTGAAAGATTAACCGCATGTTTCTTCATCATCTCATACTGTCTGGCTACATGGCAAATGTGCCCGACAACTTCATTATCCCAGTTCTTAGGAACTGGCTCCAAGGCTAGAACAAACATCATCCTTTCGAAGAAGATGTTTGGGAATTGTTCCCGCAACTTTTCCAGCCTACCTTGAATCTCAGGACCATGGATGTAATCCCGTGACCCGGGGGCAGCCAACTCTGGCTGGCTGGAAGGGACGATGTCACTCCTCTCCTTTTCAGAATCTTTGATTGGATCCTTGCTTTTATCCTTAGACTCGTGGTGCCTTTTTGACGACCTGCTGTGAGAGGGAGCACTTTTCGGAGGAGTTAACTCTTTAGGAAGTTTCTTTCCCCCTGCAGGTACTACCGGATAATTGGGAAGCTTGCCAGATGTTGATTTCGGTGGAGACCGGGGTTGCGAGGAAGTCGGCTTGTGAGAAGGACCGCGAGAGCGCTCAGTACTCGGATGAAGACTGGGCGTGCCCTCACGAAGAGAACGATAAGAATAAGATCGCCTGCGAGACATCTTTCCTGCAAAAGAGAAAAGAGCATATTAAAACTTTGAATACTGACGATGTAAGAGTGCGGGGTCAGACAGTGTGTGTGATTTGTGCATCCCATATAATTCCCTCTAACAGACCCGGGCCTGAAGACAGGCTCATCTGAGTAGTTTCTTGTTCTCTAGTTGGAGCGATGGTCTCTTCAGAAGCAGGGAAGAATGGCTCCCCTTCAAAGTCCCTCTCTGTGTATACATCATCGGGCAGAGGAATTTTGCTCAGCTCGTTGAATAACTGTTCTTCTGTCAAATCATCGGGAGCAGCGGGTTCGATCGGAGGAGAAACTGGGATTTTCTTGGACTTGTCACCACGGGCCTCATCCCCTCTGTATATGTTCAAGTCCTCATCGTCTTGGATGACTATCGGGGAAGGACTCTTGCGAAATTTAGTTGTTTCTACTGTCTGCGATGTTCCCTCTCCCTCCGTTGGGGGCACGTATCTATAGGGTTTGCCGCCAGCGCCAAGTCCAAATCTTATATCCAGAAGATGATGCTTATGAAGATTCTCATCAGTGATGCACTTTTTGATCCTTAGAAAGTCGGATCTGCTTTGTAGAAGAATAAACAATCGATTATTGTATAACGGGCCCTCCGTTTTCGGGAAGACGTGATCTGTTTAAAACAAAGAGAAAGGGGGGATAATGTTAATGCTTCGGCTTCTTGAACAAGATATTCAGTCAAAAGATTAAAGTTTACTTGATTTAAGCCATCTTCTTGAGCACCCAGCCTGTTTCTTTATATAGAACCAATCAGACTTGGGATCCCCTATATTGCTGTATCCGTCATACAGAACCTTCCTATTCGCCACCGATTCAAAGAAAGAGAAATTTGGGGTTGCCGAGGAGCGATGCTTGAAAAGAAAGAAGAATGTTAAATCTCTGAATGTGAGTTCGGTATGTAGGATCTCCGCGTATGCAATATATGAGGTGTATAGAGATGCGTAGGCGTTAGGATGAAGCTGCATCGGAGCGATACCCAGTCGTTTTAAGGTCTCGATGACAATTGGAGGAAACAGAGGGATAGCCCCTACCAAGCACATGGTTCGGCTGACTGCCATATACCCTTCCGGAGCTAAGTGGGGTCTATCTTCACTATCGGGTGTCCTCAAATCATCCCAAGGAATCCCATGTCTCAGGCAGATTCTTTTAAGCTTTATGTCATCGAGTTTAGATGCTAAAGAATCAAAAAATTTCTCTATCCTGAGCGCACCAGGAATCTCGTCGGGAGCTCGCCTGTCTATCTTAGACTCTTCACTAGATGAAGTACTTTCAGACGGATCCGATTCCGTTGCCTCGTATTCAGATCCAGAATCTTCACCTCCTGGGTTAATTGGAGGGACCTCAGGGTTGTATTGCTCAGGAACCTCAGACTCCGTATCTGTAACGGATCTTGAAGAAGATTGATTATCCGACATTACTGTTAGGCGAGAAAACATGAAAAATGAGATTAAAACTACCCGTCCGCCGTGTGTGTGGGTGCTAGTGTGTGTGCTTGTGCATGCATTAAAGAAAAGTACAAGGGTCAATAAAATCATCCACACATTGGTCATCGTTCGATTGATAGATTATGCAGTTGTTCGATCTGGAATGTTCGTATCAAGGGCTCTAACCTAACTGTTCATCGATTTGTTAAAGTCGCATCATATTATTCGGTCAGCAATCGGATCGCAAGACAGGTTCGGATCGCGAAGTGAGGACGGATCGTGGTGAAGGACTCGATACGCGGAAGGGTATTAGGTTATGGAGAAGCTTCGAACCGTGAGGCGCACCAACTCATCTGGAACGAATCGCGATGGCTTCTTGGCGATCCGCATCGCCCCCATCCTGCACGATCCGAAGCTCTGAAACCTCCGCGATCCGACACTCACACGAATCGTAGCCTTGTCATTTCCGCGATCCGATCTGCTACCCAAATCAACTTTCCAGTTCAGCGCCCCCCTCGTCTCGCCACCACTCCGAACTCAGACCTCGCCCACGAAACGACCTGGTCATCTCTTCCTCCTTCTTCCTCAACTCTCCTCTTCGCACCAGGCACACTCACGTCCACTCTCACCAAACCCTATAAAATCCCGCTGTCCATACTCTCTAAACTAGTGCGAACACGGTAGAAACTTAAGAGAAATCGTCTAGTTACCTTTTTAAAGTTCGAAATCGGGCAAGAATTTGGAAATCGAAAATAAGGTTTTTCCTCAATGGAGCTGGCGATACGATACAAAAGCGAGAAGAAGGAAGAAAGTGGAGAGGAGGGTCGACTTATATAGGCAAAAGGGCGACCGTTTGTCTCCCCCTTTTTGTCTTATTCGATCCGCGAAAATAGGCGGGCCGCGAACCAAAAGCCCACCACGTCTCGAAGAGAAGCCCATCTCGTTCCGTTCCGTGGAGAGGCCCAAATGCTCACCAAAGGACAAGGCCAATGACTCGCTAACAGACCGCGACTCGCGCATGCGATCCGAACCGATAAACGACTGACAGATTCGATGATGAAGACTCTGAAAGTTCCCAGAAAGGGAATTGTTCACTGATTCTCATCTCTTTATGAAAAGACGATTTTATAGCTTCGAAGCATGTTCCATCATCGATAAAACATACTTCGAGGGGGCAAAATGTTGGCTAGCTTTTTGACCAAGCCACCCAGGTTCATTCACAAGAAGAAAGTATGAAACTACATTCCCTAAGTACATGAAGGAACGGATCGCACCATCGAATCGCCCCTCATCAGATCGCACCTCATCGGATCGCACCTCATCGGATCGCCCTCATTTCATCAGCGAAAAGACACATCTATGCGACTCGATCCGTACATACATTACTGCCCAGTATAGACCGATCCGATCCCCTGATGAACGGTGAAGCCTCTGACCCGTTCAAGCACGAGCTAGTCTTCGGCGATCCGAGATGCATGGATCCAGCGACACGTGTCCCCAACCGTCATTTTGACTGATTCTCCCCATTTGCTCGATCCGATTTTCAAGGGGATCGCGACACCTGTCCACAACGGCTAATTTGACTATTTCTTCATCGGCTACGATGCGATCCGATGTTCTCGGGATTCGTGCCACGTGTTACCACGATTCGCCTGACAAAATCAGCTATAAATAGCCTGGAGCTTGGCATTTTTTGGGATCTTTTTTGGCAATATTGAGATCTGATTCCGCCATTATTGTCATACTACCATTTATTATTAGTTTTACTACTAGATTATTGAGAGAAATCACAATTGTAAAAGTGAGCTAGAGAGAGATAATTGATTGTACTAGCATTCAAAGTATAATCGATAACATATAAAGTGGACGTAGGCTCGTTAACGCCGAACCACTATATATCCTGTGTGTTTTCTGCTTTTTCTTCATTCTCTAGTTAAAACTCTATAAGATTCAAAACAATTTGGGTGTTAGGTCCAAATATTGATCTAACAAGAACAATAGTTAATTTAATCAATAAGAGAATGAAGGGTAGAATTTATTCGATTATATCACACATTGAACTGAGTTAAAAATACATAGAAATATATACATGTGCATTATATATGTTTCAACAGGTAAATGGATTAGCTGTTGAGTAAAGAATTTATTTGCGTGCCCGACAAATAGGTAAACCTTAATGAGTTGGATGCACAATTTTATTATTATATCAACTCCTGTGAATGCCATTGGATGTGGAGTGTTGGATGTCCTGTGTGTAATAATAAACGTCGCCATAGGCTAGTAACAATTAATTTTGAACTACACTACATGGCAAACTTCGTGAAGATAGGCATACTTCATCATATACCACATAAGCATTTGGAGCTTGTGTGACGAGGTTGAAGATTTATCATACAAGCGAGAGGCTTGTATGGCGATGACTATATTACAGGTTGAAGACCATATAAAATGTAACGGTAAATTGCAAGAATAATAAAAACCCCATACGGGTCTGGAGATGACAATAAACACGTCTCTCTGGTCATTAAGGCACAAAAACCATTTATAGGGTGACGATAATTTATTCTATGGAGTTATGATCTATACACACTCCCCTGTGAACACCGGAATATATCACTATAAATATGTGCATGCTTATTAGGATTTATTGGGTACCTAATATGGCCCAATAAATTTCCAAACCCCTCCCCGTACAAAGGAGGTTATGGCGAATTTTTTCGAAAATTTAGGGTGTTAGCCAAATTTTTGAAGAATTTGAAAATTCTCAGAAACTGAAAGGTTGGAGGATGGAAGCCAGATTAAAAGTAGAGTTGATAAATTAAACCACTTTCGACTTTGTTCCTTTTCGGGGACGAAAAGTTTTAAGTGGGGGAGATTGTAACAACCCGGAAAATCTGAACCAGTTTGAAAATTTTAAGTTGACTATTTTTAGTGAATTTAAAATATTTAAAATAAATATTTTAAATAATAACGACGAAAAGTGAGTTTGAATCGACGCTTGAAAAAAAATATAATTACTTTGAATTATAAACAAGGCCTGAACTGGCGCGACAGTTTCAAAAATTGAACTCAAACTTTGACTGACTGTACCGGGTGCAAAACTAAACGGATTTTAGTGAAATCAAAAATATTTAAATCTGTTAGTGAATATCTTTCTAACGAATCTGAAAAATCAAAGTTTCATAGCGAGAAGCAAAAGTTATGGCCAAACGAATTTTCAGAAAGGTCGCTATAGAGTTTATATAGCCCGTGAAAATGGCCATTTTGCAAGCGACCTCAGAATTCGACGAAATCACTTTTGTTGAATCCGGGATGTCAAATTATTGCTAGTTTTCAAATTTCATAATTTTTGAAGCTAGTATGTGAGCGTGGCAAAGGAAAATGTGTTTGGTCGATTTCTATTAAATTGATCGACCAGAAAAGGGCCATTTTTCAAATGGTCTCAGAATTCGATGAAACTAGTTTTGTTGGGACTGTATCGTTAAACCATAGCTAGATTTATTTTTTGGGAATTTTTAGAATCAGTATGTGGCCTTGGCAAATTGTAATGTACGATCAAATTAAATATTGAATGTTTTATATTTGAATTTGAAGGAAAACTGACCGAAACAGTCGAATGGGCCTATGAAACATATCACATTGTGTTCGGAATGGGGGTATTTGGCTAGGGACGATAGTCGTTGGGTTTGGATTGGAGTTCGTATGAGATAAGGGGTATTTGAAAATTTTAAAAACATATAAAAAAGTAAAAAAAATTGATTGGCCGTTCATTTCCCTCTCTCCCTTTCCTCTCTCCCCGCTCCTCAAGATTAACGGCAGCCATCCTTCATTTCTTCCCGCCTCTTTATCTCCTTCCACGCTCACCGATAGCCAATGCCCTAGTTGAAGATTTTGAAGACCTCTCTGAGAGCTTCACATCCATAGCTGGTACGCCCTTCCTCGTCGCTCCTTTCTCGGGATTCGCGCCTCCAAAGCCGGGAGCTTTCAGCCGCCGCCGACGTCAGCTCCGATCATCGAACTGGCCAACTCCACCGCGCGCCTGAGCGCTGCGCCTAGCCCTTCATCGTAGTGCAGCCCGATCTTCACCTCATGCTACGGATAACGGGAAATCTTTAAACTTAGTTTTGAAGAAAAATAGAGAGGTACGGCTGATTTTAAATTAAACTATATTATAGCATTTTAAAGCACTACGGTTTTTGATTTCTCTGTAAAAATCATATCTTTTTCATTTTTTGACGAAATTCAGTGAAACAAGAGACAGTGGACTCGTGTGGACGTCTTCTATATTGTAGAAGAGACCGCTTATTTTTCTGAGCCTTCTGCTATATTTGGTGGAGTGGAACCCAATGTGAGATTTTTGAATTATAAAAGATATGGAAAGCGACGATGTATAAATTATATAGCCGATGTATGAGTTATATAAGCGTTGTACACCTCATGTATAAGCGTTGTATAAGTTGTACGTTCGATGTATAATTTATATATGCGTTGTAAAAATTATATATGTGTTGAAATAGAAGTGAAATATACTTATAATATATATATATATATATATATACGCCCCTCGTCCACAAACCATGGACGATATTTATTGTTTGTGATTGGTAAGAAAATTGGTTGATAGCGAATGGTTGATTAGAATTGTTTGTGGTTGAAATTGATTGATTGTGGTTGAAAAATACCCGTTTGTGGTTGTGAATTATTTGGTTGAAACCACATAGGATTAGTTTGTGGAAAAGAAAGAAAAATATACATGCCGCCTGCGTGCGAACTAGATGCATGAAATCCCCATTGTCAAAAGCTGCGAGGCTTTAGGGTAGAGCGACGAGCCGTACTAGGGACGGTCCCGGTTTTAACTACCCTGCCGTTATGCTGCCGAAATTTTCAATAATATTCATGTATTAGAATTATTTTCATGTGTTGAAACTATATTCGTGTGTTGAATAGAAAACATTCATGTGTTGAATAGAAATTCATTCGTTGAATAGAAATTCATGTGTTGAATGGTATTCGTGTTATAAATAAACTATTTTAATAATAAAAATCACAATTTTATTTTATATATACGAACTATAGAAAACATTCATGTGTTGAATAGAAATTCATTCGTTGAATAGAAATTCATGTGTTGAATGGTATTCGTGTTTGAAATAAATTGTTTTATAATAAAAATCATATTTTTATCATCTATATGAACTATATAAAATAGTCGTGTTTTGAAATAAATTGTTTTATAATAAAAATCATATTTTTATCATCTATATGAACTATATAAAATAGTCGTGTTTTGAAATAAATTGTTTTATAATAAAAGTCATATTTTTATCATCTATATGAACTATATAAAATAGTCGTGTTTTGAAATAAATTGTTTTACAATAAAAATCACATTTTTATTATATGCATGAATAGATAAAAATAGTGAAGTGTCAAAATAAATGTCTGTTGGATAAAAATATCATTTTTATCAAATGTATGAACAGAATATGGTTTTGAAATCGAAGAATCGATTATATTTATATACATATATATAAATATAATTAAAATGTATCGAATAACGAAGCTGCAGCTCGTGTTTTGAAACTGTTATTTTAAAACGATTAGTGCGGGAGATCCGACCGTCGAATTTTCCCGAAACCATAACCGTTGGGTTCGTCTTGGAAATATCTTCCCAACGATACCCACTTTGTGAAAATCCAACGGTTGGATTGTCTGGAATGTTTAATTCAAATCTGAAGAAAAATAGCGCCAAAATCGATTATATTTATATACATATATATATATTATTAAATTAAATCGAATAACGACGCTGTAGTTCGTATTTTGAAATCGAAACTTCAAACGAGTGTACCGGGAGATTCGACCGTCGGATTTTCCCGAAACTGAAACCGTTGGATTTGTTTTGAAACGATCTTTCTAATGATATAAAATTGTGAAGATCCAACGGTTAGATTTTCAGATATGTGTAAATCAAATCTGAAGAAAAACAGCGCCACGACTGCGTTATGGCCTGAAGCGTCGTTTGAATAAATTGGCTATTTTTAAATAAATAAAAATAGCAATAAATCATTATAAAATATTATAAACGATATGGAATGTGAAATTTAGAAACTAACCGAAGGTTAGCTAAGTCGAATGGTTTCCTGGTTTTTGATCTGATGTTGGTTTCGGCCTTCGGGGTTAATATTTGGGAAATCGTTCTCTTACTAATTTACGGTTAGTGACTAATGAATTGGAATAAGGCGTATGTTGTGTTTGTGTAGCACTTGTTTATTATATACGCGAGTTGCTCAGAAAGACCGGGTTTATTCCATTTTGAATAACTGAATCAACGATAAGAAATCGATGATGAAGACGGTGATTGAAGACCGGAGATCTTCACCTCGGTTGGATGGTAACTGATGTCCTGATTGGAAGGCATCCCGAAATATGGATAATGAGTGGTGATCATCCAGACGTATGTGAAGTCGATGGAGTCATTCGTTGGCTCATTTACGCCCCAAAGGGCGGGGAAACGTAGTGTTCAGGCATTTTAATCCACATCGGTGGACCGGCCCTGACGATCCAAGGGTCGATGCGCTCTGACCTTGAGGCTCGGGCTAGAGAGTCTCGAAGTCGTTAAGGACTATCTTTTGGCTTGGTTCATGACGGAAATCCAATTTCCAAATACGTGACTGTGCGGTTTTGATTGTATACCTATATATGGCGACATAGTGGTATGGGGCATTAATGTCGTCTATGATTGATACTTATGATTTGAAATTGTTTTTGAAACATGTAAACACTAGTAGTAATATCAAACGCTTTTTTTTTATTCGTATCAAGCATATTTTGGCCATTATAAGGTAAAAACTCTATCCTCCGGTTTGCGTTGCATTGTGTGATGGGAACTGAGTCTTATAATGGCTTCATTTTTATAAAAAAACATTGCGATGTTTTAAAGATTTACTTGTTTTAAAGCACTGGCAATCCAATGGAGTAAACCCATTCCGCGAAAGTGGCATGGTCCTGTGATTAGCCAAATTATATATTGTGTTAAGTAGATTTCACATACCAATCCCATGACTGACTCGTAGTTTGTTTCACTTGCAAACTCGGGTGCCCCTTTTTCTACACGGACAGCCTTATGTTCAGGTTTTAGCAGGCCCCTTCTGGATAGCTGGAGCTGAAGATGGGTTCTATCATTTATCTCTTTTTATGATGTTCAGCTCCTATTGTACATATTATGTTTGTTTTCCGCTGTAGACATTTATGTATAGATGAACTGTATTTGTACTAAGTATGATCCTGTATACTGTGTAACTCTGATGATTACGTTTATCCATTGTATTATTTGTTCATTATCTAGTGTATTTATTTAATTCTGTTCTGCTATTATCTGTTTATGTGTTATATTCCAAAGATTACCCTTGACACCGTCGTACGGGGTTTTGGGGTCGTCACAGTAACTCAATATAGATGGGGTTAGTAATACCCTAGATTGAGTAGAGTGCACATATTTGAAAGTGCATAATTGTTTATTTTATAAAAATGTTTTTTTGTGTTATTTAATCGGTTCAATATTGAACTGTAGACCGACACAGTATTGTTTTGTAAAAAGGGTAAGTGAAATAATTTTACCCAAATTATATTTTTATATAGAAAGGAAATAAATTTCTTAAATTATGTGGTTTTTGATTGCTTGATTGATTTGAATGAGATTCATAAGGAATTCGAATGGTGTTACGGAATTGAACTAGGTTAATATAACCAGAGGATGAAGTAAATGATTTTTGAAATAAAATTTAGAATTTGTAAAAATAAATGGGAAGCTAACGAAAACAAATGCCAGTATAATGAATTTGATGGACTGAAACTTGAATTAAAAGTATGTTAAAAAGGATTTGTATTGAAATTAAAACCATACTAAACTAAAACGGATTATTAAATTAATATGGAATAAAAATCCTTGAATTCAAGTTGAAATATAAATAAATTAAATATTGGTGATCTAAATGGAACTCGATGCATACAGTTTAAATGTGTGGATTGAAATAAAAAGTGAATTGCAGTAAATCCAATTTTAGTAATAATTGAATATGACTTGAAATATCATTCAATTGAGTTTGGCTAAGGAATTAAGTTTGAAATAGAAGTGAATATGTGTGCGTGTGTATATATATATATATATATATATATATATATATATATATACTGAATAGTGAATATAAACTTGGATTGTATAAACTTGAGTTGAATAGAAAATGAATGGATAGTGAATAAAATTAAGTTTAATTGAACTTGGAACTCAAGTGTAAATTTAAATGAACTTGTGAATTATAAATGGAACTTGGGTTATCATTAAAACTCGAATTACTTGTAAACAAATTGCATACATATTTGAACTTGGTTGTTTAAATTATCATAAGTGAAGCAAGAAAACCAATTAAAGTGTAAATTGGCGAATTTGAAATAAAAAGTTAAATTGGTTGTAATCGAATAGAAATGGAAGTGTATGTGTTTGAACAGGTTTATTGGTTAGAAGCAAGTGTGAAGAATAAATATGGGTTGCCCGACAAAAAGATACATGTTTAATTTAATATGGGATTTTATGAGCCTATTTGGCGAGCCGCTTGGTTTTTTATTTTTCTTTTTGATTGCGGAAAGCCTGGAGAGGCATTTTGTAGTTGTATCGATCAGTCCGTAAAAAGGAGACTTTAGCGAAATTTTTCTTTAGGGAGTTAGAAAAAAAATTCAACAGTTTTGAAAAAAAATTTGTTAATAAAAGTTAGGCATTCTTGAGTGAAATTGGAAACTAGCAAGTTGGTTGAGTAGTAACGAAATTGAGGTAAGTGTCGAGTTGCATAAGCGAATAAGGTATAGCTATTTTCCTACTAGTGAATTTCGGGGACAAAATTCTTTTAAGGGGGAAGGAACATAACGTCCCGCATTTTATATCGATTTATATTTGAATACTTAAATTAGTTTATATATTGAATTCGTAATAAAAATGGATTTTTATATTAACTAAAACGAAGTTTGAAACGTATAAATATATATATTAAATATAAACGAGCTTGTAATGGTGCGATAGTTCATAATATTTAGTTTTGAACTTCAGTTGAGTGTACAGGATCCGTTATAAGTTGGAATTCGTTGAAACAAGAAATATTCAAATCTACTGAACTATAATTTCATAATAAAAGAGAAAAATCAAGATTTTGTATTTTATATTGTTAGTTATAGCCAAATCAAATTTCTAAATAGTCGCCGTGAAATCGTTTATAAACCGTACCGATTTATTAATAAAATAAGTCGATTTTAAATAAGTTGAATATTGGTTAAACTTATATCGGGGTTAAAATTTAAGTTAGTCCATTCTAGAATTTATAAGAGTTCTGTTTATGTATATTTATATGATAATAATAATTTATCAGTTATTTTTGAGTCAATTTATATTAAATCGAATTTGATGTTAAATTGTCGATTTAATTTAATATCTTCTTTATATGGTCGAATTAGATTACAAAACTTGTTCCATTGTGTTCAGAATAGTGGTAGAACCTTAGGAATGTCATTCGTTGCGCTTAAATAGGGGTTTAGAATTGTAGGGTATTTTAATTGAATTTCACCGGTTAATTAAATAAAGTTAAATCAATTAAATAAATATATATAATAGGAGATGATCTAATTTTCCTATCGTAGGCTGCTCTAAAAATTTCAGTTGTCTTCCCTTTTCAAGTGTCCCATTTGAACTCGATATTCCTTCTCCATGAAGCTTCAACAAGGTATGCTGTAAACCTCTCTACTACTGTAACCTAAACCTACCTGAGTCGACATTGATTCTATCCTCCCCATTGCTCACTATAAATAACCTCTGAAGTTCGATTATTTCTCCATCCTCAAACCGTTTAAATTCATTTTCTTTGTTTCCTTTTTTCTTCTATTAATCGCGAAATACCATCCATCAAAAACGGAAAATTGGAATAGAAAATTCTGATTTGAACACCATTGAGCACTCTAAAACTCAAGCCATTTTTCTTCCCTTTTGTTCTTTTATTCAGTCATTCGTAAATCGAAAAAAAGAGAAAAAGAAATTGAAATCCACATCGCAATTTTTTCTGGAGCTCGACATATTTGGAAGCACTCATGATCAAGAAAGGGTATGTTTGCGTCGAGATTTGGTCCGAAGGGGAGTTCGATCCTTTGTTCTGTAAAATGGTGCGATTGAGGGTGTTCGAATCCTCAAACGGTTCAGTAGATGTCGAACTAAATTGGGTTGAACTGGAGTTTCTTTTTTTCTGACATTGATCCTTTGATTTTCGTGAAAGGTATGCTGAAATGACTGGGGAGGCCAATGCTGTTAACTGAAGTGTGCGCGAACTAGATGATCGGCAGTGAGATGGCATGAAAAACAGGTTGGAGGGATATCCTTCAATACTTCGATATCCTGCCTCGAAGCAAGATGGGTATTATTATTGTTGACTAACGTCTGTGGATGCATGAAAAACAGGTTGGAGGGATCCAACTGGATTCCTCAACATTTATTTATTTATTTTTCATATATATGCTAATGTATGATGTGATTATAACCTGTGGCTATTTATGGTATACTTGGATGTGTTAGTGACACTGATGGTTGATTTTGGATTTTTTAAATATTATAAATAATAATAATATAGGGATTTGAAAATAGAAACTGAAATAAAATAAGAATTTTAAAAGGAAATATTTATTTCCAAATAGAAATGGTTATTCAGAATCCCTACTAAGTAGAATCTAAAAGGTAAATATTTGTTTAAATCAAATATTTTGAAAAGGAGATTTTATAAGCGATATTATAAGAAGTGGAATTATTATTGTTATTTGGGAAATTAGGAAAAATGTAAATTGTGTGTGAATTTGAAAAGAAATAGAAAATGAATATAAAGTTGATATTTAAATAAATTTGAATTTTCAGTTACAAGGAAAATATAAAAGAGATTATATAACTCGACAATTAGGAGTTATAAATAGATTGAAACTTGAAGTTTCAAGTATAAAATTAAATTTTACTAAATAGATTAAGTATGGATTTGCGTTGAGAAATATTATTCACGGGTGGGGTGAATAGGAATTAAAGCGAATGAGTTGAAAATAGGAATTTGTTAGAAGGGAAGTTAGGAAGGATTTTTAGTTTATAAATTCTAATTAAATTTAAGTCGAACTGATTTGAATAATATAATATATATTTTATTAAAGAATTTATATTAGATTTTAAATAATAAATATTAATATTAAGGAATTTACAAATGATATTTATATACGTATATTTTAGATATAGAATGTAATTTATTGTAATAAAGTTAAGATAAATAAACCTATAAAGATGTGTATGTAGATTTTTGTTATAAAACCTGGTTTTTAGAAAGATTAAACTAGAATTGAGTTGATTAATAGAAATGATACTATTATAAATAAAACTTTATTTTATTTAGAAATAAAGAGATATGTAGCAAGTATTTTGAAAATCTTATATTCAATAATAGTCATAGCAAATGGTTTGTAAATCATATTTTTAAGAATATTTGGAATGATGATAAATTGGAGATAAATAACTCGTTTAAAGTGATAGTTGAAATTTTTATTCCTTAGAAGTTTAAAAATGGAGTTAAGGAAACTAGAAACTGACTGGGAATCAGTGAGTTGAATGATTTTCTGGGTGTCGATATAATGTTGGTTTCGGTCATCGGGGTTGGTACTTAGGGAGTTATTCTCTTTCTAGTTTACAGTGAGGGACTAATGACCAAAATGAGAAATATGTTCTTAAAAGTATTTTAAGATGATAGGGTTTTGAATATTCTTATATAAATATAAGAAGAAGAAATGAGCATTTAAATTATTGGAAAAATAGAGAAGTTAAAATTAACGAGTGGTTAATCGAAAAAGGGCTAAGAAAAAGGTGAACTTTAAATCAGCAAACTAAATTTCGTTTTTATGGATGAATGATTGTTTTATTTGATAGTTAAATAACCGACTATCAAATCTAGCCTATACAATTGTTGGTACGGAAAGACCGGGACCAAAATTATTCTAAAACCATTCTGAACCAACTAATATGTAAATGTAGAATATACATATTGAAGATGGAGCAGTAAAGACCATGGATCCTCATAAGCGAAAGGACAACTTGTCAAATTCTCTGGAGTCGCGCCTGGAGTTATTCTAACGGTGATCCTGTCATGATTGAAATCAATGGATTGTAAGGACTACTCGGTATTAATCCATAGGGTGATTCCTAGGATATGGTAGGAGGTTGCCTTTGGTTTGTCCAGTCCGAGGACAACTTGTACGGACGAAATGTCTAACAGAGTATTTCTTAAGAATCACGTACATTGATTTTTATAAACGTACTTCTGTTAGTGATAGCTAACACCCAGGGTGTTTTTGTGGACGTCAATTAGTGATTTGGCAAATCTGACGATGTGGCATTTAAAGTAAATGGCGACCAGATATTCTAAAAGAGAAATTTAAACCTTAAGCCTCATAACCGGCAAATGACAAAAATCGGACAAGCAACATGGCTATATGGGTCCCCCTATTAGGGTGTATTGTCACCATCTAGAGAATATTCATATTTGTTACTTTTTCATTTCTGTATCTCCTGGGAACAGTTATGTTGCTAGCAACCGTAGGTGACAATATATTCGTTACACTCAAGAGAAATGAGTGGTCGGTCATGTATGGCCGGGTTGCAAGATGTTCTTGTTGAACCCAGTGTATTCCTCTCTAGAGATACACTATCGGAAGGTGGTTCCACACCTTGCCATAGTTGGGAATCCAATCTCTAATAAGCACCCATTATTTTCGATTTTATATTATATATGTAGAGCGTGAGATGCAAACGTTCTGCTAGATGATTATTTATTTGATTTAGACACTATTATAATATCAGAATAATTATGATTTAAAAATGGTTTAGGTTATCGTAAGGTATAAACCGTCCGTGTTTGTGTTTGGATTGGTCTTACGATTATCCTTTTCTTCGATATGATTTTTAACTTTAAAAAATCAAGTTGGATGCTACCAATAATTTAGTGGATTTTTCTCACGCTGCTTCACCAGACTGACCTGTGGCATTTGTAATGCTCATGTCATACCGAGTTGGGTCAGACTGAGTTGTGCAGGTTCAGGATAGGATGATACAAATTTCAGGAGATAAGCTAAAGTAGTTCAGACATATGACATATATCTAGATATTATTCCGCTGTGTAAGGACAGACTTGTAACTGTCCAGATGAATTGAATGTCCACTGTACTCTGATGAATTGTAAGTACTATTTCAAGTTTTTAAATAAAGGTTTATTTCTGTATTATATTTTATTCCGCTACGATTTGAGACTTTGTGTATTGTGTTCAGTCCTTCTCCTTTTTCTTCTATTCTAATCTTTCTATCCTATCTTTTCTCACCCTCTAATTTCTTTCTATTAGCTTTCTAGGTTTTCGATACTTGAATTTGGACACGGGGTGTGTTAGTGTCTGGATTCGAGAGTCGAATTTCCCAGGTTGCTACCAAAAGTGGGTCATTACAAAAGGGGCCTTTACAAATGCATAATTTACTGAAGAACAACAAATGGTGTTGGACAACATATGGAATTTATCCATAGCAGCACAAGACAACAATCAAAAGCTCAACATTCTATATATTCTTGTAGAGATCTTCACAAATACAGAAATGGCAAAGAAATTTATGCACTATTGTCCATTCAATAGGCCAAGTGCTGGTATATATATCTCTTGGGAAGAGATGATACCAAAATTGAAAGAACTAGAACAAAATCCCAGGTATGGAAAGCCATACTACAAAGGTTATTACACATATCAGACAGAAAAAGTTGCTATAGAAAACAACTTGGGAAAGATTATATAGTCTCAGATAACATCAGACGAATACAAATTATAACCTCAGGAGTAAAGATAAAGGAAGAATCAACATTTTCTACAGATATAAGCCCAAAGCCCATTACATCTTCTGCAGCAATAACAACAAAAGAAGCACAAAAGGAAAGATTATCTCCCTTGGTTATATTTCACAAACTACCCCAATACCAACAAAGAATATGACAATTTCCTTTCCTGAAACCTACAAGATAGAGATCCAATTCCTACAAGCCACAAAAGAGCGAAATGCTACCACATACAAAGAATTTTTTTCTCTATTGATCAAAATCTCTACGCAAAGGATTCCTAGATTTAAAATCACCTTGGAAATACAAAATAATCAAAATATCCCATGTATAAAACAATTTACAGATTGTTAGATTTTTCAAAATACTATAGGTGCATAATATTTGCATCTGTATCTCTAGTTAGCCTAAAACTTTCACAGTACAAGTACTTAGTGCATGACAAATTCACTTTGGATCCTACTACCCTACTAAACTGTTGATTCATCCGAGACTTTATACATAAATGGGTGGCGTCAGACAAAATTTCCAGAACACCTCTGCTCAATTTCAGACTGCTTCACAGATGTCCTTGACACAAAATTACATCTTGGGATTACAATAATCCCTTTACATTGAGGCAATGACATGTTAGATCCTACCAAACATATTGTTAAAATCAAAGCACAAAACTTTGACTTAGATTTCCCAGACTAAAAAAGAACATATAGAGTTCATTGATAGATCTACACCTAGAATGAACGAACAACAACATTATGAAAGATACAGAGCCTATAATAGGAAGGAATTATAATTGGGAAGGTACAGACAAAGGAAATTTCAAACTGTATGTCGAATTACCAGTAAAAAAAATATACATATCCAGAAACATAGAATTCAGTCCAAAATGTAGGCCTTTTGATATTTTTCACCCCCATGCCAAATATCATAAATATTTACAGGAAACTTTAGACAAAGCTTCAAGAAGACGGGGAATCTACTAGTAGCAAAGAGATAAAGGATGAAATCTCTGACATGATTTAACAACACTAAATAAAAATCCGCCCAAATGTACAAACGTGGACAAATAAAAGATTGGCTTGAAGATTACTTTATGATAATGGAAATATAATATTACCCATGTTATCATATGGTACAATAAATAATTGTTAGTGGAAATATAATATTATCCTCGTTATGTAAGTTATGTAAAATTATCAGCTTTCTTTGGAAAACAATAAAAAAATAGCGAGTTTGGTGGGTTTGTGATGCGCATCTCTCAACATCCACCACTTCAAAAATGTTCCACAAATCTCAAAACAGAAATCCATATCCAAATCTAAATGGATTCTAGCTTCATGGTCTACTTCTTTGTATTCGCATTCCTTTTAGTTTCTGCCAAATCTGATGATACATCAGAAGATCTTCTTATATGGATAAACCTCTACCAAACATCACTCAACCTCTCTACCGCAACCAGAACTCAAAAGCAGCTTGCTTACGAGACCAAATAGCAGGAAATTTAAGGGGTAACCATGCAACAAATCAATTGGATCCAACACAGTCCCTAGCATCAAGGGGAAGTTTCCTATCTTCCTCGACTTTCTACAGCATTGCAAGCTGAACACAACTGTAAGACAAGATGCAACTATCATTCCTGCATGTGTTCCTAATCTTGATCCTGGTATTGTCTTAATGAATTTCACGAAGTCGCAATATTCAGGGAATTTGAATGATAGTAATTTTGCCGGTGCCAGAATTGCCAATGAAGGTGATTGGGTTGTGGTTGTCTTTAGCACTAACACTAGTACTGGTTATTTTGCTGATGCTACTTTTGGCGATTCTGCTACTTCTGGTCTTGAGGTTAGGGTTGGTTTTTTGATGTTTTAGGGTTCTTGTTGCTTTTGAACTGAGTGTTATATGTTGTGTAATTTTCTTTATATATGCTCTTATTGGTATAGTTTTTCCAACTTTTACTAGCATGAGAAGGCAGAATCTTGTTAAACACTTGGTTGTATGGCTAACAAAAAAATACTAGAATTGCCTTTGTGCATTCTGAAAAAAAAAATTTAAAAAAATTAAAATAAAAAAATTAAAAAAAAATTTAAAAAAATACGGGTGCATATGGTTATATTATGGCACCTATAGTTTGTAGAAGGACATCAAAAAATTTATAAGAGTAAAGTTGTAAGTTACTAAGAGTGAAATAAAATTCCTTATAAAAGTTCTGCAAATGTCTCTTTTAATGGCAGGCTTTGGAAACATGAATTAAACGCATAAGGTGTGAATCAAAGAAGAAAGGTGAAGTGGCCTAAGTATGATCTTTACGCATAGAACTTTCTTGTCTAATTTAACACAAGTGTTTTATTTTATAAGTTAGAATTATTCTTCTTGAAATTAAATTCAAAAGATGGAAATCATTTGAAAGAACAAAGTACCCACTTTCAGGCATTAGTCATAAGGACGTCAGTCGTTCTAGGGGAAGTAGTTCTTAGAGTTACAAGGTGAGAATTTATTTATAAGAGATTTTTTAACCTTTTTATAACAACACTAATTTGAGTTAAAATAATGAATGGATATCGGAATATGCTTGTTTTACTTAGTATTCTAAGATTCATGGCTTCCTTTCTAATTATATCGTTAAACCTATGAAAATTACAAACCTTTTAATGGAATTTTTACAAAATCGCTTAGAAGAAAAATTTCTTACAAAAATAATTTTTATTCTAAAAAATACAGATTTAACAGAGAAAGACCAATATGTTTTTGCTACTATATTTAAAAAGAAATATGTAACTGAACCCATAGGCATAAGAGACTAAACACTAAACTTGTTTAACATACTAAATGAAATAGATATATTTCATTATTTTAGCCGGACACAAAACAAATATATAGTTTTAAGCCAAAGATTTCTAATATAGTTTCATGAAGAAAGGATGAACCTCGTAATACAACAAGAGGAAAGAAACAGATCTACATAATATGATTTTGATATGGATATTTACCACGATCAGTAAAATCTAATGACTTGACAAAGAGATTGCAGGAGCCTAAACATGAAATTAGAAGACTTTAAAAGTAATAAAACAAAGATAATTGGGTTCCTAATTCCTAGTTTAGACATCCACTTATTGCACCCTTCGGTTTCACCGCCAAGTTGCCACTAAGGTAGTTAAAAAAAGAGTAAAAATGCAAAAAAAAAAAAAACTGCTATTTCGTTTTGTATGATAGAATAACTATACTAGAAAGCAAAATGAATATTTCAAAATTGAAATAAATGAAGTAAAAAAGAAAATTATTTGAAAATGATAAAGAAAAAACATTATACGTATACAAGAAGAAAATCTTATTAACACAAAAGGAGTAATACAAGCACCTTTAATTCGCAATCCTGAACATTTATGAGAATTAAGAAGGGGAATTAAGAATACAAACTTTAATAAATATCAAAGGAATAGAAACACAATTGTTAGCATTCATAGACACTGGAGCACCAACTAAACAATAAACTCAGAACTAGTTACCCATTACCATACAACAAAGGCTAATAAACCTAAGCAAAGTATACAATTCGATGGGACAACTGACATAATAACTGATATGGTTACAAATATACAATGAAGATTTCATACTACATGTGATAACTGGTCACAACATCATAACCTAAAACAAATATGGGTTATAAAATTAAATCTAGGAGGTATAAACTTGATACTTGGACTAGACTTCTTACTAGAACTAAAAGTAATAAATACAGCTGAATATAAGAGATTTAAATATTTAAAATTAGAAATAAATAATTCTGTTAAATGAATTATCTCACTAGATATACAGAAACACATATGTTATATAAGAATTGAAAATTACAAACACAATTTACATTTTGAATACCAACATTACAAACCTAATTATAGAATTAGGTGATTCTTTACAATAATATAATGAATTATTTACAATTTAATGCATCTCATTTCAGATAGTATGGTATCAAGAAATATAAAATTATAACAAACATGCGGTAATCAAAATAATCTAAAATCATCCATGCAAAAGATATATAGTTTTGACATAACATTACAAAGACTTGCTCGAAGATTTAGAGCTTTACAACTTAAAAACTTCCCAAATAAACAAGATATAATTTCTATAAAGCACCTAATTGAAGAGAATAAACCTAAAGAAATTGAGATACATTCTAAGGGCCTAATAATACAAGTTAGAAACCGATCAGAGACTAATAAATAATGTTTAGAAACACAATTATAAAATTTGAACAAATGCTACAAGAAATTAAATACATATAATTAAATTAATATGGGATATGATCATAAATATTATATAGATGTTATGCATCATGTTAATGCAACACTTAAACAAAATGATATGTTAACAACTGGATATTATAGAGATATTTTTACAAGCACAACAAACAATACATTATGCTAAATGACTAATACGGTTATAACAATGCTTACACAAGTACATGATAAATTAGAAGTAGTAGAAAAGAGAATAGTAAGTCTAGATAAACAAATAAATGAAACAGATAAATTGACATAGGAAAAAGAAGATGGTATTAATCAATTGACAGAAAAATATCAAATTTAAATCCGGGACCAATGGATCAAGATTCTAATAAAAAAATAAAAGCTAAAATAATTTTTTTAACTTTCAAAAAACTAGACAATATATAATGAATAGAAGATCTTTTTCTAGAATATCTAGAATCTTAATAGATGGACCTACATAAAGCAATACCATAGCTTTAAATTCATGGATAGATAGCATGCTAAGAAGATCAACCAGTTCACAAGTTCAATTAGAAGAAATAATAAATACAGATAGTGATTTAGAAGTATTTTCAAGCAATCAATTAAATACTTTAAATCCTATGGAATTATACAAAATAGGAATATTTACCATTAATACTAGATATATAGACATCATAGTGAAGAAATTCTTTCTATTAGTGATGGAAATCAACAAATTATAAACTTAATGTTATCAAAAGCAATTACACAACTAATGGTACAAAATGTTAACTTAATCTACTTAGGACTAATTGTTATATTAGTAAGAGGGTTAGTAAGACAAAAAATAGGATCCAAACTATTAATTGTGTTAATTGATGAAAGACACCAAGACTTAGATAAAGCAATTTTTGGAACAATAAAAGTAAATATGAACAATAATATATGAAGTGTTTATGTTTCACCTAATTTCACAATGACTCTATCAGATTTTTATAGACATATAAAAATATTTATCCAACAAAAGGATTTGAAAACTTTAAAGGCAAAAACATTTTACTTGATATAACCTTTTTAGGGAAATGCATGACAAAATATACCCATAAAATAAAAATAAAACTTGATGAAGTAATAAAAACATTAAATTGTACTGGAATCAGGTTCCTAAAACCAATGGAAATAGATTCTACTATAGTAGCAGGGCATGAATGGACGATTCAAAATCCAAATGAAAATTAAAATACACTAAAACCTAATAATGTAGTTACATATACAAATCCTAATGGATTTATAAGTTTTAGATTTAATGATTATGGACCCTCTAAACAAAATGAAATGGATACTGATGATGAATCAACTTTAGAATTACAAAAGAGCTTATAATGCATAAGATAATCTATCCAAAAGAAATAGGAATGGTCCTTGAACCATTTGAAGTATATGAACTTGAGCAACAATTAAGACTAAATAACCAAACAAATAGTAATACATTTGTTTATAGAGATGATGAAAATATTATAAGAACGAAAACAATACCTACATTGAAAACTTTTCTTTAAGATTCTAATAGAGTGATTAAACAAAATAACGATTCATTAACTGACGAGCTAATAAGTGAATACATTGAACAAATAGATTTAATGGAAGGCCAAGAAGAAAATTCAACAACAACTTATCGTAGAGATTGTCCACAAAAGATGGATTATCAGTTAGGACATCCACCAAGAATAAATATAAAACTTTACATTAACAAAAACAAAAAAATAGAACTATAGGAAAAAATACCCACCGAAAAACCATTTTTTGGAATTTTTTTTGTAATTCTTAATGTTACAGAATGCCATCCACAATTATTAGATATTTACTTAGAACAATGGACTTCTGCAATAGCCAGAGACTATTCGGCCAAACTTACAAATATAACAACTGGAGAGGAAATGTTTATGATAGTAGAAAATTATTTAGGAGATATAGTTAAAGGAATATGGGAAGCCTATAAAAGCAATTTTCCAGATGAAGTAGCCTCCGTGGTATCATAAGGTGGTAATATATATAACTTTGCATATCTTATACATAGGATAGTAACTTGTCGATAAGCAAATACAGGATTAACACTCAGGCAACAAGAAGCCATGAGAGACCTAGAACAAACAAAATTACTAAACTGAAAACATATAATAAAATTTCTAAATGAAGTTTTATACTATGCAACCATATCTAGAAACTATTATTCTAAATAAATAGTTGATTGACTATTTTCTAAATTACTAGGAGACTTAGTACAAAAATCATGGAACGAAATAAATTCTAATATTCCCAAAACATATGATAACATAAGCATTTGAATAACCTAAATAATTTATGAACTCGAAAAGAAATGTACATACATACAAATACGAAGAGACTTGAAACAGAAAAATTAATGGATTTTGTTCATAAATATATACACCTCAACTGTACAGATCTAAGGAATATATAAACAGAAAACCTAAACCTAAGAAACAATATACCAAGAAAATATTATTTAAGGAGATCGAATGCTTAAAAAACCTTATTTAAATAGAAACAAACATGTAAGAAATACAATTCTAGAAAAACATATACGAATACAATTACATGTTTTGCATGTAATGAAAAAGGACACCTATAATCTACCTTAGAAACATGATTTGTACACAAGGGAATCAAATTTAGTAGACTCTGTAAAAGAAGAACAACTGGAAGTAGCCTTAGATGTATCTGAGACTTCAACAATATATTCTATTGTATCATTGGACATATTAGAAGAGCAAAGAGGAATTTCTAATTCATATTACTCATTAATAGAAAAACTAACAGATAATCGAATAAAATCAATATATTATAGAAATATTCCAATAGGAAAAATCCTAAATTTAATGAATTACGAAGGATGTATACATGAATTTAAATATAAAATGGGAATTGATACAACAAAATGCTATTTTTGTTCTTGGTACCCAGTTTTTGATAAAAGATTTAAGTATACAAAATGTACTACCAAAATATTCTGCAAATGTGAAGAAAAATATTTTAATCTACAAACTCCAAATGTGGGTAAACTATAATATACTAATAAAATTAAAATTAATAGAAAACAGAAACAATAATTGTGAAATTGAAACAAATGCAGTAAAATGAAAATTATTTTGAAAATGATAAAGGAAAAAACATTATATAGATACAAGAAACTAATCTTACTAACATAAAAAGAGTAATACAAGTACCTTTAATTTGTAATCCTGTACATTTAAGAGAATTAAAATAGTAACTTTAATAAATATCAAAGGATAAGAAATAAAATTGTTAGCATTCATCGACACTGGAGCTACTAGCTCAACAACAAACTTGGAACTAGTACCCTATTACCTTACAACAAAGGGTAATAAACCTAAGCAAAGTATACAATTCGATGGGATAACTAACATAATAATAGATATAATTACAAATATACAATTAAGATTTCATACTACATGTGATTACTAGTCACAACATTATAACCTAAAACAAACATGGGTTACAAAATTAGATCTAAGAGGTATAAACTTGATACTTTGACTACACTTCTTATGAAGGGATAATGGGAGTTTTTCCTCTAACAAAGTTTATCTACAGATAGCCAATAAAACAACACAAACTCCTGTTGTATCCGAATATAAGTTTGAAATATGTGATGGAAACACAGATAAAAAACAGACTGCACTTGTGAAATTCCGGGATAATGCCAAAATGGACAATGTCAATAAATAGAATAATCAATACTGCAATAATAATCCTATCATAACAGATGAACAAAACCTACATTATCATGGAAACCATGAAAAAATATATATGAAATAAATAATAACGAATTTATAACAGAAACAAATTTAGTCCAACCTAATAAGTGGGCTAGTATTTTGCAAACAACTGATGACATAAACCAAATAGCTTGTAAACCTGAAAAACTATAATTTTTGAGAAAAACCATTAAAATACCTAGGAAAAGATTTTATTTATTGTAAATTGGATATAATTAACTCAGATACTACAATCAGAACTAGATCACCAAAATATGATAATTGGATGAATAAAGAATTTAAAATGCATACAGATATTTTGAATAAGTTACGAATTATAAGAAAAACAGACTCTAGATGTAGAACTTCAACCTTCGTATTCCCAAAAGAATCTAAACGAAAAAGAGGACAAAGTAGAATGGTCATGGATTAAATGACTATACAAACGAAGACGAGTATTGTATCCCAAATAAAGAAGTACTAATAAATAAAATACAAAATAACTATAAGTATTACAAGTTTGATCTAAATTTTGGATTTTGGCAAATAAAAATGCACCCAGAATCAATACCATGGATAACCTTTACATGTTCAGAAGGGAATTACGAGTGGCTAATTATGCCATTTGGATTAAAAAATGCACCACAAATATTTCAAAGAAAAATGGATATATTTAGACACTACACTAAATTCACGTGCGCACACATATACGCTATACTAGTTTTCTCAAAAACAAAAAGGAACATATTTCACACTCATACACTATAATTAAACTTTTTGAAGCTCATGGACTAGTAATCTCCAAAATAAAAGTTGAACTATTCAAAAATACTACTAAATTTCCTAGGAGTAAAGATAGGAAAATGTCAAATAGATCTACAACCACATATGTCTAGGAAAATATTAGAATTTCCATATAAAATAGAAAATTTAAAACAATTACAATCATTTCTGGGGTTAATAAATTATGTTAGTCCTTTTATACAAAATCTATCTAAATATACTAGACCCTTAGACAATAAAGCAATCCCAAAGGCAAAAGAGAATTTAATTGTGAAGATATAAAACAAATTCAAAAAATAAAAGAAATAGCTGAAAACCTAAAACCGTTAACTTTACCATTATCTACTGACTATTTAATCATAAAAACAGGTGGCTCTTCCTTAGGATGGCGACGAATAATATTAAATAAAAAAGACAAAGCTGGTCCTAAATCTACGGAAAGGATTTGTAGATACACTTCAAGAACATATAAAGGAAAAGGTTATATGACTTTCTTAGACAACAAAATATTTGCTATAATATATATCTTAGAGTCATTCAGGCTTTTCATAATATCACAAAAAACAAGTAATAATAAGAACAGGTTGTGAATCTATAGTAATATATGCAAATAATAAAAGTGAAAAAAGTATAACGGTAACACATGGTTGAAGTTTAAAAATGCAGTCCTAAATTATGGTGCCAAAATCATATGAGAACATATCAAAGGCAATTTAAACATATTACCTGATAAATTATCAAGATTATTTATTAACACTCTCGAAGATTGTGATCTTTTCAGTAGAGAAGAAGAAACAGAAATATATGCTATAAAACAATTGAAAAATAGTAGAAAATTCCTCAAGACATACATATAAACCAGGTTTGTTAAAAATGCTCAATTAACTGAAGAACAACAAATGGTGTTGGACATAATATGTAATTTATTCACAGCAGCACAAGACAACAAACAAAAGCTCAACATTCTATATTCTCTTGTTAAGTGTAACGACCTGCCTTTTCAACCACTTCAAGTCGGTAATTAAACCAACTTAAACCGCTCGAAATGACAGATTGTTATTCAGCTTACAAGTATAACAGAATCAAACACAGAATTCACCAAATAAATAAACTAAAATATCTCACAACGGAAGCATTTTACATAAAATATCAAAGTTGTACAATAAATTTTACACAGCTTAAAATACATGGCTTTAAATAAATAAAATTTATAGAGTTTTTAATCCAGAGCGCGCACGTCTTCTCGTTTCTCTAATTAATAGCTGAAAATCTCTAAATTTGCAACACTCGGGTATGACTCGAGCTTTTCATGCGAAACACAAAACAATCAAGTCAGGTTAACTTTATTCAAGTAAATCAATGTCAATAAAGTTCTGAAATAAAATAGTTAATCCTCACAAAATCTTAAAGTATCAAACATATATTTTTTGTCAATAACGAGTATGCATGCGTATATTTTCTTTTAGCATGGACAATAGAATATATAACATGTTACTTGCATAACTAAATCGATTAATCCATGAAAAACAAAGGATCAACACGTGGTTTGGTTATAGACTACCATGTTTTTAATGGTATGTTTTTATGCCAAGGATTCATTGACAATACATAAAGTTTGTACAAATTCAAGGAACATGCGTTTAGAGGCAAGGCATGAGCATAGCATCAGGATGTTATGTTTTAATTTCTTTCTACAGCTATTACAACAAAATGAGGCAAACATGCCACATGTTTTTGTACTAGGTGTATGCCAGTATCATTATGGTGTGTTTTAAACAAAGACACACTACTGAACCAATTAAGAAATGATGTAATACTTGGAACAACAAGGATAATAATAATCATAAGCATGTTATAAATGGTCAACCAAACATGTGAATCATGGAGCAACCACCTAATTTAGTAGCAAGCAAGATTGGCTCACATGTGAATTATGTACAGCAAGGAGAAGTGGATTATCTCATTGGAACAGGATGTGTACATTTCAACATTAGGAACAACCAAATTTCATGACACTCGCATGCATGTACCAAATCAACATCAAGTAAATTTGAATTAGGTGATATATGTATAAAATTTCTAAAGGGTCAAGCAAGGAACAACTAGATTTTAGTAAAAGAGCATGGACCAAGTTGAAGGCAATAAGAAATATGTATATAAAAACCGAACATGTGACTATGTTTAGATTTTATAATAACAGGATAAACAAATTTTCGAATAAGTCAACATGCAAAACATAATCCAATCCATATCAAACAACATATGTTTCAGGTTTCAACAAGGCAACAACGACCCATGGTTAAACAAATCAAATAAGATGGAATTAACTATCATTTTTCAGTTTAAATCGAAGCTGAAACACTTGAAACAAAATAATCATGGGATTAAATCACCTTGAACAACAGTGTTTCCAAATAAATGCGAAGACTGGATCGATGCTATGCAGTTTCTTGAACTGAAAACCCATAAATCGACTATGCAATGAACATTAGTCGCTACTTCTACTTGAATCTGGAAGCGGATTAATGAAGGATACGAAGCTTAGGAGGCACAGGTTTTGGGAGAGCAAAAGGGAAGCTGTTCGGATCCATAGATTCACGTTTTTTATTTATAAAAGGGTTTCCGCCATTGTGGAGAAGAAAAAGAGTTGGGGATTAAAGGAAAAAGTGGGGTTGGTAACGTAGGGAATAAAAGAAGGGAAAGAAAGGTGGGGAGGTCGAAAGGTGTACTGAAAGTAATACGTGTTATGTTCTTTTATTTCATTGAGTGAACAAATGTGGCACCTGCTGTTTCACCACCAAGTCCAAAAATCGAAGAGTATGTATTAATAATTTTTGTTTCAAAGTTTACGTTTCATGTGCTAATTATATATATATATATATATATATATATGCGTGTGTGTGTACGTACGTACGTATGTATGTATGTATGTATGTATGTATGTAAACATGGCCTCTTAAGGGAGAAGACATGCATGTACATTTGTGAATGGATGAAATGTAGTGAGATAATTGGTGGATAATGCATCAAACACATGCATGATAATATAAGCACTAATTGTGTTTAAATATCATGTCATTTGAAATATACGGGTGTACATATGGTTATCTGAATGTCCTAATTTTACGAAATGAAAAATGACATTCTCTTCATAATATAATATAGTATTTTTAGTTCAAATTCGCTCAAGTTCTGACAATGTTTTATTCATAGCGATTTTATTAAATCTTTAATTAAACTAATGCGAACGAAACAAACTTGCATATTATTCTACAAAATTCATTCCTCTGCTATCTAATTAGGTACATCTCAAATAATTAATTTTGGATTTTTATTTTTATTTTACATTTTTATTATTATTTGAGATATATCGGTTGCCGCTACCGCAAATAATCGTCAAAAACTGACTAAACGGAGGGACTAAACTTTGACATTTTCAATATAAAATTGTTTAGATAACTTTTACATGAAAATAATAATTCTTAAAGATAAACATTTCATTATAAACCAATTTCATATTTTAATTTCCAAATAAATACATTCTAAATTAAATTTGTCATTTAATTCTCATTATATTCAGTGACTCAAATGGTCAAAATATACGGGATGTTACAATCTCCCCAACTCAGAACTTTTCACCCTTGAAAAGGATCGAAATAAGGAACAAGTAATTAAAAGATATGCCATTCATAAGCATATCAACTTCGATTGTTTGTTTGAACACTAAATTTGCTTTCAGTTAGTATTGTTAACCTGATCACTCTAGTACGAGCTTCTGATTTGATTTCTTGATTATAAACTTTTATTCTGCTTACATAGCAATAAACTATGACAGAAAATTTCAGATTCACATCAAAAACTCTTGTCAGTGTCTCTCATCAAGAATTGAGCAAACAATTCTATTTAGAATCAACATTGTATATTGAAAATAAATCAATACCAATTATGGAGACTAAATTAGTATTTTGACTTATTTCAAAGTTGTGAACTTGCAAAACATTTAAAATCTCATTCTTAGTTTATTAGTTGAAGTGATACAATGTTAATTTTTCATGTTATTGATTTGTTATCAAAATACTTTTATAACTTGAAAGGTTAAAAAGTTTATTTTCGTTTTACAAAATTTAGACACATGTTAGTCAACCGCACGACTAAAAATCTCCAAGTACTCAAAATACTTGTTTCAACTTCCTATGAAAATACTTAAAATAATCATTAAAAATAGATACCGAAAGCACATTACCTCATGGATCATAGTTACGTGCTGGTTACACCACTATCCTAGTGAATCACTTGTAATCGTAGGCATCACGCCCCCTGAATTACGCTATAGTTATAGATAAGTAATAATAATCAACATGATCCTACCGAGCGGGATTCCTATATCAATGGATACTCCAATCAAAGGATGTAACACCACAAACTTTAATACACTATAACCATAATAAATATTCAAAATTAACTAAAGCCAACATTATCGTTGTGTTCGTCTCAGAATTTTGGTTTAAATAGACCACAAGTTTGCATAAAATGGATAACATATGAAGAAGTTATAGGTTATAGAAGTTTGTATACATATAAGAAGCTTATGTATATATAAATTAAATATAAAATTTCTAGGATTTCAGACGAAAAAGGAGTGAACATAAGTGAGAATTCGTCCCGTTAAGGGACGACCCACTCCATCCTGGGTCGACCCAAGGATGGTTGGGTCGACCCAGAGAGTAGGTGGATCGACGCACCCCTGATCCATCCGAATTCTTTCTGCTGAACCTAGTATGTTTTGTGTCTGTGTTCCTGTTGACTCAGCATGACGTGTACGGTTCAGATTTAAAACCTAGTTCTAACGGTTGATGTTGGCCCTGTAACTCTATAAATAGATGGCTTCCCTCATTCTGGAATTCACACAAATTCTTCACATCTTACTTTGCCTCTAAATTATTCTAAAAAATATAATCACATAATGGGGGAATGCTGCTAAAGATTGGATCAAACAAAAGAAACAATGATCAATACTTGCATACGTACACTTGGATTGGACTTGGACATTTGGTGGCTTAGTGTTATACATATTTATCTTCACCATGACTCACTGTGAGTTACAGTTATTTACTGATCTGATTTCTTAGGCCTCGAATATGACAGCTAAATAAAACTAGTTAGGATCTATAATATTAGTAAAAAAATATACATGTTTTCACTATTAATACTTGTGATGTTATGCCAAGTTATACCTATACCTGTAATGTTATACTTATGACTATGATATTGTTAATTAAATAGATTATACATATGTCTGTGATATTGTTAATTAAACAGATTATACATATGCCTGTGATATGGTTAATTTGACCGGTATATTTATGCCTATGTTGATATTGGACAAGTTATACATATGCTTGTTGTGTTGGAAGATTAACAAGTTATATGCGTTTATCTTCCTTTTCCCATTTTCTATGTTTATTTCCAGTCTTGACTATATAAATGCGTGATTTGATTCTATTCCTCAACCTTTTTTTCCTTTTATTTTACGCCATGCCTTTGCCCTTGGAAGCCTAAGCTTACCCGATTAAAATGGCTGTACCTTTGGGGCAATAATGAATAATATGAAAAAGGAATTTAGGCATGTTATTTACTTGGACTAAATTCATTATAATTTGGGAAAAAGGATAGATATACCTATTTCAACATGTTGTAGACACTTGTTGTATACGAACATTATGCATAAACCTGTAACTTGGGAATGTACCTGATGAACAATATGCATATGGACTAGACATGTTAACTTTGACTCAAACGGACATTAATAAATGACGTGCTAGGAATAGGGTTGTATACACATAATGACATTACAACCCTGCTTATTAATAAACCTGAACCTGGTAGGATAAACATAAATATTAATAAGCAAAGAGGTCCCCCGTCTGCTGTTGTATCGGGTTTTGGGGACTCTTAAATCCTAGTTACTTAGGGGAACAATCTTAGGGGGTTTGGTTGGTGTCAATCTACTGTTTGGAACCCATATCAGTCAATATCCTTGTAGGTATCTTATATGAGGGTCCCGTATCAGGTAGGGGCCAGGGCACGCTTTACTGAACTTGATAGCAAGAGGTTCACATGGGGTGGTTACGGGCGCGTTCTGGTGGAGTCATGAGCGTGCATGGGTCCGACTATGGAAGATAAGACATTATAACACCAGTAAATAGGTCTTTGTCATATGGTTGTCTGGTTAGGGAGCGATACACCCTAATGTCGGGGCTGATACAGGGTATTTACATAATAGAGAGCCAATCCCTTCAGTAGTAATTAGGGTACACCTAATCATGTTGTTATGTAATTAGGTTAACACTTAATCATGTTATGTAATTAGGGTACACCTAGTCGGGCTGTTTAATCCTGCTGTTTATTTCTGCTGTAATCCTATGATATGTAATTAGGTAAAAAACCTAATCATGTTGAACCTGTTATACTAGTATTGGTGCAGACATATATGTCCTAGGATATAAATGTGAAGCATTATCTGATCATTAGTTTATTCTTGTTATTCTGTCCATCCTGCTATTCTGTTTAGTGTATCTGTTGTGACACTGTACCTTTCTTACCCAGTCTTATTTACCTATCTTGGCATTCCTATTTTATGCATATTTGTAAGTAACTGGAACTTACCAGACTTTATGTCTGACCCTTTTTCTTTCGCCTCTTTCTTCATTTTGCCCCCTCAGGTCCTCAGAGTGGTAGCACTCAACAATAGCTAGGATTTCTCTTTAGCTCGGACTTGACTTTGACTTCTTGAGATGTATAACTTTGACTTGCTCTCTACTTTATTCTGGCTTACGTCACGGGATATGATTTTATGTACTTTGATATTTTATTTTCTGAGATGACTTAAAAGAAAGATTTGAGACAGTTTTCTTGTTGTAACTGGTTTTGATATATTTCTGAGATTATACTTTATTTCTTTTATAATAAAGTTTGAAAATTTTCCGCTGCTTATTTTATCTATCTTGTATATTCTCTGTAATGATTGTCTGTTGTGCTTCATGGAACTTAATGCATTCCATCCGGAGTGACATTAACAGACGTGGGTGTCACAATGGAGCACCAACGTAGTTACGATTTTCAATTTTCAATTTTCAATTTTCAATTTTCAAAGGATACTCTCGATGAGCGCTAACACAACCCCTCTCATTAGGAATTGCGATTTCAATGGAAGGAACATCCCATATCTTCATTTCAAAAACATACATATTATATATATATAGTACTTCATTTCACGTTTCGCATATATCGCACTTACATAAACATCAATTTTCATAAGATTTTCTTTTCAAACACATTTTTCAAACATATCGTTTTCATATAAATTCTATTATATAAGACTTTATTTCAATCAATTATCTTCAAATTAATGGTTTCGAATTAATCTCGTACTGGTATAAATGTTATAAGTTTCAAACATTTTTCATATCACAAAATTCATAAGTCGATAATCTTCCATATTTTCATTTCAATATCAAATTAAATAGATTTCAAATTGATTCGAGTGCTCAATGTCATTTCAAATATTTAAATTCATATTTACAAATCGGTTCATTTCAAATATTCGCATCCAAATTGGGTTTCACATTTCGATTATCAATTTTCAATCGAATCTTTATATTCTATCACTTTGGATCTTAAATTATTCGAATTAGATAGATATGCTTCTATCAAAATAATTAAGTTACATACAAAATAGTTTTGGAAAAAATGATAGCTTGATATAAAATAGGTTGAAATAAATATATTTGAATAATTAGATAAGTTTGAAAACGGGTTTGAAATAAATTAAATAACTACGTTCTGTAAAATAACTAGCTTAAAAAAAATGAATTTGAATAAAATAGATAAGCATGGTAAATGAATTTGATAGATACGGAAAATTAAATTTGAATAAACAAAATAGATTTTGAAAAAAAATGTTTGCAATCAATAAATAATTATAAGCAAATGGTTTAAATAAGATAGATAAAGATAATGCTAATTTGAATAAAATAATTGTATAATAAATAGTACTAATTTCAAAAAATAACCCAACCTGAATTAATTATCCAAAATTCAAATTTGCTTAATGTTGATTTCATTTCAAAGGTGAACTCAATTTAACTTCAGACCAAATTTGTAACATTTCAAATTGAACTAGAGGTTCAAATTAGATCACGTCGCAAGCTTCCATTTGATCTTCAATTTCAATTTGATTTGAAATTTAAACATCAATTTTGATTACATTCCAAGTTGAACTAATTGTTCAACATTTCTACGCACATTTAATTTCTTTTAGGCTTATAAGGATATAATTCAAAATTTAAATTCCATCTGAAATGATCAAATTTGTTTAACTAGTCGAAAAATCGAATTTTTAATCAATAGTTGGGATTCAAACTCATTTGTTTATTCGAGATCTGTAGATTAGACTGTCCTAATATATAGGATTATATCGATCAACCCAAACTCGTGATTCAATACTAATTTTATTTCACTCATTCAAAATATATTCATATTTGTATATTACAAAATATTTCAGAAATTAAATTCTCTTTAATCAAAATAATAAGTAGCAAAGCTACATATACTGGTCTCCCTCACTTTTGAAACTCGATAACGAATCCCAACGAAGAAAAAATCATCATCAAAATTATTATTTTTTTAAAAAGTGGGCTCTCCATTCAAAAAATTTCTTTCGAAGATATTTTGAATAGTCACTTGAAAACACAATTTTTTTCCAAAAAAACTCTTATAAATTACTAGTATATTTAAATAACTTAAAACATTTCCATTTCAAATGTTTATTAAGATAACTTAAGTATATATCGACGTTTCAACCGGAATCAAATGATTATACCACATTCGAAACATAAAAATAAATAATGGTGATATTGCACAGAATCATCTTCAAGCAACTAGAGTGTGATTTCAGAACCATCTAGTACGTATAAGACTTTGTTTGTACACTGGCCAAGCGTATATTTGAAATCCTCACACACTGACAGTCCAATCGTAACGTTGAATAAAATACTCAAACCTCTATTATAAGTTATATTTCAGAACAATCATGTTAAATGATTTATCTAATTTCAAACTAATGTATATTTTCAAAATATGCTCTCTCAATAGTGATTCCAGCGACTATTCCGCTCATTCTAGGGTATTACTACCCTATCTCTAATGAGTTTTAAACCCGATAAGCTAAGCTTTGTATAAACAAAGCTCTGATCCCAACTGTAATGACCTGCCTTTCGACCGCTTCAGGTTGGTAATTAAACCAACTTAAACCGCTTGAAATGACAGATTGTTATTTAGCTTACGGGTACAAAAAAATCAAACATAGAAATCACCAAATAAATAAACTATAATATCTCACAGCAGAAGCATTTTACACGAAATATCAAAGTTGTACAATAAATTTTACACAGCAGAAAATACATGGCTTTAAATAAATAAAATTTGTAGAGTTTTCGATTCAAAGCGCGCACATCTTCTCGTCCCTCTAACTGATAGCTGAAAATCCATAAATCTGCAACACCCAGATCTGACCCGAGCGTTTCATGCAAAACACAAAACACTCGAGTTAGGATTAAATTTATTAAAGTAAATTAATGTTAATAAGGTTTTGAAATAGAATAGTTAATCCTAACAAAATCTTAACGAACCAAACATATATTTCCAGTCAATAACGAGTCTGCATGCGTATTTTTTCTTCCAATAGGGACAATAGAATATATAGCATGTTATATCATAACTAAATCCATTAATCCATAACAAATAAAGGACCAGCAAGTGGTTTGGTTACATTCTACCATGTTTTTAGTGATATGTTTTTATGCCGAGTACTCATAGACAGTGCATAAAATTTGTACAAATTCAAGGGACAAGTGTTCAGAGGCAAGGCATGAGCATAACATCCGGGTGTTATGTTTGGATTTCTTTCTACAACTATTATAACAGAACGAGGCAAACATGTCACATGTTTTTGTACTAGGTGTATGCTAGTATCATTATGGTGGTTTTAAACAAAGACGCACTAAAAAAACCAATTAGGAAATGATGCAATACTTGGAACAGCAAGGACAATAATAATCATAAGCATGTTATAAATGGCCAACCAAGCATGTGAAGCATGGAGCAACCACCTAATTTAGTAACAAGCAAGATTGGCCTACATATGAATTATGTACAGCACGGAGAAGTCGATTATCTCATTGGAATACGGTGCATAAGTTTCAACTTCATGAACAACCAAATTTCATGACACATGCATGCATGTATTAAATGAACAACAAGTAAATTAGAAGCAGGCGATACATGTGTAAAATTGCTAAAGGGGTCAAGCAAGGAACAACTAGATTTTAGTAAACTATGCACGAATCTAGTTCAAGGAAATAAGAAATATGTTTATCAAAACCGAACATGTGACTATGTTCAAATTTTACAATAACAGGGTAAACAAATTTTCGAATAAGTCCATATGCCAAACATTATCCAAGCAATATCAAACAACATGTGCTTTAGGTTTTAACGAGGCAGTAAAAACCCATGGTTATATAAATCAAACAAGAAGGCATTAACTGTCATGTTTCAGTTTAAATCGAAGCTGAAACACTTGAAATAAAATAATCGCGAGATTAACTCATCTTGAACAACAGCGTTTCCAAATAAATGCGAAGACTGAATTGATGCTACGTAGTTTCTTGAATTGAAAACCCCTAAATCAACTATGCAACGAACATCAATCGCTACTTCTACTTGAATCTGGAAGCGGATTAATGAAGTATACAAAGCTTGGGAGGCATGGGTTTAGGGCAGAGCAAAAGGGAAGATGTTCAGATCCATAGATTCACTATTTTTAATTTATAAATGGGTTTCGGCCATTATGGAGAAGAAGAATACCCGGGGATTAAAAGAACAAGTGGGGTTGGTAACGTAGGGAATAAAAGAAGGAAAAAGAAATGTGGGGAGGCCGAAAGGTGAAGTGACCCACCATTTATACCCAATCATGGATACATATAATTAACCTGATTTGATATCAAATGTCCTTGGAACACTTACTTAATAGGTTTCACCTATTAAGCCTCCCTCAAGACCGCTCACACACCAATATAAAAATATTAATTCAGTTGGAATACAAGTTTCTTTATTCACATAATTGATGAATTTCCATAGCATTTTGTAATGGTAAATGTTTATTTGCAAAACAAATTTCATAGGTTATTCAAATAATAACCATTTCAGGTACCATTCAAATCATTATCTATACTTATTTATATGATTCTACAATACAACTTTCAATAAGTTCACACAATTACATTTTTAAAAGAATTACAAAAAGAAAAAGAAGTTCTGGCCACTTTGAGATTAGGATGTGTGCAAATGCACAATGTGCACGCATGCACAGGTTCTATGGCACTTCCGGATATTGCTAAAAATCTTTTCAATTGGAAAGTAATTAAACTGAGTAATTTTCTATAAAATATAAGGTTTTATACAGAAAATACCATTTAAAATCTCATAGTGGCATTTCCTCAAACACCTAGCAAAGTGTATGATGAAATGCTTTCTTTGGTATAACTCCTGTAGTATTATAGGGGAGTTAATTTGCTTGCATAATACAAGTTAAAATCATTCATAAGAGCTCAATTCAGGTTATTCTTGTGACTAAATGTAACAACGCGTGTTTTCATAACGTGTAATAACCATAAATCAAGGCAGAATTAATTTTTAAAATAAGAATCAAGGGAAATGGGTTGCGCCATTGCGTTCGTCTCGAAATTCTTCTTGGAAACGAGTCTAAGTTTTCGAAAATCGGAGTCCGTATGACCAAGTTATGACCATTCGAAGTTTTCAGAAATTTTCAAGTTCAAAACAGACTCAATTCGAATTTAAAATTCGAATTTCAAACCTCAAAATGGACTGGGCTGGAAATTTTCCACCCAGGACCAGGTCGACCTGGGGGTCGACTATGTAGTCGACCTACCCAGGACCAGGTCGACCATAGTGTCGACCTGGTGCCCGAACCCATTTCTGAAGCTGGATTCACTCTGATGTATTTGGCCTCATTTCTGTCCACATTCATTGACCAGACCCTATAAATACAGCCCCTAACACCAGTCTCTCTACACCAAATTTCTTTCTGACCTTATGCTGCTCCGATTCCGGTTGAAAAGTTTGAGAGAGGGACTGCTTCTACTATGTTGAGACTGCATTAAGGGAATTGCTGATTTGGGGACTTCTATTAGGACTTGACTAAGCATATTCAACATCGACTCTCTTTTTCTAATTCTCGAACCACGATCTGTAAGCCCCAGTTATTTTCAGATTTAAACTGTAAATGTATTATGGATATGATGTAAATTGAAATTGGACCAATATATGATGACTGTTTACATTCATTCTCGTTCATCTTGGATCTTGACTCTTGAATGTTACTATGACATTGATTTGGGGCCTATTCATGTTGTAAATCAAAAGAAACCCCTCTTATTATCATGTTGAATCTGATATTAGTCACATGTTTATGACTATCACCTTATGACAGTCGTTACCATGACTATACTATCACCTTATGTCAATCGTATCATGACTATACTATCACCTTATGACAGTCGTTACCATGACTATACTATCACCTTATGACAACTATTATTTTGACTAGTACCTTATCTTGCTAGATTTGGAATCTTTATGTTCGAGGCCAATAATTCATATGCCAGTAATATTTTAATCTTTTATTTCAAGTCATATCATGCTATGCTAGTAATCACTTTTGCCACATTATACCCGTTCCTTTTTATGTTATTCACTATTAGATTAATTTTTATCGATTCGAACCTACATGTGATGGGAATACGATTTGGGTAAACTAGGTAAAACATAAATTAGCTTTAAACTTGAACATGAACGTTATTATGACTTGAACCTGAATATGGACATGAACTTGACACGATTTGACATGAAACATGACTTGAAAACTTGACATGAATCTAGACATGAAAACTTGAATGTGGGCATGACAGTTAGATAAACTTGAAAATGGCCAACTCGAGGTTGGGTTGAGTTTGCAATGTAAATCTGCCCGGAACTGCCCGGCAAATCCAGTGGCCGCAAACAATAGGATCCAATGTGAGTAGTTGGTCATATTGCACGTAAAAACCCGATGTTAGACTATGTTGTGGTGTAAATCTGCCCAGAACCGCCCGACAAATCCAGTAACCACAACAGTTAGTCTAATGTGAGAGGTTGGCGTGCACTAATGAATTAATGCCACATGATAGGGTTAAGTCATGAACCACTTGAATATACTTAACCAACTTGACACGATGACTTGATAGGGTTAAGTCATGAACTGCTTGAACACACTTAACCAACTTGATACACGATCTGGATAGGGTTAAATCACGAATTTGAATGACAACACTAAACCCATTAGAAACCCTAGTTACGCGGTCCTTTTCAGCAGTAACCCATTTGGATGTATCACGATACCCTGGGACTAGGCAGGGTGGGGCACGATTACTGGGCTGATTGTAAGCGACCATAACGACAGCCGTGTAGGTGCGGCATTGTAGGTTCAGGTGGGCTATGGTCGTGCGCGTAGTCCAAAGTTGAAAAAGAAGGCATTGGGCACCCGTAGATTTACACTGTGCATGCTTGATTCGTGTCAGTGGTTGGCACCATAGGACTTGATACACCCTATGGTGGACCTAGCACAGGTAACTACATTTCAGGATAGGGCCGTATGACACAGACACATAACGAGCTAGGACTTGTAGGGAGCCGATCGATTAATAGATCATACCGTAGGACCCCGTAATGGGTCACTTCATGACACTGGGCTAAGGGATCATTTCATGATTAATACTTGACATGGGTTAGAATACTAATACAGATGGTGCAGCGAACCTTGAATATGCGATGCTAGACTTGACTTATCTTGTTATCTTAATTATCCTACTAGTTCTGTTATCATCCTTATGTTTAATTCCAGTTTTCACATGTCATCTTACCTGTACTAGTTTTCATACTGAAGGTCACTAGGGCTTACAAGTCTTTATGACTGACCCTTTTTCTTTCGCCCCTTTTTATTTCTTTCCCCCCTCCCAGGTTCTCAGGGAGGAAACACTAGCTCTTAGCTTGGATTTAGCTTGCTTTCTGACAGCTCATGTACGGTTTGGTCTTGGGCTATGCTATGGCTGCTTCTGCTATTTATGGGGAATAATTTACTTTTGTTTTAAGTTTATGCTTCTTTATTATGAACTTGATGTAATGGAATAATTTGTATCTTGGATATATGAGCTTTTGACTCTTTCCTGGAAAATAATAAAAAGTTGGTTTTTAATTTCTACCATTGCTTTATTTATGTTCTGCCTTGTGATATCTCTGTGCATGTTTACCTAGATAATACTCTACCAAAACTAGTGCATTCCCTTTGTGAGTGACCCTAGCGGAGGTAGGGTGTTACATTTGGTATCAGAGCAGAATGTTACCAGGCTGGGCAAAAGTTTTAAAAACCTTCCGAAACTGTTTTCAAAACTATTTATAAAGAAGCATTTTTCAAAAAAAGTTTTATGTTTAAAAGGTTATTCCACAAGAAGCCATTAGCACTTCCCTTTGTTTCCTCGTTTGAATCTTTTCTTTTCGTTTTTCAGCATGGCCGATCTTAACCTTCCTGAGGGAATAACCGTGCCTGGATGGTTCCGAAGGTACTTAGAACCTAGGGCCAATGACGCAGGCACGGCTGACATCCCTCCTCCTCCCCCCCAGTGGTCGCGGTTCCTCCTCCTACTGGTACCGCTTTTGCCAAAATATGCAAAGACTTTAAAGCAATGGGCGGCAAGAACTTCGTTGGAACTGAAACCTTCATTGAGCATGAAACTGGCTAAAGGAGACAGAAGACTTGTTCATTATCTTTGATATGGAGGACCATAGGAAAGTTCAGTTGGTAGCATGGTTGTTGAAAGAGGAAGTTGCATTTTGGTGGGAAGTCACCAACGCTACCAGGCCAGTTGAGACTTGGGCAGACTTTAGAGAGAGGTTTGGGCTTAAATTCTTATCGTCCGCAGAGGAGAACCTTCAGATGGAGAGGTTCCTAGCGCTCAAGCAAGGGGATATGTCTGTGAGGGAGTACGTGAATAAGTTTAATCAGCTTGCTCGGTTCGGTTTGGATTTGGTCAACACAGCCCAGTAAAAGGCTGTACGCTTTGCTCGAGGATTGAACGAGCCACTACACAGCTTGGCCCTAACTCATATACCCATGGCGGCGACCTTTGAAAGCTTGGTGGATATGGCTCTACTTCATGAGGAAGACAAGAATAGCAAGAAGGAGGTTAAGCCTAACGAGACTTAGAATAAGAAAGCTGACTTCTAGAATGGGAACAACAAGAATAATAATAATAACAAGAGCAACAACAAATCACGTGAGACGAGGAAGTGCAACTTCTGTGGTATTACTGGACATCTAGCTAAAGACTGTAGAAGGAAGAAGAGGAAGTTGGGTGAATGCTTTCATTGTGGAGATACTGGACACATCAGCAAGGATTGCCCATGAAGCAAGGGCAGGGGCAAGGGCAGACCCAGCGACCAGGACCTTCTGGAGGGCAGTTGCATGCTCTCAACACCACTCCAGCTCTTGACCGAGGTAGTAATATTTCCGTAGAAAGCCTTGTTTACATTTCTGACTTTCGAACCTTATTTGACTCTGGCGCATCGCATATTTTATTTCTTCTGATATTGTTGAAAATCTGCACCTAAGTACTAGTCTGGTTGGGGATCCCGTTATAGTTTCAAATCCAATTGGGGGCTCCGCCCATTTATCTATGATATGTGTGGATTTGAGGATCTCTATCTAAAGCGTAGAATTCACGTGTAATGCTTATGTTATCGGATTCATGGGATACGGTTTGATCCTAGGTATGGATTGGTTGTCCGATTATGGAGCCATTCTTGATTGTGAACGAAGGGTAGTGAGGCTCATGACTCGCCTTGGTAATACTCTTGAAATTTCTTGTAACCCTAAGGGTTCGGTCACGTTATGTTATCTTGAATCCCTTGACTCGTCCAACGATAATTTGCAATCTATAAGAGTGGTCCGAGAATATCCAGATGTCTTTGATGAAGTGAGGGGATTACCTCCTAAACGCGAGATAGAGCTCCAAATTTATCTTGTTGATAATGCCAAACCAGTTTCATTGCCCGTTAGGCACATGGCCCCGCGAGAAAGAAGAGAGCTCAGTAAACAAATCAACGAGTTGCTTGAGAAAAATTTCATAAGACGAAGCATTTCTGAATGGGTGCTCCGGTGGTATTCGCTGCTAAGGCGGATGGATCGCTTCGTCTGTGCGTAGATTATCGTGAGTTAAACAAGCTGGCAAAGAAGAATAGGCACCCACTACCAAGAATCGACGATTTGTTTGACCAGCTTGTGGGAGCATCTGTTTTCTCTCAACTCGACCTAGCCACAGGATTCCATCAGCTTAGAGTGGCTGAGGAAAGCATTGACAAAACTGCGTTTAGGACTCCAGATGGGTTCTTCGAATGGCTCGTCATACCGTTTGGGCTAACAAATGCACCCGCATACTTTGTAGATTTGATGAGTAGGGTGCTTCGGGAGTTCCTTAACAATTTTGTGGTAGTTTTCGTGGATGATATTTTGGTCTTCTCAAAAGATGAAGAAGAGCATGCTAGGCATCTCCAGGAAGTCATGGAGACGCTTAGAGCACACCAGTTAAAGGCTAAGTTCTCCAAATGTCATTTTTGGAGGAAGGAAGTTCGGTTCCTTGGGCATGTAGTTTCTAAGCAAGGCATAGCTGTGGACCCCGCAAAGATAGTTGCGGTACAAGACTAGAAAATTCCTAAGAATGCAATGGAGGTGAGGAGCTTTCTCGGTTTAGCGGGCTACTACAGGAAGTTCATTAAGGACCTCGCTAAGATTTCAGCCCCTCTTACTAAATTAACAAAGAAGAACCTACCTTTTGCATGGGACATAGAATGTGACGCTGCTTTTCAGAGACTTAAGAGAGCCCTCACCACAGCTCCAGTTTTAGGATTACCCGATGGAGGTAAGATGTTTACCGTGTACACAAATGCGTGTGGCATAGGATTAGGCGCTGTCCTAATGCAGAAAGGAAGAGTAATATGCTACGGGGGTAGACAACTGAAAGTTCATGAGAAAAACTATCCCACGCATGACTTGGAATTGGTCGCGATTGTTTTTGCACTAAAAGCTTGGCGCCATTATCTTCTAGGGAGAGGTTCGAGCTGTATATCGACCACAAATCGCTTAAGTACCTCTTCTCACAGAAAGACTTGAATCTGAGACAACAGCGGTGGATGGAGTTCTTGGCATCATATGACTTTGATATAGCTTATACCCCTGGCAAGGGTAATGTGGTGGCGGACGCGCTAAGTAGAAAAAGGTAGACTTTGAGCCCCTTGTTTGTTGAAATGAAAAGCCTTGAGTTTATAGCAACCTTAGATTTTACACCTGTTGTTGAGTCATTGACCGCTACGTTAGCATCTCTTGAGCTAAGACCTACACTTCTAGATCAAGTAGGGACTTCACAGAAGGAAGACCCGCAGATAGTCAAAATCATGGACAAGCTGATTAGGGGTGAGACGTCAAGTCACCTCAGTATGTATGCCATAGATGACAAGGGATGGCTAAGGCGCGATGGGAGACTATGTGTCCCACAAGTGGGAGACTTAGTAAGGAGAGTTCTCGAAGAGGCGCATCACTCGAAGATGACTATACATCCCGGAGGGGATAAGATGTACAGGGATATGAAACACATTTTCTTTTGGGCTGGAATGAAAAAAGACATGTCAGAGTTCGTTTCGAAGTGCATGGTGTGCCAACAGGTAAAGGCCGAGTTGAAGAAGCCTGGTGGGCTATTACATCCTTTGGAGGTTCCGCAATGGAAATGGGAGAGTATCTCGATGGATTTCGTGGATGGACTGCCTGGGTCTAGGAAGGGAAACACTAGCATATGGGTCATAGTTTATAGACTCACGAAAAGTGCTCACTTCATTCCGGTGAAGAGCAAGAGGACCGCATCAGGGCTAGCGTTTATTTACCTTCGACAGATAGTATGATTGCATGGAGTTCCTTCTAGTATAGTTAGTGATCGTGACCCGATTTTCACTAGCCAGTTTTGGAATAGTCTGCAAGAAGCAATGGGAACATGACTGAACTTGAGCACGGCCTATCACCCACAGACAGATGGACAAACCGAAAGGGTAAATAGATTACTAGAAGATCTCCTGAGGCTATGCATTCTTGACTTTGGTGTTACTTGGGAAAACCATCTTCCTCTCATGGAGTTTGCATATAAAAATAGTTACCAAGCTAGCATCGGAATGGCACCGTTCAAAGCCCAGTATGGAAGACCATGCAAGACGGCAACTTGTTTGTGGGAGACGACAGACAGGCTTATACTTGGCCTTGATATGATAAGGGACACTTCTGAGAAGATTGAGTTGATACGAAGACGGATGAAAATGGCCCAAGATTGACAGAAATCTTATGCAGACCAAAGAAGGACAGACCTAGAGTTCGAAGTCGGAGATATGTCTTTATAAAAGTTTCTCCGTTACGCAATGTAGTTCGTTTTGGAGCCGTTGAAAAGCTAGCACCAAGATTCGTAGGACCGTTCCCTATCATTGAGAGGATTGGACGAATGGCCTATAAGGTAGACTTACTCGAAAAGTTATCTGGAGTACACAATGTCTTTCACGTCTCACATCTGCAAAAGTGCTTGCATTAGTCAGCCGAAGTGGTTGAGCCAAGCATCCTTGAAGACGTAGAAGTGGAGAAAAAGCAACATTGAGGCGGGTTTTGATTCGTATCTTAGGAACGGAGATTAAGAAGTTAAGGAATCGAGAAGTCATGCTAGTGAATGTGCAGTGGAGTGAAGCCCAAGAAGACGCAACTTGGGAAACCGAAGAGAAGATACTTGCGCTTTACCCATTTCTTTTTAGGGTACATTCTCGATCTCTTTTTCCTTGAAAACCTTTTTCGCATCATGCTTCTAATATCTATGTTTGTCTTGTTATCTTCTCGATCTTATCTTGTGAACCTTAGGTAGAACCATATGGATGTAAACATGTGATTGAAACATGTTATGGTTGATGTTTGCAAATGGTTGCTAGTGGATCCGTGACACACATTAGGCACTAGATCGGCTCAGGCACATTTTCATGTTGCATATGCATGAGTGCGAATACTTGTACATGGATGGAACTTGTTATGCTATCACTTGGATGTTGCATATGGATGAATGATTGTGCACTCATGTAGAGATTATGAACTATGTTAGGAATTTGCATACATGTTGGATTCATGACACTAACATATTTTTCATTAAGGAGGTTTACTGAATCAGTAACCGCCTGATCTTTTGCATTAGATAAGTACATATACACACACTTACTGCATATGTTATACAGCACTAGAAATCTCTTAAGGATAATGGTTGCCTGTGGATGATTCTTTGAGTAGATGGATGATGGATGGTAGGACACATCCTCCCTAACTTAGAGATTTCGGGGACGAAATCCTTTAAGGAGGGGAGAATGTAACAACCCGTGTTTTTATAACGTGTAATAACCATAAATCAAGGCAGAATTAATTTTTAAAATAAGAATCAAGGGAAATGGGTTGCGCCATTGAGTTTATCTTGAAATTCTACTTGGAAACAAGTCCAAGTTTTCGAAAATCGGAGTCCGTATGACCAAGTTATGACCATTCGAAGTTTTCAGAAATTTTCAAGTTCAAAACAGACTCAATTCGAATTCAAAATTCGAATTTCAAACCTCCAAATGGACTGGGCGGGAAATTTCCCGCCCAGGACCAGGTCGACCTGGGAGTCGACTATGTAGTCGACCTACCCAGGACCAGGTCGATCATAGTGTCGACCTGGGGGTCGACCTGGTGCCCAAACCCATTTCTAAAGCTGGATTCACTCTGATGTATTTGGCCTCATTTCTGCCCACATTCGTTGACCCGACCCTATAAATACAGCCCCTAACACCAGTCTCCCTACACCAAATTTCTTTCTGACCTTATGCTGCTCTGATTCTGGTTGAAAAGTTTGAGAGAGGGACTGCTTCTACTACGTTGATACTGCGTTAAGGGAATTGCTGATTTGGGGACTTCTATTAGGACTTGACTAAGCATATTCAACATCGACTCTCTTTTTCTAATTCTCGAACCACGATCTGTAAGCCCCAGTTATTTTCAGATTTAAACTATAAATGTATTATGGATATGATGTAAATTGAAATTGGACCAATGTATGATGACTGTTTACATTCATTCTCGTTCATCTTGGATCTTGACTCTTGAATGTTACTATGACATTGATTTGGGGCCTATTCATGTTGTAAATCAAAAGAAACCCCTCTTATTATCACGTTGAATCTGATATTAGTCACATGTTTATGACTATCACCTTAAGACAGTCGTTACCATGACTATACTATCACCTTATGTCAATCGTATCATGACTATACTATCACCTTATGACAGTCATTACCATGACTATACTATCACCTTGTGACAACTGTTATTTTGACTAGTACCTTATCTTTCTAGATTTGGAATCTTTATGTTCGAGGCCAATATTTCATATGCTAGTAATATTTTAATATTTTATTTCAAGTCATATCATGCTATGTTAGTAATCACTTTTTCCACATTATACCCGTTCCTTTTTATGTTATTCCCTATTAGATTTATTTGTATCGATTCGAACTTACGTGCGATGGGAATACGATTTGGGTAGACTAGGTAAAACATAAATTAGCTTTAAACTTGAACATGAACGTTATTATGACTTGAACCTGAATTGGACATGAACTTGACACGATTTGACATGAAACATGACTTGAAAACTTGACATGAATCTAGATATGAAAACTTGAACGTGGGCATGACAGTTAGATAAACTTGAAAATGGCCAACTCGAGGTTGGGTTGAGTTTGCAGTGTAAATCTGCCCGGAATCGCCCAGCATATCCAGTGGCTGCAAACAATAGGATCCAATGTGGGTAGTTAGTCATATTGCACGTAAAAACCCGAGGTTAGACTATGTTGTGGTGTAAATCTGCCCGGAACCGCCCGGCAAATCTAGTAACCACAACAGTTAGTCTAATGTGAGAGGTTGGCGTGCACTAATGAATTAATGCCACATGATAGGGTTAAGTCATGAACCACTTGAATATACTTAACCAACTTGACATGATGACTTGATGGGGTTAAGTCATGAACTGCTTGAACACACTTAACCAACTTGATACACGATCTGGATAGGTTTAAGTCACGAATTTGAATGACAACACTTAACCCATTAGAAACCCTAGTTACGTGGTCCTTTTCAGCAGTAACCCACTTAGATGTATCACAATACTCTGGGACTAGGCAGGGTGGGGCACGATTACTGGGCTGATTGTAAGCGACCAGAACGACGGCTGAGTAGGTGCGCCATTGTAGGTTTAGGCAGGCTATGGTCGTTCACGTAGTCCGGAGTTGAAAAAGAAGGGATTGGGCACCCGTAGATTTACACTGTGCGTGCTTAATTTGTGTCGTTGGTTGGCACCATAGGACTTGATACACCCTATGGTGGACCTAGCACAGGTTACTACATTTCAGGATAGGGCCGTATGACACAGACACATAACGAGCTAGGACTTGTAGGGAGCCGATCGATTAATAGATCATACCGTAGGACCCCGTAATGGGTCACTTCATGACACTGGGCTAAGGGATCATTTCATGATTAATACTTGACATGGGTTAGAACACTAATACAGATGGTGCAGCGAACCTTGAATATGCGATGCTAGACTTGACTTATCTTATTATCTTAATTATCCTACTAGTTCTGTTATCATCCTTATGTTTAATTCCAGTTTTCACATGTCATGTTACCTTCACTAGTTTTCATACTGAAGGTCACTAGGGCTTACCAGTCTTTATGACTGACCCTTTTTCTTTCGCCCCTTTTTCTTTCGTTTCCCCCCAGGTTCTCAAGGAGGAAACACTAGCTCTTAGCTTGGATTTAGCTTGCTTTCTGACAGCTCATGTACGGTTTGGTCTTGGGCTATGCTATGGCTGCTTCTGCAATTTATGGGGAATAATTTACTTTTGTTTTAAGTGTATGATTCTTTATTATGAACTTGATGTAATGGAATAATTTGTATCTTGGATATATGAGCTTTTGACTCTTTCCTGGAAAATAATAAAAAGTTGGTTTATAATTTCTACCGCTGCTTTATTTATGTTCTGCCTTGTGATATCTCTGTGCATATTTACCTAGATAATACTCCACCAAAACTAGTGCATCCCTTTGTGAGTGACCCTAGCGGAGGTGGCGTGTTACACTAAATGAATCATAATCAAATGGTGTATTCCATGTGTTTGGTTCACATGTCTTACTGGCTAAATGCCAGTTTACAAAGGAAACACATATGAGCAAATATACCAAGATATTGCATTGGAAAAATTCTCATTTACCTAAGTTAATATCATATCACTACATATTCTCCAAAAAAAACTCTTGATACTCTCAGAACTAAATTAACAAATGTAGGTAGAATTGTGTATATTTCAAGTAAAAATGGCATGAGGAAATATCAGAGGCAGGATGTACACATTTAAGCTGTGTAATCTACCCCCTTAACCCATACTTGCCAATAACATATACACTGGAAGCAAATGGTGCAAATGCTCATATATAAATATATCATATTTTTGCTTGACTATTGCCAAAGACTGCTTTGAGTAAACATGCCATCTGGCATTTCACATCATTTTAGATCATTCTAGTCATCTATTTCTCATGAGAGTGAGGCATAATATACTACTTCTTTCCACCGGTTTAAGGGTACTTGAGCATTACATTTAATTCATTCAGACATCAAGCATTATACTTAGTCCTTGGAAAATACTTTGCATACATTTGTTTTTAGCATTAAAACTGCTTAATACTTTTTTAAATAACAGCAGCTATTCCTCTTGATAAAGAATTTCAAATAGCATCTTCATTATATCATATTTAGGCCCTTTTCCTGAATTAATACTTTGAGCTGCCCCAATATAAATGAGACACCTCAAAGGTTGAAGAAACAACCAAGTATGGTCAGATATAAAATCTGGTATGAGTACAAATCAACATTTAAATAGCATTCTTACATGAACTTCTTACCACAAATGCTTTGTGCATGTTTACATGTCATGGCAAATGCAGACATTATTTCACATCATATAACTCGCATATATGATCCCAGTCCCCTTATAACATGTCATTACACCCTATAATTTCATGCAATCAACTAATTTGGACTGATTACAAATTATATCAGTGGGTCACCATCCAAAATATCATGTATTAAACACTAGTGCACATTGTATTTCCCAAATACACAATGGTCTGTAGGGCTTGCATTAAGGCAAATGCATACCTAACATCCTAAGTTGATGTTAGATAGATCAATACAACAGGTGACAGGCACCACAACCAGACCCGCTATTTTGTTTCTAGTTATGTTTTAACTGTGTCGACTTAACCGCTCCATACACCCCTCTGGATGCATGTAACCCCATCCATAATGATGAACAACTTGCACACATCAAGTGTTAAATGTGCCTAATATAAACTGATGTAAACATTCATCTAAAATTACATTATATACAGTCTGATCAATCATCCAGAAACATAAATAACATGTAACACAAGTAGGTTTTATTGATGACTATTCAGGTTATTAACAAGTAATAAAACTATGTGTAGATATCATATTGCCTTGAGCATAAAATGAAGGTGATTGGGACACCTTTAATCCTTTTATTCCTCTATTATCAAATATAATCTGGATCAGAGAAATGTTATTGGCAAATGGGTCAGCATATTGGCACTTTCCATAGCTCCATTTACCCTATTTCCAGAAGCAAACATAAACTTTAAATCCACTTGTTCAATATTGCTTACTTCTGGACTTATAATCCTATCTCATGGAAATATTTATATTATTACTTATATGGATTCTCAGATCTATAAGCAGTGAATTGGGCATCATAGCAAATACACATATATTTATTTAACTATAAATACATACATTTAGATCATCAAATTAGACATTCAAACTTCATTTAATAAATATAAACTAAGATATTCATATAATAGGGCCTGCCTAAATAGCACTTATTGCCATTTAAATATTAAAATATACTCACCAAAGTTCTCCCTTCTTTTAACTCTAAATTTTCTAGTTTTCTTCCTTAATCTCTATGGCTTCATTAGCAGTTATTTTCTAGAGGAAATGTTATGGCATTAACCCTCTCAAGGATTGTTTATGTGCTATTTATAACCATTATTTTCCCTATGGTTTTTCCGTAAACCAAATACCAGTATTATCCCTCACTTGTATTTATCCAATATAGCTACATTTTTAAGTAAAATGATTCTCAGGTGTACTATGCTTAATACATTTAAACTATAGGCTATAAATGGTAACATGCTTATCATTTAAGTTATGTGATTCTGGATGGTCCCCTCCCAATTTCTTTTGATTTCCCTTTAAAAATAATGAGAAACGGTTGCATAGTGACAAAAAAATCTGAATAGCAAGTTCAAATCTTTTTTTTCCCTCGGTTACTATGTGAAATATCCTGAGTGTAAATGTCCTATAAACACACACATTACATATTCAATCATAATCTATTACTTGCCTAAATGTTTTAATTTTAAAACAGTATCATTATCCCATATTCTTTGACAAACCACAGGTTTAATAATATTCAAAATTATCACTATTTTTGTTCCACTCATGTAGAAAAAGGAACTAGCATACACAATTTTGAAATTTAGAGGATTTAAACAATAGGGTTATCACATACACCCCTCCTTTTAGGAATTGTGTCCCACAATTTCTTTTCAAAAATTAACATCTACTAGTTCATACTGATTTATTCCCATTCAATTATTGATTATAGGTATATTAATCTATTTAACTTTTATACTTACTCTAAACATTAACAAGCAGAATGCATGTATTTAAAGCAAATACATGTATACTGAAATTAAATGCTTACCCCAAAATTAGTTCAGATTTCTCTTCCTATCAGAAAATAATCCTAGATATTTAGCTCTCATTTTATCTTCAACTTCCCATGTGCATCATCTGCATCGAGGCTCCACTGCACTTTAACTAGTTTTATGCTTTTATTTCTCAACTTCTTTTCTTCCTTTGCAAAAATTTCCACTCATTCTTTTTCATAACTCAAATCTATTTTGATTTTAACTTGAGTAGGTTATTCTAAAATGGTTTCTTTATCAAGCACCCACCTCCCTAGCTGTGATACATGAAACACATTGTGGATTCCTCTTAACTCCTTTGGCAAGTTCAGCTTATAAGACACTACAAAATTTCATAAGGGCCTACATATCTTGGTGATAGCTTGCTTGCCCTGCCAAACCTCAATACCTTTCCCATTGGAGAAACTTTAAGGAACACATAATCTCCTACCTTAAACTCCACTTGTTTTCTACTTTTATCAACATATGTTTTCTGCCTTTCTTGTGCCACCTTTATTCTATGTCCTATCAACTCAATTTTATCAGTTGTTTCCTTAACTTGTTTTGGTTCTATTAATATCCTTTCACCCTCGTCCATCCAACATGCTGGTGGAAAACAAGGTTTACCATATAAAGCTTCAAACGGAGCCATTCCAATACTAAATTGGTGATTGTTATTATAGGTAAACTCAGCTAAGTGTAAATGTTTTTCTAGTTGCCACCAAAATCTAAAACATGCTTTAAGAAAATCTTCCAAAACCTTGTTTACAATTTTTGTTTTCCCACCAGTTTGTGGCTGATATGCAGTGCTCAAGTTCATTTCATTCAATATTTCTTCTTGAAAACAACCCCAAAACCTTGAGGTGAACAAAGCATCTCTGTCACTTAAAATATTTTTAGGTACACCATCCAATCTCACTATTTCTTAAAGAAACAACTAAGCTAACTTGTGGGCAGTTATATCTGATTTTATTGGAATGAAATGAGATGATTTTATTGACCTGTATACTACAACCCGTATGCTATCATTCCCCCTTTTTGATCTAGGAAATCCTACAATAAAATTCCATGGAAATACTCTCCCATTTCCACATGAGTATATCAAAAGGATGCAATATACCTGAATGCTTTTGATAATTAGCTTTTCCTTGCTGGCATATTAAACATTTGGAAATATATTTTGCCACACCACTCTTCATGCCTCTCTACCAGTAGCTTCTCTTAAGGTCAAGATACATCTTCATCCTGCTTGGGTGAATTGTATATTTAGTTTATGATGTTCATCCATTACCTCTTTATTAAGTTCCATTAAGTATGGTACACGTACTCTTCCTTCAAATTTTAAGTACCCTTTTTTCACTTAATGAAAAATTCTTCACATCCTTTTCTTCCATTAACTGAATTTTTCTTTCTTTTAAATATGAATCTTGGTCTTGAAGTGATCCTAATTTATCCATCAGGACCAGCCTTATGTTCACAATGCTTAGCTTCCAATAATTCTGCATTTCTTCTCATTCCTTCCTTTCAATTATCTCACCTGCCTCACTCAAAATAGTCAAGGATTTAAATTCTTTTATCAGTAATTTGGCCAACTTAACATGTTGCCTACTAAGTGCATCAGCAACCTTGTTTGCTTTTCCTGGAGTATATAAGATGTCTAAATCATATGCAGCTAGAAACTTAACCTATCTATGCTGTCTCATATTTAACTTATTTCGTGAAAATAATTATTTTAAGGACTTGCGATCAGTTTATAAATCAAACTTTTCTCCCAGTAAACTGTGCCTCCATAACTTCAAAGCATACACCACTGCTGCAAGTTCCAGATCATGGGTTGCATACGTAGTTTCATTTGGTTCAAGCTGCCTAGATGCATATGCAATCGCCTGCCCATGTTGCATCAATACAGCTCCAAAACTAGAGCCACTAGCATCTATATAAACCACCAACCCCTCATTAACTTTTGGAACTTGCAATATAGGTGCCTCTACTAATCCTTGTTTTAATCTTCCAAAAGCTTGATCACACTTATCAGTCCAAATAAAAGGCTGATCATAGCATAGTCAATGGTATGGCTACCCTTGCAAAGTCTTTTCTAAACCTTCTATAATATCCAACCATGCCTGAAATTGATCTGACTTCAGTCACTAACCTAGGATTTTTCCATGGTTGCACAACAATTACTTTCTGGGGGTCTCCTGCAATCCCTTTTTCTGATATTATATGTCCGAAAGATTTCACCTCAATATGCCAGAAAACACATTTAGTAAATTTAGCTTTTAATCCATGTTGTCTTAATCTAGTTAAAACTAAATGTAAATGCTCTTCATGTTCTTCTTTATACTTTGAATAAATCAGAATATCATCTATGAATACTAAAATAAATTTATCCAAGTAGTCTCTAAAAGTTCTATTCATCAGGTCAACAAAGTAAGAATGAGCATTGGTTAAACTAAAAGGCGTTAGTAAGTACTTATATAATCCATACCCGGTGTTAAAGGTAGTGTGTTTGATACTTTCCTCTTACACTTTCGTCTGATGGAATCCAAATGCTAAATCCAGTCTGCAAAAAACTCTTGCCCTGTTCAATTGATTAAAGAGATCATCTATTCTTGGCAGAGGGTATTTGTTCTCGATGGTTACTTTGTTTAATTCCCTATAATCAATACACATTTTCAATGGTCCATCATGTTTCTTAACAAAAACAACTTGTGAACCCCCAACAAGAATTGCTAGGCCTAATGAATCCCTTTTTCTCCAAATCCTCGATCTGTTGCTTAAGTTCAATCAACTCTTTAGGACCCATTCTGGTTAGCTTTTTAATTACAGGGCTTTCCCCTGCAATTAATCTGATTTGAAATTCTACTGGCCTTTCATGTGGAACTCCAATTACTTCTTCAAATAAATCTGAATATTGGTTAACTATGGGTATGTTTTCTAATTTTAATATATTTTCCTCCTCATCTATTACCCAAATATTTCCTGATCCAGACTTAACAGTCTCACTCATAATTGTTATTCTTTTATTATTTGGGTTTATCAAGAAGATAGTAAATTCTTCCAAATTTATTACTGCCTTGGTTTTTGTAACCAATTAATACCCAAAATTAATCCAATTCCAGGATAATTTAATACACATAAATCTGCTAGAAATATATGGCCTCCTATTTTTAATCTTACCACTATGCATTGTATTTCTAAAACACATGAACTTCCTAGGGGGCTTTTTATATGCAAAGGGTTATGCAGGTACACACAAGAAAGTTTCAATATCTAAACAATGTCATGAGATATCAAAGTGTGAGTAGCCCATGTGTCATAAACTACTGGTATGGGTAAATTTTTAATAAAAATTATACCTTCTACTTGACCAGATGTTTCCTCTTTTCCCGCCAGAGCTCCCATCTTAGCTGATTTCCTTGGTTTAGAGAAATTCTTTTTAATATGACCTTCTTTTCCATAATTAAAGCATTTGAATGTTGCTACTTTTCCAACCATGCAATTTGATTTCATGTGACCTTCTTTGCAACAATTATAACAAATGATTTTCTTCTTGGTTTTTGAAGTTGCTCCACCTTCTCCCTTCATAGCATTAGAATCTACTTACCTCTTGTCATAAGATTAAACTCTGGCTTTTCCTTTGTTATTATTCTTCATATTTCTGAACTTTTCCCTTGCATTATCATGTTGTTCAGACTTCATAGTTAAGTCCGTTATCTGATCAAAAGTCTTCTCTATGTATGGTAGCATGGCCCTACTTAAGCCTGCATTAAGATCTTGTGTATACCTCCCATTTTTAGTTGTTTCATCAGCTATTAAAACAGTTCCATATTTGCACAAGCTCTCAAATTTTTGGGTATATTCAGTTACACTCATATTAGCTTGTTTGAGCTTAATGAATTCCTCCAGTATATTAGCTTTGGCTGATGCTGGTACAAATCTAGCCTCCAACATTTCTTTGAACTAATTCCAGGTGATATTATTCTCTAGTCTTTCAATTATCATCACCTCCCTCCAATCCAGAGCTACCCTTTCAGCCTTCTTGAAGCAATTTGTCTTTTCCTTTGATCATTTATTTGCATATCAGCAAATATCCTATCCAAATTCCTCAACCAAGTTTGTATTCCCATAACTCCTTCAGTACTTCCAAACTCTTTTCCTCCTAGATGGGTATAGGTCTTCAGCTGATTAGACAACTGTTCATGTGGATTTTCAGGCCTTGCTCCTATCCCATCGCTCATAAATTTTTAAACATTAATCATAGGAGGGTCATTTGAACTCCCTGCTCACTGATGTGATCCTCTTCCTACCATGGATCTCTAATAGCAATCCATATTGTCATTATGTTAGGTATTAATATATCAAAGTTAATTAGTTGTTATCGTTATTGTTTGCAACCATTTTCAAACAAAACAACCATATAGTCATATATATGACCATTTTCAGACAAAACAACAACACAGCCATACATGTGACCCTTATTCTAGCTATATTTTTATTCTAACATAGCTTGGATATCAAATGAAGTGACCCACCATTTGTACCCAATAATTAGTAGAAATAATTGTCCTGATTTAATATCGGATGTTCCTTGGATTACTTACTTAATATGTTTTCCTTATTAAGCCCCCCCCCCCTCCCAAGATCGCTCAACACCAATATAAAAATATTAGTTTTGTTGGAATAAAAGTATCTTTATTCACATAATTGATGAATTTCTATAGCAATTTGTAAGGGTAAATGTTTATTTGCAAAATAGATTTCATAGGTTATTCAAATTATAACCATTTCGAGTACCATACCTATGTATACAAATCACTATCTATACTTATTTATACGATGCTACAATACAACTTTTAATATGTTCACACAATTATATTTCTAAAAGAATTACAAAAAGAAAAAGAAGTTCTGGTCACTATGAGCTTAGGACGTGTGCACATGCACAGGCTCTATGGCACTCCCAGATATTGTTAAAAATCTTTTCAATTGGAAAGTAATTAAATCGAGTAATTTACTATAAAATATAAAGTTTTATACATAAAATACCATTTGAAATCTCGTAGTGGCATCTCCTCAAACACTTAGCAAAGTGTATGATGGAATGCTTTCTTTGGTATAACGCCTGTAGTACTACAAGGGAGTCCATCTCGTTACATAACAAAAGTTAAAATCATGCATAATAGCCTAATTCAGATTGTTCTTATAACTAAATGAATCATAATCAAGTGGTGTATTCCATGTGTTTGGTTCACATGTCTTACTTGCTAAATGCCAGTTTACAAAGGAAACACCTATGAACAAATATACGTAAATATTGCATTGGAAAAATGCTCATTTACCATAGTTAATATCATATCACTACTTTTCTCTAAAAAAACCTATTAATACACTTAGAATTAAATTAGCAAATGTAGGTAGAATTGTGTATCATTTCAAGTAAAAATGGCGTGAGGAAATATCAAAGGCATGAAGTACACATTTAAGCTGTTTAATCTACCCTTTTAACCCATACTTGTCAATACCATATATACTAGAGAAAATGGTGCAAAAGCTCATATATAAATATATCATATTTTTTCTTGACTATTGCCAAAGACTGCTTTAAGTAAACATACCATCTGGCATTTCATATCAATTTAGATCATTCAAGTCATCTATTTCTCATGAGAATGAGGCGTAATATGCTACTTCTTTCCACTGGTTTCAGAGTACTTAAGCATTACATTTAATTCATTCAAACAACAAGCAACATACTTAGTCTTTGACAAATACTTTGCATACATTTATTTTGAAAATTAAAACTAACTTAAGATTTTTTAAAATAACAACAGCTATTCTCTTGATAAAGCATCTCAAATAGCATCTTCATGACATCATATTTAAGCCTCGTTTCCTGAATTAATACTTTGAGCTGCCCCATTATAAATGAGACACCCCAAAGGTTGAAGAAACAACCAAATAGGGTCATATATACAATCTGGAATGAGTATAAATCAACATTTAAATAGTACTCTTAAATGTACTTGTCACCACAAATAGTTTGTGCATGTTCGAACGTGATGGCAAATGCAAACATTATTTCACATCATACAACCCAGATATATGATCCTGGTCCCCTTATAACTTGTCATTACTCCTTATAATTTTGTGCAATCAAATAACCTAGACTGATTACAAATTATACCAGCGGGTCACCATCCTAAAGTACCATGTATTGAACACTAGTGCACATTGTATTTCCCAAATACACAAAGGCCTGTAGGGATTGCATTAATCCATATGCATACCAAATATCCTAACTTGATGTTAGATAGATCAATACAACAGGTGACAAGCACCACAACCTGACCCACTATCATGTTTCTAATTAGGTTTTAACTGTGTTGACCTAACCATCCCAAACACCCCTTTGGATGCATGTAACACCATCCGTATTGATGAACAACTTGCACATATTCAAGTGTTAAATGTACCTAATATAAACTAATGTAAACATTCATCCAAAATTACATTATGTACAGTCACATCGTTCATCTAGAAATATAAATAACATGTAACATAAGCAGGTTTTATTGATAAGTATTCAGGTTATTAACAAGTAATAAAACTATGTGTAGATATCATATTGCCCTGAGCATAGAATGTAGGTGATTGGGACACCTCCAATCCTTTTACTTCTCCATTATCAAATATAATCTGAATCAGATAAGTATAATGGGCACATTATATACAGTCACATCGTTCGATGCTTCTTATTTCTAGACTTATAATCCTATCTCATGGAAATATTTATATTATTACTTATTTTTATTATCAGATCTATAAGACGTGCATTGTGCATCATAGCGGATATGCATATATTTATTCAACCATGCATATTGAAATACCCCACGTCCGTTAATGTCACTCATTAAGGGAATGCATTAAGTTTCTTGAAGTGTTATAGCTAAACAGACACAGAATAATTACAAGATAGAGATAAATAAGGCAACAGTGGAAAATTTAAAATTTTATTTCAAACATAAGTCATAACTCATAACTCTGTGGTCCACAATTTCATAAGTCACAAAAACAATTACAATAAAAGTGCTTTTGTCTTGCACCATCAAAGTACATAAGTAAATAAAAAGCATCATTTCCCCAGTAAAAAGAGTTAAGCCATAGTAGAGTCAAGAACTTGAGCCATACTTCGGAAGTAGCTCCTAGCAAGATGATATCTAATTCCTGATTAAGTATGATTATTTCCTCCCTGAGAACCTGATGGAGGGGAAACGGAAGAAAGAAGGAGAAACAACAGGGTCAGACATAAAGTCTGGCGAGTCTAGTTAATTTTAGCCAATAGATATTTAAAAGCAACATGATAGCCATATAAAGTGGATACGAGAGAAATCACTACATAAATGCCAAGTGTGACAAGGTAAGCAAGTTAAGGTATATGTGCCTTACTAATGATAACTCTGCGTTATTACTAGTATAACTAAAATGAAATGATCCCTTCCACTATAAACCGGTAGGCTTAGCTCATACATCCAAGCATACCCTAACCACTACCCTAATCGATCGGCTCCCTCCCTTGTAGATATCCTATGTTGGCCCTATAGTAGGAGGTATCACTTCCTAAAGTGGCAACCCATGGTGTGCAAAACTATATCTAATGGTGTCACGGTCGTCTTGGCCCCCTCTGCCTGGCCCATGCACGCATATATCCCCGGTCGGTTTGCACCGCCCACACCATCCGCCTCATTTAGATCTCTTACAATCAATTAGTAAGCGTGCCCCTTCTCCGTCTAGTACGGAGGTCTTTACTTGATACCACTTCGGGTTACTGACTGAAATGGGTCCCTCTCAATATGATACAAGCTCTCCCCCTTGTCTTGTATCCCCACTAGGTTTTTCTACTAACTAAGTATACCCTTAGGTGTCTTTAATTACATATCCCTATGCTAGTTATGCTTACCCTAAAGGGTGTCTTTAATTACATAACTTGCTTACATCATCTGTCGGTTATGTATACCACTTAGGCGTCTTTAATTACATAACCTTATTGGGTTAAGTATGTGGGCCTATATATATATATATATATCCCATCCCCTCTAACTTACTTAACCCCCCACTACCCATCCAATTTTACTTAACCCTAACTTAAGTCCAGAGTAATATTAAATTAGGTTATGTAGTCCATTTCTTTACAATGTCCAATTATGGTTATAATGAGCTAGACTTCCCACAATAGGCCTACAATGTGTGGACGCTGGAAATGTCGGTCGGGTCCGGGCAGTCTTATTCCACAGTTGGGCCTAACCTCGTGTCTTAGCCCGATTCATATTTGCGTACTTAGACCTCCCACATTAGGTTCAATATTAGTGGACGCTGGATATGCCGGTCGGGTCCGGGAAGACTTCCGCCACTAATGTAACCTGACCTCGCGCCATAAGTACAATTTATGATTCCTAATTGTAAATTACTAAACATTCAAAATTAATCCAAATCTACCTATGTCATTATAGGTAACTATTTCTATGTTTTCCCCATTTGATTTACATGTCCCATTTCCTATTAAACATTATGTAAATCATGCCAATTTTAATTCCCTTTTTCCCCGTTTTCTCTCTAACGTATTCGTACGTATTTTGGCGGCATCTAGGCTATAAAGTAGCCTAGCTATAATAATTAAAAGGGAATAAGACGAGGATGATAGTTTCAACATGTCGTGACATAAACATGATCATAACTGGCATAGTAACAAAGTGAATGGACATGTGATTAACACCATAACTAAGTGGGCATAATTAATAACTTGTGGAAATTACTATAATGTTTAAGCAAGCATAATGAGATCTAGATCTAACATTAGGTGTCCAATTACCTAAATCTAGCATAGTCATGGCAACATGTTTAGATCAAAAGGTAGATTCACATGTCAAGTTTACAACATATATCAATGTATCACAATTCGACATGTGAAAGGTGATTAGCATAAAAGTCCAGATCTAAGTAATGTCACAATTATCTAAATTAATAGATGTACTTCCATCATAATAGGGTTACAAGTCAAGATCCATATAAACATCATAATCGAATCACCACAATTATATTAGATCTAGGAAATTAGATCTTGTCATGACATAGGATAAAGTTTCATATCAACACAGAATCATACTTTACAACATATCCAATTCATTGTCTATCAAAGCATACTTTTATTTATCTAAACCTAAAAGTAATCTAGAAACTCACCATGTTAGGTTTAGAGAATTGAGAGATAATAGATCTGAATTCTGATTTTGATTAGCTAAACCGCTGTTGTGGAATTTGATCTTCTAATTTGACTTAATGGAGAAGAAAGGTTGGTTCTAATTTAGATTAGAGCAGCATGGACGCGCCATGGATGAACATAATGAGATTAGGGTTAGGTTTAGGTATTTATTTATAGATGTATTAGATGTATAAGGGCCTTTAGATTTGATTAGGAACCATTCAAACCACTCAAATTAGAAAAACACGTCATCAGGAAACTGCCCAGAATCAACCAGTCGATTGGCCAATTTCAACCAGTCTACAGTTTTCACTTCTGTCTAAAAATGGTCGACTGGTGATAAATAGGTGGTCGACTTGTACTAGTCGAATGGTGAAAAATGGGCAGTCGACTTGTTTTACAGCTTTAAACTATAAATCTTCGGAGCTTCATAACTTCTTCATACGATGTCCGTTTTATGCAAACTCGGACTCTATCTCAAGTAGAATTTTGAGACGAACGTAATGGCATAACCCGTTTCACTTAATTCTTATTTTAAAAATTAAGTATTCTTTAATTTGTCATTTTTATATTTAAAATTATGGGGTGTTATATTCCCCCTCCTTAAAGGATTTCTTTCTCGAAATCTTCAAGTTAAGAAGAATGTATCCTACCATCCATCATCCATCTACTCATCAATCATCCACAAGCATCCATTGTCATTAAAGTTTTCTAATGCTTATATGACTGTATGCAACCTTGTGTGTATATGTCCCAGCGCTAATGCAAAAGATCAGGCGGTCTACTGATTCAGTTGACCTCCTTAATGCGATGTATGTTAGTACCATGAACCCAATATGTATGCAAATATACCTATTGTATCATATAACTTTTATATGTGTCCACACCCGTTCGTCCAAATGCAACATCCATATGCCAGTTCATCTGTTTTTATCCATAAAAGAAAAGAAAATACACACACATTTATATGCAATATGAGCGTGACTGAGCCGATCTTGGTGCCTAATATGTGTGTATATGCGTCCATAGGCGACCACTAGCAAACAATTGCATCCACTTGCATCCATCAAACATAGCATGTTTCAAACACATGTTTGCATCCATCAGATTCCTATCTAAATGTCGAAAGTACCATGGATAAGACATACTCTATTGACAGAAACAAGTACTGATAAGATTTAGGAAAAAGGAGTTAAGAACATCCCTGTAAAAGAAAAGGGTACGAAGGACGAATCTTATCTTCAGGTTCCCAAGTCGCATCTTCTGGGTTATCTCCCCATTGAACCTTTATGTAACGACCCAGAATTATGGGGCCAATTTAAAATTTTTATTTTAGAAATTTTAATGGGTTTTAATATTTAAAATAATTTATTTTAAATAAGAATGACTAAAAAATTATTTTAAAAAAGAATAAATTTGTTTAATTATAAAAGGAGTTTAAAACAGCGCTGCGGTTTGAAATTTTGAATTTGAACTTTGACTAACTGTACTGAATTCATTTTAAATCAAAATTGAGCGAAACAAGAAATATTTAAATCCGTTTAACAATATCTTTCTAACGAATTTGAAAAACTGAAATTTCAGTTTATAATTTGAAAGTTATGTCCAGTTTAAAATTTAGAAAAGTCGCTGTAGAATTTATATATTTTAATTTAATATATTGGCCTTAAAAATAGCCATTTTTCAAACGACCTCGGTTTTCGATGAAACCACTTTTGTTGGAACCGGAATGTCAAATTATTGCTAAGTTTCAATTTTCATAATTTTTCGAATTAATATGTGAGCGTGGTAAAGGAAAACGTGTTTTATCAGTTTCAGTTAAATTTAATCGACTTGAAAATGGCCATTTTTCAATCAGTCTCAAAATTCGACGAAATTAGTTTGGTTAGGACCGTATCATCAAAACATAACTAGAAATAATTTTTCTGGAATTTTTAGAGTCAGTATGTAGCCCCGGTAATTTAAAATGCACGTTTGAATTTAATGATTAAATGATTTATAATTAAATTTAAATAAAAACATATCGTAACAGCCGAACTGGGTTACGAAACATATTCCATTGTGTTCGGGACGGGGGTATTTGGCTAGGGGCGACATTCGTTAGGTTCAATTTGGAGTTAGTATCAAAGAATAAATATTTTCTTGAATTAAAAAAATAAATAAAACAAAAATACGGTATAAATACGGTCCCTATACGAAACCCTAAGCCTCTATTCCTACAACCGCCACCACCTTCAAATTCCATGGCCGAAATAGTTCCATCTTCTTCCATTAAATTCTCCTTGTCCTCCACGTATCAGACCTCACTCCAGTGACAATTCCGAAGAGACTCTCTTGCTCTTCATTTCTATACGGGTGGATCATTCTCTAGTGGCCCGGATCGAGAGCAATAGCACCCCAAACCCAACCCATATCGCACGCCGCTGCTCCCTTCTGCCCTGGCCGAGTTCGCCGTCGGTGAGTCCCCTGGCACGCGTCTCAAGGCTCGGCAAGGTGGCTGCATCCGATCAGACTCTGGTGCCTCGGTGTTCGTGCAAAGTTGAACCCTACTTTTGAACCCAAACGTGAAAACTTCGGTTGTTAACAGTAGTGAAGAAGGAAGAAAGGATTAAGGAAGGTAGCACTTTAATAAACATTATTATAATTTAATTAATTTCTTAACGTTGTAATTAACATTTAAAACATCATATCTCTTGCATACAAACGCGAAATTCAACGAAACAAGTTGCGTTGCGATGGTATTGAAGAACACTACAACTTGAAGCTGACTAGATCTGGAACAAAACAAACCAAAATTTAGGGACAATTCAGATCTGAACCGTTCAGACAAATCGATGTGAGAAATCCTATTCCTTTTTATTTTATTTTATATAATAAAAATTACTGAATCATAATATGTGGTGTGTTCTAGAATTTGTGTTGTGAGATTTATGCTGCTAAATTATATTTTATGTGATTTGATCTATGACGGTGTTATTATGAAAATCGATAGATTTGGTGATATATGTGCTGAATAAAACTGGTAGAAGAAAAATACAAATTTGTTGAAAAAGAATTGTTAGACAAAAAATGTCATTATTAACAAACGAGGAAGATTAAAACCAAATTATCATTTTTCTATTAGATTATTTAAATTGACATTTATGTTAATTAGAGAAGTGGATTAAACAAAATTATCAATTTTTTTTTCAGATTATTGAAATGAATACTTTTGTTAGAAACGGTCGTATAGAATATACATATGACAAAAAGGACATTTTTGTTAAAGAATATACGTATGAAAAAAAGGACATTTTTGTTAAAGAATATACATATGATAAAAAGGATATTTCATGTTAAAGAATATACATCAGGTTAAAGTAGCACTTGTGATTATGAAATGTATATTAGACAGAAATAACATTTTCATATAAATGTTATATTAGTAAAAAAAAAAAAAAAAGAGAGAGAGAGAGAGAACATTTTCATTTAACCGCTGCATTAGATTGGAAATGCCATTTGAGGTAAAATGTTGCATTAGTATGAAAATCACATTTTTATTAGAAATGTTTATTTGGTATGAAAACACCATTTTTATTTGAAATGTTATGTTAGATAAAAATATTCATTTTCGTATGAAATGTTAAGTTAGTTCAATAATGTTCATTTTTTTGTGTGAAATGTTAGGTTGGGTCAAAATATTCATTTTGTTATAAATGTATATTAGTATAAAATCAGCATTTTTGGTTAAAATGGTCACATAGAATAAAATCAGCATTTTTGGTTAAAATGTTCGCATAGATTAAAAATCGCATTTTTGGCTGAGAAGGTTCATTAGAATAAAATATCACATTTTTTTGTAGAAAAAGTTCATTAGAATAAAATATCACATTTTTTGTAGAAAATGTTCACATAGATTAAAAATCTCATTTTTGTGTAAAATGTACATTAGAATTAAAATCTCATTTTGGTGTAAAATGTACATTAGAATTAAAATCTCATTTTTAGTGTAAAATGTACATTAGAATAAAATATCATTTTTTTAAAATGAAAAATGCCACATTAGAATGAAATTAACATTTTTGTTATAAATGTTACACTAGACATAAGAATCAACAATTTTCTTTTGTCAAAATTTGATTAATGAATAGAATCAACATTTTTTTGTCAAAATTTGATTAATGAATAAAATCAACATTTTTTTTGTCAAAATTTGATTAGTGAATAGAATCAACATTTTTGTCAAAATTTGATTAGTGAATAGAACAACATTTTTGCCAAAACTTGATTTGTGAATGAGGTTAACATTCTTTGTCAAAACTTGATTATCCAATAGAAATGTATATTTTTATACATTAAAAAAAGAATGAAATAGAAATGTATATTTTTTATGCATTAAAAAGAATGAATTAGAAATGTATATTTTTATACACTAAAAGAATGAATTAGAAATGGACACTTTGTCATTTATAAAGAATGAAATAAAAATATTTACTTTTGGTCATTTAAAAAGAATGAAGTAAAAATGTTCATTTTTGCCATGTAAAAATGAATGAGACCAAAATATATATTTTTTGTCATTTGAAAAGTATTAAATAAAAATGAACATTTTTATATATTAAACGAGTTACACAAAATAAACATTTTTGTGCATTAAAAAGGATTAAACCAAAATAACCATTTTTGGTTATTAAAAATGATTAAACCCAAAATTATACATTTTTGATCTTCAAAAGGAATTTAACAAAAATGTACAATTTTATCATTTAAAAAGAATGAAATAAAAAGTTACATTTTTTTTAATTTCCATTATATATGCAATAAAAAGAATAGATGTAAGTGTCACATTTCCATTGTCATTTTAAAGACGATAAAAATAGTAGAATTAAAAATCATGTTTTATTGTCATTTGAGTTCAATGAAAAGAATTGAAATGTTTGATGTGTTAAATATAATGTTTGTATATTGAAATTGAATATTACACTCCCATTTACAAGTTACCAGACTTGTATATGTGATTGGGACGTTTATTTTCACACATCGCCCAAGTGCACAAATAATTTATTATTTGTTTGATGGATGAAACCCCACACGGGTGTTGGGATGATACTGGACACATACTAATCCCAATATTTAGTTATATGTCAATCGATGGATTGACAGTCTGTGATGAGCGTTATTTATTTACTTTGATGCTCACACAGTTATAAATTCCACTTTGGTCGTCATTTGGATGTTTAATAATTATTTGTCATGATTGTTGATTACATACAATATATGGTTGTTGATTGAGTCACATTCCAATAAAGGATATTCTAGAAAAAGAATAATTTAGAATATAATTTAGAAAAAGAATATATTTTAGAAAAATATATTTTTATTGAAATAAACTAGTTATTAACTAGAATAAATCCTTAAATTAAGATTTAATGAAGTTTTCCAATTAGTGAATATTTAATTGAAATTTAATTAAATGAAATGGATTTTGGGTTTGTCGTGAATGGTGTCTTCAATAACACCTTTCTTAAACCCAGTTGAGAAATGAATAAATCTTTTAATTAAGATTATTAAAAGTTTTCAATTTATATTTAGTAATTGGAATAAGATGAAATGTTAGTTGGGTTTATTATGAACTGTGTTTTTAAGTGACATATGTTCTTTAACCCAACTGACAGTTAAAATATTATTTGGAATTTATAAATCTTTTATTAATATTTAAATGGAAATTTTCCAAAAGTAAAGTTTTCCAGTTTAATATATTAAATTGGAGTTGAATGGAATTCGAATTAATAATAACCGAGATAAGCTTCTGTAAAAGAAGATGGATACTACATATGGAATTTAAGAGGCTTTGCCGTTATTCCATTTATATTATTGGTCGGATACAGAAATTTATAACGATTATATGTTGATTTGATTTCTGTGAAGATTCCATACTTTATGGAAGATTATTTTGGGTTTACCATGAACTATGTTTTAAATGACATTAGTTCTTTAACCCAGTTAAAGAATAAGATTAATTTCTTAAATTTAATTAATCGTTGAAGAATGATTTGTTATATTTAAAACCAAATTGGTTTCTTAATAAATCTTTAAAGGTGAGATTTAAGAATAAATTTGAAGAATTTATCTTTGATAAGATAATGTGAATATTTTATTTAAAGGAATATTCTGAATTGGGATGAGGAGTTGGATGTGTTTTTATAGTACTTGATTTTTAATTATAAATACGTGAGTTATTCGGGAAGACCGGATTTAACCCATTCCGAAAAATTACTACGACGATGAAGAGTCAAAGATGAAGACGGTGGTTGAAGACCGACGATCTTCACATCGGATGGATGTGTTGCTATAGAGACCCTTGATGGGAGTAGCTACCTTGAAGGGGCTTCAGTGGTGGCCGCCTAGACTATTGTTGATTGTTCGGATTTGGTTTTCGCTCAGACCCAGAGCATAAGCTAGTAAATGGATGTGTGTCTGACATTGGATTTCGTTCCATGTGAATTAAATCGATTTCTGTTAATGTATGTCTGTTTGGTGGTGGAGGATTTATTCTCTACTTAACACCCGGGTTTATGTTAATAGTGATTGATCGCATGGCGTGAATTGTCAATGTGGCACGCCAAGATGCAAATGATCAAGGCTTTTGTTGAAAAGCAGGGCCTTATGGGATGATCAAAGTATAGCCTATTACGGCATAACTTTGTGTATATCGTGACTTCGCGAGCCTCACACCCAGGTATGAGTCAAAAACGGGATTAGGACTGCAGGGAGTGCACACGTTTCTTCCTAGCTAGGAGTGGTGTCGGTGCTTAAACTGGCTGACATTTTACTTATGTGGATGATGGATTTTGAGGCGCCTCGGATTTTTATAGGCCATTAGTGGTCATACTATAGGTCCAAAGGGACCGGGAAGCATGTGTTCAGGCATAAGTAATCCACTACCCTTAGGTAGGGACCGACCCTGAAGATCCAAGGGTTCACTACGGGGGATCCTGAGGAATTTGCTAGAGTGTCTCGAATCGGAGGGAGCTTGCCCCTAGCCTCGACTCATGATGGAAATCCAATTTCCGATATGACCTTGCGGTTTTGAATGTAGAACTAGTATGGCGACATAGTAGGATGGGGTACTATGCCGTCTATGATTGATACATTATGATTGAAATGTTTTTGAAATATATATATATATATACCCATATATATACACACTAATACTAAATCCGTTTTATCGTATCAAGCATCTTTGACCATTGTAAGGTAAAACCCTATCCTCCGGTTTGCGTTGCATTGTGTGATGGGACTTGGGTCTTATAATGGTTTCACTTTTCTAAAAAGCATGGCGTTATTTAACGATTTACCTTATTTTATGCACTGGCAATCCAATGGAGTAAACCTGTTCCGTATTAGCGGCGTGGTCCTATGATTAGCCTTTTTATTAGATAAATCTAGTTAAGATTTCTCATACCAGTCCCATGACTAACCTGTAGTTTGTTTCACTGGCAAACTCGGGTGCCCTTGTTTTCCACACGGGCAATCGAGTAGCTTTTTGCAGATATATTTACAGGATCCTGATTTACAGTTGAAGCGGTACTCGGAAAGCTCTGTATCCGTGGTTCCTCCCAGTTGTATATTTGTATTATTTTTCCGCTGCTATTTAAATGTAATCTAAATCTCTGATATTATTGTATTTCTTTTATGTAATAAGTATTCATACTCTGTTATATTCTTGTACTCTGATGTAATTGTAGTAATCAGCAATAAAATGTTTTTCAGTTTGTGTTCTGATGTGTATTGTTCTCAAAGCAATCCAGTCCTTCCTTACGGGGAATTTTGGGTCGTTTCACTTTAGCAACTTGATTTCCTTATTGCGCAGCTTCTTAATCTCTGACCGAAGAATACGGGTGGGGACCCGTTTGACTGTCGCCTCCCATTCCACTTCGACTTCTTCCAACATGCTCGGCTCAACAACTTCTACGGTGTCATGTAGGCACTTCCGTAGATGAGAGACGTGGAAAACGTCATGAATATCAGATAAATTTTTTGAGAGATTTACTTTGCAGGCCATTTGGCCAATCCTCTCGGTTATGGGAAATGGTCCCACAAACCTAGGTGCCAACTTCCCTACTGATCCAAAGCGAACCACATTCCTCGAAGGTGATACTTTGATAAAAAGTAGGTCTCCTACTTTGAATTTGATGCCAGTCCTTCTCTTGTTTGCATAGGACTTCTGTCTATCTTGAGCTGTCTTCATCCGTCGTCGAATAAGGTCAATCTTTTCAGACGTTTCCCTAATCATATCTAGTCCAAGCTATAATCTTTCTATAGATTCCTACCAACAAGTTGGCGATCTATAGGGTCGTCCGTACAATGCTTCGAAGGGTGCCATACCGATACTAGCATGATAGCTGTTATTATAGGCAAACTCTACTAAAGGAAGATGCTCTTCCCAAGTCCCTCCGAAGTCGAGGGTGCACAACCTTAAAAGATCTTATAGAAATCTGTTCACCCTCTCCGTCTACCCATCGATTTGAGTATGATAAGTGGTGCTCAAACACAACTGTGTACCCAATGCTTCTTGCAAGCTTCTCCAAAATTCGCTGATAAATATGGGGACATGATCGCTCACGATGCTCGAAGGAACTCCATGGAGACGAACTATCTCACGAACATAAATTGCTGCCAATCATGGTGCCGTCCTTTTACTTTTAAATAGAATAAAGTGAGAACTCTTGGTGAGTCTGTCCACCATCATCCAAATAATGGTATTACCTTTCTTCGATCTAGGCAAACCATCTATGAAATCCATAGAGACGCTCTTTCATTTCCACTATGGAACCTCCAACGGATGAAGTAATCCACTGGGCTTCTTTTGCTCAGTTTGACTTGCTGGCAAACCAAACATTGAGAAACAAATTTGGCCATGTCCTTCTTCATCCCAGCCCAAAAGAAAACCCTCGTCATGTCTGTAACAACCCGTATTTTCGAATAACATGTTATAACATAAATGGAGGCAGACTTAAACTGTAAAATCTGAATCAAGGGAAACGGGTTGTGCCATTGCGTTCGTCTCGGAAAAATACGCGAAATAGAGTCCGAGTTTTCGAAAATCGGAGTCCGTATGACCAAGTTATGGCCTCGCGAATTTTCACGAAAAATTCACAAATTAAAGTATACTTAATTAAGTGAAATGGGTTGCGCAGAGAAATATATATATATATATATTGATATATATATATATATATAATTGAAAAATAAATAAATAAATATGCAAAAATGTTCAAAACAGCGAATTGGGAGAGGGGAATAACCGAACCAGCCGATTTTTGAGGTCGACCCGAGCTCGTTGGGTCGACTAGGGGTTAATCCAGGGTGTTTGGCTGTCAACCCGTGGCCCGATTCGCTCAAATGCAGATTTTGCATTTGAATGGTTCTCATGGTTCAGCTTTAATCTAAAGGCCCTAGATGGTTCCTACACTTGACTTCTTCCCCAAGACATGCTTTGATGGCTTGGATTGAATCTAGGGTTAATCCTATGGCTAATACTATCCTAAAACTCCATAAAAAGACCCCTAAACCAAGCCTAAATCACCGTTATTCAATCCTACAACTAAACTATGCCAAATTTGTTCCTCTCATGGCCTCCACTCTCATGCTAAAATTTCTAAGTTAATTTCTATGAGAGATTTTGAGTTCATACAAGTGTTTTCAAACTTGTATGAGTGTTCTTAGCTTGCATTCAAGTCAAGTTGCAACATTTCTATTTCAAAGCAAGGGTTTTTATTGAATTGGCTCAAGGGTTTTCATTTGGAGCTTGCATATTTGGGTTTTTGGTGCTTGCATAAGGGCTTCGTCTCAATCTTTATAATAAATATTTATTTGTGTCTTCATAGCATTGTAAGCCCTTTTCTACTTTCTTTCTTTGAACTCTAAAGTTAAATGAATGATGCAAGTTTGGGGTTAATCATTATATGCAAGTTTGGTTGATCATTATATGCAAGTTTGGTTGATCATTATATGCAAGTTTGGATGATCATTATGCAAGTTGGTTTAATCATTATGTATAACACATGTTGCTATGTTATGCAAGTTTGGGTTGATCATGTTGTCATGTTATGCAAGTTAAACTTGAGGTTTTGAGCATAAAGCTCCAAGCTTTATATTAAAGGTTGCATTTTGGCAACTTGAAAGTTATCATACCCCTTATGATAACTTGCATGTGAGGCAAAATGCGAACTTCTAGCAACTTCTACATGTCATTTATCACCATGTATCACTCATATGCTAAGTTTGATTTTATGCATGCTTTTGAAGCCTAATAATGCAATATGCAAGTATATGAACATATGTACATTTCATATGCCACCATGTTAAACTTGTGGCTTCAACACCTTTATGTCATGGTTATGCCAAGTTCCCTATTTTATCCTTTATGCATTGTTGCGATTACGTAAACGATGGGATTACGTTGGGGTTGGGTAACACAATGACATAAACATGGTTTTTATAACATAACGTGATATGTTAACTTGTAATTATGTTTTGGAAACATAATGGACATGACACTTAGCAAATATGAGTGTGGCCAACTCGAGGTTGGGTTGAGTTTGTAGCATAAATCTACCCGGACCCGCCCGGCTTAACTAGTGGCTACAAACAATAGGACCCAATGTGAGAAGTTGGTCATGTTGTGCTCGAACCCGAGGTTAGACCTAGTTGTGGTGTAAAGCTACCCGAACCCGCCCGGCTTAACTAGTAACCACAACAAAGTCTAATGTGAGAGGTTAAAGCGCATTAAGTTAATTAATGCCTCCTGATTAGGGTTAAGTCATGGTCCACTTAATACTTAACCAATTTGGGCTTGATGGATTAATCGAGGTTAAGTCAGGAGCCTTGGGTACTCTTAACCGATTTAATCCACGTTTGGATCGGGTTAACCACATTTAACCCGTTTAGAAACCCTAGTTGCGTGGTCCTTTTCAGCAGTAACCTTCTAGGTAGTATCATAAGACCCTAGGACTAGGCTAGGGTGGGGCCCGATTAATGGGCTGATTGTAAGAGACCAAAAGAGACGGCTGAATGATGCACCGGTTGTTCAGGCGGACCATGGTCGTGCACATCAAATCCGGAGTTGAACACGGGCATCGGTAGGTTTGGACTGTGCATCCTGTAATGGTGTCTGAGGGTTACACCGTAGGGCCTGATACACCCTATGGGGTGGACCCTGCACAGTCAACTACATTACATGGCTAGGCCGTATGACACCGACACTTGACGAGTTAGGCTTATAGGGAGCCGATCGACTAGACTGTGTAGTTGGACCTTGATTTAGGTCACCTCATTATATTGGGCCAAGCTTGGGCCAAGGGATCAATTCTTGTTTTTACTTGACATGTTAGAATGCTAGTACACCCGTGGTGCAAAACTTAACCTTGATTATGCGATGACACCTTTATCTATCTTGTTAGTTAATCATCATGCCAGTATGTTGTTATCCTCATGTTCATCTCAGCTTCTCATGCCAGTTAACTTTACTAGTTCATGGACAGATAGTAGTAGGGCTTACCAGTCTTTTTGACTGACCTGTTTTCTTTCGCCTCTTGTCTTCCGTTTTCCCCCCCTCAGGTCCTCAGGGTGGGAACATTGGAGCTTAGCTTGGATCTTTCTAGCTTGCTTACTGGATTTGCTCATGTACGGGTTTGGACATTGAGCTAGCTATGGTTTATCACTTCACTTTGGGGATAGTACTTTATGTATTTCAGTTTTTCAGTTTATGCTTTTATCTAGACTTTGTTTGCTGGAAAATAATGACTAAGTACTTTATTGTAACTTAACTGTGGTTTTGGAAATGCAAGTTTTATCCGCTGCTTTACTACTCTGTTTTACTTATATGTTCTGTCTTGTGATATCTGCATGCATGTTTACCATGTTTAAACGCCCCTCCAAAGCTAGTGTCCTTGCAAGAGTGGCACTGGCGGAGGTGGGGTGTTACAATGTCTCTATACATCTTGTCACCGCCTGGATGTATGGTCATCTTGGAATGGTGGGCTTCTTCTAGAACTGCCTTTATCAAGCTTCCAGTTTGAGGAACACAAAACCTTCCATCTCATCGCAACCACCCCTTTTCATCTACGGCATACCTACTGAGGTGACTAGAAGTCTCCCCTCTTCTGAGCTTATCCATGATGTCTAGAATATGTGGGTCATGTTGTTGCAAAGCTCCTATCTACTCCACAAGAGTTGGTCGTATCTCCAAGGATGCAAATAAATCAGGCAAAACTTTGATGGAGGGTCTAAAATCAAAAGCTGATATGAAATCCAAGTTCTTTCTTTCCACAAACAGAGGACTCAGGGCTACCCTCTGCCTACTTAGTGCATCTGCCACCACATTACCCTTGACAGAGGTATAAGCAATCTCAAAATCATACGAGCCTAAGAATTCCATCCATCGTTGTTGCCTTAAGTTTAGATACTTCTGGGAGAATAGATACTTGAGAGATTTATGATTGGTGTATAACTTGAACTTCTCTTCAAGTAAGTAATGACGCCACGTCTTTAATGTGAATACTATGGCCGCTAGCTCTAGATCATGCGTGGGGTAGTTCTTCTCATGAACCCTCAACTGTCTACCCCCATAACATATTACTTTTCCTTCTTGCATTAGAACCGCACCAAGCCCTGTACCACACGCATAGTGTAAACAGTAAAAACTTTACTCCCATCGGGCAAGGCCAAGACTGGGGTTGTTGTCAAAGCCCTTTTTTAGTCACTGGAAACCAACATCATAGTCTATGTCCCATGAAAATGTAAAATTCTTCTTTGTCAGCCTGGTGAGAGGGGCTGATATTTTGCGAAGTCCTTAATGAACTTCCTGTAATAACCTGCCAACCCAAGAAAGCTTCTCACCTCAGTTGCATTTTTAGGAATCTTCCAATCTTGTACTGCAACCATCTTCACGGGATCTACAGCTGTCCCTTCTTTTACCCTAAGAATCTCACATCTTTTCTCCAGAAATGGTATTTGGAGAACTTTACTTTTAGCTGATGGTCACGCAGAATTTTCAGAACTTCTCCCAAATGCTGGGAATGATCTTCTTCATTCTTGGAGAAGACCAAAATATCATCAACAAAGACTATGACGAATTTGTTTAGGAACTCCTGAAACACCCTACTCATCAAGTCAACAAAATAGGCGGGTGCATTTGTCAAACCAAAAGGCATAACTAGCCATTCAAAGAAACTGTCTGGAGTTATAAAAGCAGTATTATCTATGCTGTCCTCAGCCACCCTCAGCTGATGGAACCCTATCGCCAAGTCCAGTTGAGAAAATACCAAGGCACCAACAAGTGGGTCAAATAAATCATCAATCCTCAGAAGCGGGTGCCTATTCTTCTTGGCGAGCTTATTTAACTCTCTATAGTCAACAAACAAATGAAGCGAACCATCCTCTTTAGTTGCGAATACTTCTGGAGCACCCTACTCAGATATGCTACGTCCGATAAACCCTTTTTCAAGTGGCTCCCCTACTTACTTACTCAGCTCCCTCCTCTCTCTTAGAGCCATGTGGCGCACTGGTAATGCAACTGGCTTTGCATTGTCCACCAGATATATGCGGAAGTCGATCTCACGTCTTGGAGGTAAACCCCGTACCTCATCAAAAACATCGGGATAATCTCAAACCAGTGGAACAGTTTGCAACTCATCTATGGATGCATCTAGAGACTCTAGGAATTAAGCATAACAGACCCTTGAGGGTCACAAGAAACTTCGATGGTCTTTCCATAACGAGTCAGAAGTCTAACAGCCCTCTTCTCACAATCTAGAATGGCCCCACGCGTGGTAAGCCAATCCATTCCTAGAATCAACCCATAACCCATAAACCCGAGAACATACGCGTCACATTCAAATTTGACGCCCAACACGGATATTTTCAAACCCCGACAAATCATCGACGAATGAGCCGAACCACCAATGGGGTTCGAAACACTTATGGGACCTACTACTATACTAGTAATTAAATGCAGAGATTCAACCACAGAACTAGATATAAAGTGTGAAGCACCAGAATCAAAAAGGGTTCTAACTGGAAAGTTTGAAAGAGAAACTAAACTTTCTACGGAAATTTTTCTACCTCTTTCTGGAGCGCCGATCGCTAGAGCATGCACCTGCCCTCCAGAAGTCCCTGCTCTTTGCCCTTGTCCCTGCGATCCCTGTTTCTTCGGGCACTCCTTAGAGAAGTTTCCGACCTCTCCACAAATAAAGCAACTGGCCTTCCTTCTCTTGCAATCTTTGATTAGGTGGCCCTCCTTTCCACAATTGTTACATTTTCTCTTATCCTTGCCTTTAACATATTTTCCCTTTTTCTTTTGTTGTTGCTGCCCCTTCTTGGGCCATACCTTCTTATTCTGCGATGTCCCCTCAGCTTTCACTTCCTTCTTTTTTCCCTTGTCCTCTGCATGCATCATGGCCTTATCAACAAGCCTTTCAAATGCGGTCCCCACTGGAATATAGGACATTACTAGCCCATGCAGAGGCTCATTCATCCCTTTAGCAAACCGCAAAGCCCTTTTGTGCGGCGTATCCACCAACTCTAAACAGATCCTTGCCAGCTGGTTGAACTTGCTCTCATATTCCTTCACCGTCAAATTTCCTTGTTTGAGAGCTAAGAACCTCTCCATCCGTATGCTTTACTCCGCTTGGGAAAGAAATTTTATTTCGAACCTCTGTCTAAAGTCTTCCCAAGTCTCTACCAGACGTCCAGCTTGGGTGACTTCCCAACAAAATGAGGCTTCGTCCTTTAACAGCCAAGCAGCTAATTGGATTTTTCTTCGGTCCTCCACTTCAAAGATTATGAATAAGTCCTCAGTCTCCTTGAGCCAGTTCCGAGCTTCAACGAATGTATTGTTCCCATGGAATGACTTCCCACCCATAGCACAGAATTCCTTGCAGATCTTGGCGAAGTTATCTTATCTTGGAGGGGGAGGAGGAATGACTAGTGCAGCTGGGGGAGGAACATCTCTTTGGCCTTTGGCTAGCGCCGTGGCTTCCAAATACATACGGAACCATCCGGGTATTGTGACACCCTCTGGGATATTAGGGATGTTTTGTTCCCCAGACATGCTGAAAAAAAGGAAAAGAAAGAAATTTAGATAGAGGACCGAAGGATACTACATATGGCTCTTTGGGGAATGTTTTTCAAAACAGACTTTTCTTTTTTGAAAATGCTTTCTTTAAAACCTTTTTGGAAAAAAAAATCAAAAACTTTTATATAATCTGGTAACCTTCAGCTCTAATACCAAGTGAAACACCCCACGTCCATTAATTTCACTCACTAAGGGAATGCATTAAGTTTCGTGAAGCGCTAAGAGATAAATAAGGCAGCAGCGGAAAATTTAATCTTTTGTCTCAAACATAAGTCATAACTCCATGGTCCACAATTTCATAAGTCACAAAAATCATTACAATAAAAGTACTTTTGTCTTGCACCATCAGAGTACATAAGTAAATGAAAAGCATCATTTCCCCAATAAAAAGAGTTAAGCCATAGTAGAGTCAAGAACTTGAGCCATATTTCAGAAGTAGCTCCTAGCAAGATGACATCTGATTCTTGATTAAGTCTGATTATTTCCTCCCTGAGAACCTGGGGGAAGGGAAACAGAAGAAAGAAGGAGCAACAATAGGGTCAGACATAAAGTCTGGCGAGTCTAGTTACTTTTACCAGTAGATAATTAAAAGCAACATGATAGGCATATAAAGTGGATACGACAGAAATCACTACATAAATGGCAGGTGTGACAAGGTAAGCAAGTTAAGGTATATGTGCCTTACTAATGATAACTCTGCATTATTACTAGTATAATTGAAATGTAATGATCCCTTCCACTATAAGATGGTAAGCTTAGGTCATACGTCCAAGTATACCCTAACCACTACATTAATCGATCGACTCCCTACCTTGTAGATATCATGCGCTGGCCCCACAGTAGGACGTAACACTTCTAAAGTGGCAACCCATGGTGTGCACTACTATATCTACTAGTGTCACGGTTGTCTTACTGCCCGGCCCATGCACGCACATGTCCCAGGTCGGTTTGCGCTGCCCACAGCATCCGCCTCATTTGGATCTCTTACAATCAGTAAGTGTGCCCCTTCTCCGCCTAGTACGGAGGTCTTTACTTGATACCACTTTAGGTTACTCACTGAGATGGGTCCCTCTAAATATGATATAAGCTCTCCCATTTGTCTTATATCCCCACTAGGTTTTCTATTGACTATGTATACCCTTAGGTGTCTTTAATTACATAGCCCTATACTAGTTATGCTTACCCTAAAGGGTGTCTTTAATTACATAACTTTCTTACATCATCTTCCGGTTATGTATACCACTTAGGTGTCTTTAATTACATAACCTTATTGGGTTAAGTATGTGGGCCTATATATATGTGTGTGTGTGTATATATATATATATATATATATATATATATATATATATTACCCATCCTCTAACTTAATTTGACCCCCCACTACCCATCCAAATTTACATAACCCTAACTTAAGTCCATATTTATAAAATAAACTACTCGACTGCCTGTGTGGAAAATAGGGGCACCCGAGTTTGCAAGGGAAAAGCAAACTACAGGTCAGTCATGGGACTAGTGCGAGAAACTCTAAGCAATTATAAACTTATGATAAGGCAAATCACGGATCTACTATGCATCAATCAACATGTAATATCCCAATCTACCCGTTTAGATTAATCACCACACTTAGATTTGCCAAATCCAATTCAATTTACAGAAATTATTCCTTTGGACTTTATTTCCCGATTTCCATTTCGAATCATTTGAAATACATATTTAGCTTTCTATAACAACGTAGATTTCACTTCGGGATCTCAAATCAAATCATTTGGAAATATGAATTCCAAATCATAACAATGCATACAAACAAGTATGCAACCATATATCGGGCTCCCCTCAGACAACGCAAAGGGCACGTACCTAAGCAACCCGATATATATATGCGCACCTCCCACACATGGAGCATGCTACACACTGACCACTCACCCTAAGGCACTGGATCCCACCCATACTTTTAGTAGACCGATTTACCAAATCTTTAGCCACACACCAAATCATTTCATATCCCGAAGTGGGAAAATCATTTCACAAAATAATAATCATAAGTACTTTCAAACTATAGCACTTCACATCAGTAATTCACACATATGATCAGTCACTATTAATCACATAACCTTTGAGCTCATACGTCTCAAAGAAGGGTGTTAAGCAAGAAAATAAATTCTCCACCACGAAACATATATGTTATCAGCTTCAACTAATCGAATACGCGATGAACCACAATGTAAAACATAATACATTTCTAAATCATTTTAGAAATCATCGGGTTTAGGCCTCGAAATCCTTTCTGTTTTATAAAACATTTTTATAAAACATTCCCTGTCCAAAATCGGGAGTATATTTCTTTTCACTCAAGAAAAACATCATTTCAAAATCATTCATTAAATTTGAAATGAACACAACTCGCTAAACACCTTATCGTTAAATCGTGAAGTGTTTCACAAGGTGTTAGCACACAGATATTATTACCCAACTCAATGCTAACTGTAAAAACATATTTTTCTCATAAACCGGTCGAGCACAATCCAAACAATCAATCAGTCCAATCTGACATTAAATATAAGGTTTTGAATAGAGATAGTATCAACTTATATTCAACATCAAATCCTGAAACCAACAAATATCATATCGGGAATAACGATATCGATATCTTCCAAATTCCCATCACAATATCCGTATAATCACGGAATCCAATATCGAAATATTCCGAAGATTATTTCCATTCCAAACCATTCCAATTTAATCGTTGGAAAATTCTGGTTATTTTAAACCATTTCCCAATCCAATTTATTTATTTAAAAATAATCGGATTATACTTCAAGTTAATAACTAGTTCATTTCGATAAAAATATATTTTTATCTTTTCAAATATGGAATTTTTCATCCCAATTCTTTTCAAATCATTTATTATGATTTTACACAAATTATTGATATTTTTAATAATTTTATCAAGGCCCGTACAGTCGATTTCCATAAACGGTCATCGAACTGCACTTACAACGACATTTTCCTATTTTGATTTGGACATAATTTCAAATCCAACCGTTAGATTTAAAATCTTTAATATTCGCTAGAAAGCTCTTTTTGATACGAACCCAATGGTTCCAGTTTTAGGAGAATCCAACGGTCGGATCTCCCATAACGTCAACTCGAAGTCAATGGTCGAAATTCGCAAACGGTCGTTGTGCGGCGCGTTCTATTCAGGCCATATAATATATATAATATATATATTGTATATAGTTCGTCGATTTCCATTTAAAACGTATTTTATAAATTCATTTGAAAATGATTTCAATTTCTATTCTGGCTCAAGTTCTTCAACCTTTCAGTTTCTAAGAACTTTCTAATTTTTCAAAAATTTGGCTAACACTCTAAATTTTCGAAAAATTTCGCCATAACCTCCCCTGCACGGGAGCACCGGGAAAATCCTTTAATCACCATACAGGCCTCTCCAATCCAAAAAGAAAAAGAAACAGCCAAGCGGCTAGCCAGTCGGCTCATAAAACCATCATACCCAAATAAAACAGTAAATATATTCCTATTTGTCGGGCATACAATTTTATTTCTCTTCTCTAGCCTCCTTGCTATGACCTGTTCAATATATTGTATATGTATGTTTTCATACAACGCTTATATGTACATTTTCATATGACGCTTTTATATATATTCATTCAACGCATATATAATTTCACACAACGCATATATAAGCCAAACATAATATTATTAGCGAACTAATAATATTTCCATCGCATGACAATCTTACATATTCCATATATACGCTAAAAATGATAATTTTAGCAAACTAATATTTATTTCAAGATGTGACTAATTTACTCATATATGTGTTAAAAATGTTATTTTTAACAAACTAAAATTCATTTCAACGTATGACTATTTTTATTACTTCACATACATGATTAAAATGTTATTTTTATCATTCAAAGATTTTTTTTTTCAAACATGAATATTTCATATACTTCATTTATACGATAAAAAGTGAGTTTTATCGTTCAAACAATTTATTCAACATACAAATATTTTATTTACTTCATATATACGATAAAATGTGAATTTTATCGTTCAAACAATTTATTCAACATATGAATATTTTATTTACTTCATATATACTATAAAATGTGAATTTTATCGTTCAAACAATTTATTCAACATATGAATATTTTATTCACTTCATATATACGATAAAATGAGAATTTTATCGTTCAAACAATTTATTCAACATATGAATATTTTATTTACTTCATATATACGATAAAATGTGAATTTTATCGTTCAAACAATTTATTCAACATATGAATATTTTATTTACCTCATATATACAACAAAATGTGAATTTTATCGTTCAAAAAATTAATTCAACATATGAATATTTTATTTACTTCATATATACGATAAAATGTGAATTTTATCGTTTAAAGAATTTTTTTTCAACACATGCATATTTCATATACTTCTTACGTACAATAAAAATGTTATTTTTATTGTTCAAACAATTTATTTAAAACATGAATATTTTTATATACTTCATTTCACATCACAAACCAAATTCACACAAACAAATCAATTCAAACACACAACCAAACAAACAAGTCGTCCATGATCTGTGGACGACGGGGAGCAATTTATATTTGCAGCTATAAAATAAATAACTGAACATAAAATTTTTGTGAGGAGTTCCCACCTTTGGTTTCCACTCCGCCAGTTTTTAATTGAACGGTTTGGATTCTGTTCGCTTCCAGTCGGTTCCATCGCAATCTGTTTCACACGATTTTTATATTAAAATTCACATTTTTATTTCAATGCTATCTTTAGAAAAATCATATTTTTATTCTTCGCTACTTCATATACAAAAATCATATTTTTTTATATCGCAATACAGATAATAAAATCATATCTTAATAACAAAGTTCATATGATAAAAATCATACTTTTATTATGCTTCATATATAAAAAAATAATTTCATATCATACTCTAATTAAAGAACGTATTTTTAACTCACTAAAAATATTTGCAATCTTGAACGGGTTAATAAATCACATTTTTTTTCAAACATAACGTTCTTTCTATATTTTTCACAGCCATATTGTTGTTTCTATATTTTTCAAACCATATTGTTCTTTCTATAATTTTCAACCCATATTGTTCTTTTTATATTTTCCAAACCATATTGTTCTTTCTATAAGATCAATGTTATTTTTAATCTATAAGATCAATGTTATTTTTATTCTATAAAATCTATGTTATTTTATTCTATAACAAAGTATACTTATATTATTATTATTTTTAAACAATATTTATATATTTAAAAATACGAAATTTAAAACAATTCTATTTATATTTTTAAACCAAAGCTAATTTTATTTTTAACAATGATATATTTTTATTTTAAACAATGTTATATATTTATTTAAAAATGTTGCTATTTAAATTAAAATTATAGATTTAAACTAAACTAATTAATTAAGCTATTAATTACCTTCCAATTATCTGCTCATCGTTCTGCTCCAGGACCTCGACATCGAGAAAAGCACGCAGCCTAGGGTTTTGAAAATAGCCGTCCCTCTGAAGTGACGGAGGATGATCGAGGACTCCAAGGTGAAGCGGCACGCCACCTACCACCTATGACGGAAAGGCTGGCCCACTCGCACGCACAGGTGCTCTCGGATTTACACACGAACATGGCAGTTTTCTGGTGTTGCTCCGTCCACGACAGGTCACGAACCCTGATCTTGACCGGACGAATTTTCAACTGGGCGCAACTTTCGATTCCCGCTATGAAATTTCAATTTTTCGGATTCATTGGAATGATATTCTCAAATAGATTCGAATATTTTTGGTTTCGCTAAAATCCGGTTTATTTTTAATCCTGTACATCCATTTGAACTTTGAAATCGAATTTTCAAACTACCGCGCCATTTTCTATTCCTTTTATAATTAAAAATAAATATTTATATTCTAACGTTAATTTATATAAATATATATATGTTCTAAATCTATTCAAAATAAATTTCTCGTCAATATTATTTAAAATAATTCATTTTAAATATTCCAAATTCATTAAAATCGCCAAAATAAATTTTTTAAATTGGTTCGGATTTCTGGGTTATTACAATAGTCATATTAAATTAGGTTAAGTTGTACATTTCTTTACCATGTCCAATTATGGTTATAATGAGCTAGACCTTCCACATTAGGCCTACAACGTGTGGATGCTAGATATGATGGTTGGGTCCGGCCAGTCTTATTCCATAGTTTGGCCTAACCTCGTGTCTTATCCCGATTCTTATTTGCGTACTTAGACCTCCCACATTAGGTTCAACATTAGTGGCCGCTGGATATGCCGGTAAGGTCCGGGAAGACTTCCTCCACTAATGTAACCTAACCTCGTGTCATAAGTACAATTTATGATTCCCAATTGTAAATTACTAAACATTCTGAAGTAATCCAAATCTACCTATATCATTATAGGTAACTATTTCTATGTTTTCCCCATTTGATTTACAAGTCCCATTTCCTATTAAACATTACGTAAATCATGCCAATTTTAATTCCCTTTTTCCCCGTTTTCTCTCTAACGTATTCGTACGTATTTTGGCGGCATCTAGGATATAAAGTAGCCTAGCTATAATAATTAAAAGGGAATAAGACGAGGGTGATAGTTTCAACATGCCGTGACATAAACATGATCATAAATTGGCATAGTAACAAAGTGAATGGACATGTGATTAACATCATAACTAAGTGGGCATAATTAATAACTTGTGGCAATTACTATGATGTTTAAACAAGCATAAAGAGATCTAGATCTAACATTAGGTGTCCAATTACCTAGGTCTAGCATAGTCATGGCAACATGTTTAGATCAAAAGGTAGATTCACATGTCAAGTTTGCAACATATATCAATGTATCACAATTTGACATGTGAAAGGTGATTAGCATAAAAGTCCAGATTTAAGTAATGTCAGAATTATCTAAATTAATAGATGTACTTCCATCATAACAGGGTTACAAGTCAAGATCCATATAAACATCATAATTGAATCACCACAATTATATTAGATCTAGGAAATTAGATCTTGTCATGACTTAGGATAAAGTTTCATATCAATACAGAATCATACTGTACAACATATCCAGTTCATTGTCTATTAAAGCATACTTTTATTTATCTAAACCTAAAAGTAATCTAGAAACTCACCGTGTTAGGTTTAGAGAATTGAGAGAGAATAGATCTGAATTCTAAATACTGGATTTGATTAGCTAAATCATTGTTGTAGAATTTTAATTTTGCTTGATGGTGAAGAAAGGCTAGTTTTAATTTAGATTGGAGCAGCATGGCGGCACCATGGATGAACATAATGAGATTAGGGTTAGATTTAAGTGTTTATTTATAGATGTATTAGGTGTATAAGGGCCTTTAAATTTGATTAGGAACCATCCGAACCACTCAAATTGGAAAAACACATCATCAGGAAACTGCCCAGAATCATCCAGTCGACTGACCAATTTCAACCTGTCGACAGTTTTCACTTCTTTCTAAAAACGGTCGACTGGTGATAAATAGGCAGTCGACTTATACCAATCGAATGGTGAAATTTGGGCGGCTGACTTGTTTTGCAGCTTTAAACTTTAAATCTTCCGAGCTTCATAACTTCTTCATACGATGTCCGTTTTACGAAACTCGGATAGAAGACTCTATCTCAAGCAGAATTTCGAGATGAACGCAATGGTGTAACCCGTTTCACATAATTCTTCTTTTAAAAATTAAGTATTCTTTAATTTGTCATTTTTATATCTAAAATTACGGGGTGTTACACATATATACATTCATATCATCAAATCATACATTTAAACTTCATTTAATACATATAAACTAAGATATTCATATAGTAGGAGCTACCTAAATAGGACTTACTGCGAATTAAATTTTGAAATATACGCGCCAAAGTTCTCTCTTCTCCTAACTCTAAATTTTCTAGTTTTCCTCCTTAATCTCTACGGCTTCAATAACAGCTATTTTCCAAAGGAAATATTATGGCATTAACCCTCTCAAGGATTGTTTATGTGCTATTTATAACCAATATTTTCCCTAGGGTTTTTCCTTATACCAAATACCAGTATTATCCACCACTTTTATTTATCCAATATTCCTACGTTTTCAAGTAAAATGATTCTCAGGTGTACTATTCTTAGTACATTTAAACTGTAGGCTATAAATGCTAACATTCTTATAATTTAAATTGTGTGATTCTGGATGGTCCCCTCCCTCTTTCTTTTGATTTCCCTTTAAAAATAATGATTGCATAGTGACAAAAAAATTTGAATAGCAAGTTCAAATCTCATTTTTCCCTCGGTTACTATGTGAAATATCCTGAGTGTAAATGTCCTATAAACACACACATTACATATTCAACCATAATCTATTACCTGCCTAAATGTATTATTCTTAAAACATTATCACTATGCCCTATTCTTTGACAAACCACTGGTTTAATAATATTCAGAATTATCACTATTTTTTTCACTCATGTAGAAAAAGGGACTAGCATACACAATTTTGAAATTTAGAGGCTTTAAAACCTAGGGTTATCAGAAAAGGTATACTGAAAGTAAGACGTGCTATGTCCTTTTATTTCAATGAGTGAATGAATGTGGCACCTCTTGTTTCACCATCAAGTCCAGAAACCAAAGAGTACATATAAATACATTTTTCAAAGTTTATATTTCATGTGTTTTTTATATATGTAAATGTGGCCTTTTAGGGGGGGAGACGTGTAACAACCCGGAATTTTGGAACCAATTTTAATTTTTTATTTTAGCAATGTTAATGGATTTTGTATATTTAAAATGATGATGATTTAAAATTTATTTAAATCGATGTTAGAACGTATATATTTATTTTAATTATATAACGAGCCTGAAATAGCACGATAGTTGTAAAATGTAATATATTTAATTACAAATCCTATTTTAACCTATAATCCCTTTTTTTTTTATCTAAATGTGCATATGAAATGTAACATTTTTAATGAACTAAATAAACATTAAAATGTTCTTTTGAATCCCTAAACAATTTCCAATGTACATGTTAATTTTATTAATGAATCATTTTATACATTAAAAATGTTTCTTTTTAATGTTTACATAATTTGCTAATAAACATGTCACTTTAAATAATGAATCATTTTATACATTAAAAATGTTTCTTTTTAATGTAATTTTTTTTTTCTCATGTAGTATTTCTCTCGGATTTGAGGCTTGAAATCGTCCGGTTTGGGCATGATTTCCCATGCACTAGTGGCGCCGAGTTTACTGTTGTAAGGGGCGGAGGAAGATGGGGGGATGCTCGACATGGTGGCACAGGTTGATGATCCTCCGGTGGCATGGATTTCGAGCGGCGGCGTGCCCTAGGGATCGACATTTGGGTTCGATGCTGCGCGATTTCCTGGAGCGTGAAATACAGATGAAAGAGGGTAACACTTAATTGAATATTACTAAATTTTAATTAGTTAAATAAATTATTTTAATTAATAATCCAACGTGTTATTTATCATAACTTTTGCATACGAGGTCGGAAAAATGCAAACTTGGGTCCGTTGCGATCGTGGCGATGAATTCTACAACATGGAACGTACTGCAAGACAAACGGAGGTATCTACAAAATTAAAAGGAGTGAAAGCCAATGTGAGATTTCATATTTAAATAATTAAAATTAATCAACTATATCGTGTTTAGAAATTTTTACATATACGCTGTTAAAATCAGTTTGTTGTTGTATGCGATTTGATTTGGATTTATTGATGTTGTTGTGGTGATCTGTTGATTTAATTGAATATAATGGAAAAATAGAAAGCATAAACAAAAGATTTTTTTTTTATTTGTTATGTTGAAATTAGAATTGTAGACAAATAAAAATAATAATAATTTTTATTTCTCATGTTAAAATAGATTTGTATACAAATAAAATTATCATTTTTATTTGCCATGTTAATGTAGGAATTGTATGCAAAAAAAATATTTCTTTTTATTTGTCATGTTTAAAATAGAATTGTATGCAAATAAAATTATTTCTTTTTATTTGCTATGTTTAAAATGGAATTGTATGCAAATAAAAATATTTCTTTTTATTTGTCATATTTAAATAGAATTGTATGCAAATAAAAATATTTCTTTTTATTTGTCAAGTTGAAATTACAATTGTATAAAAATAAATATTCATTTTTATTTGCCATGTTAAATAATGAAATTGTATGCAAATAAAAATATTCCTTTTTATTTTCCATGTTAAATAATGAAATTTTATGCAAATAAAAATATTCATTTTTACTAGCCATGCTAAATAATGAAATTGTACACAAATAAAAATATTCATTTTTATTTGCCATGTTAAATATTGAAACTGTATGCAAATAAAAATATTCATTTTATTTGCCATGTTAAATATTGAAATTGTATGCAAATAAAAATGTTCATTTTTATTGTCATTTAAATATTGAAATTATATACAAATAAAAATATTCATTTTTATTGTCATTTAAAAATTGAAATTGTATGCAAATAAAAATGTTCATTTTTATTGTCATTTAAATATTGAAATTGTATACAAATAAAAATATTCATTTTTATTTGTCATGTTAAATATTGAATTTGTATACAAATAAAATTCACATTTTTATTTGTTATGTTAAAGGTAGAAATTTGTGTACAAATAAATGTTCATTTTTATTTGTTATGTTAAACGTAGAAATTTGTGTACAAATAAATGTTCATTTTTATTTGTCATATTAAATATTGAAATTGTATACAAATTAAAATATTTATTTTTCATGTTAGATATTGAAATTTGTATACAAATAAAATTTCATTTTTATTCGTCATGTTATATATAGGAATTTGTGTACAAATAAATATTCATTTTTTTTTGTCATGTTAAAGTAGAAAATTGTGTACAAATAAATATTCATTTTTATTTGTCATGTTAAAGTAGAAAATTTGATTACAAATAAAAATACCCATTTTTATTTGTCATGTTAAAGATAGAAATTTGTAAATAAATAAGTATTCATTTTTTTATTTGTTATGTTAAGTATATAAAATGTTACGTAAATAAATCATTCTTTTTATTTGACACTAAAGTATAGGAAATGTTATGCAAATAAATCATTCTTTTTATTTGACACTAGAAGTGTAGAACATGTCATTCAAATAAATTCCTCTTTTTATTTTGTCATTAGAAAAGTAGAAAACATGTATGCAAATAAAATACCCTTTTTATTTTGTCATTCGAAAAGTAGAAAACATGTATGCAAATAAAATATTCTTTTTATTTGTCATTCGAAACTTTGGAATTGTTATGCAAATAAAATTTTCTTTTTATTTGTCATTAGAACATAGAATATGTTATGAAAATAATTCTTCTTTTTATTTGTCATGTTGAACATAGAAAATGTTATGAAAATAAAATTCCTCTTTTTATTTGTCATATAAAATATAGCATTGTTGCATAAATAAAATTCTTCTTTTTATTATACATATGAAATATAGAATACATGTAGACAATAAAATCATCTTTTTATTTGTCATATAAAATATAGCATTGTTGTATAAATAAAATTCTTCTTTTTATTTATACATATGAAATATAGAATACATGTAGACAATAAAATTCTCTTTTTATTTGTCATATAAAATATAGCATTGTTGTATAAATAAAATTCTTCTTTTTATTTATACATATGAATACATGTAGACGATAAAATTCTCTTTTTATTTGTCATATAAAATATAGAATTGTTGTATAAATAAAATTCTTCTTTTTATTTATACATATGAAATGTAGGAATTGTGTAGACAATGAAACTTTCCTTTATTGTATATATGTGAACATATGAATGGTCAAAATTGTTAAACATTGAAAAGAAACATTTTTAATGTATAAAATGATTCATTATTTAAGAAACATGTTTATTAGAAAAAAAATTAAACATTAAAAAGAAACATTTTTAATGTATAAAATGTTTCATTATTTAAAGTGACATGTTTATTAGCAAATTATGTAAACATTAAAAAGAAACATTTTTAATGTATAAAATTATTCATTATTTAAGAAACATTTTTATTAGAAAAAAATTAAACATTAAAAAGAAACATTTTTAATGTATAAAATGATTCATTATTTAAAGAGACATGTTTATTAGCAAATTATGTAAACATTAAAAGAAAGATTTTTAATGTATAAAATGATTCATTAATAAAAATATCATGTACATTGGAAATTGTTTAGGCATTAAAAAGGATATTTTAATGTTTATTTAGTTACATTAAAAATGTTACAATTCATATGCACATTTAGATAAAAAAGGGATTATAGGTTAAAATAGGATTTGTAATTAAAAATGTTACATTTTACATGTTAGTAAAATAGGAAAATGTTTAAATACTAATATATGCTTTGTTTGTTGGAAACATTATTTTTATTATGTTAGTGAAATCGTTCAACGATTTATATATATATATATATATATATATATATATATACATATACATATAAATATAAAATAAATTAAATGAATCGCGCGCGGTAGTTTGCGTTTTGGAATCGTAACTTTAAACGATTATACCAAAAGATCCGACCGTTGGATTTTCCCAGAGCTAGAACTATTAGGTCCGGTTTGGGAAATTCTTTCCAACGATGTTAAGTTTGTTAAAATCCAACGGTTAGATTTCGGGAAATGTGCAATTCAAATTTGGATAAAAACAGCGCCAAGGCCGCGTATTGACCTGACGCGTCGTTAAATTAAATTGGACTATTTTTACATAAATAAAAATAGCGATAAATCATTATAAAACAATATTAATGATATGGAATGATTTTAATTATATATATTCTAGAATTATTTGAAAAGACCGAGTTCAATCTCATTTCAAATAATTATACGACGATTTAAATCGAAGATATTAAAGACGGTGATTGAAGACCGGCGATCTTCACATCAAATGGACAACTACTGATGCCCGACATTGGGTAGCTCACAGTAAAGGGTTAAAAGTGGTAGTTGTCCAGACGTACTTGTTGATTGTTTGGATATGCGAGAACCTCTCTTCCGTATTGAGACATACGGGACAAGGAATAAGGTGTCTCTGGTTTCGTTCAGACCCAGAACGGACTTGTAAATGGATGTGTGTCTGACAATGGATTTCGTTCTATGTGAATTGATTTCTATTTAATAAATATCTGTTTGGTGGCGGAGAATTTATTCTCTTGCTTAACACCCTTCTCTGAGACGTACGAGCATAGAGGTTATATATTGATAATTATCAATCGCATAGCACGAATTGTCAATGTGGCACGCCAAGATGTAAATGATCAAGGCTTTTATTAAAAAGCAGAGCCTTGTGGTTGATGATCAGAGCACTGCTTGTTTAGGCATAGCTTTATGTATAGCGTTACTTCGTGAGCCTCACACCCCGGTAAGAGTCAGAAACATGATAAAGGAACGCAGTGAGTGCACACATTTCATTCTGACTAGAAGTGGTGTCATGGTATGGAATCTAGACATTTTTACTTATGTGGATGATAGTTTGCGAGGCCTAGATATATTGGTCGCTACTGGCCAAGTTATAGGTCCAATAGGACAGGGAAACGTGTGTTCAAGAATTGCCAATCCACTAAAGTATTTATGGACCGGCCCTGCAGGATCCAAGTTGTCGCCAGCGTCCGAGCCCTGAGACATTTGTTAGAGTGTCTCGAATCGGTAAGGAGACCATCCCTAGCCTTGACTCATGATGGAAACTCAGTTTCCGGTAAGACATTACAGCTTTGATTGTAAACCTATATATGGTGACATAGTATATGGTAGCTATGCCGTTTAGGATTGATACATTTACTTTGAAAGTATTTCTAAGCTGATTAGACACTAATAATAATATTAAATATTGTTTTATACGTATCAAGCTTGTTTGGTCATTATAAGGTAAAACTCTATCCTCCGGTTTGCGTTGCATTGTGTGATGGGACTTGAGTCTTATAATGATTTCATTTTTCTAAAAAGCATTGTGTTGTTCTAAAAGATTTACTTTAAGTCACTACAATAATATAGGCTTTTCATAGCATTTGAAAAACTCTATTGTACCCTAATATAGCATTTAAGAGAATGCCATGTAACGACATGCTATGTTAGACCCTCTGCTTTAATAGCAGAAGAAAAAACGCTATGAAAATGAATTTTATATAGAATTTTAGGTTCGCTATCGAGTAAAAACGCTATAGAATATATCATCCAATACTTACTTTGTATAGCGTTTGTCTGTATGTTTCTATAGCGTTTGTTTATATGTTTCTACAGTGTTTGTTTAGTCATACTATAACATACCCAATGTGTAATTCCATAGCGTTTTTTATTCAATAGCGTTTATGAAACACTATTATTTATAATATTTATTTATAAATTTTATTTATTACCGTCTCGGTTTTTTTATCATATACATGTGTGCTTATATACACACATATAAAACGTATTTTCGCAAACATAATATTTCATACATATCATTCAAATAACTTTTCTTATACCAAAACATAATATTTCATTCACATCATTCAAATCAATCTTCATATATTCAAATTTAATATTTCATACATATTGTTTTATCAACTTTTCCATGCTAATATATCATACAATTTTGCATTAGCAAGTTACTTACAAAACGAACAAATAAAACGAATAAACAGATATATTAGTAATTGTTAAATCGTATATTCTCAAAGAAAAAAATACTCCTTTTGAAGGTAAGTACCTATATTGAATACTTCAATGCTCAAAGGCAGCTGCAGTTTGTCACGGCGGTGCAATGTGCTTGATGGCAGGCTTCAGGTAGCGAGTCTACTGAACTGTTTTGGCTAGCCGAAGGGATCGGCAGTGCAAGGCTGCGCACAGGCTGTGCTAAGCGATGAGGTTTGGTTTTTAGGGTGTAAGAGTTCTAGACATGTGGGTAGAAGAGAGAGAGGTGGCTTTCAGATGAAGGGCATGCTGGTTCAACGAGTTCCGGGGAGCGACCAAAGGAGGAACGAAGTAGGGCAGTGCGGTTGTCAGGTTTCTGTCAGAGGTGGCCGGACTGAAGGAGAATGGTTTGTGGAGCTGAGGATGGTGGCTACAGTGGAGGAGGGAGGGTCAAAGGGTATATGGGCCTGCATCACAAATGGAGGAGGCCAGAGGCGTAGAGAGGCTGGTCATTCGTCCGGAGAGGTGCAGGTCCATGGCTTTCACACTTCCAGAAATATATTTTTTATATATAGATGCTTGTTTTTACTTGTTTAGAGAAGAAGAACGAAGGTATGGATATGAAATAGGAAGAGAATGGACAGTTGTAGGAAGTGACATGAGTTTTTTTTAATTTACTGAAACAAGGTTTCAGGATTTGAGGAGCCCGAGGATCAGAAACTTGCATGAATATGAAGAGGGCGGGAAAACGGAGAACGTCAATGAGGAATGAAAATAAAAAGAGGGAGGGAGAACGGAGAATGTCATTGAGGAATGAAATTGAAGAGCAAAATAATGCAAGAGTAAAGTAAGTACCTCTACTGAAATAATTGTACAATACTCCTTTTGAAGCACAAAACATTTTCCGAGCTTGCTCCTTTCCTATGACACAAAAAAGCATTGAGCATGTTTCGCTAACAATAGCAATATTCACACTATACACACACACCAAAAAAAAAAAAAAATCTCTCCTCCTGAGTTAACCTAGCAAGGCAACATGAATCTTAACTGATTTCAGTGCAACTGCAGAAAGGATCACAGAGAACGTAAATTACAACCAATAGTGTTTTCATTTTTTCTTGCATCAACCAAGATCTTTCATGTAGATTTATGAATAGAAACAATTGTAAACATACCAAAAAAATGTAAGAAAAAGAACAATGTATTACCTTAGCGACAAAAATTCTTTCATGTGTTTGAGAGAGTGCGGCATATCTGCATTTCCTTCTTTAGGCATTAGGCATTGAGACTGATACAAAGCCAACTGCTTAATATATATTTAAGTTTAAAGGCAATATTTGTAATTCATCCCATTACATAGTTAATATGTACTCTCCCTTATTATTTCTGTTCATAATTTTTATTTAGTGTTATTTTCAATTATTCAGGAATCTTTTGATATTTTTTCTGAAGAGATACAAAGCTTTGTACTGCCAAGGGAAATGTGTATGTATAAGAACGGGCAGAACCGTTTGCATCAAAGCACAGAGAAAACCAGCCTAAGAGGAAAAATAGCCAAAAATACAATGGGACTAAAGAAATAAACTATCTAATAAAATGCATAACCAGCAAAAGGATAATAAAATTGTTCTAAAACACAAAGAGTAGCAGAAATAAACCTCTAAATGAGCATATCGTACCGATGTACAACAAGCAAACAATGCTCCAATAACTACAGCTGCATAATCAAGCATAGGAGTACCATGAAACATATGCAATGAAGAGGCAGCGACAAAGGATGAGAAAATTAAGAGGAAATGACAAAATGTACTTCAGTCCACAAGATTTGATCAATAGCAGACCCTACATGAGATGGTTTCAAGTTTCAGATGTCCAGTGTAATCGTTCAAAACCAGATCTCATAGAAAAGAACAGCAAGTTAGTGATGTAACGCAGACATGTACAACGCATTAATATTCATTATGACTACTCATTGCATGTACCACTCTTCATCATCTGAAAATCTGTATTATGATAATTCTAGTACATTATATATATAAATGATAAAAATATAGTTTTGTCAACTATTGAAGAAATTTGACTTTACTCATATGCTTACACTACAACAAAATGACCATATTACAACGGTGGAAAACAGTTGTAAAAGACTTTTTACAACGGTGGGGCAACCGTCGTGTATTAAGAAGTTGTAATAGACTGAAATCTTTTACAACTTTTATGCACCGTTGCAGCACCGTTGTGAAATGTGTATTTTACAACTGTTTAACACCGTTGTAATAAACTTTATTACAACTTTTATACACTGTTGTTATTATTTTTACAACTGTTTATAACCGTTGTGATATATTTTGTTACAACTATTATTTTATAATTGTAATACATCCACAAATTATATGCATAAAAATCTATATATATTATATACGTGCAACAATAAATAGATAAATAACATAAGAAATGGATGTAAGTTTAAAGGCAACATGATCCATTCATTAATAAAAATCACAACTTTATATTCATAATACAAATTATAAATCATATACCACATAAAAATATACAAAATTACAATTGTACTTCTCATATGCCTCTAAAAGCCTTTTAACCCAATTACAAAGCTTATTTTTATGACTGTAGTAAGAAAATACACGTGATTCTGGCGAAGGTTGATGCTGAAGGCGTCCCCTCTCTCACTTGGATCCACGACGTGTTCTTTGAAGTTTGCATGTTGAGTACAGGTTCCACGTCCCTTTTGCAACTTGAGAGAAGCAGCCCCACTGCAATAAAGGGAAATTAAAACAATATAACTCAATGATCAAAAAAAGAAAATTCAAACAGAAATAAATACACTCAACCATATGGAAGCTTTGGCTGTATACTCGCATATAACCTTCAGTTATAAATTCAGATCCTTAATTATTTTATCGCAGTAACTTCTAGTTTGCGTTATTTGAAAGAAAAAAATGAAGTTGGATGTAAACAAGAGCTCATCTAGTGTGTGGATGGAAGGAAATGCAGGGAAGTTTGATCCCGTGAGCCCTTCTGCTCAGTACCTCAATACTAATGCACTATGCGTTAGCGTTACAGCGGTGTTTGAATCATAAATTCCAATTGATGACTCTGCTATTTCAACTACGTTACAAACTATCTTCTTGCCTATAAATCATCGTTTCTCCCCGGTGATAGAAAATTCTTTTTCTAATTTTACAAAGTTCCCATGAGTTGATATTTATAAGTGAACTCCATGGCATATAATATTCATATATAAGGGCACATCCAAACATCCAAAAAATGAAGAAAAGGAAGAAATACATACGTAAGGGCACATCCAAACATTGATGATTTAATATGTGCTGGCATGCCATCTGGACCTGCAAAGTTACATATACCATTTTCACTAGTAGAATATATACTTTCGTATATTATTATTGAAAACTTATATGAACACATTAATGAAAACTTATATTACTAGTTTGTGTTTAAGGGATAACTTTCAAACCAACAGTTGCACTCAAGAGATCAATTTTGTTAGTTCCTTTTTCAAGCTAAGTAGTCTTCTCAAAGGAAAATTTTGCTTTGATTCAAGTACCTATCACTCTGCCTGAAATAAGCAAGACAGTCAGTCATGTATTTGTCATAAAATGATGACAAATTATAAATTTTAAAGTTGAAAATTTGAGCAAAGAATTAATTACCTTCAAAATTCCCATTAACAAACGCATGTAAAATGTGACCAAAATATTCTACATGAAGATTAGTCTGAGTCCCATTCATCAGAATTGGCTCATTGGCTTTAATATCAATGCTGTCGAATTTGATAACAAATCTCAATACAATTTAAAAAGAAGAACCGCTGAGAAGTTACCAAATAGATACTGTTAGGACAGTAATAGGATGTTTACATACGTAATAAATTAACAAATCTGTTGCCTGAAAAATCTCTTCTGATTCCATAACATGTACAAGGGATCATGATACTGTCAAGACATGCAACTTTGTTATCAACAGTCCAAGAAGACTATCTGACGGAATTCAATGTTATCTATTGTTTGTTTTTTCCTTTTATGCTTGCTGCACTAAAATTTTATCAGTAAATACCTTCTTTAATTACAAGTTATTCAGCAGATATCTTATTTGGTAATTCCTAATAAGCATTTCCGGACAGGTTTTATTTACCCTATTTGCTTCTATTAAGCTTTTCTGTATTGAAGTTACAAAAGAGCAATCCAATAAGTTTATCTATCCAACGATGACATGGAAATCACGAAGATACAAAAATTATAATTCCGAATCATCTCGTCTACAAAATGAAACAACAGACATACTATATAAAATAGAAATCAGTTGACTACAGTTTAAGAACGCAAGAATCATGAAATTTACGGGATATAATAAGGAAGATCGAACATATAACAGTATATTTAATTGATTTCAAATTCTCCATAGTTGGGCACATTTAATATGCCAACTGATTTTACAGCCGAAAAACAACACACACACACATATATATATATACATATACATATACATATATATATATATATATATATATATCAAAATCCTGGAACTATTTTCAAAATCCTACACGTTTTCATTTCAAGTTCTCCATAGTTGCACATTTTTAATATGCTAACTGATTTTACAGCTATGCAACATTCAATGTTAATATTTCTATAAATAAATATGAACTGATATGATAATATGAAGTATAAACAGTTTTAGAAGACATTGTTATTCTAGAAGACAAGGTATATTGATTGTGATTAATTTGCTTACAAGCATTAGTTACTAGCCAAAAGATACGGAGTCAGTAAGGAATTGGTCATACAGTGGCCTTTACAAACCAATAAACTCGATATAATTACCATAAATGTAGTTTAAACAACATTAACTATAGACACAAGACAAAGGTAGGTACAAATGATGGTGATTAACCTCAGCCTCAGTTGCATATTATTTCCCATAACATATCATATTCGTGAATACTACTGGCAAATAGCGCAGGCACTTGGCTGATGAATGTTTAAACAGAAGCATCATAAGAGATAATGTGAACTTAGAATTAGTAACAGTATACCAGTAACTGACGTCTCTTATTATTAAAAGATTGATAAAAAATGGTGTTTATCAGTTTACATTTATCCATGGAAAAAAGTTTACTGAAAGTAGTTTTTAAAGTATAAATAATGACTTACTATTTAAAGCAAGTGGCATGTGTGAACAAACACCCTTCAGTCCTTTACCAGAAATAGTATAAAATGATTTAAGTTTCCTAGGAAACAAGAAAAAACACTAAAATCTGATTTGTTTACATTGTAGATGTAAAATAGTGAAAGGAATATGGAGCATCTGAATTGGTTTATTCTTTCCATGTAACCCAACTAACGCTACGCAAGAAAGTGCAATGTATCAAAATACAATTGAACTTGCCTTCCTACATTGTAGATGTAAATCTGATTTGTCACTTGTTTTGAATTAATGTTTATTATTCCATTTCTAAAGTTTAAAGCAGAGATTGAACCTGTGATAGATGTTTCTCAGTTATGATTTTAATAGTAAAATTTGTAGGCATGCTGCAAATAAACAATTTGGACATGCACTTAATTAAAACTGATCAGCTGAATCTATACACTTGTTCTCTTATTTTTTTAAGAGTTCTCTAGATGCTTTTACTCTTTATTAGCCGAGGTTTGTTATTGACAATTGACTTGTTAAGTCACTGGGATAAGACTAGCGTGCATGATCTACTGAATCTTTGCACTTGAACTATATTTTGGCACCTAATCAAGTCAAGTCTTCGTACATACAAATTCAAGTGCAAAGCGATTCGACCAGTCAATTATTTAATTCAGACTTTTTTGTTTTCTTTTTTTCTTTTTGGTATCTTTTCATTAAGTTAATTTAATTTAGAGATTTTAAGAGACATTTATTAAGAGAATAAACTAATAATACTGGAAAGGTGTTTCTTTTTTGGGCTTCATACAATTTTGTTTTGCATATTTAGAATAAATATATTTGTTTAATGGTGAGAAAATGTACTCCTTAGAACAAATAATCTAATCCCAATATCAAGAAAAGTAGCTACTGAAATTCCAAAAATGCCTGCAAGAAGCGCAGACACTTGCAGTGACATGCTTTGATTAATTCTACTCAGCATAACACTTACTAAAATTAGAAATTAGAAAATAGAACATGCAAACCTAATAGCTTCATCCCAATTTCATTGTAATTTAAAACTAAAATTAGAAGGGAAAAAGTTCAACCAAACCAAAAAAATAAAAGCAAAATCAAAATATTAAACCCAATCAAATCCTTCTAAAATCTCACAAAATTGGTACCTTTACAAACTGGATATTCTGTCCCTTGTATGAATAACCATCAGTTTACAATCGACATTCAAAAGCTGAAGCAGGGTTTGGCTTTCAATTTATTCAGCTCCCTGAGTCACCGTCTGTTTCCAAGTCGATAAGTGTGAAATTGAAATCAGCAGCAGTAAGATCTGAAAAAATGCGATAATTCGATTCCAATTTATCAGAAATGCAAAATCGAATTCCCACAAAATCAAGTATGGCCTTAAACTATAAATGTAAAATCGAGAGGAGAAAAAGCTGACCGTTCAGTTCACGAAAGAGCTGGAGTATTCTGCGGCTTGAAACCAAACCCCAACTTCATCGTGAGAGTTAGGGTTTTCTTGAGGCGGCGATTGAAGATTGAAAGAGTTTATTTTTTTTATTTTTGGGGTCACGTGAATTTATTTAGGTTTAGGTGGACTGCGTTGTATATGGAAGGAGGATGAAAATTTCCGTATATGCTGAAAGCGGACTTCGGAGGGAAACTAAAATTTTTGTACTAAGACGTGACTTGAACTGATATAAAACCATTTTTGTACTTCTGCGTACAAACAGTCAAGAAATTGAAATATTGATAATATTAACGGTTTTATACAAACAATATTTTTGTTAAATATTTAGTTATTATTATCTAATACTATTTATTTTATTAGTTACCAGTTATTATTATTTCAATCATTTATCATTATTATTCAATATTGATTTTTAACATTTAATTAATATTTATTATAAAAAATTATTAAATATTAATTATTAGTTACTATCATTTAATAATAATCGTTATTTATCAATTATTAATTAAATATTTATTATTCATATAACTTATTGATATTAATTAATTATTAGTTACTAGTTATTAGTAAAAACTATTTTATATATTATTGTTTATTATTTTTAAAAATATGCATTAATTACAACTCACAAAAATGAAAGGTTATAATAGACACGTATTACAACTTGTAGAATAAAATTGTTGTTGAAAACAAGTTTACTACAACTTTCGAAAATAAAAAGTTGTAAAAAACATTTATTACAACTGGGATTTTGTGACAGTTGTAAAACTACAGTTGTAATATGGTACTTTTGTTGTAGTGTTATTAAGAAGTGTTTAAACTTGACATTTTTTGGACTTAAATATATACTGTATAATAATGTACAGTATTGTTCATATACTTTTGCCCGACAATGAAAAAAATATATGCAAAACAAAACTAAAAATGGACTATGGTTAAGCGGTGACAAACAGTGATTGTACTTAAATGCCTCCATAGTATTAAAAAAGGAAAAATAAAACATAAACATCTGATGAAGGCCTCAAGGTATATGCTTCTGTTTTAAGGCATTCTATAGGTTCTTAATATAAACCTGTCATTTTCGCTCTACAATTTGTGTTAATATTTTAAATTGTCTATTTTTGATCCCTTTCTATAGTTTGCTTTAAGCAATGACATAAGGATCTTTTGGCATAAGAACCACTTGGACCAAGTGGAAATTTTCAAACGTAATATTACATTTTCTTTGCAAATATTGACGACTCTTATAACTACTTTGTGTATGTATCTTACTGAATTAAGGAACCTTGGTCTTCAATATAATAATCAACTGGAGATGAGAGGGAAGATCAACAAGAGAAGAAAAGTATGCACTGAGTGTTAAGTAAATTATGCGATCCTACTGCATATACAAGTTGCATGTAATTAACATAACACCAATTATATTTTAGAACAAAAACAGTGAAGATGGTATCAAATAATAAAACTCAAAAATTGCAAAATTATTGAAATGACATGTTACCTTGTTTTTTTTTAGTTCCTTGCAACTCAATGACCCAACCATTCTATAGAAGCGGAACCATAACAATGGGACTACAACAAGTTTGAATATATTTTTTCCAGATAGTTCTCATTCTGTCCAATGAGGTTCAGTCAACCTTTTGATTCCAGGAACATCGCAAGATGAATAAATGGTTGTGTGTTTATATATGAAAGAAGCATAATATGAATTAATCACCATGAAAGAAATGAAATTGGAATGTAGAAACAGACATACCTATAATGTACACATTAGCTCTGATAATTTTTTGTTCATAACTTGAAATGTCAAAATGATAAAATAAAGATTATATAAATAAATAATCTAATCTTATCATGATCAATCTCATGTTTATATCCACCAGTGTTTGTTGCCTTACATGTAGTATAATCTCATGTGTACAAAAACTCCACTTTCATATTTTTTGTTCAATCTGAAACCCAAACTCATCAGCACCCTATCACAGTTCCTTACTGACTCCATCGTGATCGCAACGACATAGGCACAACCTGAACTAATTAACTAACTTTCTAAAATCTTTCTCCTTAGACTAGCAAACTCCATCCCAATCTCGGCTCACAAATTACCAACCAAATAAACGACCATCACAACCTCTGCAAATTACAGTCCCCATCCGCACACAACCAGCAAATTTCCAGTCAACTATCTTCCCTCACAACCGAGTCCACTCAAGTGGATCCTGATATTGAAAATATCAATCACTGCCCAATCGAACACCCCTCAAACTTCTTTGACCGCTGTATGCCCAAAATAAAAATCATATTATAAATGAGAAACTTTATGATGCAATTTTCTGAAGCTATTTGAATAAGAAGTGCTTACCCAAGACAAAGGTAATAAAAGGACAGTTCGGGTTTGGAGCTTCACCGTCCTTTGCCTGTGCGTAATATATAAAAAAAAAAAGTGGGTTTAATCTCTACACATGTGACTATACAGTACAGAGAGGGAATAATAAGCACCTATTTCATAATAAAGATGTAATATAATCAAATATGAAATTAACGTGTGCGTATGCGTGTGTGTGTGTGCATGTATATGCGTGTATGTATGCGTGTGTATATATGTATGTATGCGTGTATGTATATTGTGTGTGTATGCATCTATGTAGTTAACATATTGCCCCCATTCAAATCTATTTTTCGTCTATCCATTCCTCTCTAGAGCTCTCCCTTTCCGTTTGTGCTTCAGACATAGCCGCCATTTGTTTTAAATTTATTTCATTTTTCCTTTTCCCTTCCCACTGAAGTTGTATTTGCAAAGCCTCCTCCTTTCGCTTTCCCAGTGCTTTCCACTCTTTTATTCATCTCAATTCCGTCTTTCACTTTGCAGTAACCAAATCTAAACCTTGGCTCGTTACAACCGTATGTCCTGACTTAACCCTGCCACACTCTCCACTTAGCAAGCCATTTCCCCTCCTCAAACCAACCTGCTTTTGCAGAAACCGTTTTGAGGTCGGTTCTTTGGTTTGATCGAGTTTTACTCGACCGCTAGTTGATTGTCTGGGTTTATTGTTGGTGCTGCTAGTTGAATTCCAGTGGTTTGGGCTATTTGGGATAAACGTCTAGTGGTCTGATGTTGTTGTTGGAGATCCACTCTGGGTTTGAATTTGTGCCTTGCATTTTTGAGGATTCTTTCTTGTTTTGCTGTTTAGTAGGGCTTGGAGTGGAATTGTGAGAAGCTTTTACTTCCTATGCTGCTTGCATTTGGTTCAGATTTGCTTGATCATGTGTGCTATTTCTTAGCTTCTGCAGTTGCTCTTCCTCCCACCCATTGTTTCAATTCAAGAAATAGTTTGTCTAAAACTTATCACATAGACTACAAATCTGGATCTACTCTATTCAAATAAAATAAGACTAAGTCTAAAGCTTGTCACATACTAAGATAAAAATTGACTTTTGTCAATTACTAGAAAGCAAAGTTGGTACACAAATAGTTCAACACAAGAAAACAAAGTTAAACACAACATTAAACTTGATATTCAACAAACCAGGGTTGTTGCAAGTTTAGACCACTACTAGAAAATTGAACTAAGATAATGAAAACCTGACTTTTAAAACCCATCAGAGTTGAAGGCGACTTAAAAATAGAAGCCAATATGAGTAAGGGACGACCAATAATCCAAAGTGTACCATGATTAGAATAGAAGACAATACCAAAACTGCATGGATAAGGAAGTTAGGTGACACCAAAAGACGCCTACAAATATAAAATGGTGATTATTGCCTTCCAGTTCAGTGACATCATCATGGGAGATGTAACTTATTCTCCAACTCGAAGGCGATACCTTCTTAGAGTTGAACCAGAAGTTGGGTAATGATAACAAAGTCTAACATTGTGTCAAATTCGAAGGTGATGCATATGTAAAATCAGAGGTGATATCAGTGGTAGAAGCAACACTAGAAAATAGAACTCAAGTCCAAATGTGCACAAGCACACCAAACCAAGCATGCATCAATGTGGTACGTACAAAACATAAATCAAGGCCAGGAATGCATACTCAGTACACACAAAAATAAAGATATAAGGCAATTCACATGGCACCATGCAAGATTCAAACGTTGTTCAGATTTCAAGAAGCGTAGCTCAGAAAAAGGCAATACCAACAACACACAAAGGCCCTATGCACACATTAAATAGTTCAGGAAAATGCACAAAATGGTCTACAAATGCAAGTGTATACAAGGCCAATGGAAAAATAAGCACGTATCCAGTTGACTACATGCGCACACACTGTTAGGAATAGTAAGGCATATAGAACACTAGTATGTGGGCAAGCTAAAACCATGAAGTGTGCAAAAGTGCATTAACAAGTACATGATCAGGTTCAACATAAAATGTCCAGCAACAAAACACACAACACGTGCACTTACACAATAAATCAGTAATAGTTGTCTAAAAACCTTTAAGACATCATTACCCATTAAATAACTACTTTTCAAACAGCGTAAAAAATAATTTTAAAAACATTTTAATACATCGACAATAATTAAAACCCATATTCAATTGAAACAATGTAGTCATCCACAAATGATTTACACACAGTAGACAAACTGTTTCTTGAATTTTTCTTAGATTCATCATTGTTCTACAACCAAGAAACATGTTAATGTTAGTCTAAATATCTATCTACTGTCACGCTAAGTGTCGTCGTCCTCCAACAAACAAAATAATTGACACAAAATTTTTTTTTTGCAAGGAAATACGTTTTCCCTGAAGTTAAAGTCATAGGTTTGGTCTTTGTCGTTGTACATTTCCAAAGCAGCAACATTTATACCAGTGACAACCTATAGCACTATCCCATTCCAATTTATTTATTTTACTATTTTGGCTCACATGTAAATAAACATAAATTATTTCTTCATCGGTGAAGACGTTGATAATATAATATTTCTAAATAACATGAAGATTAAATTTTAGTAAACATCTTGCCTGGATTTAAATTACACATCTTGCCTTCAAGGGAGAATGGCTCCAGTGCTACTTAGGGCAGATTAATCGGGATTCGTGGTCGTGATTTCGCTGGAGGACGGCATCAGCCATTTGGGAGAGATGCGGGTTAGACTATCGGTCAAGAGCGATTTGAAAGGACGCGAGATAAGTTGAGTACAGTGTTTGGAGGTGATGCGCAATTCTCTGGAGCTGAAGGATATGCGTGAGGAGGAGCCGATGAAGGTGCAGAACATATGACATGCGGATTTCAAAACATGTTTTGGCTAAGGAAAGGGGAAATTTTGGGAAGGAAAACGGAAATTTGGGGAGGGAAAAGGACGTTTGTTCTATTTTCCTGACAACGAAAATTATTTGCCACCTCTCTGTTGTTGAATAGCGTTTGCATCCAATATTTCTTTCTGAATAGCATTTAAACCCTATAGTTTTAACGCGTGAAAGGATCAAATTCGGGGAAACGCTACCCAAAATTGCTATCTAATCCACATTTTGTTGTAGTGCGTTTTGCACTGGCAATCCGATGGAGTAAACACATTCCGCGCTAGCGGCATGGTCCTGTGATAGACTTATTGTTAGATAAGTTAAGAAAGATTTTGTCACACCAGTCGCATGACTGACTCGTAGTTTGTTTCACTTGCAAACTCAGTTTCCCATATTTTTACACGGCCAGTCAAGTAGCTTGTTTTGTAGATATTTCTTACTTATTGAACAGGATTCTGGATTGAAGCTTAAAGCTATGTCCAAAGTATTGATAGTTTTCCGTTGTGTTGCTTTATTTGTTCGCTGCACTGTATTAAATTTATTGTAAATTATCTTCCGCTGTATTATATTTGATGTACTCTGATATATTCTGTACTCTGATGTAACATTATTATGATGTTTATAAAAGTCTTCTGTTATTTGTTCTGATGTGTTGTATGCCCAGAGTTAGCGTATGCGAGATTCGAACGGTCTTGGTCGATTTAGCGATCGATTGGGTCCGGGCGAAATCCGTGTCGTTACAGTTGGTATCAGTGCTTTGGTTAACTCAAATCTTTGGGGTACAACTCGTTAGAACTGAACAAAAGACTCATCAGAGGTAGGATTAGAAATATCCTATAAAAGAATACTCATTAGATATATGATCAGTAGTATCCTAGAATGAGATACTCATTAGAGATGGGGTTAGAAATGCCCTGGAATGAGTTAAGAAGGGCAAGTTCATAATTAACGTATTTACGATTATATATATAATCCGATCTTGTAAAATATGATTTTTAAATATATAAAAGTTATATATATTTGAAAAGCTAATCACCTAATTGATTGATGATTGTGTTGTGTGATTATTAGTTCAGTTAATAAAATTATTGAAACCAATAAAAAAAGAATGAAAATTGAGTTGGTTAGTTAAAACAACTTTCAGCTACGTTCCTTTTCGAGGATGAAAGATTTTAAGTGGGGGAGATTGTAACAACCCGGAATTTTGGAATCAATTTAAAATTTATGTTTTAGCAATTTTAATGGATTTTGTTTATTTAAAATGATTTATTTTAAATAATAATGATTTAATATTTATTTAAATCGATGTTATAACATATATATTTATTTTAATTATATAACGAGCCTGAAATAGCACGACAGTTTGAAAATTCGATTTCAAATTTCAAATGAATGTACAGGATTTCAAAATAAATCGGATTTCAGTAAAACCAGAAATATTTGAATCTGTCTGATTATATCTTTCTAACAAATGTGAAAAATCCAAATTTCATAACATGAATAAAAAGTTATGACCAGTTTAAAATTCAGAATAGTCGTTATGGAATATATATATATATATATTAATATAATAAATAGCCATTTTGCAAACGACCTCCAATTTCGATGAAACCACTTTTGTTAGATTCAGATTGTCAAATTATTGGCAGATTCCAATTTTCATAATTTTTGGAATTAATATGTGAGTGTGGCAGAAGAAAACGTGTTTTTTAATTTTAGTTGAATTGGATCGACCAGAAAATGGTCATTTTCCAAACGGTCTCCGAATTTGACAAAATTAATTTCATTAGGACCGTATCATTGAAACATCAGTAGAATTATTTCTCGGGAATTTTTGGAGTCAGTATGTGGCCCCGATAAATTAAAATGTACGATCTAATTTAATAATTAAATGGTTTATATTTTAAATCAAATAAAAACAGGCTGAAACGATCAAATAGGCTGATGACACCTAGTCCATTGTGTCCGGAATAGGGGTATTTGGCTCTGGGCAACATTTGCTGGGGTGGAATTGGAGTTAGTAGGAATTAACGGGCTTTTTCTAAAAATTGGAGAATTTAATAATATTAAATTATAAATACCCTATATTAATTCAAACCTTAATTACAATACATTAGCCGCCACTCAAGGTTTCGATGCCCACAATCATTCAAAATGAAATCTTTAAATCCTCCCATAATAATTCAAATTAGAGTATGAATATAAAGCATAAATTGAAGAGTGAAGTGAGATCTATAATATCAACGGATGAGATCTGATTTCATGTAGTATTTCTCTCGGAATTGAGGCTCGAAGTCGTCCGGTTTGGGCACGATTTCCCATGCATTGGTGGCGCCGAGTTCACCATTTTCAGGGGTGTAGGAAGATGGAGGGATGCTCGACATCGTGGTGAAGGTTGATGATCCTCCGGTGGCTTGGATTTCGAGTGGCGGTGTGCCCTAGGGATCGACATTTGGGTTCGATGCTGCGCGATTTCCTGGAGCGTGAAATATAGATGAAATAGGGTAACACTTAATTAAACGTTATTAAATTTTAATTAGTTAAATTAATTATTTTAATTAATAATCCAACATGTTATTTATCATAACTTTTGCATATGTGGTCGGAAAAATGCAAACTTGGGTCCGTTGCGATTGTGACGATGAATTTTATAACATGGAATGGACTGGAAGACAAATGGAGCTATCTACAAAATTAGAAGGAATGAAAACTAATGTGAGATTTCTTATTAAAATTAATTAACTATATTGTGTTTAGAAATTTTTACATATACGCCATTAAATTCAGTTTGTTGTTTTACGCGATTTGATTTGGATTGATTGATGCCGTTGTGGTAATTTATTTATTTAATTGAATATAATGGAAAAATAGAAATTGTAAACAAATAAAAATATTTATTTTTATTTGTTATGTTGAAATTAGAATTGTAGACAAATAAAATAAAATCATTTTTATTTGTCATGTTAAAATAGATTTGTATACAAATAAAAATACCATTTTATTTGCAATGTTAATGTAGGAATTGTATGCAAATAAAAATATTTCTTTTTATTTGCCATGTTTAAAATAGAATTGTATGCAAATAAAAGTATTTCTTTTTATTTTCCATGTTTAAAATGGAATTGTATGCAAATGAAAATATTTCTTTTTATTTGTCATATTTAAATAGAATTGTATGCAAACAAAAATATTTCTTTTTATTTGTCATGTCGAAATTAGAATTGTATACAAAAATAAATATTCATTTTATTTGCCATGTTAAATAATGAAATTGTATGCAAATAAAAATATTCATTTTTATTTGTCATGTTAAATAATGAAATTTTATGCAAATAAAAATATTCATTTTTATTTGCCATGTTAAATATTGAAATTGTATGCAAATAAAAATATTCATTTTTATTTTCCATGTTAAATATTAAAATTGTATGCAAATAAAAATGTTCATTTTTATTTGTCATGTTAAATATTGAAATTGTATACAAATAAAAATATTCATTTTTATTTGTCATGTTAAATATTGAAATTGTATACAAATAAAATTCACTTTTTTATTTGTTAAGGTAGAAATTTGTCTACAAATAAATGTTCATTTTTATTTGTTATGTTAAAGGTAGAAATTTGTGTACAAATAAATGTTCATTTTTATTTGTCATGTTAAATATTGAAATTGTATACAAATAAAAATATTCATTTTTATTTATCATGTTAGATATTGAAATTTGTATACAAATAAAAATTCATGTTTATTTGTCATGTTATATATAGAACTTTGTGTACAAATAAATATTCATTTTTATTTGTCATGTTAAAGTAGAAAATTGTGTATAAATAAATATTCATTTTTATTTGTCATGTTAAAGTAGAAAGTTTGTGTACAAATAAAAATACTCATTTTTATTTGTCATGTTAAAGATAGAAATTTGTAAACAAATAAGAATTCATTTCTTTATTTGTTATGTTAAATATAGAAAATGCTATGCAAATAAATCATTCTTTTTATTTGACACTAGAAGTATAGGAAATGTTATGCAAATAAATCATTCTTTTTATTTGACACTAGAAGTGTAGAACATGTCATGCAAATAAATTCCTCTTTTTATTTTGTCATTAGAAAAGTAGAAAACATGTATGCAAATAAAATACCCTTTTTATTTTTTCATTAGAAAAGTAGAAAACATGTATGCAAATAAAATATTCTTTTTATTTGTCATTAGAAACATTGGAATTGTTATGCAAATAAAATATTTCTTTATATTTGTCATTAAAAACATTGAACATTTAGGCAAATAAAATATTCTTTTTATTTGTCATCAAAAACATTGAACTTGTTATGCAAATAAAATATTCTTTTTATTTGTCATTGGAAACATTGGTATTGTTATGCAAATAAATTTTTCTTTTTTATTTGTCATGAGAAACATAAAATATGTTATGAAATTCTTATTTTTATTTGTCATGTTGAACATAGAAATGTTATGAAAATAAAAATCCTCTTTTTATTTGTCATATAAAATATGGCATTGTTGTATAAATAAAATTCTATAATAATTATATATATTCGAGAATTATTTGAAAAGACCGAGTCCAATCTCATTTCAAATAATTATACGACGATTTAAATCGAAGATATTAAAGACGGTGATTGAAGACCAGCGATCTTCACATCGAATGGACAACTACTGATGCCCGACATTGGGTAGCTCCCAGTAAAGGGTTAAAAGTGGTAGTTGTCCGGACGTACTTGTTAATAGTCCGGATATGCGAGAATCTCTCTTCCGTATTTGGACACGACTACGAATAAGGTGTCTTCGGTTTCGTTCAAACCCAGAACGGACTTGTAAATGGATGTTTATCTGACATTGGATTTTGTTCGATGTGAATTGATTTCTATTTAATATATATCTGTTTGGTGGCGGAGAATTTATTCTCTTGCTTAACACCCTTCTCTGAGACGTACGAGCTTAGAGGTTATATATTTATAGTTATCAGTCGCACGGCGTGAATTGTCAATGTGGCACACCAAGATGCAAACGATCAAGGCTTTTGTTGAAAAGCAGAGCCTTGTGGTTGATGATCAGAGCACAACTTGTTTAGGCATAGCTTTGTGTATAACGTTACTTCGCGAGCCTCACACCCTGGTAAGAGTCAGAAATGGGATAAAGGAACGTAGCGAGTGCACACGTTTCTTTATAGCTAGAAGTGGTGTCATGGTATGGAGCCCGGACATTTTTACTTATGTGGATGATAGTTTGCGAGGCCTAGATATATTGGTCGCTACTGGCCAAGTTATAGGTCCAATAGGACCGGGAAACGAGTGTTCAGGAATTATCAATCCACTAAAGTATTTGCGGACCGGTCCTGCAGGATCCAAGAGTTCGCCAGCGTCCGAGCCCTGAGACATTTGCTAGAGTTTCTCGAATCGGTAAGGAGACCATCCCTAGCCCTGACACATGATGGAAACCCAATTTCCAATAAGACATTAAGAATTTGATTGTAAACCTATATGTAACACCCCACATTCGTTAAGGTCACTCACAAAGGGAATGCCTTAATTTCCATGGAGCATTATGGGTACTGAAACAGAAATATTACAAGACAGACATATATAAAACAGCGGAAAGTAAAGTGGAAGTACTTCAAATCATTTATTAAGTATAAGTGTTTACAAGAAAAGCCCATCGACTTCCAATACCAAATTACATAGTTAAAATATCTGTCTTGCTCAAAAACAAAGAAGCATAAAAATAAGTTATAGTATTCCCCAATAAAGCAAAGCAAGCCATAGCCAAGGGAAATCCAAGCCATACATGAAAGAGCCTTGGAGCTTGGTAAGATCTGAACTAAGCTGTATTCCCACCCTGCGAACCGGGGGGGGGGGGGATGGAAGAAAAAGAGGCGAAACAAAACGGGTCAGTCATAAAGACTGAGTAAGTCCTAGTGACTTTCAGCATAAAAATAGTTAAAGATAATATGGCATGAGTAAACTGAAAGTAAACATAAGCATGATGACAAGATAAGCAATAGGCAAGATAACTAAGGATAACATGATGTGATTTTGTCAAGTAACATCGCAAGGTTCCCATTCAAGATAAACTAAGTATAATTTCATAGAATTCCTATCAAGCATAACAAGATTCCTCTGCTTCGCCATTAAAATATTTCTATGAGATCTATTTGCTCTGCACCACCTAACTAGCATCTTTACAAGTGTCTTACATGGAATGCTCCGTATTCTTACTAGTACTCCAACTAGTGTCCCATGTAACAAGGATCCTTACCCCCTACTAGTGTCCCAACTAGTAGCCCGTGTTATATAATAAGGTGATCCCACCCACTACTTAGAAATCATAATACTAGTCTTATGTACCCCTAGCTGACTACATAGGTGCCGCCTGCCCCTATCTCCACTAGGTGTATCCACCAATCCCCATGCGATCGGCTCCCTAACTCGTAGATACCCGTGTTGGCCCCACAGTGGGGTGTATCACCCCCTAAAGTGGCAACCCGACACAACTTGAGGATGCACGGCTTATACCTACACGATGCAACAACGTCTTACCTACCAGCCCGGGCCCACACACGCACATGAAACCCGTTGGACTTGCGTTGCCACCGCTTAACCCGTTTTGACCTCTTACGATCAAACCCAGTATGCCTGTCCCGTCGTCGACATGGGTCGATCTCACAAACATACGTAATGGGCTACTGGTCTGAAAATGGTCCCCTTTCCTCGACACAAGCTTCCCTCCTATGTTTGGTCCCCTCTAGTAATTCTTACTTAACCCCTTCTTATTCATGTCCACTTACATGCTTAAATTTTGGTTAAGTATACACCAGTTATGTCTTACATGTTACCCATGTCCTCCACTTAACCCCTACATCATCCTCATGTCTTAATACATGCTTTATCTTGGTTAAGTGCTTATAGGTTATATTTTACATGTCATTCATATTAACCCCCCAACGTCTGGGTTTAACCAAGCGCCTTGGCTTTATCTGCCATTAGACCCTATGTCTATCCATTAACTATGCGCTTGTGCTACCTCATCAGTCTTATCATTTAACTTGGTTATTTCCATTTATACCAACCTTCAACTTGCTTATTAATTCAATTCTTAACTTGAACTATACTAAGTCCATTAATAAGCCCACAACATGTTATTCCTATGATACATACATTAACCCCTATTATGGTACAATAACATGTTCTTATTCAATCTTTACAACCAAGTACGCCTTAACTTACAAACACACTGGAGAGAGAGAATAATTCCCTAAATACCAACCCCGAAGACCGGAATCAACATCAGATTGATACTCAGAGGATTATCCAACCTAACCAATGTTTTGTTCCCTTTTGTAATATAACTGATGTCGCCTTCAATTGTAAATTCATTCTTGTCTTTACATATTGCTTAATCTACGATGAAGCACATCTTTCCTTATTACATAAGTTATCTCATCTTATCTATTGTTCCGCCTAACTTAGTTTATTCCATAAGTTATCATTCCCACCTAGGCATTAATTAAGATTTACTTAACTCAACCATTCATGTCATAATAGTTAAGTGTCATTAGCCTGGTCATATTACTTAACCCACCCATTCATACCATATTGGTTAAGTGTCATTAGCCTAATCATATTACTTAACCCACCCATTCATACCAATTGGTTAAGTGTTCTTAGTTTACTTAACCCTATCCAATGGTCTAATTACCATGTTATGTTGGTTAAGTATTACTATTCGTATCTCCACATGTCACCCACTTAACCCCGATGTCCTACCACATGTTTATCTGGTTAAGTATTTCTTAATTCATTAAGGCAGTAACCCTATAAAGACCTCTCACATTAGACTGACATTTATGGCAGCTGGATTTGCCGGGCGGGTCCGGGCAGTCTTACACCATAAAAGAGTCTAACCTCGTGTCTTTACAACTATTACGCTTTTAATTTGGGCATAGGACCTCTCACATTGGGCTACCATTTGTGACTACTGGATTCGCCGGGCGGGTCTGGGAAGTTTTACGTCACAAATGAGTCTAACCTCGTGTCCTAAGCATTGATTATCACTTATAATCATTTACCCCAGTCTTAATAATTTCCCTATTCAAATTTTTAATTAATTCCTAATTTAACGATGTCCATAATTGACTCAATTATGTTCATCAATTAATGGTATGCAAAATCATACCAATTTTACCACAATTTATCTTATGCCATTAAAGGCAACTTATCTCAATTTATATTTATCCCTCCTTTAAGGCTATTACATTCCAACTACCCAAAACCCACTTAGGCGTGTTCATATTAGCCCCTTTTCAAGACATAAATTATCATATGTGTTTCAACTACAAATCTCACCTAATTAACATATGCCCAAGTTCTAGATTACATGTCCGTTTTACATATGCCTAATTCATACCAAATTTACATACGTTCAATTCATGCCGTTTTATACGTATGCCAATTTTTATGTCAATTTACACATATCAAGTTGTAGCCAAAAATTACATATGCCAATCCCAATTCTTGCAATTACCATTTTAATGGCAATACCCAATTATCAAATTTCATATTAGTGGCAATAATACCCATATATCCAATTTTCATGTTATGCCATCAATTCCCCCAATCACATATATCCAAATAGGTAATATTCCCATACCTTTCCCCGTATTCAATCGTACGCAAAATCGTGGTTTAGGCCTAGATCCGAAATTGATCTAGGTTCATCAAAAGAAAATAAATAGGGGAAAGGTAGAATTTTGCAATAAAACAAGATAAGAGAGAAAACTGCATAAATCATCATGATAGGCATAAAGATTAGATGAATCCAAGAAACTGATTTACAACGACTGAATAGAGCATGAACTAGACATAAGAATGGAGATGAACAAGTCTAAAAACCCAAGGTTCAAAGGTAAACAGGAATAGATCTGAATTGATGAACATGCTTATATCCAATTACACTTTATTCCATAGCCATATTAAAATTAAGTATTTTAATCTAAAAGTAACTAAAACTTACATAGTATGGCTAGCGAATTAAAACTGAAATCGATGTAGAAACGTTGTAGAGTTGTTGATTCATCTCCTTGAATTGTTGTAGAAGTCATCATCTTTGTATTGGATTAGGTATGAGAGCTTAAGAAGAAGATTAGAGACGGCGACCGTGACCAAGAGGGATTTTAGTCGCATAACGGTGGCTAGACATGTTGTAGTGAATTAGGGTTTAGTCATCAGGGGGTTATATAGGATTAGGTAGACGAATCTGGACAGAAAACGTGACTAGAAACATCAGAATGCACCCAGGCCCAAAAGTGGGCTCGGGGACCAGGTCGACTGCCCAGTCGACCTGGTTTGGGGGGGGGGGGTCGACTGCCCAGTCGATTCCCCAGTCGACCTGGGTACTGGGCGGGAAATTTCCCGTCCAGCCTTTTCTGGGTTTTGAATTCGAAATTTGAATTTGAATTCGAGCTGTTTTCGATTCTGAAAATCTTGAAACTTCAGAGGGTCATATCTCTCTCATACGGACTCCGATTCTCGCAAACTCGGACTAGTTTTCAAGCAGAATTTCAAGACGAACGCAATGGCGCAACCCATTTCCCTTGATTCTTATTTTAAAATTTAATTATGCCTTGATTTATGTATTAACATGTTATAAAAATTCGGGTTGTTACATTCTCCCCTCCTTAAAGGATTTCGTCCCCGAAATCTTCAAGTTAAGACGAATGTGTCCTACCATCCAATCATCCATCTACTCAATCATCAATCACAGCCATTCGTTGTCCTTAAGAAATTTCTAATGATGTATGAACATATGCAAGAAGTGTGTGTATATGTTCCATATCTAATGTAAACGATCAAGCCTGATTGATCTTCTAGATGCGAAATATGTTTAGTGCCATGAGTCCAACATATATGCAAATAGTCCTAGTCACATAAACACTATATGTGTGCATAAACATCCATCCATATGCAACATCCGCATGATAACACATTCAATTTCATCCACAAACAAGCGTAAACACTCATGCATATGCAATATGAAAGGTGACTGAGCCGATCTAGTGCCTAATGTGCATGTATATGCATCCACGAGCAACCACTTGCAACCACTTGCAACCATCAAACATAACATGTCTCAAACACATGTTTACACCCAACTGTTCCTACCTAAAGATATAGTCGAATGATAGAAGCAAGTAAAACTCTGTGCCCATTAGGCAATGTCAAAGCTAGAAATCTACGTCACATATATACTGATTAGGAGAAGAATCCCCTAAGCACCAGCCCCAAAGACCGAAATCAACATCAGACTGACACCCAAAGAAATTCTCAACCCAACCAATATATATGTGATTCTAGGAAACTAAGCATGATGAACTCCTTTTAGGTCACAAGAAATCCCTTCCTATAACCAACCCATATCCTATAAAACCCAAAAGGTTTAATCAACCCAACGGACACCCTCAAGCCCCAACATGTAAAACTAACAGATGAGTCATACTCCCTATGGGGTTTGCAACAGAAATTGGATTGAGAATAGGACCGAGAGGATATACACAAAAGATAGCATGCAAGTAAGCTCTACAAGAAAAAGGAATCAAGAATATACTCTTAAAAAGAGATGTGATGCGCGAATCTAGTCTTCAATCTTCTAAGTCGCATTTCCTTGAGCTTAACTCCATTGTGCTTTGACCGTCTTTAACTTCACAATTTCGTAGCTTCTTAATTCTTGTTTCCAAAATATGAGTTGGAACTCATTTCACTATTGCCTCTCGTTCCACTTTCACTTATTCTCCTTTTAGTATACTCGGCTTACACATAACAGCATACTCATGGTTTCACACAAGCTCTCCAAAATTCACTAGTAAATCTTGGATCTCGTTCACTTACTAGAAAGTATTCCACATAGATGAATTATCTTTTGAAAATAAACAAATGTCAACCATGTTGCTAAATGTACTTACTAAGGCGATTTTCTACATCACATGCATAAGTGAAATGAACCATCTACCTTAGTGGCGAACACTACTCGAGCGGATCAATAAATGTATCTAGAGATTCTAGGTAACTAAGCATGGCAAAAACCCTAAGGGTTACACTAGACTTTGAGGGCATTACCGAGGCAAGTCAAGAGTCTAACTACCCTCCTTTCAAAACCGAGAATGGCACCCTTATTGGATAACCACTTCATCCCTAGAATCCACTCCTAGCCCAAAAAATCATAAGCATTCCTTCTAAGCTCAATACCTAGTATAGACATTCTCAAATCCAAACAAATCATGAATAAATGAGCCAATTCCCCAACAGGATTTGAGACAAAAATGGGATCCTCTACTACGCTAGTACTAAGGTGCAGAGACTCAACTATCAAAGCAGAATCAAAAGGATGCGATGTACAAAAACAAAGTTCTAGCAGGATGATAGAAAGAAAAGCTAAACCTTTAACAGAAACGTTACCACCTCCCTTAGGTACGCTAGTAGTGAGAGCATACAATTTCCCTCTCGACTATCTTGTCATTTGCCCTTGTCCTTGTCCTACAATACTTAACTACACGTCCCTTCTCACCAAACTAAAGATACTCTCTCTTGTCATGGGTTTTACTATGCTTTCACTTTGGCCTCTTTCCTTTCACCTTTTTCCTCTTTCTTACTATCCTTGCATAGCTTGTTGACCAGACTCTCGAAAGCTACCTCCAACGCATGACAACTCTACACAGCTTGAAATAAGATTAGACGCAGATGGAACTACTGCGGCTACAGGTGGAGGTTAGGCACTTCTTTGCCCTCTGACATATGTCGGATGCCTACGAAACTATGGTGAAAAGAGAGAGAAGAGATTTCAAGAGAGAATCAAAAGATAGTGCATATGGCTTTGGGGAATATGCCTTTTAATCAAAACAAAGTTTTCTTGAAAATTTGCTTCTTTGTAAATGTTTTGAAAACTAGTCCAGAAGGTTTTTGAAAACTTTTGCCCAGTCTGGTAACCTTCTGCTCTGATACCAAACGTAACACCCCACATCCGTTAAGGTCACTCACAAAGGGAATGCCTTAACTTCAACGGAGCATTATGGGTACTGGAATAGAAATATTACAAGACAGACATATATAAAACAGCGGAAAGTAAAGTGGAAGTACTTCAAATCATTTATTAAGTATAAGTGTTTACAAGAAAAGCCCATCAACTTCCAATACCCATTTACATATTTAAAATATATGTCTTGCTCAGAAGCAAAGAAGCATAAAAATAAGTTATAGTATTCCCCAATAAAGCAAAGCAAGCCATAGCCAAGAGAAATCCATGCCATACATGAAAGAGCCTTGGAGCATGGTAAGATCCGAACTAAGCTGTATTCCACCCTGCGAACCGGGAGGGGGGGGGGAACGGAAGAAAAAGAGGCGAAACAAAACGGGTCAGTCATAAAGACTGATTAAGTCCTAGTGACTTTCAGCATAAAAATAGTTAAAGATAATATGGAATGAGTAAACTGAAACTAAACATAAGCATGATGACAAGATAAGCAACAGGCAAGATAACTAAGGATAACATGATGTGATTTTTGTCAAGTAACATCGCAAGGTTCCCATTCAAGATAAACTAAGTACAATTTCGTAGGATTCCTATCAAGCATAACAAGATTCTTCTGCTTCGCCATTAAAATATATCTATGAGATGTATTTGCTCTGCACCACCTAACTAGCATCTTTACAAGTGTCTTACATGGAATGTTCCGTATTCTTACTGGTACTCCAACTTGTGTCCTATGTAACAAGGATCCTTACCCCCTACTAGTGTCCCAACTAGTAGCCCGTGTCATATAATAAGGTGATCCCACCCACTACTTAGAAATCATAATACTAGTCTTATGTACCCCTAGCTGACTACATAGGTGCCGCCTGCCCTTATCTCCACTAGGTGTACCCACCAATCCCCATGCGATCGACTCCCTAACTCGTAGATACCCGTGCTGGCCCCACAGTGGGGTGTATCACTCCCCTAAAGTGGCAACCCGATACAACTTGAGGATGCACGGCTTATACCTACACGATGTAACAACGTCTTACCTACCAGCTCGGGCCCAAACACGCACATGAAACCCTTTGGACTTGCGTTGCCACCGCTTAACCCGTTTTGACCTCTTACGATCAAACCCAGTATGCGTGTCCCGTCCTCGACATGGGTCGAGCTCACGAAGATACGTAATGGGCTACTGGTCTGAAAAGGGTCCCCTTTCCTCGACACAAGCTTCCCTCCTATGCTTGGTCCCCTCTAGTAATTCTTACTAAACCCCTTCTAATTCATGTCCACTTACATGCTTAAATTTTGGTTAAGTATACACCAGTTATGTCTTACATGTTACCCATGTCCTCCACTTAACCCCTACATCATCCTCATGTCTTAATACATGCTTTATCTTAGTTAAGTGCTTATAGGTTATATTTTACATGTCATTCATATTAGCCCCCCAACGTCTGGGTTTAACCAAGCGCCTTGTGTAACACCCCGTATTTCTGTTAACACTAAAGTTGCTAATTCAAAAATAATAATAAATGTGTAAAGGGGAGATGTATCTAATGTGCATACAAATTTAATAATAAATGCGTAAAGGGGAGTTGTATCTAATGTGCATACAAATTTAATAATAAATGTGTAAAGGGGATATGTATCTAATGTGCATACATATTTAATAATAAATGTGTAAATGGGGGATGTATCTAATGTGCATACAAATTTAATAATAAATGTTGATAATGTACATTAAGAAAGTAATTATGGCATAATTTGAAATAGGAGTAATTTGCAGCCCCTAAATTGTGAACATAATTGGCTTCTCTTTAGAACAGACGGCTTGTATTAACCTTGGCTTCAACGACGGCTCAAATTAACTTGCAACTCTATATAAACAACATAGCTCTCACAACCTAATTCACACAAAAAAAAGAGAAAAAAATAAGAAGGAGCCGACATGCTGCTAAAGAGAGACTAGGAGTGGCCGTCAAATTAAGAGACGATTAAGAGTTGATTCAAAGCTTAAAACTACAACAAATAAATCAAAACAACGTCAACCTCAAAGGATAGCATCACCAAATTCAGAATTCAGAATCCTGAATACAAGATTCGTCATACGTTGTAAGTAGAGTACTATTCCGATATGAATAAAAATAGAGACTTGATTTGTGTAGAATGAAAATGGAATCGTACTTTAATTGTAACGATGCTAGTTCATAATTGTATGTTGTTCTGATTTTATTATAAATGGATTTGGGATGTTGTAGTATAATTAACATGATATTGGATTAATTGTACATTTGCAATGAAAAGTAACACCCCTTGCAAGTATACGATTCATGTTGGAAATTGACATTTATATTTTGTGGTTAATAAGAATTTGTATATATTTTGTTACAACCAAGTTGAGACTTATTTAAACATAATGCACTGTTATGCCTACATGATTTAGATCTTTGTATATATATGCCTATGATCATTTCAAGTGTAGCTGGATCCATTTGGGTAACATGATTCATATAAGTTTATGTTGGAATAGGCCTCATAATTCAAGTTAAACTATACTTTTGTATTAGTGACAAAAGTAAGCATCTTTGTGAACATATAGTGACTTTATGGAAATGACTAGTTTATGTTTAGTGTTATACCTAAATAAAAATATGTTTTAGGCTTATGTTGTTATAAAAATCATATGCTAATACAAGTGACACCTAATTTAGTTAGGTTCATATTTTAAATGCAAGTTTACATGAATAGATTGAAACCCATGACTCATGTTTAGATTTATGATTTATGTCAAAATTATATGCTATTACAATGCAAGTACACAAGCCCCTAATTTGTGTTAGTTAAATCGCCATATTGCAAGTTCATGAACTACATAATTTATGTTAATTAAATCGCTATATTGCAAGTTCATGCACCACTAATTTATGTTAATTAAATCGCTATATTGCAAGTTCATGCACCACATAAATCACTATATTGCAAGTTCATGCACCACTAATTTATGTTAATTAAATCGCTATATTGCAAGTTCATGCACCACATAATTTATGTTAGTTAAATCGCTATGTTGCAAGTTCATGCGTTCACACACCCCTTTTATGTTACTTAGAATATATCATGTTCTAAGCCTCTTTTTTTTTATGTTTCTAAGTTGGGCTGAAATGTTGAAGCCAAACATATGTTATAATATTGCGAACGTACAAACGGGGCAAATAACACTGGGTTTAATTAAAATATATGTGTTGGCATGTTTGGCACATGCCAACGACTTGTGAAATTTAAGTGGTATAAATTATTATACCCAAGAATAACGAATTTGGATAATGGGCCACAAAACATTTACATATAAAATTGAAAAGAGACAAATATGTAAACTTAGAAAATACGATATGCTTAACCCAAGGATGGATTGAGTTGTGATGTAAACCTGCCCGGAACCGACCGGCTGTCAAGTATTCACAACAATACCTATCCAATGTGGGTGGTTAAGCATTGAGCCCAATAAAGACCCGAGGTTAGACATGAGTTGTGGTGTAAACCTGCCCGGAACTGACCGGCTGTCCAGTTACCACTACAATATCTGTCTAATGTGAGTGGTTGATGCTTTAATTAATTAATTAAGGCTGAGTCAGGATTGATAGGGTTAAGTCAATTGAATTAATACTTAACCAAATTCAACATGTTAACTAAATTGATGGGTAGGGTTAGCTTAATCTGGACACTTAACCAATATAATATGTTGACTAGGGGAGTGGGTAAGGTTAAGCAAATGTTTAACCATTCTAACATGATTAAACTGGACTAGAAAGTGAGGTTAAGTTAATTAGAACAATTAATCATATAAACATGTTAGTGTGACAAGTGATTGAGGTTAAGTTAATTAGAACACCTAACCATAGAAACATGTTAGCGAGACAAGTGATTGAGGTTAAGTTAATTAGAACACTTAACCATAGAAACATGTTAGTGAGAGAAGTGATTGAGGTTAAGTTAATTAGAACACTTAACCATAGAAACATGTTAGTGAGACAAGTGATTGAGGTTAAGTTAATTAGAACACTTAACCATAGAAACATATTAGTGAGATAAGTGATTGGGGTTAAGTTAATTAGAACACTTAACCATAGAAACATGTTAGTGAGACAAGTGATTGAGGTTATGTAAAATTAGAACTCTTAACCATGATAACAAGTTGATTTGACAAGTGGGTTAGGATTAAGTAAGTTAGAAATACTTAACCAATATAACATGAATGATTAGAGTTAAGTAACAAGAACACTTAACCAGTGTAATTTGACTTGTAGTAAAGTTAAACGTGAATGGACAACACTTAACCATTATAACCTGTTAATTAAACAAGTAGTAGGGTTAAGTTATATAAGGAGACACTTAACCATTGTAACAGGTTAGTTAAACAGATGGTGAGGTTAAGTTAACACAAGGAGGCAACACTTAACCAGTATAATAGGACAAAGGGATGGGTTAAGTTAACTTGAATTGACTAATGACACTTAACCAACTTGATGAAGGAAAGAAACTAAGTAGTAAATCTTAGTAGAACACGAGAAGGAGCGTACGTCCGTCTGATTCTAGAAGGCTCCAACGAATTGGGTTACGAAGCCCGAGGCTTCGAGGGGACGTGAGGGTACTCTTGGTATCCCTCTATGAGGCTGCAGATGATAATCCTGGGCTCACAGAGGTTAAGGTCTGCGTTAGAAGAACCAAGGTTATGCCTTGGTTGCAAAATATGGCAACCTAAAGACTAGGATGGACCAACGTGATTCGGTGAGAAGACGGTAGCCCTGTGATAGCAACTCGTCGTCTAACTACCATCTTGAGTCAATCGAGATACGTGAAGCGGAAAGGCGGAGAACTCCAAAAGACCATATACTTGCTATCTAGTTATGGTTGCGGATGGCCATAGGATAGTGGGGCATAGGTGGCCTGCACATAGTTCTCATTTTTCAAGGATGGCCATTCATTAGTTGAGGGAGGGGTCGAGTGGGACCATAGCCACTAGAAAAAAAACAGACCTTAGCATCTGCATCGGCGGATATCTGAAAGCTCCCAACTGAGTTCCGTATTTCTAGAGTAGCCCTAACACGGAACTCGGGCCACACATTACAGGACATGTGCATCTAGACAAGCGATAACGATTCGTGACACATACGTGGAAAAAGTCTAGGAACATATACCACTCTAGGTAGTGTGTCCTAGACTAGAGGGCATCGTTCGGAAGATAGCGTAAATCCTGGATTAGATCTAGGTCAGAAACAATAGATGTACGCCTGAAAGCAACAAAAATTACAGGGATTGGGATCACGTTATCATTACTAGTTGGGACACTAGTTAGGTGGTGCTGAGATTAGTATGGGGTACAATAGTATATTCGGTTCGAGATAACTTAACTTAGTTTAGGGTGCTTTCCCATTTCCAGCATATACTTATCATGCTCTTTTTCTTATCCATAGACTGAATAGTCACTAGACTTACTCAGGCTTTATGTCTGACTCTACTTTTCTTTTGTCTTCTTTTCTTCCTTTCCCCCCAGGTAGTTGAGGAGGGAATAGTTCAGCTCAGGTTAGGTTGGACCGCTGCTCTTCCCAAGCTTGAAGATTCTTGGACAAAGTGCTTTGGACTCTCCTTTTCGCTGCTATGGCTGGCTTATGCTACATTGAGGAATATAAAATGTATTTTTATGCTTCTTTATTTTGTAAGACAGATGATACTCTGATATTGGAAAACAATTGTTGTACAAACTATCTTATCAATAAAGTAAAGTTTTATTTTCCGCTGTTTAATTTCTGTCTGTCATGTAATTTATCTGCATCTTTTACCCTAAATGCTCCACAGAACTTAGTGCATTCCCTTTGTGAGTGACACTAACGGATGTGGGGTGTTACACGTGGTATCAGAGCTGAAGGTTACCGGATCAGATAAAAGATTTGAAAAAATTATTATTTTCAAACAGTTTTAAAAGAAGCATTTTTAAAAGAAAAGTTTTGTTTTAAAGGCATATTCCCCAAAAGCCATACGCACTATCTTCTAAATCTCTGTTTGAATTCTTGTCCCCTTCTTTCTTGAGTCTCTGGGGCTCTTGGCTTTCTGGGAGGTAACCTCATCGAAGGGCGAAGTAGTGCCCGACTTCCATCTATAACCGTAGTAGTTTCACCTGCGGCTAGTTTTCTTTCAAGCTTAGTAGGGTTTTCTGTACGATGGAGGCAGCTTTCGAGAGATTTGTCAACATGATTACATACGAAAGAGGATGAGGAGTTTGGCTAAGGAGCACAACTCAAGGATGAGGAATTCAATGATGTAGACTTGGCTCACGAAGGAGGAAGGGATTATAAAACCTAAGACAAAAGGAAGTATCTTTACTATGGCAGAATAGGGCATATAATTAAGAACAAAGGACAAGATTTTCAGAAGGGCAAGTACATGCTTTCACCACTAAGCGTACCTAGGAGAAATGTAGTAAAGTTCTGTTGGAAGAGTCTAGCTTTTCTGTTTGTACTCTTTCTTTTGGTTTTAGCACTTCGCATTTGTTCATATTTGCTTCCATAGTTGAGTCTCTGCACCTTAGTACTTGTATAGTAAAAGATCCTAACTAGTGCTCAAGTGTTTGGTTGTTTTTGTTTAGATCATCGCACATAGATCATCCAAATTCGGAGGAGACATTCCTCGGGTGCTTGTCTGATATTGGTTTAGGACTTTGGGGCTTGTACTTGAGGGATGTCGAGTTCGACTAGGATGGTTTGCTTGAGAGATGAATAGTTGTGGCAGGCGCTCTATGTAGAGAAGGACTAACCTTAAGAGAGGTAAAAAGTACGTAGTGACCTTTTGACCCTCATAGTTATGGCATGATGGATAAGCTAAGAGGAGAGACCTCTGATCATCCTAGTATATACACTCAGTATCATGGTTGACATTTGTTTATTTTGGAAATGGAGGTCAAGAAACTTCGCAATCGTGAAGTTAAATCTATTAAGGTACAGTTGAGTAAAGCTCAAGAAGACGTGATACGGGAGATTGAAGATAAGGCATATGCGCCTCATACCCTTTTTCTTAAGGGTACATCCTTGATTCCTCTTTTTTTAGGAATTCTATGCATACTAATTTCTAACTTTTAAGGTATATTCTCTAGGTCGTATCATCGATCCTTAGATAGAAACCCTTTTGGATGTAAACATGTATTTGAAACATGTTATGGTTGATGGTTGTGAATGGTTGCTAGTGGTTGATCGTGAATGCATATACACACATATTAGGCACTAGATCAGCTCAGACGCCTTCATATTTCATTTACATATATGTATTAGTTTATGAATTGAACTTAATATGCTATCATATGGATGTTGCATTTGAGTGAATGGTTGTGCACTCATATAGAAATAATATGTATCATTATGATTTGCATACATATTGGACGCATAGCACTGACATGATTTGCATTAAGAAGGTCAACTGAATCAGTAGACCGCCTGATTTTGCATTAGATAAGGACATATACAAACACTATGCATATGAACACAAAAGCATTAGAAGACTTTAAGGACAATGGATGCATGTGTTTGATGGCTGAGTAGATGGACGATTGGATGGTAGGATATGCATTCTCGTAGACTTGAAGATTTCGGGGACGAAATCCTTTAAGGAGTGGAGAATGTAACACCCCGTATTTCTGTTAACACTAAAGTTGCTAATTCATAAATAATAATAAATGTGTAAAGGGGAGATGTATCTAATGTGCATACAAATTTAATAATAAATGTGTAAAGGGGAGTTGTATCTAATGTGCATACAAATTTAATAATAAATGTGTAAAGGGGAGATGTATCTAATGTGCATACATATTTAATAATAAATGTGTAAAGGGGGGATGTATCTAATGTGCATACAAATTTAATAATAAATGTTGATAATGTACATTAATAAAGTAATTATGGCATAATTTGAAATAGGAGTAATTTACAGCCCTTAAATTGTGAACATAATTGGCTTCTCTTTAGAACAGACGGCTTGTATTAACCTTGGCTTCATCGACGGCTCAAATTAACTTGCAACTCTATATAAACAACATAGCTCTCACAACCTAATTCACACAAAAAAAAGAGAAAAAAAGAAGAAGGAGCCGTCATGCTGCTAAAGAGAGACTAGGAGTAGCCGTCAAATTAAGAGACGATTAAGAGTTGATTCAAAGCTTAAAACTACAACAAATAAATCAAAACAACGTCAACCTCAAAGGATAGCATCACCAAATTCAGAATTCAGAATTCAGAATCTTGAATACAAGATTCGTCATACGTTGTAAGTAGAGTACTATTCCGATATGAAAAAAAATAGAGACTTGATTTATGTAGAATGAAAATGGAATCGTACTTTAATTGTAACGATGCTAGTTCATAATTGTATGTTGTTCTGATTTTATTATAAATGGATTTGGGATGTTGTAGTATAATTAACATGATATTGGATTAATTGTACATTTGCAATGAAAAGTAACACCCCTTGCAAGTATACGATTCATGTTGGAAATTGACATTTATATGTTGTGGTTAATAAGAAGTTGTATAAATTTTGTTACAACCAAGTTGAGACTTATGTAAACATAATTCACTGTTATGCCTACATGATTTAGATCTTTGTATATATATATGCCTATGATCATTTCAAGTGTAGCTGGATCCATTTGGGTAACATGATTCATATAAGTTTATGTTGGAATAGGCCTCATAATTCAAGTTAAACTATACTTTTGTATTAGTGACAAAAGTAAGCATCTTTGTGAACATATAGTGACTTTATGGAAATGACTAGTTTATGTTTAGAGTTACGCCTAAATAAAAATATGTTTTAGGCTTATGTTGTTATAAAAATCATATGCTAATACAAGTGACACCTAATTTAGTTAGGTTCATATTTTAAATGCAAGTTTACATGAATAGATTGAAACCCATGACTCATGTTTAGGTTTATGATTTATGTCAAAATTATATGCTATTACAATGCAAGTACACAAGCCCCTAATTTATGTTAGTTAAATCACCATATTGCAAGTTCATGCACCACATAATTTATGTTAATTAAATCGCTATATTGCAAGTTCATGCACCACTAATTTATGTTAATTAAATCGCTATATTGCAAGTTCATGCACCACAAAATTTATGTTAATTAAATCGCTATATTGCAAGTTCATGCACCACTAATTTATGTTAATTAAATCGCTATATTGCAAGTTCATGCACCACATAATTTATGTTAGTTAAATTGCTATGTTGCAAGTTCATGCGTTCACACACCCCTTTTATGTTACTTAGAATATATCATGTTCTAAGCCTCTTTTTTTTTTATGTTTCTAAGTTGGGCTGAAATGTTGAAGCCCAACATATGTTATAATATTGCGAACGTACAAACGGGGCAAATAACGCTGGGTTTAATTAAAATATATATATGTTGGCATGTTTAGCACATGCCAATGACTTGTGAAATTTAAGTGGTATAAATTATTATACCCAAGAATAATGAATTTGGAAAATGGGCCACAAAACATTTACATATAAAATTGAAAAGAGACAAATATGTAAACTTAGAAAATACGATATGCTTAACCCGAGGTTGGATTGAGTTGTGATGTAAACCTGCGAAGAACCGACCGGCTATCCAGTAATCACAACAATACCTATCCAATGTGGGTGGTTAAGCATTGAGCCCAATAAAGACCCGAGGTTAGACATGAGTTGTGGTGTAAACCTGCCCGGAACAGACCGGCTGTCCAGTTACCACAACAATATCTGTCAAATGTGAGTGGTTGGTGCTTTAATTAATAAATTAAGGCTGAGTCAGGATTGATAGGGTTAAGTCAATTGAATTAATACTTAACCAAATTCAACATGTTAACTAAATTGGTGGGTAGGGTTAGGTTAATCTGGACACTTAACCAATTTAATATGTTGACTAGGGGAGTGGGTAAGGTTAAGCAAATGTTTAACCGTTCTAACATGATTAAACTGGACTAGAGAGTGAGGTTAAGTTAATTAGAAAACTTAATCATAGAAACATGTTAGTGTGACAAGTGATCGAGGTTAAGTTAATTAGAACACTTAACCATAGAAACATGTTAGCAAGAAAAGTGATTGAGGTTAAGTTAATTAGAACACTTAACCATAGAAACATGTTAGTGAGAGAAGTGATTGAGGTTATGTTAATTAGAACAGTTAACCATAGAAACATGTTAGTGAGACAAGTGATTGAGGTTAAGTTAATTAGTACACTTAACCATAGAAACATATTAGTGAGATAAGTGATTGGGGTTAAGTTAATTAGAACACTTAACCATAGAAACATGTTAGCGAGACAAGTGATTGAGGTTAAGTAAAATTAGAAATCTTAACCATGATAACAAGTTGATTTGACTAGTGGGTTAGGATTAAGTAAGTTAGAAAAACTTAACCAATATAACATGAATGATTAGAGTTAAGTAACAAGAACACTTAACCAGTGTAATTTGACTTGTAGTAAAGTTAAACGTGAATGGACAACACTTAACCATTATAACCTGTTAATTAAACAAGTAGTAGGGTTAAGTTATATAAGGAGACACTTAACCGTTGTAACAGGTTAGTTAAACAGATGGTGAGGTTAAGTTAACACAAGGAGGCAACACTTAACCAGTATAATAGGAGAAAAGGGATGGGTTAAGTTAACTTGAATCGACTAATGACACTTAACCAACTTGATGAAGGAAAGAAATTAAGTAGTAAATCTTAGTAGAACCGAAAAGGAGCGTACGTCCGTTTGATTCTAGAAGGCTCCAACGAATTGGGTTACGAAGCCCGAGGCTTCGAGGGGACGTGAGGGTACTCTTGGTTTCCCTCTGTGAGGCTACAGATGATCCTCCTAGGCTCACAGAGGTTAAGGTCTACGTTAGAAGAACCAAGGGTATGCCTTGGTTGCAAAATATGACAACCTAAAGACTAGGATGGACCAGCGTGATTCGGCGAGAAGACGGTAGCCCTGTGATAGCAACTCGTCGTCTACCTACCATCTTGAGTCAATCGAGATACGTGAAGCGGAAAGGCGGAGAACTCCAGAAGACCATATACTTGCTATCTAGTTATGGTTGCGGATGGCCATAAGACACTAGGGCATATGGGGGCCTGCGCATAGTTCTCATTTTTCAAGGATGGCCTTTCATTAGTTGAGGGAGGGGTCGAGTGGGACAATAGCCACTAGAAAAAAAACAGACCTTAGCATCTGCATCGGCGGATATCTGAAAGCTCCCGACCGAGTTCCGTATTTCTAGAGTAGCCCTGACACGGAACTCGGGCCGCACATTACAGGACATGTGCATCTAGACAAGCGATAACGATTCGTGACACATACGTGGAAAAAGTCTAGGAACATATACCACTCTAGGTAGTGTGTCCTAGACTAGAGGGCATCGTTCGGAAGATAGCGTAAATCCTGGATTAGATCTAGGTCAAAAACAATAAATGTATGCCTGAAGGCAACAAAAATTATAGGGATTGGGATCACGTTATCATTACTAGTTGGGACACTAGTTAGGTGGTGCAGAGATTAGTATGGGGTAGGATAGTATATTCGGTTCGAGATAACTTAGTTTAGGGTGCTTTCCCATTTCCAGCATATACTTATCATGCTCTTTTTCTTATCCATAGACTGAATAGTCACTAGACTTACTTAGGCTTTATGTCTGACTCTACTTTTCTTTCGTCTTCTTTTCTTCCGTTCCCCCCCCCCAAGGTAGTTGACGAGGGAATAGTTCAGCTCAGGTTAGATTGGACCGCTGCTCTTCCCAAGCTTGAAGATTCTTGGACAAAGTGCTTTGGACTTCCTTTTCGCTGCTATGGCTGGCTTATGCTACATTGGGGAATATAAATGTATTTTTATGCTTCTTTATTTTGTAAGACATATGATACTCTGATATTGGAAAACAATTGTTGTACAAACTATCTTATCAATAAAGTAAAGTTTTATTTTCCGCTGTTTAATTTCTGTCTGTCTTGTAATTTATCTGCATCTTTTACCCTAAATGCTCCACAGAACTTAGTGCATTCCCTTTGTGAGTGACACTAACGGATGTGGGGTGTTACACCTTGGCTTTATCTGCCATTAGACCCTATGTCTATCCATTAACTATGCGCTTGTGCTACCTCATCAGTCTTATCATTTAACTTGGTTATTTCCATTTATACCAACCTTCAACTTGCTTATTAATCCAATTCTTAACTTGAACTATACTAAGTCCATTAATAAGCCCACAACATGTTATTCCTATGATTCATACATTAACCCCTGTTATGGTACAATAACATGTTCTTATTCAATCTTTACAACCAAGTACCCCTTAACTTACAAACACACTGGAGAGAGAGAATAATTCCCTAAATACCAACCCCAAAGACCGGAATCAACATCAGATTGATACTCAGAGGATTATCCAACCTAACCAATGTTTTGTTCCTTTTTATAATATAACTTATGTCGCCTTAAATTGTAAATTCATTCTTGTCTTTATATATTGCTTAATCTACAATGAAGCACATCTTTCCTTATTACATAAGTTATATCATCTTATCTATTATTCCGCCTAACTTACATTATTCCATAAGTTATCATTCCCACCTAGGCATTAATTAAGATTTACTTAACTCAACCATTCATGTCATAATAGTTAAGTGTCATTAGCCTGGTCAGATTACTTAACCCACCCATTCATACCATATTGGTTAAGTGTCATTAGCCTAATCATATTACTTAACCCACCCATTCATACCATATTGGCTAAGTGTTCTTAGTTTACTTAACCCTATCCACTGGTCTAATTACCATGTTATGTTGGTTAAGTATTACTATTCGTATCTCCACATGTCACCCACTTAACCCCCACGTCCCACCACATGTTTATTTGGTTAAGTATTTCTTAATTCATTAAGGCCGTAACCCTACAAAGACCTCTCACATTAGACTGACATTTATGGCAGCTGGATTTGCCGGCGGGTCCGGGCAGTCTTACACCATAAAAGAGTCTAACCTCGTGTCTTTACAACTGTTACGCTTTTAATTTGGGCCTAGGACCTCTCATATTGGGCTACCATTTGTGACTACTGGATTCGCCGGGCGGGTCTGGGCAGTTTTACGTCACAAATGAGTCCAACCTCGTGTCCTAAGCATTGATTATCACTTATAATCATTTACCCCAGTCTTAATAATTTCCCTATTCAAATTTTTAATTAATTCCTAATTTAACGATGTCCATAATTGACTCAATTATGTTCATCAATTAATGGTATGCAAAATCATACCAATTTTACCACAATTTATTTTATGCCATTAAAGGCAACTTATCTCAATTTATATTTATCCCTCCTTTAAGGCTATTACATTCCAACTACCCAAAACCCACTTAGGCGTGTTCATATTAGCCCCTTTTCAAGACATAAATTATCATATGTGTTTCAACTACAAATCTCACCTAATTAACATATGCCCAAGTTCTAGATTACATGTCCGTTTTACATATGCCTAATTCATACCAAATTTACATATGTTCAGTTCATGCCATTTTATACGTATGCCAATTTTTATGTCAATTTACACATATCAAGTTCTAGCCAAAAATTACATATGCCAATCCCAATTCTTGCAATTACCATTTTAATGGCAATACCCAATTATCAAATTTCATATTAATGGCAATAATACCCATATATCCAATTTTCATGTTATGCCATCAATTCCACCAATCACATATATCCAAATAGGTAATATTCCCATACCTTTCCCCGTATTCAATCGTATGCAAAATCGTGGTTTAGGCCTAGATCGGAAATTGATCTAGGTTCATCAAAAGAAAATAAATAGGGGAAAGGTAGAATTTTGCAATAAAACAAGATCAGAGAGAAAACTGCATAAATCATCATGATAGGCATAAAGATTAGATGAATCCAAGAAACTGATTTACAACGACTGAATAGAGCATGAGCTAGACATAAGAATGGAGATGAACAAGTCTCAAAACCCAAGGTCCAAAGGTAAACAGGAATAGATCTGAATTGATGAACATGCTTATATCCAATTACACTTTATTCCATAGCCATATTAAAATTAAGTATTTTAATCTAAAAAGTAACTAGATCTTACATAGCATGGCTAGCGAATTAAGAACTGAAATCGATGTAGAAACGTTGTAGAGTTGTCGATTCATCTCCTTGAATTGTTGTAGAAGTCTTCATCTTTATATTGGATTGCGTATGAGAGCTTAAGAAGAAGATTAGAGACGGAGACCATGACCAAGAGGGATTTTAGTAGCATAACGGTGGCTAGACATGTTGTAGTGAATTAGGGTTAGGCATCATGGGGTTTATATAGGATTAGGTAGACGAATCTGGACAGAAAACGTGACTAGAAACATCAGAATGCACCCAGGCCCAAAAGTGGGCTCGGGGACCTGGTCGACACCCAGGACGACTGCCCAGTCGACCTGGTCTGTGGGGGGGGGGGTCGACTGCCCAGTCAACTCCCCAGTCGACCTGGGTACTGGGCGGGAAATTTCCCGCCCAGCCTTTACAGGGTTTTGAATTCGAAATTTGAATTCGAATTCGAGCTGTTTTCGATTCTGAAAATCCTGAAACTTCAGAGGGTCATATCTCTCTCATACGGACTCCGATTCTCGCAAACTCGGACTCGTTTTCAAGTAGAATTTCGAGATGAACGCAATGGCGCAACCCATTTCCCTTGATTCTTGTTTAAAATTTAATTCTGCCTTGATTTATGTATTAACATGTTATAAAAATTCGGGTTGTTACACTTATGCAGTTAAAGCCCGGCAATTTCCCCGCTATAGCTCGTAGTGGCCTTCAACCGCTACGCTATTTCAATTTAGGGCCGATGAACAGTAGATCCGCTTGTAGCCCCGCTATCTCCTGCTGCATCCGCTAAATCAACGCTTTTTACCATCCTCTTTAGCAATATTAATATATAAAGGTTGATTTGACTAATTCTCTTTTTAAAAATATCAATAAAGTTATTGTAAAGAGCTAATTTTAAGGCATTAGTGTCCAATATATTCCGGAAATCTATTATAATCATCAAATCTAATGTATGTAACCATGATATTCTTTGATTCTACTATATATGATTAATTAATCTTAGGGTGCGTTCTTTGCGAACGGGAACAGGGTATTTGAGCGTGGCATTTGAGCGTGGTATTTGAGCGTGGTACTGTAGCAACGGGGAATTGTGTTTTTAGCTGCGAACGGGGTAATTGAGCGTGGTATTTGAGCGTGGCATTTGAGCGTGACATTTGAGCGTGGTATTTTTGAAATAAAGATAAATAGATATGATATGTCGAATACGAATACAAATACAGTTACAAATACAAGTACAAATACAGCTACAAATACAAGTACAAATACAACTACAAATAAAAAGAAAAATCAGTGCAGACCAGCAGCAACCAACCCATCTCTAATGGAATCTCGAACTAATGACATCTCTTGGTGTCCATCTCGATGCACCGGCTCAGTGCCTCTATTCGTCGTATTTCTCATAGTATAATATTCCGTCAAGTACTCATCGGGGATTTTTTCAGGATCATCATCAAAAGCCATAAAATCTGGGTCACCACTATTATATTTGCGTATGAAGTTATAATATATAAGAGGAGGAGGGAAGTTGAAAAAGAAGCCGTTGGCGTCTGACGCGTCGGACGCCAACGACTTGTTTTCCAACTTCCACCAGTCGTTCCATTTGGGCATGGAATTTTCTGTTCGCGTCGGACGCGTCGGACGCGTCGGACGCGAACGGCAAATCCAGCGTGGAAACAAAATGCTGCGAACGGCCCCTTAGTTTCTTCTACACATATAATGCGAAAATGATAACTAATTAATTTTAAATATTTGGTTTCACATTTTATGAACCTTTTTTCTCCTCCGCTTTATCCCCGCTATTTCCCCGCTTTATCCCCGCTACACCTTTTTGCACCTCCACCGCTATGGAACCGCTGAGCGCTTTAACTGCCCAGGTTACACTATATATGGCGACATAGTATATGGTAGCTATGCCATCTAGGATTGATACATTTACTTTGAAAGTATTTCTGAACTGATTAAACACTAATAATAATATTAAATATTGTTTTATATCTATCAAGCATGGTTGATCATTATAAGGTAAAACTTTATCCTTCGGTTTGCGTTGCACTGTGTGATGGGACTTGAGTCTTATAATGATTTCATTTTTCTAAAAAGCATTGTGTTCCTTTAAAAGATTTACTTTAATTTTTGCACTGGAAATCCAATGGAGTAAACCAACCGCGTTAGCGGTGTGGTCCTGTGATAGCCTTATTGTTAGATAAGTTAAGAAAGATTTCTCACACCAGTCCCATGACTGACTCGTAGTTTGTTTCACCTGCAAACTCGGGTGCCCATTTTTTTTCATGGGCAGTCGAGTGGCTTGTTTTGTAGATATTTCTTACTTGTTGAGCAGGATTCTGGATTGAAGCTTATAGTTGTGTCTAGAGCATTGATAGTCTTTCGCTGTGTTGTTTATTTGTTCCGCTGCACTGTGTTAAATTTATTGTAAATTATCTTCCGATGGATAATATTCAATGTACTCTGATGTAACATTATTATGATGTTCATAAAAGTCTTCTGTTATTTATTCTGATGTGTTGTATGCCCAGAGTTGGCGTATGCGGGATTCAAATGGTCTTGTTTGATTTAGCGATCGACTGTGTCTGGGCGAAATACGTGTCTTTACAAGACGCATGCATGTATTGGCTTTCGATCGGAAGGATGGACATATAAACAAATGAGTAAGTTCAAAAGACACGTACATGTAAATAGGCGTTTCATTACTTGAAGGGTTTTCATGAGTTTAATGTTTTATTTTTATTTTTTCTTTTAATTGTCTTTTACAATCAACACATACATTAGTGGATGGATGAAACATACATGAGATAATTGGTGGATAATGCATCAATCGCATGCATGATAATATGTAAGCACTACTTGTGTTTAATTATTATGTCATTTGAAATACATGGGTGTAAATACGGTTATCCAAATGTCCTAATTTTATGAAACAAAAAATGATGTTCTCTTTCGAATATAGTATAGTATTTTTAGTTCAAATTCGGTCAAGTTCTGACAATGTTTTATTCGTAGCGATTTCATTAAATCTTTAATTAAATTAACGCGAACGAAGCAAACTTGTGTATTATTCTACGGAATTCATTCGTCTGCAATGGTTAGTTAGGCACATCTCAAATATTTAATTTTGGATTTTTATTTTGGATTTTTATTATTATTTGAGATATATCGGTTGTCGCTACTGCAAATAATCATCAAAAACCGATTCAAATGGAGCGAGTCGAGCGACTAAACTTTGACATTTTCAATATACATTTGTTGATCACTTTTATGTAAAAAATAAATCTTAAAGACAAATGTTTCATTATAAATCTATTTCATATTCTAATTTCCAAATAAATTTATTCTAAATTAAATTTATCTTTTAATTCTTATTATAAACCACTTTAAATTCAATAATTAATTTTAAATCAATAACTTAAGTGGTTGAAATATACGAGATGTTACAATCTCCCCAACTCAGAGCTTTTCATCCTCGAAAAGGTATGAAATAAGGAACTAGTAATTAAACGTTATGCCATTCATATGCATATCAACTTCAATTGTTTGTTTGAACACAAAATTTTGCTTCCAATTAGTATTGTTAACCTGATCACTCTCATACGATCTTCTGATTCAACTTCTTTATTAGAAAATTCTATTATGCTTACATAGCAATAAACTATGATAGAAAATTTCAGATTCACATCAAGAACTCTTCTCAGTGTCTTTCATCAAGAATCCAGCAAGCATTATATTTTTTGGAATCAACATTGTATATTCAAACTAAATCAAAATTAATATGCGAATAGAATGATTTATGTTCAACTACATATTTATTCCATTAGTTCCTATCCTTTCCGGGGACAAAATTAGTATTTTGATTTATTTCAAAGTTGTGAATTTGCGAAACATTTAAAATCATATTCTTAGTTTATTAGCTTAAGGGAAAGCTTGTATCATCTTGAATGTGGGACCCGTTTTAGTCAGTAATCCTTATATATGTATCAAATGAGTACTTCGAACTAGGTCGGCGTCGGGGCATGCTTATTGGAATGATTATAAGAGATTCAAATGTAGGGGACGGTGTGGGCGGCACATTTCGACGGGGTCATGTGCGTGCATGGGTCCAACATAGGAGGTTAAGATGTCGTGACACCTGTAGATATGGTTGTGTACATCCTGAAAATGAAGGGTTGCCACTTTAGGAAGTGATACATCCTACTATGGGGCTAGCACAGGGTATCTGCAAAGCAGGGAGATGATCAATTGGCATAGTAATTAGGGTACATCTAGACTTCGGTATGTTTTGGATCCCGTTATTATCCTTAGGGGTAACTCTGGTATGTTCGGCTGCCTGTTATTGTATGGGGTAAAACCTCTCACTAGAAGTATGCCTAAGTCTACCATCTTATACTTGTGGGTATCGTCATGTTCATACGACACTAGTATTGGTGCAGACGAATAGAAAGTATTAGAGAGCGCAGTATATTCTATCATGTTTATCCTATTTTCCTTGTCATACCTGCCTTATTGTGCTGTTATCTATCTCTCCACTTTGTATGCCTGTCATGATATTTTTACCTATTTATATGCTAAAAGTAACTAGACTCACCAGACTTTACATATGGCCCATTTTGTTTCCTCTTCTTTCTCTTCCGCTCCCTCCCTCCCCCAGGTTCTCAGGGTGGGAATACTCAAGCTTGATCAGGATTCTGCTTCCATCTAACTTGGAGCTGCTTAGATGTATTGCTTGATTTCATATCTCTCTCTAATATGGCTATATTTTGGGGACTATGCTTCTTTATTATTGTATTCTGATGATTTAAGTACAAGACAGAAGTTTTAAAAATTGATGTGCTGGGTTTTATGCATTTCAGACATATGATGTAACCAAGTTTTGAACTATCATGTTTTCTGCTTAATAAAATTTTAAATTTCGCTGCTACTTATTATATGTCTTGTAATGTTTCTGTTTACCAATAACGCTTCATGAAACTTAATGCATTCTCTAAATGGGTGACATTATCGGACGTGGGGTGTCACACTTGGTATCAGAGCTGAAGTTTACCAGATCGGATAAAAGATTTTGAAAATTGTTTTCAAAAAGAATTTAAAAGTAAGCATTTCTAAGAGAAAAGTCTATTTTGAAAAACATATTCCCCAAAGCCATATGTAATATCTTTTGATTTTCTGTTTGAATCCCTTTGCCTTTTCTTTTCAGCATGTCTGGGGAACCTAATATTCTCTAGGGCGTTACGATATCTGGCTGATTCCGTAGATATATAGAGGCCACAGCGCCTGCCGGTGGTCCAGCAAACGTTCCTCCCCCAGCTGCACCCGTTGTTCCTCCTCCTCCTCCTCCGCGAGCAGATAATTTCTCTAAGATCTGCAAATATTTCTTTACCATGGGTGGAAAGCCATTTCGAGGAACCAAAACGTTCGTAGAGGCAAGGAAATGGCTCAAAGAGACAGAGGATTTGTTTGGAATTTTCGAAGTCGAAGATCGTAGGAAGATTCAGTTAGCTGCTTGGCTACTAAAAGATGAGGCGTTATTCTGGTGGGAGGTGAAGCAAGCAGGGCGTCCAACGTAGACTTGGGACGATTTTCGGTAGAGATCTAATGAAGTTTCGTTCTCAAGCTGAGAAAAGCATGCAAATGGAAAGGTTTCTGGCACACAAGCAAGGAGGCATGATTGTCAAAGAGTATGTTAACAAATTCAACCAACTAGCAAGTTTTGGGTTGGAGCTAGTGGACACCCCGCATAAGAAAGCTTTGCGTTTTGCTAAAGGATTGAATGAACCCCTCCATGGGTCAGCTATGTCCCATATTCCGATGGGAGAAACTTTTGAAATGCTCGTTGATATGGCATTGATGATGAGGAAGATAAAGCTAAAAAGAAAGAAGCAAAGGTGGAGGAAACACAAAACAAGAAAGCATGGCCCAAGAAGGAACAACAACAACAACAATAGAAGGGTGGAAAGAATGACATGGTTAAGTATAAGAGGAAGTGCCATAATTACAGATGCGAGGGTCATTTGATCAACGACTGAAAAAGAAGGAAGAATGCTTGTTTCAGTTATGGAGATATTGGGCACTTTTCTAAGGAGTGCCCAAAGAAGTAAGGACAATGTCAAAGGGTAGGGTCTTCTGGAGGGCAAGTGCATGCTCTCGTGATCTGTGCTCCTGATAGAGGTAGGAAAGTTTCCGTGAAAGGTTTGATTTCTCTTTCCAATCATCCTATTAGAACTCTTTTTGATTCCGGCCCTTCACATTCATTTATATCTGATTCTATGGTTGAGTCTCTGCACCTTAGTACCAGTATGGTAGTGGATCCCGTTGTTGTCTCAAGCCACATTGGTTGTACGACTCATTTGTCCATGCTTTGTCGGGGTTTGAGAACATCTTTGATAGGCTTCAAGTTTGAGTGTGACACATATGTGCTTGGTTTCATGGGCTATGGATTGATTCTAGGAATGGACTGGCTAGCCATGTACGGTGCCATTCTGGATTGTGAGAGGAGGGTCGTTAGACTTTTGACTTGCCATGGGAGGACCCTCGAGATTTTTTGTGACCCAAAGAGGTCTGTCATGCTTAGTTTCCTAGAGTCACCTGATGCATCTATCGATGATCTACGTTCTGTACCAGTAGTCCGTGAGTATCCTAAAGTTTTTAATGAGGGTCGGGGCTTACCTCCGAGGCACAAGATCGATTTTCGTATATACTTGGTGGACAATGCAAAACCAGTTGCGTGCATTTCTTGTGCGCCATATGGCTCCAAGAGAAAGAAGGGATCTTAGCAAGCAAGTGGGGAAGCTACTTGAGAAAGGGTTTATTAGGCGAAGCATATCTAAATGGGGGTGCTAAGGTGGTATTCGCAACTAAGGAGGATGGTTCGCTTCGCTTGTGTGTAGACTACAGAGAGTTGAATAAACTCACGAAGAAGAACAGGCACCCACTCTCGAGGATAGATGATTTGTTTGACCAACTCATTGGTGCATCTATTTTTTCTCAGTTAGATTTGGCCATGGGGTTTCATCAGTTGAGAGTGGCTGTGGATAGTATAGACAAGACCTCTTTTAGGACTCCAGATGATTTCTTTGAATGGCTCGTTATGCCTTTTGGGTTGACAAATGCACCCGCCTATTTGTTGATCTGATGAGTAGTATGTTTCGGGAGTTTCTAAATAAGTTCACTATGGTCTTTGTTGATGACATATTAATTTTCTCGAAGAGCAAGGAAGATCATTCCCAACATTTGAGAGAGGTTTTGAAAACTCTCTGTGTGCACCATCTTAAGGAAAAGTTCTCCAAGTGTCATTTTCGGAGGAAAGTGGTGAGATTCCTAGGGCATGTGGTTTCTAAATATGGGATAGCAGTAGATCCCACGAAGGTAGTTGCAGTTCAAGATTGGCAGATCCCAAAGAATGCAATGGAGGTGAGAAGTTTTCTGGGGTTAGCAGGCTATTATAGGAAGTTCATTAAGGACTCGCGAAGATATCAGATCCAGACACCAGGATGACGAAGAAGAATCTGACGTTTTTGTGGGATATAGATTATGATGTTGCTTTCCAACGATTGAAGAGGGACTGACAACAACCCCAGTCTTGACATTGCCCGATGGGAACAAAGTGTTTACAGTATACATTGATGCATGTGGTACAGGGTTTAGTGCGGTTCTGATGCAAGAGGGAAGGGTAGTATGTTATGGACGTAGACTGTTAAGGGTTCATGAGAAGAACTATCCTACCTATGACTTAGAGCTAGCTGCCATAGTATTTGCACTTAAAACTTGGCGCCATTATTTGCTTGGAGAAAAGATCGAGCTGTATACCGATCATAGATCTCTCAAGTACTTGTTCTTACAGAAAGATCTTAATTTAAGGCAACAAAGGTGGATGGAGTTCCTAGCATCTTATGACTTTGAGATTGCTTATACCACTGGCAAAGGTAATGTGGTGGTAGACGCACTGAGTAGGCAGAGGATGACCTTATGTCCTCTGTTTGTGGAGACGAAAAGCTTGGAATTTATATCGACTTTTGACTTTAGACCCTCCACCGAGTTTTTGCCTGGCTTATTAGCATCACTGGAGGTGTGATCTACTCTTATGGATCGGGTAGGAGCTTCGCAGCGAGAGGATCCACAGATTTCTGACATCTTAGATAGGCTCAGTAAAGGGGAGACTTCTAGTCACCTTAATATATATTCCATGGACGATAGAGGGTGATTGCGATGAGATGGAAGGCTTTGCGTTCCCCGAATTGGGAGTTTGTTTAAGACGGCCCTAGAGGAACCCCATCAATCTAAGATGATTATTCATCCAGGCGGTGATAAGATGTATAGAGATATCAAGAGGGTTTTCTTTTGGGCTGGGATGGAGAAAGATGTGGCGGAGTTTGTTTCTCAATGTTTGATTTGCCAGCAAGTCAAAGCTGAGCAAAAGAAGCCCGGTGGTTTACTTCATCTTTGGAGATCCCACAGTGGATGTGGGAAAGCATCTCTATGGATTTCATCGATGGTTTGCCTAGTTCAAGGCAGGGCAACACCAGTATTTGGGTTATAGTAGACAGACTTAACAAGAGCGCTCATTTCCTCCCAGTTAAGAGTAAGAGGACGACGGCATGGTTGGCAGTAGTTTACGTTCATAAGATAGTCCGTCTTCATGGAATACCTTCCAGTATCGTAAGTGATCATGACCCTATTTTTACTAGTGAATTTTGGAAGAGCTTGCAAGAAGCATTAGGTACACAGTTGTGTTTGAGCACCGCTTATCACCCTCAGCCCGATGGACAAACTGAAAGGGTGAACAGAGTTCTAGAGGATCTTTTAAAAATGTGTATCCTAGACTTCGGAGGGACTTGGGAAGAGCATCTTCATTTAGTAGAGTTTGCCTATAACAACAGTTATCTAGCTAGCATTAGCATGACACCCTTCTAAGCATTATACGGATGACCCTGTAGACCACTAACTTTTTGGTGGGAATCTACAGAAAGACTTCTACTTGGACCGAAAATGGTTAGAGAAATTTCCGAAAAGATTGATCTAATTAGACGGCGAATGAAGACCGCTCAGGATAGGAAAAAATCATATGCAGATAGGAGAAGGACTGACATTGAGTTTGAGATGGGAGACATGGTTTTCATTAAGGTATCACCATTAAGGAATGTGGTTCGCTTTGGATCTGTAGGGAAATTGGCACCAAGATTTGTAGGGCCATTCCCCATAACAGAAAGGATCAGTCAAATGGCCTATAGAGTAAACCTACCAAAAAGACTGTCCGGTGTTCATGATGTTTTCCACGTTTCTCATTTATGGAAGTACATTCATGATACTGCAGAAGTAGTTGAGCCGAGTATGCTTGAGGAAGTAGAGGTGGAACAGGAGGCGGCAGTAAGGTGAGTTCCTACTCGTATTCTTGGATCGAAAGTTAAGAAGCTACGCAACCGAGAAGTCAAGTTGATGAAAGTTCAGTGGGGTGATAACCAAGAGGATCTACTTGGGAGACCGAAGACAAGATTTGCACTTCATATCCTTTTCTTTTCAAGGATATTCGTAACTTCCTTTCCAAAGCTTTTATTCATGCTTGTTTCTATCATTTAAGTATATCTTATCGATTGAATCTTCAACTTTAAGGTAGAAATCCCATGAGTGTAAACATGTGTTTGAGACACGTTACGTTTGATGGATGCAAGTGTTTTCTCGTGGATGCATATACACACACATTAGGCACTAGATCGGCTTAATCACTCTCATACTGCATATGGATTTGTATGCATTATTTTTTTCTCTTTTAATGGATGAAAGTGGGTGTATCATCATATAAATGTTGCATTTAGACGGATGATTATGCACAAATATATAACTTTTTTCTTTGAGGAAGACGGATGAGTAGCGTGGAGCTACCCATCCAATTAATATATATATATATAGTAGTTGAGCCAATTGACAAGCCCAACTTGTGGCAGTTCCAGTAATACGAGCAATATCCAAAGCATTACAAACCAGCAAAAACCTACACACAAATTACATGCATAACATAATTTACATAGATAAACTACGCAACATAAAACACCACAATTTCCTCCAAGCTGCAATGAATTATCTAGTCAGTGCAAGTCAGGACTAGAGCTTCCATGATTTGATCCTACAGATTCAACAGGGCTATTTGGTAGTGGCACAACAAGTCTGAAGTGAGCCTGAGATGCCGAACCTATCCATGTATGAAAGGGATGAATGATGAGTCTGCAAATTCCATCAAAATGCTTACAAGGCTTATCAAATGCTGAAGCATTTCTTGCTTTCCACATGCACCAACAATAAATGGCTAGAAAAGCATCCAGAGAAGGATCAACTGGATTATATTGCCTATAATCAAAAATTGATGAAATAATAGGGATATAGCCAAGTAAATGAGCACTAGTTGCAAAAAAAATAGGGTAGGATACATCACAGTCAAATAATAAGTGATACAAAGTTTCCTCGTTTTTGCAACATAGGGCACAATTAGGGTTCGATATTAGGTTATGCCGACAGAGTCTAGCTCTAATGTTTGTCCTTTCATGAATGAGGCACCATTGGAAGAAGATAACTCTTAGACGCAGTTTACTTTTCCAAATTCTTGCAAAACTAATAGATCGCACAACAAAATTAAGGAATTGATATAAGGATGCAACATAAAAACCTTTAGATGGGGATAAGGCCTAAGTATAACAGTCAGGAGAATCAGAGAGGTGAATATGGAGAAGCAAATTAGAAACAGCAAGAAGGTCAAGGAAAATAGGAATATCAAAGATAGAAGAGGGGGAAAGACTAGAGGGGCCAGAGGAAAAGATAAGAGCAACAGAATTGAACAAATGAGGGGTAGAAGAGAAAAGAGCAGGGAAGGATCAAGATAAAGGAAGCTCATCATGCCAAATATCAAGCCAAAAGAGACACGAAGAACCATTGCCCAGTTTGACATGAAACAAGTTTTTGATTCAGGGTAAAGCTGAAATAACACATGACCAAAAGGGGAAGGGCTTGGTAGAAGGAGGGAAATGCAAGGCATAGTGGGGATTATAGGAATGACGAAGAGAATGGATCCACTTTTTCCGAATAAAACAACCAGGGGAAATTAGACGCTATATCCATTTTGAAAGCAATGCTGTGTTGAAATTTGAAAGATCAACAATGCCCAGACCTCCTTGTTTGCTATGTAAGCATACTATTTGCCAGTTAACTAGTATCTTGATATTACTGCAATTCCATAAGAAAGAACTTCTGATCGAATCAATCTTATTAATCACCTATTTTGGTAACTTATGGAATGACAACCAATAAGTAGGGATGGCAGAAAGCACTGATTTTACAAGTACAAGACGTCCAACATAAGATAATGAGTTGGCCATTCATGTTGATAATCTAGATTCAACCTTGTGAATGAGAGGATACCAATCATTTTTCAATAATTTTGTGGGTCTAAGGGGAATGCCAAGGTAAACGATGGGGAAGCGCTCAATGGAGCCATTAAGGAGAGAAGAAATTGTAGGACCCAGATGATCAGAATTACCCAACATGATGATAGAGCTTTTAGAAAAGTTGATGGAAAGGTCGGAGACCAACTCAAAAACATATAACAGGACCTTAAGGAAATAAATGTGATTAGGTTCAGGTGAGGAAAAGGTGATGGTATCATCAGCAAACTACAAGTTGGAAATTGGAACTATTGAATTTGGGAGATGAATGCCATCAAGAAGGTTATTAGCTGTAACTTTCTTCATCATTTGATTAAAGACATCAGCTATAAGAATAAATATGAGTGGAGATAGTGGATCTCCATTCCTAAGTCCTCCGGATGATTTGATTAAACCACCTGAGTCACCATTGATTATGATGGACGAGAAGATTGTTTTCAAAGTACTTTCTATCCACTTAAACCATCTAAGTGGAAAACCTCTATGTTTCAACATCTTCATAATAAAATCCCAATTAACAGAATCAAAAGCTTTGGAAAAAGTACTCCAGGGGTTAAAGTGTTGTGGCAGAAGGAAATAACCTCTTGTGTGGTTGCAATGTAATCTAGAATGTTTCGGCCATGGATGAAAGCAGATTTTTCAGGACCAAAAAGGTGAGAAATGACAGATTGAAGACAATTAGCAAGCACTTTGGTGATGATTTAGAAGGTGGTATTGAGCAAGCCGATAGAACAGAAAGATGAAAGAGAGTTAGCACCAACAGATTTAGGAATGAGGACAATGTTGGCATAGTTTAATCTGGAGATATGTTCATGATTTTCGTATAATTCCATGCACATTTCAATGATATCGGGTTTAACGAAGGCCCAAAAATGTTTAAAAAAGGATAGCCCAAAACCATCAGTCCCAGGAGCCTTATCATCATCCATTTCCTTAACTACGGCCCAAATCTCATTTTCAGAAAATGGTTGATCAATAGAAAGTGAGGAGGGATTAGGGTATAAATATTTCCAGTCAATAATTTGCAATAGAGGAGGAGAACTGCCAAGGATGGAGTGATAATAACTTGTGAAAAGTTGGAGAATGTCAGGCTGAGTAGTGATCAATTGGCCATTATGTATGATTTCAGAGATGATGGATGGTCTCCTCCTACCATTAGCTAAACGATGAAAGTAAGTTGTATTCAGATCCCCTTCATCAATCCATTTGGCTTTTGATCTTTGCTTCCATCCAATTTCTTCTTGTTTAAAGAGTCTGTCTAATTCATTTTCTAGATTTTTCAATGAATTTCTTTCATCGTTGTTCAAGGGACGAGATTCTTCAGTGATATCGAGGTCAAGGATCGCATCCTGAATATCGGAAATGCATTATCGAATGGATACCCAAATGTGCTTAGCCCAAGATTTTATTAATTTCCTTAATGATCTCAATTTCAAAACAATACGATGGGAGGCGGATTAGGCTTGAACAGGTTGAGCCCAAACTGTTTTGACAAAATCTGAGAAGGATGGTTCAAGGAGCCAAAAATGCTCAAATTTGAAGGAACGATTGGATATATTAAGCGAGCCAGAATCTAGCAAGATGGGACAACGATCAGAGATAATGGTGGCTAGGCCATGAACCATTGATAGAGGGAACTGATCTTCCCATGTTGCATAAAAAGGAAGCGATCAAGCTTTACAAGAGTAGGTTCAAATCTTTGGCTAGACCAAGTGAATAAATGGTTGCTACTGGGGATCAATTAGACAACAATCAAAGATGAATTCATTGAAAGCTTCAGAGTCCACTGAAATATTGCCAGTATTTCTTCCAAACACTGTTCTTATGGTATTAAAATCACCATCAATGACCCATATTCCTGTAAATTGGTTTGCAAGATGTTTATAATGTTCCCAAAGAATTATTCTCTCCTGTTCATTTTAAGGACCACAAATATTTGAAAAAAATAGATAGTGTTCGAAGAAATGTGTTTGAGGGCAACATGCAAGTCAGATTGATTGATGGAGGGACCAAACAGATTCATTCCATGATGTTATAAGACCCCCTCTTGATTCAATGGTATTAACATAGGTCCACCCAGATAAAAATGATCCATCGATAAGTCTAAAGTGGTAATTGGTGGGATTAACTAATTTGGTTTCTTGAAGCATTAAAATATATTAATTAAGTGGGGATAAAACAAAATTAATTGCATGGCATTTTGAGTGGTCTCCAAAACCACGTACATTCCACGTGACTAATTTCATTGATGATTATTAATACGCTCATGTTCTAATGCATGCATGCCATCATAATGTTTGTCACACAAACTCAAACCCATGCAACCAGAAATTCTCTTATTTAAACGCTTATTGGATGCTGAGAAAACAACAGGGGTTAAAAAGCTACCAGTGGCATTGGGATTGTTGTGTTTGGCACTTCGGCGAACGAAGATAGGTGAAAGATATTGTGGCAAATCCTGAACATCCATCCATTACTGTTGCGGAGGAGATTAAGGTGGAGGAATATTAGCTGGTGGAAGGGTTTGGATAGGGAACACAACTAAATTGAATGGTAGAGGATAAATGTCAGATGGAAAGAGGATAAGTTGGTTCAGAGGCACATTTAGGTAGTCATCCATTTCTTGGTCAATAGGTTCTGGTTGGTTGACTTCATGGCTAACAAAATCATGAGGGTTAGGGTTAGGGTTAGGATAAGCATAGAACACGTTTTTGTGGAAAATTGGTGGAAGAGGGGGGAGCATGGCCGCTTCGTTGATCATATCATCGAATCTATCTTCTGCGTTCATTAGCGAGTAGTTCTCATGCATACATGGGACAATCTGTTCATCTTCAATGCCCAAGAACGGTGTTTCAGGCCTTATGCCAGGGTGTGAATGGATACTTTGTTTCACTTTGACAATGTGGGTCTTATTGTTAAAATGTGCAGCAAAAGAGCTTATTACACCATTGCCTTCGAAAAACTGAATTTTGACGAGGAATTTACGATGATACAGGTGACACCGGTCGCAATCATCAAAAGCCAAGACTCGTCCTATGGGATTTAGGATCTCTGCCACCGCATTTTCGTTGTGTTTTAAGAATTCGGGAATACGTTCAATTTAGCCTAGGATTCAATTTCCAAAGCTGGTTCCATCTCACTTATACTATCATCCCAAGCATCCAAGTAGATTGCAGCTCCAGGTTTAGTTAAAATCTTTAGGTAAAGGGCGTGGTCACGTGTTGGGTATGTGGGGCAGTAAATAAGGAAAGAGTTATTGTTAATCATCGTCATTGGCCAGCAATCATGCTTTAGAGTCGTTTGCAGTATGTAATGGAGAGATTCGATGCTCCATTTTCCATTGAGGATAGTAGTTGTGATGCATTTGGATGAATCCGCCATTCGATAGTGACCAGAAATTTCAACTTTTATGGAGAAAGAGGGTGAAGAATGATGATTAATGACTATTTTAGTGTTATTATTTGAATTCTTGTGGTAATTATGATGACAGGTGGCTTTTCGAGGCGATGTGTGGTGTGACGGCTCTGCGTTTTGAAAAGATTTTTTTGGGGACCCATTGTACTTTCATGTCATTATTCCTGCTGCCGGTATGCTACGCAGAAGTCGAAGTATGCAAGCGTCTGTTTTTCTTTGGGCAACTTGGAGCTGCATGACCGAAAAACCCACAATTATAACATATCATCGGTTCCCTACAATTTTTTGCCACGTGTCCCTTGCATGGACATCGCAAGAAGCGTTTTTCATTTTTCAAAAAACCGACTGTTTGAAAAATGGATTTGAAAATTGGTAACGGGTTTCTAGGTCTCCTTGGTGGCGGTTTGGGTGGAAGAGAATCGATTAAAAGACAGAGGAGATGGAGGAGGTTTAGTTGGCAAATCAGAAAGGGAAGAGAATCGATTAAAAGAAGTTGGAGGAAGAGGATGACTATGATCAGGGAGGTCAGATGGTTCGGGACGACCATAGTCAGCAGCTGTTGACTGACTATGATGCTTCGTGACAGGAAGAGATGAGGGACGAACGAAACGAGGAGAAAAGTGCATAAGAGAGGGACGATGAGAATATGAACGAGACCGATAAGACGAAGTCAAGGATGGAAACTAGGAACGAGGAAGGAGGAAAGGTTTGTATCTGGCTGGATTGTGAAAGTGAAGTGGAGGAGAAGAGGGTATGGAAGAGGGAGATAATGGGGACGCCACGGCCGAAAATCCCATTGAGGTTGAAGAAATTTAAAGGAATTGATCTTAATTTCGAGGTTACATATAGAACTTACATGTTATAATAGGATTATTTGCATACATATTGGATTCATGACACTAACATACATTGCATTAAGGAGGTCAACTGAATTAGTAGACCACCTGATCTCTCGCATTAGTGTTGGGACATATACACACAACTTTGCATATATTCATATAAGCATTAGAAGCCTTTAAGGACAATGGATGCATGTGATTGATGGATGTAGATAGGTGATGGATGTTAGGATATACATTCTTCTTGACTTAAAGATTTCGAGGACGAAATCCTTTGAGTAGGGGAGAATGTAACACCCCGTAATTTTAACAACACTAAAGATGATAAATTAAATAATAACTAAATAAATATTCAGAATTAAGGGAAACGGACTACGCAAATGCATTTTTCTCAGAATTCTGGTCAAAATAGACACCTAGCTTGCGTAAAACAAACACCGTATGAAGAAGATATTATGGTTTAAAGTTCGTATACACATAAGATATATATATACACACACACATAACAAGTCAAAACTATTCAAATAAGTTCAAAATCGAAAGCAGGAAGTCTAGGAGGGAATTAGACCCGTTGGGGGTCGACATACCCTAGGGGTGTAGACACCTCTCGATCTGGGGGAAGTACATTTCTGCGTATGTGGACTTGTTTTCTGACCAGATTCATGAACCGTAGGCTATAAATAGGACCCCATTCTCATTGTTTTATTCACACAAAAATAGTGGAGAACTAGATGTTGTCTCTGCCTAGATTAAATTAAGCCTTTTCTTCTTCAACAATCAAGTCTTTCAAGTTTAGAGATCTATGATTCAACATCTGCAATTCTATTTCTTAGATCCAATCACAGTGTGTCTACATTATTTTTATATCTAAACACTTAAAAATTATTATTGACATGAGTATAACTTAGATCTAAGCCTGTGACTATTTGAATCATATCAGATTTGCTATAACCTGTGTATCTAAGTTATTATGACATGACTATGAACTAGATCTACGCCTATACCTATTTATCATGTCAGATCTGCCATTGTTTGTTGATCTAATTCATTGTTTAGATATCAACATGCACGTTTATGATGTCCCTATTATGTTAGAATCTGTTCTACTATGACATGTTCATCAGATCTGTTCCTATATGCCTATCTTGTCATTATGCCCAACTTTATCACTGTATGTTTATTAGTCGCTACCATTATATGTTAATCTTGTTTATTATGTTCACTTCTGTCCTCTGCCCTTCTTCTTCTTCCTTTTTATTTTATAGCCAGGCTACTGTAACGACCCGGAATTATGGGTCCAATTCAAAATTTTTATTTTAGAAATTTTAATGAATTTTAATATTTAAAATTATTTATTTTAAATAATAACGACAAAAAAAAATTATTTCCTTAATCCTACGGTTAATACGAATGATATAATTCATGCATTCCTACAATCCCTTAGCTACATGCCCAAGACGATACCTTGATTTATCTAATTGTATTATTAATAAATTTCATTTATCTCTAATAAATGAAATATTTGAAATTTATGTTTAGCTTGTGGAAGGGAGAACTAAAAATTTACATAATTGCACCATCAAATAACTACCTTGTATGTATGCCAACATGTTAGAATATATATTCCTTAATTTCAATGTTTCTCAACATTGCAGTATAATGCATAATAAATTCAGTTGTTTTAATTTCATTAGTTACTATGTATATCATTCATATAGTAGCTAAATTATAGCTAAAATTGGCATTCCATATTGATATGAAAAAAAAATGGAAAAAGTAGTATTATTTCTTTTAAATGTTCATTCAAACCTTTCCACTTTTATCTTTCCTAATTAAGTGTAACACTAGACTGGATAGTTTATATATACACATTATATTTATATATATATTAATTTGATTTAACATTGAACCTATTAAATGTATGTATGAAATAAATTATGTCTATTTTAAATTTAATATTGACATTAATTGTAATATTGCCATTAATTGTATTAACTTGATTGAAACATTTCTATCTAAGAATAATTATGTGTTAATTAAAATCAATGCGTTGTTTATAGAAAACTTAAATTTATCTTAAAAAGAATATTCTAATAAAATTAATTGATTTAAAATGGAACCATGAACTAAGGAAACACATGATTTTTAGCGTATGGATTTAAAATCCATATTTATCCGTATGCTATGTAATAGTAGTCACATTATGTTTCTTTTAATTGTGTATTAATGAAACTAATGAGAATAATTTGAATATATGGAGGCTAATGAATTTAATACTGTGACATATATATAATAAGATTTGACTGTCTTATCTTTTGTATTTATTAGTAGTTTTCCCATTTGTCATATATTAAATTGCCTATAAATTGATTCTAATTCATTCATATGTACAGAGTTATCAATTAACCATACTTGCATATTATTAACTATTATGTCAAACAATTGAGGAATGAACATATTTGCTATATATATTAAAAAAAAAAAACTAAATTTCCATATCTCAGCACTGTGTATATATTCACACAAATGGATGTATTTGATGCACCTTTATAATACCATAAATTAAGTTTCATTCAAATTTTCAATCTACATGTTGTCCTTTATTTATTTCGTTTACTTATGTGATATGCCTTCTTATTACACTTACCTACATGCTAATACAGTATCAATTTATGCCATGAATAATTTTGATTAATAGCATTTATGAATCAATCAATACAAATTAAAGAGAAAATATAAAAGCTTTCTTTCTCCGTTTTGTGTAATTTATGTATTCAGTTAATTACTTCTTTAGGGAAAGAAACTTAAAGTTTTTTTTTCATATATATACTAGTTAGGATAAGTTTACGGTCAAAACACAAAACCCTATTCTATAATACATAGCCGCCGCCCTTTACATTTTCAATGGCTGAAAACGCACAAAAACAATTCGTTAATTCCTCCTAGTCTACCACAAATTAAAATATGAAATCAAGACAAATAATCAAGAGCAAGGCTTCGAAGTGGCGGGTTGGATGGTGGACTCGGTGGTCTTGGGGCGTGCGATGGGGGTGACTTGAGCGTGCGTTTTGGGTTCATTTCGAACGATCCAAGGAGAAGGACGAAGACTGCCGGTGTTCCCTTCACTAATCAAAAATTCGATGAAATTTGGTGAGATTCTTTATTTTGTAATTTATGAAATTAAATTATCTTTCTTGTGTTATTGATGTTTGTATGTACATGAATATGGATTGGTGATGAATGATTGATATTGGTGATGGATGTTTATGTAATTATTGGCAGTTTTGTTCATGTATACGTTGTGAGTGTCATTGATTGTGGAATGAATATTAATGGGTAAACTTGTGTAAATAAAGTTCATTCTTTATTTCTATATTCTTGAGAATTTATATTTAAATTTAAATTTATAATTTTTATTGTTGTTTCAGAAAAATGGATGTTATTTAGATTTGCAATTTTGTACCAAAATTTCATGTTTTACATGAAAACGTGAATTTTATACAAAATCGTTGAACTAAATAAATATTTCATTTTATTGAACTACATGGAAATGAATATTTAATTAAAATGTTGATTTTTGATAAAAAAATAATATTTTAATCGATTTTGGCAAAATTTGGGCTTTTATGCAAAATTGTCTTTTTTGGACAAAAAGAACAAATTTTTGTTTTCTTATTCTTTCTGAAAATAAAGATAACATCTTCATTAACATGGAATTTTAGAAAATAAAATTGGTTTTTAGAATTGTTTATATAATTTATATTTTCAATATAAATTATAATTTTAATGTTTCAGGCACGTGCAGTTCATGTTTTGAGTTCCAAACATTGAATGACTATAACGGAAGATCCAACCGTTGGATTTTTCCAAAACTGGATCCGTTGGATCCGCTTTGGAAATATCTTTCCATCAATACCAAGTTTGAAAATTTTCAACGGTTAGATCTTGAGTTATGTGTAATTCGAATTTTTGGAAAAACAGCGCTATAACTACACCTGACCTGTAACGTCGTTTTAATGAAACGAATAATTATAAAAATAAAGTTTTGATCTTTATTTTTGAAGAATAAAGTTTTGATTTTGTTATGGACTAAAATGTAAAAATTTGATCTTTATTTTTAATAAATAAAGTTTTGGTTTTTATTTTTATTTTGAAAATAAAATAAGGTTTTTGTGAACATGAATTTGTTTGGACTAAAATGAATAAAAGTGACGTTCTTTATTTTTAAAAGGACTAGAATGATAAAGTGTTTTGGAAAAAGATTAAATTGAATAAATTTATTCTTTATTTATGAATGGATTAAAAAGGAAATACTTAAACCATGGACCAATTACATTAAATTGAAATGATACAAAAGGGAGTTTTATTCTAAAATTGGTTCCATTCAAAAGAATGCAATTAATACCTATTAGGTGAACATCGTTAATTGGTTATACCATTTATGTTATAATTTAATGCACTTGTATACACTGCCATTTACAAGCGACCATGGCTTGTTTATGTGAGTGGACGATCAATTTTTACACATCGTCCAGAAGCACAGTTTATTTTAAATATGTGAATTGTGTTGGATGAAACCCCACACGGGTCAAGGGTTGACTTTTGAATACATGTCACCCTTGGAATAATTAGAAATGCACTTTGGATGGATGTTTTGAAATTGTTATGTAATTAATGTTTGATTTTACGGAAATGGTGGGTCTCATTCCAATTTTGAGTAAAGTAATAAATATGCAAATTAATGAAATAAATTGGAAATTGAAGTATTCAGATGATTTAATTTTCCATTTAAAAAGGAAATAATAAAGAAGCTTTTGAATTGACAATATTTCATTCCAGTTTGAATGAAGGAAATAAATGCCCATTTATTATTCAATTAATGATATTAATTGATGTTTGAATTAAGTAGATAAAAACCTTTAACATTTGGAAGGTTATAAACAAATTATTGGAATTAGTAAGTCACATTCCAATTATATTAAGAAGATTTTAAATTGAAAAGATTCCTTTTTATGTTAACATTAAAAATGGAAGATGGATTTCAAAATTTGAAATGTTTTTAAATTGATTTCATTTTAATATTGAAATGGTAGGTTTTAATATCACAATTAAAACCGTTTCTGAAAATAATTATTATTATAATATCTTAATAATATGGAAAGTTAATATGTATTGAAATGGAATAATAAAGTTTTATATGAAAGAATATTTCAAGTAAGGAATGATATTAAGTAGTCGGATATTTTAAAATATAAAATATTTTAAAATAATATTCTTGGATAATATTTATAATTAAAAAATTATAATTATATTTGGACACGAGGTTAGGTCACGTTTATGGTGGAAGTCTGCCCGGACCCAACCGGCATATCCAGCAGCCATAAATGTTGGGCCTAATGTGAGAGGTCCAAATATACATATATGAATTGGGTTTTGACTCGAGGTTAAGCCCAACTGTGGAATAAGTCTGCCCGGACCCAACCGGCATATCCAGCATCCACAAGTTGTAGGTTTAATGTGAGAAGTCTGGCCCAGTATGAAATTGAAATATAATAACGAGTTGGGCTTTTTAGTCCGTTTTAAAATGATAATGCCATTTTAACCAGTATGAAATATCTTATTCATTTGAAAATGAATATTGAAAGAGTTAAATTTCAAAATAAATAATATTTTGGGAAAGGGGATTTGTTTATTTTATAAATAAATAACAGGAAGTAAAAGTGGTTTTATCATAACCACGTAATTTCAATGAATATTTGAAATAGGCTTGAGTGGAAATTAAGTACGGATTATTTCAATATTAATTTCCATAATTAAACGGTTATTATTTTGGAAATTTGGAAGATACTTATTATCGCTATTTCCGAAATGATTGCCGTTGGTTTTGGAATTTGATATTGAATTTGAGTCATTCTAATTTTTATTTAAAGTCTTATATTTAATATCAAATTGATTTTGGTTGATTAATGTTTGAATAACATTAATTCTTAAAACCTCAATGAATAGTGAAATGAATATAAATCTTTTAATTAAGATTTGAACGAAATTTCCTAATTTAATTTATTAAATTGGAAACAACTGAAATGTGAATATGGGTTTATTGTGAATTATGTTTTAAATAACATTTATTCTTTAACCTAGATTTATGATAGCATTAATTCCCTAACTATTGAATAATCATTTAATAATGATTTTTGAAAGTAAAATCTAAATAAGGTTTTGAATAAAATCTTAAATAAGATTTTAAAAAGGGGAATTAAGTAAATTATTGAATTAAGGAAATAAACGGTAATGGAGTTCCACCAGTTTAACTCCAAGTGTTAATTAAATCTTTAATTAGATTTAAACGGAAAAGGTAATTAAGTTTACCGGAGACTAATTGGGATTAATAAATTGGTAATTTCGGTAAAGCGTAAAATTCTGATTAGTTTGAATAAACCTTAGTTTGGTTTAATATGGATAAATAGAGATTTAAGAATAAATATTAAAGAATTATCTTTGATAAAATTAATGGGAACCTATCCCTAAGAAATTGGATATTTTTAAGGAATATTCGGAATTGGAATGAGGCGTTGGTTGAATTTTATCAATTTATGTTTTTAAATCAACGCGAGTTATTCAGAAAGTCCGGGTCCAACCCATTCTGAATAATGAATACGATGATGAATATTCGAATGATGGAAGACGGTGACAAGACCGACAATCTTCACATCGAATGGATGTTGATGCTATTGAGGCCCATGAAGGGAGTAGCTACCTTGAAGGGGCTGAGAGGGCATCCATCCGGACGTAGTGCTGATTTGTACGGATTGACTTTCGTTCAGACCCAGAGCATAAGTTTAAATGGATGGTGTGTCTGACATCGTACTTCGTTATATATCATATTGTTGATTTTCTGTTAATATATAAATGTTGGTGGTGGAGAATTTATTCTCTACTTAACACCCATTTATGTATTGGTAGATAAGCAATGGTATGGTATGGAGTGACAGTGTGGCATACTAAGATGCAATGATCAAGGTTTCTTGTTGAAAAGCAGAACCTTGTGGTGACGATCAAAGCACCGCTTGAATAAGCAGAGCTTTGTGTATTACGTAGCCTCACGAGCCTCACAAACCGGTGGAGTCTAAAACGGGTGAAGGGAACGCAGGGAAAGTAGCACGTTTCTTTCTAGCTAGAAGTGGTGTTTGGGTTTTATCACGGCCTGGCATTTTACTTATGTGGATGATGGAATGAGGCGCCTCGGATAGGTCCTATAGGACCGGGAAACGTGTGCTTAGGAATTGCCAATCCTCAAAGCTGTATGTGAGGACCGGCCCTGCAGGATCCAAGGGTTCACTGCGGGGAATCCTGAGACACTAGCTAGAGTGTCTCGAATCGGTAAGGAGCTCCGCTCTAGCCTTGACTCATGATGGAAATCCAAACTTCCAATACGCCCCATGCGGTTTTGATTGTATTACTAGTACGGAGGCATAATATATGGTACCTATGCTTCCTAGGATTGGTATTATGATTGAAATGTTTTATTAAAACATATACACACTAATAATAATATCGTTTTTACGTATCTATCATCTTTTAATCACCATAAGGTAAAACTCTATCCTCTGGTGTGCATTGCATTGTGTGATGGGACCTGAGTCTTATGGTGGTTTCATTTTTCTAAAAAGCATTGCGTTATTTGACGATTTACTTTACTGTTATGCACATCAATCCATTGGAGTAAACCCGTTCCGCGTTAGCGGCGTGGTCCTTGGATTTGCCCTATTACTAGTAGTTATGTTAGTTAAGAATTCTCACACCAGTCCCACGACTGACCCGTTGTTTATTTCCACCTTTGCAAACTCGGGTGCCCTCTTTTCCACACGGGCAGTCGAGTAGTTATCTACAGGTTTATCTCTCGAGCAGGATACTGGATTGAAGCATAAAAGCTGTGTCCAGAATATAGACAAGACTTCCGCTGTATTAGTTTTTATTTCCGCTGCAATGTATTATAATTTAATGTAAATTTAATCTTCCGCTGTAATATATTTTGATGTACTCTGATATTCTGTACTCTGATGTAAACAATTTAAATTGTTTATAAAAGTTTGCTGTTTATAGTTCCGATGTTGTTGTATTCCCAAAGTTAACGTATACGAGTTTTGAACGGTCTTGGTTGATTTTGCGATCGATTAAGAGCGGGCAAAATCCGTGTCGTTACAGTTGGTATCAGAGCCAGGTTAGCTCAAATCTTTGGGGTACAACTCATTAGAACGGAACAAAAGACTCATCAGAGATTGGATTAGTAATATCCAATAAGAATACTCATTAGAGATGGGGTTAGTAATGCCCTAGAATGAGTTAAGAGTTACAAATTTATAATTAACGTATTTTTGATAATATATACAATCTAATTTTAGAAAATATGATTTTTAAATATATAAAAGTTATATTTTAAAAGTTAATCAACTAATAAAATAAACAAAACCAATTAAAGAAAAAAAAAATTAGTAGGATAATTAAACACTTTTAGCTTCGTTCCTTTTCGAGGACGAAAAGTTTTTAAGTGGGGGAGACTGTAACGACCCGGAATTTTGGGTCCAATTTAAAATTTTTATTTTAGAAATTTTAATGAATTTTAATATTTAAAATTATTTATTTTAAATAATAACGACAAAAAAAAATTATTTCCTTAATCCTACGGTTAATACGAATGATATAATTCCTGCATTCCTACAATCCCTTAGCTACATGCCCAAGACGATACCTTGATTTATCTAATTGTATTATTAATAAATTTCATTTATCTCTAATAAATGAAATTTATGTTTAGCTTGTGGAAGGGAGAACTAAAAATTTACATAATTGCACCATCAAATAACTACCTTGTATGTATGCCAACATGTTAGAATATATATTCCTTAATTTCAATGTTTCTCAACATTGCAGTATAATGCATAATAAATTCAGTTGTTTTAATTTCATTAGTTACTATGTATATCATTCATATAGTAGCTAAATTATAGCTAAAATTGGCATTCCATATTGATATGAAAAAAAATTGGAAAAAGTGGTATTATTACTTTTAAATGTTCATTCAAACCTTTCCACTTTTATCTTTCCTAATTAAGTGTAACACTAGACTGGATAGTTTATATATACACATTATATTTATATATATATTAATTTGATTTAACATTGAACCTATTAAATGTATGTATGAAATAAATTATGTCTATTTTAAATTTAATATTGACATTAATTGTAATATTGCCATTAATTGTATTAACTTGATTGAAACATTTCTATCTAAGAATAATTATGTGTTAATTAAAATCAATGCGTTGTTTATAGAAAACTTAAATTTATCTTAAAAAGAATATTCTAATAAAATTAATTGATTTAAAATGGAACCATGAACTAAGGAAACACATGATTTTTAGCGTATGGATTTAAAATCCATATTTATCCGTATGCTATGTAATAGTAGTCACATTATGTTTCTTTTAATTATGTATTAATGAAACTAATGAGAATAATTTGAATATATGGAGGCTAATGAATTTAATACTGTGACATATATATTATAAGATTTGACTGTTTTATCTTTTGTATTTATTAGTAGTTTTCCCATTTGTCATATATTAAATTGCCTATAAATTGATTCTAATTCATTCATATGTACAGAGTTATCAATTAACCATACTTGCATATTATTAACTATTATGTCACACAATTGAGGAATGAACATATTTGCTATATATATTAAAAAAAAAACACTAAATTTCCATATCTCAGCACTGTGTATATATTCACACAAATGGATGTATTTGATGCACCTTTATAATACCATAAATTAAGTTTCATTCAAATTTTCAATCTACATGTTGTCCTTTATTTATTTCGTTTACTTATGTGATATGCCTTCTTATTACACTTACCTACATGCTAATACAGTATCAATTTATGCCATGAATAATTTTGATTAATAGCATTTATGAATCAATCAATACAAATTAAAGAGAAAATATAAAAGCTTTCTTTCTCCGTTTTGTGTAATTTATGTATTCAGTTAATTACTTCTTTAGGGAAAGAAACTTAAAGTTTTTTTTTCATATATATACTAGTTAGGATAAGTTTACGGTCAAAACACAAAACCCTATTCTATAATACATAGCCGCCGCCCTTTACATTTTCAATGGCTGAAAACGCACAAAAACAATTCGTTAATTCCTCCTAGTCTACCACAAATTAAAATATGAAATCAAGACAAATAATCAAGAGCAAGGCTTCGAAGTGGCGGGTTGGATGGTGGACTCGGTGGTCTTGGGGCGTGCGATGGGGGTGACTTGAGCGTGCGTTTTGGGTTCATTTCGAACGATCCAAGGAGAAGGACGAAGACTGCCGGTGTTCCCTTCACTAATCAAAAATTCGATGAAATTTGGTGAGATTATTTATTTTGTAATTTATGAAATTAAATTATCTTTCTTGTGTTATTGATGTTTGTATGTACATGAATATGGATTGGTGATGAATGATTGATATTGGTGATGGATGTTTATGTAATTATTGGCAGTTTTGTTCATGTATACGTTGTGAGTGTCATTGATTGTGGAATGAATATTAATGGGTAAACTTGTGTAAATAAAGTTCATTCTTTATTTCTATATTCTTGAGAATTTATATTTAAATTTAAATTTATAATTTTTATTGTTATTTCAGAAAAATGGATGTTATTTAGATTTGCAATTTTGTACCAAAATTTCATGTTTTACATGAAAACGTGAATTTTATACAAAATCGTTGAACTAAATAAATATTTCATTTTATTGAACTACATGGAAATGAATATTTAATTAAAATGTTGATTTTTGATAAAAAAATAATATTTTAATCGATTTTGGCAAAATTTGGGCTTTTATGCAAAATTGTCTTTTTTGGACAAAAAGAACAAATTTTTGTTTTCTTATTCTTTCTGAAAATAAAGATAACATCTTCACTAACATGGAATTTTAGAAAATAAAATTGGTTTTTAGAATTGTTTATATAATTTATATTTTCAATATAAATTATAATTTTAACGTTTCAGGCACGTGCAGTTCATGTTTTGAGTTTCAAACTTTGAATGACTATAACGGAAGATCCAACCGTTGGATTTTTCCAAATCTGGATCCGTTGGATCCGCTTTGGAAATATCTTTCCATCAATACCAAGTTTGAAAATTTTCAACGGTTAGATCTTGAGTTATGTGTAATTCGAATTTTTGGAAAAACAGCGCTATAACTACACCTGACCTGTAACGTCGTTTTAATGAAACGAATAATTAAAAAATAAAGTTTTGATCTTTATTTTTGAAGAATAAAGTTTTGATTTTGTTATGGACTAAAATGTAAAAATTTGATCTTTATTTTTAATAAATAAAGTTTTGGTTTTTATTTTTATTTTGAAAATAAAATAAGGTTTTTGTGAACATGAATTTGTTTGGACTAAAATGAATAAAAGTGACGTTCTTTATTTTTAAAAGGACTAGAATGATAAAGTGTTTTGGAAAAAGATTAAATTGAATAAATTTATTCTTTATTTATGAATGGATTAAAAAGGAAATACTTAAACTGTAACGACCCGAGGTTTTCGACTCCGAAAATCGACACAAAACCCAACGTCGACTGTTCAGACATCGAAAATACCGGATCATTAATAGAAAGAAATAAGAGGATGAGATAGATAAGATGGAACTAATAGAATAGAAGAAGAAGAAGAACACAATTGAGCAGAATCAGAGTAAACACGAATCTCACAGCGGAACGAATAAAATATATTATATAACATAGCTTTGAAATACAAAACTGTATTGTATATACATACCATTATCAGAGTACAATACATCATATCACAGCGGAAATAGTCTCTAAATACTAACGGTGAAGCCTTCTGCTTTTAGCTCCTTCAAGCGTATCTGTAAAAGCCTGAAACACTTGACTGCCCGTACAAATTTGGGCACCCAAGAGTTTAGGGAAAACAAACAAAATAAACTCTGGGTCAGTCATGGGACTGGTGTGAGTAAATTCCAACCATATGGCTTAACTTTGAAAATCCTTTTTGAAACAAAAAGGATAATAGTAAGACCAATCCACACATAAACATGGACGGCTTTTACCTTACTATAACCCAAATTATTTTTGATATCATAATCCAGTGATATTATAATAATGTCTAATCAAATAAATAACCAAATAGTAGAACGCTTGCATCTCACGCTCTACATACATAGTATAAAATCAAAACCCGCAGGGCGCTTATTGGAGATTGGATTCCAACTATGACAAGGTATGGGACCACCTTCCGATGATGTATCTCTAGAGGCAAATACACCTGGGTTCAACAAGAACGTCTTGCAACCCGGCCCACACATGACCGACCACTCATTTCGCTTGAGTGTATCGAATGTATATCACCAACGGTTGGACTCAAACCACCGTTCCCGAATGGGCAGAATCGATAGATTAAGAAACAAAAGGAATTTCTCTAGATAGGTGATTATACACCCTAATGGGAGCGACCCACATAGCCATGCTGCCTGCCCGATTTTTGTCATTTCCCGGTTGTGAAGCTTGAGGCTACGCCTACCCTTTAGAACATCTGGCCACCATACACTTTGAATGTCACATCGTCAAACCCATCAAATCACTAGTTGATCTTCTCAAAGATATTACGGGTATAAAAGCTAAGAGAAACGAATTTCTCCGCCCCCAGACGTAATACCTTGAAAAGATCGTCTTATGTGACCGTTAGGAATACTCTGTCATACATTCGTCCATACAAGTTGTCCTGGGACTGGACAAACAGAAAACACCATTCTGGAACCTGACGACCCTTGCATTTTACTCCGTCTTCAATTTTCTTCAGCATAATCGAATACGCAGCGTTTATGCCTATACGGAGTGGTTCTCGGATAATATATCCAACCGGTCTCCCCGTATTGACAACGATGGTCAAAACACTTCGATAGTCGGTTATTTAACTATCGAAGTAAAAACAAACATCCATTCAAATGTATAACGAGCATCACACCATCACTAGCCCCTTTTTATTTAACATTACTTCCCCAATTTTCCATATCTTCCCAGATATATTCCAAGACTCGTTTAGCCATTTGCATCTCTTGGAGCACGTTTCTAGTTATTATGAACCTATATTCGTCTTTGTTCCCCACCCAACATAATACTCCTATATTTTCTTTGGGCAAAACATCGTCACTTATTTCTTTAGAATAAGTAGATTCAAACCAACTGTCTTTATTCCCTAGGGAGTAATGCTATATACAAAAATCACGCTTAAGCTTAGCCAACAGCGTTAATTTAACGTTATAGTTCAAAACTTGTCATACGCTGTAATATTCCCATTTTTAACTAATCTCGACACAACAGTCACGCCTAAACCTCAACAGCGTTATTTTATCGCTATAGTTCACAGACTTGCAATATGCTATTATACTCCACTTTATAATTAATCTCAACGCCTCTTTCCGTTACAAAAGTCTTGATATCTCTTTCCGTTACAAAAATCTTGACATATTATAAATATGATTTTATGACACCATATCCTTATTTGAAAACTCGGTTATTTAAAATTATCTACATTGGTCATCATCTCTTCACTCCATCTTCCTTAAACATTTCTCTTTAAACTTCTCTTATCAAAAATCGATCACGTTCTTTGTCTTTTTGGCAATTTACTTCTTATTCGAATTATTAATCCCAATTCAATAAACCATCTCAATACAAACTCAATACTAGTTTATAATAGAATTTCTATTATAATTTAAACTTCGCTTTAATTATAAAAATATAATTTTTATAATTGCCTTCGTTGATTTGTCTGACAGTCAACCAATTTCTTAACAAAATGGGTTTATGGTTGACTGTCGCTGATATCTTTTATTTACCAAATCAACATAACGTTGAATGTCCATTCAACACGGTTCAAACAGTGCACAAACAATACAATTAAATATTTAGGAATCCGGTTGAGTTCCTCCAACCGATTTCCGCATCCACAGATATTAGTCAAATCAGTATCAACCAATGATGTGTACATATGCAACGATATATAATATTCAACCAATTTAACCATAATCTGTCTAAACAACCATCACACAGCATTCAATCATTTTTAAAATATAATTAAAATATTTTAAATAAAAACAGAGTTAGTGAATTTACTCACCTTGGCGCGTTAACCGTTAAATAACGATTTGCGTCGGTACACCGGATCAGACGTTATAATTTCCAACGGGCTTCCAGTGGTTACGAACCAGTTCCAATATACTCGGTTGCCTTTATCCCTACGCTGTTTCAGATCCATGCTCGGTTCGTGACAATATTTCTCTTTTATTTTATTTTAAACCGAAAACATACGGCCCAAAATCTTTGAATCCCCTGTCGTTCTTTAGTGAAAACACACGCACAAATCAACATTGATTTTCCCCTTCGTTACCCTATCAAGATTCTCCACCCCTTAATTCCATAAACAAAACCCCATCATGCACTTGAAAACCCACCCGTGCGTTCACCACTTCGAACTGGACACGCCCATCAACAAGAGTTTGAGCCTGTTACCCCTATACTACTCGCAATCTCCATCCCTCTTCTAATGTAAACAATCCATTTAAAATACCCAACGTTGCAAGCTGCAGTGCGCCTCACTCGTCTACGCCTTGCCATGAACTGCTCAACTCCCGATCTGTCTAAGCTTGCGGCGAGTGTAGCTATAGATGACGGTTTCCTGTCAGGTTCCGAGTTTCTTATGGACTTCAAACTTATCCATGGCCGCATGTTTACATCATCTCCCCTGATAGTTGCGTTTCAGGCAACACACAAAAGAGAACTTACATCTTCCTTCTCTGTTATTTCACACAGTGCCTTCCACGTTCCTTCATTTTCATGCACCCACCATTTATATATCATTCCCCTCCAATACATCCCTTCTCTTATAACGCCACCCTGCTCCTCATCTGCACAACACATGCTTTCATACTGACCTCACACTCACGTCCCCCTTCTTTCTCAGTTTTGTCCGCAACCAACTCCTTTTCTCCATTTGTTTCTTCCTTCCACTGAAATGCGAGAAGCTCCACAAATGAATACACCCCTAGAGCTGTTGTGCAAATTCCAGCGTCATAATACTGATCCGAACCTTTTTAAAAACTACATAGGGATGTAGAGAATTATCATCGGAGCTTAAAGGTATATATGTGTTTGGATTTTTAACTGGAGAATTCTGTTTAGTTTTGTTGAAACGTTTTACAAATGCTTAAGCTTTGAAGTTTTTAGTTCCTGTAATGGGTTTGAGAGAAAGCACCGAAGCATCACATATTTATAACCAAAAGACCTTGGCACGCAAGGAATAGAAGGGTAGTCCAGTACAATTTAGCTGTTAGGTGTGCAGATTTTAAATTTTCTATTTTACTTTGTCGGCAAGAAGTTTGACGTGGTCGGCACACTACTGTATCTCATTAAATTTTGATGTAGACTCAAATGAAAAGGACAACGTTAGGCATATAAGCATGTGATTCATTTAATTACTAGTTCAGCCTAGCATATGCATAAAAACATAGGTCTGTACCGATTACTTCATAGCTTAGCTAAGTACCCTTTAATTTAATAAGTATAAGGCACAAGAGTAGTACCCCTTTTAATGCATACAAGTACACGGTTTGAAAAACATTGGGTTCCCAACGTAATACATTTCGCACAACTCTGTCTTGTTTGAAAAAGTTCACGATATATCCTTTTTTTAATTGTTTCGAAGATTGGCCTACCTCGGTTCCTTAAATTATACTTGCGTACGGACAGAAGTAAAAGTACAGTTGTGCTCAACGAGGTGTCACGATCCCAAAAATATAATAATATCGGTAGGTTAACTCATTTTGTGAAACCCCAAAATACTGATTAAGGGTGCAAAATACTCCAAATAAAAAGTTGTGTATTTAATTAATTAAAAATTACAGTAAAATATTAAAAATTAAATTATCACTATGTCCCAAAAGAACATTGTCTAAATTCAAAACCGATAACTAGTTATATCGAATAAACCGTTATGGTCGATAAACGATTTTACAGCGACTATTTCAATATTTCATTTGGATATATCTTGCAATATAAAATTCAGAAATTTGATTTTTCACCTCCATTAGAAAAATACAGTTTAACAGATTCTAACGTTTCATGTTTCGCAGAAATCCGACTTAAAATGAGTCCTGTACACTCAGTTGAAGTTCAGAACGTTAAATTACGAACTGCAGCGTCGTTCTGAGCTCGATTATATTTAATATATATTTTTATATGTTCAACTTCGTTTTAATTAATATATAAGTCCACTTATAACACGAATTCAATATTTAAACTGATTTAAATATTCAATTACGAACCGGTAAAAATGCGGGACATTACATAAACCATGGACCAATTACATTAAATTGAAATGATACAAAAGGGAGTTTTATTCTAAAATTGGTTCCATTCAAAAGAATGCAATTAATACCTATTAGGTGAACATCGTTAATTGGTTATACCATTTATGTTATAATTTAATGCACTTGTATACACTGCCATTTACAAGCGACCCTGGCTTGTTTATGTGAGTGGACGATCAATTTTTACACATCGTCCAGAAGCACAGTTTATTTTAAATATGTGAATTGTGTTGGATGAAACCCCACACGGGTCAAGGGTTGACTTTTGAATACATGTCACCCTTGGAATAATTAGAAATGCACTTTGGATGGATGTTTTGAAATTGTTATGTAATTAATGTTTGATTTTACGGAAATGGTGGGTCTCATTCCAATTTTGAGTAAAGTAATAAATATGCAAATTAATGAAATAAATTGGAAATTGAAGTATTCAGATGATTTAATTTTCCATTTAAAAAGGAAATAATAAAGAAGCTTTTGAATTGACAATATTTCATTCCAGTTTGAATGAAGGAAATAAATGCCCATTTATTATTCAATTAATGATATTAATTGACGTTTGAATTAAGTAGATAAAAACCTTTAACATTTGGAAAGTTATAAACAAATTATTGGAATTAGTAAGTCACATTCCAATTATATTAAGAAGATTTTAAATTGAAAAGATTCCTTTTTATGTTAACATTAAAAATGGAAGATGGATTTCAAAATTTGAAATGTTTTTAAATTGATTTCATTTTAATATTGAAATGGTAGGTTTTAATATCACAATTAAAACCGTTTCTGAAAATAATTATTATTATAATATCTTAATAATATGGAAAGTTAATATGTATTGAAATGGAATAATAAAGTTTTATATGAAAGAATATTTCAAGTAAGGAATGATATTAAGTAGTCGGATATTTTAAAATATAAAATATTTTAAAATAATATTCTTGGATAATATTTATAATTAAAAAATTATAATTATATTTGGACACGAGGTTAGGTCACGTTTATGGTGGAAGTCTGCCCGGACCCAACCGGCATATCCAGCAGCCATAAATGTTGGGCCTAATGTGAGAGGTCCAAATATACATATATGAATTGGGTTTTGACTCGAGGTTAAGCCCAACTGTGGAATAAGTCTGCCCGGACCCAACCGGCATATCCAGCATCCACAAGTTGTAGGTTTAATGTGAGAAGTCTGGCCCAGTATGAAATTGAAATATAATAACGAGTTGGGCTTTTTAGTCCGTTTTAAAATGATAATGCCATTTTAACCAGTATGAAATATCTTATTCATTTGAAAATGAATATTGAAAGAGTTAAATTTCAAAATAAATAATATTTTGGGAAAGGGGATTTGTTTATTTTATAAATAAATAACAGGAAGTAAAAGTGGTTTTATCATAACCACGTAATTTCAATGAATATTTGAAATAGGCTTGAGTGGAAATTAAGTACGGATTATTTCAATATTAATTTCCGTAATTAAACGGTTATTATTTTGGAAATTTGGAAGATACTTATTATCGCTATTTCCGAAATGATTGCCGTTGGTTTTGGAATTTGATATTGAATTTGAGTCGTTCTAATTTTTATTTAAAGTCTTATATTTAATATCAAATTGATTTTGGTTGATTAATGTTTGAATAACATTAATTCTTAAAACCTCAATGAATAGTGAAATGAATATAAATCTTTTAATTAAGATTTGAACGAAATTTCCTAATTTAATTTATTAAATTGGAAACAACTGAAATGTGAATTTGGGTTTATTGTGAATTATGTTTTAAATAACATTTATTCTTTAACCTAGATTTATGATAGCATTAATTCCCTAACTATTGAATAATCATTTAATAATGATTTTTGAAAGTAAAATCTAAATAAGGTTTTGAATAAAATCTTAAATAAGATTTTAAAAAGGGGAATTAAGTAAATTATTGAATTAAGGAAATAAACGGTAATGGAGTTCCACCAGTTTAACTCCAAGCGTTAATTAAATCTTTAATTAGATTTAAACGGAAAAGGTAATTAAGTTTACCGGAGACTAATTGGGATTAATAAATTGGTAATTTCGGTAAAGCGTAAAATTCTGATTAGTTTGAATAAACCTTAGTTTGGTTTAATATGGATAAATAGAGATTTAAGAATAAATATTAAAGAATTATCTTTGATAAAATTAATGGGAACCTATCCCTAAGAAATTGGATATTTTTAAGGAATATTCGGAATTGGAATGAGGCGTTGGTTGAATTTTATCAATTTATGTTTTTAAATCAACGCGAGTTATTCAGAAAGTCCGGGTCCAACCCATTCTGAATAATGAATACGATGATGAATAGTCGAATGATGGAAGACGGTGACAAGACCGACAATCTTCACATCGAATGGATGTTGATGCTATTGAGGCCCATGAAGGGAGTAGCTACCTTGAAGGGGCTGAGAGGGCGTCCGTCCGGACGTAGTGCTGATTTGTACGGATTGACTTTCGTTCAGACCCAGAGCATAAGTTTAAATGGATGGTGTGTCTGACATCGTACTTCGTTATATATCATATTGTTGATTTTCTGTTAATATATAAATGTTGGTGGTGGAGAATTTATTCTCTACTTAACACCCATTTATGTATTGGTAGATAAGCAATGGTATGGTATGGAGTGACAGTGTGGCATACTAAGATGCAATGATCAAGGTTTCTTGTTGAAAAGCAGAACCTTGTGGTGACGATCAAAGCACCGCTTGAATAAGCAGAGCTTTGTGTATTACGTAGCCTCACGAGCCTCACAAACCGGTGGAGTCTAAAACGGGTGAAGGGAACGCAGGGAAAGTAGCACGTTTCTTTCTAGCTAGAAGTGGTGTTTGGGTTTTATCACGGCCTGGCATTTTACTTATGTGGATGATGGAATGAGGCGCCTCGGATAGGTCCTATAGGACCGGGAAACGTGTGCTTAGGAATTGCCAATCCTCAAAGCTGTATGTGAGGACCGGCCCTGCAGGATCCAAGGGTTCACTGCGGGGAATCCTGAGACACTAGCTAGAGTGTCTCGAATCGGTAAGGAGCTCCGCTCTAGCCTTGACTCATGATGGAAATCCAAACTTCCAATACGCCCCATGCGGTTTTGATTGTATTACTAGTACGGAGGCATAATATATGGTACCTATGCTTCCTAGGATTGGTATTATGATTGAAATGTTTTATTAAAACATATACACACTAATAATAATATCGTTTTTACGTATCTATCATCTTTTAATCACCATAAGGTAAAACTCTATCCTCTGGTGTGCATTGCATTGTGTGATGGGACCTGAGTCTTATGGTGGTTTCATTTTTCTAAAAAGCATTGCGTTATTTGACGATTTACTTTACTGTTATGCACATCAATCCATTGGAGTAAACCCGTTCCGCGTTAGCGGCGTGGTCCTTGGATTTGCCCTATTACTAGTAGTTATGTTAGTTAAGAATTCTCACACCAGTCCCACGACTGACCCGTTGTTTATTTCCACCTTTGCAAACTCGGGTGCCCTCTTTTCCACACGGGCAGTCGAGTAGTTATCTACAGGTTTATCTCTCGAGCAGGATACTGGATTGAAGCATAAAAGCTGTGTCCAGAATATAGACAAGACTTCCGCTGTATTAGTTTTTATTTCCGCTGCAATGTATTATAATTTAATGTAAATTTAATCTTCCGCTGTAATATATTTTGATGTACTCTGATATTCTGTACTCTGATGTAAACAATTTAAATTGTTTATAAAAGTTTGCTGTTTATAGTTCTGATGTTGTTGTATTCCCAAAGTTAACGTATACGAGTTTTGAACGGTCTTGGTTGATTTTGCGATCGATTAAGAGCGGGCAAAATCCGTGTCGTTACAGCTACCTTCGAGCCTAGGCATGCCGCTGAAATATGCAAACACCTGAAATATGCGAACACGTGAAATTGGGAACGAGGGCGAAAACGTTAAAATTAGGGCATAACTTGTATTGGGAAATTTGGGCTTAAATAGAATGTAATACACGAATGTGGATATAGGGCATAAATCACAATTGTGATTAAAAACGTTAATTTGGGGCATACGGTTCATTATGAACATGACTTGGAAAAGGGGCATGAAAAACCTATAATGACATAGGAATAATTGGTTAATAATGGAAATGTCTAGAATTACAGTAATTAGAAACTGTAACCGCGCTTAGACACAAGGTTAGATTACACTTGTGGTGGAAGACCGCTTGGAACCAATCGGCAAATCCAGTAACCATAAGTGGTGAATCTAATGTGAGTGGTCTAAGTGCACAAACATGAAACGTGCTAAGAAACGAGGTTAAGCCCAACTTGTGGAAGAAGTCTGCCCGGAACCAACTGGAATATCCAGCATCCACAAGTTGTAGGCTTAACGTGGGAGGTTTAGCACATTATAACCATAAACGAATATGTTAGTAAACTTGAATACTTAATCTAGTTGAATTCATAGGGATTGTATATGTTAACATGAGTAGGGGTTAAGTAAAACTGTATGAAACAGTGGGAGGGTTAAGTATATCTTGGGTTGGTGGGTAATATTTATATATAGGCCTACAAACTTAACTTGTGGGGTTATGCAATCTTTTTACTCAGGTATGGCATAACCTATGAAAAACCTAATAGTGGGGATGCAAGCTTAAGGGGAAGCTTGTATCATCTTGAGAGTGTGACCCGTTTCAGTCAATAACCCATATATAGGTATCAAACGAGTACTTCGAACTAGGTCGGAGTCGTGGAACGCTTACTGGGATGATTGTAAGAGTTCCAAATGTGGGGAACGGTGTGGGTGGAGCATTTCGACAGGGTCATGTGCATGCATGGGTCTGGCAGAGGTGGTTTAGACGTCGTGACACCGGTAGATATGGTTGTGCACATCCTAAATGAAGGGTTATCACTTTAGGAAGTGATACATTCTACTGTGGGGCCAACACAGCGTATCTACGGACTAGGAAGCCGATCGATTGGGGTAGAAATTAGGGTACATCTAGACTCAGGTATGTTTAGGAGCCTGTTATTATCCTTAGGGGTAACTCCGATATATTGGGATGCATGTTATTGTATGGGGTAAAACCTCTCACTAAAAGTACGCCTAAGTTTACCATCTTATACTTGTGGGGATCATCTTGTTCATATGACACTAGTATTGGTGCTGAGAAATAGAAAGTATTAGAGAAGCACAGTATATTCTGTCATGTTTATCCTGTTTACCTCGCCATACCTGCCTTATTGTGTTGTTATCTATCTCTCCACTTTATACGAAACACCCTATAATTTGTTAACATTAAAGAGGATAAATTAAATTATAATTAATTTAATATTCGGAATTAAGGGAAATAGACTGCGCCATTGCGTCAGTCTTGAAATTTTGGCCAAGATAGACATTTGGTTTGCATAAAACGGACAGTGTATGAAGAAGTTATGAAGGTTAGAAGTTTGTATACATGCAGAAGAATTATATATATATATATATATATATATATATATAGGGTCTAGAAAATCAAAATTCAATTCAAATTTCAAAAATTACGTTGGTGGCAAAACTCCCGCCGTAGGGTTGTCGACCCCTTAAGGGGGGTCGACCCCATAAAGGGGGCGATTGACCCCCCTAGGGATGAGGTGGCAATTGTTTTAGAGAGGGCTGGCAGCTATGTATAGAGGCCCCTTTTCTCTGTTTCCTTCATTGGGAATCCGTGAGGGCCAAACTCTACCGGTGTATGAACTGAATTTGATCCGTTATCTTCTACAACTATCTACTAAAGCAAATCAAACTTAGAGATTCAAGCATAGATCCAACCACTGCTATCTTCTACCTTTTCTTTCAATCCAAACACTATGAGTTAGTTGCTTTTAGAATTAAATGACTAAAAGTAATTTGTGACATGATTTTGATTTGGATATATACATGCCTGTGACTAAATCATATTGGATCTATCATAATTTGCGAACCTATAATATTCTTGGATCCTAGAACTTACATTGATAGATCTATATTTATAGATCTAATTCACCTATGATTGGTTTATCATGTCATCCTTGTGGATCTAAACCTTTGTCAAGTTTGTGGTTAATTTGGGATTATCATTATATGGACAATTGAACCTTTGTTTAGATCAAGATCATCATATTGTGATTAACTAAGATTTGTTATTATTAGAAATATGAACTCTTATTTCGATCTTTTCATCCTGAGTATATTGGATCTAGTTTTATCATTACCCCTTTTACAAGATCTTTTTTCATGTCCACCTTATTATGCCTATTACTTGTCTATGCCAGTATATATGTTTATGTCACTTTTTAGAATGATTACTATTGTCATTTTTCCCACCACTTTTTCCTTTTTATTGTTTATGACTAGGCTACTTTCTAGCCTATATGCTGCAAAATAAATGTTAATGCGCTAGTTAGGGAATGGGGCAAAAAGGTTAGAATTGGCATAATTTAAGTAACGTTTATGAATTGGGTATATAATTCAAAAAGGAAAAAAAGGGCATAGTTACCTATAACAACGTAGGTAAATTTGAATAACAATTAAATGTCTAATAATTACAATTAGAAAATGTAATTGCACTTCTGACACGCGGTTAGGTTGCATTAGTGGTGTAAGTCTGCCCGGACCCAACCGGCATATCCAGCAACCACTAATATTGAACCTAATGTGAGAGGTCTAAGTGACAAATACGAATCAGGCTAAGACGTGAGGTTAGGCCCAACTTGTGGAATAAGACTACTTGGACCTGACCGATATATCCGGCATCCACAAGTTGCAGGCTTAATGTGAGAGGTCTAGCCCATTATAAACCATAAATGGACATGATAACGAATTGGACTACTTAACCTAATCTAATCCATAGAGATTGTATGATTACAAACTAAAGTTAGGGTTAAGTAAAATTGGTTGGACACTGGGTGGGTTAAGCAAATATGGGGGTGTGTAATATTTACACATATAGGCCCACAAAACTTAACCCAGTAAGGTTATGTAATTAAAGAAACCTAGTGGTATACATAACCAGTGGAAATAATAAAGTTATGTAATTAAAGAAACCTTTTAGGATAAACATAACTTGTAGAAATGATAGAGTTATGTATTAAAGAGATCTAGTGGCATACATAGCCAAAGAAAACCTTGTGGGGGATACAAGACAAGGGGGAGAGCTTGTATCATATTGTGTGGGATCCGTTTCATCTAGTAACCCGGAGTAGGTATCAAAACATGTACTCCGTACTAGGTCGATGAAGGGGAACGCTTATTGGACTTATTGTAAGAGATACAAATGTGGAGGATGGTGTGGGCGGCGCAAACCGACTGGGCCATGTATGTGCATGAGCCGGGCAGAGGGGGATAAGACGACTGTGACACTTGTACATATGGGTCTGTGCATATCAGCAAGGGGTTGTCACTTTAGGACGTGATGCATCCTACGGTGGGGCCGGCACAGAGTATCTACGCGGATTAGGGAGCCAATAGATTAGGGTAGTTAAGACGACCCGAACTTCCCCGTAAAGGAAAGCACGGATAGAATTGAGGACAAGACAAAATAGAACGCATACAGAAGAACATTTCATTGCTATTACAACAATTCCATCAGATACAAGAATATACAGAGTATAAATGAATAAATTACATTCGACAAATATCAGAGATTTAAATTACATTTAAATACATCGCAGCGAAAAATGTACAAAACACAACTGAAAGTGATACACGGATACAGAGCTTTCCGAGCATCGTTCCAGCTGTTAATCAGGACCCTGTGAATATAAATCTGCAAAACCAAAACTACTAGCTGCCCGTGTGGAAAATAGGGGCACCCAGAGTTTAGGTTAAAACAATAAACTCCAGGTCAGTCATGTGACTGGTGTGAGAACTAAAACAGTTATTAATCTTGGTTTTAAAGTTAGGTAAATCAAGGGACCACGCCGTATAACACGGAACGGGTTTCCTCCCAAGAATACCAGTGCATAGAACAAACAGCGCAATGCTAAATAAAGAAAAATGAAGCTGTTATAAGACCCAGGTCCCATCACACAATGCAACGCAAGCCGGAGGATAGGGTTTTCCCTTATAACAGCCAAAGCATGCTTGATACGTTTAAAACACATTCTTTGATACTATTATAGGTGTATAGTGTCAAAACAATTTCAATCATAAGTATCAATCATAGGCGGCATAGCTACCATCTACTATGTCGCCATACTAGGCTCTACAAATAAAACCGCAATACACGTATTGGAAATTGGATTCCGTCATGAGCCGAGGCAAGGGGCAAGCTCCTCTCCGCGTTCGAGACACTCTAGCAAATGTCTCGGGACCGCACACAGCAATCCCTGGATCCTCCAAGGCCGGTCCTCTCTTACTTTTGAGGATTGGCAATTCCTGAATACACGTTTCCCGGTCCTTACAGACCTATATCCGAGGCGCCTCGTATCCAACAACCACACAGGTGAAAAGTATATAAATGTCAGGGCTGGTAGGTCACTGACACCACCCTAGCTAGAAAGAAACGTCGTGCACTCCCTTGGTCCGTATCCCGTTTTTGACTCATACCGAGGTGTGAGGCTCGCGAATTCACGTTATACACAAAGCTACGCCGCACAGGCCGTGCTTTGATCATCAACCACAAGACTTTGCTTTTCAACAGAAGCCTTGATCAATTGCCACTTACGTATGCCACATTGGCAATTCATTCCATGCGACTGATGTCCATCGATATACAACCTCTGAGCTCGTACGTCTCAGAGAAGGGCGTTAAGCAAGAGAATAAATTCTCCGCCGCCAAACAGATGTATATTTAATAGAGATCAATCAACACAGAATAAAATCCAATGTCAGACACACAATCCATTTACAAGTTCGTTCTGGGTCTGAACGAAACCGGAGGCACTTTCCTCGCATATCCATCGATCTCCAAGTACGTCTGGACGATCACCGACTGTTTTCCCTCATCTTGGGTGTACAGCCCAATCAAGATCATCAGTAATCACCCAAACGATGTGAAGACTTCCGGTCTTCAACCACCGTCTTCATCTTCGACATCTCGTCGAATCGGTTATTCAGAATGGGTATAAACCCGGCCTTTCTGAATAACCCACGTATATAATAAACGAATGTTACACAAACACAACAAACGCCTCATTCCAATTCAGAATATTCTTTTATTCACAAAATCACATTCTTAGGGAAATGTTCCCATTAATTTTATCCAAGATAAATTCTTCTAAATTTATCCTATAATCTTCCTTTGGATATCATTTCAAACTAGTCGGGATTAGCGAACCACACCGAAGTAATTATTTATTTTATTTCCCAATCCCAACCTATATATCCCATGGAGCAAAACTGGTAATACTCCACATCTAACACCACGGTGTTATCGGTAAAATTAATTACCATTTCACGTTCAAATCTAATTACAGATTTAACTACCGCTTTGGAGCAAAACTGGTGATGCTCCATTCTCGATCACCTTTCAAATTTGATAATTTAATTTATCTATTCACATTTTTAATCTAATTAAAGATTCACTAAAACTCCACTTAGTTTTAATCTTTTCAAAAATCGACATCTTGTCTTTAACTGGGTTAAAGAACCAATGTCATCTAAAACACGATTCACGATAAACCCAAATCACATTTGATATTAAATACAAGGCTCTGAATAGAAAATATATCGACTTATATTCAATACCAAATTCTGAAACCAACAAATATCGTATTGGAAATAACGATATAAAATATATCTTTCAAATTCCCATAACAATATCTGTATAGTCACGAAATCCAACATCGAAATATCCCGAAGATAATTTCGATTCAGCTCTAGTCCAATCCACGTATTGGAAATTATCGATTATTTTCAAAATCACTTTCAAACTCAATTTATTTATTTCAAAAATAAATTGATTTTAATTCTAGTTCAAAACTAGTTCATTTCGATAAAATCCATTTTTTTTCCTTTCAAATGTGGAATTTTCCAGCCCAATTTTTCCCAAATCATATATTATGATTTTACACAAATTATCGATATTTTTAATAATTTCATCAAGGCCCGTACAGTCGATTTCCAACAACGGCCATCGAACTGCACTTACAGCGACCTTTTCTGAAATTGATTTGGACATAATTCCAAATCCAACCGTTAGATTTCAAATTTCTAATATTCATTGGAAAGCTCTTTTCGATACAAACCCAACGGTTCCGGTTTTAGGAGAATCCGACGGTCGGATCTCCCGCAATGTCCGTTTGAAATAAATGGTCGAAATTCACGAACTGCCGCGGCGCGGCGCGTTCTATTCAGGCCATTATATTATATATATAATATATATAATATATATTTCGTCGATTTCTATTTAAAACGAATTTTATAAATCGTTTTAAAATTGTTTCAAAAGCAATTTCAACTTTCTTTTCAATTCAAATCAAAATTGAATTCTTCTTTATAAATTCATTTCTATTTAATTCAAATTTTAATTCAATTTGAATTCATTTCAATTCTCTTTCAATTCAATTTGAATTCGTTTTCAATTCAATTCATTTCGAAATCGTTTTCAATTCAATTCATTTCGAAATCGTTTTCAATTCAATTCATTTCGAAATCATTTTCAATTCGATTCGAATTCATTTCAAATTGATTCAATAAAATTTCCATTTGAATTTTAATCTAACTCAATTTGAATTCCCTTTCAAATTATTAAATTTCGAAGTCACTTTTCAATATTTATTATAAAACGAATAAAATCGATATAAACATCGTTCGCGTCAAAATAACGCATCTCTAATCAACACAGCTTTATATTTCAATAATTCATTATTCTATTCAACAAATGAATATTTGTTCTATTCAACACATGAATCTATATTTCTTTCAACACACGACTAATCTCAACACATGAGTACTGTCGACACATCACTATTTTTGTTATGTAAAATATTTTATAAAACTATGGTATCTATCGTTTGATTTTTAATTAGACATCTACTGGGAAGTAGTTCTAATATTAAATATGATAAAGATGTAAATTTTATTATATAAAATATTTCACTCAACACATGAACATCGTCAACACATGACTATTTTTATATTCAACATATGAATTTCCTTTTATAATATTCATTATTTCCCCGATTGAATGAGGCCCAATCAATCACCATATAATGTTGATTATATGGATTCCATACAACACATGTATATAATAGCTTTGAAAAATAATCAATCATCAACCAAAGTGCACTACACTGTATAAGCATCAAATATAGATATCTAACGCTTATAACAGCCTGTCAATCAATCGATCGACATATTTAATCAATCAGGATGAGTGAACTTCAAATTTCATCCCAACACCCGTGTGGGGTTTCAAACAATCAAACACAGATTTTATTAGTGCAGTTGGGCGATGTGTAAAATTTATCGACCCAATCAATATCAGTCAAATCAGTGTATATAAACAAATCGGCCGATTTGTTTATAAATATTTTATTATTCACTGTCACGTTAAAAACTATATTTTTAACGATAAAATATTTTATTTCAACACATGAATTTCTATTCAGTTCATTTATTCAATAAAATGATATTTTTAATTTTCTAACATATTTTAGAAAATTTCGGCGGCATAACGGCACGATACTAGAAACGGGACGAGGCCTAGCCTTATCCCCGGTCTAGTGAAGGCCCACGCCATTCACACATCAATCAAATCACTTTCGTTGTGCAAACCACAAAATTTGGAGCAAGAGTCTAACCTAGCCTTACTCCTTCGCCTTATAACGGTGCACGTTTAATCCTAACCCATTTATCGATTCGATTTTCCACACCACAAACCACATTCAAACCAATATCGCAATCAATCACCAAACAGCCAAACAAACAAGTCCATGGTCTGTGGACGATTGTGTCGGGTGCTACTAAACACCGTCTGCATCCTAGTATATATATATATAACTAGAAAATAAATTGAAGAGTGAGAAATTCTCACCGAAAGCTATCCAATCATCTTGACTCTTCTTCTCGCCTTTTTATCATCTTCTTGTGCCCGTAGTCACTATATATATAAAAATCACACATTTTTATATTTCGATGTCTTTAAAATAAAAATCACATTTTTATTTATTCACTTTCAATTTAAAAATCATATTTCTATAATCACTTCATATATTTAAAAATCGAATTTTTACTATGCTATTCAATATATAAAAATCATATTTCCTTACCGCTAATATATAGATAAAAATTCTATTTTTATAACGCTATTCTCTATATAAAGATTTCGCCTTTTCAAAAATATAGATTTCATCATTATAAAAATCATCACTTTACTTCAACGTATATAAAATAAAAATCAGATTTTTATTTCGCTACATATACAAAGATGATATTTTTATATTCTCTATCCTATAAAGATTATATTTTTAATACTTTAAAAATATAAAAATCCTATTTTTAATATTTCTATATAGTAAAGATTATATTTTTAATATTCCTATGATGTAAAAATTATATTTTTATTGCTTTAAAAATATAAAAATCATATCTTACTTCTTCTACTCAATAAAAATTCCGCCTTTTCTATTTTAAAAATATGATCTTTTCTATTCTAAAAACCCGATCTTCTCAATTTTAAAGTTCAAACCTTTCTCTTTTTAAAGTTTAAATCTTTTGCTATTTAAAATCTAAAAATAAAATCAGTTTTTTTAAAAACCTTTTCAAAATCAGTTTTCTTTTTATTTATATAAAATAAAAATAAAATAAGTAAGTAAAAAAAAACTTACAGGGGGGCTCGGGGTTGGTTGGTGGCGCGCGGGACCAAGGTGCGGCGTTGGCGAGGCCAGGGGGCGGCGGGGGAAGTGCGGACGGTGGCACAGGGGTGCGGTGGCTTCCTGCGAGGTGGCGGCGGTTTTTAAGGGGAGGGGGTGTTGAGGAAGAGGGGGTCGCGGAGGAAGGGGAAGAGGAGGATCGAGGGGGAGGCGAGGGGGGTCAGCACCGAGGTGGCGCGCCTGATGGCGCGGCGGCGCCCCGATGGGAGGAGCGACGACGCTCCTCCCCCCCCTTCGTCTTTTTTTTTCCATTTAATCTGATTCGGGGAAGAATATAAGAAGGGGGGGCTTTTATAAAATTTTTATTATTTAATTTATTAATTTTTAAATCCATGAAGGTTGACTTTTTCATACGACCTCTAAACGAGGCCCACCGCCTGTCGTCCATAGCGTATTACCCCCATTCCGAACACAATGGGATATGTATCGTTGGCTGATTCGATCGTCTCGATAAGTTTCTGTTGAATTTACATTTAAATCGCTATATTGAATTTTAAACGTATATTTCAATTTACCGGGGTCACATACTAACTAGAAAAATTCCAGAAAAATATTTTCTAGCTTCGTATTGACGATACGGTCCTAACAAAACTAGTTTCGTCGAATTCTGAGGCCGTTAGAAAAATGGCCAATTTCCAGTCGATTAAAATCAACTGAAATGGTCAAAACACGTTTTCCTTTGCCACGCTCACATATTGATTCGAAAAATTGTGAAATTTGGAATCTAGCAATAATTTGACACTGCGGATCCAACAAAAGTGGTTTCGTCGAAATCCGAGGTCATTTGCAAAATGTCCATTTTAAGGGCCTGAATTCCATAGCGACTATTCAGAATTTTCAACTGGACATATCTTTTGATTCCCGCTATCAAATTTCAATTTGTCGGATTCGTTGGAAAGATATTCTCAATTAGATTCCATTATTTTTGGTTTCACTAAAATTCGGATTGTTTTGCACCCGGTACATTCAATTGAAGTTTGAAATCGAATTATCGAACTACCGCGCCATTTTCAATTCTATTTATAATTATATATAAATATTTATATTCTAACGACGACGAGTATAATATATACGTCGAATTCTACTCAAAATAAATTTTCTCGTCGATATTATTTAAAATAATTCATTTTAAATATTCAAAATTCGCTAAAATTGCCAAATAAAAATTTTAAACTGGCCCAGATTTTCGGGTTATTACAATCTCCCCCACTTAAAACTTTTCGTCCCCGAAAAGGAACAAAGTCGAAAGTGGTTTGATTATTCAACTCTACGTTCGATCTGGCTTCCATTCTCCAACCTTTTAGTTTCTGAGAATTTTTAAAATTTCAAAAATTTGGCTAACACCCTAAATTTTCGAAAAATTTCGCCATAACCTCCCCTGCACCGGGAGCATCGGGGAATTTCAAATAGCTTCCCCGGTCCTTCAGATCTCAAAAAGAAAAAGAAAAAGCCAAGCGGCTAGCCAATAGGCTCACAAAATCATCATCACCCAAACAAAACAGGAAATTATGTAGTAAACATGTACCTATTTGTCGGGCAAACAAATTTTATTCTTCGGCTCTAGCCTCCTTGCTATGACCTGTTCAATGTAAGTATATGTATATGCAAGTCAATGCGACCAATTATCGATACAATTCAATATTCGGTTATATTAGGCTAAATGGTTAAAAATTAGCAAACAAATAAACAAACAACACAAACATCAATCAATTAGTGAATTAGAGTTTCAAATTCATAATTTTGATACATATATAGAAAATCACGTTTTTGATGCCAATTCACAACAATGTATTCTAACTATACAAGTTTTGGTTCTCACACCAGCCTAATGGAAATATATAGATATCACACCTTCGAAACACGAATATAAATACTGACGATGTGGCCACATCATCAGAATTACCCCCGGGTGTCTAGAATGTGATTCTATATCTATCCAGTATATTAAAACTTCGAATATACGTTCATGACGCGTATACGCGAAATCTATATATACTCGATTGTCCATATTCAAAAAAAATAAATTAATAATCAAATACGTTTAAAGCGATTTAAATTTTAAAACAAAATTGTTTTCATTTGAAAAGTATACTCTTCACACTCGTTCTAGGATACTACTGATCCTATCTCTAACGAGTCATTCTAATTGGATATTACTAATCCAATATCTGATGAAATCTTTCGTATGGTTCTAATGTGTCTTGTTCTCGAGCTCTGTAAACCAAAGCTCTGATACCAAACTAAGACGACCCGAACTTCCCCGTAAAGGAAAGCACGGATAGAATTGAGGACAAGACAAAATAGAACGCATACAGAAGAACATTTCATTGCTATTACAACAATTCCATCAGATACAAGAATATACAGAGTATAAATGAATAAATTACATTCGACAAATATCAGAGATTTAAATTACATTTAAATACATCGCAGCGAAAAATGTACAAAACACAACTGAAAGTGATACACGGATACAGAGCTTTCCGAGCATCGTTCCAGCTGTTAATCAGGACCCTGTGAATATAAATCTGCAAAACCAAAACTACTAGCTGCCCGTGTGGAAAATAGGGGCACCCAGAGTTTAGGTTAAAACAATAAACTCCAGGTCAGTCATGTGACTGGTGTGAGAACTAAAATAGTTATTAATCTTGGTTTTAAAGTTAGGTAAATCAAGGGACCACGCCGTATAACACGGAACGGGTTTCCTCCCAAGAATACCAGTGCATAGAACAAACAGCGCAATGCTAAATAAAGAAAAATGAAGCTGTTATAAGACCCAGGTCCCATCACACAATGCAACGCAAGCCGGAGGATAGGGTTTTCCCTTATAATAGCCAAAGCATGCTTGATACGTTTAAAACACATTCTTTGATACTATTATAGGTGTATAGTGTCAAAACAATTTCAATCATAAGTATCAATCATAGGCGGCATAGCTACCATCTACTATGTCGCCATACTAGGCTCTACAAATAAAACCGCAATACACGTATTGGAAATTGGATTCCGTCATGAGCCGAGGCAAGGGGCAAGCTCCTCTCCGCGTTCGAGACACTCTAGCAAATGTCTCGGGACCGCACACAGCAATCCCTGGATCCTCCAAGGCCGGTCCTCTCTTACTTTTGAGGATTGGCAATTCCTGAACACACGTTTCCCGGTCCTTACAGACCTATATCCGAGGCGCCTCGTATCCAACAACCACACAGGTGAAAAGTATATAAATGTCAGGGCTGGTAGGTCACTGACACCACCCTAGCTAGAAAGAAACGCCGTGCACTCCTTGGGTCTGTATCCCGTTTTTGACTCATACCGAGGTGTGAGGCTCACGAATTCACGTTATACACAAAGCTACGCCACACAGGCCGTGCTTTGATCATCAACCACAAGACTTTGCTTTTCAACAGAAGCCTTGATCAATTGCCACTTACGCATGCCACATTGGCAATTCATTCCATGCGACTGATGTCCATCGATATACAACCTCTGAGCTCGTACGTCTCAGAGAAGGGCGTTAAGCAAGAGAATAAATTCTCCGCCGCCAAACAGATGTATATTTAATAGAGATCAATCAACACAGAATAAAATCCAATGTCAGACACACAATCCATTTACAAGTTCGTTCTGGGTCTGAACGAAACCGGAGGCACTTTCCTCGCATATCCATCGATCTCCAAGTACGTCTGGACGATCACCGACTGTTTTCCCTCATCTTGGGTGTACAGCCCAATCAAGATCATCAGTAATCACCCAAACGATTTGAAGACTTCCGGTCTTCAACCACCGTCTTCATCTTCGACATCTCGTCGAATCGGTTATTCAGAATGGGTATAAACCCGGCCTTTCTGAATAACCCACGTATATAATAAACGAATGTTACACAAACACAACAAACGCCTCATTCCAATTCAGAATATTCTTTTATTCACAAAATCACATTCTTAGGGAAATGTTCCCATTAATTTTATCCAAGATAAATTCTTCTAAATTTATCCTATAATCTTCCTTTGGATATCATTTCAAACTAGTCGGGATTAGCAAACCACACCGAAGTAATTATTTATTTTATTTCCCAATCCCAACCTATATATCCCATGGAGCAAAACTGGTAATACTCCACATCTAACACCACAGTGTTATCGGTAAAATTAATTACCATTTCACGTTTAAATCTAATTACAGATTTAACTACCGCTTTGGAGCAAAACTGGTGATGCTCCATTCTCGATTACCTTTCAAATTTGATAATTTAATTTATCTATTCACATTTTTAATCTAATTAAAGATTCACTAAAACTCCACTTAGTTTTAATCTTTTCAAAAATCGACATCTTGTCTTTAACTGGGTTAAAGAACCAATGTCATCTAAAACACGATTCACGATAAACCCAAATCACATTTGATATTAAATACAAGGCTCTGAATAGAAAATATATCGACTTATATTCAATACCAAATTCTGAAACCAACAAATATCGTATTGGAAATAACGATATAAAATATATCTTTCAAATTCCCATAACAATATCTGTATAGTCACGAAATCCAACATCGAATTATCCCGAAGATAATTTCGATTCAGCTCCAGTCCAATCCACGTATTGGAAATTATCGATTATTTTCAAAATCACTTTCAAACTCAATTTATTTATTTCAAAAATAAATTGATTTTAATTCTAGTTCAAAACTAGTTCATTTCGATAAAATCCATTTTTTTATCCTTTCAAATGTGGAATTTTCCAGCCCAATTTTTCCCAAATCATATATTATGATTTTACACAAATTACCGATATTTTAAATAATTTTATCAAGGCCCGTACAGTCGATTTCCAACAACGGCCATCGAACTGCACTTACAGCGACCTTTTCTGAAATTGATTTGGACATAATTCCAAATCCAACCGTTAGATTTCAAATTTCTAATATTCATTGGAAAGCTCTTTTCGATACGAACCCAACGGTTCCGGTTTTAGGAGAATCCGACGGTCGGATCTCCCGCAATGTCCGTTTGGAATAAATGGTCGAAATTCACGAACTGCCGCGGCGCGGCGCGTTCTATTCAGGCCATTATATTATATATATATAATATATATAATATATATTTCGTCGATTTCTATTTAAAACGAATTTTATAAATCGTTTTAAAATTGTTTCAAAAGCAATTTCAACTTTCTTTTCAATTCAAATCAAAATTGAATTCTTCTTTATAAATTCGTTTTAAAATTCATTTCTATTCAATTCAAATTTTAATTCAATTTGAATTCATTTCAATTCAATTTGAATTCGTTTTCAATTCAATTCATTTCGAAATCGTTTTCAATTCAATTCATTTCGAAATCGTTTTCAATTCAATTCATTTCGAAATCGTTTTCAATTCGATTCGAATTCATTTCAAATTGATTCAATAAAATTTCCATTTGAATTTTAATCTAATTCAATTTGAATTCCCTTTCAAATTATTAAATTTCGAAGTCACTTTTCAATATTTATTATAAAACGAATAAAATCGATATAAACATCGTTCGTGTCAAAATAACGCATCTCTAATCAACACGGCTTTATATTTCAATAATTCGTTATTCTATTCAACAAATGAATATTTGTTCTATTCAACACATGAATCTATATTTCTTTCAACACACGACTAATCTCAACACATGAGTACTGTCGACACATCACTATTTTTGTTATGTAAAATATTTTATAAAACTATGGTATCTATCGTTTGATTTTTAATTAGACTTCTACTGGGAAGTAGTTCTAATATTAAATATGATAAAGATGTAAATTTTATTATATAAAATATTTCACTCAACACATGAACATCGTCAACACATGACTATTTTTATATTCAACATATGAATTTCCTTTTATAATATTCATTATTTCCCCGATTGGAATGAGGCCCAATCAATCACCATATAATGTTAATTATATGGATTCCATACAACACATGTATATAATAGCTTTGAAAAATAATCAATCATCAACCAAAGTGCACTACACCGTATAAGCATCAAATATAGATATCTAACGCTTATAACAGCCTGTCAATCAATCGATCGACATATTTAATCAATCAGGATGAGTGAACTTCAAATTTCATCCCAACATCCGTGTGGGGTTTCAAACAATCAAACACAGATTTTATTAGTGCAGTTGGGCGATGTGTAAAATTTATCGACCCAATCAATATCAGTCAAATCAGTGTATATAAACAAATCGGCCGATTTGTTTATAAATATTTTATTATTCACTTTCACGTTAAAAACTATATTTTTAACGATAAAATATTTTATTTCAACACATGAATTTCTATTCAGTTCATTTATTCAATAAAATGATATTTTTATTTTTCTAACATATTTTAGAAAATTTTGGCGGCATAACGGCACGATACTAGAAACGGGACGAGGCCTAGCCTTATCCCCGGTCTAGTGAAGGCCCACGCCATTCACACATCAATCAAATCACTTTCGTTGTGCAAACCACAAAATTTGGAGCAAGAGTCTAACCTAGCCTTACTCCTTCGCCTTATAACGGCGCACGTCTAATCCTAACCCATTTATCGATTCGATTTTCCACACCACAAACCACATTCAAACCAATATCGCAATCAATCACCAAACAGCCAAACGAACAAGTCCATGGTCTGTGGACGATTGTGTCGGGTGCTACTAAACACCGTCTGCATCCTAGTATATATATATATAACTAGAAAATAAATTGAAGAGTGAGAAATTCTCACCGAAAGCTATCCAATCATCTTGACTCTTCTTCTCGCCTTTTTATCATCTTCTTGTGCCCGTAGTCACTATATATATAAAAATCACACATTTTTATATTTCGATGTCTTTAAAATAAAAATCACATTTTTATTTATTCACTTTCAATTTAAAAATCATATTTCTATAATCACTTCATATATTTGAAAATCGAATTTTTACTATGCTATTCAATATATAAAAATCATATTTCCTTACCGCTAATATATAGATAAAAATTCTATTTTTATAACGCTATTCTCTATATAAAAATTTCGCCTTTTCAAAAATATAGATTTCATCATTATAAAAATCATCACTTTACTTCAACGTATATAAAATAAAAATCAGATTTTTATTTCGCTACATATACAAAGATGATATTTTTATATTCTCTATCCTATAAAGATTATATTTTTAATACTTTAAAAATATAAAAATCCTATTTTTAATATTTCTATATAGTAAAGATTATATTTTTAATATTCCTATGATGTAAAAATTATATTTTTATTGCTTTAAAAATATAAAAATCATATCTTACTTCTTCTACTCAATAAAAATTCCGCCTTTTCTATTTTAAAAATATGATCTTTTCTATTCTAAAAACCCGATCTTCTCAATTTTAAAGTTCAAACCTTTCTCTTTTTAAAGATTAAATCTTTTGCTATTTAAAATCTAAAAATAAAATCAGTTTTTTTTTAAAAACCTTTTCAAAATCAGTTTTCTTTTTATTTATATAAAATAAAAATAAAATAAATAAGTAAAAAAAAACTTACAGGGGGGCTCGGGGTTGGTTGGTGGTGCGCGGGACCAAGGTGCGGCGTTGGCGAGGCCAGGGGGCAGCGGGGGAAGTGCGGACGGTGGCACAGGGGGGCGGTGGCTTCCAGCGAGGTGGCGGCGGTTTTTAAGGGGAGGGGGTGTTGAGGAAGAGGGGCTCGCGGAGGAAGGGGAAGAGGAGGATCGAGGGGGAGACGAGGGGGGTCAACGCCGAGGTGGCGCGCCTGATGGCGAGGCGGCGCCCCGATGGGAGGAGCGACGGCGCTCCTCCCCCCCCCCCCTTCGTCTTTTTTTTTTCCATTTAATCTGATTCGGGGAAGAATATAAGAAGGGGGGCTTTTATAAAAATATTATTATTTAATTTATTAATTTTTAATTTTTAAATCCATGAAGGTTGACTTTTTCATACGACCTCTAAACGAGGCCCACCACCTGTCGTCCATAGCGTATTACCCCCATTCCGAACACAATGGGATATGTATCGTTGGCTGATTCGATCGTCTCGATAAGTTTCCGTTGAATTTACATTTAAATCGCTATATTGAATTTTAAACGTACATTTCAATTTACCGGGGTCACATACTAACTAGAAAAATTCCAGAAAAATATTTTCTAGCTTCGTATTGACGATACGGTCCTAACAAAACTAGTTTCGTCGAATTCTGAGGCCGTTAGAAAAATGGCCAATTTCCAGTCGATTAAAATCAACTGAAATGGTCAAAACACGTTTTCCTTTGCCACGCTCACATATTGATTCGAAAAATTATGAAATTTGGAATCTAGCAATAATTTGACACTGCGGATCCAACAAAAGTGGTTTCGTCGAAATCCGAGGTCATTTGCAAAATGTCCATTTTTAAGGGCCTGAATTCCATAGCGACTATTCAGAATTTTCAACTGGACATATCTTTTGATTCCCGATATCAAATTTCAATTTGTCGGATTCGTTGGAAAGATATTCTCAATTAGATTCCATTATTTTTGGTTTCACTAAAATCCGGATTGTTTTGCACCCGGTACATTCAATTGAAGTTTGAAATCGAATTATCGAACTACCGCGCCATTTTCAATTCTATTTATAATTATATATAAATATTTATATTCTAACGACGACGCGTATAATATATACGTCGAATTCTATTCAAAATAAATTTTCTCGTCGATATTATTTAAAATAATTCATTTTAAATATTCAAAATTCGCTAAAATTGCCAAAATAAAAATTTTAAACTGGCCCAGATTTTCGGGTTATTACAGTAGTGGTTAGGGTATGCCTAAGTCTACCACCTTATATTGGAAGGGATCATCTCATTCTGGATATACTAGTAATAATGCAGAGTAATCATTAGGGAAGTGTATACACCTTATCCTGTCTACCTTGTCATACCTATCTTTTATGTAGTAATCTCTCTTATCCACTTTATATGCCTGTCATGCTACTTTTATTTATTTACTTGCTAAAAGTAACTAGACCCGCCAGACTTTATGTCTGACCCTTTTTGTTTCCTCTTCTTTCTTCCGTGCCCCCCCGGCCCCCAGGTTCGTAGGGAGGGAATTCTCAGGCTTACTCAAGACTCAGTTATCATCTTGCTAGAAGTTGCTTTCGAAGTATGGCTCAAGTTCTTATCTCTAATATGGCTTATCTCTTTTTCTTGGGGAATTATGTTATTCTTTTTATATGTATGTACTCTGATGGTTCAAGACAGAAGTTATATTGTTGTAATGGATTTTGTGACTTATGGTAGACCATGCAGTATGATTTATGTTTGAAATAAAAGTTTGAATTTCTGCTGCTATCTTATTTATGTTTGTCTTGTAATTATTCTGTGTCTGTTTACCTATAACGCTTCACGGAACTTAATGTATTCCCTTAATTAGTGACATTAACGGATGTGGGGTATCACACTCGGTATCAGAGCTGAAGGTTACCAGATTAGATAAAAGTTTTTGGAAACTATTTTCAAAAAAGTTTTAAAAGAAAGCATTTTCAAAAAGAAATGACTGTTTTGAAAATCATATTTTCCCAAATCCATATGTAGTATCCTTCGATCCTTTGTCTAAATCTCTTTCCTTTTCTTTTTAGCATGCTTGGGGAACCTAACATCCCTAATATCTCGGAGGGCGTCATGATACCCGGATGGTTCCGCAGGTATCTGGAGGCCACGGCGCCTGCCGAAGGCCAAGGAAACGTTCCTCCCCCAGATGCACCAGTCATTCCTCTTCCTCCCTCTCCAAAAGCAGATAATTTTGCTAAAATCTGCAAAGTCTTCCGTGCTATGGGAGGGAAGCCATTCCATAGGAACGAGACATTCATAGAAGCGCGGAATTGGATCAAGGAGACTGAGGACTTGTTCGTAATCTTTGAAGTAGAGGATCAAAGAAAGATTCAGTTAGTTGCTTGGTTGCTGAAGGATGAAGCTTCATTTTGGTAGGAGGTAACCCAAGCAGGCCATCCGGTGGAAACTTGGGATGACTTTAGATAGAGGTTTGAGAAAAAATTCATTTCTCAAGCTGAGAAGAGCATGCAAATGGAGAGGGTCTTATAACTCAAACAAGGGAACTTGATGGTGAAAGAGTATGTTAACAAATTTAACTAGCTGGCAAGATTTGGACTGGAACTGGTAGACATGCCGCATAAGAAGGCTTTGCGGTTTGCTAAAGGGCTAAATGAACCCCTTCATGGGTTGGCCATGTCCCACATTCCAATGGGAGCCACTTTTTAAAGAATTGTTGATATGGCCTTGATGTATGAGGAAGAGAAAGGGGAAAAAAGGAGGTTAAAGCTTAAGAAACAACGCAAAATAAGAAGATATGGCCTAAGAAAGGACAACAGCAGCAACAACAACAGAAGAAAGGAGGAAAGAATGACAAGGGAAAGGAAAAGAGGAAGTGTCACAGTTGTGGACGTGAGGGTCATTTGGCAAAAGGCTGCAAAAGAAGGAAGAATTCTTGCTTCAACTGTGGAGAGTCAGACATTTTTCTAGGGAGTGCCCGAAGAAACAGGGACAAGGTTTGAGGGCAAGAACTTCTAGAAGGAAGGTGCATGCTCTCGCGATAAGTGCTCCTGACAGAGGTAGAAAAATTTGTGTGAAAGGTTTAATTTCTTTTTCAAATCATCCTATTAGAACACTTTTTGATTCTGGCGCTTCACATTCATTTATGTCTAGTTCTGTGATTGAATCTCTGCACTTAATTACTAGTATGGTAGTGGATCCCATAGTTGTTTCAAACCCCATTGGTGGTTCGGCTCATTTATCTATGATTTGTCGGGGTTTGAAAATATCTATGTTAGGCGTCAAGTTTGAATGCGATGTGTATGTGCTCGGGTTTATGGGCTATGGTTTGATTCTAGGAATGGATTGGCTTACCACATATGGTGCCATTTTGGATTGTGAGAGGAGGGTCGTTAGGCTTCTGACTTGCCATGGGAGGTCCCTTGAGATTTCATATGACCCCCAAGGGTCTGTTATGCTTAGCTTCCTAGAGTCTCTTGATGCATCCACAGACGTCTTGCAATCTGTTCCGGTAAGATTGTTCTAATATTTTTGAGGAGGTCCGGGGCATGCCTCCGAGGCACGAGATCGATTTTCGCATATATCTGGTGGACAATGCAAAGCCAATTGCATTACTAGTGTGAGTTGAGTAAGCAAGTAGAGGAGCTGCTTGAGAAGGGGTTTATCAGATGAAGCATATCTAAATGGGGTGCTCTAGTTGTATTTGCAACTAAGGCGGATGGATCGCTTCGTTTGTGCGTGGACTGTAGAGAATTGAACAAATTCACAAAGAAAAATAGGCACCCACTTTCGAGAATAGACGAATTGTTTGACCAGCTTGTCGGTGCCTCAGTATTCTCTCAGTTGGACTTGGCCACGGGGTTTCATCAGTTGAGGGTGGCTGAGGACAGTATAGACAAGACTACTTTTAGGACTCCAGATGGTTTCTTTGAATGGATAGTTATGCCTTTTGGACTAACAAATGCGCCTGCCTATTTTATCGATATAATGAGTAGTGTGTTCCAGGAATTCCTCAATAAATTTGTCATAGTCTTTGTTGATGATATTTTGATATTCTCCACGAGTGAAGAAGAGCATGCCCAACATATGAGAGAAGTTTTGAAAACGCTCCGTGAACATCAGCTTAAGGCAAAGTTCTCCAAATGCCATTTTTGGAGAAAGGAGGTGAGATTCTTAGGGCATGTAGTCTCCAAAGAAGGGATAGATTGTGGATCCTGCGAAAGTAGTTGCAGTGCAAGATTGGCAGATTCCTAAAAATGCAACAGAGGTGAGAAGATTTCTTGGATTGGAAGGTTATCATGGGAAGTTAATTAAGGACTTCGTGAAGATATCAGCTCCTCTCATCAGGCTGACGAAGAAGAACTTGGCATTTTCGTGGAATATAGATTGTGATGTTGCTTTCCAACATCTAAAGAGGGCTCTTACAACAGCCCCAGTCTTGACTCTGCCCGATGGGAACAAAGTGTTTACGGTTTACACTGATGCATGTGGTATAGGGATTGGTGCGGTTCTGATGCTAGAAGGAAAGGTAGTGTGTTATGGGGGTAGATAGTTGAGAGATCATGAGAAGAACTACCCCACCCTTGATCTAGAACTAGTTGCCATAGTATTCGCGCTAAAGACGTGGCATCATTGTTTACTTGGAGAGAAGTTCGAGTTATACACCGATCATAAATCTCTCAAGTATCTATTCTCACAGAAGGATCTTAATTTAAGGCAACAAAGGTGGATGGAATTTTTAGCTTCTTATGATTTTGAAATCACTTATACCCCTGGCAAGGGTAATGTGGTGGCTGATGCACTAAGTAGGCAGAGGATGGCCTTGAGTCCTCTATTTGTGGAGAGGAAGAACTTGGAGTTCATATAAACCTTTGAATTTAGACCTCCATCGAGATTTTTCCTAATTTGTTTGCATTGTTAGAAATACGACCAACACTCATGGACCAGATAGGAGCTTCACAGCAAGGTGACCCGCAGATTTTAGACATCATGGATAAGCTCAGAAAATGGAAGACTTCTAGTCACCTCAGTAGATATACCATATATGGAAAGGTGTGGTTGCGACGATATGGAAGGCTATGTGTCCCTCAAACGGGAAGCTTGATAATGGCAGTCCTAGAAAAAGCCCACCATTCTAAGATAACCATTCATCCAGGCAGTGATAAGATGCACAAAGACATGAAGAGGGTTTTCTTTTGGGTTAGGATTAAGAAAGATGTGGCCGAATTTGTTTCCCAATGTTTAGTTTACCAGCAAGTTAAAGCTAAGAAAAAGAAGCCCGGTGGTTTACTTCGTCCTTTGGAGGTTCCATAATGGAAATGGGAGAGTGTCTCCATGTACTTCATAGATGGTTTGCCTAGATCAAAGAAAGGCAACACCAGTATTTGGGTTGTAGTGAAAAAATTGACTAAGAGCGCTCATTTCATTCCAGTGAAGAGTAAGAGGACGACATCATGGTTGGCAGCGATTTACATTCGTGAGTTAGTTCATCTTCATGGAGTATGTTCCAGTATCGTAAGTGATCATGACCCCATCTTTACCAGTGAATTTTGGAGGAGCTTGCAAGAAGAATTAGGTACACAGTTTTGTTTGAGCACCGCTTATCATCCTCAGACCGATGGGAAGACGGAGAGGGTGAACAGAATTCTTGAAGATCTTTTAAGGCTATGTATCCTAGACTTCAGAGGGACTTGGGAAGAGAAACTTCCTTCAGTAGAGTTTTCCTATAACAATAGTTATCAAGCTAGCATCATTATGGCACCCTTCGAAGCATTAGGGACGACCCCGTAGATCACCAACTTGTTGGTGGGAACCTACAAAAAGGTTATTACTTGGACTAGATATGGTTAGAGAAACGTACGAGAAGATTGACCTTATTCAATGGCGGATGAATACGACCTACGATAGGCAGAAGTCCTATGTAGACAAGAGAAGGACTAACATCGAATTCGAAGTGGGAGACTTAGCTTTTATTAAAGTGTCACCTCTAAGGAATGTGGTTCGCCTCGGATCGGCAGGGAAGTTGGCACCTAGGTATATAGGACCATTTCCCATAACCAAGAGGATTGGCCAAATAGCCTATAGAGTAAATCTTCCAGAAAATTTATCCGGTATTTATGATGTTTTCCACGTTTCTCATCTACGAAAGTGCTTGCATGACACCGCGGAAGTTGTTGAGCCAAGCATATTGGAAGAAATGGAAGTAGAGTGGAAGGCGATGGTTAGACGAGTCTCTACCCGTTTTCTTGGATCAGAAGTTAAGAAGCTATGCAATAAAGAAATCAAGTTATTAAAGGTTCAATGGGGAGATAACCCAGAGGATGCAACTTGGGAGATCGAGGACAAGATTCATGCTTCGTACACTTTTCTTTTCGAGGGTATGTTCTTAACTCCTTTTCTAAAGTTTATCTATACCTGTTTCTATCATTTGAGTATGTCTTACCAATAGTATTCTCTACCTTTAAATAGGAATCTTATGGATGTAAACATGTGTTTGAGACATGTTATGTTTGATGGATGCAAGTGGATGCAAGTGTTTGCTAGTGGTTGCCTAAGGATGCATATACACACACATTAGGCATTAGATAAGCTCAATCACTCTCATACTGCATGTGGATATGTCTGCATTTTTCTTTTGTTTTAATGGGTGAAAATGGATGTATTATCAAATGGATGTTTCATTTGGACGAATGAGTGTGCAAATATATAGAACTTCCATGTTATATAGGATTATTTGCATACATATTGGGTTCATGGCACTAACATATATTACATTATGGAGGTCGATGGAATCAGTAGACCGCCTGAATTTTGCATTAGAATAAGGACATATACACACACCTTTGCATATATTCATATAAGTGTTAGAAATCTTTAAGGACAATGGATGCCAGTGATTGATGGATGAGTAGATGGACGATTGATGGTAGGATATGAATTCTTCTTAACTTGGAGACATCGGGGACGAAATCCTTTAAGTAGGGGGGAATGTAACACCCTGTAATTTGTTAACATTAAAGAGGATAAATTAAATAATAATTAATTTATTATTCAAAATTAAAGAAAATGGATGTGCCATTGCGTCCGTCTCGAAATTCTGGCCAAGATAGTCATTTGGTTTATGTAAAATGGACACCGTATGAAGAAGTTATGAAGGTTTGAAGTTTGTATACGCGTAGATGAATTATATATATATATGTATATATAGGGTCCAGAATATCAAAATTCAGTTCAAATTTTAAAAATTACATTGGCAGCAAAACTCCCGTCCTAGGGTGTCGAACCCTAAGCAGGGGTGTCGACACCTTAAGGGCGGTCGACCCACCCCGGGGTCGACCCCATAAAGAGGGGGTCAACCCCCCTAGGGTTGAGATAGTAGTCATTTTAGAGAGGGATGGCAGCTATATATAGAGGTCCCTTTTCTCTGTTTTCTTCATTGAGAATCCATGGGGGCCAAACTCTGCTGGTATAAGAACTGAATTTGATCTGTTATCTTTGACAACTATACCCTAAAACAAAACAAACTTAGAGATTCAGGCATAGATCCAACCTCTGCTATCTTTTACCTTTTCTTTCAATCCAAACACTATGAGTTAGTTGCTTTTTGATTTAAATGATTAAAAGTAATTTGTGACATGATTCTGATTTGAATATATACATGCATGTGACCGAATCATATTGGATCTATCATAATTTCTGAACCTATAATATTCTTGGATCCTAGTACTTATCATGCTAGATCTATTTTTGTAGATCTAATTCACCTGTGATTAGTTTATCATGTGACCTTTGTGGATCTAAACCTATGTCAAGTTTGTAGTTAATTTGGGATTATCATTATATGGACAATTGAACCTTTGTTTAGATCTGGATCATCATATTGTGATTAATTAAGATCTGTTATTGTTAGACATATGAACTCTTATTTGGATTTGTTCATCCTAAGTATATTGGATCTAGTTTTAACAATACCCTTTTACTAGATCTATTTTCATGTCCACCTTATTATGCCTATTACTTGTCTATGCCAATATATGTTCATATCACTTTTAGAATGATCACCATTGTCATTTTTCCCACCACTTTTTACCTTTTTATTATTTATGACTAGGCTACTTTTTAGCCTATATGCTGCCTGTTAGATCAAAATTTGGACCTAACACCCAAATTGTTCTGAATCTTGTATAATTTTAACTGAAGAATCGAGAAAAAGAAAATAACACACAGAATTTATAGTGTTCGGCGTTAATGAGCCTACGTCCACTTTATATGTTATTGATTATACTTCGAATGCTGGTACAATCAATTATTTCTCTCTAGCTCACTTTTACAATTGTGATTTCTCTTAGTAATCTAGCAATAAAACTGATAAGAAATGGTAGTATGACAATAATGGCGGAATCAGTCCTTAATATTGGCAAAAAGATCCCAAAAAGTGCCAAGTTCTGGGCTATTTATAGCTGATTTTGTCAGGCGGGTCATGGTAACACGTGGCACGAATCCCGAGAACATCGGATCGCATCGCCACCGTTGAAGAAATAGTCAAATTAGCTGTTGTGGACAGGTGTCTCGATCCCTTTGAAAATTGGATCGTGCAAATGGGGAGAATCGGTCAAAATGATGGTTAGGGACACATGTCGCTGGATCCGTGCGTCTCGGATCGCTGAGTACTAGCTCATGTTTGAACAGATCAGGGGCTCCGCCATGCATCAGGGGATCGGATCGGTCTATACTGAGCAATAATACATGTACGGATCGAATCGCATAGAAGTGTCGTTTCGCTGATGAAATGGGGGCGATCCGATAAGGTGCGGTCCGATATGGGGCGATCCGATGAGGGGCGATCCGATGGCGCGATCTGTTCCTTCAGGTACTTAGAGAATGTGGTTTCATACTTTCTTCTTATGAATGAACCTAGGTGGCTTGGTCAAAAAGCTAGCCAACATTTCGCCCCCTCGAAGTATGTTTTATCGATGATGGAACATGCTTCGAAGCTATAGAATCGTCTTTTCATAACTAGTTGCAAATCAGTGAACGATTCCTTTTCTGGAACTTTTCAGATTCTTCATCACTGGATCTGTCGGTCATTTATCGATTCGTATCGCGTAGTCGAGTCGCGGTCCGTTAGCAAGCCATTCGTCTCGTTCTTTGGTGAGCATTTGGGTTTCTTCACGGAACAGAACGAAATGGGCTTCTCTCCGAGACGTGGTGGGCTTTTGGTTCGCGGCCCGTCTATTTTCGCGGATCGAATAAGACAAAAAAGGGGAGACAAACGGTCGCCCTTTTGCCTATATAAGTCGATCCTCCTTTTCACTTTCTTCCTTCTTCTTTCCTTCGTATCGTATCGCCTGCATCACTGAGGAAAAACCCTAGTTTTTCAAACCTCCAAAAATCCGATTGTTTTCCCAAATTTTAGAAAGGTAATTCTACCGAAAGCACCCTTATTCGAATATCGCTCTCGTTTTTATAAATTTTTAGACTGGTTTGAGGGAAGAAACGATGGGATATTGTGATTCTTGGGGGAACCAGCGAAGCGCCATGGCTAATAGGTTCAGAGGTTGGAGTTCGGAAACGAGATGGAGAGGAGGAAAACGGAGGAGGAAGGAGAAGAAAGAAGGCCGGTTCGGATCGTGGGCAAGGAGAGGAGAGGAAGAAGAAGGTGAGTGACGAGACGGAGGTTCGTGGTGACGGCAGAGGCGTGTATCGTGGGGGGTTGCAACAATTCGACAAAGACGCCGATCACTCAATTTCACGATCCGTGAGTGGGCGATCCCTCTGCCCCGCGATTCGAAGGAGGGCGATCCCTCTACCCTGCGATCCGAAGGAGGGTGATCCCTTTACCCTGCGATCCGAAGGAGGGCGAACTGTCATACATATCGCGGTCCAATTCGTAATTCACGATCCAAACAAACTTTGAACCTTAGATGATGCCTTGTCACCATAAAATTCTGAACAGTTAGGCTAGGGCCTTGATGTCGGACTTTCTGGACTAAATGACCACATAATTTGACTGCCTACGACGATTAATATTTTGATGACCTTGATAATTTTTACGCTTTATCTTTAATGCATGCACAAGCACACACACCGGCACTTGCACACACGGGGGACGGGTAGCTTTAATCTCATTTTTCATGTTTTCTCGCCTAGCAGTAATGTCGGATAATCAATCTTCTTCAAGATCCGCTACAGAAACGGAGTCCGAGGTTCCTGAGCAATACAACCCTGAGGTCCCTCCAATTAACCCAGGTGGTGAAGATTCTGGCTCTGAATACGAGGCAACGGAATCAAATCCGTCTGAAAGTACTTCATCTAGTGAAGAATCTGAGATAGACATGCGAGCTCCCGACGAGATTCCTGGCGCGCTCGGAATAGATAAATTTTCTGATTCTTTAGCATCCAAACTCGATGATATAAAGTTTAAAAGAATCTGCCTGAGACACGGGATCCCTTGGGATGATGTCATGACACCCGGTAGCAAAGATAGACCCCACTTAGCTCCGGAAGGGTATATGGCAATCAGTCGAACCATGTGCTTGGTAGGAGCTATTCCTCCGTTTCCTTCAATCGCCATCGAGACTTTAAAACGACTGGGTATCGCTCCGATGTAGCTTCATTCCAATGCCTACGCGTCTCTATACACCTTATATATTGCATATGCGGAGATCCTACACACCGAACTCACATTCAGAGATTTGACATTCTTCTTTCTTTTCAAGCATCGTTCCTCGGCAACCCCAAACTTCTCTTTCTTTGAATCGGTGGCGAATATGAAGGTTTTGTATGATGGATATAGCAATATAGGGGATCCTAAGTCTGATTGGTTCTATATAAAGAAACAGGCCGGATGCTCAAGAAGATGGCTTAAATCAAGTAAACTTCAAGCTTTTAACTGAATATCTTGTTCAAGAAGTCAAGGCGTTAACATTCTTCCTCCTTTTTCTTTGTCTTAAACAGATCACGTCTTCCCGAAAACGGAGGGTCCGTTATACAACAATCGATTGTCTATTCTTCTTCAAAGCAGGTCTGACTTTCTAAGGATCAAAAAATGCATTACTGACGAGAATCTTCATAAGCATCATCTTCTGGATATAAGATTTGGACTTGGCGCTGGCGGCAAACCCTATAAGTACGTGCCCCCATCGGAGGGAGAGGGAACATCGCAAGCGATAGAAACAACTAAGTTCCGCAAGAGTCCTTCCCCGATAGTCATCCAAGACGATGAGGACCTAAATATATACAAAGGGGACGAGGCCCGTGGTGACAAGTCCAAGGAAATCCCAGTTTCTACTCCAATCGAATCTATTGCTCCCGATGACTTGACAGACGAACATCTATTCAATGAGCTGAGCAAAATTCCTCTGCCCGACGATGTATATATAGAGAGAGACTTTGAAGGGGGGCCATTCTTCCCTGCTTCTGAGGAGGCCATTGCTCCAACTAGAGAACAAGAAACTAGTCAGATGAGCCTGTCTTCAGGCCCGGGTCTGTTAGTGGGAATTATATGGGATACACAAATTACACGCACTATCTGACCCCGCACTCTTATATCGTCAGTATTCAAAGTTTTAATATGCTCTTTTCTTTTTTGCAGGAAAGATGTCCCGCAGGCGATCTTATCCTTATCGTTCTCTTCGTGAGGGCACACCCAGTCTTCATCCAGGTACTGAGCGTTCTCGAGGCCCTTCTAACAAGCCAACTTCCTCGCAACCCCGGTCTCCACCAAAATCGACCTCTACCAAGCCTTCCAGTTATCCAGTAGTTCCTGCAGGGGGAAAGAAACTTCCTAAAGAGTTGACTCCTCCAAAGAGTGCACCTTCCCACAGCAGGTTGTCAAAAAGGCATCACAAATCTAAAGACAAAAGCAAAGATCCAATCAAAGAGTCTGAAAAGGAGAGGAGTGACGTCGTCCCTTCCAGCCAGCCAGAGTTAGCTGCCCCTGGGTCACGGGACTACATCCATGGCCCCGAGATTCAAGGTAGGCTGGAAAAGCTGAGGGAACAATTCCCAGACATATTCTTTGACAGGATGACGTTTGTTCCAGCCTTGGAACCGGTCCCTAAGAACTGGGATAATGAAGTCGTCGGGCACATCCGCCACGTTGCCAGGCAGTATGAGATGATGAAGAAACATGCAATTAACCTTTCAGAAGTCATCCGATCGCTTGAAATAGAAGCACATAGATCTAAGGCGAAACTTGAAAACAACGAAAGGGCCAGGACAAAGATGGAGAAGGACCTGGAGGATGCTTAATCCCAACTTGCTTTGGCGCGGAGAGACGTCGAGAATTATAAAACCGAATTGGAGAATGCTAAAAAACGCTTTCATTCGGAACTTGACTCCAATAGCCAAGAGAAAATAGCCCTAAAGAAGGAGGTTGAAGATCTCAAAATGGCCAACATTGAGTTGAAAACAGCACAAGGCCATTTCGAAGCTGAGAGAGCTGCTTGGGAAGCAGAAAGAGCAAGTTTGGAAGAAAGTTTGGCTTTGGCAAAAGCGGAAACGCTGACCTTGAATGATCAAGTTGCAGATGCGGAGAGACGGGCAGCTCTCGCCGAACAGAATGTTGAAAGTGCCATCGAAATGGCTACTGCCTCAAACAACAAGCTCCTCGAGAGAGAGAAGGATATCGAGGGGTTTGAAGAGATGATCTTTGACTTCCTTGGCCAAGTCCTGAAAACCCGCAGCATTTCGTAGATCCCGGATTACCACGTTACTTTAGCCAATCTATGGGATGCCATTGTTGAGGGTGAAAAGCAGAGATTGGGAGTCGAAGAAATTGATGAAGATGAGTTAATGAAGAGTATCTTAAGGGATAACGAGCCTGAGGACCTGGCAGAGGGTCGTCGTTTGATTCTAGCGGAGATGGAAAAGGAGAGGGCCCTGGCTAAGGGTAAAGGCAAAGCTGATGAAGGTTCGAGTTCAGCCGTGGAGCCCAAAACCTCTGGAGTTTAGGATCTGCAGAAGGTATCTCCCTTTTTTCTCCACAATTCGTCAAAGCAATTGTGAATTGTCGTCGTCTGGTAGAACAACCAATTGAATTAGTAACGTATGTTCCTCATAATACAGGTGGTGAGCCTGCCGACACGGGTGTTGAAAAAGAAAAAGAGGCGGGGAAGGAGGCTGTCTCGCCAAGTGCCAGCGCTGATATATCAAAGCAGGCTGAAGACACAATAGCAGAGAAAAGCATCCCGGCACCTAGTACTGGTGTTTCCAAGGACGCTGAGACCATTGAGGCCTTGAAAGACATGGATGGGCGCCATGTAGAGGATGAGGAAGATATTATTGGCGCCAAAAAGGCCTACGACAACGACGACGAAACCTTGGCCAACAAAAAGGCTAGGCACGAAAAAGAGATGGCTTCGAAGAAGGTGGCAGATGAGGCTTTGGACGTAGTCCCTCTTGCAGAATTTGATCCCAAAACCGGGATGATTTTGAAAATCCAGCTCAAATCCATCAGGAGACAGCTTCATTTCGCAAATCCTGATGACTTCCCGGCTTCCCTTTCTGATAGAAGGAAGAGAAAGGAGGTGGAAGAGGAATCTTCTGAAGAGTCGGATGTTCCTCTCATAGACAAAAGGAAGAGGAAGAAAGGGGATCAATTCGAAGACGACAGGACGAAGCTGGAGAAACAGAAGCAGGAGAAGAGGCCAAAGCGTAAATAGGATATTGTTGTTTGTTGATATTTTGTCTTTAGGTTTTCCACTGGTCAAGAAATGTAATTATGAGACTGGTCCACACTTTCCTTTCTAGGTTGTCATTCACTTTGTTAGTTCGCAGTATATAAATGAAAGTTTATCTCTTTTTGCATCTTTGTGTACCTGTATTCAAATAAACTTTCCATGTTTAGTCATAGACCATCTAATTATAATTACAAATTAGTCAAAGAACAGAAAGAAAATTTTTCGCGTTGCATTGCTGCATTAAAGTTCATGGGTATACGCATATGACCCCCAAATCAATCGTTAATGTAGCGCTTAACTAGGGCTTATTAAAGATTGATTAGCATTATTTGCGGGTTGCCCCCTATTTCTGAATATGGGGTACTTAGAGAATTTCACAAGATAACTGTTCTAATGGTACCAAATTTTTGGCACCTTTCTCAGCGCTTATCCATAGACTCCTTTATACTCTCCTGGCGGTTGCTGGGGTTAGAGTTCAAATTCAATAGTTCAATTGGTCCTTGTTCCTTCAGCAGGGAAGGAGTTCATTCTCAGCGCTTACTCTGAGACGCTTTTTATACTCTCTCTCTCTCTCTCTCTCTGGAGAGTTAGAGTTCGAGCTCAGCGATTCATTCGCTCCCCGATCCTTCAGCGAGGAAAGAGCTCTTTTCCCAGCGCTCAATCGGAGACGCTTTTTATACTCTCTCTCTCTGGAGAGTTAGAGTTCGAGCTCAGCGATTCGTTTGCTCCCCGATCCTTCAGCGGGGAAGGAGCTCTTTCTCAGCGCTCAACCGGAGATGCTTTTTATACTCTCTCTCTCTGGAGAGTTAGAGTTCGAGCTCGGCGATTCGTTCGCTCCCCGATCCTTCAGCGGGGAAGGAGCTCTTTCTCAGCGCTCAACCGGAGACGCTTTTTATATTCTCTCTCTCTCTGGAGAGTTAGAGTTCGAGCTCAGCGATTCGTTCGCTCCCCGATCCTTCAGCGGGGAAGGAGCTCTTTCTCAGCGCTCAATCGGAGACGCTTTTTATACTCTCTCTCTCTGGAGAGTTAGAGTTCGAGCTCAGCGCTTCGTTCGCTCCCCGATCCTTCAGCGGGGATGGAGCTCTTTCTCAGCGCTCAACCGGAGACGCTTTTTATACTCTCTCTCTCTCTGGAGAGTTAGAGTTCGAGCTCAACGATTCGTTCGCTCCCCGATCCTTCAGCGGGGAAGGAGCTCTTTCTCAGCGCTTAACCGGAGACGCTTTTTATACTCTCTCTCTCTCTGGAGAGTTAGAGTTCTATCAACGATATAATATACTTTATTGTATCCTCAAAATTTTGACTTGCAATTACATTCCATTCTGATGGATGGCATTTATGATTATATGCTTCTGGGATTGTTGGATTATTCATAGTGATTTCCATAAAAAATAAACAAGCAGATAAATAAAGGTGCAGTAAAGGTAAATGACACACAAGATTTTTATAGTGGTTTGGTCGAATCATGACCTACGTCCACTTTATAATTTTTTGCTTTAAGGAATCAGACTATTCTAGGAAAGTCATGCCTTGTACATGGTTTTCAACAAAGCAAAAGAACAGATTTGAAACTTTCATGTTAAGTATGGCCGTAAATGTTGGGCATTCCACACTCTGGGGATTTCCTTTCCATCTACGGTTGCCAGCTTGAAGGTTCCATTATCAAGCTTGCTCAGAATGGAGTACGGTCCTTCCCACTTTGCTCCCATATGAGTTGGGGGGTGGAAAGACACGTTTCAGAACCAAGTCTCCGGGTTCCCAGGTTCGGGCTCGAACCTTTTTGTTGTAATATCGAGCGACCTGTTGTTTGCATCTCAAGGCACGCAGGTCTGCTTCGTCCCTCTTTTCTTCGATCATATCCAGGGATTCAAGGAGCAATTCATTATTGGTCATTGGATCATAATAAGTCACCCGGTGAGAAGGTACCTTTATCTCAACCGGGATTACCGCTTCCATTCCAAAAGCAAGGGAGAAGGGGGTATGTCCCGTTGCCGATTTATATGTTGTCCTGTAGGCCCATAGTGCCAAGGGCAATTCATCAGGCCACATGGCTTTGGCCCGCTTCAGTCTTCTTTTCAGAATGGACTTAATCACTTTATTCGCAGCTTCGACTTGTCCGTTCGATTGCGGGCGCGCCACAGAGGTGTATCGATTCTCAATGTGGTATTTTTGGCAGAAATTTTTGAATTCAGCGCTATCGAACTGAGTTCCGTTTTCCGTTATCACAATCTTTGGAATCCCAAATCGATAGATGATGTTTCTAACGATAAAGTTGATCACTCGTTTGGTTGTGATTGTAGTTAGTGGTTCAGCCTCGACCCACTTAGTGAAATAATCCACGGCCACAATAGCGAACTTCGCTCCGCCCCTTGCTATGGGGAGACTTCCAATGATATCAATTCCCCACATAGCGAAAGGCCATGGGCTCATCATTGTTTTTAACTGATTAGGAGGTGCTCTAGGTATTTTTGAAAATCTCTGGCACGCATCACACCATCGTGCGTATCTTGCCGCATCCTTGTTTATGGTAGGCCAGAAATAACCATGCCGCAACACCTTTTTTGCAAAAGTTTGCCCTTCAGTGTGATCGCCGCATTCGCCTTCGTGTACCTCCTGCAGCACACGCTTGATGTCGTCGTGAGCTATACACCGGAGGAGGGGCATCGAAAATCCTTGTTTGTAAAGAACTCCGCCTTGTAGAACGTATCGGGCAGCTTTACGAATTACTTTACGCCTCTCGCTTTTCTTGGTTGGAAGCGCTCCATTCATCAGGAAATTCTTTTAAGGGGTCATCCATGAATCCCTCTCTGGTTCCGCATCTAGTATTAGATCGATCTCCATTTGATCAATACTAGGGGACCGAAGTACCTCAACGGGGGCTAGCCCGGTCTTTTCAGGATCGTCGGAACTAGCCATCTTTGCCAACTTATCCTCCTGTAGATTCTCTGACCGCGGTATATGAGATATGCTGTAGTGATCAAAATCGTTTAGCAACTCCTTCACTTTCTTCAAGTATAAAATCAATCTTGCACTTTTAGCTTGGAATTTTCCAGTAACCTAGTTCACAACTAACTTGGAGTCGCAAAAGATGTTCAGCTTTGTGACCTCTAATTCCTTTGCGATTCTTAATCCGGCTATCAAGGCTTCATATTCAGAGTCGTTGTTAGTGGCGTGAAACTCCATCCGGATAGCATAGGATATCAATCGCTTCTCTGGAGTTTCAAGCACTATTCCAGCGCTGGATCTTTCGTCATTCCTAGCGCCATCAGTATACAATCTCCAGGCATTGGGATCGAAAAGTAATTTTGAAGGATCGACTTCTTCATTGGCTATATCTTCCTCCAGGACGGTAAACTCTACTATGAAGTCGGCTATCACTTGCCCCCGAATTGACCGTCTGGGCTGAAAGTTCAGATCAAATTTACTTAACTTAATGTTCCATTTGAGTAATCTTCTAGACGCCTCTGTTCTCTGTAAAACTTGCTTGAGTGGGTGATCGGTGTATACAGTAATGGGAAGCGCCTGAAAATAATGTCGAAGCTTTCTAGAGGCGATCAGTAAACTATACGCCAACTTTTCTATCCTTGGATAACTACGCTCTGCAGCCGTCAATTTTTTGGTCACGTAATACACAGGTCTTTGGACCTTATCTTCTTCTCTTACCAACGCTGAGCTGATCGCATGGGATGACACTGCCAGATACACGAATAAGTCCTTGTGACCCATTGGCTTAGATAATACCAGCGGTTTCTCCAGGTGCCTTAGTAAGTTCTGAAACGCTTCTATGCAGTCGGGCGTCCATTTGAAATGGCGTTTTCCCCGCTTTATTAATTTGAAGAATGGGATGCACTTATCCGTAGCCCTGGAGATAAATCTGCTTAGTGCGGCTACTTTCCCTGCAAGGCTTTGCACATCCTTAATTTGCCTAGGTTCCTGAATGTCTCTGATTGCCGCGATCTGGTCTGGGTTAATCTCAATCCCACGGGAACTGACGATGAACCCCAAGAATTTTCCGGAGGCAACACCGAATGAACATTTGGTTGGGTTGAGTTTCATTCCGTACATTCGAAGAATGCCGAACATCTCTGCCAAGTCAGTAGTGTGTTGGGAAGATTGCTTGGACTTAACCAACATATCGTCGACGTATACTTCCATTGTTTTCCCGATCTGGTTATAAAACATTCTGTTGACTAAACGTTGATATGTAGCGCCTGCATTCTTCAAGCCAAAGGGCATCACTACATAGCAATATAATCCCAGATCCGTGATAAAACTAGTGTGTTCTTGATCCGGAACGTGCATCGGAATCTGGTTATATCCTGAATAAGCATCCATAAATGAGAGAAGTTCATGACCCGCCGTCGAGTCCACCAGCTGGTCGATCCGGGGCAATGGGAAACTATCTTTTGGGCAGGCTTTGTTCAAATCCGAGAAGTCGATACACGTTCGCCACTTCCCGTTGGCCTTCTTTACTAGGACTGGATTTGAAATCCAGTCTGGGTAGGTCGAGTCTCTGATAAATCCATTACTCTTTAGCTTTCCAACCTCTTCTTTCAAGGCAGCAGACCTCTCTGGGCCCAACATACGCCTTTTTTGCTTTACCGGAGGATGTTTAGGGTTAATGCTTAATGAATGGCTCATGATTGATGGGGATATCCCACACATGTCTGCGTGGGTCCAAGCAAATACATTCAAGTTGTTTTTTAAGAAATCCGTCAATTCTTTAACGAGATTCGGATTTAACTGGGATCCAATCTTAAGGACCTTCTCTGGGTCACTATCATCGATCGGTACATCCACAGTTGTCTCGTTGGGAGTCGCCATTATGCCCCCAGGTTCTTGATCCTCTCTGGGATCTATATCCTCGGGCAACTCTCTGGGCGACTCTCCAACGGCTATCCTCTTTAGTTGCTATATGGTCTCCGCCCCTGTAGGGGGAGAAGCGCCTTTGGTTTCAATGTCCCCTCCATTGCGAAGTAACTTTAGCTCGGCAACATAACATGCTCGCGCAGCAACCTGATCTCCTCTGGCGATACCAATGCCAGCTTCTGTGGGGAATTTCAATAACAAGCACCAGGGGGCTATAGAGGCTCTAAACTTTGCGAGGGTCGGTCGGCCCAAGAAGGCATTGTAGGGAGATTCAACATCCAAAACCACGAAGGGAAGGATTCTCACTCTCTGGCGTTCTCCTTCCCCAAGCGTAACCGGTAACTCTACATAACCCATTGGAGCGATGGATGCTCCGTTAAATCCACGGATCCATCCTTGACAGGGCTTCAAGTCTTTTATTTCGAGGTTCATCTGGTCAAATGTCCTTTTGAAAAGAATGTTGACGGAACTCCCGTTGTCCACTAAAACCTTATGAACAGTGGCTGGTCCAATAGGTACTGTAATTACAAATGGATCTTCAGTCGGAGCGTGGACTCCAATGCTTTCTCGTTCTCGGAAAACGACATCGTCGGTCATCATCTTTTGTTGCTTCACCGGGATATTGTCCTCGGGGTTGCTACACTCCCCTACCTCGAGGTGTTGCTTGGCTGCATTGACATATTGATCCAATGCCTTGGAACTATGCCCGGTGAGATAAAGTCCTCCGATTACGGTATTGATAACAATATTCTTTCCCTTTTGCTGGGCAGTTGGCCTGGCAGCATGTTGATTCTGGTTCTGATTTGGGGCCTGTACTACTTGCCCCCTATCTCTGGGTGTTACTCTGTATTCATCTAACTTTCCTTCTCGAAGAAGCCTCTCGACTACATCTCTTAGGTGACGGCATTCATTTGTCGAATGACCATGAATCTGATGAAAAAGACAAAACTACCCTGTTTCACGTTCTTTTTCTGTCGACTCTCTGGGAGGTGGCCTCTTATTCTGGAGGACGTTATAAGAATCCATGAAGATATTTTCCAGAGTATCATTTAGTGGCGTATAACTCTCTAAGGCTCTGGGACGAGTCCTTCTCTGGGAGTCGTTCCTTGGTTCCTCTTCCGGTTGTTGCCATTACTATTATTATCATTGTTCCCCGATTGACGACCACCTTGATTCCGATTTCCGACGTTAACTTCGACCTTCCCCGAGCTGTCTCCTGTCTGCTTAATGGCGACATTGCTATGGATTTCCTCCTTATCGGCCGTTTTTGCCTTTTGGTTAGCATATACTTCTTCCCGTCGTAAGTGTACGTTAGCCTTCTCGTAGAATAATTCTCTAGTATGGGGTGGCTTGCCTGCCAGGTATCTCCCAAATTCAGTATCTTTATCTACTCCGTCAATCAGAGCTGCGACAACTGTTGGCTCATAGGGATCTTTAACTTCAGTAGCGGCCAGGTTGAAACGGTCTAGGTACACCCTCAAACTCTCGCATGGTCGCTGCTTGACAAGGAACAAGTCAATCGCACTCTTTGTCTTTTGTGCATAGATGCGGAATTGTTCTACGAACTTTTCACTTAACTCCCTGAAGCTAGAAATCGATCTTGCTGGTAAGCGAGTGAACCATAACAATGCTACATCCTCCAAGAATATGGGAAAGGCTTTGCATTTGACATCGTCAGAAACTGCGGCAGCGGTCATTGACCAAGAATATCTCATCAGATGCTGGACGGGATCAGACCTTCCCGCGTATCGGTTCATCTGCGGCATGTTGAAACGCCTCGGGAAAGTCACATCTAAAATATCATCAGTGAAAGGGGTGTGACTGCGGTCAATTCCCTAATCTTCATTCCGTTGTCCACGGCTATCTGCCAGAATTTGATGGATCATGGCTGCCACATTTGCACTGGTCAGCGGAGGTTCAGGGTCAATGCTTCTGGCTTGGCGGGGTTCTCTAGTCTCTCTTCCGGGAGCAGTCACAAAATCTGGGGCTCGGATAGGGCTTTGTTGCCCCCTGTTACCATGAGCATGTGCGCGACGACGGGGCTGAGGTAGTCTGTTCTGTACAGAATTGTCCGCATCTCGAGCTCTGGGAGTTGCGGCGTGATCGTTCACATTACGGTTTGAGGGCTCCGCCTCCAACGCTTCTTCTTCCCGTGATGGCAGGGTTCCGAACCGAAGCTGCTCTATGTTTTCGGCTCTCTCATATGGTCGCCGCGGAGGTCTCGGCGATTCCTTTGACGAAGAAGAATATCCTAGAGTGAGCGGACGAGCTGGTGGCATCCTTTGCCTTGCGAGTTCATCAAGCCTTCTATCCATAGCAGTCAAATTTTGTCGCAGGACGGAGCTTTCCTGCCTTTGGGCAGCCAACTCATCAAACAGTCTCTCCCACATTTCGGAAAAGCGAGAGAGATCCCCCTCAGTAACGGGAGCCGCAGGGTCATATTGATCATCATCACTTTCTCTTATGCGCTAAGAGCTTGAGCCAGGTCGAGCGGAGGAGCCAGGACGGTAGGAGCGAGCCATAGGCTCCTTTCCAGGTCGAGTTGTAGTCCGATCATCAATTCGGATCGTTGTGGTTCGAGGATGGTGGCTCGCTATGCCCCCTTGGGATCGGTTCGTGGTCACAGTACGCGGAGGGTTCGAGGCGTTATCTCGGGATCGAGTAACAACTCCTACAGTAGTCCGGATCGCCTCGTTCTCGTCGATTCGGAGCGTGGCGTCTTCATCGGATCAGTTCGCCCCCTGCGCTTCGCGACCCAGAGTTTCCTCATTGGCTAGCTCGTGCACACTTTCTTCGATTGCTTCATTTGCTGTTTCATTTGTCCGTGAAGCTCGTACTTCCTTAGATCTCTTTCCAGCCATGATATCTGAATCGCTGGAATCTTCAAAGGACTGAATAGTGAAACTTTATGACTGTTTTCTCAGTGAAAGCACCAAAATGTTAGATCAAAATTTGGACCTAACACCCAAATTGTTCTGAATCTTGTATAATTTTAACTGAAGAATCGAGAAAAAGAAAATAACACACAGAATTTATAGTGGTTCGGCGTTAATGAGCCTACGTCCACTTTATATGTTATTGATTATACTTCGAATGCTGGTACAATCAATTATTTCTCTCTAGCTCACTTTTACAATTGTGATTTCTCTCAGTAATCAAGCAATAAAACTGATAAGAAATGGTAGTATGACAATAATGGCGGAATCAGTCCTTAATATTGCCAAAAAGATCCCAAAAAGTGCCAAGTTCTGGGCTATTTATAGCTGATTTTGTCAGGCGGGTCGTGGTAACACGTGGCACGAATCCCGAGAACATCGGATCGCATCGCCATCGTTGAAGAAATAGTCAAATTATACGTTGTGGATAGGTGTCGCGATCCCCTTGAAAATCGGATCGTGCAAATGGGGAGAATCGGTCAAAATGACGGTTAGGGACACGTGTCGCTGGATCCGTGCGTCTCGGATCGCTGAGGACTAGCTCGTGTTTGAACGGGTCAGGGGCTCCTCCATGCATCAGGGGATCGGATCGGTCTATACTGAGCAATAATACATGTATGGATCGAATCACATAGAAGTGTCGTTTCGCTGATGAAATGGGGGCGATCCGATAAGGTGCGGTCCGATATGGGGCGATCCGATGAGGGGCGATCAGATGGCGCGATCCGTTCTTTCAGGTACTTAGAGAATGTGGTTTCATTCTTTCTTCTTATGAATGAACCTAGGTGGCTTGGTCAAAAAGCTAGCCAACACTGCCAAATATATGCGAATGCGTTAGTTAGGGAATGGGAGAAAAAGGTTAGAATTGACATAATTTTAGTAATGTTTATGAATTGGGCATATAATTCAAAAAGGGGGAAAAAGGGGCATGGTTACCTATAATACGTAGGTAAATTTGTATAAGAGTGAAATGTCTAATAATTAAAATTAGAAATTGTAATTGCACTTATAACACGAGCTTAGGTTGCATTACTGGTGTAAGTCTGCCCGGACCCAACCGGCATATCCAACAACCACTAATGTTGAACCTAATGGGAGAAGTCTAAGTGCACAAATACGAATTCGGCTAAGATACGAGGTTACGCCCAATTTGTGGAATAAGACTGCCCGGATCCGACCGGCATATCCAACATCCACAAGTTGCAGGCCTAATGTGAGAGGTCTAGCGCATTATAAACCATAAATGGACATGATAACGAATTGGACTACTTAACCTAATCTAATCCATAGGGATTGTATGATTATGAACTAAAGTTATGGTTAAGTAAAATTGGTTGGACAGTGGGTGGGTTAAGCAAATTTGGAAGGGGTGGGTAATATTTACACATATAGGCCCGCAAAATTTAACCCGATAAGGTTATGTAATTAAAGGCACCTAGTGGTATACATAACCAGTGGAAATAATGAAGTTATGTAATTAAATACACCTTTTAGGGTAAGCACAACTTGTAGAAATGATAGGGTTATGTAATTAAATACACCTAGTGGTATACATAAGCAAAGAAAACCTAGTGGGGATACAAGACAAGGGGGAGAGATTGTATCATATTGCGTGGGATCCGTTTCATCCCGTAACCCAGAGTAGGTATCAAAACATGTACTCTATACTAGGTCGGAGAAGGGGCACGCTTACTGGACGGTTTGTAAGAGATCCAAACGTGGAGGATGGTGTGGGTGGCGCAAACCAACCGGGACATGTGCGTGCATGAGCCGGGTAGAGAGGGATAAGACGACCATGACACCTGTAGATATGAGACTATGCATATCAGCATGGGGTTGCCACTTTAGGACATGATACATCCTACGGTGGGGCCATCACGTAGTATCTATGTGGATTAGGGAGCCGATCGATTAGGGTAATGATTAGGGTACATTTGGACATATGCCTAAGTCTACCACCTTATATTGGAAGGGATCGTCTCATTCTGGATATACTAGTAATAATGCAGAGTAATCATTAGGGAAGCGTATACACCTTATCCTGCCTACCTTGTCATACCTGTCTTTTATGTGGTAATCTCTCTCATCCACTTTATATGCATATCATGCTACTTTTATTTATTTATTTGCTAAAAGTAACTAAACTCGCCAGACTTTATGTCTGACCCTTTTTGTTTCCTCTTCTTTCTTCCGTTTTCCTTCCTCCGCCCAGGTTCGCGGGAAGGGAATTCTCAGGCTTAGTCAAGACTCAGTTATCATCTTACTAGAAGCTTCTTTCGAAGTATGGCTCAAGTTCTTATCTCTACGATGGCTTAGCTCTTTTTCTTAGCGAATTAAATTGTGCTTTTTATAGTTATGTACTCTGATGGTACAAGACAAAAGTTATATTGTTGTAAAGGTTTTTGTGACTTATGGTAGACTGTGCAGTATGATTTATGTTTGAAATAAAAGTTTGAATTTCTGCGGCTATCTTTTTTATATCTGCCTTGTAATTATTCTGTGTCTGTTTACCTATAACGCTTTACGGAACCTAATGCATTCCCTTAGTGAGTGACGTCAATGGATGTGGGGTATCACACTATATGCCTGTCATGATACTTTTACTTATTGATATGCTAAAAGTAACTGGACTCGCCAGACTTTATGTCTGACCCATTTTGTTTCCTCTTCTTTCTCTTCCGTTTCCCTCCCACGTTCTCAAGTTGGGAATACTCAATCTTGATCAGGATTCTTCTTTCATCTTGCTTGGAGCTGCTTAGATGTACTACTTGATTTCATATCTCTCTCCACTATGGCTATATTTTAGGGATTATGCTTCTTTATTATTGTACTCTGATGATTTTAGTACAAGACAGAAGTTTTAAAAATTGATGTACTAGGTCTTCTGCATTTCAGACATATGAGGTAACCATGTTTTGAATTACGATGTGTTTCATAAAATTTTAAATTCCACTGCTATTTATTATCCGTCTTGTAATGTTTCTATTTACGTAACACTTCAAGAAACTTAATTCATTCCCTCAATGAGTGACATCAACGGACGTGGGGTGTCACAGCTTTGAAGTGAATTCAAGGAGGAATGCTCAAAGTGTTTTGAAGTGTTCATTGATCGTTATAATGGAACGAATGTGAAGATGACTCAAGATGATTTGAGCTCGTGGATAATGGTTTATCAAAATGGGATCTGAGCTTATGGATAGTCGCTGACGATGACGATTAGAGATATTAGAGGCCCAGGAATTATTATTGTTGTAGGTTCTTGTGGGCTCGAAGCAGGGGTATAATAGGGACGCCTAAAAGACTAGTGAGATAGTCGAGTACCTAGGCAGTCACAAAGAGGTTAGTTGTTTTGGAGAGGCAAATGTATGTGGGACGCGCAGTAGTCTATCTAGAACTGGGGTCACCATTAGCCCTTGACGGATGACATGATGATTTGGCCAGTCATACGATTAATGATGGTTTCAAAGATGGACTAACATTGATAGCCAGAGTCATGAGTGATGATCGTTTTTTCTTGAATCATCTTTTGTAGATTATTTGTAAAGACCCGGATTTTTGACCTGTTAATTTTAAATATTTAATATTTGTTTTAAATATTTAGTTGATAATATAAATTAATTTTTATATTGAGTTATCGATTTAATAATCAAATATAATTTAATTTAGAATATATCAAATTATTGTTATTCAAAATATAATTGAAATCGAAGTTAAAAACTGAATCAAAATGATTCATATGGTAATTAGGAATTTTATTTGATATATACGATAATAAATAATAATTTATTTTCGAAGAATTTTTTTTGAATTTAAATTATATTGTATTAATTTATTTTGGTTATTTATATTTATATTTAAATTAAATATCAAAATATATTCAGTTAGTTCAGAATAGTGTTATACTGCTGAAACAACAGTAGTTTCGTTAACATTGCAGTTCATGATTTCAATTAATGCACCCCGAGATATTTGATTGTGGATAGGTTTGAAATCAAATCGATATCCATTTAAAAAGAATAAAAATCGCTTTATATCGAATCATATTAAATACGAAATCAAATCAGAATCTATCTAAAAAGAATAAAAGATCTATTTATATCAAATCAAATCATGCATACCCCCTTTTATCCATTTCATTTTCGCCTGTAATTTGATCCAGACTTCAGTAATAAAATCACTCTTCTTTTTCATTTTAATCATATCGCAACACCCTTATTTCTTTTATTTCCAATTTCGCTCCTCAACAAAGAAATCCGAAGGACATCCATTTATTTGAAAATCTTCATCAAACAAAAGTAAAATCCAATAGTATATTAGATCAATCGATCCAATTACCTCGTCGTCTATGTGGAATGCGCGAAGGATTGGTGAGTTGGGAGGTCCCTACAATCACGTTGATCCTGGCGATGAGGAGGGAAGGTCGCGATTTTGTTTATGGTGTTGGAGGACAACATCGATACTGGAACCATCATGAATTGAGGTCAAAAGGGATTGAGTGAGGCGTTGCTATTGGGAGAGGTGCGAAATCACTCTGGGGAGGTTTGACAGTCTCAGCAGTACATTAGGATTTGAGTTCATAAATTTTTAGGCATTTCGAAACTACTCGATGAACTATTGGAGTTGCAAGGTCTTCAAGGGAAGAATGCAAGTTCAGGTACAAAGGAGGAATGCGAGTCAGTTTTGAGGTTCCAAGCCTTTGGGGCCAGAAGTGGTTTGTACAAAAGGGGAGTGAATGGTGAGATCTGATGTTGGTTTTAGTAGGAAGGAATAGATACCGAGGTAGGATTTTTGGGAGAAACCAGGAAAAATAATAATGTAGAGGAAGACAGTGAGGGTTCATTGCTCCAAGGTGGTTCTCGAATGTTTAGGTGCAGTGGTTTGACCTTCGGGAGCAACTGGGTTCAAGGCAAAGAGGTTCATGTCATTCAAGTTAAATGAACAAGCTTTGAAAACAATTTGTGATGAAGTTAAATGAATTGGCATTTGCAGTTCTACTTATCAGGGATTGGAGTCGGACTGTGGAATAAGAATGGTGACAGTTAGCATAAGGTTATGGGTTATCGACAATAAGGTAACAAATTTAAATAAACTTCATTATACTATCAATTTATTTTATATATATGATCTTATAAATTAATAATAAAGGAAAATTTAAATTGTTATGAGGTCTGATTGGAATAAACAAGTCACGATGGGTGTGTAGCTGCGAAATGAATGGGTTGGAGTTAGAAAGAATTTTAAATTCAATCAAACATGGTTAGATTTAATTGGGAAAGCAACCAGGATGGATCACAAATAATAAAAATCACTGATGAGTAAATCTCACTCTTTTTATTTAGAATTATTTTATCCGTTAAAATATTTGTTCGATGGTTGTTTGCTTGCATTAAAATATTACTGTGGCTACTATAATATATATTTGTTATTTAGGCTTGGTGGTTGCTATTATATATATATTGGTGGTTGGATTTCCCGCAGTATCATTAGCGGATGCCCACGGTACCATTAGCGGATGATTACTCTATACGCCCCACGCTATGATAGTGGATGACCTTCATACCGCGATATCCTGCCACGAAGCAGGATGGGTATTATTTCTGTTGACAAACGTCTGTGGATGCAGGAAAACAGGTTGGAGGAATCCAACTGGATTCCTCCAAAATATTTTTATTTGTTTGTTTTCATATATATTATCATATATGATGTGTTGATTGATAATTGAGTGGTTTGATTATTGAATATCACTGGGGACAAAATGTTGATATATAAAAATATCGTGAAAGGGATATTTGAAATTTAAAAGGGGAAATCTATTTTTTTTAAATATAATTTGAATTTTTAATGGGCTATAAAAATATTAACTTGTTTTGAATATAAAACAAGTATTGAATTTATAAATGTTGTTTATAAATCGATAATGCGGGATTTGAAATGAATTTATAAACGTGGTTTATAAATTAATAATGCAAAGAAGTGAAATGAATTTGTAAACAGTGTTTATAAATAAAGTGGAAAATTATCATTTGATAAATTTGAATATTTAAATTCAAATGTGAATTTAAATATAAAAATGCGGTAATCGTTTTAAAGAAATAGACGATGAATTTATTCTGATTTCCAGAATATAATTTGAACTAAAATAAATCCGTAAGGATTTATGATTTGAATTCGATTAATTCGAATTTATTTAACTAGAAGTAAAATGAATATGAAAATAAATTGGGTGTTATGTGTATATATATATCAGTTATTTTAAATAGAAATTTCCAAAATAATATTTTGGTTTTAAATAGATTTAAAAGACTTGTTTAAATATAAACAAGGAAATTTATAAAATGGTGTTTACAAATATTATGAATTAATTATCAAGAGATAATTTGATTATTTAAATTCAAATGTGAATTAAAATAGAATTTTGAATATAGAAAATTCAAATAGAATTTGAATATAGAAAATTCAAATAAAAATTGAAAATAGAATTGGAAAAATAGAAAGTTGAAATCATTTCGAAATGGAAATGACGAAATATGTTTCAAAATAGGATTTTTAAACAGAATAGAAAATAAATCCAAAGGATTTATAATTTGTAAAGGAATTGGAATTTGATATAAAAGATCGAAGTATTTATAAATTTTCTGCCGAGTAAGGAAAAATCTACAATGATAGAAAATCGAAAATATTATGTTGAATTGGGAAACTGATTTGATATATATATATATCAAAAATATATCAGAATGGAGTTGAAATTTATTATAAACGAAGTTTAAACGTTTTTATATATAAATATAAATATAATTAAACCGAACTCGCCGCAGCGCTGTAGTTCGTAAATTGGCGATTCAAACTTCAATTGAGTATATAGAACTTAATTGAAGTCAGAATTCTTTGAAACAAGAATCGTCAGGACCGGTTTGATAATAGTTTTCTAATGGAAGAGAAAGATCTGGATTTCGTCGTATAGATTTTGAGTTATGTCAAAATCAAATTTTCAGAAAAACAGCGCCATAACCATTATAAAACCATAATGGTTTATTTAAATAAATAAAGGGATTTTAAGTAAATAAAATCCGAATTTCCATTAGAAAATTCCAGACTTGAGTTGTAAAATAAATACGAACTCAAGTGGTGTAATTAAATGATTTTTGGAACAAAAATCATATTAAAAATTATTGAATAGAACTAGCTAATTTGAATAATAATTAGTAAATCGAATTTTGATAAGAAATTGGGGTTTGAATAAGAAAGGTAGTTTGCGAAATTTTATTCGAAATCGAAAAGGAAACTTGAGTTGGAAATGAGATTCGACTTGTTTATAAGCGAATTAAAAATATATACGAACATGATATGTTCAAATAAAAATGAAATGGGCAAATTAGCTAATTAAAGAATAGATTAGCAAATTGAATTAAAATGACCGGATTGAGTTGGGATAAATTGGGGAACAGGTGAACATAAATTAGACAGGTATGGAATGAAGTGTATGAAGATTTATAATTCGTGTGCCCGACAAAAAGGTACACGTTTAATTCCGTATGAGATTTTATGTGCCGTATCGGATAGCCGCTTGGCTTTTTCTTTTTCTTTTTGATTGGAGAGGGCCTGTGTGGCGGTTTGGTGATTTTCCCGATGCTCCCGGTATAAAGGAGGTTATGGCGAATTTTTCCGGAAATTTAAGGAGTTAGAATATTTTTAAGATAATTTGATAGTTGGAAATCAACGTAACGATATATATATAATTCAATAAGGAAATGAATTTAAAAATAGAATATTATAAACAAAAAGGAAATCTGTAATTAAATCTGGTAAAAATAGAAAGAGAAGCGTATACATGTTTTAGAAATGGAAAATTGGTTTAATATGGTGTTGATTATTCGAGTTAGCGGTCTTGTCTGTTTTGATGTTAATGATGTTTTCAGTCAAGGTCTGAGAGGTAATTATACCCCAACTTGATTGATTTCATTATTAGCTGATAAATAGCAAGATCTAGTCTCGAAGAGAAATGTTGAATAAGATTCAGTTAAATACAGTATTTGGGTTGTCACAACGATGTTTTACACAACATTCGTTTTAACCCAAATAAGTGGAAAGTTGGAAATATAATAATAAATATTTCCTAAGTATAGAAATGAATGGTCGTGAAAAAGATAAGTAATTGGAATATTTTCCAATTATAAATAGAAGATATTTTCTAAGTATAGAAAATAAAAGAAGGTGATATATGGAAATGTTTTCCAGTGTTAATAACATATATTTTCTAGACATAGAAAATAAGGAAATATGAATATATATATATATATATGCTTGATGATTTGATCAATAATTCCATTTGGAAATAAGATCGTTGTGTGTACACACACATTTTTCATTTGATAGTTAAATCACCCACTATCAAAGTTTTGACCATTTTAACGTTGTTAATATGGAGAGACCGGTTGGATTATTATCTGAAGAACCACTCCGTATTGGCATAAGCATTGCAAACCAAGTATGCTGAATATATCGAAGACGGAGTAGAGTGCAAGGGCTTTTTCTATTAATAGAAATTGTGCCTTCGGTTTTGTTCAGTCCCAGAACGAACGTAAATGGACGAATGTCTGACAAAGTATTTCCAATGATCGAATGGGTTAGTCTGTATAAATATATATGGTTGCAACGGATTTATTCCCTTAGCATAACGTCCAGAATATTTGTGCAAATCAATTAATGATTAACGGATCTGACAATGTGGCATTCAAAGTGATTGTACTATCAATGAATGGCAAGTAAGCGTAGCCTCAGGCCTCAATAGCCGGAAAATGACAAAAATCGGGCAGGCAGCACGGCTATGTGGGTTGCTCTCATTAGGGTGTATAATCACATATCTAGAGAAATTCCTTTTAGTTCTTTAATCTATCGATGCTGTCCCTTTTCGGGAAATGGTTGCTGATCCCAACCGTTGGTGATATACATTCGATACACTCAAGTGAAATGAGTGGTCGGTCATGTGTGGGCCGGGTTGCAAGATGTTCTTGTTGAACCCAGTGTATTCCTCTCTAGAGATACACAGTCGGAAGATGGTTTCATACCTTGTCATGTTGGAAATCCAATCTCCAATAAGCGCCCTGTGGTTTTTGGTTTTATATTATATATGGAGCGTGAGATGCAAGCGTTCCGCTATATTGCTATTTATTTGTATTTAGACACTATTATAATATCAGAAGATATATTTGATTCAAGAATATTTTGTGTTATAGTAAGGTAAAATCCGTCCATGTTTATGTGTGGGCTGGTCTTACTATTATCTTTTCTTTCAAAAAGATTTTCAAAGTTAAACAAATGATTGGAGTTTACTCACACCAGTCCCATGACTGACCCAGAGTTTATTTTGTTTTTGTTTTCCCTAAACTCCTGGGTGCCCAAATTTGTACGAGCAGTCAAGGAGTCGGGAATTTTCAGATTCACTTAGAAGAGATGGAAGCAGGAGGCTTCACCAGTTCGCTATAGACTATCATATTTCCGGTGTGTACTATGTTGTATCTGGAAACAGGTGTTTATAACTGTTCCAGGAATAAGTGTTGTGCTCTGATAATGGTATGTAGATACAGTTACTGATTTGTCTTTCAAAAGTTATGTTATATAATATATTTTATTCGTTCTGCTGTGAGTTTGTGATCTTCGTTTTCTTCTATTCTAATATTTCTATCTTTCTATTTCTCATCCTCTAACTTCTTTCTAATAATGATTTGTATTTATGTGCAAACTTGGGTTGAATGTGTGGTGTTATTAATCAACTCAGATAGTATGGATTTGTGGGCTGTTACATTATTTGACTTAGAAGGAGATGTCTCTTGAGTGCTTGTCTGATGTTGGTTTAGGCCTTTAGGGCTTGTGCTTGGAGGATGTCGATATCGGTTAGGATGGTCTACACTAGATAACTAGTTGCTATATCTGCTATGTTTTCCTATTCTGGTTGTTGTAAAGGCTATCATTGTCAGATATGGAGGATACGGGTTGGGTTCTTCTCTAATGTGTTGGTAGGATTAGTCGGATTGATCTACCTATTTCTTATATACTTTATTGATGAAGTTAGATAGATGTTTTATCGCTCATTAAGATTGTTGTCGTACTCAAGGTTTTATGTCCCCCTCTTATTACCTTGGACTGTTCACTCATGTGATGAGTGAGCACACCGCGTAGTAGGTAACAGGTAGTAGATCTTGATGAGGACGATGCTGCTAAGCGACGAAAAGCGGAGACTGACGTATTATTTCCTGCTATCTTCTATTGTTGTTTTCCGTTGTTTGATGTATTTTCTGAGTGACTTGTAATGAGGCATTTTGCACAAACTCCTATGGTATATTCTAGTGTTGTATGGATAATTAATGATGATATGAAAAGTTTAATATTCTGCTCAATTCATCTTCACTATTATTGTCCGTTGTATATGTTCTATTATATTTTATCCTTGCTCTATGAGTTATACGACAGGTCTTGCATATATTATTCTGCCTTAATGGTCGTCCATGGCTACTTGGCTTGTCTTTCGGTGCATTGTTTCTTTTGTTAAGCGCAAGAGTTATGGGAGGTCATCACATTTGTTACCAGAGCTCTGGTTAGTCAATTTTAGCCAAAGTTCAAAGACATAATAACATATGAGAGACATATTTGTAGATTTATGATGGATGTATATAATATTAGAGTGTATAGCATAGTAGCGCTTGAACTCTATTTGAAGTTTTTCTCATGTATAGACTAATCATTTTATTTTTCATATTTAGAATGAGTCTTCAAACGTCGAGACATGCTGCTAGGGAGGAGACTGTACCTGGATTGGGTGATGGCAGTACATCAAATTACTCAACTATGTTCGAGGCTACGATGTTAGCAACCATGAGGAGGGTACTAGCTCCAGAGGCAGCCGCGGTAGATGTGGGGGTTCAGGTGCAGGTTCCTAGGGTTATGGACTTCGCGAAGCTATGCAAACACTTCTCTACTCTAGAAGGAAAGTCGTTTCAAGGGACAAAGCCGACTGCAGAAATTCAAGGGTGGACTAATACTTGCATTCAGATTTTTAGAGACTTGGGAATTGATGGTGCGACAAAGAGGAAGCTTGCATCGAGACAGCTACAGGGGCAGAGCTATGAATTGGTGGAACTCTCTCACTTTAGAGAAACTGGAAGATGAGATCACATGGGATCAGTTCCAAGTCAAGTTTGAGACGAAGTTCATTTCTACCGTTCAGAAACCTATTATGTTCAAGAGGTTCATTGAGCTGAAGCAGAATGGTAGACCAGTGTTGGAGTATGTTTCGGATTTTGAAGCTTTGTCCAAGTATGCTTACTCGTATGTTGAGACTCCTTCCTAGAATAACGAGAAGTTTGTCTTGTGTTTGGGTAAATATCTTGGGAATCGGCTGGTTGATCACTTGGATGACACTTACGAGAAGATCATGGAGAAAGCTTTGAGGCACGAGAGTTTGCTTCCTAAATAAGAGATTGTTGCTACAATTAAAGAGGAACCAAAACCGCATCAAAGTGGTAATAACAAAAAGAGGAAGCAAGAAAATCAGAAGGGAAAAGATGATCATAAGAAGCAGAAAAGTGAGGTGGTATGCTTTAACTTCCAGCAGAATAGCCATTATTCTAGGGATTTCAAGAATCTGAAAGCTTAGAAGAAATGCTTTAACTGTGGGAAGCCTAGACATAACAGGATTGTCCAGAACCAGCTAAGGCTAAGCAGGTTGTGAAGGCATATGCTTTGGATGTTGTGCCATCTTCTTCAAAGGCTCCTACGATATAGGAGAAAGGAAAGAGTGTCATCGTTTAAGGTATTCTTCCTGTTAAATAAGTTTCACTCCAAGTTCTGTTTGATACTAGAGCATCACATTCTTTCATTTGTAATAAGCTTGTATGCCGCTTGGGTTTGGAACCCGAGATTTGTGATAGACCATTTATTGTGACTAATCCAGTTGGGGGTTCGTCCAGTTTGTGTATGATTTGTTGTGGTCTAATGTTTTCGAGTCATGGTTTCTCCTTTGTGCGTAATTGCTTTGTTTTGAACTTCACTTGGTTTGGGATTATTTTGGGTATGGACTGGCTCAAGAGGTATGCGGAAAAAGTGGACTACGAGAAGCTCGAGTGACAGTCGGGGATGTAGAAGGCGAGTGATCGTGATTCGATGTAAGCCCGAAGACGGGGTCTTTGTAAGCTTCTTGTATTTGCTTGTGATTCCACGAGAAGACTTGTCATCTGTACCAATCGCTAGCAAGTTCGATGACGTCTTTGACGAGGTCAAAAGGTTGTCGTTGCATCGTGATATTGAGTTTATGTTCGATTTGGTCGAAGGTGCTAACCTATAATCATGCCTATTAGGTGGATGGTGCCTAAGGAGCAACGAGAGTTAGAGGTGCAAGTATGTGACCTTTTGGGAAAGGATTCATTCGGACGAGTGTTTCCAAATGGAGTGCACCAGTTGTGTTTACAACCAAGGCTGATGGATATTTAAGATTGTGTGTGGATTATCGTGAGCTGAACAAGGTGTCCACGAAGAACAAGTATCCATTGCTGAGGATAGACAACTTGGTCGATCAGTTTCACAAGGCCAAGGTGTTTTCTCACATGGATTTGGCAATGGGATTCCACCAGTTGAAGGTGGAAATGGATAATGTGCTAAAGACTGCTTTTAGGACACCATCCGGTTTCTTCGAATGGTTGGTGATGTCATTTAAGTTGACTAACGCGCCAGCGTATTTTGTAGATCGTATGAATAGTGTATTAAGAGATCGGTTGAAAAGGTTCGCGCTTATGTTCGTGGATGACATTCTGGTTTATTACCGGAACAAGGAAGAGCATATGACTCATTTGAGAGTTATTTTGGAAATCTTGTGAAAGCATCAGATGAGAGCTAAATTTTTGAAGTGTCACTTCTAGAAGAGCGAAGTGAGGTTCTTAGGCAACGTTGTTTTTGGTAATGGAATAGCGGTTGATTCCACTAAGGTGGCAGCAATCCGGGACTGGGATAAACCTAAGAATGCGACGGACATTAAGAGTTTCCTTAGATTGGCAGAATATTATCGTTGTTTTATCAAGGATTTCTCCAAGGTAGCTACACCGTTAAGAGGATTAACAAAGAAGAATCAGGTGTTCACATAGGATGCGAAGTGTGAGCAAGATTTTGGAATCCTAAAAGAGAGACTGACAAGTGCTTCTATTTTGGCCATTCCAAGCGGGAATGAAGAGATGGTGTATACACCAATGCATGTGGTATTGGACTTGGAGCAGTACTAATGCTGAAGGATACAGTTGTGGCCTACGCAAGTCGACAGCTGAAATCGCACGAAAGGAATTATCCAACTCATGATTTGGAGTTGGCAACGACTGTGTTTGCTCTGAAGATGTGGAGACATTACCTGTTTAGAGCTTGATTCGAATTGTTTATAGATCACAAGTCGTTGAACTAACTTTTCTCCCAAAAGGATTTAATCTTCCGCAGCAACGGTGGTTAGAGTTTTTGGCATCGTATGATTTTGGTATAGCCTATACTCCTGGTAAAGGTAACGCAGTTGCAGATGCATTGAGTCGAAGACACGCAAGTTTCGGAACGATGTTTTTGGAATGGAAGCACCTCGAGTACTTAGTAGGGTTTGATTTTAGGACTAGGTGTGAGTTAGAGCCTGAGATGTTGGTAAGCTTGTCGATAAGACCAACCCTTATAGAACGGATTGGAGAAAGCCAAAAGCATGATGTAAAGCTTGTCGAGATTATCCAAAAGTTGGAACCAGAAGATAAGGAATTTGAAGTTGATTAGGAGGGTTGGCTTCGAAAGAAAGGACGACTGGTTGTTCCTGATATTGGTGGATTGATAGATGAGGTTCTGAGGGAATGTCATCACTCAGAGTTGACGATTTATCCCAGTGGTAATAAGATGCATTAGGATGTGAAGCGAGCTTACTACTGGGAAGAGATGAAGAGAGATGTTGAAAATTTATTTCCAAGTGCATGAACTGTTATTTGGTGAAAGCTGAACAGAAAAAGCCAAATGGATTGCTTCATCCGTTAGAAGTTCCTACATGGAAGTGGGAACAAATATCAATGGACTACCCAGAACCAGGGCAGGAAATGAAGGCATTTGGGTCATCGTGGATCATTTGACCAAAAGTGCGAGTTTTATTCCTTTCAGTCGACTAGGATAGCATCGAAGTTGTCTGAGCTTCATATTAAATGGATAGTTCGATTCCATGGTATCCCGAAGAGCATAGTAAGTGATTGGGATCCATTATTCACAAGTGGATTTTGGAAGAGTATGCAAGAGTCTTTGTGAACTGAGTTATGTTTGAGTATAACTTATCATCCCCAAACTGATGGTCAAACTGAGTTGTGGGAAGACCATCTACATCTAGTAGAGTTTGCATATAACAACAATTACCATTCGAGTATTGGGACGGCACCATCTGAGGCGTTGTATGGTAGATTGTGTACATCTCCAGCATGTTGGTTAGAGACTGGAGATAAGTTGATACTTGGGCTAGAGATGATAAGAGATACCTTGGAGTGTATTGAGATCGTTCGACAATGAATGAAGGCAGCCCAAGATCATTAGAAAAGTTATGCCGACAAGCATCGAAAAGATTTGAAATTTGACGTTGGCCATATGTTTTTCGTGAAGATTTAACCGTTAAACTATGTTGTTCGATTCAGAAGTAAAGGAAGTTAGCCCCAAGGTTTGTTGGATCGTTTCCGATATTCGAGCGGATTGGAAAGCTCGCGTACAGATTGGATTTACCTAAGAAGATGTCAAGTGTGCACAATGTTTTCCATGTGTCATTTCTATGGAAGTAGGTGCATGATTCGAATGTAGTGGTATCTCCGAAATAGCACAAAGACCTAGAAGTCGAGTCTATAGTTACGGAACTTCGTAAGTCGCTTCGCATTTTGGGGAATGACACGAAACAGCTTAAGAGGAAGACTGTTGAGCTAGTCAAGGTACAGTGGAGTGAGGATGATGACGTTTGTACGTGAGAAACGAAAGAGAGTATAAAGACGATCCATCCAGAACTCTTCATCGTTATGACCCATTAATATCGTGTTACCTTACACCATTGTAACTTGTACTATTTGTTAGAATTCTGTGTACTAGGTTAAGCCTATGGATGCATGGCTTGATGGATGCTAGTTTGGATGGTAAGTTGACTGTTCATCGATGATAGGCATGCGGAATGATTTTGGTTACTTGGGATTTCAAGGGAGAAATTCGTAAATGGGGGGGGGGGGGGGGGAGATGTAATGATTCGCATTTTACATATCAGAGGATCGAAAAATATTTTTATTTAATTCCCTGAAGGTGGATCATTATCATATTAAGTTATGTTGGTTATGGGGATGTAAGACATGTCTATAACTTTTATCAATTTTATTTGTGATCATTTTGCCCCTATCAGTTTTGTACAAGGGATAACTTTTGACTAAGATCTAATCAGGTGTTGAGATCAATTTTATTGGAATGGTAATGATGTTTCCAATTCCATAAAGTGGTCACATTAAAGATTCGGTTCAGCGGTTTGGGAGGAATCGCAGTTTCAGTGTTACACAGTTTCTAGACAGGTTAATTAGTCATTAGTGGGCAGATTAGTGGGGCCCAGTAAGACATGGGTTGTTGGCTATAAATAAGGTGGGTAGTGGCATGGAGAATAGTTTACTTTCTTCAGTTCATATTTGTTTAAGGTTTGAGAATCTCCTTACTCCAATCAAATACATCTCTACTCCATCAATTTAATAGATCTAGATTAGAAGATTGAAGATCAACATCGAAGAAAGATAGATCGCATCAAATTGATTGATTCAAAGATTGTTCTTCTCTGTCTAGATTTGTATATCATTGATTTCAAGCTAATTTGAAGGTGTGGTGAATGATAAGCATCTCTCACATGGGTTTAATCTAGTATATGGATTGTTTGATCTTATTGTCGTCATTTCAATTTGTTTTCACCAAGATTTAATTGATGTAAATATGTTTCCAATTCGAATCACCGTATGATCTAATTTAGCAACTTATAATGGTAAATTTCATATGCTAATTCTATGTTAGATCTATTTATTGATTTGATCATTGTTAATCGTGATGTGGTGAATTTTATATGTTAATTGATGATCGTCTGATATTTTAGTGTTTGGTGAATGATTGCTTGGCATTATTGATGAGTGTTGTTCGAAAATGCATGATATTGGAATTGAATTGGTTTTAAATTTGGATCATTCCTTGTTTGCCAAGAAATGGTGGATCGGGCGACGGGTAGATCAGATCAAGGCAAGATAGTGGATCGAGCAAAACAAAACCATGGATCGGCATGCATTGGTTTGATGGATCGGACGTGCAAAAATGATGGATCAAGAAAGTATATTTTAGTGGATCGGCCACATCAAAACTAGATGGATTGACAGCGTTTATGTAGTGTTATACTAGATGGATTGGGCCAAGCTTTGAACAATGGAGCGGGCGCTTGGAAATCTGATAGATCGGGCATGCGTACACCAGTGGATCGGTAGGGTTTCTGGGTATGGATCAAGCTTGGTGCAATTAATGAATCAGTAGCGTTTGTCAGTTACGTTGCAATAGTGATGGATCGGTCGATGTAAGAACGATGGATCGGGCGCTTGGAAATCCAATGCTGTAACGATCTAGAATTTTTAACCAATTTAAAATTGGAATTTTTATTACTTAATTTGAATTTGACATAAATATATATGGTTAAGAATATTTAATAATTTTGATAAGTTATATGATATATTTTACTTGAATTATAAATGAGAATGATTATTAATAAGTTTGGATTTATTGATACTATTTGTCATTCGATCGGATTTGTCAAACCATAACATGAATTAGTAGCGTTAGAGTTAAGTGCTCTTAGTTTTCATAGCATTTAAGGGAAAATGATTCCAAAAGTTCACCTTCTCTCCTTAAGACAAGTGTAAGGACACATGTATTGTTGCATGCCTCCTTCCATGCATGCCTTCCACTTGCCCCCGATGTGTCATCACCTCCTTAACCCTTCATCCCTGTATAAGGAGGACTTTTCTCTATTTTTTTTACCATTCCATTTCCTCCATTCCACCTGCTTCTTAAAGCTTATTATGGCCATGGTTTACATGACATAAGTCTTCCTCATTTCCACCACCACCTTGCAAAAGTTTGTAGTCATCCTCCTCCTCCTCTTATAATATAAAGAGAGAGAGAGAGAGAGAGTTCAGTGTTATTATATTATATATATTTTGGTGAAGAAGACGGTGCGCCGAAATACTGTCCGACGGTTCACTCAGCTAGGCTCGCCTACCATGAAGATTGGAAAGTTGTTTGGTCAGAACTCTTTAACCACAATTTATGTGTTTAATTAGGAGTTAGACTAATTTAAATATAGTGATGGATTACTAGTGGTTAATGATGGTTGATGTTTGTTGTGATGGGTGATGGATGCATAGTTTAGAACACACACTATTAAGCATTGGTGTTATAACGCTTGTGCACAATTATGATTTATTTAATCATGTTAATGATGGTTGTTACGGATGTTTATAATGGTTGTTGATGTTGTTTCACATACATTATGACACATCATCTATGGTATCACATTGGTGATTGGAAAATCTCCTTCGTAATTAGAAGCAATATTATTATTGAAATTGAAGGTTAATGGTTGGAAATGACACATAAGTATGAATTTGTATATATTGATAAAGTTTCTTTAAACGAATAAATAAATACTGGAACGTTCTACGATGACAGAGAGGATAGTGTCTAGGCTTGGGTTTAGAAATTATAGTTTCCTTCTCTCCCTGGCTATCCCTAACTAATCCGACAAATGAGATGGTTAATTTGAAGTTATTTGAATTTAAAAATAAATTGGATTTTTAATTTAATATTTAATTAAATGAAAAATAAAAGTTGAATTTTGAACTTGAGATAATTTGTAAAGTCAATGTTAGTTACCTTAAATTATTTTAAATGGTATATAATGGTTTTCTAAGGTATTTTGAAATATTGAAGAATAATTTTTATTGCGGTCAAAATAAAGCTTGTCGCACAAAGGCAATTTGCGAATTTTAGTTACAAAATGTAAATGCTTATAACTTTTGCAATCTAAATCGGATTTCCAAGAAACGAAAAACATTTTATTTATAGTAACAAGAGGTTTTAAATGAGTGACGACGGATTTTAATTTCGGCTTAAAATTTTCAAGTTATGTTTAAAACCATTTTGGAAAAGGTTGATGTAAGAGCAGTTGTCGACCATAACTATAAACAGCTATTTTAAACGTTTTAGAAATATGGAATTTTTTTGTAAAATCATTATAAATTATGTAAAAGTGTTTTGAATCGTAAAGTTTAAGTTTTGGCTAAGATAAACGATATTTTGATTAAAGTAGTTAAGATAACTGTTTTATATCGCTTTTAAAACACTATGGTAACTCTTTCTTCGAAAGCAATCTATTTTGAAGTGGTAAACCATGAGTTGTTTTTCGAACTATAAGTAATCATTTGTAAATGATTGGTGGAATTTTTTCAAAGATTTAAAAGTATTGAAAATGTTTTATATGATTTACTTGATACTAAAACGGGGTTTTCAATTTTGGATATGGTTGGAGATAAATCTTCGGATGTTTGATATTAATCCGGTAGATGATGACTCTTACTATTTGAGGAATTTAAAAGGTAGTTCACCGTTATTCCGCTTATTGTGTGAGTTGGATACATAGATTAATATTAAGTATAAGTGGATGATATTTCTATCCAGATCTAATGTCAAAGAGTTGGATGAATCTTTTAAATAAGATATGGGTTCCCTAATTTGATTGGGATAAGTTGGATAGAAATAATCTTTGGATGTTTGATATGAAATTCTTTGGTGTAAATGTATACTACTTGAGGAATTTGGAAGATATTATTATATTGTTATTCCACTTATAGTATTCGTTGATTATAAGAATTGATATTGAATATAAGTAGACATAATTTCCGTGTAACTCATGTTCAATATCGATTGATTTGGGTTTTGTCGTGAATCATATCTTCAATAATATCGTTCTTGAAACGCAATGAGATTGATTTATGGAAATTCGTATCGTAATTTTGGGATTTAATCAAATCTTTGATTTGAGGAAATTTGAAATAAGGAATTGTCATTTAGTTAAGATTACAGAATTGAATGTTAGGAAACCAATTTAATTGAAAACTAGGGTTGAAATCTGGGGTAAGGGTTTTCAAAGGAAACCGGGTTTTTGATAACGAGTTATCAAATGGAAAATTAATTAAGGTTTGAGGCTAAATTATCTTTGCTTTAAGGGATGTGTTTTAAAAGAGAAAGGTTAAATATGGATTTTGTTATAATTGAGAATGGATTTAAAGAAGTCTAATTTAACAAAATCCAAGACGGAAGGAGATTTGGTTGAAAGCCTGTGTGTTCCGTAGTTGTATTTTTTTTAATTGCTCTTATTATTTGGAAAGACCGGGATCAGATGTATGTCCGAAAACCATTCCAAGTAATAATATGACATCTGGAGCAGTTGAAGATATTGAAGACCTGGACCCTTCATGTCGTAAAGGTGACTTGCTGAATGTCTCGAATGGCTAGCTCCCATTCGCAGATGAATTTGATATATCAATTAATTGACAAAAAGCCCGAAGGTATGTGAAGGAATTCCAGATTGTTGTTCCGTTCAGACCCAGAACGGACATGTATGGATTGTTTGTCTGACATTGTAATTGACTATGTAGCACTGATCTTTATTAATATATACATATGTTTGGTGGCGGAGAATTTATTCTCTTGCTTAACACCCTTCTCTAAGACCTATGAGCTTAGAGGTTATATATTGATGGAAGTCAGTGATGCTTAGTGAATGGACAATGTGGAAAATTTAAGTTATGTGATGAGCTATGGATGACCAAAGCAAGGCTTATTTAAGTGTAGCTTTGTGTCTATCGCAGCCTCGACGAACCTCTTACCTCGGATTGATGGTAAACTGGTGGACAGATTTTTATGCTCGTTTCGTATCATTGGTGCACCGGGATGTGATGATGAAAGGGTACTACGAAATCCCCAGTTTGGGAAGCTATTTGTTGGGTACTCTGATTCATGTATGATGTGTTTGTATAGCAGAGTCCGAGTTTCGACATTATCTGCGAGTACTGGGATGATGCACGCAAGAACGTTTGCGAGCCCACAAATGATCTTTTGTACCAGGAAGCATCATGTTGGAAACCCAATCTCCACTCCGAGCCCATACGGTTTGATTGTATAGCCTGCTGATTACCGGTAGGATTGTTAGCATAATGGGATGGGGCATTATGCTGGCTAGGATTAATACATTTATTTGCGAAAAGGTTTTTCACACTATATATAGTGGTAAAAGAGGATTCTCACATATGAAGGCATTTTTGGTTATCATAAGCAAAACTCGCCCGTCTGGTGTACACTTGCATTGTGTGATGTGGGAAGAGCTTATGATAGCTTCTTTTTTCAAAAAGTTATTGCGGATTTCTATGCACTGTTATTCACATGGAGTAAACCCGTTCCGCATTAGCGGCGTGGTCCGGTGAATTACCTAACTTTAAAATAAACCTTAAAAACAACTGGTTTGAGTTCTCATACCAGTCCTTGTTTGGCATGAGGCAGCGTGATAGGTGGTTCTCGCTCTTGGTTTGGCGGCGAGCGGGGGACTCTTACCTCTGCACATCCCAAGAGGGGTTTATTAGGCATGAGGCCGCGACATTCGAAAGGCTGGCCATAAAACAAGGTGCTGGGGCACCATTGTAATGCCATGACGAAGTATAGCCACTGTCCGATGGTTGAAAAAGACCAGACCATTACATTTGGTATTAGAGCTTTGGTTTATACAAAGCTATGGGGTATAACTCATTTGAACTAAAGGAAAGACTCGTCTGATTTATATATCTCATAAGAGAGAGGGTTAGTGATGCCATAGAATGAGATTTTGGAGTATTATATTTGAAAGAGCGTATTCGGAAATATGAAATGAGTTTTGAAAAGTAATATTTTAAGAAATAAACATATTTTGGAAATATATGGTTAATTATATCCTGGATACTTAATCAAATGATTAAGGTTAAGTTTACATTTCGTGATTATAATTACACATAAAATACTTCTTACGGCCTGATAATTAAGCCCCTTCCACTGATCAGGAAAATAATCCGAGTACAAATGCCTTTTGGATTTAATTTCACTATTGGGTAACATTTCGAAATGTCGATAAACTTGGGTCAAATTTGTTAAGGTAACTAATCAATATGGTTAAAAATTAAAAATTAGAATTTGTGTATTGTATTCGATGTTGAGGTTGGACTACCGAGTATAAGAATATTTTGAATATACGCCTAGCTAACGTATATACAAAGTTTTAAGTATACTAGATAGATATAGAATCACACTCTAGTCGCTTGAAGATGATTATGTTGATGACTGCAGCATCATCAGTATGTATTTTGAGTTTTGAAAGTGGGATGACTGTATGATTTTGATTAAAACAACAATATATACTTAAACGCATTTAGATAAGTATTTGAAATTGTTTGGTAAATTGATGTGAACTTAAATAGAAAAGTGAAAATTTGATTGGGTTGTAAGAATCAAACCGGGCAAACTTGTTAGTAAGGGATAAGCTAGTAAATTAAGTGGAGAGTAACCTTGTCCTTTTAGCAAAATTTCCTTATAGGAACAAAGATGGAGTTTGGACTATCAGGCACTAAATGGTGGATGACCCTAAAACAAGCAAGAAAAGATCATAACTGAAAAGAAAAGGAAGTAAGCCTTAGATTGGGGAAGTTCAAAGGTATTTATTGTTATAGATGTAGTCAAGAAGGACATTTTGTAGTTTTATGCCCATAAAGAATACAAAAGAAGACCATTCGAGAAGACATTATTTGTTTCAAATGCAAGAAGAAAGGAAATTTTATATGTAAGTGTCTTAAGACAAAGACGAGACCCATGAATCCAACAAAAGAAAAGAATTGTTATTGATGTAGAAAAGTAGGGCATGTAGTCCAGGATTGTCAGTTAAAGAAGGGAGAAAGACCAGCTAAAGCAACACCACCCGCAGTCATAAGTAAAGAAGAAGGAACGCAAGAATTATGTAATCAAAGCAAGCTCTTTGACCCCTAGGGAATTATCTCTGAAAAGTAGTATGCATGAATAAATGTATGTATATGATGTTAATTATATATATATATATATATATATATATATATATATAGAAAAAACTTCTTTTATAAATCTTTTTAATATGTTCTATTATATATCCAAATAGATCCTATTATAATATTAAAGTTATTGAATTTAATTAAAGATATAGATAGGAAGATTGGAATTATCGACGATTTTGGACAAGTCGATAAGTTCTAAAGTATTTTGTGGCAACAAAAGGAATAGTTTAAGCGAGCATGAATACCTTGTGGATTAAGTTTCACAATTTTATTAAAGGATATTTGGCAAGCAGTAATAGTAAGAAGAAATTACCTAAACTGAAACATTTAGACAAGCTGAGTTCGGAGATGATCAAGTTTTCGTGTAACGAATAATAGTACATTTTGGAAACTGAAAAAGAATAAGTTTCATAACCTTTGTATTTGCCAAATAAGACCTAAGAGAATAAATTTATAACTCTGTTTTTTTTTTAAAGAAGTAAATGGTTGAGTATAAGTAATTGGCCCGGTAAACGATGAATTGAATATAATGGGTAACTGGAGGTTATCATTGGAGGACATGTAGATTTGGTTGTCCGTAAATATGTGTGTTGGAATATTCTACCCAGCATATCCATTATGAGAACATGGATCTTTGGTATAAAGAATTTTAATCTTGAATTTGTAAATTTACAAGATGTCGAATGAGTAGTTACGGTTCCCTTTCCTTTTCGAGGAAGAAAAGTTTTAAGGGGGTGAATGTAACGATCCAGAATTTTTAACCAGTTTAAAATTGGAATTTTTATTACTTAATTTGAATTTGACATAAATATATATGGTTAAGAATATTTAATAATTTTGATAAGTTATATGATAGATTTTACTTGAATTATAAATGAGAATGATTATTAATGAGTTTGGATTTATTGATATTATATGTCATTCGATCGGATTTGTCAAACCATAACATCAATTAGTAGCGTTAGAATTAAGTGTTGCCCTTAGTTTTCATAACATTTAAGGAAAAATGCTACCAAAAGTTCACCTTCTCTCCTTAAGACAAGTGTAAGGACACTTGTATTTTTGCATGCCTCCTTCCATGCATGCCTTCCACTTGCCCCCTGATGTGTTATCACCTCCTTAACCCTCCATTCCTATATAAGGAGGCCTTTCCCCCATTTTTTTTACCATTCCATTCCATTTCCTCTTTTCCACCTTCTTAAAGCTTATGGCGATTGCTTCTGTGACATAAGTCTTCCGCTTTTCCACCACCACCTTGCTGAAGTTTGTAGTCATCCTCCTCCTCCTCCTCTTATAATATAAAGAGAGAGAGATTAGTGCATATTATATTATATATATTTTGGTGAAAAAGACGGTGCGCCGAAATACTGTCCGACGGTTCGCTCAGCTAGGCTCACCTACCGTGAAGATTGGGAGCTATTTGGTGAGAACTCTTTAACCATAATTTATGTGTTTAATTAGTAGTTAGACTAATTTAAATATAATGATGGATTATTAGTGGTTAATAATGGTTGATGTTTGTTGTGATGGATGATGGATGCGTAGTTTAGAACACACACTATTAAGCGTTAATGTTATAACGTTTGTACACAATTATGATTTATTTAATCATATTAATGATGGTTGCTATGGATGTTTATAATGGTTGTTGATGTTGTTTCTCACACACTATGACACGTCAATTATGGTACCACATTGGTGATCAGCAAATCTCCTTCGTAATTAGAAGCAATATTATTATTGAAATTAAAGGTTAATTGTTGGAAATGACACATAGGTGTGAATTCGTATATATTGATAATGTTTCTTTAAATGAATAAATAAATAACAGAACATTCTAGGATGATAGAGATGATAGTGTCTAGGCTTTGGTTTGGAAATTATAGTTTTCTGCTCTCCCTGACTATCCTTAACTAATCTGACGGATGGGATGGTTAATTTGAGGTTATTTGATTTTAGAAATAAATTGGATTTTTAATTTAATATTTAATTAAGTGAAAAATAAAAGTTGAATTTTGAACCCGAGATAATTTGGACAGTCAATGTAAATTACCTTAAATGATTCTAAATGGTAGATATTGGTTTTCTAAGGTATTTTGAAAAATTGAAGAATAATTTTTATTGCGGTCAAAATAGAGCTTTTCGCACAATGTAAATTTGCTTTTTTAGTTACAAACTGTAAATGCTTATAACTTTTGCAGTCTAAATCGGATTTTCAAAAAATAGAAAACATTTAATTTATATTAACCAGAGCTTTTAAATGAGTGAAAAAGGATTTTAATTCCAGGTCAAAATTTTCAAGTTATGTTTAAAACCGTTTTGGAAAAGGTCGCTGTAAGAGCAGTTGTCGATCATAACTATAAAGAGCTATTTTAAATGTTTAAAATATACGGAAAAAATTTGTAAAATCATTATAAATTTTGTAAAAGTGTTTTGAATCATAAAGTTTAAGTTTTGGCTAAGATAAATGATATTTTGATCAAAGTAGTTAAGATAACTGTTTTGTAACGCTTTTGAAACACTATGGTAACTCTTTTTTTGAAAACAAACTATTTTGAAGTGGTAAACCGTGATCTATTTCCCAAACTATAAGTAATCATTTGTAAATGAGTGGTGGAATGTTTTTGAAGACTTAAAAGTATTGAAAATGTTTTATATGATTTATTCAATACTAAAACGGGGTTTTCAATTTTTAATAATTAGATATGGTTGGAGATAAATCTTCAGATGTTTGATATTAATCCGGTAGATGATGACTCTTACTATTTGAGGAATTTAAAAGATAGTTCACCGTTATTCCGCTTATAGTGTGAGTTGGATATAGAGATTAATATTAAGTATAAGTGGATGATATTTCTATCCAGATCTAATGTCAAAGAGTTGGATAAATCTTTTAAATAAGATATGGGTTCCCCAATTTCATTGGGATAAGTTGGATAGAAATAATATTTGGATATTTGATATGAAATTCCTTGATGTAAACGTATACTACTTAAGGAATTTGGAAGATATTATTATAATATCGTTATTCCACTTATAGTTTTTGTTGATTATGAGAACTGATATCGAATATAAGTAGATACAATTTCATGAATCATATCTTCAATAATATCATTCTTGAAACCCAATGAGATTGAGTTATGGAAATTCATATCGTAATTTGGGAATTTAATCAAATCTTTGAATAGAGGAAATTTAAAATAAGGAATTGGGAAGTAAGTATAATCTTTTAGTTAAGATTACAAAATTGAATGTTGGGGAAACAATTTAATTGAAAACTAGGGTTAAAATGTGGGGTAAGGGTTTTCAAAGGAAACTGGGTTTCTGATAACGAGTTATCAAATGGAAAATTAATTAAGGCTTTGAGGCTAAATTATCTTTGCTTTAAGGGATGTGTTTTAAAAGAGAAAGGTTAAATATGGATTTTGTTACAATTGAGAATGGATTTAAAGAAGTTTAATTTAACAAAATCCAAGTTGAAAGGAGATTTGGTTGACAGCCTGTTTGTTCCATAATTGTGTTTTTCTAATTGCGCTTATTATTTGGAAAGACCGGGATCGGATGTGTGTCCGAAAATCATTCCAAGTAATAATATGATGTTGTGGAGCAGTTAAAGATATTGAAGACGACATTGAAGACCGGGACCCTTCATGTCGTAACGGTGACTTGCTGAATGTCTCGAATGGCTGGCTCCCATTCGCAGATGAATTTTATATATCATTTAAGTGACAAGAAGCCCGAACGTATGTGAAGGAATTCTGGATTGTTGTTTCGTTCAGACCCAGAACGAACATGTATAGATTGTGTGTCTGACATTGTAATTGACTACATAACACTGATCTTTTTTTAAAATATATATGTTTGGTAGCGGAGAATTTATTCTCTTGCTTAACACCCTTCTCTAAGATGTATCAGCTTATAGCTTATACATTGATGGAAATCAGTGATGCGTAGTGAATGGACAATGTGGCATACTTAAGTTATGTGATGAGCTATGGATGATCAAAGCATGACTTATTTAAGCGTAGCTTTATGTCTATCGTGACCTCGATGAACCTCACACCTCTAATTGATGGTAAACTGGTGGTCAGATTTTTATGCTCGTTTTGTATGTTCGGTGCATCGGGATGTGATGATGAAAGGGTACTATGAAGCCCCCAGTCTGTGATGCTAGTTGTTGGGTACTCTGATTCATGTATGGTGGGTTAGTATAATAGAGTCCGAATATGGACGTTATCCGCGAGTACTGGGATGATGCGTATAAGATAGTTTGTGAGCCCACGAATGATCTTTCATACCAGAACCATCATGTTGGAAACTCAATCTCCACTACGAGCCCGTACGGTTTTGATTGTATAGCCTGCTGGTTAACGACAGGATTGTCAGTATAATGGGATGGGGCAGTATGCTGGCTTGGATTAATACATTTATTTTCGAAAAGGTTTTTCACACTACATATAGTGGTAAAATAGGATTTTCACGTATGAAGGCATTTTTTGTTATCATAAGGAAAAACTTGCCCATCTAGTATGCGCTTGCATTGTGTTATATAGGACGAGCTTATGATACCTTCATTTTTCCAAAAGTCATTGCGGATTTCTATGCACTGGTATTCACATGGAGTAAACCCGTTCCGCATTAGGGCGTGGTCCAGTGAATTATCTAAGTTTAAAATAAACCCTAAAAACAACTATTTTGTGTTTTCACACATGTCCCGTGACTGACTTGGAGTTTATTGTTCCCACACCTAATCTCTGGGTGCTCATAATTTTTACATGGGTAGCCTATAGTTTGGTTCACGGATTTAGTCTTGGAGTTGGTTGGAGCAGGATTCTGGTTTTAGCTGGAGCTATTATGTCTTGGAGCATTTGCATTTTTTTAGTATCTTTTCCACTGTGTAATCGATGTACTCTGATGTACCTCTTGTAACTCTGATGTAATATTATTTTAATGATAATGGAAAAGTTCTTTTTATTTTCTGCAAATGTGTAAGTGCCCCTAACAATTTGTCTTTATGAACGGTTTAAGTTAGTTTAATTAGCAGAGAAAATCGGGCAAAATGCCAGGTCGCTACAGATGGGTTGGGCGAGTGCAGAACCATGGATAAGGTATGAATCTGAGTGATGGGTCGGTCATGTTTTGAAGTTGGATCGATGATAGGAGCATAGCATTTTATAAACATTGTGGGATGGATCGATCATAGAACTAAGATGGTTCGGTCTTAGTTGAGCCTTATTTGGCACAAAGGAACCATAATGTTTGAGAAATGCTATGGATATAGAGATAAAACGCTATGAATGTGGCTCATAGCAAAAGTGTGAAACGTTGTGAATCTAAAATCGACTAAATGAAGTATGTTTTTGGTTCGATAATGGTTGTGACTTCGAAGTGAATTCAAGGAGGAATGCTCGAAGTGTTTTGAAGTGTTCGTTGTTCGTCGTAATGCAACGAATATGGAGACAACTCAAGATGATTTAAGCTTGTGGACAATGGTTGCTCAAAAGGGGGTCTGAGCTTATGGAAAGTCGTCGATGATGACAACTAGAGATGTTGGAGGTCAAGAAATTGTCATAGGTTCTAGCAGGCTCAAAGAAGAGGTACAACAGGGATGCCTAAAAGACTAGTGAGACTAATCGAGTACCCTTGACAGCCATGATGGGCGTAGTTGTCTCGGGGAGGCATATGTACGTGGGACCTGCAGTAGTCCGTCTAGAACGAGGGTTACCATTAGCCCTTGATGGATGGCATGATGATATGGCTAGTCATACGATTATCAATGGTTTCAAAGCATGATTAGCGGTAGTAGCCAGAGTCATGGGTGATGATTGTTTTTCTTGTATTGTCTTGTATAGATCATTCGACTTCGAAGGAGATATCTCTTGAGTGCTTGTCTGATGTTGGTTTAGGCCTTCTGGGCTTTGCTTGGGGGATGTCAATATTGATTAGGATGGTCAATGCGGGGTAACAATGTTCTATATCTACTATGTTTTCCTATTCTGGTTGTTGTAAAGGCTATCACTATTGGATGTGGAGGAGACGGGTTGGGTTCTTCTCTGATGGATTGGTAGGATTATTCGAATTGATCTACCTATTTCTCTTATGCTTTATTGATGATGTTAGATAGATGTTTTATCGCTCATTAAGACTAGTGTCTAACTCAAGGTTTTATGTCTTCGTCTTATTAACTTGTTCTGTTCGTTCATGTGATGAATTAGGAGACTGAGTAGCAAGTGACAAGTAGTTGAACTTGATGAGGACGATGCTGCTGAGCGACGATGAGCAGGAGGTTGACATTATTTCCTGCTATCTTCTATTGTAGTTTTCCGTTGTTTGATGTATTCTCTGAGTGACTTGTAGTGAGGCATTTTGTACATACTCTTATGGTATATTCTAGTGTTTTATGGATAGTCCACAATGATATGAAAAGTTTAAGATTTTGCTCAATTATGCTTCACAATTATTTCCTGTTGTATATGTTCTATTTTATTTTATCCTACATTGTGAGTTATATGACATATCTTGCATAATTATGCTACCCTGAGGATCGTCCATAACTGTCTAGCATGTATTTCGGCGCATAATTCCTCCTGTTAAGTGCAGGAGTTATGGGCGGTCATCACACTCGGGTCTGACTCGAGAGTTTTATGCAAAACACAAAATACTCGAGTAATGATTTACTTTATTAAAGTAAATCAACATCAATAAAGTTCTGAAATAAAACGAGTTTGCATGCATGTATTTTTTTTCTAGTGGGGATAGTATTATATATAGCATGTTATTCGCATAACTAAATTCATTAGTCCATGAAAAACAATGGATCAGCATGTGGTTTGGTTACAGACTACCATGTTTTTAATGATATGTTTTTATGCCAAGGATTCATTGACAATACATAAAATTTATACAAATCCAAGAAACATGTGTTTAGAGGCAAGGCATGAGCATAAAATCAGAGTGTTATGTTTAAATTTCTTTCTACAGCTATTACAACAAAATGATGCAAACATGTCACATTTTTTTACTATGTGTATGCCGGTATCATTATGGTGGTTTTAAACAAAGACACACTACCAAACCAATTACAAAATGATGCAATACTTGGAACAACAAGGATAATAATAATCATAAGCATGTTATCAATGGCCAACAAAGCATGTAAAGCATGGAGTACCTACCTAATTTAGTAGCAAGCAAGTTGGCCATATATGAATTATGTACAATGAGAAGTGGATTAGCTCATTGGAACAGGATGCATAAATTTCAACTTCAGGAACAACAAAATTTAATGACACACGCATGCATGTATCAAATGAACATCAAGTAAATTAGAAGCAGGTGATAAATGTATAAAATTGCTAAAGGGGTCAGGCAAGGAACAACCAGATTTTAGTAAACAATGCATGGATCTAGTTCAAGGCAATAAGAAATATGTATATAAACACCAAACATGTGACTATGTTCAGATTTTACAACAACAGGATAAACAAATTTTCGAATAAGTCAACATGTTGAACATAATCCAAGCAATATCAAACAACATGTGTTTCGGGTTTCAACAAGGCAACAAAGACCCATGGTTATACAAATCAAATAAGAAGGCATTAACTATCATTTTTCAGTTTAAATCGAAGCTAAAACACATGAAACAAAATAAGCGTGAGATTAACTCACCTTGAACAACAGTGCTTCCAAATAAATGTGAAGACTTAATTGATGCTACGCAGTTTCTTAAACTGAAAACCCCTAAATCGACTATGCAATGAACATCAATCGCTACTTCTACTTGAATCTGGAATTGGATTAATAAAGGATACGAAGCTTAGGAGGCACGGGTTTTGGGCAGAGCAAAAGGGAAGGTATTCGGATCCATAGATTCATGTATTTTTATTTATAAAAGGGTTTCGGCCATTGTGGAGAAGAAGAAGAGTCGGGGATTAAAAGAACAAGTGGGGTTGGTAACGTAGGGAATAAAAGAAGGGAAAAGAAATATGGGGAGGTCGAAAGATATACTAAAAGTCAAACGTGCTATGTCCTTTTATTTCAATGAGTGAACGAACATGGCACCTGCTGTTTCACCACCAAATCCAGAAACTGAAGAGTAAGTATTAATATATTTTTTCAAAGTTTACGTTTCATGTGTTAATTATATATATATATATATATATATATATATATATATATATATATATATATATATATATATATATAAACGTGGCCTTTTAGAGGAGGAGATGCATGCATGTATCGGCTTCAGGTTGGAAGGAGGGACATATAAAAAAATAAGTAAGTTCAAAAGACACGTACATATAAATAGGCATTTCATTACCTGAAGGGTTTTCATGCGTTTGATGTTTTAATTGTTTTTGTATTTTCTTTTATTATCAATGCATGTACATTTGTGAATTGATGAAATTGTACATGAGATAATTGGTGGACAATGCATCAAATGCTTGCATGATAATATGTAAGCGCTAGTTCTGTTTAAATATCATGTCATTTGAAATATTTGGGTGTACATACGATTATTTGAATATCCAAATTTTTTGGCGTTCTCTTCAGAATACAGCCTAGTATTTTTAGTCAAATTCGCTTAAGTTTTGACAACGTTTTATTCGTAGCAATTTTATTAAATCTTTAATTAAATTAACGCGAACGAAACAAACTTGCGTATTATTATACGAGGTTCATTCCTCTGCTATGTTTAGTTAGGTGCATCTCAAATAATTAATTTCGGATTTTTATTTTTATTTTACCTTATTATTATTATTTAAGATATATCGGTCGTCGCTACCACAAATAATCGTCAAAAATCGAATCAAACGGACCGACTAAACTATGATATTTTCAATTTAAAATTGTTTAGATCACTTTTAAATGAAAATAATATATCTTAAAGATAAACGTTTCATTATAAATCATTTTCATATTTTAATTTCTAAATAAACACATTCTAAATTAAATTTATCGTTTAATTCTTATTAGAAACCACTTTAAATTTAATAATTAAATTTAATTCAATAACATAAATGGTCGAAATATATGGGATGTTACATTGAGATCTTCACAAAAAAAGAAATGACAAAGATATTCACCTATAAACAACAGGTCAAGTGCTAGTATATATATCTTTTGGGAAGAGATGATACCAAAACTGAAAGAACAAGAACAAATCCCAGGTATGAAAAGCCATATTAAAAAAGTTATTACACATATGAGACAGCACAAGTTGCTATAGAAAAACTACTAGGGAAAGATTACATAGTCTAAGACAACATCAAACAAACACAAATTATAGCTCATGAGCAAAGAAAAAGGAAGAGTTGACAACTTCTACAGATATAAGCTTAAGGCCCAAGGTATCTTTTGTAGTAATAGCAGCAAAAAAAGCACAAAAAGGAAAGATGATCAACTTGGTCATACTTCACAAGCTACCCCAATAAAAACAAAGAATATGACAATTTACTTTCCTGAAACCTTCAACAGAGCAAACCAATTCCTATAGGCTACAAAAGAGCAAAATGCTACCATATACAAAGGTTTTTTTTCTCTACTGACAAAAATCCCTACACAAAGGATCCCTAGATTTAAAATTACATGGGAAATACTAAAAAAATCAGAATATTGCATGTAAAAAACAATTTATAGACTACAAAGATTGTTCAGTAGACTATAGATGCACAATAATTGCATATATGCCTCTCATTAGCCTAAAACTTTCGCAGTACAAGTACCTAGTGAACGACTAATTCACTTTGGACCCTACTACTCTACTAAACTATGGATTCATTAGAGACTTATAAATAAATTGGTGGCATTATACAGAATTGCAAGAGCCCCTCTTCTCAATTTCAGACTACTTTATAGAAGTCCTTGACAAGAGTTACATCTTAGAATTACAATAGTCCCTCCACATTATGGTAATGACATGTTGGATCCAGCCAGACATATTGTAGGGATAATTTATCATAAGGGTCTACTCACATCAAAGTATTAATTTCTAGGACACTGGTTTAAAATAATTATTTTTAAGTTCAAAATTTTATAGCCTCATTTCATATCCATTCTCGACGCTAAAAAAAACACCAAATCGAATTCAAATCCGCTTCCTTTTTCATCCTTGTACTTTTGAAATCAAATCTGCTGCTAATCTACTTTCAAAACAAAATCGCCTCAGGTGAATTGTCAATTGGCTGAAGAAATCAAACCGCATAACTTTTTGCGTATCGATTGCTGATGTTAATTATGTTGGAAATGAATGAGAAAGAGAAAGAGGGATTTTGGAAGAAGAGAAAGGAAAACAACTTTTAGTCCCACATCATGAAATATGAGTACCAACTCTTCTACAATCTTATATAAATAATGGAGAAGAGAGCTCATATCAGGTGTGGCTAAGCCAAGACACAATATTACATTGATGTCAACTTGGGCCTAATGCCTTGGGACTTTTGGAGTCCATGACACAATATTATATTGATGTCAAATCGGGCTTAGTGCCTTGGGACTCTTGGAGTCCATGACACAATATTATATTGATGTCAAATGTGGGCTTAGTGCTATGGGACTCTTGGAGTCCATGACACAAAATTATATTGATGTCAAATGTGGGCTTAGTGATTTGGGGACTCTTGGAGTCCATGACACGATATTAGTGTCAATAATTGGGTGTTGGACCTTGGGACTCTTGAGGTCTCATGGTTAAATAGGCCGTTGATTTCAGTTTGGGCCTATTGTGCTGAAACGAGTTATTTTGATCATTTTATGATCTGGTATGTCCCTTCTATTGAAGGGATACAACCGTTTCATCATAAATGCGCACGCACATTTAAGCACCGCTTGGTTAAAGGGTCGCAACCTTTCCAAAGGTCATTAATGTTCGTATAGGCATTTCATCCAGCCTATAAATACATAGCCCAAAAGGAGAGAATAAATATTAATTATTCTTCTCAATTGTTACTCCCTCTTCAAAGCATTCCTCTGTTCAAGTTTCTATAATCTACTTCAGTTCGTCGGAGCTCCGTTTGCTGGCACTGCACTACGGGGCTGGTCCGTTTTATCCTGGGAAACAAATTGCGATCACGTCAATCAGTGCATACGACGGCAATATTGTTTTAAGGAAACAGAATTATTTCTGGACTCGGACATTACGGTTGGTGACGGTTCTGTACCGCTCCAATCCAGTGCACAATCGGTCTTGCTTACTGTCTTTTCTGCAATCACAGTTTGACTTGACAATTGTGGCATTATTGAGTAACATTGATATTGTTACTATTTATTTGCAATACAATTGTGTACTGACAAAAGGATCTAACTTTGTAATACAATTGTGTATTGACAAAAAGATCTTCTAACAATCTTAAAACAATATTGATTGTTGCAGACGACAATAAGCTGTGTCGCAAAATAGCAACAATAATTTTACACCGACACAGACGGTGACCAACGCTCTGATTGCGCCAAATGGTTCCAATAATGACTCTGCCTCATGGAGAAAGGTCAGAGAAGTTCAACGTCATCAATATTAAGTGCTGACAATAGAAAAATGTTGCTTTGTCTAACAACATTGGGACTTGCCAAATTTCTGACTCTAAAAAAAAAAATAAAAAAAAAAATAAAAAAAAATTGGCTAAAATCCCCAAAAGGGCATTGCTGATATGAATTTATATACAGTAATATCAGAATGCAACCTGAAAAGGAACTAACTTTAAATGACGTTCTCTATGTTCCAGAAATTCATAAGAACCTGATTTCAGGATCATTGCTCAGCAAACATGGATTTAAATTAGTCCTTGAAGCTGAGAATGGAGTGTATGTAGGAAGAGGACATGTGTGTGATGGTTCGTTTAAAGAAAATGTAATCACTATTGTACCACACACTGATATGAATAAAAGTGAATCTTTTGTTTATATTGTTGACTCTTCCAACGTGTGATATTCTAGATTAGGGGATGTAAACTTTGATACATTGCACAAATTGATTAATCTAGACACCATTTTTAAATGTCAAATTTGTGCAGAAGCAAAATTGACAAGAATCTCGTTTCACTATGTTGAACGAGAAACAGAACCGCTAGATATAATACATACAAATGTATGTGATTTGATGTGTTTAAACAGTACAAAGCGGAAGTTGAGGATCAACTCAACAAGAAAATCAAAGCTTTAAGAAGTGATAGAGGAGGAGAATATGTATTCCCTTTTGAAGAATCTTGCGCTGAACATGGTGTTTTACACCTAATTACAGCACCATATTCACCTCAATCCAACGGTATAGCCGATCGGAAGATAAAACTCTTAAAGAAATGATGAATGCCTTATCCTGGCTTGCCAGATAATTTTTTGGGAAGAAGCTATTCTTTCGGCAAATCATATTTTAAATAAAATATCCCGAAAGAAAACATCTCTATCTTCTCATGATCTTTGGAAAAACAGACCACCATCCTACAAATACCTAAAAGTGTGGGGGTGTCTTGCCAAAGTAGAGGTACCAAAACCAAAGAAGATCAAAATTGGACCAAAAACAATTGATTGTGTATTTATTGGATGTGCACAAGGCAGTGCCGCATATCGATGTTTGGTACACAAATCTGAAATTGATGATATTCATGAAAATACCATCATTGAGTCGAGAAATGCTAAATTTTTCGAACATATATTTCCCTTGAAATATGGTATTGAAAATCATACACCTAAGAGATCAAGGGAAAAAAGAAGTTCATTACTCTATTGAGGATGCTGAACAAAATAACACTCAGCTAAGTAGTGCTGAGCAGCAAGTGGAGGAGCCAAGAAAAAGTAAAAGGTCAAGGACGTTAAACCTTTGGACTGGACTTCTATACATTTATGTTAGAAGATGATCCATTGAAATACAAACAAGCTATGTCCTCCAGCGATGCCCCTTATTAGAAAGAGGCAATTAACAATGAGATTGAATCCATTATGTCCAATCATACATGGAAATTAGTTGATTTACCTCAAGGATGTAAGACCTTAGGTAATAAATGTATATTTAAAAAGAAATTGAAACCTGATGGTTCAATAGACAAGTATAAAGCTCGTCTGGTAGTCCAAGGATTTAAACAAAAGGAAGACCTGGACTATTTCGACAAACATCAATTAGAATGCTCATTGCAATTGCATCCATACATGACTTAGAAATACATCAAATGGATGATAAAACTATATTCTTGAATGATGAATTAGAGGAGGAAATCTATATGGAACAACCTGAAGGATTTCTAAGCTCAGAAAATGAGAATAAAGTGTGCAAATAGGTGAAATCACTTTATGGCCTTAAGCAAACTCCAAAAACAGTGGCATGAGAAGTTTGATAATACTATGTTATCAAATGGATTCACAATAAATGAATTAGATAAATGTGTGTACATAAAACATACACATATTAGATATGTCATTGTTTGTCTTTATATTGATGACCTATTAATCCTAGGCAATAACAAGGCCATAATAACATCTACAAAGGATATGTTATCCTCTAGATTCGATATGAAAGACCTAGGACTGGCTGATGTGATATTGGGTGTAAAAATTCTGAGAACACCACATGGATATGCATTATCCCAATCACATTACATCACCAAGATACTTGAGAAATTCAAGCAATATAATGTAACTATTGCAAAATCACCAGTAGATATGAACCAAAATTGGGTAAAGAACACTAGTGATGGTATTTACCAATTGGAATACTCTCGTATACTAGGAAGTATCATGTATGAACTGTACTAGGCCTGATGTCGCATATGCTGTAAGCAAACTAAGTAGATTTACCAGCAATCCTGGTAAGCATCATTGGAAAGCGATAATCAGAGTTCTAGGATATCTAAAGTATACACAGAGCTATGGTTTATACTATACAAGCTATCCTTCAATAGTGGAAGGATATAGTGATGCAAATTGGATCACTGGATCAAATGATACAAAGTCTACAAGTGGATACGTGTTCACATTAGGAAATGGAGCGATTTCATGGAAATCATCCAAACAGACTTGTATCGCTAGATCTACGATGGAATCAGAGTTTATTGCACTAGATAAGACTGCAGAAGAAGCAGAATGGATTCGAAGCTTCTTGGAAGACATTCCTAATTGGAGCAAACCTGTGCCTCCAATATGTATACATTGTGATAGTCAATCAGCTATTGGAAGAGCTAATAGTACACTATACAATGGTAAATCTAGGCATATTCGTCGTAGACATAAAACGATAAGACAACTTCTCTCTAATGGGGTTATCACGATATATTACATTCGATCTAAAGATAACTTAGCGGATCCACGTACCAAAGGCTTGCCAAGAGAGAAAGTTCAAATCTTATCGAAGGGAATGGGGCTAAGGCCTATAGACTAAAGGTTTCTCTAAAATGGAAACCCCACCTAGTTGACTGGAGATCCCAAGATCTAGGTTCAAAGGGACAACGAAGTTTAAGAGAAACTTGATGGCACTGTTATACACAAACCATTCCTATGATAAGTCAGTGCATTGTATGTTGAATAAGGATAAGTATTAGTACTTTTAATGATGTCTGTATTTGAGGAATTAAGAGAATACCCTTTACAGAATCACCTACGTAAGTGCGAAGGCGCCGCTTCAAAGAGAATTATGAGGCCAAATTCTCTAAGCACTTATGAGACCAGGCAGGTGTTCAAGGCAAAAACGAACACATACAGAGAACGAAGGGTTATAAGAAACATTTATCGTGTGTTATCTACTTTGGAATTACACAAAAGGCTTACAGTTCAAGGACAGTCAATGTCTACTGATTCGCCTGTGATTCAAATAGGTAATCACTAGGAAAGTTCAAGGCCCATGTGCTACTTTAACCGATGCGATAAATGATTCGTGAAACTAAGAACGACTTCTCATTCATGTGGGGGATTGTTGGAAATGAATGAGAAAGAGAAAGAGGGATTTTGGAAGAAGAGAAAGGAAAACAACTTTTAGTCCCACATCATGAAATATGAGTACCAACTCTTCTACAATCTTATATAAATAATGGAGAAGAGAGCTCATATCAGGTGTGGCTAAGCCAAGACACAATATTACATTGATGTCAACTTGGGCCTAATGCCTTGGGACTTTTGGAGTCCATGACACAATATTATATTGATGTCAAATCGGGCTTAGTGCCTTGGGACTCTTGGAGTCCATGACACAATATTATATTGATGTCAAATGTGGGCTTAGTGCTATGGGACTCTTGGAGTCCATGACACAAAATTATATTGATGTCAAATGTGGGCTTAGTGATTTGGGGACTCTTGGAGTCCATGACACGATATTAGTGTCAATAATTGGGTGTTGGACCTTGGGACTCTTGAGGTCTCATGGTTAAATAGGCCGTTGATTTCAGTTTGGGCCTATTGTGCTGAAACGAGTTATTTTGATCATTTTATGATCTGGTATGTCCCTTCTATTGAAGGGATACAACCGTTTCATCATAAATGCGCACGCACATTTAAGCACCGCTTGGTTAAAGGGTCGCAACCTTTCCAAAGGTCATTAATGTTCGTATAGGCATTTCATCCAGCCTATAAATACATAGCCCAAAAGGAGAGAATAAATATTAATTATTCTTCTCAATTGTTACTCCCTCTTCAAAGCATTCCTCTGTTCAAGTTTCTATAATCTACTTCAGTTCGTCGGAGCTCCGTTTGCTGGCACTGCACTACGGGGCTGGTCCGTTTTATCCTGGGAAACAAATTGCGATCACGTCAATCAGTGCATACGACGGCAATATTGTTTTAAGGAAACAGAATTATTTCTGGACTCGGACATTACGGTTGGTGACGGTTCTGTACCGCTCCAATCCAGTGCACAATCGGTCTTGCTTACTGTCTTTTCTGCAATCACAGTTTGACTTGACAATTGTGGCATTATTGAGTAACATTGATATTGTTACTATTTATTTGCAATACAATTGTGTACTGACAAAAGGATCTAACTTTGTAATACAATTGTGTATTGACAAAAAGATCTTCTAACAAATTACCTCACCTTTATTTAGCTGAAGAAATTAAGACGCAATTTTTATTCCATGTTTGCAAGACGCGATTTATGTTCAGTAGTTGTTGAATAAGTAAGTACTTGTTAATATTAACATATCTTTACTGAAAATAAACATGTAAAAAAGTTATAATGTTACCTTATTCAACATGAAAAAATGATGTAGACATTTATCTTTTACTGTAATTGTTATAAACGTTTAGTTGTATTTTTTTAGGAAAAACAGATTTTGATGTTTGTTTGTTATCAGGTATACATTACTATCAGTCTTTTGAAAAAGATAAATGTATGTAAATCATCACTGTAAAAGATATAAGACCAGTAGACAAAAAAGATAAATATATCTATCTTTGTAAACAATAATGTTTTTTATTAGAAAATTTGCACAGTAGATTTTTATTAAAAAAATTCAATAATTTCTATGCATTAGATGATTTAAAACATTTATTTTAGAAAATGATTAACATTAACAAACACAAAAAAGATAAACGTAATTAAATTTTTAGATCAACAATTCATGTTTAAAAAGTTAGATGTAAATATGATTGAACTATTTAGGAAAACATGTATTAATATGTCTATCCTTGTTAATGTTTTTGTAATATGAAAGCTAAGGACAAAAAAGATAAGCAATTTTATCTTTTAAATAACTAATGTATTTCTTTACAAAAACGTAGAAAGATTATTTTGTAATTAAAATATTGTTAAATTATTATATTTATATGTTTTAATATGTTTGTCATTACATGTATGTTTTTTTTAAAAAAAACAACAAACAAGTGTACAAAAAAGATAAATAGATTTATCTTTTTATGCAATTAAGCCGATAATTAATGCTTGGCAATAATATCTTATTTAACCTTATTCTTTTTTTGCCTTTAGTGTATAAGACAGCATATATAAGTTACAAATTTAATTGGATTGCCTGATGTTTGTATGTTGTTGTACTTCATTGAAAATCATTACTATAAGTTATGAATTTTGTTTGTTGCTTGATTACTGTGTGTTGTTATAGTTGATATATCAATTGTGCATTATTGTGTTTATTTAAAATCTTCTCACTGTTGTATACTCTTGAGTTTGCTATTTCATTATTATGTCTATTCCACAAACTTTACATTATAAGAGCGTTAACTTTAACTCAAAGAAAATATTAAACAAAACTGTAATGTTGGGATTTTATATTTTATTGTATTTGCAAGTGGAAAATAAAATAAAACAATTTATCATTTAGTAAAACCGAAACTAAAATCAGTCACCAACCACCTGTTCACTTTCAGAAACACATAAAGTTCGAGTCAACAGTTTTGAAGTCATGGTACATCAGTTCGCTCAAAGAAGGGTGAACATAAAATCCAAATCAACAGTTTAAAAATACGAAAATGTTTGGCCTTATCTTTTGTTATCAACATTCAACAACCTATAAAAGTCAGTACGTACAACAAACTTAAAATTTTGCCTTTACATGAAAAGGTAATTGCGATTATATTTTAAAACCTTTGCTGTCGAAAAAAACCATATAATAAAATATTCATTCAACAAAACATAGCATAACATTCACAAGGCCAAATAACCAAATAATCATTCAACAAAAGAAAAAATTGCATAATATAAAATAAATGACAAAATGGAATATCTTTTTAATCATCTTAACCACAACATATAACAAAACATAATCTTGCATAATTTTAATCAGTTCTTAACACTTATTACTGCTAAAAAGCAAAGTTCATCACATACATATAACCAAATATTCATCTTACAATATAATTCTTTTGAAGCAAAAAGTTAGTGATAATTGTTGTCAACATATTACAGCCCCCAAAAAGAAAAACAGCAGCATGTACTACATATTACAGCCCCAAAATAACAAAGTAGCATAAATTCTTCAGCATCATCTTCAAGCAGAAGGTCCAGCAATCCTTCTTACCCTTGCACACACTTTTTTAGCAATGCTTTTGAAACACTCCACCTCCGTTAAGGTCACTCACAAAGGGAATGCATTAACTTTGCTGAAGCATTTTAGGTAAAAGACACAGATAATTTACAAGACAGACATATAAATAGCGGAAAATTGAAATCATTTCATAAATAGCGTGGTTCAGTCAAAACATTACAAGCATTGTCTCAAAACCCAACTTCTAAATTATTACAATGAAACATCTGTCTTGATTTAAAACTCCAAGTACATAAAGAAGCATAAAACAATAGTAAAACAGCATAAATCCCCAATAAAAGTGTAACCACAGACATATCCCAGGAAGAGAGAATCCAAGCAATACATCTACTCTCTTCAAACTGGAAAAGGTCTGCACTAAGCTGAAGTATTCCCTCCCTGCGAACCCGAAAGGGGGGAGCGAACGGAAGAAAAGAAGGCAAAAGAAAATAGGTCAGACATAAGTCCGGTAAGTCCAGTGATTATTCAGCACGTAAACAAGTAAAAGGATCATGACATGAATAAACTGAACTTAGGACAATACCATAGAAATAAGATAACATAAGATAAGGCAAGATAAACTGAATATACTTATCGCACTCATTTCCATTTCTCTGCACCTACTACGAATGTTTCAACTATCATCATGTGTTCATAACAAAGTGATCCCTTTCCCGATCGGCTTCAACTCGCATGCATTTCTTACTTGTATCATTTGGCCCCGCTCGATTGTAGATACCTGTGCTAGTCCCCCCATGGGGTGTATCAATTCCTATGGTGGCAACCCGACACAAATTCAAGATGGACAGTGTATACTACTGATGCCCAGTGCCTGCTTTTCCACTCCGGAGTACGTGCATGCCCATGCTCCGTCGGAACTGCATTACTGCACCCCCTGCCGCTATTTTGACCGCTTGTAATCAGCCCAGTAATTGTGTCCCAACCTGCCTAGTTCAGGGTACCGTGATACATCTATGTGTGTTACTGCTGAAATGGGTCCCCGTTACTAGGGTTTCCTAATCAACATGTTATAACGGTTAAGTGTTCTCAAAATTTACCTAACCTCACCTATCTATTTTGCTAACATGTTGTATTGGTTAAGTGTTGCCTTAATTAACTTAACCCTGCCATTCTTAGCATGTCTATTCCTTAGCTTTAATTCATTCATTAAAGCACCAACCTCTCACATTAGATCTATACTGTTGTGGTTGCTGAATGTGCCGGGTGGTTCCGGGCAGTCTTACACCGCAACTCAATTTAAGCTCGGGTTTTTGGGGCTTAATGCGCTAACCTCTCACATTAGATTTATATTATTGCGATAGCTGGATGTGCCGGATGGTTCCGGGAAGTCTTACACCGCAACTCAATCTAACCTCGGGTTAAGCATGTTCATTTTTAGCCAATTTACGTATTTATCATATGTGTCCAAATCTATGTGTCAAATTTTCCACAAGTCCAGTAAATACAAGTTTATGCCGCATTCCCAAGCTACACCCAAAATTTACCAAATTAAATTATACCCAACTTTCCCCGAGTTATAATCACACGTACAACGAGATTCAATCTAAGTTCCGAATGAACTTAGTATTCACAAAAGCAAGTAAAAAGGGGAAAAATAGTGAAGGAGCATAAGAATTGACATAAGGGAAAATAGGCGTGTAAAGATGTACCAAATTCAAGAATCATGTTTCAATGTTGTACATTAACACTATGGGTAGACAAGCAATTCACACCATAGGTATAAAAATTAGATAGAATTGGACTTAAGAGAATTACTAATTTAATGTACAACATGATAAGTCCCATTTGGTAAATCACAATAGTCTCATAGACATAGGTTGTACAACGTGAAAAGTTCCATCCTATCACCCACAACAGTCTCACAGGCATGATAAGTTCATTTATGTCAGTCCAACAGTCTCATAGGCATGATAGGTTCTATTATGTCAATCCAGCAGTCTCATAGGCATGATAGGTTCTATTATGTAAATCCAACAGTCTCATAGGCATGATAGGTTCTATTATGTCAGTCCAATAGTATCATAGGCATGATAGGTGTTATTACATCAATCACAATAGTCTCATAGACATAAGCAATTTAGATTAGACAATAGGATAGGCACGAATAAGAATTAGCCATTGTTCTAGATCCGATTATTACAGTCATGATTTGTATTAGATGTTTAAATCTAAATAATAACTAAACTTACAGAAAAAGGACGGATCTTGTATTCTGGGATCTAATTTCTGAATTTGAAAAGTTATCCTTTGATGTAGACGTTTGATTTGAAGTTCTTCTAATCGATTACTAGTTTGGATTTATTTTTCTAGTTAGGAGAAGATGAAGGAGGCTAAGCTAGCTTGTAGACGAATAGCATGACAACACCATAGTCTTACGGTTATGAGGTTAGGGTCTAGGTTTGGCTACGTATATATAGATGTCTAGGATTAATTCTAGCCTTTAGATTAGTCTAGGAGAAATCAGAGCCATCAAACCAAAGATATGTGTCATCCAGCCAATCATAGCACGACACATAAGCCCTAACACCACAAAAATTAGTTATTGGCCAATCAGGGAAGGCCACAACAGCTCAGAGCTACTAAAATCCATCATAGGAAGCAGATCTCAAAGGGGTCGACTCCCTACGGGGGGGTCGACACCTATGTCGACTCCCCTATAGGGGGGTCGACACCTATGTCGACTCCCCCTTGGGGGATCGACACCGGGAGAGGGAATTTTCCTGCTCAGCCTGTTCTGTTTGAATTTTGAATTTTGAACTGGATTTATTATTTAATTATTATTCTCTGTTTGTTCTTGAATTCTTCTGAACTCCATAACTTCTACGTACTGAGTCCGATTCACGCAAACTCGGACTCTATCTCAAGCAGAAATCTGAGACGAACGCAATGGTGTAACCCGTTTCGCTTAATTCTTCTTCTAAAAATTAAGTGTTCTAATATTTTTTAATTTTAATATTCACAGAAAATATGGGGTGTTACAGCTTTCAACGTATTTCTTCCTATTAGTGCCTTCAATAGGATGAGGTAGGCCTCTTGCACTGCGCCTAAGCATCACCACTCCAGAGTTGTCAAGAGATCTTTTGCCCTTCCTTTTGCTAGTGATCTCAGAGCACTCTCTTGAATCAGTAAGAGCCAAAGCATTGCCACCACCAAGATCCATGTCCTGATAATTATTTTTATTGCCCTTAAAATGGTCATTGCTTTCACTCAGATCATCAGCACAATCATCCAAACCTACTGCATCATCATTTGGATGCGCATTGCCAACTCTCATAATGTTTCCACCTGCATCAACTTCTACCTGGGCTCCCCCTTCATAATTCACAAAAGCATTATCCACATTCCCCCCTTATTCAAAATATCCATTTTATCCACTTCTACTGACAAAAGAACAATAGGCACACTAGCACTCGAGGCATTCATAGCTAGAACATTTGGAGTGCTAGCAGAGCCACCCCTCTCTCTCTCTCCTAGAACTCATAACCATGAGCCTGCCATCATCGCCCTAGCAAAAACTGTCCTTCTAAACTCTCTTACATCAAACTCCTCAGAGGACTCTCTATCCAGTTTTGTTATCGTTACCTCATGATAAAATTTTCCAATGGGAATGATAATCGAAGACGGGAGTACAAAATCTTCATATATCAGAATCAGGGCCCTCAACCAAGTATAATCTGCAGCATGCAAAGATCCATACCAAAGTCTCTTTACATCTCCCAAATCCACCAGCGTTGCATTAAGCACTTCCAAACGTCTGCAAACAACCAACAAGTTCTTAGAGCTAACTCATACTTCAACCTTCCTCTTGGCTACACTGCGAACCTGTGGGCTCCACTTCTTTAGATTCACAACCCCTTCGTCATAACAAAGGAAGAGTATAAATTATCAGTCAACGGAGGGGGGGGCAGGGAATTTCACAATAAAATTATCGCCCATTCTTCTAACGGTCCAGTTCCAATATGACACACTCTTGGAAAACCTGGATATGATGAGATCTTCAAGTTCGATGACAGAGAAAGCTCCCCGAGCTATGGAGACCACCACCATGGATCTAGCCCAGTTGAAATCATTGGGGAATGTCTCGGCTGAAATATGAGTTTTAATTTTAGGGTTTACCATTTTTGCGGATTTTTGAGTTGGGGTGTACAATTAAAACCTTTTTGCCTTATTTTGTTGCATTTGAAACATAAAAATGGATTTTGACGCCTGCTAACCCAATGATCTGAAGGTCCACATCTGAAGCACCCATTAATAGATTTGATGTAATTAATTTTTTCTGAATAACTATTTGAATTTCGACGCGGCTGTTGAGAGGAGGAATTTTTGAGTTTATTAAAATATGCATATCCCTTTATAGCTGTCTTCATAATAGCATCCATGTACGAAGATGGTACAACTTTGTCCACAACTTGCTTTCCATCTTATGATAAAGAAATATGATTGAAGAAATAAATCATTTTATCTTTTTAAAAATAATTACCAACAACATCCTCCAAATAATAGTTAATTTGTTATATTTAATACTAACTACCAAGCGGTAACATAACTTATGTTAATTTGAAGATAAATTATGACAAATGATCATGAATTTTCAATACTCGTTTTTATTCTGCTGCTAAGCTAGGAGAGATAAAAGCTTTTATATTTTGTTGAAAATATGTTAGTACAACATAGTATTATAGAGACTTACAAACATAATAACAAGCGATATTATACTCAACATCCTCATGTAGATACAATATACTTTTAATAACATAGTATGTCACGGCCTTAAAAATAATATCAATAAAATATAAAATGATTTATCTTTTTTCAAAAATCAAAATAATCATATTACAGATTACAAAGTCATGCTGAGTTATGTGAATAACATCATCAGACAGTAAAAATTCATTATCAAATTCATCATAAAGTTTTCAACATCAGCCATCACAATACCATCACTAAATTCAGTTAAACTAAAAATATTATCAACAAAGATAAAATCATTTATCATTCTTCTACATCAGTATAACCATAGTACTCATAATAATACACCATTCGTAATTTTTTTTTCAAAACATACAACATTACACATCACATTTCATCAACTCCCAAAAGTTGAAACATGAAAAAAATATGAAGAAAAACTGTACTTCACTGCACTACATTGCCATAAGCATACACAAAATAATCCCAAACATGATCCAGGACATAGCTAAAGCTCTTGCAAAGATTTTTTTTCCTTTCTTGTGATTTCCACATTTAACGCACATTATGGCCATCTCTACCTTCATATCAGCAACAATCTCATCGGCTTTTGCCCTCTTTTGCTTTTGCTTCAGCAACTTATCTTCAAGTGTTTTCCTTTCCATGGGCAATTGCGATATAATATTTTCTTTTTCCATCAATTTAATAGTAGTATCTTCCATTTTAGCATTGTTATTGATTTCGTACACTTCTTCATGCCACATAAAATACCCACAGTCGTCATTCTGCACATATGTTAAATTCTCAACTAAAACGTCATTGAAAAATATGACAATCAACAAATCAATTAAAATTACTTAATTTATACGTACATGCCACATGGAGCAACCAAAAAACTCCTTCCCCACATTCAACTCTACCTTCACTGCCCATCTTTGGTGGGATTCTGTGGTGGCAAAGCTTAATTCCCGTTGCTGTTGTTGAATTTGAAGTAGAAATTTGTGGAGTCATCATTGAACTCGAAGATGGACAAATCAACTACATTAGGCCAAATAATCATCATTATGAAAAATTAAATTCATTGCATTAGGCCGTTTATGGCGTACTGAAAAAAGATAAAATCAGTTATCTTTTTCAGTCCTATAACATCTATTACATTATTTGAACAAACATTATAAGGACTATACAAAAGCCGCAATCACATACTGTTAATATTCTTGAAGATCACAAAACCTATGCTATAACGGAATAAAAAAAGCTCATGTATTAGTGCTAATGAATTGTGCATAAGAGCATCGCTCAATATTTGCAATATATATTTCTTGTCAATCTTTAAATTTACAAACTTGAAAATATCTTATCACAGCTTCTAGTTAAACCATAAAACATTGTCAAAAAAAAAATTAACTCATGCATGTGTGAACAAACACTAAGCAGACACACTAATGCATCATACTCTTATGCACAACTTTATTTTTTACCATAACAAACTCTCAAAAATAAAACACTACAATGATACTTGCTTTATATTACATGCTCCTTATATTATTCATATTAACATAAGCCTCAATACAGAAACCCAACCCACAAATATTTAGCAAATAACACCAACTAAATGAAAACATAATACAGGGTACATAGCACTTCGAAAAAAGATAAATGCATTTATCATTTATCAAAAACTGTGAACACCATGTTTAAAAGAAAGGAAAAATAAATTTTCTAGAGGCAATTCATCCTTTCTTTCCTTTTCTTTTTTAATTTTGTTACTTGAATGTGTAGTCTATGAAAGAAAAGTACAAATTGCAAAGATATGAAACATAATTCATGCATACAATACAAAGACTTAAGTTCGAACTTCTAAAACATATATGCTTTTATCTTTTCTATATGTTATTTAAACCATTTGTATACCTAATGTAAGAACTTCAAATCACAAGAAAATTTATAAATATTTTTAACATGTAGTAGTAACTATGATATGTAAGTACGGCTTAATATTTTATTTCATTATTTTTATAAAAAGATAAATGCATTTATCTTTTTTAACTTCTATATACAGTAAGATCCGATACATCAAATTAAATAACATTAAATCTTTTAAGTATTAATTTTGGATCAAATATATACATACAACATTAAAAACAATCCGAAATGTTTGAGGGTTATCTTATAATAAGAAAGAGCATGGCTGTGTACTAAACATTTGTACCTATACATTGAAATGCAATTTTTTTGAATATAAAAAGATTGAGCTTCAGTTGTAAATATACATTGAAATGCAGTTATCAGTGAAATCATTTATCATTTTCTATCCCAATTATCATTTTTTGTAAAGAATCTCATTCATTTATCATTTTCTATCCTACTTTTTGAAAAAAGATAAAATCATTTACCTTTTACGAATCACCAAACACCAAGAACTGAAGAACAGGCATCGTCAACTAATATTATTTAAATATACAATTTGATACTCAAAGTGAGTACAAAGAAAATTGACTAACGAAAATAACTAATTTGATTGCTCAAGACAAATCTAAAGTTGTAGTGCAAATACAAAAATCATAATCTAAAGTGAATAATGCAACCAAGCTAAATACACAGTGCTTTTTTATCAGAAGAATACATTCAGAGTTCGTTATTCGACATAAAGTAAACTATAACGACCTGAACTTCCCCGTGAAGGAAAGAACAAATTGAATTGAGAACACGACCAAGGTTTTAAATCTCGGATATGGTCGCGTTTCGTCTCAGGGATTTTATAGACTCGGTCTCGTATCGGGGGAGATCTCAGACGAGATAGGTCTAACTCGGGAGTTCGTCTCGGATTTTCGTCTCAGGTCTAAAAGTTCATATCGGAACAATTTCGAGGTACATGATATGTTACAAATGATATTTTAACAAAATGATTTTTAAGAATGCTATCAAAAACATAGTACCTTAAACTTAAATGCAAAATGACTTTATTATTCTTTATTTTGTGAAAGATCATTCATACTCTAAATCGTAACATGCTTAAAACAGGAATATTGTTAGGCAAGAAACATTAAAAGGATCCAAAACATTAAAAAATCCAGCATCAATAGACGATAAAATACATAATTTCGTAAGTAACATGTACTTAAAAAGAAGAATATGAAAATCATAAGCATTGTAAAACATATACGAACATACAATATAGTCATTTAACATGCAAAATGTAAAATAACAAAAGATTGATACGGCTAGCTTTGAGTTTTTTAATTACAGTTTTAGTTCAGGCACAAAATTTAAATTTTAACCAAAAATTTAAGATCTCGGACAATACTCAGGTATTTCGTCTCGGTCAATATATCGTCCGATATTGCAATATCTCGGGTGATATATTCGAAAGGAGATTTAGAGTGATATTTGCTGTTTCGTTTCGGAAGGAGCTCAAAATGAGATCTCGGAGGAGATCTTGGGCAATATTTGCGAGTTTTGAAACAGTGGACACGAAAGATCAGAACACAAACAGAAGAACATTTCATTGCTTATTACAACAATTTACATCAGAGTACAAGAATATATAGAGTATGAACAAATAATATGCATTTGATAAATATCAGAGATTACGAATTATAATGTAGCGGAAAATAATACATAACACAACTGAAAGAGATACACGGATACAGAGCTTTCCGAATATCGTTCCAGCTGTAAACCAGGATCATGTGAATAAAAACTTGCAAAACCAAAACTACTAGCTCCCATGTAAAATAGGGGCACCCAGAGTTTAGGTTAAAACAATAAACTCCAGGTCAGTCATATGACTGGTGCGAAAACTAAAACAGTTATTATTTTGATTTTAAAGTTCGGTAAATCAAGGGACCACGCCGTATAACAAGGAACGGGTTTCCTCCCACGAATACCAGTGCATAAACAAACATCGCAATGCTAAATAAAGAACAATGAAGCTATTATAAGACCCAGGTCTCATCACACAATGCAACGCAAGCCGGAGGGTAGGGTTTTTCCTTATAATAGCCAAATAATGCTTGATACGCGAAATTTAATCTTTTATTATTATTATAAGTGAAGAAATCAACTTCAAATATAAATGTATCAATCATAGACGGCATAGCATCCCATGCTACTATGTCGCCATACTAGTTCTACAATTAAAACCGCAAAGTTGCGTATTGGAAGTTGGATTTCCATCAACGAAACGAGGCAAGGGAACCCCGTCAACACTTCAAGACACTCTAGCCCATGCCTCAGGACTCAGACTCAGGTGAGCCCTTAGGAGCCACATGGTCGGTCCATACGAAGTGGATTAATAATTTCCTAAACAATACGTCTCCCCGCACTATGGGGCGTAAATTGGTCATATACCGACCAAACCAACCATCGGCACCGAAGTGACCAATATAACCAAGGCGCCTCGTAATCCATCATCCACATAAGTAAAATGCCAGGGCTTGTAAAACGCTGACACCATCTCTAGCTAGAAAGAAACACATGTTCTCCCTGGATCCTCTTCCGTTTCTGGTTCATACCGGGAAGTGAAGCTCGCGAATTAACACTATACACAAAGTGGAGCTATATTAAAGCTATGCTTTAATCATCAACCACAAGACTCTTCTTTTCAACAGAAGCCTTGATCCTTTGACACTCAGGCTCGCCACTCAGGCAATTCACGCCATGCGACTGATGTCTATCGATATTCAACCTCTGATCCCATACATCTCAGAGAAGGGTGAAGTAAGTGAATAAATTCTCCTTCACCAGGTAGATGTATATTTAATAGAGATCAATCAACATAGAATAAAATCCAATGTCATACACACAGTCCATTTACAAGTCTGTTCTGGGTTTGAATGAAACCGAAGGCACCTTATTCCTCGTCCCATATGTCCGATATAGGAGAGAAGCTCTTGCATATCTGTCGATCTCCAAGTACATCTGGACGATCACCACTTATTACCTTGTCTTGGGTGTACAGCCCAATCAAGACATCAGTAATCAACCAAACGATGTGAAGACCTCCGGTCTTCAACCACCGTCCTCATCTTCGACTTATCGTCACATCAGTTATTCAGAATGGGATAAACCCGATCTTTCCGAATAACTCACGTATTTTATAAACAAGTGTTACACAAACACAACATACGCCTCATTCCAATCCAGAATATTCTTTTATTCAAATATTATTTTCATAGTTTCAAACCATATTAAGGTTTTTTAAACTAGTCGGGATTAGTGAACCTTATCAAAGTAATCATTTATTATAGTTCCCAATCCCAACTTATTCACCCCATGGAGAAAACTAGTATTACTCCATATCTAACACTACAGTGTTATTGGTAAATATTAATTACCATTTCACGTTCAAATCTAATTAAAGATTTAACTATTGCTTGGAGCAAAACTGGTGATAATCCATTCTCAATCATTTTCCTAGATTGATAATTTTAATTATCACATTCACTTTTCAATCTAATTAAAGATTCATTAAAACTCCACTTAGTTTTAATCTTCCCGAAAATCAATATTAATGATTATTCAAAGCTAAGAAATTAATCTTATCTTTAACTGGGTTAAAGAACCAATGTCATTTAAAACACGGTTCACGATAAACCCAAAATCACATTCCATTAATTATGGAATCTTCACGGAAAAAGTAATCAACATATAATCGATATAAATTTCTGTATTCGACTAATAATATAAATGGAATAACGGCAAAGCCTTTTAAATTCCATATGTATTAACGGTCTTCCTCCAGAGAAGTTCACTTCGATTATTATCTATTGAATTCCATTCAATTCCAATTTAATGTATTAAATTGGAAAACTATACTTTGGAAAATTCCTGTTAAATCTTAATAAAAAAATTTATAAATTCCAAATCTCATTTCTCTATAAATCGGGTTAAAGAACGAATGTCGTCAGAGACACAGTTCACAATAAACACATTCACATTCCATTTTCAGTTACAATTAAATGTTAATTAATTGGTAATTCTAATTTAAATTTTAATTAAAAGATTTATCCTTTTCACACTGGGTTTAAGAACAATGTCATTTGAAACACAATTCACAACAAACCCAAAATCAAATTCAAAATTAAACACAAGGCTCCGAATAGAAATTATATCGGCTTATATTCAATATCAAATTCTGAAATCAATAAATATCGTATTGGAATAACGATATATATATCTTCCACATTCCTCCACAATATCCTTATAATCGCGGAATCCAATATCGAAATATTCCTCAAGATAATTTCGATTCAAATCTATTCAAATCCATTCCAATTCATATATTGGAAATTATGGTTATTTCTAAAACCATTTCAAACCCAATTTATTTATTTAAAAATATTTGGATTTTACTTCTAGTTCATAACTAGTTCATTTCGATAAAAATATATTTTTATTGTTTCAAATATGGAATTTTTCATCCCAATTCTTTCCAAATCATTTATTATGATTTTACATAAATTATTGATATTTTTAATAATTTTATCAAGGCCTGTACAGTCGATTTACATAAACGGTCATCGAACTGCACTTATAACAAGCTTTTCCAAATTTGATTTGGGCATGAATCCAAATCCAGCCATTGGATTTTAAATCTCTTGTATTCGTTGGAAAACTCTTTTCGATACGAATCCAAAGGTTCCGGTTTTAGGAGAATCCGAAGGCCGGATCTCCCGTGATGTCCGCTCGAAGTTAATGGTCGAAATTCGCGAACTACCGCGGCGTAGCGCGGCGTGTTCTATTCAGGCCATTATATATATATATATATATATATATATATATGTATATGTATGTATGTATGTATGTGTATGTATATGTATATGTATATGTATATTTCGTCGATTCCCATTTAAAACGTATTTTATAAATCCTTTTAAATTTGTTTTAAAAATGGTTTCAACTTCATATTCAACTTTAAATCAAAATTGAGTATTCCATATCATTCACATATAAATGATAATATTTTCAAACATCAGATTTTGATATCACTTCATTTTCGATATTCATTATAAAAATGAATAAAATCGATATAAATATCGTTCTCATCAAAATGGCACATATCTAATCAACACGGTTATATATGTTTAAATATATTCGTGTCCATCCCAAATTGGATATTAAAATCAAAATTTGATCTTTTAATGAATATTATTTTAAAATATTCATTATTTTAAAATATTCGTGATTTTAAAATATTCATTATTTTAAAATATTCATAATTTTAAAATATTCATTCTTTCTGAACTGGAATCAGACATAGCCAATTACCATATAATGTGATTTACATGGATTTCATAAAGTACACGTATACAACAACAATGACACATAATCAACCATCATTCATAGTGCATTCTACACTGCATAAGCATTAAATATAAATATTTAGCGCTTACACAGCTTGTCAACCAATTGATTGACATACAACTAAATATTGGGATTAGTGTATGTCCAATATCATCCTAATAACCATGTGGGGTTTCAATCAACAAATAATGAATTTTATTTGTCTGTTGGGCGATGTGTAAAATTTATTGTTCAAATCCATATCAGTCAAATCAGTGTACATAAACAAATCGCCTGATTTGTAAATGAATATTTTTTTATTCATATACGCATTAAAAATTATATTTTTAACGATAAAATATTTATGTCAACAAATGAATATTATTTACAGTTCATGAAATCAATAAAAATGATATTTTTATTATTCATACAATTTATTCAACACAATCAAACAAACAAGTCGTCCATGATCTGTGGACGATGGGGAACAGTTCATATATGCAGTTATAAAATAAATAACTATACAGAAATAATTTTATTGATGAGATCTCACCTTGGATTTCAACTCCTCCATTTTATTTCTGAAATTCAGAACAGTCTGGATTTGCTTTCCACCCGTTCCATCGCAACCCTTTTCACGCTGTTCATAGTAAAAATCATATTTTTACATCGCAACGTCATTATAAAAATTATATTTTTATATCACTCTTCTTCTAATATAGATTATATTTTTATAACTCTACCTAAATAATAATCATATTTTTATTATTCTACTTAAATAAAAAATCATATTGTTATTCTATTTAAAAATCGTATCTTTATTATGCTAAAATAAAAATCCAATCTTTATTCGCTATTTAAATTTTAAAAATCATGCCTTTATATTTGTAAAAATCACATCTTTATATTTTTTAAATTTTCATCTTTTTATTTATAAAAATTTAATTTTTTCGTTAAAAAAAAAATCGAATCTTTTCGCATAAAAAAACTATGCTTTCTTTACATAAAAAATAATTTTTGCTAAATAAAAAATCAATTCTTTTAAACTACAAAAATCAATTCTTTTAATCGATGTTCACATATATAAAAATCAAATTTTTATATTGCTATTCATATATTAAAAATCAAATTTTTTTACGGTCCTTTGTAAAATAAAAATCAAAGCTTTTTATTTCTGAAAATCCAAACTTTTTATAAATAAAATTCTAAACTTTTTATATAAGTTTTAATCAGAGTCCTAATCAAGGAAATAAAAATCAGAAAGCTCACCCCTTTCCTAGGTTTCAGTCGCCGAAGAATTGGAGGAGGAGGAGGCTGGTGGTGGCGCGGCGGGGTGCAAGGGCATGAGGGACTCACGTCGCTCGTCGCAAGTGGTCAGCGGAGGGTTTCCGGCGGTCTTTTGTTTGGTGGCTGGAGCTAGGGTGCATGAGGGGGAGTGTTTAAGCTAGAGGGAGCGAAAGGGAGAAGGGGAAGGGGATCGAGTGGATCGGAGGAGGGGGGTCAGGCGCAGGCGGCGCGGTGTTAAGGGCCATCCGGCGCGGCGGCGCCAGGCCTGGCACGATCGAGCGCCCCTTTCCGCTTTTTTATTTTATTTTAATTACTCTGGTAGCCGTAGATAGAGATTGGCAAAGGAAACTTATAAACTAAAATATATATTTATTTTATTTTCCTCCTAAAAAGTTACCTTTTCTTTTGTACACCAAATCGGACCCACTGACTGTCACCCCTAGCTAATTACCCACCTTCCGAACACAATGAAATATGTCCAGTAAGCCCGTTCGATCGTTACGATCAGTTTTCCTTTAAATTAAAATACAATTCTATGTATATTTAATTTAAACACACATTTTAATTTATCGGAGCTACATACAGACTCTAATAAATCCATAAAATTTATTTCTAGCTTCGTATTGACGATATGGTCCTAACAAAACTAATTTCGTCAAATTTGAAGACCGTTTGAAAAATGGCTATTTTCCGGTCGATCCAAATTGACTGAAACTGTCAAAACATGTTTTCTCATGCCACACACACATATAAATTCCAAAAATTATTAATTTTGGAATCTAGCAATAGTTTGACATCCTGGGTCCAACAAAAGTGGTTTCGTCGAAAATGAAGGTCATTTGCAAAACGACTATTTTTAAGGGGCTATATTTCCGTAGCGACTATTCTGAATTTTCAACTGGACATAAATTTTTATTCCCGCTATGAAATTACAATTTTTTAGATTCATTGGAAAAATATTTTCAAACAGATTCAAATATTTTTGGTTTCACTAAAATCCGGTTTATTTTGAATCTTGTACATTCGTTTGAAATTTGAAATCGAATTTTCAACTACCGCGCCATTTTCTATTCCTTTTATAATTAAAATAAATATTTATATTCTACTTTCAATCTAAATAAATATATACGTTCTAATTCTATTAAAAATAAATTTCTAGTCGTTATTATTTAAAATAAATCATTTTAAATATTAAAAATTCATTAAAATTGCCAAAATAAAAATTTTTAATTGGTTCTGATTTCCGGGTTGTTACAATCTCCCCCACTTAAAATCTTTTCATCCTCGAAAAGGAACGGAGCTGAATGTTATTACACTAATCAACTCAACTTTCGGTTTGGCTTTCATTCCTCAACTTTTCAGTTTCTAAGAATTTTCAAATTCTTAAAAAATTTGGCTAACACCCTAAATTTTCGAAAAATTTCGCCATAAACTCCTTTGTCTGGGGAGCACCGGGAAAATCCCCAAAACGCCACACAGGTCCTCTCATCTCAGAAAGAAAAAGAAAAGGCCAAGCGGCCAGCCAATCGGCTCATAAAATCATCATCACCCAAGAAATTAGTAAACATGTACCTATTTGTCGGGCATACAATTTTATTCCTCTACTTAGCTTCCCTGCTATGACCTGTTCAATGTATATACATGTACATGTATGCAATTTCAAACAATTTTCAATTCAGTTCAAATTTTGATTCGATTTGGCAATGGTTCAAAATTTCTACCAATAATCAAACGACACAATCAGCAATCAATTAGTTGATTATCTTTTCAGATTCATAATTTTGATATATATACAGAAAATCATGTTTTTGGTGCCAAATCACAACAATATATCCTATCTAGTTTTGGTTCTCATGCCAGTCAATTGGAAATATATAGACATCTCACCTTTCGAAACTCGAACATAAATACTGGTAATGTGATCACAATTACCAGTATCATCTCTGAGCGACTAGAGTGTGATTCCATATCTATCTAATATCTGAGGCTTCGAATATACACCTCGTCAGGCATATACTCAAAATCTCACTATACTAGATTGTCCAAATTCAATTTAAAATAAACACTCAAATACGAATAAAGTGGTTAAAATTTTCAAAATGAAATTTGTTTTCATTTCTATTTTAAAAATATACCCTTAACACTCGTTCTAGGATACTACTGATCCTATCTCTAACGAGTCATTCTTATTGGATATTGCTAATCCAATTTCTGATGAATTCTTTCGTTCGGTTCTAATGTGTCTTGTTCTCGAGCTCTATAAATCAAAGCTTTGATACCAAATATAACGACCCGAACTTCCCCGTGAAGGAAAGAACGGATTGAAGTGAGAACACGACAGACCAGAACACAAACAGAAGAACATTTCATTGTTTATTACAACAATTTACATCAGAGTACAAGAATATACGGAGTATGAACAAATAATATACATTTGATAAATATCAGAGATTACACATTATAATGCAGTAGAAAATAATACATAACACAACTGAAAGAGATACACGGGTACAGAGCTTTCTGAATATCGTTCCAGTTGTAAACCAGGATCCTGTGAATATAAATATGCAAAACCAAAACTGTAACGACCTGTATTCTACGCATCATAGGATCGTAGGATATTTATTTCTTTTACATACGAAGTCGTATGGTCAAGTAACTTTGGGAGACGACTATTGGGGTCATTTCCCATGTTCACGATTTTTCCCGGTATTTAAATGACCATTTTACCCCTAGTTGGCACTGTTTTGGCCATAACTTTTGACTGGAAAGGAATTTTGACCTGAAACCACTTCCATTGGCTCCGGATGATGGTTTCTAGCCAAACGGACTCACCATTTGGGAGATATGGCTGAAACAAGTTTCAGATGGTGAAAAACAGTTTAATTGGGCTTAACCGGGTAATTAGCAGCTAGGCCCAGAGGGGAATTTCAGGTTTAGAGGCATAGGAGGACTGATTAGGGTTAGGAAATCACTTTCATTTCAGTTTTGAGCCGCCACAAACCTTCTGGAGACCTTAGTAATGGCTTCCATCCTCTAAAACCACTACAAAACACATTTTTAGTGAAGATTAAGCCTAAACTACATCAAAACAAGGCCAAATAGCAACAAAGCAAGGTTGGAGCTGCTGATATACGTAGGAATTCGACCCAAATACAGAGTATTTCAGATTTGGTGTTTTATTTTGTGGCCAAGGTGAGTGATTTGCATAGTTTTGACACTAATCACAGTTAATTAAGGGTAATTAGTGAAGATTAGCGAATTTATACACTAATAATTTTTCGACAATAATTGCTCGACAATAATTTTTCTTCATGTCGGAACCAAAAACTTCTGCAATTGGATCGTTATCAAGATCATCTACTGCGCCACTAGAACTACCATCCAATTTTCTCTTTTCTTCCGCTGCCTCTAGAAGTGTATGCATTCACTGAATATCACATTAAATTGAAAATTTCAGTTTCTTGTTAAAAACAGAAAAACATCTCGCATAAAATACCGAATTCACAAAAGTCAAAACTCAGCAAATGCTGAGCCTTACGACTTGGCTCAGCATTAGGTAAGGCTCGGCTCAGCATTAGGTAATTTCTTGCAAATTAGCTAAGGCTAAGTCAAAACTCAGCAAATGCTGAGCCTTACGACTTGGCTCAGCATTAGGTAAGGCTCGGCTCAGCATTAGGTAATTTCTTGCAAATTAGCTAAGGCTCGGCTCAGCAAATGCTGAGCCTTACGGCTCAGCTTTGTTGAGCCACAGCTGAGCAGCATTTGCTGAGCCTGTGGCTCAGCAAAGCTGAGCGGTAAGGCTCAGCAGTTGCTGAGCCAAACCTAAGAAAATGCTGAGCCTCAGGCTCAGCATTTACTGAGCGGTAAGGCTCAGCAGTTGCTGAGCCAAAGCTCAGCAAATGCTGAGCCATGGCTCAGCCTGTGGGTCAGCTTTGATGAGCCGTGGGCTCAGCACTTGCTGAGCCTTACGGCTCAGCTTTGCTGAGCCAAAACTCAGCAAATGCTGAGCCTGTGGCTCAGCAAAGCTGAGCGGTAAGGCTCAGCAGTTGCTGAGCTAAAACTCAGCAAATGCTGAGCCTCAGGCTCAGCATTTGCTGAGCCGTGGGCTCAGCGTTTGCTGAGCCAAAACTCAGTAAATGCTGAGCCTGTGGCTCAGCAAAGCTGAGCGGTAAGGCTCAGCATTTGCTGAGCCAAGGCTTAGCAAATGCTGAGCCACGGCTCAGCCTGTGGGTCAGCTTTGATGAGCCGTGGGCTCAGCAAATGTTGAGCCTTACGGCTCTGCTTTACTGAGCGGCAAGGCTCAGCTAGCTGAGCCTGTGGCTCAGCAAAGCTGTATATGTTTTCGGTATTTGTAGAAACCCAACTTTATATACTCAACATTGTTTAGGCAAAACATCATGAGTTCAGGCAAATAAAGATCAATTAAAATAATTTACTGAGCTTACCAACATATATGCAAACCTACATATGTTTCTGCGGCACATGGTAGTACTTCTCCCAATTTTCTTTTATGTCCAACCTTCCAAATCGTCGTTCGTGAAATATTTGCTTCTGGATTGGATAAGACCTACAAGAAATATCAAAGTTGACAAGACATAATTAATGTAACATTCTACAAACAACCATTTACAAAAGATAATTTTATTACCATTTCATGGTGTACTCTATGGTAAGGTTTCCTTCCTGGAGTATGAGTAATTTGGTTTTTCGCTTTGTTTTTTGCATTTTTTTTACATTGCTCCATCTTTTCATTCGTATACTCAATATCAAGGAACTTTTCCCACCACACTCTATCTATATCATCTGGACATCTATCAATGGCAACACGTTTAGGAATCATAGTGTCATCAACTTTAAGAAGACTTTTTGTTAATGTTGACTTCATTGATCTATAGTACGGTGGGAAATGTTTCTCTAATAAGGGTCGAGCTATGCTAGGGTCTACATCCATGTCAAATTCTTCCTATCACGAGAAAAGGAACAAAATAAACGAAATCATGAAACAATCAAATATATCATAATTTAAACTTGATGATGAAATTGATATGAGTGAAAATACCAAAAGCCCTTCCCATAGTTTATCCTTGTAGAAGCTATCTACGGCCCTCCATTCTTTGTAGCCAACGGGTATATGACAACGAATTAACTCACCACTATGTGTACTCCATTTAGCTGAATCTTCCCATACTGCACCCTCAACCCCAACCGTTATAAAGTACTTTTTACCTTTGGGTGGTTGAGGTTCAATAGTCTGTGTTGTACTTAAATTTGCATTTGCGCTATTGTTTGTCATTTTAATGAAAAATCTACATTAAAAAACAAACAAAATGTAAAGTTAACATAACACGTAAAAGATACTTACAAGACTTGAATTAACATAACAAACTGGCAATAGTTTCAAAAGACATCAATAAAAGAAAATCATACATTTCAAAACACAACACAATTGTACAATTGCATGATCAAAACAAGCAAAATACATGCAAAATATTTTCAATCAACATGTTGATTTCGATTGAATACATTTCAATAATGGTTCTAAATTTGGTTGTTCTTTCAAAATAGATTGATATGTTGTTGGTACTTCATAATCATCTATGTTATCCATTATGCGTTTAGGAGAGCGTCGAACAATTGACCAGTCGGAATTGATATGTGTATTTATGATGTAAAATACTTGACTTGCTTCGGACGCAAGAATAGCAGGCTCATCATATTCTCCATCGGTATTCTTGAGCTTCTTTAAGTTTACCATTAACAAATTTGTATCCGGGCAAACTTTACAACCATTTGTCTTATCTGCAACATTCACCCAATCACAATAGAATACCACATGTTGAAAATCATAGTAATCAACTTCCATGATCTCTCTAATAACACCATACCAAGTAGTATCATCATCCGTAGGATTTAAATCTTTTGAACTTGCAACAAATGTAGTGATCGCATCCATACAGACACCACTATCTTGCGTTGAATTGCTATCGTCATAATGTTGAGGAGAGAATGTATAGCCGTTCACTCTATACTTAAGAAAAGTTCTGACTTCCCACTTTGGACCATTGACATACAACCATAACATTGTGTTCATGCATTTTTCGTCCACTCACTGTTAAGAATTAACAAAATTAATAGAATAACATTAGTTAAAAAGAAATATATTGCTCTCAAGTAAATTTAGCACACCTTATTGTATAGCCAATCAACAAATTCAGATTGGACTACTACTTCTGCTTTTGCGATAGTTTTCCTTTTACCACGAAGACCGTCTTCTAAAGATAAGCGGTATGCACTACAAATTCAATATTGTGATAAATATATATATATATATATATATATATATATATATTCTTGACTAAATGTGATACATATTGAAAAAGGTGAAAATGTATGACCTGTAGTATTTATCTCGTTCCGGTATATCAATTCTAAATAGTAACCATCGTCGAATCTGTGATCGTTGCACTCTAGATAAACGATGGAACGCTTATATATATCATCACTATTCTCATCTAAAAAGGATGCTTGTTTAGAGCTATGATTTCCATCACGTGGATTTGGCATATATTCCATTGCGTATCGAACTGATTCTGAAACAAGGTATGCTTCAGAAATTGATCCTTCTATATACCTTTTGTTACTAAGTATGTTTTTGCAATCTTTCATAGCCCTAGCACACAAAAATTAATATGCATACTTACAGTTAGTTATTTCATAACCCTTAGGTAAAATAATTTGAATGCAAAAACAATATTTACCTTTCAAATGGATACATCCATATATAATTCGATGGTCCACAAAGCAGAGCTTGATTTGCTAAATGTACCATCAAATGGATGCTTATATCAAAAAAATCCGTTGAAAATAGTGTGCCAATACACCTAATGCTTCAGCAATCATATCTTTAGCCGCTTGCACATGTTCTCGAATAAGAACTTTTGAACATATTATGTTGAAGTACAAGCTTACTTGTAGAAGCGCTCGTCTTAACTCACGACACTTTGGATATGCATGTTGAACCATGATAGGAAGCAAGTATTGGATGAGAATATGATAATCATATGTCTTTTTAATTTGCAAACCGGGTGGTTGAAGACATATAAGACCGTTTAACTTAGTTGCAAGACATGATGGAAGTTTTGCATCTTTAAGAACTTGACAACATTGCAATTTGTGATCCTTATCAAATGCAAGTTTAGAAGATTGCTTTCCTTTGTTAAACATAAAATTGATGAGATGTTCAACAACATTTTTTTCAGTATGCATCACATCAATAGTATGACGAACTTTATGATTGCTCCAATAATCCAAGTCAAACAAAATTGACTTCTTATACCATGTCGGCCTTCCTTCCTCATCGACAAGACAATCTACATTATCATAAGCTTCAGAAATCAATCTCTTTTTGCTTGGTGGTATTTTGCCACGAATATATTTGATACGCTCAAGCTTTTCTAAAAGAGGCGAGCCTCTTAGCCGAGTTGGAGGCTCTTTATATTCAACATCCCTATACCATCCGTGTTTTAATGCTCTGTATGGATGATCATTCTTCAAAAACCTTCTATATTTTGAATAGATGATCTTGTTGCCGATGTACTTTGATTCTGTCTCGGTAGCACAGACAGGACACGCTTTATAACCATGAGTCACACAGCCAGATAAGTTACCAAAAGCTGGTAAATCATGAATTCCCCATAGTAATATTGCTTTCATATTGAAAAATTCTTGTTTGTCTGTGTCAAAAACAGACGCTCCTTCGTCCCAAAGATGTTTTAATTCATCGACAAGAGGTTCCAAGTATACATCAATGTCCTGACTTGGTGCTCTTGGTCCAGGAATTAAAATACTCAACATTTGAAATTGTGATTTCATACACAACGAAGGGGGTAGGTTATAAGGTATCATATAAACATGCCAACAACTATAACTATTGGAGAGAACACCATTTGGATTAAACCCATCCGTAGAAATACCAAGCCAAACATTGCGTCCTTCAATAGCAAATTCTGGCCACCGACTTTTGACTGATCTCCATTCTGCTGAATCTATAGGATATCGCATGGAATTCCAAGATGGTGTAGCTTTCTTGTGCCATTGCATTTTACGAGCTATCCATGGTATAGTGTACAATCTACTTAATCTTGGACTTATAGGAAAGTATCTTAAAACTTTTCTTGGTTCTTTCGTTAATTTAACCTCCCCTAACACTGTTTTTTTTTTGTTTTGTACCTTGTTTTATGGCACACAGGACATTCTTTCGCATCAACATTTTCTTTCCAAAATAATATACAATCATTGACACAAGCATGTATATGCTTCACCTCCATTCCCAAATCCTTTATTATTTTCTTCATTGTGGGATACTTGTCAGGTAAATTATTTTCTTTTGGAAGCCAATGTTTTAATCGCTTCAACAACTCAGTCACACTATTTCCCGACCAGTTAAATTCTTTTTTAAGGTTCTGAAGCTCAACAATTACACCTAACGTTGTAATCCCCTCTTCGCAAGAAGAATAAAGTTTTTCATTTTCTTTGTCTGCGTATTCTTTGTGCTTCTCTCCAAGGTAAGAATGATAATTGTCTGTATTTGTATGTTGAACTTCCTCTTCACCGCTAGCTTGTGGCATATTATGCACTCCAAAAGCATCGTCTACGAGATTTCTAAGAGTCCCCTCTACACAATGGTCGGTTTGAATTTGATCTTGGATATGAGGATCTGAAATAATATTTTTTGTATGATTCATCCCCGTGTTATTGTTGCTCATCTCTCCATGAAAAAACCACCTATTATATGTTTTAATAATACCATGAATGATTGAGTGTTTCTCAATGCTTTCCAGTGAGAGCTTCTTAGAGTTCTTGCACTTAATACAAGGACATGTGCAAATTTCAACATCGCAAGATGATTGATTCTTCACAAAACTAATTAAGTCTCGAACGCCTTGCTTATATTCTTCAGAATTTCTATATGGACTTTTAATCCACTCCCTTGAACTTGAGTTAGACATAAATCCACCCGTTGCTACAAAGAAAAAACTGCACTTGTTATATATATAAAAAAAAAATCTGCACTTATTATAATAATAAAAACTGTACTTGTTATAAAAAAAACTGCACTTGTTATAAAAAAAACTGCACTTGTTATTAAAAAAAAATTGCACTTGTTATAAAAAAAATGCACTTGTTTTAAAAAAAATGCACTTGTTATAAAAAAAATCCATTGATTTAAAAAAAAAAACTGCACTGAATATGTCTTAACGATGGTTTTATACAGACCGTTATGGATTTGTATTGATCCATTGATCACATCGATCCATATTAATGAGCAAGGGTTGGATATCGGAAAGGCTGAAACTCTAATGAGCAAGGGTTGGATATCAAAAGGAAATGAAATAAAATGAAAGGACTAGATGGTCAGTTTTGGGAGCTGCACGAGCAAGTATTTCGTGACTTATGCCATACATTTCAAAACACAACATCAATTTATGATTACCTACGCGTCTTTTGCTGGACCGGCGACCACTGAGCATAGGTTTAACTGATAGATTTGGAGCACCACGATGATGTAGTTTAAAGTTTAAACCACAACAGGATGTCAAAATAAGCATTTATCCACCACGATGATGTAGTTTAAAATTTAACCATTCATCCACCACGCTTATAAGAAAGAGGAACTTAACACAGGAAGAACAAATTCATAAATTGATGGGACTAATAAACCTGAAACTTGTATCAAGAGTACTAAGAATGTCCGATATTAGCATCAATCAACTACATTGGTGTGAGGAGAAAATCAGTTAAACCACGCCAAATGGCTCAATATTACTAAGCCGGACGGCTCAGTTAAACTGCGCCAAACAGCTCACTATTACTGAGCCTAAGGCGCAGTTAAACTGCGCCGAATAAAGCCAGTAATACTAAACCAGTAATTGTTTTTTTATCAAATAAATAAAGCCAAAATAGCAAGGGTGTTTATTGGCCATTTGTCAAATATTGAAATACAAAGCAAGTACACCTTATCTGACAACGCAAAAAGAAAATTAATGTCAAAATAAAACCATCAAAATGACATATCAGTAGTATTTCAGTTTAGTCTGATGATGCTAAAAAATAAAAAGCTGCATTTAGTTTGTTCAGGGATGTTGGTCAAAACGTTCAGATTTGAATTCTCCCAAAAGATAGCATTTTGATTTTTAAAGCGAATAAATTAGTCAAAAGAGATGACCCAAAGCCAATATTTCGTTGTCTGCCTTGCAAAATGAGGAAGAAATTTCATTTTATTATTCTACATCTTTTGTCATGTAAGTGAAACTCTATAATGGACAAATATGAAAACGTTAGCTAACAGTACAGTTAAAAGGAAATTATAATGATAAAAACAACAATGTAAATTTCAATATTATTATAAATGCACATCTAACTTATAAAGGAATGACAAAACTATGGAAAAATGGGTCCAAGCTCTTTGTCAGCTTGCCAAAACACCTTAGGAATAGTGATATCGCTTGTGGCATGATATCGTGAAACCATAAAATTAAGACCAGCTCTCTTTATGCAAAGCAACTGGTAATTCTGTATAGCGCCAAATTCTGGGTCTTAGGCTCAGTAATATGAATGCTGTAGTACTTAGCCATATATCACTACACCTAAATGCCATCAACACTTATGTAGTCAATAGCTTCCTTCGGAAAAATGGCCTCGCAGACTACTTAACCCCAAACCGTGTAACCTTATCAAACTTTCACCATTTCTAAAAAGTACTGTCTAAACATTCATGGTGCTATTAAAAGTATCATAACCATTTCTCATTCCTTCAACATATACATGATAAGGAAATAAAAAGAGGCGCAACAAAAGCATGCAAAATAGAGCATCACAGCCAATCATGCAGGGTTAAGAAAAGAAGGAAAAATTCGATGCATTTAAAAGAACATGCAAATATTACAAGTCATCCAAAACATAGCAACACTGATATGTCTCTAGCAAAAACTAAATCCAACTCTAATAACAACTAAATCCTACCTGCAATTAAATTGCTGAATTTTTGCCATCTATCGGTAACAACCACATATTTCCCATTTTGCAAACATATACGGAGATTTCCATAAATAACAGACATGGGAAACAAAAGAGAGGCAATTTTCTCATTCATATAATGGTTGAATTTCAAATAAAAGTGCAAAACTTGCATGCTCACCATTAAAAGTATAAATACATTTAGAAAAAACGAAGGTTACAAAAACAGTAAATAAGCCATGTTGAGAGAAAAGAGCGAGGGGAAAGCTTAAAACGAGGAGAAATGTTCGTTTTTTACAGACTACTTCAAATATTTCACAAATACGTCAAGCTTAAAACGAGAAAAGTATAGAAATATCTTTTATTGAAATAAAAAATCAGAATGCTATCTAAATTCCTTTGTGCTCTTGATTTAGGAATTATAAATTTGCTTGAAAATATAATATTGATGAAATTTAAATAAATAATAACGTGTAACTATAGCCAACCCCCAGTAACTCTTAGAAAGATGATATTGATTTTTGCGTTTGCAAAACTAAGGTGCAAACTCAGTTTTCAAAACTGAGTTTGCAACTCAGTTGCAAAACTGAGTTTGCAACTCAATTGCAAAACCGAGTTGCAAACCGCAACTCAGTTTTGCAAAACCGATTTGCAAACCGCAACTCAGTTTTGCAAAACTGAGTTGCCCAATTCAAATTCAGTTTTGCAAAACTGAGTTTGCAAACTCAGTTTTGCAAAACTGATTTGCAAATTCAGTTTGCAAACTAAAATTCAGTTTTGCAACTGAGTTTGCAATTAGCATCTTGTTTCAAAAGTTACTGGTTAGTTTCTAGTTTGGCGATAATTTTGTAATAGGTTTCTTTTTTGCTTTCTCCAGTTTTGTTTTCTTTAGTTTTAGTCTTAGTTTTTGGCATATGTTCCTTGCTTTCATACAATTATGTATTTACTGTTTTCAGTTAGTCTCATTTCTTTATCTGAGTTAACTCATCTTTAGGGATGACCTCCATAGCAAGAATGAATGACCTTGTAACTTTAGGCATTTGTATTAAATAGTAATCAGTAAATTTATTGATTTTGGCTATTTTATTTTTTGACATCGAGGCTCATAAGACGACATAGAATCAGCAACGGATGCATATGAAAAAGAAACCTCAACATGTTCGAATAAATATGAAACTGTTTTTTACATCTATTTTTGGATGATCTTCCCTTATTATTTTTTGCCACTAGCCGAACTCTAACAACGGCACAGTATCACAAAAATCGTTCTTCAAATCGATAATATATGTTTCTTCGATTTCCACAAACTCTAACAACGGACAATGGTTCTCATTACAAGGAACATAACTAAATCGAACAAAATTTATACCTGAATGCGAGTTGAATGCAAGTGAATGCGAGCACAAATCGAACAAAATCCCTAAAATAGAATGTGAATGTGAGTTGTTCCCTGAACAAACTCAGAAAAAAAAATATTAACAATCCATTATTTCACATAGACAGTAACACAAATCTAACCAAATTTCGGATGAAATCAATAAAGACCAAAATAAAATTTATACCTGAATGTGAGTTGAATGCGAGCACAAATCGAATGATATCACTTCATTTCAACTACAATCTCCTTCATTCTTTGAAGCAAACAGTTCAGTATATCAATTTATTTTAGCATATCCAAATATTTATATTCAACACAAATCAATAGAAAACTTGCATCTCTAAATCATATCCAAATATTTTTTATGAGCCTTATGGCTCAGAAAAACTGAGCCTTATGGCTCAAAAAACTGAGCCACAGGCTCAGTTTTTGCTGAGCCGTGGCTCAGTCTTGCTGAGCCTTAGGCTCAGCAAAAACTGAGTCGTAAGGCTCAGTTTTGCTGAGCCATAGGCTCAGCAAAACTGAGCCTTATGGCTAAGATAAACTGAGCCACAGGCTCAGTTTTTGCTGAGCCGTAAGGCTCAGCTTTGCTGAGCAACAGGCTCAGCAAAAATTGAGCCTTATGGCTCAAAAAAACTGAGCCACAGGCTCAGTTTTTGCTGAGCCGTGGCTTAGTCTTGCTGAGCCATAGGCTCAGCAAAACTGAGCCCTATGGCTAAGAAAAACTGAGCCTTATGGCTCAGATAAACTGAGCCACATGCTCAGTTTTTGCTGAGCCGTGGCTCAGTCTTGCTGAGCCTTAGGCTCAGCAAAAACTGAGCCTGATGGCTCAGAAAAACTAAGCCATAGGCTCAGAAAAACTGATTATTCAGTAATGGAGAGAGCAACTAGTAGAACTGATTATTCAGTATTGGGGTCTGAGTGAGTTGCTAAATATTAAGTTCAGTTTTCGTGGTAGTTCATGGTGTTTTCACATTTCCAACATAATGTTCAGAAAAGTTTAACAAATTATACAAATCCAGCAGTCATCATATTAGCAATGATCCAAAGAAATAAGATGGTGATAAAAGAGTACAAAAATTGAACAGAGCACAACACACATTACCCAATAACCATTCAAGCAGTAAGACCGAAACTTGTTTCTAATAATTTCTTAAATTTACTAAAATAACAAAAACAAAATTTGAAATTATTGCTTAAATTTACCAAACTATTAATTAATGTATAAATGATATGTTTAAAAGCTTCCATAAAAAGAACCTTTTGTTACTACTTTACACAATTAAGCACTGAAAACACAAATCACAATGGCATACCTTATTATGTTAAAGTTTGTCTCCTATAAAGTTGAGCATCGAGAATCATCGGATCTACTGTAATCTATAAAAGGAAGAAAATTAAAAATTAACAGAAATTAAAAGAAGACAATTAAAAATCAGCAAAATATATATTTTAGTTTTATTCTGTAAAAAATTGTATTTGTCTTTTAGTACACATGAGGTAGTTTATGGAATATCGATATGGATATCTGCTTTTACTTTTTTCACATAAGCAAATAGAGCCATCGTATTGTTAAAAGGTGAAGCAAAACCACAATACGCATAATGATCTACAAAGAGCAGAGTTAATAATGATTACCTTCGGTCATATCCTGACGGAATAGTTAATAAAAATTAGTTAAAACTAACAAAAAAAGAATGAACATGAGCACTCACAAAATTAGTTGTACACATAGCTACAACTATTGTTATCTTTGGAATTAAAGAAAATAAATAACAAATTTTGGCATTTGTACAACAGATATTAGTAAAAGTTCAATAACTACAAAATAAATGTCTACTAATCCTCGCAATCTTATGTTTAAATACTATAATCCCAAAATTCTGCACTATTGTAATCCCAAGTTGAATATGAATTTTCCTAATAAGTACATGAAAATCGAAAATTTTACCAGAATCTGAGTTGAACGCGAGATCCCTAAAATTGAATTCGATTTGCGGATAGAGGAAACCGGATTTCGATTCAATTCGATTGGAGAAAGCGGATTTCGGTTCGATTCGATTGGAGAAAGCGGATTTCGATTTGATTTTTTTTTCTTTTTCCGTCAGTTCGATTCGAGAAGTGAAATAGGGTAAGTGGATTTTGCGGCCGTGATACAGCAAAGCATTGGCCAAAACAAAACAAAAGAAAAATGGGGTATAAGGATGCAAGTTTACTTTTTTACCCCAACAAATCAGCCTTGCCAACACGAATAAGCGTTGGCAATAAAAAAATTGAATTAATGTATTTTTGGTAACACTTCTTGAACATTGCAACGCTTATTTTGGTTATTACACGGTAACAGAAATAAGTGTTGACAATTGAAAAAAAAGGGTTGCCAAATGGCCATTATGGTGTAGTGTCAGAGCTCTAGGTTGCGTAGTTAACCTAGGGAAGTTATCAGGGAGAGATAATATACGTATACGAGAGAGCGTATTTGTGATTATTTTGGTTTTTAAAAGCTATATATATACTATTAGTAGTACAAGGATGAAGTCGTACTGCACTAGCACCACTCTGGAGTCGTTAATCGTTTCCTTTTCAGATTGACGATGAGCCGATATACTAGAGGTGCTGGTAGGGGAGCCAATAATGGGAATGTTGCTGACATGAGGACGATGTTTACTGACCTCATGAGAGAGATGCTTAGAGATGTACAGAGGGCAGCTCCCAATGGTGGAAATGGTGGTGCTCCAATAGTGCAGGCGCCAAGAGTCGACTTCGCCAAGCTGAATAAGGATTATACTAGCCTTGGTGGGAAGCCGTTCCATGGAACAGAGTCGGCTACGGATGTTCAGGATTGGTTGGATAGTTGCGAACGTATCTTCGAGGATTTGGGTATCGAGGATGCAATGAAGAGAAAGATAGCGTCCCGTCAGTTGCAAGGGCGGGCAATGAATTGGTGGAATGCTATAAAGGAAGCTACTCCCGAAGATCAGATTACTTGGGAGCAGTTTAAGGCTCGCTTTAGCGAGAAGTTCATTCCAGCTGCTCAGAAGTCAGTGCTGTTTAAGAAATTCTTGGAGCCCAAGCAGAATGGCAGAGCTGTCTCAGAGTATATTGCTGAATTCTACACTTTGTCGAAATATGGGCTATCTCTTATTGATACTGCCGAGAAGAAGAATGAGAAATTCATAACTGGTTTGGATCAGTACTTGAGGGAAAGGCTTATTAACCACATCGATGAGACGTTTGAATCGATTGTGAGGAAAGCATTAAGATCGGAAAGTCTCTACCCTAAGCCGAAGACTGAGGTTGCATCCGCAGATGAGCCGAAGCCACAAGCAAGTGGTGGAGGCAAGGGTATTGCCCAGAATAAGAGAAAGCAGAATCAGACTAAGGATGGCCAGAAGAAAAAGAATAAGCAAGATGTTGAGTGCTTCAGCTGTGGTAAGAAGGGCCATTATGCTAGTAATTGTCGGTCCAAGCCAGCGGATAGGAAGTGCTTCAAGTGTGGCCAAATGGGACATCACAAGGACAAGTGTCCGCAACCCCCTAAAGAAAAGCAAATAGTGAAAGCCTACGCCCTTAATGTTATTCCTTCTTCGTCGAATGCCCCAACTGCGGCGGAGAAGGGAAAGAATGTCGTCATTCAAGGTATGCTTTCTGTTTATGATGTTCCTGTTAGAGTTTTATTTGATACCGGAGCTTCCAATTCTTTCATATCTAGTGACCTGGTAGATAGGTTGGGATTGGAGCCCGAGATTGTCGATAGACCTTTAGTAGTGACGAACCCGATTGGTGGTTCGACTAGCCATAGCATGATTTGTCGTAATGTGGTCTTATCGAGTCATGGATGCATGTTTGTTTGTGATTGCTTTGTTTTGGGCTTTACTGGGTTTGGCATTATTTTGGGAGTAGATTGGCTCCAAAGATACGGGGTGGTGGTAGACTGTGAGGGCTTTTTGGTGACAGCTAGAGCGGATGATGGGCGGAGGATAGTGTTTAGTGGTCTACCCAGTGAGGGGGTATTGGCTAGTTTTATAAACTCCCTCGACATTCCGCATAGTGAGTTGTCAGGTTTGCCCGTAGTTGGCCAGTATCCGGATGTTTTCGAAGAAGTGACCGGGCTTCCACCACACCGAGAGATTGAGTTCCGTATTGATTTGGTGAAAGATGCCAGACCTATAGTGATGCCACTTCGTCGTATGGCACCAAGAGAGCAGCGAGAGCTTGAGGTGCAAGTCAGCGATCTTTTGAAGAAGGGATTTATCAGAAGGAGTGTTTCTGAATGGGGAGCACCAGTTATGTTTGCTACTAAGGTGGATGGTTCCCTTCGTTTGTGTGTAGACTACCGCGAGTTGAATAAAGTAACGAGGAAGAACAAGTATCCTCTACCGCGGATAGATGATTTGTTCGATCAGTTGAGTGGCGCGAGAGTATTTTCTCAGTTGGATCTCGCGACAGGTTTTCATCAACTTAGAGTGGAAGCTGAGAGTATAGCTAAAACGGTATTTCGGACGCCGTCTGGGTTTTATGTGTGGTTGGTCATGCCATTCGGGCTGACCAATGCCCCAACATATTTTGTGGATCTTCTGAATAGAGTATTCAGATATCAGTTGAATAAGTTTGTCCTTGTGTTCGTTGATGATATTTTGGTCTACTCGAGGACAGAGGAAGAACACAAGGAACATTTAAGAATAGTGATGGATGTGTTGAGAAAACACCAATTGAAAGCAAAGTTTTCTAAGTGTCACTTCTGGAAGAGGGAAGTGAGGTTCTTGGGCCATGTTGTATCAGAGAATGGTATTGCCGTGGACCCGACGAAGGTGGCTACGGTACAGGATTGGCCTGCGCCTAAGAATGCAAAAGATGTAAGAAGTTTCTTGGGATTAGCTGGATATTATCGTAAGTTTATCCAAGGTTTCTCCAAGGTAGCAGCACCATTGACCCAGTTGACCAAGCAGAATCAAGCTTTTATCTGGGATGAAAGGTGCGAGAATGCATTCAAGAGTCTAAAAGACAAGTTGACAAACGCGTCAGTGTTAGTCATTCCTAAGGGGAATGAAGAGATGACGGTATACACGGATGCCTGTGGTACCGGACTGGGTGTTGTATTGATGCAGGGTGGTAGGGTTGTAGCTTATGCAAGTCGACAATTGAAACCGCACGAGAGAAGGTACCCTACCCATGATTTAGAATTGGCAGCAATCGTGTTTGCATTAAAGATGTGGAGACACTATCTCTTGGGAGAAAGATTTGAGCTGTTTACAGATCATAAGTCGTTAAAGTATCTCTTCTCTCAGAAAGATCTGAATCTCTGTCAGCATAGATGGTTAGAGTTCTTAGCTTCCTATGATTTTGACTTCGCATACACACCGGGAAAGGGCAATGCGATAGCCGATGCGTTGAGTCGAAGACATGCCAGTTTAGGGGCTATGTTCCTTGAATGGAAGCAACTGGAGTATACCGCGGGGTTTGATTTCAAACCAAAGTGTGAATTGGATCCAGAAATGTTAGCAAGTTTGACGATCAGACCCACTTTAATTGAGCGGATCGGCTCTAGTCAGAGGGACGATCCTAACCTATTGGAAATTATCTCCAAGTTAGAGATGGGTATCGATGAGGAGATGAACAAGTATGGGCTTGATCGAGATGGATGGCTTAGAAAGAATGGAAAGCTTGTTGTACCCAATGTCAAATGGATTGAGAGATGAAGTGCTTAGAGAATGTCATCACTCAAAGCTGACTATACACCCCGGTGGTAACAAGATGTATCGAGACATGAAGCGGACCTACTACTGGGAAGGGATGAAAAGGGACATTGGGAAGTTTATATCCAAATGCATGAATTGCCAGCTAGTTAAAGTAGAGCAAAAGAAGCCTAGTGGGTTGTTATAGCCATTAGAAATTCCCGAATGGAAATGGGAGCAAGTCTCAATGGATTTCATCGATGGTTTACCAAGGACTAGATCGGGACATGATAGCATTTGGGTAATCGTGGATCGATTGACTAAGAGTGCAAGATTCATACCTGTCAAATCAACCAGAACGGCAGCTAAGTTAGCAGAATTATATATGAAGTGGGTAGTGAGATTTCATGGAGTACCTAAAAGCATTGTGAGTGACCGAGACCGGTTGTTCACTAGTGGTTTTGGAAGAGCTTACAAGAGGCTCTAGGGTCAGAGTTACATCTCAGTACCGCATATCATCCTCAGACCGACGGTCAAACGGAGAGGGTGAATCGTATTTTGGAAGATCTCTTGAGGGCATGTATATTGGATTTTGGTGGATCATGGGATGACCATTTGCATCTAGTAGAGTTTGCATATAATAATAGCTACAATCCAGTATCGGTATGGCCCCGTTTGAAGCTTTGTACGGAAGACCGTGCAACTCACCATCACGTTGGATAGAGACTGGCGAGAAGTTTATGCTTGGACCAGATGTGGTGAGGGAAACTTTAGATAAGATCAAGGTCATTCAACCACGCATGAAGGCTGCCCAAGATAGGCAAAAGAGTTATGCTGATAAGAGGAGAAGAGACTTAAAATTCTCCGTTGGTGACTTGGTGTTTGTCAAGATTTCTCCGTTGAAGAGCGTAATACGATTTGGCAGGAGAGGCAAGTTAGCACCAAGATTTGTTGGCCCATTCCCTGTTCTTGAACTAGTCGAGAATTTGGCATATAGAATTGACTTACCAGAGAAGATGGTGGGAGTTCACAATGTATTCCATGTTTCCCAACTAAGGAAGTTCGTTCACGACTCAGATATGACTATTTCACCTGATCAGTTGGAGGACTTCGAAGTAGAACCCGAGGCGGTCGGGAAACCGCAAGCCGGCTCGTATTGTCAAGCATGACATGAAGCAACTTCGAAGGAAGGCGGTGAAGCTAGTCAAGGTTCAGTGGGGCGAGGATGAGAATGATTGTACTTGGGAGACAGAGGAGAACATTAGGAAGACACACCCAGAACTCTTTGCCTGGTAAGATTTTGACTTCGATTTAGTTTTCCGCATGCTAGGATAGGCTTGTTTGATTGTTTTGCATGTTTGATTGTTGTATGTGTTGTTAGGCATGCGGGATCCTTTGTATGTTTTGGGTTAAGGAATTTCGGGGACGAAATTTCTTAAGGGGGGGAGAGTGTAACGACCCGTATTCTACGCATCATAGGATCGTAGGATATTTATTTCTTTCACATACGAAGTCGTATGGTCATGTAACTTTGGAAGACGACTATTGGGGTTATTTCCCATGTTCATGATTTTTCCCGACTTTTAAATGACCATTTTATCCCTAGTAGGCACTGTTTTGGCCATAACTTTTGACTGAAAAGGAATTTTGACCTGGAACCACTTCTATTGGCTCCGGGTGATGGTTTCTCTTTCCGTAGAGTGGTCATATTAGCTAAACGGACTCACCGTTTGGGAGATATGGTTGAAACAAGTTTCAGATGGCGAAAAACAGTTTAATTGGGCTTAACCGGGTAATTAGCAGCTAGGCCCCGAGGGGAATTTCGGGTTTAGAGGCATAGGAGGACAGGGTTAGGAAATCACTTTCATTTCAGTTTTGAGCCGCCACAAACCTTCTGGAGACCTTAGTAATGGCTTCCATCCTCTAAAACCACTCCAAAACACATTTTTAGTGAAGATTAAGCCTAAACTACATCAAAACAAGGCCAAATAGCAATAAAGCAAGGTTGGAGCTGCTGCTATACGTAGGAATTTGACCAAACAGAGAGTATTTCAGATTTGGTGTTTTATTTTGTGGCCAAGGTGAGTGATTTGCATAGTTTTGACACTAATTACAGTTAATTAAGGGTAATTAGTGAAGATTGGCGAATTTATACACTAATAAATTCTGGAAAAAATGTTTAGAAATTCTTAAATAATATTTTATGCCTCTGTTAGAAAATTTAGACGATTTGATTAAGTTTTACTAAGTATGTGCTTAAACATGATTAAGAGGGATTATGGGAAAATGTGAGGTTTTAGCCACTTTTGATCCATTTTGATTCAATTGAATTGTTGTTTTGCTGTTTGTGGTTGCTATCACATGTTGCTATGACTCTATGGAGTGTTTTACGATTGATTAGAAGTGTTAGATTTGTCGAAAACGTCGTCGAATGGCGTAAATTACTTGTTGGAAGAGTTGCAGAAAAGTGCAGGTTCTGGACCGGATCGGATCGGATATGGAGGCTCGGATCGGATGAGTTGAACTGGGCAAGGGATCTGATCGGATCGGAACTGGACACTTGAGACAATTGGCAAAAAGGAAGGCCACGCTAATCGAACTGGGATCGGATCGGATAAAGGAGGAGAAATCAGATCGACTTGGAGACGCAGGGCTCGGGTCGGAAGTAAACGCTTGGGAGAACTAGCAAGAGGGAAGGCCACGCGGATCAGATGGCAAGGAGGGATCGGATCGGAATACGTGAAGAAACGAGGGAGCGGATCGGAGTGGAAGCAAGAACTGGAAGGGAGGACACCCGACCCGACCCGGAGGAGGACACCCGACCCGACCCGGAGGAGGACACCCGACCCGAAGTGGAATAACCGACCCGAACCGATGCGACGTTGTGGACCCGAACCGAACCGCTACAGGAGAAGACTACGAACCGACCTGAAGTAGAGGACCCGACCCGAACCGATGGCTACAAGGAGAACCCGACCCGACCCAGCATTGACCAATAACCCGAGATGCAAAGGTAGTCCAATATGGGAAGTTAGAGCTCAGGATCCAGTTGGGAACCGATGAGTTCACTTCATGATTGGCCTTTGCTGCGGGACGTGTGCCAAGAGGCAGTCGATGTTTACAACTTTGGATCACTATGTATGGGAAGTACGTGAACGGATTTAGGGCTGTAATGGCCTAGGTACGACTAAAGGGCTACAAACCAATGAAGTGGGGTCATTTGTAAAGATTTGGTCATGACTCCATGTGGTAAGCTTGGTAGTAGCAGTAGTTGTACAAGTTGAACTTCGTCACTACTTCAATGGGTCTAGTGATTGGCAGTGGTGGACATCGTATGCTTTACGCACTGAGTGAGAGATGTGAGGATGGTTGCTATGGTTGATTTTTCTGCTATCATTATGACATGCACACCCCACCCCCGTATTCTTACACTATTTATTATGGCACCTTAGAGTATTGTACGGTATGTGGTACTAACTCTTTGGTTGCAGGTTCATGTTCAGGTATGGTTTAGTATACCTGTTATTATTCTGTTTAGATGCTTATCGCTCATACCAGGCTTTATGTCTGATCCAGAGTTTTATGTCTCCTCTTATTACTCTGGGTGCTCACATGAGCAGATTAGAGACAGGTTAGCTGTTGATGCACGGGTAGATGACCCGGAGACGAGCAGGAGGCTTCCACGTAATATATAAATAATATTCTCCCTGTGTTGTTGAAGATCATTGCTTGGGCATTGGTGGTGCATCCTCTACTTTAGCTTTCTTTTGTTTAGAGACAGTAAATTTGGAAAATTGTAATAAGCTGTATTTGGATTTCCGCTGCTCTGATGATTGATGTTGATTTTAGTTATCAGCTTATGCACTGTCTCACCTGTTTTATGTCAAGTATGTTATTATTATATTTCATTCCATGCGCTGTGAGACATTCTACAGGTTCCTTGGCGACCGTTCCGTGCCAGTCGGGCATGTGTACAGCGCACTTCCGGAGGAAATGCAGGCTGGTGCGGGGCGGGCCGTCACAAAAACTTCTAGCTGTCCGTGTAAAATAGGGGCACCCAGAGTTTAGGTTAAAACAATAAACTTCAGGTCAGTCATGTCACTGGTATGAGAACTAAAACAACTATTAATTTGATTTTAAAGTTCGGTAAATCAAGGGACCCTGTCGTATAACACGGAATGGGTTTCCTCCCATGAATACCAGTGCATAAACAAACAGCGCAATGCTAAATAAAGAACAATGAAGCTATTATAATACCCATGAAACACCCCACCTCCATTAAGGTCACTCACAAAGGGAATGCCTTAACTTTGGTGGAGCGCTTTAGGTAAAAGATGTAGATAAATTACAAGACAGACAAATAAAGCAGCGGAAAATAAAGTAATTTTATAAACAACTTAATTCAGTCAAGCTTTTACAACAATTGACTCAATCATACTTAAAAGTAATACATAGAGCTTCTGTCTTGATTTAAAAACTTCCAAGTAAAAAAGAAGCATAAAAATAATAATGATATTCCCTAATAAAGGGTGAACCGGCCATAGCAGTGGAAGAGAGAGTCCAAAGCAATACATCGACTATTTTCGAGCTTGGAAGGAAAAATGAGCAAAGTGGTAAGATTTCCTCCCTGCGAACCTAGGGGGGAACGAAAGAAAAAGTGGCGAAAACAAACTAGGTCAAACATAAGTCTGGTAAGCTCAGTGACTTTCAGCTTGTAAACGGGTAAAAACAACATGACATGAATAAACTGAATATAAGACAATATCGTGATAACAGGGATAACATGATAACATAGGATAAGCATAAGGTATGATAAGGCAAGATAAACTGAATGCGCTTCTACTCTTGCTTCGCTTCGCTACTACCCTGTTATTAAGATTTCTATATCTCTGCACCACCTAACTAGTGTCCCAACTAGTAATCTATATAAAATGATAATATGATAACGTGATCCCAACGCCCACAATTGTAGTAGCCTTTAGGTGTACATTTATTATGAGGATTCCACCTTAATCTGCTTAATTGCCATGAATGTGTTAGATGTACCCTTACTACCCTATCGATATGCTCCTAACTTGCATTAATGTTCCATGTGTCTGTGTCAATCGGCCCTCTCTTGCGTGTAGATACCCTGTGCTGGTCCCACCATAAGGTGTATCAATCCCTATGGTGGCAACCCGACACGATTCAAGATGCACAGTGTATAACTACTAGTACCCAGTGCCTGCTTTTTTCCACTCCGGAGTACGTGCGTGTCCGTAAACCGTCGGAACCTACACTAACGTACCCCCTGCCGCTGTTTTGACCGCTTATAATCAGCCTAGTAATCGTGCCCCACCCTGCCTAGTTTAGGATACCATGATACATCTATGTGGGTTACTGCTGAAATGGGTCCCCGTTACTAGGGTTTCGTACTGGTTAAGTTTGTGGGCCTATCTATACAAATATTACCCACCTATACGAGATGTACTTAACCCTCCCACCGATTCTAGCATGTTTACTTAACGGTTAAGTTTGTGGGCCTATATTTACTAATATTACCCACCTACACAAGATGAACTTAACCCTCCCATCGATTCAAGCATGTTTATTTAATGGTTAAGTTTTGTGGCCTATATGTATTAATATTACCCACCTACACGAGATGTACTTAACCCTCCCATCGATTCAAGCATGTTTATTTAACGGTTAAGTTTTGTCCATTCACGTTAACTTGACCCGCCCATTCATCATGTCATGTTGGTTAAGTGTTTCCTATTAACTTAACCCTCCTCACTCATCATGTCGGATTGGTTAAGTGTTTCCTATTAACTTAACCATCCTCACTTATCATGTTGGATTGGTTAAGTGTTTCCTATTTACTTAACCCTCCTCACTTATCATGTTGGGTTGGTTAAGTGTTTCCTATTAACATAACCCCGTTCGTTCATCAATTTATATTGGTCAAGTGTTTCTTGTTAACTTAACCCCACGTGTTCATCATGTTGTATTGGTTAAGTGTCATTAATCAATTCAAGTTAACTTAACCCATCTACTTGTCATATTACTTTGGTTAAGTGTTGCCTTCTTATGTTTACTTAACCCTACTACAAATCAAGTTATATTGGTTAAGTGTTTCTTATTACTTAACCCTACCCATTCATCATGCTATACCGGTTATGTGTTTTCTATTAACTTAACCCTAGTCATTCATGTTATATTGGTTAAGTGTTCCTATGAACTTAACCTTAGTCATTCATCTTGTTCATTAGCATTATTTGATTAATTAATGCACCAACCTCTCACATTAGATATGTGTTATTGCGGTTACTGGATGTGTCGAGCGGTTCCGGGTAGTTTTACACAACAACTCAATCTAACCTCGGGTTTTTCTTGGGTATGATGCACTAACCTTTCACATTAGATAGGTGTTGTTGTAGTTATTGGATGTGCCGGGCAGTTCCGGGCAGTTTTACACCACAACTCAATCTAACCTCGGGTTAGGCACGTTTATCTCTTCCCTAATTTATATGTTTACAGTACATGTCCAAGTCTAGATTTTATATGCTAATAATCATCCCAAATTCACAAAACTAGTCATGTTCCAATTCTCAAGTTATGCCCCATAAATTCAAATACAAATTATTACTCAAAATAGGTTATACCTAATTTTTCCAACTTTGCAATAATAGTCATGCCCCAAAAATCACAATATACACATCCCCTAAGGTTTAGTCATGTTGCACCGCACAAAATATTCTCCAAAAGCCCCCAATCATGATTCACAGTATAAACTATGCCAAATTATAGCCTTTAATTACAGTGCAGGCCAATTACCTAAAATCCCAATTTAGGCATGTTCACATTTAACAATTATCCCTATCTTACTATAGGTTTTCATGCCTAAGCCATAAATCACTATACACAATAATCTCCTTCTTCCAAGTCATGAACTATGTTATATAATATGGCCCAATTTTAGGTCTTAAACCACAACATGTACTATGCCTTACATGTTTACAGTTCAATTTACGCCCCAAATCCCAAGTCATATGTCTAATATACTTTATGCCTCAAATCTCAAGTCATATGTTCGATACACTTTATGTTTCAAATACAACATGTGTTATGTCCTCAAATCCTTTACAAATCAGTTATGCACAATTTTAGCGCTGGCCATGTTCAAACCATATATTATGCCCAATTTTAGCACTGGCCATGTTCAAATCATAAATTATGTCGTAGTTCATCTCTTATGAGATTTGGCTCAGGCTCGCAGTAGCCTGGCTATAAAACAAAAGGGACGAAGGAAAGAAGAGACAAAGAATGGACATAATATTATCAATGAGATAGATCCAATGGATATAGAAAGGCAGATAGAAATAGGCATAATCTCAGATTCAGATTTATTACAATGTCAGAATCACAATTAACTTTTATTTCTGAAAGTAACGTGAACTTACAAATTACAGAAGGGCCTTGAATTCTGGGATCTAATTTCTGAAACTGAAAAGCTATCCCTTGACGTAGAATATTGATTCTCTAATTTAGATTTGATTCTTAGAAAATGGTTGTTGAAGTCGTTGAATTAGCCTTTGAATCTCCACTTGAATTCTAACTTGATTCTACGAAGAACTTGAGCGGCATAACCCCGTCTTTGATTTATTTTGATATGAATTAGGTTAGAGTATAGGCGTAATGAAGTTATGTAGAGAAAATTGTAGCCGTAGGGGTGTTTATATAGCATAGGGATCAACGAATCTGGTCAGAACGGGCGGCCAAATGCAGAAAAACGAACCAGTCCTCGGATCCAGAAATAGGGGGAGGTCGACCCCCTGTTCGACCTACGTGACCCATGTCGACCCCTAGGTTGACCCCCTGGTTGACCTGGGTCCTGGGCGGGAAATTTCCCGCCTAGCCCAGGTGTGTGATTTGAATTTCGAATTTGAATCCGAGCTATTTTAATTTATTTAAATTCCTGAAACTTCTGAGTGCCATAACTTTCTCATACGAAGTCCGATTTACGAAAACTTGGACTCTATTCCAAGCATAATTCAGAGACGAACATAATGGCGTAACCCATTTCCCTTAATTCTTCTTTTAAAAATGAAGTATACTTTAATTTGTTACTTTGACTTTCACAGAAAATATGGGGTGTTACATTCTTCCCTCCTTAAAGGATTTCGTCCACGAAATCTTCATGTTAGGAAGAACGTATATCCTACCATCCAACCGACCATCTACTCAACCATCAAACACATACATCTCTTGTCCTTAAAAGGTTTCTAATGCCATATGAACAAATGCAGAGTGTGTGTACGTGTTTCTTATCTAATGCAAAATCAGGCGGTCTACTGATCCAGTTGACCTCCTTAATGCGAATCATGAGAGTGTCATGCATCCAATATGCATGCAAATATCCCTAATTATGTAAATACTATATGTGTGCATATTCACTAATCCATATGCAACATCTATATGATAACACATCAAGTTTCGATCCATATACAAATACATTCATATGCATACGCAATATGAAAGTGACTGGGCCGATCTAGTGCCTAATGTGGGTGTATATGCATCCACGAGCAACCACTTGAAACCACTTGCAACCATCAATCATAACACGTTTCAAATACATGTTTACATTCATTGGCTTCTACCTAAGGATCAAAGATATGACCTAGTGGATATATTTAAAAGATAAAGACTAGCATGCAAATAAACATTACAGAGAAAGTGGAATCAAGGATATACCCTCAAAAAGGGTATGATGCGCGTATCTAGTCTTCGGTCTTCTTGAGCTTTACTCCACTGTACCTTAACTAATTTAACTTCACGATTGCGAAGCTTTTTGACCTCCATTTCCGAAACCCACTAGTAAACATAGGACCTCAATCACTTACTATGCTAGAGGGTATCCAATATAATTGAACTATCTTTCCAAGATAAACAGATGTTAACCCTGATACCAAGTGTATATACTAAGATGATTAGAGATCTCTCTTCTACTTAGCTTATCTATCATGTGACAATTCTAATGGTCTAAAGCTAAAGGAAACTATGTACTTTTTACCTCTCTTAAGGTTAGTCTTACTTAGGGCACCTACCACAACCATTTATTTCTCATACAAACCATCCTAATCGAACTCGACATCCCTCAAGTACAAGCCCCAAAGGCCTAAACCAGTATCAGACAAGCACCCAAGGAATACCTCCTCTGAATTTGGACGATTTATGTGAGATGATACTAGCAAAACAACCAAACAGCTGAGCACTTAACCGACTCTGGCTATCCCCGCCAATCTTGCTCCAAAATTATCGTTGATCGCATAACTGGCTTTGCATTGTCGACTAGATATATGCAGAAGTCTATTTCGTGTTTTAGGGGGCAAAAACCTAACCTAATCAAAAACATCTGCGTGCTCATGGACTACTCTAACGGATTACAAATCGTCGATAGATGCATCAAGTGATTCTAGGTAGCCAAGACAAACTGATCCCTTAGGATCGCACGAAATCTCGAGGGTATTCCTGAGGCAAGTCGAAAGTCTAACTGCCCTCCTTTCACAATTACTAGCTAACCAATCCATGCCTAGAATCAACCCATAGCCCATGAAACCAAAAACATAAGTAGTATAGTTAGACTCAATACTTAATATAGTTATTCTCAAATCCTTACAAACTAAAGATAAATGAGCCGAACCACAAATTGGATTTGAGACAATAATGGGATCTTCTACTATACAAGTACTAAGGTGCAGAGACTCAACTATGGAAGTAGATATAAAAGAATGTGAAGCGCTAAAATCAAAAAGAGTACTAACAGGATGATCAAAAAGGAAAAACTAAACCCTTTCAACAGAAACCTTACTACCTCTCTCTCAGGTACGCTAGCGGTGAGAGCATGTATTTGCCCTCCTGAAAATCTTGTCATTTGTTCTTACCCTTGTCCTTAATTATACGACTCATTATACCATAATAAAGATACTTCCTCTTGTCTTAGGTTTTAATATTCTTTCCTCCCCTCTTGTTCTGTGATTCTTCCACTTACACATCTTTGTTTTTACCTCCTTTGTGAACCAAGTCCATATCCATGAGTTCCTCATCCTTGGATTGTGCTCCTTAGCAAAACTCCCTCGGTCTCATCTTTACTATTCTTGTGTAACATGTTGACAAGTCCCTCGAAAGCTGCCTCCATCGCACGGAAAATCCTACAAACCTCAAAAGAAAATTAGTCGCAGGTGAAACTACGGCGGCTATAGATGGAAGTTGGGCACTTCTTCGCCCTTTGACAGGTGTCATAGTCTCATCAAGCCTACAGAACCGTGCCGCGATGAGGTTACCTCCCAAAAAGCCAGGAGCTCCGGAGACTCAGGAAAGAAGGAAACAAGGATTTAAATAGAGGATCAAAAGATAGTGCATATGGCTTTCAGGAGTATGCCTTTAAAACAAAACTTTTCTTTTGAAAATGCTTCTTTTAAAACCATTTTGAAAATAATTTTTCAAATCTTTTATCTGATCCGGTAACCTTCGGTTCTGATACCAAGTGAAACACCCACCTCCATTAAGGTCACTCACAAAGGGAATGCCTTAACTTCGATGGAGCGCTTTAGGTAAAAGATCCAGATAAATTACAAGACAGAAAAATAAAGCAGTGGAAAATAAAGTCATTTTTATACAACTTAATTCAGTCAAGCTTTTACAACAATTGACTCAATCATACTTAAAAGTAATACATAGAGATTCTGTCTTGATTTAAAAACTTCCAAATAAAAAGAAGCATAAAAATAACAATGATATTCTCCAATAAAGTGTGAACCAGCCATAGCAGTGGAAGAGAGAGTCCAAAGCAATACATCGACTATCTTCGAGCTTGGAAGGAAAACTGAGATAAGCGGTAACATTTCCTCCCTGTGAACGAAGGGGGGGGAACGGAAGAAAAAGAGACGAAAAAAAAACTATGTCAGACATAAGTCTGGTAAGCTCAGTGACTTTCAGCATGTAAACAGGTAAAAACAACATGACATGAATAAACTGAATATAAGAAAATACCATGATAACAGGGATAACATGATAACATAGGATAAGCATAAGGTATGATAAGGCAAGATAAACTGAATGCGCTTCTACTCTTGCTCTGCTTAGCTACTACCCTATTATGATGATTTCTATATCTCTGCACCACCTACCTAGTGTCCCAACTAGTAAGCTGTATAAAATGATAATATGATAACATAATCCCAACCCCCGCAATTGTGGTAGCCTTCGGGTATACATCTATTATGAGGATTCCACCTCAATCTGCCTAATTGTCATGAATGTGTTAGATGTACCCTTACTACCCTATCGATCGGCTCCTTACTTGCATTAATGTTCCATGTGTCTGTGTCAATCGGCCCTCTCTTGCGTGTAGATAACATGTGCTGGTCCTACCATAAGGTGTATCAATCCCTATGGTGGCAACTCGACACGATTCAAGATGCACAGTGTATAACTACTAGTACCCAGTGCCTACTTTTTCCCACTCTAGAGTACGTGCACGCCCATAAACCTTCGGAACCTACACTGACGTACCCTATGCAGCTGTTTTGACCGCTTATAATCAGCCCAATAATCGTGCCCCACCCTGCCTAGTTTAGGGTACCATGATACATCTATGTGGAGTACTCCTAAAATGGGTCCCCGTTACTAGGGTTTCCTACTAATTAAGTTTGTGGGCCGATATATACAAATATTACCCACCTATACGGCATGTACTTAACCCTCCCACTGATTCTAGCATGTTTACTTAACGATTAAGTTTGTGGGCCTATATGTACTAATATTACCCACCTACACGAGATGTACTTAACCCTCCCATCGATTCAAGCATGTTTATTTAACGATTAAGTTTTGTGGGACTATATGTATTAATATTACCCACCCACACGAGATGTACTTAAACCTCCCATTGATTCAAGCATGTTTATTTAACGGTTAAGTTTTGTCCATTCACGTTAACTTGACCCACCCATTCATCATGTCATGTCGGTTAAGTGTTTCCTATTAACTTAACCCTCCTCACTCCTCATGTCGGATTGGTTAAGTGTTTCCGATTAACTTAACCCTCCTCTCTTATCATGTTGGATTGGTTAAGTGTTTCCTATTTACTTAACCCTCCTCACTTATCATGTTGGATTGGTTAAGTGTTTCCTATTAACTTAACCCCGTTCGTTCATCAAGTTATATTGGTCAAGTGTTTCTTGTTAACTTAACCCCATGTGTTCAGCATGTTGTATTGGTTAAGTGTCATTAATCAATTCAAGTTAACTTAACCCACCTACTTGTTATATTACTTTGGTTAAGTGTTGCCTTCTTGTGTTAACTTAACCCTACCACAAATCAAGTTATGTTGGTTAAGTGTTTCTTATTACTTTACCCTACCCATTCATCATGCCATACCGGTTAAGTGTTTCCTATTAACTTAACCCTAGTCATTCATGTTATATTGGTTAAGTGTTCCTATGAACTTAACCTTAGTCATTCATCTTGTTCATTAGCATTAATTGATTAATTAATGCACCAACCTCTCACATTAGATATGTGTTGTTGCGGTTATTGGATGTGCCAGGCGGTTGCGGGCAGTTTTACACCACATCTCGATCTAACCTCGGGTTTTTCTTGGGCATGATGCACTAACCTTTCACATTAGATAGGTGTTGTTGTGTTTACTGGATGTGCCGGGCGGTTCCGGGCAGTTTTACACCACAACTCAATCTAACCTCGGGTTAGGCACGTTTATCCCTTCCCTAATTTATATGTTTACAGTACATGTCCAAGTCTAGAGTTTATATGCTAATCATCCCAAATTCACAAAACTAGTCATGTTCCAATTCTCAAGTTATGCCCCATAAATTCAAATTCAAGTTATTTCTCAAAATAGGTTATACCTAATTTTTCTAACTTTGCAATAATAGTCATGCCCCAAAAATCACAATATACACATCCCCTAAGGTTTAGTCATGTTGCACCGTACAAAATATTCTCTAAAAGCTCCCAATCATGATTCACAGTATAAACTATGCCAAATTATAGCCTTTAATTACAGTGCAGGCCAATTACCTAAAATCCCAATTTAAGCATGTTCACATTTAACAATTATCCCTATCTTACTATAGGTTTTCATGCCTAAGCCATAAATCACTATACACAATAATCTCCTTCTTCCAAGTCATGAACTATGTTATATAATATGCCCAAATTTTAGGTCTTAAACCACAACATGTACTATGCCTTACATGTTTACTGTTCAATTTACGCCCCAAATCCCAAGTCATATGTTTAATATACTTTATGCCTCAAATCTCAAGTCATAAGTTCGATACACTTTATGTTTTAAATACAACATGTATTATGTCCTCAAATCCTTTACAAATCAGTTATGCCCAATTATGCATAATTTAATACTTTTCCCAATTTAGCGCTAGTCATGTCCAAATCATATATTATGCCCAATTTTAGCACTGGCCATTTTCAAATCATATATTATGCCCAATTTTAGCGCTGGCCATGTTCAAATCATATATTATGCTGTACGTTCATCTCTTATGAGATTTGGCTCAGGCGTGCATTAGCCTGGCTATAAAACAAAAAGGGAAGAAGGAAAGAAGAGATAAAAATGGACATAATATTATCAATGAGATAGATCCAATGGATATAGAAAGACAGATAGAAATAGGCATAATCTCAGATTCAGATTTATTACGATGTCAGAATCACAATTAACTTTTATTTTTGAAAGTAACCTGAACTTACAAATTACAGAAGGGTCTTGAATTCTGGGATCTGATTTCTGAAACTGGAAATCTATCCCTTGATGTAGACTATCGATTCTCTAATTTAGATTTGATTCTTTGAAAATGGTTGTTGAAGTCGTTGAGTTAGCCATTGAATCTCTACTTGAATTCTAACTTTATTCTATGAAGAACTTGAGCGGCATAACCCCATCTTTGATTTATTTTGATATGAATTAGCGTAGAGTATAGGCATAATGAAGTTGTGTAGAGAAAACTATAGCCTTAGGGGCGTTTATATTGCATAGCGATCAACGAATCTCGTCAGAACGGGCGTCCAGATGCAGAAAAACGAACCAGTCCTTGGATTTGGAAATAAGGGGGAGGTCGACCCCCAGGTCGACCTGGGTCCTAGGGGGAAATTTCCCGCCCAGCCCGGGTGCGTGATTTGAATTTCGAATTTGAATTTGAGCTATTTTAATTTATTTAAATTCCTGAAACTTCTGAGTGCCATAAATTTCTCATACGAAGTCCGATTTACGAAAAGTTGGACTCTATTCCAAGCAGAATTCTGAGACAAACGCAATGGCGTAACCCGTTTCCCTTAATTCTTCTTTTAAAAATTAAGTATACTTTAATTTGTTACTTTGATGTTCACAGAAAATACGGGGTGTTACAACCCAGGTCCCATCACACAATGCAACGCAAGCCGGAGGATAGGGTTCTACCATATAATAGCCAATAATGCTTGATACGCGAAATTTAATCTTTTATTATTACTATAAGTGAAGAAATCAACTTCAAATATAAATGTATCAATCATAGACGGCATATCATCCTGTGCTACTATGTCGCCATACTAGTTCTACAATTAAAACCGCAAAGTCGCCTATTGGAAGTTGGATTTCCATCTATGAACCGAGGCAAGGGATAATCTTCACCGCTTTGAGACACTCTAGACCATGCCTCGGGACTCAGACTCAGGTGAGCCCTTAGGAGCCACAGGGCCGATCCACACAAGTGGATTAATAATTCCCTGAACAATATGTCTCCCCGCCCTATGCGGCGTAAACTTGTCATATACCGACCAAACCAGCCATCCGTACCGAAGTGACTGATATAACCAAGGCGCCTCGCAATCCATCATCCACATAAGTAAAATTCCAGGGCTTGTAAAACGTTGACACCATCTCTAGCTAGAAAGAAACACATGTTCTCCCTAGATCCTCTCCCGTTTCTGGTTCATACCGGGAAGTGAAGCTCGCGAAATAACACTATACACAAAGCACCGCCATATTAAAGCTATGCTTTGATCATCAACCACAAGACTCTTCTTTTCAATAGAAGCCTTGATCCTTTGCCACTCAGGCATGCCACACAGGCAATTCACGCCCATGCGACTGATGTCTATCGATATACAACCTCTGATCCCATATGTCTCAGAGAAGGGTGAAGTAAGAGAATAAATTCTCCTTCACCTGGCAGATGTATAATTAATAGAGATCAATCAGCATAGAATAAAATCCAATGTCAGACACACAGTCCATTTACAAGTCCGTTCTGGGTTTGAACGAAACTAGAGGCACCTTATTCCTCGTCCTATATGTCCAATACAGGAGAGAATCCTCGCATATCCGTCGATCTTCAAGTACGTCCGGACGATCACCACTCATTACCTCGTCTTTGGTGTACAGCCAAATCAAGACATCAGTAATCAACCAAACGATGTGAAGACCTCCGGTCTTCAACCACCGTCTTCATCTTCGACTTATCGTCGCATCAGTTATTTAGAATGGGATAAACCTGGTCTTTCCGAATAACTCGCGTATTTTATAAACAAGTGTTACACAAACACAACATATGCCTCATTCCAATCCAGAATATTCTTTTATTCAAGTATTCTTTTCACAATTTCAAACCATATTAAGGTTTTCCAAACTAGTCGGGATTAGCGAACCATACCGAAGTAATCATTTATCATATTTCCCAATCCCAACCTATTCATCCCATGGAGAAAAACTGGTATTACTCCATATCTAACACCACAGTGTTATCGGTAAATATTAATTACCATTTCACGTTCAAATCTAATTAAAGATTTAACTATCGGTTGGAGCAAAACTTGTGATACTCGATTCTCGATCATTTTCCTGGATTGAAAATTTTAATTATCACATTCACTTTTCAATCTAATTAAAGATTCATTAAAACTCCACTTAGTTTTAATCTTCCCAAAAATCAATATTAAAGATTATTCAAAGCTAAGAAATTAATCTTATCTTTAGCTGGGTTAAAGAACTAATGTCATGTAAAACACGTTCACGATAAAACAAAATCACATTCCATTAATTATGGAATCTTCACGGAAAAAGTAATCAATATATAATCGATATAAATTCCCATATCCGACTAATAATATAAATGGAACAAAGACAAAGCCTTTTAAATTCCATATGTATTAACAGTCCTCCTCCACAGAAGTTCACTTCGATTATTATTAATCGAATTCCATTCAATTCCAATTTAATATATTAAATTGGATAACTTTACATTGGAAAATTCCCGTTGAATCTTAATAAAAAGATTTATAAATTTCAAATCCCATTTCTCTGTAAATCGGGTTAAAGAACGAATGTCTTTAAAGACATAGTTCACATTAAACCCAATTCACATTCCATTTTCAGTTCCAATTAAATGTTAATTAATTGGTAATTCTTCTTTAAATCTAAATTAAAAGATTTATCCTTTTCACACAGGGTTTAAGAACAATATCATTTAAAACACAGTTCACGACAAACCCAAAATCCAATTCAATATTAAGTACAAGGCTTTGAATAGAAATTATATCGGCTTATATTAGATTTCAAATTCTGAAATCAATAAATATCATATTGGAAAAATGATATATATATATATATATCTTCCAAATTCCTCCACAATATCCGTATAATCACGGAATCCAATATCGAAATATTCCTGAAGATAATTTCGATTCAGATCCATTCCAATTCATATATTCGAAATTATGGTTATTTTTTAAACCATTTCAAACCCAATTTATTTATTTAAAAATATTGGATTTTTAATTCTAGTTCATATCTAGTTCATTTCGATAAAAATATATTGTTATCCTTGCAAATATGGAATTTTTCATCCCAATTCTTTCCAAATCATTTATTCTGATTTTACACAAATTATAGATATTTTAAATAATTTTATCAAGGCCCGTACAGTCGATTTCCGTAAACGATCATCGAACTGCACTTACAGCGACCTTTTCCAAATTTGATTTGTACATGATTCCAAATCCAACCGTTAGATTTTAAATCTCTGGTATTCATTGGAAAGCTATTTTCGATACGAACCCAACGGTTTCGGTTATAGGAGAATCCGACGGTCGGATCTCCCGTGATGTCGCTCGAAGTCAATGGTCAAAATTCGCGAACTACCGCGGCGTGGCTCGTTCTATTCAGGCCATTATATATATATTATATATATTTCATCGATTTCCATTTAAAACTTATTTTATAAATCGTTTTAAATTCGCTTTAAAAACGGTTTCAACTTCATATTCAATTTTAAATCAAAATTGAATATTCCATATCATTAACATATAAATGATAATATTTTCAAACATCAGATTTTGAAATCACTTCATTTTCGATATTCATTATAAAAATGAATAAAAGCAATATAAATATCGTTCACGTCAAAATGTCGCATATCTAACCAACATGGCTATATATGTTTAAATATATTTGTGTCCATCCCAAATCGGACATCCAAATCAAATTTTGATCTTTTACTGAATATTATTTTAAAATATTTATTATTTTAAAATATTCATTGTTTTAAAATATTCATTCTTTCTGAACTGAAATCAGACACAGCCAATTACCATATAATGTGATTTATATGGATTTCATACAGTACACGTATACAACAACAATGATACACAATCAACCATCATCCATAGTGCATTCTACACTGCATAAGCATTAAATATAAATATTTAACGCTTACACACCTTGTCAACCAATCGATTGACATACAACTAAATATTGGGATCAGTGTATGTCCAATATCATCCCAATACCTATGTGATGTTTCAATCCACAAATAACGAATTTTATTTGTGAAGTTGGGCGATGTGTAAATTTACCGTCCCAATCCATATCAGTCAAATCAGTGTACATAAACAAATCGTTTGATTTGTAAACGAATAATTCTTTTATTCATATACACATTAAAAATTATATTTTTAACGATAAAATATTTATTTCAACACATGAATATTATTTACAGTTCACGAATTCAATAAAAATGATATTTTTATTATTCATATATTTTATTGAATACAATCAAACAAACAAGTCGTCCATGGTCTGTGGACGACGGGGAACAGTTCGTACATGAAGTTATAAAATAATTAACAATACAGACATAATTTTAGTGAGGAGTTCTCACCTTGGGTTTCCACTCCTCCATTTTATTTCTGAAATTCAGAACAGTCTGGATTTGCTTTCCACCCATTCCATCACAACCCTTTTCACGCTGTTCATAGTAAAAATCATATTTTTACAACACTACTTCGTTATAAAAATTATATTTTTATATCACTCTTCTTCTAATAGAGATTATATTTTTATAACTCTACCTAAATAAAAATCATATTTTTATTACTCTTCTTAAATAAAAATCATATTTTTATTCTATATAAAAATCGTATCTTTATTATGCTAAAATAAAAATCCAATCTTTATTTGCTATTTAGATTTTAAAAATCATGCCTTTATATTTGTAAAAATCACGTCTTCATATTTTTAATAATTTCAACTTTTTATTTATAAAAATTTAATCTTTTTGTTAAAAAAATTGAATCTTTTCGCATAAAAAAAACTATGCTTTCTTTTCATAAAAATCAATTTTTGCTAAATAAAAATCAATTCTTTTAAACTATAAAATTCAATTCTTTTAATCGATGTTCACATATATAAAAATAAAATTTTTAAATGGCTATTCATATATTAAAAATCAAATTTTAAATGGTTCTTCGTAAAATAAAAATCAAAGCTTTTTATTTTTGAAAATCCAAACTTTTTATAAATAAAATTCTAAACTTTTTATATAACTTTTAATCAGATTGCTAATCAACGAAATAAAAATCAGAAAGCTCACTCCTTTCCTAGGTTTCAGTCGCCGCAGAATTGGAGGAGGAGGCTGGTGGTGGCGCAGCGGGGTGTAGGGGCGTGGGGGACTCGCGTAGCTCGTTGTAAGTGGTCAGGGGAGGGTTTCCGGCGGTCTTCTGTTCGGCGGCTGGAGCTAGGGCGCGCTTGAGGGGGTGTTTAAGCTAGAGGGAGTGAGAGGGAGACGGGGACCAAGTGGATCAGAGGAGGAGGGTCAGGCGCAGGAAGCACGGTGGTGAGGGCCCTCCGGAGCGGCGGCGCCAAGCCTGGCACGATCGAGCGCCCCTTTCCTCTCTTTTTTGTTTTAATTACTCTGGTAGTAGGGAGAATGAATGGCAATGAGGGCTTATATATTAAAATATATAAGACGACCCCAAACCCCGTGTTGATGGTGGCAAGGGTATTCTTTGGAATATAACACATAAACAGATAATAGCATAACTGAATTAAATAAATACACCAGATAATGCACAAATAATACACTGGATAAACATAATCATCAGAGTTACACAGTATACAAGATCATACTTAGTACAAAATACGGTTTAGCTGTACATAAATGTCTACAGCGGAAAACAAACATAATATGTACAATAGGAGCTGAACAACATAAAAAGAGATAAATGATAGAATCCATCTTCAGCTCCAGCTATCCAGAAAGAGCCTGCTAAAACCTGAAGACAAGGCTACCCGTGTAGAAAAAGGGGCACCCGAGTTTGCAAGTGAAACAAACTACGAGTCAGTCATGAGACTGGTATAAGAAATCTACTTAACACATTTTATAATATGGCTAATCATAGGACCACGCCACTTTCGCGGAATGGGTTTACTCCATTGATTGCCAGTGCTTTAAAACAAGTAAATCTTTTAAACATCGCAATGCTTTTTATAAAAATGAAGCCGGTATAAGACTCAAGTTCCATCACACAATGCAACGCAAACCGGAGGATAGAGTTTTACCTTATATCGACCAAGATATGCTTAATACGTGTAAAGTAAAATCACTTAAAATGTAAATTTTGTCGTTTAATTCTTAATCAAACTCCAACTGTAAATTAGTAAGAGAACGATTCCCTAAGTATTAACCCCGAAGGCCGAAACCAACATCAGACCAATACCCAGGAAACCACCCATCTTAGCTTGTTTCCAGCTAGTTTCTAATTTTATACACAATCATAAATATCAATCATAGACAACATGAGCGTCCCATGCCACTATGTCGCCAAATATAGGTTTACAATCAAAACCGCACGATGTCGTATTTGGAAATTGGATTTCCGTCATGAACCAAGGCAAAAGATAGTCCTTACCGACTTTGAGACTCTCTAGCCCGAGCCTCAGGATCAGAGCTCGAGTGGCCCTTGGATCATCAGGGCCAGTCCACCGATGTGGATTAAAATGCCTGAACACTGCGTTTCCCCACCCTTCGGGGTGTAAATGAGCCAACGAATGACTCCATCGGCTTCACATAGTCACCGGTATATCCGAGGCGCCTTGCAATAGCAACAACCAAACAGGTGAAAATAATATAAATGTCAGTCAGTTTAAGCACTGACACCACCTCTAGCTAGAAAGAAACGCATGTCCTCCCTGAGGTCCTCTCCTGTTTCTGGCTCCTACCGGGATGTCAGGCTCGCGAATTCACGTTATACACAAAGCTATGCCACACAGGCCATGCTTTGATCATCAACCACAAGACTTTGCTTTTCAACAGAAGCCTTGATCACTGCATCTTAGCATGCCACACATGCAATTCACGCCATGTAACTAACGTCTATCAATCACACAGAATGAAATCCAATGTCAGACACACAGTCCATTTACAAGTTCGTTCTGGGTCTGAACGAAACCGGAGGCATTATATTCCTCGCATACCCATCGATCTCCACGTACATTTGGACGATCACCACTTATTATCTATATTTCGGGATGCCTCCCAATCAAGACATCAGTTATCATCCAGCCGAGGTGAAGATCTCCGGTCTTCAACCACCGTCTTCATCATCGACTTCTAATCGCCGATCAATTATTTGAAATGAGATTTAACTCAGCCTTTTCAAATAATTCACGTATATTTAGAATTTAAATCAATTCATTTCAATGGTTAAATTATTCGACAACAATTCACGCCAAACACATTCAACCATCAAATGTCACATAAACTGAGCAAATTCAGTTTATTTCCATTTCATATCGTTTATAATACTTTATCATGATTTATCGCTATTTTTATTTATTTTAAAAATAGCCATTTCATTCAAACAACGCTTCAGGCCATAACGTAGTCGTGGTGCTGTTTTTCTTCAGATTTGATTTACACATATCAGAAAATCTAACCGTCGGATCTTAACAAAATTAATATCATTAGAAAGATCTTTTCAAAAACGAATCCAACGGTTCCAGTTTTGGGAAAATCCGATGGTCGGATCTTCCGGTACACTCGTTTGAAGTTTCGATTTAAAAATACGAACTGCAGCGTCGTTATTCGATTTATTTTAATTATATATATATATATATATATAATCGATTTTGGCGCTGTTTTTCTTCAGATTTGAATTAAACATTCAACACAATCAGATCTTTACAAAGTTGGTGTCGTTGGAAAGATATTTCAAAAGCGAACCCAACGGTTTCGGTTTCGGGAAAATCCGATGGTCGGATCTCCCGCACTAATCGTTTGAAATCACGGTTTCAAAACACGAAATGTAGCTTCGTTATTCGATTCATTTTAATTATATTTATTTATATATATATATATAAATATAATCTATTCTTCGATTTCAAAACCATATTCTTTTCATACATGTGATAAAAATGATATTTTTATCCATTACACATTTATTTCAATACTTCACTATTTTTAACACTTCATGTATATAATAAAAATATGATTTTTATTATAAAACAATTTATTTCAAAAGATGACTATTTTATATACTTCATATAGATGATAAAAATATGATTTTTATTATAAAAAATTTCTTTCAAAACACGACTATTTTATATAGTTCATATAGATGATGAAAATATGATTTTTATTATAAAACAATTTTTTTCAAAACACGACTATTTTATATAGTTCATATAGATGATAAAAATATGATTTTTATTATAAAACAATTTATTTCAAAACATGAATGTCGTTCAACACATGAATTTCTATTAAACACATGATTTTCTATTCAATACACGAATATAGTTTCGACACATGAAAATAATTCTAACACATGAATATTATTGAAAATTTCGGCAGCATAACGGCAGGGTAGTTAAAACCGGGACCGTCCCTAGTACGGCTCCTCGCTCTACCTTAAAGCCTCGCAGCTTTTGACAATGGGGATTTCATGCATCTAGTTCACGCAGGTGGCATGTTTATTTTCTTTTCCACAAACTAATCCTATGTGGTTTCAACCAAATAATTCTCAACCACAAACGAGTATTTTTCAACCACAATCAATCAATTTCAACCACAAACAATTCTAATCAACCATTCGCTACCAACCAATTTTCACACCAATCACAGCAAATAAATATAGTCCATGGTTTGTGAACGAGGGGCGTATATATATATATATAAGTATATTTCACTTCTATTTCAACACATATATAATTTTTACAATGCATATATAACTTATACATCGAAAATACAACTTATACAACGCTTATACATGAGGTGTACAACGCTTATATAACTCATACTTCGAATATATAATTTATACATCGTCATTTCCATATCGTTTATAATTCAGAAATCTCACATTGGGTTCCACTCCACCAAAAATAGCAGAAGGCTCAAAAAAATATCCGGTCTCTTAAGACGTCCACACGAGTCCACTGTCACTTGTTTCACTGGATTTCGACTACATAGCAAAAAGATATGATTTTTATTGTAAAATCATAAAACGTAGCACTTTAAAGTGCTACTAAACAGTTTAAATAATATCAGCCGTTACCTTTCTGAAATTCTTCAAATCTATGTTTGGATCTATCGGCCAATCTAATGCACTTGAAGACGATCGGGTTTCTCCACGTTTTCAGGCTAGGGGAGGCACAGCTGCGCCGAAGGGGGGCCCAGTTCGGTCGCGCCAGTGAACGACGGCGGAGGGTTGAAGTCCCGGACTTCCCGAGCGCGATTCTCGATGCACACAGCTCGAGGGAAGGCGCGACTGCTATGGATTTGAAGCTCTCGTCGAGCTCTTCGAAAACCTCAATTGGGTGGAGTGCTAATTCGGCGTGTGGTGGTCGGAATCGGGGCTGGAAGGTTTGAATGGCTTTCCGCCTTTAATCGTGGAGGGAGAGAGAATGTCGGGGAGAGAGAGGGAGGGTGCTGGCCAATAGAATTTTTTTATTTACATATTTTTAAATTTCTAAAATACCCCTTATCTTCTACGAACTCCAATCCAAGCCCAACGACTGTCGTCCCTAGATAAATACCCCCATCCCGAACACAATGGGATATGTTTCGTAGGCCCATTCGACTGTTTGAGTCAGTTTCTCTTCAAATTAAAATATAAAACATTCAATATTTAATTTGAACGTACATTTCAATTTGCCCGGGTCACATATTGATTCTAAAAATTCCCGAAAAACAAATCTAGCTATGTTTTACTATACGGTCCCAACAAAACTAGTTTCGTCGAATTCTAAGACCGTTTGAAAAATGGCCCTTTTCTGGTCGATCCAATTTAATAGAAATCGAACAAACACATTTTCCTTTGCCACGCTCACATACTCGCTTCAAAAATTATGAAATTTGAAACCTAGCAATAATTTGACATCCCAGATCCAACAAAAGTGGTTTTGTCGAATTCTGAGGTCGTTTGCAAAATGGCCATTTTCACGGGCTATATAAACTCTACAGCGACCTTTCTGAAAATTCATTTGGCCATAACTTTTGCTTTCTACTACGAAATTTCGATTTTTCAGATTCTTTAGAAAGATATTCACTAACAAATTTAAATATTTTTGGTTTCACTAAAATCCGTTTTGTTTTGCTCCCGGTACAGTCAATCAAAGTTTGAATTCAAATTTTGAAACTACCGCGCCATTTCAGGCCTTGTTTATAATTAGAAATAATTATATTTATTTTCAAACATCGATTCAAACACACTTTTTGTCACTATTATTTAAAATATTTATTTTAAATATTCAAAATCCACCAAATAAGCCAATTAAATTTTCAAACTGGTTCAGATTTTCCGGGTTGTTACAGTCTCCCCCACTTAAAACTTTTCGTCCCCGAAAAGGAACAAAGTCGAAAGTGGATTAATTAACCAACTCTACTTTCAATCTAGCTTCCATTCTTCAACTTTTCAGTTTCTAAGAATTTTCAAATACTTTAAAGATTTGACTAACACCCTAAATTTTCGAAAAATTTCGCTATAACCTCCTTTGTACGGGGAGGGGTTTGGAAATTTATTGGGCCGTATTAGGTACCCAATAAATCCTAATAAGCATGCACATATTTATAGTGATATATTCCGGTGTCCATAGGGGAGTGGGTATAGATCATAACTCCAGAGAATAAATTCTCGTCACCCTATAAATGGTTTTTGTGCCTTAATGACCAGAGAGACGTGTTTATTATCGTCTCCAGATCCATGTGGGGTTTTTATTAATCTTGCAATTTACAGTTACATTTTATATGGTCCATATCATTCATCAGTTCAACCTGTAATATATAGTCATCGCCATACAAGCCTCTCGCTCGTATGGTAAATCTTCAACCTCATCACACAAGCCCCAAATGCTTATGTGGTATATGATGAAGTATGCCTATCTTCAAGAAGTATGCCATGTAGTGTAGTTCAAAATAATTGTTACTATCCTATGGCGACATTTATTATTACACACAGAACAACCAACACTCTGCATCCAATGACATTCACAGGAGTTGATATAATAATAAAATTGCGCATCCAACTCATTAAGAATTACCTATTTGTCGGGCACGCAACTAAATTCTTTACTCAACCGCTATCCATTTACCTGTTCAAACATATATAATGCACATATATATATTTCTATCTATTTTTAAATCAGTTCAATACTTGATTTAATTAACTATCATTCTAATAATTTAATTAATCAAATCCACAATCACACAACACAAGCAATAATCAATTTGTTTTTAACTCTTTAACTTTTCAAATATATATCTTTTATATATTCAAAAATCATATTTCTAAAACTAGACTATATATATAATCTCAAATACGTTATTTATAAACATATAACTCTCAACTCGTTCTGGGGCACTTCTGACCCCATCTTTAACGAGTTATTCTGATTCTGCTATACTCATACTAGTACATTACTGATCCTATCTATTATGAGTTATTCATCCTAGAACACAACTGGTTCTATCTCTGACGAGTTCGTTAATATGTTATATTCCAGCACTAAGCTTAACCAAAGCTCTGATACCACGCTGTGATGACCCCAAACCCCGTGCTGACGGTGGCAAGGGTAATCTTTGGAATATAACACATAAACAGATAATAGCAGAACAGAATTAAATAAATACACCAGATAATGCACAAATAATACACTGGACAAACATAATCATCAGAGTTACATAGTACACAGTATATAGGATCATACTTAGTAAAAAATACAGTTCATCTGTACATAAATGTCTACAGCGGAAAACAAACATAATATGTAGAATAGGAGCGGAACAGCATAAAAAGAGATTAATGATAGAATCCATCTTTAGCTCCAACTATCCAGAAAGAGCATGCTAATACCTGAAGACAAGGCTGTCCGTGTAGAAAAAGAGGCACCCGAGTTTGCAAGTGAAACAAACTACGAGTCAGTCATGGGACTGGTATGAGAAATCTACTTAACACATTTTATAATATGGCTAATCATAGGACCACGCCACTTTCGCGGAACGGGTTTACTCCATTGGATTGCCAGTGCTTTAAAACAAGTAAATCTTTTAAACATCGCAATGCTTTTTATAAAAATGAAGCCGATATAAGACTCAAGTCCCATCACACATTGCAACGCAAACCGGAGGATAGAGTTTTACCTTATATCGACCAAGATATGCTTAATACATGTAAAGTAAAATCACTTAAAATGTAAATTTTGTCGTTTAATTCTTAATCAAACTCCAACTGTAAATTAGTAAGAGAACGATTCCCTAAGTATTAACCCCGAAGGCCGAAACCAACATCAGACCAATACCCAGGAAACCACCCATCTTAGCTCGTTTCCAGCTAGTTTCTAATTTTATACACAATCATAAATATCAATCATAGACAACATGAGCGTCCCATGCCACTATGTCGCCAAATATAGGTTTACAATCAAAACCGCACGATGTCGTATTTGGAAATTGGATTTCCGTCATGAACTAAGGCAAGAGATAGTCCTTACTGACTTTGAGACTCTCTAGCCCGAGCCTCAGGATCAGAGCTCGAGTGGCCCTTGGATCATCAGGGCCAGTCCACCGATGTGGATTAAAATGCCTGAACACTGCGTTTCCCCACCCTTCGGGGTGTAAATGAGCCAACGAATGACTCCATCGGCTTCACATAGTCACCGGTATATCCGAGGCGCCTTGCAATAGCAACAACCACACAGGTGAAAATAATATAAATGTCAGTCAGTTTAAGCACTGACACCACCTCTAGCTAGAAAGAAATGCATGTCCTCCCTGAGGTCCTCTCCTGTTTCTGGCTCCTACCGGGATGTCAGGCTCGCGAATTCACGTTATACACAAAGCTATGCCACACAGGCCATGCTTTGATCATCAACCACAAGACTTTGCTTTTCAACAGAAGCCTTGATCACTGCATCTTAGCATGCCACATAGGCAATTCATGCCATGTAACTGACATCTATCAATCACACAGAATGAAATCCAATGTCAGACACAGTCCATTTACAAGTTCGTTCTGGGTCTAAACGAAACCAGAGGCACTATATACCTCACATACCCATCGATCTCCACGTACGTCTGGACGATCACCACTTATTATCTATATTTCGGGATGCCTCCCAATCAAGACATCAGTTATCATCCAGCCGAGGTGAAGATCTCCGGTCTTCAACCACCGTCTTCATCATCGACTTCTTATCGCCGATCAATTATTTGAAATGAGATTTAACTCGACCTTTTCAAATAATTCACGTATATTTAAAATTTAAATCAATTCATTTCAATGGTTAAATTATTCGACAACAATTCACGCCAAACACATTCAACCATCAAATATCACATTAACCAAGCAAATTCAGTTTATTTCCATTTCATATCATTTATAATATTTTATCACGATTTATCGCTATTTTTATTTATTTTAAAAATAGCCATTTCATTCAAACGACGCTTCAGGCCATAACGCGACCGTGGCGATATTTTTTGTTAGATTTGATTTACACATATCGGAAAATCTAACCGTTGAATCTTCACAAAATTTATATCTTTAGAAAGACCTTTTCAAAACGAATCCAGCGGCTCCAGTTTTGGGAAAATCCGACGGTCGGATCTCCCGGTACACTCGTTTGAAGTTTCGATTTCAAAATACGAACTACAGCGTCGTTATTCGATTTAATTTAATTATATATATATATGTATATAATCGATTCTGGCGCTGTTTTTCTTCAGATTTTAATTAAACATTCCAGACAATCCAACCGTTGGATCTTTACAAAGTTAGTGTCGTTGGAAAGATATTTCCAAAGTGAACCCAGTGGTTTCGGTTTTGGGAAAATCCGATGGTCGGATCTCCCGCACTAATCATTTGAAATCACGGTTTCAAAACATGAACAGCAGCTTCGTTATTCGATTCATTTTAATTATATATATATATATATATATAAAATCTATTCTTCAATTTCAAAACCATATTCTTTTTATACATTTGATAAAAATGATATTTTTATCCAACAGACATTTATTTCAACACTTCACTATTTTTAACACTTCATGTATATAATAAAAATGTGATTTTTATTGTAAACTAATTTATTTCAAAACACGACAATTTTATATAGTTCATATAGATGATAAAAATATGATTTTTATTATAAAACAATTTCTTTCAAAACACGACTATTTTATATAGTTCATATAGATGATGAAAATATGATTTTTATTATAAAACAATTTCTTTCAAAACACGACTATTTTATATAGTTCATATAGATGATAAAAATATGATTTTTATTATAAAAAAATTTCTTTCAAAACACGTCTATTTTATATAGTTCATATAGATGATAAAAATATGATTTTTATTATAAAACAATTTATTTCAAAACATGAATGTCGTTCAACACATGAATTTCTATTCAACACATGAATTTCTATTCAACACATGAATTTCTATTCAACACACGAATATAGTTTCAACACATGAAAATAACTCTAACACAAGAATATTATTGAAAATTTCGATAGCATAACGGCAGGGTAGTTAAAACCGGGACCGTCCGTAGTACGGCTCCTCGCTCTACCTTAAAGCCTCGCAGCTTTTGACAATGGGGATTTCATGCATCTAGTTCGCATGCATGCGACATGTTTATTTTCTTTTCCACAAACTAATCCTTTGTGGTTTCAACCAAATAATTCTCAACCACAAACGGGTATTTTTCAACCACAATCAATCAATTTCAACCACAAACAATTCTAATCAACCATTCACTATCAACCAATTTTCACACCAATCACAACCAATAAATATCGTCCATGGTTTGTGGACGAGGGGCGTGTGTGTGTGTGTGTATATATATATATAAGTATATTTCACTTCTATTTCAACATATATATAATTTTTACAACGCATATATAACTTATACATCGAACATACAACTTATACATGAGGTGTACAACGCTTATATAATTCATACTTCGAATATATAATTTATACATCGTCATTTCCATATCGTTTATAATTCAGAAATCTCACATTGGGTTCCACTCCACCAAAAATAACAAAAGGCTCAGAAAAATATCCGGTCTCTTAAGACGTCCACACGAGTCCACCGTCTCTTGTTTCATTGGATTTCGACTACATAGCAAAAAGATATGATTTTTATTGTAAAATCATAAACCGTAGCACTTTAAAGTGCTATTAAACAGTTTAAATAATATCAGCCATTACCTTTCTGAAATTCTTCAAATCTTGGTTTGGATTTAACGGCCAATCCGTTGCACTTGAAGACGAACGGGTTTCTCCGCGTTGTTAGGCTAGGGGAGGCGCAGCTGCGCCGAAGGGGGGCGCAGTTCGGTGGCGCCAGTGAACGACGGCGGCGGGTTGAACTCCCAGAATTCCCGAGCGCGATTCTCGATGCACACAGCTCGAGGGAAGGCGCGACTGCTAGGGATTTGAAGCTCTCGTCGAGCTCTTCGAAAACCTCAACTGAGTGGAGTGCTAATTCGGCGTGTGGCGGTCGGAATCGGGGCTGGAAGGTTTGAATGGCTTTTCGCCTTTAATCGTGGAGGGAGAGAGAATGTCGGGGAGAGAGAGGGAGGGTGCTGGCCAATAGAATTATTTATTTATTTATATATTTTTAAATTTTTAAATACCCCTTATCTTCTACGAACTCCAATCCAAACCCAATGACTGTCGTCCCTAGCTAAATACCCCCATCCCGAACACAATGGGATATGTTTCGTAGGCCCATTCGACTGTTTGAGTCAGTTTCTCTTCAACTTAAAATATAAAACACTCAATATTTAATTTGAACGTACATTTCCATTTGCCGGGGACACATATTGATTTTAAAAATTCCCAAAAAATAAATCTAGCTATGTTTTGACGATACGGTCCCAACAAAACTAGTTTCGCCGAATTTTGAGACCGTTTGAAAAATGGCCCTTTTCTGGTCGATCCAATTTAATAGAAATCGACCAAACACATTTTCCTTTGCCACACTCACATACTAGCTTCGAAAATTATGAAATTTGAAATCTAGCAATAATTTGACATACTGGATCCAACATAAGTGATTTCGTCGAATTCTGAGATCATATGCAAAATGGCCATTTTCACGGACTATATAAACTCTATAGCAACCTTTTTGAAAACTCATTTGTCCATAACTTTTGCTTTCCGCTACGAAACTTTGATTTTTCAGATTTGTTAGATAGATATTCACAAACAGATTTAAATATTTTTGGTTTCACTAAAATCCGTTTTGTTTTGCTCCCCGTACAGTCAATCAAAGTTTGAATTCATATTTTGAAACTACCACGCCATTTCAGGCCTTGTTTATGATTAGAAATAATTATATTTATTTTCAAACATCGATTCAAACACACTTTTCATCGCTATTTTTTAAAATATTTATTTTAAATATTTAAAATCCACCAAAATAGCCAATTTAAAATTTTCAAACTGATTCAGATTTTACGGGTTGTTACAATATATATTTATTTAATTTTCCTCCCAAAAAGTTACTTTTTCTTTTGTACACCAAATCGGACCCACTGTCTATTTCCCTAGCTAATTAACAATGGGATATGTCTGGTAAGCCCATTCGATCGTTACGATCAGATTTCCTTTAAATTAAAATATAATTCTATGCATATTTAATTTAAACGCACATTTTAATTTACCGAGGCCACATACAGACTTTAAAAATTCCAGAATAATTATTTCTAGCTTCGCATTGACGATACGATCCTAATAAAACTAAATTCGTCAAATTTGAAGATTGTTTGAAAAATGGTCATTTTCTGGTCGATCCAAATTGACTAAAACTGTTAAAGCACGTTTTCTCGTGCCACGCTCGCATATAAATTCCATAAATTATGAATTTTGGAATCTAGCAATAGTTTGACATCCTTAATCCAACAAAAGTAGTTTCGTCGAAAACGGAGGTCGTTTGCAAAACGACTATTTTTAAGGGTTATATTTCCATAGCGACTATTCTGAATTTTCAAATGGACATAAATTTTTATTCCCGCAATAAAATTTCAATTTTTCAGATTCGTTGAAAGATATTTTCAAACAGATTCAAATATTTTTGGTTTCACTAAAATCATGTTTATTTTGAATCTTGTACATTCATTTGAAATTTGAAATCAAATTTTCAAACTACCGCGCCATTTTCAATTCCTTTTATAATTAAAATAAATATTTATATTCTAATTTCGATTTAAATAAATATATACGTTCTAATTCTATTCAAAATAGATTTCTAGTCGTTATTATTTAAAATAAATCATTTTAAATATTAAAAATTCATTAAAATCGCCAAAATAAAAATTTTAAATTGGTTCTGATTTTCCGGGTTTTTACACAAACGAAACCTTCCTCTAATTGATCAAAACTGCCTCTCAAATAACATCGAATAGTTCATTATAAGAAATGTATTGGAGCATGAAAAATGACATAAAACATCGTATTAACAATGAAAATTAATAAATAAAATAGAGACTCACCAAAGAACAAGCAATCCAACAAACAAAATTGATTAGCCTGTCCAGATGAACAAAATCGCGTCAATATTTCCCACAATTAAACTCGAATTTGATTTCAGAACAAATTAATACCTAATTTTTTCCCGAAAATAAACGAGTACTTTGATTACACAAGAAACGACAGCTTAATTTTGACTTAATTTCCACGATCACCTGATTTCAGAAGATACGACGGTTGTTTAAGAAGATGAAGGCTCGCACTATGATTTTTGTCCTGGAAAATAATTATTTAAAACTCGTGTCCTACAAAGTAATTGGGACCAACTAGTAAGCCCTTAACGTAAATTTCCAGTAAAATCAAAGCACAAAACTTTTACTTAGATTTCCCAGACTAAGAAGAACATACAAAGTTCATTGATAGATCTACACCTAAAATGAACGAACAACAATATTATGAAGGATACAGAGCCTACATAATAGGAAGGAATTTAAATTTGGAAGTTATGGACAAAGGAAATTTCAAACTATATTTCGAATCACCAGTAACAAAAATATACATGTCTAGAAACATAGAAGAATTCGGTCCAATATATAGACCTTTTGATGTATTTCACCCCAAACCAAATATCATAAATATTTATAGGAGACTTCAAACAAATCTTCAAGCAGATGGGGAATCTACTAGAAGTAAAGAGATAAAAAATGAAATTCCCTACATGATTTGACTGCACTAAATAAAAATCCGTCTAAATGTACAAATGTGGGCAGATAAAAGATTGGGCTGAAGATTACTTTATGATAGTGGGAATATAAAATTAACTACATTATCACATGGTACAATAAATAATTATTAGTGGAAATATAATACATGCAAAGTTATGTAAAATTATCAGTTTCTTTGGACAGTTGTGTGTTTATGTGTATTTGTAACCGGCTGCATATGGCTATATAATAACACCTATAGTTTGTAGAAGGGCATCGAAAAATTTGTAACAGTAAAGTTGTAAGTTATTAAGAGTGAAATAAAATTTCGTTATGCAAGTTATATAAATGCCTCTTTTAATGGCAATCTTTGGAAACATGAGCTAAACACATAAGGCGTGAATCAAAGAAAAAAAGTGAAGCGATCTAAGTATGATCTTTATTCCTAGAAACTTCTTGTCCAATTTCAGATAAAGTGTTTTATCTTATAAGTTAGAATTATTCTTCATGAAATTAAATTCAAAAGATGTAAATTCGTTTCAAAGAACCAAGTACCCACTTTCTGGCATTAGTCATGAGAACGTTAGTAGTTTAGGGGAAGTAGTTCTTAGAGTGATAAGATGAGAATTTATATCCTAAAAGAATTTTTTAACTTTTTTAATACCAACACTATTTTGAGTTAAAATACTGAATGAATACCAAAATAATGCCTGATGTACTCAGTATTCTATTATTCATGCCTTCCTTTTTAATTATATCGACAAACCTGCGAAAATTACAAACCTTTTAATGGAATTTTTACAAAATCAATCAAAAGAAGAATTTCTTACAAAAATAACTTATGTTCTAAAAAATACATATTTAACAGAGAAACACCAATACACTATTGTTACTATATTCAAAAACAAGTATGTAACCGAACTCATAGACATAAGAGCTCAACACTGAACTTGTTTAACATACTAAATGAAATAGGTATATTTCATTATCTTAGCTGGACACAAAAAAAATATAGTTTTAAGCCAATGATTTCTAAAATAGTTTTATGAAGAATGGATGAACCTTGTAATACAACAAGAGGAAATAAACAGATCTACAGAATTTGATTTAGTTATGAATATTTACCACAATCAGTAAAAATCTAATGACAGAATAAAGAGACTACAGGAGCCTAAATAAGAAATTAGAAGACTCTGAAAGTAGTAAAACAAAGATAGTTAGGTTCTCAATTCCAAGTTTAGACATCCACTTAGTGCAACCTTGGGTTTCATCCCCAAGTTGCCACTAAAGTAGTTAAAAAAGGAGTAAGAATGCAAAAAAACTGCTATTTCGTTTTGTACGCAATATTAGAGTATACAATAAACTTAAAAGTAGGTTACATATATGGAGACAATTTAATAACAGTTCTCTGTTATATATATTTATCAACAACATAACCCAATAGCTTTTAATATGTACTATGTATGCATGCGCTGGTAAAACCTTGCCTTATGCTATAACTAAATGTTGCCTATATATATATATATATATATATATATATATATATATGCATATGCTGAAAATTCAAAAAAAAATGTATACGTATATAGACACGCACACACGGAGATGAATATTTTCTTAAATATGTCAAACAAATATTTGTTGGGCGAATATTTGTTTTGGAGGCGAATATTTACTTGGGAGGCAACCTGAATTCTCCTAGGAAAGTACCGGTCTTAGGGACAAATATTAAATAATTGCCCCTGTAAAAAATGTTAAAACATATAACATATTGTCTTAATAGAAAGATGTTAAAATTTATAATATAGCAGTATAAACCAAATTAAAATCTGGTAAATCTAATGAAAGATACTACATTTTCAATATTATAATTTTACTTCATATGACCTGCGCGAAAGAGCATCAAATAAGTTGTTTTAGGGATGTAATTGGTATTTCAGGGTAGGGAGAAATTTGAGCCTATTTTATTTAAAGAGAAGAATGTGAGCCAAAAGTTCCTTAGCAAAATTTTTATTGTTTATGACAATCTGTTGTCAGGTTGACAGGGCAGTCAAAATTATGATTAAAACTCAACATGTATCCAAATATTTTTCTCAACAACATTCCTAGCATATCAATCAATGCTACGACTACCAGACCAGGTTAGCATCTAATACTTGAATAATGCCACATAATATCTATAACCAAATTTGTAACAACCTAGAATTTTAGTTTAAATTGGGAATCTTTAATTTATTTAAATATTCGATTTTGTATTTTTAGTTATTAAACGCATTGTAGGGTTATTTTCTGATAGATATTTTATTTAATCATTTAAATAATGTTTTAATGGTTTTGAATAGCCTTTTAAATCAAATAAATTTAATATGGAAAATTTAATTTTAATTTTTGTTCTAAATATAGATATGTATTTAAAATAGCAATAATTTATTTTTAAAATGTGTTTAAATGTATAATGATAATATAATATGATTGTAAGGTTATAAGTTATATTTTATAAAATAAAACAACGTTATTTGAGATAATAATTATAGAGTTAAACATTTGTATTTTAAACATATTTGATTTGATGTTCAAGACTTGTATTTACATAACAAAAAATAGTTTTATTATATATTTTATATTATATATAAGAGTGTGTGATTTGATGTTTAATTACGCTACAAGTTAAAATTATTTATATTTTTACATAAAAACTACGATTTGATGTTAAATAATATAATAAGTAAACGTACATTAAAATTTATATAATAAAACATGATTTGAAGTTGTGTATAAAATAAGTTAAAGTACATTTTTAATTATGTTTTAGTACTTTACTTTAAACAAAAAAATGTAAATATAATTTTCAAAGTAAGTTTATTGATTTTCCTAAAAAAAAACTTACCATCTCATTAATGCTTAATATCTTGGCTTAAAAGGTAAGTTGATGACAACATATTGGTTTTTTTTCTTTATTGTATTTTATTTCTATGTTTATATGCATACTGAAAGTCAGTGTGTGTGACTTAGATAAGGTCTTTATATGGATATTGCGGAAGTGTAAATGATAAGCTAACTTGTAAGCGACAAAAGTTACGAAGGTAAATATAGGCTATATAGATATATCACTAATAAAATAAAGTGCAGTAAGTAAAAGATACCAAGAATTTCATACTAGTTCGAACTTCCCGCCTTACATCCAGTCCCGAAGCTCTTTTTTGGAATTCACTATCATGCCCTCTTTTAACCCGGAGGAATAGGTCACAATACACCCGAGCACCAACAAGGATATCCACACTTGAGCACCCACACAGGACTTCACAAATTACAAGAATTTTGACTTTTGAATGTGTTCTCTAATCAACACTGAATAGTCATGATGAAGTACACCCTTCCTATAATCTTATTCTTATCCTCAAGTATTTGATGTGTGTATGAAGATTGAAGGAAGTATGTTGCTTTTGAATCAAGAGATTTGAAATAGTATCAAAGATTCAACAAGTAACTTGAATTTAAAAGAGCTTTAGAATGCAATGAGTAAAGAAATGCAAATCAGAAATCAGAGCCGAATACATGAGAATCGGTGTTTTGCAAAACATGTTTGTAGTGCTTATATAATCATAGAAGAGTGGCATTCTTACATGGAAAGTTTCAGCAAAGAGTTGCATCCATTTCTATTCATAATTGAAGAGGAATCTCTTCATGAAAGAAGGTGACTCTTCATGAATATGACTGTTAATCTCTGATCAATCAACTGGTAGGAACGGCATTAGTCGACTGGTTAAGTATGAAGTCTGTCTATATATTTAAATATGCTTCAGCAACTAGTCATTACTGGACTTCTTGTCTGTGACCAGTCGACTGGTTAATTTCCTATCAGTCGACTGGTTACAATACCATTCCAATATCAACTAGTATGTAGATCACATATATACATACATATATATACATATATATATATATATATATATATATTTGCATTCATGTTATACTTTGAGGATAGATTTTAACATAGTTCTAACACGGCTCAATCACTTATATATATATAAACTTAGCTCCTTGATATGATTTCCATTGCTCTTCTCTTTGTTGTCATTAATCAAAATTCTCATGAATCAACATTCTCCCCTTTTTTGATTGATGACAACATATTGTGTTCTTTGTTGAATAATTGTGTTTCTCCCCCTGAATATTTGTTTGTATACGTATTTAGCTCCCCCTGAATTCATGCACCATTTTGTTAGTTCAAATATATATATACACACACACACATACACACTTACCGTTTAGATTCCTGCAACAAAATGTTAGTGCATATATATTTTTAATAAGTAAAACATTATGATATGAGAACTTATGTAATATTCTCCCCCTTCGTCATCGATTAAAGCATTAAACAATATGATTACAAAGTAACCACATAAATAGTAGAGACTTTCAAAAATCTTTTAAAGAAACAATTCCAAATTCTCTTCGAAGTCATGAAAGAATTCTCTAAAAAGGTTTTAGTAAATATGTCAGCAATTTGATTTTTCGAGTTTACAAACTCTAAATTTATGATTTGTTTTTTAATATTATCTCTCAAGAAATGATGTCTTATATCAATGTGTTTAGTTCTAGAATGGTTTACTGGATTCTTAGATAAGTTTATTGCACTTGTATCATCACAATAAATTTTGGAGTTAGATAAATTGTCGTTAAAATATTTTAGTGTTTGCTGCATATATATTACTTGAGCACAAGCTAGAGCAGTAGATATATATTCAATTTCACATGCTGATAGTGAAACGCAATTCTGTTTCTTGCTAAACCAATGTATAAGCGATTTACCGATAAAGTGACATGTTCCACTTGTACTTTTATTATCCGTCTGTGATCCTCCAAAATCAGCATCACTATATGAAGCTAATTCGAAGAACAATTTTTCGAGTAGAAAAGTCCAAAATCTTTTGTACTTCTAAGATAACGTAATATACATTTTACTGCCCTTAAATGTGGTTCTTTTGGATTAACTTGAAAGCGAGCACATAAGCAAACACTCATCATAATATCTGGTGTACTAGCAGTTAAATACAGAAGTGAACCTATCATGCTTCGATATAGTTTTTGATCGACACTTTTGCCTTTTTCATCTTTATCTAAGTGTGTCGTCGTACTCATTGGTGTAGGTTTACTTGAAGTGTTTTCCATTCCAAAATGTTTTATTAGATTAGTGCAATATTTTTTCTTGATTAATGAAAATTCCATCTGATAAATTAATTTGCAAACCCAGGAAGTAAGATAGTTCTACAATGTGCAACATTTCAAATTCACTAGTTATTATTTTTGAAAATTCCTGACATAATTGATCATTCGTTGAACCGAAATAATGTCGTCGACATATTTTTGCACTATTAAAATATCTTTATCAGGTTTCTTAATAAAAAGATTTTGATAAACCTTTCTAATTTGAAATCCTGACTCTAATAAATAATTTTTGAGACGTCCATACCAAGCATGAGGTGCTTGTTTCAAACCATATAATGCCTTTTTCAATTTGAAAACATGGTCAGGAAATTTTTAATGAGAAAGTAGTGGAGGTTGTTCAACATATACTCTTTCTTTAATATAACCATTTAAGAAAGCGCTTTTAACATCCGTCTGATATAATTTGAAGTAATGATAGCATGCGTACGCTAATAAAATTTGAATTGCTTCTAGTCGTGCGATGGAGCAAAAGTTTCTTCGTAATTTATGCCTTCTTCTTGATTGTAACCTTATGCAACAAGTCTTGCTTTATTTCTAGTAATATTACCCAATTCATCTGCTTTATTTTTGTAAACCATTTTGTTCCAATAACAGTTTGATCACTAGGCCTTTGAACTAATTCCCAGACTTCATTACGTTCAAACTGGTTTAATTCTTCTTGCATAGCAATTATCCAATTTTCATCTGTAGATGCTTCTTTAGGATTTTTAGGTTCGATATTTGATAAGAAGGCTACTGAAACATCCCACCTCCATTAAGGTCACTTGCAAAGGGAATGCCTTAATTTTGGTGGAGGTTTATAAGTAAAAGCCACAGATAAACTCAAGACAGATATAAATACACATATTTTAAACAGCGGAAACCAAACTGACTTTTATTTCATCAATATGTGTTCAAAACCAAACATTCCACAATTGTCTCAAAATACTTCCAACATTACAACATCATTACTGTCTTGATAATTAAAGAAGCAGAAAACATAAATAAAGTGACAAAAATTGTAACACCCCATAATTTGAACATAAAAATTCACAAATTAAAGTATACTTAATTAAGTGAAATGGGTTGCCCAGAGAAATATATACATATATTGATATATATATATATATATATATATATAATTGAAAATTAAATAAATAAATATGCAAAAATGTTCAAAACAGCGAATTGGGAGAGGGGAATAACCGAACCGGCCGATTTTTGAGGTCGACCCGAGCTTGCTGGGTCGACTAGGGGTTAATCCAGGGTGTTTGGCTGTCAACCCGTGGGCCGATTCACTCAAATGCAGATTTTGCATTTGAATGGTTCTCATGGTTCAGCTTTAATCTAAAGGCCCTAGATGGTTCCTACACTTGACTTCTTCCCCAAGACATGCTTTGATGGCTAGGATCTAAAGTAAGGTTTATCCTATGGCTAAAACTATCCTAGTCTTCTATAAAAAGACCCCTAACCTAAACCTAAATGCTCATTATTCAATCCTATAGCTAAACTATGCCAAAATGTTCTCTCATGGCCTCCACCCTCACCCTCTTGTCATAATCTCCATCTCTAATCATATGAGAGAGTTTCTAAAGAAGTATAAGAGTTCCTAAGCTTGCTTAAGTGTTTCTAAGTTTGATTCAAGGCTTTTCTTCATCAAAGCTAGGATCTTTATTATTGATATGGCTCAAGGGTTTTCATTTGGAGCATTCTTATTTGGTGTTTTTGAGTTGATAGCTTAGTGGCTTCGTCTCAATCTTTTAATATATTCATAAGAAGGCTAATCAACAAGTTGTGAGTTTTCTATAGCCTTAATGACCAATTATTGAAATGATTATGATAGGATATAATGAGGTTATGGCTATGAATGTGGATCAATGCAAGTTATGCAAGTTGTATGCTATGTGTTAATGATGTTATGCATGTTATGCAAGTTATGTGCTATGTGTTAATGATGTTATGCATGTCATGCAAGTTATATGCTATATGTTTGTGATATTATGCAAGTAATATGCTACATGTTTGAGATTCTATGCAAGTTATGTAAGCCATATGTTACATGTTCATGATGTTATGCAAGTTATGCAAGTCACAAGTTACATGTTCATGATGTTATGCAAGTATGCAAGCTATATGCTATATGATCATGATGTTATGCAAGTTATGCAAGTGTTCATGATGCTAGTTGCTATGATAAACATTGATCCACTATGACACCATGATTATGCAAGTTGGGTGTATGATGATATGCAAGTTCATGTATGATATGTATGCAAGTTTGGTGTATGATAATATGCAAGTTCACATATGACATGTTATGCAAGTATGACGTTTGATTATATGCAAGAGACATGTGCAAGTGTACACCTTAGTATGATATGCATACATATGCAAGTTAACCCCTTTACATGTTATACATATGCAAGTTTACCCCTTTGTATGACATAAGAAACTTATGCAAGTTACCCTCCTTATGACATATGTGATTCATGCAAGTTTGGGTTGATTATCTATGCTAGTTGGGTTTGATGCTATATGCATGTTGACACCTTTAAACCCATGTTGATGCTAATGTTATGCAAGTTGAACCCATTACATTTAAGATGAATCTTCCCTTTTATGTCATGTTAGCGAATTACGTGGGGAACGATGGGGTTAATAAACATGTTAATGAAATGGTGTGAAGTTGGTATGATTATGCATACCATAAAGTGATGGACATAATTGAGTCAATTATGTACATCGTTAAAATTGGAATTAATTAGGGAAAATTAATTCGGGGGTGATTAATTAGGTGTAATTAATCGACTAAGACACGAGGTTGGACCCTTTTGTAGCATAAGACTGCCCGGAACCGACCGGCAAATCCAGCGGCTACAAATGATTAGCCCAATGTGAGAGGTCTTAGGCACAAACTATATACGTGACAAGTGTAAAGACACGAGGTTAGACTCGGTTATGGCGTAAGGCTGCCCGGACCCAACCGGCAAATCCAGCTGCGATAAAAGATAGTCTAATGTGAGAGGTCTTTACAACGGTTACGTTCTTAATCAATTAAGAAACACTTAACCAGATAAGCATGTAGTGGGCATGAGGGGTTAAGTGGGTGCCTTGGGTGGCAGGTGGAAATCAAGTAAGTGCCTTGGGTAGCATGAGGAAATCTAGTGGGTTGCCTTGGGTGGCAATAGAAAATACGATTAGATGACTTAACCAAGTGGAAACATGTAATTAAACATGATTAAAGGGTTAAGTGGGTGCCTTGGGTGGCATGTGGAAAAATCTAGTGGGTTGCCTTGGGTGGCAATAGAGAATACGACAAGAATACTTAACCAAAGGGGAACATGTAACTAAACATGATTAAAGGGTTAAGTGGGTGCCTTGGGTGGCATGTAGGAATCTAGTGGGTGCCTTGAGTGGCAATTGAAATATGATTAGATGACTTAACCAAACCTTAACATGTAAGTGGGCATGATTATGAAAAGGGGTTAAGTGGGATGCACTAGATTAAATGACAAGCTTAAGTAGTAGCTTGTGGGGGCCTTAAGTGGCAATTGAAATATGATTAAATGACAAGCTTAAGTAGTAGCTTGTGGGGGCCTTAAGTGGCAATTGAAATATGATTAAATGACAAGCTTAAGTAGTAGCTTGTGGGGGCCTTGAGTGGCAATTGAAATATGATTAGATGACTTAACCAAACCTTAACATGTAAGTGGGCATGATTATAAAAAGGGGTTAAGTGGGATGCACTAGATAAAATGACAAGCTTAAGTAGTAGCTTGTGGGGGCCCATTTCAACCAGTAACCCATATGTATCTTATTGGGCTCGACCTATGTCGAGGATGGGACACGCATACTGGGCTTGACTGTAAGAGGCCAAAACGGGGTAGCGGTGGCAACGCGAGTCCAACGGGTTTCATATGCGTGTGTGGACCCGGGCTGGTAGGTAAGACGTTGTTGCATCATGTAGGTATAAGCCGTGCACCATTGATTATCGGGTTGCCACTTTGGGGAGTGATACACCCCACTGTGGGGCCAGCATGGGTATCTACGTTAGGGAGCCGATCGCTTGGGGAGTAGTGGGTACACCTAGTGGAGATAGGGGCATACGGCACCTATGTAGTCAGCTAGGGGTACAAGAAACTACTGGGTAAAATTACTAAGTACACTTAGTGGGATCAACCTTTAAGTAGGAATTACCCTTGGTGGGTAGAACTGGTGTGGTGCAGTGTAGGAATTACCCTTGGGTGGGTAGATCTGGGGTGGTGCAATATAGTAATTATCCTTGGGTGGATAGGCGCGTCTTTACCGTTATCTTAGTTTATCCTAAGTCTAGTTGTCTACTTAGTGTAGTCATTTATCCCCAGTCGTACCGTACCAGGTTTATATCATACCTTAATTACTTTAATGATTGTATTGTTAAGGTTATAGGGCTCACTCAGACTTATGTCTGACCCCGTTGTTTTTATCTTTTTCCCCAACCCTCAGGTTCTCAGAGTGGGCCTAGCACTACTGGGCTTTGATCAGATTGCTTTATCTATCTTTTGGAGCTTGGACCCTAGAAGAAAAGCTCGGTTATCTTTTCTATTATGGCTATTAGTATGTAGTGGGATTATGTACTTATGTTTTAACGAGATAGATATTTTGTACTTGACTCTTGTTGGTTTTTGAGATGTAACCAAACATGTTTACCTTCTGCTGCAATGAAATGATGTTTTAAATTTCAAGTATTACTTATATCTGTCTTGTTGTAATTTTTCAGTTCTATATTCACTTAAATACTCCACCGAAGCTAAGGCATTCCCTTTGTGAGTGACCTTAGCGGGTGTGGGGTGTTACAAATATCCCCATACTGATATCCAAAGCCATAATCCGAGCAAAAGAGACCCAAATCATACATCTACGTTCTTGGAGCTTGTACATAGCCTGACTGAGCTGCGCTGTTTCCTCCCTGTGGACCTGGGGGGGAACGAAAGAAAAGAAGACGAAAAGAAAATAGGGTCAGACATAAAGCCTGAGTAAATCTAGTAACTCTTCAGTATGTGAATAAGAAAAGGGCATGATAGATATATATATATTGAAAATAGGATGGTGTCACAAGCTAAGGGAGTGTCGAATGTGCTATCGCACCCATTTTATATCTCTGCATTTATTTAAGTTTACTCTAACTGGCACCCCACGGTAAGGGTGAAGTGATCCCCAACTTTATTTAAAGATCAGCTCCTACTCGCGTTAACATGTGTCATACGACCCCCCAAGAATTGTAGATACCTATGCTGGTCCCACCATGTGGTGTATCAAGACCCATGGTGGCGGCCCCGACATGAATTCTAGAAGGCATAGGTTATACTTGAAACAGCCCACCTCCGTTAGGGTCACTCTCAAAGGGAATGCCCTAATTTTGGTGGAGGTTTATAAGTATAAGTCACAGATATACAGGACAGTTATAAGAACACATATTTTTTAACAGCGGAAAACAACAACAACTTTTATTTCAACAAAATACGTGTTACACAAACCATGTCATAATTTGTTTTACAATACTTCCAAAAACATAACATCTTCATAACTGTCTTGATTACATTATTTAAAGAAGCATAAAGAAAACATAAATAAACTGCATAAGTCCCATAATTGCTGTCCAAAGCCATAGTCCAAAACAAAAAAGATCCAAGCAATACATTCTTTCTCTTCAAGCTGGATGTGAAAGCTGGTCAAGCTGCGGTATTCCCTCCCTATGGACCTGTTGGGGGGAGGGGGGGACGGAAGAAAAGAAGAAGAAAGAAAAGTAGAGTCAGAGATAAGGCCTGAGTAAGTCTAGGACTATTCAGTCTATGAATAAAGAACTGGGTATGATAAGTATAAACTGGAAATGGGAAAGCACCACAAACTAAGTTAAGTTGTCTGGAGTCGAATATACTATCGTACCCCATATTAATCTCTGTACCCATATAAACTAGTTCCCAACAGGCACCCCATAATCAGGGTGAAGTGATCCATTTCTGATGATCGGCTCCTACTCGCATAGTTACATGTGTCTTACGGCCCCCGATGTTGTAGTTACCTATGTTGGTCCCACCATGGGGTGTATCAAGTCCCATGCTGGCGGCCCGACACAATCCTAGACTGCACAGGTATGCTACTGGTGCCCAGTGCCTTATTTTCCTGCGCCAGAGTGTGTGCACGCCCGCACCTCGTTAGAACCTACACTGCTGCACCACTGCCGTCGATTTGACCTCTTACAGTCAGCCCAGTAATCGTGCCCTACCCTGCCTAGTTCAGGGTATCCTGATACACCTTGTAGGGTTACTGCTGAAAAGGGTCCCCCACTACTAGGTTTTCTATTTCTAGCCAACATGCTAAGTTGGTTTTTTCTATTTCTAGCCAACATGCTAAGTTGGTTAAGTGTTTTGTAAACCCAACCCCCAATCAGTCTGTATAGTTTAGCATGTTCCATTTTGATTAAGTATTAATATAATTTACTTAATCCTATCAATCCTGGCTCAGCCTTATTTGTCTTATTAAAGCCTTGACCTCTCACATTAGACAGGTATTGTTGTGGCTGCCTGTTGCCGGTTGGGTCCGGGTAGTCTTACGCCACAACTCAGTCTATCCTCGGGTCTTTATTGGGCTCCGTGTTTAACCACCCACATTGGATAGGTGTTGTTGTGACTACTGGACAGCCGGGCGGTTCCGGGCAGGTTTACATCACAACTCAATCCAACCTCGGGTTAAACACATCGTATTTTCTACATTTACATATTTTGTCTCTTTCCTTTTTATATGTAAATATTTGCGGCCCATTATTCAAATTCATCTTTATAGGTTAAAATTTATTTATGCCTCTTAATTATTTTTCAAGGTTGTTGGCATGCATCAAACATGCCACACATATGTTCTATATTTTAACCCAAATGTCATTACCCCCGTTTTACACATTCGCTACTATATAAGATATGTTGGGTTTAACATTTAAACCCAACTTAGCCATATGAAAAGGGGAGGCTTATAACATGGTGTTTATAAGGTAACATAAAAAGGGGAGTGCGAACGCATGGACTTGCAACATAACTATTCAATTAACATGAAGTAGGCACATGTGAACTTGCATTGTAATAGCATATAATCATGGCATAAACAATACTTAAACATGAATCATTCTATTCATATAATCATGGCATAAAACAATACTTAAACATGAACCATTCTATTCATATAATCATGGCATAAACAATATTTAAACATGAAATCATGTTTTTTAGTCTATTCATGTAAACTTGCAATTAGAATGTAAATCTAACTTAATTTATGTGCTACCTATATCACCATATGATTTTTATAACAACATAGGCCTAAACATGGTTTCAACTAGGCATAACACCAAACATAGTTTTATCATGTTCATAAAAATGCTTACTTTTGTTTCTAATACAAAAGTATGATTTGCCAATTCCAACATGGATTCATATAAACCATAGTACTTAGTCGAGTCCAATTACACACTAAAAGTGATCATAAAAGTTTGTACATCATATTGGCATAATAGTGAATCACATACTTGCATGAATCCCAAATAAAATACCATAACATATGGTTGTTAACATGAATCATATACTTGTATGAATCCTAAATAAAATACCACAACATATGGTTGTTAACATGAATCATATACTTGTATGAACCCCAAATAAAATACCACAACATATGGTTGTCAACATAAACCACATACTTGCAAATATCCAATCTTATACCATAACATTTCCAAATCGTTTAGAATCAAAGCAACATATAAATATAGATTATTATCGCCACAATTCCATTTCTCACTTTACATAAATCAAAACACAACATAGCACTCTACTTACAACGTATGACGAATCTTCAATTCAGGAATCTGAATTCTGAATTTGGAGATGCTATCCTTTGTTGTAGGCGTTGCTTTGATTTAATTGACGTTGCTTTAAGCTTTCGAGTTATCTCCTAATTGTCTCTCAATTTTTGAAGGCTATTCCTAGTCTTTCCTCAGCAGCATGAGGGTCTCATCTCCATTTTTGTTTGTGTGAAGTAGGGTGATTCTTAGGTCCTTTTTATAGAGTTTGTAAGTTGATTTAGACCGTCGATGGAGCTTGGTTTAATAATAGTCGGTCGTTTGAAGGAGAGACCAATCAGGAGCTGACACCTAGCCCTAGTGACAAGGCAAGGCTCATAAAATCGACCAAACACAGACCAGGCCAGCCAGGGGGGCTGGGTTCAACCTGGCTCAGGGGCCAGGTCGACACGCCAATCGACACCGTGTCGACTTGGCAGTCGACACGGGTGACCCAGGTCGACTGCCCAGTCGACCTGGATAGCCCCAGGTCGACTACCAAGTCGACCTGGGTGCCTTGGGTGGGAAAATTCCCACCCTGGCCAATTAGGCCCGATTTTGAATTTCAAATTGGTTTTTCTGAGCTGTTTTGGTCTGTTTGAATTTTAAACTGAATTCTGAAACTTCCGGAGGCCATATCTTCTTCATACGGAGTCCGTTTTACGCAAACTTGGCCTCTATCTCAAGCAGAATTCCGAGACAAACGCAATGGCGTATCCTGTTTCTCTTAGTTCTTTGATTTGAAATTAGTTATACTTTAATTTGTGAATTTCACTGTTATGGAATACGCGAGGTGTTACATTCTCCCCCACTTAAAAGGATTTCGTCCTCGAAATCTTCAAGTTCAGGAAGAATGTACATCCTAACATCCAAACATCCATCTACTCATTCATCAAACACGAGCATCCATTGTCCTTAAAGGCTTCTAATGCTTCATGATCATATGCGAAGTGTGCGTGTGTACATGTACTTATCTAATGCAAAATCAGGCGGTCTACTAATTCAGTTGACCTCCTTAATGTGAATTATGTAAGTGCCATGAATCCATTATGTATGCAAATTCTCCTATTCATGATTCTACTTGAGTGCACAATCATTCATACAAATGCAACATCCATATGACAACACACTAAAGTTCAACCATATACGAATGCAAACATATATGCATATGCAATATGAAGTGACTGAGCCGATCTAAAACCTAAATTGTGTGTGTATATGCAACCACGAGCAACCACTAGCAATCACTTGCAACCACTTGAAACCATCATCCATAACATGTTTCAATTACATGTTTTCATCCAAAGAGTTTCTACCTAAAAGATAAGGTCGAGGAGATATACCTAAAAAGATAGATAAAAGCGCAACTTAAGGAAAAAGAAAGATCAAAGATGTACCCTCGAAAAGAAAAGGGTAGGCTGCGTGTATTCTAGCTTCAGTTTCCCAAGTTGCATCTCCCTCGGCGTCGCTCCACTGAACTTTGACGAGCTTGACTTCGCGGTTGCATAGCTTCTTCACTTCCATTCCTAATATGCGGGTTGGAACTTTCCTCACGGTTGCTTCGCGTTCCACTTTAGCTTCTTCTGGGATATTTGGCTCTACCACTTCAGCAGATTCATGTAGACATTTTCAGAGGTGTGAAACATGGAAAACGTTGTGAACTCCGGCCAATTATTCGGGTAGCTCTAATCTATAGGACATTTTCCTAATTTTCTTGATGATAGGAAATGGCCCTACGAACCTTGGTGCTAGCTTTCCTGTGGTTCCAAAATGAACAATGTTCCTTAGTGGAGATACCTTGAGAAAAACTCTGTCCCCAACCTCAAATTCAAGGTCGGTCCTCCTCTTGTCGGCGTAGGATTTTTGTCTGTCTTGGGCTGTCTTCATCCTTCTCCGTATTAAATCTACTTTTTCTGAAGTCTCTCGGATCATATCCGGTCCAAGTATGAGCTTGTCAGTAGACTCCCACCAACAAGTGGGCGATCGGCACGGTCTTCCATATAAGGCTTCGAAGGGCGCCATTCCGATGGTTGCTTGGTAGCTGTTGTTGTAGGCAAATTCCATCAAAGGAAGATGGTCTTCCCATGTCCCTCCGAAGTCAAGGACGCAAAGTCTTAAAAGGTCCTCCAAAACTCTGTTCACTCTTTCTGTCTGGTCGTCGGTTTGGGGATGATAGGCTGTGCTTAAGCGTAAATGTGTGCCTACCGCTTCTTGCAGACTCCGCCAAAACTCACTTGTGAAGATAGGGTCTCGGTCACTAACAATTTTGGATGGTATTCCATGGAGTCGGACAATTTCCTTGAGGTAAAGAGATGCTAGGGATAAGGCAGTTCTTTTACTTTTGATAGGTAAAAAGTGGGCACTTTTAGTAAGCCTATCCACTATTACCCAAATGCTAGTGTTGCCTCTCCTAGACCTAGGCAGCCCATCAATGAAGTCCATTGAGATGTTATCCCACTTCCACTGCGGGACCTCTAGAGGATGGAGCAGACCGCCAGGCTTTTTCTGTTCCGCCTTAACCTATTGGCACACCATACACTTAGAAATGAAATCTGCCACGTCCTTCTTCATGCCGTTCCAAAAGAATGTCCTCTTTATGTCCTTGTACATTTTATCCCCGCCTAGGTGCTTCGTCATCTTGGAGTGATGCGCTTCCTCAAGAACCTTCTTTACTAAATCCCTTGTCTGTGGGACGCATAATCTCCCATCTCGCCTTAGCCAACCCTTATCGTCGATGGAGTATCTGTTGAGGTGACTTGAAGTCTCACCCCTAATTAGCCTATCAATCGTCTCCACAAGGTAAGGGTCTTCGCGTTGTGCTGTCCCTATTGAGTCCACTAAAGTCGGACATACTTTGAGAGATGCTAGCAAGCCTGGTACAAAATCGGAGGAGGGCCTAAAGTTAAAGCTGGCTATAAACTCTAGGCTTTGTCTTTCAACAAACAACGGGCTTAGGGTAAGTTTCTTTCGGCTCAACGCGTCTGCCACTACGTTGCCTTTGCCCGGAGTGTAGGAGATCTCGAAATCGTACGAGGCAAGAAACTCCATCCATCTCTGTTGCCTCAAGTTAAGATCTTTCTGTGAGAAAAGATATTTCAACGATTTATGGTCAGTGTAAAGTTCGAACTTCTCACCTAGGAGATAGTGTCGCCAAGACTTGAGTGCAAAGACGATGGCGGCTAACTCAAGATCGTGGGTCGGGTAGTTCTTCTCATGCACTTTCAATTGCCTTCCACCATAAGCTACTACCCTTCCTTCTTGCATTAAGACGGCGCCTAGCCCTGTCCCACATGCATCTGTATAAACTGTGAACATCTTGCTTCCATCTGGCAATGTTAAAACTGGGGCTGTTGTAAGAGCCCTTTTCAGACGTTGGAAAGCAAACTCGCAATCCAAGTACCAATTGAACACTAGATTCTACTTTGTCAGCCTTGTGAGCAGAGCTGATATCTTTGCAAAGTCTCTAATGAATTTCCGATAGAAGCCTGCTAGCCCAAGAAAGCTTCGGACTTCTGTTGTGTTCTTTGGTGTCTTCCAATCCTGCACCGCTACTACCTTAGCCGAGTCTACTGCTAATCCTTCTTTGGATACTATGTGCCCAAGAAATCTTAATTCCTCTCTCCAAAAGTGGCATTTGGAGAATTTGGCTTTTAGTTGATGGATTCGCAGGGTTTCCATGATTGCCTTTAGGTGTTGAGCATGCTCTTCCTCATTCTTCGAGAAGATCAAGATATCGTCTACGAAGACCACTACGAACTTGTTGAGGAACTCTCTGAACACCTACTCATCAAGTCCACAAAGTAAGCGGGTGCGTTTGTCAAGCCGAAAGGCATGACAAGCCATTCAAAGAAGCCATCTGGGGTTCTGAATGCTGTCTTATCGATACTATCTTAAGCCACCCTTAGCTGATGAAATCCGGTCGCTAAATCGAGTTGGAAGAAGACAGACGCTCCTATAAGCTGATCAAACAGATCGTCAATTCTGGGGAGAGGGTGCCTATTCTTTTTCGTTAGTTTGTTGAGCTCCCTATAGTCAACACATAGACGGAGTGAACCATCCGCCTTTGTAGCGAACACCACTGGAGCGCCCCATTCTGAAATGGTCCTTTTAATGAACCCCTTCTCTAGAAGTTCTTTAATATGTTTACTGAGCTCCTTCCTTTCCCGTGGAGCCATGTGTCTAACGGACAACGCAACGGGCTTTGCATTATCTACAAGATATATGCGGAAGTCTATCTCTCGCTTCGGAGGCAAGCCCTTCACCTCTTCGAAGATATCCGGATATTCTCGGACCAGTCTAACCGATTGCAAACTTTCAACAGAGGCATCTAGCGATTCAAGATAACTAAGCATAACCGCATACGAGGGATTACAAGTAATTTCCAGAGTGTTAACGAGTTGGGTCAGAAGCCTAACCACCCTTCTCTCACAATCAAGGACGACACCATTACTGGATAGCCAATCCATGCCCAAAATCAAACCATATCCCGAAAAGCCCAAAACAAAGGCACTACATTTAAATTCTACACTTAGAATAGAAATTTTCAATCCCGCACAGATCATAGACAAATGAGCTGGGACCCCAATTGGGTTTGAAACAATTAAGGGGTCCTCTACCATACTAGTTTCTAGGTGCAGAGATTCTACTAAAGCAGACGAGATAAAGGAGTGTGATGCGCCAGAATCAAATAAAGTGCGAACGGGGTGATCATAAAGATAAACTACACTTTCTACAGAAGTATTTATACCTCGTTGTTGCAGAGGTGGCGCCTCTAGCACATGAACTTGTGCCCCTGAGGTGGATCCAGCCCTCTGCCCCTGTCCTCATTTCTTCGGGCAATCCTTAGCCATGTGGCCTGTCTCACCGCAAGAAAAGCACCCACCATTCATCTTGGCCTTCTTTTTCCGGCAATCTTTCACTAAGTGCCCCACTTTGCCACAGAAATTACACTTCCTCTTCTCTTTGTTGTCTTTCCCGCCCTTCTTAAAGTCTATCTTCTTAGGCTGTAAACCCTCTTTCTTCCCTTGAGAGTTTTCTGCCTTTGTCTCCTTCTTGCCCTTATCCTCTTCGTTCAGCAATGCCATCTGTACCAATCTTTCATACGTAGCTCCCATGGGTATATGGGTCATGGACAAACTGTGTAATGGCTCATTCAACCCTTTGACAAAACGGAGAGCCTTCTTGTGCGGGGTGTTGACTAGGTCCAGTCCGAACCTAGCCAGCTGATCAAACTGGTTAACATACTCCTTGACTGTCATATTCCCTTGCTTAAGAAATAAGAATTTTTCCAACTGAAGACTCCTTTCAGCTTCTGAGAGAAATTTAGCCTCAAACCTTGCCCTAAAGTCCTCCCATGTTTCCACTGGTCTTTCTGCATTGGTGACTTCCTACCAGTAGGAAGCCTCTCCCTTAAGTAGCCATACTGCCAGTTGTACCTTCTGCCTATCTTCTACCTCAAAGATGACGAATAAGTCTTTAGTTTCCTTTAGCCAATTCGTAGCTGCCACGAAGGACTCAGTTCCATGAAAGTCCTTCCCTCTCATAGCTTTGAAATCTTTACATATCTTAGCAAAAGTATTGCCCCGCGGAGGAGGTGGAGGAAGAGGTGCTGCTGCAGCTGGATGATTTCCTGCAGCCGAGGGAGGAGGAACGGTAGTACATGGCTGAGTGGCCATTGCTTCTAAGATTCGTCTAAACCAACCAGGTATTGGTATAACCTATGGCAAGTTAAGTTCTTCGGACATGCTGAAACAAAAGGGATAGATTCAAAACGAAGGATAAAAGATAGTACCAATGGCTTTGGGGGGGGGGGGACTATGCCTTTTTTTTAAAATATCATTTTATCTTTAAAAATGCTTCTTTAAATTTTCTTTTGAAAATAAATTTTCAAAACCTTTTATCTTATCTGGTAAACCTATGCTCTGATACCAAGTGAAACACCCCACCTCTGTTAGGGTCACTCTCAAAGGGAATGCCCTAATTTTGGTGGAGGTTTATAAGTATAAGTCACAGAAATACAAGACAGATATAAGAACACATATTTTTGAACAGCGGAAAACAACAACAACTTTTATTTCAACAAAATACGTGTTACACAAACCATGTCATAATTTGATTTACAATACTTCCAAAAACATAACAACATCATAACTGTCTTGATTACATTATTTAAAGAAGCATAAAGAAAAATAAATAAACTGCATAAGTCCCAGAATTGCTGTCCAAAGCCATAGTCCAAAACGAAAAAGATCCAAGCAATACATTCTTTCTCTTCAAGCTGGATGTGAAAGCTGGTCAAGCTGCGGTATTCCCTCCTTGTGGACCTGGGGGGGGGGGGAACGGAAGAAAAAAAGACGAAAGAAAAGTAGAATCAGACATAAGGCCTGAGTAAGTCTAGGACTATTCAGTCTATGAATAAAGAACTGGGTATGATAAGTATAAACTGGAAATGGGAAAGCACCACAAACTAAGTTAAGTTGTCTGGAGTCGAATATACTATCGTACCCCATATTAATCTCTGTACCCATATAAACTAGTTCCCAACAGGCACCCCATAATCAGGGTGAAGTGATCCATTTCTGATGATCGGCTCCTACTCGCATAGTTACATGTGTCTTACGGCCTCCGATGTTGTAGTTACCTATGCTGGTCCCACCATAGGGTGTATCAAGTCCCATGGTGGCGGCCCGACAAAATCCTAGAATGCACAGGTATGCTACTGGTGCCCAGTGCCTTATTTTCCTGCGTCGGAGTGTGTGCACGCCCGCACCCCGTTAGAACCTACACTGCTGCACTACCGCCGTCGATTTGACCTCTTACAGTCAGCCCAGTAATCGTGCCCCACCCTGCCTAGTTCAGGGTATCCTGATACACCTTGTAGGGTTACTGCTGAAAAGGGTCCCCCGCTACTAGGTTTTCTATTTCTAGCCAACATGCTAAGTTGGTTAAGTGTTTTGTAAACCTAACCCCCAATCAGTCTATATAGTTTAGCATGTTCCATTCTGATTAAGTATTAATATAATTTACTTAATCCTATCAATCCTGACTTAGCCTTAATTGTCTTATCAAAGCCTTGACCTCTCACATTAGACAGGTATTGTTGTGGCTGCCTGTTGCCGGTTGGGTCCGGGCAGTCTTACGCCACAACTCAGTCTAACCTCGGGTTTTTATTGGGCTCCGTGTTTAACCACCCACATTGGATAGGTGTTGTTGTGACTACTGGACATCCGGGCGGTTCCGGGTAGGTTTACATCACAACTCAATCGAACCTCGGGTTAAACACATCGTATTTTCTACATTTACATATTTTGTCTCTTTCCTTTTTATATGTAAATATTTGCGGCCCATTATTCAAATTCATCTTTATAGGTTAAAATTTATTTATGCCTCTTAATTATTTTTCAAGGTTGTTGGCATGCGTCAAACATGCCACACATATGTTCTATATTTTAACCCAAACGTCATTACCCCCGTTTTACACATTCGCTACAATATAAGATATGTTGGGTTTAACATTTAAACCCAACTTAGCCATATGAAAAGGGGAGGCTTATAACATGGTGTTTATAAGGTAACATAAAAGCGGGAGTGTAAACGCATGAACTTGCAACATAATGATTCAATTAACATGAACTAGGCAAATGTGAACTTGCATTGTAATAGCATATAATCATGGCATAAACAATACTTAAACATGAATCATGCTATTCATATAATCATGGCATAAAACAATACTTAAACATGAACCATTCTATTCATATAATCATGGCATAAACAATACTTAAACATGAAATCATGTTTTTTAGTCTACTCATGTAAACTTGCAATTAGAATGTAAATTTAACTTAATTTATGTGCTACCTATATCACCATATGATTTTTATAACAACATAGGCCTAAACATGGTTTCAACTAGGCATAACACCAAACATAGTTTTATCATGTTCATAAAAATGCTTACTTTTGTTTCTAATACAAAAGTATGATTTACCAATTCCAACATGGATTCATATAAACCATAGTACTTAGTCGAGTCCAATTACACACTAAAAGTGATCATAAATTTATGTACATCATATTGGCATAATAGTGAATCACATACTTGCATGAATCCCAAATAAAATACCATAACATATGGTTGTTAACATGAATCATATACTTGTATGAATCCTAAATAAAATACCACAACATATGGTTGTTAACATGAATCATATACTTGTATGAACCCCAAATAAAATACAACAACATATGGTTGTCAACATAAACCACATACTTGCAAATATCCAATCGTATACCATAACATTTCCAAATCGTTTAGAATCAAAGCAACATACTAATGTAGATTATTATCTCCACAATTCCATTTCTCACTTTACATAAATCAAAACACAATTATTTATTCACATCGGAATAGCACTCTACTTACAACGTATGACGAATCTTCAATTCAGGAATCTGAATTCTGAATTTGGAGATGCTATCCTTTGTTGTAGGCGTTGCTTTGATTTAATTGACGTTGCTTTTAGCTTTCGAATTATCTCCTAATTGTCTCTCAATTTCTGACGGCTATTCCTAGTCTTTCCTCAGTAGCATGACGGTCTCATCTCCATTTTTGTTTGTGTGAATTAGGGTGAGTCTTAGGTCCTTTTTATAGAGTTTGTGAGTTGAATTAGACCGTCGATGGAGCTTGGTTTAATAATAGCCGTTCGTTTGAAGGAGAGACCAATCAGGAGCTGACACCTAGCCCTAGTGACAAGGCAAGGCTCAGAAAATCGACCAAACACAGACCAGGCCAGCCAGGGGGGCTGGGTTCAACCTGGCTCAGGGGCCAGGTCGACACGCCAGTCGACACCGTGTCGACTTGGCAGTCGACATGGGTGACCCAGGTCGACTGCCCAGTCGACCTGGATAGCCCCAGGTCGACTACCAAGTCGACCTGGGTGCCTTGGGCGGGAAAATATCCGCCCTGGCCAATTGGGCCCGATTTTGAATTTCAAATTGGTTTTTCTGAGCTGTTTTGGTCTGTTTGAATTTTAAACTGAATTCTGAAACTTCCGGAGGCCGTATCTTCTTCATACAGAGTCCGTTTTACGCAAACTCGGACTCTATCTCAAGCAGAATTCCGAGATGAACGCAATGGCGTATCCTGTTTCCCTTAATTCTTTGATTTGAAATTAGTTATACTTTAATTTGTGAATTTCACAGTTATGGAATACACGGGGTGTTACAACACTACTGGTGTCCCCAGTGCCCTGGTTGTCTGCTCAGAAGTGTGTGCACGCCCACACCCCGTTAGACCTGCACTATGCACCCATTGCCGTCGTTTGACCGCTTACAATCAGCCCAGTAATTGTGCCCCACCCTGCCTAGTTTCAAGGTACCGTTGATACCTAAATTGGGTTACTGCTGAAACGGGTCCGTCGTTACCAGGATTTTCTAGTCAAACATGTTAAGTGGTTAAGTGTCTGTATTTACCTAACCCCCACCCATCAATTCTTGTTAACATGTTGAATTTGGTTAAGTGTTATAGTTGACTTAACCCTACCACCTGTCCTTAGCCTCTTAGGAGCACCAGACCACTCACATTAGACAGGTATTGCTACGGTTACTGGATATGCCGGTCGGTTCCGGACAGGTTTACACTGTAGCTCAGTCTAACCTCGGGTCTTTATTGGGCTCAATGCTTAACCACCCACATTGGATAAGTATTGTTGTGACTACTGGACAGCCGGGCGATTTCGGGCACGTTTACATCACAACTCAATCCTACCTCGGGTTAAGAACGTCGTGTTTTCTAAATTTACATATTTTATTATTTCTTAAATATATATATGTAAATGTCATATCTTTTATTTTGGGGTATAACAATTCATACCGCTTTAAATGTCATTATCATTGGCATGTGCAAAACATGCCAACATATGTTTTCATGTTTTACACCCAACGTCATTACCCCTGTTTATACGTTCGCAACGTTATAACAAATGTTGGTCTTGACACAATTCAGCCCAACTTTATAAGCGTAAGAAAAAGGGGAAATCAAGAACATGTAATATTTGACAACATATAAGGGTGTATGGCGCATGAACTTGCAATTTAGCGATACTAACATAAATGATGGGTCATGTGAACTTGTACTCAAATCAAAGTACAACCAAGTAGGTGTCATATGAAATGGCATAGTTTACAACTTGTGTTTAAATATGTTTAACTTGGCATAATGTCAAACACATAACTAGCATGATGTATATTCACCAAAAGGTCCAAATATAACATTTAATTACATAGCCTATTTCAACATGAACTTGCATAGTTTTTGAAACCCAAACGATACTTAACATAGATCCAATTACACTTGCAAATAAACATGAATTTGCATAGTTTATGAAACACAAATGGTACTTAACATAGTTCCAATTTCACTTGCAAATAAACATGAACTCGCATGATGTATGAAACCCAAACGATGCTTAACATAGATCCAATTATACTTGCAAACAAACATGAAAGTGATAACATAGGCTTTGAGTCATGTAGACATAAAAGGTTTCAAGTCTAAATAATGTTTACATAAATTCTTATTTAGACTAAGGGAATATACATAGTCCATGCCATCGACATATAACTAAAGGGATCGGTTCTATTCTTTTGCCACAAACTTGCAAGTGTTATATACAATTGTTCAATAGGCTTGCATCAATCAACTTATGCCACAAACTTCAATACACAAGTCATGATAGAATCATCAAAATACATAAAATTTTATACAATATAATAACACAACTCTATTTTCATTCACATCGAATCACATCACAATTCTTATTCATAATTTGAAAGGTTACTATACTTACAACAAATGCAGAATCTTGAATTCTGGATTCTGAATTCTGAAATTGGAATGCGCTCCTTTGGGTAGACTAACGTTGCGTTGAAAACTTTTGATTTAACCTTTAAATCTTCTTCTTAGTTTGATTCGTCTCTAGGCTTTTCTCTTGACGGCTATGTTCAATTCCTCCCTAGCAACATGACAACTCCTTTCTCATATTTTTGTGTGAATTTTCAGTTGAGAGTTAGGGTGTATTTATAGATTTTTAAGTTGCTTTGAGCCGTCAGATGAAGATAGGAGGAATCTAGGCCATTCAAAATTTAGAGAGCCAATCAAGAGGTGACACGTCAGCCCTAGTGACACACAGGGCCTCAGAAATTCGAGCTAGAGCTAGACCTGGCCAGCCAGGTTGACCAGCCAGGTCGATACCCAGGTCGACACTATGGTCGACCTGGGTGGACCAGGTCGACACTGTGGTCGACCTGGGGTGACCAGGTCGACACCATGGTCGACCTGGTCTCTGGGCGGGAATTTTCCCGCCCAGCCCAGTTTGAACCTGAAATTCGAAATTTTGAAATTAAAATGAGCTGTTTGAATTTAAATTTGATTCTTAAACTTCCGAAGGCCATAACTCCTTCATACCGAGTCCGATTCGCACAAATTCGGACTCTATCTCAAGCAGAATTCCGAGACGAACGCAATGGCGTAACCCATTTCCCTTAATTCTTTCATTTATAATTAATTATACTTTAATTTGTGAATCTTAGCGTTATAGAACTCACGGGGTGTTACATTCTCCCCCCTTAAAAGGATTTGACCCCGAAATCTTTAAGTTAGGAAGAATGTATATCCTACCATCCAACAGTCCATCTACTCAACCAACAAACACAGACATCCACTGTCCTTAAAAGACTTCTAATGCTTCATGATCATATGCATAGTGTGTGTACATGTCCTTATCTAATGCAGAAATCAGGCGGTCTACTGATTCAGTTGACCTCCTTAATGCGAATCATGTAAGTGTCATGAATCCATTATGTATGCAAATTTTTCCTACTCATAATTCTACATGAGTGCATAACTATTCATACAAATGCGACAACTATATGACAACATATCAAGTTTCAACCATATACAAATGAGAATACACATATGCATATGCAATATGAAGTGATTGAGCTGATCTATAACCTAGAGTGTGTGTGTATATGCATCCACGAGCAACCACTAGCAACCACTAGCAACCATTTGCAGCCATCATCCATAACATGTTTTCAAATACATGTTTGCATCCATTTGTTTTCTACCTAAGGAGTTAGGAAAAGGACCAAGGAGATATACCTAAGAGATAGATAAAGCATAACTTTAAGGAAAAAGAGAGATCAAAGATGTACCCTCAAAAAGAAGAGGGTACGCAGCGCGTATTCTGTCCTTAGTATCCCAAGTCGCGTCTTCCTCGGCGTCGCTCCACTGAACTTTAACGAGTTTGACTTCACGGTTGCGTAGCTTTTTCACTTCCAATCCTAAGATGCGGGTTGGAACTCTCCTCACAGTTGCTTCACGTTCCACTTCGGCTTCTTCTAGAATGCTAGGTTCCATCACTTCCGCTGACTCATGCAAAAACTTCCGGAGGTGAGAAACATGAAAGACATTGCGAACTCCGGCCAGTCTCTCGGGTAGCTCTAATCTATAGGCCATCTTCCCAACCTTCTCGATGATAGGAAATGGTCCTACAAATCTTGGTGCTAGCTTTCCTGTGGATCCAAAACGAACGGCGTTCCTTAAAGGTGATACCTTAAGGAAAACCCTGTCCCCAACTTCAAACTCAAGGTCGGTCCTTCTTTTGTCGGCGTAGGATTTCTTTCGGTCTTGGGCAGTCTTCATTCTCCTATGTATCAAGTCCACTTTTTTCGAAGTCTCTCGAATCATGTCTGGCCCAAGTATAAGCTTATCTGTAGACTCCCACCAACAAGTTGGTGATTTGCACGGTCTTCCGTATAATGGTTCGAAGGGCGCCATACCGATGGTAACTTGGTAGCTGTTGTTGTAGGCGAATTCCACTAAAGGAAGGTGATCCTCCTAAGTCCCTCCAAAGTCAAGAATGCAAAGTCTCAAAAGATCCTCTAAAACTCTATTCACCCTTTCCATCTGGCCATCGGTTTGGGGTTGATAGGCCGTGCTCAAACATAATTGTGTGCCAACAGCTTCTTGTAGACTCCGCCAAAACTCGCTTGTGAAGATAGGGTCTCGGTCACTAACGATGCTGGAGGGTATCCCATGGAGTCGAACTATTTCCTTGAGATAAAGAGATGCTAGAGATGTGGCAGTCCTTCTACTCTTGATAGGTATGAAGTGGGCACTCTTAGTAAGCCTATCCACTATTACCCAAATGCTAGTGTTGCCTCTTCTCGACCTAGGCAGTCCATCAGTGAAGTCCATTGAAATGCTCTCCCACTTCCACTGTGGGACCTCTAAAGGATGAAGAAGTCCTCCAGGCTTCTTCTGTTCCGCCTTGACCCGTTGGCAGGTTGTGCACTTAGAAACGAAATCTGCCACGTCTTGTTTCATGCCGCTCCAAAAGAAAGTCCTTTTTATATCCTTGTACATCTTCTCGCCGCCAGGGTGTATAGTCATCTTAGAATGATGTGCTTCTTCAAGAACCTTCTTTGTCAACTCCCTTGCTTGTGGGACGCATAATCTTCCATCTTGCCTCAACCAACCCTTATTATCGATGGCGTATCTACTGAGGTGACTAAAAGTCTCACCCCTAATAAGTTTATCAATCACATCAAAAAGCTGAGGGTCTTCACGTTGTGCAGCCCCTATTGCATCCAAGAGAGTGGGGCGTACTTCGAGAGATGCTAGCAAACCCGGTACAAAATCTAAGGAGGGCCTAAAGTTAAAACTGGCTATATACTCCAGGCTTTGCCTTTCAACAAAGAGTGGGCTTAAGGTCAGTTTTTTTCGGCTCAACGCATCTGCTACTACGTTGCCTTTGCCGGGAGTGTAGGAAATTTCAAAGTCATATGAGGCAAGAAACTCCATCCATCTTTGCTGCCTCAAGTTAAGATCCTTCTGCGAGAAGAGATATTTTAATGATTTATGGTCAGTGTATAATTCGAACTTCTCACCTAGGAGATAATGGCGCCAAGACTTAAGCGCAAAGACGATGGTGGCTAACTCAAGATCATGTGTTGGGTAGTTCTTTTCATGAACTTTTAATTGTCTTCCACCATATGCTACTACCCTTCCTTCTTGCATTAGAACAGCGCCTAGTCCCGTTCCACATGCATCCGTGTATACTGTGAACATTTTGCTTCCATTTGGCAAGGTCAGAACTGAGGCTGTTGTGAGAGCCCTCTTTAATCGTTGGAAAGAAACTCGCAATCCAAATCCCAAGTGAATGCCAGATTCTTGTTTGTTAGCCTTGTGAGCGGGGCTGAGATTTTTGCGAAATCCCTAATGAACTTTCGGTAAAAATCGGCTAGCCCAAGAAAGCTTCGAACTTCGGTTTCATTTCTTGGTGTTTTCCAATGTTGCACTGCCACTACTTTCGCGAGGTCCACGGCCAACCCTTCTTTGGACACTATATGCCCCAAAAATCTTACCTCTTTTCTCCAGAAGTGACACTTGGAGAATTTGGCTTTTAACTGATGTGAACGGAGAGTTTCCATGATTTCTTTCAGATGCTGAGCATGCTCTTCCTCATTCTTTGAGAAGATTAAGATATCATCTACGAGTCAACCACAAATTTGTTGAGGAATTCTCTGAACACCCTGCTCATTAGGTCTACGAAATAAGCGGGTGCATTTGTCAACCGAAAGGCATGACAAGCCACTCGAAGAAACCGTCTGGGGTTCTGAACGCCGTTTTATCAATACTATCTTCAACTACTCTTAGCTGATGGAACCCAGTTGCCAGATCAAGTTGGGAGAAGACCGTTGCACAACAAGCTGATCAAACAAATCGTCGATTCGGGGAAGATGGTGCCTATTTTTCTTGGTCAATTTGTTTAACTCCCTATAGTCGACGCAAAGACGAAGCGAACCGTCTGTTTTAGTTGCGAACACCACTAGAGCACCCCATTCCGAAATGCTCCTTCTAATGAACCCCTTTTCGAGAAGTTCTTTAACCTGCTTACTGAGCTCCTTTCTCTCCTTTGGAGCCATGTGTCTGACAGGTAAAGCTATAGGCTTTGCGTTATCCACAAGATATATGCGAAAGTCTATTTCTCGCCTTGGAGGTAATCCTTTCACCTCCTCAAAGACATCCGGATATTCCCGGACTACTCTCACTGATTGCAAATTCTCATCAGAAGCATCAAGCGACTCTAGATAACTTAGCATAACAGCATTCAAGGGATTACAAGAAATTTCTAGAGTGTTACCAAGCCGAGTCAAGAGTCTAACTACTCTTTTCCCACAATCAAGAATGGCACTATTACTGGATAACCAGTCCATGCCTAAGATCAAACCATATCCCGAGAAGCCTAAGACAAAGGCATCACAACTAAACTCAACGTTGAGAATAGAGATTTTCAAACCCAAACAAACCATTGACAAGTAAGCGAATCCCCCAATTGGATTTGAAACTACTAAGGGATCTTCTACCATACTAGTGTCTAGATGTAGAGATTCTACTAAGGCAGAGGAAATAAAAGAGTGTGATGTGCCAGAGTCAAAAAGTGTATGAACTGGATGATCATAAAGATAGACTACACTTTCTACAGAAATATTACTACCTCTTTCTTGCTGAGGTGCCACTAGCGCATGAACCTGACCCCCTGAAGTGGATCCAGCTTTCTGTCCCTGCCCTTTCTTCTTTGGGCAGTCCTTAGCTTGGTGCCCAGTCTCTCCACAATGAAAGCAACCACCCATCTTCGCCTTCCTTTTCCGGCAGTCTTTTGATATATGGCCCACAATGCCATAGAAATTGCACCTTCTCTTCTCACGGGGCTTATTGTTCTTCCCTCCTTTCTTAAAGTCTGTTTTCTTTGCTTGTAGACTCTCTTTCTTCTCTTCCACCTTAACTTCTTTCTTACCGTGATCTTCCTCGTGTAGCAATGCCATGTCCACCAAGCTTTCATAAGTCGCTCCGGTGGATACATGGGCCATGGCAAGGCTGTGTAGAGGCTCATTCAAACCCTTGACGAAGCGAAGTGCCTTCTTGTGTTGGGTGTTTACTAAATCTAACCCAAATCTGGCCAGCTGGTAAAACTGATTAACATATTCCCTGATCGTCATGCTTCCATGTTTCAGAGTTAGGAACTTTTCCATTTGCAGGCTCCTTTCTGCTTGGGAGAGAAATTTCATTTCAAACCTTGTCCTGAAGTCTTCCCATGTTTCCACCACCCTCTGAGCATTGGTAACTTCCCACCAATAGGAAGCCTCATCCTTAAGCAACCATACCGCTAGTTGTACCTTTTGCCTGTCATCCACCCCAAAGATGACAAACTGATCCTCAGTCTCCTTTAGCCAGTTTCTTGCCCCTACAAAGGATTCTGTCCCATAAAAATCTTTCCTACCCATTGCCTTGAAGTCTCTACATGTTTTTGCGAAGACATTTCCATGAGGTTGTGGAGGAGGAGGAACCGCGGCCATTGGAGGAGGGATGTCTACGGGGCCCGCGCCATTTGCCCTTGCTTCTAAGTACCTCCTAAATCAGCCGGGAATCGACACTCCTTCCGGGAGGTTAAGGTCTCCAGACATGCTGAAACAGAAAGCGAAAATTTCAAGACGAAGGATAGAGATAGATAGATAGAGCACATGGCTTTGGGGGATTTTGTCTTTTATAAATATAACACTTTTTCTTAAAAAATGCTTCTTTAAACTTTCTTTTGAAAACAATTTCAAAAAAAAACTTTTATCTTGTCTGGTAAACCTATGCTCTGATACCAAGTGAAACACCCCATCTCCGTTAAGGTCACTCGCAAAGGGAATGCCTTAATTTTGGTGGAGGTTTATAAGTAAAAGCCACAGATAAACTCAAGACAGATATAAATACACATATTTTAAACAGCGGAAACCAAATAGACTTTTATTTCATCAATATGTGTTCAAAACCAAACATTCCATAATTGTCTCAAAATACTTCCAACATTACAATATCATTACTGTCTTGATAATTAAAGAAGCAAAAAACATAAATAAAGTGACAAAAATCCCCATACTGATATCCAAAGCCATAGTCCGAGCAAAAGAGACCCAAATCATACATCTATGTTCTTGGAGCTTGTAGAGAGCCTGACTGAGCTGCATTGTTTCCTCCCTGTGGACCTGGAGGGAGGGGGGAAATGAAAGAAAAGAAGACGAAAAGAAAATAGGGTCAGACATAAAGCCTGAGTAAATCTAGTAACTCTTCAGTATGTGAATAAGAAAAGGGCATGATAGATATATACTGAAAATAGGATGGTGTCACAAGCTAAGGGAGTGTCGAATGTGCTATCGCACCCATTTTATATCTCTGCATCTACTTGAGTTTACTCTAACTGGCACCCCATGGTAAGGGTGAAGTGATCCCCAACTTTATTTAAAGATCGGTTCCTACTCGCGTTAACATGTGTCATACGGCCCCCAAGAATTGTAGATAACTATGCTGGTCCCACCATGGGGTGTATCAAGACCCATGGTGGAAGCCCCGACACGATTCTAGAAGGCATAGATTATACTACTGGTGTCCCCGGTTCCCTGGTTGTCTGCTCCGAAGTGTGTGCACGCCCATACCTTGTTAGACCTGCACTGTGCACCCACCGCCGTCGTTTGACTGCTTACAATCAGCCCAGTAATCGTACCCCACCCTGCCTAGTTTCAGGGTACCGTTGATACCTAAATTGGGTTACTACTGAAATGGGTCCCTCGTTACCAGGATTTTCTAGTCAAACATGTTAAGTGGTTAAGTGTCTGTATTTACCTAACCCCCACCCATCAATTCTTGTTAACATGTTGAATTTGGTTAAGTGTTATAGTTGACTTAACCCTACCACCTGGTCCTTAGCCTCTTAGGAGCACCAGACCACTCACATTAGATAGGTATTGCTACGGTTACTGGATGTGCCGGTCGGTTCCGGGCAGGTTTACACCGTAGCTCAGTCTAACCTCGGGTCTTTATTGGGCTCAATGCTTAACCACCCACATTGGATAGGTATTGTTGTGACTACTGGACAACCGGGCGGTTCCGGGCAGGTTTACATCACAACTCAATCCAACCTCGGGTTAAGCACGTCGTGTTTTCTAAATTTACATATTTTATTATTTCTCAAATATATATATAAATGTCATATCTTTTATTTTGGGATATAACAATTCATACTGCTTTAAATGTCATTATCATTGGCATGTGCCAAACATGCCAACATATGTTTTCATGTTTTACACCCAACGTCATTACCCCCGTTTATACGTTCGCAATGTTATAACAAATGTTGGGCTTGACACAATTCAGCCCAACTTTATAAGCGTAAAAAAAGGGGAAATCAAGAACATGTAATATTTGACAACATATAAGGTTGTGTGGCGCATGAACTTGCAATTTAGAGATACTAACATAAATGATGGGTCATGTGAACTTGCATTCAAATCAAAGTACAACTAAGTAGGTGACATATGAAATGGCATAGTTTACAACTTGTGTTTAAATATGTTTAACTTGGCATAATGTCAAACAAATAACTAACGCAATGTATATTCACCAAAAGGTCCAAATATAACATTTAATCACATAGCCTATTTCAACATGAACTTGCATAGTTTTTGAAAACCAAACGATACTTAACATAGATCCAATTACACTTGCAAATAAACATGAATTTGCATAGTTTATGAAACACAAACAATACTTAACATAGTTCCAATTTCACTTGCAAATAAACATGAACTCGCATGATGTATGAAACCCAAACGATGCTTAACATAGATCCAAGTATACTTGCAAACAAACATGAAAGTGATAACATAGGCTTTGGGTCATGTAGACATAAAAGGTTTTAATTCTAAATCATGTTTACATAAATTCTTATTTAGACTAGGGGAATAAACATAGTCCATGCCATCGACATATACATAAAGGGATCAGTTCTATTCTTTTTCCACAAACTTGCAAGTGTCATATACAATTGTTCAATAGGCTGGCATCAATCAACTTATGCCACAAACGTCAATACACAAGTCGTGATAGAATCATCAAAATACATAGAATTTTATACAATACAATAACACAATTCTATTTTCATTCACATCGAATCACATCGCAATTCTTATTCATATTCTGAAAGGTAACTATACTTACAACGAATGCAGAATCTTGAATTCTGGATTCTAAATTCTGAAATTGGAATGCGCTCCTTTGGGTAGACTAATGTTGCGTTGAAAACTTTTGATTTAAACTTTAAATCTTCTTCTTAGTTTGATTCGTCTCTAGGCTTTTCTCTTGACAGCTATGTTCAATTCCTCCCTAGTAACATGACGACTTTTTTCTCATATTTTTGTGTGAATTTTCAGTTGAGAGTTAGGGTGTATTTATAGATTTTTAAGTTATTTTGAGCCGTCAGATGAAGATAGGAGGAATCTAGGCCATTCAAAATTCAGAGAGCCAATCAAGAGGTGACACGTCAGACCTAGTGACACATAGGGCCTTAGAAATTTGAGCCAGAGCCAGACCTGGCCAACCGGGTTGACCAGCCAGGTCGACACCCAGGTCGACCTGGGGGGACCAGGTCGACACTGTGGTCGACCTGGGGTGACCAGGTCGACACCATGGTCGGCCCTATGGTCGACCTTGTCTCTGGGCGGGAATTTTCCCGCCCAGCCCAGTCTGAACCTGAAATTCGAAATTTTGAAATTAAACTGAGCTGTTTGAATTTAAATTTGATTCTGAAACTTCCAATGGCCATAACTCTTTCATACAGAGTCCGATTCGTGCAAATTTGGACTCTATCTCAAGCAGAATTCTGAGACGAACGCAATGGTGTAACCCGTTTCCCTTAATTCTTTCATTTATAATTAATTATACTTTAATTTGTGAAGCTTAGCGTTATAGAACTCACGGGGTGTTACAGCTACAGTACATACTAAATTCAGTTGACTTCATGTTATAATGTTTTAAGTTATTTCTCCAATAATATTTTGAGTTGGATGGTCTCGTAATATCCTTGGTGGAGATCTGACTTCATTAACATGAATACTTTGATTATCGATATTATCTTGCATTTCTGTAGTATTGTATTCTATGTTATTTTGAACAATGTTTTGATCTTCTCCATATATATCAATATCATCGTCATGAGAAGAGTTATTTTTCAAAATATCTGAATCAAACAAATTTTGAATAAAATTTTCATCAAATGAAACATGAAGTGATTCTTTTATATTATTGGTTCTCTTATAGAAAATTCGATAAGCTTTACTACGCTTAGAATATTCTAAGAATATTCCTTTGTCGGATTTTGAATCAAATTTTGCAAGCTGATCTTTTGTATTTAAAATAAAATATCTTGAACCAAATACTTTTAAATATAAGATATTTGGTCTTCTACCAGTAAAAAATTCGTGTGGAGTGTTTTTATTTAGAGGTCGAATGGAGACACGATTCAAAACATAACAAGCTGTAGCAACTGCTTCAGCCTAAAAATGTTTTGGTAGTGTGCTTGCATTTAATACTGTTCTGGCACATACTTGCAAAGTTCTATTTTTACGTTCTACAACTCCATTTTGTTGTGAGTTCTAGGGAAAGAGAAATTATGAAAAATTTCTTTCTTTTGACAGAATAAATCAAACTTCTCATTTTCAAATTCTCCTCCATGATCTCTTTGTATATTTTTTTATTTTTAAACCAATTAGATTTTGAATATGTTTGACAAAATTTCTAAAGATATCAAAAGTATCGCTTTTATTCTTTAAAAAAATTATCCAAGTATATCTTAAAAAGTCATCAACAATTACAAACACATGTCTACTATGATATATGGACTGAACCTGAGCTGGTCCGAATAAATCCATGCATAGTAATTCAAGTGGTTGTAATGTTGACATAACCTTTTTAGATTTAAAAGAAGATTTAGTTAACTTCCCAAGTTGACAAGCATCACACAGATTTTCAGTTTTGAATTTTATTTAGAGTAATCCTCTTACAAGATTATTTTTAGAAATCTTATTTATTGTTTTAAATTAATATGACAAAATTGTTTGTGCCATAATCAAGGATCGTTGTCTTTAGCTAATAAACACATACTTGGATTATTATTAACTGCCATATTCAAAATATGAATATTTTTATCTCGATTTCCTTCAAAAATAATATTATGATTTGAATCTAATATACTACATTTATTTCTAGAAAATGATATTTTAAAACCTTTATTGCGTAATTGGCTAATACTTAGTGAATTATATCTTAAATTCTTAACTTATAAGACATCAGAAATAAGACGTGAACTGGATATACCGTAATCGCTCACATCGCCTTTTCTGATGATATATCCTTTGGAGTTATCTCCAAACGTGACAGTTCCTCCTTTTGAATATGTGATATTTGTTAACATCTCTTTATCTCCTGTCATGTGTTTTGAGCAACCACTATCGAGTATCCATTTTCCTCTGTTTTTGTTGAGTGGGACCTACAAAAAATAATTTAGAATATTATTGGTACCCACTTCCTCTGCTAGTGTCCTAAGGATTAAATCTTAGGAAACCAAACTCAAGAGGGTTCAGAGTCCTTTCTGAAAATATAATTAATATTGTTGTGAACAATATCTAAAAAATTCTTCATTTATTTATTTCTAATAAGAACATATTGGTTTTTGGAACCCGTATACTAATATTTCCTGGGTAATTTTCCTTAGTAGAAATATTTAATTTACTATAGAAATTATTAGTTTAATATTAGATTTCTTAGAACTCGATTTCTTTTAAGCTTTTTGATCATATCCTTGCCCCCTTTTACTAGAAACCGGTTGAGAATTTTCTAATATTTTAGACAAATTCTCTCTACCTTTATCATAGTTGTACAAATTTTTAGAAATACTATCTAGTTTAACTTTTACACAAGATTTTTCTAATTATATAATTTTAACCTTAGTATTCAAATCATGATTTTCAGAAGCTAGCATACCATTTTTATTCTTTTGAGTCTCGATTTCATAACTCAACATGGAAATATGAGAATTTCCTACTGAAAGAGATCCTTGTAATATTCTAATCTCGTCTTCTAAAATCTCTTTTTCATCTTTTAACAAGTCTCTTTCAAATTCTGCTCTTTTTATATCTTCATTTGCTTGTTTATACTTTCTTTTAAAACTATTTCTAGATTCTAAAACTTCCTTATTAATTTTCATTAATTCATCATAAGTAAATTCACTAACCTCAATATCCTTTGCCATGAAGCATACGTTTGCTTGCTCACTGTCACTATCACTGCCACTATCAGAAGATGATGAATCTGAGTTATCCCAAGTGATTGAGAATGCTTGTCTTTTTGATTTTTCCTTTTTGTTGCGATTCTTTTTCAATTTTGGACAATTCTTTTGATAATATCCGGTTTTGTGTCAATTGAAGCATTCTACTAGTGCTGGGTCAGGCTCTTTTGATGAATTCTTTTTCATATTCTTGCTTTGGCCTTTCTATATTTCAGAAACTTTATGAAATTCTTTGCTACAAAAGCAATATCTTCTTCATCTAAATCTAAATCTTCTTTCTCAGCATGGAAAGCTAAATTTTTCTTGTCTTGTACATGTGCATTTTTTGCCTGCAAATTTACTTCATAGGACATGAGATTATCGATTAACTCTTTGAGTTTCATGGCAGATAGATCATTAGCTTTTTCGATAGCTAACACCTTTCTTTCCGATTCATCCGTCAAAGAGTTTAAATTTTTTGAATCTATATCAAAATCAGAATATTTTTCTCCTAATCCTAAAAGAGAATGATAAATATTTTGAAAACTGAGTACATGTCATTTATAGACTCATTCTCGTTCATCCTAAAATTTTGTAATTGATTTTTAAGCATGAATATCTTGCTTTGTTTGACCTTGCTAGTTCCTTCATGAGTTACTTTGAGTGTTCGCCAAATTTCATATGTTGTGTTGCACATACAATGCTGTGTTTCACATACAAACCCGGTTAAAATCATTTCTGTCCATGACACAATGCAACATATTCATAGCTTTATCATTGGAAGTAGCCTCTTTTTTTCGGATGCAGACCATTCAGTATATAATGTAGTGAGTTGTGTATACTATTTTTTTGTAATGTTCCAAGCATCAAAACTATTAGCTTGCATATATATTCTCATTCGTGTAGCCTAATAGCTATAATTCATACCATTGAAAAGGGTGGTCTTGCAGTAGATTGGCCTTCAGCATATCTAGTGCTAGTACTAGTGTTGTTATCCACATTAACTATATATCAGATAATTGTTTTATGGTTAAATGATAACCTCGCTATGATACCAAATTGAAAGTCAGTGTGTGTGACTTAGATAGGATCTTTATATGGATATAGCTGAAGTGTAAATGATAAGCTAACATGTAACCTACAATAGTTATGCAGGTAAATATAGGCTATATAGATATATCACAAATAAAATAAAGTGCAGTAAGTAAAAGACGCTAGGAATTATATACTGGTTCGGACTCCCACCCTACGTCCAGTCCTGAAGCTTCTCTTCGGAATTCACTATCACGCCCTCTCTTAACTTGGAGGAATATGTAACAATACACCCGAGCACCAAAAAGGATGTCCACGCCTGAGCACCTACACAGGACTTCAAAAATTACAAGAATTTTGACTTTTGAATGTGTTCTCTAATCAACACTGAATAGTCACGATGAAGTACACCCTTCCTACAATCTTATCCTCAATTATTTGATGTGTATGTGAAGATTGAAGGAGGTATGTTGCTTGTTGAATCAAGAGATTTGAAATAATATCAAAGATTCAACAAGTAACTTGAATTTAAGAAAGCTTTAGAATGCAATGAGTATAGAAGTGCAAATCATAAATTAGAGTAGAATATATGAGAATCGGTGTTTTGGAAAACATGTTTGTAGTGCTTATATAATCGTAGAAAAGTGGCGTTCTTTCATGAAAAGTTTCAGCAAAGAGTTGCACCATTTCTATTCATAATTGAAGAGGAATCTCTTCATGAAAGAAGTTGACTCTTCATGAATATGATTGTTAGTCTCTGATCAGTCGACTGCTTGGAATGGCATCAGTCGACTAGTCAAGTATGAAATCTATCTATGTATTTAAATATGCTTCAGCAACTAGCCGTTATTGGACTTCTGGTCTGTGACCAGTCTATTGGATAATTTCCTATCAGTCAACTGGTTACGGTGCCAGTCCAATATCAACTAGTTTGTAGAGCACATATTTACACACACACACACACACACACACACACACACACACACATATATATATATATATGTGCATTCGTGTTATACTTTGAGGATAGATTTAACATAATTCTAACACGACTCAGTCACTTATATATATATATATATATATATATATATATATAAACTTAGCTCCTTGATATGATTTACATTGCTCTTCTCTTTATTGTCATTAATCGAAATTCTCGTGAATCAACATATACCTTCACAAATTCTTCCTACTCCCTCTCTCACTTTTATCATCTTCTTCTTTCCTCTATAAATCATGGGTGCCACCTCTTCTTAACAAAAGAAATAAAAATGATGAAAAATAAAGTCATTAACAAGAACATACTAGGAAGAGGGGAAGCAAAGAAAATTTGAAGGAGAAAAATAATAAAACGGTAGGCTTTTAAATAATATAGTCAAGTTTTATGTCTGTGTTTGTGTTACCGATGTTTACAAATGCATTTGTTTAATCCATTCAATACGATTTTCAAGAAGGGCCTTCTTATGTATTTTATGAATATATACGATGGGTAAATTATACGAATTATTCTGAAAGAAAATAATTAAAGAGACGCAATTAATAAGAGATTAATTACGAGGCTTAGTAGTTTCCTTAGGAAACTTTAACTAATTGATTTATGTTTATTTGATAGTTGAGTTATCAACTATCAAATTTGAGGTTTTCTATAAAAAGTGTTTTGGTTATCGTAGTATAAAAAACCATTTGTGTTTATGTGCGGTGTGGTCTTATGAGCAACATTTTATTTGAAATGGTTTTATTAGTTAAAAGGATATAAATTTTCCAATTACTTGAGTTTACTTTCTAGGTTGGCATATGCTTTATTTTGCGATAATGCTCATATTATCATGTTAGGTTAAATGCTTTTGAACTTTTGGGGCATTAGGAGAGGAGATGGAGAACGTATGTGCATCGGTAAATTCTTTGTTTTCCATTGTATGTGTTTAACATTAATTTTTTGCATTTGTGATGGTAGGTTATCATAATCGCCTATGTTGAAATAAAGTTAGTATTCTCTTGTTTGTATACATATAAATCATTTATTATCTAGAGATTTCGTTTATACTATTGATTACTCCATTGCTATGTGAGATTATGTTCTTCTTTTGATTTTCTTTTTCCCAACTGTTTGTCCTTCCGACACTTAATTGTTCGATATATGAATACCGTGGATGTATTAGCATCAATTATTAAAGATTCAAAAGGCGGATTTTCACATATTCCATTATGTGAATTGTAAAATTATTTGAAATATTGATTCAAATAATAGGGATTGTTTTCAAATTAATACTAGAATTGAAAATAGTGCTTGAATTGTAAGTTTATTATTGATGTATTAATTTAGACATTTGGACTCTAAACTAAATATTATATTAATTGATTTAATATCATTATTTAACTTAACTTAGTAAAAATAACAGTGAATTCAATAAGTAAATCATTTTGTAATTTATTTGCAGCAATAAACAGTTCAGATAAATTATTTGAAAATCCAAAGTTAATATTTCGACTTGATACCTATTGGCATATTTTTATTTAATTTGTTTGATTTTCCTATATTTTTTTATTTAGGAAGTACTGGAATTAAATTTTGAGTATTTTTTAGCAAAACATTGACAATTTTATGATTACTAAGAATCCAATAACTGATCTATATTATTTTTGTCGCGTTGGGATTCTGAGCACGAATGTATTTTTGAACTATCAATTGGATTTCACTTACAAATAAAATCCTTTGCGATGAGTCATCGAAAATTTCAAATTAAATATAACATGACACTTCATAATTTTTTTGGCAAGGCCGACCGGTTTTTATAGTGATCCGTAACACTGTTTTATTATAAAAAAATTGAAATACATGAAAGTACTAGTGTTAAGCAAGGTACATAACAGCAATATCTTCCATACTTGGAAGACAGGAACTAGCTACACAAAATGAGATTTCAGTGACACTTACATCTTAATTGACTCTTATTTTATTTCATAAACTACACCGTCTATTAGTAGACAGCTAGCCTTTTTCCTGTAGATTTCTTAACATCTTCTTTATGCTCTGAGTGAAAGGTGTTTTAGGACCTGCTTTATCAACAGATATGGATTTCACTGGTTCAATGATGATGTCTGGAGGCCTTTCCTTGTAAGCTGCAGGGGGCGCTATATGCGCATAAGGATTGGTCAGATTGACCTTAACTATTGGTGATTTTTTCAATTTCTTCTTACCACTCTCGATAGTTTTCTGAAGCACTGCTGACAAGTAATCAAGTTGCGTTGTATGCAATTGATCAAAAACTATTCCAGAACAAAATGCCTTAAATTTTTCCTTCTTTTTCATTATTGCAGGATATTCAGGAGTGTTAACATCCCGGCTAGCGAGCTCAGCATGGAGTGCATTAGTGATTGTCAAAATGTCAGCATTTATAGTTCTAATATGGATGGATCTAGCAAGTTCTATGGCACTCAACTCAGAATTGTCTTCCTGAGTATGTTTCGCATTTGGAGTTGAAAGCTCAACATCGCATGTCTTCTCCAAAGAATTTTCCTTGCAGTTTGTATCAAAAGGGAGAGTAGAAGGGGACTCACCAACAAATTTGTCTTCATGTTGCTTCCCATTGTTTATTGCGTCATGCACACCATTCGAATTGTCCACTAATGCATAGCAAGTGTTGCGCAGTACTATTGTATCTCTATTCGATTTATCCCCAGGTCTCCCAAAGGTTGTTGCCAAAATTTCATCAATGTGAGCTATATGATCAGCTCTTGATTCCTTTTCATGATTAACATCAGCCAAATCCTTTGTTTGCAAATTTTCATCTTGTCTATGCAGAGCATTGCCAGTTGCATTTAACGAAATCACATTTCCATCTTTGTCACTATTTTTACAATCCTCCTTCATTCCATCATACACAATCTCCCCTTCTTCAATTTCGTGATTTATTTTATATCTTTCGGTTAATTCTTCATTGTCAGGCAAAAGCATGAAAACATTAGAGGTCCCAATAACATCGGCAACCGGGGTTGTATCATGCATTACTTACTTCCCCTTATCCTTCCCATTCACAACGATTCTCACCATTTTCTTTTTCTTTACAAATTTAGTCCATGTATTGTCTCTTGAAGATGCTTCATAGCATGAGCGTTGCGGCGCTCTTCTAGTTTCAAAATTAACTCTATTATCTTTTGCTTCTCCTTTTTCCTTTTGTTGCTGCTGTGTGTCTACACTACTGACTACTTCTTTGTTTATTTTTTCACTTTCCTTTTCTATATGATTTTGACACTTCTCAGACATATGCCCAAAAACTTTACAGTGCAGACATAACTCAGGTTTCCAAAGATAATGTACCTTTACTAATCGAATGGATCCATCAAGGTTATGAACTGGAAAAGCATCCTACAAAGGAGAGTTTGTTGTTACCTCAACCATGCACTTGGCGAATTCAAGTCTGGTTATACTTTCAGTGTTAGCGCCCATACACAAAAGCTTTTCAACTCTGGTTGCCATCCAACTAGCTTCCCTCTTCGACCAAGCTACGAGCGGAAGATAAAGCATTTTAATCCTCACCGGCACTTTCTTTACGTTGTTCGCAGCATTACTTAAACCGAGCTCCCATGGTTTAACGATGAATAGCTTTTTATGAATTTTAACAGGGTCCGCCTCAAGGACTCTAATGCGATCATCCAAAGACGAGAACTGGAAGAAAACCATAGTCCCATTTGATTTAAAATCTATCGCACCTTGAGTCCCCCAATGCTTCTTCAAGAAATTGACAACATAAAGTAAGACAACGACGTATTTAGGAAGAATCCAACAAGAAAACCGTTCCATTGTTCAACGCTTGCTTGAATAATATCATCAGTAGGTATAAGATTATCCCCCTCAAATTTCAATTCTATATCATTGACTTCGAAGGAGCCCGCATTCGGAAGCTTAGCAGCAAAAAGTGAGGACCATCTCTGCTTCGGGAGGGGATATAGGTTGGGGAAAACGTTGAGGGGAAGAGGTTCAGAAGCGATGAGAAGGTTAGCTGAGGACGGAGGGTTGGGGAAGAGAGGCGGCAGATCTGAAAAGATGGAGAGATTAGCTGATGACGGCGGAGGGTCAGGCGAAGGTGGAACTGGTTTAGGCGGCGGATCTGGTGTTTGAATGGATGAGAGAGAAGCATTGGGAAAAGAGGATGGAATTGGGGAAAGCGAGTTGACTGTCGCCATGACACTTCATAATTCAAACACTTAAAATATTCCTTTGCTATTCTTGACATTCATCATTCACTACGTACTTTTTCTTTCCTTCTCCTACATATTTTCTCCTACTGTCGAAAAGGAGAAAAAGAGAAATCCACATGAATAAAAATCAACATAGTTCAAGAAATTAGAAAGCTCGAATCTTTGTGGGGTTTAAAATAGATATTTATTCTGGCATGTGAATTTGAGGGTATGTCTCATGTTGAGGCTTCAATAGTTTATGGAGGTGATTAGGGTTGGGTAACTTGGGTTCTTAGCATTTTTAGTCATAAATTGAAGAATTAGAGTGTGGAACCAAGATCGTCATAGCAAGAAGCACCTATGGTCGATTTTTGGAGGAGTTCGATACAAAAATGTTTTGCGTGGCTTGGGTATAGTCTAAATGTCATGTTAGACCAGGATGTGAGATAGCGGATAAGATATGTTGCTATTGGAACACCGTCTGATAAATTGTTATTCTAATTGATATGATTAGCAGAAAATTTCCTTTCCATAATAATAATTTGGATGGTCAACACCAATACTGGTAAGCGATCTTAGCCCTTATTTGCCAATTATAGATGTAATTATGTTTGCTTGCTTATGTAAATACCCATATTACGATGGGAAAGCGAAATCAAATTAATTGTAGTTTATTTGAATACCGTTGTGATTGCTAAGCTTCATTGAAATAATTATTTTAAGTCATAAAATATTACTTTATTCTTTAAAAGTATTACCATAATCCACTGGGAAATCTGATGGCGGAATTTATGCGAAATGCCTATAATCTTCTACGGATTCACAAGGATAGAAACATACTATTGCGAAGGACTGCAATCTTTCAGGTTTTACAAAAACATACGCACATACTTTTTAGTGGAAATCAGGCTTTAGTGCATTTTATTTCGGAATAATAAGTTTTAAGGACAACAATTTTGAATAATTAGTTCTGAGGACAATTTACAAAAAAAGTTTAACTCATTTATCTTTTTAAGTTATATAGAAAAATGATAAATTCTTTTATCATTATTTATACATAACCAAAAATGATAAATTCTTTTATCTTCTTCTTACAAAATGTCATTAAAACTAAAAACTTATTACTCTGAACAAATAAGCCCTTTAAGTGAAAATCTCCTACAATTTAAATATAGGGTATTAATGCCTATGGTCTTTTATGGATTTTCCGAGATGGTGTAATAACACTGCGCAATAGATTGCATATAACACCAGAGAATTGATGAAGTACCAAAAAATGTTGCTATAGCCCAAAATTGATCTGCATCAGTACTTTCTCGGTATTGCATTTGGTCGCGTTGCCATAGAGTCAAAGGCAACACCTTTGTGACCCAGTGACGACATTTTCATGGTGTTGCCACAAACACTAACTTTACTTAAAAGTGGGCCCCACACTATCTATGGTAACACTTTAACCATCCAATGACAATATTTTTACCAACCAATGACAACACTCTAACAAGATTAAATATTTATTTAACAGAATACTAATGCATAGAATTAGAATTCAAACAGTGTTTTATTAAATAAAATATTTTATTTCTACAACTGAAATAGTACAAATTTCCAACTCCGACTATTTACAACTCAATGATTTACTACAACACTGATTATTCACATATACAGATCTTCCTTATTACATCACTTAGTTCACTCATTACATATGCAGTTTCAATTTATACGGACACCAACACTAACAAATATATGTCGAGCCGAAGGCGAGCCGCCGAAAAGCGGGTCCGAGCGCAGCGCCGTTGGGGGTCCGGAGCACCACAGTCCCGGTGGCGATCGATCACTCCGGCCAAGCCTTCTTTGAAACACTGTACACCAAGTCCATCATCACACAAAGCCTTAAACAACAACAATAAACATTAAACTTCAAAAATTCCACTTCTAAAACTGCACATCATCGCATACCCTGCATACTGCACCCCTTCTTCTATAATTTATAAGTTTCATTCAAGTTCCAAACAATAGGATATGATCACACTTAGTAGTACATAAATATCAAGTTATTATCAAACAAAACCAATAAACAGTTGGATGTAGTGCGGTAGAAAAAACAAGAGGACGCATACATACGAGTTTGTATGTTGTTTCATTCCAGTTCCAGTTCCAAACAATAGAACCCCTAGTTTTCGCTTTAGCTGCAAGATTCAAGTAAAGGCATTTAAGTACTGCACTTACATACATACAATGTATGCATTGACGTATTCCGATCAATAAAATAAGCTTACTTGATCGCATTCAAATAATTCAAAGCAGTTCTTCATAGTTACGAGTTTGTATGATCTTTCATATGGCAAGTTGATGGTTAAACTGGGGAGAGACCAAAATGCAGCATATACAAGTGCACAACAACTCAATAAACTCATAAGCAAGTCAACAGCAATTCAAACAACTCTATAAACTTCCAGAGTTTATCTTTGAATCTACAAATATCATGATTTGTCCAAAATTCATCTTCCAATAATCAACATATAATTTCAAAATTTTAATTTTAGAAATTTAATTGGATAAAATATAATTTCAGTCGAGTCATTCATCACGATTTAAATTCTAGAAAGTTTGAATATTTCAAACTCGACAAAATCGGAGCAACAAATCACAACCAAATCTAATGTTGAAATCAGAGATTATTTAAGGATTTGAAATCCTATAAATTCACACGAATTCATCATCACAGACAAAGGTGGGATTTAAATCGAACAACAAAACAATAATCAAAAGTAAAAAAGGGCAAAATCACGTACTAATTTCAGAGATCGATTTCATCTCAATAAGATCAAGATCGAAGATTATCGGAGCATTGGTGGCATTAATGAAATTGATGATGAGAGGAGCAGTTGTAATTCGAAGCAATCAAAGGATCATCTCGAATTAAAGAAGCTGAAGTCGCGATTTGTTGAAGAGGGAAAAACCCTAGTTTTCGATCGGCCGTTAAAGTAGAAGCCGGCTGTATTTTTTCTCAAGTGAAAATAGCGTGAATTATGTTCTAGCTGAAAAATAAAATTTTGCGGCAAAGAAGCCGAGGCGATGAAGGAAAATCAAAATGACGCGGATCGGTAATGTGGACCATTGGATCGTGTTGATGCAAATTGATAATTTTATTCACACGGCTACTGCAACGCATGGTTGATGTCTATGCTAACACATTGAAGCGTGCGTTGCAATAAACAAAAATCAGCATAGCTGTGGTAATACCTTGGATTTTCGTTGCAATAGGCCATCTACGGCGTTGTGTAATCACCGAGCATTTATGGTCATTAAGCTCATTAGAACAAAGTTTACAATTCATTAATTATTTTATTTATGATGTTTACAAAATACAAAGTCTTCATTTATGATGTTTTAAAAATAAAGTTGGGTATCTTATTAATGTTTTGCAATTTAGTAAATTGTTTTATAAATAGTGTTTAATGTTAAGAAATTTTTTATAAAATAAGTTAATTATATAATTTATAAGATTTAGATATTAATAAATTATTGTATAATTAATAATTGTTTTAATGATATTTTATAATTATTACTTTTGATGTTTCAAAGTTATTAAATTATTAGCTAATAAAGTTTTGCAAGAAATTAATTGCATATTAAATTTTAAATGTTAGTTTAATATTCATAAACGTTTTTTCTATAAGAATAATATTATTCAAAGGAAATTTTATTATTGATATTTTTATTCAATTTATTTTCAAGGGTTTAGCAAACCATACCTTAAATGTTAATGGGTTCAGGTCCATTTAATATTATTTGAAATCATGAAATGTTTCCTTAACGATTTGTGAGTATGTTTACACTGTTGTGATAAGTATATGGATGTATTTTCTATGTATTGAAATATAGTGGTTTGTGAACGTACCATACGGTTGAGATAAGTATATGAGAAATATATAAGAGGATTAAATTAGTAATAGATTAAATAAATGAGGTTAAGTGGTTTCCATGGAAAATTGAATATATGGTTGATTTGGTTGCTTGCATAATTAGTTCGATAGTTAGATATCCAATTATCAAGTCTTAGCCTAAAAACGGAATATTTATAAAATTGTGACATGATACATTTTTCATACTTGATACCAATGGATCTAACTCAGGAGATATCTAAAAGAACATAGTGGCTGAAACACAGTGGACCTAGCTATGAACATTTTTCACCTCCATCATACAATACAATTTTTATTTCGCTTGAAAAATTAGAAGGTACTTCCATAGACATCAACACTTCCACAAATAAGAGAGTTGGATTCCTTTTGATGTAATTTGGTCAAATTCAAAATCTAGAAGTATTGACATCATTGTTTAAGTGGTTAAAACAATGTGATATGATTCGTAATGTCACATTTTCGAATTTCACATTGTGGTATTTAGTCTCTTTGTTATATAGTATGTTATATACTAAGTACACTTATGCGTAAACATTTTTTTTAAAGAAATGGAATTT